>CM061054.1:23007038-27807038 GCA_030762865.1 Paraleonurus japonicus
GAGATCAAAAGATCGATGCACAAGTGTGGAAGAGGTGTGATGAATCGAGACGCAAGAGTCAAAAAAGTTGAGAAGAAGAGAAAACAAGGCCACTCGGCCGAGTGGAATATCACTTGGCCAGAAAGTAGAGAGATAAGACGCCCGAGAGCCAAAGGTAAAGGCGGTAAGGAATGTCATCGACCGAAGCAATCCCACCTCGGCCGAAAGTGGCGGTATATTTGGCCGCAGTCCTCCCATCTCCGCAGACTTTGAGAAATTCCACCTCAGCAGCCAAATTAGACACTTATGGCTCGGCCGAGTGAGACATCGTGTGGCCGAGTCACATCATGTGGCAGCAGATTACGACTCACCAAGAGCCAAGTGCGAATCGGCCGAGTGAGAAGTGTAGTGGCCGAAGCCTCGCCACATCCCGGCAGAAGAAAGTCAACCCGGCCATGAGCAAGGCAACTCGGCCGAGTGAGATACTTTTTGGCAACCGTAGTCATCTGAGTGCCGTGAAGGCCCAGAAGGCTACCTCGAGCCAACATCCAAGTCACTCGGCCGAGCAAGTGGTGGCCGAGCTGGGACCATTAACTGCCGCGATTTTGAGTAGAATTTTACATCATTTTCGAGGTCCTTAAGTGCAAAACGAAATTTTGTAACTTTGCCCCCACTATAAATGCACTCTCTAATCTCAGCTGATGAAGGGAGCTTTTCCACACTTAGAAATACATTGGATAGGGATTTAGATTAGAAATTTCTCTCGCACTCGATCTCACACACAAGCTTACACATAGTGATAGGTGTTCTTAGTTTTTTTTGAAGGATTTGAATTACCCAAGAGTTATAGAAATGATAAATTTGATCATTCCAGTTGCTATTAGACTCCATCAAGGTGACTTCTACCATTTTATTGCCTTCAGTTTTGTTATCTAATCTCCTAAAGCTTAATCATGATTCCTAATTACTTTATTGTTCATGGGTTTCTTTCAATTAGCTATGATTGGCTAAATTCATGCATATGTGCTTGGGTGTAATGATCCCTTGATGAGTTGGATTTTGGTGATTTTATGATTGGGTGTCTCATTTGCTTGAGAGTGGATTAATTGTCTTAATGATGCGTTCGCATGATTTAATTCGCTAAGGTGAAGCTTTGATCTTGTATGTTTATTGCATTTTAATTGATGCAAGGATACTTTGGTTGATTGAATTGATGCATAGGTGTTAGGTTTGGCTTCAAAGTGATTGAAGTGGATATTTGGTTAATACAAGGATATCTCTTGGTTAATTTAATTAGAACCTCATTAAGGCACATTGATTACTTGTTGTTGCTATGAGATTAGGCGTGAGCTTGGGGAAGTGAAGCAGAGTGCCGCTCTCTTACATTACACTACGTGCTTTATCGATCATTTAGAACCTGGGCTTATCAAGTCACGGCTTCGCTTATTAGAACTATTTTAAGTTAGTTATCCCTAAGTGATCCCTCTTTTGAATGAACACTTGATTGTTGATGATCCCAATTCTGAGCGCAGTCTTTGGTAGAATTGCACCCGAAAGCAACGGCTACTATCTCATCCTTTTGGTATTCTCTATAATGATTAAGCTTAGTTGATCTGATCTATATGCGTATTTGTGGTTAGTCATTTTGTTGCTCTAATTCCTTGAAATCTTGACTAGCCACTATAATTACACCCTATGAAGAAACTGTATGTTTCTCGAGTGGGCTCCAGTTGTTCACTCCTAGTCCCTTGGGTTCCCCCGGCATATTTGTTTGGTCGAAAAATACTTGGTTGCTAAAATACTACTTTGATCAAAATGGCGCTGCCGGAGACTAGTTGAGATGACACTGTAGGTGGAACCTTGAATTCTAGTTGAGTGGAGTTACTAAGTGGCATTTATATTTGCTTGTTGTTTTGTTGTTTTTGTTTTTAAGAATTTGATACTTGAGTCTCTTGTTGGTAGGTGTTTGATCGAACTTTGAAAATTGATAACGAAGCTCTGTACCAAGCAAGAAGGAATCGGAGTGAGGAATGCGTAGGACTTTTAATAGAGAAATGGAAGTGGGGATCCACCCCCACATGGAGAGAGGGTTGCTCATGAAGGAGGAGAAGGGGAGATCAATATTCGAAGTGCATCCAGAGTGGGAATTGAGAGAGGTGCCCAAACCTCAAAGAGAAGGAAGATGGTGCATCAAAATCCACCAAATCCCCAAGAAATCCTGTATCCTTACCCTTTACCTATTACCCACATTTATCCATATCCACCACCACCAATTCAAGGCCCCAAAATCCATATCCCATACCCACCTTCCCATATCCAACCATATCCTCCATATCAAGACCAAAATTTACATTTGATCAATACAATCCTCCACCACCACCCCTTGCATAACAATCAAAACCCACAAAATCCCCCACCTCAGAAGGGAAGTGGTAGACCCATTCGTGCTTATTTTGAGCCTCAAATCTTCTTGAGTATTGACGATGGGATAGCTAGGGCGAATATCCAAGCCAATAATTTTTGAGATTGCAACCTGCTATGATCAAGACTTCTCATGCTGAGGAAACTCAATTTGAGGGAAGAGATGGGATAGATGATCCACACAAACATTTGGATAGATTCTTGCAGAGTTAGCCGGACACCTTTTACTGAAGTTCAGTAAAATGTGGTGTCACCCGAAGACGCTAAGAAGTTGAGGATGTTTGCATTCACCCTCCACGTGAAAGGCCAAGCTAAATGGCTTAGCAAAACTTTTTACCGGCTGGAGTGTACGCACTTGGGACGCAGATAAGTCAAAAGTTTTTGCTTAAATTCTATCCTCCTTCTAGAACCGTCCAAGCAAGGAAATGAGATTGCGGTTTCAAGCAAAAGCCAAAGGAGAGTATCAAGGATGCATGGGAACGCTTTCAACAATTTGTTGATTTCGTGTCCCCAACACGGCTTTCCGGAGGAGCAAACCATATGCTTCTTTTATTGTGGAGTGGATAAGCATCTCAACTACATTTGAATGCATGTGCTAAGTGGGGACTTCTTATTCTTGACCTCACAAGAAGCCATTGAGATTTTAGATGGTGTAGCCAACAATGCCTCCCAATGGAACACCAATCAAGGCCCCAATCAAAGAGTAGCCAATGTGGAGCAAGGAGACTTAATGAAGTCTATGATGATGACGCTTATTGATAAGGTAAGCTCACTTACCGCCAATCAACAAAGGGATGTCACTCCTCCTTCCAATGATGCAAGAAGGGCAAACTCTTCACCAAGTAGGGCCATGTGAAGATGTGAACTATATGGGAAGGCAACCTCAAGGAGGATATCAACAAGGCTACCAAGGAGGAAAGCAATTCAATCAAGGGCAATTCCGACCCCGTATCAACAAGGAGTTTCATCTTCTTATCAACAAGGAGGTCAATTTACTCAAGGTAACAACTCCTATAACTCAAATGTTCGTAAGAATGACAATTTTTCATATGCAAATCCGAAGGCCGCCATACAATTTCCACCCGGTTTTGATCCGGGAGCTAAACCGCCTAATGGAGAAGGGAAGCCTTCAACGGATGAGTTGTTAGCCTTGTTGATCAAGAAGACGGAAGAGAAAGATGCTAAGCTAGGAAGCAAGGCTAGATAAAATGGAAAGCTTGTTTGGGAGCCAAATTTCTCAACATGGTCACCAACTCAAGACCCTTGAATTCCAAATGGGACAATTAGCCAACACCTTGGGGAATTTGCAAAATAAGGGGAAGTTTCCTTCAAATACCGAGGTGAACCCAAAAGAGCAATGTAAGGGAATTCTATTGAGAAGTGGTACTAAGTATGATGGACCATCAATGCCAAAAGAAGGGGAGTTTGAAAGGGAGAATTCTCATGAGGAAGAAAGAGATTGAAGAAGGGAGTGGTGAAGAGGAAGAAAACGAGTTTGAGAGATTTGATGAAGATGAGGGAGGAAAAAGGGATGAAGAAGGAGAAGGATGAAGCCTTGTTGAAGAAGAAGGAAAAGGTGCTCGAAAAGGAGTGTTCAACTCGAATTCCAAAGTGGAAATTGGCAAAGGAGTTGAGAGAAAAAGAGGAGCATGTGCCTTGTGATAGATGGGGAGTGCCCAAGACACCAATTCCACCTCCTTTTCCAAAAAGGTTCATGAAGCAAAAGATGGAGGAAAGATTTGCTAAATTCTTAGAAATCTTCAAAAAGATTCACATCAACATACCTTTTGCCGATGCCTTGGAACAAATGCCACACTACATGAAGTTTCTCAAAGATGCGATTTCCAAGAAGAAGAGGCTCCAAGAGCATGAAACGGTGAGTTTGACGGAGGAGTGTAGTGCCTTGCTCCAAAAGAGTGTGCCACAAAAGCTTAAAGATCCGGGAGTTTCACAATTCCTTGTGAAATTGGTGGGAAGTGATACAATGTGGGCGTTATGTGATCTTCGCGCAAGCATAAACCTTATGCCCTACTCTATTTACAAAAGGCTTGATCTCGGTGATATTAATGAGGTCTCTATGACACTCCAGTTTGCCCACGATCGATCAATTAAGAGGCCAAGAGGAATGGTTGAGGACGTGCTTGTGAAAGTAGATCGATTCATCTTTCCTGCGGACTTCGTGGATTTTGGACATGGAAGAAGATCAAGATGTGCCTCTTATTTTGGGGAGACCGTTTCTTGCAACGGGGGAGGCTATGATCAATGTGAAAGATGGAGAGCTCAAATTGTGTTTCAATAATGAGGAGATCAAGTTTTCTATCTACAAGACGTTGGAAAAGAATGATCAAGCCCGGAGAGTGTTAGCTTCGTTAGCTTAATTACGGGGTTATTCAAGATGAATGGGAAGATTTCTCAAACTCTTCTTTGTCTCTTGATTCTTATTCTTTCTTAAATAGAAATTTGCATGCATTGTATTTGGGTGAGTCTAATGAATTTTCTTTGCATATTTCTAATGATTGTAGAGGGCAAAGTTGATGAAAAAATGAAGGGATGTGGATCAATGGAAAGTGGCAACCCAAATTTCTACCCTTGAAAATAGAAGGAGAAGAGGTGCCTAAATCTGGAGGAAAAGAAGGACAAGCTCAAGCCTCTACCCGATCACCTTCGGTATGCTTATCTAGATGAAGAAATGAGGTACCCCGTGATTGTTTCTTCTACTCTAAGTGCTAATGAACTTGAGAAATTATTGCATGTGCTAGCTAGACACAAGGGTGCTTTGGGTTGGTGTATTGATGATTTGAAAGGGATTAACCCATCTATTTGTATGCATAAAATAAGGGTAGAAGAGGGTAGTAAGGCTATAGTGCAACCTCAAAGGCGGAGTCAACCCTTTAATTCAAGAGGTGATTAAGAAAGAGGTGATTAAATTCCTTGATTCCGTATGATTTTTCCTATTAGTGATAGCCCATGGGTATCTCCTTTACATGTGGTGAGTAAAAGGGAGGGATGACGGTGATTACCACCGGAACTCTAATGAGGTCGTTGCTACACGGGGTAGCGACCGGGTGGAGAGTGTGCGTAGATTATAGAGAATTGAATAAGGCTACATGCAAAGACCATTTTCCCCTTCCCTTTATGGACCAAATGTTGGATCGTGTGAGTGGACATGCATTTTATTGTCTTCTCGATGGTTATTCGGGGTACAATCAAATCATGATTGCCCCGAAGATCAAGAGAAGACTACATTTACATGTGCTTATGGAACGTATGCGTGGAAGCGTATGCCATTTGGATTGTGTAACGCTCCCGCAACGCTTCAACGTTGTATGATGTCTATTTTCCATGATATGATTGAAAATGTGATGGAGGTATTTATGGATGATTTTTCAGTTTTTGGAAGTTCATATGATGTGTGCTTGGCTAATCTTGAAAGTGTTCTTAAGAGGTGCCAAGAAACTAACCTTGTCCTAAATTGGGAAAAATGTCATTTTATGGTAAGGGATGGGATAGTTCTTGGCCATCATGTGTCTCATGCAGGAATTCAAGTGGATAGAGCCAAGGTTGTGGCCATTGAGAAGCTTCCCCACCCACAAACATCAAGGGGATCCGTTCTTTCCTTGGACATGCCGGTTTTTATAGGAGATTTATAAGGGATTTTTCCAAACTCTCTAAACCCCTTTCACATTTGCTTGAGAAAGATGTTCCTTTCGAATTTAACGATGATTGCTTGTTTGCTTTCAGGGCTTTAAAGGAAGCATTGATTTCTACTCCTATCCTTGTGGCACCAAATTGGGAGGAGCCTTTGTAGTGATGTGTGATGCTAGTGATTGGGCTATGGGGGTGGTGTTGGGACAAGTGAGGGAGAAGAAGTTTTGAGCCATTTATTATGCGTCCAAGACATTCAATTCTACCCAACTCAATTACACTACAACGGAGAAGGAGCTCTTAGCGGTGGTGTATGCGGTGGATAAATTTCGACCCTACCTAGTAGGTGCGAAAACCACCGTTTACACCGACCATGCGGCCATAAGGTATTTGATGACGAAGAAAGACTCTAAGCCAAGACTCATTCGGTGGATTCTACTCCTACAAGAATTTGATTTGGACATCAAGGATAAGAAGGGGAGTGAAAATGTAATTGCCGATCATTTGTCACGGTTGGAGCATGATGAAGTGGTATGATGAAGAAGGGGTGACGTGAAAGAGGAGTTCCCGGATGAGCATTTATTTGCTATCAAAACCAAGGAGGATGGAAGAAGAAGGGCCATGGGTACGCCGGACTTTGCTAATTACCTTGTAGTAGGAAGGTTGCCTTATGATTTGAAACCACATGAGAAGAAGAAATTTTTGAAGGATGTGAAGGATTACTTTTGGGATAATCCCTTCTTGTACAAGAAAGGGGTTGATTCCATTATTAGAAGATGTGTGCCTCAAGAGGAATGGGAGAGTATAATGACTCATTGTCATTCATCACCTTGTGGAGGACATTATGGAGGGGAAAAGACCACCTTTAAGATTCTTCAATCGGGTTTCTATTGGCCAAAAATGTTCAAGAGTTGCAAAGATTTTGTGATGAGATGTGACAAGTGTCAAAGAAGTGGGAACATATCGAAGAGGGATGAGATGCCATTGAACAACATGCTTGAGGTTGAATTATTTGATGTTTGGGGCATGGATTTCATGGGACCTTTTCCTAATTCCTTTGGCAATGAGTACATTTTGCTAGCCGTGGATTATGTCTCTAAATGGATTGAAGCGGTTGCAACAAAGAACAATGATGCCAAAACCGTGATCGAGTTTCTAAAGGGGAACATTTTTGCAAGATTTGGTGTGCCAAGAGCATTGGTGAGTGATGGGGGTAGCCACTTCGTGAACAAATTGTTGGGTAATGTTTTAACTAGTTATGGAGTGTCACATAAGGTTTCCACACCTTACCATCCTCAAACAAATGGACTTGCCAAGTGTCTAATCGCCAAATTAAAAAGATCTTGGAGAGAACGGTGAGCATTTCAAGGAAGGATTGGTCTAAGAAGTTAAATGACGATTGTGGGCTTACCGTACGGCATTCAAAACTCCTATTGGGATGTCTCCTTATAAATTGGTGTTTGGAAAGGCATGTCATTTACCGGTGGAGTTAGAGCATAAGGCGTATTGGGCTACTCGGAAGGTGAATTTGGATAGTGATTTGTGTGGTGAGAAGAGGATGTTGCAACTCCATGAGCTTCAAGAATTTAGAGAGGATGCTTATGAAAATGCTAAATTGCTCAAAGAGATGACAAAAAATGGCATGACCAAAGGATCAAGAAAAAGGAGTTCAAGGAAGGTGATAAAGTGCTTTTATTCAACTCCCGATTAAAGCTCTTTCCGGGAAAACTAAAGTCTAGATGGAGTGGTCCGTTTGTGGTGGTGCAATCATTTCCTAATGGCCATGTTGAATTGATAAATGAGAGAGGTGATAAGTTTGTGGTTAATGGTCATAGAATCAAGCACTATCTTGTACCCTCTCAAATTGGCCTTGTGGACGAGCAATTTTTGGAGTAAAGTTGAGCAACTCACGCTCCGTCCGGCATAGGACGTTAAACCTAGCGCTAGATGGGAGGCAACCCATCCTTTTTTTTCGTTTTCTTTGTTTGTGCTCGTTTTTGCTTTCAATAAGTGTGTTTTGGTTGTGCTAGGTGTCGATTTGTGCTACTAAGAGTGTGGAAAGTTACGAGATTCAAGGAGACATTGTGGGAGGTGAAAGGAAAAGAATGGTGCAAGAGGTGCAATATAGGTAAATTGTTGGTAAGGAACCTCGGCTCGAACTTAGACTTGCTTGCAATGTCTAAGTTTGGGGGATTTTATTCGTTGAGCATGTTGACAATGCACCGGCGCACACCCTTTGTCGAGGGTTATATTCATGCCTTGAATTGTAACTCTGTTGGATTTTTGTGATTATGATTGAGCTTTAGATGGATTGTTGTTGTTGTGTTGAGCTTTTAGTTATTTTGTGCACACTCTATTTGAAACACTTTTGCTCCAAACTTTTAATTGCATGGCAATGAAAAAGTTTGAGGGGTGTTCGTTTTCAATTCGTGTTGCACTAAAATGTTTTATTGGTGTTGTGAGTTTTAATTGTGGTGTTTTGTTGATTTGGGGATGATGTTTATTGGTTTAAGGCTTATAAAGGTTTGATTATTTGAGAAAAGGGGTGTATTTGTGAGAAAACAGGGGACAAGTTCGAGTTGAAACTTGACTCGGCCGAGTAGGTGATCACTCGGTCGAGTCAGGATGTTCCGTAAGCAATCCCACTCGGCCATTAACCATGCCACTCGGCCGAGTGGGAATCGAGAGGCCCGAGTCGAAAAGATCCTCAGAAAAGCTCACTCGGCCAGTGGCATATATGACTCGGCCGAGTGAGAGTTGTTATGCCCGAGTCGCTTTTAGGCAGAATTGAACCCACTCGGCCATGAACCATGCACTCGGCCGAGTGGAATACAGATCTGGCCGAGTCGATGTCGCGTTCAGGTAAGTTTTCTTTAATTTTTGGCCCTCCTTCTTTCTCATATTGCATTTTAACCCTCCCCTTTATTTTTAAAACCCCATTTCAGCATTATTAACACACACAAACTCACACACAAAACTCACACACAAACTCACGCTATTCTCAAGCTTCTCCTTTCAAATTCACTCGGTCAAGTCACTCGGTCGCTTCTCTCTCAAATCCTCAAGGTATGTGTTTCTATTCCTTATTTCATACTCTTCTCTCATTCTCTTGGATTAAATATGGCATTCTCTTACCTAGTGGTTCTTATTCAAAATTGGGGATTGTGTGTAGTTGATGAGGAATGTGATGAATTAGCCTAGAATTGATGTTGAATCATGTTTATATGTTATGGGCATCCCAATTCCTTGTCAATTTTGTGCCAATTTGTTGGAATTTTGGAAGAAATTGAAATTTGCATTCTTCATACCTTTTGAATTCGAAATTTGCTAAGTAAGAGATGTTGTTGCCGCTTTGATGCAATTTTCTTCATGGAGTGAATGTGTTAAATTATATATGTCATGGGTTGCTCAAATGCAAAGTCAATTTTAAAAATTTCTCTTGGGATGTTTTGTGAATTTGACTAGGCTAATGAGGAAATTGTTGAAAAGTTGAAACTTGTGTGAATAAATTGAGATGGGTGTTGGTTGAATTGTTAAAAATCCTTGAGCATGATCAAATTTGTGGAGTATTAATGCTTACTTGTGAATACTCGTGTATAATTGCAAATTTGTGCTAGGATAGGATTGAAATTGATGTTACAAGAGTTGTGAATGAGAATATTGAACCTTGTGTGAGTGATTACATATGCTCTACTCATAAAATGAATGATTTTTGCAGTAAAATGAGTAAAAGCATCGACTTCTCGAGTAAGAATTCAAATTGAGGATGAAATGAATGCTAGGTGCAAAGCCTTGTGTGGACAACAACCATCCGATTATGGAATTGTATTTGGGCCACGAGAGGGACGAGTTTGCTGAAAAGTTTGTGAAGTTGGTGAAGGCGAAGATGAGGCCCACCCGATACTATGATCCAAACTTGTGGCCAGCAAAATGGGAATCAAAGAAGAAGTGGAGCAACTTTTCGACAATATAGGATGGAAAGATTTTCTCGAAGTCCGAAGTGAAACTTACTTGGCACCGGTGCTAGAAATTCTAAGCACTTTGGAGGTGTATACGGACAAAAAGGACGCTCCGCACAAAATCCATTTCAAGAGGGAATGCCAAAAAATATTGCGAGAGAGCAGCTCAACATCATCTTTGAGACTCGACAAAATGTCCCCATCGATTCGTATCAAGCAATGGAAGATTTCGACAAAAATGCGATGTGGGACAAGCATTTCGAATAGGGTTCGTGGAGGAGAGATGCGTGTTTGATGCAAGACGCTCTAAGGCGTCCAACATCTTGAACCCTGTTTTCTCGGCTAGCACATTCGGATTCTAGCAAACACCTTGTTTGCTAGATACGAATGTGGATCGGTGCGAAACGAAGAGCTATACATCTTGTATTGCATGGCTAACCGTATCCCTCCGAATTTTGGGATCTACTTGATTGGGCAATTGGGAAGACAAGATAAAGTGAAGAATTGCTCAATTGGTGGATTGGTAGTCAACATAGCCGAGGGAGATAACCGGGAGCCTAGCTCGGATGAGGGGCCCTTAGACGGGGAATAGATTGGATAGCAAGACGTTGGCGAATGGGTGTCATAGAGAAGATAGGGGACACAATTTGTCTTTGCATGCATGATGGCGTGAAGTTCCCTATGAACAACCCATCTCTCATCACCGTGACAAACAGAGCTAATCGGCGGATGAACTCTCCAGCTCATGCAGAATGGGTACGGGTTTTTATTGATGGCAGAGTGGAAGGACGGGAGAAGCGATCAAGAAGGGAGAGAGGAGAAACTAGTCGTGCTCGAGTCACCGAAGAAGATTATGAGATGCAACAAGAGATCGAGGCACCGGCACCGCACGTCAGAATCCTGTTCCACCTCTCCCTTACTCATACGTGAGGAGGACGGAAATGCAACGCCTAACCGCGAGTATGCAATCCATGAACGTCCGCATGCGGAGCTTGGAGGAAAGGCAAGAAGGGCTTGGCACAAGGTTGGGCGGCTTGGAGGAAAGGCGCTTCGCTATGGAGAGCCGGATGATGGAGATGGAAGCGGCGAATAGGGCTGCCCATGACGAGCAACTTATAATGCAAATGAGCGATGTACGAGTGGCATGTGGCTCGGGGGCATTTTCCGAGATATACCCCTCCACAATGAATTGATCGGGGTGGTATCAAGACTCTTATCTCTTGTTCCTTTTGATTCTTAACTCCTTGTTATTCATGTCATTATGGGATTGTATTAATTCGTATTTGATGGATGTGTTGGATGTTAATTTTATTTGTGGATTAATTCGATGTGATGCTCTTGTTTGTTGAGATGTTTGGTGGATTGTCTGTAGGTAGTTGTGTACAAACAAAATTGCCCTAATTATTTTACCAAATTTTTAATTGCATGGCAATGAAAAAGTTTGGGGGTAGGTTAGTTGTGCAACTTTTTGTTTGTACCAATTGGCCTCTCTCATTTTTATGAGAAAATTTTTGAAAAATTGATTGTGATGAGTATTGTTGTGAATGGAGGTATTTGTTGAGATTACGATCATGAGCTCATGTGATTGATTGGTGGATTCATTAGACTTTGGATGTGATAATAAGTGGATGTGTAACATAATGCTATCATGATTGATTGACTTGTGACGATGAGTGTAGTCAAGATTGCAATACTCTTTGTTCATGTGGAACCGGTGAGCTTTAGTGCCTTTTGAAATCGTACAATTTATACGGTTGAATTCCTTGTTGAGTGCATCATTCATGAATTTGCATGCTAGAACTTGCCTAGAGACTTGTCAAAATTGAGTTTTGTGTGGATTATGTGATGATGATGAGAGGCCTTGTTTGTTATGAAAGTCACTTAGCCAAATTGGACCCCACCAAAAACATTGATTTCCTTAGTAAGCCAATTTGAGCCTAAAATCTTTATTTCTTTGGCAAGCTTGTGAAATTGAAGCCATTTTGTCTACCTTTATGAGCCTTTTGTCCTAATGATTAGTAGAGCTTGATTGTTGACAAAAGAATGGTGAAATGAAAAGAAAAAGTGTGGTAGTTTGATTTGGAAGGATGATGAGAGAGAAAGAAAGAAAGGTCGAAAAAGAGAAAAATTGAATTGTGGAAAGATGAGAAAAAAAAATGATTGTGAAGAAAGAAAAATTCAATTTTTGAGCTTGAAAATGCAAGAAAGTCTTAAAAAGAGTTTGGTGGTGAAATGTGTTTGTAAAAAAGAAAAAGAAAAGAAAGGGTGATGATTGTTGAAATTTGAGGAGAAGCGTTTTGTATTGCATTGCTTTATCAACTTTCGTTTGCTCTACTAATTACCGAGTTACTTGTCCAAAAATTCACCTACCATTCTCCAAAGAGCCTACATTACAACCTTTGGAAAAGTCCTCTTTGAGTCATATTTGATGCACAAAAAGATATGATGGAGATTGAGTCTATTGGCAAGCATATGGTGTTCATTTTTGTGGATCGATGATTGAGTGCATACACGTCCATAACACCTTGAGTGATGAGTGAAACACTCCTTGGAAGGAGCATTGAGTTGAGCTTTCGGGATTGCATTCGTTTGAACATGACAATTCTTGAGTGGTGGTTGATTGTTGCAATCAAGTATGTTTTCATTGAAGGAGTTTGATCATCCTATTTCATTCTTGTGCTCGTTGAATGTGATTGAAACGAATTCACCCAAATGTGCTTATTTGTCTTATTGCTTGGGGACAAGCAAATCTCTTAGTTTGGGGGAGTTGATTGGGTTCATTCTTGCATGATATTTGTTGATCATTATATATCATATTGGGTATTTCATTGCAAAATCTGAGGTTAATGTGTTTAATTTTGTGAACTAATACTTTCATGTAAGTGTTGACTCATTTCTAGAAAAAGGGTGAAAGAAACGAGCAAAGAATCGAGCGAGACAACAACTTGGTGAGCAAGATCCAATCAAGGAGGAGCGGAAGCTGAGAAATGAAAAAGAGAGAGATCAAAAGATCGATGCACAAGTGTGGAAGAGGTGATGAATCGAGACGAAGAGTCAAAAAGTTGAGAAGAAGAGAAAACAAGGCCACTCGGCCGAGTGGAATATCACTTGGCCGAGTGAGAGATAAGATGCCCGAGTCAAGGTAAGGCGTAAGGAATGTCACTCGATCAAGCAATCCCACTCGGCCGAGTGGGGTATATTTGGCCGAGTCCTCCCATTCCGCACGAAATTCCACTCGGCCAAGACGCTTATGACTCGGCCGAGTGAGACATCGTGGCCGAGTCACATTGTGGCAGAAGATTATGACTCGACCAAGAGCCAGGCGACTCGGCCGAGTGAGAAGTGTTGTGGCCGAGTCGCCACATCCCAAGAAGAGAAAGTCACTCGGCCATGAGCAAGGCAACTCGGCCGAGTGAGATACTTTTGCCCGAGTCATCTAGTGCCGTAACTGAAGCTACTCGACCAACATCCAAGTCACTCGGCCGAGTGGTGGCCGAGTGGGACCATTACTGCGCGATTTTGAGTAGAATTTCATCATTTTCGAGGTCCTTAAGTGCAAAACGAAATTTGTAACTTTGCCCCCACTATAAATACTCTCTAATTCAGCTGATGAAGGGAGCTTTTCCACACTTAGAACATTGGATAGGGATTTAGATTAGAAATTCTCTCGCACTCATTCACACACAGCTACACATAGTGATAGGTGTTCTTAGTTTTTTTGAAGGATTTGAATTACCCAAGAGTTATAGCTGATAAATTTGATCATTCCAGCTTGTATTAGACTCCATCAAGGTGACTTCTACCATTTATTTTCAGTTTTGTTATCTAATTCTAGCTTAATCATGATTCCTAATTACTTATTGTTCATGGGTTTCTTTCAATTAGCTATGATTGGCTAAATTCCATATGTGCTTGGGTGTAATGATCCCTTGATGAGTTGATTTTGGTGATTTTATGATTGGGTGTTCATTTGTTGAGGTGATTAATTGTCTTAATGATGATTTGCATGATTTAATTGCTAAGGTGAGCTTTGATCTTGTGTTTATTGATTTAATTGATGCAAGGATACTTGGTTGATTGAATTGATGCATAGGTGTTAGGTTTGCTAAAGTGATTGAAGTGGATATTTGGTTAACACAAGGATACTTGGTTAATTAATTAGAACCTCATTAAGGCACATTGATTACTTGTTGTTGCATGTGATTAGTGAGGGGGTGAGAGTGCCGTCTCTTACATTCCTACGTGCTTTATCGATCATTTAGAACCTAGGCTTATCAAGTACGGTTTTAATTGAACTATTTGTTGGTTATCCCTATGATCCCTCTTTGAATGAACACTTGATTGTTGATGATCCGAATTTGACGAGTCTTTGGTGAATTGCACCCGAGCACTACTATCTCATCCTTGGTATTCCTCTGTTGATTGCTTAGTTTGATCTATTGTCGTATTTGTGTTAGTCATTTTGTTGCTCTAATTCTCAAATCTTGACTAGCCACTATAATTCTATGGAAACGTATGTTTTCGAGGCTCCATTGTACTCCTAGTCCCTTGGGTTCGATATTTGTTTGGTCGAAAATACTTGTTGCTAAAATACTACGATCAGCCATCACTTCCATAATTGCTCAAATGGAGAGAAAGATGAAGCGGAGTTCGAGAAAAAGCTCCAGAGGAGGACGAAGAAAATGGTGAAAGTCAGCTCCAAAGCAATGATCTCAAATATGCGGGAAGTAAAGGTAAATCTTACCGAAAAGATTACATCTATAACTCAATCTGCTCTGCCGAAAAGGTGACAATATGGAGGAGGAAGTCAAAGAGCTGAAATCACAAGTCTCTCGAGTACAACTCGATTGTGGTAGACTCGTTGGCCTTGGACAAGTCGATTCGTGGTTAAATGCACCGAATCGAGACGAAGCCGACTACCTTGGCCGATGAAGTCAAAAAGGGGGAAAAGGAGGTGAAGGAAAGAGAGTTGGCATCACAAATGTGTTAGATGAGACGAAAAGCAAAGTTGAGACGAAGGCTATGCACAATGAGTTGGAGACAACAGAGAGAAAGCTCGCATCAAATCGATGAGCCGGCCGCACTTCACCCGAGGGTCAGCCAACTCGAGGAGGCGATGAAGGAAGATGAGGAGAGGAGGAAGAAAGAAGAAGAAGAAAGGACTGCTCACCGCCGACAAAGCTAAAAGAATCCGAGACAAAAGCAATGAGGTGAAAGGGAAGGGAAAGGAAAGATGATTGCAGATCTGCTCCAGTCAAAGTCTTGAGTCCTAAGCTCACTATCTCTCGAGAAAAGGAAGAGGGAGTCTCGATTACTCTAACTCCGCCCGAGGAATGATCGCCAGGATCATGAGAGAGCAGGCTTTCTATGGAGAAAGAGAAAGAAAGAAGTCAAGAAGAAGAGCAAGGGACTGGAGATGAGGTGGAGCAGAGATGTCGAAAATGGGAGATGAAGGAGGCAGATGAATCTGAATTTAGGCCATATCACAGACACTCAATCCACCAAAGGTCGTAGTGCGTACTTCTCAAAGAATATAAAGAAAAGAATTTGGAAGCCGATGGATGTATCATTGGTACATCCCTAGAGGGGTCCGATTCACCGAGCTTACGAAGATCCGAAGTGGCATGAGTGGATAGAAAAGGAGGACAAGGATTTCTATCGGAGAATTTCTTTGGTAGAAGCCGATAAATTCTTCAATGCCGATCCGTGTGCTCCACCTATGAAAAAGGAAGGCCCAAGACCAATCCAGACGGCTCAGCTCGACATGAACCTGGATCAAAGGCATCATTGCCAAAGCCGAGGTTGAGTCCGGGTTGAAAGAAGAGGAAGAACCGAAAAGCTAAGGAAGAGAGTCTTTACCTCGGTTGGATATTCCCGAATCCAATCGGTGGGGGATCCGATAAAGGATCTTTTCTCTTTTCCTTATCCTTTTATCTTTTGATCATTGTAAATTTGTAAATATATGAATGAATATATTTGAACGATTGTGATTTACTTGTCTTAGTTTCTTAAAGTTTCTTTCGCTTTAAGAAAAACTTAAATTTTGTTTAAGTAAAAAGTCATCGTGAGAATTTTATATCTCGGACTTGAAATTTTTTGAAAAGAAAATTTTTATTTCTAAGTCTTAAGACTCAATTTTTTTTTCTAAGTACTTCTAAAAGAGTCTAAAAGACTTAATTTTTTACTTTAATTGTGAAATGAATCTGTTGTGTTGTGAAATATGTGCTCGATATACCTATTTAATAATCTTGATTAACTATAAACTAACTTCAGTGTGAGTGTGTCTCTTTCTTGTAGGTTTTAACTTCATCAAAAAGGGGAAATTGTTAGACCAAGTAGAGCTTTGATGAGTTAGAAGGAGAAATCCAGATGAGCAGACAACGTTGATAAACAAACTTAGATCAGATTCAATTCTAAGCCGATCAGACCGGGTCAAGAGCCGATTAAGTTAGCTGGAGATCAAAGTCTACAAGTCATCCGGAGACAAGCTCAAAACTAGTCATCTGCGGAGACGATCATGAAGAGCTCGACGAGGTCAAGACAAGCCGAGTAGAATAAGAAAGACAAGTCTTCACCAATTCACTGGCAGCATTTGAGTGTGAAGAATCACCGAGGTCAAGAGCAGCTTTTCAAGAATAAGTTTGTTGAGCAGTTTCCAGGTTTGTTAGAACTCGACTAACAAACTAACCGTCTTTCAGACTTATAAATAGGACTAGGCTTTATTTTTCTAGACACTTATTCAAATTTGATTTTTACACTATTCACTATTGATTTCACAAAGTATTTGTCAAGAGAGATTTCAAATATTTTCTAAGTGTTTATAGAACACTTCACTTCACATCTTCAAAAACACATCTTATTCTTAGAGTTAGATTTCAGAGAGTTGATTAGATTGTTGAAGAGTTGAAGTTCAAGTTGTAATTTGTAAAGATTGTACAAGTAAGTAAGTAAGGCTAGTGAAGACCCTTCTTCAAAGTTTGGAGAAGGAGAGTGGATGTAGGATTGTTATAATCCGAACCACTATAAATCCCAGTGTTATTTTCTTGTTTTCTTTAATTTGTTCAAGTTACAATTTTGTTAATTCAAGATTAAAATTCAGAATCTTAACTAAAGTCCGAATATCAGCCTTGCTTTTGATCTTGTTAAAAGTTGAGTTCTCAATTATATTCCGCCGTGTTTAATCGATATTTTGAATTGATTTTGAGAGATTAAAAATCTACAAAATCTATTCAAACCCCCTTTCTAGATTTTGTTCTAGAAGGTTATCTCAAGGTTTTAAATCAACTCAACCTTCAGGGACCAACATAAAACTCCGGGGAATTTCGTATAAGCGAACCCATACTTGCGCAAGATTTGTGTTCACCTTGTATGGGTTAAAACCCTTAGTCCACCACCGCACTCTCATTAGACCCGACTTTAGTGCCCACGACCTTCTATCAAGAATCCTGTTTCTAGTTTCCATACATGACATTTGAATATTATAGTATCCACACCCTAGCGGTATTAGCTTCCGGCCGCCATGCAAATTCCAAACCCGCCCTAGCATAATCGTTAATGCCTCCAAAGTATACGGCGAATTACCCGAGCCAAAGATGCTTTTCCAATCAAAGATTGTTGTAAAACGAGAGACTTCATTGCGAACGAGAGAGTCATCCACTTTGATTGCCATAAACTCCCCCTTTCGTTGCGCCATCATCGTAGGGGCATCTTGACGTATGGAAATCGATGAACCCGAGATTAGAACTTATCTCGTAGGAAAGCCGATCGTCCTCCCGATTATCTTGCAAGGAATCTGGGATTTCTCTTTCGATTAAACCCTAATCATAGGGTATAAATTGGTTGCACACTCAGGTAAGATCGCAGTGAATCCTCTTTCCCAAGGCCAAGTGTGACATCCATGTCCTTCCCGGAGGGAAGATCAAAATTATGATCGAGCCCTATTACCGTGGCTGGGGATTTGATTTGGTTTTGGAGCCAGGAAACAAAGCCCGAATCGGCTTGTTAATCGCGTCGCTGATTATCGCGGTTAGGTGCTTTGAGAGAAAAGTTCAAGCATGGAATCCGGTGATGAAATCACCGCGCGTCATGCCCAATGCGAAATAAAAGTAGTTAAAATCGTCCGCTCAATGCGGAGCCATTATCTCCTCGTCCCATTAAGAAATGTTAAAATAAGAAATGTTAAAATCTTTGTGTAAACAATATAATTTTTATATATTAATAAAAAATAATACTAATAAAAAATCAAATTTATAGTATAATTATATATTTAAAATTTATAATATTCAATGTGTATTGCACTAGAGAGATTACTAGTATCTTATCTTATCTTATCTTATATAATAGCATCTCACCTTCCAAATTGAGTTTTGACGTCATTTCGCCTAGTCCGTTGATCGTACTCTTGACTATTTATCATGGTCACCACATAGTCAAACATCTTATTTAGGAAGCAGACATGCATAATTAACGTATTTCTCTCTAATCATCCCCATCTTCAAACCTCACCCTCCACTATAAATTATTGAGTTTTTGTTCATTTTTATCACAATTCCACTACCACCATCATCCATATGTACGTTGCTCCGGCGAGGAAAGTGGAGGAGCTACTCGCCCAAAGATACGAGCACTAATTAAACGAAGAATGCATTCGCAGTCGGAGGAAAAACAATGGTGGTTGATCTGCATTTATTCATTATGTAATTTTTATTTTATTTTATTGATTCGATAGTGATCTAATGTAATCTTCAAGTATTTGAATGATCATATTTTTGTAGTTATACATTAAACAAAGGGTGTTGGATTACCTCCCTTTTTTTTTTAAAGTATCTACATATTAATTTCATTCAAAACCAATCGCAAACATTGATAAATTAATAATAACACATTATTAGAATAAACTAATAATTAAGTACTTAATTAGTATTATTTTTATATGTTACATGAATAGAGGTATGTATACTATATTTTATTGAAAAAGATCTGTAACATATATTTAAAACACAAAGATGAATTTTTCAAATGTTTCAATAAGTATAATACGGTAATTTTTCTTGTTACAACAATTCAAATGTGTTTTATAGTAAATATCTTTTAATTTTTAAATATTTTGTTGGTCCTACGGATTGAGTTGAATTAAAAGATCAAAAGTCCCTCTAGCGATAATCTAGAAGGGGAGGGGGATGAATAGATTATCATAACTTTTTCGAGTTAAGATTATCTTTCAACTTCTAAATCAAAGTTTTGACAGTGGAAACAATTATTATACTCAATCAATATAGATCTTAAGCTTTAAATTTGTTTGTGATCGAAATGTGAATAAGAAGAAGAAAATAAAGAACTTTAAAAAATAACACCGAATTTATAGTGGTTCGGATCAAACGATCCTACGTCCACTCTCCTCCTTCAACTTGAAGAAGGGTCTCGACTTACTTTCTTTCTTCTTCCTTCTTACTTACTTACTTACAAGCAAGTGCAGTCTTGACCTTACAATCTTCCTTTCTAAATTCTCAATTCCAATGGCTTGAAGATATTCGTGAGTAAAGTGTTCTATAAACACTAAGAACTAAGAACAAAAAGAACGTTCGTATGTGATTACAATATTTGTGAATGCTAATTGTGTGTTGAGAATACTAGTGAAATTGTGAGATTGCAAAAGTTAATTCTACTCTAATTTCTAGATCTATTTATAGAGATCTTTGTTGACGGTTGCAACTTCCTTGCTGATTCTTCTTCGATTAGTTATAACAAACTAACTGAATCTTGTAACTTCTTCTTGGTTAGTTATAAATGCTTCTTGAAATCTCTTAAATTTTTTAACACTTCATTGTCTTATCTTCAGCCTTGGTTCATCTTGTCTGCGTCTTAGTCTTCGGCCTTGATGACTGCCTCTGCTTGTCGTCCTCGACCTCATCCGACCTCCTAAACCTCGTCTTCATCCGATCTCTTGTCATCGTCGACTTTTTGTACCTATCTCGACTCATTGTACTTAGTCTAATTTACATAATATTACTAAATCGATTGTCTATACAAGATTCTCACTGGTCATCATATTTTACATTTTAACTCATCAAAACTAAATACAACTTTCTCCCTAACATATTTTATGTAACAATGTCTCATTACTCAATCTTTATGAATAAGCCCTATAACTTTTCAATTCACCATTAAACAATGGTTCTAATGACAATTGATTAATCTCATACATTAACAATATATAAATTTAAAGAATAATAAATTGAGTGATATTTTAATTTGAATGTTGTTTGCAATATAATAAACTTTATTTATGTAAAAGAGTACATTGTATACATTACTCCCTCCGTCCGGCAATTAACTTCACACTTTTCTTTTCGGGACGCCCTACAATTAACTTCACACTCCTAAAATGGAATACCTTCCATAAACTACACCCTCACAATACCAATTAAATTTCAAAAATGTCACTCTTACTTTATCTCATACAATCACCCATAAATACTCTTACACTTTATTTTCTCTCCTACACTAATTTAAGTTTTCTTAATAAATGTGACTCTTCACACGTGAAGATAACTGCTGGGATGGAGGGAGTATTATTTTTGTTTTTAATAGGTTCGTTATAATTGGATTTGTGTACATAGTAGAACTGTATTCTTATGATATTTGGTATATGTATGTTTGTAATGAGTTTGTATTTAAGTTTTTGCATGATTTTTTTGGCAATATTTATGACATACTCAATCATTTACTTACAAACTTTGATAAACTTCGATCTGCTTTTCGATGAATAAAAATTATTATTCATTGTATTTTTATTATTCATACAATCGAAATTACTCTTATTTTTTATAAAAAAATTATTATGGTACAAAGTTGATAATGAAAAAACTCTCATTCAAATTCGGATATGACAATTAGTCCTAGGTGATATTTTATGCAAGCTATTTTTTTCCATTCCTATTTACAAGACTAAAACTATGGATCGATATTGTTCCATTATATTGTTCAGTTGTTCATTTCTACGGAGATGAGAAAGAACAAATTTAAATTCAAGAAAATTTTGGGACTAGCGAACTAGAGGCTGAAAATAATGTTATTTTTGTGCGAGTCAATCATCTTATGAAAAAATACAATATCTCTGTAAATGATGTTAGTTAATTGTAAAATTAACATCACCATGAAAATTTTACCATATAAATTTAAGAAATAATAAATTGAGTGATATTTTAATTTGAATGTAGTTTGTAATATAATGAACTTTATTTATGAGACTTATACTAATAACATAAATTTCAATTCACTATTAAATAAAGAATAATAACAAAAGGTTAGTTTCACATATTTACAATATACTTAATTAGTATTATTTTTTATACGTTACATGAATAGAGGTATGTATAATATATTTTATGAAAAATGGACCATAACTTATATTTAAAACACAAAGATGAAATATTCAAATATTTCAATAAGTATAATACAATAATTTTTCTTGCTACAACAATTCAAGTGTATTTTATAGCAATCATCTTATAATTTTTAACAATTATATGTAACAATTTCTCATTACTCAATATTTATGAATAAATCCTATAACTTTTCAATTCAACATTAAACAATGGTTCTAATGACAATTGATTAATTTCATACATTAACAATACACAAAATTAGTACTCCCTCCGTCCATACTCCTTGTGACATTTGCCAAAATGATCCGTCTCATACTCGTTGCATTATTTCCTTAAATGGTAATAAAGCAACTTTTTCACTTTTATCTATCTCCTTCAAACACTACAATATTACACCATATGCCACTACTTTTTCTACACTAACATAATTTAATACTATTAAACAACTCTCTCATTAAAGTTGAAAAGACTACACTACCCCCATCAAAAAGTAACTTATATTATTAAACAACTCTTACATTAAAACTTGTGTCAAACAAGAAATGTCACAACGTGTATGGAACGGAGGGAGTATTAAATTTATATATTACATGAATAGAGATACTTATATTATATTTATTGAAAAAGGACTATAACTCATATTAAACATATAAAAATGAATTTTTGCTAACAATAATTGTTAACAATAATATATTTAATATTTTTGTCAATTTTTTATTTTAATATTAAGTTGGTGATTACACGATTGAGAGATAAAATAATTAAAGGAATGATGTTGACCGGTAGCAGTCTTTGGTGAATTGATTTTGATACCAAAATTATCATTAACTTCTTCGGATGCAAGACTCGCCTTTAAATTTCAAACGTAGATAATTTTCATTAATTATATCATATGCTATGTCAATCAATAAAAGTCAAGGACAGTCATTCTCTCACGTCGGATTATTTTTGAAGAAACCGGTGTTCACCATGGTCAATCGTATGTTGCAATTTCAAGGATTACTAATCGAAATGGTTTGAAGATCTTATTGTGTAACAATGATTGTAATAATTGTAATAAGATAAAGAATATCGTATTCCGAGAGGTTTTTAGAAACCTTTAACTTTTGGGATATTTGTCAAATAATAATTTTATTATCTAAAAATTTTATGTTTGTTTTATGATTTCGTGATTTGTCACACATTAAGTATTGTATAATTGATTAAATTTTATAATAAAATAATAATATTATAAAAAATACAAAATAAATGACTCATTAGACAACCGTGCAAAGCACGGTTACGGGTCACTACTAGTATATGAAAATAGAAGAAAGGAGAGAGAAGCTGAAATGTAGGGAGAGAGCAAATAAAGTAGACTTGCATGTGATGTAATAGTAAGTCTCGGCCTCTACTAAAAAGAGTAAGTTAGTTTTATCAATTTTTTTCTTTTTTTTTACTTTATATCAACAATTTCAAATTTTCATAATTTTTAAAAAAATCTATTTGTAACACATAATATATCATTGCACATATAAAAATAAAATTCGGATCTAAAATATTTATTTTATTATTTATATTTTAGATTTTAATTAAAGGGAGAGTTACATCCGTGTACAATCCTAAGAGCAAAATGACAACTAGATACAACTTTTTGGTAAATGACTACCGGATACAAAAAAAGTGTGATATTTTCCAACATTACCCCTCGGTCAAACAAGATCTGCATCTTAAGGGAATTTGATGTGACATTTGACATCTTTTGACTTCCCAATTCTTAAGTTTTCCATCGGTTCTTTTTGCTCGTAATATAGTCCATCTTCTTCAAAATTCATCGCTCCTTTTTATTCTTTCTTGCTTTTACATTTTTTGTTTCACAGCTTGAAAATAATTATTGTGCCCAAAAATATTTTGTCTCATTTTTTTCCTTTCTTCCATTTTCGCTTTGTTCGATCTCAATTTCTCACCGTTTTTTTTTTCAGTTATATTTTGATTCAAAAAATCAAAGAAACACAAAAATCATCAAGCAACCAAAAAAATAGTTCCGTAATTATTCCCACAAAAAATCGCACATGTGAAGAAAAATTCTGCACATGTGCAGTAACATTTGCACATGTGCGAAGAAAAATGCACATGTGCGTAAGAAAAAATCTGCACATGCGAAGAAAACACAAACAACGTAAATAAAAACTGCATAAGAATTAGGAGTTCAATACTTTAATTTAACCATCACTTCAAAAGAAAAAGAACATCTCGCACATGTGCGTAAAAACACAAACAACCGTAATAAAAAACTTTCACATCGAACTTACGGTAACAAAATATCAAAATTAAATCTAGAGAAAATAAAAATGGCTTTCATCTCTAATCGAAAAAAATCATTACCTTTCTCATGATCATCTTATTCTTAATTATAATTACCAGTTCATCAAGCAGTAATTATTTCCAAGATTTCGACATCACATGGGGTGCAGATCGCGGTAAGATCCTCAACAATGGAGTTCTTCTCACTCGTCTCTCGATAATTATTCCGGGTCGGGTGTGATTCACCACAGATCCGCCGTCGTCGCCGCCGCCGCGTCTTCGTCTTGGCCGCCGTCGCGTGGAGCACGATCCGCCGCCGCCGCCACGACGCTCCTTCACAGCCCAATGATCCGTCTTCGCGAGCACAGATCCACCGTTGGTGGTCGCCGCCCGGGAGCCCTCGCTCGGTGGTCGCCTTCGCGGTGGGGTTGCGCCGTCGGGCCCAGGTAGTCGTTGAAAGCAGGCCCAGGTGCCGTCGGCCCAGGGTGCGCCCGATCTGATCGCGAAGTCGGATCGTGAGTGCGGCGACGCCGTCGTCTTCTCCGTCGTCGGTGGTCGCCTTCGCGGTGGGCGGTGGCGTTCGCTTGGGACCGGTGGGTGGTGGGGCGTTGTATGAGAGAGAGAGAGGGACGGTAGAGAGAGAGAGAGAGTGGGGAGAATGACCGAATGTGAGAGAGGATGCTAGGTGAATATCACGTGAGAGTCTCGATATGCTTGTGTACCTTTTCTCCTTATTTTTTAATGCAAAAAGTAAAAGAGAGGGGCAAAATGGGGAGGGATTGACACAGTAGTCATTTTTTCAAAAGTTAGTACCCCATAGTCATTTTCTTGAATATATAGTACCCCATAGTCATTTTCCCTTAATTAAATGAGTTGAATTTAAATAATTTTATTTTAGCTTATATAATTTTTGTTGAATTTTATTATAATTCTAATATTTGTGATGAGACTAATACATATTTAAAAATTATAGAGTTAATTAAACAACCGTAATATATTTATGTCTAAGCAATATAAAATCTCTATATATTAAATAAAAAAATTAATAACAATTAATAAATTAAAGGGCTGGTTACTTAGGGGTATAAAATTAGACCCCTTAAGACTATAAGATACAAAAACTTTTCTAATTCCTTTCTTACAAAAAAATATCAAATGCTGGACCAATTTACCCTTTTGATAGCTTTTCCATATTTCAAATTGTTACATAGTACAACATTAACAAACCTTTTCAGCTCAACAAGCAAAAGGTCAAAACGTATCTTGGAAAATCATTGATGCATTTGTTTCTTTCCCATTCTCGTTGTGGTTCACAGATCTCGTGGTCGTGGTTCACACTCCGGATTTTGAGTCTTCTTGGTTGAGCGCCCAAGATTTGGTGATCGTGTGTTTTTAAAAATTTGATTTATACTTTTCTTTTTATGTTATCGATTAAATATTGACGCTTTTTCATGTTTTTGGTTTTTTCGTTTGTTACGGGATTAACATTTTTCGATCTTTTGGTGGGTTGTGTTCTTTTTAAAAATGGTGAAAAGAAAGAAGAAGCAGAAAGTAATACTTCTAGGTTAGTGTATTTCGTAGTATTTTTTTAGGGTTTATAAATTCCGTTTAGGGTTTTTCGTTTTTACTATAAGTTTAGGGTTTTTAAGGAATTTTCGGAGATTCTAAATGCTCTGTTTTTGTTTTAGAACATATACTTTTAGTGGTTTAGGTTCGTTGTAAACAAAGATCTATATTATTTAAAAAGGTTTTTTCATGTATTTGTTCAACTACAAAAAGTACTTGTTTGTCGTTTGTTTGTGTTTTTTAATTAAAATTTTAATACACTTCTATAATCTTAAATTTAAGTTATGGCTAAGACAAGAGGAAGAAGATCGAGGAGGGATGACGATGAAGATCTTGAAAAGCAAAAATCTATTAAAACCGCTAAACTTGGTAAGATTCTCGTTGTTTATTTTTGTTGAGTGTTGTATCTTTTAAAGGACGGTAATCATCATTTTTTCGGTAAACTTGGTAAGCAAAAATCTATTAAAACTGCTAAACTAGGAACAAAAGTCAAAAATTTAAGATCAAGGACGGTAAACAAGGAGAAGAGCGGTGAATTTGCGGGATCTTTATCTCGGAGAATTAAAAGGGATGGTATATGACATTTTTTTAATATTAGCATAGTATTTGATTAATCCGTATTAAAGTATGAAATCCTTACCACTTTGTAATCATCATTGGCTTGGTCATAACCCAAACCAAAGAATACTCCAGCCCATTTGGCATCTTCGGAGAAATCGATATGAGTATTTGGCACAACTACTGTCTTTGTAGTTAATGGATTACCCAAAAAATACATCTTCAAGATTGCAAAAATGATCAAACCGTAGCAGCTAGCAAGTAATTCGTATGGATGGTCATCTGCATCGACTTGCCTCCGGTTAAATGCAAAACCTCGGGGGTTGAATCATAAACTATCGGCCAATATCCATATTCTGCTTGGAATATAAAGTAGAAACCATTTTGCTTCATCATCTGATATAAATATTTATGCGAAAAATATGAAGAACCAATAACACGAAGCCATGGTTTGCATACTATTTTGAAACGACAAAGATCTTTGGCTAGTAAATATGAGAGAATTTTGGTTCTAAATCTAAAGGGAGCGACATTTTGGAATTTTAATGCTTCAAATAATGTAACAAATGTGGATGATTGCGAGAAGAAGACGTACTCTGCTTTTGAATATGGAAATGTATATATAGTATACGTACAGAGAAGAAGATGAAAGATCGCCTCGGTCTATTTTGAAAAAACCGCCAACAGGTTTAGTTGTTCAACCTCACCGCACATGTGCCGGGTTAATAATATGTGTCGTAAAACCGCATATATGCAAAAGTGAAAAGCGAAATCAGGATTAGAAAATATTACTATTGGTAGTAAAACTGTACAAAAATATAACCGTTGGTATAGTCGTTAGAAAAGAACCTTTAATCAGAACATCTATATATAACACATATTATGATGTTTTGAAAACTAACAACAAGCAATTTAGGAAAATAGTCATGTCTTCATCAATTAACTCAGCATCATGCAAGAAATATCATAAGTATTCAAGATCGTATTGTCGGGTTTGTCGTCGACCAACATTAATACGTGTTTCGGAAACAGAAAAAAATCCCGGGAGATTATACTATAGCTGTGATGTGCATGGTTGGTCACATTAGTGCTCACCTATAAAGATGGAAGATGAAGAAGATGATGCAACAAGTATTCAACGAAACTATGTTGGTGAAGACCGTATAGTTAAAGTGGAGAAATCGTGACAAGATAACACTTTCAACGCTGTTGCTTGAAAATACAATAATTATAGTAGTTTTGTTGGTGTTTAGTGGTCTTATCAAGAGTCTATTTGTTTGAAAAAACAAAATGATACAATGTTATTTGCTGCTATAGACTCAAAAATTAGGTGTTTTCCTAAAATGAATTGTTGTTCTGTTTCTTATGTTTGTTGTTAGGTATTATGTTATTTCAATAAATAAGATGTATTTTCTTTGTTGTTTTATGTTTGCGGTTCTGTTTCTTATGTATTTCAATATCACCCTTTCCAAGAAAGTGATAATATCAAATGCACCGAGAAAGACAAATTATTACGAGATGATATGATAAAACATGCTTCCAAAAAAGTTTCATATAATCTCAAACGCCCGGATAGGTTCTGTTTTGGGTTTACAAAAGATTGTGAATATCTGTTATAATAAGACTATTCACATAAATTCCCAACAGGTAAATTACAAGAGATATTTTGATATACAAATATAACAACTAAAAGCGAGAACCTAATGTTTAAAGATTCTCGCAAAATGGTATGACAAAAAAGACATTCAACATTGTGGATCAATATTCTCATCATGCTGCACATCCTTGGTCTTTTTAGGAAAACTTGATCTTTTCTTTGGGAATTCTTCATAGGAAGGTACTCTTGATTTCCTTGGACCGCTGCGGGACATTTCAACAAGGGAGGTAGAATCTTGTACAGTGTAACGTCAATAGGAGATTCAAATCTTTCTGTTTCAGAATTGGATGTATCTTGAACCTATAACAATCGCGATACGTAGATGCAAAGAAACACTTGTCTACCTTATCAAAAACCGATGGACACATCTTAGTAATTACAGTGCGGCATGTGAACATGGAAATCCGGTGATCTACCATCCTTGACCCGGCTTATTAAACGACTCTGCGGTGTTGGATGTCATTTCACCGTAACAAAGTTATATGAGGTGAATAAGCAACAACCCACTTCTCATAAGGAATTGAAGATAACCACTCTTGACTAACCTACCCCCAATTTCTTTGAATATGGACAGTTTCACTTCAAAAAGTCTAATGTTTGGGGCATAAACACAATCTCTAAAATGCTCACCTAGCTTCTCACGATTAGAATTGGACCATCCCGTGGAAAAACGACCCTTGAGGTTTGTCAAAAGGTGAAATAGGCGAAGAAATAGACAGGATTGTCAAAGACAGAATTGAATGCGGACATAAGTCCACAATTCCTATCGATATATAGAAAATCGACTATCGTGTTTGACAAAATCACGAATCTTGGATAGGAACCAAATCCAATTGTTTATGTTTTCAGAGGACACAACAAAGAAATGCAACAGGGAACAATCCTATAATGAAATAGCTGTATAAGTCACGTAAGTTCAACAATTATAATGAATCAAAAACAGAACAATACATGTGAGGATTTTGAACAAATTAAAGATACATACAACTGCTATCATATATAAGCATGTTCGATGAAATTATACCATGCAAGAATAAATTTCAACATTACACATGTACGGGAATATAATTACGGGAATATAAAAAAATAATATAACTTGCCATTGTTTCCATCTTTAGCGGTGGCAATAAGCAATATCTTGTAATACCCTAAATATTTTTTTAGTATTATTTATTATTTTTATTAATTTACAAATATCGAGTTTTATTAAAATTAAATATTTTTCATATCTTGCAAATTTTAACAAATAATATCTTTCAATTTCATTATTTTTTAAAAAGAATCTTTTATTTAAAATCAAATCTTGAGTTTCCCATGAGGTACAAATTCTAATTTTTTCTCACTAGAAAATATATTTTTCTTTCCTATTTTTAAGTTCCTAAATCTTTTAAATCCCTAATTCAATTTCACCCTCAATTTTTAAATCCTAATTTAAATTTCAATTTCAATTCCTATCTCTCAATTAAATTCTAATATTTTTCGGTCCTTATCTCAATCAAGCCCAAGCCCATGCCTAATACTTATTTATATTAGAGTTTTAGCCCAAGCCCATGCCTAATTCTAATATCTCACACTTCTCAAAGACGGCAACAACTTTCCAATTTCTCAAGAATAACGGTAATTTCACCAAAACCTTTTCAATTATTTTTGTTTGATTAATTTATGTAACAAATACTTTATTGTCTCTCAAAATCGATCTTCCATGGTTTATTATTTTATTTTACTTTTGTTTTTTTTTTTCGGGATGTGGACGAACAGGTGTCTTGCCTCGTTAGGCAAAGCATCTGTACACACTACATATATACATATATTTGTATACTTTTTTCAATACTACGCTCTATATATGAGTGCATACTTTCTAGTTAGTGGATTTAGATTCATATTAGCTAACATGTTAATTGTTAAGGTTTATTAATTAGATAAATATTTTATTTATTATGATGGGTTATCATGCCTCTGTCTCACGGCAGAGGGTAGTGTATGTTTAGTTTAATAAATATTAATTTGTTAGGTCATTTGTTCCTTGAGGTTTTGGTACAAGCGGTAGTATAATGGTTGATGATTTGAGTATGAGTAGTATACCCATGCCGGTGAAGTAGATCATATACTCGTCCTTTTATTTGTATTAAATCATTGTTATTATGCAGAGTGTGTATTATGATACTTTTATTCATCCCTTAATCTATTAGATTGGTACCTATAATTTATTAGTTTTTGATGTCTTCATACAAAAATTCGATTAACGAAAATTAATTAGAATTATGGATGAGTTGATTTTATTGCTAAAATTAGATTAATACAGAGTTGAGATTTTAGGGGTCCAGGTTACCCAAAATTAATTTACTATTATTTATAATTAAGTTCCCCTATTTGAGACCCTTGCAATTTGGTCCTCAAATTTATAATAAATGTGTAACTACGACCTTTGGCTTTCTTGAAAATTTGATTAGGATATGTGCTAATTAAATGTAAATAATTATTAATGCTAGGTGACGAAAGTTACGAAGGCTAATTTTACGAGGCTATTTTGTTACACTCTGCAGTTGATCAATTAAGGTGGGGATTTAATTGCTCTAAGCTCTACAAAGTGGTATCGTAGAGTATTTCATGTTTTATTCATTATTTAATGCCTATTGTAAATTATGTGATTATCTCGCTTGAATTTTATTATTCCATGTTATTCTAATAGCCGGGCCCTTATGAGGTCCGGGACCGACGGGTCTTCAGTGTATCCCGCCGTGCTCAATAGCAAAGTCTAATAGCCGGGGGCCCTAATAGGGTCCGGGATCAACGGATCTTAGGGTTTAACCCGCTGTGCTCCATTCTACGTGTGAGAATACCAGAGTCTTTAAATGGCTTTAGGAAGGCTCACAACTCCATTTCTATGTTGGAAAAGTATCAATGGCAATGTGGCAAAGTGTCATTGGCAAAGTGGCAAAGTATTAATGGCAATGTTGGCAAAGTTTATTATTGGCAAAGTTCATGAGAATTTATTTAATTTTAGTTGATTATCATGTATTTACTTGTGTATTAAATTTTGAATAAATTTTATCTCCACCGAGTGTGCTTGCATACTCACCCCCAATAAACTCCATTTCAAGTAATGAGCTGGACGACGAGGAGTGATGACGAGGGACATCGTGCTCATGTTTCATCTTTTATTATTTATTTAATAAATAATTTTATGTTGAACTTAAGGATTTGCGTTTTCCTAGAAATTATTTAAAAGTTTACGTTTCCGTAACATTATTTCACTTTTGAAAAAAATTAGATGTTAACTCTTTTACAAAGTTTATCGTTTTATTATTTAAAAATTAAATTTGGCGCCTCAAATCTTTTAATTTCAATTACTTATTTAAAATTTAAGTCTTTATAAACTAGGGCGTCACATATACCCTTGACACGACCAGTACAAAATGTTCCATCAATAAAAAACATAGGTCGGCACTTCCTAAAACAATCAAGGCATGCCTTGAAAGCAACAAACAAACGTACAAAGTGGTTGGTTTTGGATCCACATCCAACTCAACAACACCGCCTGCATGATATTAAAATGAGTAATAAGTAAAAGATGTCGTAAGGAAAAGATTTATAAAATAAAGATTTGTAATTCATAGGAAGTATTAAAATGTTAACACGGGTTTGTACATTCAATGACCGAGCAATACCATCTTAACTGATCGTATGAATCATCATATGAACCGAATATTTGATCCTTAGCTTTTTCGGTACATGCGCCAAGCTTTCCAATATGGGATGTCAATCTCATAATTCTTTTTCATAATAGTTAAGATATCCTTACCAGCCATTTGAAGATTGTTCTTAACATCCTCCAACACTAAATTATGCATAACCTTGATTTCCAAACGTGTGTTTTTATCTCCTATTAGATTACCACTACATTTGTGGATGAGGGAGGCCTTTGACACAACAAAATGATCGGTTCCTGTGTTTACGGGAGGCTTTTATAAACCAGTCACAATTATGATTAGAAGCTTCATGATAAACAGCGTGTATGTATCTATTATCATTCCTCTTATATTTAAAAGAAAACCATTTCTAACGAGAATACTTAATCAACTCACTCCTAAATTTAGTGGCACCACCAGAAAATGAAGACCAATACCTCCTTTCATTATATCACCCATGAATCGGATAAAAGATTTTTTTAAACAAGTGGACAAACATCATAGACTGGAACTTTATCTTGGATAACCATTTCTAATGGCGGCTTAGGGAGTAAACTTCTTAACACGTTTAAAAGAAATGATGTTGAAATTGGGCTTCTATGTTTTTTTTTCCGAGAAAATATTAATACCGAGTTTCATGATGATGATGGTTTTCATCGAAAGAGTCATCATCAAAAGAACGAATAGGTGAATGAGATTCGAAGATAAATCATTCTTTCTATGACCCCGATGAATGGTTTGGAGAAGAAAATGTGGGATTAACAAAATGTGGAAAAATATCAATGTTAACCAAGTTTTGGGACATAATCGACACATGGAGAATAAGTTATTAAATTCGGCATTTGTATCAACACAACAATTCTTGATGCTACCAAAGGAGAATTTAAGGGAAAAGTCGATCAAAGCTAAATCAGCCCACTTACTTTGTATTTTGGACAAGATATCTTCAAAAGGAGTTTCATCATTGACGAGCAGCTTTGCAATCACCCAAATATTTCACTTTGTGAAAATGACATCAAAAGACATGATTTGAAAAACAAAAACTTGGGTTAAAAACGAAGGAAAATAGTGTAAACAACGATGAACCGAGAGGGTAGGGTTTTGAAACGGAAAATTTGAATTTGAATACCTGAAATTTGTTCAAAAAGAAACCGGAAAATGGGAAGCTCCGTGCGTTTTGACATGACGTTGGCTTCAACGGAGACCTTGGCACCGTACTTTTTTTTCCGTCGATAGTAAGTCACGAGAGAGGAGAGAGAGGACGACAAAATTTGGTGAGAATTAATTGCGCTTTGATGAGGGATATTAAATGTAAAGGCTGAGAGAATTAATGCGTTGCGAGTCTTGTTGAGCGTAAAGACGCGTGACCTAGGCGAAGGTGTAATCTTCCATGAGGATGTGCAATGGGTGAAAGATATTAGAGTAAAAGTAGTATTGTGTATTGTAGCTGAGAGTATTATTTTTTTGGGTTGTATCCTAAGCTAATAAAGTGTTAAACGGTGTATCTTATAGTAATAAATTCTAAATTAAATTCACATTATAATTTCATATTTAATATTTATAGTATTCAATTCGTGTATCGAGAATTACGAGTCTAACCCTAATAACTCATAAAAACGGACTACCACCCAAGCCAAGAGTGCCATAAGAAACCCTCATCCTTCAAAGTTCAAACCGTATATAGTGTTGATTTCTTTCTGATTTTCCCCCACGCCAATCGAATTCCATCGGAAGAACATGACGGCACCAGAATCCAAATCCGTCGTCGAAACGGCGGAAGACCTCAAACGCTCAAACGAATTCTTCGAATCCGATTTCTCGCCTAACAAAAAGTTGAAAACAGAAGAAGAATTGAAGACCCAGGGTACCTCTACTGAAGCGACGAGTTCAAACGGCTCTTCGCGCAAGGGTTCTTTTGCATTAGAAGCCGATGCTGCTGAAGATAAAGGGCTGAGGCACACTATGGAGGATGCTTGGGTGGTGCTTCCCGATGCCACATTGGAATCTCCTGGACGTTTGAGGTTCCTTCTTAATCATTATTTCCATTTAGATGGGTTTTAACTTTGCTTTTCGTTTCCTTACTTTGAATTTCACAATATTATCAAGCCTAGTTTCATCTGTTATTTGTTCTTTCTTCTTACAATATTTTATTGCCCCCATTCTTCTTTACTTTGTTTCTTTTTAACGTTCATGTCCACCCTCTTGTTTTGATTTCTTATGCTTCATAGATGTGCGCACTTTGCAATATATGATGGGCATGGAGGGCGGTTAGCTGCGGAGTATGCTCAGAAGCATTTGCACAAGAATGTGCTTTCAGCAGGCTTACCACGTGAGTTGGTCTGTTTATCTATGCAGTTAGTGTGGTTGATTTTTATGTAAAATGTTTTGTTTTAATTTTTTAGATTTTTCCCATTAATTATAATACATGTTTTCTTTTGATACTTCAGTTGGATGTTAAGTCTGCAAAGAAGGCTATACTTAATGGTATGATCGTGTTCCGCGTCTTTTTTGTCCAACTTTATTTAATAGAACTTGTCAAAATTAACTAAATTGGCTTATAATTTTTATCTGGGTTTTCAGTGGTACAAGTCATAATATCTGTCTTTTTTTCTGAATAGGATTTCGGAAAACAGATGAGGCTCTCCTTCAGGAAAGTGCTGCAGGTATTCGAATTTTTCCTTCCTGTGTTATCTTTTTCCACCCTTTTCCTCTTTAAATCAACTTCCATGCATTATAGTATGGAAAAACAAAAACAAAAGATTATTAGCCCAAATTCAGAGTGGATAAGTCTGGTATTCTTTTGATGTGAAGTTGAATTTTATGAAGCAAAAATCTTCTTCGTGGAACTTGCAATGTATTTCATATCTATTCTGATTTCTGACTAACTTGTTGACAATCAACTTCAACGCAGTTGATTTCATGTTTCGCTTGAAGCCTTTTGTTTCAAGTTGAAAGAAAGTCCATTGAGTTTATATGCCATTTTGAAATTTGAAACTATACTATTATTATCTCCTTTTGTGTCATCTAGAACCTTTCTTGGGTCTTCTTACTGTACCTTATGCATCAATATGTCAAAAAGCACTTGGCGGTCTACACTTATCCCAGTAAATTAACTTTTTATTCAAGACTTTTTACCGTAGGCGATAATGATTTCTCTCATCTCTGTAGATGCTTGAAAAATTGATATAAATCTTCATTTATTTTATATCGTTATATCTAAATATCTTAATGGTCCACTTAATTTCTGTTTTTCTGTAGGAGGATGGCAAGATGGTGCTACAGCTGTATGTGTTTGGGTGTTGGAACAGACAGTAAGTTCTTTATCATTATTTTGTTGTATATTCTTATGTTCTACTATTAGTTTTTGGTTAAATAGAATGAAATTAGCCCCTGAGCTAAAGTATGTAGCCATGATAGCACTACATGATGCGATCACAAGCTGCTTATATATTTGTGTTGTAGAATCTAGAATGCAACTTGATTGGATTAATGGAAAGCTGGGAATCCATTATAAACAGATGAATTGTAGATATTTGTTTAATTTGAATCATTGAGTGCTCTCTGTAAATCATCTTTTAGGCTTCCTGATGTGGTTAAGTTTCAAATAGAATCTCTTCTTCCAATTATACACCTGGTGGTGGTATACAAATCAACCCTCTCTGAAGCACATCTTAGATCTTAAACAATTTATATCTATACACATGTAACACAATCAATATGACTAAGAAAAACACATGTACTCCCAATCAATACGAAATTCTTGGTTAACTCTAGTTTTCCTATGAACTTAGCCAAACAATTTATCAAAATTAATCACCCTATGGAAATGACTTGATGGATAAGAATCACATTGTGTAACAAATTTGCTCTAATATTGCAAGAAACTAACGGCAAAACGTGAAGAAATAACTTCCCTTAAAATGCCAAAGTTCATGATATTTCATGTTTTTCTTCTACAATATAGGTCCCACCTGTTCCATCACGGCCATAATTTTACTTTATAGTCCTAATAATTAATAACCAAGAATATTATGGTATAAATACTTATTAATTTATCCCTTAACTTCTCTCCCTTATTAATAAAATTATGTTATTAAAAAACGTACTTATTAATTTATGTTTCTCGTATTTTGACAGTCTTAATAAAGGACAAATACTTCAGATCTGGTGCTAAAATTTATATTCTTAAGCAAAATTTGGGCATTAGTTTGTGATATTTCACATTCAGTGTTGATTATAATTGGAGGGCTTTATAGCTGGGATAGTCGACCTTTAAAGTTACTTCACCAATAATTTTCACAAAACGAGGATGAATTCAAAATAGAGCTTGTAGAATTTAGTGTACTTAGTCTCCCTTCTATCCCCCTACCCTGTTATCTTGAGGCTTGACAAGATGGTATTACAAAACCAAGTAGTATTGTCAGCGTGGCTAGGTCAAATGGATATGTAGATATAGACCTAGGAATGGTTGTCTATCAAAAGTGATTAAAACAGATTGACTTGCAGAAATTTTCAAGCTCTTTTAGTGCCTAATGATTCTAAATTCATAAGTTGTCTTATGTCCATGTATAAAGCTTTTCTACATATCTGAGACCATTGTCTCATCTTAACTTTTAGATTTTGATTAGATGGTGTGAGCATGCTTACAGGATAAGTGTCTAATATTTACAGAGAAATTTTTGAATCATATATGCAGGGCCAGAAATTCCGATTTTTAGTAATGCCTATGGTTTTCTTCTGTGAATCTGCATAAATATATTTGTTATGCTGTAATAGGTGTTTGTTGCTAATATTGGTGATGCGAAGGCTGTGGTAGCAAGATCACCTGCAGCAGACAGCTTGCAGAGTGGTTCAGACAAATCAAATCCTTTAAAGGCCATTGTTTTGACCAGAGAACACAAAGCCATATATCCACAAGAACGAGCACGCATTCAGAAGGTCTGTATTGGTTGTTGCATTAGAATTTTTGGTCCTGTTTGTATTATGTACATTCTCTTTTTGATTCCTGGTTCTTCATGTTTATGATTGGAGGCCTCTGATATTGAGAACAAGGTCCTTGTTTTCTTATTGCTTTGTTTGGTGGTTACTTTTTGGAACAAAAGCTGGCATATCTCGTAGGCATATTAGTAATTCTATATTTTCCTATCTAGTGGTGACATAATTTTAAGGTGGATAAAACACGTAACCTTTCTAATAAGTGATATCATGCTTTATAAGTGTAATTGTTGCGAAAGAGAGGATTGGTATTCCTGAAACTTGTATTATATGTTATTGTGATTACCAAATTTGGTATTCTGTCTATAATCTAAGCTGGTAAATTGAGCAGTAAAGTACAGCTTTTTCCTGTTTTACGGATCATTGGGTGTAGAAATGGTTGGTAACTAGTAAATAAATAAAATAACAAACACTGCCAAGCTGATTCCATTTGTAATAAAGTCGTTGAAGGGTCATCTCATGATAAGGGCTTTGTGAGTAGAGTTTGACTGCAATTACCGATCTGCAGCAGATATTAATCTTTCTTTGATGTCCTAAATTTGGCTGATGCTTCAAACATGGGTGCTGTTACGTATGTAATTAGGAAATTAACTTTCACCTTCTATAATTTCCTTGTGGTTTGCATTGGACTCTTATGGATATGATTCATTTATTGAAAACAGAAAAAATTTTTACATTCTGCCTAGTCCTTTTTGGGTGGTTGCCTTACTCCAACCTCACCTTGTGTATTTGGATGAATTAATATTTCTCGGTATCTACTTAAACTAAATCCTAGGCGGGTGGATCTATCGGTTCAAATGGACGATTGCAAGGGCGACTTGAAGTTTCTAGAGCCTTCGGAGATAGGCAATTCAAGAAGGTTCAACTTCTTAGCCCTGTTCTTTTCTACTACTGTTTGCATCTTCCACTTTCTTCTATAATGTGTATATGTGTGTCTTTCACTTGCATATTTTACATTTTTCATCTTTATCCTTACATTGAGGTAGGAGTGGTGATGCTGGGAGCACGTATCTTATATGTCCACATGTTATTGATGAAAAATGCCTGTATGAAAACTTATGCACCAAAGCCTTGAACTCTGATTTGTCTTTTCAGATATTCAACAGTTTTTGCATGTATTAACACTAGTTTTAGGTTGACAATTTATTTATTTTACTGGGAAGCAGTAGTTATTAATCTACAGTGTTTGATTGTACAATCTAATTGGAAAATGGTTTTTAGGTGGGCGTTGTTGCAATTCCTGATGTTCATTCATTTGACCTTACTGAGAGAGATCACTTTATAATTCTTGGCTGTGATGGCTTATGGGGGTATAATATCCATCTCTAAAATCTGTCACACAACCTTTATTATTTCAAGATCTCTAATTCGTTTGCACTTTGTTTTAATAAAAAGGACCCATATGATTGAGTTTCCAACTTTTCAGGTGTTTGGACCTAGTGACGCTGTTGATTTTGTCCAGAAGTTGTTAAAGGTTCAACCATTTACATTTGTACACTATTCCATTTTTTCCCCTCAGTTTCCCAATAACTTCTTCTTTCACCAAAATTCAGTAGTTCAAATAGAACTAGAATAATGAGGTGGTTCCGATACTATGGAAGTCACATCTTTGCATTTTGTAACAAATTTGTATCCAAGTTTGGATAACTAATGATACAAACCAAAGATCAAGTACCAATTTGTTACAAAAAGTTAGCAATTAAAGTGTTAAAGATCACAAGGCGGATGCAAATTTGTTACAAAGTGATAAAATAGAAGGTAAGATAACAATTTGTTTTAGAATATAAGGTTCGGTAAACATTAGTTTAAGGGAAGATAGTTTTTCTATTCTTATAAGTTCTTATTTCGCTCTCAGTTCTATGGACTTTCACGAATTCAAAATAGTCTTGTAACTTTCAATTTTGGGCATTTTGGTCCGATAACTGGCTGTACGAGGTAAAAGTCCGGTTGACATTGACATGGACTAATTTGTCCACGTGACATAGTATGACTGGTCAACCAAATGTTTGATCTCTTACAACCAATTATTGGACCAAAATGTCGAAAAGTTCAAAGTTATAGGACTATTTTCAATTCATGAAAGTCGACAGAATTGAAATTTAAATAGGGGTAACTTGGAGGACAAAAACTATATTCCCTTTAATTTTAAAGTCAAAATATATTCCTATGTGTCACTCTGGAACCATGTGTATTTCATTCTTTTCTCTTTAAGTTAGATTTATATTCGGAACTGTGTGTGTGGTGAGAGGAGGGGGTGGAGGTGAAAAAATTATGCGCATTTTTAGAATTGGTTGGTAGCTTCTCATACGATAACTTGGGAAATGCATAACAGGAGGGTTTACCAGTTAAAGCTGTGGGCCGACGCCTTGTACGAGAAGCTGTACGTGAGCGATTATGCAAGGATAACTGTACTGCAATTGTTGTTGTTTTCAAGCAGCTGTAACAAGGTAACCTAGTTCTGTCCTTGATGTATTTTCAGTGCCCTGTTTTTCTTTTTCTTTTTTGAATGTATGTATGTTCAGATTCTCATCATATGTGGCTTTAACCCCAAAGTGCACTGTCTGTTTAATGTCTGGAATTTGATACTCTTGCAATGTGGAAGTGCTTGATGTTCTCAGGACACTGTTTACCATACGTACACCTTTAAATATGTTTTTCTTCCTTTCCACTGAAGAGTTCTCATTTAATGCATTTTTGAGATTCTTTTCATATTTATGTGACATGAGTCCTACACTGATCAGAATTTATTTGAGTCATTGCAATTTAATGGAATGGAATGAGATCCGTGAAACTGTATTATCGACGCTTTTGTGTTCTGTGAATTATTGGGAAAAAGAAAACCCCTTTTCAATTGATTACCTGGCAAACTGCTAGGACATCATGAAGGATAGATGAGGACCTATTTTTTGGTGTATTTGATAATGTTGATCATATTATATTAAGATGAATTTTTGGGTGTATGAGTAATGGTTGGTGGGCATCATGAATAATTCTTTCTCTCGTCAATCAAGTTATGTTGTTTAGTAAATGGTGCGGCCATTGACAAACAAAATTGTTTTATTTAATTGTACGAATAATTTAAGAATGTTGTGAATGTGAGATGGTTTGATATTTGAATGTTTTTATTTTTTAAATATGATTTGACTGAGTTTATAAGTCAATGAGCCGATATAATAAATGTAATTTTGTCTTATTTATGAAATTATCTCGTACAAATTTTTTGTCTATATATTTTGCAAATATTAATTTCGTTCCAAATGTTTTAATTGAAATGAGTGTTATTTCGGGGACAGAGTGAGTTGTCTAATTAAACTATTTAAACTTTGACGACATTTTTGAGTGTTCGGTATAAGAAAGAGTATTTTTTTCATTTTTAACTTAAAAATTCAAAAACAATTCTCAGGACAAGTTAGAAATTGTGGCTAATCATGTTGTGCAATTTTCGAATTTCTATCTAAAGGAGGAAAATAAACATTAATTTAGGGACGTGACTTTGTCTTTTGTAAATTAATTTCAAAATAAGATTTGATAATTTTATTATACATAATTCTTAATCCTTGTGTAAAAAGCAAACAAGGAACTTAACAGGGAATGGAGGGATTATTTTTTTAATAAAATAACCAATGTTTTTATAACTGAATTGATAACCAAATTACACTGGCACCAGTTCGTGGTTGGGCTGGTTGGATCGGCGGTCAAATTGTTAAAATAATTTCTACTTAATTTTATTCAATATTCATATCATTCTATGTTACATTAAAATTATAATATAAATATATATTTGTAAAATTTAAAATAAAAAAATATGAAGTTACATATTGAAATTCACAAAATAAAGTCATGGACAATGCAACAAAACACAATGAAAACTTAATAAAATCATAGACAACACAATGCAGTAGAATCGGACATTAGTCATACCACAACACCATTTAAAATTCTAAAATTTAAAACACATAAAATCGTAAAAGTAAAACAATTTTGATAATTTCTCATGATTTCCGTCAATCTCTTTCATCAATAATATTATGCAATCTTTCCACTTTTCTTAGAGCCGGGATGGACCGACCATAAAATCGGTTAAAAAAGAAACTATTTTTGAAGTTAACCAAAAAAATGGATATAATTGGAAAAATCGATCAAAATCGAAAAATCAATTGAGTCATTTTTATAAAAAAATGTTATTTTTTAAAGTTTAACAATAGCATATTCCGTATTCCTGTTTAATTAATATTTGAATTAATATATTTAACAACTAACAAGCCTCCAAGTTTTCAAAATTGGTTAATGTCTATTTATTTCTCTCTCATTCTAGTATTTTTAGTATTTATTAAATTTTGAGTAAGCCTCTTGTGAAATATTGCACCGTGCAATATCAATTAAAAAAGAAAATTATTAAATCGGTGGGTCAAGATAAAGAACGGGTCAAAAGACGCAGATTTCTTCTTTCTCTCGCAGACTTCTTCTTCCTCCTCCGTTCTAACTCTTCTTCCTCATACGTTTGCTACACAACTTCCATGGTTGTGCCTCGTGTTCCCTCAACCACGCATCAAGGTTCTTTCTGACGCAGAAACACCGATGATCAAAGTGATAAAACCGTGAACTCCGATGAAAAAAGGAAAAAGAGGAGAAGACATGGATGATTTTTTAAAAATTGTCAAATAATTGCTACGGATTCGATCAAAACAATAACAAAATTTATCAACAACATCAAATTGATGTGTGCTACATGTTTTTCTAAAAACTGGAATTAATATCGCAATTGTTACCCTGTTTCGATTTGTTCATACAAGAACACATCTTTCTCTATGCATTAACATATTTGTATTCGTATAGTAACACATTTTTTTTTCATATAGTAACACACCTTTCTCTATATAGTAACATATTTGTGTTCATATAGTAACACTCGCACAAAGACATAAATAAAATCTCGTTACCATGTATGTTACTATAAGATCAAACATATGTTACCGAAAGGACAAGCACGTGTTACTAAAAGAATAAAATATTTATCCATGTGTTGTACAAGTTTTGTTAATTAGTAACAAATTTTTCTTCATACAATAACACATGTTTGACCTTATAGTAAAACACCCGAGACTCGAATTTTAATTTTTACTCTTGCACGAGTTTAGTACACATATTTGTCCTTACAATAATACATAATTACCTCAAATCTTATACGTGAGATCAAATAGACCCATGAACTTTTTCTTAATTGGTGTGTCGTCACTGGCACCCAAAAATAAATTAATTACTCCGAACCAACCTACTAATGTAGTAGAGGCAAGTAAGTGGGTCGATCCCACGAGGAACCGAGTAATTATATTGAAATAATTTGTGCGAAATAAAACAAGAACAAAATAGGGGAATTGATTTTCGACTACACTATTTACTCAAACAAATATTCAACAGATTAAATTAAATAAACAAGTCACACAAATGTGTTTAAACAATATAAGAAACAATCTAGCCCTCGGATAGCTTCCCTCCGAACGGTTTTCCTAACTCAAAATAATATCCACGTCTATTCAAATTCTTTCTCGAATCTTTTCCCTAAACCAAATGGTACGACCAAACTAGTTCGAATCGTTTCTTAAGTTTAATTAACCAAAAAGTACGACCCTTGATTAATCTATCCCGTGAATAATCCTAAAACATGTATTCGGGATTCAATTCCTAGAATGCATTCGCCCTAAAGCGATAGGAAAAATTAAGCTATGAAATCGAAACGCGTTCGAATCATACGACTTAAATATTATTATTCTTCGCTACCATATCACAAATTTGCACAATTACGAATTACAAAATTGCGAATTAGCTAGAGATAAATAGTAAACAATTAGGGTGATCAATCCTAAATTATCTATTATTTAAAACATGCAAAGCATATAATCAAACAATAATAAAATCAAGACAAGAATTGAATAACAACGTTTATACTAATTTGCACGAAATTCGAACCGTTCAAAGTTTAGCATCCTCGGACTAGAAAATAAAAGTTTAGCTACTAGACATGATTAACGAACAACGACAATAATAAAAATCTTACAACTTGTTTTCACAAAGAAAATGTAAACAATAATCTCCGTTCTCCTCTTCCACCCTGCCTCTCAAACTCTACGTAAGTTCTTCTCTTCTTTTCTCCCTCTCTAAATTCTTTCCCCTTTTTCTCCCCTGTCCAGGTTCGTCCCCCTTCACCTTTTACTTTTCTTTTCCCAATAAGGAAATCCTCAAATCCTCTTTTAATTTGCGCATTTATGTTGCGCATTCTCTCTTCCATCGGCCCGACACACGCTCCGATTCCCAACGTCGATCAATTTACCTATAATTAATATAAAAATAACACCTCAAAGTAAACTCGACGACAGAAACGTAATAAGCGGAATTACTACGAATTGTGCTAGAAATTAATAATTAAACAACCAATATTCGCACATAATTTACGCACAATTAACCACTTATCAAATCCCCCACACTTAAGCTTTTGCTTGTCCTCAAGCAACTACCACACACACGGGCTCAAGCAAAAATAGTTAAGACACTCTTCTATTTCCCTAGCCACCGAATTTCCGAGCCAAACTCATGTTTCACGTGCCTATCAAAATAATTACAACTCATACTCACGATCAATCATAAAATCTCATCTACTCTTAGCTACTCAAGTCTTCTCCAAAACTCCCTAACAACTTGTTCTCAAATAAATTGTTTCAATCTTTCTTCAAAGTGCAAATTCGAGTGGTGCCTAACTCCTTTATTTTTTTCCCTTTTCTTTTTTTTTTTTTATTTTTTCTCGATTTTCAAACGAGGGCTCGCGGCTCCGCTCTACTCTCGGGTTTTAGCTCTTTTCGTGTTCTTTTTTTTTCCTTTCATTTTTTTCACACTTGAGCCCCCAAGAGCATGCAGCCGTATCGGCCCCTCGTTATTTTTTCCACAATTCTTCAACTAGAACTCCTTTTATTTATTTTTTTCCTCCAACCACACATTTATTATTTTCAACTTTAGGCACCAACCCAAACTTCACTTTTCCGAAAACCAAAACAACTATCAAGAACAAATTATCAAGTTGTAATATCAAAGCCAAGCAACTAACAATCGACTCAATTCTATGACTAACACATGAATTCAAGTGCAATCACCAATCAAGACATGCAATTCACATTTTCAGATATTTAACGTAAAAGTCAGCCTACATCAACAACTAAGTGCTCAACTATCATGCTCGAACTCCACAAAAATAAAAAAATATACACCATGCCGTAACTAAACAAAGAATAACACTATACAACAACTAAACACAAGAAATAACAAAATAAACGAAACAAAGAATGACAATTTATCAAAACCCCCCACACTTAAACAGATGCTAGTCCCTAGCATAAATGTACAATCAAATTTCTTGCACCATAAAGAATGACATAATAAGTGGAGCGGGGTTACCGGATGCTAATCGGTGGGCACGGCTGATGGGTCGGCGCTGAATCGAAAAGGAACCGGCGACGGACGGCGTTCTGCTGGACGGCGGTGATGGGTGGCGTGAAGAACCAGCGAGAGAAAGGGGCGTAAATGAGGAAGAAGGAGGGTGGACCCACCTTCTTCTTTTCAAACTTGCCGATGGACCCTTCTTTATTTCTTTGAATGGGCTTCTATTTTTATTTTGCAAAAGTTGGGCCTCGGAATATTTTCACTGCCCTCCCAAATTCAAATGCGGCATGCTTCATTCAAATAGTCCACAATAAAGATATACCCGAAAGAGCGAAAAAAACACAAGCAAGCACTAATTAAAATAAAATAACAAAAAACGCGCATAAAAAAAAAATATTGGGTTGCCTCCCAACAAGCGCCTTTTTTATTGTCGTTGGCTCGACTTAATTAAATCACCAACTCAAGAAAAACGTGGAAAATCCAAATCCACGTATTCAACTTGCTCTCCCGAAATCCCTCCAAATATTCTTTGGTGATGCCCGTTTACTTTGAATATTTTCCTCGTTCGTAAGCTTTGAATTTCCACCGCACCATGAGAAAAAATATTAGTAATCACAAATGGCCCAATCCAACGAGAACGTAACTTACCGAGAAATAATTTCAATTTCGAATGATAGAGTAGCACTTTTTGCCCAACAATGAAATTCTTCCGTGAAATCCGAGCATCGTGGAATGCTTTGGTTTTCATCTTGTAAATTACTGAATTCTCGTAAGCCTCATTTCTCAACTCCTCTATTTCCTGCAATTGCAGCTTTCTACCAACACCCGCCTCGTCGAGACTCATATTGCATTCCTTCACCGCCCAATAGGCCTTATGTTCAAGTTCAACCGCAAGTGACAAGGCTTACCATACACGAGCCTATATGGAGACATCCCTATGGGAGTCTTGTAGGCCGTGCGGTATGCCCATAATGCATCGTCTAGCCTCAAACTCCAATCCTTGCGGTTCGGCTTCACGGTCTTTTCTAAAATGATCTTAATCTCACGGTTGGAAACCTCCGCTTGCCCGTTTGTTTGAGGGTGATATGCGATGGACGTCCTATGTATAACCGAATATTTACGCAATAATGCGTCAATAGTTCGGTTACAAAAGTGAGTCCCTTTATCACTAATGATTGCTCTCGGATTCCGAACTGGAAAAAATATTAGAACGTAGAAAACCCGCAACCACTTTAGAGTCATTAGTTCGAGTGGCCTTTGCTTCCACCCATTTCGAGACATAATCAACAAGCAATAAAATATAAGAATTACCAAACGATAAAGGAAACGACCCCATAAAGTCCATGCCCCATACATCAAAAATTTCACAAACAAAAATTGGATTTTGAGGCATTTCATTCCTACGAGAAATATTTCCTACTCGTTGACAATTATCACATGTTTTGCGTAAATTATATGCATCTCGAAATAAAGTTGGCCAATAAAAACCACATTCAAGAACCCTATGTGCAGTGCGTTTAGATCCAAAATGTCCCCCACATGCATAATTGTGGCAAAATTTAAGAATAGAATGAAATTCCGAGTCAGTGGACGCACCTTCGTATTACCCGATCAAAGACAATATTTCCACAAATATGGCTCATCCCGCACGTAGTATTTGGCATCACTACGCAGCTTATCACGGTGGGCCTTACTCATATCACCTGGGTAGACTTTAGCAACGAGATAATTCACCAAATCGGCGAACCATGGAGGCGATCAGATCGACACCGATGGGGTCGGTGTTAGTACAGCGGATTCTCGGTTTGCAACTACGAGCACCGCTCATCCGGAAATTTTTCCAGCAAAGATTCAGTCTCTTCAGGCCTCTCTAATCTGCTCAAATGGTCCGCCACAAGGTTCTCGACCCTTTCCTATCCCTTACTTCGAGATCAAATTCTTGAAGTAGTAATATCCACCGAATCGGTCTCGGTTTCGCCTCTTTCTTCTTCATCAAGAATTTCAACGCCGCATGATCGGTAGAAAACAATTACTTTAGTACCAAGCAAATATGATCGAAATTTCTCTAATGCAAAAACGACAGCAGAAGTTCTTTTTCGCAGTAGAATAATTGGCTTGAGCTCGATCCAAGGTGCGTGAAGCATAATATATCACATGGGACTTCTTATTAATTCTTTGTCCAAGTACAGCCCCAACAAAGATAATCACCGGCATCACACATAATTTCAAAAGGGATTCTCCAATTAGGTGGTTGGATGATGGGCGGAGTCGTAAGCAAAATTTTTAGCTTATCAAATGCTTCTCTACACGCCTCATCAAACTTGAATTCCACATCTTTTTGCAAAAGATGACAAAGTGGTGATGCTATCTTGGAAAAATCCCGAATGAACCTCCTGTAAAAACTGCATGGCCAAGAAAGGAACGAACTTCCCGCAGTAGTAGGATAAGGTAATGCAACCATAAGCTCAACTTTAGATTTATCAACTTCAATTCCTTTTTCGAAACAACATGCCCCAACACTATTCCCTTATCTACCATGAAATGACATTTTTCCCGATTTAAAACCAAATTTGTTTCAATACAACGTTTGAGAATTAAACCAAGATTTTCAAGACAAATTTCAAATGTATCACCATACACACTAAAATCATCCATAAAAACCTCAATTATATTCCCAACATACTCGGAAAAATGCTCACCATACACCTTTGAAAAGTAGCGAGGGCATTACACAAACCAAAGGGCATCCTTCGATAAGAGAAAATACCAAAGGGACACGTGAATGTTGTCTTCTCTTGATCCTCCTGAGGCAATAGCAATCTGAAAATAACCAGAAAAACCATCAAGAAAACGAGAATAAGAATGACCAGCTAATCTCTCTATCATTTGATCAATAAATGGTAAAGGAAAATGATCCTTTCTAGTCATAGAGTTTAGCTTGCGATAGTCTATGCATACCCTCCAACCCGTTTGGATACGAGTTGGAATAAGTTCACCTGCATCATTCTTTACCACAGTCACCCCGATTTCTTTGGCACAACTTGTGTAGGGCTAATCCACTTGCTATCCGAAATGGGAAAAATTATCCCAACCTGCGAAGTTTCAAAACCTCCTTCTTGACTACCTCCATCATAGGGATTCAATCGGCGCCGAGGTTCACGAGAAGGCCGGGCATCTTCCTCAAGATGAATTCGGTGCATGCAAATGGAAGGGCTAATTCCCTTAAGGTCTGCAACCGTCCATCCTATGGCTCCTTGATATTCCTTCAATATCATCACCAACTTAGACTCTTGATCGTCCTTCAACTTTGATGAAATTATGACCTGGAGAGTATCATTAGGACCTAGATAAACGTATTTCAAGTGCTCGAAGTGCCTTCAATTCCAATTCTGGGGCACTGTAAAGAAGATGGAAGAATTTTTGGGTAAGAATCGGGTAATTTAACAAAGAAAGTTGATACCTATTCTCCATTTCTGTGGCATGCATCCCCTTAACCTCTTGAATTATTTGAAATTTGTCCTCCAATTTAATCCTGCAATCGAGCTCAAAAATATCCTGCACAACCGGCTCAATAATACTCATGCAACAAAGAGAGTCGATTCTTTAGGATATTTCATGGCTTCAAATATATTAAACTGGATGATTTCTCCATCAAATTCCATCGTGAGGGTGCCCTCACGTACATCTATTTTTGTTTGAGAGGTATTCAAAAATGGCCTCCTAACAAAATAGGTGTGGAATCTCGAAGTTACCCTCCATGTTTAGAACATAGAAATCAGCGGGAAAAATTAAATGATTTACTGTACAAGGACATCTTCAACGACCCACTGGGTATGAATGGCTTCGATCGGCCAATGAATTACCACTCCAGGTTGTCTTCAATGGTCCAATACCCAACCGCTCGTAAGCAGACCAAGGCATAACATTAATAGAGGCCCCGAGATCAAGCATGGCCTCGCTCGATTTTGTGGTCACCTATCATGCAAGGAATTACGAACATGCCCGGATCCTTCCTTTTGGGTGGCAACTTCTTTTGAAAAACAGCTGAAACGGTTTCTCCCATAATAACCCTCTCATCATTAGCCAACCTCCTCTTGTTCGTACATAACTCCTTCAAAAACTTGGCGTATCTAGGAATTTGCTTCCACGACCTCCAACAAAGGTATCTTCGAGCTCAACCTTCCGAAACACTTCAAGTGTCTCTTGATCCTTGATACCTTTAACAGCTTTTTTTTCATCCCGGAAGGGAAAGGTAAAATATTAGTATCAACAGAATCGAATTATGAGATTTTACCGAATTTTCGTTTCTGGACCACCGACACCGATGGGGTCGGTGTTAGTGCAATCTGCATCCAGTTTTTGGGGACAGCTTCCTCTTCCTCCACTTTCTCCTTCGGTACCATGGGCTGCTCCTCCTCATCCTCCCCATTCTGTTCCTCACCTTTTTCTTGACGTGTTGGTGGCGAAATTTCCTCCAATTGCTTACCACTACGCAAGGTGATGGCACTCACATTTCTAGGATTAGTTTCGGGTTGAGAAGGTAGCTTGCCACTATTTTGTGCTTGTAGGCGCTAACGGCGGTGGCTATTTGGCTCATTTGGGCTTCTAAATTCCTCGACCAGATTCTAAAGTGCGTTGCCCGGACTCTAGAGTTCGTTGACCGGACTCTAGAGACTTAATCACCACTTGAGTGTCTTGCTGAAACTTCATGGTGTTAGATGTCAACGCCTTCATCATATCCTCCAAAGAAGGTCCTGAATCCTTCTCACCCATATGTTGCCCAGAGCTCTCACCACCTCTATCATTCCCTCTGAATAATTGGAATTTTCGTTCTGAAACGGAGGTCTGAAATTGTCCCTGGTTGATTATTTTGTTGGTTCCCATAACGAAGGTTGGGATGATCTCTCCACCCGGGGTTGTAGGTGTTGGAAAATGGATCATACCTTCGGCCTTGAGAATTCCCATAACCAACCGCATTAGCTTGCTCTAACTCATCACTCGGGACTCGACAATCTTCGGTAAAATGCTCTGTAGTATGGCAAACTTTGCATGGATGGACTTCCGAGGTTTTAGTCTTCATCATCATCTCCATCATGCTCGCAATTTTTCTAAGGCATCATTCTTAGGTGCGCCATAGGTGCGCTCATGGCATCACGCACTCCAAATTGCTTTGGGTATTTGCCGCCATGCTAGAAATTAGTTCTCGTGCAGGTGTCGGTGTTTTACTCATCAAAGCTCCTCCTTTGGCTGCATCGAGCATGTTTCTATCGGTGAGAGTGAGACCTTCGTAGAAATATTGGATGAGCAACCGATCACTGATTTGATCTTTGTGGGCACGAAGCTATGAGGCGTTTGAAACGCTCCCAATACTCATACAGTGTCTCCCGGGCCTGTCTAGCACCTGAAATTTCTTTCCTCAAAGCGCCACTCGGGTGGCCGGAAAATAATGTTGAAGGAATAACCTCTCCATCTCATTCCATGAAGTAAGCGATCTTGGAGGCAAGAAATATAACCAGATCTCGTGCGGTGCTTTTTAGTGCAAAGCGGAAATGCACTAAGCTTGACATGCTCCATTGAAACTCCTGTTGGCTTCATGCTTGAGCATACAACGTGGAACTCTTTCAGAAATGCATGTGGGTTTTCACCGCAAGACCATTAAAAGAAGGCAATAAGTGAATTAACCCGCATTTAAGTTCAAAATTAACATTAGTAGCAAGAGCGAGGAATAGTAATGCAAAGAGGTTGATGGTTTGTGGCCGGATTTGCCAACTCATTCATCGTCCTCTCTTCGTTCCCTGCAGCCATGTTAGTGAACGTAAATGCAGATTCTACTTCTTCACTAGAATCACCCCCTTCGTCCGTTTGTATCCCCCGTTGATGAAAAATCAATTCGTCTCCGCAATCGAGCCTCTCTCCTAAGCCGCCTAGCTCTTCTTTCTACTTACGGATCAAACTCGAGTGATGTACTTCGATCCGAGCAGTGATCATTCACGCAATAAAAATTCTGAGCGCATAATCGAGGGGGTTGTTAGCAAACAAGCAGAAAAAAAAATTAAGTTCCGAATCGTAAAGAACCAGCCTTCCCAGAATTTTCCACAAATTTTCCGAGAAACAAACCAAGACAATCAAGGAGTCGGTGTTCAACTTAAGGAAATGAAATACGCAAGCAAGTCCAAACATGAAATTTCCAAAAAAAAACTTTTTTTAAAACTTTTTCCGAATTTTTTCAACACAAATTAAAAACACAAAAACAATTCAACAAAATTACCATGACTCCCGACAACGGCGCCAAAATTTGGTGTCTTTGTCGCCGCACCCAAAATAAATTAATTACCGAACCAACCTACTAATGTAGTAGAGGCAAGTAAGGGTCGATCCCACGAGGAACTCGAGTAATTATATTGAAATAATTTGTGCGAAATAAAACATTAACAAAATAGGGGAATTGATTTTCGACTACACTATTTACTCAAACAAATATTCAACAGATTAAATTAAATAAACAAGTCACACAAATGTGTTTAAACAATATAAGAAACAATCTAGCCCTCGGATAGCTTCCCTCTGAAACGGTTTTCCTAACTCAAAATAATATCCACGTCTATTCAAATTCTTTCTCGAATCTTTTCCCTAAACCGGTGGTACGACCAAACTAGTTCGAATCGTTTCTTAAGTTTAATTAACCAAAAAGTACGACCCTTGATTAATCTATCCCAGAATAATCCTAAAATATGTATTCGGATTCAATTCCTAGAATGCATTCGCCCTAAAGCGATAGGAAAAATTAAGCTATGAAATCGAAACGTTCGAATCATACGACTTAAATATTATTATTCTTCGCTACCATATCACAAATTTGCACAATTACGAATTACAAAATTGCGAATTAGCTAGAGATAAATAGTAAACAATTAGGGTGATCAATCCTAAATTATCTATTATTTAAAACATGCAAAGCATATAATCAAACAATAATAAAATCAAGACAAGAATTGAATAACAACGTTTATACTAATTTGCACGAAATTCGAACCGTTCAAAGTTTAGCATCCTCGGACTAGAAAATAAAAGTTTAGCTACTAGACATGATTAACGAACAACGCATAACAATAATAAAAATCTTACAACTTGTTTTCACAAAGAAAATGTAAACAATAATCTCCGTTCTCCTCTTCCAATTCTCGCCTCTCAAACTCTACGTAAGTTCTTCTCTTCTTTTCTCCCTCTCTAAATTCTTTCCCCTTTTTCTCCTGTCCGAGTTCGTCCCCTTCACCTTTTACTTTTCTTTTCCCAATAAGGAAATCCTCAAATCCTCTTTTAATTTGCGCATTTATGTTGCGAGATTCTCTCTTCCATCGGCACGACACACGCTCCGATTCCCAACGTCGATCAATTTACCTATAATTAATATAAAAATAACACCTCAAAGTAAATCGACGACGTAAAACGTAATAAAGCGGAATTACTACGAATTGTGCTAGAAATTAATAATTAAACAACCAATATTCGCACATAATTTACGCACAATTAACCACTTATCATTAATACATTTAAATCACTCTTTAAAATATTGGGATCAAATAAGCCCTCATCTTAATAAAATCACATTCTATTAATGAAAATAAAGTTGTTGAAGATTAGAGACTTGTTTGATCCATACATATAAGATTAGAGACTTATTTAACCATTTTTGCATTTTTATTTTCGCATTTGGGCGATTATTTTTAGACAAATACATATTATTTGTTTTATAGTAACACATATTTATCGTTTAAGTAACATATGTGTAACCTAATAAGTAACACCACCGGGAGCACGTGAGGGCGAATTTTTTGTCCCTCGCGAGTTTTTTTGGAAATACCCATTGGATCCGATCCGACTAGGATCCACAAATTTTATTAAATGGGTTATTTCACGGTACAATATTGCATATAAGAATTTATCTTAAATTTTAGTATTTTATAATAATATTGTATTGTCTATAACTCTAGTTTATTTCAATATGAAACTTATAAGTTATGATTTTAAATTTTTACTACATATTTATATTTTTAATATCACATTGGGAATATAAAAAAATTGGTAAGAATCATTTAACGGTTGAACCGCCGGTCCGGCAAATTGATTGGACCAGCAACCGATGCCTAGTGCGGTTTGGTCACCGATCCGATTATGACCTATCATGCCAACCATCAACCATGATAGAGCAACCCCATTCTAATCAAATAGTTCGTTACTATCAACCAACCGTTGAACCTCCTTTTGGCATCCCCCATTAAAATTATTCTCAATTGATTATATTTAGGCAATTTATAACTAGGACCAACAAAAGCAATATCATCGACCATTTGTTGAAAATTAGAACTTACGACATTTAGAGAAACACATTCGTGGTAGACAAATCTAGCAACAACCGTATCAACATTACTCAAAGCTTCTTTACTTACAAGAAAACTTATGATTGAAGGTTGTGCACCTAGAGTGGTTCTCGGAACAAAGTAACTTTCCGTTTTCGGATCTCGTTTTCTAGGGGTGGGAATAGGCCGGACTACCCGACGGGGGCCTACGGCCTGGCCTATTAAATCCTAGCTCGGCTCGGCCCATTTAATAAATAGGCCAGACTCGGGCCTTTTAAGAAGCCTATTTAATTAAATAGGCCGGGCTTAAGCTTTCTTGTAGGCCTTTTAAGCCTAACAGCCGGCTATTTAAATATATATAATAATATAATATATTATATATATATATATATTTATATATATAATAATATATATGTAATATATGGTATACAATATATATTATATATTATATTAGATAACATAATAACATTATGATACAAAAAGAGTATATATAAGAAATATATTATAATGAGTATAATATATTATGATAGTTTTGTTTTTGTGATTTTATTTTTCTTTGTAATAGTTGAAGACATTGGATCAATTATTTATCATTGGGGTATTATTTTTGCACTATTTGAAGATTTTGTTGTTGCTTTGCTAGTTGATAATTTTTGTATGTTAATTTTATTCGTATTTTGAGTTTTATAGTTTTACGGTGTAATATAAAAATATGATTTTTTAAAATTTGATAAAGAATAAAAACTTTGCAGCAAATAAGCCTTTAAAAGGCTTTTAGGCACAGCCAATTTACTAAAAGACCAGGCCGAGCCTTGAAAAAAAGCCTATCGTAGGTAATAGGCCGACTCGAGCCTAAAATTATATAATAAGCCTAGGCTTTCTTATGCAAAGCCTGGCCTCGGCCCGGCCTATTTCCACCCCCATCGTTTTCTCTTTCCTGTTAATGTTATTTTTCTTTGATCTTGTGTATTCAGCTATAGAGTATCCAACTCTTCCTCAACTTCAACCACATCGTACGATCATCTCCCAATGATTTTGCAGCTTGACCCTTTTCTTCAAGCTCCTTCAATGAATCTTCCATTTGATATCTTACATCATGAGTTACTTTTTGCACGCAACAATATCCCCCTTCCGACCAACTAATCTTTTCTTCTTCCTATTGATTCCCCCTCCTTTTCAAGTATTGTGACAAAACAAACAAGTCCAATTTTTCTTTCCATCAACAATGTTCTCTTTAAAATGAGCCCATGCTTGATCGGTTTTTATCGAATCGATACTAATAATTGAGTTAAACCGATTGAATTAGATTGTTGACCACTTGATGAATAATTCATTTGCAAAAAAAAAAAAAAATCATAGAAAATAACTTACCCATGTTGTACTAAATACAAGTTTATTTATCTAATATGCAACTTTTGAATTTTGATGAATTGATGTTAAACTTAAACCCACTAACAATATTAGTGTGCTAAAAGTGTTGTAATTGTACCTGGGTAATTTTCTTTGATAATTGTTGCGCTTAGGCCTAGATTAATATTTTTGTAAGATAAGTGAAGGTGTGCGTAAGTGTTTTTGCAGAATATTGTCACGAATGTTGGCACAATCGAGAACAACACGAGACGAAAATAAATGAACAGAAATACACATGGAAGTCTTAAACACTTTGCAAGATGGATATCAAAATTTTGTATAGACTATAAATAAGTCTATCTTTGCCAATCGGCGTATTATCACTAGTAATTGTTAAGTGATATAATCAAAGGAAAACATAAGCCACACCGTGAATGGATCAACGTGATATAGTGACTAGATAATATTCAATCTAACCTATCACTAATACATATAAAGACCCAATGTTGAGTGAAATATTGGAACATTCACCAACGGAAGTATCGAGATAGAAACATACAATAAACTCAATAATCTATGCCAATAGACTATGCTAGATCGGTGTGTTTCTCTCAACTCCAAGTTTTAATCTTCATAGCAGCCGTGTATATATAGATAATCTGGACTCTTAATGCTTTGAAGATAACTTCCACATCTCCCTTGAAAATAGGTAACTTCCATGTAACTTCCCCATGATCTTTATAACTTCTCTTTGCTTGCCTTTTCAAACGCATGACTTCGGTAATCGCCGTAAGTCTTCATTCCGAAAGAAAACAAGACATTGACCAAGACAAAACGTGGGTTAAGGGTTAGTGGAAGTGGAAGAATGAATTCTGATGTTGTGACCAGAATGTTGGCACATTCCGAGTAACACTCGTTACTAACATCAACAATCTCCCCCAATTCGGCCTTTCTACCGAACACACCGATGTTGTACCATTGTATGCGTAATGTGTACACAATAGAGATAAGTAAATAAACATCAAGTAAATGACATCTCATTACTTAGCCAAAAATGAATAACACTAAACATAAATTACGAACATAACAAAGACTTAACACATAACAAAAGAAAATCAAAGCTAACATAAAACAAAAACAAAGATAAACTAACAAACATAAATCAGAGCAACAAGACATAAGGACATATAACACAATATACGAACATTAACAAAATAAAATCAGAGCATAGTATCAAGGACTTAACCAAAATAAACTTAACTAAATACCAAACTAATATTAAGTTAAAAACAAACATAATAATATAAAATAGGTTCGAAAAGACATAAACATAAAAAGCAGAAAATAACATGAGTCTTTACAAAAATAGATAAAACTTATAGATGAAGATTAGGAGAGGATTGGGGCTGTCAAGTATAACATTTGCATCTTCATAAGTCTCGCACGAACTCCCCCTTTCTTCAAGCTTCTCCATCTTTGAAAGCTCACCCTCGCTCGGATCATCAATGTCCCCAATCATCCAAGTCATCATACAAAGACACCGAGATCTTCATCATCCCAATCATCGCATCTATCTTTTCAGCATCAACATCCATGTTTGAACTGTTGGGTCCATCAACGTTGTTGGTTGGAATTGTGGGCACATTATCCGGCACATCACGGGTATCGGTTCCCATTTCGGCATCGTGAGCCGCACTTGTTCCAGCTCGAGAGATATCGACATCTGGTCCTCCTCCGGTTGCACCGATTAGGGTAAATTTGCTTATGATTTGAATGCTTAATTATCTTAATTTGATGATGATTTATAGCTTAATTCACAATTAATTGTCAAATTGCATTTGATTGTTTGAGTTGGAGTTGTGAGTTTGAATTTGTAGGTTTTAGGCAAACTTTGAGGAAAACTTGAGGACTGTTAACAATATCAAATCAAAGGAGAACTTTAATGGTTGGAAAGAGGGTCGAGAGAGCTTGGCGTAGCAAAAAGAATCACCCAAATCGGAGTTCGTACGCAGAAGATATGAGCGATTGAAGCGGAGGTGGCACACGGGGAGAAGTGACTCGACCAGAGACAAGGTCACTCGGCCGAGTGAAGGCATATATGCCCGAGTTGGCAAGTTACAGAAGAATTCCCACTCGACTGAAGCAAGGCCACTCGGCCGAGTGAGGACACTAGTGCCCGAGTCACATTGTGCTGAAGAAAAGTCACTCGACCATAGCAAAGGTGACTCGGCCGAGTGAAGGCGATAGTGGCCGAGTCACCCCATCCCGAAAGAATCCCACTCGACCGGGGCATAGGTGACTCGGCCGAGTGGGATATAAAATGCCCGAGTTGGACACTTCCAGTTCAAAAGTCACTCGACCAACACCCAAGCCACTCGGCCGAGTGGAACCCTCGATGGCCGAGTGGGACCATCGCTGCGCGTTTTTAGTAGAATTTCATCATTTTCAAGGGCCTTAATTGCAAAAGGGAATTTGTAGCTTTGCCCCTACTATAAATACCTCTCAATTCAGCTGATGATAGGAGCTTTTCCACACTTAGAACATTTCATAGGGATTTAGTTTAGAAATTCTCTCTGCACTCATTTACACACGATTACACATAGAGATAGGTGTTCTTAGCTTTTGGAAGGATTTGAATTACCCAAGAGTTATAGCTGATAAATTTGATCATTCAAGTTGTATTAGACTCCATCAAGGTGACTTCTACCATTTATTTTCAGTTTTGTTATCTAATTCCAAATTTTAATCATGATTCCTATTTACTTATTGTTCATGGGTTTCTTTCAATTAGCCATGATTGGCTAAATTTCATATGTGCTTGGGTGTAATGATCCCTTGATGAGTTGATTTTGGTGAATTGATGATTGGGTGTTCATTTGTTGAGGTGATTAATTGTCTTAATGATGCTTTGCATGATTTAATTGCTAAGGTGAGCTTTGATCTTGTGTTTATTGATTTAATTGATGCAAGGATACTTGGTTGATTGAATTGATGCATAGGTGTTAGGTTAGCTAAAGTGATTGAAGTGGATATTTGGTTAACACAAGGATACTTGGTTAATTAATTAGAACTTCATTAAGGCACATTGATTACTTGTTGTTGCTTGTAATTAGTGAGGGGTGAGAGTGCCGTCTCTTACATTCCTACGTGCTTAATCGATCATTTAGAACCTAGGTTTATCAAGTACGGTTGTATTTGAATTATTTGTTGGTTATCCCTATGATCCCTTTTTGAATGAACACTTGATTGTTGATGATCCGAAATTGACGAAGTCTTTGGTGATTTGCACCCGAGCACTACTATCTCATCCTTGGTGCTTGTTGCTTTGTGTTTTGTTTCATTTCTTGTTGTAGTTGTGTTGTTATTTTGTAGCTTTAATTTTGAAATCTTGACTGGCCACTATAATTCTATGGAAACGTATGTTTTCGAGGCTCCATTGTACTCCTAGTCCCTTGGGTTCGATATAACTTTGGTCGCAAATTTCTTATCACTAAAATACGACGATCATGCACCAACATCAGCATTCATACCATCAAGCATCTCCATCCCCGGGCAGCCGGTTCAAGAAGCAACATCAAGAATATCGGCACTTTGAGCAACATCAACATCGAGGTCCTACTCCCCTGTGACGGTAGAAAGGAGTGCTTCCCAGACCCTTTTGTCCATCTCAAGATTGCTCAACGAGACACTTGGCATTATTAATTGAATTATCTGTCATAGCAATTTGATCTCGGATAAATTGCGGCTGTAATTGCGGTATGTTGGCGGCGTGTGTGCCAACATCTCTCGGCACATCAGCTGGTTGATCGGCGGGAACTTCAACTTCAGGGGCATTTGGATCTCTCGTAGGGCGGATCAATAACTCTTGGTCCAGTCCTCGTAACATGAGACATTGCCGAGAATTAGTGCAAACGAGCTTATTATCTCATTATTTTCTCTCTGAAATCCTTGAGCCGAAATCAACATGTGAATTAGGCTAGGATAAGGTAGTAGTCCCTTGCTTGATATTCTTCCCGAATATGTCATCATATTGTCAAAAATAGTCTTTCCAAGATTAAACCTTCTAAGATGGCCAATCTTGTACATTAGGACGACTTGCTCCGAGTTCGAGTGGTTGTGTTCGATGAAGGCAGCCAATTGTACACAATTAACTTGTGCAAGACACTATACAAACTTGTCAAAACCGAGAAATTCATTCTATATCTCCAAACAAGAATCCTCCCTCCAAAGTAATTACACCGATTACTTCATCTAAATTGTCCACTGTGGATCCTCATCATCACTAGTTCTTAAGACAGAATTAATTATACCGAGTCACTTCTATAATTTTGCCTTACTAGCTTCAGATGAAGAGGACTCGTAATCGAGAGGATGATGTGTCCATTGGTGTGCCAACATCCTTCGGCACATCCCGTGGTTCATTGTTCTTTTTACTCCTCCTTTCTAAACGAGCAGCCATCTCCGCCAATGTTTGATTTATCTCGTAATCCTCAGCACTCCCCCTCGGCCGAGCACCGGAATACGAGAGGCTTGACCGCTGGTCTCCTTTCTCGGGCTTGCTTCCCTCATTTCTTCTTCGGATGAGTCAATCAAAGACTTGTATTGGCTTTGAGGCAACACCATCATCGTGTTTCTCGCTTCTTCCCTTTCTCCGAGTAATCGACCCTTTTACCCATAGTTCGGTAAGAACGACGTTTCGACCACGTCCCTAGAGCTCGACGCCTTTTGTCGAGCTTTCAAAGCGAGCGGTGAGCTCACCGGTGTCGATCGAATCGGTTGATGGGTCATCTATTGGAGCATCTTGTGGTGACTGTGGTGGAGTGAACACAAGGTGTTTGTCTTGTTGGAAGTCTATCTTCACGTCGCCTACCTTGACAACGGGGTAAATCGTCTGCTTAGTGAGGGTTTTGAATGCATAGACGATTTGATCAGTAGGTGGCTCCTTCAGCTAGCTCAACTGTCATTGGGTAAGTTTCGAGGATGGGGGCTTCGCTAGCTTCGTTGCTAATCGGATTTTGTGGCGTTCCGCCCAAAATCGGAATTTCAGTGGATTGAATATCGGGGATTTCAAGAAATTTCAGTAGGTGGGAGAGGAACATCGACAGAGCCAACCCTAATAGAAGAGGGTGATGTTGGGCGAGATGCGCCAACATTCTCGAGACACATTGTCGACGGCCATTGAAGCTAGAAGTCGAAGGTTTCTCGAGGTAGAGGATGATCTTTGGAGAGGTTGAGTGTTTAGATTGTGAAGGTGAGAGGTCTTTTCGATCAGCCATATTAATAACTCCGCAAACACTATTCAAATTAAATTAATAAAATAATAAATTAAAATATAAATAGGTGAAGAAAAACTAACACCACAAAGTATAATCAATAATACCTTTCAAACACTTGTGCTTAAATCCAAAACTTTGATATAATGTATAGAACACACCGAGTATTAAGGACCTTAAATAGGGAAGAGAAAGATTATAGAAGTTGTGAACACATCGGAGTTAAAAGATAAGATTTAATCACATCCCTAAGAAATAGGGCATTACCGAATGTTGGAAGTTTATTTCAAAGACATGCTAAAAACCGCTTAATTCTAGATAAAATAGCTGCACAATTAAATTAATTGAGACTATATAATATTGCTGGGAACAATTTAAAATAAATAAATCTCCATAAAATAATATTTGGAAATTTTCAAACTCATAGAGGTAAATATACATATGAGAACCAGAATGTTATTCACCGAATGTCGGCACACACACTTCTCAACACAGCTTTTACATGAAATAAATTCATTTGTGTTGCACTATATTTTGCTTTTCCCACTTATTCACATTGATCCATTTTTCCGTAAGAGATCATCGTAGTTGTCACACTCCGAGTCCCATAATTACTCAATGGATTGTGAATATATTGATGCATTCAAGTCACCTTTTGAAAAGAGAACATCGTAGTAGTCAACTCCATGCCCCATAGTTACTAAGTGACATAGCATCTAATTGTGAGTTTATTTAATTGCATTTGAGAGAAATATGTCTAGGACAATTTATATTTATCACGGTTCTAATACTATTTACACAAGAGAGTTCAAAAACACTAAATATTACAATTCTTAGAACAATTTAAATAAATTGTTCTAGTGTTGTTACAAATGTTGGCACATTTGTCACAACACACAGCAAATATAGGTCTAATTAGTGCATAAACCTAGAGATTTTCTAAGAGAAGAAAACCTCCCTTTATCAAGGGCTTTAGTAAAAATGTCTCTGCAATTTGCTTTTCAAGTAGAAATATATTCCAACTTTACAACTTCTTTTTCTACAAGGTCCCTAATAAAGTGGTATCTAATACTTATATGCTTAGTTAACGAATGTTGCACAAGGTTCTTAGATATATTAATTGCACTTGTATTATCACAATAAACAGTAAGAGTATTGCTCTCCAAACCGTAATTATCGAACATCTTCTTAAGCCAAAGAAGTTGAGTACAACAATTTCCCGTGGCTATGTATTCGGATTCAGCCGTAGATAGGGAGACACAATTTTGTTTTCGGCTATGCCAAGAGACAAGATTGTTACCCATGTAGAAACATCCTCCACTTGTACTCTTTCTATCATCAACACACCGCCCAATCTGCATCACTATAGCCAATCAAAGAACAATTAGTATTTTTGCTATACCATATTCCATAATCGCATGTGCCTCGCCACATATCTAATTATCCTCTTAACCGAATTCATGTAAGATTCTTTAGGATCAGCTTGATAACGAGCACATAAACAAACACTAAACATGATGTCCGGCATACTAGAAGCCGATACAAAAGACTACCAATCATCGACCTATACAATGTTGAGTCAACATTTGTGCCAACACCTGTCTTTACACAATTTTTGTGTCGATCCCATATGTATCTTCATGTGTTTAGCATTGTCTAAACCAAACCTTTTCACAAGATTTTTGGCATATTTACTTTGACAAAAGAAAATACCATCCTTGCATTGTTTAATTTGAAGACCTAAAATAATTCAAGTCTCCAACCATCGACATTTCAAAAGTGGTGGTCATTTCATGCACAAATAATTCAAGCATTTTCTCACATGTAGAACCAAACACAATGTCATCAACATATATTTGAGCAATCATAATATCATATCCAGAATGTTTTATAAACAAGGTCCTATCACTTCACCTCTATAAAAACCGAATTCAACAAGAAAATCAGTTAATCTACCATACCATGCCCTAGGTGCTTGCTTCAAACCATATAAAGCTTTCTTAAGTTTATAAACATGATCAGAAATTCATGATTCTCAAACCCTTTAGGTTGTTCTACATATGCTTCTTCCATAAGAATTCCATTTAGAAATGCCGCATTAACATCCATTTGATGCGCTTTTATATCAATGTAACATGCAATAGCAAGTAGCTTAATGGATTCAATTCGAGCAACAGGAGCAAAAGTCTCATCAAAATCAATTCCTTCTACTTGTGTATAACCTTGAGCAACTAGTCTAGATTTGTTTCTTTTAACATTAACATTCATCGCTTTGTTTTTGAAAATCCATTTGGTACCAATTACATTCACATTATCGCCTAGGCACAAGTATCCAAACATCATTCCTTTCAAATTGATTTAACTCCTCATGCATTGCATTAATCCAGTTTTCATCTTTCATAGCTTCATCAATATTTTTAGGTTCATTGAGAGAATGAAAACATTCAAAGTTCACCTTTTTGCACATAGATGTCATACAAATAGATCTTACCACATGTCTTGCATCAAAAGTTAATTTTCTCCTTGTTTGTACACCTGATTATGGTTTACCTATGATCTCATTGTTGTGGATGATTTTTGAGAATCACGGAAGATGGTAATCTTGTAGCGAGGATAAGACATAGTTCTATTAATTTACTGGATGTTGAGGTGATGTGGGCACATTCGTAGCAACATTCTCAATCGATTCGAAATATTAGAACTTTGCATACCGCTCAATAAGATCGATTACATCTTCTTCAATGGCATTATCTCGCAAGACTTGCATTATCATCAAACACAACATTCATAGACTCTTGATCAAGATCGAGTCCTAAGATTATAAATCCTAAAGGCTCTCTTGTTTCTAGCACAACCAAGAAAGAAACCCTTGTCATTTGTTTGAATCAAATTTGTGTAGCTGGTCTCTATCATTCGAATGTAGCAAACACAACCAAAGACATGAAAATATTTGATTAGGCTTTTTGTTATTCAAAACTCATAAGGTGTTTTAGTAGAATTAGGTCTTAAATAAACTCTATTGGATATATGACAAGCATTATTCAAAGCTTCAGCCCAAATCCTTTTGAAAGTTTCTTGGATAAAAGCATTACTCTAGACATTTCTTGTAGAGTTCTATTTTTCCTTTCGGCTACACCATTTTGTTGAGGTGTTTTAGGAGAAGAAAACTCTTGAATTATACCTTTATCCTCACAAAAATTAGTGAATAAGTTGTTCTCAAACTCCCTACCATGATCAGACCTTATTCTTTTTACCTTAGTGTCATAAACATTTTTAAAACGTTTATAAAGAATTTTGAATACTCCAAAAGCATCTGATTTTTCCTTAAGAAATTCAATCCATGTAAACCTTGAATAATCATCTACTATGACAAAAGAATATCTCTTACCACCAATGCTTTCAGTCTCCATTGGTCCCATTAAATCCATATGCAAAAGTTCAAAGCAATATTTCGTAGTACAATGTGTCAATATTTCATGTGATATTTTGACTTGTTTACCACTTTGGTAGGATCCATACACATTTGACATACATATTTGTAACTTAGGAAGACCTTTAACATCAAATTTCAATAATTTGGCAATATTCCTATAATGAGCATGTCCAAGTTTTTGATGCCAAAGGATACTTTCATCGGATTTGAACATTAAAGCATGCTTGATTCGAATCAATTAAATAACAATTATCAACAAATCTATTACCAACCATGAGATAATTATCATCATTGTTTAACACATAGCATGAACTTTTATCAAACTTTACATGCAAGTCATCATCACATAATTGACTAATACTAATTAAATTTGCAAGTAAACCTTTAACATGTAAGACTTTTGTCAAAATACCATAATCCCGAACACATGCTTTTAAAGAGGTGTAAACAACATTACATACAGTATTTGACTTTTTCAACCAAGTAGATTTTTGAACAGGTTTTGAAAAGATTTTTGACTGTTTGTTTCAAATGTTGAGCAGAATGTGACAACATTTTCAAGGACATTTTAGAAAACTTTTTATCCTGTCTCATTCTAAAACAGTTTGGTCGCTTGTGACCTTCGGTTAAACAATAATGACAAACATCCTTCTTTTGAATCATTTTTCAATTTTTCAGGTTCAACGAGAAGGTTTTGTAAACACAACAAAGTTTATTATTGTTTAAAAACTGAGTGATATTACCATTATAACCAAGACCATGTCTACTTGTACTTCCAATTGCGGTGCCTCATCAAGTTTGGTGAACTTTACGAATATCTTTTGAAATTCGTGTTGTGCCTTTGAGTGCTCTTTGAGGTTGCATATCTCCGTGTCTTTCCTTGTTAGTATGACCTCAAGCTTTATCACAAAATCCTTTTGATATGACTCTTCAATAGTCATGTCCCTCAAGGCTTTCGAGTGAATTCTAACTCCTTTTCAAGCTTTTGATAACGGGACTTACAATCTTCGCAAACATTGTTAGAAGTACCTGCTTTATCTACACAAGAACTTGAGAAACAATTAAATTACGGAACCTCCAATGTTTCCTCAAATGTTGGCACATTTGACTCGACATCGAGAATCATCCGATGGAAATCATCAAGAGTATCATCATATATGATCCTTCCGAAAAAGCATATTCTTCATTTTTATCGGAATCATCTTCACAATCGGACTCATCACTTAAGGTAGCATTGAAATTTACCCTTTTTCTCAAAAGTGTGTTGGCACATTCATTAGCATAATGACCAAAACCAGAACATGCATCACATTTAACATTTTTCCTATATCTTGGATCATATTTGATCTTGTTACCTCTATCAAATTGCCTAGGTTGATAAACATTCCTATTTTTATCGTGCAATTGGCGTGAACTACCAATCGATCTCTATCTTGATTCTTAATTTGCAAATTATTTCTAAGTCTATTTGCTCTCTTTTTCAAAAATGCATTAAAGCTGCTTAGTTAAGAAAGCAATGTTATCGGTATTGTCGGCACAATCATCAATAACGTCTTCATCAAAATCTATTTGAGTAACAAGCGATTGTTTATCGATACTAGAAGATGTTTCTCCTTTGAAAACAGAAATTTTCTTTTGATTTCTCATTATCTCTTTGAGAAAAATTCATTTCATACGTTTTCAAAATACTCACCAACTCATTTTGAGTAATAGCATCATTATCTTTAGCTTCCTCAATAGCACATATCTTAGCATCAAAACGTTTAGGAATCGTTCTTAAGATTTTATGTACTAACCTTGTATTGGATATAGCTTCACCAAGGGCTTGAGATTCATTGGAAATCTCGGTGATTCTTTCATTGTAGGAGGATATGGTGTCATCTTCCTTCATCCTTAGATTTTCGAACTTGGTTCCAAGCATCCGCAACTTTGTCCTTCTCACACTCTCGGATCCTTCACAATGTTCTTGTAATCTCTCTCATGCATCTTTTGCGAGATACACAATTAGAAATTATTTTGAACATGGATACATCCGTAGAAGTGAATAAGGCATTGAGTGCCTTTGAATTGAAGGTGGCCGTGGTCACCTCATCATTTGTCCATTCTAACTCCCTCTTGATTTGAGCTTTAATATTGTCGAGTGGCATTTGGGCTGTTGGTGGAGTCCAAACCGGTTAAAATACTCCTCCATGCACGTTCATCAATGGACTTGATGTACATGCGCATCTTAGGCTTCCAAATTGTATAATTTGTACCATCGAAGCTGGTGGCCTAATTGGACTGTCATAGGATATTCCATCGTAATAAATCACACCAAACACGGGATCTAAACTCGGGATAACTTGAGTTCAACGGCTCTAGTGCCAATTGAAGGTGTGCGTAAGTGTTTTGCGAGAATGTTGTCACGAATGTTGGCACAATCGAGAACAACACGAGACGAAAATAAATAAACAAATACACAGTGGAAGTCTTAAACACTTTGCAAGATGGATATCAAAATTTTGTATAGACTATAAATAAGTCTATCTTGCCAATCAGCGTATTATCACTAGTAATTGTTAAGTGATACAATCGGTGAAAACATAAGCCACACCGTGAATGGATCAACGTATATAGTGACTAGATAATATTCAATCTAACCTATCACTAATACATATAAAAACCCGATGTTGAGTGAAATGTTGGAACATTCACCAAATGTATCGAGATAGAAACATACAATAAACTCAATAATCTATGCCGGTAGACTATGCTAGATTGTGTTTTTCTCAACTCCAAGTTTTAATCTTCATAGCAGCCGTGTATATATAGATAATCTGGACTCTTAATGCTTTGAAGATAACTTCCACATCTCCCTTGAAAATAGGTAACTTCCATGTAACTTCCCCATGATCTTTATAACTTCTCGTTGCTTGCCTTTTCAAACGCATGACTTCGGTAACTTCCGTAAGTCTTCATTACTGAAAGACAACAAGACATTGACCAAGATAAAGCGTGCGTTAAGGGTTAGTGGAAGTGGAAGGGCGAATTCGATATTGTGATCGGAATGTTGGCACGTTTTGAGTAACACTCGTCACTAACATCAACAATAAGTTTCTTTGATAATTTTCTTTAATAAATTTCAAGCCCTAATTGAATGATTCAAACTTTTAAAGCCCTAATTGGAGATAAATTTTCAAGCCCTAAAGATTAAATTCAACCTTAATTTTTAAATTTTCCCTACATAAATTTATTCTTCTCAAATTATGAATATAATAAGCTATTGAATGATTCTTGCTATGTTAATTAACAAAATTCACTACCACTACACAACTCGAAGTTAGAACTCAAAAAATCATATTAGAAATGCATACGACATACCTATTCGGGCGTTGGGCGTCGGACATCTAGCATGGCCGTCGGCGGCAATGTGTGGCATTTGCACGGTGAGGCACGTGGCCGCGTGAGTCGGTGAGTGTACTTTGAGGCGTGAGCGTGAAAATTAAAAAGAAATAAGAACACAGAAAGTAGTGTGTGAATTTAAATTTTAAAATTAAAAAAGGAGAGAAAAAATAGTTCGAAAATCGGTTACCGGTTTTCGATTATTTTCAATTTTGACCATCAATTCGGTCCAACCATGAGTTCTTTTGACCGGTTTCCCGGTTGAACCGGCGATGCCTTTGATTACAAAAATATTAGAAATAATTAATCTTTGTCAAAATATACACATACAATGTGAACAAATTTCACTGTATATTTTGCCTAATTTGGGCCTTCAAACTAGAGTAATACTTTCAAGGTAGTTTAAAATTATCTACTTTTTAGAAATAAAAAATTCATTAATGTCCCTTTTATATTTTAAATATGTGCTGTCTTCTTTTGTATTAATCATTCTTTAACTTGATTTGATTTTTCGTATTTCACTTACTTTTTTGTTTTATTGGATTATTAACACATATTGATATATTGTATAGCGTTCATTGATAATTTATTTTTACCTGTATAACACCAATAAAATTGTGTTTGGTTGAGTGGTTAATTTTTTATGTTGAAGAACTATTGATCTATCATTTATAAAGTTTTCCTAATGTATTTATTTAAAGAAAAATTGTCATTCTTTAGTGACACGACCACGTTTTTGACAACCCAACTAGAAACACTAATTTCACAAGAAAAGTGAGTTGTGAATAATTCTAAATGAAATGACTTCGTGCGCACGTGCGACTTTTTTTCAAATGCTTTAACAGAAAGACAATGAACAATTCCAAACATGACAAAAATGACTCATATCACCATATACACAACTTTATAAAATACAACTCAAAATACACGCCCACGGTTTGACCCAACATGTCGTCATCTATGTACACAACCACTCAAAACCCGCGGAGCTGCCACAGCTTGTCCGGTAGAACCACAATATCATAAATCATTAGGTTACCTACAATGCATAAACTATGTGAGATTTATAAATGCTGAGTAAGCATAAATTATGCTTGGTGCGATGTTTAGTTCGAAAACCTCCCAATGCACAAAGCACTCTCTTTAAAATCATCAATTTATTTATGAAACACTCGATAGGGCCCCTGACTCGATTACTATGCACGGTAAATGAGCACTAAGCTCAATTCAATTATATTTAAGTGACCACTATATGTATGACCTCAACGTGAGGTCCATCCTCTTGTGTCCATCGAAGATCCCCCCACCATCGTGCCCTTCATGACCACCAAGAAGTTACCCTTCAACGCCGACCCACATTGGTGAGGATCCTACCTTCTAACGGCCTAGCGAGGTCCATCACCAAACCTGACCTCCTGTCCGTTCGAAGTCCCCTGAAAAATATGCACAAAACATAGCATATGAGACGGTGGCCTACCCTAGGTAGCATACGCTAGGATCTGCTGGTCGCCTTAACTCCTAGGTCGCCCTTACCGTCCTCGGTGCATAATCGGTGGTCAAACACACCATTTGATAAAATATTTTTATGTAAATACATGATATGCATGATGCAATGTAGCATGTACACACGGTAAAACCACATGCTCAAAACACTCTTTTCATTTACTGCAATAATCATGGAATTCACCAATTCATTTCATGATAACCTTTGAACTCACGAGGTTCATTCTGCAACATTTGAACTCGGTGGCCTCTTTGTAAGAAGCATCGCCGATTCCCTCTAGTCGCCTTAACTCCTAGGTCGCCCCTTCCGTTCTCACTTTGAAATCCCCTAATTCATTTCTAATCACGTACCTAATTCATTTCTAATCGCTCTCGCCTAATTCGTTTCTAATCACCAATCTAATTCATTTCTACTTGCCTAATTCATTTATACTCATTTCTTTGGGGTCCCAAACTTACTTGATATATATTGGCGTACGCTCAATACAAAAGCCACCACGTGGCCAATATAAATGCTCTCTTTTGAAACCACTTAATTCATTTCTAATCACTCCCCTAATTCATTTCTACTCATAACTCAATAAATCGATCACCCTATCCATTTCTATAATAATCCCGAACTCGAAGTTCATTTCACAAAAATCATGAAACTCACAAGTTCAATTCACAATAATAACTAAACTCACGAGTTCATTTCATGATATCTTTGAACTCACATATTTAATCCACGTAAAATATTGAGCTCAGTCTCTTTCACAATAATCATTGAAAATCAATCAAATATCACAATTAACGTAATATTCACATATCATCAATTAATCATAAATACTTCACAAAATATTATTTTTATACATTGTAGGTGCAAATGAATTTCTACTTACCTCAAGTCCGCAAAAGCGTTGATAAATCAAACTCTAAACCCTTTTTACCGCCTTTCACTTCAAATAAGAATAATTATTAATGATTTGAGGATAGAATTTTGCTCAACTCATCGCGAGCTTCAAAAGCGATTATAAAATTTATCGATTAACGAAAGTCGAATACTTACCAAAATGCCCCTCTCTCTCTAATGGTTCCGAGGTTTTAACTTGAAATGGTATGCTTATGCATACCCTCTCTCTCTAATGGTTCAAGTCTTGATAAACAACCGTTTATTCTTGAAATTGATTACGATGAAGATGTTATTGATGATTGTGCCGACAATGCCGATAACATTGCTTTCTTAACTAAGCGATTTAATGCATTTTTGAAAAGAGAGCAAATAGGCTTAGAAATAATTTGCAAATTAAGAATCAAGATAGAGATCAGTTGGTAGTTCACGTCGATTGCACGATAAAAGTAGGAATGTTAATCAACCGAGACAATTTGATAGAGGTAACAAGATCAAATATGATCCGAATATAGGAAAAATATTAAATGTGATGCATGTTCTGGTTTTGGTCATTATGCTAATGAATGTGCCAACACTCTTTTAAGAAAAAGGGTAAATTTCAATTTTACCTTAAGTGATGAGTCTGATTGTGAAGATGATTCTCGATAAAAATGAAGAATATGCTTTTACTGCAAGAATAATATATGATGATACTCTTGATGATTTCTTGGATGATTATGATGTCGAGTCAAATGTGCCAACATTTGAGGAAACATTAGAAACTCCAATTTAATTGTTTCTCAAGTTCTTGCGTAGATAAAGCAAGTACTTCTAACAATGTTTTGCGAAGATTGTAAGTCCAGTTATCTAAAGCTTGAAAAGAGTTGGAATCCACTCGAGAAAGCCTTGAGGACATGACTATTGAAGAGTCATATCAAAAGGATTTGGTGATAAAACTTGAGGTCATACTAACAAGGAAAGATCTGGAGATATGTAACCTCAAAGAGCGGCTCAAAGGAACAACAGAATTTCAAAAATATTCGGAAAGTTCAGCCAAACTTGATGAGACAACCGACAATTGGAAGTACTAGTAGACATGGTCTTGGTTGTGATGGTAATATCACTCAGTTTTTATACAATAATAAACTGTTGTGTTTTAAAACCTTCTCGTTGAACCTACAAAATTGAAAAATAATTACTGAAAAGAAGGATGTTTGTCATTATTGTTTCTTGAAGGTCACAAACGACCAAAATGTTTTATAATGAGACAGATAAAAAGTTTTCTAAAATGTCTTTGAAAATGTTGCCACATTACGCTCAACATTCGAAATAAACTGTTCAAAAATCTTTTCAAAAACCTGTTCAAAAATCTACTTGGGTGAAAAAGTCAAATCTTGTATGTAATGTTGCTTACACCTCTTTAAAAGCATGTATTAGGGACTATGGTATTTTGATAATGGGTGTTCTAGACACATGACCGATGAGGAAAGTTATCTCACTGATTATAAGGCTTATGATGGTGGAAATGTTACATATGGAGGAGGTTCAAAAGGTAAAATTATTGGTATAGGTACATTAAATGTTCTGGTTTTCCAAATTTGACAAAAGTCTTACATGTTAAAGGTTTACTTGCAAATTTGTTTAGTATTAGTCAATTATGTGATGATGAATTGCATGTAAAGTTTGATAAAAGTTCATGCTATGTGTTAAACAATGATGATAATTGTCTCATGGTTGGTAATAGATCTGTTGATAATTGTTATCTGATTGATTCAAATCAAGCATGCTTTAATGTTCAAATGATTAGAGTATACTTTGGCATCAAAAACTTTGACACGCTCATTATAGGAATATTATCAAATTATTGAAATTTGATGCTGTCAAAGGTCTGCCTAAATTACAAATATGTATGTCAAATGTGTGTGGATCCTGTCAAAGTGGTAAACAAGTCAAAATGTCACATGAAATGTTGACACATTGTACTACAAAATATTGTTTTGAACTTTTGCATATGGATTTAATGGGACCAATGGAGACTGAAAGCATTGGTGGTAAGAGATATTCTTTTGTCATAGTTGATGATTATTCAAGGTTTACATGGATTGAATTTCTTAAGGAAAAATCGGATGCTTCCGGAATATTCAAAATTCTCTATAAACGGTTTAAAAATGATTATGACACGAAGGTTAAAAGAATAAGGTCTGATCATGGTAGGGAGTTTGAGAACAGCTTATTCACTAATTTTTGTGAAGACAAATGTATAATTCAAGAGTTTTCTTCTCCTAAAACACCTCGAAAAAAATGGTGTAGCCGTAAAGGAAAAATAGAACTCTACAAGAGATGGCTAGAGTAATGCTTTTATCCAAGAAACTTTCAAAAAGGTTTTGGGCGAAGCTTTGAATACCGCTTGTCATATATCTAATAGAGTTTATTTAAGACCTAATTCTACTAAAACACCTTATGAGTTTTGAATAACAAAAAGCCTAATCGAAATACTTTCATGTCTTTGGTTGTGTTTGCTACATTACGAATGATAGAGACCAGCTACACAAATTTGATTCAAAAAGTGATAAGGGTTTCTTTCTTGGTTATGCTAGAAACAGGTAGAGCCTTTAGGATTTATAATCTTAGGACTGATACTGTTCAAGAGTCTATGAATGTTGTTTTTGATGATAATGCAAGTCTTGCGAGATAATGTCATTGAAGAAGATGTAATCGATCTTATTGAGCAGATGCAAAGTTCTAATATTTCAATCGATTGAGAATGTTGCTACAAAAGTGCCCACATCGAAGCAACATCACCTCAACATCCAGAAATTAATAGAACTATGCCTTATCCTGATACGATATCATCTTCCAGAATTCTAAAAAATCATCCACAACAACGGATCATAGGTAAACCACAATCAGTGTACAAACAAGGAGAAAATTGAGTTTTGATGCAAGACATGTGGTAAGATCTATTTGTATGACATCTATGTGCAACAAGGTGAACTTTGAATGTTTTAATTCTCTCAATGAACCTAAAAATATTGATGAAGCTATGAAAGACGAAAATCGATTAATGCAATGCATGAGGAGTTAAATCAATTTAAAAGGAATGATGTTTGGATACTTGTGCCTAGGCACGATAATGTGAATGTAATTGGTACCAAATGGATCTTCAAAAATAAAATTGATGAATCTGGTAATGTTGTAAGAAACAAAGCTAGATTAGTTGCTCAAGGCTATACACAAGTAGAAGGAATTGATTTTGATGAGACTTTTGCTCCTGTTGCTAGAATTGAATCCATATGGTTATTATTTGCTATTGCATGTTACATTGATATAAAGCGCATCAAATGGATGTTAAGGCCGCATTTCTAAATGGAATTCTGTTAGACCAAGATTGTTTTGATGAGTTAAAAGACTGTTCCAGATAAGCGAGACTATGATGTAGGACTGAAGACTAAGTTCTAGTTCGAAGGCGATCGACTAGGTCAAGATTAGTTAAAGTCACTGGAGACGAGGAATGACAAGTCATCCGGAGACAAGCTCAAGTCTAGTCATCTGCGAGACAAATATGAAGAGCTCAGACGAGGTCAAGATAAGCCGAGTAGAATAAGAAAGGCTAATCTTCACCAAGTCACCGCAGAGCAGTAGGAAGAATCACCGAGGTGTTAGCGGTTTTCAAGATTAAGTTTGTTAAGCGTTTCAAGTTTGTTAGAACTAACTAACAAACTAACTGACTTTTCAGACTTATATATAGGTCTAGGTTTTCATTTTTGAAAGATAGATATAGAGAACACTTATGCATATTTGATTTACACAAGTCACTACTCGATTTCACAATCTTTTCACAAGAATTTCTATAGAGTTTCAAAAGTTCTAAGTGTTTTTAGAACACTTTTCTGTAATCTTCAAAATCCAATATACACTGTAATAGATAGATTTCTAGAAGAAGAGTCTAGGAGATTGAAGATTTGAAGAATTGTACAAGTTGTAATTTGTAAAAGGCTGGAAGTGAGAAAGTAAGCGAAGCGAGTCCCTTCTTCAAGTTGAAGGAGGAGAGTGGATGTAGGATTTTAAAATCCGAACCACTATAAATCCTCAGTGTTATTTCTTGCTTTCTTTAATTTTCTGTTTATTTTACAATTGTGTTACATCAAGAGTTGAATTCGAATCATAACTAAAATCAGTATTTCAACCTTGCTTTTGATCTTATAAGAAGTTGAGAATTTAATCTTAATCATTGTGTTTAATCGATACTTTGAATTGGTTTTAAAAGATTTGAAAAATCTACAAAATCTATTCAAACCCCCTTTCTAGATTTTGTTCTAGGAAGCTTACTCAAGGTTTTAATCAACTCAACTCTCTCTGGGACCAACAAGTGGTATCGGAGCGGTGTTAAGTCATTACGATATTGATTTTAGGTCTTGAACAAGATTCTGAAATAATCTTGATTTTTTCATTTTCTTTCATTTCTAACAGTGCTACTAATAAGCATTTGTGGAGTATTTTGTCTTTGTTTCATCATGTCTTCAGCAAAAGTAATAAGTCCAGGAATGCACTGAATTTTCAATTGAAGAGTATGATTATTGGAAATTTAGGATGGAAAATCATCGAAGGCCATTCATGATAGAATGGAAGAGGTTCTTGAGGAAGGTCCTATAAAGTTTTTCATGGAGGCACCAAAGACGGAGCAGAGGCTGAATCAAGAACTAGGCAAGAAAAGAAGAGTTACGAGATTGACTAATGATGAAAGGAAGGCCCACAATCTTGACCAGGTAGCTAGAATGAAATCATAGAGACTACGAGTAAAGATTGGATAGAGAAGGTTAAGAGATGTAAAACAGCCAAAGAAATGTGGCAAACCTTAGCTAATGTTTGTGAGGGTTCTCGACCAAGTTAAGGAGAACAAGCTACGATCGATTGCATACTTTTGAAACATTCAAGATGAAAGAAAATGAGTCTGTAGATCGGTTTGATATGAGGTTGACCAATCTTCTTAATAAAGCGGTGATCTTGGAAAGAATTATTCGTAAAAGGAGATTAACAACAAGATTTTGAGATCATTAACCAAGAGATGGAGGGAAAAATCCAATATCCTTAAAGCAACTCAAGATTTATCCTCTATTACTCACCATACTTTATTTTCTCATCTTAAAGCTTTAGAGTATGATATTCGGATAGAAGATGAGGAAGATGAGATGGAGTCAAGCACCTCATCCAAATCTGTTGCCTTTGTCAAGAAGAAGACAAGGTGTCAACGAGAGGTGTAGGAGCTGATCTATCCTTGAAAGAGCAGATGGCTTTACTTACAAAAAGGTATGATAAATTGAGAATGAAGTATAAGAGAAATAAATTGAGATTTGCGGGTAGAGATAGACAAAGATCCAGATCGAGATAGGAAGGTAGACAAATCGTCGGATGATGACAAAAACAAGAGCCGAGACAAGAAGATACGAGATCACTGTTAGAAGAAATACTTCCAGTCCCGGATCGAGATAGGAGTGACATTTGCTATACTTGCAATAAGCCGGGACATTTCAGTATGATTGTCCTCAACTAACTCCTAAAGAAAGAGAAGAGAAGAGGAAGAAAAGAGACAGGAGATTTGCGAGATCAAAGAGCTTTGTTGGCTGAAGAAAAAGAGCCAAAGAAATCATCATCATCTTCATCATCCTCATCGATTTTGGAGCAGAGATGATGAAATCTGTCTCATGGCTAATGAGGTAATCTATTATTCATCTTCGAGATAATGATTCTTGTAAGTCTGCATCGATCATGACCAAACCGTTATACATGAATTATTGAGAGATTTAAAAACATCTTTAGCCGCTTATAAACAGTGGAGACAGAGAATTTAATTTTAAAGGATCAGATTCAAATTCTAAATAAAGGCAAGAAGGTGATGAACATTTCGGAGACCGAGGAAACATTCAAGGGGGAATGTTTTCATCGATCAAGCTAGTACATCACCAAATTTTACCGAAAGGTTAGAAAATGAACTGAAAACTTTAAAAGATAAATTTGAAGTAGTACGGCTGAAAATGAATTAATTAAGAAAGATAATGAGAAGCTTGTCTTCAAAATTAGTCACCTTAATAATTCACAATCGATAATAGATCATATTTTTAATACTTCCCGTAAATCTCATGATAAGACAGACTTGGTTATGATAGGAACAATAGATCAGATGTTCAAAAACCTAGGAAATTTGTGAAAGCATCTGTTCAATCAAAAGATATTAAAATTGGTCCATGGAAACCAACTAGTCGATAAGGACTACGACTTCCATCAAAACCAAGAATTCAAATTTGAAGAATTCTTATCGAGACTAGAAGGAATCAAAGAATCAAAATAAGAAGATTTTATTATAATTCTTTTGATGGAAGGAGCAAATGCTATCCTACATTTCCTAAGTTTAAGAAAATTACCCGGTCTGAATACAACAAGTTGTCATTTAAAAATGATATTATTGTAGGCAGATTTGGTAGAAAATACGAGTCGACTTATTGTCTACGAGATGAGATGTTTGTTTGGATTCCTAAAGTGATTCTTGACCCAAAAGGACCCAAGATCACTAGGGTACCTCAAAACTAATGCTTTTACAGATTCACAGGATCATCACTTAAGGAAGAAATCTTAGCTTCAATATGGTACATTGTGATGTTGTTCACAACATATGACCCATAACAAGAAGTGTTATCAAATTTTCAAAGTATTGATGGTCCAAGAGTTGTATTTGGTGATAATAATTGTGGTCGACTAAAGGTGTAGGTACTTTGATTATCAAGGATATTCGGGTATCTCGAGGTATATTTTGTTGAAGGTTTGAAACATAATACATATCTGCTTTCTCGGCTTTGTGATAAAGGTTTTCTTGTAAAATTTTCAAGGGATAAATGTGATATTTTGGATAATTCCTCGGATAAGGTACTATTAAGCGGCTTCGCATAGGTAATGTCTATGTGGCCAACTTTAATAGTTGTTCCCAAGATACTTGTCGATGGCTAAGGGTGGAGAAAATGTCACTGGCTATGGCATAAAAGGCTTAGTCATCTCGAATTTTAAGACCCTTAGTAAGTCTGGCTAAGAAGAACCTTGTTAAGGGATTACCCGAAAAACTTTTATCAACTGATCTTAAATGTGATGCTTGTCAAAAAGGTAAACAGCCTAGACACTCATTTAAGAGTATTAACTCCTCCTCATCCGAAAGAGTGTTGCAACTCCTTCATCCGGATTTGTTTGGACACATTACTCCTCTCGGTTTCGGTGGAAGGAAATATACTCTTGTTGTAGTAGATGACTTCTCTAGATACACTTGGGTTATATTTCTTTTCAAGAAAAATGAGACTATGAACAAGATTCCTGATCTGTTGAGACAAATTGAGAATGAGAAGGGAGTTAATATTATTAAAATCGGGAGTGATAAAGTACGAATTTTTGAATTCTTGTTTATCTAATTTCTTCAATGAGTTTGGAATTATTCATGAGACATCTTCAGCAAGAACTCCTCAACAAAATGGAGTGGTTGAAAGAAGGAATAGAACTTTGAAGGAAGCGGCCGAGAGCATGTTGGTGAGTATAATACCCCTCATAGGTTACGGGTGAAGCTATCAACACGGCTTGCTATACTCGAACAGTGCTTAGTTGTCAAAGATAAGGGTAAGACTCCTTATGAGATTTGGAAGGGTAAGATTCCAAGGATCTCATACTTCAAAGCTTTTGGTTGTAAATGTTTCATTCATAACAATGGGAAATCTAAGTTAAGAACTTTTGATGCTAAAGCGGTGATGGAATATTCTTAGGATATTCTAATACTTCAAAGGCATTTAGAGTTTTTAACAAGACAACCCTTTGTGTGGAGGAAACTCCTCATGTTGTTTTTGATGAGTTGTATTCTTTCTCGAGAAAAAAGTGAATCAAATTTACGAAAATCTAGATAAAATTGAATTATCCAAGACTAAACATAGAACTATTTATCTACCTAATCTTGACTCGAATCGGATGAAGAAGAATCCCCATCCGATAATCAAGACAACTTCGATCGGACTCCTTCGATCGACACCTTTGACATCACCGGTGATCGGCCACGAGTCGGTGATGAAGGGAACGTCGGTGAGGTTGAGTCGGATGAGTTGCCAATCGAGACTCAAGATGAGGATACTTCTTCTCATATAGGCAAAAGGATGAGAAGCTATCATCCATCTCGATCGATTATAGGAGATCCATCTAGTAGTGTGCGGACACGAATGATGTTAGACTGCGAAAGTCTTTTCGGTTGTTATGTGTCGCTTTTTGAACCCAAGTCTATTGAGGAAGCATTATCGAGACCCAAACGGATAACGGACCATGCGGAAGAAGCTGCATCGGTTTGAAAGACAAAATGTATGGGATCTAGTGGAAAGACCCTTACACGAGAAAGATTATAGGCACCAAATGGGTGTTTAAAAATAAAGCAGATGAGAACAATATTATTGTTCGAAATAAGGCAAGACTGGTTGCACAAGGTTATTCATGATGCGAGGGAATAGACTATGATGAAACCTATGCTCCGATTGCGATTAGAGGCAATAAGATTGTTCTTGGCATTTCTTTGCATATAAGTCTTTCAAAGTTTTTCAAATGGATGTTAAGTCTGCTTTTCTTAATGGTGTGTTACTTGAAGAGGTCTATGTAGAGCAGCCGCACTGGGTTTAAGATCAATAACAAGGTCTATAAACTCAACAAAGCTCTATATGGACTCAAACAAGCTCCCGGAGCTTGGTATGATACTCTATCCTGATTTTTAACATCAAATGGTTTTTCTAAAGGTAAGATTGATAGAACATTGTTTAGAAAGGAAGTAGATGGCAACATCTTACTAGTTCAAATTTATGTAGATGACATAATTTTTGGTTCACCTAATCAAATTATGTGAAGAGTTTAGCTTTCTCATGAAAAACAGGTTTGAAATGTCAATGATGGGAGAATTGACATACTTTCTAGGCTTACAAATTAAACGAGATGAGTAAGGGTATATTTATACATCGACCTAAGTATGCTAAGGATCTGATTGAGAAATTTGGAATGATTACTAGCGAGAGAAGTCAAAATACCTATGGCAACTAACTTCTCAATGGATTCAGATGAGCGGGGATACCCACCGATGCAACGGAGTATCGTGGGTGATTGGATCTCTTCTTTATCTCACCGCAAGTAGGCCGGACATAGCCTTTGCGGTTGGGGTATGTGCAAGATTCCAGTCTAATCCCAAGAAAACTCATCTGGAGACTGCTAAGAAAATTCTTAGATATCTCAAAGGAACCTTGCAAGTAGGGTTATGGTACCCGGTGATGACAACTTTGAGCTAACGGGTTATTGATTCAGACTTTGGAGGATGTAAGATTGATAGGAAATCCACTTACGGAACTTGTCAATTCTTAGGCAACAAATTAATTTCTTGGTTATCTAAGAAGCAGGACATCTGTTGCCACCTCCACAATCAAGCCGAGTATATGGCACTGGAAGTTGTTGCTCTCAACTCCTCTGGATTAGTCAATGGCTTAGAGACTACAATATTCAAACATCACTGCTCCTATTTACTTGTGATAGTAATAGTGCAATAGCAATGACTTACAACCCTGTTTTACATTCTAGATGCAAGCATATAGATATTAGGCATCATTTCATTAGGGATCATGTTGAAAAGAATGACATTAGAATTGAGAAAATTGCCACCGAATCACAAAAAGTGACATTCTTACAAAACCATTAAGCTGAGACTAAGTTCAAAGAAATGTGTTTAGAATTAGGATTACTTGATGCATCTTTAGCTGATTTCTAATTATGTGCATTTGGTTTCTTATTTCTTTTCTTTTCTTTAAATTAATGTCTAGAAAGAATTATCGGACTAGATATGTGTCAAAGGGCAATCGGGTAGCTGATATCATTGATCTCCTTTTAGGAATCAAGAATCAAGGATTAGTCATATTTACCTTATCCGAATTGATAATTACTTGTTTGACATTGAGTAAATCGGACAAGGAGATAATAGTCAGTGAATTTACGAAAAAAGCAGATGACTATTAACATTCTATCCGATTTACCTTAAGCTCGATGGTTTCTTTTGAGCTTATGTCTTTGCGAGGAACAGGTGATAAATAACACTGTTTCATTCTTCTATTCAAACTTCTTTATTCTTAACCTGAGTCCGATCTGTTTCTTAAAAATTTGTTTTAGAAAAGTAATTGAATGTGTTTTGTTTAAACCTGGTTTGAAAATTGCTAAAAGTTACATATAAATTGTTGGTTTTCGTGGATCGGACGAGGTTACTCTATCGGATGACTTTCTAAAACTTATCTGCTTTTAAGGTGATTTGTTTTTCAAACCCATCTGTTTAGGAAACCTTGATTGAAGTAAGATATCACGTGGTGACGTCCGTATACTTACTTCTCTGAATAAAGTAACCTATATCGGTCAAATCAGTACTATAAAGTAACTATTTACGCATTCCAAAGGCGATTATATTTCACGCTACCGGATCCTAATCGTTTATCTTTGTTTTTAACCGTTGATTAATACTCGGTAAAAACTTTTTGAATAAATGGCTGAGATTAAATCATATTTTCAAAAATGGCGGTTTCTCTTTCCAATCTTCCCCCTATAAATACATCTTCTTCTTCGCTAAAATTTTTTTCTTTCCTTACGCAGAAAACCTACATATTTTATCAAACCCTTTACTTACTTCCAATGGCATCTTCTTCAAAAACTACCAAAACTTATAAACCCACATACATTTCCACAAATATTTCTCACTTCAAAATGAATGAGGAATATTTCAAAACCGCTTGAAAGCGAGAGATGTATGTTGATTTGAAACCACAAATGACCCGAATCTGCAGAAATTCTTCGCCTCCTCGAAGCTTCACGTCTCGAGGATTTCTTTCACTGAAGTCTCCTCTAAACAGCAATGGATTTATTGGGTGCAGAGTTTTTGGCTAGAATGGAGGAAACTCAGACGGTTTTGATACTTCTATCGACGGGACGACACCGAGTTATTCTCGAGAGAATATTGCGAGGATCTTTGATACGTCAATGGAGGGAGTTAATCCATTGACGCATAAAGAAGATGAGTGGGAAGAATCATTCGATATGATGGCGAGGGTTAGTTACAGTGGGAACTCGCAGGATCCGAAGAAGAACCTATTGAGAAGAAAATATAGGTTCGATGACCGTGGTTACGAAGGTCCATCTTGGGTGAGCAGAGCTCACATGATGGGTTAACCAAACCCAGTTGTGCGTAATGCGAGCCATTTTGGATGGAGTGCAAGTGAACTGGGTAGAGTTGTTACTTCATAAGCTCGGGGAAGAGAAGAAACGCCTCACTTTCAAGTCCACCGCAGAGGGTTGGGTTCCTACTTGACAGTCAGTCTCTTCAATAAAATCACTGTTTTAATTGAAGGGTTGAATAGGGAGGCTGACCGGAGAATAGGCACTAAAAAATATTCAAAGCGAAGGGCATCCTCACAAAGGATGACAGATCGGGAGGTGTTCCGCACTCGGATGATGAGTCCGATGCAGCAGAGATCGAGGAGGCGGCTGCACTGTTGAGGGACAGTGGTCCAAGAGTGAACAAATTGAGGTGGCCCAGGTGGAGGTCGAAAGCAGAGGGACATGGAATGGCGGCTGAGGTCGCACCTCAAGTCCAACCTGAAACAGCCTGTGGTCCCGAGGATGTTTCGAGGAGGAAGAGGAGGCTGGTGAAAGCCTCGGAAAAGAAGAAGGGGGAAAGCTCATCTGCGCTCCTGCCAAGGTTGCCTCGAGATGAAGAGGAAGAAGAGGAAGCGAGAATTCCCTTGGTTAGGAGGCCAAGACGAGCAGCCCGAGCTCAAGGATCCACCAAGTCTGGTAGCTCCGAACATCGATAGATCCATCTACCCCGCTACCAGAGGAGGTTCCGGTCCTTCGTATAGCAGCCGAGGTTGGTCGAGATGGAGGCTCCTTTCTCCCCAACCGATGAAGCCGTTTCTTTCCCCAATACCGAGGCAGTACAAGTCTTTCCACATCTCCTTCTTTATCTTCCATACCCGGCAATGAAGAAATGCCTCAGTGGCATTTACGAGCCTTTGCCTCACTGATCTCTCACCACCCAAACAGCGATGAAGGGGTATCCCAGGCTGGTACCTCGAGCCTCTCCAACAGCCTACAATCCAAATCCCAACAGTCAAACTCAAATCCCACCTCTACCATCATCACCACCACCCGAAATCCCACCCCCACCTTCATCCGAACAAATACCTCTCCCCACAGTCCAAACCTCTCCAATCCCAATAATATCTTACTCCTCTCTTCCAACTATTCAAACACAATCCATTCCTCTCCCATCTCCCCAACCGTAACAAATACTTTCCTCGTCGACTCCTCAACCGAGGATGAAGACACTGATCTGAGCCCCACCACAGCCATATCCTCTATTCTATCCCTCGCCGAAAAGAAAGTCAATGCTACATTCCGAAGGAAAATGGAAAGAAAGTCGAGGAGGATGGTTAAAGTCAGAATCGACACTATGCTAGCCAAAGATGAAGGAAGTTGAGGTAACATTGTCCGATAAAATCATAAGTGTCACTAACTCTGTCTTGGCCGGGTAAAGTGAAATCAATGGAGGAGGAGCTAAAGGCGTTGAAGGAGGAGGTTATGGGGTACAATAAGCTGGTGGTAAATGAGTTGGCTGTAGACCACTCGGACTTCGTGGTCAAGTGCAACACTCTAGATGCAAAACTTTCGACTTGGCTTTGAAGTTAAAAAGGGGGAAAAAGTCAAGAAGAGAAGAGACTAGCCCTCACACTGTGGTCGAGGAGACCAGAAAAGAAGTGGGCATGAAGGCCAACACACTGATCTGGAGGCAGCCAGGGGAGGAAGCTCGGATCAAATCCGATGAGCTGGTTGCTCTCCACCGAGGGTAAGTCAACCGGAGGAAGCTTTGAAGGAGGATGAGGAGAAGAGGAGGAAAGAAGAGGAGGAAAGGTCGAGAAGCTCTTGGCTCGGTTTAAAGGATCCGAATGCGAAGGAGCCAAGGGGAAGGGAAAAGAAGTAGCGCCGAGCCCAGTTAGTGAACTCATTACTGTGGCTCCGCTAAAGGGAAAGGTAAGAGGGAAGCTGATTATTCCAATCTCTCGGAAGAGCAGATCAAAAGGATTAAGAGAGAGATGGAATATTTTGGCAAGAAAAGAAAAGAAGAAGCGAGAGGAAGAAGAAAGACTCCAACGTCTTGAGCACTTCTTTGGCGAAAATGGTTAATCAAAGATCAAGGCGGTGGAAAGTTCAGGCCATTTCACAATACATCTGCCCCTCCTAAGGCGGCTTGTGGGAAATATGCGGTGAGTACAAAGACAAGAATCTGGAGGGTATGTGGATATACTTCGGTATATTCTCAAAGGCCCCGGAGCTTCTCGGCAAGATCCAGACTTAGCTTGGCATGAGTGGATGGAGAAGGTAGATGCCGAGTTCTATCATCGTCTGCTAGAAGAAGCCGATGTAGAGTTCAACGTCAACCCGATCTCTCCGGCTTTTGAGTATGCCATCCCTGCCAGAAATCGAGATGGATCCACTGGACCTAGACCGGGTAAAGGGTATTTTGAAAAAGGCAGAGCTGAATCTGGACTCACTCAAGAGGAGGATATAAAGCGGCTTAGGAGTCGGGTATTCAATTGGTGATGATACCGGATGAAGACCGGTGGGAAGGCCCGATAGAAACAGGATTTTTCTTTTCCTTATTTTTACTTTTCTATTATCTTCTCATCTGTAATCTTTGTAAATTCAATGTGAATATACTTTGTTTGATTCATTTTATGTGTATTAATTTCTTAAAAATTTTATTTTCTGTTTTAAGAAAAACTTAAAATTTTCTTAAGTATAAGCCATCTGAGAATTTTATCTCTCGAGACTTAAAAATGTTTTCAAAATTTTAACTAAGTCTTGAAGACTCATTTGGTTTTCTAAGTTTTTTTGAAGTCTAAAAGATCTAAAGTTTTTATATGTGAATAAATGCATTTGTAATGTGAAAAATGTGCTTTGATACCTATCTATTGATCTTGATAAACTCTAAACTAACTTCACGTGAGTGTGTCTCTTTCTTGTAGGTTTTAACTTCATCAAAAAGGGGGAAATTGTTAGACCAAGATTGTTTTGATGAGTTAAAAAGACTGTTCGAGATAAGCGAGACTATGATGTAGGACCGAAGACTAAGTTCTAGTTGAAGGTGATCAGACTAGGTCAAGATTAGTTAAAGTCACTGGAGACGAGGAATGACAAGTCATCCGGAGACAAGCTCAAGTCTAGTCATCTGCAGGGAGACAAATATGAAGAGCTCGAGACGAGGTCAAGATAAGGCTGAGTAGAATAAGAAAGGCTAATCTTCACCAAGTCATGCAGACGAGTAGGAAGAATCACCGAGGTGTTAAGCGGTTTTCAAGATTAAGTTTGTTAAGCGAGTTTCAAGTTTGTTAGAACTAACTAACAAACTAACTGACTTTCAGACTTATATATAGGTCTAGGTTTTTCATTTTTGAAAGATAGATATAGAGAACACTTATGCATATTTGATTTACACAAGTCACTACTCGAGATTTCACAATCTTTTCACAAGAATTTCTATAGAGTTTCAAAAGTTCTAAGTGTTTTTAGAACACTTTTCTGTAATCTTCAAAATCCAATATACACCGTAATAGATAGATTTCTAGAAGAAGAGTCTAGGAGATTGAAGATTTGAAGAATTGTACAAGTTGTAATTTGTAAGCCGGAAGTGAGAAAGTAAGCGATGGGCAGTCCCTTCTTCAAGTTGAAGGAGGAGAGTGGATGTAGGATTTTAAAATCCGAACCACTATAAATCCTGGTGTTATTTCTTGCTTTCTTTAATTTTCTGTTTATTTTACAATTGTGTTACATCAAGAGTTGAATTCAGAATCATAACTAAAATCAGTATTTCAACCTTGCTTTTGATCTTATAAGAAGTTGAGAATTTAATCTTAATCCGTGTTTAATCGATACTTTGAATTGGTTTTAAAAGATTTGAAAAATCTACAAAATCTATTCAAACCCCCTTTCTAGATTTTGTTCTAGGAAGCTTACTCAAGGTTTTAATCAACTCAACTCTCTCCGGGACCAACAAATTCTTATGGAAGAAGCATATGTAGAACAACCTAAGGGATTTGAGAATCATGAATTTCCTGATCATGTTTATAAACTTAAGAAAGCTTTATATGGTTTGAAGCAAGCACCTAGGGCATGGTATGGTAGATTAACTGATTTTCTTGTTGAATTCGGTTTTATAGAGGTGAAGCGGATAGAACCTTGTTTTTAAAACATTCTAGATATGATATTATGATTGCTCAAATATATGTTGATGACATTGTGTTTGGTTCTACATGTGAGAAAATGCTTGAATTATTTGTACATGAAATGACCACTACCTTTGAAATGTCAATTGTTGGAGGCTTGAATTACTTTTTAGGTCTTCAAATTAAACAATGCAAGGATGATACTTTCTTTTGTCAAAGTAAATATGCCAAAAATATTGTAAAAAGGTTTGGTTTAGACAAAGCTAAACACATGAAGACACCTATGGGATCGACACAAAAATTGTGTAAAGACAGTGTTGGCACAAATGTTGACCCAACATTTTATAGGTCGATGATTGGTAGTCTTTTGTATCGACTTCTAGTAGGCCAGACATCATGTTTAGTGTTTGTTTATGTGCTCGTTATCAAGCTGATCCTAGAATCTCACATGAATTCGGTTAAAAGGATAATTAGATATGTGGCGAGGCACATGCGATTATGAAATATGGTATAGCAAAGACACTAATTGTTCTTTGATTGACTATAGTTATGCGAGATTGGGCAGTGACGGTGATGATAGGAAGAGTACAAGTGGAGGATATTTCTACATGGGTAACAATCTTGTTTCTTGGCATAGCGAAAACAAAATTGTGTCTCCCTATCTACGGCTGAATCCAAATACATAGCCATGGGAAATTGTTGTACTCAACTTCTTTGGCTTAAGAAGATGTTCGATGGTTACGGTTTGGAGAACAATACTCTTCTTGTTTATTGTGATAATACAAGTGCAATTAATATATCTAAGAACCCGTGCAACATTCGTTAACTAAGCATATAAGTATTAGACACCACTTCATTAGGGACCTTGTAGAAAAAGAAGTTGTAAAGTTGGAATACATTTCGATGAAAAGCAAATTACGGAACATTTTTACTAAAGCCCTTGATAATGAGAGGTTTTCTTCTCTTAGAAATCTCTAGGTTTATGCACTAATTAGACCTATATTTGTTGTGTGTTGTGACAAATGTGCCAACATTTGTAACAACACTAGAATAATTTATTTAAATTTTTCTAAGTATTGTAATATTTAGTGTTTTTGAACTCTCTTGTGTAAATAGTATTAGAACCTCGTGATTAATATAAATTGTCCTGGACACACTTCTCTCAAATGCAATTAAATAAACTCACAATTAAATGTTATGTCACCGAGTAACTATGGGGCACGGAGTCGACTACTACGATGTTCTCTTTTCAAAAAGTGACTTGAATGCATCAATATATTCACAATCCATTGAGTAATTATGGGACACGGAGTCGACAACTACGATGATCTCTTACGGAAAAATGGATCAATGTGAATAAGTGGGAAAAACAAAATGTAGTGCAACACAAATGAATTTATTTCATGTAAAAGCGTGTTGAGAAGTGTGTGTGCCGACATTTAGTGAATAACATTATGGTTCTCATATGTATATTTACCTCTACGAGTTTGAAAATTTTCGAATATTATTTTATGAGGATTTATTTTTTTAAAATTGTTCCCAACAATATTATATAGTCTAATTTAATTAATTGTGCAGTTATTTTATCTAGAATTAAGCGGTTTTTAGCATGTCTTTGAAATAAACTTCCAACATTCGATAATGCCCTATTTTTTAGGGATGTGATTAAAACTTATTCTTTTAACTTCGATGTGTTCACAACTTCTGCAATCTTTCTCTTCCCTATTTAAGGTCCTTAATACTCGGTGTGTTCTATACATTATATCATTGTTTCAAATTTAGCACAAGTGTTTGAAAGGTATTATTGATTATACTTTGTGGTATTAGTTTTTTTCTTCAAATTTCATTTACATTCAAATTTATTATTTTATTAATTTAATTTGAATAGTGTTTTGCAGTTATTAATATGACTGATCGAAAAGACCTCTCACCTTCATAATCTAAACTCTCAACCTCTCCAAAGATCATCCTCTACCTCGAAAAACCTTCATCTTCTAGCTTCAATGGCCGTCGACAATGTGTCTCAAAATGTTGGCGCATCTAGCGCAACATCACCCTCTTCAATTAGGGTTGGTTACGGTGATGTACCTCTCCCACCTACGAAATTCCTTCGAAATCCCCGATATCCAATCCATCGAAACTCCAATTTTGGGCGGAACGCCACAAAATTCGATTAGCGACATAGCTAGCGAAGCCCCGTTCTCAAAACATACCCAATGACGGTTAAGCTAGCTGAAGGAGCCACCTCTCGATCAAATCGTCTACGCGTTCAAAACCCTCACTAAAGCAGGACGATTTACCACTGTTGTCAAGGTCGGCGATGTGGAGATTGACTTTCAATAGTACAAACACCTAGTGTTTACACCGCCTCGATCACCATAAAATGCTCCAATAGATGACCGTCAACTAATTCGACCGACACCGGTGAACTTACCGCTCGCTTGAAACTGTTCGATAAAAGGCGTCAAGCTCCGAGGGGCGCGGTCGAAACGCGTCGTTCTTACCGAACTATGGGTAGAAGGGTCGATTACTCGGAGAAAGGAAAGAAGCGAAGCATGATGATGGAGTTGCTTCAAAACCGATTCAAGTGTTCGACTCGACTCTTAGAAGAGGAAATGAGAGAAGTAAGCCCGAGAAGGAAACAAGCGGTCAAGCCTCTGCTCCAAAGGTTTCGGCCCGAGGGGGAGTACTGAGGATTCTAAAATGAATCAAACATTGACGAAAATGGCTGCTCGTTTAGAAAGGAGGAGCAAAAAGCATAATGAACCACGAGAATGTGCCGAAGGATGTTGGCACACCAATGGACACATTATCCTCGACTCAGAGTCCTCTTCATCGAAGCTAGTAAGGCAAAATCGATGAGGTACATACCGATTCCTCTCTGCATATGTCTTCGTCTGATTACGATGATAGTTATCATGGTGTTAATAGTGATAAATTTAGGACTTTGAGAACTCGAAGTATAGTTGGGGAAAGAATAATTAAGATGAATGATTTTGTCTCTATGAATCTAGTTGGATATTTGGTGACAAATCTTTGATGCATTCACTCCAGTTTGCTACACCTTACTTAGTTGATTGGGTATATGAATTTTATGCTAATCTGAGCGTAAGAGTTTCAAGTAAATTCTAAGCACTATGGGAAAGTGAAATTTAGAGGCAAAGTTATAGAGGTAACTCCGGCTATAATTAATTAATTGTCTTAAGAACTAGAGATGATGAGGATCCACGGGTGGATAATTTGGATGAAGTGATTAGCGTAATTACTGGAGGAAGGATTCTTGGTTGGAGATATAGAATGAATTCGTCGGTTTTGACAAGTCTTTACGGTGTTCTTCACAAATTAATTGTTTACAATTGGCTGCCTTCATCAAACACAACCACTCGACCTCGGAGCAAGTCAGTGTCCTAATGTACAAGATTGACCATCTTAGAAGGTTTAATCTTGGAAAGACTATTTTTGACAATATGATGACATATTCGGTGAGAATATTAAGCAAAGGGCTACTACCTTATCCTAGCCTAATTCACATGTTGATTTCGGCTCAAGGATTTCCGAGAGAAAATAATGAGATTATCAGCTCATTTGCACTAAGTTTGACAATATCTCATGTTACGAGAACTGGACCACGTATGATTGATCATCTTACGAGAGATCTAGATGCTCACGAAGTTGAAGTTCCTGTTGATCAACCAGTGATGTGCCGAGATATGTTGGCACACACGCTGCCAACCTACCGCAATTAAGCCACAATTTATCCGAGATCAAATTGCTATGACAGATAATTCAATTAATAATGCCAAGTGTCTCATTAAGCAACCTAGAGATGCACAAAAGGATGCGGGAAGCGCTCCTTTCTCTGTAACAGGGGAGTAGGACACGGTGTTGCGAGATGTTGCTTTCTTGATCAAGGCTGCGATGTTGCTTTGCTAAACCGGCTGCTAGTGATGGAGATCTTTGGTGGTACGAATGCCGATGTTGGTGCAATCGGAGGAGGACCAGATGCCTGATATCTCTGGAATCGAACAAGTGCGGCTTCCGATCTTTGAAATGAGAAGCTGATACCCGGGATGTGCCGGAGAATGTGCCCACAATTACAACCAACAATGATGATGGACCAAACAATTCAAACATGGACGTTGATGCTTTGAGAAGATAGATGCGATGGGTGGGATGATGAAGATCACGGTGTCTTTGTATGATGACTTGGATGATTGGGGACATTGATGATCCGTGCGAGGGGAGCTTTCAAAGATGGAGAAGCTTGAAGAAAGTGGGAGTTCGTGCGGACTACCGAAGATGCAAATTGTTAATCTATACACCCAATCCTCTCCTAATCTTCATCTATAAGCTTTATCTGTTTTTGTAAAGACTCAATTTATTTTCTATTTTTATGTTTATGTCTTTTCGAACTTATATTATATTATTTTAGGTATGTTTTTGAACTTAATATTAGTTTGGAATTAAGTTAAGTTTATTTTGGTTAAATCCTTGTTACTATGCTCTGATTTTACTTTGATTGAGTCTAGTATGTTTTTATATTCGTAGATTGTGTTATATGTCCTTATGTCTTGTTGTTCTGATTTATGTTAGTTAGTTTATTTGTTATTGTTTTATATTAGCTCTGATTTTGGTTTTATTATATGTTAAGTCTATGTTATGTTCGTAATTTATGTCTTAGTAATGTTATTTGTTTAAGTGTTGTTTGTTTTTGGCTAAGTAATGAGATATCATTTACTTGATATTGGTTTACTTATCTCTATTGTGTACACATTCTCGCATAATGGTACAACATCGGGTGTGTTCCAAGTAGAAAGGTCGAATTGGGGGAGATTGTTGATGTTAGTGATGAGTGTTACTTAGAATGTGCCAACATTCTGGTCACAACATCGATTCGTCCTTCCACTTCCACTAACCCTTAACCCACGTTTTGTCTTGTTCAATGTCTTGTTTTCTTTCAGAATGAAGGCTTACGGCGATTCAAGTCATGCGTTTGAAAAGGCAAGAGAAGAGAAGTTATAAAGATCATGGGGAAGTTACATGGAAGTTACCTATTTTCAAGGGAGATGTGGAAGTTATCTTCAAGCATTAAGAGTCCAGTTATCTATATATACACGGCTGCTATGAAGATTAAAACTTGGAGTTGAGAGAAACACAATCTAGCATAGTCTATTGGCATAGATTATAGAGTTTATTGTATGTTTCTATCTCGATACTTCCGTTGGTGAATGTTCCGACATTTCACTCAACATTGGGTCTTTATATGTATTAGCGATAGGTTAGATTGATCAACATCTAGACACTATATACGTATATCCATTCACGGTGTGGCTTATGTTTTCACCGATTGTATCACTTAACAATTACTAGTGATAATACGCCGTTTGGCGGTATAGACTTATTTATAGTCTATACAAAATTTTGATATTCATCTTGCAAAGTGTTTAAGACTTCCATGTGTATTTTATTCATTTATTTTAAATGCGTGTTGTTCTCGATTGTGCCAACATTCGTGACAACATTCTCGCAAAACACTTACGCACACCTTCATATATATATATATATATATATATATATATATATATATATATATACGTACCATACACCTACTATATATATTTTAATAAAAATAATGAGAATTATAATTAATTTAATTAATACCACTAATAATTATATAAATTGTATTGACACTACAAAAAAATAGTCATTTATCGACGGACTTACCGACGGATTTCCGTCGGTAAAATTGGTCATCCATCGGTATTTTTTTCGTCACAAAATACCGATAAAAATTAATTTGTCGGTAAATCTGATGGATATTCGTCGGTATTCCGTCGATAATTACCGACGAATATTCGTCGAAAACACTGTTTATAATTCAAAATTTTATAGGTAAATCTGAAATTTAAAATTTCGACGGTATTATGTCAAGATTTTATCGGTATTTGTGACAGAATTTGGTCCGTCGTTATTTCACAATTTTTTTGTAGTGTGGTACTCAAACACTATGAAAATCTCAATCATTTATAAATTAATTTTCTCACCGCTAAACATATAAAAGCAATGTAATTAAATCAATATTATAAAAACACAATAAAATAATGCAAGATAAAATAATTCAAAATCACAAGTAGCACATAATTAATTAAAATGCACTTAATGCATGAAATATATTGATTAATCGGTAGTGAGAAACTCGGGTATCACAATTATAATTTATTTTCACGTTAACACTAAAAATAGTAACAATTGAGTAGTACAACAAGAATTAAATAAAATCTTATAATAAAGATAATTATTTTCTCACCACTAAATAGGTAAAAATATATATTTAATACAATATTTAAAACAAGATAAATTAGTACGAGATTACAAGTAGCACACAAATAAATAATTATACGAAGTATATTGACTTATGAGTAGTTGACAATTTATTTATATTACTTTAGATTTAACAATTTAGGTAGGAGTTTATGACTACTAATTCAATAAAATATCATATATTTAAAACTTAAGGAGTAAAATAAAAATAATTATAAATAAATAATGTGTCAGTCATATAAGTTAATAAAAATGAGTAAATTTTATTGGTAAATAACTAATGAGAGATTCAGATATCACATCTAGCACTCGAATAAAAGAAACCGAGTTGCACCTTTCCAAACAAGATTCTCAGAAAGCTAAAAATATCGTTAAGCTAATTTATATTTTATCAATGTCCCACACAAATAAATATGTTAGTATATTTAATGTATTATTTATCTTTTCTTTATATATTTACCCATATTTAATGCATCTTGTTTTTGTCAAATCAATATCTAGGTAATATATAAAGACAAAATAGGAACATCAAACAAAAAATTAATGTCTTAATAATAATAACTTTAATTTCTTAATCTTTGTGAAAATAACTATAGGTATATCTTTGTGGGATAGAGGAAGTATTTGATCAAGAGTATTAATAATCTCATTAGGAGTATAAAAAATTAGTGTCGGTGGTATCATATTATTTTTACTATTTAAATTATTCATATTTAATATAAAAACACAATATTATAATAATTAAGTTAAAGTATCAAGTTTTTAAAAAAATTCATTTAAAGTATCAAATATTTAATCAAAAGTATCAAAATTTTAACAAAAATATCAACAATTGAATAAAATTGGAAAGTGATATATGATAACCTTACTATGAGAGTAGTTCATATAATACTAACTAGTATTGACCCGTAACCGTGCTTCGCATGGTTGTCTCTAATAAATCATTTATTTTGTATTTTTAATAATTTTATTATTTATTATAAATTTAATCAATAATTCAATAATTAATAAGTGACAAAATCAAGAAATCATAAAACAAACATAAATTTTTTAGATAATAAAATTTTTATTTAACAAATATCCCAAAAGTTAAAGGTTTCTAAAAACCTCACGTAATACAATATTCTTTGTCTTATTACAAATATTAATTATCATCACTATATATTACACAATAAAATTTTCAAACCAACTCGATTAGTAATCCTTGAAATTGCAACATATAGTTGACCATGACTAAAAAGGACACAAAGGACAATGAAATAAATTCAATTAATTAAGCAAAAGTATAAAATATTTGATCTATTAAAAAAAAGGATTATAAAATAAAAAGTGAAAAAAATTACCAATAAGTAGACCATTGTTCAAATATTTATTAAGAGCCAAATCGAGAACTCAACAAAAGAAAATATTCTTCTCGGAAAGTCCTCATCCACAGACTTTGTAACATGTGTGTTTCCAATAAATAATATATTGAACTGATTCTTAGTAGTCTTGAAATTGATCTATCCGTAATAACAATAAATTTACGTACAAAGTAAACCCGACCTTGAAAGTACAGTAAAACCTCTATAAATTAATAACTTGGGACCATGAAATTTTATTAATTTAGAGAGATATTAATATATCGATAAATTAATATTTTATTAATTAAAAGAGAGACTTTTTAAATTTATCACATTCAAGACATATGTATTGAAAATAAATAAATTCATATATGTTTCATTGATTATATTCATGCATCGCCAATTCTTTGTAACTAATTAAATATATTCATGTATAATATCAATTCATTATAGACAATTAACTATTATATTCATGGACGCATCTATCAATTTATTGGAATTATTTAAATAAATATTATAGTCAATTAAATATATTCATGAATGATGAATGAAACATATACTATATAAGTCTCAATATAATATAATAGTAATATTTATGAATTATTAATTTAGAGTTTTAATGGGAACTAATATTTATTGAAGGTGTGCGTACGTGTTTTGCGAGAATGTTGTTACGAATGTTGGCACATTCAAGAACAACACAAACAAATAATAATCGAAATGTACACAGTGGAAGTCTTAAACACGTTGCAAGATGGATATCAAAATTTTCGTATAGACTATAAATAAGTCTATACCGCCAATCGGCGTATTATCACTAATAATTGTTAAGTGATACAATCGATGAAAACATAAGTTACACCGTGAATGGATCTACGTATATAGTGACTAGATAATATTCAATCTAACCTATCACTAATACAAATAATGACCCAATGTTGAGTGAAATGTTGGAACATTCACCAACGGAAGTATCGAGTATGAAACTACAATAAATTCTATAGTCTATGCCAATCGACTATGCTAGATTGTGTTTCCCTCAACTTCAAGTTTCAATCTTCATAGCAGCCGTGTATATATAGATAAAATCTGGACTCTTAATGCTTGAAGATAACTTCCACATCTCCCTTGAAAATAGGTAACTTCTATGTAACTTCCCCATGATCTTTATAACTTCTATTGCTTGCTTCTTTCAACCGCATGACTTAGGTAACTTCCGTAAGTCTTCAATCCTGAAAGAACAAGTCAATAAACAAGACAAAACGTGGGTTAAGGGTTAGTGAAAGTGGAAGGACGAATTACGATGTTGTGACCGAGAATGTTGGCACATTCCGAGTAACACTCGTCATAACATCAACAATCTCCCCCAATTCGGCCTTTCTCCTGGAACACACCCGATGTTGCAACAAAATGCGAGAATGTGTACACAATAGAGATAAGTAAATTAATATCAAGTAAATGACATCTTTTACTTAGCCAAAACTAACATAAAAACAATAAACACTTAACATCACGAGGACTTATACTATGAACAAAACATAGACTTAACAAAATCAGAGCTAACATACGATAATATAAAATTAGAGCAATAAAACAAAGACAAAATACTAGACTTAACTAAACTTAAATCAGAGCTTTAACCAAAAAACATATTAACAAAAATCGAAATTAAAGATAAAAACACTTAACATAACAAAACTAAAATCGAGCATAGTATCACAAACTTACCTAAATACCATAATACTATTAAGTTCATCAACATAGCTAACATGTAATATAAGTTCGAAAAGACATAAACATAAAAACGAAAAAATAAATTGAGTCTTTACAAAAACAGATAAAGCTTATAAATGAAGGTTTAGGAGAGGATTGGGTCAGAAGAATAATAAATGCATCTTCAAGAGTCTCGCACGAACTCCCCTATCTTCAAGCTTCTCTATCTTCGAAAGCTCCCCTTGCTTAACGTCCCCAATCATCCAAATCATCATACGGTACAATGAGATCTTCATCATCCCACCCATCGTATCTATCTTCTCGGCATCTACGTCCATATTCGAGCTCTTTGGGTCCATCATTGTTGTCGAGATTTGTGGGCACATTCTCCGGCGCATTACGGGTTTCTGTTTCGCCTCGGTACAGAGCTGCACTTGTTCCAGCTCGTAAATATCAACATCTGGTCCTCCTTTGGTTCCATCACCATTAGCATTTCCATCTTCACTGCTCGGTGGCAACATCGGCAACATCCTCGGTGGAGCATCAACTTGAGCAGAACATCGTGTCCTACTCCCCCTGTGACGGTAGAAAGTATAGCTTCCCAGACCCTTTTGTGCATTTCAAGGTTGCTCAGCAGACATTTGGCATTTGTGATCGAAGTTTTCCGTCATAGCAATTTGATCTCGGATGAATTGCGGCTGTAATTGCGGAGTGTTGGCAGCGTGTGTGCCAACATTTCTCGGCACATCGGCTGGTTGATCGGTAGGAACTTCGAGTTCAGGTGCATTAGGATCTCTGTAGGCGGATCAATCACACGTGGTCCGAGTCCTCAAAACATGAGAAATAGCTAAACTTAGTGCAAATGAGTGATAATCTCATTGTTCTCCCTTTGAAACCCTTGAGCAAATCAATGAGTGAATCGGACTTGGGTAAGGCGTGCAACCCTTTGCTTGACACTTTCCCTGAATATGTCATCATATTGTCAAATATTGTTTTCCCAAGATTAAACTCTCTCGGATGTCCAATCTTGTACATCGAATAGCACTTTGCTCACTTGTCAAAGTGGTTGTGTTTGAAGAAGGCAGCCGGTTATACACAATTAATTTGTGAAGAACACTATAAAGGCTGGTCAAGACCGAGGAATTCATCCTATATCTCCATACATTAATCCTTCCCCAGTGATCACCTTTATGACCTCATCCAAATCATCAACCCGAGGATCATCACCATCCCTAGTTCTTAAGAGCTCATTAATAACGGTGGAGTTATCACAATGACCTTTCCCCTAAACTTCACTTTTCCAAAGTGCTTAGAATTAACTTCGAAACTCGACTTTCAAGTTTGCATAAAACTCATAAACCCAATCTACAATATAAGGAGTAGCAAATTGTAGAGAGTGCATTAAGGACCTATCACTCAGGTATCCAACCAAATTCATATTCACAAAATCATCCATTTTAACTATCCTCTCTCCAACTATCACTCTAGTCCGCAAAGTCCTAAATTTCTCACTATCCACACCATTATAGCTATCATCGAGAATCGGATGAAGTCATATTTAGAGAGGAATCAGTTTGTACCTCATCATGTTTAGCCTTACTTCCTTCGGATGAAGAAGACCCAGTCGAGGACGATGTGTCCATTGGTGTGCCAACATCCTGCAGCACATCCTGCGGATCTTTTTGCTTCTTTTTCCTTTTCTCCAAGCTAGCAGCCATTTGAGCCAATGTTTGATCCATCTCTGAATCCTCGGTACTCCCCCTCGGGCTAAGCACCGAACATCGGCTTCTTCACTAGCTGCTCTCTCTGGATTTGCTTCTTCCACTTCATCGCCGGAGGAGTCGAGTCAAACACTGGATAGGCTTGAAGCAACGCCATCATCATGCTTCGCTTTTGCCGGTTTGAAGTAGTCTACACGACGTCCCATTGTCCTATACGAGCGACGTTTGTCCTTGTCCCCTTGAGCTCGTAGCCTTTTGCCGAGCAGATTGAAAGCGGGCAGCGAGTTCTTCGGTGTCCGAAGATTCCGAGGGCGATTCTTCTCTTGGAGTATCTTCCGGTGATTGTTGCGGTGTAAACACTAAGTGTTTGTACCTTGGAAATCAACCTCCACGTCGCCTACCTTGACAACGGGGGTAAATTGTCTGCATTTCGAGAGGGTTTTGAATGCATAGACTATTTGATCGGTGGTGGCTCCTTCACTAGTTCCACCGTCATTGGATAAGTTTCGAGAGCGGGGCTTCGCTAGCTTCGTGACCGGTTTTGGTGGCGTTCCGCCCAATTTCGGAATATCGGAGGATTGAATATCGGGGTTTTGGATTTGAACGAATGTCATAGGCGAGAGAGGAACATCAATCGAGCCAACCCTAACCGAAGAGGGCGATGTTGGGTTAGAAGGGCCAACATTTCCTAAACATTTTCAGCGGCCATTGAAGCTAATAGGTGTAGGTTTTGAGAAGAAGATGAAATTCTTTGGAGAGGTAGGGTGTTTCGAATGTGAAGGTGAAGAGCCTTTCCCATCAGCCATGATAATTAATAACTGCAAGCACTATTCAAATTATATTAATAAAATAATCAATTTGAAATTGCAATATTAAAGGCAGATTATAAACTAATACCAACAAGGTATGATTAATAATACCTTTCGAATACTTGTGCTAAAAATTCGAAATTTTGATAAAATGTATAGAACACACTAAGTATTAAGGACCTTAAATAGGGAATAAAAAGATTGCGAAGTTGTGAACACATCGAAGTTAAAAGATAAGATTTAATCACATCCCTAAAAATTAGGGCATTTATCAAATGTTGGAAGTTTATTTCAATGACATGCTAAAAACCGCCCGATTTAAAAAAATAACCGCACAAATAATTAAATTAGACTATATAATATTGCTGGGAACAATTTAAAATAAATCGATCTTTATAAAATAATATTCGGAAATTTTCAAACTCATAGAGGTAAATATACATATGAGAACCGAATGTTATTCACCGAATGTCGGCACACACACTTCTCAACACGCTTTTACATGAAATAAATTCATTTGTGTTGCACTATATTTTGCTTTACTCACTTATTCACATTGATCCATTTTTCCGTAAGAGATCATCGTAGTTGTCACTCCGTGTCCCATAATTACTCAATGGATTGTGAATATATTGATGCATTCAAGTCATCTTTTGAAAAGAGAACATCGTAGTAGTCAACTCCGTGTCCCATAGTTACTCAATGACATAACATCTATTTGTGAGTTTATTCTATTGCATTTGAGAGAAGTGTGTCCAGGACAATATATTTTATCACGAGGTTCTAATACTATTTACACAATAGAGTTCAAAAACACTAAATATTACGGTACTTAGAAAAATTTAAACAAATTGTTCTAGTGTAGTTACAAATGTTGGCATATTTGTCACAACACACAACAAATATAGGTCTAATTAGTGCATAAACCTAGAGATTTTCTAAGAGAAGAAAACCTCTCATTATCAAGGGCTTTAGTAAAAATGTCTATAACTGCTTTTCAAGTAGAAATGTATTCCAACTTTACAACTTCTTTTTCTACAAGATCCCTAATAAAGTGGTGTCTAATACTTATATGCTTAGTTAACGAATGTTGCACGAGGATTCTTAGATATATTAATCGCACTTGTATTATCACAATAAACGGTAAGAGTATTGCTCTCCAAACCGTAATCATCGAACATCTTCTTAAGCCAAAGAAGTTGAGTACAACAATTCCCGTGGCTATGTATTCGGATTCAGCCGTAGATAGGGAAACACAATTTTGTTTTCGGCTATGCCATGAAACAAGATTGTTACCCATGTAGAAACATCCACCACTTGTACTCTTCCTATCATCACTATCACCTGCCCAATCTGCATCACTATAGCCAATCAAAGAACAATTAGTATCTTTGCTATACCATATTCCATAATCACATGTGCCTGCCACATATCGAATTATTCTCTTAATCGAATTCATATGAGATTCTTTAGGATCAGCTTGATAACGTGCACATAAACAAACACTAAACATGATGTCCGGCCTACTAGAAGTCAGATACAAAAGACTACCAATCATCGACCTATACAATGTTGGGTCAACATTTGTGCCAACACTGTCTTTACACAACTTTTGTGTCGATCCCATAGGTGTCTTCATGTGTTTAGCATTGTCTAAACCAAACCTTTTCACAAGATTTTTGGCATATTTATTTTGACAAAAGAAAATACCATCCTTGCATTGTTTAATTTGAAGACCTAAAAAGTAATTCAAGTCTCCAACCATCGACATTTCAAAGGTAGTGGTCATTTCATGTACAAATAATTCAAGCATTTTCTCACATGTAGAACCAAACACAATGTCATCAACATATATTTGAGCAATCATAATGTCATATCCAGAATGTTTAATAAACAATGTTCTATCAGCTTCACCTCTATAGAAACCAAATTCAACAAGAAAATCGGTTAATCTACCATACCATGCCCTAGGTGCTTGCTTTAAACCATATAAGGCTTTCTTAAGTTTATAAACATGATCAGGAAAATCATGATTCTCAAACCCCTTAGGTTGTTCTACATATGCTTCTTCCATAAGAATTCCATTTAGAAATGCGGCTTTAACATCCATTTGATGCGCTTTTATATCAATGTAGCATGCAATAGCAAGTAATAGTCTTATAGACTCAATTCTAGCAACAGAGCAAAAGTCTCATCAAAATCAATTCCTTCTACTTGTGTATAGCCTTGAGCTACTAATCTAGATTTGTTTCTTACAACATTACCGCATTCATCGGTTTGTTTTTAAAAATCCATTTTGTACCAATTACATTCACATTATCGTGCCTAGGCACAAGTATCCAAACATCATTCCTTTCAAATTGATTTAACTCATCATGCATTGCATTAATCCAATTTTCATCTTTCATAGCTTCATCAACATTTTTAGGTTCATTGAAAGAATGAAAACATTCAAAGTTCACCTTGTTACACATAGATGTCATACAAATCGACCTTACCACATGTCTTGCGTCAAAACTTAATTTTCTCCTTGTTTGTACACTGATTGTGGTTTACCTATGATCTGTTGTTGTGGATGATTTTGAGAATCCTGGAAGATGGTACCGTAGCGAGATAAGGCATAGTTCTATTAATTTCTGGATGTTGAGGTGATGTTGCTTATGTGGGCACATTTGTAGCAACATTCTCAATCGGTTCGAAATTCCAGAACTTTGCATCTGCTCAATAAGATCAGTTACATCTTCTTCAATAGTATTATCTGCAAGACTTGCATTATCATCAAAAACAACATTCATAGACTCTTGAACAAGATATCGGTCCTAAGATTATAAATCCTAAAAGCTCTCTTGTTTCTAGCATAACCAAGAAAGAAACCCTTATCACTCTTTGAATCAAATTTATGAAGTTGGTCTCTATCATTCGAATGTAACAAACACATCCAAAGACATGAAAGTATTTCGATTAGGCTTTTGTCATTCAAAAATTCATAAGGTGTCTTTGTGGAATTAGGTCTAAGATAAACTCTATTTGAAATATGACAGCGGTATTCAAAGCTTCAGCCCAAAACCTTTTTGAAAGTTTCTTGGATAAAAGCATTACTCTAGCCATTTCTTGTAGAGTTCGATTTTTCCTTTCGGCTACACCATTTTGTTGAGGTGTTTTAGGAGAAGAGAATTCTTGTATTATGCCTTTATCTTCACAAAATTTAGTGAATAAACTGTTCTCAAACTCCCTACCATGATCACCTTATTCTCTTAACCTTAGTGTTGAAAACATTTTTAAAACGTTTGTAAAGAATTTTGAAAACTTCAAAAGCATCGATTTTTCCGTAAGAAACTCAATCCATGTAAACCTTGAATAATCATCTACTATGACAAAGAATATCTCTTACCACCAATGCTTTCGGTCTCCATTGGTCCCATTAAATCCATATGCAAAAGTTCAAAGCAATGTTTTGTAGTACATTGTGTCAACATTTCATGTGACATTTTGACTTGTTTACCACTTTGGCGAGATCCACACACATTTGACCTATGTATTTGTAACTTAGGCGGACCTTTAACAGATCAAATTTTAACAATTTGATTATGTTTCTATAATGAGCATGTCCAAGTTTTTGATGCCAAAGAACACATTCATCGGTTTGAACATTAAAGCATGCTTGATTAGAGTCGATCAAATAGCAATTATCAAGTGATCTATTTCCAACCATAAGACATTTATCATCAACCTGTTTAGCACATAGCATGAACTCTTATCAAACTTCACATGCAAGTCATCATCACATAATTGACTAATACTAATCAAATTTGCAAGTAAACCTTTAACATGTAATACTTTTGTCAAGTTAGGAAAACCAGAACATTTAGTGTACCTATCCCAATAATTTTACCTTTTGAACCTCCTCCGTAAGTAACATTTCCACCATCATATGCCTTATAATTAGTAAGATAACTTTCTTCACCGGTCATGTGTCTAGAACACCCACTATCAAAATACCATAGTCCCTAACACATGCTTTTAAAGATGTATAGACAACATTACATATAGTATTTGACTTTTTCACCCAAGTAGATTTTTGAACGAGGTTTTTGAAAAGATTTACGAACTGTTTGTTTCGAATGTTGAGCGTAATGTGGCAACATTTTCAAAGACATTTTAGAAAACTTTTATCCCGCCTCATTCTAAAACAGTTTGGTCGTTTGTGACCCTCAAGAAACAATAATGACAAACATCCTTCTTTTCGTAATCATTTTTCAATTTTTCGAGTTTCAACGAAGGTTTTGTAAACACAACAGTTTGTTATTATTTAAAAACCGAGTGATATTACCATTATAACCTAGACCATGTCTACTTGTACTTCCAATTGTCACGCCTCATCAAGTTTGGTGAACTTTACGAATATCTTTTGAAATTCGGTGTTGTTCCTTTGAAATGTTCTTTGAGGTTGCATAACTCCAAATCTTTCCTTGTTAGAATGACCTCAAGCTTTATCACCAAATCTTTTGATATGACTCTTCAATAGTCATGTCCCTTAAGGCTTTCTCGAGTGGATTCCAACTCCTTTTCAAGCTTTAGATAAGCTGGACTTACAATCTTTGCAAACAATATTAGAAGTACCGCTTCATCTACACAAGAACTTGAGAAACAATTAAATTCTGGAACCTCCAATGTTTCCTCAAATGTCGGCACATTTGACTCAACATCGAATCATCCAAGTAAATCATCAAGAGTATCATCATACAAAATTCTTGCGAGAAAAAGCAAACTCCTCATTTTTATCGAGAATCTTCTTCACAATCGACTCATCACTTAAGGTAGCATTGAAATTTACCCTCTTTCTCAAAAGAGTGTTGGCACATTCATTAGCATAATGACCAAACCCAGAACATGCATCACATTTCACATTTTTCCTATATTCGATCATATTTGATCTTGTTACCTCTATCAAATTGCCTAGGTTGATTAACATTCCGATTTCTATCGAGACAATTGACGTGAACTACCACTGTTCTCTCTCTTGATTCTTAATTTGCAAATTATTTCTAAGTCTATTTGCTCTCTTTTCAAAAATGCATTAAACCGCTTAGTCAGAAAGCAATGTTATCGGCATTGTCGGCACAATTGTCAACAACATCTTCATCGAGAATCTATTTCAAGAACAAACGGTTGTTTATCAACACATGAAGAAGTCTCTCCTTTGAAAACAGTAAATTTTCCTTTCGGATTTCTCACTATCTCTTTGGGAAAAATTCATTTCATACGTTTTCAAAATACTCACCAACTCATTTTGAGTAATAGCATCAGTATCTTTAGCTTCCTCAATAGCACATATCTTAGCATCAAAACGTTTAGGAACGCTTCTTAAGATTTTATGTACTAACCTTGTATTGGATATGGCTTCACCAAGTGCTTGAGATTCATTGGAAATCTCAAGTGATTCGTTCATTGTAGGAGGATATGGTCTCATCTTCCTTCATCCTTAAATTTTCGAACTTGGTTCCAAGCATCCTCAACTTTGTCCTTCTTACACTCTCGGATCCTTCACAATGTTCTTGTAATCTCTCCCATGCATCTTTTGCGAGATACACAATTAGAAATTATTTTGAACATGGATGCATCCGTAGAGGTAAATAAGGCATTGAGTGCCTTCGAATTGAAGCCGGCCGTGGTCACCTCATCATTTGTCCATTCTAATTCCTTTTGATTTGAGCTTCGGTGTTGTCATCACCGAACAATCGGTGGAGTCCATCCAAATCAATATACTCCTCCATGCACGTTCATCAATGGACTTGATGTACATGCGCATCTTAGGCTTCCAAATTGCATAATTTGTACCATCTAGAACGGGTGGTCTAATTGGAGCTGTCATAGGATAATCCATTGCAATAAATCACACCAAACACAGGATCTAAACTCGGGATAACTTGAAGTTTTATGGCTCGTGCCACTTGAAGGTGTGCGTACGTGTTTTGCGAGAATGTTGTTACGAATGTTGGCACATTCGAAGAACAACACAAACAAATAATAATCGAAATGTACACAATGAAGTCTTAAACACGTTGCAAGATGGATATCAAAATTTTCGTATAGACTATAAATAAGTCTATACCGCCAATCGGCGTATTATCACTAATAATTGTTAAGTGATACAATCGATGAAAACATAAGTTACACCGTGAATGGATCTACGTATATAGTGACTAGATAATATTCAATCTAACCTATCACTAATACAAATAATGACCCAATGTTGAGTGAAATGTTGGAACATTCACCAACGGAAGTATCGAGTATGAAACTACAATAAATTCTATAGTCTATGCCAATCGACTATGCTAGATTGTGTTTCCCTCAACTTCAAGTTTCAATCTTCATAGCAGTAGTGTATATATAGATAAAATCTGGACTCTTAATGCTTGAAGATAACTTCCACATCTCCCTTGAAAATAGGTAACTTCTATGTAACTTCCCCATGATCTTTATAACTTCTATTGCTTGCTTCTTTCAACCGCATGACTTAGGTAACTTCCGTAAGTCTTCAATCCTGAAAGAACAAGTCAATAAACAAGACAAAACGTGGGTTAAGGGTTAGTGAAAGTGGAAGGACGAATTCGATGTTGTGACCAGAATGTTGGCACATTCTCGAGTAACACTCGTCATAACATCAACATTTATAAAGGGATTTTTCAAAAAAATATTATCTTATTATCTTATCGAATTTGATGATTTTTCACAAAGGCCCAAGTCCGGACGGGAAGATTTTATTATTTTAAAGAGTTTATTAATTTATAAAGTATTAATTTATAGAGGTTTCTTGTATGCTCTTGTATTTTTGAAAGTGATAAGGCTTAATGGTTGCATGAACACGGTCACACTAAAAATAAAATATTAAAAAAGTTAAATCAATATCAAATAGCATACCCTTAATTACAAAGAAAATGACAAAATATAAAACATACCTGAGAATCATGAAACACACACTCTAAGTTTTTCAAGGAATTATACGAACCATAAGTAGGAGCTTCATAAATACGGATACCACGAAATTTCATTGACCATGTCGTTTTCGATGAATTCAAATCTCTAACCAAAGATAAAGAAAAAGTCATAATGAATATATCTTTACGAAATATGAAAACGTAGATATTGGAGTAAGATATGATTCTATTGAAATAAGTTCTAGTATTAAACTATTTATAGTCATTACATAAACTTAATATTTAGACAAATGAACAATTAAAGAAATAAAAAATAAGAATAAACTATAATTGAGATAATCACACGTATACTACTATAAATATTTTAAATAAAAAGCATGAAAAATTATTCTATTAATTAGTAGATTTACAATTTAGAGCCATATTGTTTGCCCATGACTTTATTTTAAAAAGTAAATTCCACATAACTTATGTCTAGGTATATTTTTTTAGTACAATTGATTTTTTTAAAAATGATTGCACAAAAGTCAAACTAAATCACTCAAGTCAAGCTACAAATGTGGACAAAGCAATTAATGAAGTATGTCCAAATCACTCAAAATAATTAACAATGATATCACATATACATATATCAAAACAAATTACAAGGCATATATATATATATATATGATTCATTAAAGTTAATTCATAAAGTAAAGTCAAAATTTTTTGTTGATGTTAGTGACGAGTGTTACTCGAGAATGTGCCAACATTCTGGTCACAACATCGAATTCGTCCTTCCACTTCCACTAACCCTTAACCCACGTTTTGTCTTGGTCAATGTCTTGTTTTCTTTCAGAATGAAGACTTACGGCGATTATCGAAGTCATGCGTTTGAAAAGGCAAGCAAAGAGAAGTTATAAAGATCATGGGGAAGTTACATGGAAGTTACCTATTTTCAAGGGAGATGTGGAAGTTATCTTCAAAGCATTAAGAGTCCAGTTATCTATATATACACGGCTGCTATGAAGAATAAAACTTGGAGTTGAGAGAAACATAATCTAGCATAGTCTATTGGCATAGATTATTGAGTTTATTGTATGTTTCTATCTCGATACTTCCGTTGGTAAATGTTCCAATATTTCGCTCAATATAGGGTCTTTATATGTATTAGTGATAGGTTAGATTGAATATTATCTAGTCACTATATACGTTGATCCATTCACGGTATGGCTTATGTTTTCACCGATTGTATCACATAACAATTACTAGTGATAATACGCCGATTAGCGGTATAGACTTATTTATAGTCTATACAAAATTTTGATATCCATCTTGCAAAGTGTTTAAGACTTCCGCTATGTATTTCGTTTCATTTATTTTTAAATGCGTGTTGTTCTCGATTGTGCCAACATTCATGACAACATTCTGCAAAACGCTTACGCACACCTTCAATTGGCACGAGCCGTTGAACTCGTTATCCCGAGTTTAGATCCTCGTGTTTGGTGTGATTTATTACGATGAAATATCCTATGACAACTCCAATTAGGCCACCGCTTCGATGGTACAAATTATGCAATTTGGAAGCCTAAGATGCGCATGTACATCAAGTCCATTGATGAACGTGCATGGAGGAGTATTTTAACCGGTTGGACTCCACCAACAGCCCAGCCACCGACAATACCGAAGCTCAAATCAAGAGGGAGTTAGAATGGACAAATGATGAGGTGACCACGGCCATCTTCAATTCAAAGGCACTCAATGCCTTATTCACTTCTACGGATGTATTCATGTTCAAAATAATTTCTAATTGTGTATCTCGCAAAGATGCATGGGAGAGATTACAAGAACATTGTGAAGGATCCGAGAGTGTGAGAAGGACAAAGTTGCGGATGCTTGGAACCAAGTTCGAAAATCTAAGGATGAAGGAAGATGAGACCATATCCTCCTACAATGAAAGAATCACCGAAGTTTTCCAATGAATCTCAAGCACTTGGTGAAGCTATATCCAATACAAGGTTAGTACATAAAATCTTAAGAACGGTTCGTAAACATTTTGATGCTAAGATATGTGCTATTGAGGAAGCTAAAGATATCGATGCTATTACTCAAAATGAGTTGGTGAGTATTTTGAAAACGTATGAAATGAATTTTTCTCAAAGAGATAATGAGAAATCCGAAAAGAAAATTGCTTTTCAAAGGAGAAACATCTTCTAGTCTTGATAAACAACCGTTTGTTCTTGAAATAGATTCGATGAAGATGTTATTGATGATTGTGCCGACAATCGATAACATTGCTTTCTTAACTAAGCGATTTAATGCATTTTTGAAAAAGAGAGCAAATAGACTTAGAAATAATTTGCAAATTAAGAATCAAGATAGAGATCAAATTGGTAGTTCACGCCAATTGCTTGATAAAAATAGAAATGTTAATGTTATATCAAGTAAAGTTTTGATGAGTTAAAAGATCAATCCGGATAAGCGAGATAAAGTATGAAGAAAAAGATCGGGTGCTCATCCTAAGCTAATCGGACTAGGTCAAAGACTGGTTAAGTCACCGAGATCGGTTACAAGTCATCGGAGACAAGCTCAAGCCTAGTCATCTGCAGAGACAATTATGAAGAGCTCGAGACGAGGTCAAGACAAGGTGAGTAGAATAAGAAAAGCGAGTCTTCACCGAGTCACCGCAGACGGGTAGAAGAAATCAGTGAGATCAAGAGCGATTTTCAAGATTAAGTTTGTTAAAAGCAGTTTCGATTTGTTAGAACCGACTAACAAACTAACTGTCTTTTTCAGGTGATAAATAGGTCTAGATTTTATTTTTCAATATACTTATGAAAATTTGAGTTTTCACACTATTCACTATTCGGATCTCAATTCACAAAGTATTTTCAAAAGAGTTTTCAAAAATAAATTCCAAGTGTTTATAGAACACTTCTCTTGTAATCTTCAAAATCATTCATTCACCGTAATTCTTAGAATCATCAAGAAGTTAGGAGTACTTTGAAGGTTTGAAGAAAAGTTGTAAGTTGTAAGTTGTAAGGCGTGAAGTAAGAAAGTAATAAGCGGGACTCTTCTTCAAGTTGGAGAAGGAGAGTGGATGTAAGATTGTTCTAATCCGAACCACTATAAAATTTGGTGTTCTTTCGCTTTCATTTATTTATTTGTTCAATTTCCAAGTTACGGTTCAAAGATTAATTTCGAGAATCAAAGTTAAAATCAATATCGGTTTGCTTTTGATCTTATTAAAGTTGAGTCTAATCTTGAATTTCCATTGTGTACATGGTACTTTGAATAAGTTTTGAAAGATTTGAAAAATCAAAATCTATTCAACCCCCTTCTAGATTTTTCCTAGAAGGTGATATACTTTTACCTAATCGCTCAACTAATCGGGACCAACAAGTGGTATCGGAAGCGGTGTTAAGTCATTACGATATTGATTTTAGGTCTTAACTAAGATTCTGAAATCTTCTTGATTTTCTTCATTCTCTTTATTGTTACTAACGGTGCTACTAATAAGTTTTTGTGGAGTATTTTGTTTCTTTATTTCATCATGTCATTAGGAAAAAGCAAGAAGTCCAGAATTTACTGAATTTTCTATTGAAGATTATGATTATTGGAAATTCGGGATGGAGAATCACCTCAAGGTCATCCATGATAGGATGGAAGATGTTCTTGAAGAAGGACCTATAAAATTTTATCATGGAGGCACTATGACTGGAGCCGTAGTCGGTGAATCCAGAACAGACAAGAAAAAGAGTTTTGAATTGACAAATGATGAAAGAAAGATCCACAATCTTGATCAAGTAGCTCGAGCAATCATTGAGACTCTAAGTAAAGATTGGATTGAGAAGGTTAAGAGATGCAAAAGCGGCAAAGAAATATGGCGGACTGCAAATGTTTGTGAAGGATCGTATCAAGTAAAAGAGAATAAACTGCAATCGGTCTTACACGCATTTGATACATTCAAAATGAAGGAAAATGAATCATGAATCGCTTAGATGTAAGGTTGACGAATCTCCTCAACAAAGCAAATTGACCTTGGAAAGAACTATACAGAGAAGGAGATTAATAATAAGATATTGAGATCATTCACCAAGAGATGGAGAGAGAAATCCAATATCCTTAAAGCTACTCAAAATTTATCTACTATTACTCACCATACTTTGTTCTCTCATCTTAAAGCTCTAGAATATGATATTCAAATAGAAGATGAGGAGGATGAGATGGAGTCGAGCACCTCATCCAAGTCTGTTGCCTTTGTCAAAGCCAAAGAAGACAAGGTGTCAACCGAGTCTCGTAGGAGCCGACCTATCTCTGAAGGAGCAGATGGCTCTGCTCACCAAAAGGTATGAAAGATTAAGAATGAAGTATAAACGAAATAAATTGAGATTTGCAGGTAAGGATAGATCAAGATCCAAATCAAGAAGAAAGGAAGATGAGTCTACAGATGATGACAAAAGCGGGAGCCTGACGAGAAGATTCGATCACTGTCAAAAGAAATCCTTCCAGCTCTAAATCGTATAGGAGTGACACTTGCTACACATGCAACAAGCCGGGACACTTCATATGATTGTCCTCAACTCGACTCCTAAAGAAATGGAAGAGAAAAGGAAAAAGAGAGACAGGAGATTTGCAGATCAAAGGGCTCTGTTGGTCAAGAAAAGGAGTCAAGAAAATCATCATCATCATCATCCTCATTTGATTTTGGATCGGATGATGAAATCTGTCTCATGGCTAAAGAGGTAGTCTATTATTCATCTTCCGATAATGATTCCCGTCAGTCTTCATCCGATTATGATCAAACCGTTATTCATGAATTATTGAGAGATTTAAAGACATCTCTCGCCGCTTATAAACAATAGAGATTTAAAATTTGGCTTTAAAGGATCAAATCCAGATTCAAACCGAGGAAACATTCAAAGGGGAATGTTTTCTCTAGCCGAGGCTAGTACATCGACAACTTACCCGAAAGATTAGAAAGTGAATTGGAAACTTTAAAAGACAAATTTGAATCAATCATGCTGAAAATGAATTAATTAAGAAAGACAATGAGAAGCTAGTCTTCAAAAATTAGTCAACTTAATAATTCACAATCAGCAATAGATCACATCTTTAATACATCTCAAAAATCCCATGACAAAACAGTCTTGGTTATGACAGAAATAATAAACCGTATGTTCTCAAACCTAGGAAATTTGTGAAAGCATCCGAAAACTCAAAAGTTGAGTCTAATCTTGAATTTCCGCTGTGTACATCTCGGTACTTTGAATAAGTTTTGAAAGATTTCAAAAATCTGAAAAATCTATTCAACCCCCCTTCTAGATTTTTCTAGAAGGTCGATACACTTTTTACCTAATCAGCTCAACTAATCGGGACCAACAGCTTAATCAACCTAGGCAATTTGATAGAGGTAACAAGATCAAATATGATCCAGAATATAGGAAAAATGTTAAATGTGATACATGTTCTGGTTTTGGTCATTATGCTAATGAATGTGTCAACTCTCTTTTGAGAAAAAGGGTAAATTTCAATGCTACCTTAAGTGATGAGTCCGATTGTGAAGATGATTCTCGATAAAAATGAAGAATATGCTTTTTCGCAAGGATTGTATATGATGATACTCTTGATGATTTACCTTGGATGATTCTCGATGTCGAGTCAAATGTGCCAACATTTGAGGAAACACCGGAGGTTCCAATTTAATTGTTTCTTAAGTTCTTGTGTAGATAAAGCGAGGTACTTCTAACAATGTTTGCGAAGATTGTAAGTCCAGCTTATCAAAAGCTTGAAAAGGAGTTAGAATTCAATCAGAAAGCCTTGAGGGACATGACTATTGAAGAGTCATATCAAAAGGATTTGGTGATAAAGCTTGAGGTCATACTAACAAGGAAAGACTGGAGATATGCAACCTCAAAAAGCTCAAAGGCACAACACCGAATTTCAAAAGATATTCGTAAAGTTCAAGCCAAACTTGATGAGGCACCGACAATTGGAAGTACAAGTAGACATGGTCTTGGTTATAATGGTAATATCACTCGGTTTTAAACAATAATAAACCTCGTTGTGTTTACAAAACCTTCGTTGAACTGAAAAATTGAAAAATGATTCTCAAAAGAAGGATGTGTGTCATTATTATTTTATCAAGGTCACAAGTGACCAAACTGCTTTAGAATGAGACAGATAAAAAGTTTTCTAAATTGTCCTTGAAAATGTTGCCACATTCTGCTCAACATTCGAAACAAACAGTCAAAAATCTTTTCAAAACCTGTTCAAAAATCTACTTGGGTGAAAAAGTCAAATACCGTATGTAATATTGTTTACACCTCTTTAAAAGCATGTGTTCCGGGACTATGGTATTTTGATAGTGGGTGTTCTAGACACATGACCGGTGAGGAAAGTTATCTCACCGATTATAAGGCATATGATGGTGGAAATGTTACATATTGAGGAGGTTCCAAAGGTAAAATTATTGGTATAGGTACATTGAATGTTCCTTGTTTTCCAAACTTGACAAAAGTCTTACATGTTAAAGGTTTACTTGCAAATTTAATTAGTATTAGTCAATTATATGATGATGACTTGCATGTAAAGTTTGATAAAAGTTCATGCTATGTGTTAAACAATGATGATAATTGTCTCATGGTTGGTAATAGATCTGTTGATAATTGTTATTTAATTGATTCGAATCAAGCATGTTTTAATGTTCAAATCTGATGAAAGTATACTTTGACATCAAAAACTTGGACATGCTCATTATAGGAATATTGTCAAATTATTGAAATTTGATGATGTTAAAAGTCTGCCTAAGTTATAAATACGTATGTCAAATGTGTGTGGATCCTGCGAAAGTGGTAAACAAGTCAAAATGTCACATGAAATGTTGACACATTGTACTACGAAACATTGCTTTGAACTTTTGCATATGGATTTAATGGGACCAATGGAGACTGAAAGCATTGGTGGTAAGAGATATTCTTTTGTCATAGTAGATGATTATTCAAGGTTTACATGGATTGAATTTCTTAAGGAAAAATCAGATGCTTTTGGAGTATTCAAAATTCTTTATAAACGTTTTAAAAATGTTTATGACACTAAGGTAAAAAGAATAAGGTTTGATCATGGTAGGGAGTTTGAGAACAGCTTATTCACTAATTTTTGTGAAGACAAATGTATAATTCAAGAGTTTTCTTCTCCTAAAACACCTCAACAAAATGGTGTAGCCGAAAGGAAAAATAGAACTCTACAAGAGATGGCTAGAGTAATGCTTTTATCCAAGAAACTTTCAAAAAGGTTTGGTCCGAAGCTTTGAATACCGCTTGTCATATATCCAATAGAGTTTATTTAAGACTTAATTCTACTAAAACACCTTATGAGTTTTTGAATAACAAAAAGCCTAATCAAATACTTTCATGTCTTTGGTTGTGTTTGCTATATTCTGAATGATAGAGACCAGCTACACAAATTTGATTCAAAAAGTGACAAGGGTTTCTTTCTTGGTTATGCTAGAAACAAGAGAGCCTTTAGGATTTATAATCTTAGGATTGATATCTGTTCAAGAGTCTATGAATGTTGTGTTTGATGATAATGCATGTCTTGCAGATAATGCCATTGAAGAAGATGTAATCGATCTTATTGAGCGGATGCAAAGTTCTAATATTTCGAATCGATTGAGAATGTTGCTACGAACGTGCCCACATTACCTCAACATCCAGAAATTAATAGAACTATGCCTTATCCTCGCTACGATTCATCTTCCGTGATTCTCAAAAATCATCCACAACAACAGATCATAGGTAAACCACAATCATCAGTGTACAAACAAGGAGAAAATTGAGTTTTGATGCAAGACATGTGGTAAGATCTATTTGTATGACATCTATGTGCAACAAGATGAACTTTGAATGTTTTCATTCTCTCGATGAACCAAAAATACCGATGAAGCAATGAAAGATGAAAACTGGATTAATGCAATGCGTAAGGAGTTAAATCAATTTGAAAAGAATGATGTTTAGATACTTGTGCCTAGGCCTCGATAATGTGAATGTAATTGGTACCAAATGGATTTTCAAAAATAAAACTGATGAATCTGTAATGTTGTAAGAAACAAAGCTAGACTAGTTGCTCAAGGTTATACACAAGTAGAAGGAATTGATTTTGATGAGACTTTTGCTCTTGTTGCTAGAATTGAATCCATAAGGTCATACTTGCTATTGCATGTTACATTGATATAAAACCGCATCAAATGGATGTTAAGGCCGCATTTCTAAATGGAATTCTTATGGAAGAAGCATATGTAGAACAACCTAAGAGGTTTGAGAATCATGAATTTTCTGTTCATGTTTATAAACTTAAGAAAGCTTTATATGGTTTGAAGCAAGCACCTAGGGCATGGTATGGTAGATTAACCTGATTTTCTTGTTGAATTCGGTTTTTATAGAGGTGAAGCTGATAGGACCTTGTTTATAAAACATTCTGGATATGGTATTATGATTGCTCAAATATATGTTTATGACATTGTGTTTGGTTCTACATGTGAGAAAATGCTTGAATTATTTGTGCATGAAATGACCACCACCTTTGAAATGTCGATGGTTGGAGACTTGAATTATTTTTAGGTCTTCAAATTAAACAATGCAAGGATGGTATTTTCTTTTGTCAAAGTAAATATGCCAAAAATCTTGTGAAAAGGTTTGGTTTAGACAATGCTAAACACATGAAGACACCTATGGGATCGACACAAAAATTGTGTAAAGACAGTGTTGGCACAAATGTTGACCCAACATTGTATAGGTCGATGATTGGTAGTCTTTTGTATCGACTTCTAGTAGGTCGGACATCATGTTTAGTGTTTGTTTATGTGCTCGTTATCAAGCTGATCCTAAAGAATCTCACATAAATTCGGTTAAGAGGATAATTAGATATGTGGCGGGCACATGCGATTATGGAATATGGTATAGCAAAGACACTAATTGTTCTTTGATTGGCTATAGTGATGCAGATTAGGCGGGTGACAATGATGATAGAAAGAGTACAAGTGGAGGATATATCTACATGAGTAACAATCTTGTTTCTTGGCATAGCCGAAAATAAAATTGTGTCTCCCTATCTATGGCTGAATCCGAATACATAGCCACGGAAAATTATTGTACTCAACTTCTTTGGCTTAAGAAGATGTTCGATGATTACGGTTTGGAGAGCAATACTCTTACTATTTATTGTGATAATACAAGTGTAATTACTATATCTAAGAACCCTGTGCAACATTCATTAACTAAGCATATAAGTATTAGACACCACTTTATTAGGGACCTTGTAGAAAAAGAAGTTGTAAAGTTGGAATACATTTCTCTTGAAAAGCAAATTGCAGACATTTTTACTAAAGCCCTTGATAATGAGAGGTTTTCTTCTCTTAGAAAATCTCTAGGTTTATGCACTAATTAGACCTATATTTGCTGTGTGTTGTGACAAATGTGCCAATATTTGTAACAACACTAGAACAATTTATTAAAATTTTTCTAAGTATTGTAATATTTAGTGTTTTTGAACTCTCTTGTGTAAATAGTATTAGAACTCGTGATAAATATAAATTGTCCTGGACACACTTCTCTCAAATACAATTAAATAAACTCACAATTAGATGCTATGTCACTTAGTAACTATGGGGCACGGAGTTGACTACTACGATGTTCTCTTTTCAAAAGGTGACTTGAATGCATCAATATATTCACAATCCATTGAGTAATTATGGGACACGGAGCCGACAACTACGATGATCTCTTACGGAAAAATGGATCAATGTGAATAAGTGGGAAAAACAAAATATAGTGCAACACAAATGAATTTATTTCATGTAAAAACTGTGTTGAGAAGTGTGTGTGCCGACATTCGGTGAATAACATTACGGTTCTCATATGTATATTTACCTCTATGAGTTTGAAAATTTCTCAATATTATTTTATGGAGATTTATTTATTTTAAATTGTTCCCTGCAATATTATATAGTCTAAATTAATTAAATTGTGCGATTATTTTATCTAGAATTAAACAGCTTTTAGCATGTCTTTGAAATAAACTTCCAACATTCGGTAATGCCCTATTTCTTAGGGATGTGATTAAATCTTATCTTTTAACTCCGATGTGTTCACAACTTCTATAATCTTTCTCTTCCCTATTTAAGGTCCTTAATACTCGGTGTGTTCTATATATTATATCAAAGTTTCAATTTAAGCACAAGTGTTTGAAAGGTATTATTGATTATACTTTTTGGTGTTAGTTTTTCTTGACTATTTATATTCAAATTTATTATTTTATTTATTTAATTTGAATAGTGTTTATAGGTTATTAATATGACGATCGAAAAGACCTCTCACCTTCACAATCTAAACACTCAACCTCTCCAAAGCATCATCCTCTACCTCGAGAAACCTTCGACTTCTAGCTTCAATGGCCGTCGACAATGTGTCTAAGAATGTTGGCGCATCTCGCCCAATATCACCCTCTTCTATTAGGGTTGGCTCTGTCGATGTTCCTCTCCCACCTACTGAAATTTCTTCCGAAATCCCCGATATTCAATCCACCGAAATTTTGATTTTGGGCGGAACGCCACAAAATCCGATTAGCGGCGAAGCTAGCGAAGCCCCGTCCTCGAAACTTACTCAATGATGGTTGAGCTAGCTGAAGGAGCCACCTCTGATCAAATCGTCTACGCGTTCAAAACCCTCACTAAGCAGACGATTTACCCCGTTGTCAAGGTAGACGACGTGGAGATAGACTTCCAACAAGACAAACACCTTGTGTTCACTCCACCACAGTCACCACAAGATGCTCCAATAGATGATCCGTCAACCGATTCGACCGACACCGGTGAGCTCACTACTCGCTTTGAAATTGTTCGACAAAAGACGCCGAGCTCTAGGGGACGTGGTCGTAAACGTCGTTCTTACCGAACTATGGGTAAAAGGGTCGATTACTCGGAGAAAGGGAAGAAGCGTAAACACGATGATGGTGTTGCCTCAAAGCCAATACAAGTCTTTGATTCCGACTCATCCGAAGAAGAAATGTGGGAAGCAAGCCTAGAAAAGGAGACCGGTCAAGCCTCTGCTCCGGTGCTCACCCGAGGGGGAGTACCGAGGATTCCGAGATGAATCATACATTGACGGAGATGACCGCTCGTTTAGAAAGGAGGAGTAAAAAGAACAATGAACCGCAGGATGTGCCGAAGGATGTTGGCACACCAATGGAAACATCATCCTCGATTCTCGAGTCCTCTTCATCTCAGCCTAGTAAGGCAAAATCGATGAGGTACATACCGATTCCTCTCTCAATATGTCTTCGTCGATTCTAATGATAGTTATCATGGAATTGATAGTGAGAAATTTAGGACTTTGAGAACTCGAGTGATAGTTGGGGAAAGAATAATTAAGATGGATGATTTTGTCTCTATGAATCTTGTTGGATATTTGGTAGACAGATCTTTGATGCATTCCCTTGATTTGCTACACCTTACTTGGTTGATTGGGTATATGAATTTTATGCTAATCTGAAAGTAAGAGTTTCAAGTTAATTCTAGGCACTATGGGAAAGTGAAATTTAGAGGCAAAATTATAGAAGTGACTCCAAATTATAATTAATTCTCGTTTTAAGAACTAGTGATGATGAGGATCCACAGGTGGATAATTTAGATGAAGTGATCGGTGTAAATACTGGAGGAAGGATTACTGTTTGGAGATATAGAATGAATTCCTCAGTTTTGACAAGTTTGTATAGTGTCTTGCACAAGTTAATTGTGTACAATTGACTCGCCTTCATCGAACACAACCACTCGACCCTCGGAGCAAGTCAGTCTAATGTACAAGATTGGCCATCTTAGAAGGTTTAATCTTGGAAAGACTATTTTTGACAATATGATGACATATTCGGGAAGAATATCAAGCAAGGGACTACTACCTTATCCTAGCCTAATTCACATGTTGATTTTGGCTCAAGGATTTCAGAGAGAAAATAATGAGATAATAAGCTCGTTTGCACTATGTCCGGCAATATATCATGTTACGAGGACTGGACCAAGAGTTATTGATCCGCCCTACGAGAGATCCAAATGCCCCGAAGTTGAAGTTCCCGCTGATCAACCACCGATCTACCGAGAGATGTTGGCACACACGCCGCCAACATACCGCATGATTACACCCGCAATTTATCCGAGATCAAATTGCTATGACAAATAATTCAATTAATAATGCCAAGTGTCTTTTGAGCAATCTTGAGATGCACAAAAGGGTCCTGGGAAGCACTCCTTTCTACCGTCATAGGGGAGTAGGACCCGATTATCTTTGCCGCTCAAGCCGCCGATGTTGCCGATGTTGTTGCCGAACCGGCTGCTAGGGATGGAGAAGATGATGGTGTGAATGTTGATGTTGGTGCAACTCGAGGAGGACCAGATGTCGATATCTCTGGAGCTGGAACAAGTGCACTCCCGATGCTGAAATGGGAACCGATACCCAGGATGTGCCGGATAATGTGCCCACAATTCCAACCAACAATGTTGATGGACCCAACAGCTCAAACATGGATGTTGACGCTGAAAAGATAGATGCAGATGATTGGGATGATGAAGATCTCATTGTCTTTGTATGATGACTTGGATGATTGGGGACATTGATGATCCGAGCGAGGGGAGCTTTCAAAGATGGAGAAGCTTGAAGAAAGGGGGAGTTCGTGCGAGACTTATGAAGATGCAATTGTTATACTTGACAGCCCAATCCTCTCCTAATCTTCATCTATAAGCTTTATCTGTTTTTGTAAAGACTCATGTTATTTTCTGCTTTTATATTTATGTCTTTTCGAACTTATTTTATATTATTATGTTTGTTTTTGAACTTAATATTAGTTTGGTATTTAGTTAAGTTTATTTTGGTTAAGTCCTTGATACTATGCTTTGATTTTATTTTGTTAATGTTCGTATATTGTGTTATATGTCCTTATGTCTTGTTGCTCGATTTATGTTTGTTAGTTTATCTTTGTTTTTGTTTTATGTTAGCTTTGATTTTGTTTTGTTATGTGTTAAGTCTTTGTTATGTTCGTAATTTATGTTTAGTGTTATTCATTTTTGGCTAAGTAATGAGATGTCATTTACTTGATGTTTATTTACTTATCTCTATTGTGTACACATTCTCGTACAATGGTACAACATCGTGTGTGTTCCAGAGAAAGGCCGAATTGGGGGAGATTGTTGATGTTAGTGACGAGTGTTACTCGTAATGTGCCAACATTCTGGTCACAACATCGAATTCGTCCTTCCACTTCCACTAACCCTTAACCCACGTTTTGTCTTGGTCAATGTCTTGTTTTCTTTCGTAATGAAGACTTACGGCGATTACCATCAAGTCATGCGTTTGAAAAGGCAAGCAAAGAGAAGTTATAAAGATCATGGGGAAGTTACATGGAAGTTACCTATTTTCAAGGGAGATGTGGAAGTTATCTTCAAAGTATTAAGAGTCCAGCATTATCTATATATACACGATCGCTATGAAGATTATAACTTGGAGTTGAGAGAAACACAATCTAGCATAGTCTATTGACATAGATTATTGAGTTTATTGTATGTTTCTATCTCGATACTTCCGTTGGTGAATGTTCTAACATTTCACTCAACATTTGGTCTTTATATGTATTAGTGATAGGTTAGATTGAATATTATCTAGTCACTATATACGTTGATCCATTCACGGTGTGGCTTATGTTTTCACCGATTGTATCACTTAACAATTACTAGTGATAATATGTCGATTGACAAGATAGACTTATTTATAGTCTATACAAAATTTTGATATCCATCTTGCTAAGTGTTTAAGACTTCCGCCGTGTATTTCTGTTCATTTATTTTCGTCTCGTGTTGTTCTCGATTGTGCCAACATTCGTGACAACATTCTCGCAAAAACACTTACGCACACCTTCATTTTCTATTTTTAATTTGATAAAATATACCATGTTGATGAATTAGTGTTTTTTCAAAAAATTATTAAGATATATTTATTATTTTCATTAACCATTATATTTTTAATTATGTTAGTAATATATTAGTATATTAGTGTATTGTGTTTCTCGATTTTTATATCATTCAATGATTTTAGCCTTGATATTTTTCACATAGTTGTTCTATTTGCAAAAATTAATTTTTGTATGTTCAATATAAGTTATAGTCCTTAATACTTCAAAATTATTTTTTTTTTACATATTTCTAATATGTAATATTTAAATAAAATACATTGTTTATTTTTTAATGCATGAAATTAATCACTTGTCATTAAAATATTTATTTAATAACGGTGAATTAAAAAGTTATAATTGAACTATAAAAAAATAAGAATGAACTATAATTGAGATAATCACACGTATACTACTAAAAATATTTCAAAATAAAAGCATGAAAATTATTCTATTAATTAGTAGATTTACAATTTAGAGTCATATTGTTTGCCCATTACTTTATTTTAAGAAGTAAATTATTCATAACTTATGTCTAGGTACATTTTTTTAGTACAATTGATTTCCTTTTTAAAAATGATAGCACAAAAGTCAAGCTAAATCACTTAAGTCAAGCTACAAATATAGACAAAACAATTAATGAAGTATGCTCAAATCACTCAAAATAATTAACAATGGTATCACATATACATATATCAAAATAAATCACAAGATATATATATGATTCATTTAAGTTAATTCATAAAGTAAGGACAAAATTTTCTATTTTTAATTTGATAAAATATATCACGTTGATGAAGTAGTGTTTTTCAAAAATTTATTAAGATATATTAATTATTTTCATTAACCATTATATTTTTAATTATGTTAGTAATATATTAATAAATTCGTGTATTATGTTTCTCGATTTTTATATCATTCAATAATTTTAGCCTTGATATTTTTGACATAGTTGTTCTATTTGCAAAAATTAATTTTTGTATGTTCAATATAAGTTATAGTCCTTAATACTTCAAAAAAAAATTTACATATTTCTAATAATGTAATATTTAAATATAATACGTTGTGTATTTGTTAATGTATGAAATTAATCACTTGTCATTAGAACATTTATTTAATAATAGTGAATTGAAAAGTTATAGATTTAATCATAAAGATTGAGTAATGAGACATTGTATACATATAATTGTTTAAAATTAAAAGATGTTAGCTATAAAATACACTTGAATTATTGTAAAATTATTGTATTATACATAATGAAGTTTTTAAAAATTTAATCGTTGGATTTTAAACATAAATTATGGTATTTTTTAAAAAAATATAGTATACATACCTCTTTTAATGAAACATATAAAAATAATACAAATTATGTATATTTTAAATATGTGAGACTAACCAATTTTTATTAGATTCATTGTTTAATGGTGAATTCAAATTTATGGTGGGTTAATTGCACATTTGGTATCATGAGAAATTTGTTTTACGATTTTAGCTTTTTTCTCGTTGCTTTTGGACCATAGTTAAAAAAAAAAAAATTAAACTTAAAAATTCTTCAACATATCCTTAATTATTCGAACATAGATAACATTAACAAAATAAAAATGAAATTAGTTCTTTGTCGAAAACTCCATAACAATTGGCTCAAGTACTAATGAGTTTAAAAATCAATATGCATCCCGCAGAAAGAGAAAGATCCCGCAAAACTTTCTTGAATCCCGCTGGAACCAACCATTGTTTTTCTCATCTTTTAGCGTCACCCTCCACGTTTGCTTAGACATTCTCAACTCCACGCCTGGATTAAACTTATAGTACCATTTTTTAAGGTGGCTATTCCAAAAAGCCAATGGTATTGGCTTAAAATTAAAAAAACACAACATAAGTAAAAATTATTATAAATAATACAAAAAACATAAAAAAATAATAATAAACAATACCATCCTAGATTTCTTCAACTCCGATTCCGTCAAACAATGCTCAACATATGGCAAAACAGAGGAAGAACCATCATCCATCCTAAGTTTACACTACAATATAAACATACAAATTTTATTTAAATTTAAGAAAAACTCAAATCATAAAAAATAAGTACACTCATCAATATTGCCAAAAAAAAAAAAAAAAGTAATATGAGAAATAACAATACTTATCAAACAGAGCACAAGAAATAAAATTTAAAAACAAAGGAAACATGTACTACAAAAATTATATTTAATAAAATATCGAAATATATAACAAAGATTTACTGCCGATTCCTTGATGCACTTCTTTTGACATCAAAGCATGGACGTTTATACCTCTGTAAATAATAAATTCATTATTATACGAATAAATAAAATGATGATATAATTAATAAAGTTATAAAATACTAAATCTTATTAAATAGACAATAATATTTCCTTACCCGATGCAGTGATCGTATAAGATAGAGAATGCCAGTTGAGCCAACAAGTAACCAAAGGACCCCCATCATTAAGTATTTTCGGATACTTTCTCGATACTCTCGAACTTCCATTCTAGGACTCCTCAACCATGAACGAATACGTGATTTATCACAATCAGAGAAAGATGAAAAATTAGACAAACAAAGTCCATATCTCAAACATTTAAACATCAAATCATGTCGCCTCCTCTTGAGCATCCCATAAAGCAATATTGATTTTATTATTTTTTTCCTCTTCCATAAAAGGAGTTGGAAAAAATTCTATAAAATAATAAAACAACTAAGATTATTATAAAAAATATAAATTTAAGACGTATATACTCATAGCATAAAAGAGAAGAACACACACACACACAAAAATACCATAACTCGAAATATCATCACTACGTACGTAACCATTTTCGTTTCACATCACATACAAACTGCTCCGAATCAAGAAATATCGATTATCTTCTATTTTGCATAAACCCTTGAGTTAGATTCATCTTCAGCCATTACTTAAATGAAAACGAGAAAAATATAATTATAAAAGTAAATCTTGAAAACAATTAAAAAAATAACACTTCAATTATTTGTAGAAAAATAGGTATGCATTTATAGTAATACACAATTGTCAAATCAATTTCATAATTTTTACTAATAATTAGTGAATAGTAGTTAATTTATAATTAAGATTTCTTCCATTTATATTCATAATCCAAATATTCCTAAATTAATAATATATAATATATGATAAAATCTTTTAAAAATATAAATATGACATTAAATATTACCTATGAATACTAATTAAATTAATTTCATATTAATTGACAATTGTCAAATTATAAGTATAATGTTAACACACAATTAATAAATTAATTTCTTAATTTGTGACTCATAATTAGATTGACGGCACATGTAGGATGTTCTTCCCTCCACAATTTGTTTCTCTTGAAATAATTAATATTTTATTTGCATAAAATCGTAGATAAATTACGTAATAAATAAGAGTAGGAAAAAGTCAAATCAAGAGATTTTTATTGTAATACACAATTGTCAAATCAATTTCGTAATTTTTCTAATAATCGGTGAATAGTAGTTAATTTATAACTAAGATTTCTTCAATTTATAATCATAATTCAAATATTCCTAGAGTATTTAATGACTATATTATATATGGTTGATGCTTCAATTAATGCATATTTATAAAGTGGGAAATATACATACGAATTATAGCTTAAGGAGTTAAGGGTTGTTGCCATTTTAATGAGATCATCCGATATTTAAAGATTGGATGTTCAAGAATAAGAGGCAGATTATTAAGGTTTCAATTTATCCTATTTAAATTAGTTAAAAAAATTACACTTCTAATCTTGTAATAAAATTCCCAAAATACTTTTGTTCCCCTTAAATAAATTTCATTCAATAATATCATAACGTTCTTTCAATAATACCACAATTCTTATTTACTAATATCATAATATTTTATACACACAAAATATATAAAACCGTGTGTGGTAATAATTTATAAGTTTAATTGTATTATTGAATGTATATGTTATTGATATGGCACAAATATGTTATGGGCCAAGACTGGCCCAAGTCGAATATAAAAAGGGAATATGGGCTAGGGCCCAACAAGCGCCCAAAGAGGAGCCCCGAGTTATAGACATATGAATAAGTCCGTGAGTAAGCCTAGAATGCAATGCGGGGTCAAATTAACAGGAATATTGCGTAATTAAGATAAGTACCAAGAAAAGGGGCTGGCGGTTAGGATAAACCGGGATAAGGAGTTAAGTAAGGAACAAGCCAAGACTGGGTCAAAGAGGGCCCGAAGAGAGTATCGTGAAAGACACGGAAGGGAGTATTCCGAAAAAGGAGGAATGGGACGTGAACGCGTGGGAGGAACACGATGAAGAGTGGAGAGCTTCATTGGAGGGTGGTGACAACCGTCCCTTCCGTGTACTATTTATGTATTATCCCTATGAAGAAGAAGGTACGAATTCACTTACTTACTAATCACACTTTGAGCACGTAACAATTATCTCCATTAGCATCTATTCGGTTAACTTAGATTAGCTCCCGTGAGGTCCCTAATCGGGTATTTAGGGCCCTCTTTTTCACACTTTCCGATCACCGACTTGAGCGTCGGAGTCTCTACGCCGGAGACCGCTCCGGCGTGTTTTGCAGGTATTCAAGCTCGTGGTTCAGGTTCAGATTATGCTGTTTTGACACGTGTTTGAAGAGTGATCTCACGAATCTCGTGCACGGGTTCGATTCTTGTTAGCGTGACTTTGTCTTACGCATCAAGTGGCGCCGTCTATGGGAAACTTTGGGTCTAAGACGTGAGTTTCCTTTATAACCGTGATTATTATGGCTGGAGGACAAGAGGAATCGAAGAAGGAGGGGGAAGAGGTCGGCCCTCTCTCGGCCGTCCCTTTTCCACCCCTGCTGTGGGAACAATGGCAAGAAGGGAAGTGGCATCGTCTCATCCAAATGTGATCAGTTGGCCTAGGTATAGAAAGGGCTCAGTCGGATCTCCCTACACCCAATGCACAAAGGGAGGAGGCAAATGTGACTACGAGAGCAAACCAGGCTCTAGGCGGATCGGGAGCAAGCAGAGAAGAACCATCTGCTCCACCTCCCATCGTACAAGGCGAAGGTCCTGTGCGCAATGATTCCTAGTACAGGAGTTGCCGTGTCACAAGACCCCACGGCTTCGGAGATACCGGTAGCTTTCAAGGAACAGATTGATGCTATAGTAAGGACCATGTTGGAAGCTATCCTTAGAGAAGGATGTTGGGATAAAATGTACTTAGTTTTGATGAGTTAAAGTGTAAAATTAGGATGACCAAATTTGAAGACAATGTATAGTCATGATGTAATAAAAACTCTATATAGACTAAGTATAGAAAAATAAGATAGGGATGATTCAAAAGAAGTCGGATAGAGACAAGAACGAGAAAATGCAGACGATGATAGAACTGACGAGGTAGAAGATTAGATAGAGATTCAAGACAAGGTGAAGAATCGAGAGTAGAAAATCGACAAGGTGAAGAATCGACAGGTGAAGAATCGCATAAGTTAGAAGAGTTAGTCAAATTCAAGAATCGATACAACCAAATAAGAAGCGGTTTCAAGAATTAGTTAATCAGTTACAACTTTCAACAAACAAGAACAAGGAAATTATAACCGTCATCTACGTAAGATCTATAAATAGGATCGGAGATTCAGAATTTCATATACGAGAGAAACTTCGCAATCCGGAAGCTTAGCATTTGCAAAAATCTGAGAATTCAAAGCTCTTTTCAATATCATTTGTATACACACGAACACTTAAAGTGTTCATTCATTTTCGGTGTTTATAGAACACTATTTTCTTTATATACATCTTCAAAAAGCCAATTAGAGATAGTATCATCATTGTAAGGTCAAGAAGAACATTGTAAAGGAAGAAAGTCAGAAAGTAAGCAAGCGGGAAGAAAGTAAGAAGAGTCCCTTCTTCGAGTTTGAAGAAGGAGAGTGGACGTAGGATCGCTTGATCCGAACCACTATAAATCTGGTGTTGTTTACTTTTAGTTCTTTACTTGCTTTCATTAATTGTTTCTTGATCGCAAATTCGATATCCGATAAAGCTTTAGATCCTATTTGAATTGAGTATAAACAAAATCAAGCTCATTGTAAAACCGATTTTGGAGTTGATAGATCATCTAAGCTTGCAAAAGTTTTTGATAATCTATTCATCCCCCTTCTAGATTATCACTAGAGGGTATCTTAATTTTGTGTTTAAACTCGTTCTAAAGGGACCCAACAAGTGGTATCAAAGCGGTGTTAAGTCAGTTACGATAGAGATTTGTGGTCTTGAAATATCCGAGTTTTCTTTGAAATCTGATTTCGTATCATTAAGTCACTAACATTTCGATAAGTTGTGTTTTAACATCTTAAACTACAATGTCTTCTCGTTAAAAGTAAGAAATCCAGGAGTTTACCGCATTTTTCTATCGAAGAATATGATTATTGGAAGTTCGTAATGGAGAATCATTTAAAGGCCATTCATGACCGTATGGAAGAGGTTCTTGAGGAAGGTCCAATAAAATTCTACCATGGAGTTGTTAGTCACTGAAGCCGAATCTTCTACTACAAGAAGTCAACAAGAAAAGAAAAGTGCTTCGATTTGACAAACGACGAAAGGAAGATTCACAATTTAGATCTGTGTAGCAAGGACAGAAATTATAGAGACATTGAGCAAAGACTGGATAGAAAAGGTAAAGAGATGTAAAATCGCTAAGGATATGTGGAAGACTCTTGCAAATGTTTGTGAAGGGTCGAGCAGTTAAAGAAAACAAGTTGCAATCAGTTTTACATGCATTTGATACATTCAAGATGAAAGATGGAGAAAGCGTGGATCAATTGGATGTGAGATTGACTAATTTGGTGAATAAAGCTGCTGATTTGGGTAAAACCTATACCGAGAAAGAAATTAATAATAAGGTACTCGGATCATTAAGCAAAAGATGGAGGGAAAAAGCAAATATTCTCAAAGCAACATAAGACCTGTCATCTATATCACATCATACTTTATTTTCTCATCGAAAGCATTGGAATATGATATACATATTGAAGATGAGGAAGATGAGGCAGAGTCATCTACTGAAAGATCGTGGCATTTCTTCATCAAGAAGATTCTCGATAAGATTTCTAAGGCGCCGATTTGTCAAGAAAGGAGGAAATGACATTATTAATCGACGTTATGAGAGACTCAAGATGAAGTATAAAAGGAATAAAAGAGATAGGTTTAATCGTCGAATTATAAATCGACAAGGAAGAGAAGAATTGCACAATGACAAAAAGAAGGATCCGGTGAAAAGGTTTAAATCACCAATCAGACGAGGTGAGAATAGTCCAAAGTCGGAAAGAGGAGATATCTGTTATACCCGCAATAAACCTTGCCATTTTAGCTATGATTGTCCTCAACTCACTCCTAGAGAGAGAGAAGAAAAGAGGAAGAAACGGATAGGAGATATGCGAGATCAACGAGCTCTTTTAGCGTAAAAGGAGGAAACACATGAGACATCATCATCCTCATCCTCATCTAGTTTCGTTGAGACAATGATATTTGCCTAATGGCTAAGGAGGTAAACTATTACTCATCCTCAGACAATGATAATGATAACTTGTCTCAATCGATCCATGTCTTATTAACAAACTTCTAAAAGATCTGAAGACGGCTTTATCTCGCTTATAAACAGATAGAGACGAAAATTTAAGTTTAAAGGATCAAATTCTTAGTCTAACAAAGGAACATCGACAGGACAAGGAAGAATCAAGATTGTACATTCAAGGGGAATGTCAATCAAAGACTTCTACTAGTTCCTCATCCGAGAAAACCAATGAGTTGGAAAAAGAATTGAGTACTTTAAAAATTAAATTTTCAAATATCAATATGGAGAATGAGAATTTTAAAAAGACTAACAGAGATTTAAATCTCAAGTTAGGACATCTTAATAATTCTCGAGTCTACAATTGATAACATCTTGATACTTCTCGGAAACCTAGTGATAAGATCGATTGGGTTTTGATAGGAACACGAAAAATGATCCTATCAAACCAAGAGTTTTTGTCAAAGCCACTAAGACTATGGAAAAGACAGAACTTAGTCCAAAGAAATCAAAGGAGCAAATCACCCCATCCGATATATCAAAAGAGAAAATACGGATGAGGAGAAATGTTTCCAAAAGAAGTCTAAAGACTAAATCAAAGTCATTTCCAAAGTATAATGGTTTTGATGGAAGAAGCAAGTTATATCCATTCTTTCCAAAATATAAGACGATCACTAGAGATCAATTAAATAAAATTGATCTAGATAGTCTAATATTAGTAGATAGATATGGTTGCAAAATTCAATCATTGGTTCTGAAAACTTGGATGTTTTTATCTGGATACCTAAGTATCAACTTGACGTAAAAGGACCCAATACACAAAGGGTGCCTAAGAATTAATTTGTGATTGCAGAGAAGAATAAGGAGATAGTTGAACGAGAAGATGTTCTTGAAGTCATCCGTATATAGACAGTGGATGTTCTAAGCATATGACTCATGAGAAAAGACTTCTTTCTAACTATCGACGATAGATGGACCTCGAGTAATGTTCGGAGACAACAACTTTGGTCTAACTAAAGGAGTTGGAACTCTAATGATTGGAGATATCCAGTTAATGAAGTATATTTTGTGGAAGGTTTGAAACATAACTTACCGTCTGTATCTCAATTTTGTGACAAAGGATATTGTGTAAAATTCACTCATGATGCATGTTATATTTTGGATGGTTTAAACGAAAATATTTTACTTAATGGAGTCGACAAGGTAATATCTATATTGCAAATTTCAAGAATTGCTCTAAAGATACTTGTCTTATTGTTAAGAGTTCAAGATTTAAGTTGGCTATGGCATAAACGTCTTAGTCATTTAAATTTCAAAACTCTTAACAAAATAGCAAGAAAATCATTAGTCAAAGGACTTCCGGATAAAATATTTTCGAAAATCATATTTGTGACGCATGTCAAAAAGGAAAACAGACCAAAACTTCTTTCAAAACAATAAATGGTCCTGTTTCTCAAAGGATTTTGGAACTTTTGCACATGGATCTTTTGGTCCAGCTTACACCTCTAAGTTTTAGTGGAAGAAAGTATACTTTAGTGATTGTAGATGATTTTTCTAGATTCACTTGGGTTATTTTCTTGTACAAAAAGAATGAGACTCATAATAAAAATTCCGAATTCCTCAAAAGAATTCAAAATGAAAAATGACTAAATATTGTCAAGATTAGAAGTGATAAAGGTACTGAGTTTCTAAACTCATTTGTTACTAACTATTGTACCGAGAATGGTATAGCACATGAAACATCATCTGCAAGAACACCCCAAAGAAATGGAGTGGTAGAAAGGAGAAACAGAACCACGAAAGAAGTGCAAGAACTATGTTATCCGAGTATGACACTCCACACAGTTTTGGGCGAAGCCATTAATACCGCATGTTTTGTTCAAAATAGGTGTTTAATTGTGAAAGATAAATGCAAAACTCCTTATGAAATATGGAAGGGTAGAATACCAAAAATTTCATATTTTTATATATTTGGTTGTAAGTGTTTCATCCATAATAATGGAAAATCTAAATTAAGAACTTTTGATGCTAAGATTGCAGAAGGGATATTCTTAGGATACTCATCCGTATCCAAAGCATATAGAGTTTTTAATAAGATTACATTATGTGTGGAAGAAACACCACATGTTGTTTTTGACGAAATTTCTAAGTCCAAAGCACAGATGATGTCACCAAGATAGTCAAGATCTTAACAGATTAAACATCAAGAAATCAATCAAGTTCTACTTACGAGTCGAATCGGATGAGGAAGACACATCGAGACAAGAATAAAGATAAGGAAGCCGAGAGTTCTTCCATATCATCCGATCGACGACTACAATACCAGATGGACTAGAGGATACTCCCGAAGGTAATACGAGAATCAATTGATGAAAATGTCTCAGTATAAGACTTCATATCCAAGAAAAGATAAAGGTAAACAAGTATTGACTTATCATCCGTTGAATGTATAATCGGAAGTTTAGATTCGGAGTCCGTGACAAGGACACAGATAAACCAAGACTATCCTGTTTAGTTGTTATGTATCTTTACTCGAACCTAAAACTATTATCGAAGCTCTAACCGACTCCAATTGGATAAATGCAATGCAAGATGAATTAAATCAATTTCAAAGACAAGATGTATGGGAGCTTGTTGAAAGACCTCATCATCAAAAAGTTATTGGAACAAAATGGGTTTTCAAAAATAAGAAAGATGAGAACAATATTGTGGTAAGAAATAAGGCTAGATTGGTTGCACAAGGTTATTCACAATCTGAGGGAATTGATTATGATGAAACCTTTGCACCGCTTGCTCGCCTTGAAGCCATAAGATTGTTCTTAGCTTATGCCGCTTATAAAAGATTTACCGTGTTCCAAATGGATGTGAAATCTGCGTTTCTAAACAGAGTCATAGCCGAAGAAGTCTATGTAAAACAACCTCCGTGCTTTGTCAAAGGAGACAAGGTCTATAGGCTAAGGAAAGCTCTATATGGACTTAAACAGCCCCTAGAGCATGGTATGATACATTATCGAGTATTTAATTCAAAATGGTTTTGTAAAAGGTAAGATAGATAGAACTTTATTTAGGAAAGAATCGATAAAGGTCTTTTGTTAGTTCAAATATATGTTGATGATATTATTTTTGGATCAACTAATCTAATCTTGTGTGAAGAATTTAGTCATCTTATGAAGAATGTATTTGAAATGTCCATGATGGGAGAGATGACATACTTTCTTGGACTTCAAATTAAGCGAGACAAAGAAAGGAATTTTCATAAGTCAAGCAAAATATACCAAAGATCTTATTGAGAAATTTGGAATAGGTACCACCGAGAAGCCAAAATACCTATGATGACAAATTTTTCAATGGATCTAGATGAGAAAGGAGAAGACACCGATCGACGCAGTATAGAGGTTTAATTGGCTCTCTTTTATACTTAATCTGCTAGTAGACCTGACATTTCTTTTGCGGTGGGTGTATGTGCACGTTTTCAAGCTAAACCTAAAAAGAGTCATCTTGAAGCTGCAAAGAAGATTCTAAAATATTTGAAAGGTACAATCTATGTAGGACTGTGGTATCCAAATGACGATAACTTTGAGTTGTCGATACTCGATTCAGATTTTGGTGGGTGTAAGATAGATAGGAAATCTACATCCGAACTTGCCAATTTCTCGGGAAGTAAGCCTGATTTCATGGTTGTCTAAGAAAAACAAACCTCTGTAGCTACTTCTACTCAAGCCGAGTATATGGCACCGAAGTTGTTGTTCACATTTATCTCGATCATCAATGCCTAAGGGACTATAACATTATCACCAAAGATGTACCAATCTTTTGTGATAGTAATAGTGCCATAGCTATTACCGTAACCCGCCTTACATACCAGATGCAAACATGTTGACATTCGTCATCATTTCATTCGAGATCATGTGGAAAAAGGCAATATCGCACTTGAGAAAATCCCGACTGATTATCAAAGGGCAGGCTTATTAACAAAACCTCCGCGAGACAAGGTTCAAAGATCTTTCTTTAGAATTAGGATTATTAGATGCTACCTCAATGAATTATAATCCAAATGATATATAACCCTATCTCGTTATATTCTATTTTGTCTCTCTCGCTTATGTTATAATGTTTGGAAAATAATATCGACGTGTTAAAAATCATATGGATAATCATAGAGCTGATATCATTGATTTCTTCTAAGAGATCAAGAATCAAGGATTCATCTATTGATTTAAACTAACTTGATATTTATTTGTCTAAACATGGAGTAATCCGCATAAATACATCATAGTCACCGATCGATCACAAGACAGATGAGTATGAGTACCTTGTCGAATTACTTTAGAAGATACTAATAAGTTCTCTCAAGTATTTGGTTTCAGAAATTCAAGTCACCGATAACTGAAATTTACAAGAAGAAACAGACGATGTTCAAATCGCATACATGGCCAATTTAACAGGAGTTTCTTAAATATATTATTAAAAATTATGTTTATTAAATCACATAATTAATATGTGAATTTAATTTCATAATTAGTTATTTATTCAAAAATTGAATTCACTCGTAAGTTTTTCTTGATATTTGTTTTAAAATTTTATAAAGGATTCGTTTTTAAAGGTATATTTTTGAAAATACAAAGAGATAATTTTTCGCTTTATCTCTCCAATTAACTGAAAAGATTTTACAAATCAAGTTACTTCTTGTCGAGAAGTTACTATCGGACCAAATTTTATCAAATAAAGCTTTGAAATACGCCGAGTGACATTCACGCGCATAAATTGGAGGCGGTTTCAAATATGAATCGTTAACAATTCACGCGCGACATATTTAATATTATTCGTGCACTTTTCAAAATAAATTCACATAATTGCATTAAATGCTGCACGAAAGCCAAAATCTACACTTTTGCAGTCATTATTAGTTTTGATTAGTTTATTATTAAATCTTTCCATATAAATAGGAGATCGTGTGCATAATAACTTACGCACATAATTACCTATTCAGTTTTCACTCAAAATCTTTTTTTCCCTCTCAAAACCTTCAAAATCAAGCTTTCAATGGCGAATTCCTCAAAACCAGAATTAAGTATAAGTATGATCTTGCTTCTATCGAGGATCGAACAAAATCGTAGATGTATGTAGAATGGGAATTTCTACGGACCCCGAAACAAGAGAAATTTTGGAGTTACTAGAATCAAGAGGCTTAAGGCGATACGTTCTCTCGAAACCTTCAAAATCCAAAACCCTTGATGATCTTGTCATGAATTCTTGACTTGAGCCAAAGTTACGTACATCGGTTTAGAAACCAAGATTCGAACTTTGGGAAAAAGCAGAAAAATTCATGTGTCCATTGGCTGATATTGGAGAAATTTTTGATCTAAGTATCACCGGTGGAAATCCATTTGTATATAAAGCGTAAGAGTATTTAGAAAGTTTTAGAATGATGGCAAGGAGATCCCGAGAAAAATTAAACCGCAAATTTGAAAAAGGGGATGTTGAGGAGAAAATATCGACTTCGATGCTCATTTTGACGAAGTGTATACCGGGAGAGCAAAGCAGAGTCACGACGGATTGACTAAGCCAAGGATATGTCTGTCAAGGCCATCATAGACGGAGCCGATATTAATTGGGCTCGATGTACTCTCGAATGATGGAGGAAAGGAAAAAGTTTGTAAAGAAAGAGGTGTCGAAGGAGTCGATAAGATGGTCGCCGACCAAGATAACAAGTATGATGGCAAGAATCACCATCATACTTGAACACAAGATTGGGACAGACGAGCTAGATTGGCAGGGGTGAAAAAAGTTCACAAAGCGTATGGTCTCGCTCATCAAGGATGAGAAACCCTTTGGGAATACAGATTCGAAGGAGACACTCCACCTCCATCACCTAAAAAGAAGGCTTCTAAGGCCAAGGGAAAGAAAAAATTGGAGACAAGCAGTTAGCCGATGAACCCTCATCCGAGGAGGAAGAAACCGAGGCCGAGGTTGAGGAGGAAGAAGAGGAGGAGATGACAGCCTTCCCAAGGGGGATGTGTTGCGGCTGGAAAATCAGGCAGGAGGAGACGGTTGAAGTCTCTTCTCGAGACGAGGCTGAAGAAGCCGAGCAATCCCAATCGACCACATCATTGTCTTCCTCATCTCGAGGCCGACGACACCCAACCCACATCATCTCACCCCGGCGATGAAGGGGCACAAGGCCGCCGCCTCCGAGCCTCTAAATCGGTCTACTTCCAAAAGTCCAACCCAATCCCAACCCTCATCCTGACCCATTTTCTTTTCTTTCCTCATCCCAAACAGAACCTCATCTCTACTCCTTACTTCCAAACCCATCTGGAGTCATGGGACCAACGAGAAGAGTCCTTGAGAGTTATAGGGAAGAAGTTCATACTCCACAAAGAACATAATCTTCAAAATGAACCCAAGCTTTTGGAAGAGCTAGTGGATATATGGCTTTTATGGAGGTTAAGGACAGGAGGCTTTGAGGAGACAGCTATCCTCATAGCCGAGGTTGGTGGGAATAACCCGTCGATATGGGAGAAAGAAGTGCCGAAAAGAGCCAAGCTCAAATCCTTTACGGATATTTTAACCGAGAGCATGTTCTTCGATTATATCCTTCACAGGTATATTTCGTAGACATGCCACCTGCGAGGAAGCTCTGTAAAAGGCAGAGGAAGAAAGGCAAGTTGAGCCGGAGTTGGCTGGAGAAGGAATGGAAACCGAGCAAGTTGAGCCGGAGTTGGCCGGAGATGGCACCGAAAATGAGCCGGAGATGGCACTGGTGGAGTCGCCGATGAGCCACCGAGTTGGATACAACTGGGAGGCACAAACAGTGCAGCTTGCCGAGGTACACTGGATCTAACTCAACTTTCTCCATCCGAAGATGTGGCTGGACCCTCGCCTTCGTATGCGTATCTGATTTCAACATGCCGAAGGAGGAGGTGTTGAACATCAAAAGAGCTAGTCCGAATGCTCTACAGCCTTGTTCCGTAGATGATAACTTCTTCAATCAAGGAAAATATAGAAGCTGCAATTCAAGAAAAAACCAAGATTGATCTATATTTTTCTATGATCGACATGAGGAACAGATGGTCAAAGCTTAAGACGACTTGCTAAGGAGATGAACTCTCGTGATGAATTGGTCAAACAAGACGTCCGTTACGCCTATATCGAAATCAAAGATTCATTGAGGAGCAAGTAAGAGAAGCCTGGAAAGCCAAGGAGGCATCATTTCATCAAGTCCTAAAAATGCAATTGGCGATGGAGAAAGATAAAGTGCATTTCCGATCATTAAGAACTTTATGGACGATGAGTTCGCATTTAGCCGAGGTCGGACAAGAAGAGATATGACCAGCTTGATCAAAAGACAGGCATGTGAGAGAAGAACTTCGTAGGATGATTTCCCAAGTAGCCACTATCTCGCAATACCCGCTTTGTCGATGCTAAAAAGGGGGAAGATAGTGTGCTCAAGAAAAGAATAGACGAGCAAGATGACAAGATCATTGCCCTAAACATGAAGTTGGAGGAACTGCTCGAAGAGCTACCGAAAGCCGAAGAAGAAAGGATAAAAGAAGATGAGGACAAGATAGGGAAAGTCTTGAAGAAGACAAGAGTTGAACCTAGTACGAGAAAAGCCCTGTGTAAGATCCTGCTCAAATCACCTCTCCTTCCGGATCATCTAGAACAGCTCAAACAGCTCAAGTTCCTAGGAAAACTCAAGCCGAGATAGATGAAGAAGAGAAGATCAAGAAAAGGAAGAGAGAGGAGAAGGAGAAATACAAGCGAAGGGATGCAAAGAAGAGGAGAGAGCAGAGAAGGTCAGCAGGAAAATACTATGACCGCTCACCGAGGAGATGGGTTCGAGAAGATAACAATGAGCAAGGGGAAGAAGTTCTAAGGCCATTTCATCGAAGTGAAGTCGTCCCCAAGGAAGTTCTACTAATGGCGATCGTGCAAAGTGGAGGCCATATGAAGTGGACTGGATCTTCCAGCCCATGTCTCGCAAAGCCATCAAGTGGGGACTCGATGAGAATGAAGCTTTTCACAATTGGCTGGAAGAAAAGGACCCTCGATGTATCAATACCTAGTCAACATTGCTCACAAGGAATTCAACTCGTATGTAGTCGCACCAGCCTTACTCTCAAATGGAACCCCCTCTAATGTACCGATGGTCATCTAGACCTAGAGAAGATTAAGCGGCTTATCATCAAAGCGAAGCCACAACCGATCTTGCAGAGGAGGTGAAACAATCTCTTTAAAGAAGCGAGTCTTTGATCGGCTCAAGGTTCCGTAAGAGAATAGGTGGTATGACTAAATCTTTTCTTTCCTTATCTTATCCGGATCTTATCCGAATTTGCATGAAGGCGAGAAGATGAAATTACGTGAATAAAACTTTTGATCTACTCTCATAATCTGTTGGTGTGTCTTTAAATTTTCTTGAAACTTATTTGTGTAACTAATCATTTCTTATAACATAATTTGACCAAGACTCTTTCATAATTAATTAAACTAAATAAAATAAACACACTCCTATGCAGATCATCCGATTTATTACTCATAAGCCGATTGAATAAAACTCTTTGAATAACTCGATCATTTGTTTTTATGAACAAAGTACTCGAGTATATGATTCATGTGTATTACTCGACTATCTACTTCATAATCTTATCATCATCTGTTAATAAAACTATGTGCTTCAATAATCCGACTAAGTGTCTTAAGTGTATTTCCGTATCTTTGAGATTACTAACATTTCTCTTTTCTTGAGCCATGTTTTAACATCATCAAAAAGGGGGAAATTGTTGGGATAAAATGTACTTAGTTTTGATGAGTTAAAGTGTAAAATTAGGATGATCACCAAGACAATGTATAGTCACCGATGTAATAAAAACTCTATATAGACTAAGTATAGAAAAATAAGATAGGGATGATTCAAAAGAAGTCGATAGAGACAAGAACAGAAATGCATTTGATGATAGAACCGCATTTAGGTAGAAGATCGATAGAGATTCAAGACAAGGTGAAGAATCGACAGAGTAGAAAATCGCACAAGGTGAAGAATCGACAGGTGAAGAATCGACAAGTTAGAAGAGTTAGTCAAATTCAAGAATCGATTACAACCAAATAAGAAGCGGTTTCAAGAATTAGTTAATCGATTACAACTTTCAACAAACAAGAACAAGGAAGTTATAACCGTCATCTACGTAAGATCTATAAATAGGATCGTAGATTCAGAATTTCTTATACGAGAGAAACTTCGCAATCCGGAAGCTTAGCATTTACAAAAATCTGAGAATTCAAAGCTCCTTTCAATATCATTTGTATACACACGAACACTTAAAGTGTTCATTCATTTTCTCGGTGTTTATAGAACACTATTTTCTTTATATACATCTTCAAAAAGCCAATTAGAGATAGTATCATCATTGTAAGGTCAAGAAGAACATTGTAAAGGAAGAAAGTCAAAGTAAGCAAGCAGAAGAAAGTAAGAAGAGTCCCTTCTTCGAGTTTGAAGAAGGAGAGTGGACGTAGGATCGTTTGATCCAACCACTATAAATCTGGTGTTGTTTACTTTTAGTTCTTTACTTGCTTTCATTAATTGTTTCTTGATCGCAAATTCGATATCCGATAAAGCTTTAGATCCTATTTGAATTGAGTATAAACAAAATCAAGCTCACCAGAAAACTGATTTTGGAGTTGATAGATCATCTAAGCTTGCAAAAGTTTTTGATAATCTATTCATCCCCCCTTCTAGATTATCACTAGAGGGTATCTTGATTTTGTGTTTAAACTCGTTCTAAAGGGACCCAACAAAGGAGTCCAATTCCCTATGCCCTGGAAGGAAATGAGAAAGAGGTTAACAGAGAATCGGTGTTGGTATCATCCCGAGCACGCAGATCCGATGGGAGGGATAGAGCAAGGGCACGAAGCTGCGAGAGGAAGATGAGGTGATTTCGGACAGCCCCCAAAAGAGCCGGAGGTGGAGATATTACGGAATATCCCGCAGGAGAGAAGGAATGTTGAAGAGGCAAGAGAAGGTAAGGGTGATTCTCATCCTAGGAATGATGGAGGCCAATTTTCGGTTCTCCAAGTAAATTGACAGTATGAGGAAGCGAGATGAATGCTCGGGTTAGTAATTCTAGACCCGTGTCGGGTTCTCGATTTTCTAATGAGATTTTGCAGACGAGCTACCTCAAAACTTCAAACCTTTAAATTATGAGTATGATGGGACATCCGATCCCTATGAGCACCGGTACGATTCGAGAATTCAGCCCTCCTACACCGCTATAGTGAGGGGGTCAAGTGCGAGGTCTTCCGACTACTGCAGCTAAGGGCTCGGCAATGGTTTAGCCAATTGGGACCCAACACTATCAACTCGTTTGAAGAATTTAGCGACCTGTTTTTACATCGGTTGCAGTGCCGAGACAGCCAGGCAGCGCTAACGTTGTTCAACATGCAATAAGAAGAGAAAGAGAGCTTGCGGGCCTTCCCGAAAAGGTTTAATCAAGCTGCCTTGGAGGTGCCCTCCGCATCAAAGCAGAGGTAAAAATTAATGCTTTAACTAACGGTTTACGTGACGGGACCTATTCTCCTTGTTTGCAAAGAAGCCTCGTAGACACGTTCGATGAGGTGCTGTGGAGAGCCGAAAGTACGTGACCTTGGACAAGGTGAGGAAGGCCAAAAGAAATGAGGTCAAGCCGCCGATAGGAGACCTAAAGAAGAAGGGGACTGAAACTAAAGATACAACCCCAACAACAACCACCCCGAGGCGGTTACGATCCCGAAGCAGTTCGAAAAGTATACACCCTTAAAGATAGAACTGCAGAGGTCCTGGACGTAGCGGCAGATCACCCGTAGATGAAGTTTCCCGGTCAAGGTCGAGGGGACCTTTAAAGCCTAAAGAGGACAGGTTTTGTCGTTTTTATAACGAGTATGGACATGATACTAACCAATGTTTTCACTTGAAGGATGAAATTGAAAGGCCGATACAGCCGGGCACCCAAGTAATTCATCTATAGGGACCGACAGAGCCCACGGAGATTCAAAAGAAAGGAGTCTCAAGAAAAACAGAAGACAAGCACCGGGGCTCACGAGACCACCCGGAGGAGCAACCACCACCCAAAAGAGGTGCTATCCAGATGATAATGAGAGGCCCCGCCGAAGGAGACTCATTCAGACAAGGAAGACTGTTGTTAGGGCTCTGCAGGCCGGACGAAGGTCTGATATAAAGGATATAGGGCGGGTGACAGCCGCCCCCGCATCCACTTCGGGCCGCAGGATGGCGGAGAAGCTCAGTGGACCTCATAGTGATGCCTTGGTAATTACTACCGATATTGCTTTGGATATGATGTGGCACATATTTTTGTGGATACGAGAAGCTCAGCGAGACATTATGTTCCCGGACTGCTTGAAGAGGATGAACTTGAACGTGAGATTAGAGCCCGTTGATATCGCTTCTATACGGTTTCACCGGAGGAGCTATTCACCACTAGGGACAGTGATGTTGCAGGTGGGCCTAGGTACTCCTCCTCGAAGGAAGGTCATGATGGGGACATTCCCGATCGTAGATGTGCCATCTTCATATAACGTGATCTTTGGAAGACCAATTTAAATACTTTCCGTGCCATAGTATCCACTTATCATATGAAGATGAAGTTTCCTATGTGAGGATCAAGTGGGAGAAGTAAAAGAGAACCAGCCCAATCTCGAAGGTGCTATGTAGACTCAGTGAAACTCGGTTGATAAATCGCACTTTAACCGGCTTAACACAGCCGAGGATCGAACCCAGAGCGTAAGAGATGCAGGTTCGTCAGAGGAGGAAGAAGGGACCTCGAAGATGCAGCCGAGGAGGAGCTGATGCCGTGGAAATATTTCCCAACAAAACAGGATTTACCACTGCAATTGGGACTCGAGATGGAACACCGGATCTCAAGAGGTAATATGTTTGATAAGAGAAAATGCCGACCTATTCGCTTTCTCACCTATAGATATGAAGGGGATACCTCCCGAGGTGGCGATGCACTATCTCAATGCGGATCCTAAAGTAAGGCCGGTGAAACAAAAACTTCGGCACTTTGGAGCCGAAAAGGACCTGATCATCGAGGAGAAGTAGAGAAGCTGCTTAATGCAGACAAGTGAAGAAGATCGAGTTCCCGTAATGGCTATCCAACGCCGTCTCGGTCCCTAAGGGGTGGCGTGGAGGATGTGTATTGATTTTCGAGATCCGAATAAAGCATGCCCTAAGGATCACTACCCATTGCCGAGAATTGATCAATTGGTGGACTCCACACCCGGTTTCGAGCCGCTTAGCATGATGGACGCATATCAAGGATATCACCATATACAATCGTATCCGGAGATATCCCAAAGGTTAGTTTTATCGCACCTTGTGGAACTTTTGGTTATGAGAAGATGCCCTTCTGACCGATCAATGCAGGAGCTACCTATCGCCGTATGGTGGATAAAGTATTTCGGGAGCAGATAGGTAGGAATGTGGAGGTATATGTGGATGATATCGGTAAAAGCCAGAAAGCCCCGGAGCACGTGGGTGACTTAGGCGAATTCTTCAAGGTAATTCGGAGAAATGAAATCATGTTAAATCCTGCTAAATGCTCTTTTGGAGTTAAAGCGAGTAAATTTCTGATACATGGTGAACCAAAGAGGAATAGAGGTGAATCCGGAGAAGGTGCAAGCAAGTGTTGAACATGCAGCCCCGAGACCTTAAAGGAGCTCCGTGACGCCGAACGGGAGGATTACATCCCTGAGCCGATTCATAGCCAGATCAGCCGAGAGGAGTTATCGCTTCTTTCACATCCTCGTAAAGGGGTCTAAATTCACTTGGGATGAGCGATGTTGGAGGCCTTCGAGGAGCTCAAAACCCATTTAGCTCTCGCCTCCCGACACTCCCAAAGCCCTTACCAGGTGATATCCTCGTATTTATATTTATCTCGTGGGGAGCACTCGTTGAGCACAATACTAATAAAGGAACAAGGTCCCGAGCGTAAGTCAGTGTACTATGTGAGTAAGCTTATCCAGGAGGTGGAAAGTAGGTACTCCGAGATCGAGAAGGCAGCTTTGGCGCTTATGGTTACCGCCAGAGATTGAGGCCCTATTTTTTATCACATAAGATTGTTGTTAGGACTAACTATCCATTGAAGCAGGTGATAGCTCGCACCGACCTATCTCGGGAAGGATGGTGAAATGGGCCATCGAATCGGGTGAATACCAAGTGGAGTTTGAACCCGTAAAGGCCATTAAGGCCCGTGCCTTATCGGACTTCATTTAGGAGGCTACACGGCCGGGGAGATTGCACTGAAGCTCTATGTAGATGGATCAACAACATTGATGGGTTTCGGAGCAGGCATTGTGATAATTGATCCCCAAGGATTAGAAACCCGTGTGGTTGTCATGTTCCAGCCTGCACTTCTAATAATGGGGCGGAGTATGAGGCACCGATCGTAGGGGCGGAGATGGCAGCAGAGTTGGGAGCTCAAGGTATCATCATATTTTCTCGACTCTCGCTAATGTCCCAAAGAGGTGAACGGGACCGTGAGGCTAAAGACCCCAAGATGATAGCATATAAAGACCGAGTTAGGGAGCTGGAGAGTAGGTTCCATCGCTTTGAGGTCCAACAGATTCCAAGAGAAGAGAATACGAAAGCGGATGGATTGGCGAAACTCGCTAGTTCCTCACCAATAGGAGGATCGAGCAAGATAACTTTGGTTACGGCCGAAAGAGAAGCTACAGAGCCTATAGTGGGAGCTATTGATGACGCGGAAAGCTCTAACTCAGACCCCTGCGATGGGGTCTCGGAGAGATAAGCAATTTAGAATCGATTCGTATAATTGGGGATCAATTATATAAACGATCTTTCACATGTCCATATCTAAGATGTTTATCTAGCAGGAAGGAAGGCATGTATTAAAAGAGATGCATGAGGGATTGCAGCGGACCATGCGGGAGCTTGGGCACCGGCAAGAAGGACCTTAAGAGTTGGATACTTCCGCCAACTATGAATGAAGACGCAAAGGACCTAGTGAAGAGGTGCGAAAGATGTCAAAAGCATGGCCCGTTGATACACCTCCCCGCCGAGGAGATGGGTGCTATGTATGCCCCATGCCCTTTTGCCAAATGGGGGATGGACCTGGTGGGACCCTTCTCTCTAGCTCGAGGCCAACGAAAGTTCCCGATCGTGGCGGTGGATTACTTTAGCAAATGGGTTGAGGCAGCTCCTCTTGGCTAAAATTGATGAGTCAATGTGATAAAATTCCTATGGAAGTTTATATACCGCAGGTTTGGAGTTCCCTGATACTTGTGTCAAACAATAGGACTCGATTCAATGGCGAAAAGGTCCAGGAATGGTGTAGGGCCCTAAAGATCCGCCGTAAATTCACTTCGGTAGCACACCCTCGTGCGAATGGCCAGTGGAAGTCACTAATAGGATCGTGGTCGGTGGGATTAAAGCACGATTAGAGAGAGTTGGGGGAGCATGGGTTGATGAACTAGACTCGGTCCTATGGGCCTACGTAACTACCTCGAGAGCGGCAACAGTGAGTCTCCTTTTGGCTAGTTTATGGAGCCGACACCGTGCTCCCCGCAGAAATAGGGATGAGTTCCCATCGAATTGAGCACTTTAATGAGGAGGTAAACCAGAACTTGATGAAGGAGAACCCGGACCTACTTGAGGAAGAAAGAGAGATTGCCGAGTAAGAGCCGAGAGATATAAAGTTAGAATCAAAGCAAAGATACAATAAAAGAGTGGTTCCTAGAACCTTCGAGAAAGGAGACTTAGTACTAAGGAGAGCCGATGCTTTGAAGCCGATAAAGAAGCTGGAACCCAATCTGGGAGGGACCTTATCGGTCGTACAAGTGTTGCCCGGGAGCATATATTCTCGAAGAAATATATGGGACACCCGTGATACGGCCCTATCGCCAATCAAGAGGTTCTTCGATTAGGAGCACTTCTTGTTATCATTATTGCTTTGTAGTTGATTTCATAGTTGTTTTCTATTTTGAACTATTGTACTACAACCCTACTAGTACTTTTTTCCTCCTATGGGTTTCCCACCGGGTTTTACCATAGGAGGTTTTTTAAGGAGGCTAGCTTAGGCTCTTCTGGGGTCTATGTTGACTTTGTCAATAGGGTAGTTCAATTAATAAAAATTCCTGTTTCAGTTTACATCGATTGTTTACTTTATGAAGAAGGAGTGGATCTCATATAGATGTTAATCAAATGTATGATACAAACAAATACGAGGACGATAAGAGGATCAAGTGAATCTGAAAATTCACTTGAGATTTTTTAAGGTTCAAAGAATTGACCTTAAAAATTAAGAGGCTCCGATAGAGCTCGGATTCAATTTAAGTGAATCGGAAAATTCACTTAAACTTTGAAGGCCCGTGAGAGGGCCTCTGATTTCGATCAAGTGAATCAAAATTCACTTGGGATTTTTTAAGGTTCAAAGAATTGACCTTAAAAATTAAGAGGCGAGCCGGATTCTATTTAAGTGAATCAAAATTCACTTAAACTTTGAAGGCCCAGAGAGGGCACTAATTTCGATCAAGTGAATCTGAAAATTCACTTGGGATTTTTTAAGGTTCAAAGAATTGACCTTAAAAATTAAGAGGCTCCGATAGAGCCGGATTCTATTTAAGTGAATATGAAAATTCACTTAAACTTTGAAGGCCCAGAGAGGGCCCTCGATTTCAATCAAGTGAATCTTAAAATTCACTTGGGATTTTTAAGGTTCAAAGAATTGACCTTAAAAATTAAGAGGCTCCGATAGAGCTCGGATTCTATTTAAGTGAATCAAAATTCACTTAAATTTTGAATGCCCAGAGAGGGCCCTAATTTCAATCAAGTGAATCAAAATTCACTTGGGATTTTTTAAGGTTCAAAGAATTGACCTTAAATTAAGAGGCTCCGATAGAGCTCGGATGCTATTTAAGTGAATCGAAAAATTCACTTAAACTTTGAAGGCCCGTAGAGGGCCCTGATTTAAATCAAGTGAATCAAATTCACTTGGGATTTTTTAAGGTTCAAAGAATTGACTTTAAAATTAAGAGGCTCCGATAGAGCCCGGATTCTATTTAAGTGAATCGGAAAATTCACGTAAAACTTTGAAGGCCCGTAAAGGGCTCTGGTTCAAGTAAGTGAATAATCATTCACTTAAGGTTTTTTGAGGTTCCCGAGAGAGCCTTAAAATTTTTCAGTAAATATTAAGTGAATAATCATTCACTTAAGGTTTTTTGAGTTTCAGAGAGAGCCTTAAATTTTTTTCAGAAATATTAAGTGAATAATAATTCACTTAAGGTTTTTGAGGTTCCTAGAGAGCCTTAAAATTTTTTTAGAAATAGTAAGTGAATAATCATTCACTTAGGGTTTTTTGAGGTTCCCGAGAGAGCCTTAAAATTTTTCGAAATATTAAGTGAATAATCATTCACTTAGGGTTTTTTGAGGTTCCCGAGAGAGCCTTAAAATTTTTTCGTAAATATTAAGTGAATAATCATTCAATTAAGATTTTTTGAGGTTCCCGAGAGAGCCTTAAATTTTTCAAAATATTAAGTGAATAATCATTCACTTAAGGTTTTAGGTTCCCGAGAGAGCCTTAAATTTTTTCGTAAATATTAAGTGAATAATCATTCACTTAAGGTTTTTGAGGTTCCCGAGAGAGCCTTAAAATTTTTCAGAAATATTAAGTGAATAATCATTCACTTAGGATTTTTTAAGGTTCAGTGAGAGAGCCTATTTCGTGTAGGTTTAAGAGGAATTTTTGCACAACAAAAACAAGTCAAGCGCTCTCACAAGATACGAAAGCAATAAACATAAGCAAGAAAAAGCGATTATGAATGGGACTGCAAAAGATGCTAGTCAGAAAGCATGATCAAAAGCCTAGATAGAACTTATTATTTTGCAAAATAATATATGGGGCTTACGGGGACACAAACAAATTTCAGAGGCCCCTAGATATGCCAATAAAAGAGGCTTGCCGGGCACAAACAATCGGCAAGGGCCCATCAATTTTTCACCGGTCACAAGCAGCCCGGGTTAAGTCAAACATTGTTTAACGACATAAAAAGTAAAAGTTTTCAGGATAGTAAGAAAATAAAAGGAGTTCAATGGGGGAATTGATAGTTTCCTTTTCGTAATGGAGGCCTGAGTCACCACCTTCACTTTCGGCTTCTTTTCCTTCACTACACCGGGGTCGATGGGATCTTCACTCGGAAGGATGGGGAAAGGAGTAGCACTCATAGGAAGCAGGCTGGTGGCATTGACCTCGGCATTTTGGAGCATCCTAACAGCTGCACTAATACAGGAAGCCACCACGGCTCGTCAGTGGTTGCCCTCCCTATCACCAGTGGAAATTAGGGGAGTCTTCAGGGCCTCGAAGGGGAGCCTCACGATCATACTCTCCCTTGAAGTCGGGAGCTTGGTGCTGGGATATAGTTGTGTCAAACCCGTGGTCCACAAAAAGAGGATATACTCTCCCATATCCCCCAAATAGTGCTTCTTATATGCCTTCAGCCAAGAAGAGTGCAAGTCCTCTAGGAACTCCCGCCTTAAAGGGGAAGTGAAAAGGGCACTCACACAAAGCTTGACCCCTTTAGCTTGAAACACCGATTCAACTTCCCTAACCTCGTACTGCGCTCGCCTAGCCTCCCGGTTAGCGGAGTGACTCGCGAACACAGCTTTCTTGCACTCTTGCACCAATTGGTCACGTACCATGGTGAGTTCTTGAACCTTGAGTTTTTCCAAGTCCAGAGGGTTTCGTCTCCTCCTTGGGCTGCGGTGAGTGAGCTATAGGAGGTGGTGGCCAAGTCTCGAAAACAGACGCCAAACTAAGAACAAGACATGGGGGTTAGCAATCAACTCTCACTATAAATGTATGAATAAATGAAAGATAAGGGTTTACCTCAAAGAAAGCTTCTGAGGCGCAAAACGATCTTTTCTCGGGAGGGAAAGGCCAAGTAGTGATTGGGAGGTACCCATGGAAACATACTTGCGACGAAGACGGAGAGAGGATTCTCTTCCCGGACTCGACTCGAGATCAACCCGGGAATGCACAAAGGGTTGGTTTTCTTCCCCTTGGAACGCTTTCTCGCGGCTTCGCTACGAGCTGGAAGAGGGGTATCGTGTGAGTGTACCGCCTTACCCGAGGCGGCCCCGGTCCTTTTAGAAACCGAGGAAGGGGCTGGAACCGAGCCGGGCAGGAGCCGGGGAGCATTTTCGGTATTAGGAGGAGCAGAGGGAGCCGAGAACCGTGGAACTAGTGGGCTTCCGAACGCACTTCGACATCCAAATTTCATTTCGCAAAAAGGAAAGCAGGGGTTAGAATTAAACACTAATTATGTAGACACATATTGGTGATTATGATATCTAAAGGAACTAACGGAGGGTTACCATCTTCCGAATTTAGAGGGGTTTCAGGAGAATCGAAACCGAAATGGGATAAGAGGCGGGGATTACTACTAAGATCAATAGAATTAAAGAGGCCTCGCCTCTCTGCATGCAGTTTAGCTTGCGAATAACTTGGTAATTGAGCTTGGAAGTGGATTGAGGGTGGGGAGCCTTCATAAGGGGGTTCTTGAAGATCCACCGTCATGAGGAAAACCCCAAGGTTCGGGGAATGATAAAGAAATACTCCTCACCAATTTGGGATACCGTCATGGGGACTGTAAGGAAGGAGCATAAACCTCGAGTTCAGCAAGTGGTGTAGAAGAAGGAGTGAAGGATCTTGCAGCTTGAAATGAGTGAAAAGAGGTCCCCACCGGGTTCTCCCCCGACCCCTTTTACCAACATGTAAAAGGAAATCATCATTTGGAGGCCGTTGGGAGTAAACTGATTCAGGGGACCCTAAGAGTTCTGAAATGAGGATAAGAAAGGGAGAAGGGGGAAGCGGAGACCTGCTCGGATTTGTTCTCCCTGCAGCTAGGGTTCGGCCATCCTGTCGATGGGGCCTTTCTTCCGCACCGGTATCCAGATAGAGAAGTCGGGAAATCCATCCTTGCCGGTGGAACTCCGCTAATGTCCCAAAGCGACATTTTGGAGAAGGAAGAAATTTTGTCCCGAGGGATCTCGGGGACAGGACACCATCCATGGGATCTTGCTTAAAAAGAAATGGAGAACGGCAGATGATGGAAATAAAGTAGGAATAGAGAATACCTGGTGGGGAGGAGGACAAGAAAGAGGGGGAATGCAGGAGCACGAAAATCTTGAAGAAATTTGGTCGAGAATGACGAAGGAGGAGAATGGAAGAGATAAACTTAGAAGTTTGAAGTTTGAATAGAGAGGGAGCAGGTTATGGTCTAAAAAGGGGAGTATAAAAGGTGTAGCCTCTCCATTCGACGGTTAAAGGAGGTGCATTAATGACTCGAGTCAAAGCGTGTGACGCTTGATAAGACGTTTCGCACTGGGCGGGAAGCCAAGAGTCTCTCGATAGGGGGCTGAACCCGGGACCGAGCACCAACCCTTTGAATTAATCGACTACTCACTTGGGCCTTATACGTCCCAAGAGAGTAGGGGGAGTAGTTGATATGGCACAAATATGTTATGGGCCAAGACTGTCCCAAGTCGAATATAAAAAGGGAATATGGGCTAGGGCCCAACAAGCGGCCAAAGAGGAGCCCCGAGTTATAGACATATGGATAAGTCCGTGAGTAAGCCTAGAATGCAATGCGGGGTCAGATTAACAGAATATAGCAGTAGTTAAGATATGTACCAAGAAAGGGGTCAAGTGTTAGGATAAACCGGGATAAGGAGTTAAGTAAGGAACAAGCCAAGACTGGGTCAAAGAGGGCCCGAAGAGAGTATCAAGAAAGACTCGAAGGGAGTATTCTCAAAAGGAGGAATGGGACGTGAACGTGGGAGGAACACGATGAAGAGTGGAGAGCTTCATCGGAGGGTGGTGACAACCGTCCCCTTCCATGTACTATTTATGTATTATCCCTATGAAGAAGAAGGTGCGAATTCACTTACTTACTAATCACACTTTGAGCACGTAACAATTATCTCCATTAGCATCCGTCGGTTAACTTAGATTAGCTCCCGCAGGTCCCTAACCGAGTATTTAAGGCCCTCTTTTTACACACTTTCCGATCACCGACTTGAGCGTCGGAGTCTCTACGCCGGGACTCCTCCGGCGTGTTTTGCAGGTATTCGAAGCTCGTGTTCAGGTTCGGATTGCATCGCTTTGACACGTGTTTGAAGAGTGATCTCACGAATTTCGTGTACGGGTTCGATTCTTGTTTGCGTGACTTTGTCTTACGCATCGCTTATAATGAAGTTTCATACTATGAATAAATTTCACTAAACATCTACTCTTATTTTATTAGTTTATTAACAAAACCACATTGATATGGGAAGAATTTCGATAAATTTATTTAACAATAATATTAGGTTCTTATTTGTGAAATTATATGATAGTCTCAAGGTAAGTACATGCATCTTTGAAATTGAGCAATTTCGATTCTCTAATCAATTTCTTAACTTTTGCTAATAATTCGTGAATAGCACAAAAATTTAATGTGACATTAAATCTCCTTCCACACCGATTATAAAATATAACATTAAATCTTTCCTAATAATACTTATTAAATCAATTCCTAAATTAATCATGTGTAATATATGAAAAAGTAAAATCAAGAGATTTATAGTAATAACAAATTGTCAAATCAAAATTAATTTTAACTAAGATTTCAAAACGTAAAAATACACAAAATTAAAATGTGACATTAAATCTCCTTCCAAATTGATTATAAAGTATGACATTAAATCTTAACTAATAATACTAATTAAATTAATTACTATTAATTGACAATTGATAAGTATAATGTTTAATTAAATCAATTCCTAAATTAACGCTCATAATCTCTAATTAGATTGATAATTGACATTAAATCAATTACTATTAATTGACCATTGATAATTATAACGTTTAATTAAATCAATTCCTAAATTAACGCTCATAATCTCTAATTAGATTGACAATTGACATTAAATCAATTACTATTAATTGACAATTTATACTATTATAAGTATAACGTTTAATTATTTATAGTAATAAATAATTATCAAATTAATTTTTTCACATTGTTTCTCATAATTAGATTGACTCATAATTAGAATGTGTCTCCATTGAGGATGTTCTTCCTTCCTCAATTTAATTCTCTTGCAATAATTAATAATTAGTTTGCATAAAATTAGAGAAAAATTACATAGTAAGTAAAAATAGGAAAAAGTTAAATCAAGAGATTTATAGTAATACACAATTTACTAAACGACGTAAATGCAAAGAAAAAAAAGTTGATCCTTTATTCTCAATTCAATAAAATATATTCTGTCGTGCAAAAAAATTAAATAAGATTTGGATGATCATATAATTTAAAGGCATGTGGAAAAACGCAAGTGAAAATATATTATGTCGTATATTAATTAACAAAAAAAGAGATGATTTTATATCCGGCCATTAACAAAAAAAGTACGGCAAAAATTCCGTCTAGATGTAGAACAAACTCTACAACTACGGTAGATGAATTGATCAATTATTTCATTGTGCTATATGTGTTTTTGTATTTCTTTTATTAAGTTTTTCCTATATTATATGTTGGGGTGTTTATTATAAAACAAATATTATTAAGATTATAAAAATTAATATTGGAGAATAATAATAAGGGGTTGTAGTGTCGATTCTCGTAGTTATTCTTATATGAATAACATAAACTATTTTCGAGTGAGTTTTGATGTTTGATCTGCAGAACAACTAAATGTTGTTCTTGCTAGGCTTTGTTTCTATCAAGTACCTTTTGCTTTCAAATTTGTGAATATTTATATCCGTAAATAGTCGGCAATATATACATTAAAACACTATCAAATCAATTAAAAAAATGCATTTACATTAGATAAAAGTTAATAATGAATTGTTTACATAATGAATAGTCAAAATGAATTACCACCGTTTATCTTTCGATTCCGCAAATGCGTTCTTCGTTTAATTAGTGCTCGTAAATTGGGTCGAGTGACTCCACTTTCCTCGCCGGAGCAACGTAACATATTGATGATGGTGGTGGTGTAATTGTAGTGGAGGGTGAGACTGAAAATGGAGGATGAATTTAAGACTTATACGTCCTATTAATTGTGTATGTTTGCTACCTAAATTAGATGTTTGACTATGTGGACGACCACGATGAATCGAAAGAAAATCGATCAACGGACCAGGTGAAATGGCGCCAAAACCCAAATGAGGAATGTGAGCTCCTATTATATATTATAAGATTTACGCATAAAATTAATCAACTACTAACTTAAAATCACAAAGTGATATAACTCAAGTTGTTAGAGCCTCACTACTTATACCCCAAAGTAATGAGTTCGAGTCACTTTGTCATTCATGCACAATATTAAATACAAAGTGAAACACCAAATATGAAACACCTGATTTTGTGTGAGTTGGGTAACGATTTTTTTTTAAAAGAAGATAGGAGGTTAAGGCACTATTTCCCGCTTTATTAAATATGTTAATGTACATTAAAAGAAAACGAGGAAATATGATGATCATGACATACTAAACAACACATCAAATAAAAAATAAAATCAACGTGGTGAAACATAAACCTAGTATAAGAGTTCAAAAAGTATGTAAACCAATTGAAGAGACCATCATTGACTTCTAAAGAAGGGTTAACTAATCGAGCAACAGGATAAATACTAGAAAATATTTGGGTGCCAAAATGAATGTTGACAAAATGAAGAGCATGCGAGTCAACACACATCGTAACATGTAATTTGCACATTCTCTCAGTAAATATGAGAAATTCACGTCTCGAATCGAGAGCACGATGCATATCAAACCGTGATGAATCTGTCGAGGCTCTTGACTCCAAAATGCGAATCAACATCAAGGTGTCAAGCTCAATCCAAATAGGTCGGTTGAACTGTCTATCCATTGAACTGTCTCTCCAAGTGTAATCTGTACAACAAAGATCTGTAACCTTGCATAGTCACCTGTAAAGATAGATTCATGTGTAATGTGAAAGCCTGAAAATCAACTCGACGATCTCGAATAAGACCGCCACCGTAAGCCACTCTCGTACCTCTATCAAACAAACCATCATTGTTGAGTTTGATCTACAAATCATGTAGAAGGATCCAATGAATGAGAATAGGGCGAACCGGTCGCGGAATCAAGTAACACCAACCGGCATGAAATTAACGAGAAGATGTGCACGCCAATGTATTGGATGTAACCTCCTAAAAATCACTAACAAATGTAGATAGTGTGTACCTGCAAAATAATATGTGAAGACCGAAAATGAGTATTACAATGTTTGTGACTATTCCTATCCGTCCAAGTAAACCAAAGAATTAAGTAGTGAATCAAGAAAAAATATGTGGCGTGTGTGCACGTGGAATGGTATATGCTTTCAAGCATGCAAGTGCACGTGCAATATCTATTCGTATAGTATGCAGTGAAACCATGATACAAAATACAATCACACCGATCGCACAATAGGACTCATAATAAGTACAAGATGGAACAAAATCTCAACCTACGGAGCGTAAGGACTACAATAACACTTCGAATTAAGTGAAATAGCACAAGTAGTTACACAAAATCAACATAAATTTGTATGAGATAAGTCAAAGAATAAAAATATTCTAGGAAAAAAATTGAGGAAACTACTAAAAATGCCCAAAATTTTAGGGGGCAAAAACTATTTTGACCATTGACTCTAAAAAAAGCTCTTTTATGCCCCTAATTAGGGTGAATTATTGCATGATTTTTTAGATGATTAATTGCATATTTTGATGAAAAGTATTAGTGTTTGTGCTTAAAGGTATTGAGTATTACTCATTTGCACTAAAAATATTAGTATTTGGAGATTAATTGTTTTGCAAGATGTTTCGTCTCGTTTTCAGTAGTTTTCGATGGAATTTGACTAAACCGAGCATATAGGCATGTACACGTAAATGAGACGAACGAGTGGGGTGAAAACGGGGTCGAAAGCAAAAGTCGGGAGCCAAAATTCCCTAGACTCGACCAGAGGTCGAGCCAGAAGCTCGACTCAAGGGGTGAGAGCTCGAGTCGAGGCTTTTATTACTTAGCCGAAATCGCATTCACACTTTTTCAAGCTTGAGTCGGGGCTGAAAGCTCGACTCGAGGCATGAGCAATTCAAATTTCTCTCTTTTTAAATATACTTTGGCGAAAAACAGAGCATGGACAGTTACCTTCGGTCTCTACATGAATTTAGGGCGATTTTCTCGAGTTTGAAGCATAATTCTCTTTTCCATATTGAATTTTACTAGTTTTTAGATAGATTCCTTTCAATTGATCATTAGAATAGAGTCTACTCCATTAGATTAGTGATTGAAGATTGTAATTTCCATTGGAGAAGAGTTTCCATTGTTTAAGATTCAAGCAACAATTAAGTGTTTTATCTACTACTTGGTGATATTCTATCATTTCTCTCTTTCAATTACTTGTTATATTGTTGATCATGTTGATTGTTTGTTTACCCATGAATTTTTCTTTTACCATCATGGGCTAAACTCTTTGTACTTTGGGTAATTAAAATTGAGGATGAATTGATTGTTTTAGCTATAATTGTGGCCAATTAATGTTTGATTGAAATAGTGGAGTATCCTAATTGATGATCATTCTTTGTGCTTCATGCATGTGTATTCCTTTGATTCTTCTTTAGCAATCCTAACAACAAATGAGAATTGAGTTAGCATTTTTAGGGATTAATTGATGGATATATGTGTATGATCGTATGTGTTAGATGCTTTGTAATTGAGGGATTCTTTGCATTGAGAACTTTCACAATTAGGCATTATACGATTAATAGAGATATTGTTATATGATGTTCATTGCACTCTATTTTGATTGAACTTCATTTGGTGCAATTATAGTTGTAATCAAGGATTCCTTAATTGAGATTATCCGAAGCATACTTCTCTTTTAGCACTTCTTGGAAGTTAGATAGCTTGTTTCTACCTATTAACATTGCTATTTGTTTGCTTGCACCCAATAGTTTATTTGATAGTTCTTGTAGATTGATTAGATCAAAACCGAAATAGCTTCAATAGTTGTGATCAACTTGCATTCTAGGGCCTCATAACATTCACGTCCTTTGGGTTCGATAACTTGGTTTGGGTCATAATAATACTTATACGAAAATACCTCAATCAAAATGGCACCGTTGCCGGGGATGTGATTTTGCATTCATTTGAGACTTAGAATTTGTTGTGAGTGGCTACTTGTTGCAGCTTTTATTTATTTCGTTCATTTTGTTTGTTTGAAGTTGATATTTAGATTGTTGGTGTAGGTGTATGAACACAAGGTCTCGAGGCATTCCACTTGAGCCAATCAATCCCGAGATCAAGGCCACTATTAGAAGGAACTGAGGTAGAATTCGGAGGGAAGCATTAGCTAGAGAAGAGATGGAAGGAAGAGATGATGTGGATTTTGAAGGGAGGGGTGAAGAACCTCCAATGCAAGAAGGGCCTCCACTTCAAAATGGGAATGTTAATGGTGGAAATGGTGTTCAAGACCAGGGAAATGGGAATCGTTAACCTCAAAATGGCCAAGGAATATACTTTCCTCAAGGATACCAACCCTAAACCCTAAAACCACACCTACCTCAAGCTCAACCTCCACTTATACAAGACCCTCTACCACAAGGAGACCTCTTCTAAATCCTTTGAACCTCAACTCCATTCCAAACTTCACAATTCAGTCATCCAATTCCCTTTTTCTATTAAATATAAAACGTACACAACAAAAATCTTCAAAAAAAATATTTGCAACTTTGAAGCCCTAATCTATTTCCTCACCCTCTACTAGACTTTGGCCACTGCCACCTCCCGTCTCCCGATGTCGCCTTGCGTCTCCATCCTCGAGACCCACCGCGTTGACTTCCATCGTGTAAGTGGTGTTCTTGACCCTCTATGAAAAAATTATAACATACGTAAATGATATTGAAAAACCATCATTATATTTTTCATCTTAATAAATTACGTTGAAAGATAATTAATTGTAATTAATTAAGGATTTGAGATACATTGATGTTAAGTCGAGTATATTGATGGGTTTAATCAATTTTCCATGGAATAGATCGACATTAATTAATAGGAAGAAATAATATATCAATTGTTTTCATTAATTATTAACAAGTGAAACATTTTATTTGCTCCCACAAGGTGTTTGATATTATTCTCAAGAGAAAATTTAATACCTGCAGAATTTTTTTGTGTTGATTTGAACCGAGAAAATTATGTTAACATCAATGAAGAACCAATTTTGAAATGAAGAGTCGGAGGACCATGGACTCAAAAAAGAGAAGGTTCAAGTATTATTCTATAAAATGTTTAAAAATTATTTAAGCATTATTATGAATTTTGTACAATGACTTAGTTACATTATCACCTTCGTAGAGTGATGGACATGCTTTGCCACGCATAAATGTCAATATTACTAGACATTGCTTTGAAGCGGAATCAATAGATCCCAATAACCATGACACAAAGTAAGTTCAGTTTTTTATTTTATTTTGAGTCTTATTAAATTCATATAATTAGACTTATGTCTCTTAATTGTTTTTCCCCTAAACAGGTGATCATTTGAATATGCCTATAATTCTTAAAATTCATGTTTAATTCAACTTGCTATGCTTAATAAATTTTTTATTGCTATTACTTTAGTTTTATCTATTTATTTATATCAAACAAACAGAGGATCAGAAAAGATTCTACCAACCCCTGTTCAAGTGGTTAAAAGGTCCTTACAAAATAGAAATCTATGACATTTGTTAAAGTCGTCATTCACAAAATTCAATCAACACGTCTTTCAAAGGAGGAATAAAGTTAAAGTGATGATGAATAAGCCCCCTTTCATTGACATCGACTCCATGTACAACCCGTTTTATTCATGTTTGCCGACAAAGGACACAAATTTCTCGAGATGGTGGAGTATGAATACTAGAATCAATGTGCGACTCAATCTCCCAAAGTTGTCAATCATAAAATATGTGAATGCTAATTGGTTTAATTGTATATGGAAACCCACATGAGTGCTTGATGAAGAATGTAGTTTGTTTACTAATTTAATGTTTATATGTTATGTTTAAATTTAATATATTTGTGTTTTTTTCTTGTGAACATTGCGTAATATTGGTGTGTTGATGCATATGGTGTTGGTAAAAGCGAAGATGTCTCCCAAGCTATTTTTGAGTGATTGAACTTATGTTGATTTAATTTTTTTGGGTAAGTTAGCAAAAATCAATGTTTAAACTATTGTGATTAACTAGGAACATTGTCATATTTTTTTAAATTTTGATTGTGTAGGACTTGTTGCAAAGAATGTGTTAGATCAAGATTATTTTGATGAGTTAAAAGACTATTCCGGATGAGCAGACTATGATAAAGAACTCAAGACTAAGTTCTAGTACTAAGCGGATCGACTGGTCGAGGGTAACTCAAGTCACCAAGACGAGAAATCGAAGTCATCCGGAGACAACCTCAATCCTAGTCATCTGCAGGAGACAAGTATAAAGAGCTCGAGACGAGGTCAAGACAAGCCGAGTAGAATAAGAAAGGCAAGTTTTCACCAAGTCACCGCAGACGAGTAGGAAGTATCACCGGGGTCTCAAGCAGCTTTTCAAGATTAAGTTTGTTAAGCAGTTTCAAGTTTGTTAGAACTAACTAACAAACTAACTGTCTTTTCAGACTTATAAATAGGTCTAGGCATTTTATTTTTGAGATAGATAGAACACTTATGCATATTCGATTTTACACACTATTCACTACTCGATTTCAATCACAATCTTTTCACAAGTATTTCAAGAGAGTTCTCAAAAGTTCTAAGTGTTTTTAGAACACTTTTCTTGTAATCTTCAAAATCCAATACTCACCGTAATAGTTAGATTTTAGAAGAAGGATTTAGGAGATTGAAGATTTGAAGATTTGTACGAGTTGTAAGTTGTAAGTCAAAGCAAGAAAGTAAGTAGTAAGCAGAGTCCCTTTTTGATTGAAGAAGGAGAGTGGATGTAGGATTATTAAAATCCAAACCACTATAAATCCTGTGTTATTTCTTGCTCTCTTTAGTTTCTATTCAATTTACAATTTTGTTAATTCAAGATTAAAGTTCGTAATCTTAACTAAAATCAATATCAACCTTGCTTTTGATCTTGTAAAAAGTTGAGAATTCAATTATTTTCCAATGTTTAATCGATATTTTGAATTGATTTTGAAAGATTTGAAAAATCTACAAAATCTATTCAAACCCCCTTTCTAGATTTTGTTCTAGGAAGCTAACTCAAGGTTATTAATCAACTCAACTTTCCGGGACCAACAAGTGGTATCGGAGCGGTGTTAAGTCAGTTTCGATATTGATTTAAGGTCTTGAACAAGATTCTAAATTATCTTGATTTTCTTCATTTTCTTTCATTACCTACAGTGCTACTAATAAGATTTTGTGGAGTATTTTGTTCTTTGTTTTCATCATGTCATCAGGGAAAAATAAAAAGTCTAGGAATCTTCCCCGAATTTTCCATTGAAGATTATGATTATTGGAAATTTAGGATGGAAAATCATCGAAAGCCATTCATGATAGAATGGAAGAGGTCCTTGAGGAAGGTCCTATAAAGTTTTATCATGGAGGCACCAAAGATCGAGAAGAGACAAATGAATCAAGAACTAGACAAAAAAGAAGAGTTCGAATTGACGAATGATGAAAGAAAGGTCCACAATCTTGACCAAGTAGCTAGAATCAAATCATCGAGACTCTTAGTAAAGACTCGGATAGAGAAGGTTAAGAGATGCAAAACAACAAAGAGATGTGGCAAACTTTAGCCAATGTTTGTGAAGGATCTGATCAAGTCAAGGAAAACAAGCTACGGTCAATTGCATACATTTGAAACATTCAAAATGAAAGAAAATGAGTCTCGTGGATCAGTTTGATGTTAGGTTGACCAATCTTCTCAACAAAGCAAATTGACCTTGGAAAGAATTATTCAGAGAAAGAGATTAATAACAAGATTCCTAGATCATTAACCAAGAGATGGAGGGAAAAATCCAATATCCTTAAAGCAACTCAAGATTTATCCTCTATTACTCACCATACTTTATTTTCTCATCTTAAAGCTTTAGAGTACGATATTCGGATAGAAGATGAGGAAGATGAGATGGAGTCAAGTGCCTCATCCAAGTCTGTTGCCTTTGTCGGTAAAGAGGACAAGGTGTCAACAGAGTCTCAGAGGGAGCGATCTATCTCTGAAAAGAGCAGATGGCTTTACTTACAAAAAGGTATGATAAGTTGAGAATGAAGTATAAGAGAAATAAATTGAGGTTTGCGAGTAAGGATAGACAAAGATCCAGATCAGATAGGAAGGTGGATAAATCTTCGGATGATGACAAAAACAAGAGCCGACAAGAAGATACGAGATCACTGTCAAGAAATACTTCCAATCCCAGATCGACAGAGTGACATTTGCTATACATGCAACAAGCCAGGACATTTCAGCTATGACGGTCCTCAACCGACTCCTAAAGAAAGGGAAGAAAAGAGGAAGAAAAGAGACAGGAGATTTGGCAGATCAAAGAGTTTTGTTGGTCAAGAAAAAGAGCCAAAGAAATCATCATCATCTTCATCATCCTCATCTGATTTTGGATCGAGATGATGAGATCTGTCTCATGGCTAATGAGGTAATCTACTATTCATCTCCATAATGATTCTTGTCGATCTGCATCCGATCATGACCAAACCGTTGTTCATGAGTTATTGAGAGATTTAAAGACATCTTTGGCTGCTTATAAACAGCTAGAGACAGAGAATTTGTTTTTAAAAGATCAGATTCAAATTTAAATAAAGGCAAGCAGTGATGCATTTGCTCGAGAGGCGAAGAAACATTCAAGGAGGAATGTTGTCTTCAAACCGAAGCTAGTACATTAGCCAAATTTTACCCGAAAGGTTAGAAAATGAATTGAAAATTTTAAAAGACAAATTTGAAGTAATCTATCAAAATGAATTAATTAAGAAAGACAATTAGAAGCTTGTCTTCAAAATTAGTCACTTAATAATTCACAATCATAATAGATCATATTTTTAACATTTCTCAAAAATCTCATGACAAGACAAAGTCTTGGTTATGATAGGAACAATAAATCAGATGTCCAAAAACCTAGAAAATTTGTGAAAGCATCTGTTCAATCAAAGGATATTAAAATTGGTCCATGGAAACCAACTAATCGAGATAAGGACTACATCTTCCATCTGAAACCAAGAATTCACTGAAAACTCCCTATCGACTAGAAGGAATCCAAGAACCAAAATAAGAAGATTTTCTTATTATAGTTCTTTTGATGGAAGAAGCAAATGTTATCCTACATTTCCTAAGTTTAGGAAAATTACTCAATCTGAATACAACAAGTTATCATTCAAAAATGATATAATCGTGAGACATTTGGTAGAAAACTTGAGTCCGATTTATTGTCTAAAGATGAGATGTTTATTTGGATATCTAAAGTGATTCTTGACCCAAAAGGACCCAAGATCACTAGGGTACCTCAAAACTAACTCTGTTTTACAGGATTCACAGGATCATCACTCAAGGAAGAGATCTTAGCTTCAATATGGTACATTGATAGTGGATGTTCACAACATATGACCCATAACAAGAAGTCGTTATCAAATTTTCAAAGCATTGATGGTCCAAGAGTTTTATTTGGTGATAATAATTGTGGTCGACTAAAGGTGTAGGTACTGATTATCAAGGATATTCAGGTATCGAGGTATATTTTGTTGAAGGTTTGAAACATAATCGCTATCCTGCTTCTCGGCTTTGTGATAAAGGATTTCTTGTCAAATTCTCAAAGGATAAATGTGATATTTTAGATAATTCCTCGTATAAGGTACTATTAATCGGCTTGAGACATGGTAATGTCTATGTGGCCAACTTTAATAGTTGTCCCAAAGATACCTGTCTGATAGCTAAGGGTGGAGAAGATCTCACTGGCTATGGCACAAGAGGCTTAGTCATCTGAATTTCAAAACTCTTAGTAAACTAGCTAAAAAGAACCTTTTCAAGGGATTACCTGAAAAACTTTTATCAACTCGATCTTAAATGTGATGCTTGTCAAAAAGGTAAACAGCCTAGACACTCATTTAAGAGTATTAACTCCTCTTCATCCGAAAGAGTGTTGCAACTACTTCATCTGGATTTGTTTGGACCTCGTTTCACCTCTCGGTTTCGGTGGAAGGAAATATACTCTTGTTGTAGTAGATGACTTTTCTAGATACACTTGGGTTATATTTCTTTTCAAGAAAAGTGAGACTATGAACAAGATTCCTGATCTGTCTCGACAAATTCGTAATGAAAAGGGTGTTAATATTATTAAAATAAGGAGTGATAAGGGCACAGAATTTTTGAATTCTTGTTTATCTAATTTTTCAATGAGTGTGGAATTATTCATGAGACATCTTCAGCAAGAACTCCTCAACAAAATTGAGTGGTTGAAAGAAGGAATAGAACTTTGAAGGAAGCGGCCAGAGCATGTTAGTCAGTACAATACCTCGTGAGGTTACGGGTGAAGCCATTAACACACTTGCTATACCCGTAACAGATGCTTAGTTGTCAAAGATAAGGGTAAGACTCCTTATGAGATTTGGAAGGGTAAGATTCCAAGGATCTCATACTTCAAAGCTTTTGGTTGTAAGTGTTTCATCCATAACAATGGAAAATCTAAGTTAAGAACTTTTGATGCTAAAGCAATCGATGGAATATTCTTGGGATATTCTAATACTTCAAAGGCATTTAGAGTTTTTAACAAGACAACCCTTTGTGTGGAGGAAACACCTCATGTTGTTTTTGATGAATTGTATTCCTTCTCGTATAAAGTTAATTAAATTTCGAAAGTCTAGATAAAATTGAACTATCCAAGACTAAACATAGAACTGTCTATCTACCTAATCTTGATTCGAGAATCGGATGAAGAAGAATCCCCATCCGATAATCAAGACAACTTGATCGAGACTCCATCGAAACAGACACCCTTGACATCACCGATCGGGGTCGGTGATGAAGGGGGAACGTCACCGAGGTAGAGTCGGAGGAGTTGCCTCGAAACTCAAGATGAGGATCCTTCTCCTCACATAGGCAAAAGGATGAGAAGTTATCATCCATCCGATCGATTATAGGAGATCCATCTAGTAGTGTGCAAACACGAATGATGCTAGACTCAAAGTCTTTTCGGTTGTTATGTATCGCTTCTTGAACCAAAGTCTATTGAGGAAGCACTATCAGACTCCAAATCGATAATGTACCATGCAGAAGAACTGCATCAGTTTGAAAGGCAAAATGTATGGGATCTTGTTGAAAGACCCTTACACGTAAAGATTATAGGCACCAAATGGGTGTTTAAAAATAAAATAGATGAGAACAATATTATTGTTCGAAATAAGGCAAGACTGGTTGCACAAGGTTATTCACATGCGAGGGAATAGACTATGATGAAACCTATGCTCCAGCTTGCTGATTAGAAGCAATAAGATTGTTCTTGGCATTTGCTTGCATATAAATCTTTCAAAGTTTTTCAAATGGATGTTATGTCTGCTTTTCTTAATGGTGTGTTACTTGAAGAGGTCTATGTAGAGCAGCCTCCCAGGTTTAAGATCAATAACAAGGTCTATAAACTCAACAAAGCTCTATATGGACTGAAACAAGCTCCCAGAGCCTCGGTATGATACCCTATCTCGATTTCTTGACATCAAATGGCTTTACTAAAGGTAAGATTGATAGAACTTTGTTTAGAAAGGAAGTAGATGGCAACATCTTACTAGTTCAAATTTATGTAGATGACATAATTTTTGGTTCACCTAATCAGTTATGTGAAGAGTTTAGCATTCTCATGAAAAACAGTTTGAAATGTCAATGATGGGAGAATTAACATACTTTCTAGGCTTACAGATTAAACAAATGAGTAAGGGTATATTTATACATCAGTCTAAGTATGCTAAGGATCTGATTGAGAAATTTGGAATGACAACTAGCAGAAGTTAAAATACCTATGGCAACTAACTTCTCAATGGATTCAGATGAGCAAGGGATACCCACCGATGCAACGGAGTATCGTGGACCGATTGGATCTCTTCTCTATCTCACCGCAAGTAGGCCGGACATAGCCTTTGCGGTTGGGGTATGTGCAAGATTTCAGTCTAATCCCAAGAAAACTCATCTGGAGACGGCTAAGAAAATTCTTAGATATCTCAAAGGAACCTTGCAAGTAGGGTTATGGTACCCGGTGATGACAACTTTGAGTGACAGTTATTCGATTCAGACTTTGGAGGATGTAAGATTGATAGAAAATCCACTTCCGGAACTTGTCAATTCTTAGGCAACAAATTAATTTCTTGGTTATCCAAGAAACAGACATCTGTTGCCACCTCTACAATCAAGTGAATACATGGCGGTTGGAAGTTGTTGCTCTCAACTCCTCTGGATTAGTCAACAGCTTAGAGATTATAATATTCAAACATCACTGTTCCTATTTACTTGTGATAGTAATAGTGCAATAGCAATGACTTACAATCCTCGTTTCTACATTCTAGATGTAAGCATATAGATGTTAGGCATCATTTCATTAGGGATCATGTTGAAAAGAATGACATTAGAATTGAGAAAATTGCCCGAATCACAAAGAGTGACATTCTTACAAAACCATTAGCTGAATCTAGGTTTAAAGAAATGTGCTTAGAATTAGGATTACTTGATGCATCTTTAGCTGAATTCTAATTTGTGTGCATCTGCTTTTCTTATTTCTTGTTTTTCTTCTCTTTAAATTAATGTCTAGAAAGGATTATCGGACTAGATATGTGTCAAAGGACAATCGTAGCCGATATCATTGATCTCCTTTTAGGAATCAAGAATCAAGGATTAGTCATATTGACCTTATCTCGAATTGATAATTACTTGTCGACATCGAGTAAATCGATAAGGACACAATAGTCACCGATCTCTGAGAAAACCAGATGACTATTTACATTCTATCCGATTTACCTTAAGCTTCGATGGTTTCTTTTTGAGTATATGTTTTTGCAGGAACAGTCAAAGATCATACTTGTTTCATCTCTTCTTATTCAAACCTCTTTATTCTGTTTTTTTTTTTGTTTCAAAATAAACTACATTTTTTAAATGATTGAACAACTTTGTTCTAGAAAAGTAAATACGAGTCTGTCTTGTTTAAACTTGTTTTGAAATTGCTAAAAAGTTACATCTAAGCTGTTGATTTTCAAAATCGTACAGTTACTTTATCAGATGACTTTCCAAACCCATCTGCTTTTAAACTAATCTATTTTTCAAACTCATCTGCTTTGAAAACCTTTAGTTGAAGTAAGATAGCACTTGGTGGCGTCGCCGTATACTTACTTCTCGCATAAAGTGACCTATATCGGTCAAATCAACAATCAATAAAGTAACTATTTACGCATTTCCAAAGGCGATTATAATTCACGCGCTGAATCCTAATCGCTTATCTTAGTTTTTAACCGTTGATTAATACTCGGTAAAAACTTTTTGAATAAATGGCTCAGTATTAATTCAAGTTTCCAAAAATGGCGGTTTCTCTTTCCAATCTATTCCCTTATAAATTCATCTTCTTCTTTCCTAAATCTTGTTTGAAATCAACATACATTTCGCCTTTAACCGGTTTTTGAAAAATTCCTCATTCATCTTGAAATGAGAAATATTGGTAGAGATGTATTTGGGTTTATGAGTTTTGGTGGTTTTAGAAGAAGATGCCATTGGAAATGTTGTGAATGAAAAAGAGTTTGAAAATATATGCAGGTTTTCGAGAATGGAAAGAAAATAAACACAAGATTCAGAATCGGCAGAAATTCTTCGTCTTCTCGAAGCATCGCGACTCAGAGGTTTTCTTTCATTGAAGTCTCCGCAAAATAAAAACAGCAGATTTGCTAGGAGCAGAATTTTTGGCAAGAATGGAGGACACCCAGGATGGGTTTGATACTTGATTGATGGAACAACTCGAGTTATTCAAGGGAAAGTATCTCCAGAATTTTTGATACATCAATGGAAGGAGTTAATCCATTGATGTACAAGGAAGATGAATGGGAGGCATCATTTGATATGATGGCCAGGTGTCACTGAGAGGGTACACGGAGAGATTTAAAGAAGAACCCGCTTTCGAGAAGAAAATACAAGTTGTTGATTACGATAGTAACAAAGGCGGTGTTGGGTGAGCAGAGCTCACATGATGGGTTAACCAAACCCAGATTGTGTGTGATGCGAGCCATTGTGGATGGAGTGCAAGTAAATTGGGTAGATTTGCTGGTTTATAAGTTGAGGGAGGAGAAGAAACGCATCATTTTCAAATCATCTGCAGAGGGTTGGATTCCCACTTCTACGATCGGCCTCTTCAACAAAATTACCGTACTCATTGAAGGGCTGAATAAGGAAGCCGATTGGAGAGTGGGTACTAAAAAGTACTCCAAGCAAAGGGAATCCTCACCAAGGATGACAGACTTGGAGGAAATCCAGACTCGAGATGACGAGTCCGATGCCGCGAGGGCTCAAAGGCAGGAGTTAGCAACATGCGGAGGTCCAACAACCGGCTGAACCACTGAGGTGGTCCCAGTTGAGGTAGAAAGCAGAGAGGGACATGAGGCAGCAGCACTGAGGTCGCGCCTCAAGTAGAATCTGCTAAAAGCAGTGCTGCAGTCCCAATGGACGTTTCGAGAGGAGGAAGAGGAGTTTGGTGAAAGCCTCGGAGAAGAAGAAGGGGAAAGCTCGTCTGCTGCTCCCGCCAAAGTTGTCTCAAATGAAGAGGAAGAAGAGGAGGCTGAGATTCCTTTGGTAAGGAGGCCAAGACGAGCAGCTCAAAGCTCAAGGATCCACCAAATCTGGTAGCTCCGAGCAGCGAGATGGAATTATCAACTCTGCTACCGAGAGGAGGTCCCAGTCCTTGAGATAGCGGCCGAGGTTGGTCACCGGAGGTTCCACTCTCCCCAACCAAGGAAGCTGCTCTTTCCCCTATTCCCGAGGCAGTATAAGTCTCTCTCCATCTCCTACCTTATCTCCCGTACTGCAATGAAGAAATGCCCCAGCCGGCATTTCGAGCCTTTGACTCACCGAATCCTCACCACCCAAATAGGCAATGAAGGAGTATCCCAGGCTGGTACTCCGCAGCCTCTCCAATGTACCCTATCTCCCCACACCCAAATCCAAATCCCACCCATAGAATCTTCACCTCCACCAACAACACCACAAAACCATCTCCCCCACCCTCATCCGAACAAATACCTCTCCCCACAGTCCAAACCTCACCAATACCAATAATATCCTACTCTTCTCTTCCAACTATTCAAACTCAATCTATTCCTCTCCCATCTACTCAACCAGTAACCAATACCCTCCTCGTCGATTCCTCAACCGAGGATGATGACACCGATCTAAGCCCAACCTCTCGCTATCTCCTCTATTCTATCCCTTGTCGAGAAAAAGATCAATGCTACATTTAGAAGGAAGATGGAAAAGAAGACAAGGAGAATGGTCAAAGTCAAGCATGGACACGATGCTAGCCAAAGATGAGAGAAGTTGAGGTAACACTTTCTCGATAAAATTATAAATGTCACTAACTTATGAGCCGAGGGCATTGAAAGAGGAAGTTAAGGGTTATAATCAGCTGGTAGTGAGTGAGTTGGCTGTAGATCACTCGGACTTCAGGCCAAGTGCAATGTATTGGATGAAAAACTCACAGCCTTGGCAGATGAAGTTAAACAGGGAAAAAGCTGAAGCGGAAAAGAGACAAGCCCTCACAGTGTGGTTGAGGAGACCAGAAAGATGTAGGCATGAAGGCCAACACGGCTAACTGCGGAGGCAGCCAGAAGGAAGCTCGAATCAAGTCTCGATGAGTGGTGCTCTCAGTGAGGGTAAGTCAACCGGAGGAAGCTATAAAGGAGGATGAGGAGAAGAGAAGGAAAGATGAGGAGGAAAGGACCGAGAAGCTCTTGGCTCGGCTAAAAGAATCCGAATCAAGGAGCCAAGGGGAAGGGAAAAGAAGTAGCGATCGAGACCGAGATCAGTGAACTTGTTACGAGAGCTGCTGCTAAGGGAAAAGGAAAGAGGGAAGCCGATTATTCTAATCTCTCGAACGAACAGATCAAGAGAATTAAGAAGAGATGGAATATTTTGGCAAGAAAGAGAAGAAGAGGCAGAGAAAGAAGAAAGACTCCAACGTCTTCTCGGAGCACTGTGAGCGAAAATGGTTAATCAAAGATCAAGGCAAAGTGGGAAGTTTAGGCCATTTCACAACACGCCTGCACCTCCTAAGTCTGGCTTATGCGGAAAATATGCCGCTTGAGTATAAAGACAAGAACCTGGAGGGAATGTGGATGTACTATTGGTACATTCTTAAAGCTCCAGGGCAACTCAACAAGATCCAGATTTGGCTTGGCACGAATGGATTGAGCAAGTAGACGCCGACTTCTATGCTCGGGCTTTGGAAGAAGGCTGATGTAGAATACAATGTCAACCCGATCTCTCCAGCCTTTCGAGTATGCCATTCCCGCGAAGAAGTCGATGGTACCTTGGACCTAGGCGGGTTCAAGGGATTCTTAAGAAAGCAGAGGCCGAATCTGGACTTACTCAAGAGGAGGATCTGAAGCGGCTTAGGAGGCGCGTATTCAATCGCTAATGATCCCGAGAAGAAGAACAATGGGGAGTTTAATAGAAACAGGATTTTTCTTTTCCTTATTTCTATTTTTTTATCTTCTCATCTCGTAATCTTTGTAAATCCAATGTGAATATACCGTGTTTGATTCATTTTACTTGTCTTATTTTCTTAAAGTTATTTTCTTGCTTTAAGAAAAAAAAACTTAAAATTTTCTTAAGTATAAGTCATCCGAGAATTTTATCTCTCGTACTTAAATTTTTTTAAAATTCTATTTTAACCTAAGTCTTAAGACTCATTTGGTTTCCTAAGTTTTTTTTTGGTTTTAAAAGGAGTCTAAAAGATCTAAAGTTTTTTTAATAAATCATGTTGTAGTGTGAAGAATGTGCTTTGATTTACCTATCTATTGATCTTGATAAACTCGAACTAACTTCACTTTGTGAGTGTGTCTATTCTTGTAGGTTTTAACTTCATAAAAAGGGGAAATTGTTAGATCAAGATTGTTTTGATGAGTTAAAAGACTATTCCGTATGAGCAGACTATGATAAAGAACTGAAGACTAAGTTCTAGTACTAAGCGGATCGTGCGGGTCGAGGGTAACTCAAGTCACCGAAGACGAAATCACAAGTCATCCTGAGACAACCTCAATCCTAGTCATCTGCAGGAGACAAGTATAAAGAGCTCGAGACGAGGTCAAGACAAGCCGAGTAGAATAAGAAAGGCAAGTTTTCACCAAGTCACCGCAGACGAGTAGGAGGTATCACCGAGGTCTCAAGCGATTTTCAAGATTAAGTTTGTTAAGCGAGTTTAAAGTTTGTTAGAACTAACTAACAAACTAACCTGCCTTTTTCAGACTTATAAATAGGTCTAGGCATTTTATTTTTGAGATAGATAGAACACTTATGCATATTCGATTTTACACACTATTCACTACTCGATTTCAATCACAATCTTTTCACAAGTATTTCAAGAGAGTTCTCAAAATGTTCTAAGTGTTTTTAGAACACTTTTCTTGTAATCTTCAAAATCCAATACTCACTATAATAGTTAGATTTTAGAAGAAGGATTTAGGAGATTGAAGATTTGAAGATTTGTACGAGTTGTAAGTTGTAAGGTGAAAGCAAGAAAATAAGTAGTAAGCGAGTCCCTTTTTGATTGAAGGAGAGTGGATGTAGGATTATTAAAATCCGAACCACTATAAATTCTAGTGTTATTTCTTGCTCTCTTTAGTTTACATTCAATTTACAATTTTGTTAATTCAAGATTAAAGTTCGTAATCTTAACTAAAATCTGAATATCAACCTTGCTTTTGATCTTGTAAAAGTTGAGAATTCAATTATTTTCCGCCGTGTTTAATCTGATATTTTGAATTGATTTTGAAAGATTTGAAAAATCTACAAAATCTATTCAAACCCCCTTTCTAGATTTTGTTCTAGGAAGCTAACTCAAGGTTATTAATCAACTCAACTTTCCGGGACCAACGAGAATGTATTCCTTGTGGAAGAAGACCAAGGAAGATAAAGTTCAGTGGGTTTGGGGTTACAAAGCCTCTACGATAAAAAAATATGTTTATGGTCCATCTTTGTCTTGTGAAAAAGTAAGATTAGTCTACGGTGTTGCCCAAGTGAATGATGATTGCAGGATCTTGTACGATATTGATCTAGTCCATCAACATATCACGTGCTTGATGCATTGAGAAATGATGAAACAAGATGGCCAACAAATCAACTCGGGCGATTTCACCAAATGACCGAAATGCTTCCTTCATTGTATCGTGAGTCAATTGTTGGTCCTAGACGAGGCGTGAAAGGTGGTGTAAAGTCTAGAAAAAGGGTTGAATAGACTTTACTATGCTCAAACTTAGTTTTATTTTAACTTTTTGTGAGCGGGAATGTGCGGCCGGAAGACTTTAGAAGATTGAAGGAGATGGGTTTTTATAAATCAATTTCTAGTTTTTGAAAGGCCAAGGGCGATCGGAGGTAACAAATATGTAATGATTACTCCATTCTTTGTTTATGTTTGGAACTTTTCCAAGAAATAAACACTTCCCTTTCACTCTACTACTTACGTAATAGAAGGGGCCAGCGGTTTTGCGGTTATCTTGGGAGAAAAACAACTCGGCCGATGGTTTCCCCATTCCCTTGAGGAGAATGTAGAAGGGAATCATCATTCGAATAACATTTGGGACGAATTGATCGAGTGGAACCTCGTAAATATTTGAGATTTGGCATAGAAACTTAGGAGGAAGCCTTAACCCAACTTCGAACTGGGCTTGCCAAAAGGTGAGAGTAGGAGAAGAAGTTAGGTTAGGGCGCTCACCTGGACCCGCAAGGGATATCGATAACCGGAGGAAATAATATCATCGGCGAAATAACTACTTAGGTTTTCTCCCGGAGTTTCAAAGAACCCGCGAAAGAATCCCAAAAGTGAACCCTATCTACCTCTAGCGAGGACGAAGATATGGGGAGGGATTCTCACGAGAGTAAGGAATGGGGGAGTGGTGAGAACTCGAGAAGAATTGCGGGAAGAAGAAGGAGTTTTGAAAGAGCTTGACTCGAGACATAGTTAGAAATTCTATGTGTGGAAAGTAAACAAGAAGTGAAGAGAGGAATTACCTGGATACGAAGAGTAGAGCGAGAATATGGGAGGAAAGACTATGATGGGAGACTTGAACCGAGGAGAGGTTTTGTGAGGGAAATTATGAAGGAGAGGAAGAAGAAATACTGATTTGAAATAAAGAAGGAATTAAATGAAATGTGTATCGGTGGTTAAGGCCGAAGGGCGGATGCATGCCTAACAGTGGCGAGCGAGAATCGAAGGGTCGCGAAACTTCAACAATCAGCGAGAGGGGAAGAACCTCAAAACCAAGGCTGGAGGGAGGATTGCCTAGTCTTCCTTACTCTAGTGAGCTCCGAGATTGCTCACCGAGTAGGGGAGTGGTTGATACGGATAAAATGTCGTGCCCAACTACATGTAGAGCCCAAATATATTTAGCCCAATAGGGCCCAACGATATAATTGAGTACCCTCAAGAGAGGGAGGAGAATCCGAGATGGGCTTGGCCCAAACTAACTACGTAAAGGCCGCGTGACCCAAACACAGCTGGGTAGGCCACGAGGCCCAAGTCTGAGTACAGTGGGGCTGCGAGGCCTAAACCTAGGTACAGTGGGCCGCGAGGCCCGGCTTGACTATAGGTGGACCGTGAGGCCCAGGCGAGATAAGAAGCCCGTAAGATTATATTAATCGAGCTGTGACAATGATTTATCCGATAAGGCCGAGGTAATGTGAGCAAATAGTAGGCGGTTGAGATGATTGAGGCCCAAGTCAAGGAATATTCCCAATATCCCTCATTGACTTAGTCCACCTCCGTCTAGGGAGGAAAATCATAGGCACAATACAGTTTTCTTGAGAATGAGAGGATCAACACACGACATCACGAGAGAACGTCTTTGAGTAATGCCAAGTAACCATGATAACGGTTATTATTCCTAGGCACGTATAAATGAAACACCCGAAGGGAGGTAACGACATCATACTATCTATCACTCTATACTTAGCTACTCCTTACGTAATTGACTATTTTTTAGCGTTTTTGGTAATCCGACTTGAGTATCGGAGTGCCTATGCCGGAGAACCCCATGCGTTTGTTCGTGATGGAGCTAAGGACAAAGCACAAGCGTAAAGGCTTTACCCACGTGGAATCCGGGTGGGAAAACGTGCCAAGTTAGTTTTTACGCATCACCGCTAAGAAAGCTGAAATGGTTAAAAATTCGGAAGAACAAGTCCAAGATGAATACAACCTACTAGCCATACATTAATTGTCATGGTTTTGTTCAAGCACTCCAACCGACGATTCCAAAAGTTGCGTAATGGTGGTGCATCTAAAATTAAAAATAGACAAATAGACCTTCTCGCACATGGTGCGTTGGAAAGCTAATGACTATCTTACTAATCAAACTTTGAAGAGGCACATATTCAATCGTGCAAGCTAGGGATTGCTAGACCAATGATATAATTATTCTATCAACACATTATTTGTACAAGATTATTGTTCATAAAAGGTTTATTCTATGTTAGATCAAGTAGAGTTTTGATGAGTTAAAAGGAACAATCCAGATGAGCGTATTAACGTTGATGAACAAATTTCGATCGAGTTCGGTGTTAAGGCGATCGACCGGGTCAAGAGCCGATTAAGTTAGCCGGAGATCAAAGTTTACAAGTCATCCGAGACAAGCTCAAATCTAGTCATCTGCAGGAGACGATCATAAAGAGCTCGAGACGAGGTCAAGACAAGCCGAGTAGAATAAGAAAGGCAAGTCTTCACTAAGTCACCGCAGACGAGTAGAAGAAATCACCGAGGTCAAGAGCAGCTTTCAAGATTAAGTTTGTTGAGCAGTTTCGATTTGTTAGAACTCGATTAACAAACTAACTGCCTTTTTCAGACTTATAAATAGGACTAGATCTTATTTTTCAACACACTTATGCAAATCTATTTTTTTCACACTATTCACTATTGAATTCACAAAGTATTTTCAAAAGAGGTTTCAAATATTTTCTAAGTGTTTATAGAACACTTCACATCTTCAAAAACACTTCTTATTCTAGAGTTAGATTTTAGAAGGTTGGTTAGCATTGTTGAAGAGTTGAAGATCAAGTTGTAAGTTGTAAAGATTGTAAGAAAGTAAGCAACTAGTGAAGACCCTTCTTCAAAGTTTGGAGAAGGAGAGTGGATGTAGGATTGTTATAATCCGAACCACTATAAAATCTGTTGTTATTTCTTGCTTTCTTCTAATTTCGTTCAAGTTACAATTTGTTATTCGAGATTAAATTTCAGAATCTTAGCTAAAATCTGAATATCATCATTGCTTTTGATCTTGTTAAAAGATGAGTTTAAAATTGTTTTCCGCTGTGCTTAATCGATACTCTGAATTAATTTTGGAAAGATTCGGGAAAAATCTACAAAATCTATTCAAACCCCCTTTTCTAGATTTTGTTCTAGAAGGCTATCTCAAGGTTTTAATCAACTCAACATTCTGTGGACCAACAAGTGGCATCGGAGCGGTGTTAAGTCGTTTCCGATATTGATTTTAGGTCTTGAATAAGATTCTGAAATAATCTTGATTTTCTTCATTTTCTTCTTTACTACTAACAATGCTACTAATCAGTTTGTGGAGTATTTTGTTCCTTTGTTTCATCATGTCATCGGGAAAAACAAGAAGTCAAGGAATCTTCCTGAATTCTCTATTGAAGATTATGATTACTGGAAATTTAGGATGGAGAATCACCTAAAAGCCAATCATGATAGGATGGAAGAGGTTCTTGAAGAGGGACCTATAAAATTTTATCATGGAGGCACCAAGACTGAGCTAAGTTAGTCAATCCAGGACTGCATAAGAAAAGAAGAGCTCGAGTTAACAAATGATAAAAAGAAAGGTCCATAATCTTGATCAAGTAGCTCGAACCGAGATCATTGAGACTCTAAGTAAGGATTGGATTGAAAAGGTTAAAAGATGCAAGACTGCCAAAGAAATGTGGGAGACTCTTGCCGGAATTTGTGAAGGATCTCGAACAGTCAAAGAAAATAAGCTTGATCTGTTCTACATGCATTTGACACATTCAAAATGAAGGATGGTGAAACTCGTAGATCAATTGGACGTGAGACTAACTAATCTTGTGAACAAAGCAGCCGATTTGGGTAAGACTTACACCGAGAAAGAAATTAACAACAAGATACTCAGATCTTTGAGCAAAAGATCGAGAGAGAAACCTAATATTCTCAAGGCAACACAAAATTTGTCATCAATATCACATCACACTCTTTTCTCTCATCTTAAAGCACTCGGAATATGACATTCACATTGAAGATGAAGAAGATGAGGCAGAAGTCATCTACATCTGGAAAACAAGAGCATTTGTTCATCAAGATGAATCTGAAAAGATCTCTAAAGCATCCGATTTGTCCATAAAAGAAGAAATGGCTCTTTGTTGAAAATGTATGAAAGATCAAGATGAAGTACAAAAGAAACAAAAGAGACAGATTAGATCGAAGGAACTATAGATCGACGAGGATGAAAAGAGCTCGAGATAATGATAAAAAGAAGGATCACCAAGAAGTCATAAGTCACTTATCCGACGAGGAGATAGTAGTCCAAAAACGAGACAGAGGAGATATATGCTATACATGCGCAAACCTGGTCACTACAAATATGATTGTCCTCAACTCACTCACAGAGAGAGAGAAGAAAAGAGGAAGAAAAGAGATAGAAGGTATGCCGACCAGAGAGCTCTCCTAGCCGAGAAAGAAGAAGTTCGTGAGACATCATCATCCTCATCCTCATCTGATTTTGGGTCGATGATGACATATGCCTAATGGCTAAAGAGGTACATTACTATTCATCATCGATAATGACTGTGATACCTTATCTCAAATCGATCCTACCTTATTGATAAACTTTTGAAAGATTTGGAGACCGCTTCTATCTCGCTTATAAACAGATAGAGACTGAAAATCTTAATTTAAAGAATTAAATTTCTGATCTAACTAAGGTCAATCAAACTAAGGAAAGTGAGAAACCAGACTGTACATTCAAGGGGGAATGTCGATCGAGATGATCACTAAGACTCTGTCTCTGATAAGACAGATAAGTTAGAACAGGAATTGAGTTCTTTAAAAGTAAAATTTTCAAATATCTATTCCGAGAATGAGAATTATAAAAGGACTAACAGAGAATTAAATCTCAAGTTAGGACTTATGAATAATTCTCAAACCACAATAGATAAAATTTTCAATTCTTCACAAAAGGCTAGTGATAAAAGCCGGATTATGTTTTGATAGGAGTAAGAAGAATGATCCAATAAAACCTAGAGTTTTTGCTAAAGCAACTAAACCTAAGATAGAAACTTTATTCAGTCCACTGGAAACCAAAGGAATTAATTACCTCATCCGATACTTCAAAAGAAAAACCGACGAGGAAAGTAACTCCTAAGGCTAAACCTAAGACTAAATCAAAGATCTATCCTAGGTATAATAGCTTTGATGGAAGAAGCAAATCTTATCCATTCTTACCATGATTCAAGACAATTTCAAAAGATCAATTAAATAAGATTGATCTTGAAAGTCTTATCTTGGTAGATAGATATGGATGCAAGCTACAAACTATGGTTTTAAGGAACATTGATATTTTTATCCTGGATTCCTAAGAGCCAACTTAACATGAAAGGACCCAAAGTACAAAGGGTAGCTAAGCAATAAATTTGTGATTGCAGGAAGATAAGAAGATAGTTGATAGAGGAGACATTCTTGAGGTCATCCGGTATATTGATAGTGGCCGTTCCAAGCACATGACCTATGAAAGAAGACTTCTTTCTAACTATCAAACCATTGATGGACCTAGAGTGATGTTTGGTGATAACAACTATGGACTTACTAAAGGTATAAGAACACTAATGATTGGAGATGTTCAAGTTCAAGAAGTTTACTACGTGGAAGGATTGAAGCACAACTTACTATCTGTTTCACAATTTTGTGATAAAGGGTTTTGTGTCAAATTTACTCATAATGCATGTTATATATTAGATGGTTTAAATGAAAATATTCTATTGGCTGGAGTTAGACAAGGTAACATTTATGTTGCTAATTTCAAAAGTCATCCTAAAGATACTTGTCTTGTTGCTAAGAGTTCGCATGACTTAAGTCACATGGCAATGCATTTACTTGGTCACTTAAAATTCAAAACTCTTAACAAAATAGCAAGAAAATCTTTAGTTAAAGGACTCCCGATAAAATATTTTCAAAGAACCATGTATATGTTTCTTGTCAAAAAGGAAAACAGACCAAAGCTTCTTTTAAATCAATAAGTAGTCCTTCTTCGTAAAGGATTCTGGAACTTCTTCATATGTATCTGTTTGGTCCAAGAACTCCTCTCGGCTTTTGTGGAAGAAAATACACCTTAGTAATTGTTGATGACTTTTCAAGATTTACTTAGGTTATTTTCTTGTACAAAAAGAATGAGACTATGACTAAGATTCCAGAATTCCTTAAAAGATTCAAAATGAAAAGGGATTAAATATTGTTAAAATTAGAAGTGATAAAGGTACCGAATTTCTAAATAAATTGATTTCTAACTACCGCATCGAGAATGGTATAGCTCAGAAACATCTCTAAGAAGGACTCCACAACAAAATGGAGTTGTTGAGAGAAGAAACAGGACCTTGAAAGAGACAAATAGAACAATGTTATCCGAATTCAACACTCATAGATTTTGGGCGTATAGCTTAATACACCGCTATGTTCAAAATAGAAGTCTCGATTGTCAAGGATAAGTGTAAAACTCCCTATGAAATTTGGAAGGGAAGATCTCCCAAAATTTCATATTTTCATATATTTTGTTGTAAATGTTTCATACACAACAATGGGAAATCTCAATTAAAAACCTTTGATGCCAAGATATCGATGGGATATTCTTAGGATACTCATCTATATCAAAGGCATATAGAGTTTTTAATAAGACAACCTTGTGTGTAGAAGAAACACCCCATGTGGTATTTGATGAATCTTCTTTTGAGTTTGATAAGACAGGTGGACATCACAAAGATATCGTATAACTGGATCGATGACTATCAAAGGATCAACCATAAAATTCTACAATCAAGAATCGTATTCGATGAACAGAAGAATCGACAAAGGAAAAGAACCTGAAAGAACTTCCTCAACATCCGATCTACCAACCGATCGTACAACCAACGACACATCACCGATCGACGACCAACGACACATCACCGATCAGTAGAGTTATCGAAGGTAACATAGAATCATCTCAAATAAATAATTCGCACAAGACACCATCTACCTGTAAAAGATAAAGGTAAGAAAGTAATGTCATATCACCCACCGAAAGCAGATAATTGGAGATTTAAACTCTGTGTCCAGACGAGGACCCAACTAAATCAAGTTTGTATGTTCGGTTGCTATGTGTCATTACTTGAACCTAAATCAATTACGTAAGCTCTAACCGATTCCAACCGGATTAATGCCATGCAAGAAGAACTAAATCGATTCAAAGACAAGATGTGTGGGAGCTTGTTGAAAGACCTCATCATCAAAAAGTCATTGGAACTAAATGGGTCTTTAAAAACAAGAGGGATGAAAACAATATTGTGGTTAGAAATAAGGCCGCACTAGTTGCTCAAGGTTATTCACAATCGAGGGTATTGATTATGATGAAACCTTTGCACCGTAGCTCGTCTGAAGCCATAAGATTGTTTTTAGCCTATGCACTTTTAAAAGATTCATAGTTTTTCGAATGGATGTTAAGTCATCTTTCTTAAATGTAGCCGAGGAAGTTTATGTAGAGCAACCCCTGGCTTTGTCAAAGGAGACAAGGTTTATAAACCGAGGAAAGCTCTATATGGACTTAAACAAGCACCAAGAGCTTGGTATGACACCTTGTCCTGATTATTTAATTCAAAATGGTTTTGTTAAAGGTAGAATAGATAGAACTCTCTTTAGAAAAGAGTTTGGTTGTGATCTTTTGTTAGTTCAAATTTATGTTGATGATATAATTTTTGGATCAACTAACATATCTTTATGTGAAGAATTTAGTAGTCTTATGAAGAGCAGATTTGAAATGTCCATGATGGGAGAAATGACATATTTTCTTGGACTTCAAGTCAAGGCAGACAATGAAGGGAATATTCATCAACCAAGCCAAATATACAAAAGATCTTATTGAAAAATATGGAATAGGTACCCGAGAAGCTAAGATACCTATGATAACAAATTTTCAATGGATCCAGCATTTAGAAGGGAGAAGACACCGATCAAACCGAGTATCGAGGTCTTATTGGTTCTTTATTATATTTAACTACTAGTAGACCTGATATTTCATTTGCGCTGGAGTCTGTGCTCGATTTCAAGCTAATCCTAAGAAAAGCCATCTTGAAGCAAAGAAAGAAAATCCTCAAGTATTTGAAAGGAACAAGAATGTTGGATTGTGGTATCCAAATTGATGACGACTTTGAGCTATCCGGATACTCGATTCAGATTTTGGTCGGTGTAAGATAGATAGAAAATCTACATCCGGTACTTGCCAATTTCTTGGAAGTAAGCCGATTTCATGGTTGTCTAAGAAACAAACCTCTGTAGCTACTTCCACAATCAAGCCGAGTATATGGCACTGGAAGTTGTTGTTCTAAGCCGATCCGGATAAGTCAACAGCTAAGGGACTATAATATTATCACCAAAGATGTACCTATCTTTTGTGATAGTAATAGTGTCATAGCTATTACTCAAAACCCAGTTCTTCATACAAGATGCAAGCATGTAGATATCTACACCATTTCATCCGAGACCATGTAGAAAAAGGAGATATCGCACTTGAGAAGATCTTGACCGACTTTCAAAGAGCAGACATCTTGACAAAACCACCGGCAAAGACGAGGTTTAATCTGATTCTTTGAATTGATTTTGAAAAGATTTGAAAAATCTACAAAATCTATTCAAACCCCCCTTTTCAAGATTTTGTTCTAGAAGGTTATCTCAAAGTTTTAATCAACTCAACATTCGGGGACCAACAAGTGGTATCGAGCTCTGTTAAGTCAGTTTACGATATTGATTTTAAGTCTTGAATAAGATTCTGAAATTATCTTGATTTTCTTCATTTTCTTCTTTACTACTAACAAGTGCTACTTGATTAGTTTGTGGAGTATTTTGTTCCTTTGTTTCATCATGTCATCGGGGAAAAACAAGAAGTCAAGGAATCTTCCTGAATTCTCTATTGAAGATTATGATTACTTGGAAATTTAGGATGGAGAATCACCTAAAAGCCATTCATGATAGGATGGAAGAGGTTCTTGAAGAGGGACCTATAAAATTTTATCATGGAGGAACCAAGACTGGAGCCAGTCAATTTGAATCCAGGACCAGACAAGAAAAGAAGAGCTCGAGTTAACAAATGATGAAAGAAAGGTCCATAATCTTGATCAAGTAGCTCGAACCGAGATCATTGAGACTCTAAGTAAGGATTGGATTGAAAAGGTTAAAAGATGCAAGATCGCCAAAGTAATGTGGGAGACTCTTGCTGGAATTTGTGAAGGATCTCGAACAGTCAAAGAAAATAAGCTTCACTGTTTCTACATACATTTGACACGTTCAAAATGAAGGATGAAGAAACTATAGATCAATTGGACGTGAGACGACTAATCTTGTGAACAAAGCAGCCGATTTGGGTAAGACTTACACCGAGAAAGAAATTAACAACAAGGTACTCAGATCTTTGAGCAAAAGATGGAGAGAGAAAGCTAATATTCTCAAGGCAACACGTAATTTGTCACAATATCACATCACACTCTTTTCTCTCATCTTAAAGCACTGGAATATGACATTCACATTGAAGATGAAGAAGATGAGGCGAGTCATCTACATCCTGGAAAAGCAAGAGCATTTGTTCATCAAGATGAATCAAAAGATCTCTAAAGCATCTGATTTGTCCATAAAAGAGGAAATGGCTCTTTTGTTGAAAAGGTATCAAAGACTCGAAGATGAAGTATAAAAGAAACAAAAGAGACAGATTAGGTCGAAGGAACTATAGATCGAGACGAGGGGATGAAAAGAGCTCGAGATAATGATAAAAAGAAGGATCACCAAGAAGTCATAAGTCACCTATCGACGAGGAGATAGTAGTCCAAAAATAGACGAGAGGAGATATATGTTATACATGCAGCAAACCTGGTCACTACAAATTTATGATTGTCCTCAAGTCACTCCCGAGAGAGAGAAGAAAAGAGGAAGAAAAGAGATAGAAGGTATGCTTACCAGAGAGCTCTCCTAGCCGAGAAAGAAGAAGCTCGTGAGACATCATCATCCTCATCCCTCATCTGATTTTGGGTCGAGATGATGAAATATGTCTAATGGCTAAAGAGGTATATTACTATTCATCATCGAGATAATGACCGTGATACCTTATCTCGAAATCGATCCTACCTTATTGATAAACTTTAGAAAGATTTGGAGACTGCTTTATCTCGCTTATAAACGAGATAGAGAATGAAAATCTTAAATTAAAGGATCAAATTTCGATCTAACTAAGGTTAATCTAACTAAGGAAAGTGAGAAACTAGACTGTACATTCAAGGGGAATGTCGACTAAGATAATCACCAAGACCTTGTCTCGATAAGACAGATAAGTTAGAACAAGAATTGAATTCTTTAAAATTAAAATTTTCAAATATCTATTCCGAGAATGAGAATTATAAGAGGACTAAAAGAGAATTAAATCTCAAGTTAGGACTTATGAATAATTCTCAAAAGTCTAGTGATAAACCGGATTAGGCTTTGATAGGAATAAGAAAAATGATCCTATAAAACCTAGAGTTTTTATCAAAGCAACTAAACCTAAGGTAGAAACTTTATTCAGTCCTGGAAACCAAAGGAACTAATTACCTCATCCGATACTTCTAAAAAGAAAAATCGAGACGAGGAAAGTAACTCCTAAGGCTAAACCTAAGACTAAATCAAAGATCTATCTTAGGTAGGCAATTCTTATCCATTCTTACCAAGATTCAAGACAATTTCAAAAGATCAATTAAATAAGATTGATCTTGAAAGTCTTATCTTAGTAGATAGATATGGATGCAAGCTTCAATCTATGGTTTTAAGAAATATTGATATTTTTATTTTGATTCCTAGAAGTCAACTTAACATGAAAGGACCCAAAGTACAAAGGGTACCTAAGCAATAAATTTGTGATTGCAGGAAGATAAGAAGATAGTTGATAGAGGAGACATTCTTGAGGTCATCTCGGTACATTGATAGTGGCTGTTCCAAGCACATGACCTATGAAAGACGACTTCTTTCTAACTATCAAACTATTGATGGACCTAGAGTGATTTTTGGTGATAACAACTATGGACTTACTAAAGGTGTAGGAACACTAATGATTGGAGATGTTCATGTTCAAGAAGTTTACTATGTGGAAGGATTGAAGCACAACCTACTATCTGCTTCACAATTTTGTGATAAAGGGTTTTGTGTCAAATTTACTCATAATGCATGCTATGATTTAGATGGTATCAATGAAAATATTCTATTGGCTGGAGTAAGACAAGGTAACATTTATGTTGCTAATTTCAAAAGTTGTCCTAAAGATACTTGTCTTGTTGCTAAGAGTTCAGTATGACTTAAGTCAATGGCAATGCATTTACTTGGTCAATTAAACTTCAAAACTCTTAACAAAATAGCAAGGAAATCTTTAGTTAAAGGACTCCACGATAAAGTATTTTCAAAGAACCATGTATGTGTTTCTTGTCAAAAAGGAAAACAGACCAAAGCTTCTTTTAAAACAATAAGTAGTCCTTCTTCGTAAAGGATTCTGGAACTTCTTCATATGGATCTGTTTGGTCCAAGAACTCCTCTCAGCTTTAGTGGAAGAAAATACACCTTAGTAATTGTTGATGACTTTTCAAGATTTACTTGGGTTATTTTCTTGTACAAAAAGAATGAGACTATGGCCAAGATTCCGAATTCCTTAAAAGATTCAAAATGAAAAGGGATTAAATATTGTTAAAATTAGAAGTGATAAAGGTATGAATTTCTAAATAAAGCTGATTTCTAACTCTTTGCATTGAGAATGGCATAGCTCAGGAAATATCTGCAGCAAGGACTCCACAACAAAATGGAGTTGTTGAGAGAAGAAACAGGACCTTGAAAGAGGCGGCTAGAACAATGTTATCTGAATTCAACACTCCTCATAGGTTTTGGGCGAAGCAATGAATACAAATGCTATGTTCAAAATAGAAGTCCGATTGTCAAGGATAAGTGTAAAACTCCCTATGAAATTTGGAAGGGAAGATCTCCCAAAATATCATATTTTCATATATTTGGTTGTAAATGTTTCATACACAACAATGGGAAATCTCAATTAAAAACCTTTGATGCCAAAATAGCAGATGGGATATTCTTAGGATACTCATCTATATGAAAGGTATATAGAGTTTTTAATAAGACAACCTTGTGTGTAGAAGAAACACCCCATGTGGTATTTGATGAATCTTCTTTTGAGATTGATAAGGCAGGGGACATCACAAAGATATCGGATGATCTGGATCGAGATGACTATCAAAGGATCAACCATAAAATTCTACAATCAAGAGTCGATTCGGATGAAGAGGAAGAATCGGACAAAGGAAAGGAACCTGAAAGAACTTCCTCAACAAATGATCTACCAACCGATCGATGACCAACGACACATCATTTGTTCGGGTAGAGTCATCGAAAGGTAACGTAGAATCATCACAAAGATATTAGATGATCTGGATCGGATGACTATCAAAGGATCAACCATAAAATTCTACAATCAAGAGTCGATTCAGATGAAGAGGAAGAATCGACAAAGGAAAGGAACCTGAAAGAACTTCCTCAACAACCGATCTACCAACCGATCGGATGACCAACGACACATCACTGCTCGTGCAGAGTCATCAAAATGTAATGTAGAATCATCTGAAATAAATAATTCGCATAAGACACCATCTACCTGTAAAAGATAATGGTAAGAAAGTAATGTCATATCACCCACCGAAAGCAGATAATTGGAGATTTAAACTCGGTGTCCAGACGAGGACCCAACTAAATCAAGATTTTATGTTCGGTTGCTATGTGTCATTACTTGAACCTAAATCAATTACGTAAGCTCTAATCGATTCCAACCGGATTAATGTCATGCAAGAAGAACTAAATCGATTTCAAAGACAAGATGTATGGGAGCTTGTTGAAAGACCTCATCATCAAAAAGTCATTGGAACTAAATGGGTCTTTAAAAACAAAAGGGATGAAAACAATATTGTGGTTAGAAATAAGGCCAGACTAGTTGCTCAAGGTTATACACAATCGAGGGTATTGATTATGATGAAACCTTTGCACCAAGAGCTCGTCTGGAAGCCATAAGATTGTTTTTAGCCTATGCTTCTTTTAAAAGATTCATAGTTTTTCAAATGGATGTTAAGTCGGCATTCTTAAATGGAATCCTAGCCGAGGAAGTTTATGTAGAGCAACCCCTGGCTTTGTCAAAGGAGACAAGGTTTATAAACTAAGGAAAGCTCTATATGGACTTAAACAAGCACCAAGAGCTTGGTATGACACCTTGTCCGAATATTTAATTCAAAATGGTTTTGTTAAAGGTAGAATTGATAGAACTCTCTTTAGAAAAGAGTTTGGTAGTGATCTATTGTTAGTTCAAATTTATGTTGATGATATAATTTTTGGATCAACTAACATATCTTTATGCAAAGAATTTAGTAGTCTTATGAAAAGCAGATTTGAAATGTCCATGATGGGTGAGATGCCTTATTTTCTTGGACTTCAAGTCAAACAGACAAAGAAGGGAATATTCATCAACCAAGCCAAATATACAAATGATCTTATTGAAAAATATGGAATACTTACCAAATGAGAAGCTAAGATACCTATGATGACAAATTTTTCAATGGATCCAGACGAGAAGGGAGAAGACACTCGATCAAACCGAGTATCGAGGTCTTATTGGTTCTTTATTATATTTAATCGCTAGTAGACCTGATATTTCATTTGCGGTTGGAGTCTGTGCTCGATTTCAAGCTAATTCTAAGAAAAGCCATCTTGAAGCGGCAAAGAAAATCCTCAAGTATTTGAAAGGAACAAGAATGTTGGATTGTGGTATCCACTAATGACAACTTTGAGCTGTCTGGATACTCGATTCGGATTTTGGTGGGTGTAAGATAGATAGAAAATCTACATCCGGTACTTGCCAATTTCTTGGAAGTAAGCTGATTTCATGGTTGTCTAAGAAACAAACCTCTCGTAGCTACTTCCACAATCAAGCCGAGTATATGGCGGTGGAAGTTGTTGTTCTCAACTAATCTGCATAAGTCAACAGCTAAGGGACTATAATATTATAACCAAAGATGTACCTATCTTTTGTGATAGTAATAGTGCCATAGCTATTACTCGTAATCCAAATCCTTCATACAAGATGCAAGCATGTAGATATTAGACACCACTTCATCCGAGACCATGTAGAAAAAGGAGATATCGGGCTTGAGAAGATCTTGACCGACTTTCAAAGAGCAGACATCTTGACAAAACCACCGGGCCGAGACGAGGTTTAAAGAATTATCTCGTAGAATTAGGTTTATTAGATGCTTCTTCAAGAAATCTCTAATTCTTTGTTTTTAATTCTTGTCTCTCTCAACTTTAGTTTATTATGTCTAGAAAGAATTATCATACTAGATCTCGAGTCAAAGGACAATCGGTAGTTGATACTCCCTCCGTCCCGGAAAAGACTTCATATGTAGGTGGGCACGCACTTTAAGAAAAAAGAGTAATGATTGAGGTTTTGGGGGATAAATTTGTAAACTTTTATGTATAAAGTAAAAAACTTTATTGGGATATGTGTATGTGAGAGTAAAAGTAATGGCATTTGTGTAAATTAGTGAAAATTATGGGGGTGAAGTTTATAAAGGTTTTCTATTTTAAGGGTGTGAAACTTATATTGGGACGGACGAAAAGGAAAGTGTGAAAGCTTTTATGGGACGGAGGGAGTATCATTGATTTCCTTTTAGGAATCAAGAATCAAGGATTAGTCATATTGACCTTATCGACATGATAATTACTTATCCGACATATGGTAAATTAGACAAGGGCACAATAGTCACTGATTTTCTCGAAAAGCAGAGATGACTATCTCGCACCCTATCCGATCTATCTCAAGCTACTAATGGTTTTCCTTGAGTCTATGTCTTTGCAGGATTAGGTCACAAATCATAATGTTTCATCTCATCCGATTCTCAAATATTTTACTCAGACACCTTTGTTTCCTAAAATAGACTCCATATTCTTATCTTCATAAAAATATTTTTGGATTGATTGGATGTGAAAAACCTAATTTTAGAAAATTAAGTCTCGAGTCTGCTTATTTAATTATTTTCAAGATTGCTAAAAAGTTAAACATAAGTCGTGTGTTTTAAAATCGACGAGGTTACTTTATCAGAATGACTTTTCAAACCCATCTGTTTTCAAATCATCTGCTTTGCAAACCCTTATTCAAGTAAGGTAATCCTTGGCTAACATCGTATACTTACTTCCCGCATAAAGTAATCTACATCTATCAAATCAACACTATAAAGTAACTTTTTACGCATTTCAAAGATTAGTGTATTACACGCTTTGAATCCCAATCGTTTATCCGAGTTTTAACCGTTGATTCAAAGACAAGAATTCATTTTAAATAAATGGCTTAGATTGAGATTAGTTTTCAAAGCGGTTTATCTCTCCAAACTTTCCCTCCTATAAATTCATCTTCTTCTTCCCTTAATCATTTTTCACTCGTAAAACCCGCATATCTTCTAAACACTTTTCCAAAATTCACAAAATTTTCCAATGACATCTTCTTCCAAAACCACCAAAACTCATAAACCCAAATACATCTCCACCAATATTTCTCATTTCAAAATGAATGAGGAATATTTCAAAACCGATTGAAAGCAGTAAATGTATGTTGATTTCAAACAACCCAAGACCTTAATCAGCGAAGTTCTTCGTCTTCTTGAAGCATCGCGGCTCGGGGTTTTCTCTCAATGAAATCTCCTGCAATGTAATGTACCGATCTCATAGGGGCAAAATTTCTCGCAAGAATGGTAGATACCTGTGAGGGGTTTGATACCTCAGTAGATGGGACAACTCGAGTTATTCTAGGAGAATATCTCCAGATTTTTGATACGTCAATGGAGGGAGTTAATCCATTAACGTACAAGGAGGACGAATGGGAGGAATCTTTTGATTTGATGGCTAGGGTGTCTCACGAGGAACTCGCAAGAGATTTGAAGAAAAATCTATTGAGAAGGAGGTACAAAGTTGTTGATGACCGTAGTAACGAAGGCGGTGTTGGGTAAGCAAAGCTCACATGATGGGTTAACCAAACCCAGACACCGTGTAATGCGAGCCATTCTCGATGGAGTACAAGTAAACCGGGTGGACTTGCCGATCCACAAGCCGAGGGAGGAGAAGAAGCGCCTCACCTTCAAGTCGTCCTGTAAGGTCGATACCTACCTCTACACCACTGTTCAACAAAATCACTGTTTTGATTGAAGGGCTAAATAGAGAGGCCGACCGGAGAGTGGGTACTAAAAACTACTCCAAGCGAAGGGAATCGACAAAGGATGACAAAGCTTGGAGGAAATCCAGAACTCGATGATGAGTCCGATGCACCAGGTTCGAGGCTTGAGGCGGAGCTGCAAGCTCGAGACCAGCACCGAACCACCGAGGTACCTCCACCGAGATCGAAACAGAGGGACATGAGGTGGCAGCACTGAGGTCGCCCTCAAGAAGAATCTGTTGAAACAGTGCTGCGGTCCCGAGGACATTTCAGAGGAGAAAGAAAATGAGGCTAGTGAAAGCAAAGTGGATAAGAAGAAGGGGGAAAGTTCATCTGCTTGACCAAAGCCGCCTCGAGATGCGAGAAGAGGAAGAGGAGGCTGAAATTCCTCCGGTGAGGAGGCCAAGACGAGCACCTCAAAGCTCTCAAGGACCAACCAAGTCCGGTGGCTCGAGCAGCAGATGGAGTTGTCAACTCTGCTACCGGAGGAGGTACTACCTTCAGATAGCAGAGGTTGGTCACCGGAGGTTCCACCCTTCCCAACCAAGGAAGTCGCTCTCTCCCCTATTCCAAACAGTACAAGTCCTTCCCCATCTCCTCAATTATCCCTCGTACCCGACAATGAAGAAATGCCCCAGCCGGGCATTTGAGCCTCAAACTCAGCTGAAATCCCACCACCCAAACCGGCAATGAAGGGGTATCTCAGCCGGGTACCCCTGAGCCTCTCCAACAGCCTTACCTCTCCAACGGTCCAACTCCAAACCTCACCCACAGTATCCTAAACACATCTCACCTCAACCATCAACCCCCATCTTACTCACATCATCTCCCATTACCATCCCTACCATACAAACACAAACATCTCCCCCACCCTCATCCGAACAAATCACTCTCCCCACAATCCAAACCTCACTGTTCCAATCATATCCTACTCTTCCCTCCCAACCATACAAACTCGACTATCCCTCTCCCTTCTACTAAAAATAATCTATCCCCTCCTCATCCGATTCCTCATCCGAGGATGACGACGATGACCTAAGCCCCACCTCCGCCATCTCCTCCATCCTCGGTCTTGTAGAGAAAAAGATAAACTCAACCTTCGAAGAAAAATGAAGAGGAGGACAAGGAAAATGGTCGAAGCCGCCATCACAGACACGATGCTAGCCAAAGACATGAGAGAAGTAGAGGTAACACTATTCGATAAAATCATAAATGTCACTAACTCTGCCGGGCCGGGTAAAGTGAAATCTATGGAGGATGAGCCTGAGGGCATTGAAAGAGGAAGTTAAGGGATACAATCAGCTGGTGGTGAATGAGCCGGGTAGATCACTCGGTACTTCGTGGCCAAGTGCAACACATTGGATGCAAAACTTACAGACTTGGCACTGAAGTTAAAAAGGGAGAAAAAGCGAAGGCGAAAAGAGACAAGCCCTCACACTGTGGTCGAGGAGACCAGAAAGATGTAGGCATGAAGGCCAACACAGCCGATCCGGGAGGCAGCCAGGAGGAAGCTCGAATCAAGTCTCGATGAGTGGCCGCACTCCACCCGAGGGTGAGTCAACCGGAAGAAGCAGAAGGAGGATGAAGAGAAGAGGAGGCTAGAGGAGGATGAAAGGACAGAGAAACTCTTGGCTCGGCTTAAAGAGTCCGAATCTGGAAGAGCCAAGGAAGGGAAAAGAAGTAGCGATCTCTGAGCCCAGATCGAGTTGAACTTGTTACCGTGGTCACGCTAAAGGGAAAGGAAAAAGGGAAGCTGATTATTCCAATCTCTCGAGGAATGATCAAGCGAATCAAGAGAGAGATGGAGTATTTTGGCAAGAAAGAGAAGAAGAGGCAGAGAAAGAAGAAAGACTCCAATGTCTTCTCGAGTGCCGCTGAAAGGAAATGGATGATCGAGATCAAGGCGGGAAATTCGCACCATTCCACAACACGCCTGCTCCTCCTAAGTCAAGCCATGCGAAAATATGCACTGAGTACAGAGAGAAGAATCTGGAGGGAATGTGGATATACTACCGGTATATTCTCAAGGGCCTCGGAGCATCTCGGCAAGATCCAGATTTAGCTTGGCATGAGTGGATAGAGAAGGTAGATGCGGAATTCTATCATCGATCACTGAAGCCGATGTAGAGTTCAACGTCAACCTCGATCTCCCGGCTTTTGAGTATGCCATCTCTCGCCAAGAAACGTGACGGATCCTGGACCTAGACTAGGTCAAGGGAATTTTGAAGAAGGCAGAGGCTGAATCTGGACTTGCTCAAGGAGAGGATCTCGGCGGCTTAGGAAGCGTGTATTCAACTCGGGCCGATGATCCCGAGATGAAGACCAATGGGAAGATTGATAGAAACAGGATTCTACTTTTCTTTACCTTTCTTTTCTATTATCTTTCCATCTGTAATTTTTGTAAATCCAATATGAATATACTTTGTTTGATTCATTTTACTTGTCTTATTTTCTTAAAGTTATCTTTATTGCTTTAAGAAAAACTTTAAAATTTTTCTAAGTATAAGAGGGGTGTATTCAATTGGGATTCTATTGGATTTTTTTGGACTTTAAAAGTATGTGGATTTAGAAAATCCATAGACTCCATGTAGAGTTTCATAGACTCCATGCAGAGTTTGATGACTTTTTTATTGATTTACATGGATTTCCATAGATTTCGGTCTTTGAAACTATTGATGCAAATGTATATGGAACACACTTACATATAAAAAAAAGTTATCCAAATTGTTTAGAAAAATATCAAAAACATATTAGTTCCAAAAAAATACATTACTATTATTCATCATTATTATTCTCATCTTCATTCTCATCATCTTTGAAGTCCTATAATAATTTTATAAAAAATCTCAGAGATAATTTTAATGATTATAATTAAAATTAATAATTTAAATGATTTTTTATATTTGTTCTTAAATTAATATAAAATTCAAAATTTATTGATGTAAATATTAAAATTTGAAATATAATTTTTTAATAAAATATATAAATATGTTTCTTTCATTTTCATTTTTCTTTATGTAACACCGCGAAAAAATATTAATAATATTCTCTAAGCAACTTTATATCATTTTTCTTTTCAAATAAATGTGACCTATCATGAAATAATTGAGATTTGTTCTATCATTCCCATAATTGAGATTTTTTACGAAATAATTGAGATTTATTCTATCATTCTCATAATTGAGATTTTTTCAAGCGGCATTTTTCTCAAGAAAGTTGTGTAAAGAAAGTTATGTAAAGAGAGATTGAACTGGGATTGTGAAACTTTAACTCGGGATCACGAACAAAAGTCTTGACGACAAAATCCAAAATAAAGAGCGAGAAAAAAATTTGTAGCGTACTTTGTTAGAAGAACAACAAAGGTTTTTTTTTTTTTTTTTCGAGAGAATCCATCGAAATCTCTCATTGTTAGAAGAGATTTTGGAGAGTGAAATCTATTTATATTTTGGAAAGAGAATCAAATAAAATTCATGGACTATTAAAATCCATAGACTCTTGAATACCTCATGATTTTTTAAGATTTTTAAAATCCGTATTGAATACCTCAAGATTTTTAAAGACTTTTGAAAATCCAGTTGAATACCCTCAGATTTTGAAAGTCTAAAAAAATCCTACGGACTCTAGAACCAATACACCCCCTAAGTCATCTCGAGAATTTTATCTCCCGCACTTGGAAATTTTTTCCCAAAATTTCATCTAAGTCGTAAGACTCAGTTTTTTCTTTCTAAGTATTTTTAAAAGAGTCTAAAAGACTTAAATTTTTTTAAGTGCTTTAAATATGAATGAATCTGTTGTAATGTGAAGAATGTGATCTGATATATCTATCTAATAATCTTGACTAACTATAAACTAACTTCACTCCGAGTGTGTCTCTTTTTCAGTAGGTTTTAACTTCATCAAAAAGGGAGAAATTGTTAGAACAAGATTGTTTTGATGAAGTTAAAATGATATTTCGAGATAAGCGAGATGATAATAAAGAAACAGTGAAGACTCGAGTTCCAAGTACTAAGCCGATCGAGACTAGGACAAGGATAGTTCAAGTCAATCGAAGACTAGGAATCACAAGTCATCCGGAGACAAGCTCGAGTCTAGTCATCTGCAGGAAACAAGTATGAAGAACTCGAGACAAGGTCAAGACAAGCCGAGTAGAATAAAAAGGCAAGTCTTCACCAAGTCACCGCAGATGAGGAGATTAAAATCACCAAGAGCAAGCGGTTTTCAAGATTAAGTTTGTTAAGCGATTTTAGTTTGTTAGAACTAACTAACAAACTAACTGTCTTTTCGCACTTATAAATAGGTCTAGGCACTTCATTACTGAATATAGAGAATACACATAATATCCAAGTGATTTTCACAAAATTCTAATAAGCACAAAATAGTTTTTCACGATTTCTTTATAGAATTTTCTAAGTGTTTGAAGAACACTTCACTTCACATCTTCAAATACACCTCTTAGTCCTAGAGTTAGATTTCGTAAGATTGATTAGCATCTTTGAAGGTTTGAAGATCGAGTTGTAATTTGTAAAATATTGTAAGTAAGTAAGCGGCTAGTGGAGACCCTTCTTCGAAGTTTGGAGAAGGAGAGTGGATGTAGGATTGTTATAATCCGAACCACTATAAAATCCGGTGTTCTTTACTGCTTTCTTTAGTTTCGCTCAAGTTACAATTTGTTATTTGAGATTAAATTTCAGAATCTTATCTAAAATCTAAATATCACCTTGCTTTTGATCTTGTTAAAAGTTGAGTTTAAAAATTGTTTTCCACTGTGTTTAATCGATTCTTTGAATTGATTTTGAAAAGATTTGAAAAATCTACAAAATCTATTCAAACCCCCCTTTCTAGATTTTGTTCTAGAAGGTTATCTCAAAGTTTTAATCAACTCAACATTCGGGGACCAACAGTGGTCCATCATATGCGGGATGCAATCTGGAGGAGATAAATACATTTCTTGATGAAGTAGTGGGAGAATTTCATCACACGGGAGAAGGTTATTTTGGAGTCTGCTGGAATCTCATCCTTATCGGTCATCCTATCGGAGGAGCAGCCTCACGAATTTCCCTACGGCCGTCTTGGCCTGTCTGAAACCTTACCGTCGTCCCTCCCGGCCCGGATCCACCTTCTCTTCAATTCTCGAATCACCGGAGAAGAGGGTAGAGGATAAGTTCACTCGGATGCTCACAATGAAGACTGAGACATCGTAGATTCCGGTGTAACAATGGAAGACATGCTAAAAGCATCGAGGTAAACCTTCTATCTTCTATTTCAAATACCGTTAAAATGGTTGTCAAAGAAGAGCTGGGACGAAGTGAAGAAGGAGGTTGGAGAGCCGAGAATCCGCACCAAGCCGACAATCAAGCTGGCCGATGAGATCCTCCTTAATCAATCCTCGCCTTCCACCTATTTTTGTTATCAAGGAGCAGCTTGCTATGCTACTTGATGATGTTAAAAAGGGAAGATGTGGAGATCGTGGCCGAGCTTAACCAGATCAAACTTTCAAGAAATTAATCGGATGAGCTCACCGCCTTAAAACTTAGAATCGATCGATTGAGGAAGAAATCGGGGCGAGATGAGCTGGCCGAGAAAAGAAAGAAGCTGAGCTGAAATCTGAAGATATATGGCCAAGATCGAGAGAAGAAGGAGGAGGCTAGAGCCAAAGTCAAGCCGAGAAGGGAAAAGGGAAAGAGCTGGTAGTGGTGGAGAAAGAGAAGGAAAAGGAGGCGAGAGAAGGTCGTGTCGCCTATCGTGCAGAGCTCGATGTCCAAAGCTCTGGAAAGAGACCACTTGAAAAATCAGCCGAGCGGCTTAGGATAGAGGCGAGAAAGGGACCGACGGATCAAGGATGAAAAGGTGTATTATGGCCGGAGGGAAGCCGGAGGAGGAGCAGAGGCGGCTTGGATCGCACTGCAGAAAGGGTCGATGCTCCCCGAAAATGATTGCACATCCATCGTGGGCGGTGAGTATATGAAGTACGAAGCCAAGTGGACCTTCTTCCGTACATATGCAAAGGAGTTGGAGCATCATCGCACAATGAGACGATCGCTTGGCATGATTGGATGGAGAAGAAAAATTCAAGTTTGTACCAGAAACTTCTTGATGAAGGAGATGAATGGTACAACGTGGATTTGGTTGCTCAGACTACTCATCCATTCCAATAAAATTGAATGATGATGGCTCGATTGACAAGGACTGGATCGAGTCAACTATCAACCAATGGTATAAATCAAATGAAGTTGGTGATCCAAAGGAAATTGGCCGAGCCGAGGACGCGAATATTTGATTGGATGCAACTTCGAGAGAAAGACAGATGGGATGATTAGATAAGCTTAAATTTTCTTATCCTTTATCTTCTTATCTCTGCTCCATATGTAAATCATAAATGAGCCGAATATGAATGAGATGACTGGTTCTTATCTGTTTTACTTGTTTGTTTTAAAAGTTTTCTTTATTGTTTTAAGAAACTTTAAAATTTTTCTAAGTATAAACCATCGAGAAAATTTATCATCTCGGACTCAATATTTGCAAAATTTTTCTTAAGTCTAAAATTTTTCCTAAGACTTAAATTTTTCCTTTTGAAAAATTCTTATGACTAAAGAATTTTTACTTCAAAACTTTCTAAGTGTGTATTAGAATGCTTTAATGCGAATTGATAGTGTGAATGTATTCTAACTTGCTTATCCGATGGTCTTGAATAACTTTGACTAACATCACTGTGAGTATGTTTCTTTTATAGTTTTAACATCATCAAAATGGGGAAATTGTTAGATCAAGTAGAGTTTTGATGAGTTAAAAGGAACAATCCAGATGAAGCGGACAACGTTGATAAAGCGGCTCGAGATCGTAGTTCGGTGCTAAGCCGATCAGGCCAGGTCAAGAGCCGATTAAGTTAGGCCGGAGATCAAAGTTTACAAGTCATCTGGAGACAAGCTCAAATCTAGTCATCTGCAGGAGACGATCATAAAGAGCTCGAGGCGAGGTCAAGACAAGTGAGTAGAATAAGAAAGGCGAGTCTTCACTAAGTCACCGCAAATGAGTAGAAGAAATCAGTGAGGTCAAGAGCGATTTTCAAGATTAAGTTTATTGAGCGGTTTCCAGTTTGTTAGAACCGACTAACAAACTAACCTGTCTTTTCGGACTTATAAATAGGACTAGATATTATTTTTCAACACACTTATGCAAATCGCTTTTTTTTTTCACACTATTCACTATTGAATTCACAAAGTATTTTCAAAAGAGGTTTCAAATATTTTCTAAGTGTTTATAGAACACTTCACATCTTCAAAAACACTTCTTATTCTAGAGTTAGATTTTAGAAGGTTGGTTAGCATTGTTGAAGAGTTGAAGATCAAGTTGTAAGTTGTAAAGATTGTAAGTAAGTAAGCGGTAGTGAAGACCCTTCTTCAAAGTTTGGAGAAGGAGAGTGGATGTAGGATTGTTATAATCCGAACCACTATAAAATCTGTTGTTATTTCTTGCTTTCTTCTAATTTACATTCAAGTTACAATTTGTTATTCGAGATTAAATTTCAGAATCTTAGCTAAAATCTGAATATCATCATTGTTTTTATCTTGTTAAAAGTTGAGTTTAACATTTTTTCCGCTGTGCTTAATCGATACTCTGAATTAATTTTGGAAAGATTCGGGAAAAATCTACAAAATCTATTCAAACCCCCTTTCTAGATTTTGTTCTAGAAGGCTATCTCAAGGTTTTAATCAACTCAACATTCAGGGACCAACATTCTATCGGAGGCGAGGCTACTTCTCCACATTATGTTAGTGTTGTGCAATGGGAGAATGATTCTTTTGTTGAACCATCTCGAAAACATCAGCGATACACAATTATCTCTGAGCACGAGAATGATAATGATGAGGATGATCCCAAACTTAGAGTTAGCAGGATGATAAACTTGATTCCCTTATGGAGTATGTTAAGTCCCAATTTAGTTTGGTGCACAACCGTCAAGATTATGTTACTCACCGCAATGTTAAATCATATGAGATGTTCAATTCCTTCCATGTGGTGTCTTTGTCGCGGCACCCAAAAATATATTAAATCCCAACCCAATCTACTAATGTAGTAGGGCAAGTAAGGGTCGATCCCACGAGGAACAGAGTAATTTAATTGAAATAATTCGTGTGAATAAAGCGGCAAAAATAGGGGGATTGGTTTTCGATTCTAATATTCACTAAAATAAATATTCAACAAATTAAATTAAAACAAATCACACTCGTATGAGTAAATAATATGAGAAACAATCTAGCCCTCGGATAGCTTCCCTTTGAACGGTTTTCCTAACTCAAATTAATAACCACAACTATTCAAATTCTTACTCGAATCTCTTCCCTAAACTAGTGGTAAGACCAAACTAGTTCGAATCGTTTCTTAAGTTTAATTAATCGAGAAAGTACGACCCCTGATTAATCTACCCTAGGAACAATCTTAAAACATGTATTCGAGATTTAATTCCTAGAATGCATTCGCCCTAAAGCGATAGGAAAAATTAAGCTATGAAAGCGAAAGCGTTCGAATCATATAATTTAAATATTATTATTCCCTAGAGTGATCTGCCCTAGTTGCTACCATATCACAAAATTGTACAATTATAAATTACAATATGTGAATTAGCTAGAGATGAATAACAAACAAATTGGGGTGATCAATCCTAATTAATCCGTCATTCAAAACATGCAAAGCATATGACCAAATAATAATAAAATCGTGACAAGAATTGAAATAGAAACAATTATACTAATTAATCCGTTCAAAGTTCCGCATCCTTGGACAAGAAAATAAAAACTTAGCTACTAAACATGATTAAACGAACACCAAAAATAATAAAAATACTAAAATCCTTACAACATGTCTTCACAAAAATGTAAAACTCTCGGTTCTCCTTCTCGAGAATTCTCCCGTAAACTCCTGCGTAACCTTTCTGCGCATTCTTTCTTTTCTTTTTCCCTCCTCTCTTTTTCCTTATCCAGTTCGTCCCGCTTTCCCAAGGTTGACTTCGCATTAAGGAAATAATAAATTTCCTCTAAAATCACTCCATTTCCCTTACTGAGCGCGCGAGTTTCGATTCTCTACTTCTCGGTTCCTCTCTCCGCTCCCAAAATTGCCTAATCACCTGTATCTAATAAAGAAATAAAATATCATAGTAAAAAGGCAACAAAAGAAATAATAAGTGGAAATAATAAAATTGTGACACTCAATTGATAATAAAATAATTAAATTAACCACATAAAATACACACAATATTCCACTTATCAAATCCCCCTACACTTAGACATTTGCTTGTCCTCAAGCAAACACTACACACGGGTTCAAGCAAGACAACTAAGATATTCTTCTATTTTCCTAGCTACTGAATTCCCAAGCCAAACTCATGTATTACGTGTCTATCAAAGTAATTACAACTTATACTCACAATCAATCACGAGTCTCATCTACTCTTAGCTACTCGAGTCATCTCCAAAACTCCCTAACAACTTGTTCTAAAATAAACTATTTTCGATCTTTCTTCAAAGTAAAAATCTGAGTGGTGCCTAACTCCTTTATTTCTTTTTTTCTTTTCTTTTTTTCTTTTTTTTTTTCGATTTTCAAACAAGGGCTCGCGGCTCCGCACTACTCTCGGGTTTTAGCTTTTTCGTGTTCTTTTTTTCTTTCTTTTTTATTTTTTACAATTGAGCCCCCAAGAGCGGTAGCCGTATCGGCCCCTCGTTATTTTTCACAATTCTTCAACTAGAACTCCATTTATTTATTTTTTTCCTCCAACCACACATTTATTATTTTCAACTTAGGCACCAACCCAAACTTCACTTTTTCAAAAGACCAAAACAACTACCAAGAACAAATTATCAAGTTGTAATGTCAAAGCCAAGCAACTAACAATCGACTCAATTCTATGACTAACACATGAATACAAGTGCAAACACCGGTCAAGACATGCAATTCACATTTCCGGCATATTTAACGAGAAAAATAAGCGGCTAATTCAACGGTTAAGTGCTCAACTATCATGCTTGAACTCCACAAAAGTACACCAACATGCCAAAACAAAGCAACAATAACACTGCCAAAGAACTAAATAAAAGAAACACAAGAATAACAAAATAAACGAAACAACAATGAAAGCTATCAAAACCCCCACACTTAAACAGTGCTAGTCCCTAACACAAATGTACGATCAAAACAACTTGCACCATAAAGAAATACATAAAAAGTGGAGGCGGGGTTTGTTGGGTCCCTTTAGAAAGAGTTAATCACAAAAACAGAATGCCCTCTAGTGATAATCTAGAAGGGGGATGAATAGATTATCAAAAACTTTTTGAACTTAGATAATCTATCAACTCCAAAAACAATTCTAACAAGATTCAATTGTTGATTCAACTCAATTTAGATAGGATCTAAAGCTTTATCGAGATATTGAAATTTGTGATCAAGAAACAATCAATGAAAACAAGTAAAACAATAAGAAGAAACAACACCCAGTTAATAGTGGTTCGGATCAAACGATCCTACGTCCACTCTCCTTCCTCAAACTTGAAGAAGGGCCTTCACTTACTTACTTTCTTCTTCTTGTGACTTACTTACAAAGATGAATCTTGACCTTACAATTAATACTTCCTAATTTACGAATATCTATGGCTTGAAGATCTATTGAAAAAGTGTTCTATAAACACTAAAAGCTGAAACGTACAAAACGTTCGTGAATGTGTATAATTTCTATTGCTTGTGAATACAAAGTATAATGATGAGTGCAAAGTGTCAAAAGTTTTTTTACTAAAATAATTTCTTATCCCTATTTATAGAGATCTTCTCACAGTAGTTGTAACTTCCTTGAATTCGGTTTTGATCGGTTATAACAATATAAGCTGAATTACGTAACTCCCTCTTGAGTTGTTGAAAGCTGCTTCTTGAATCTTTGTATGATATTTCTCTAACACCTCATCGTCGATGTTTACTTCACCTCGTCCTCATCTTCTTTTACGTGTAAGTGTTTTAGTCTTGTACTTCAACAATCTTAGTGTTGTCCTTGTCGATATCTTGACCTCATCGATATTCTCTTACTATCTCGAACATCGTTCTTGTGCGATATCTTGACCTAGTCGATATTCTATACTTAGTTTTATTTATAAAGAAATACTTGATGTCTATACGGGATGCTCAATTTAGTCATCCTATTTTACACTTTTAACACATCAAAACTAAATACAATTTTCTTTTCCTAACAATTTCCCCCTTTTTGATGATGTTAAAACTCAGCTCAAGAAAAGAAAAAGCATTAGTACTCTAAAAGATAAGAATGAAACAAAATATACAACTAAGCCACATAGTCGGATAATCGAGCAATAGTTCAACAAATCGGATGATCGAGTAATGTAGTTAATAAGCAGAGATAATCAAAGTTAAGGTCAAATACTTTGAGGACAACATATAAACTAGGTTTTGAAGATTTGTAAGATTTAGTGTTATGAAGAATATTAACAAGTTACTAAACCAAATTAAGTTAGTTAAAGTACCAATGTTTATGAGAGAAATCAAATTTGGTAATCGGGTATATTCACGAGTAATCCAAATTTCATGTAGAATCGAGATAAGGAGCAAAAAAAAATATATAGACTAGTCATACCACCTATCCTCCTCGGGAATCTTCAACGATCAAAGACCCTATTTTTAAGGATATGGTCTCTCCACCTTCAGCAAGATCGGCTATGGATTCCGCCTTGATTAATAGGCTGCTTGATCTTTTCACGATGCTGTCGGCCATCCTTTGTTAGTGGAGGTTCCATCGAGAGTAGGAAGGTGCAACAACGTCTGAATTGAATTCACATGAGCAAGGTCGATTACATCTTTGGTACATCGAGGATCTCTTTCTTCCAACCGATTATGAAATGCAGACGTTCTCATCCAAACCCCATTTGATATTCTTGCATACATGAAATGGAAAACCCAATCTACTTCAAATGGTCTCCATTTCACACGATCTGCCATCGGTAGGATTTCTTTGGGAACCACTTCACCTCTATGTACTGAGTCTGAAGATGTCCCCTGCCTTGCTCATCTTGTTCTTTACTGAACCCATCTTCTTAATGATCTGTCATAAAACTTCCCTGCCGCTTTCTCTGTTCTCTTCTTTTCTTAGCATCCCTTCTCTTATACTTCTCCTTCTCCTTCCTTTTCCTCTTAAGCACCCTTGCTTCTTCTTGATTTGAATTGGGTTTTACGAATTTGGCTCAAGCCTTAGCTTTCCCAGTCGCTTTGGATGAGGATGAAGGGGATTTGATTGATAAGATGGGAGCGGGATCAGCGATAGGTGGAAGATCGAGCTCGAGGATCGAGACTCGGTTGACTCATTTGTTCTCCTTTTTAATCTCCTTAAAGCTCTCTAGGACTTCTCTTCACTGCCTTTTTCTTATCTTCTTGACCTTTAACAACTCCTCGACAACTCATCTATTCTTATATTCGGTGCCATCACCTGATCATCCTGCTGACTCAACCCTTTTCTTGAGCTCACTATCTTCCCCTTTTGACATCGGCAAATCGGGTATTGCGAGATAGTGGCTACTTGATTTATTTGGCCAATGAGCTCTTCTCTCGACAAGCCCTGTCTTGATCAAGCTGGTCATATCTCTTCTTATGTCCGACCTCGGCTCAAATGCGAATTCATCATCCATGAATTTCTTTAGGATGTTTATCTGTCTGTCTTTTTCCATGGTCAATTTGCATTGATAGAATTTGAAGAAATGAAGCTTCCTTTGCTTTCCAGGCTTCTTTCACTTGATCCTCAACAGAGTCTCTTATTTCGGTATAAGCGGAAGCGAACATATTGTTTTACCCATTCATCTTGAGAGTTCATCTCTGAGGCAACTTTCTTCTTGACTTAGTCATCTGTTCCTCATGTCTTAATCCGGAGAAGTATAGATCAATCTTGGTTTTTCAAGAAGCTGCGGCTTCTACATTCTCCTTGATTGAAGATGTGATGACATTAGGAACCGATTGGAAAGCATTCGAGACAAGCGATCTTTAGATTTTGAACTTGACTTTCGGGGCTTCCACTTCGGATACGAGGCAGATGTGGAGGGCAAGGTCTGTTCCTCGAGATGGTGTTAGATCTATTTCTTCGATTTCGGCTTGATTTGCACCTCAACAGTCTGCTCCGTTTGTGCCTCCTCGGGTGTATCCATCTCGGTGGCTCATCGGCGGCTCCACCAACTACTTCCTCCTCCACCCTTTCCTCTTCAACTACGGTCTGTTCATCCTTCTTCTGCTCTTCCTCCTTCTCGATTGCTTTCTCCACCTCCTCGGGGTCTCATCTCCAAGATATACTCTTTGTAGAATATAGTCAACAAAGGTATTTTCGGTAAGTATATCTTGGAATGACTTGATTTTGCTTTCTTGAGAACCTCTTTCTCCCGGATGGCAAGGTTGTTGCCTCTGCTTGCTATCAAAATAGCTGTCTCTTCAAAGGATCCCTGACTGAGTCTTCTTAGCGAGATAGACATCAATAAGCTCCTTCAAAAGCTCGAGGCTCGTCCTTGAGGGTGGATTCTTGTCTTAGAAGGAACTTCTTCCCAAGAATTCGAAGAGAGGTTTCAGATTGGCTCCATTTCCCCGGAAGGATTGGGTATGTTTAGGTAAAGATTAGGTTCGAGATGAGGTTGAGGGTAGGAAAGAGAATTGGTCGAATGAGGGTTGGGTTTGTTTTGGACTTAAGGGAGTAGACCGTTTTAGAGGCTCGGAGGCGGCGGCCTTGTCTGCCTCTTCATCGCGGAGTTGGGAAGAGATGGATTTAGGTACTCCATCCTCGGATGAGGATGAAGATGATGAGGGTGATTTAATTTCTTCTCCTTTTTGAGATACATCTTGAGACGAGACTTCTCTTGTCTCCGTCGACTGTACACCAACCTCCTCGGGTGGGACACTTCCCCCTTGGGAAGCTGCCCTCTCCTCTTCGTCTTCGTCTTCCTCCGTCTCGTGAGACGAGAATTCATCCACCAAAACTGTCTTTGTCTCCTTCCTCTTGGCTTTTGAAGCCTTTTTCTTAGGAGGCTGGAGGTGGAGCTGGAGCGTCTCCATCTCCTTCGAATCAGTTGGCCCGTAAATTTTCTCATCTTTAATTAAAAGTCCCTTACATGCGGTATACTTTTTGACTCAACACTCCGAGTCAAGGTTGTCTGTACCCACCTTGTGTTCAAGTATGATGGTGATCCTGGCCATCATACTCGCAATTTTGGTCGAGACCATCTCATAAGCTTCAAATGCGTATTTGGAGTCTTGGTGAATTTCTTTTTCTCCTCCATTATCCTTGAATACACCCGATGCAGCCCGAGTTGATTTCAGCCCCATCTAGGATAGCTCTCGAGACGGCATATCCTCGGCTTCGTTAGCCCATCATGGCTCTGTTGCTCCCCAAGATGCACTTGGTCGAATCGGCATCAATAGTCTATACTTCCTCTTGACATTGGTCTTTTTAAATTTGCCATTGTATTGCGATATGTTTTCTTCGCCATCAGTCGGAAACTCTCCAAATACTCCGATGATTTATACGTGAATGGATTGTCGCCGGTGGTGCTCAAACCAAAAATTGCACCAATCTCGAAATAGATAAAACTATTCTTCGCTTCTTCTCCATAGTTCTGATTCGAGATTCTAATCCGATTATGCATTGCTTTTGCCACAGTCGGGAACTTCGGACAGAGATCATCCACCGTCAAGTTCTTCGTTGGTTTCATCGCAAATGCCGCTTTAAACCCCTTGATTCCGGTAGGTTTAAAATTTCTCGTGTTTCAAAGATCGGTGGTAGTATCCCAATCAACATACATTTCAGATTTTATTTTATCTACGATGGAAGTCAAATCGTATTCGAACTTGATATTCTTTTTGGATTCCGCCATTGATGAAAATTGAAGGTTTTAGGAGGAAAAGAGAAGTTTTGAGAATATGAAGAATTTTATGTGTGCGTAAATGAATATAATGCACACGAATGTCTATTTATATGGACAAATATAATAATAAACAATTATTAGAATGATAATTGCACTGTAAAAGTGTGAATATAGCCTTTCGAATCGCCATTAATGCAATTATGGCATTTATTTTGAAACGTGCACGAATAATATTTAATATGTCGCGCGTGAGGTTGAGACGGTTCATATTTCGTAAACCGCCTCCACTTCGCGCGTGAAATATACTCGGTGTGTTTCAAAAATGAATTTGATAAAATTTCGGGTCCGTAGTAACTTCTCCCTGACATAGTTACTTATTTGAGAAAATACTTTTCGATTAATTGGAGAGATAAAATAAAATATTATTGTTTTTAGAAAACAAATATGAACCCTTATCCTTTTATTTTGTAAAACAAACTATTTCATTTCACCTGAGTAACTTCAATAAATTAATGAATGATAGAGTGAATTATGATATTAAATTCATATATTAATTATATGAACCCAATATTCATAATTAAAAGTATTTAAGAAAACTTCCCGATTTTTCTCCTTATGCGGATTGATAGCATCACTTTATCACATTACTTGAAACCCTTGGATAAATTGACCTTGTCTTGCATTTCGAGACATGTAAACTTTATTTTTCTGAAATCACGACACTTAGACAAATTGTTAGTAACAAGAGTAAGTCGGATAAGGTTCAATAGTCATCGATTACGTAGAAGTAAGTTGACTATTACATCCTTATCGAGTTACTTATGTTAGACAAGTAATTATCAAGTCGATATGGTCAATATGACTAATCCTTGATTCTTGATTCCAATGAATGGAGATCAATGATATCGGCTACTGATTGTCCTTTGACTTATATCTTGTCGATAATTCTTTCTAAACATAATAGACCAAAAGAGAAAGACAAGGTAAATTCAAGAATTTTGATCAAAAGATGACTAAAGAAGCATCTAATCATCCTAATTCTACCTTTGAAAGTTCTTTAAACCTTGTCTCTGCAAGAGGCTTTGTCAATATGTTCCGCTTTTTGAAAATCGGTCGGGATTTTCTCAAGTCTCGATATTGCCTTTTTCAACATGATCTCGAATGAAATGATGACGAATGTCAACATGTTTGCACAGTATGTAAGACTGGGTTACGGGTAATAGCTATGGCACTATTACTATCACAAAAGATTGGTACATCTTTGGTGATAATGTTATAGTCCCTTAGGCATTGGTGATCCCAGTTAGTGTGAACAACAACTCCTAGCCGCCATGTACTCGGCTTCGGTAGTAGAAGTAGCTACAGAGGTTTGTTTCTTAGACAACCATGAAATCGGCTTACTTCCCGAAATTGGCAAGTTCCGGATGTAGATTTCTGTCTATCTTACACCCACCAAAATCTGAATCGAGTATCCCGACAACTCAAAGTTATCGTCACCGGATACCACAATCCTACATAGATTGTACTTTTCAAATATTTAACAATCTTCTTTGCGGACTTCAAGATGACTCTTTTTAGGTTTAGCTTGAAAACGTGCACATACACCCACCGCAAAAGAAATGCCAGTCTACTAGAAGTTAAGTATAAAAGAGAGCCAATTAAACCTCTATACCGTGTCACGATCGGTGTCTTCCCCTTTCTCATCTAGATCCATTGAAAAATTTGTCATCATAGGTATTTTGGCTTCTCACTGGTACCTATTCGAATTTTTCAATAAGATCTTTGGTGTACTTTGCTTGACTTATGAAAATTCCTTTCTTTGTCTGCTTAATTTGAAGTCCAAGAAAGTATGTCATCTCTCCCATCATGGAAATTTCAAATCTTGAGGAATATCTTCTAATCCATCACGGTAGTGTAGTCGTGCGATCGGATGATATGGAAGAACTCTCGGCTTCCTTATCTTTATTCATGTCCGATGTGTCCTCCTCATCCGATTCCGACTGCGTAAGTAGAACTTGACCGATTTCTTGATATTTAATGTTAAGATCTTGACTATCTTGGTGACATCATACGTGCTTTCGAGACTTAGAAATTTCGTCAAAAACAACATGTGGTGTTTCTTCCACACATAATGTAATCTTATTAAAAACTCTATATGCTTTGGATACGGATGAGTATCCTAAGAATATCCCTTCGCAATCTTAGCATCAAAAGTTCTTAATTTAGATTTTCCATTATTATGGATGAAACACTTACAACCAAATATATGAAAATATGAAATTTTTGGTATTCTACCCTTCCATATTTCATAAGGAGTTTTGCATTTATCTTTCACAATTAAACACCTATTTTGAACAAAACATGCGGTATTAATGGCTTACGCCCCAAAACTGTGTGGAGTGTCATACTCGAGATAACATCGTCCTTGCAGCCTTCCTTCAAGGTTCTGTTTCTCCTTTCTACAACTCCATTTTGCTGGGGTGTTCTTGCGAGATGATGTTTCATGTGCTATACCATTCTCGGTACAATAGTTAGTAACAAACGAGTTTAGAAACTTCAAGACCTTTATCACTTCTAATCTTGACAATATTTAGTCCTTTTTCATTTTGAATTCTTTTGAGAAATTAGGAATTTTTGTTACAGATCTCATTCTTTTTGTACAAGAAAATAACCCAAGTGAATCTAGAAAAATCATCTACAATCACTAAAGTATACTTTCTTCCACTAAAACTTAGAGGTGTAAGCTGGACCAAAAAGATCCATGTGTAAAAGTTCCAAAATCCTTTCGTAAAGCAGGGACCATTTATTGTTTTGAAAGAAGTTTTGGTCTGCTTTTCCTTTTTGACAAGCATCACAAATATGATTTTTCGAAAATATTTTATCTGGAAGTCCTTTGACTAAAGATTTTCTTGCTATTTTGTTAAGATTTTTGAAATTTAAATGACTAAGGCGTTTATGTCATAGCCAACTTAAATCTTGAACTCTTAGCAATAAGACAAGTATCCTTAGGGCAACTCTTGAAATTTGCAACATAGATATTACCTTGTCGACTCAGCAAGTAAAATATTTTCGTTTAAACCATCCAAAATATAACATGCATCATGAGTGAATTTTACACAATATCCTTTGTCACAAAGCGTGAGAGATAATAGATTATGTTTCAATCCTTCCACAAAATAAACTTCATTAACCTGGACATCTCCAATCATTAGAGTTCCAACTCCTTTGGTTAGACCAAAATTGTTGTCACCGAACATTACCCGAGGTCCATCTATCGTCGATAGTTAGAAAGAAGTCTTTTCTCATAAGTCATATGCTTAGAACATCCACTGTCTATATACCGGATGACTTCAAGAACATCTTCTCATTCAACTATCTCCTTATTTCCCTGCAATCACAAATTAATTCTTAGGTACCCTTTGTGTATTGGGTCCTTTCTCGTCAAGTTGATACTTAGGTATCCGTGATAAACACATTCAAGTTTTTCGTAGACCAATGATTTAATTTTGCAACCATATCTCTGCCTACTAATATTAGACTATCTAGATCAATTTTATTTAATTGATCTCTAGTGATTGTCTTATATCTTGGAAAGAATGGATACGACTTGCTTCTTCCATCAAAACCATTATACTTTGGAAACAACTTTGATTTAGTCTTTAGATTTCTTTTGGAAACATTTCTCCTTATCTCGTATTTTCTCTTTAGATTTATCGGATGAGGTGATTTGCTCCTTAGATTTCTTTGGACTAAATTCTGTCTTTTCCATAGTCTTAGTGGCTTTGACAAAAACTCTTGGTTTGATAGAATCATTTTTCGTGTTCCTATCAAAACCCAATCCAGCTTTTATCACTAGGCTTCGAGAAGTACGAAGATGTTATTAATTGTAGACCGAGAATTATTAAGATGTCCTAACTTGAGATTCAAATCTCTGTTAGTCTTTTTAAAATTCTCATTCTTCATATTGATATTTGAAAATTTAATTTTTAAAGTACTCAATTCTTTTTCCAACTTATTGGTTTTCTCGGACGAGGAACTAGTAGAAGTCTTAGATTGACATTCCCCTTGAATGTACAATCTAGATTCTTCCTTGTCCCCTGTCGATGTTCCTTTGTTAGACTAAGAATTTGATCCTTTAAACTTAAATTTTCAGTCTCTATCTGTTTATAAGCGAGATAAAGTTGTCTTCGAGATCTTTTAGAAGCTTGTTAATAAGACATGGATCGATTGAACAAGTTATCATTATCATTGTCTCGAGGATGAGTAATAGTTTACCTCCTTAGCCATTAGACAAATGTCATTGTCGACCCGAAACTAGATGAGGATGAGGATGATGATGTCTAATGTGTTTCCTCCTTTTCGCTAAAAGAGCTCGTTGATCTCGCATACCTCCTATCCCGTTTCTTCCTCTTTTCTTCTCTCTCTCTCTAGGAGTGAGTTGAGGACAATCATAGCTAAAATGACCAGGTTTATTGCGGTATATAACAGATATCTCCTCTATCTGATTTTGGACTATTCTCACCTCGTCGATTGGTGATTTAAACCTTTTCACCGGATCCTTCTTTTTGTCATTGTCTGAATACTTCTCTTCCTTGTCGATTTATAATTTTGACGATTAAACTGTCTCTCTTATTCCTTTTATACTTCATCTTGAGTCTCTCATATCGCCCGATTAATAATGTCATTTCCTCCTTTACCGACAAATCGATGCCTTAGAAATCTTGTCGAGAATCTTCTTGATGAAGAAATGCCACAGTCTTTCCGTATAGATGACTCTGCCTCATCTTCTTCATCTTCAATGTGTATATCATATTCCAATGCTTTCGAGATGAGAAAATAGAGTATGATGTGATATAGATGACAGAGTTCTATGTTGCTTTGAGAATATTTGATTTTTCCCTCCATCTTTTGCTCAATGATCCGAGTACCTTATTATTAATTTCCTTCTCGGTGTAGGTTTTACCCAAATCAAGACTTTGTTCACTAGATTAGTCAATCTCACATCTAATTGATCCACGCTTTCTCCATCTTTCATCTTGAATGTATCAAATGCATGTAAGACAGATCATAGCTTTATTTTCTTTAACTCGTTACGACCCTTCACAAACACTTGCAAGAGTCTCCCACATATCCTTAGCGCTTTACATCTTTTAACCTTTTCTATCCAGTCTTTGCTCAATGTCTCTATAATTTACGTCCTTGCTACTGATCCAAATTGTGAATTTTCCTTTCATCATTAGTTAACTCAAGACTCTTCTTTTCTTGTTGACTTCTTGTAACGAGAAGATTCTGCTCCAGTGCTAACAACTCCATGATAGAATTTTATCGAGACCTTCCTCAAGAACCTCTTCCATACGGTCATGAATGGCCTTCAAATGATTCTCCATTACGAACTTCCAATAATCATATTCTTCGATAGAAAAATCAGCAAACTCTGGTTTTCTTACTTTTAACAGAAGACATTGTAAATCAAGATGCTAAAAGACGACTTATCGAAATGTTAGTGACTCGATAATAAGAAATCAGATTTCAACAAGAACTCGAAATTTCAAGACCACAAATCTTCTATCGTAACAACTTAACACTGCTCTGATACCACTTGTTGGGTCCCTTTAGAAAGAGTTAATCACAAAAACAATGCCCTCTAGTGATAATCTAGAAGGGGGATGAATAGATTATCAAAAACTTTTGAACTTAGATAATCTATCAACTCCAAAAACAATTCTAACAAATGAAACAATTGTTGATTCAACTCAATTTAGATAGGATCTAAAGCTTTATCGAGATATTGAAATTTGTGATCAAGAAACAATCAATGAAAACAAGTAAAAACAATAAGAAGAAACAACACCGGATTTATAGTGGTTCGGATCAAACGATCCTACGTCCACTCTCCTTCCTCAAACTTGAAGAAGGGCCTTCACTTACTTACTTTCTTCTTCTTGCCGACTTACTTACAAAGATGAATCTTCAGCCTTACAATTAATACTTCCTAATTTACTGAATATCTATGGCTTGAAGATCTAATGAAAAAGTGTTCTATAAACACTAAGAACTGGAAACGTACAAAACGCGTTCGTGAATGTGTATAATTTATGTTGCTTGTGAATACAAAGTATAATGATGAGTGCAAAGTGTCAAAAGTTTTTTTACTAAAATAATTTCTTATCCCTATTTATAGAGATCTTCTCCTGGTAGTTGTAACTTCTTTGAATTCGGTTTTGATCGGTTATAACAATATAAGCGAATTACAGTAACTCCCTCTTGAGTTATTGAAACTGCTTCTTGAATCTTTGTATGATATTTCTCTAACACCTCATCGTCTCGATGTTTACTTCACCTCGTCCTCATCTTCTTTTCGTCTAAGTGTTTTAGTCTTGTACTTCAACAATCTTCGTGTTGTCCTTGTCGATATCTTGACCTCATCGATATTCTCTTACTATACGAACATCGTTCTTGTCGATATCTTGACCTAGTCGATATTCTATACTTAGTTTTATTTATAAAGAAATACTTCACTGCCTATACAGGATGCTCATTTGTCATCCTATTTTACACTTTTAACACATCAAAACTAAATACAATTTTCTTTTCCTAACGGGGTTACCGGGTGCTAATCGGTGGGAGGTTGTTCTTTGCTCTGGAGCATCCATAAGATTTCTACAATCTGATATCCTTGTGCCTCACGTAAATTAATCGTAGTGGAGTCCGAGTTGTTGGCAAGAATAAGGTGGGTCCAAAGTCATAATGGGAACACGAGAACAACAAGAAGAACACAAGCAAGAAAAACAATTAAACCCACAAATAAAAAAACAACGAGAAAATTAAAATAAGCAATATTAAAATAAAATATTGGGTTGCCTCCCAACAAGCGTCTTTTTTATTGTCGTTGGCTCGATATAGAAAGTTTATTTCAACCAATTTTGCCCATATATGTGTACTTCAAGTGCTTAGGAGGTGGCTTCAATTCAAGCTCCGGTTCTTGATGGCTTTGGCTCCTTTATTCTCCCATTGCATTATTCACGAATTTTTCCTCTAACCAATTCCTGCAATTAAGCTCAAAGCTTCTTGTACAATGGGCTCAATGACACTCACAAAGAAAAAGAGAGTCGGACTCATTAGAAATTTTCTTAGCATCAAGGATATTAAATTGAGTAATCTGCCGTCAAATTCCATTGTGAGAGTCCCCTCACGAACATCTCTTTTTGTTTGGGAAGTATTCAAGAATGGTCTTCCCAACAAAATAGGTGTGGAATCCATCGGGTTTCCATTCATATTTAATATATAGAAATCAGCAGGATACATCAATTGATTTACCTCCACGAGGACGTCCTCAACTACTCTAGCAGGGTAGATAAGACTTTTTATCGGCTAGTGAACAACAACTCAGTTTCTCTCAATGGCCCGATACCTAGCTGCTCATACACGCCAAAGGCATGACATTAATAAGCGGCCCCAAGATCAAGCATAGCTTGCTCCATCTTATGGTTCCCTATCGTGCAGGGATTACGAACATGCCCGGATCCTTTTGTTTTGAGGGCAATTTCTTACGAAATACTGCCGAGACCGTCTCTCCCATGAAAATTTTCTCATCACCAGCCAATTTACGCTTGTTGGTGCACAACTCCTTCAAGAACTTAGCATATCTCGAATTTACTTAATTGCATCCACCAAAGGTATGTTAATTTTAACCTTACGGAACACATCTAACAACCGCTGGTCCTTGACATTTTTTTCAGCTTTTTTTTACCTCGGGAAGGAAAGGGTAATTCATTAGTAATAATGAGAATTGAACTACGAGAATTTACCTCATTTTTACGTTTCGTACACTCGACACTAACACCGACACTCAAGGGGTCAAACATTAGTACATTCTCGCATCCGCATTTTTCAACAGCCTTCCTCGATCTCAATTGGCTCGCCTCATGCCTCAATCGATCCTTAGGCATCTTAGAATGCCCTCATCTCCTGGCACAGCCTCTGTCCCCATCTCCCCACTCTGTTTGGGTGCCGAAATTTCTTCTAATTGCTTACCACTCCTTAAAGTGATGGCACTCACATTTCGAGGATTAATTTCGGGTTGGGCCGACAATTTACCACTATTTTGTGCTTGGAGTTGGGCTGAGGGCAGTTGCTATCTCGACTCATTTGTGACTCCAAATTCTTACGCCTGATTCCAAATTCCTCACAACAACTTGTGTTGCTTGCTGGATTTTCACCGTATTAGTTGCCATGGATTTCACCAAGTCTTCCAATGATGGTCCTGAACTTCCTGCACTCTTATTTTGTCCCATAGAATCAACACCACGATCATTACCTTTAAATAATTGGAATTTTCGGTCCGAATATTGAGGTCTTTAAATATCCACTGCTGATTGTTTTGTTGATTCCCATATCGAAGATTAGGATGATCCCTCCACCAGGTTATAAGTGTTAGAGTGTGGGTCATATCTTCGACCTTGGGAATTCCCAAAACTAAGCGCATTGGCATCTTTGCTCTATCTCATCATTCAAAATTTTGCGGTCATCGGTAGTATGTTCCGTAGTAGAGCAAAGTCGACATGGTCTCACTTCGGTGAGTCTTGCCATTCATCATCATCTCCATCATACGGCAATTTCGCAAGGCATCATCCTTTGACTCATTCACGGGCCTCAACATAGCATTACGTGTACCGAATTGCTGAGTATTTCCTGCCATATTCGATATCAACTCACGTGCACTGTCGGGGTTTTCTTCATCAAAGCTCCTCCACTAGCCGCATCAATCATATTCCGATGCAGTGATGGAAAGTCCCTCATAGAAATATTGTATAAGCGGTTGATCACCGATCGATGTTGTGGACATGAAGCTATAAGACGCATAAAATGCTCCCAATACTCGTACAATGTCTCCCCTTGACCTTGTGTAACACACGAAATTTCCTTCCGTAAAGCGCCACTCGAGTGGCTGGGAAGTAGTGTTGGAGAAATATTTTTCCAATTCATTCCATGTAGTGACACTCTGGGTGGCAAGAAATATAACTAGTCTTTTGCGGTGTTCTTAAGTGCAAAGGGAAATGCACTCAACTTTACATGTTCCGCTGAAACTCCAGTTGACTTCATGCTTGAGCACACCACATGAAATTCCTTGAGGAAAGTATGTGGGTTTTCACCGCAAGACCATGGAAAGAAGACAATAAATGAATTAATCTGATTTAAGCTCAAAATGAACATTATCGGCAAGAAGAGCAGAATAGTAATGCAAAGAGGTTGATAGTTTATAGCTGGGTTTGCCAACTCATCCATCATCCTTTCTTGCTCCGGTGCAGCCATATTTTCGAAGTTAGTCTCAAAACTTGGCTCTTCACTAATATCACTTCCTTCACTACTCGTTTTGCCTATCGGTGAGAAATCAATCTGCCGACGTGCATGAGTATCCTTCCTAAGTCTCCTTGTTGTTCTTTCTACCTCTGAATCAAATGCAAGTTGTTTATCACGTTGTGAACGCGTGATCATTCACTGCAACAAAATTCTTAAAGCAGACATCGAGAGGGTCGGTGTTAGCAAGCGAATAATAGAAAATAAAATTCTTGAACATTCAACTATACTTTCCAGTTCATAGAATTTTTTTCACAAATTTTTCGAGAAACAAAACGGACACTAAGGGGATCGGTGTTAAGCTAATCCCGTAAACAGGAACAAGTCGAAGCAGATTCCAGGATTTTTTTACTTTTTTCAGAATTTTCCAACACAAATTAAAACACGAAGAATTCAACAAAATTAATAACCATCCCGACAACGGCCAAAATTTGTTGTCTTGTTGCCGGTACTCCAAAAATATATTAAATCCCAACCCAACCTACTAATGTAGTAGAGGCAAGTAAGGGTCGATCCCACGAGGAACAAAGTAATTTAATTGAAATAATTCGTGTGAATAAAGCGGTAAAAATAGGGGGATTGATTTTCGATTCTAATATTCACTAAAATAAATATTTAACAAATTAAATTAAAATAAATCACGCTAGTATGAGTAAATAATATGAGAAACAATCTAGCCCTCGGATAGCTTTGATTGTAGGATTACGGCAAGCGGTATTAAGACCAATCAAGTTTATCGAACCCAAAGGAATAAGTATGCAATGAGGCCCTAGAAATACAAGTTCTTGGTGATTATTGTTGCAACAAGGTTTTGGCACTAAAAACTACAATATAATTGCAAGAATTAAAATTCAAACTCTATGCAAGCAATTAATCAAATACCTAATATGCAAAAACAAGTAACTTGGTTTCAATGGGGAATTGGGGTGCTAGGGATAATATCCATCAAGGAATCAATGATCAACGAGCTATGATTGAATCAAATTGCAAATCAACCAAGTTAGAAAGCATGAAACCATCATGCAATTAATCTCTCTATTACTAACACAATGCCTAATGTGAGTATCCTTAGTGCAACTAATGTCTCAATTAAGAAGCACCCAATTCATACATTCATACACAATTATAACCCGATTAATCCCTAATCACGTTAGCTCAACTCGCCTATTGCTAGGGTGATCAAACATTAATCTAAAGAGATAATTTTGCATGAAGCACATTGAGAATCACAATTAGGAAGCAATCTAACTCAATTAATCAACAATTATCAACAATCATAGCATAAGACAATCACTTCATCCTCAATTTCAATTATCACAAGCACAAGAGTATTAGCCCATGGTGCAAAGAGCAAAACCCATGGGTAGAAAATCTAAGTAAGCAATTAAGAAACTAATCAACACAAACAATGAATTAAAGGAATTAAGTGGAAGAACATCACCAATAGAATCCAAATCAATAGGAATGCTTGAATCTTCAAAATAGTCTTCAATACAATTCTCTTCTCCACACTTGAATTACAACTTGAAAATGAAAAACTAATGGATCAAATCACTAATCTAAGGTAAAAATGCTTGAAATCTATCTAAATCTATTAATCTAATCCAATTACAAAGAGAATTAAGCTATGGAATGAGAATTTCGCCAAAAAAACTATAAAATAATTGTTCTAATCTAAGCTAGGAAGAATATGCTCTGTTTTCCGCTCAAAATGGGTTAAATACAAAAATTTCGGTTTTGGGCATCCCTCAACTCGAGGTTGTGGCCCTTGAGTCGAGGTCTTTAAGTCGCTATCACGTTTTTGCAAATTTGCCTCCAGCCCTCGACTCGAGGGATCTCCTTTACTGTCCCTCGACTCGAGGGCTGAGCCTCGAGTCGAGCTTGCCTCCATTTTTGAAATTCAACGTATTGCCTTCACCCTCGGGTCGAGGCCCTGGACCTCGACCAGAGATCGAGTCCAGGAATTTTCTCGACCCGGGCTCCACCTCGACCCGTTTTCGCCCGTCTCGATCGTCTCTTCATCATATGAATGCCGATACTCTCGGTTTGGCCAAATTCCACCGATTTACCTGTAAACGGGACGAAAAACATCAAATATCTCACAAGTAATACTTTTTAGGCAAGGTAGTGATACTCTACACAATTAAGCACAAAATCTAACACTTTTGATCACTTTTTGCACTAAAATACACCCTAAAAACATGCATCAGATTCACTCCAATCATAATACCCCCAAACTTAAAGTGTTGCTCGTCCTCAAGCAACATAGCAAATAAGCACAAAAGAGTGAATTGATTGCAATTATGTCACATGGCACCATAGAAGAAATAGAAGACAATCGAACTCATCAATGAACATAAATCTCAATGTAGACCCTCAACTAGCAATCATGATAGATCATGCTCAACAAATGGGACATTAAATACTTAACACATTGCTCCTTCCATGGAGTGTTTCACTTATCACTCAAGTGTATGAAGGTTAAATGCACTCAATCATCAAATTCACAAACATGCACACCATAAGCTTGCCAAATGACTCATTCTCAATCACAATCATTTGTGTTCAATCAAGAATCAAAGAGGTCTTTTATCAAGGTTTTAATGTAAGATCTTTGGAATGGGTGGATACATTTAGGTAAGAGTGACTAACATAGTGGAGACTTGAATGTTAGCTAAGCAATACAATACACATCTCTTTAATCTTCATCAAGCAACGCTCTTTCTCTTGCATTTTAAAGTTCAATCACCACCATTCTTTTGAGCTTTTTTCTTTTAAGCTCACAAATTGAATTTTTCTCCTTTTTCATGTTCACATTTTTTCACAATTCAATTTTTTCACAACCTCTTTTTTCTTCTCAATCATCACTTAGCTCAACATCTTTCCACCACACTTTTCATGCAAATCACCATCTTTAGCCAACAATCAAGCTCTACTAAACATAGGACAGTAAGGCTCATGAAAATAGGCAAATGACTTCAATTTCACTTGGCCTGCTAAAGAATAAGGATATAAGGCTCAACATGGCTCACTTAGGAAATCAAATGTTTTTGGTGGAGAAAAATTTGGTTATGTGACTCAAAATATCAAACATGGCCTCTTATCACTTTCATGACATCTCACAAAGATCAATTTCAACAAGTCCAAAGACAAGTTCTAGCAAACAAATCCATGAATGATGCACTCACAAAGAAATTAACTCAACCGTATAAGATGTACAATTATAAAGGCACAAAAGCTAACGGGCTTAAATTGAGAAATGAATCAAGAATTTTCAATCACATTCATCTTTACACAATTATCAATTATGCTAGCTTCAAGCCACATATCAACTCATGATCATATCAAAATTCAATTTATCTTGCAAATCAAGCACAAGTGCTCATGTACATAATCGAAGCACACTCACTATATCAACAATGATAACTCAAAGATATGCAATAAATCTACAATTAAGCTCAAGATAAATCAAACCCAAAAATAATCAAGGAATCCAAGATATCAACATAGCATAATCATCATCATAGATAATAAAGCTCAACAAATCCAAAACACCATGATCATCCATACACATCATCATAAAAATCATCATCAAATCCAAAGCATCAAGTACAATCCAAACAACCACAATTCATCAAATCAAATACAAATCACCTAGAGGAAATACTAAGAGAGCTAAAGAACTAAAGGAGAGAGATAGGATATAGGGAGTCGCCACTAATAATCGGACGGCGGCGGTGGAGGAGGGTAGTGGCCCGGCCCGAAATTCCACGAGCTCATCTGCTGGAGGAGTGCGTACATATCATGCCGATTCTTAAGAGACTCTTCCTACATCCTCCTCGTATCCTCATTGAATCTAGGGAACTCCTCCTTCATGCGGTAGCACTCATCCTGTTGTGTCGTGCACTCGAGCCGCATCCTCTCGACTGCCGGCCCACATCTCCTCTGTGAGGGTCCACTGTCTCGCAATTAACTACCGGCCTCATACTCCCGACTACGCATCTCATCCTACCGGTAGTAGTTAATCTCGGCCTCGCATCCTCATCCATCTGCACCGGCTCCTCTGCCTGCTCCTCCTCACGCATCTTCTTCTTCTTCATTTTCTTCCTCTCGCATCCGCAGCCTTCTCTCGTAACTCCGACCGGATCTGCCCGCTGCTCATCCTCATCCTCATCCTCATTCGGACTCACTCCATGCTCTCGGGTGTGGCGTCGATCACTTCGGTGTGTCTGCGTGACCATATCCGAGGTTGATAGTCACATATCCTGGAGCATCGAACACTGCCGTCAACCTCTTGTTAGGAAGAGGGAATCGGCCATCGAGGTGCCGCTGAAAGCACCAAGTCCTACCAATGAGGTCGAGAGTCTTCATACACCTCATGGTATCACCATCAAATCTGGGCCCTCAAGTGCTCGCAGTTATACGTTGGAATGCCCAAGTGCTCGGCAATAAGAGTGATCAAACCTCCAAAGTGTATCTTCTTGAATTTAGTGCTCGTCACCCTCTCGAATAGATAGCAAAGGTAGGCCGTAGCAATAAAACGGACTCCGTGGAGGAAACACCAAAGCACATAAAGCTCTTTAAATACTACGGCTCCTCCCTCGATCTAGCAAATATCGTGCTAGACAGGATCTTCTCAAGATACCTCATCACCGGGTTCCGAATCCTCGTACTCTTCGACTTCCCGGGAATGAATTGCGGCTGTTCGAGTGCCCCGAATCTGAGATCCTCCTCCGTAACTTTTTGGCATTGTACTCTCTCCGAATATTAAGCGGTGAGACATCTGGATGCTGCCGGTGCACCGATGATCTCATTGATCTCGTTCACGGTCAATGTATACTCGTTGCCCAAACAACTCAAAGGTGATAGCCCGGGAAACTTCGCCTTTCTCGGCCTTGTCAAACTTCACCGTGCAGAGGAACTCGAGAGTGAGCCCAGTAGGTCCGCGGCCTCTTAGTCAAGAAGCCGAACGTGCCAATCTGCTCGAATAATCGAGGATGTCCTCCTCTATACCTATGGAGACCATACGGTTATGGTCTACAAGGCGGGTCTTTACCACCTTGTTATAGATCTCCGCGCATGCATGATATGCTTCCTCCATTTATAATCATCCCACTGAATTCCTAATTGTGCTGGCATCTTCTCGTGCGAATCTAATGGCTTGGTCTCTCTTCCTAAACTCCTCATCAAAAATTATGGTCGTCTACCCCTCGAAACATGTTTCCCGCAAAATTTCCTAAGGCAATAATTAACAACCAACAATAGTAATACGAGCAAAAATATGATATCAATTAAGCACATGAACGAGTCAATCGTCACAAACTCCAATCACAATCACAAACAATCCCTAATGAATAAGCAATAAGCCTCACAATTGGTCAAAAATCCAACTAAGCAAATAAGATCAATAGAAGTGCTTAATAAATCCCCAAAATGCATACCCAATAAGAATGACCTTAACAACTAACATCAACAAATAGGCTCACAAAAATTATGCAATTAGGCACAATAAAATGTCCAACAAAAATAAGCCATCTCATCGAGTATTTAGACAAATAGCAGTCACAACTCATGCACTTCCATCATCAATCATGCAACACTTGACTCAATTTGTATACATACTTTCACTAAGAATTTTCAAATCAATATGCAATTTCATTCCCAAGCCAAATTTTCACTAAGGCATAAGCAATAAATCACAAGACTCTAGCATGCCTTCTATTTCACAAAGCAATTCAAATTATCCATCCAAAAAGCTCAAATTTCGTCCAATATACAGCGCACATAAAGTGTTTGTAAGAATGCCCATATGAAATCTCCAAACAAATGCAAATTGGCAAAATTCACAAAGGCCCATGCAATAATCGATACAAAAACCGAATTAGAGAGTCAAAAGGTGAGAAATGCGTACCTTGATTCAATGAATTTGGCCTAGGAACGAGAATTGAAGAGCACCCACACACTTCTCAAAAATCCCCAAATTTGAATCTCACAAACCCTCAAAATTATAAAATTGATGAAAGGATGATGATTATGAAGTAAGAAATCAATGTATGATCGGTGAAGATGGGCAAAATGATCGGAAATAGGAGAGGAAGGAAAGGGGATCGGGTATTAGGGTAGCAGCCTCGAGTCGTGGCTGCTTTGTGAATCGATGCGTCTTTTAATAAAAATCGCCACCTTGACTCGAGGCTCCACCCTCGACTCGAGGGATTCAAAAATTTCAACCTCGACTCGAGGCTCGGACCTCGACTCGAGGGATAAGTGGTTTTGCAAAAATGACTAAGGATGGACACCTCGGCCCGAGGGCTGGGTCACCTCGACCCGAGGTCGAGTCCAAAGAAATTTTTACGAATTCCCGGACCCGGTCCGACCCCGAAACTCCTAAAAATGACCTATATGACCCCAACGAACCCATATATGCAAAAACTAACCGCTTTGGTCCCTCGATTTAAGCCCGGTCGCTCATTCGATCGAGGAGACCGGGGTCTCTTCCTTTTTGCTCATTTTTCACCAACTTTTAAGCTTTTCTCCTTTTCGATCTTGAATTCCATTGCAATTTCGATCTCTTCCCATCAAATGTGATGAGTGTACCTACAATCGAGCACAACAATCATCAAATCATTACCACTAAGAGATGCACGTAAACAATAAATGATCAACACCCCCAAACTTTGAATGATAGCATGAATTCAATGTTTGGAATGAGAGCGATACAACTATATACAACTCCAAATGATATCAACAATAAGCTCAATACTTCAAATATATCCCATAGCAAAATATCACAATCTCCTAAGCTTCGAGCAATTAATTCCAAAGAAATTCTCAAAGAAATGTACCAAAAACAAAAAGCAACAAACACAAACACACCAAAGCAACAAAAAGGATGGGTTGCCTCCCATCTAGCGCTAGGTTTAACGCCCTTTGCCGGACGGAACTCAAGGAGTTCACACTTCCCTTTCCTCGAAGACATGAGGATCCTCCTTATGCCTCACTAAATTGTCTTTTGCAAAAAGGCAACATCCCCACTTGTCTTCTAAGAGGAGCTTTCCTCCTTCCTTTATTTTCTTCACCGTCAACACCTCCTTGAGTCTCTCAACACCTAGTAAACGGCTCCAATTCGACTCGCTCCACACCACTTGGTCTCCAACGTCAAAGCTCACTTCCTTCTTCTCAAGTGGTGTTCTTTTCTCCTCTAACACCCCAAACTTGAGTCTTGCTCAAGCTTAGTCAAAGTCTTCTCACATTCTTCAAGCTTCTTATCACCGGGTCAAGCAAAGGCTCCATGAGAGCTTTCTCCTTCCTAAATATATCCAAAGAAACACAAGACTTGTTAGCAATTATTTTACAAGGAGGGATAAAATGCTCATTAACTAAAGAATTAGAAGAAGTAGAAGGTATAGAATCATCGCTATCGATGGGAGGGTATAAATTGATGATCTCTATGTATCCACACGTCTTCTTCTCCAATGTGCTTGGAGCAACTTCTTCCAATGGAGCTCTAGTAAACGTCACCTCCTCTCCATTATAGCTCAACTTGAGCTCTCCTTTTTCAACATTGATCATAGCTTTGCCGGTGGCAAGGAAAGGTCTACCAATTATGATAGATGCCTCAAGCTCTTCCTTCATGTCAAGAACAATGAAATCAACCGGGAAGATGAACTTGCCAACTCCTACTAATACATCTTCAATGATCCCAAATGGATGAGCATATGATTGATCCGCCAATTGAAGATTGATATTTGTAGGAGTCGCCTCTCCTAGCTCCAACTTCTTAAAAACGGACAAAGGCATGACATTTATACTTGCTCCCAAGTCACACAAGCCTTGGACATTCCCATTTTCTCCAATCTCGCAAGGAATTATGAAACTCCCGGATCCTTTCGCTTTTGAGGTAAGTGTCTTTCCAAAATCTCCTTGCGCTCCTCCACTAACTTGATCATACCCTTTTCATCCCATCTTCTCTTCTTAGACATGATTTCTTTCAAAAACTTCTTGTAGTGGAGTATTTGCTCAAGGGCATCCAATAGTGGAATATCAACATGCAAGCTCTTTAAAACCTCTAAAACTTACCAAATTCCTCATCAAGCTTCTTCCTCCCAAGTCTTTAAGGATAAGGAACCGGAGTGGCTTTCATGTGAACTCCCCATGCTTCTTTCTTGGACTTCTCTTCTTCTTTAGACTCTTCCTTTGCTTGAATCTCTTCTTCACTTGCCTTCTTCTCCACAACCACACTTTCTTCACTAGCCTTCTTTCTCTTTCTCCACCTCTTTCTCAATTTCCACTACTTTGGGTATCTTTGGGCCTTCATTCCTTGTTCCACTCCTTAGTTGGATAGCACTACAAAACTCCTTAGGATTAGACTCGGTGGTGGATGGATACTTCCTTATTTTGCAAGTGGTCCACCGTAGAAGAAAGCTTCCTTACCGTAGTAGCCAATTGTCCCACTTGATGCTCTATAGTCTTGAACCGTGTGTCCATTTACTTGCCAATGTCATCAAGCCTTGAGTCATTTACCTCCAACCTCTTCACTATCATACCAAGAAGCTCCTCCGTAGTGGCCTTCCCTTCATTATTCGGCGCTTTGGCACCCGGATCAAATCCGGAGGAAGTTGGACGGCGGCTCTCGGGTTGGTATAAGAAAAGTTTTCGTGTCTCCTCCAATTGTTGCCATTAAATTGAGCTTGAGGTTGATAACTCCCTTGAAGCCTACTTTGATAAGGCACTTGATATGGCCTTGCTCCTTGAAAATTCCCTTGATAGTTGCCTTGATAGCCTCCTTGATAAGGAGGCCTTCCCATATAGCTCACTTCTTCAACCGGCAATGGACTTGCACACATATCAACTTGAGGGATGGATGGACTCTCATTTTGTTGACTTTGGGAAGTAGTAAGAGCTCCTAAACGGTCCATCATAGTCATCATCATACTCTTCATCGACTCTATCTCCTCCACATGTGACACCCTATGATGTGCTCCACGATTAACCGACACTTGGAACGAATCTTGGGCAATGTTCTCCATTATCTCATTCATTTGCCCCACCGTCTTCGACCAAATAGAACCATTAGCACAAGCATTAAAAATGATCGATCCCCATCCGTCAAGCCATTGCAAAAATACATAATGGTTTGTTCCTCCGTAAAGCCATGTTGGGGACAATTAATAAGCAACATACCATACCTCTCTCAAGCCTCCAAGATAGTCTCTCCATTCTTTTGGCGGAAATGTGAAATCTCCTCCTTAGCTTGCACGGTTTTGGATGGTGGGTAGAACTTCATCAAGAATCTTTTGCTTAAGTCCTCCCACGTACGCACGGTCCCTGGAGGAAGTGAATTGAGCCATGCTTTGGCTCTCCCCTTAAGAGTAAAGGCAAAAGTCTTAGCTTCTTAGCATCTTCGGGCACTCCATTGTACTTGGTTGTGTCGGAAATCTCTAGAAATTGTGTCATGTGTTGATGAGGGCACTCCTATTTATCTTTCCCTTCAAATTGCTTTTCTCTAAGGATCCTTACAAGAGCGGAACTTATCTCAAAATTGTTGGCTTCTATTCTCGGCCTTGCTATTCCATCGTAGTGCTCATGAAGTTGTGGCTCAAAACTCTCTCAATGGCCTACCTTGAGGTGGAGGCTCATTCATTGGTTGTGGTTGGGCTTGTGGAATGTGAGGTGGCTCTTGATATCGTGGCTCATGATTATATGACATTTGAGGATAGTATGGTGGGAGTTGTTGTGGATGAGTTGAATAATATGGGTATTGGTGAGCTTGTGGAGGGTAGGGGTATGGATTTTGGTAGGGAAAGTGTTGTGGTGGCATCCTTGAGGGAAAGGGCCAACTTGAGCATTAAAGTTGTTCCCATGACCTCCTCCATTGTCTACTCTTCCTTCTCCATTTCCATTCAACTCCTCAATATGAGGTTCACCAACAACTCTCTCTTCATTCCTCAACTCTTCACCTTCCATTTCTTCCCTTCTTCTACCACGATTTCTTCTAAGTGTAGCTTCAAGTTCCGGATTGAATGGCAAGGGTGGAATACCACTAGACCTTATTATCATGCACCTACAATACCACCAATTCAAGTATCAAAATCCAACAAAAACAAATAAAATAAAAATACAAAAACAAACACAACAAGTAGCCACTTCAAACAATTCCTAAGTCTCACTATAGGCGCAAAAACTAAGTCCCCGGCAATGGAGCCATTTTGATTGTAGGATTCCGGTAAGCGGTATTAAGACCAATCAAGTTTATCGAACCCAAGGGAATACGTATGCAATGAGGCCCTAGGAATACAAGTTCTTGGTGATTATTGTTGCAACAAGGTTTTGGCACTAAAAACTACAATATAATTGCAAGAATTAAAATTCAAACTCTATGCAAGGAATTAATCAAATACCTAATATACAAAAACAAGTAACTTGGTTTCAATGGGGAATCGGGGTGCTAGGGATAATATCCATCAAGGAATCAATGATCAACGAGCTATGATTGAATCAAATTGCAAATCAACCAAGTTAGAAAACATAAAACCATCATGCAATTAATCTCTCTATTACAAAAACGAGTGCCTAATGTGAGTATCCTTAGTGCAACTAATCTCTCAATTAAGAAGCACCCAATTCATACATTCATACACAATTATAACCCGATTAATCCCTAATCACGTCAGCTCAACTCTCGCCTATTGCTAGGGTGATCAAACATTAATCTAAAGAGATAATTTTGCATGAAGCACATTGAGAATCACAATTAGGAAGCAATCTAACTCAATTAATCAACAATTATCAACAATCATAGCATAAGGCAATCACTTCATCCTCAATTTCAATCATCCTAAGCACAAGAGTATTAGCCCATGGTACAAAGAGCAAAACCCATGGGTAAAAAATCTAAGTAAACAATTAAGAAACTAATCAACACAAACAATGAATTAAAAGGAATTAAGTGGAAGAACATCACCAATAGAATCCAAATCAATAGAAATGTTTGAATCTTCAAAATAGTCTTCAATACAATTCTCTTCTCCACACTTCAATTACAACTTGAAAATGAAAAGTAATGGATCAAATCACTAATTTAAGGTCCACATGCTTGAAATTTATCTAAATCTATGAATCTAACCCAATTACAAAGAGAATTAAGCTATGGAATGAGAATTTTGCCCAAAAACTGTAAAATAACCGCTCTAATCTAAGCTAGGAAGAATATGCTCTATTTTCCGCTCAAAATGGCTTAAATATAAAAATTTCGGTTTAGGGCATCCCTCGACTCGAGGTTGGGGCCCTCGAGTCGAGGCCTTTAAGTCGCTATCACGTTTTTGCAAATTCACCTCCAGCCTTGAGTCGAGCTCCAGCCCTCGACTTGAGGATCTCCTTTGCCTGTCCCTCGACTCGAGGGCCGAGCCTTAGTCGAGCTTGCCTCCATTTTTGAAATTCAACGTATTGCCTTCACCCTCGGGTCGAGTCCAGGGAATTTTCTCGACACTGGGCTCCACCTCTGACCCCTATTTTCGCCCGTCTCGATCGTGTCTTCATCCTAAGAATGCCGGTACTTTAAGTTTGGCCAAATTCCACCGATTTACCTGTAAACGGGACGAAAAATATCAAATATCTCACAAGTAATACTTTTTAGGCAAGGTAGTGATACTCTACACAATTAAGCACAAAATCTAACACTTTAGATCACTTTTGCACTAAAATACACCCTAAAAACATGCATCAATTCACTCCAATCAAGCTTCCCTTTGAACGGTTTTCCTAACTCAAATTAATAACCACGACTATTCAAATTTTTACTCGAATCTTTTTCCTAAACTAGTGGTACGACTCAAATTAGTTCGAATCATTTCTTAAGTTTAATTAATCGTAAAGTACGACCCACCGATTAATCTATCCCAAGAATAATCTTAAAATATGTATTCGGATTTAATTCCTAGAATGCATTCGCCCTAAAACGATAAGAAAAATTAAGCTATGAAAATGAAACGTTCAATCATATAACTTAAATATTATTATTCCATAGAGTGATCTCGCCCTAGTTGCTACCATATCACAAAATTGTACAATTACGAATTACAATATGTGAATTAGCTAGAGATGAATAACAAACAAATTGGCGTGATTAATCCTAATCAATCCGTCATTCAAAACATGCAAATTATATGACCAAATAATAATAAAATCGAGACAAGAATTGAAATAGAAACGATTATACTAATTCACAAGAAAATCAAACCGTTCAAAGTTCTCGCATCCTCGAACTAGAAAATAAAAACTTAGCTACTAAACATGATTAAACGAACACCAAAAATAATAAAAATACTAAAATCCTTACAACTTGTCTTCACAAAAATATAAAACTCCCAGTTCTCCTTCTCAATTCTCCCGAAACTCCTGCGTAACCTTTTTGTGTCACCTTTCTCGCATATTCTTTCTTTTCTTTTTCCCTCCTCTCTTTTTCCTTGTCCAGTTCGTCCCCCTTTCCCAAGGTTGACTTTTGCATTAAGAAAATAATAATTTTCCTCTACAATCACTCCATTTCCCTTCCGAACGCACAAGTTTCGATTCTCTACTTCTCGGTTCCTCTCTCGGCTCCCAAAATTGCCTAATCACCTGTATTTAATAAAGAAATAAAATATCACAGTAAAAAGACAACAAAAGAAATAATATGTGGAAATAATAAAATTGTGGCACTTAATTGATAATAAAATAATTAAATTAACCACATAAAATACACACAATATTCCACCTATCACCATGCCACAACATAAGGTTTGTTTAAGTCTTCACTTGTTTAATATTGTTCAATGTATGGTGTTGTACAATTGAGTTGGTATTGAGTCTTGTAGCCTGTGCGGGATGATGATGGAGCAAATAGTGGCCGTGATTATTCACGTGATGAAAAAAATCCATGAGAAAGTTTGTCACATGCTTTCTTATTAATGTTTGTCACGTGAGACCATATCTTATTAAAAATATGCAATTTAGGTGAATCTAAACTAAATTTTACCCTAGGCTACCAAAAATTTAGTTTGTTAGTTTATAAGTTGTTTATGTTGATAAGTTGTTCTTGCGTGAACCAATCTCACCGTAAAGTTAGGTTACAATTAATATGTTGTAATAAAAGTAATATTTTCTAATAAAACAACTAATATCATTCAAAACTAATACCTTATACTCCCCGTCTCATAAAAGCTTTCACACTTTCCTTTTTGTCCGTCCCATTAAAAGTTTCACGCCCTTAAAATGGAAAACCCTTTATAAACTCCACCATCACAATTTTCACTAATTTACACAAATGTCATTACTTTTTACTCTCATATACACAACCCAATAAAGTTTTTTTATTTTATACATGAAAGTTTACAAAATTACCCTCAAAACCTCAATCATTACTCTTTTATCTTAAAGTGTGTACCCACTTACATATGAAAACTTTTCCGGACGGAGGAAGTAGTATAAACAAATAATACCATTAATTAAGATAACTAATACCCTTCAAACCAATTTCACGTATCTATGAATGCTATATAAGTTTAAATTCAACCTTTTGATTCCTACTACAGACTAATTTCCCTTTTTTTAAAAAAAAAAAAAAAAAAAAAAAGCTATAGACAAATTTTAAATAATTAAGATTCCTCTAGAGAATAAAATGATGAAATCCTTGATCCTACTATAGACAAATTTCTTTTTCTCAAAAAAATAAATAAATAAATAAATAAAGAAAAGAAAAAGAAAAAGAAAAAGGCGCTATAGACAAATTTTAAATAATTAAGATTCCTTTAGAGAATAAAATGATGAAATCCTTGATCAAACTACGGATACAATGAATATGTCTCAAGTTAAATTATGTTAGCAATAGTGTGAAATCAAGGAAACCAAAAAGCTTGTCCCGTATATAAAAACAAAACCAAGTAGTATTGTTTCTTTTTAATTAATTGCATATGCAGACTAAGGGACCTTTTGGCCTAATTACATACATCTATTGTGTGGTCAACTGTATGCATAAATTTGATTAGTATGTGGTCAACTGTGATGCATAAATTTGATTAGTATGGGTAGTGACAATCCTTTTAATTAAGTTGTTTTATGCCTTTGTATGAATATTCATTTCTCTTTTATATATAAATATAATATTGTAAACAGTCTAATATTCTTCTTATTTATTTAATTTATTTATGGGTTTCAAGAAAGAGAATGAATAGATGATCTAGTTATTGGGTTAAATATGGTAGACAGTCTCAAGAAAATCACAAGAAATTATTTACAAAATATAAATATATAGTTGAGACAGTAATGTCTTGTTTGGATCATTTGCTAGTGGGTAATTTATGTGTGTTGGAGTGGTAAGTCTTTTGCGAATTAGTTTTATCATGAATTCAAGATGGTATTAGTTGTTCTTTTATACAATATTACTATAAAATTAATATATTTTTTTATGAAACAATTAATATTTTAAAAAATATATACACAAAATTTAAATTATTTTCACGGTAAAAGCTGGTTTTACAAAGTATACTTTGAAGTTGAAGACGGTCTTTTAAATGCTCGATCAATGACCTAATTTTAACATATTACATTTATACTTTAATATAATTATTTTTGAATGGAGGTTCATTCTCTCTATATTTTATTTTTGTTATTTTTTTCAAAGTAAGATCTATATAAAGAGAACAAAATTCATTTACTTATTAATAAATTAAATTCTTAAAAATTAATAAAATTTAGAAAAACAAAAACTCTCTTTTGCGGTCTCCCGTTTTCTAGGATTTATGAAGAACACAACGTCAAAAATAAAATCATCACACATCCTTCACTTTATTGAATACAATTTACTGGTACCAAAAGTATATATTGAAACAAATTGATTATACAGATATTATTGATAAATTTGTTTCTCAAAATACTGGAAGAACATTCAAAATATTTTTTGTTGAGAGTTTATATTCATTAGGTTTTGTGGTGGAGTTTTCGGATACTAATTGCGTAATATACTGTTTTGTGAAATTCTCGTATAATTTCTCATCTTTGTTTATTGACAAGTATTTATTGAAATTTGATAACATTGTTTAGGTGGTTGAATTATTATATAAAATATATTGGATTTTCCCATTTATCTCTTAATCCGATATTCTCGTTGAATCAACAAATTTCGTTGAGATTTTTATGTTTCTTCTTCGTTGTGCTACATCAATTGGTAATCGTGAGCCGAGATATGTTTAAGGTATGTCTCGCAACATCCAAATGATATTCCACACAGTGGAAATAAAAATTCTCAGATGTGCCAAGATATCAATTTCATGGTAGAAAAGATATTCTCTCGACGAAGATGATGTTTATGAACCATATATCACTACAAAAAAAAAAACACATTTTGGCGAGGGGTTAAAGAGGGAATTGGCGAGGGCAAGGGGGTTGGCGAGGGTTTTAACCAAGAAAATTTGTCCTCTCTAAAAACCTCCTCGTTAACTCATCCTCGGCCCGCCTCGCTAGCTAACGAGGCGGATGCCCTCGCTAATTGCCGAGGAATTTTGCGAGGCCAGTGGCGAGGGAAATGGCGAGGCGGCTCGGCGAGGGAATTGGCGAGGGCAGGCCCCTCGTCTCGCCTCCCTAATTTTAAACCTAATAAAATAAAAAATTGCGGCGGGGGTATCAAACCCACGCCCCGGCCGCAGTCACTGGCCGGGGCAATTTTTCACGTGAGGCGGGTTTCGAACCCGCGACCTCCGAGAGAATAGGAGGAGAGGCTTAGACGCTTTACCGCTTGGGCAAAGCTAATCATTCTATATGATTTTGCTTTTAAATATATTAATATCATATTATATTCAATATTTTATATATTTAATTTATAATTTCTATTCAATTAAATTGTTATACTATATTTATATATTATCATTTTATAATTATTAATATTGTATATATTCAACTAAATTGTATACGATATATATTCACTATATGTACATATTGTCATTTATTATTGTTATTATTATTATTATAACATATATATATATATATATATATATATATATATATATATATATATATTATCATGTTTATAATTATTATTATTATAACATATATATTCAATTAAATTGTATACTATATTTACTATATATATTATCATTTTATAATTATTAATATTGTATATATTCAATTAAATTGTATACTATATATATTCACTATATACATATTATCATTTATTATTGTTATTATTATTATAACATATATATATATATATATATATATATATATATATTATCATGTTTATAATTATTATTATTATTATTATTATTATCATCACATATATATTCAATTAAATTGTATACTATATATATTCACTATATACATATTATCATTTATTATTGTTATTATTATAACATATATATATATATATATATATATATATATATATATATATATTATCATGTTTATAATTATTATTGTTATTATCACATATATATTCAATTAAATTGTCAACTATATTATCATGTGTATAAATATGTACTCTTAAACAATTAAAATTAATACTTTAAATAATTAAAATTCAACATCTTAATTAATTAAAATTCATACTGTAAACATTTAAAATTCATAAATTCTTAATTAACATTCAGAATAATTCATAGTTTTAACAAAAATAACGAATTCAAATTGCCGCCTAGAACCCCGGGACCCACGGATGACTGATCGTAACCACTCGGACCACTGGGAATACCACCATCGTAAGGAATCCTGCATCCCCGCAATAGCTCCTGGATTTGACGTTGCATGTTCGCCGTCAACTCCTCTCTCAAAGCCGACTCTCTTCGCTCCATCTCCTTCCGCACCCTCTCACGCTCCTCTTAGAGCGGCCGATCGACATCGATTGGTTGTAGGTGCCAATGGGAGGAGTACACGATGAGCAATAGTCGGAGGGGATGCGTGTGGACTTACCTGGTTGATCAAGACCCCGAACACGCCCGTGTTGTTTTCCAACGGAATTGACATAGATCTCGGGATAAGTGGGGTTGGGGTTCGAGCTCGACCCCTCGCAGGGCCGAGGCATCTAGAGGCCATCTCTTGTACTTCATGCCGTAGTAATTTTTCCACAATTAAAATTTTAGATTATAAAAATAGACATATAATATATATACTACTAATTTAATATTAATACATAATATAAAATAAAAATACTTACAAGTGTGTCACTAATAGGCCCGTAGGTGTACTCCCCTTCACCATAGTAGTGGTAATGCTCCACTATGTCCCGTGCAGCTGGCGGGTCATTCATGAGTCCTCTCTCGTATTTATTTAATTAGAACAACGTGTTTAATTAAAATATCTAACTAGCATTAAAAAATTACTTACAAAGTCATATGCAAACTCGGGCCGCTCCACGGGATCCGCCCTTATGGCGGGAGATGCCAGCACTCGGGCCTCCGTGCTCCAACTGTCAATTCTTCTTACACAGCCTCGCTCTTTGCCTTCACCTCTTCTCTATCCCAATACTCGAGCAAAGGCATCGAAAATGGCTCCATCCCATCCAGGCCTCTTCTTCTTGGTGACCCACAACGCTTTCACATGGTTCAGATATCGGTGTATCTTTCCGCCGCACTACGAACGAATGTACCTCATACACCTCCGTTGAGTTCGTGAACGGCAGAGTCCCACCTAGTCGCTCTCGCCAAACAAAATATTATTGTTCTCAATAAGCGTTAAAGTTTATAAATTAATCAAAATTAAATAGCGATTAACAAAATATAATGTACCTTAAATGACTCAAGACGCTCCTGGCAAATTTCTCTCAAGAGATATCATCCGAAAGTGAATGCGCCAAGCTCCATATGTCGATACATAATCTCTCGAATAATCTTGGATACCGTATTCGATGGCCTCAACCTGCAAAAAGGGAATAAGCACGCAAAATTAATAGACATATAAATATGGCACGCTTTATTATTCACAAGTATTTAACTTACGTGCCCCGTAGATCCATAAATCTAGGATCTCCCCCACATGAGCGGGAGCCGGATGGTCCTCATAAGACTCAGAGCCGACAACCTCTTCTTCTTCCTCCTGCTGAATAATCGGTACCGGTATTGGTACCCTAGCATCTCGACCCTGGACCTGCACGGTCCGCTCGACCTCGGTCCCCTATACCCAGACGGTCCTCGTAATCCGTGACGGTCCGCTCATCTCAGAATAATAATTAAAAAAACCACATTATTACACTATTCAATAATAAATAATTCATCATATATATAACATTAAAATGAAACACACATAATTATTACATTATTAAATAACAAATAATTATTACCAGAGACGAATCCATTAAATTTACCATGGGGGCACGTGCCCCTGTGAATTTTTTTATAAAATTACTACTTATATTATATATATGTAATTTTATGTTATATTAATATAAAAATAAAAATATAATATTTGTTTAATTAGTAAACCAATCTTATGTTGGAAGATTCATTCATTGGAAGATTCATTCCAAGATCCACCGCCACAGCCCACAACCAATCAACCACAATACTCAATTTGGTTCCTTTTGTTTTGATAATTCACCGCCGCGGCAAGTCAAATCCTCCACCGCCCCTCTCCCCTTCTCAATTCGACAATTCCAATTTCTAGATTCAAATTTCCGTAACACTACCGCTTCTCAATTTGTTTGTTTGCCCTTATTTGATTAACGAGACATTTCTGAGTACTAGTTACAGTGGTAAGTGGTAATATTCCCTCTTTTTTTATTGAGTAACAAATTGAGTTTAATCCCAAATTTGATAAAATCGAATGGTTTAGATTTAGGTTTGATAAATTTGAGTAGATATGTCGTATGCCCGAAATCGATTAAGAGAATGAGATCAAAAGTATTATTATTTATTAAAAGCTTTGATTTATTCTATGTATTTTTTAAATATATTTCATAATTCATGTGTTCTTTATGGAAAGATTTTATAAAAGGGCATTAGAACTACCATTTTCTATTGGTAAAAATGATGATGATGCCAAATCGAATATGAGCAATTTGGATGTTAAAGAACTTCCTACAGACCCGGGAATGAGAATTGCGATTTTGGATTATAATCCAAATATTTGAGATGAAGTTCAAAGGGCATACATATTGAGGGGCCCTTGTCGTCCATTAAAGCATAATTTTCCTTTCACAAAATTTGGAAAAAAATATAGGCGTTTCAATTCTAGTTGGTTTTCTCGAATATGAAATTTGGTTGGAGTATAGTATATCTAAAGATGTCGTATTTTGTCTCTGTTGTTATTTTTAAACTGAGAACAAGCAAATGGTGATTTTGTTGGTGAAGGGTTTAGGAATTGGAAAAAAAGGGAAAGACCGAAAGAACATGTCGGAGGTTCTAATAGTGCTCATAACAAAGCTTGGGCTCAGTGTGAAGGTTTGAAAAATCAGAAACAACATATTCAATATGCATTTGACAAACAAATAGATCAAAATCGAAGAGATTATCGAATGAGATTAAATGCATCGATTGATTGTGTTCGGTTTCGTTTACATCAAGGGCTTGAGGTGATGATGAATCAAAGAATTCAATTAATCAAGGTAATTTTCTTGAGCTTTTGAAGTTTCTAGTTGATCACAATGATGATGTTAAATATGTTACACATGGTGCTCCTGAAAATCTCAAATTGATAGCACCTAGTATTCAAAATGATATTGTGAATGCTACTGCTGTAAAAACTATGAATATCATCATGGAAGAAATAGGGGATGCACTATTTTCTATTCTAGTTGATGAATCTTGTGATATTTAAATGAAAGAGCAGATGAAAAGTGTGCTACGTTTTGTGAATAAGGATGGTTGCATTGTTGAAAGATTTGTCGGTATTGAACATGTTACAAGCACCACTGCTCTCACACTAAAAGAAGTCGTTGATCGCTTCTTTTCTAGACATAACTTGAGCATTTCGAGGTTACGAGGTCAAGGTTATGATGGAGCTAGTAATATGCAGGGGGAGTTTAATGGTTTAAAAGCTCTTATTTTGAAGGAGAATCCATGTGCCTTTTACATTCATTGTTTTGCTCACCAACTTCAATTAGCTCCTCGTAGCCGTTGCAAAGAAACACATTCTAGTTTCTACACTTTTCTTTTCAGTTACTAGTGTGGTAAATGTTGTTGGAGCTTCTTCCAAAAGGTGTGACATTCTTCATCAAAAAGAAGCCGAGAAAATTTTTAGTGCTCTCAACAATGGCGAATTTTCAAGTGGAAAATGTTTAAATCAAGAAACCACTCTTAAACGTCCAGGTGATACACAATGGAGCTCTCATTATGGTACTTTGATTAGTTTAATCACTTTGTTCTCTTCTACAATTAAGGTTCTTGAGATAATTGTGGAGGATGGGATAAGTTTTGAGCAAAAGTGTTAGTGCAAACAACTTAGTGGGATTGATACGGTCATTTGATTTCATTTTTACCTTGTATCCGATGAAAGTCAATTTGGGAATTACAAATGAATTGTCTAAGGCATTACAAAGAAAAGATCAAGATATTGTCAATGCCATGGCTCTTGTGAAGATAACTAAGAAACGACTACAAATGATGAGGGATGAAGGATGGGATTCTTTTATGATCAAGTTTCTTCATTTTGTAAGAAAGAAAATATTGATGTTCGAACATGAGCGATAAATTTGTAGCTCGATGCAGGTCAAGGCGTAAAGCTCCCGAAGATACAAATTATCATCATTATCGGTTTGATGTGTTTTATTCTATCATAGACATGCAACTCGTGGAGTTAAGTGATCGTTTCACCGAGACAAATACAAAATTGTTACTTTGTGTAGCATGTTTGTGTCCGGATGACTCATTCTTGGCTTTTGATAAGCATAAGTTGATCAATCTTGCCAGATTTTACCCTCAAGACTTCTACGTTTAAAATTGAGGAACTTGACGATCGGTGTGAAACTTATATCCTTGATATGCGTTCTAGTGATGCGTTTGAAAAGTTAAAAGGTATCGGAGCTCTTGCACGTGTTGAACGTTATAAACTTACTCATATACGGTTGCAACTCGCCGCAATTCAAGAACACGTATGTATGAGCCGTATTTTTCTCCTCATCTACAATCCATCTTTTGTTCATCTTTCCAAGATGTCGACCGGGAGGTATATATATGGACAGAGTACCTTTCGCTACTTGTGGTACTTCGCCACGACCATCGTAATTACGAGGTACATTGTGCCGCCTCATCGTAACGTGATCGCCAAAATAGTGGGAACAAAATATTGAGGCCTATTTCATTTAATACGCATTTGCAATCGATGCTTCAACATGCGCCTTGTTACCAACATTGAGCTTTAAATTGTGAAGATACCTAATTAAATGAATCAAGTGTTATATATATAGTATAACTGTTTTAGGTAAACAAATAATTTAGAGTTATAAATTACCTCTCAAATAGATACATCCATCTATATTGCACAGACCAGCTATCCTTGCTTCGTATGCAAGGTGCACAGCAGATGCTCCATCGAATTGAAGAAGCTGGATGGAAAGATACGTTCCAACTTACACAATATAATTAGAATATCTGCTTTCAATCGAGCCATGTTCTCAATCAGAATGGATGTAGAAGTTAACTCCCTAAAGAACAAACTAAGTTCGGTGATTATTTTCCACACATTCGCGACAGAGTTTCACGAAAAGCAATCGGGAGTAATCTCTGCATAAACACATGGCAATCATGACTCTTCATCCCAAACATCTTCAATTTGCTCCAATACACATCGAGACAAAGTTAGACACATAGTCATCGGGAAACTTCAACTCGCTACCCATCTCGCACGTATCATCATTTTCACTCTTATCAAGTGAATAACAAGCTTTGGGATACTTTCCTGTGCGTTGATATTTCTCTAGAGAGGGACGACGGCGGTATTCATTAAGTTCATCCCTAGGCTTATTTGTGTCTTTTGTTTTCCCTTCCACATTCATCACTGTGTAGAATAAATTATCAAACACATTTTTTTCAATGTGCATCACATCCAAATTATGTCGGATCAAGAGGGTACTCCAATACGACAAATCCCAAAAATAATTTTCTTCCTCTAGCCACCATCTAATCTTTTGTTGTGGGCCTCAAGACCCTCTTTCCCCGTCACTTTCCGGTACCCCACCCAATTAATTTCTTGTAGAAGCATTTCACTTGTTCGGATGGGCGATGGGTCATCTCAGAACTACCACCTTCTTCATGAATGCAGCCTTGTTCTGCGATACGAGATGTCCCCTAGGTAAGAACTTACGATGGTTATCAAACCACGACTGCTTATGCGATCGAGTCTTAAAGTGAAGGCATCGGAGTATTCGGCACAATATGGACAAGCAAAGTCCTTCCAGCCGGTGCTCCATCCAGATAACATTGAGTAAGCCGGAAAGTCGCTAATGGTCCAGATTAATGCAGCCCGCATCATAAAATTCTCGCTTTCTAGCAACATCATACGTTTCCACCCCATTTTTCCACAGCATGTTCAAATCATGAATTAGTGATTGTAAAAAGACATCTAAATTATCCTTTAGATTTTTAGGACCAGGCATCAAAACCGCTTAAATATGAATTGTTCTTTCATGCACAACCATGGGGGCGTGATTGTACGCTATCACTATCACTGCCATTATGAATACAAGTTTTCCCGATCGCCCAAACGGCTGAAAACCATTAGTGCTCAAACCCACCTCACATTTCGTATTTCAGCTGCAAAATCGGGATATGAATAGTCCGGTGTTTCCAAGCCAACGAATTTGCGGGGTGACGCATAACACCGACTCATCATTATAGCAACTAGCATGCCATATCATATCCTCGTTGGTCCCGATTAGTTGAGCGATTGAGAAAAACGTGTATCAACCTTCTAGGAAAAATCTAGAAGGGGGTTGAATAGATTTTTCAGATTTTTACAAATCTCTCAAAATTTATCCAAAGTACCGTATGTACACAGCGGAAATTCAATATTAGACTCAACTTTATTAAGATCAAAAGCAAACCGATATTCAGTATTTTAACTTTGATTCTAAATTAATCCTTGAACAATAAATTGGAAATTGAATGATAAGTAAATAAAAGCAAGAAAGAACACTGCATTTTATAGTGGTTCGATTATAACAATCCTACATCCACTCTCCTTCTCCAACTTGAAGAAGGGATCAGCTTACTACTTTCTTACTTCACAACTTACAACTCACTACTTACAACTTTCTTCAAATCTTCAAAATACTCCTAACTCCTTCTTGTGAATCTAAGAATTATAGTGAATAATAGCTTTTGAAGATTACAGAGACGTGTTCTATAAGCACTTGAAACTTTTGAAAACTCTTTGTGAATTGAGATTGAAATCGAATAGTGAATGGTGTGAAAAATCAAATTTGCATAAGTGTTGAAAAATAAAACTAGACCTATTTATAAGTCTCAAAAGATAGTTAGTTTGTTAGTCGGTTCTAACAAACTGAAACCGCTTTAACAAACTTAATCTTGAAAACTCGCTCTTGACCTCACCGATTTCTTCTACTCGTCTCAAATGACTTGGTGAAGACTCGCTTTCTTATTCTACTCAGCTTGTCTTGACCTCGTCTCGAGCTCTTCATAATTGTCTCCTGTAGATGACTAGACTTGAGCTTGTCTCCGGATGACTTGCAGCCTTCTCGATCTCCACCGACTTAACCAGTCCTTGACCTAGTCTCGATCGGCTTAGTATGAGCACTCGATCTCGCCTTTTCTTCATAGTTGTCTGCTTCATCTGATTGATCTTTTAACTCATCAAAACTTTACTTGATCTAACAATTTCCCCCTTTTTGATGAAGTTAAAACCTACAAGAAAGAGACACACTCACAAATTGAAGTTAGTTTAGAGTTAATCAAGATTTATCAAATAGGTATATTAGAACATATTTTCACTTTAATCGTATTCAATTAACATAAAGCACTAAAAAATTTAAGTCTTCTAGACTTTTAAAAACTTTTAAGTCTTAGCACTTAGAAAATTTTAGATTTAGAAAAATTTGAAAATTTTAAGTCGTAGATGATACATTTCTCGATGATTTATGCTTAGAAAAATTTTTAAGTTTTCTTAAAGCGAGAAAACTTTAAGAAAATAAGACAAGTAAAACTTATAAGTCAAACATATGTTTATTCACATAAGATTTACATGATACAAACAAATCAAAAATAAAAGATAAGGAAAAGAAGATGATCCTATGATCGACTCCCACCGATTAGCTTCGTGAATGGCCAACCAGTGAAGACCCTCTTCCTTAGCTTCTTGAGCTCTTCTTCATCTTTCAACCCAGACTCTACTTCACTTTGGCAATGATGCCTTTAATCCAGCTTCATGTCAATTGAGCCATCGGGGTTGGTCTTGGGTCTCGCCTGTCTCATAGGCCGGGCACAAAGATCGGCATTGAAGAATTTATCAGCCTTCGACCAGCAGCCTCTGGTAAAGATCTTTATCTTCCTTTTCGATCCACTAGTGCCACCTCGTATCCTTGTCTTGAGTGCTGAATCAAACTCCTTTAAGATGTACCAGTTGATACATCCATCTCGGCGTCCGTATTCTTCTCCTTGTACTCTTTGAAAAGTTTTCCAAATGACGACCTTTGGGGGTTGAGTGTCCGATGATAAGGCCTCAAGTCGGCTTCGTCTGCCCCTTTCATCTACCATTTTCTCACATCCTTACTCCACCTCATCTCAAGCCCTTTATTCTTCTTTTTCAGCTTCTTCCTCTCCCTTTCTCCATAAAATGCCTGCTCTCTCATGATCCCGCTGATTTGTTCCTCAGCAGATTCGAGTAGTCGGGCTCCCTCTTTCTTTTCTCGCACAAGGTGGGCTTGGGACTTAGCACTGAGCCGACTCTTCAACAAGCTTCCCTTCCCCTTTCCTTTTACCTCACTGCAAATTTTTCGAGACTCTTTGATTTTTGCAAGCAACAAGCAGACTTGTCTTCCTCTTCCTTCTTCCTCCTCACCTCATCCTCCTTCAAGGCTTCCTCCAGTTGGCTGACCCTCGGCTTAAGTGCGGTCACTCATCGGATTTGATTCGAGCTTCCTCCTGGCTGCCTCCCATTTCACCAGTGCTTTTGTATCAACTTTCTTTCTTGTCTCATCCACCACACTGTGAGTGTCTCGCTCTCTTTCTTTCATCTCCTCTTCCCCCTTTTTCACTTCATCGCCTAAGGTAGTCAACTTCGTCTCCAGATCTTTGCATTTTACTCAAGTCCGACTTATCCAGAGCCAATGAATCCACTACTATCGCGTTATGTAATGTCACCCGATTCTTCACCCTTGCACCTCCTCCTCCAAGGCTTTCACCTTCTCGGTAAGAACAGAGTTAGTAATAGAAGTAATCTTTTGAGTTAGATTTACCTCTACTTCCCTCATGTTTGAGATCATTGCCTCGGTGATCGCCTTCACCATCTTCTTCATTTTCTTCTTCATCTTTTTCTCAAAAACTTGTTTCATCTTCTTCTCCATTTGAGCTATGATTGAAGTGATGGCCGAGGTGGGGCTCAAGTCATCGTCCTCATCCTCGTAAGAGGATTCAGATGAGGAGGAAGTGGGAGTATGGGGTTCGAAATTTGGGGGAGAGGGACTGGTGAGCTCATCTGGATATCCTCCAGAAGGAATAGGAAGTTATGTCTATTTCTCGTGGAGGTGTGGTTTGTGTTGGAGAAGTGGAAGGTTGAGTTTCGGATGGGGGTAGGGTAGATGAGGTATGCTGTTCAATTTGTGGGATGATGGTGGGGGTGGGGGTGGTTTCGGGTTGGGTGGAAGTGGGGATGGTTTCAGATGGGGTTGTGGTGAGTTCGGTTTGTGTTTGGACAGAGGGAGTTGGACTGATAGTTTGGAGCAACCGTGATCATTGTAGAGGCTCGAGGTGCCACCGGGCACACCTCTTCATTACCTCGGTGGGGATTGAGTGAGAGAGAGAGATGAGTTGGTACCTTCCTCCCGAATGGGAGAGAGTGCAGCTTCCTTGGCTGGAGAAGAAGGAACATTCAGCCGGGCAACCTCACTGCAATCTCCGTAATCGAACCTCTTCGTGAAGTAAGGTTGAGGTTTCCATCTGCCGGCTCGAGCCGCCTCGTGATTCGGATGCCTGGAGGACCTCCTCTCAAGGATGAACTGATTGTCTTCATCTCGAATCCTCGTCTCGATCGTTGGCTGGTAGTAGCTTCAGACGGCTCAGGATGGCTTCTTCTCCGAGGCTTTGACAAGCCTCCTCCTCGACCTCCTTCTCGGAGACCTCACCGCGGTTGCTGCCTCCTCACCAAGTTACTTCAACAACAGCTTGGATCCTCGGCTGGTTGAGCTTCGTCTCGTGCTCAAGAACCTCACTGCTGGAAGTTGAGGTTCAGCCACTTGCCTCGAGCCACCGCGGCTGCCTCGCTCTCTCTGTCTCCTCGCATCATCTCGACTCGTCATCGAGTCGCAATCCACCAATCCTTTCATTCTTCGTCAATAAGCATTTCGCTTAGAATACTTTTTCAGCCCTTCCCTTGTCTCAAACCTCTTGTTCGGACCCTCCATCAACACCGTGATGTTGTTAAACAAGCTCACAGCTTGAAGAAACTATCCAGCCTCCTCCATCCGGGTTATACACAGCCTCGAGTTTCTCCTCCTTCAGCCTCCTAAACAACAAATTGACCCAATCTACTCGCACTCCATCAAAAATGGCCCTCATACAAGACAAACGTGACTTTGTCACTCCATCATGGGAGCTTTGATCTACTAGGATTGACTTGGTCATGATTGTCATAAGAAGTCTAAACTTCCTCCTCAAGATATGTTTCTTCAAATCTCTCCTTATCCCTCTCGTATGTAATCCTCGCAAACAGATCAAACGAATCCTCCCATTCATCCTCCTTATACGTCAAAGGGTTTACCCCTTCCATCGAAGTATCTAGAATCCGTGCAACATTCTCCTTCGAATACTCCAGCTTGAGTACCTTCAACATTGGTTTTGAAACCATTCTCTGTAAATACGCTTTTGGCCGTAAACTCTGCTCCGATAAAATCTGTTGTTTTGTTTTGTGGTGATTTGAGTGAGCAAAATCCTTGCAACCTCGAAGCTTCCAATAATCCTAAGATTTCTCTGGATTCTCTATCATTGGTTGTGTCAAAGTCTACAAACATCTCAGCCTTGAGTTTGTTTTTGACAGCTTCAAATCATTTTGAAATCTGATTCATGAGGTTATATAAGTAGGGGGTTTTGGTGTTTGAGAAGTAGAAGAAGCCATTGAAAGATTTTTGAGAGTTTAAAAATTTTCAAGAAAATTCGATCGTGGGAATGTGAAAGTAAATTTTGAAAATGAAGAAGGTAAGTTTTTAAACCCGGAAGAGAGAGGGAAAGTTGGGAAGACGATACGTGGCACGATCTCGCAGTTTTAATTTTAAACCGTTGATTTAGAAAGCGCGTGTAAAACATCGACGGTTTAGCGAGAAAATCGCTTCAATTCAGGCGCGTGTTATGAACGTGTCTGAATTGCGTAAAAAGTAACCGTTTAACCTACGGATTAGACGGCTAATAGACTTGCTTTATCATAAGTAATTAGTATACCCGACGTAAGCAATGAGATGCCTTTCTTTGCAAATAGGTTTACTATTTCAGACTAGATTAATACCAGACTTGGTTAAAGTGACCCTGTCTTATATTTTTCAAAACTTTCTCCTAGTCCGATTTTGAAAAACACAATTTTTTAAAACAATACTTAACACAATATTTTCGGTGTAGTCACTAGCATGCATTATTTTGAAATAGACAGGACTTATGAAATTTATTTGAAAACAAAAGATTTTGAGGAAGAACAAAGGTGAGTGTTTTCTGATTGAAGAGATTAAGAAACGAAGCCGATATACATTGCTCTGCAAGCAAACTCATCAAAACTATTAGTAGTGAGATAGATCGGATAGGGTGCGAGATAGTCATCTGCTTTCTAGAAATCAGGTGACTATTGTGTCCTCGCCTGATTTACCGAATGTCGTATAATTAATCATCAAATCAGTATAAGGTCAATATGACTAATCCTTGATTCTTGATTCCTAAACAGAAATCAATGATATCGCCTACTGATTGTCCTTTGACTCATATCTAGTCCGATAATTTTTTCTAGAAATTATTTTAAAGAAAAGAAAGAAACAAATAAGGACAACATTTAACGGATGCAAGTAATTAAAAATCAGCTAATGATGCATCAAGTAATCCTAATTCTAAGCATAATTCTTTAAATCTAGACTCACTAGTGGTTTTGTAAGAATGTCACTCTTTGTGATTCAAGGCTATCTTCTCAATTCTAATGTCATTTTTCTCCACATGATCTCTAATAAAATGATGTCTAATGTCTATATGCTTACATCTAGAATACGTAACGTGATTGTAAGTCATAGCTATTGCACTATTACTATCACAAGAAATAGAAACAAATTTCGATGTTTGAATATTATAATCTCTAAGTCATTGATTAATCCAGAGGAGTTGAGAGCAACAACTTCCACCGCCATGTATTCACTTTCATGGAGGTGGCAATGTATGTCTGCTTCTTAGATAACCAAGAAATTAATTTGTTGCCTAAGAATTGACAAGTTCCTGAAGTGGATTTCCTATCAATCTTACATCCCCCAAAGTCTCGAATCAATAACTCGTCACCAAAGTTGTCATCACCGGGTACCATAACCCTACTTGCAAGGTTCCTTTGAGATATTTAAGGATTTTCTTAGTCATCTCCGGATGAGTTTTCTTGGGATTAGATTAAAATCTTGCACATACCCCCAACCGCAAAGGCTATGTCCGGCCTACTTGCAAGTGAGATAGAGAAGAGATCCAATCACCCACCATACTCCGTTGCATCTCGTGGGTATCCCCTGCTCATCGAATCCATAGAGAAGTTAGTTGCCTTAGGTATTTTAACTTCTCTGCTAGTAGTCATCCCAAATTTCTCAATTAGATCCTTAGCATATTTAGACTGATGTATAAAAATACCCTTACTCATCTGTTTAATCTGTAAGCCTAGAAAGTATGTTAATTCACCCATCATTGACATTTCAAACCTGTTTTTCATGAGAATGCTAAACTCTTCACATAATTTCGCATTAGGTGAGCCAAAGATTATATCATCTACATAAATTTGAACTAATAAGATGTTACCATATTTTTCCTTTCTAAACAAAGTCCTATCAATCTTACCTTTTGAAAAACCATTTGATGTCAAGAAATCGTATAAGGTATCATACCAAGCCTGGGAGCTTGTTTCAGTCCATATAGAGCTTTGTTGAGTTTGTAGACCTTGTTATTGATCTTAAACCCAGGAGGCTGCTCCACATAGACTTCCTCAAGCAACACACCATTAAGGAAGGCAGACTTAACATCCATTTGGAAGACTTTGAAAGATTTATATGCAGAAAATGCCAAGAACAACCTTATTGCTTCTAATCTGCAATCGGAGCATAGGTTTCATCATAGTCTATCCCCTCGATCATGAGTAACCTTGAGCTACCAATCTTGTCTTATTACGAATAATAATGTTGTTCTCATCTGCTTTGTTTTTAAACACCCATTTGGTACCTATAATCTTTCTATGTAAGGGTCTTTCCACTAATTCCCATACATTTTGCCTTTCAAACTGATGCAGCTTCCTCCCGCATGGTCATGTATCCAGCTTTGGATATGATAGGGCTTCCTCAATAGACTTGGGTTCAAGAAGCGACACATAGCGGTGAATGGACTTTCGTAATCCAGCATCATTCGTGTCTCCGCACACTACTAGATGGGTCTCCTATAATCTGATCGGATGGATGGTAGCTTCTCATCCTTTTGCCTATATGAGGAGAAGGATCCTCATCTTGAGACTCGCAGGCAACTCCTCCGACTCTACCCGAGCCGACGTTCCCCCTTCATCACCGACCCCGCCGATCACCGATGTCAAGGGTGTCTGTTCTAATGGAGTCTCGATCGAAGTTGTCTTCGATTATCGATGGGGATTCTTCTTCATCTGATTCTCAATCAAGACTAGGTAGATCGGCAGGTTCTATGTTTAGTCTTGGTTAGTTCAATCTTATCTAGACTTTCGTAAATTTGATTCACTTTATCTCGAGAAGGAATATAACTCATCAAAGACAACATGAGGAGTTTCCTCCACACAAAGGGTTGTCTTGTTAAAAACTCTATATGCCTTAGAAGTGTTGGAATATCCTAAAATATTCCATCACCGCCTTAGCATCAAAAGTTCTCGGCATAGATTTTCCATTGTTATGGATAAAACATTTACAACCAAAAGCTCAAATATGAGATTCTTATAATCTTACCCTTCCAGATCTCATATGGAGTCTTACCCTTGTCTTTAACAACCAAACACCGTCTGGGTATAACAAGCCGTGTTGATGGCTTCATTGTAACCTCGTGAGGGGTTTCATACTCAGCCTAACATGCTCCCGGCTGCTTCCTTCAAGGTTCTATTCCTTCTTTCAACCACTCCATTTTGTTGAGGAGTTCTTGCTGAAGATGTCTCATGAATAATTCCACACTCAATGAAAAAGTTAGATAAACAAGAATTCAAAAATTATGTGCCCTTATCACTTCTTATTTTAATAATATTAACACCCTTTTCATTTTGAATGCATGCAACAGATCGGGGATCTTGTTTATAGTCTCATTTTTCTTGAAAAGAAATATAACCCAAGTGTATCTAGAAAAGTCATCTACTACAACCAGAGCATATTTCCTTCCACTAAAACCGAGAGGAGAAACGAGGTCCAAACAGATCCGAGATGAAGTAGTTGTAAAACTCTTTCAGCATGAAGAGGTGTTAATACTCTTAAATGAGTGTCTAGGTTGTTTACCTTTTTGACAAGCATCACATTTAAGATCAGTAGATAAAAGTTTCTCAAGTAATCCCTTAACAAGGCTCTTTTTAGCCAACTTACTAAGGGTCTTGAAGTTCGGATGACTAAGCCTCTTGTGCCATAGCCACCGAGATCATCTCCACCCTTAGCTATCGACAAGTATCTTTAGGACAACTATTAAAGTTGGCCACATAGACATTACCATGTCTCAAGTCGCTTAAAAGTACCTTATCTCGAGGAACTATCTAAGATATCACATTTATCCTTAGAAAATTTGACAAGAAACCCTTTATCACAAAGTCGGGAAACAGATAGCAGATTATGTTTCAAACCTTCAACAAAATATACCTCGAGATACCTGAATATCTTTGATAATCGAGTACCTACTCCTTTAGTCGACCACAATTATTGTCTCCAAATAATACTCTTGGACCATCAATGCTCACGAAAATTTAATAGCAGCCTCTTGTTATAAGTCATGTGTTGTGAACAACCACTATCAATGTACCATATGGAAGCTAAGATCTCTTCCTTGAGTGATGATCCCTGTGAATCCTGAAAAAGCAGTTAGTTATAAGGTACCCTAGTGATCTTAGGTCCTTGAAGGTCAAGCATCACTTTAGGTAACCAAACAAAAATCTCATTTCCAAATAATAAATCAGACTTGGTCTCTCTACCAAATCTGTCTACAATTTTATCACTTTTAAATGATAACTTGTTGTATTCGGACTTAGTAATTTTCCTGAACTTAGGAAATGTGGGATAACATCTGCTTCTCTCATCAAAAGGAATATAATAAGAATTTCTTCTTATTTTGGTTCTTGGAATTCTCCTAGTTTGATAGGAGTCCTCACTGAATTTTTGTTTTGATGCAGGAGATGTAGTCCTTATTGGACTAGTTGGTTTCGAAGGGTCAATTCTAATCTCTTTTGGGTGATCGGATGCTTTTACAAATTTCCTAGGTTTCTGGTTGTCCGATTTACTATTTCTATCATAACCAAGACCTGTTTTGTCATGGGATTTTTAGATGTATTAAAGATGTGATCTATTGCTTGATTGTGAATTATTAAGTTGACTAATTTTGAAGACTAGCTTCTCATTGTCTTTCTTAATCAATTCATTTTCAGCATAGATTGTTTCAAATTTGTCTTTTAAAATTTTCAATTCACTTTCTAATCTTTCGGGTAAGCCGGTGATGTACTAGCCTCAACCTGGGAAAACATTCCCCTTGAATGTTTCCTCGGTTTGGATAGTTCATCACCTGCTTTCCTTTAATTAGAATTTGAATTTGATCCTTTAAAGTCAAATTCCTGTCTCTAGTCTGTTTATAAGCAGCCACGGATGTCTTTAAATCTATCAATAATTCATGAATAAAAGTTTGATCATTATCGATGCGTATTTACAGAATCATTATCGGAAGATGAATAGTAGACTACCTCTTTAGCCATAAGGCAGACTTTATCATCTCGATCCGAAATCGATGATGATGATGATGATGATTTTCTTGACTCCTTTTCTTCACCAAGAAAGCTCTTTGGTCTCGCAAATCTCCTGTCTCTCTTTTTCCTTTTCTCTTCCCTTTCTTTAGGAGTCACCGAGGACAATCATAGTGAAGTGTCCTCGGCTTGTTGCATGTGTAGCAAGTATCACTCCTATCTCGATTTAGGGCTGGATGGATTTCTTTTGACAGGGATCTCGAACCTTCTCGTCTCGGCTCCTATTCTTGTCATCATCTCATAGATTCATCTTCCTTTCTTCTTGATTTGGATCTTGATCTGTCCTTACCGCAAATCTCAATTTATTTCATTTATACTTCATTCTTAATCATTATACCTTTTTGGTGAGCAGAGCCATCCGCTCCTTCGTAGATAGGTCACTCCTACAGATTCGGTTGACATCTTGTCTTCTTTGGCCGACAAAGGCAACAGACTTGGATGAGGTGCTCGACTCCATCTCATCCTCCTCATCTTCTATTTGAATGTCATACTCTAAAGCTTTAAGGTGAGAGAATAAGGTATGGTGAGTAATAGAAGATAAATTTTGAGTTGCTTTAAGGATATTGGATTTTTCTCTCCATCTCTTGGTTAAAGACCTCGATATCTTGTTATTAATCTCCTTCTCTGTATAATTCTTTCCCGGATCAGCCGCTTTGTTGAGGAGATTCACAACCTTACATCTAGCCGATCTACGCTTTCATTTTCCTTCATCTTGAAGGTATCAAAGTCGTGTAAGACTGATCGCAGCTTATTCTCTTTTACTTGATCTCGATCCCTCACAAACATTTGCCGCAGTCTGCCACATTTCTTTGGTTGTTTTGCATCTCTTAACCTTCTCAATCCAGTCTTTACTCGTAGTCTCAATGATTTCATTCGAGCTACTTGATCTAGGTTGTGGATTTTCCTTTCATTATTTGTCGATTCCGAGCTCTTTTTCTCTTGTCTCGCTCGATTCAGTAGATTCAGTTCCATTGTTAGTGCCTCCATGATAAAATTTTATAGGCCCTTCTTCAAGAACCTCCTCCATCCTATCATGGATAGCCTTGAGATGATTTTCCATCCCGAATTTCCAATAATCATAATCTTCAATTGAAAATTCGTAGATTTCTAGATTTCTTGCTCTTGCCAAGACATGATGAGATAAAGAAACAAAACACTCCACAAACTTGTTAGTAGCACAATTATTAACAATAAGGAAAATGAAGAAAATCAAGAAAATTTCAGAATCTTAGTTAAGATCTAAAATCAATATCGTAATGCCTTAACACCGCTCCGATACCACTTGTTGGTCCCGATTAGTTGAGCAGATTGAGAAAAACGTGTATGAGCCTTCTAGGAAAAATCTAGAAGGGGGTTGAATAGATTTTTCAGATTTTTACAAATCTCTCAAAATTTATCCAAAGTACCCGGATGTACACAATAAAATTCAATATTAGACTCAACTTTATTAAGATCAAAAGCAAATGATATTCAGATTTTAACTTTGATTACTGTAATTAATACTTGAACAATAAATTGGAAATTAAACAGATAAGTAAATAAAAGCAAAGAAAGAATACCGATTTTATAGTGGTTCGGATTATAACAATCCTACATCCACTCTCCTTCTCCAACTTGAAGAAGGGACCAGCTTACTACTTTCTTACTTCACAACTTACAACTTTCTTCAAATCTTCAAAATACTCCTAACTCCTTCTTGTGAATCTAAGAATTACAGGTGAATAATAACTTTTGAAGATTACAGGAGACGTGTTCTATAAGAACTTGAAACTTTTGAAAACTCTTTTGAAAACTCTTTGTGAATTGAGATTGAAATCAATCGTGAATGGTGTGAAAAACAAATTTGCATAAGTGTTGAAAAATAAAACTAGACCTATTTATAAGTCCTGAAAAGACAAGCTTAGTTTGTTAGTCGGTTCTAACAAACTGAAACTGCTTTAACAAACTTAATCTTGAAAACTGCTCTTGACCTCACCGATTTCTTCTACTTGTCTACAAATGACTTGGTGAAGACTCGTTTTCTTATTCTACTCAGCTTGTCTTGACCTCGTCTCGAGCTCTTCATAATTGTCTCCTGCAGATGACTAGACTTGAGCTTGTCTCCAGATGACTTGCAGTGTTCTCGATCTCCACTGACTTAACCGGGCTTTTGACCTAGTCCGATCACCTTAGTATGAGCACTCGATCTCGGCTTTTCTTCATAGTTGTCTCCGCTTATCTCGGATTGATCTTTTAACTCATCAAAATATTACTTGATCTAACATATCCTTAGCAGTAGTATTGGACGGATATAGTCTTTGCAATCGAGGAATGATAGAAAAATAGAACATCTCTTTGAAAGGACTATTCTTTTTCCATCGAGCATCAACACCACGTCTAGCGAGGTTTGAATCGTGACCGACCACAAACCTTACAAGATTCAAGTTCCCTGTCTCGCACCCCAATATATCATACAATTATTTGCACAAAGAATCAATCCTCTCTACGGAAGACCCATCCCACCCATCAACTATTTAGTATCGAAAATATCTTGGGCACCGATGTTACGGAGGACAAATCTCACTAATCAAGTCAACTATTTGATTATAACCCCTTTCAGATACCTGTTCTTAGTTTTAATGTCTAAAAGAAGGGCATTGAATGACAATCGAGAATGAGACTCGCAACAGATACAGATCTCCGATCCGTTGCACGAAGCATGTCAAAAATGTGCATGCCGATTAGGAGGTTCCTCACTAAGGGGCTCTTCTTCCACATTTTGGAAACTAATGTTAGGACCAGAAGTTAAGTCCATCATCATATTGTGGTACGAGCTAGGTGTTGCAGTTGTCGCCAACTCTATAAGAAGTTGACGCCGATCGATCATAGTTTCGGTGTGGTATAGGATTCCATTTTTGCTCACCGTGCAAAATCCAATTATGATAATTAGACATAAACCCATGCCTAAACAAATGTGATTTCACGTCAATGGGTTCTCTAAAACTCTGGTTCCTACATTTGAATTTCGAGCAAGGACACCTAATCTTTCCTCTCCTCATCCAATCCGGGTTACTAGTAGCGAATTCTATAAACGATTTAAGTCCACTAAGAAATTCGGAGATATTATGCTATTAATCGTTCTTGGACCATACATCCAACTACGCCTTGAATAATTCATAGGAATCTGTTTCAAATTAATGAAGATTCAAAATTTAATTAAATCATAATTAATTCTTCCAGTTAATATATTTTTTCTAATATAATTATATATATTTTCAAAAAATTCTGCAGAGTTTTGTTTTATTTTATCGTATTCCCGCTTAATATATCAAGTTAATTCCTAGTGCATCCATTTCCGACTTGAACGCACATTATACAAAGAAACAATACCAAACAATTCATCAACCCTCAACTCCAACATCAACTTGAATCGAACATCGATTCAATTTTCAAAATTAATATAATTGAACTATCATGCAAATTTTGATTGAACATCGATCATCATATATATAAATTATTATATCATGCATGTAAAATAAAGATGGATCAAATAATTATTAGAATTAAATTAAAAGCAAATTTAAATAAATAATTAAAAAGAATACTTACGGTAATAGTGGTTGCGTTTATATAGTTACAATTTGCGTACCTACAAATATATAAATTATAACAATTAAATTAAAATTATAATAATATTAAAAATAAATTTGTATAATTGCATACATACTAATTACTCTAAATAAAATTAATAATTTTATACTACTAATTATATAATTGTATACATACTAACTCTAAATAATTAATAATATTATATGCTAATTATTTCTAAATAATTATTAATAATTAAAATACACAAAACAATTACAAAAATTAACACTAAATAACTAATAAATCAATACCTATAACAACAAAATTACACAAATACATGCATATAAAAATTAAAAATATAAAATTTAATCACTAAAATAACAACAAAATTAACCGATTAAATCTAAAAAATTTACCGTAGAAATATTCAAAACGAGTACTACAAAGCCCAACTAATGGGTGGTTCGATTTTAGCGAGGCGCGGCGATGGGAGCCGAGGGAGGCCGAGGGTTTACGTGAGAAAAGGGGGAAAAAGACACTGGGCCTTTATATAGTCGGATTGGGCGAGGGCCCTATCGAGGGGGCTGGCCTCGTTAAATTTCTGGCCCGGCGAGGGGCTGGTCCTTGTTAAGTGTGACGTGGACGTTGGCGAGGGAGCCCGCCTCGTTAAATGAAGATCGAGCCTTAGCGAGGGGCTCGCCTCGCACCGCCGAGGTGGCTTAGCGCTCGTGTGAGCCCTCATTAGCTTACGAGGGCCCACCGCCTCGCTAAATTCCTCGGTATTTTTGCTCGTCTCACCTCGGCAATTAACGAGAGTTTCTTCCCTCGTTAATTGCCCTCGTTAATTCTGGTTTTTTGTAGTGTATTTTCGATGAATTCTTTAATGACGATGGTGGTTATGATGGACCATCAGTCATTGATGAATTGTTCAATGAAAATACTAGTTATGATGGACCTCCAATGATGGATATTGTCAATGATGATTATGAGAATCCGTCGACTTTTTGACATGGACTTTATAGATCACTTTTCGCGGTTGGATCTAATGGAGATCATAGTGCGAACCATGAGGATATTCTAATGGGATACACCTCTATCACAATTTTAGAATATTCGGATAATCTATATGAAGAGTATGTGGAAGCCTTTTTGGTTGATTTGAGTTTTTTTTTCTTTTTTTTTTTTGCATATCTTGACAAATATGATCCGATTTGGCGTATCAAGAATATAGAAAATAATATTTGTGAGATTCTCGTATAATTTCTCATCTTTGTTTATTGTCTAGTATTTATAGGACTTTGATAACATTGTTTAGGTGGTTGAATTATTATATGAAAAATATTGGAATTTCCCTTTGAGGCAATTATCATGGGGTACAAGTGTGTGAAACTAATTTGGGATTTACTCCTATCAAAAGTCAACATTACTCTCCAATACAAAAAGGCACTTGAAATACCCCTTGTACCCTTATTTTACTTTTACTTTGTAGTTGGTAGTAAGTTTTCTCAATATTGAAAATTGATGTGACAACCTACCGCAACTTGCTTTCTATTTTCTCTTTATTGTTCATTACTTACGCAAAAATAACTTTTTTTGGAGGAGAGTTATTAATTGTCTTAATCAATATTCAATTAAACAATATATACTCACTTAACAAAAAAATATATTATAAGTTGGATTCAAATTATTTAAACACATTTCAATATTAAAAATTCAATATTTCATTATTCAAAACAATTTTAAAAAAATTAACAATTCTTGAAATAACAAAATTACGAATTTCTCTAATTTACGATCCAAAATCAAAATTACAACTAGAAAAAATGAATTTCTCTAATTTATAGATCCAAAAATTAAAATTACAATTAAAAAATTATAGTGCAAATTAATTTGAACCAGTTCAAAAGAGATTTGAACTAAGTTCAAAAGACATTTAAACCAGCTTCAAAAATAATGTATGTTAGTTAAAAAAAAATTGAATCGAGACATATTAATTTTGAACCGGTTCAAATGTCTTACTCTTATTCTACATCCAAGTATTATTTTCACAAATTGTTCTCATCGTCTTCATATTTGTACGCATAATAGTGTAAGTATTCAATAAAGAAAAATCCCCATTTTGCATTATATCAAAGAACCATTCACCAACCATTCAAACTTTTAAATAATGCGAAATTTTTAAGGCCAATCATCTCCAATCCACAATTTTTTATTCAAATGCTCATCTTTTACATACATCACCAACAAATTCTCTCTCTAAAAGCTTTCTCTCTCTAAAAGATTTCTCTCTCTAGAAAAATACACATTCTCTCTCACTTCCCTCCATACACTTTCTCGAGGAAGAAAAGCGAGAGAAACCAGGAGTTTTCATTTGGGTTTTACTCAAATTAGCTAACAAAGTCGTAGCCTTGAAATACTTTCAGTATCCTATTTGATTCCATTCTTGCATATATTCCCTATACTTATTCCCCTTCACCTTTTTTCTTCGTAAATTTCACACACTAGTCTGTGTATTTTTATCTTTATCATCTACTACGCTCGGTAGAGAAAAAGGAGGAAGAACAAGGCCGACGTTTGTCTGCCTTCCGCCGCTGCCTCCGCCGGCCTTTACCTGCCTTCCATAGTTGTCCACTTTTCGCGCCGCTTAGCTCGATTTGTCGTTCGTGAGCCAACGGGACGACTCCCTTCCACGAAGCCGTGTATGCGGCAGTAGTTGACGGATCGTCCCGTTGACCCCTTTTTCTTGATGTTTTTTGTTTTTGTGAATTTTAGATTTTTGTCATTGTTTTTGTGGTCTTCTTAGTTTTATTTTTTTCTTTGTTTTTCTTAGTTTTTACCGCTCACGGTTTTGCGTTGTTTCGTCTTCATCCGTGGTGAAGCCTTGACACCGTGTGCGGTTTCAATCACCTTGGGTACTCTTTCCTCCATATGGAGGTTGCTTGTGGGTCTCGACCCGTTGAGTTTTAGCTCTTACATCTTTTTCTTTTGTCTTTGACATCTTGGAATAAGATTACCTGAGGTATCTGGATTTTTCTCTTTACGAGATCGGAGACCGGTGGTCGGCAGTGGAGATTGCGCTAGTCCCTCCACTCCTCTCGATTGGTTTGGAGGGATTGTTTGAGCCCTAGAAATAGCTTGGTTGTACTTGTACTTATTTTTATATAAAAGTTATTTCTTTATTTGATCAAAAATGTTCATCTTCTTCCTCTTTCGCGTGCACAACTCTCTCTCTCTCAAAATATACACATACTATATACGTATATTATAAGGATTAACTGGAAGTGAAACAATCACATTTCACCGATAAAAATCATGGTCAATAAGTCCTATGAACCTCTTTTTGATACCAAAAACAAAAGGGCATATTACTTTACAGCTCTTTGCAACTTCTATTTTACTGGGAATTATTTTGATTGTTGGTCCCTTTGACCGAGTTGAACTAAGAGATTGAAAGTCCTCTAGCGATAATCTAGAAGGGGGAGAAGAATAGATTATCAAAACCTTTTCGAGTTTGATTATCTATCAACCTTTAAACTAAAGTTTACAAGGAAACAATTTTTATACTCAATCAATATGGATCTTAAGCTTTACGAAATTCGTATGTGATCGTAAAGTAAATAACAAAGAAGAATAAAGAACTTAAAAGAAATAACACCGAATTTATAGTGGTTCGGATCAAACGATCCTACGTCCACTCTCCTCTTTCAACTTGAAGAAGGGTCTCGACTTACTTACTTTCTTCTTCCTTTCTTACCTACTTACAGTGTAGATCTTCACCTTACAAAACTCCTTTCTCAATTCTCGGATTCTAATGGCTTGAAGATATTCGTGAGAAGTGTTTTACAAACACTAAGAACCGTGGAATGTAAAGAACGTTCGTGAATGAGATTACAATATTTGTGAATGCTAATTGTATATTGAGAATACTTGTGAATTCGTGAGATTGCAAGAGTTAGTCTACTCTACTTTCTAGATCTATTTATAGAGATCTTTGTTGGCTTGTAACTTCCTTGCCGATTCTTCTTTAATTAGTTGTAACTAGGGGTGGGAATAGGCAAGGCCAGGCCAGGCTTTGCATAAGAAAGCCTAGGCCTATTATATAATTTTTAGGCACGAGTCGACCTATTATCTACGATAGGCTTTTTTCAAGGTTCGGCCTGGCATTTTTAGTAAATAGGTCAAGCCCGAAAGCCTTTTAAAGGCTTATTTGCTGCAAATTTTTTATTCTTCATCAAATTTTAAAAATTATATTTTTTATATTACACCGTAAATACTTTAAAACTCAAAATACGAATAAAATTAATATACAAAAATTATCAACTAGCAAAAGTAACAACAAAATCTTCAAATATTGCAAAAATAATACCCCAATGACAAATAATTCAGTCAATGTCTTCAACTATTACAAAGAAAAATAAAATATGAACCTAATTATATATGTAATATATATATATATATATATATATATATTATAATATATTTCTTATATATACTCTTTTCGTATCGTAATGTTATTATGTTATCTAATATAATATATAATATATATTGTATACCATATATTACATATATTATATATATAAATATAAATATAATATATTATATTATTATATAAATTTAAATAGGCCGGCACTGTTAAGCTTAAAAGGCCTACAAGAAAGCTTATGTCTGGCCTATTTAATTAAATAGTCTTCTTAAAAGGCCCGAGTCTGGCCTATTTATTAAACGGGCCGAGCCGAGCTAGGCTTTAATAGGCCAGGCCGTAGGCCCCGCCGGGTATCCTGGCCTATTCCCACCCCTAGTTGTAACAAACTAACTAAATCTTGTAACTTCTTCTTGGTTAGTTGTAATCGCTTCTTGAAATCCCTTGATTTTTCCAACACTTCATCGTCTTGTCTTTAGACATGGTTCACCTTGTCTCGTATCTTGATCTTCGGCCTTGGTGTCTCATTATTCGGTCTTTGACTTTGTCTGTCTTCTTATGCTTGTCTTCATCTTGGCTTTCTGCCTTCGTCTCGATACTACGTCCTCATCTCGACTACTTGAGTATCCTCATCTATCTTTTTGTACTTAGTCTATTTACATATCTTTATTACATCACCGACTATACAAGATTCTCACTGGTCATCCTATTTTACATTTTAACTCATCAAAACTAAATACAACTTTCTTCCTAACATTGTTTTTTTACGAGCAACTCACTTCACCGAAAACGGAAGGCTTGTTTGGATTGAAATATTTGGAGCGAAATTTAGTTCGCTTTTACCGGATCTTCACTCAAGCCGCCACTGCGAACCACCGCCGATGCTCCCTCACACCAACACACAGCCGTGGCGCCCAAATAGGTGACTCCAGGCAGCCCCACTGCTCTCACTCTCGACGTTCGGGCAACGGCGCCGTCACCATTGGCGCGCCGCCACCACGCACGAATGCTATCCCTCCGATTGTGAATTTCGTCCATCGATTAAGGCTTCTGCAATTTTGGGCTCCAAATTATGGCTTCTGCAATTGTTATTCTCGTTGACCGGAGAGTGAGAGAGGCGGTGGATAATTTTGAAATCTAAAAGAACATATGAGAGAGAAGAGAGAAGATGAGACGAGTGATTTTAGAATGAGAGAGAGAGAGAGAGAGAGAGAGAGAGAGAGAGAGAGAGGGTATATACATATTAAGTGGGATATAATATATTATTTTATTAATATAATTTAAATTGAAAAAGGGGTATAATAGAAAGTTTTATAGTGGAGAGTAATTTTAAATAGTAATAGAAGTAAAAAACAAGAGGGTGTGTTTACTTTGTAGTTAAAAGCAATTTTCTCTTTCCCTTTTATCGCTTAATCCGGCATTCTATTGAATTAACAGATTTCGTTGAGATTTTTATATTTCTTCTTTGTTGCGCTACATCAATGTACCATACCTTTGGTTTATTAAGTCAAAATTTAGGGAATATAGTTGCCTAATTTTATTTTTTATAGTTGCCTAATTATTGATTACATGCAATAAAAATACCAAAATCACAAGTATGGTTCAAAATTGGGAAAATATATATTGAGAGAGTGTCACACATGTGCGTCGATTACGCAATGTGCGATTGGATTCATTCAATAATACGTGATATTTTTACTTAATAAGTGGTTTGATATTATTAAATGAGTATAATGACATTATGAATAAATCCAATTACACATGTGACATGCAACTTATTCATACAAGTATTTGTCATATATACAGGATTATTACGCTACAAAGAAAATATTATATGAATATGGTCACTACTATATTTTCTCTCATAGATAACGGATATTATCCGTTATCTATGTAGGTAAGCTAGTGTTATCTAGGCACGTGTTATCTATTATGGGTGCTCATAGATAACAAATAAAAATTAATAAATATTTATTATCTATGAGCGCTCTACAGTCAAGTAGGGCGCACATAGATAACAAATAATATTTGTTATCTATTATTATTTGTATCTGTAATCTATTCATTAAGAAGATAATCGAAAATATCTCATTTATGTATTAATAGATAATTGATATATATATATATATATATATATATATATATATATATATATATCAATTATTTATTCTATAAAAAGATAAGGGAAAATATTTGTTATATATTCGTTAAAAAGATAACTAAATATATTATGTTATATATATATATATATATATATATATATATATATATATATGTTATCTATTTATAACTATACATATTATCTATTTTAGCATAGATAATGTAATATATATGTTATGCTTTACACACACACACACACATATATATATATATATATATATATATATATATATATTACCTATTTGTGTTATATATTTTTTCTAAATTATTCCATATTCATTTTAATTCTTAAAATAAACCAATAAAATTTACTCAATAAAAAGAAATGTTGGGTCCCTTTAGAACGAGTTTAAACACAAAATCAAGATACCCTCTAGTGATAATCTAGAAGGGGGATGAATAGATTATCAAAAACTTTTGCAAGCTTAGATGATCTATCAACTCCAAAATCAATTTTACAAATGAAACAATTCTTATTTATACTCAATTCAAAAAGGATTCTAAAGCTTTGTCGGATATCGAATTTGCAATCAAGAAATAATCAATGAAAACAAGTAATAAGCAATAAGAAGAAATAACACTGCATTTATAGTGGTTCGGATCAAACGATCCTACGTCCACTCTCCTTCTTCAAACTTGAAGAAGGGACTCTTCTTACTTCCTCCCTTCTTGCTTACTTTCTTACTTACAATGATGAATCTTCAGCCTTACAATGAATCTTCCTAATTTACTGAATATCTATGGCTTGAAGATCTAATGAAAAAGTGTTCTATAAACACTAAGAACTGGAAAACGTATAAAACCTTTATGAAAGTGTATAATTTGTTGCTCGTGAATACAAAGTATAATGATGAGTGCAAAGTGTCAAAAGTTAATTCTAAATTGATTTCTATTCCTATTTATAGAGATCTCCTCTTGACAGCTTGTAACTTCCTTGAATTCGGTTTTGATCGGTTATAACAATATAACTGAATTCTCAGAACTTCTTCTTGAGTTGTTGAAACTGCTTCTTGAATCTTTGTATGATATTTCTCTAACACCTCATCGTCGATGTTTACTTCACCTCGTCCTCATCCTCTTTTCTCGTCTAGGTGTTTTAGTCTTGTACTTCAATAATCTTCGTGTTGTCCTTGTCTCGATATCTTGACCTTGTCTCGATATTCTCTCATTATCTGGAAATCGTCCTTGTCTCGATATCTTGACCTTGTCTCGATATTCTATACTTAGTTTTATTTATAAAGAAATACTTCACTGCCTATACAAAATGCTCACCGTCATCCTATTTTACACTTTTAACACATCAAAACTAAATCCAATTTTCTATTCCTAACAATTTCCCCCTTTTTGATGATGTTAAAACTCAGCTCAAGAAAAGAAAAACTGTTAGTACTTAAAAAAAAGAATGAAATAAAATATACAACTAAGCCACATAGTCGGATAATCGGAGCGAGTAATAGTTCAACAAATCATGATCGAGTAATGTAGTTAATAAACAGATAATCAAAATTAAGGTCAAATACTTTGAGAACAACATTAAGCTAGGTTTTGACGAGTTCAAGATTTAGTGTTACGAAAATATTAACAAGTTACTAAACCAAATTAAGTCGGTTAAAATACCAAAGTTTATGAGAGAAGACAAATTTGGTAATCGTGTATATTCACGAGTAGACCAAATTTCATGTAGAATCGAATAAGGAGCAAAGAAAAATATATATAGACTAGTCATACCACCTATCCTCCTCAGAATCTTTAGCTACCAAAGACCCTATTCTTTAAGGATATGGTCTCTCCACCTTCAAAGAAGATCAGCTATGGATTCAGCCTTGATTAACAAATGCTTGATCTTTTCCCGATCTAGTCGGCCATCATTTGTTAGTGGAGGTTCCATCTACGAGAGTAGGAAGGTGCAACAATGTCTCGAATTGAATTCCACATGAGCTAGGTCGATTACATACCGGTACATCTCGAGGATCTCTTTCTTCCAACCGGTTATGAAATGCGGCGTTCTCATCCAAACCCCATTTAATATTCTTGCATACGTGAAACTGGAAAACCCGATCTACTTCAAATGGTCTCCATTTCACTCGATCTGCCATCGTAGGATTTCTTTGGGAACCACTTCACCTCTATGTACCGGTCTCAAGATGTCCTTGCCTTGTTCATCTTGATCTTTCGAACCCATCTTCTTAATGATCTCGTCATAAAACTTCCCTGCCGCTTTCTCCTGTTCTCTTCTTTTCTTAGCATCCCTTCTCTTATACTTCTCCTTCTCCTCCCTTTTCCTCTTAAGCACCCTTGCTTCTTCTTCGGTTTGCATCGCGTTTTACAATTTGGCTCAAGCCTTAGCTTTCCCGATCGCTTTGGATGAGGATGAAGGTGATTTGATTGATAAGATGGGAGCAGGATCAGCAGAGGTGGAAGATCGGCGGTAGGTGGAAGATCGTGCTCGGAGATCGACTCGGTTGACTCACTGTTCTCCTTTTAATCTCCTTAAAGCTCTGGGACTTCTCTTCACCGCCTTTTTCTTATCTTCTTGACCTTTAACAACTCCTCCGACAACTCATCTATTCTTATATTCGGTGCCATCAACTGATCATCCTGCAGCCTTAACCCTTTTCTTGAGCTCACTATCTTCCCCTTTTTTGACATCAAATCGGGTATTGCGGATAGTGGCTACTTGATTTATTTGGCCAATGAGCTCTTCTCTCGACAAGCCCCGTCTTCCGATCAAGCTGGTCATATCTCTTCTTTTGCCCGACCTCGGCTCAAATGCAGATTCATCATCTATGAATTTCTTCAAGATAGTTGTCTGCCTATCTTTTTCAAAAGCAAGCCGCATCTTCAAGACACTTGATGAAATGAGACTTCTTTTGCTTTCCGTGCTTCTTTTACTTGATCCTCAATAGAGTCTCTTATTTCGTATAAGCCGAGCGAACATATTGCTTAACCCACTCATCTTGAGAGTTCATTTCGAGGCAACTTTCTTCTTGACTTCCGTCATCTGTTCCTCATGTCTTAATCCGAGAAGTATAGATCAATCTTGGTTTTCTCTAGAATTGCAGCCTTCTACATTCTCCTTGATGGATGATGTGATGACATTAGGAACCAGCTTGGAAAGCATTCGCACAAGCGCTTTTAGATTGTGAACTTCACTTTCAAGGCTTCCACTTCGGATACAGATACGTATGTGGAGGGCAAGGTCTGTTCATCGGATGGTGTTAGATCTACTTCTTCGATTTCACTTGGTTTGCACCTCAACACTGCTCCATTTGTGCCTCCTCGCCGCATCCATCCCACTGGCTCATCGGCATCTCCACCAATTACTTCCTCCACCCTTTCCTCCATAACAACTTCATCTTTCTTCTCGCTTCTTCTTCCTTCTCGATTGCTTTCTCCACCTCCTCTGGGGTCTCATCTCCAAGATATACTCTTTGTAGAATATAATCAACAAATGTGTTTTCGGTGAGTATATCTTGAAATGACTGATTTCGCCTTCTTAAGAACCTCCTTTTCCCGGATGGCAAGATTGTTGCCTCACGCCTCGCCTATCGTAATAACTGTCTCTTCAAAAGATCCTAGCACGAGTCTTCTTAGCAGATAAACATCGATAAGCTCCTTTAAAAGCCGAGGCTCGTCTTTGAGAGTAGATTCTTGTCTCGGAAGGAACTTCTTCCCAAGAATTCGAAGAGAGGTCTCAAGAGGTCCCATTTCCCCGATGGAATGGGTAAGATTAGGTAGAGATCGTGGTCGGATGAGGTTGAAGGTAGAAAAGAGAATGGGTCGTATGAGGATTGTGTTTGTGTTGGACTTATGGGAGTATACCGTTTTAGAGGCTCGGAGGCGGCGGCCTTGTCCGCCTCTTCATCGCCAAAGTTGGGAAGAGATGGATTTAGGTACTCCATCCTCGAGATGAGGATGAAGATGATGAGGGTGATTTAATTTCTTCCTTTTCGATTCATCTCCAGACAAGACTTCTACTTGTCTCCGTCTCCGTCTCGGCCCGATATACCAACCTCTCACTGGGACACTTCCCCCTTGGGAAGTTGTCCTCTCCTCTTCGCCTTCCTCCGTCTCGTGACGAGGACTCATCCACCGATCTTGTCTTTGTCTCCTTCCTCTTCGCTTTTGAAGCCTTTTTCTTTGGAGGCTGGGGTGGAGCCGGAGCATCTCCATCTCCTTCGAATCGGTTGCCCGTAGAGCTTTTCATCTTTTATCAACAAACCCTTCGTCTGGTGTATTTTTAACTCCAACACTCACCAAGGTTATCTGTACCCACTTTGTGTTCAAGTATGATGGTGATCCTTGCCATCATACTTGCAATCTTGGTCGAGACCATCTCATTAGCTCGCTGTGGATCGGAGTCTTGGTGAACTTCTTTTTCTCCTCCATTATCCTTGAATACACCGGCCTCGCCCAGTTGATTTCAGCCCCGTCTAGGATAGCCCTCGACAAAGCATATCCTCGGCTTGGTTAGTCCATCATGACTTTGTTGTTCCCCAAGATACACTTGGTCGATCGGCATCAAAAGTCGGTACTTCCTCTTCAAGATTGGCCTTTTCAAATTGGCCGTTGTATTTTGGTATGTCCTCCTCGCCATCAACCGAAACTCTCCAAATATTCCGATGATTTATACATAAATGGATTGTCGCCGGTGGTGCTTAAATTGAAAATTGCACCAATCTCGAAATAGATAACACTATCCGTCGTTTCTTCCCCAATGTCCCGATTCGAGATTCTAACCCAGCTTCGGTTGCTTTTGCTCGAGTCGAAACTCGGCCTGAGAGATCATCCACCGTCAAGTTCTTTGTCGGTTTCATCGTCTTGATACCTCTTTAATCCTCTTGATTCCAGTAGGTTTAAAATTTCTCTGGTTTCGACATCGGTAGTAGTATCCCAATCAACATACATTTCAGACTTTGTTTTATCTCTGATGGAAGTCAAATCGTATTCGAACTTGATATTCTTTTTGGATTCCGCCATTGATGAATGTTGAAGGTTTTTTTTTAGGAGGGAAAAGAGAAATTTTAAGAGATGAAGGAATTTATGTGTGCGTAAATGAAAATAATGCACACGAATGTCTATTTATATGGAAAATATAATAATAAACAATTATTAGAATAATAATTGCCTGTAAAAGTGTAAGTATAGCCTTTCGAATCGCCATTAATGCAATTATGGCATTTATTTTGAAATGTGCATGTAATAATATTTAATATGTCGCGCGTGAGGTTGAGACGGTTCATATTTCGTAAACCGCCTCCACTTCGGCGCGTGAAGTATACTCGGTGTGTTTCAAAATTGAATTTGATAAAATTTCGGGTCCATAGTAACTTCTCCCCGACACGCTTACTTATTTGAGAAATTACTTTTCAGTTAATTGGAGAGATAAAATAAAATATTATTATTTTTAGAAAAACAAATTTGAACCCTTATCCTTTTATTTTGTAAAACAAACTATTTTATTTTACCGAGTAACTTTAATAAATTAATGAATGATAGAGTGAATTATGATATTAAATTCATATATTGATTATATGAACTCCATATTCATAATTGAAAGTATTTAAGAAAACTTCCTGATTTTTCTCCTTGTCTGGATTGATAGCATCACCGTCTGCATTACTTAAAACCCTTGGACAAATTGATCTTGTATTGCATTTCGAGTCATGTAAACTTTGTTTTTGCTGAAATCACAGACACTTACACAAATTGTTAGTAACAAGAGTAAGTCGATAAGGTTCAATAGTCATCCGATTCTCTAGAAGAACGTTGACTATTTCATCCTTATCTCGATTTACTTATGTCGAATAAGTAATTATCAAGTTAGATATGGTCAATATGACTAATCCTTGATTCTTGATTCCAATAAAAGGAGATCAATGATATCGGCTACCCGATTGTCCTTTGACTCATATCTTGTCTGATAATTCTTTCTAAACATAATATACCAAAATGAGAAAAACAAGGTAAATTCAAGAATTTTGATCAAAAGACGACTAGAGAAGCATCTAATAATCCTAATTCTACCGAAAGTTCTTTAAACCTTGTCTCTGCAAGAGGCTTTGTTAATATGTTCGCTTTTTGAAAATCACAGATTTTCTCAAGTCTGATATTGCCTTTTTCCACATGATCTCGAATGAAATGATGATGAATGTCAACATGTTTGCATCTCGTATGTAAGATCTGGTTCTGGGTAATGGCTATGGCACTATTACTATCACAAAAGATTGGTACATCTTTGGTGATAATGTTATAGTCCCTTAGCTGTTGATCGATCCAGTTAGTCATGAACAACAACTTCCACCGCCATGTACTCGGCTTGAGTAGAAGTAGCTACAGAGGTTTGTTTTTAGACAACCATGAAATCAGCTTACTTCCCGTAAATTGGCAAGTTCCGGATGTAGATTTCCTATCTATCTTACACCCATCAAAATCTGAATCGAGTATCCCGACAACTCAAGGTTATCGTCATTTGGATACCACAATCCTACATAGATTGTACCTTTCAAATATTTTAGAATCTTCTTTGCAGCTTCAAGATGACTCTTTTTAGGTTTAGCTTGAAAACGTGCACATACACCCACCGCAAAAGAAATGTCAGTCTACTAGCGCTTAAGTATAAAAGAGAGTCAATTAAACCTCTATACTGCGTCGATCGGTGTCTTCTCCTTTCTCATCTAGATCCATTGAAAAATTTGTCATCATAGGTATTTTGGCTTCTCGGCTGGTACCTATTCCAAATTTCTCAATAAGATCTTTGGTGTATTTTGCTTGACTTATGAAAATTCCTTTCTTTGTCTCGCTTAATTTGAAGTCCAAGAAAGTATGTCATCTCTCCCATCATGGACATTTCAAATCTGCTCTTCATAAGATGACTAAATTCTTCACACAAGATTAGATTAGTTGATCCAAAAATAATATCATCAACATATATTTGAACTAACAAAAGACCTTTATCGATTCTTTCCTAAATAAAGTTCTATCTATCTTACCTTTTACAAAACCATTTTGAATTAAATACTCGAGATAATGTATCATACCATGCTCTAGGGCCTGTTTAAGTCCATATAGAGCTTTCCTTAGCCTATAGACCTTGTCTCCTTTGACAAAGCCTGGAGGTTGTTCTACATAGACTTCTTCGGCTATGACTCCGTTTAGAAACGCAGATTTCATATCCATTTGGAACACAAGAAATCTTTTATAAGCAGCATAAGCTAAGAACAATCTTATGGCTTCAAGACGAGCAACCGGTGCAAAGGTTTCATCATAATCAATTCCCTCAGATTGTGAATAACCTTGTGCAACCAATCTAGTCTTATTTCTTACCACAATATTGTTCTCATCTTTCTTATTTTTGAAAACCCATTTTGTTCCAATAACTTTTTGATGATGAGGTCTTTCAACAAGCTCCCATACATCTTGTCTTTGAAATTGATTTAATTCATCTTGCATTGCATTTATCCAATTGGAGTCAGTTAGAGCTTCAAGAATAGTTTTAGGTTCGAGTAAAGATACATAACAACTAAACGAGCAGTACTTGGTTTATCTCGTGTCCTTGTCTCTGACTCTTAATCTAAACTTCCGATTATCTGTTCAAATTTGGATGATAAGTCATTACTTGTTTACCTTTATCTTTTACTGGATATGAAGTCTTATCTCGAGACATTTTCATCAATTGATTCTCAGATACCTTCGGGAGTATCCTCTAGTCCATCTGGTATTGTAGTAAATGCTGATCGGATGATATGGAAGAACTCTCGGCTTCCTTATCTTTATTCTTGTCTGATGTGTCTTCCTCATCCGATTCTCGACTGTAAGTAGAACTTGACTGATTTCTTGATGTTTAATCATAAGATCTTCAGCTATCTTGGTGACATCATCGTGCTTTCGAGACTTAGAAATTTCGTCAAAAACAACATGTGGTGTTTCTTCCACACATAATGTAATCTTATTAAAAACTCTATATGCTTTGGATACAGATGAGTATCCTAAGAATATCCCTACGCAATCTTAGCATCAAAAGTTCTTAATTTAGATTTTTCATTATTATGGATGAAACACTTACAACCAAATATATGAAAATATGAAATTTTTGGTATTCTACCCTTCCATATTTCATAAGGAGTTTTGCATTTATCTTTCACAATTAAACACCTATTTTGAACAAAACATGCAAGATTAATGGCTTCGCCCAAAACCTCGTGTGGAGTGTCATACTCGGATAACATCGTCCTTGCAGCCTTCCTTCAAGGTTCTGTTTCTCCTTTCTACAACTCCATTTTGCTGGGGTGTTCTTGCAGATGATGTTTCATGTGCTATACCATTCTCAATACAATAGTTAGTAACAAACGAGTTTAGAAACTCAAGACCTTTATCACTTCTAATCTTGACAATATTTAGTCCTTTTTCATTTTGAATTCTTTTGAGAAATTCTGAATTTTTGTTACAGTCTCATTCTTTTTGTACAAGAAAATAACCCAAGTGAATCTAGAAAAATCATCTACAATCACTAAAGTATACCTGTCTTCCACTAAAACTTAGAGGTGTAAGCTGGACCAAAAAGATCCATGTGTAAAAGTTCCAAAATCCTTTCAAACGAGGACCATTTATTGTTTTGAAAGAAGTTTTGGTCTGTTTTCCTTTTTGACAAGCATCACAAATATGATTTTTCAAAATATTTTATCTGGAAGTCCTTTAACTAAAGATTTTCTTGCTATTTTGTTAAGAGTTTTGAAATTTAAATGACTAAGACGTTTATGTCATAGCCAACTTAAATCTTCTCGAACTCTTAGCAATAAGACAAGTATCCTTAGGGCAACTCTTGAAATTTGCAACATAGATATTACCTTGTCTCGACTCAGCAAGTAAAATATTTTCGTTTAAACCATCCAAAATATAACATGCATCATGAGTGAATTTTACACAATATCCTTTGTCACAAAACCGTGAGACGGATAATAGATTATGTTTCAATCCTTCCACAAAATAAACTTCATTAACCTGGACATCTCCAATCATTAGAGTTCCAACTCCTTTGGTTAGACCAAAATTGTTGTCACCGAACATTACCCGAGGTCCATCTATCGTCCGATAGTTAGAAAGAAATCTTTTCTCATAAGTCATATGCTTAGAACATCCACCGTCTATATACCAGATGACTTCAAGAACATCTTCTCGCTCAACTATCTCCTTTTTCTTCTACAATCACAAATTAATTCTTAGGTACCCTTTGTGTATTCGGGTCCTTTTACGTCAAGTTGATACTTAGGTATCCGGATAAAAACATCCAAGTTTTTCGTAACCAATGATTGAATTTTGCAACCATATCTATCCACTAATACTAGACTATCTAGATCAATTTTATTTAATTGCTCTCTAGTGATTGTCTTATATCTTGGAAAGAATGGATACGACTTGCTTCTTCCATCAAAACCATTATACTTTGGAAATGACTTTGATTTAGTCTTTAGATTTCTTTTGGAAACATTTCTCCTCATCTGTATTTTCTCTTTTGATATATCGGATGGGGTGATTTGCTCCTTTGATTTCTTTGAACTAAGTTCTGTCTTTTCCATAGTCTTAGTGGCTTTGACAAAAACTCTAGGTTTGATAGGATCATTTTTCATGTTCCTATCAAAACCCAATCCAGCTTTTATCACAAGGCTTCCGAGAAGTATCAAGATGTTATCAATTGTAGACCGAGAATTATTAAGATATCCTAACTTGAGATTTAAATCTCTGTTAGTCTTTTTAAAATTCTCATTTTCCATATTGATATTTGAAAATTTAATTTTTAAAGTACTCAATTCTTTTTCCAACTTATTGGATTTCTCGGATGAAGAACTAGTAGAAGTCTTAGATTGACATTCCCCTTGAATGTACAATCTAGATTCTTCCTTGTCCCTGTCTCGATGTTCCTTTGTTAGACTAAGAATTTGATCCTTTAAACTTAAATTTTCAGCCTCTATCTGTTTATAAGCAGATAGAGCTGTCTTCAAATCTTTTAGAAGCTTGTTAATAAGACATGAATCGATTCGCATAAGTTATCATTATCATTGTCTCGAGGATGAGTAATAGTTTACCTCCTTAGCCATTAGGCAAATGTCATTGTCTCGACCCGAAACTAGATGAGGATGAGGATGATGATGTCTCATGTGTTTCCTCCTTTTCGGCCAAAAGAGCTCGTTGATCTCGCATACCTCCTATCCCGTTTCTTCCTCTTTTCTTCTCTCTCTCTAGGAGTGAGTTGAGGACAATCATAGCTAAAATGACCAGGGTTTATTGCAGGTATAACAGATATCTCCTCTTTCTCGACTTTGGACTATTCTCACCTCGTCGATTGGTGATTTAAATCTTTTCACCGGATCCTTCTTTTTGTCATTGTCTGAATACTTCTCTTCCTTGTCTCGATTTATAATTCGACGATTAAACCTATCTCTCTTATTCCTTTTATACTTCATCTTGAGTCTCTCATATCGTCTGATCAATAAATCCATTTCCTCCTTTACCGACAAATCGATGCCTTAGAAATCTTGTCGGAATCTTCTTGATGAAGAAATGCCACGCCTTTCCGTAAGTAGATGACTCTCGCCTCATCTTCTTCATCTTCAATTTGTATATCATATTCCAAGGCTTTGGATGAGAAAATAGAGTATGATGTGAAATAGATGACAGTTACGTAGCTTTGAGGATATTTGCTTTTTCCCTCCATCTTTTGCTTAATGATCTCGAGTACCTTATTATTAATTTCTTTCTCGAATAGGTTTTACCCAAATCAAAGCAACTTTATTCACCAAATTAGTCAATCTCACATCCAATTGGTCCACGCTTCTCCATCTTTCATCTTGAATGTATCAAATGCATGTAAAACTGATTGCAACTTGTTTTCTTTAACTCGGCTCCGACCCTTCACAAACATTTGCAAGAGTCTTCCACATATCCTTAGCGCTTTACATCTCTTTACCTTTTCTATCCAGTCTTTGCTCAACGTCTCTATAATTTCGTCCTTGCTACCCGATCCAAATTGTGAATCTTCCTTTCGCCGCTTGTCAAATCAAGACTTTTCTTTTCTTGTTGACTTCTTGTAGTAGAAGATTGAGCTCCAAGACTAACAACTCCATGGTAGAATTTTATTGGACCTTCCTCAAGAACCTCTTCCATACGGTCATGAATGGCCTTTAAATGATTCTCCATTCGAACTTCCAATAATCATATTCTTCGATAGAAAAATCTGTAAACTCCTGGATTTCTTACTTTTAACGTAAGACATTGTAATTCAAGATGCTAAAACACAACTTATCGAAATGTTAGTGACTCAATGATAAGAAATCAGATTTCAATGAAAACTCGGATATTTCAAGACCACAAATCTCTATCGTAATGACTTAACACCGCTCTGATACCACTTGTTGGGTCCCTTTAGAACGAAGTTTAAACACAAAATCAAGATACCCTCTAGTGATAATCTAGAAGGGGGATGAATAGATTATCAAAAACTTTTGCAAGCTTAGATGATCTATCAACTCCAAAATCAATTTTACAAATGAAACAATTCTTATTTATACTCAATTCAAAAAGGATTCTAAAGCTTTGTCGGCATATCGAATTTGCAATCAAGAAATAATCAATGAAAATAAGTAATAAGCAATAAGAAGAAATAACACCAGATTTATAGTGGTTCGATCAAACGATCCTACGTCCACTCTCCTTCTTCAAACTTGAAGAAGGGACTCTTCTTACTTCCTTCCTTCTTGCTTACTTTCTTACTTACAATGATGAATCTTCAGCCTTACAATGAATCTTCCTAATTTCTGAATATCTATGGCTTGAAGATCTAATGAAAAAGTGTTCTATAAACACTAAGAATCGAAAACGTATAAAACGCTTATGAAAGTGTATAATTTACGTTGCTCGTGAATACAAAGTATAATGATGAGTGCAAAGTGTCAAAGTTAATTCTAAATTGATTTCTATTCCTATTTATAGAGATCTCCTCTTGACAGCTTGTAACTTCCTTGAATTCGGTTTTGATCGGTTATAACAATATAATCAATTCTGTAACTTCTTCTTGAGTTGTTGAAATCGCTTCTTGAATCTTTGTATGATATTTCTCTAACACCTCATCGTCGATGTTTACTTCACCTCGTCCTCATCCTCTTTTCTCGTCTAGGTGTTTTAGTCTTGTACTTCAACAATCTTACGTGTTGTCCTTGTGCGATATCTTGACCTTGTCTCGATATTCTCTCATTATCTGAAATCGTCCTTGTCTCGATATCTTGACCTTGTCTCGATATTCTATACTTAGTTTTATTTATAAAGAAATACTTCACTGCCTATACAAAATGCTCACTGTCATCCTATTTTACACTTTTAACACATCAAAACTAAATCCAATTTTCTATTCCTAACAAAGTGTAGTTTGTTAGCATTAACATGTATATATATTATTTTGTAGTTTATGGAGAAAACGTACACTGAGTGAAATTGATTAAGTGCGGTCGGAGTGGGCTCAATTTTCACTTTTGAATTGATTTGTGAATTAACCGTATAAATATTAACCTTTAGATTGATGATGAAATTAATGCATTTTGCATTTTTCTTGTTAGGAATAGAAAATTGGATTTAGTTTTGATGTGCTAAAAGTGTAAAATAGGATGACCAAATTGAGCATTTTGTATAGACAGTGAAGTATTTCTTTATAAATAAAACTAAGTATAGAATATCGACATAAGGTCAAGATATCGACAAGGACGATTTCCAGATAATGAGAGAATATCGATAAGGTCAAGATATCGCATAAGGACAACATGTAAGATTGTTGAAGTACAAGACTAAAACACCTACGTAAAAGAGGATGAGGACGAGGTGAAGTAAACATCGACGATGAGGTGTTAGAAAAATATCATACAAAGATTCAAGAAGCTTTCAACAACTCAAAAAGAAGTTACGTAATTCATTATATTGTTATAACCGATCAAAACCGAATTCAAGGAAGTTACAATCACAAGAGGAGATCTCTATAAATAGGAATAGAAATCAATTTAGAATTAACTTTTGACACTTTGCACTCATCATTATACTTTGTATTCACGAGCAAATGTAAATTATACACTTTCATAAACGTTTTATATGTTTTCCATTCTTAGTGTTTATAGAACACTTTTTCATTAGATCTTCAAGCCATAGATATTCGTAAATTAGGAAGATTCATTGTAAGGCTGAAGATTCATCATTGTAAGTAAGAAAGTAAGCAAGAAGGAAGGAAGTAAGAAGAGTCCCTTCTTCAAGTTTGAAGAAGGAGAGTGGACGTAGGATCGCTTGATCCCAACCACTATAAATGCCGTGTTATTTCTTCTTATTGCTTATTACTTGTTTTCATTGATTATTTCTTGATTGCAAATTCGATATCCTGACAAAGCTTTAGAATCCTTTTGAATTGAGTATAAATAAGAATTGTTTCACTGTAAAATTGATTTTGGAGTTGATAGATCATCTAAGCTTGCAAAAGTTTTTGATAATCTATTCATCCCCCTTCTAGATTATCACTAGAGGGTATCTTGATTTTGTGTTTAAACTCGCTCTAAAGGGACCCAACATACACAATAATTAAAATTATATTACGAAGAGATAATTTTTGTCAAAGCACAATAACATTACCAACGATTGTAGTGAAGCAACATCAAATGGTCCATCAAATTGAGTTATTTGTCAAATATATCAAGTACATAGAAACCACATTGCATCACATCTGGTTACTTAGGAGCCTAATTTACAAACAAACTAACAAATTTACCACTCCAACCATTTATACACACTAATCAACATAATTCATCACTCCAACCACTTGTACACATATATTAGATCAATTATAAAACCAAAACATAGCGTATTCAATTATCTACTCAAATGCATCAAAATCCATATCTTCCGTACCTTGATAATTTTGTAGGCACACTCGACACTTTGCTAGCGTAGCTATCTTAACTTTGCCGCCTTTTTTTTCTCTGTCATGTTTCAAATTACATTAACTTTGTCGACTTAGGTTAATCCTCATCAATGTCAAGGATAAACAAGAAGTATGACACTACCAAATATTTCAATGCCGTTAGGCATAAACAACATAATTTGTACCTTGAATTTTGTCGATTATGCTCCCAACAATTACAAAGATCTCTTAAAGAACACCTCGAGTGGCAAAGATTAGAAAGCTTCACTTACAAGTATTGTAACATTCAAATCAAGAAAAAAGCTGGGTGGACGGTGTTCACATCTTAATGCGCTAAACAACCTCCAAAAAAATTAAAATGAATACTAGAGATGCAAACAAATGATTTATTTCTATTAGTAAAAGAACAACACTTAAAAGGCTAAACACATTAAGCAAACGGTGAAGAAATAGTTCTAAACAAGATCCCCTAAATTAAAAATGACCCAATTTTACCTAAAATTTGAGTCACAAGCCTAGCCAAGCATCTACACTAAACCAAAAGGTAACATCATATACGAATTATGTACCAATATATGTGCATCACATCAAAAGGCTTTTTCAATTCAAACTACGTTACAAATTAACCAAAGATGTACAAGCAAGAGAGTATGTTTACTTTATATTTTATCGCTCAAAACAGAATCGATCACCGAATTATTATTAACAATGTCTTACCAAACACGAGCTCAAATAGAAACATTTTTAACAGATGAACCTGAAATTACACACAATCAAACCTCTATTCAACAAAAATTAAGTGAATCGCCTCCAAATATGCTCTTATTTACAATAATCGCAGAAGACAAAATTTTATACATCTTTAACAATTACTAAATAATTCAATTTATTAAAACAACTAGAGAGTTGTATTTAATTGGAGTATATGTCACAATACCATCCAAGCATATTCCATTAGATAAGAACAAACCTAGTAAGACTAATGGAATTTCCTATTGTCGGGGGATTGTCACTCAAGAATTCTATATGCTATAAATCCTCTCTCCAAAATGCATAATAGTACAAACTTTATAACATTGCTATTATGTAATTTTATTGTTTGAGGTAATAGAGACTAGTGATTGCGGTAAAATCGGCAAGTGATATTAAGACAACCAAGTTATCAAACCCAAGGGAAAAGTATGGCCATGAGTCCTTAGAAATATGAGTTTTCAACGACTATTGTTGCAAATATGGTTTGAACCAAATACACTACTCAAAGCTAGAATTAAAATCAAACAACAACAACAAAGCTATGAATTAAACAAAAGATATGCTAGAACAATTAGCAAACTAGAAATTCTCAAAAATCAATGGGGAGAGGGGTGCAAGGGATAATCTCCATCAAGGAATCTATGATCACAAGCTATGATTGCATCAAATTGCTATTCAACTAAGATAGAAAGCATAAAACCATCATGCAATTAAGTCTCCATTAATCACACAATGCCTAATGTGAGTATTCTTAGTGCAACTAATCTCTCAATTAAGAAGTACCTAATTCATACAATCATACACAATTATAACCCAATTAATCCCTAATCACGTTAGCTCAACTCTCGCATGTTGCTAGGGTGATCAAACACTAATCTAAAGAGATAAAAATGCATGAAGCACAATTAGAATCACAATTAGGGCACTAACTATCTCAATTGATCAACAATCATCAACAATCATAGCACAAGCAATCAATTCATCCTCAATTTCAATTATCTCAAGCACAAGTGAATTAGCCCATGGAGCAAATTGTAAAATCCATGGGTGAAAATTCTAATTGCATAATCACAATGCTAATCACAACATAATTAAGAAATAGAAATGAGTAGAGAGGAAGAACATCACTAATTGAACCAAATGATCAATGTATTGAATGCTTGAATCTTCAAATGTAAACTCCTCTTCACTTGTATTACAACTTGAATTGACAAAACTAATGGATCAAAGTCTAGTTGTGATGCCCTAATTTGTAAAGACTTAGATTTTGAATAAGTAATCGAAATTTAAAGATTTGAGGTGCCAAATTTAATTTTGAAATAAAGCATCGATAAACTTTATAAAAGAAAAAGTTAACATCTAATTTTTCAAAAGTGAAATAATATTACGGCGGAAACGTAAACATTTAATTAACTTCTAGGAAAAACACAAATCCTTAAGTTCAACATATGTTCATTCATTAAATAAATAGTAAAAGTGAAACATGAGCACGATGTCCCTCGCCATCACTCCTCGCCGTCCAGCCATTACCCGAAATGGGTTATTGGGGGGTGAGTATGCAAGCGCACTCGGTGGAGATAAAATTTATTCAAAATTTAATACACAAGTAAATACATGATAATCAACTAAAATTAAATAAATTCACATGAACTTTGTCAATAATAAACTTTGCCAACTTTGCCATTGATACTTTGCCACTTTGCCATGGATACTTTGCCAACATAGAAATGGAGTTGTGAGCCTTCCCAAAGCCATTTAAAGACTCGGTATTCTCACACGTAGAATGGAGCACGGTGGGTTAAACCCGAAGATCCATCGATCTCGGACCCCATTAGGGCCCCGGCTATTAGACTTTGCCATTGAGCACGGCGGGATACACCCGAAGACCCGTCGATCCGGACCTCATAAGGGCCCCCGATATTAGAATAGCATGGAATAATATAATTCAAGCGTATAATCACATAATTTACAATAGGCATTAAATATTGAATAAAATATGCAATACTCTACGATACCACCGTAGAGCTTAGAGCTAGTTAATCCCCACCTTAATTGATCAACTGCAGAGTGTAACCAAAATATCCTCGTAAAATCACATCGTAATTTTTGTCACCTAGCATTAATAATTATTTACACTTAATTAGCACATATCCTAATCAAATTTTCAAGAGGGCTAATGGTCGTAGTTATACATTTATTAAAAATTTAAGGATCAAATTGCAAGGGTTTCAAATAATTTGAGACTTAGAGGGGTGTATTCAATTGGGATTCTATTGGATTTTTTTGGACTTTAAAAAGTATGTGGATTTAGAAAATCCATAGACTCCATGTAGAGTTTCATAGACTCCATGCAGAGTTTGACTGACTTTTTATTGATTTACATGGATTTCCATAGATTTCAAGAAACTATTGATGCAAATGTATATGGAACACACTTATATATAAAAAAAGTTATCCAAATTGTTTAGAAAAAATATCAAAAATACATTACTATTATTCATCATTATTATTCTCATCTTCATTCTCATCATCTTTGAAGTCCTATAATAATTTTATAAAAAATCTCGGCGATAATTTTAATGATTATAATTAAAATTAATAATTTAAATGATTTTTATATTTGTTCTTAAATTAATATAAAATTCAAAATTTATTGATGTAAATATTAAAATTTGAAATATAATTTTTTTAATAAAATATATAAATATGTTTCTTTCATTTTCATTTTTCTTTATGTAACACCGCGAAAAAATATTAATAATATTCTCTAAGCAACTTTATATCATTTTTTCTTTTCAAATAAATGTGACCTATCATGAAATAATTGAGATTTGTTCTATCATTCCCATAATTAAGATTTTTTTACGAAATAATTGAGATTTATTCTATCATTCTCATAATTGAGATTTTTTTCGAGCAAAGATTTTTTCAAGAATGTTGTGTAAAGAAAGTTATGTAGAGAGAGATTGAACTGGGATTGTGAAACTTTAATTGGGATCACGAACAAAAGTCTTGACGACAAAATCCAAAATAAAGAGCAGAAAAAAATTTGTAGAGTATTTTTTAGAAGAACAACAAAGGTTTTTTTTTCTTCCGAGAGAATACGTAGAAATCTCTCATTGTTAGAAGAGATTTTGGAGAGTGAAATCTATTCATATTTTGGAAAGAGAATCAAATAAAATCCATAGACTATTAAAATCCATAGACTCTTGAATACCTCATGATCTTTTAAGATTTCTTAAAATCCGTATTGAATACCTCAGGATTTTTAAAGACTTTTGAAAATTGCATTGAATACCCTCGATTTTGAAAGTCTAAAAATCCTACAGACTCTAGAACCAATACACCCGCCTTAATTATAATAAATTATAAATTAATTTGGGATAATCCAAATCCCTAAATTAAAACTCTAATTCTCAAATTGTGTATCAACTAAATTCACAATTGTTGTCGCCTATCATTAATAATAAAATCTACTTAGAAAATATAATATAATATAAATAAATCTTAAAATTAGCCTATTAGAATATATTTTTGTAATTTCAACGAACGGACCATTGTAAAAAGAACTCTACAAATTAACCATTGATTTGTAACAGAGGCTAACTATTAGAGTCAAACAAATAAATCCTTACAGCAACATTAAAAGTCAGGTTTGGTGCATCCAATCAACTTGGTGTTCCCTGCCCAAAAAAAAAAAAAAAAATTATAATCATTTAAGAAGCCTTAAGTCGATCAAACGAATCCCAATTACAACATAAATTATTCAAAGTTTATGTTAGCAAGAAACTAACCAATAAACTTATTTAATAAAATCAATACCATGCCCTTTATATATATATATATATATATATATATATATATATATATATATATATCACTCGCGGTGAAGCCAGATAAAGAAACTAACAATTATTAATCCTTTAATAAAATACTGAAATTAATAAAATAAAAAGAAAAGAAAGAAAAATGGTTCATCTTCTAAGGAAAAAGAATGAAGAACGAAATTACCGCAGACTTCTTGAGGAGGAAGAAACCGTGTTTCTTGAGGAGAAACAACGCCGAAATAAAAAAAAAGATTTGGATTTGAGCGTGTAAAATTTTGTAGGTTTAGGTCTTCAATAAATAGTTGTTAGGCATGGGCTTGGGCTTGAGTGAGATAAGGACTAATAAATATTAAAATTTAATTGGGAGATAAGAATTGAAATTTAAATTTAAATTTAAATTAGGATTTAAAAATTGAGGGTGAAATTGAATTAGGGATTTAAAAGATTTAGGAACTTAAAAAAATAGGGAAGAAAATATATTTTCTAGTGAGAAAAATTAGTTATTTGTAGAAAACTCAAGATTTGATTTTAAATAAAGGATTCTTTTAAGAAAATAATGAAATTTGAAAGATATTATTTGTCAAAATTTGCAAGATATGAAAAATATTTAATTTTAATAAAACTCGATATTTGTAAATTAATAAAAATAATAAATAATACTAAAAAATATTAAGGGTATTACAACCTACCCCACTAACAATAATTTCGTCCTCGAAATTTAAAGAGACTTACCACGTGCTATAAAGTCTCTGGTATTTCGCTTGTATTTCATCTTGTCGCTCCTATGTAGCTTCATCTTTTTCATGTCGACTCCATTGTACTTTGATGAGAGCTACGTCCTTGTTGCGAAGTCTATGAATTTTTCTTTCCAAAATGAGTTCTCGTACCTCCTCATATGACATGTCTCTATTGACCTCCAAGGTTGAATAGTTGACGATGTGGCTTGGATCATGCACGTACTTCCTCAACATGGACACGTGAAAACGCGTTGTGCACCGCCGCAAGAGATAGAGGTAGAGCAAGCCGGTAGGCTAGGTCGCCGACTCGATCTAAAATTTCGAAAGGACCAATGTACCTTGGTCTCGAGTTTTCCTTACCACCGAATCGAATAACTCCTTTCGTAGGTGAGATCTTCTAGAATACTTTCTCCTTGAGCAAATTCTAGTTGTTTTCTTCGCTTGTCGGCATAAGACTTTTGGCTATTTTGAGCTATCTTGATTCTTTCTCGAATCTTTTGTATTACCCAACAGTTTGTTCGACGATTTACGGGTCCTAGAATCTTCTTTTCACCAACCTCGTCTCAATAAGAAGGTGACCTACATCTCCGTCCGTACTATGCTTCATAAGGTGTCATTCCGATCGTTGCCGATAGCTATTGTTGTAAGCAAACTCAACTAGTGGTAAATGAGACTCCCAATTTCCACCGAGATCCAACACACAAGCTCGTAGCATGTCCTCTAAAATTTGAATAGTTCTTTCCGATCGTCCATCGATCATCGCGGATGGAAAGTCAGACTAAAGCTCAACTTCGTCCCCATAGCGGTTTGTAAACTCTTCTAAAACTTCGATGTGAATCTAGTGTCTCGATCGGACACAATTGAGACAGAACTCCATGAAGTCTAACAATCTCTCGAATGTATATTTGTGCCGGATGATCCATCCCGAAAGTCATCTTGACGGGTAGAAAATGTGCAGACTTTGTCAATCTATCTACAATGACCCATATAGCATGATTTCCTCTAACTAACCGTGGCAAACCCACTATGAAATCCATGGTAATGTGCTCCCACTTCCATTCTGGAATTTCAAGAGGCTTAAGCAGCCACGGCCGGTCGTTGGTACTCGACTTTAACTTGGCGGCATACCAAGCATCGTTCAGAGAATGTTCCAATGCTACCCTTCATATTTCTCCACCAGTAACATAGTCCTTAAATCTCGGTACATCTTAGTTCCTCCAGGATGAGCCGTATATAGTGTACAATGAGCTTCTTCTAGAATTTCTCTTCTCAAATCTTCATCTTTAGGTACACATAATCGCCCTCAAACATAAGAGCACCATCGATGCTACCATGAAGCCTTTACCATCCCCATCTAGTGCTCGCTTCCTCATCTTGTTCAAGAATTCATCCTTGTCTTGTGCTTCTCTAACTTTATCTCGTAACAAAGGTTGAATCACCATAGCCGCCACAATCACCTCGACATTCCTTGGCGGTCCTACTACTTCTATCCTTAGCTTGGCAAAATTCCTTACTAATTCCTCTTGTTGTGTCAAAAGCATGTCAACTCTCCTCTATCCTTACGACTTAATGCATCCGCCACCACATTGGCCTTACTCGGGTGGTAGTGAATGGTGCAATCGTAATCCTTCACTAGTTCCAACCACCTTCGTTGCCTCATATTCAACTCTTTTTATGTGAAGAAATATTTCAAACTTTTGTGATCCGTATAAATCTCACACCTTGCCCCATAAAGATAATGCCTCCAAATCTTCGTAGCATGGACCACAAAGAACAAGCTCCAAATCGTGAGTAGGGTAGTTCAACTCATGATTCTTCAATTGTCTCGAGGCATAAGCAATCACCTTGCCATGGACCTTGCTTTGACGCATCATCAGAATTACAAAACTTCCGTAAGTATCTGGAATTGTCAAAACAGGGGATGTAACTAGTTTCTTCTTCAATTCTTGGAAGCTTTCCTCACACTTGCTCGTCCACTCAAACTTTTTCCCTTTTCTTGTTAGACGAGTCATTGGTGAAGAAATCTTTAAAAATCCCTCAATGAATCTTCTATAATATCTGGCCAAGCCCAAAAAGCTGTGAATTTCATTAACATTTTTAGGCGTCTTTCAATCATTAATCGCCTCAACTTTAGTCTGGTCGACCTCTATCCCTTGAGCGGTGACAACATGTCCAAGGAACACAATCGATCAAGCCAAAACTCGCACTTCTTGAACTTCGCATACAACTTCTCCTTGTGAAGTACCTCTAGTATTATGCTCAAGTGCTCTTCGTGTTGCTTGTTGTTCTTTGAGTAGATCAATATGTCATCGATAAACACAATGATAAACTGATCCAAGAACGGGTGGAAGACTCGGTTCATCGATCCATGAATACCGCAGAGCGTTGCTCAAACCAAAAGCATTATTGTGAACTCATAATGCCAATATCGAAGTTCTAAATGCTATTTTCGGTATATCACTATCCTTGATTTTCAATCGGTGATAACCCGATCGCAAGTCTATCTTAGAAAAGATGTTGGCTCCTTTCGGTTGATCAAATAAATCTTCGATCCTCGGTAGGGGGTACTTATTTTTATAGTTAATCGATTCAACTCCCTATAGTCGATGCACATCCTCATCGTCCCATCATTCTTCTTCACAAATAGGACAGGTGCTCCCCAAGGAGAGACACTTGGTCGAATGAATTTCGTGTCCAACAATTCTTGTAATCGTACCTTGAGTTCTTCCAACTCTTTCGGTGCCATTCGATATGGTGCCTTTGATGTGAGTGCTGATCCCGGCAACAAATCTATCGTGAACTCCACTTGTCTTTCAGGTGGTATATCGAGTAATCCTCCTGGAAAAACATCTTGAAAATCTCGAACCACCGAACATCTTCAATCTTCGTTTCACGAGTAGGGGTTCCCATCACATTGACCAAATACACTTGACATTTGCCACTTCGTAGCATCTTTATGGCTTTCATAGCTGTTATGATAAGGCTCTTAGCTCCCATCCTTGACCCAAAGTAAACCAATTCCTCTCCACTTGGTAGCTTTAACACCACTTCCCTCTTTCCACAATCAATGCTAGCTTGATATTTGGACAACCAGTCCATGCCAAAGATTACATCAAAGTGATTCATTTCTATGACGTATAAGTTAACATCTAAGTTTCTACCACAGCATTTCTAAATTCACATCCTTAGCTACTCTATCTGTGACCAGCTGTTTGACCCGAGGGTACACTAACGTCAAGTGCTTCGACTTTGTTGGTTTCCTTACAACCAACCTTAGCACAACACTTTGTGGATATAAAAGAATGTATCGCACCCGTATCAAATAAAGCTAGAACTGGAACTTTATTTAATGTCAACATACCTGTCATGGTATCGGGATCTCCATTCTCCCGATCGGACATAGAGTAAACTCGCGCTTTGCCTTTAGGAGCTAGATTCTCGGCCTCCGAAGTTAAGACAGTAAGGGGGTCAGATGGCCCGGCCGACGGCACTAAGCACTTTCCTTGTCCCGCAAGACACTCTCCTCCGTGATTCTTCCCACGGTTAGGCGCAAGTGGGTTTGATTGGTTGAGCATTAGCACCCGTGGCTCCTTGAAACTTTCCTTGCTTATTCTCGATCGTGGCCGTTGTTCTCGTTATGGCCGTCCCATCTCCTCTTCCCCAAATAGTTTGTCGGTTTTGAATTCACTTTCTCGGTCCGCTGGCTTGCAGCAATTTCACCGGCTCTCCTCACTAAGTCACCTGGAAGGCATGTCTCCGTGACCCGCTAGGATGCTCCGTATCTCTGGTCTTAACCCCTTCTTGAATTTCCCGAGCTTTCTTACGTTCAAGATCCACCATATTGTGTGCGAAACGAGCCATGTTATTGAATTATCTCTCGTACTCTTCCACAGTCGAGGTTTTCTTGTTGGAAATTGAAGAATTGAGACTCCATCTCCTCCCGGTAGGTGTCTGGGAAGAATCTCTCCATGACGATTTCCTTGAACTCATCCCACGTCGTTGTATCTCTCGCTTCTTCGGTTCTCGATCTCCGGTAGTCTTCCCACCAATGGTCAAAGCATCCTCCACCAATTGAAATTCAGCACAAGCTAAACGTTGTTGAAATGTGCATCTAACGAGACGAAAGATACGTTCCAACGCTCGAAACCATTCTTCAACACTAGCAGGTCCATCACGTCCATTAAAGGTGGGCGGCTTGTAACGACGAAATTGTTCCACGACATTGGCGTTATCTTGGAAGTCTCCTTGAGTGGCCGGGTTAACAATGTTGGTCCCTAAATGTTGAGTTGATTAAAACCTTGATTTAGCTTCCTAGAACAAAATCTAGAAAGGGGGTTTGAATAGATTTTGTAGATTTTTCAAATCTTTTCAAGATCAATTCAAAGCATCGATTAAACACAATGAATATGATCGAGAACTCAACTTTTAACAAGATCAAAAGCAAAGGCCGATATTCGCATTTTAGTTAAGATAACGAACTTTAATCTTGAATTAACAATATTGTAATTTGAATAAATTAAAGAAAACAAGAAATAACACCAGGATTTATAGTGGTTCGGATTATGAATAATCCTACATCCACTCTCTTTCTTCAAACTTTGAAGAAAGGTCTTCACTAGCTACTTACTTACTCACCGTACAACCTTTACAAATTACAACTTGAACTTCAGCTCTTCAACAATCTAATCAACTCTCTGAAATCTAACTCTAAGAATAAGATGTGTTTTTGAAGATATGAAGTGAAGTGTTCTATAAACACTTAGAAAATATTTGAAATCTCTTTTGAAAAATACTCTGTGAAAACAATAGTGAATAGTGTGAAAAATCAAACTTGCATAAGTGTATTGAAGAATAAAATCTAGTCCTATTTATAAGTCTGAAAGACAGTTAGTTTGTTAGTTAGTTCTAACAAACTTAATCTTGAAAACTGCTCTTGACCTCATTTGATTCTTCCTACTCTTCTGCGGTGACTTGGTGAAAACTCGCCTTTCTTATTCTACTCGGCTTATCTTAATCTCGTCTCGAGCTCTTCATGTTTGTCTCCTGCAGATGACTAGGTTCGAGCTTGTCTTGAGATGACTAGCATGCTATCGGACCTCGGTGACTAGGTCGGTGCACGACCCCGTCGATCGGCTTATCTTATAAACTTATTCTCTGCTGTTCTTCGTGTTGGTGACCCGATCTGAAGCCGCTTCCCTTTTAACTCATCAAAACTTCTTGATTCAACAATTTCCCTTTTTGATGAAGTTAAAACCTATAATAAAGAAACATACTCACATTTGAAGTTAGTACTAGACTTAGTTAAATCAATCAGATAGGTAAATCAAAGCACATTTTCACACTACCACAGATTCATTCACATTCAAGGCATTTAAAAAAATTTAAGTCTTTTAGACTCTTTTAGAAGTACTTAGAGAATTAAGTTTTATGAAAAAAATTTTAAGAAAAAGTTTTTAACTCGAGATTTAAATTTTCGGATGATTTATACTTAGAAAAATTTTAAAATTTTCTTAAAATTTTTTTAAAGAAACTGATACACATAATTCACATCATCCGAATATATTCATTCACAAAAATTTCTGATTTACAAAATAAGAGAACTGATAGAAAATAAAGATAAGGAAAGAAGAAATCCTGTTCTATCGATTCCCAACGGTCACCTCTGGAATGTTTAGCCACCAAAATCCTTGCTCTAAGTCGCTTTTAGATCACTCTCATCGTGAGCTCGAATTCCCTTTCTCGCTTTGGCCACGATCGCTTGACCCATTCCGGATCGGGAGAACCGTCTTCTTTCACTTGGGGGTGACTCGCCATAGGCTGGTGCGATCGGATCGTAGTTGAACACAGTATGTGCCTCATCGAGCAGCTTCCTATATAGATCGGCGTCCTCCTTCTCCATCCATTCATGCCACGGTGATGTCTTCGTTGGGCTGCTCAGATGGTGATGCCTTCAAGATGTACCAAGTAGTACATCCATCCGGCATCCGTGGCTTGCTTCTTGTATTCGCTGGTGTATTTCCCGATACCATCTTCTGAGGAGGCTGTAGTGCGATGGACGGGCGGAAGTCCGCTTCATTTGCGGCTTTGGATACCCACTTCCGAGTATCCCTGTCCCACTTCACTCGGCCTTCCCAGCTTTCTTGACCTCTTCTTCTCTCTCTTTTCAAACATCTCCTTCTCAAGATCGATTCTTGATCTGCTCACTGATAAGTTGGAGAAGTCCGGTTCCTTTCTCTTGCGCTCGGCTGATTCGGGCCGATCATCTGCTCGGTGATGGAGACTTCTCACTTTCTGCTTTCCCTTTACCTTTGCCCTTGGGCTCCGGTTCCTCGAGACTCTTTCATGCGAGCGGCAGCCTTCTCTGTCTTCTCTTCGTCCTCCTTCCTTCTCTTCTCCTCATCCTCTCGGATGGCCTCTTCAACTGGGTTACCCTCGGTTGCAAGACACCCAATTCATCGATTTGATTTTGATTTCCGCCTTGGGCTGCCTCCAACTCACTGTATGCGCCTTTGTATCGAGCTTGTCGATTAATGACATGACACCACTGTGAGGGTTTCCATTCTCGCTTCAGCTCCTTCCCCTTTTTAACTTCATCTTTGATAGCCTGAAGTCAGGCCTCTATTGCCGCACAACGCTTTACGAAATCGCTCGATCGGATGTGAGTGTTGAGACCACGATTTCATTGTCGGCCTGTTTTCTCTTTTAGTGCCTTGACTTCCTCCTCAAGCGCACTCAGTAGGAACCAACAGAAGTCTTGAGATTGGCTGATAAATTTCTCGTCATGTTGACTTCAAGAATCTGCATGTTGGCGAGCATGGTATCTGTGGATCGCCGAATCACCTTCCGTGTTTTCTTCTCCATCATCCTCTCAACTCGGGATATGATCTTGCTGTGGAGTTTTTCAAATGCAGAGGAGATGGCAAGAATTGGTCCGGCCTCTTCTTCTTGATTCGGATGAGGAAGAGGTGGTGGGAGAAGTTGGATCGGGGAGCTCATGTGAATATCCCCAAAGATATTTGAGGTATCCACATGAGGAGGTTCACTGGGGTGGATGAGGTGGGGGTGTCTGATGGTGGAGGTGGGGTTTCGGTGGGGGTGATGATGGTAAAGGTGGGATTTGTGAAGTGGTAGGTGGGAGAGATGAGATTGTTTGGGGTAGAATGAGTTGGGGTTGAGAAGTTGTGGGTAAGAATTTGGTGGAGATATGGATATGGGGGTTGGGGCGAGTCTTGAGTCCAGAGAGGAAGGATAGTATATGAGATGGGGATGGTGGAGGAGATGAGGTTTGGGTTTGGGGGAGGGAAGATGAGGTTGGAATTTGGACTATTTCGGGAGTAGGCTGTTTGCAGGCTCGAGGTACCAGCACAGGACACCTCTTCATTGCCGGTGTGGGTTGGAGAGGGGAGGGGGAGAAGTGTACTGTTCACGGATGGGGGAGGGTCCCTTCTCGAGCCGATTTCTTGGACCTCCTCCAGGTGGACCACCCGAGCCGCAATTTGCAACGTGGTCACCTCCTCGTAAAGAAGAGTCGGCCGATCCGCGAGATGATCCACCCAACTCGAGGTTTTCACCAACCTCCGCCTCTTTGGTGCCTTCTCCTTGACTTCATCGGCCGAACGGCCTCGGTGAGCTCATAGCGGCGACTCTGCCTCCACATCTTCTTCCTCTTCCTCCTCGCCTTCTTCTTCACTGGAGCTCGAGCTCCTACCTCGGCTCCACCGTCATCGAATCACTGGAGCCCCGAGTGGTTCATCCTTGGTCGAATCCCCTTCGCTTCGTGTAAGCTCGGACCCCGCCTCGACTAATTGATCTCGGTGACACGCAAGTCCTCCATGATCACAGTCACTTTGTTAAAAAGACTGGTGATCGACTTCGCATGCCATTTCCCATTAACAACCTCCAGCACGCTTCCTTTCTGTCTCTAGCTTATCCAAGAATGTACCAGCCCGGTTGGCTTGTACTCCATCCAGATTGTTCGAATAACGCAGAAGTCTGGTGCAGTCAGCCCATCGTGAGAGCTCTGTTCTCCAAGTATCACCTTCGTGACAATGGTCATCGGAAGGCGATATCTCCGGCGAAGCATCTTCTTCTTTAGCTCCGATCGCCGGTCCTTCATAGAATTCTGGGCAATCATCTCAAATGATTCTACCTACTGCCCTGATTTATATGTTAGAGGGTTCACACCTTCACCGTGAGTGTCGAAGATTCGAGCCACCTCCGCCGAGAAATCGCCAGACCTCTCCGTATACCCCGGTTCGGAAAACACCATCTTCGTATGTCCCATTGACATATAACTCTATCCCTCGCATATCCGGTGTCTTATTGGAAGGAGATTTCTTGGAACAAAAGGTCCTCAATCCAGCCCTCTCCAATAAGGACAAGATTTCCCTGGATTCTCCATCGGTGGTGGTGTCGAAGTCGACGTACATCTCGAGACTTCACCTTCTTATTGTAGGTTTCATTATGCACATCCACCATTGTTGCTGTTAGTATTCTTCTTGAAGAAGTGCTCATATATTGATTGAGGAAGGATTTGAGAAAATTTTCGAGTGTTTGGGATTTTACGAAAGTGAAAAGAGTGTTTTTGGAGAAGAAGACGTATTTATAGGGAATAGATTGGAAAGAGAAACCGCAAATTTAGAAAATTTGAATAAATCTGAGTCATTTATTCAAAAAAATTTTACCGAGTATAAATCAACGGTTAAAAACTAAGATAAGCGATTAGGATTCAGCGCGTGGAAATTAATCGCCTTTGGAATGCGTAAATAGTTACTTTATAGATCGTTGATTTGACAGATGTAGGTTACTTTATGCAGAGAAGTAAGTATATCTCGACGCCACTAGGATTACCTTACTTTGAATAAAGGTTTGTAAAACAGATGATTTGAAAACAAATGAGTTTGTAAAGTCATCTCGATAAAGTAACTCCGTCTGATTTTAAAACCAACAGCTTAGGTGTAACTTTTTAGCAATTTTAAAACGAGTTTAAACTAAACAGACTTAGACTTAATTTTCTAAAACTAGGTTGTTCATCCATTAAAAAAATTATTAAAAAAATATGAAGTTTATTTAGGAACAAAAGTAATAGAATAAAGGAGTTTGAATAAGATGAGGTGAAACAAGATGATCTCGTGACTGTTCTCGCAAAGACATAAACTCAAAAGAAACCATCGGTAGCTTAATGTAAATCGAGATAGGATGCAAATAGTCATCTGCTTTTCTTCAGAGATCACCGACTATTGTGTCGCATAAGTAATTATCAATTCAGATAAGGTCAATATGACTAATCCTTGATTCTTGATTCCTAAAAGGAGATCAATGATATCACTACCTGATTGTCCTTTGACACATATCTAGTCTCGATAATTCTTTCTAGACATTAATTTAAAGAAAAGAAAAGACCGTAAATAAGGAAACAAATATTCAACAGATGCACACAAATTAGAAACCAGCTAAAGATGCATCAAGTAATCCTAATTCTAAGCACGCTTCTTTAAACCTAGACTCACTAATGGTTTTGTTAGAATGTCGGCTCTTTGTGATTCAGTGGCAATCTTCTCAATCCTAATGTCATCCTTCTCAATATGATCCTAATGAAATGATGCCTAATATCTATATGATTACATCTAGAATGTAGAACAGATTGTAAGTCATTGCTATTGCACTATTACTATCACAAGAAATAGGAAATAAATTGATGTTAGAATATTATAATCTCTAAGCTATTGACTAATCCAGAGGAGTTAAGAACAACAACTTCCACTGCCATGTATTCAAATTTCTTCGGTTGTAGAGGTGGCAACAGATGTTTGTTTCTTAGATAACCAAGAAATTAATTTGTTGCCTAAGAATTGACATGTTCCGTAAGTGGATTTTCTATCAATCTTACATCCTCCAAAGTCTCGAATCAATAACTCGTCACCAAAGTTGTCATCACCGGGTACCATAACCCTACTTGCAAGGTTCCTTTGAGATATCTAAGAATTTTCTTAGCCGTCTCCGCATGAGTCTTCTTGGGATTAGATCGAATCTTGCACATACCCCAACCGCAAAAGCTATGTCCGGCCTACTTGCAAAGGAGATAGAGAAGAGATCCAATCACCCACGATACTCCGTTGCATCGGTGGGTATCCCCTCGCTCATCTGAATCCATAGAGAAGTTAGTTGCCATAGGTATTTTAACTTCTCGCTAGTTGTCATTCCAAATTTCTCAATCAGATCCTTAGCATATTTAGATCGATGTATAAATATACCCTTACTCATCTCTGTTTAATCTGTAAGCCTAGAAAGTATGTTAATTCACCCATCATTGACATTTCAAACCTGTTTTTCATGAGAATGCTAAACTCTTCACATAATTTCATTAGGTGAACCAAAGATTATGTCATCTACATAAATTTGAACTAGTAAGATGTTGCCATCTACTTCCTTTCTAAACAAAGTTCTATCAATCTTGCCTTTAGAAAAACCATTTGATGTCAAGAAATCGGATAATGTATCATACCGTGCTCGGGAGCTTGTTTTAGTCCATATAGGGCTTTGTTGAGTTTATAGACCTTGTTATTGATCTTAAACCCGGGAGGCTGCTCCACATAGACCTCCTCAAGTAACACACCATTAAGGAAGGCAGACTTAACATCCATTTGATAGACTTTGAAAGATTTATATGCAAAGAAATGCCAAGAACAACCTTATTGCCTCTAATCGCAACTGGAGCATAGGTTTCATCATAGTCTATTCCCTCAGATTGTGAGTAACCTTGTGCAACCAGTCTTGCCTTATTTCGAACAATAATGTTGTTCTCATCTGCTTTATTTTTAAACACCCATTTGGTGCCTATAATCTTTCTCGTAAGGGTCTTTCCACTAGATCCCATACATTTTGCCTTTCAAATCGATGCGCTTCTTCCTGCATAGCGCTTATCCGGTTTGGATCTCGATAGAGCTTCCTCAATAGACTTAGGTTCGAGAAGTGACACATAACAACCGAAAAGACTTTCGAGTCTAGCATCATTCGTGTCCGCACACTACTAGATGGGTCTCCTATAATCGATCGGATGGATGATAGCTTCTCATCCTTTTGCCTATGTGAGGAGAAGGATCCTCATCTTGAGTCTCAGAGGCAACTCCTCCGACTCAACCTCGCCTAAAGTTCCCCTTCATCACCGACCCCCGCCGATCACCGATGTCAAGGGTGTCTCGATTCGATGGAGTCTCGATCGTGGTTGTCTTCTGATTATCGGATGAGGATTCTTCTTCATCTCGATTCTCAATCAAGACTAGGTAGATAGACGCTTTATGTTTAGTCTTGAACAGCTTCAATTTTATCTAGATTTTCGTAAATTTGATTCACTTTATCTCGAGAAGGAATACAGCTCATCAAAAACAACATGAGGGGTTTCCTCCACACAATGGGTTGTCTTGTTAAAAACTCTAAATGCCTTGGAAGTATTAGAATATCCCAAGAATATTCCATCACCGCCTTAGCATCAAAAGTTCTTAACTTAGATTTTCCATTGTTATGGATGAAACACTTACAACCAAAAGCTTTGAAGTATGAGATCCTTGGAATCTTACCCTTCCAAATCTCATATGGAGTCTTACCCTTGTCTTTGACAACTAAGCACCTGCTCGGGTATAGCAAGTCGTGTTGATGGCTTCACCCGTAACCTATGAGGGGTATCATACTCACCAACATGCTCCCGGCCGCTTCCTTCAAAGTTCTATTCCTTCTTTCAACTACTCCATTTTGTTGAGGAGTTCTTGCTGAAGATGTCTCATGAATAATTCCACACTCATTGAAAAAATTAGATAAACAAGAATTCAAAAATTTTGTGCCCTTATCACTCCTTATTTTAATAATATTAACACCCTTTTTCATTCTCAATCATGCAACAGATCAGAATCTTGTTCATAGTCTCATTTTTCTTGAAAAGAAATATAACCCAAGTGTATCTAGAAAAGTCATCTACTACAACAAGAGTATATTTCCTTCCACCGAAATCGAGAGGTGAAACAGATCCAAACAGATCCGGATGAAGTAATTGCAACACTCTTTCGGATGAAGAGGAGTTAATACTCTTAAATGAGTGTCTAGGTTGTTTACCTTTTTGACAAGCATCACATTTAAGATCGGTGGATAAAAGTTTTCGAGGTAATCCCTTGACAAGGTTCTCTTTAGCTAGCTTACTAAGAGTTTTGAAATTCAGATGACTAAGCCTCTTGTGCCATAGCCCGCCGATATCTTCTCCACCCTTAGCTATCGAGACAGTATCTTTGGGACAACTATTAAAGTTGGCCACATAGACATTACCATGTCTCGAAGCCGCTAATGATACCTTATACGAGGAATTATCTAAAATATCACATTTATCATTTGAGAATTTGACAAGAAAACCTTTATCACAAAGCTGGAAACAGATAGCGATTATGTTTCAAACCTTCAACAAAATATACCTCGATACTGAATATCCTTGATAATCGAGTACCTACACCTTTAGTCGACCACAATTATTATCACCAAATAAAACTCTTGGACCATCAATGCTTTGAAAATTTGATAACAGCTTCTTGTTATGGGTCATGTGTTGTGAACACCATTATCAATGTACGATATTGAAGCTAAGATCTCTTCCTTGAGTGATGATCCCCTGTGAATCTGAAAAACAAATCGGCTTATAAGGTACCCTAGTGATCTTGGGTCCTTTAAGGTCAAATATCACTTTAGGTAACCAAATAAACATCTCATCTCCGCATAATAAATCGGACTCGCTTTTTCTACCAAGTCTCTGCTCTACAATTATATCACTTTTGAATGATAACTTGTTGTATTGATTGAGTAATTTTCCTAAACTTAGGAAATGTAAGATAGCATTTGCTCCTTCCATCAAAAGGATTATAATAAGAATATCTTCTTATTTTGGTTTTGGATTTCTTCTAGTCTCGATAGGGAGTTTTTAGTGAATTCTTGGTTTTGATCGAGATGTAGTCCTTATCCGACTAGTTGGTTTCCATGGACCAATTTTAACATCCTTGATTGAACAGATGTTTTCACAAATTTTCTAGGTTTTTGGACATCTGATTTATTGTTCCTATCATAACCAAGACCTGTCTTGTCATGAGATTTTTGAGAAGTATTAAAAATATGATCTATTGCTGATTGTGAATTATTAAGTTGGTGATTTTGAAGACAAACTTCTCATTGTCTTTCTTAATTGATTCATTTTCAGCAGACTACCTCAAATTTGTCTTTTAAAGTTTTCAATTCATTTTCTAACCTTTCAGTAAGCTAGCCGATGTACTAGCTTGATCAAGAAAACATTCCCCTTGAATGTTTCCTCGCCTCTGAGCGATTCATCACCTGCCGCCTTTAATTAGAATTTGAATCTCGATCCTTTAAAATCAAATTCTCTGTCTCTAGCTGTTTATAAGCAGCCAAAGATGTCTTTAAATCTCTCAATAACTCATGGATAACAGCTTTGGTCATGATCGATGCAGATCGACAAGAATCATTATCTCGACGATGAATAGAAGATTACCTCATTAGCCATGAGACAGTTTCATCATCTCGATCCAAATCGATGAGGATGATGAGGATGATGATGATTTCTTTGGCTCTTTTTCTTCAGCCAATAGAGCCCTTTGATCTCGCAAATCTCCCGCCTCTTTTCTTTCTCTTTTCTTCCCTTTCCTTAGGAGTCGCTGAGGACAATCATAACTGAAATGTCCTCGGCTTGTTGCATGTATAACAATTATCACTCCCGTCTCGATCTAGGACTAGAAGGATTTCTTCTCGACAGTGATCTCGTATCTTCTTGTCTCGATTTTTGCTTTTATCATCATCTGTTGATTCATCTTCCTTTCTACCGATCTGGATCTTGATTTATCATTTCCTCCAAATTTCAATTTATTTCTTTTATATTTCATTCTCAATTTATCATACCTCTTTGTAAGTAAAGTCATCTGCTCCTTCAGAGATAGATCACTCCTACAGACTCTGCTGACACCTTGTCTTCTTTATCGACAAAGGCAACAGACTTGGATGAGGTACTTGACTCCATCTCATCTTCCTCGTCTTCTATTTTAATATCATATTCTAGAGCCTTAAGATGTGAAAACAAAGTATGGTGAGTAATAGAAGATAAATCTTGAGTAGCCTTAAGGATATTGGATTTTTCCCTCCATCTCTTGGTTAATGATCTCGAATCTTGTTATTAATCTCTTTCTCTGAATAATTCTTTCCAAGATCACCGCTTTGTTGAGAAGATTGGTCAACCTTACATCTAATCGATCCACGTACTCATTTTCTTTCATTTTGAATGTTTCAAATGCATGCAAGACCGATCGCAGCTTGTTTTCTTTGACTTGATCAGATCCTTCACAAACATTGGCTAGAGTTTGCCACATCTCTTTGGCGCTTTGCATCTCTTAACTTTTTCTATCCAATCCTTACTTAGAGTCTCAATGATTTCAGTTCGAGCTACTTGGTCAAGATTGTGGACCTTTCTTTCATCATTTGTCAATTCGTAACTCTTCTTTTCTTGTCCGGTTCTCGATTCACCGACTCACCTCCAATCTTGGTGCCTCCATGATAAAACTTTATAGGTCCTTCTTCAAGAACCTCTTCCATCCTATCATGAATGGCCTTTAGATGATTCTCCATCCTAAATTTCCAAGAATCATAATCTTCAATAGAGAATTCAGAAGATTCCTAGACTTTTTGTTTTTCCCCGATGACATGATGAAACAAAGAACAAAATACTCCACAAACTAATTAGTAGCACTGTTAGTAAAATAAAGACAATGAAGAAAATCAAGATAATTTGTAATCTTGTTCAAGACCTAAAATCAATATCGTAATGACTTAACACCGCACCGATACCACTTGTTGGTCCCTGAATGTTGAGTTGATTAAAACCTTGATTTAGCTTCCTAGAACAAAATCTAGAAAGGGGGTTTGAATAGATTTTGTAGATTTCTCAAATCTTTTCAAGATCAATTCAAAGCATTAGATTAAACACAGCGGAATATGACTCGAGAACTCAACTTTTAACAAGATCAAAAGCAAAGGCCGATATTCGATTTTAGTTAAGATTCGAACTTTAATCTTGAATTAACAATATTGTAATTTGAATGTAAATTAAAGAAAGCAAGAAATAACACCAGGATTTATAGTGGTTCGGATTATGAATAATCCTACATCCACTCTCTTTCTTCAAACTTTGAAGAAAGGTCTTCACTAGCTACTTACTTACTCACCGTACAACCTTTACAAATTACAACTTGAACTTCAGCTCTTCAACAATCTAATCAACTCTCTCGAAATCTAACTCTAAGAATAAGATGTATTTTTGAAGATATGAAGTGAAGTGTTCTATAAACACTTAGAAAATATTTGAAATCTCTTTTGAAAAATACTCAGTGAAAACAATAGTGAATAGTGTGAAAAATCAAACTTGCATAAGTGTATTGAAGAATAAAATCTAGTCCTATTTATAAGTTTGAAAAGACAGCTAGTTTGTTAGTTAGTTCTAACAAACTTGAAACCGCTTAACAAACTTAATCTTGAAAATCGCTCTTGACCTCACCGATTCTTCCTACTCTTCAGCACTGACTTGGTGAAAACTCGCCTTTCTTATTCTACTCGGCTTATCTTGACCTCGTCTCGAGCTCTTCATGTTTGTCTCCCCGCAGATGACTAGGTTCGAGCTTGTCTTCGATGACTAGCATGCTATCGACCTCACCGACTAGGTTGGTGCCTCGACCCCGTCCGATCGGCTTATCTTATAAACTTATTCTCTCGTTGTTCTTCAAAGGTTGGCTGATCACCGAGCCGCTTCCCTTTTAACTCATCAAAACTTCTTGATTCAACAAACAACATCGTGTTAGTTGCGTGTGTTACCTTGGCGAGCCATAACCTAAGACGTTTTGTTATGGGTTAAGTAAAAATGCTACGTTTCACGCACTACACTAAAGACCTCTAAATATGGGAGAAGACTATTGTAAACAAGTAATAATAAGGTTTCACTAGCATATCACATAGAGTTCATATAAGCATGTCAATTGATACATCAAGATATCACATAATTTGCATATATTAAAACATAAAACTTTGTACCTTATGAGCTAAAGCACCTTATGAGCTAAAGCGGTGAGGCGGTGATGGGCGACATATGCTCATACATTTGAAAATAAACTATTTTTTTCGTTAATAAAATACACTTAAAATAATTTTGACACTAAATTTTTTTTTTTTTTTTTTTGTGATCAGGAAAACAAATTTTATTAAGCAATAAATTAAAAACATTACATAGGCAAGAGGTATGCCTTAATAGCAAAAACTAACCAACTATACAAAGAGAAAGATAATGAAGGAAAGTCCAGCCTAGCTATTTTTGTGCAGCCAACTAGAAGGACTTAAACTCCAATCTGCAAACCTCCCAAGAGATCCGTTCCCACTGTTATTAATCCAGCTCCAAATGTTAGACTTCACCTCTTCCACAATGTTATTCATCAATTGTTCCCCTCGAAAGATCTTCGCGTTTCTAGCTCTCCATATTATCCATAGTACACACTCCCACACACAAACCCCAAACAACTTTCCTCTTCTCCCTTTAAAAAGTCTACTAAACATTAGTAGATTAATAGAAGGATTAGAGGAAAGAACAACAACCACTCCCATCCACTTTGTAACCTCCATCCAGACACTATGCGCGAAATCGCACTAAAAACACTTGTCTAACCACTTCAGGAGTTGTTCCACAAAAAGGGCAATTTACATCCGTACCTTGAGGTAGACATCTTCTACTTTGCAATTTCGTTGTTGTCGGAACTCTTTCCCAAAGAACTCTCCAAGCGTGGATACGGACTTTTGGTAGCGCTATCCTATTCCGCATTAGTTTGAACTCCTCCTTCTCTTCACCGTTGTTTCGATCTTCCTTCGAATTAGTTGTGCATACGCCGCCCGGTTGTATACTCTCCGTTCTCCTCCACCGACGATCTCCACTTGTCTATCACTTCCGTTTAGGTTTAAAAGAGATCAACAAAGAAGAAAGAATGTTAAGCATAGATATTTCTCTCTCCCTAAGTTCCCTTCTCCATCTCCACTTCCAATGCCATACCCGCTCCCTCCACTCCCCCATCGAACTTACACCGCCACTCTTATCTAAAGAGAGACGAAATAGCCTATTAAACCTATCCTTCAAACTCCCTCTTCCCGCCCATTCATGCCACCAAAATAGAGTATCTTCCCATTCCCCACCACTCTATCTAGACTCTCACCAAAACCACCCATCCTCTCTTCCCCTATTGCTTTCAAAACACCTCCCCACCACCCCGAAGGATTCCAAAATCTGCCCCTCCTTCTCCAATAAGCCCATCTACCCAAGTCTTACCCCCATCTTGACACTAATACTCTTGACCACAACCGATTACCCTCCCCAAAACTCTCCACATCCATTTTCCTAATAAAGCTAAGTTAAAGCATTCCAAATCCCTAACCCCAAGACTCCCAAAAGATTTAGATTGGCAAATAGTAGACCATTTAACCCAAGAAACTTTTCTTTCACTCTCCCTACCCCCAAAGAAAAGCACGTTGAATCTTAGCAATATCACTCAACACTTTCTTGGGAGCTCGATAGATGGACATGAGGTAAACCGGAAGAGACGAAAGGACCGAAGTTTATGAGAGTTAGCCTTCCTCCAATCGAAATCTTTGAAGTTTCCCATTTTCTTACTCTATTCCTCACTTTTGCACCATATACCTCCAATCCGAGACTTTACCGTGATTCGCTCCCACTTTGAGGCCCAAGTAAACGAAAGGAATTTTTCCCACACTACACTCCAACATAGCGGCCTACCGCTCCACCCAATTCTCTTCCAAATTAATCCCATAAATATTGCATTTATTCCTGTTAATTCTCAGCCCTAATGCTAACTCCAAGATGGTGAGAAATCTTTTAAGAAACAAGATATTCCCTTCATTTGCATCTCTTACGAATAATGTGTCATCCGCAAATTGCAAATGCAAAATTTGTATCTTGTCACGCCCCACTTCAACCGGCTTAAAAAGTTCGCTTCCACCGCCATATTCATCATTAGACTAATTTCCTCCGCCGCAAGGAGAAACAAGAAAGGAGATAAGGGATCCCCTTGTCTTAGTCCTCTCTCCATCTTGAAATTTCCCGACGGACTACCGTTGACAAGAACCGAGGCGTGAGCCGAGGTGACACATTCCATCACCCACCGAATCCACCTTGAATTGAAGTTAAATCTTTCCATGATCTCCCTTAGGTAGCCCCACTCAACCGAGTCATATGCCTTTGCAAAGTCAATTTTGTAAAGCATGGCCTTCTTCTTTTGCTTTCATCTCTTCGATTATCTCATTTAAGGTCACCACGCTGTCAATTAATTGCCTTCCACCCACAAACGCATCGGTTTTCCAATATTATGGGCTCCAATACCTTGCTTAAACGGTTAGCAAGAATCTTTGAGATCATTTTGTAAACTCCTCAATAAGCGATATTGGCATGTAATCCTCAGAATCTTCTCGCCTCCACCTTTTTGGAATGAGAACCATAAAAGATGTATTCAATCCACTAACCACCGTCCATGTTGATGAAATTCCTCCAAGAGTCTCATTATGTCGTCCTTCAACATGCCCCAAAATCTCTTAAAAAATCCGAAATTAAAGCCGTTTGGCCCCGGGCTCTTTGAACTATTGCAAGCATCAATCGCTCTCTTAACCTCCTCCGCCGAAAATGCCTCCACCAAAGCCAAGTTGTCTTCCTCGGATATCTTATTCTTTGCAAAATCGGTGCATAAGCCTCGGTCTCATTTGTTGCCCGAACTTAAAATGTTATTTAAAGAACTCAAAACTCCATTCTTCACTTCCTCCACCTCCTCTTTCCAATCTCCATTTATTCTAATCCCTACTATCTCATTATTTTTTCGACGCGTGCTTCTACATTTATGAAAAAAGCTCGAATTTGCGTTCCCATCTTTGACCCATTTAGATCGAGATTTTTGCCACAACAAACCGTCCCGCTTTTTAATGTCAATGAGAAGCAACGCTCTTTCCTTATTTCTCCTAATAATTTCTTCATCCTCCAAACCCAAGGCTTCATCTATCATGTCCAATTTAAGAATCTCCAATTTTCTCTCCTCAATCTTCTTATCCATGGACCCAAAAATATTTCGCTCCAATTTTTCGTATCAATCTTGAGACTTTTCAATTTTTCTTTCAATACATAACCCCCAGCCCATAAACAAGTAATTCTCCCACCGATCCCTTACAAAATCATAAAAACCAGATGCAACAACCAAGCATTAATAAACTTAAAAGGTTTAGGACCCCAGCCACGTACCTTTATCTCCAAAGAACACCGACAATGGTCCGACAATGTTCGATTCAAGCCTAACTGAGAAGAGTTTGGCCAATTGGATAACCATCTGCTTTTTCAAAGAAAATTCGATCAATCCGACTCTTGCAAGAGCCATCCGTCCCGTAGCATGTGAAGCCTCGCCCATGAAGAGGCAAATCGATCAATTCAGATTCCCTAATGAAATAATCATATGCTTCTATATCCCGGTTACTTATCTCCATCCTTCTCCCTACTCTTTCTGCACCTCTACGAATGGCGTTAAAATCCCCTCCCACACAAATGCACGAAAGAGAATTTTGTTCAATCACCTGTTGAATTCTATCCCAAAGATTGATTCTTTCTCAAGTAGAGCTTGGAGCATACACATTGATCATGCAACACTCTATCCTTTCCGCACCCCATCTTCTATTAACAATTAATGCACCCTCCATATCCTAAGAGCTAGAAGCGGCGAAAGCCTCACTGCTCCATATCGACAAAGATGCCACTAGATCGACCCACCGATCCTCTATGAGCCCAGCTAATATTCCCATCATTCCAGATCAATTTACATGTTAATTCATCCATCTCTTCTTTTTTGATTCTGAATCATACAAAATCCACTCTACGTTTTTAATAATTTCTCCCACATCCCTACACTTTGCTCTACTCCCCAAGCCTCGCACATTGTAGCTTAAAATCTTCATTGATTCTTACCCACCACTGTCTCCTTAATCCCGACTCCTTGATTCGTCTTCTCCCCATTTCAACGTTACAATCCTTTCCACCATCTCGATTCTCGCTTTCCTCAAACATTAACCCTAATGTCTTCCCTATTTCCCATGTAATTTCGCTTCTTTCCGCTTCGCACTCTCTCTTCTTCCCCGGTATCTCTGTCTTTGAACATTCCCTGCCTCCAAATATCTTCGCCTCTCTCCTCATCCGACGCCATATCGCAAAAACTCACTCTAATCGAACTAGCTCCGCCTTTTTTATCGCTCTTTTAGATAACTTTTCTTGTTTTTTTGGATTACCTCTCTCTTCTTCGTAAATTGAAAGAATCGGCAGATTTTTCCTTTAATTTCTCACGAATTGCACCTCTGTTATTTTGAGTTTCAGCGAAATTACCTTCGAGGGATGATTGCGTCTTGGCCCGGTTCATTCTCGGTCGAGGTGCCACTCGATTGGATCGAAAGTCCGGCTGCATTTCATGTATATTGACGTCAAATGTGAAACTTTTATGGGCTTCACTTATCACCGGGCCCCGTGACATATCCTTTTCCCGATTTGAATTCATTTCCATCCCCTTATTATCCTCGGCCCACTTTGTCCTCGCCCATCAAAACATTTTTCAACCCCAAAGAAATCCAACTCCTAGTTGGTCATTTTGCTTCTCTGTAATTGTTTGAATTTGATCTCCCACATTATTAAATTCTGAGTGGTCCCTACCTCCGCGTGATTGTCAATTTCCACGTTATCACTCCCTCTTTCTTTATCCAAGAAAGACGTATGAAACGGTTCATATTCCTCATCTATTTCGGGAAAAGAGCTTGTGCCATCATTACGCACGGATTTCAAAACTTCATCGGAATCTATCGAATAATCACTCAAGTCATGAACAGTCACTTTCACCGTATCGAATTTGGGGTTCCCGAGCGAGTTACGTCGAACCATCCTCATCATCCTCATCTCTAATCGATGGAAACTTGGCCAACAAAGTGGCACTCCTCCACAATTTTAACTTTAAACACTCGACCTTTAATGGACACATTAATCACCCTGTTTGTCTCGCTTAAGAAAGGGATTGACAAGAAGATTCTTGCCTCATCCATCTTTTCTTGATTTTCTGATCAACGTCCATTGAGATAAATTCTCCTAGACCTACACTTGCTAACTTAAAAAAATCTAGGGCACCATGCATGACAAGGCACCCTATCCACTTAGTCCGCACCCTCCGTTTGTGACACACGCCCTCTTCCCTCCAAGGTCTATACCATTCAAACCAATTTTCCAGCCACTCCCTCATTTCCACGGCTAGTTCTCGTCTCGAATTTCACTTAAGTTTCTTATCAAAACCACATTGTCTCCCATTGGGCACACCTTTAGTTTGACCCCGTATTCACTTTGAATGTCCAATCCATTTTCCTCCCATGAGAAATCTTGCTTTAATAATCCCACCCAAAGATCGCATCAACCATCTCATTTCTTCTTCCCTCGGTTCGAAAACAAACGCTTTCCCATTTTCCTCCGGTTGAATGATAGGCTCTCTCCTGACGTTAGCCGTTGTTTTTTGTTCGAAGGTAATCACTCTCTCTCTCTCCTCAATGTTATTTGGCATCACTTTCCCGGGAGTTGCCACGACTTCACCGTACCTATTCTCTTGTAATCGAAAGCACGAGGGGCCTCTCACGATCATTGGTTCACTTTGATGGTTCCCTTTGGCCTCTCGATTCCTCCCATATTTCAGAAAAGCCTCAGTAACTTGTAGCTTTTAATCCATATGTTGTTCAGTTTTTCTAGAGTCGCCTTTGGGTCCCTAATATGTTTTTCCCGTAAGCGAACAAACCCGAATCTATTGCCAACCTTGTCTCTTTTATTTGGACAAAAGATATCCACAACTTCGCCAATTTCGATGAACCTGGATTTCAAATAACTCACCTCGCAGTCATCCGGAAAATTTCAAAAGGAAAGACGTCGAAAATTTCTCTCGAATGCCGACTTCCTCCCAAAAACATCGATTACTTATGTCCTTCACAGAAAACCCGTTAGTCCATCTATCTTGTCCTGAAGAAAGGTCACGTATTTGCCTCACCGGTGGTCGCTCGGAAGTGGTTAGCCTAGGATCTACCCAAAACCTCACCCGCTCACCTCTCTTTCTCTCTCTAGTCATTTATGTTGTTAATTTTGACACTAAATTATTTTTTTTTTTTAACAAGTCTACAAGAACGTAGACATACTCGATACCACACCAGTGATGCCCTAATTTGTAAAGACTTAGATTTTGAATAAGTAATCAAAATTTAAAGATTTGAGGCGCCAAATGTAATTTTGAAATAAAGCATCGATAAACTTTATAAAAGAAAAAGTTAACATCTAATTTTTCAAAAGTGAAATAATGTTACGGTGGAAACGTAAACATTTAATTAACTTCTAGGAAAAACACAAATCCTTAAGTTCAACATAAGTTCATTCATAAATAAATAGTAAAAGTGAAACATGAGCACGATGTCACTCGCCATCACTCCTCGCCGTCCAGCTCATTACTCGAAATGGATTATTGGGGGGTGAGTATGCAAGCACACTCAAGAGAGATAAAATTTATTCAAAATTTAATGCACAAGTAAATACATGATAATCAACTAAAATTAAATAAATTCACATGAACTTTGCGATAATAAACTTTGCCAACTTTGCCATTGATACTTTGCCACTCGGCTATTGATACTTTGCCAATATAGAAATAGAGTTGTGAGTCTTCCCAAAGCCATTTAAAGACTCGGTATTCTCACACGTAGAATGGAGCACGACGGTTAAACCCGAAGATCGGTCGATCCCGGACCCCATTAGGGCCCCTGGCTATTAGACTTTGCCATTGAGCACGGCGGGATACACCAGATGACCCGTCGATCCGGACCTCATAAGGGCCCCGCTATTAGAATAACATGGAATAATATAATTCAAGCAGATTATCACATAATTTACAATATGCATTAAATATTGAATAAAACATGCAATACTCAACGATACCACTTGTAGAGCTTAGAGCAATTAAATTCTCACCTTAATTGATCACTGCAGGAGTGTAACCAAAATAGCCTCGTAAAATCAGCCTTCGTAATTTTTGTCACCTAGCATTAATAATTATTTACACTTAATTAACACATATCCTAATCAAATTTTCAAGAGGGCTAATGGTCGTAGTTATACATTTATTAAAAATTTGAGGATCAAATTGCAAGGGTTTCAAATAATTTAAGACTTAATTATAAGAAATTATAAATTAATTTGGGATAATCCAAATCCCTAAATTAAAACTCTAATTCTCAAATTGTGTATCAACTAAATTCGCAATTATTGTCGCCTATCATTAATAATAAAATTTACTTAGAAAATATAATATAATATAAATAAATCTTAAAATTAGCCTATTAGAATATATTTCTGTAATTTCACGAGCGGATCATTGTAAAAAGAACTCTACAAATTAACCATTGATTTGTAACAGAGGCTAACTATTAGAGTCAAACAAATAAATCCTTACAGCAACATTAAAAGTCAGGTTTGGTGCATCCAATCAACTCGGTGTTCCCAACCCCAAAAAAAAATGAATTTATAATCATTTAAGAAGCCTTAAGTCGATCAAACGAATCCCAATTACAACATAAATTATTCAAAGTTTATGTTAGCAAGAAACTGACCAATAAACTTATTTAATAAAATCAATACCATGCCCTTTATATATATATATATATATATATATATATATATATATATATATGTCACTCGCGCAGAAGCCAGATAAAGAAACTAACAATTATTAATCCTTCAATAAAATACTGAAATTAATAAAATAAAAAGAAAAGAAAGAAAAAATGGTTCATCTTCTAAGGAAAAAGAATGAAGAACGAAATTACCGCAGACTTCTTGAGGAGGAAGAAACCGTGTTTCTTGAGGAGAAACAACGCCGAAATAAAAAAAAAAGATTTGGATTTGAGCGTGTAAAATTTTGTAGGTTTAGGTCTTCAATAAATAGTTGTTAGGCATGGGTTTGGGCTTGAGTGAGATAAGGATTAATAAATATTAAAAATTTAATTGGGAGATAAGAATTGAAATTTAAATTTAAATTTAAATTAGGATTTAAAAATTGAGGGTGAAATTGAATTAGGGATTTAAAAGATTTAGGAACTTAAAAAAGAATAGGGAAGAAAATATATTTTCTAGTGAGAAAAATTAGTTATTTGTATCTCATGGAAAACTCAAGATTTGATTTTAAATAAAGGATTCTTTTTAGAAAATAATGAAATTTGAAAGATATTATTTGTCAAAATTTGCAAGATATGAAAAATATTTAATTTTAATAAAACTCGATATTTGTAAATTAATAAAAATAATAAATAATACTAAAAAAATATTAAGGGTATTACACTAATCTACTCAACAATTAATGGAAATCTATCTAAATCTATCAATCTAATCAACCTACAAGGAGAATTTGGCTAAGAGACTAAGAAATCGCCCAAAAATCTATAAGTAATCGCTATGGACGATGGTATGCTCTGTTTTTCGTTCAAATGGATTAAAAGGAGATTTTTCTGAAAATCGGCAGCCTCGACTCGAGATTGAGGCCCTCGAGTCGAGCTTGGAGAAATCGTGCCCACGCTTTTCTTAAAAACCACCTGCCTCGACTCAAGCTCTCAGCCCTCGAGTTGAGCTTGTTGGCATTTCTCAACCTTCGACTGAGCTTCAGCCTCGAATCGAGGTTCTTCTAATTTTGAAATTTCTTCACTTGGCCGCAACCTCGAGTCGAGGCCCCCGACCTCGACCGTTGGTCGAGTCCAGGAATTTTCTCGACCCGACTTCGCCTCCAACCCCCATTTTCGCCCATCTCATTCGTCTCTTCGCCGTATGAATGCCGGTATTCTCGGTTTGGTCAAATTCCACCGATTTACCTGAAAACGAGACAAAACACATAAAAAATACATCAATTCTATACAAGTGAGACTTTTCATGCAAAAGAGTGATACTCTACACCTTAAAGCTCAAAAACTAACATTTTTTTACCACTTTTTGCACATAAATACCACATCAAATCATGCATCAATTCACTCTCATCAAATACCCCCAAACTTAAAGTGTTGCTCGTCACTCGAGCAACGAAGCAAATAAGCACAAAAGAGTGAATTGATTGCAATTATGTCTCATGGCACCATAGAAGAAAAATAAGACAATCAAACTCATCAATGATCTCAAGTCTCAATGAAAACTTTCAACTAGCGATCAAGATGAATCATGCTCAAACAAATGCAACATCAAATACTCAAATCATTGCGTCTTCCATGGAGTGTTTCTCTCATCTCTCAAGTGTATCAAGGTAAAATGCACTCAATCATCAAATTCACAAACATGCATCCCATAAGCTTGCCAAAGGACTCGGTCTCAATCATTTTCTTTTGTGTTCAATCAAGAATTAAAGAGGTCTTTCATCAAGGTTGTAATATATGCTCTTTAGAATGGGTAGGTGACTTTAGGTAAGAGTGACTCAAATTAGTAGAGAGCTTGAAAGTTAACTAAGTAATACAATACACTTCTCTTCCAAATCTTTATCAATCACACTCTTTCTTCTTCATGCTTTTCCAAGTTCAATCACCACCCTTCTTTTGAGCTTTCTTTCACATCTAAGCTCTCAAATTGAATTTTTCTTCTTTTCATTTCCACAATTTTTCGCAATTCAATTCACATCTCAACCTTTCATTTTTTTCTTCCTTCTCAATCATCAACTTAGCACATCATCTTTCCACCACACTTTTCATACAAAACACCTTCTTCTAGCCAACAATCAAGCTCTACTAAACATAGGACAATAAGGCTCATAAAAATAGGCAAATGACTTCAATTTCACTTGGCTTGCCAAAGAATAAGGATATTAGGCTCAAAATATCTTACTAAGGAAATTAAATATTTTTGTGGGGAAAAATTTGGCTAAGTGACTTATCATATCAAACATGGCCTCTTATCATATTCATGAAATCACACAAAGATTAATTTCAATAAGTCCAAAGGCAAGTTCTAACATACATATCCATGAATGATGCACTCACAAAGAAATTAATTCAACCATATAAAACGTCACGATTCTAAAGGCACAAAACTCACGGGCTTAAATTGAGCAATGAATCAAGCATTTTCAATCACATTCATCATCACATAACCATTAATCATGCTAGCTTCAAGCCACATATCAACTCATGATCAAATTAAAATTCAATATATCTTTCAATCAAGCACAAGTGCACATGTACATAATCTCAAGCACACTCACTTCATCAACAATTATCACTCAAAAATATGCAAGATATCCACAATTAAAGCTCAATACAAATCACACCCCAAATCATATAAGAGCACAAAAAGATAGGCAAAGAAAGAAGAACACCTCCCTAAATTTAGACAAGTCTAAGTTTGAAAGGAAGTGTTGTACGATAAAGTCTTCAAAATTCATTTTTCCTTCAAACATGTAGGGCTCATCAAACTTCCTAGCACTTCCCACTTCTACAAAGATCACAAGCCACAATTATTCAAACCAAGAAAACACAAAAACAAAAGAAAACAAGAAAAGGATGGGTTGTCTCCCATCTAGCGCTAAGTTTAACGTCATTTGTCGGACGTTATTCATTCATTTCAAACTCTTTTCATCGGAATGGCCAAGGATATCGGTCCTCCTTGCCACAATACTTCAATCTTTGAGCTTCAAAATCATGGAGGTTCTCCTCATTGGTAGGTCAACCACCCATATATATTTTGCACATTGTTCTAGATGGGTTCTCCTCTTGCTCCCTCACCATAATCTTTCTCCATTTTTCATTTTTCCAAGGATGCCCAAGCACTTCATTACTTCCTTCCTATAATCAAAGTTCACAAGAGATAAAATAAAATCAATAGAAGCATTAATCTTAATTAAAGTACAAATTGAAGAGTGTAAAGGTTTAGAAATGTACATTTCATTCTTCAATGCCTCATTCGATGTTTCTAGATTTTCTTTTTCATTGCTGCTCATGTCCATCAATGGACATTCCTCTTCATCACTTTTGACAAGGAACTTATTCATTTCATCCTTCTTGCTTGGACCCTCTTCTTCTCCATCTTCATTTTCGTTTTCTTCTTCCCCTTCTTCTTGATGATTCTCCATAATGGCTATGTTCGTTACTTGGAATAGAAAATACTTGAGTTGACTTCTTAAAACATTGAATTGAGCTTTGGTGATCTCCATTTTTCCATCTATCATTGCATCAACCATTGCTTTGGTCTCATAGATGTTCTCATACAAGGGGGACATTTCTTCACATCTAGGGTCATTTTCCTCAAATCTCTTCAACAACATTCCAAGCATCTCCTTCAAGATAGCACTCACATCATGGATTATCCATTCTTCATAATGAGAGGAAGCTTGTGGCATTTGATAGTCATACTCATACCTTCTCCCATCATCATAAAAATCTCCTTCGATGCTCCTTGAAACTCAAATCCACCCCGTGGATCGAATGTTTGATCATAATGCTCATAATACGGGAACATCTCTTGAGGTGCGGGAGGAACTGCATCACATCTCCAATCTTGATAATCGGAGGAACTTGTTGCATTAGATAATTATCCTCAATGTTCCTCCAATTATCGTAGCCAAATCCTTCATAGTGTGGAGGATAAACCATACTATCTTGATAATAATCTTGATTTCATGCGTATGAGTCATATCCATCCATCTACACAAGATAGCAAGTATCAAATTCAAACAAAAACAACAAAACAAACAAAAACACAAAGCAACAAGTAGTCACCTCCAACAAATTCCTAAGTCTCACTTTAGGCGCAAAAACTAATCCCCTAAGCAACGGGCCATTTTGATTGCATCAAATTGCTATTCAACTAAGATAGAAAGCATAAAACCATCATGCAATTAAGTCTTCATTAGTCACACAATGCCTAATGTGAGTATTCTTAGTGCAACTAATCTCTCAATTAAGAAACACCTAATTCATACAAATATACACAACACGTTAGCTCAACTCTCGCATGTTGCTAGGGTGATCAAACACTAATCTAAAGAGAAAAAATGCATGAAGCACAATTAGAATCACAATTAGAGCACTAACTATCTCAATTGATCAACAATCATAGCACAAGCAATTAATTCATCCTCAATTTCAATTATCCCAAGCACAAGTGAATTAGCCCATGGAGCAAACTGCAAAATCCATGGGTGAAAAATCTAATTGCATAATCACAATGTTAATCACAACAATTAAGAAATAGAAATGAGTATAGAGGAAGAACATCACCAATTGAACCAAATGATCAATGTATTGAATGCTTGAATCTTCAAATGTAAACTCCTCTTCACTTGAATTACAACTTGAATTGACAAAACTAATGGATCAAAGTCTAATCTACTCAACAATTAATGGAAATCTATCTAAATCTATCAATCTAATCAACCTACAAGGAGAATTTGGCTAGGAGACTAAGAAATCGCCCAAAAATCAGTAAGTAAGCTGCTATGGATGATGGTATGCTCTGCTTTTCGTTCAAAAGGATTAAAAGGATTTTTCCTGGTAAAATCGGCAGCCTCGACTCGAGCTTGAGGCCCTCGAGTCGAGCTTGGAGAAATCGTGCCCACGCTTTTCTTAAAAATCATCTGCCTCGACTCAAGCTCTCAGCCCTCGAGTCGAGCTTGTTGGCATTTCTCAACCTCGACTCGAGCTTCAGCCCCTCGAGTCGAGGTTCTTCTAATTTTTGAAATTTCTTCACTTGGCCGCAACCTCGAGTCGAGGCCCTTGGACCTCGATCATTGGTCGAGTCCAGGGAATTTTCTCGACCCGATTTTTGCCTCCGACCCCCGTTTTCCCCATCTCGTTCATCTCTTCACCGTATGAATGCCGGTATTCTCGGTTTGGTCAAATTCCACCGATTTACCTGAAAATGAGACAAAACACATCAAAATCCATCAATTCTATACAAGTGAGACTTGTCATGCAAAAGAGTGATACTCTACACCTTAAAGCTCAAAAACTAACACTTTTTACCACTTTTTGCACATAAATACCACATTAAATCATGTATCAATTCACTCTCATCAACTAGCAATTACTAAGCACACACAAAGGCAAGCATCTTATTATATCCAATTTCATTATAGTGCTAATAAGGTTATACAGATTGAAGAGCATTATTTTTCCGAGATAATTTTTTTATATTTTGTTATCATACCAATAATTTGTTACAATCGATAGGACATATTGCTAATTTATCTATCACTCAAGTACTTGTTGAGACATGTCCACATATCTATATAGCTGGTAACCAATAGAAAACCTCACATCAATAACTTATTCACTCTCAAAACATTAATTAAAGATAGTAGTTGCTCTTGTCCAAAGCTAAGACATATTTTTTCAATTACAAGATATAATGTTCCACGCTAAACTACCACTGGAGAAACTAGCTTATGATATTACAAGCTAAAATGCCACTCATTTAATGCGGCATCGACAAATTTTACGATAAACGACTAAATAAAAAATTAAGTGAAATTATCAAAAGATTACCGCAATACTACCAGATGAAAAATAGCACATGTACGGTACACGATTAAAATTTTCTCAAGAATTATAACTAGAAGAAAATAAAAACATTTGGCACTTGTGTGTGTGATCATTTTATCACCTCACCCAAAATAATCCTTCTCCTAAACAATCCACCCTCATCCCCATCATTCCCCTCATCAAAATTGTCAAAGTAATCATTATCACCTCCATCAACACCACCATGACTAAGGCCCTTTCCAATATTGCCATCTCCTTCCCAGTTGTCATATTGGAGAAAGAAGGTTGCGAATGGATGTATGTGTAATAAAAATCATAGTTAATGTAATCTAGCAATTTAAAAAAACATCGAATACATATAAATTGCTAAAGTATTGTCATATTTGGTAATTTCATTGTGGTATTCTTAGTAATCATAAAATGAACTTTTAGTTTAAATCATCATCATTGTTAAATAATAAAAATCCATAATTTAGAAGTTCAAATCATCTTGAATCTCTCAATAACCCTCTTAGTAGAAGTGAGTGGATATAATAGACTTGATTTGCTTCTACATTATATAGAGCTTCAAAATATGAAATTTTATGATAAATGTAGCTATTAAGTTTTCTGCAAAATACCAAAGCAACCTCAATGACATACTAATCTATCGATTCGTAATAAATTAATTTAACGGAAGATCTAAATCATGAAAAAAATAGCTTATTTAATTAGCATATAAGTGCATAACCTTTGTATCATCAGTGATTCCATCACCTTGAGCACCAAAATCATCAATTTTGAGAACAAAATTCGAGAAGCTTCTAGAAGTATTGCTGGAAAGTCCATAAGAAAGCCTATGATTATCAAAACTTGCATTTGCAAAGGTGAGCAAACAAATGGTGGTGCATAATATATGAAGGTGGAAATAATTCGAATAAACATTTGAAGAAGAAGAAGATCTCAACTCATTTTTCTTTTTTTTAACTTTTGGGAGAAGATATGTCTATATATATAGAAAAAGGAAAACAATGGCTCCTAAATCATGGCACATAAATATTAGTGATTAATTATAGGCGTAATTGCATAATAAATCACGACCTTTTCCGAAATTGCATTTTAATCAAAACTTTTGAATTTTGTTAAAATAAATTTCAATTAAATTTTTTTTTGCAATTAGAGCTTGCGGGCAGATTTGTCTCGCCCGTTGCCTACGTGGCGTCTACGTGGCTACTCTTGAAACAACGTCGTTTTGAATAAAAATAAAAAAATTCCCCAACCGCCGAGACGACATCGTTTAGACTCAAAATTCAAACCCTTCTCCAAAATTTATTCGTTTTGTTAGATCAAGATTGTTTTGATGAGTTAAAAGGTTATCTCGGATAAGCAGATGATAATAAAAGATAGTGAAGACCGAGTTCTAGTACGAAGTGATCGTACTAGGTCAAGAATAGTTCAAGTCACCGAGACTATAAATCACAAGTCATCTGGAGACAAGCTCAATTCTAGTCATCTGCAGGAGACGATCATGAAGAGCTCGAGACGAGGTCAAGACAAGCCGAGTAGAGTAAGAAAGGCTAGTCTTCGCTAAGTCGATTGCGGGCGAGTAGGAAGAATCACCGAGGTCTCGAGCGATTTTCAAGATTAAGTTTGTTAAGCAGCTTCAAGTTTGTTAGAACTAACTAACAAACTAATCTGCCTTTCTTCGAGACTTATAAATAGGACTAGATTTATTTTTCAATTCACTTATGCAAGTTCGATTTTTCACAATTCACTATTGATTTCATAGAGTAATTTTCAAAAAGGATTTCAAATATTTTCTAAGTGTTTATAGAACACTTCACTTCATATCTTCAAAAACACATCTTATTCTTAGAGTTAGATTTCTGAGTGTTGATTAGATTGTTGAAGAGTCAAGTCCAAGTTGTAATTTGTAAAGGTTGTACGGTGAGTAAGTAAGTAGCTAGTGGAGACCTTTCTTCAAAGTTTGAAGAAAGAGAGTGGATGTAGGATTATTCATAATCCGAACCACTATAAATTCTGGTGTTATTTCTTGCTTTCTTTAATTTCGGTTCAAATTACAATTTTGTTAATTCAAGATTAAAGTTCGAATCCTAACTAAAATCGAATATCAGCCTTTGCTTTTGATCTTGTTAAAAGTTGAGTTCTCATTCATATTCCGCTGTGTGTAATCTGGTGCTTTGAATTGATTTTGAAAAGATTTGAAAAATTAACAAAATCTATTCAAACCCCCCTTTCTAGATTTTGTTCTAGGAAGCTAACTCAAGGTTTTAATCAACTCAACATTCGGGACCAACAAGTGTGCTTTGAATTGATTTTGAAAAGATTTGAAAAATTAACAAAATCTATTCAAACCCCCCTTTCGAGATTTTGTTCTAGGAAGCTAACTCAAGGTTTTAATCAACTCAACATTCGGGGACCAACAAGTGGTATCAAAGCGGTGTTAAGCTATTCGATATTGATTTTAGGTCTTGAACAAGATTCAAATTATCTTGATTTTCTTCAATTTTTCTTCTTTTTCTAACAAAGGTGCTACTAATTAGCTTGTGGAGTATTTTGTTCCTTGTTTCATCATGTCATCGGGAAAAACAAAAGTCTAGAAATCTTCCTGAATTCTCTATCGAAGATTATGATTACCGGAAATTTAGGATGGAAAATCATCTCAAGGCCATTCATGATAGGATGGAAGAGGTCCTTGAAGAAGGTCCTATAAAGTTTTACCATGGAGGTACCAGATCGAGCTGAGTCACCAATCAAGAACTAGACAAGAAAAGAAGAGTTCTCGAATTGACAAATGATGAAAGAAAGGTCCACAATCTTGATCAAGTAGCTCGAACTGAAATCATCGAGACTCTAAGTAAAGATTGGATAGAAAAAGTTAAGAGATGCAAAATCGCCAAAGAGATGTGGCAAACTTTAGCCAATGTTTGTGAAGGATCTGATCAAGTCAAAGAAAACAAGTCAGTCAATCTTGCATGCATTTGAAACATTTAAAATGAGTCTGTGGATCGATTAGATGTAAGGTTAACCAATCTTCTCAACAAAGCAAATTGACCTTGGAAAGAATTATTCGAGAGAAAGAGATTAATAACAAGATTACGAGATCATTAACCAAGAGATGGAGGGAAAATCCAATATCCTTAAAGCAACTCAAGATTTATCCTCTATTACTCATCATACTTTATTTTCTCATCTTAAAGCTCTAGAGTATGATATTCGAGATAGAAGATGAGGAAGATGAGATGGAGTCAAGTACTTCATCCAAGTCTCTGTTGCTTTTGTCAAGAAGAAGACAAGGTGTCAACAGAGTCAGAGGGAGCCGATTTATCCCTAAAGGAGCAGATGGTTTTACTCACAAAAAGGTATGATAAATTGAGAATGAAGTATAAGAGAAATAAATTGAGATTTGCGGTAAGGATAGACATAGATCCGATCGGATAGGAAGGTGGATAAATCTTCGATGATGACAAAAACAAGAGCCGAGACAAGAAGATACAGATCACCTGTCGAAGAAATCCTTCCAAGTCCCAGATCAGACAGAGTGACACTTGCTATACTTGCAATAAGCCGTGACATTTCAGCTATGACTGTCCTCAACCGACTCCTAAAGAAAGGGAAAAAAGAGGAAGAAAAGAGACAGGAGATTTGCGATCAAAGAGCTTTATTGGTTGATGAAAAAGAGCTAAAGAAATCATCATCATCCTCATCATCTTCATCCGATTTCGGATCGAGATGATGAGATATGTCTCATGGCTAATGAGGTAATCTACTATTCATCGTCGATAATGATTCTTGTCGACCGCATCCGATCATGACCAAACCGTTATCCATGAGTTATTGAGAGATTTAAAGACATCTTTGGCTGCTTATAAACAAATAGAGAAAGAGAATTTGTTTTTAAAGGATCAAATTCAAATTCAAATTAAAGGCAAGCAGGTGATGAATTGCTCGGAGATCAAGAAATATTCAAGGGAGAATGTTTTCTTCAGATCAAGCTAGTACATCGGCGGCACCTTACTGAAAGGTTAGAAAATGAATTGAAAACTTTAAAAGACAAATTTGATGTAGTCTGTGCTGAAAATGAATTAATTAAGAAAGACAATGAGAAGCTTGTCTTCAAAATTAGTCAACTTAATAATTCACAATCAAGAATAGATCATATTTTTAATACTTCTCAAAAATCTCATGACAAGACAGGTCTTGGTTATGATAGGAACAATAAATTAGATATTCAAAACCTAGAAAATTTGTGAAAGCATCTCGTTCAATCAAAGGATATTGAAATTGGTCCATGAAAACCAACTAGTCGATAAGGACTACATTTTCGACCAAAACCAAGAATTCAGCCGAAAACTCCCTATCAAACTAGAAGGAATCCAAGAACCAAAATAAGAAGATATTCTTATTATAATTCTTTTGATGGAAGGAGCAAATGCTATCCTACATTTCCTAAGTTTAGGAAAATTACTCAATCTGAACACAACAAGTTATCATTTAAAAATGACATAATTGTAGACAGATTTGGTAGAAAACTTGAGTCGATTTATTGTCTAAAGATGAGATGTTTATTTGGATATCTAAAGTGATTCTTGACCCAAAAGGACCCAAGATCACTAGGGTACCTCAAAACTAATGCTTTTACAGATTCACAGGATCATCACTCAAGGAATATATTTTAGCTTCAATATGGTACATTGATAGTGGTTGTTCACAACATATGACCCATAACAAGAAGTCGTTATCAAATTTTCAAAGCATTGATGGTCCAAGAGTTTTATTTGGTGATAATAATTGTGGTCGACTAAAGGTGTAGGTACTCGATTATCAAGGATATTCGTGTATCTCGAGGTATATTTTGTTGAAGGTATGAAACATAATCGCTATCTGTTTCTCGACTTTGTGATAAAGGTTTTCTTGTCAAATTCTCAAAGGATAAATGTGATATTTTAGATAATTCCTCGAGATAAGGTATCGTTAATCGGCTTCGGACATGGAAATGTCTATGTGGCCAACTTTAATAGTTGTCCCAAAGATACTCTCGATAGCTAAGGGTGGAGAAGATATCAAATGACTATGGCACAAGAGGCTTAGTCATCTAAATTTCAAAACTCTTAGTAAGCTAGCTAAAAAGAACCTTGTCAAGGGATTACCTGAAAAACTTTTATCCACCGATCTTAAATGTGATGCTTGTCAAAAAGGTAAATGTACCTAGACACTCATTTAAGAGTATTAACTCCTCTTCATCCGAAAGAGTGTTGCAGCTTCTTCATCTCGGATCTGTTTGGACTGTTTCACCTCTCTCGGTTTCGGTGGAAGGAAATATACTCTTGTTGTAGTAGATGACTTTTCTAGATACACTTGGGTTATATTTCTTTTCAAGAAAAATGAGACTATGAACAAGATTCCTGATCTGTCTGCATGATTCGTAATGAAAAGGGTGTTAATATTATTAAAATAAGGAGTGATAAGGGCACGTAATTTTTGAATTCTTGTTTATCTAATTTTTCAATGAGTGTGGAATTATTCATGAGACATCTTCAGCAAGAACTCCTCAACAAAATGGAGTAGTTGAAAGAAGGAATAGAACTTTGAAGGAAGCAGCCCAGGAGCATGTTGGCCGAGTATGATACCCCTCATAGGTTCCGGTCAAGCCATCAACACAGCTTGCTATACCTCAGGTGCTTAGTTGTCAAAGACAAGGGTAAGACTCAATATGAGATTTGGAAGGGTAAGATTCCAAGGATCTCATATTTCAAAGCTTTTGGTTGTAAGTGTTTCATCCATAACAATGGAAAATCTAAGTTAAGAACTTTTGATGCTAAGGCGGTGATGGAATATTCTTGGGATATTCTAATACTTCCAAGGCATTTAGAATTTTTAACAAAACAACCCTTTGTGTGGAGGAAACCCCTCATGTTGTTTTTGATGAGTTGTATTCCTGCTCGTATAAAGTGAATCAAATTTCGAAAGTCTAGATAAAATTGAACTGGCCCAAGACTAAACATAGAACTGTTTATCCACCTAGTCTTGATTCGTAATCGGATGAAGAAGAATCCCTTTCTTATATTCGAAGACAACTTCGATCGACTCCTTCGCATCGACACCTTTGACATCACCGATCGGCAAGGGTTAGGCGATGAAGGGAGAACGTCACCGAGGTTGAGTCGAGGAGTTGCCTACCGAGACTCAAGATGAGGATCCTTCTCCTCACATAGACAAAAGGATGAGAAGCTATCATCCATCCGATCGAATTATAGGAGACCCATCTAGTAGTGTGCGGAGACACGAATGATGCTAGACTACGAAAGTCTTTTCGGTTGTTATGTGTCGCTTCTTGAACCCAAGTCTATTGAGGAAGCCCTATCGACCCAAATCGGATATGACCATGCAGAAGAAGCGCATCAGTTTGAAAGACAAAATGTATGGGATCTAGTGGAAAGACCTTACACGTAAAAGATTATAGGCACCAAATGGGTGTTTAAAAATAAAGCAGAGATGAGAACAACATTATTGTTCGAAATAAGGCAAGATCTGGTTGCACAAGGTTACTCACACCGAGGGAATAGACTATGACGAAACCTATGCTCCAGTTGCCGATTAGAGGCAATAAGATTGTTCTTGGCATTTGCTGCATATAAATCTTTCAAAGTTTTTCAAATGGATGTTAAGTCTGCCTTTCTTAATGGTGTGTTACTTGAGGAGGTCTATGTAGAGCAGCCTCACTGGGTTTAAGATCAATAACAAGGTCTATAAACTCAACAAAGCTCTATATGGACTAAAACAAGCTCCCAGAGCTTGGTATGATACACTATCTGATTTCTTGACATCAAATGGTTTTTCTAAAGGCAAGATTGATAGAACTTTGTTTAGAAAGGAAGTAGATGGCAAAATCTTACTAGTTCAAATTTATGTAGATGACATAATCTTTAGTTCACCTAATACTGAAATTATGTGAAGAGTTTAGCATTCTCATGAAAAACAGGTTTGAAATGTCAATGATGGGAGAATTAACATACTTTCTAGGCTTACAGATTAAACAGATGAGTAAGGGTATATTTATAAATCGCCTAAGTATGCTAAGGATCCGATTGAGAAATTTGGAATGACTACTAGCGAGAGAAGTTAAAATACCCATGGCAACTAACTTCTCTATGGATTCAGATGAGCAGGGATACCCACCGATGCAACGGAGTATCGTGGACTCGATTGGATCTCTTCTCTATCTCACCGCAAGTAGGCCGGACTTAGCCTTTGCGGTTAGGGTATGTGCAAGATTCCAGTCTAATCCCAAGAAGACTCATGGAGACGGCTAAGAAAATTCTTAGATATCTCAAAGGAACCTTGCAAGTAGGGTTATGGTACCCAATGATGACAACTTTGAATCGACGAGGTTATTGATTCAGACTTTGGAGGATGTAAGATTGATAGAAAATCCACTTACGGAACTTGTCAATTCTTAGACAACAAATTAATTTCTTGGTTATCTAAGAAACATCTCGTTGCCACCTCTACAACCGAAGCCGAATACATGGGCCGGAAGTTGTTGCTCTCAACTCCTCTGGATTAGTCAATGACTTAGAGATTATAATATTCAAACATCATTGCTCCTATTTACCGGTGATAGTAATAGTGCAATAGCAATGACTTACAATCTCGCTCTACATTCTAGATGTAAGCATATAGATATTAGGCATCATTTCATTAGGGATCATATTGAGAAGAATGACATTAGGATTGAGAAAATTGCCACCGAATCACAAAGAGATGACATTCTTACAAAACCATTAAATTTGAATCTAGGTTTAAAGAAATGTGCTTAGAATTAGGATTACTTGATGCATCTTTAGCTGGTTTCTAATTTGTGTGCATCTGTTGAATATTTGTTTCCTTATTTACGGTCTTTTATTTTCTTTAAATTAATGTCTAGAAAGAATTATCGACTAGATATGTGTCAAAGGACAATCGGTGGTGATATCATTGATCTTCTTTTAGGAATCAAGAATCAAGGATTAGTCATATTGACCTTATCTCAATTGATAATTACTTGTTCGACATTGAGTAAATCAGACAAGGACACAATAGTCACCGATCTCCTCAAGAAAACAGATGACTATTTGCATCCTATCCGATTTACCTTAAGCTTCGATGGTTTCTTTTGAGTATATGTCTTTGCGAGAACAGTCAGATCATACTGTTTCATCTCTTCTTATTCAAACTCCTTTATTCTCGTTATTTTTGTTCCTAAATAAACCGCATTTTTTCAAAATGTATAAACAACCTAGTTTTAGAAAATTAAGTCTGGGTCTGTTTAGTTTAAACTCGTTTTAAAATTGCTAAAAAGTTACATCTAAGTGTTGGTTTTCAAAATCGACAAAGTTACTTTATCGAATGTCTTTCCAAACTCATTTGTTTTTTAAACTAACTGCTTTTTCAAACTCATCTGTTTAGTAAACCTTCATTGAAGTAAGATACCACTTTGCCGACGTCAGTATACTTACTTCTCTGCATAAAGTAACCTATATCGGTCAAATCAACCTATAAAGTAACTATTTACGCATTCCAAAGGCGATTAAATTTCATGCGCCGAATCCTAATCGCTTATCTTAGTTTTTAACCGTTGATTTACACTCAAGAAAAACTTTTTGAATAAATGGCTCGATTTATTTAAATTTTCTAAAATGGCGGTTTCTCTTTCCAATCTTCCCCTATAAATTTATCTTCTTCTTCCTTTAATCATTTTTCCATTCTCGGAAAAACCCGCATATCTTCCATATACATTTTCAAATTCACAAAAACTTTCAAATGGCATCTTCTTCCAAAACCACCAAGACTTTTAAACCCAAATACATCTCCACCAATATTTCTCACTTCAAAATGAATGAGGAATATTTCAAAACCGTTTAAAGGCGTAAATGTATGTCAATTTTGAAACAACCCATGACCTAGAATCAACTGAAATTCTTCGTCTTCTTGAAGCATCGCGACTCGGAGGTTTTCTATCAATGAAATCTCCTCAAAATAGAACGGCAGATTTGCTTGGGGCGAGTTTCCGGCAAGAATGGAGGACACCCGTGATGGGTTTGATACTTCGTTGATGGGACGACTCTAAGTTTTACAAGGGAAAATATTTCAGATTTTTGATACATCAATGGAAGGAGTCAATCCATTGACGTATAAGGAGGACGAATGGGAAACATCATTTGATATGATGGCCGTGGTGTCGCAGAGAGGAACAAGGAGGGATTTAAAGAAGAATCTTCTCCGACGAAAATTGATTGCTTGATGACGGTAGTAACGAAGGCGGTGTTGGGTGAGCAAAGCTCACATGATGGGTTAACCAAACCCAGATTTGTGTGTGATGCAAGCCATTTTGGATGGGGTGCAAGTCAATTGGGTTGATTTATTGATTTACAAGCTCGGGGAAGAAAAGAAACGATTGACCTTCAAATCGTCGAGAGAGGGCTGGATTCCTACCTCGACAGTTGCATTCAACAAAATCACCTGTACTTATTGAAGGACTTAACAGGAGGCCGATCGAGAATAGGACGAAAAAATACTCCAAGCGAAGGGTATCCCGACCAAGGATGACAAGTCGGAGGAAATCCACTCACGATGCGTCCGATACCGCAAGAGCTCAAAGGCCGGAGGCGCAGAAGCTCGAGAGACCAGAAATTGAACCACCGAGGTGGCCCCAGTTGAGGTCGAAACAGAGGACATGAGGCGGCAGCACTGAGGTCGCACCTCAAGAAGAATCTATTGAAATAACCGCTGCAGTACCAAGGACGTTTCAGAGGAGGAAGAAAAGGAGGCCGAGGTAAAAGCCGCGGATAAGAAGAAGGGGAAAGCTCATCCACTGCTCCCGCCAAAGTTGCCTCGGATGAAGAGGAAGAAGAGGAGACGAGATTCCTTTGGTAAGAAGGCCAAGACAAGCAGCTCAAAGCTCCGAAGGATCCACCAACTGTAGCTCCGAGCAGCAGATGGAGTTATCAACCTTGCTACCAGAGGAGGTCCTTCCTTCGTATAGCAAACCGAGGTTGGTCACCGGAGGTTCCACTCTCCCCAACCAAGGAAGTCTGTTTCTTTCCCCTATTCCAGAGGCAGTACAAGTCTTTCTCCATCTCCTACCTTATCTCCCGTACTGCAATGAAGAAATGCCTCAGCTGGCATTTCGAGCCTCAAGCTCACCGACATCCCATCTCGTCCATTTAGGCAATGAAGGGGTATCCTGTGCTAGTACTCCGAGCCTCTCCCACGGCCCTCGCCTCCCCTACGGTCAAATCCAAATGCCACCAACAGATCGAACCTACCCCATCTCCCATATCCATCCCTACCACACAACCTCAAACATCTCCCCACCCTCATCCGAACAAATCACTCTCCCCACACCCAAACCTCACCAATTCCAATAATATCCTACTCCTCTCTTCCAACCATACAAACTCAATCTATTCCTCTCCCATCTACTCAACCAACCAATACCCTTCTCGTCTCGACTCCTCAACCGAGGATGATGACACCGATCTAAGCCCAACCACCGCTATCTCCTCTATTCTATCCCTTGTCGAGAAAAAGATCAATGCTACATTCGGAAGAAAAATGGAAAGGAAGACAAGGAGGATGGTTAAAGTTGTTACAGACACCATGATAGCCAAAGATGAGAGAAGTAGAGGTAAACTTGTCTCGATAAAATCATATCTACTACTAACTCTGTGTTGGTGATAAAGTAAAAGCAATGGAGGATGAGCCGAGGGCATTGAAAGAGGAAGTAAAAGGATATAATCACCTGGTAGTGAGTGAGTTGGCCTTAGATCACTCGAGACTTCAGGGGCCAAGTGCAATATATTGGATGAAAAACTCACGGCCTTAGCGAGATGAAGTTAAAAAGGGGAAAAAGTCAAGCGAGAGAAAAGACAAGCCCTCACAGGTTGTGGTCGAGGAGACCAGAAAGATGTAGGCATGAAGGCCAACACACGGCTGATCTCGGAGGCAGCCGGGGAGGAAGCTCGAATCAAGTCGATGAGCCGGCTGCTCTCCAGTGAGGGTGAGTCAACTTGAAGAAGGCTGTAAAGGAGGATGAGGAGAAGAGAAGGAAAGAAGAGGAGGAAAGGATCGAAAAGCTCTTGGCTCGGCTTAAAGAATCCGAATCAAGGAGCCAAGGGGAAGGGAAAAGAAGTAGCGATCACCGAGCCCGGATCACCGAACTTATTAGCGAGGTGGTCTTGCTAAGGGAAAAGGAAAAAGGGAAGCTGATTATTCTAATCTCTCGAGACGAGCGAGATCAAAAGAATTAAGAGAGAGATGGAATTCTATGGCAAGAAAGAGAAAAAGAAGCAGAGGAAGAAGAAAGACTCCAATGTAAATGCGGAGTGCTTTCTTGGCGAAAATGGTTGATCAAAGATCAAGGCAAATGTGGAAATTCAGTGCCATTTCATAACACGTCCTGCACCTCCTAAGTTGGCTTGCGGAAAGTATCTTTGTTGAATACGAGAGAAGAATTTAGAGGGAATGTGGATATACTATTGGTATATTCTCAAGGGCCCCGTGAGCATCTCAAAGCAAGATCCAGTACTTGGCTTGGCATGAATGGATTGAGAAGGTGGATAAAGAATTCTATCATCGGTACTGGAAGAAGCAGATGTGGAGTTTAATGTCAACCTAGTCTCTCCGGCTTTTGAATATGCCATCCCCTGCCAGAAACCAGATGGATCCTCGACCTAGACCGGGTCAAGGGTATTTTGAAGAAGGCAGAGGCTGAATCTGGACTTGCTCAAGGAGAAGACACAAGCAGCTTAGGAAGCGTGTGTTTAATCTGGTTGATGATCCCGAGATGAAGACCAATGGGAAGATTAATAGAAACAGGATTTTTCTTTTCCTTATTTCTATTTTCTATTAATTTTCCATCTGTAATCTTTGTAAATCCAATGTGAATATACTGTGTTTGATTCATTTTACTTGTCTTATTTTCTTAAAGTTATTTTTCTTGCTTTAAGAAAAACTTAAAATTTTCTTAAGTATAAGTCATCCGAGAATTTTATCTCTCGGACTTGAAATTTTTTTTTAAAAAAAATTATTATATTAACCTAAGTCTTAAGACTCATTTGTTTTCCTAAGTTTTTTTAAAGGGAGTCTAAAAGACTTAAAGTTTTTTTAGTGCTTTAATTGTGAAATGAATCTGTTGTGTTGTGAAATATGTGCTCGATTTACCTATCTAATAATCTTGATTAACTCTAAACTAACTTCGCTTGTGAGTGTGTCTCTTTTTGTAGGTTTTAACTTCATCAAAAAGGGGAAATTGTTAGATCAAGATTTTTTGATGAGTTAAAAGATTATCTCGGATGAGCAGATGATAATAAAAGATAGTGAAGGCGAGTTCTAGTACGAAGGCGATCGAGACTAGGTCAAGAATAGTTCAAGTCACCGAGACTAGGAATCACAAGTCATCCTGAGACAAGCTCAATTCTAGTCATCTGCAGTGAGACGATCATGAAGAGCTCGAGACGAGGTCAAGACAAGCTGAGTAGAGTAAGAAAGGCTAGTCTTCGCTAAGTCGATTGCACGAGTAGGAAGAATCACCGAGGTCTCGAGCGATTTCAAGATTAAGTTTGTTAAGCGGTTTCAAGTTTGTTAGAACTAACTAACAAACTAACTGTCTTCAGGACTTATAAATAGGACTAGATTTATTTTTCAATTCACTTATGCAAGTTCGATTTTTCACAACTCACTATTGATTTCATAGAGTAATTTTCAAAAAGGATTTCAAATATTTTCTAAGTGTTTATAGAACACTTTACTTCATATCTTCAAAAACACATCTTATTCTTAGAGTTAGATTTCGTGAGTATTGATTAGATTGTTGAAGAGTGAAGTCCAAGTTGTAATTTGTAAAGGTTGTACGGTGAGTAAGTAAGTAGCTAGTGGAGACCTTTCTTCAAAGTTTGAAGAAAGAGAGTGGATGTAGGATTATTCATAATCCGAACCACTATAAATTCTGGTGTTATTTCTTGCTTTCTTTAATTTCGGTTCAAATTACAATTTTGTTAATTCAAGATTAAAGTTCAGAATCCTAACTAAAATCAATATCACCTTTGCTTTTGATCTTGTTAAAAGTTGAGTTCTCATTCATATTCCTATTGTGTAATCTGGTGCTTTGAATTGATTTTGAAAAGATTTGAAAAATTAACAAAATATATTCAAACCCCCCTTTCTAGATTTTGTTCTAGGAAGCTAACTCAAGGTTTTAATCAACTCAACATTCCGGGACCAACACGTTTTTACTGAGAAAACGTTTCTACAGAGAGGGAGACGCAAAGAATCAATGGTGTTATCGTTTTTATTGTCGTGATGCTGATTATTGGGTGTTGCGCGTTGGTGTAATCGCGTGTGGGGATCCAAAAATTCGAGAATATTTTGAATGACCCATAAGTGGTCCCTCGTGGTTCGACTATGGCACACAGTGTAGAGCCTTTTTGTTGTCGTATATTACATATTTTGCGTATTTGTAATTTCGAAAATTGGGGATTTTATATACGAGTGAGTTTTGGGTTATAGCGTATTTGATTAATTTTTGTGTGGTGGTCCCTCTTGTTTGACAAAGTGATGATGAAACTATGTAATTTTCAAGTTTGGTGTTTGAATTTTCTGGTTGTTCGTTGTAAAATTAGGATGATGATGATGCGTGTTATAAGTAATATACTCTGGTTGCTTCTGAAAAATTTTTTCAAAAATGTGAAACTGATGAGGAAGTCCTTCTTTGCAATTTATTTTCTAGAAAATGAAGCATCTAATTTATTTCTTTTGCCTAAAAGACAATGCTTAATGAAAGGAATTATGAGTAAAAAGAAGTTTAGTCAAAATGAAAAGATAATTATTCTTATCTATCCCGAACTTGATTTACGTGTTCCTCTTGGATGAAGTCAAAACTAATTTTGCCATTTGGACATCCTGATATGTGTTTGAGAATTCTTATGTGGGACATGTGTTTTCTATTTCATAATCTCATGATCGAATCCAAGTATATATATTTTTCTTTCTACTAATTATTTGGAGACATTTCCTCCCCTCCCGAAAAAATGGGCATGTTGAAAAATAGCGAGAGGGAAAGCGAGGAACCTTTTACTGTTTGGGGGTCTTCCTCCCGATTGGGAAGGAACAATTTCTTGACCAATTTGAAATTTTAATTTATTTTTGTTTACACTAGTTTTTGTTTTGTAGGCATTCACTTATTCTAACAGGTTTGTATTTTTAATAACACGGAGCGGTACATGTGATACGAGGATGAAACTTAAAAACCTTAGGGGAGAACTAGTTACACGAGCCTCTACATGCTTGGAAGAAAATATAACATAAAATTTTCATATCAACCTCACTCACAGCTACCTAATTTATATCTCGCATAATTTATTGTTCTTATTTCATAACTCATTTCAAAATAGAAAATTTATATGCATTAATGTCATTTAAATTTTACATTATATCTCGCATAATTTATTGCGGCTATTTGAGAACTCAGCCTAAGATAAAAGTTATATATGCATTTATGTCATTTGGATTTTCTCGTTATTTGTGTGTTAATATTTAATTTAAATTACAGAGAAGACAAATTCTCTATTTATATATATCATGGCGACAAACTTGTAGAAGACAATGGGGTGTTGATTTACCGTGGTAATAACATGACTCCTAGACACGGTTTAGATATTCATAAATTTGGTTATTTTGATCTAGAAGAAGAGGTTACTCAACTAGGTTATACTTCTTGGGATGGGTTATTCTACAAAATTCCTAAGGCAAAAACAGATATAAAAAAGGTGTCGATGATTTGGGTGTCATGGATATGATCAAGCTCTCCAAATATGGACAATATTTAGTTCTTCTATATGTTGATAATGGTAGGAATGAGGATGGACAACACTCTAATAAAGGGGACAAAATAAGGGTTGATGATAATATTGAGGGAGAGAAGTTGGAGCTAGTGATAATGAGAGAGGAGAAGTTGGGGCGGACGATGATAGTGAGGGGGAGAAGTTGGGGCTAGTGATAATGAGAGGGGAGAAGTTGGGGCTGATGATGATAGTGACAACCATGATGAGGATTATATGCCGATTGATGCTAGTGATTCTGATGATGGGCTATTTGACCACGATTTGGAAAGCAGGATGACGAAGAGTATCTAATAGCTAGGCATAGAACCACCGTTGATTCACACGTTCATTGTGATCTGAAGGTGGAGGTAGAAAATCAGATTACGAAGACTCAAGGTGAAGTAAACTCTAATTCAAGTAGTTGTGACGGAGAACAACTTGGTGATGAGAATGATACATTAAGAGTAAAGAAAAACTTGTTGATGTATGACCCAAAATGTGATCACAAAGCAGTGGTATTTGTGTTAGGTATGAGATTTGAAGGTCAACACCAATGTAGATCTGCAATTCAAAGGTTTGCAATTGTGAATGGGTACAACATCCAATTTATACGGACTAACAAGAAGCAAGTAGAGGCACAATGTGTAGAGGGTTGTCCATTCTATCTCTATGCCGTTCTATAACAAGAGAGGGTAGGTTTGCTATTAAGCAATTAGTTGTTGAGCACAAATGCGGTAGGGACATGAGGACAAGACAAGCTACTTGCAAGATGGATTGCCACCGAGTACCTTGAGAATTTCGTAAATAATCCTAATTGGAAAATTGAAGACTTGGAATTTGATTTAGTGAAAAATTACTCTATAATGCCTTCAAAATGGAAATTGTATAGAAGCAAGTGGATGGCTCTTAATCTATTGAGAAGTTATGTTTCGTGAGCATTATGGAAGACTAAGAAGTTACATGGCTGCATTAATTGAGTCGACCGTGAAGGAAGGTTTGAGTTTTGTTGGGAGATGATAGTGTGTTCAAGGGATTCTTTGTTGGCTTGAGTGGCTTGAAGAAAGGTTTTCTACGAGTGCGAGACCTATTATTGGGTTTGACGGTTGTTTTCTCAAGACATTTTTAAGAGGAGCCTTATTGTGTGCAATGGAAAGGATGGAAACAACCAAATGTTTCCAATTGCATGGGCGATGGTGGAGGCGAAATTGAGAGTTGTTGGAGGTGGTTTTTACCATCTTATTTGAGGAGCTTGACATCACAGATGGGTTAGGTTGGACCTTTGTAAGTGATCAACAAAAGGTGAGATTATAATAATTTTTTTCGCTATGATAATATGAATATGAGTTAATGTTTTGAATTTCGTGGTCTCACCAATGCCATTGTTGAATTGACACCATTTGCCGAACACATATATTGTGCTAGACACATCTACATGAAGTGGAAAAAGGAATACAAAGGGCAAACACTCAAGAACATGTTTTGGAGATGTGTACGTAGTACATACGTAGCTCAATACAACATACATCTTCGTGAGATACGAAATGAAAATGAAGCTGCATACCATGCTTTTCTTGAAAGAGATCCTAAAAATTTTGCAAGGCATTCATCTCAACTATGCCAAAGTCGGACATGGTTGACAACAATGTCTCGTAGACATTCAATGGCTATATTGTGAAGGCAAGGGCAAAGCATATCATAGACATGCTTGAGATGATTCGAACTCAATTGATGGAGAGACAACATAAGAAGTTACATGATATGAGTGGAGTTACTTGATAAGGTCTATCCCAGATAAGGAAGAAGATAGAGGATATAAAATACAAGAGTAGAATGTGCATTACTAAGCCGGCTGTTGGAGAGATATTCCATGTTTCCTTGGAAGATGATCGGTTTGTGGTTGACTTGAACTCAACCACTTGTACATGTAGGGCTTGGGAGTTGGCTGGAATCCCTTGTATTCATGCTTGCTCGGCCATTGGATTCATGAAGAGAGATGTTGCAAATTATGTTCTTTGTCGCTATACGATTCCAGCGTATGTTATTGCCTATCAACATGCACTTCAACCACCGAATGGTAGAAAGATGTGGCCACAAGCTTCTGGAACTCCAATACGACTCACCACCATTTAGGTCGATGCCGTGGCGACTAAAGAAGAAAAGAAGAAGAGCTCCCGAGGAAGAGCGGCGAAGTGCCACCAAACTTAAAAGATTTGGGCTGCAAATGACATGTCAAAAATGTCAACAAAGTGGACACAACAAGAGAACATGCACGAATGAAGCGGTTGAGAAACCACGAAAGGTAACTTAAATCATAATTTCTCAAGTAACATATGATTTTATACCATTTGCTAATATTATTCATCTTATTTTTTAGACAACGGAAGCGAGGCGGACCGCGCTTGGAAGCAAGTAATCCACGTGCTCGGGTAAAGGCTCCAAGCAATGCATCACTATCCGAAATAACAACGGAGTCTATTCAAACCGATAATCAAAATGCATCTACATCTCGCGGCACGTGCAAGAGACAGGCGATGGTAAAATATTGATATTATTCATTGTTGTTGTCTTTGTTAAGTATTAATTTATTTTGGTGTTATGTATTGATATATTATTACATTGTGGTGTTTAGGCAAGGAAAGGATTTGGAGTACATGTGGGAGCAGAGACAGAAATATATACATGAGGGTATGCTCTTACGCTAATCGTGTAATCTCTTCATAGATACATAAACATAAGAACCATTTGATTGGTAGGATTACTAAAGTACTCGTATATATTAAATACTAGTATTGTCCTTATTACAATTATTATCATTATTGTTACACAATAAGATCTTCAAACCACCTCGATTAGTAATTCCTGAAATTGCAACATACAATTGGCCATGGTGAACACCGATTTCTTCAAAAATAATCGATGTGAGAGAATGATTGTCTTTAACTTTTATTGATTGACATAGCATATGATATAATAAATGGAAACTATATGCGTTGAAATTTAAAGGGCAACCTTGCATTCGAAGAAGTTAATGATAGTTTTGATATCAAAACCAATTCACCAACTTGCTACCAGTCAAAACCATTCCTTCAATTATTTTATCTCTCAATCGTGTAATCACCAACCTAATATTAAAAAATTAAAAATTGACAGTAAATATTAAATATATTATTGTTAACAAATATAATTATAAATCTTAACAAAACTATAAATAAATAACATTAAATAAAAAAAAATTACCTCGTTCCTTTATATAACCCCTTCGAATGATCAATGTTCCTAAACAACATTCTTGGCGTACCAATTTTTAAACCTGATTTTATGATTAGACACGCCAGAGCATTTTAGAGTGTTCAAAAATTCCGAGTACGGACATTGTTACATATAGTTGTTAAAAATTATAAGATGTTTACTATAAAATACACTTGAATTGTTGTAGCAAGAAAAATTATTGTATTATACTTATTGAAGTATTTGAAAATTTTATTTTTGTGTTTTAAATATAAGTTACAAATCCTTTTTTATAAAATATAGTATACATACCTCTATTCATGTAACATATAAAAATAATACTAATTAAGTATATTGTAAATATGTGAGACTAACCTTTTGTTATTAGATTCATTGTTTAATAGTGAATTGAATTTATGTTATTAGTATAAGTCTCGGTGGGTGACCCGAGGTTCTATTCCCTTTGGGAACGAATTAATGGAGTTATAAGGTGGCTTGGAGAATTCTAGGAGTGTTTGAGCGGTTGGTGAACTAATTACTAACAACTAACATTATCAATAAAAAAATATTCATAAATAAAGTTCATTATATTACAAATCATATTCAAATTAAATATCACTCAATTTATTATTCTTTAAATTTATATGGTAAAATTTCCATGGTGATGTTAATTTTACAATTAACTAGCATCATTTACGTAAATATTGTATTTTTTTATAAAACGATTGGCGACACGAATAGCAACAATATTTTCACCTCTAGTTCGGTAGTCCCAAAATTTCCTTAAATTTTAATTTGTTCTTCATCATCTCTATAGAAATGAACAAGTGAATAGTTTTCAATCTTGTATGTAGGAATCGAAAAAATAGTTTGCGTAAAATATCACCCAAGACTAATGGTCATATCTGAATTTGAATGAGAGTTTTTTCCATTATCAACTTGTACAATAACAATTTTTTCATAAAAATAAGAGCAATATTTCACCGTATGAAATGAATAATAATTTTTTGTTCATCGAAAGGATCGAAGTTTATCAAAGTTTGTACGTAAATGATTGAGTAAATATTGCAAAAAAAAAAAATCATGCAAAACTTAAACACAAACTCATTACAAACATGCATATACCAAATATCATAAGAATACGGTTCTACTATTGTATAATAAATCCAATAATAAACAACTTATTAAAAAAATAATATAAAAATAGTAATGTATACAAAGTGTACTATTTTACATAAATAAAGTTCATTATATTACAAACAACATTCAAATTAAAATATCACTCAATTTATTATTCCTTAAATTTAAAGTTTATACATAAATGATTGAGAATGTCATAAATATTGCCAAAAAGGCATGGAAAAATTTTAACACAAACTCATTACTAACATGCATATATCAATAAAAAAAAGAACAGTTGACTTTCTAATCAAATCAAAGAAACAACCATTAACAATTCTAATATGCATACAGCTTGTTTAAGAAAAATCTTAGACGAATGTGTGCAATTAATAATAAGAAAAATCTTTTAAAAAGTATGTGTATTTATTAGTTTTAGATATGGAAGTTCAATTTTAACGGAAAAAATATTTTACCAAGGATGTAAAAGAGTACTATAACTTCTACATCGAAAGAGAAAAAAATATAAAAATTCCTTAATCTAAAGCCTTCATGATACAATAAAATCTAATATTCATAAAGAGGGTCAAAGAAATTCAGCAAACTATATTATATTTTTAGAAAAAGGACATTAACTTATAACCGAAATAAAAAAATCAACATTCGTAGCATTAATCTATGCATAATTACTTCATAAAGCTCTATATAAATTAGGGGACATACATAATTTTTCTAAAGATCTACATTTTCATAAAAATATAATAAACAAATGAACTTACGCATAAAAATAATATACAATAGAAACAAAATAAAAACTCACATGTAAAAGTATCGGAAGAATGAGAGACCTAGAGAACTTTAAGTTCTTGTAGTAAATCAATATATCTCAAACATAAGTATTATAAATAACAATATGATAATGTAAGATTTTCATAAAAAAGAAATAGAACCAAATTCCAATATCATAATTTTCTTAATTATTATTTTTTTATTGGGACGGTGCCTTAATTTTTAAGTTAGCTCGACTTGAATTATATAATTTATTTATATTGAATACATTAATATTCACACTCTAAATTAATTTGAAAATCTTTTGTAATAAGTAATTTTTTAAATACCTTATTTTTGGTCAAAATTTCAAATAGGAAATTAACCATCAAAGTTATGGGACAATAAATTTAGGACCGAAAATTAATGTATTAATATTTGTTTCCTTCTTTGTTATCATTATGATAACTTAGATATTAAAGTAAGATATGATTGTATTGAAATAAGTTCTTGTGTTATACTATTTATAGTCATTAGATAAACTTAATATTTAGACAAATGAACAATTAAGAATTTAAAAATTAAGAATGATACTACATTTGAGATAATCACACATATACTACTATAAATATTTCAATTAATCAACATGAAAAATTATCCTATCAATTAGTTGATTTACCAATTTAGAGCTATATTGTTTGCCCATGACTTTATGTTAAGAAGTAAATTACACATAATTTTCGTCTGGGTATATTTTTTCTTACAATTGATTTTCTTTCTAAAAATGATATCACAAAAGTCAAGCATAATTGTAAATTTAGATAATTATGAGATTTGATTTTGATTTGTTATTCCTTTTAAATAAAATTCTATCAATTACTTTTTCAAAATGATAGTATACTAAAAAAGCTGGTAAAATACAATTAATTACGGGATGCTACTCTTGAAAAAAATTAATTAGTTAAGTGAAAATTATCATTAGACACGGGATGCTACTATTAAAAAATTGTGGCCAAATCAATTGATGAAGTATGCCCAATCACTCAAAATAATTAACAATGATATCACATATATATATATCAAAACAAATCACAAAGCATATATATGATTCATTTAAGTTAATTCATAGAGTGAGGTCAAAATTTCCTATTTTAAATTTGATAAAGTATACCATATTGATGAATTAGTGTTGTTTCAAAGATTTATTAAGATATATTAATAATTTTCATTAACCATAATGACTTTTGATTATGTTAGTAATATATTAGTATATTAGTGTATTATGTTTCTCGATTTTTATATTATTAAATTATTTTAACCTTAATATTTTTCACATAATTATTTCTATTTGCAAAAATTAATTAATTTTTGTATGTTCGAATATAAGTTATAGTCTTTTTTTCAAAAATATTATATACATATTTCTAATAATGTAATATTTAAATATAATACTAATTTTGTGTATTGTTAATATATGAGATTAAACAATTTTCATTAGTACCATTGTTTAATGGTGAATTGAAAAGGTATAGAACGTATTCATAAAGATTGAGTAGTGAGACATTGTTACATATAATTGTTAAAAATTAAAAGATATTTGCTATAAAATACACTTGAATTGTCCTTGTCAAAAAAAAAACACTTGAATTGTTGTAGCAAGAAAAATTATTGTATTATACTTATTAAAATATTTAAAAATTTCATCTTTATGTTTTAAATATAAGCTACAGTCCTTTTCTCATAAAATATAGTATACTTACCTCTATTCATGTAACATATAAAAAAATACTAATTAAGTATATTGTAAATTTTAATCGTGGCAATGCAAACACGGTTCTTCCATTTATAATCATAACTCAAATATTCCTAAATTAATCATACGTAATATATGATAAAAATCTTCCCAAAATTTAAATATGACATTAAATCTTACTTAATAATACTAATTAAATCAATTCCTATTAATTGAATATTGTCAAATTATAAGTATAACATTTAATTATTTATAGTAACACACAATTATCAAATTAATTTCTTCACGTTGTTTCTCATAATTAGATTGCGTCTCCATTGAGGATGTTCTTCACTCCTCAATTTTCTTTTCTTGCAATAATTAATATTTCATTTGCATAAAATCATAAATAAATTTCGTAGTAAGAGTAGAAAAAGTCAAATCAAGAGATTTATAGTAATACACAATTGTCAAATTAATTTCTTATTTTTGCTAATAATCGGTGAATAGTAATTAATTTATAACTATATTAAAAAAATTTTAAAAAATTTAAATGATTAATGAATTCGAGAGTTCATACATATTGAATTGAAAAATTGATCTTAGTTTTGTATTACCTCTTGAGAAACTATTCATGTGTCAAGATCATATATAAGTATTTTGTTGGATTCATGTACTTGATATCCGATACGGTTAAATACATACCTAAGAGTTTATTTTTATTTTTAAAAAAAAGGGTAATCCAACACCCTTTGTTTAATGTACAACTACAAAAAAATATGACCATTCAAAAACTCAATAATTTACATTAGATCACTATCGAATCAATAAAATAAAAAAATTACAAATGAATAGTCGCAGATCAACCACCACTATTTTTTTTTACGATTTCGCGAATGCATTCTTCATTTAATTAGTGCTCGTAACTTAAGTCGAGTGGCTCCTCCACTTTTCTCGCCAGAGCAAAGTAACATATGGATGATGATGGTGGTGTAATTGTGATGAAAATCAACAAAAACTCAATAATTTATATATAGTGGAAGGTATGGCTGAAAATGGGGATGAATTTAGAGAGATATACGTCCTATTAATTGTGCATGTCTGCTATTTAAATTAGGTGTTTGACCATGTGGATGGTCATGATGAATCGAAAGAAATTCGATCAACGGACTAGATGAAATGGCGCCAAAACTCAAATGTGGAATGTGAGCTGTTTTTATATTTATAAGATTAAATAGTACTCGTATAAAAAAAGTTTATTTATTGAGATTTTAGTTATTAGAATACTGAATATTAGTATATACTTGTATGTGATACGTACCTATTGTCCCATCTCCATAATATTATCATATCATTAATCTTTTAGATTTTTTTAAATAATAAGATTCCCTTAAATCATTAGATGCACATGCTATGTTCTTTATTTCTCTCAATCCAAGTGATATAACAATTGAACGCAGCAAGCTAAATCATATTGTGTGTAGTTTACCTAGCTAATAATTCAGTAAACAATGTATAATAGAAGTGTTATATAATTCCCTGTGAAATATCCTAAAGACATGAAGTCTTATATTATGATACATATATATATATATATATATATAATGAATATTATAATATCACTAAATATAAATTGCATATGGTAAAAAAAAAAAAATTAATTTAGGCGCACACATCTATGTTTTAAGAAATTTGTCTTATCAGTATTAATTTTGCAATTAATGGATATAAAGTACAATTAATTCCATCTGATATTAATATATCATCTCAATGAAACTAACAAAACAAATAACTATTATTTAAAATAAAATAAAAACTAGTATTTATTGATGAATTTGTTTCTCAAAATGATAAAAGAAGTCAATTTAAAATGTCTTTTTATTACCCCTTTTTTTGTGTGTGTACACATAATGTTTATTATATATGTTATTATTGTCATGTAAAGAATCTGAGTCGACTATATTTATATTATTATTGTCATGTAAAGAATGTCCGAATCGAGTATATGAGTTTATCAAGTAAAAAGCAATGCTTTTCAATTGAACATAGCTATGATTTTATATATGCATGACTTTCTTTTCATACATAAAACTAATATCATCTCAAGTTCTCAATGAAACTAATAAAATAAATATAACTAGTATAAAAAGAAAAATTCCCAAGTTCAATTGAATGAGGGAGTATTAGCTTTTGTCCCCAGAAGAGAGGAAAATCATGCCATGTAAATATGTTGAGTTACCCTACTTGACTGCCACAGAAGACACTATATAGTGTGATTATGATCTTGATATTAATTGTTTACTATACAGTATAAGTTTTAAATTATAGTATTGGTTATTTCATTAAATGATATTAGTTGAAATATATTAATTGTTTCACTATAATATATTAATTGTAAATCAGTTGATGATAAAACTTGTTAACACAATAATTCGTTACAAATTTTAATTCATAAGTGACATATTAAAAAAAAAAAAAAAAAAGGAGAGAGAGAAATAGATAAAATTTGAAGATCCGAGTGCCGTTGCTGGCTTCTGACAAAATTGAAACCTTTGCAAAATGATTGATTGATCAAACTTCAAACCCCATTTGTCATTGATAATATTTAGACAATATTATTATAATAATTAGAAAATAAAGATTGGTCCTTCTCCTTAACTACCTGCTCAACATGGACAACTGATGCTTTGTCTCCCTAACAAAGTTCAATTTCAAGTCAACAAATCAATTGGGATTTACATAACTTCTTATAATCACCAACAAAAACAATGTACTAATTAATTACATATAAACATCTCCCATAATGATGTCAATGAATGATTGATCTCACTGCAATTTGCATATGCTTCAAGGCAGCTAGCCACCATCTTCGTCAAATAATGCACATTTCTCTCTCTCTCTCTCTCTCTCTCTCTCTCTCTCTCTCTCTCTCTCTCTCTCTCTCTCTCTCTCTCTCTCTCTCTCTCTCTCTCTCTCTCATGAATCTCTGTCTATATATATTGTATAGATATCCTAGCACTTTAACAATCTGAAGACACAAATTAAAGTACAGAAATAAAGAAAGATATGGCACAACAAAAAGTGATGTCTGAGAAAGTGAAGCTCCTGATATCATTGCTGATTCTGCAGTTATGCTTCGCAGGTTTTCACATTGTCTCAAGAATTGCACTTAACATTGGTGTTAGCAAAGTCGTTTATCCTGTCTACAGAAATATCATTGCACTGCTCTTGTTGGGACCCTTTGCCTACTTCATCGAAAAGTGAGTTCTTCGTCTTTTTGTGTTAACAAGTGATTAAAAAGAATACTATGTGTTACGTACACATAATATTATACGAGTGGTATCTAACAGTGTCGTCATTGTGTACAGGAAGGAAAGACCTCCTCTCACATTCTCTTTGTTGGCTCAGTTTTTCCTTCTAGCACTCGTGGGGTGAGCTTACGCATCAAAATGAACACCCATCCTCTCTTACTACATTCATTCTTTCTTCATGTTTAAACTAATGGCTATTTTCTGCTTCCCAGAATCACTGCAAACCAGGGGTTTTACATCTTAGGTTTGTACTATGCAGAACCAACCTTTGCATCAGCAATGCAAAACTCAGTGCCTGCAATTACTTTCATCATGGCAACTGTTTTAAGGTAAGGGGAGAGAGAGGGGAGGGGCGAGATAGAGGGAGATGAAATTATTAATGTTGATATGTTTTTTCAGGATTGAGCAAATTAACATGACGAGGATAGATGGGTTGGCGAAGATTTTAGGGACCTTAGCAAGTATAGGAGGAGCAACGATAATCACATTGTACAAAGGGCCACTTCTGCACTCGACAAATTTATCGGGAGAAAGCATGAGAAGAAAAGGGCAGAGCTGGACATGGGGCTGCATCTTTCTTCTTGGTCACTGCTTATCCTGGGCTGGTTGGATGGTCCTACAGGTATTTAACTCATTTGTCGTTTAATGAAATGAAATCCATAACATCATCTAACCTAAAGTTCCATTAAATGAAATCCATAAGATCATCTAAACTAAGTTCTATTGACCCATATGCAGGCACCTATAGTGAAGAAGTACCCAGCAAAACTCTCACTCACATCATTCACATTCTTCTTTGGATTAATTCAGTTCCTATTCATAGCTGCTTTCTTCGAAAAGGATCCAAAGCACTGGAAAATCCAATCCGGAGAAGAAATTTTGACAATCCTATATGCTGTAAGAATTCAGGCCAACTTAATTACAGTTTCCACAGTTAAGATAAAAACAAGTATATAACCGAAGTAACATCTACACTGGCAGGGAATAATATCTTCAGGTCTTGTAATATCGCTACAGACCTGGTGCATTCAAAAAGGAGGTCCAGTGTTCGTTGCCAGTTTCCAACCTGTTCAAACATTACTAGTTGCTGGAATGGCATCAATAATTCTTGGTGATCAGCTATACTCTGGAGGGTAAGTTAGTCAATTTCAAACTTGACTGAAAATATTATACATGAAAACTCAATAAAATCTCCATTCTCATCACTTTCCCCCACATTTTCAGAGTAATAGGAGCTGTTCTCATTATGATTGGCCTCTACCTAGTTCTATGGGGTAAAACGGCGGAAACAAAATACCAAAGACAACAAACCGAAGAAACGCTGAGAAAACATCTACTAGAGGGCAACAACAGTGATCAAGATTGCCCCAAAGGAGCTGATATTCCATAATGTCATATTCTTTCTGAACAGAATCAAATGCCATACATCAACACATTGTCCAAAATGGTCATAGCATCTAAATATTAATGTGTAAATCTTGACTAGATTTGTCTAAACTTTCTTCCTTAATCAACTCTGAAAACTAAGTACCAAACTTTGGCATGGAGAACAGAAAATTCAACAATTCAGATTCAAATGAACAACTTTCAAATGAAATAGCACACAGCTGTGTAAAGATGCTTCACTAAATTCAATTTTGAGCTCATCATAACGGACACCTTGATTAACCAAAAAATAATAATCATCCCCACCAACAAAACAAATGAGTAGTTCATTGGTTCATCTACAATTCCAGTTCTTGCATAAGGCATGATGCTCCTAGCTCCTTAATTTGATACTTGATCCTGATTTCAGAATGACAACCAAAATAACCCAAAAGACACTATCGCGTGCTTTAGAAGTTTGCAGGATGTTCTTACACTTAGCTATAGCAATATTGAAATAAAATACATGACTGATCAGGGTAACCAAAATTAATAAACAAAAGTAAACAAGTGCAAAACAAGGATAACCATAATTGATTAACATATGTAAACAAGCCAAACAAACACAATAGGCAAAAGGCCACTAAGTGCTTTAATGTTCTCCGAGATTTCATACCATTATCTAATAAGCAATATTGAAATAAAGTACATGATAGATAAGTATAATCATCATTAATTAACAAAACATAAACAACTCTACTTAAAAAATAGCCCAAAATAACTCAAGAAGAGAACACAAGAACGACAAAAGACAATACGCAAACAACATAAAGTCACTTCAAGGTCAAATCTACCTAACCGTAACAATGTCATCAATCTTCAATATCATGCGAACACACTCTGTAGCCAAGCTAATCGCACTGGTGCTCACTAGCAGGGGCTGCACCACATTCTCCTCCAAAATGTTGGTAATCTGTCCCTTCCTCACATTAATCCCTGCGTTGATCTCTCCTTGTGCATGCCTGTTCCTTAGCTCAGTAACAATGGCAATAGGATTCAACCCTGCATTCTCTGCCAAAGTGTAAGGAATAACCTCAAGAGCTTCAGCAAAAGCTTTCACGCAGTAACTTTCCATCCCATGCAACACCTTTGCCCAGGCTCCTAACTGTCTTGAAAGCTCGATCTCTGGGGCCCCACCACCAGCAATCAGAAACTTCTTGTTAACCAAACACCTCACCACACAGAGGGCATCGTGCAAACTCCTCTCAGCTTCATCAAGAACCAAATGGTTCGAACCACGAACAAGAACACTAGTCGTCCTTCCCATGTCCTTAATTCCCATTATCTTCACAATCTTCCCACCGTCTCCCAGTGGAACTTCCTCAACCATATCTGCATATCCTAACTTCTCCACACGAAAATGCTCTATGTTGGAGATAGGCAAGCAGTTCAAAGTCTTGGTGATGAACTCAATCTCATCCCTCTCAACATCCTTAATCACTAAAATCTTGGCCTTAGCTAAATAATGCAAAGACAAATCAGTAACTGCATCTCTCAAAATACTTTTCTGAATTAACAATACGTTGCATCCGGTAGCTTTGATCTTCTTAATCATCCCTAAGATATAATTCCTCTCCTCCTTCAAGATCCTATCCATTTGCGAGTAGTCAGATACCACAATGCTTTGTTCTATATCCGTTTTAGGGGGCGAAATCTGAAATTGTATCACAGCTATCTTAGCATTTTCAACCCTAGTTGGCCCACCAGCAGTATGACTCACTTTCTTATCAAAAACCAGTCCCTTAACCAACTCAGTATCATCAACGGTACCTCCTAATTTCTTAACAATCTTAATATCTTTCAAATCCACCATATCAGGGTTTTCAGGATCCACTACAGAAAGCACAGCATCAACGGCTAAAGGAGCCAAAAGGGTGGAGTATTGAGAGACTACCTTTGAATTTAGCGATGTGGAAGCAGATTTGACAAGAGACTCCCGATCCGACAACTCCACAGGAACAGCCATGGCAGATAAAATCTCCACCGCTTTAATCGAAGCTTTGTGGAGGGAATCGGAGACGATTGTGGGGTGAATACCGGTTGTCAGCAGATTGAGTGAAGCCTTGAGAAGTGCGCCGGCAATGACGACAACGGTAGTAGTGCCGTCTCCGGCGACGATGTCCTGAGATTTGGAAAGCTCCACGAGGAACTTGGCCGCGGGTTGGAGGACTTCCATCTTATTGAGGATGGTAGCGCCGTCGTTAGTGATAATGACCTCTCCGGAGGCAGTGGAGATCATCTTGTCCATGCCCTTGGGGCCGAGACTGGTTCGCACGGCGTCCGCCACCGACTGTGCCGCCGCTATATTCGCCATACGGATGTCATCTTTCCGCTTGTTGTCAACGAAAGTCTCCGTTGCCCTCGTCGTCTTCGCCGCTGCCGCAGACGCCATTTGATTAGGATTTGAGAGTGAAGACAGATTAAAATGTAAAACCCTGGAGAGAAGGGAGAAGGAGCAGCACGTAAAAGTGTAGGGTTTTCTACAGATTTGAAAATGAGCACAATCGAACTACTGATCCACTTTTTATAACTAACTAGCTATGTTCTAAAAAACCGGTCGAAGCATTGGACCGCTCATCACATGAAATGCCCTCGGACCGATTAAAAGTGGGGTTGGACTGGTTCCCGATTGAACCGCCGGCGGTTCGCTCATTTGAAAGAATAAGAAATTTTTGGCCTATTTTGTAATTTAATAAAAATATAATGCCCTGGTTAGTAGTTACTAGTTAGCTCTGGTTAGTAGTTACTAATTAGCCCCAAACAAAAAGGGGTGCGCCTCTCTCTAATCTCTCCCCTGTATGAAACGCACACTCTCTTCTTTTTCTGAAGTCTGAAACAGCCAAGTTTATGCAGGTGAGTTTTGCCCTCTATTTTTTTATTTCTACTATTCTTTTAGTTTCAACGCACTATTTTTTCTAGCCATAAATGTAGCCCCTGTTTTTACGTTTCAGTTTATGGAATTAAAGTATCTCTATTAATTTAAATGGCATTCTCTCTTAGCATAGCACGTCGCCCCCTGTTTTTATGTTTCACACTTTCAGTTTATGGAATTATATTGTCTCTAGCTATAAATATCTCTTGATTAATTTAACTGCATTTTTAAGTTTCAGTTTATGGCTGACATACATGATACACCATGAATGATATTTGATAAATGGCATTGCATAATTGATAAATAGCATTACAGAAAGCTATTTTTAGTATGTACTAATGATTGTGTACAACTTTCTCTGTTTTTGTAATGAATTAAATTTAATTTCGATTTAGCTTTTTTTTTAATTGTTTGTGTTCATAGAATTAAATTATTACTATCATTTCTCTAATTAGTAGTTGATAAGTTGTAAGAAAACCATTTGATAGATTAGGATAATTAAAGATCATTTAATTGTAATTTACGATAAGTAGTTGAAACTTTTTTAAAAAAATTTCATAATTGTGATGGGTGCTCAAACTTACAGAATGTTGTCTCCATTTTATTATTGGTTGATTTTGTTTTACTTTCTATTTTAGAAAATGAAGCTTTAATTATAAGAGCAAATCTCTTGTGAAATATTACCGCATACAATATCAATTAAAAAAGCAAATTATTAAATCTTGTGGGTCAAGATAAAGAACGGGTCAAACTAGTGCGATTTCTTCTTCTTCCTCCACGCAGATTTCTTCTCCTTCCTCCGTTCTAACTCTTCTTCCTCCTCTGTTCGCTCCACAACTTCCATCATTGTGACTGTGTTTCCCCACCCAACCCCAACCACGCATCAAGGTTCTTTCAGACGTGAAACGCCGACGATGAGGAGGGATAAAACCGTGAACTCCGATGAAAAAAGGAAAAAGAGGGATGATCCGATTGATGAAAACAAGAGTGGATAAAATTTAAACAGTGATGAATACAAAGTTTATGCGAACTTCGATGATAAATTTTTATTTCGTTTAAACTGGAATTAATGTCGCAACTCCTAATCTGGTTCCGATTTATTCATATAGTAACACACATTTTTCCATAAAGTAACATGTTTTTGTTCATATAGTAACACGTTTTTTTCTTCATATAGTAACACATATTTCTCTATACAAGAACACGTTTGTGTACATATAGTAACATATTTTTTTCAAAAGTATGTGTTATGTAAGAACAATTATGTGTTCTTGTAAGGGTAAGTACGTGTTACTAGTCCTTAAAAGAATAAAATATTGGTTTTGTTCATTAATAACACATTTTTCTTCATACAATAACACGTGTTTAACCTAATAATAACACAACCCGAGAGTAAAAATTTATTTTTACCTTTGCACTAGTTTAATACTCATATTTGCCCTTACAATAACACATATTTACCCCAAAAATCTTATACTTGGGGATCAAATAGACCCATGATTTTTCTTAACACATTAAAATCATTTCTCTTTAATATTGAGATCAAATAAGTCATCATCTTAATAAAATCACACTCTTTTAATAAGAATAAAGTTGTCGAAGATTAAATACTTATTTGATTCACACATATAATTAGATTAGAAATTTATTTGATCATTTTTTTCATTTTTATTTTGTATTTGGGCGATTATTTTTAGACAAATACATATTATTTATTTTATAGTAACACATATTTACCGTTTAAGTAACATATGCGTAACCTAATAGTAACACCCACGGGAGCACCCGAGGGCGAATTTTTCTTTTTGTCCCCCGCGAGTTATTTTTGAAAATATCCATTGGATCCGATCCGACCCGACTAGGATCCGCGAATTTCATTAAATGGGTTATTTCACGGTACAATATTGCATATAAGAATTTGTCTAATTATAATAGGAGATACTTATTGTTGATAAACAAATTTTATTTTTATATCTAAGATCATGGTGGACACGGAAACTACACAATCTTCACAATCATGAGCACAAAAATCAAGAACTAGGAGTGATAGTGCTCAAAATGTTCGCTAAAAAATGATCTCGGCATGGAAGCACTGTGAGGTAATTGGATTCGATGGTCCAAATAAAGTTATTAAGTGTATTTATTGTGGTAAATCATACAAAGGTGGAGGAATACATCGCATGAAAGAACATTTAGCCCGCAAAACCGGTAATATCACTAGTTGTCCTAAGGTCCCCAATGAAGTTTATATCCAAATGAAAGAAAATTTATTTGACATTGAAAAGGCTAAAACAAAAAAGAGAAATGTATTTTGTTTTTCATGAATCGTAAAATGAGGAAGAAAGCTCAAATTTGCATGATAGAGGTAAAGAAAAGAAGAGAAAAAATTTGTGGGGAGCTATATGTGGTGTGCAAAATTTGGTTTGAACCAAAAATCGATCAAACCCACCGAAATAAAATAATTGATTCGGTTTTTGATTTTTGGTTCGGTTTTGGTCTGGAGAATTTTAAAATTTCGGTTCGGTGTTCGATTTTTTCATTAGTAAAAAATTAACAAACCGAACCGATCGAAATAATATAAATAGTTAATATATTATTTTATATTCCTAATATAAATACTTAATATATTATTTTATATTCTTAATTTAATAAATATTATTTATATAATATGTTGTTACACCGATTAAGTCACCCACTAATCGGGTTTTGGGTGTTTAATCGACTCGTTTAGAAGCTTGAAATAACGTGTATTGAATGCCGATGATTGGTAATAAATGTGTGTGTATTGATGAACAATGATGAGAGAAATAAATGCATAAAGCAAGAATGCAAAGAGAATTGCCGGGAGGGTGAGTCCCGTGCTTAAGGTTGGATGTTTTTCGATCCGTATTATTATGCCATGCAGTCTTATTTATACATGCCAATTGGCGGCTCCTAAATCCTGTAGAATCGGGTGCATTTAATGTAAAGGTACAGAATTAAATGCGCCTATGGAGGTATCAGACGGAGGATCAGGCTTCTAACCCTCTCGCAGCCTTCCACGTGGCTTGGTTGTGGGGATCCTCACGGCGGCGGGATCTTTTCCCTTTTGGGGCATGGCATCTTCTCGACCGTGGTCTGTCCCCAGGATACCTTTCTTCTTTGGGGAAGATCTTGTCTCCAACTGGTCGCTCTTCGGTCTTCGGCCGGGACTCTTCGCTTGGTTAGTTCTCCTCGTGGTGATACGGGAGAGGTGCTCGGTGGGTCCGGTGCCGTGCTCGCCGACCAAGATAGCCGCTCACGTGATCGTGCGAGCATTATCCCTTGGGCTTATTCCCACTACAACATAATACTTAATATATTATTTTATATTCTCAATTTAATAATTTTCTATTTAATTATATTTTATAATTATATATTTATACCTATTTTTTTATTTTGCCGATTAGTGATTTCATTTAATTTTGTTACTAGTGATGATATTTATTTTTGTTATTTAAAATTATTTTAGGTTTTATGCTTAAAGTGTGGACTTATGAACACTATGTAATTATTTTGTCTTTTGATGTGTTTTTCGAATTTAAATATTAAATTTTTAAAAATATAAAATATTTCGGTTTGGTTCGAGACCGAAACCAAACCAAAATATTTCGATTTTTGACCGTTCGATTTAGAAAATTTCAGTTCGGTGTTTGGGTTGGGAAAAAAATTTCGGTCTATAATTCGGTTTGGAGGTTACTCGTAACACCCAAGAGTATTAGTCACCCTATGTTTTTGCATGAGTTATTTTATTATATCGAGTTGATAAAATATTAACATATTTTTCTTCTATACATATGAAAATTTAAATACATATTTTCTAATTATATATATATATATATATATATATATATATATATATATATCGAAGGTACGTTTATAAATATATATAAGCATATATATACTTCTTATTTATAAATAAATATATATAAGATACTTATTTATCTTCCAAACTTGGTGCCCAATTATTTCATTTCGGTTAGTTTTAAAATTCAAGGGAAATTTGACCACGTCTCCTATACGTAAAGCTGCTCATATAATTTCTTCCACTCATCCTTTATATTCTTGGCTTTCTCTCAAACCACTCTCGGAGATAACAGTCTTTTCCCTAGAGCCCTATACACTCACATACCACGTTTCTGTTCATTTTATTCTTACTTACATTTCTTTTACGAGAAGCGTAGTAGCGAGGCTACTCTGCTCGATCGACCTGTAAGTTTTATTTTTTCATTTTCTAAAATTTTCGTATCTAATATAATAGAATAGCCACTTCTCTTTTCGTTGAAAAATATTTTACGGCAGCGTGTTTAAATAATCAAACTCTGAAATCTTTTGTGCTAATTCGTGAGAAATCCATGTCAAAAATCTTGTTTGGTACCGATAGCGAGAAGACCAGTTTTGTTTGCACTGTCCTCCTTTTAGAAAGAAGATTATCTTTCCTTTAGTCCTCTCGCAAATATCAATTCTTTGTCTTTGCTCCTTTGAAAATGTTATTGCCGCGAAACTCTATTGTCATGATGTTCCTCTAAATATTTTCACGCCAAACTTTTGATGTCAAAATTATCTCGACATGATGGGTTATATATTTATGATTTTCGATTGTGTTTATAAGTGTGCGTATATGTATATACATGTATATTAACATGATTAGTTAATCGTTAGTTATATGAGTAGGTTGTGTATTCACTAAATAATTAATATAAGCATGGTTTTAAAACTAGTCAAGAAACCAAGTTTACTTGTGATGTCTTCTTCCGTAAACTATAATTAGTTTGAGTTTTTAAGATATGTTTGTTTTTAATGCTTAATATTTGATTTTATTATAATAAGATATTTTTGAGTTGGCAACAAAATAATAATAATAATAATAATAATAATAATAATAATAATAATAATAATAATAATAATAATAATAATAATAATAAAATAAGTGTGCCTATAAGAACATAGTTAAAGGGTTATTAGTGCTAGTAAGATTTAGTAATTTATTAATTTATAATTTATAACTCAAAGACTTTATTTCTAATTACTTTAGTTACTTTAGGTTACGTGGACAATACTCGTTATCCGGTTCACATATTTGTAAGGATTATCGGAGTTTAAGGTGGGGTTTCTTACTCGCGTATTTACTTTGTCACTTTTAAATGTTCATATAGATTTAATTGTTGCTTGCTACATCATACTACGTTCACATATTACATACGTTATTTGGTTACTTCGACGGTAAGGTCGTTGTAACTTTGCGGGGACTACGGTCCGGAGGGAAAGCTCCTTGGAGGCAACTCCACCGTATACGATTGGCAGCCAATATATTGACACATTACATAATAATGCATGTTGTGTGAGTTAATAATTTTATTTATGTGTAATATTTAAGCTGTGACAAAGGGACCTCACCGAGCTAGTGGTTTGCTCACCCCGATACTCTTAACATATTTTTCAGATTGATGGAGTTGTGGTGGAGGGATGGTGGATGCGGTACATGCCAAATGAGATATTTTATCATTTTTTTCTTATGTTTCTATTTGCTTTAGAGTCGTATTGACTCAAACATTAGTTGTCACATCACTATCAACATTTTTTTATTCTTAAACTTATGTCTTTGGAAATTTAATTTAGCTATACATCTATCAAAATAGTTTTGCATGTAATTCTTTAATTTATTTCCGCTGCAAGGTTTTATTAAAGTTTTTCCAAAATTGGGGTGTGACAAAGTGTGGTATCGGAGCAGTCTACGTTCTTGTAGACTTGTTAAAAAAATTAGAGTAAAAGAAAAAAATACACATGCATTCTTTATTTCTAAATTATGGCATTCACCACCTCCCACCGCCGACAACTCTAAGGTATGATATGAAAGTTGTTCACTAAGTTATATTTGAGCTTGTAAAGGATCGATGATCATATAAATTATGAGCTACATTGACTATGATACTATAAGTATGATTAATGTATAAGTTTTAAAGTTAATAACTATGGTGATTGATAGAGAAGATTGACGAAAGTAGTAAGAATAAGAGAATCGGTGATTATAGGGATAATGTATCAAGATATCCCTTAGATACCCTTCAAGGATGGATTATCATTGGTTTGTGAATGGTTTAAGGTTGGTTTTAGGTTTAAAGTTAGATTGTTACGAAGTGTGTATCTAAAACAATAGAACTCTTATAGGATTATGCCTCCACGAAAAGCACCACAACACCAAATGAAGTTCCGAAAAATCACCTCCGGTGGTGGAGCAATTCCACAAGTTCAAGCCTTCCATTTTCAATGGGCGAGAGGGGCCTTCGGCTCTAGAGGAATGGCTTGACGCACTAGAGAGCATTCTCGAGTTGATGATGTGCACCGATGCACGAAAGTGGCTTGTGCGGTCTTCCAACTAAAGGAAGACACAAGGATATGGTGGACCTCATATTGGAGGATGATGCCACCGCAGTAACGAGAGAACCTCACTTGGGCCGATTCGGAGAAATCATCACGGATAAGTATTATCCGCCATCTTTTCAAGTCCGAAAGAAACAAAGTTTTTCAATGCAAGCAAGGGAACATGTCAAGAAATGAGTACGAACGAAAGTTCGATGATTTAAGCCGATTTGCTCATCACTTAGTAGATAATCAAGTGAAGAAGGTTAGAAGATTCCGGAATGGACTTCGCTCGTAGATTAGGAACGTACTTTCGGGCCAAGGACTCACTACCTTGGCCGAGACCTATGACCGAGCCGAGGAGGTCGCCGCAAGCTTAGCAATGGATGTCCCTATGCCAAAAGAAACGAACTTTCAAGGAAAAGAAAATGGGAAGAATCAAATCAGAGGAGAACGAAAATCACAACCAAGAAAAAGTTAATGGTGGCACATGACCCGAGAGGACAAATAAATAGACCCACGTGTTCGAATTGTGGCAAGAGGCACAACGGAGAGTGTTTGTTAGGGCAAAATCGATGTTACCGTGCAAGAAAAAGGGACATACAATTATTGATTGTCCAAAGACAAGAAATGGAGGAGGCCGAAAAGGATCGAATCTTTGGGACGGGGCAAAGCTCGAATTTTTTCAATGGGACAACAAAATTAAGGTACACAACCTAATTTCGAAGACGAAATTTTTGTTAAGGGGGTAGGATGTAACACCCAAGAGTATTAGTCACCCTATGTTTTTGCATGAGTTATTTTATTATATCGATTGATAAAATATTAACATATTTTTCTTCTATACATATGAAAATTTAAATACATGTTTTCTAATTATATATATATATATATATATATATATCAAAGGTACGTTTATAAATATATATAAGCATATATATACTTCTTATTTATAAATAAATATATATAAGATATGTATTTATCTTCCGTAAACTTGGTGCCCAATTATCTCGTTTCGGTTAGTTTTAAAATTCAAAGGAAATTTGACCACGTCTCCTATACGTAAAGCTGCTCATATAATTTCTTCCACTCATCCTTTATATTCTTGGCTTTCTCTCAAACCACTCTCGGAGATAACAGTCTTTTCCCTAGAGCAGCCTATACACTCACATACCACGTTTCGTTCATTTTATTCTTACTTACATTTCTTTTACGTGAAGCGTAGTAGCGAGGCTACTCTGCTCGCATCGACCCTGTAAGTTTTATTTTTTTCATTTCCTAAAATTTCCGTATCCGATATAATAGAATAGCCACTTCTCTTTTCGTTGAAAAATATTTTACGGCAGCGTGTTTAAATAATCAAACTCTGAAATCTTTTGTGCCAATTCGTGAGAAATCCATGTCAAAAATCTTGTTTGGTACTGATAGCGAGAAGGTCGGTGTTGTTTGCACTTGTCCTCCTTTTAGAAAGAAGATTATCTTTCCTTTAGTCCTCTACAAATATCAATTCTTTGTCTTTGCTCCTTTGAAAATGTTATTGCCGCGAAACTCTATTGTCATGATGTTCCTCTAAATATTTTCACGCCTAAACTTTTGATGTCAAAATTATACGACATGATGGGTTATATATTTATGATTTTTATTTGTGTTTATAAGTGTGCGTATATGTATATACATATATATTAACATGATTAGTGTACCGTTAGTTATATGAGTAGTCATGTGTATTCACTAAATAATTAATATAAGCATGGTTTTAAAACTAGTCAAGAAACCAAGTTTACTTGTGATGTCTTCTTCCGTAAACTATAATTAGTTTGAGTTTTTAAGATATGTTTGTTTTTAATGCTTAATATTTGATTTTATTATAATAAGATATTTTTTGAGTTGGCAACAAAATAATAATTGTTAGACCAAGATTGTTTTGATGAGTTAAAAGACTCTTCCGGATGAGCAGACTATGATGTAGAATCAAGACTAAGTTCTAGTACGGTGATCGAGACTAGGTCAAGATTAGTTCAAGTCGGTGGAGACGAGGAATGACAAGTCATCCGGAGACAAGCTCAAGTCTAGTCATCTGCAGGGAGACAAATATGAAGAGCTCAGACGAGGTCAAGTTAAGCTGAGTAGAATAAGAAAGACTAATCTTCACCAAGTCACCGCAGACGAATAGGAAGAATCACCGAGGTTTTAAGCGGTTTTCAAGATTAAGTTTGTTAAGCGGTTTCAAGTTTGTTAGAACTAACTAACAAACTAACGACTTTCAGACTTATATATAGGTCTAGGTTTTTCATTTTTCGTATATAGATAACACTTATGCATATTTGATTTACACAATTCACTATTCGTATTTCACAATCTTTTCACAAGAATTTCTATAGAGTTTCAAAAAGTTCTAAGTGTTTTTAGAACACTTTTCCTGTAATCTTCAAAATTCAATATACACTTTATGTGATTAGATTTCTAGAAGAAGAGTCTAGGAGATTGAAGATTTGAAGAATTGTACAAGTTGTAAGTTGTAAAGGTGGAAGTGAGAAAGTAAGCGATGGCAGAGTCCCTTCTTCAAATTGAAGAAGGAGAGTGGATGTAGGATTTTTAAAATCCGAACCACTATAAATCCCAGTGTTATTTCTTGTTTTCTTGATTCTGTTTATTTTACAATTTTGTTACATCAAGAGTTAAATTCAGAATCTTAACTAAAATCGTATTTCAACCTTGCTTTTGATCTTATAAGAAGTTGAGAATTTAATCTTAATCCGCTGCTTAATCGATACTTTGAATTGATTTTTAGAGATTTGAAAATCTACAAAATCTATTCAAACCCCCTTTCTAGATTTTGTTCTAGGAAGCATTCTCAAGGTTTTAATCAACTCAACTTTCCGGGACCAACAAGTGGTATCGGAGCGGTGTTAAGTCATTACGATATTGATTTTAGGTCTTGAACAAGATTCTGAAATAATCTTGATTTTCTTCATTTTCTTTCATTCCTAACAGTGCTACTAATAAGCTTTTGTGGAGTATTTTGTCTTTGTTTCATCATGTCATCGTGTAAAAGTAATAAGTCCAGAATCTGCTGAATTTTCAATTGAAGAGTATGATTATTGGAAATTTAGGATGGAAAATCATCTAATGGCCATTCATGATAGAATGGAAGAGGTTCTTGAGGAAGGTCCTATAAAGTTTTTCCATGGAGGCACCCGAGCAGAGCGAGGCGGTGAATCAAGAACTAGGCAAGAGAAGAAGAGTTACGAATTGACTAATGATGAAAGGAAGGTCCACAATCTTGACCAAGTAGCTAGAACAGAAATCATAGAAACTTTGAGTAAAGATTGGATAGAGAAGGTTAAGAGATGTAAAAGCGACCAAAGAAATGTGGCAAACCTTAGCTAATGTTTGTGAAGGATCGACCAAGTTAAGGAGAACAAGCTACGGTCGGTATTGCATACATTTGAAACATTCAAGATGAAGGAAAATAAGTCGTAGATCGGTTTGATATGAGGTTGACCAATCTTCTCAACAAAGCGGTGACCTTGGAAAGAATTATTCAGAGAAGGAGATTAACAACAAGATTACGAGATCATTAACCAAGAGATGGAGGGAAAAATCCAATATCCTTAAAGCAACTCAAGATTTATCCTCTATTACTCACCATACTTTATTTTCTCATCTTAAAGCTTTAGAGTATGATATTCAGATAGAAGATGAAGAAGATGAGATGGAGTCAAGCACCTCATCCAAATCTGTTGCCTTTGTCGAGAAAGAAGACAAGGTGTCAACAGAGGTCGTAGGAGTGATCTATCCTTGAAAGAGCGAGATGGCTTTACTTACAAAAAGGTATGATAAATTGAGAATGAAGTATAAGAGAAATAAATTGAGATTTGCAGGTAGAGATAGACAAAGATCCGGATCGAGATAGGAAGGTAGACAAATCTTGAGATGATGACAAAAACAAGAGTCGAGACAAGAAGATACAGATCACTGTTAGAAGAAATACTTCGATCCCGAGATCGAGATAGGAGTGACATTTGCTATACTTGCAACAAGTCGACATTTCAGCTATATTTGTCCTCAAGTGACTCCTAAAGAAAGGGAAGAAAAGAGGAAGAAAAGAGACAGAGATTTGCGAGATCAAAGAGCTTTGTTGGTCAAGAAAAAGAGCCAAAGAAATCATCATCATCTTCATCATCCTCATCGATTTTGGATCGATGATGAGATCTGTCTCATGGCTAATGAGGTAATCTACTATTCATCTTGAGATAATGATTCTTGTCGATGCATCGATCATGACCAAACTGTTATACATGAATTATTGAGAGATTTAAAAACATCTTTAGCTGCTTATAAACAGTAGAGACAGAGAATTTAATTTTAAAGGATCGATTCAAATTCTAAATAAAGGCAAGAAGGTGATGAAAAGCTCGAGACCTGAGGAAACATTCAAGGGGAATGTTTTCATCAGATCAAGCTTGATCATCGGCAGCTTACTGAAAGGTTAGAAAATGAACTGAAAACTTTAAAAGATAAATTTGAAGTAATCTGTCTTGAAAATGAATTAATTAAGAAAGACAATGAGAAGCTTGTCTTCAAAATTAGTCGACTTAATAATTCACAATCGAGTAATAGATCATATTTTTAATACTTCCCAGAAATCTCATGATAAGACAGACTTGGTTATGATAGGAACAATAAATCGATGTTAAAAACCTAGGAAATTTGTGAAAGCATCTGTTCAATCAAAGGATATTAAAATTGGTCCATGGAAACCAACTAGTCGATAAGGACTACGACTTCCAAATCTGAAACCAAGAATTCACCGAAGAATTCCTATCGGACTAGAAGGAATCCAAGAACCAAAATAAGAAGATTTTCTTATTATAATTCTTTTGATGGAAGGAGCAAATGCTATCCTACATTTCATAAGTTTAGGAAAATAACCCAATCTGAATACAACAAGTTGTCATTTAAAAATGATATTATTGTAGACAGATTTGGTAGAAAATCTGAGTCGACTTATTGTCTGCAGATGAGATGTTTGTTTGGATTCCTAAAGTGATTCTTGACCCAAAAGGACCCAAGATCACTAGGGTACCTCAAAACTAACTGCATTTTACAGATTCACAGTGGGATCATCACTTAAGGAAGAGATCTTAGCTTCAATATGGTACATTGACGGTGGGTCGCTCACAACATATGACCCATAACAAGAAGTCGTTATCAAATTTTCAAAGTATTGATGGTCCAAGAGTTTTATTTGGTGATAATAATTGTGGTCGACTAAAGGTGTAGGTACATTGATTATGAAGGATATCCAGGTATCTCGAGGTATATTTTGTTGAAGGTTTGAAACATAATACATTATCATTTCTCGGCTTTGTGATAAAGGTTTTCTTGTAAAATTTTCAAGGGATAAATGTGATATTTTGGATAATTCCTCGAGATAAGGTATCGTTAATCGGCTTGAGACAGGGGTAATGTCTATGTGGCCAACTTTAATAGTTGTTTCCAAGATACTTGTCCGATGGCTAAGGGTGGAGAAAATGTCGATTGGCTATGGCATAAAAGGCTTAGTCATCTGAATTTCAAGATCCTTAGTAAGTCGGCTAAGAAGAACCTTGTTAAGGGATTACTCGAAAAACTTTTATCAACTGATCTTAAATGTGATGCTTGTCAAAAAGGTAAACAGCCTAGACACTCATTTAAGAGTATTAACTCCTCTTCATCCGAAAGAGTATTGCAACTCCTTCATCTGGATTTGTTTGGACTGTTACACCTCTCGGCTTCAGTGGAAGGAAATATACTCTTGTTGTAGTAGATGACTTTTCTAGATACACTTGGGTCATATTTCTTTTCAAGAAAAATGAGACTATGAACAAGATTCTGATCTGCTCGCATAAATTGAGAATGAGAAGGGAGTTAATATTATTAAAATCGGGAGTGATAAAAGTGCAGAATTTTTGAATTCTTGTTTATCTAATTTCTTCAATGAGTTTGGAATTATTCATGAGACATCTTCAGCAAGAACTCCTCAACAAAATGGAGTGGTTGAAAGAAGGAATAGAACTTTGAAGGAAGCGGCCGGGAGCATGTTGGTGAGTATAATACCCCTCATAGGTTACGGGCGAAGCTATCAACACACTTGCTATACTCGGAACAGGTGCTTAGTTGTCAAAGATAAGGGTAAGACTCCTTATGAGATTTGGAAGGGTAAGATTCCAAGGATCTCATACTTCAAAGCTTTTGGTTGTAAGTGTTTCATTCATAACAATGGGAAATCTAAGTTAAGAACTTTTGATGCTAAAGCGGTGATGGAATATTCTTAGGATATTCTAATACTTCAAAGGCATTTAGAGTTTTTAACAAGACAACCCTTTGTGTGGAGGAAACTCCTCATGTTGTTTTTGATGAGTTGTATTCCTTCTCGATAAAGTGAATCAAATTTCCTAAAATCTAGATAAAATTGAATTATCCAAGAATAAACATAGAACCGTTTATCTACCTACTCTTGATTCAATCGATGAAGAAGAATCCCCATCCGATAATCGTAAGACAACTTCACGATCGAGACTCCTTGAATCGGACACCTTTGACATCACCGATCAAAGACGAGTCACCGATGAAGGGGAACGTCACCAAGTTGAGTCGGATGAGTTGTCGATCGAGACTCAAGATGAGGATACTTCTCCTCATATAGGCAAAAGGATGAGAAGCTATCATCCATCCGATCGATTATAGGAGACCCATCTAGTAGTGTGCGTACACGAATGATGTTAGACTACGAAAGTCTTTTCGAGCTTGTTATGTGTCGCTTCTTGAACCCAAGTCTATTGAGGAAGCATTATCGGACTCCAAATGGATAATGACCATGCAGAAGAAGCGCATCGGTTTGAAAGACAAAAAGTATGGGATCTAGTGGAAAGACCCTTACACGAGAAAGATTATAGGCACCAAATGGGTGTTTAAAAATAAAAGCAGATGAGAACAATATTATTGTTCGAAATAAGGCAAGATCTGGTTGCACAAGGTTATTCACACGGTCGAGGGAATAGACTATGATGAAACCTATGCTCCAGCTTGCGATTAGAGGCAATAAGATTGTTCTTGGCATTTCTTTGCATATAAGTCTTTCAAAGTTTTTCAAATGGATGTTAAGTCTGCTTTTCTTAATGGTGTGTTACTTGAAGAAGTCTATGTAGAGCAGCCTCCCGGGTTTAAGACCAATAACAAAGTCTATAAACTCAATAAAGCTCTATATGGACTGAAACAAGCTCCTAGAGCTTGGTATGATACTCTATCCGATTTCTTGACATCAAATGGTTTTTCTAAAGGTAAGATTGATAGAACTTTGTTTAGAAAGGAAGTAGATGGCAACATCTTATTAGTTCAAATTTATGTAGATGACATAATTTTTGTTCACCTAATCTGAAATTATGTGAAGAGTTTAGCATTCTCATGAAAAACAGGTTTGAAATGTCAATGATGGGAGAATTGACATACTTTCTAGGCTTACAAATTAAACAGATGAGTAAGGGTATATTTTTACATCACCTAAGTATGCTAAGGATCTGATTGAGAAATTTGGAATGATTACTAGCGAGAGAAGTCAAAATACCTATGGCAACTAACTTCTCAATGGATTCGGATGAGCAGGGATACCCACCGATGCAACGGAGTATCGTGGACCGATTGGATCTCTTCTTTATCTCACCGCAAGTAGGCCGACATAGCCTTTGCGGTTGGGGTATGTGCAAGATTCCGATCCTAATCCCAAGAAAACTCATTTGGAGACTGCTAAGAAAATTCTTAGATATCTCAAAGGAACCTTACAAGTAGGGTTATGGTACCCGGTGATGACAACTTTGAGCTATCGGGTTATTGATTCGGACTTTGGAGGATGTAAGATTGATAGAAAATCCACTTACGGAACTTGTCAATTCTTAGGCAACAAATTAATTTCTTGGTTATCTAAGAAACAGACATCTGTTGCCACCTCCACAATCAAGCCGAGTACATGGCACTGGAAGTTGTTGCTCTCAACTCCTCCTGGATTAGTCAACAACTTAGAGACTACAATATTCAAACATCACCTGTTCCTATTTACGTGATAGTAATAGTGCAATAGCAATGACTTACAATCTGTTTTACATTCTAGATGCAAGCATATAGATATTAGGCATCATTTCATTAGGGATCATGTTGAAAAGAATGACATTAGAATTGAGAAAATTGCCACCGATTCACAAAAAGTGACATTCTTACAAAATCATTAAATTGAGTCTAGGTTCAAAGAAATGTGTTTAGAATTAGGATTACTTGATGCATCTTTAGCTGGTTTCTAATTGAGAAATAGTGCATTTGGTTTCTTATTCCTTTTCTTTTCTTTAAATTAATGTCTAGAAAGAATTGTCGACTAGATATGTGTCAAAGGGCAATCGTGTAGTGATATCATTGATCTCCTTTTAGGAATCAAGAATCAAGGATTAGTCATATTGACATTATACTGAATTGACAATTACTTATCTCGACATTGAGTAAATCGCATAAGGACATAATAGTCAATGAACTCCTCAAGAAAACAGATGACTATTTACATCCTATCTGTTTTACCTTAAGCTTCCGATGGTTTCCTTTGAGTTTATGTTTTTGCAGAACAGGTCTCGAGATAACACTTGTTTCATTCTTTTATTCAAATTTCTTTATTCTTAACACGAGTCCGATCTATTTCTTAAAAATTTGTTTAGAAAAATTAAATCTAAATGTGTTTTGTTTAAACTGGTTTGAAAAATGCTAAAAAGTTACATTTAAATTGTTGGTTTTCGAGGATCGAGACAGTTACTCTATCGGATGACTTTCTAAAACTTATCTGCTTTTAAGGCGATCTGCATTTTTCAAACCCATCTGTTTAGGAAACCTTCGGTTGAAGTAAGATATCACGTGGTGACGTCAAGTATACTTACTTCTCTGAATAAAGTAACCTATATCGGTCAAATCAACAGTCTATAAAGTAACTATTTACGCATTCGAAGGCGATTACAATTCACGCGTGAATCCTAATCGTTTATCTTAGTTTTTAACCGTTGATTAATACTCATTAAAAACTTTTTGAATAAATGGCTGAGATTAATTCATATTTTCAAAAATGGCGGTTTCTCTTTCCAATCTTCCCCCTATAAATACATCTTCTTCTTCCCTAAAACATTTTCTTTCCATACTCGAAAACCGCATATTTTGTCAAACCCTTTACAAATTCACAAAAAAAAATTCCAATGGCATCTTCTTCAAAAACTACCAAAACTTATAAACCCACATACATTTCCACAAATATTTCTCATTTCAAAATGAGTGAGGAATATTTCAAAAACCGTTTGAAAGCGGAAATGTATGTTGATTTCAAACCACAAATGACCCGAATCTGCGAAATTCTTCGCCTCCTCGAAGCTTCACGTCTCCGAGGATTTCTATCACTAAAGTCTCCTCAAAACAGTAATGCGGATTTCTTGGGTGCGAGTTTTTGGCGAGAATGGAGGACACTCGGAGACGGTTTTGATACTTCTATCGACGGAACTACACCGAGTTATTCTCGAGAGAATATTGCCAGGATCTTTGATACGTCAATGGAGGAGTTAATCCATTGACATACAAAGAAGATGAGTGGGAAGAATCCTTCGATATGATGGCGAGGGTCACTTACAGGGGGACTCGCGAGGATTTAAAGAAGAATCTGCTGAGAAGGAGGTTTCGGTTGTTGATGAGTGTGGTTACGAAGGCGGTCCGGGTGAGCAGAGCTCACATGATGGAGTTAACCAAACCCAGTTGTGCGTGATCACGAGCCATCTTGGATGGAGTGCAAGTGAATTGGGTGGATTTGCTTTTGTTCAAGCTCGGGAGGAGAAGAAGCGATTGACTTTCAAGTCAAATGCAGAGGGTCGGGTTCCTACTTCTACGATCGAGTCTCTTCAATAAAATTACCGTTTTGATTGAAGGGCTGAATAGGGAGGCCGATCGGAGAATAGGTACTAAAAGTATTCAAAGCGAAGGGCATCCTCACAAAGGATGACAGATCGGGAGGAATTCCAGACTCGGATGATGAGTCCGATGCGGCCGAGGCTCGAGGTCAGCGGGCTGCACTGTTGAGGGTCGTGTGGTCCAGCAGTGAACAAGTTGAGGTGGCCCCGGAGGTCGAAACAGAGGGACATGAAGCGGCGAGCTGAGGTCGCACCTCACGTTCAACTCCGTCGAAACAACCGGCTGTGGTCCCGAGGATGTTTCGAGGAGGAAGAGGAGGTTGGTGAAAGCTTGAGAGAAGAAGAAGAGGGAAAGCTCATCTCGCTGCTCCCGCCAAGGTTGCCTCGGATGAAGAGGAAGAAGAGGAAGCGAGAAATTCCCTTGGTGAGGAGGCCAAGACGAGCAGCCGGAGTTACGAAGGATCCACCAAGTCTCGGTAGCTCCGAACAACGAGATAGATCCATCAACTCGCTACCAGAGGAGGTCCCGATCCTTGAGATAGCAGCCGAGGTTGGTCACCGAGGCTCCTCTCTCCCCAATCGATGAAGTCGTTTCTCTCCCGATCCCAGAGGCGGTATAAGTCTTTCTCCATCTCCTCAACTTTCACCTGCACTGCAATGAAGAAATGCCCCAGCTGGCATTTCGAGCCTTTGCCTCGGCTGAACTCTCACCACCCAAACGGGCGATGAAGGGGTATCCAGCAGTACCTCGAGCCTCTCCAACGGCCTACACCCAAATTCCTACAATCCAAATCCCAACAGTCCAAACCGAATTCCCACCTCTACCATCATCACCACCACCCGAAATCCCACCCCCACCCTCATCCGAACAAATACCTTCTCCCATAGTCCAAACCTCACCAATCCCAATAATATCCTACTCTTCTCTTCCTACTATTCAAACACAAGATATTCCTCTCCCATCTACTCAACCGTAACCAACACCTTCCTCGTCGACTCCTCAACCGAGGATGATGACACCGATTTAAGCCCAACCATCGCCATCTCCTCCATCCCGACCCTTATCGAAAAGAAAATCAATGCTACATTCGGAAGAAAGATGGAAAGGAAGACAAGGAGGATGGTCAAAGTCAGAATAACAGACACGATGCTAGCCAAAGATGAGAGAAGTTGAGGTAACTTTATCTCGATAAAATTGTAAATGTCACTAACTCAGTCTGGCCGGGTAAAGTGAAATCTATGGAGGAGGAGATGAGGACATTGAAGGAGGAAGTGATGGGTTATAATCAGCTGGTTGTGAATGAGTTGGTTGTAGACCACTCGGACTTCGAGTGGTCAAGTGCAACACTGATGCAAAACTTTCGAGACTTGGGCTGCTTTGAAGTTAAAAAGGGGGAAAAAGTCAAGCAGAGAAAAGACAAGTCCTCACACCGTGGTCGAGGAGACCAGGAAAGAAGTAGGCATGAAGGCCAACATGACTGAAGCAGCCAAGGAGGAAGCTCGGATCAAATCGATGAGTTGGCCGCTGCTCTCCAGTGAGGTGAGTCAAGCTGGAGGAAGCTTTGAAGGAGGATGAAGAGAAGAGAAGGAAAGATGAGGAGGAGAGATCGTGAGAAGCTCTTGGCTCGGTTAAAAGAATCTGAATGCGAAGGAGCCAAGGGTAAAGGAAAGGAAGTAGCAACTGAGCCCAGATCACCAAATCATCCCTGTGGCTGCTAAAGGGAAAGGTAAGAGGGAAGCCGACTATTCCAATCTCTCGATGAGCGAGATCAAAAGAATAAAGAGAGAGTTGGAATTTTACGGTAAGAAGGAGAAGAAGAAGCAAAAGAAGAAGAAAGACTCCAATGTCTTCTCGGAGTGTCATTGAGCGTAAATGGCTAATCAAAGATCGGAAGCGGCGGGAACTTGAGACCATTTCATACCACGTCTGCTCCTCCTAAGTCAAGGTCAGCTGGAAAATATGGAGATGAATATAGAAAGAAGAATCTGGAGGGTATGTGGATATACTTCGGTATATTCTCAAAGGCCCCGAGCAACTCAGCAAGACCCAGACTTGGCTTGCACGAATGGATGGAAAAGGTAGATGGAGATTTCTATGCTAGGCTGCTAGAAGAAGGCGTCTGAGAATTCAACGTCAACACGATCTCTCCACCTTTCGAGTATGCCATCCCTGCAAAGAAATCGAGATGGATCCCTAGACCTAGGCGGGTCAAGGGAATTTTGAAGAAAGCAGAGGCCGAGTCCGGACTTGTACAAGGAGATGACCTAAAGCGGCTTAGGAGGCGTGTATTCAAGGGCCGATGATTCCAGACGAAGACCGGTGGGGAGTCTAATAGAAGCAGGATTTTTTTCTTTCCTTATCTTTTTCTTATATTCTTTGTAAATCATTGTAAATCCAATATGAATATCTTGTGATTGATCTGGTTTACTTCTAAAAGTTGTTTTTCCGTTTAAAAATTTTTATTGTTCTTAAAAGTATTATTCATCCGGAAATTTTTTTAGACTAAGTCTGAATATTTTCAAAATTTTCTAAGTCTGGAAATTTTCAAAATTTTTCTAAGTCTAAAATTTTCAAAACTTTCTAAGTCTAAATTTTTTAAAGATTCTAAGACTTAAAAGTTTTACTACGTGAAAAAGTCTAAAAGACTTAAATAAATTTTTTTATTTGTGAATGCGGTTAAAGTGAAAGTGTGTTACGATATACCTATTTGATTAACCTTGATTAACTCTAAAACTAATTTCAAATTGTGAGTGTGTCTCTTTTCTTGTAGGTTTTAACTTCATCAAAAAGGGGGAAATTGTTAGACCAAGATTGTTTTGATGAGTTAAAAGACTGCTCCGGATGAGCGGACTATGATGTAGAATCGAAGACTAAGTTCTAGTACGAAGGCTGATCGGACTAGGTCAAGATTAGTTCAAGTCGGTGGAGACGAGGAATGACAAGTCATCCTGGAGACAAGCTCAAGTCTAGTCATCTGCGGGAGACAAATATGAAGAGCTCGAGACGAGGTCAAGTTAAGGTGAGTAGAATAAGAAAGGCTAATCTTCACCAAGTCACCTGCAGCGAATAGGAAGAATCGTAGAGGTTTTAAGCGGTTTTCAAGATTAAGTTTGTTAGCGGTTTCAAGTTTGTTAGAACTAACTAACAAACTAACCGACTTTTCGGACTTATATATAGGTCTAGGTTTTTCATTTTTCAGATATAGATAACACTTATGCATATTTGATTTACACAATTCACTATTCGATTTCACAATCTTTTCACAAGAATTTCTATAGAGTTTCAAAAGTTCTAAGTGTTTTTAGAACACTTTTCCTGTAATCTTCAAAATTCAATATACACTCGTATGTGATTAGATTTCTAGAAGAAGAGTCTAGGAGATTGAAGATTTGAAGAATTGTACAAGTTGTAAGTTGTAAGTCGGAAGTGAGAAAGTAAGCAAGAGCAGAGTCCCTTCTTCAAATTGGAAGAAGGAGAGTGGATGTAGGATTTTTAAAATCCGAACCACTATAAATCCCGTGTTATTTCTTGCTTTCTTGATTTCGTTTATTTTACAATTGTGTTACATCAAGAGTTAAATTCAGAATCTTAACTAAAATCAAGTATTTCAACCTTGCTTTTGATCTTATAAGAAGTTGAGAATTTAATCTTAATCCGCTGTGCTTAATCGATACTTTGAATTGATTTTTAGAGATTTGAAAAATCTACAAAATCTATTCAAACCCCCTTTCTAGATTTTGTTCTAGGAAGCATTCTCAAGGTTTTAATCAACTCAACTTTCCGGGACCAACAATAATAATAATAAAATAAGTGTGCCTATAAGAACATAGTTAAAGGGTTATTAGTGCTAGTAAGTTTTAGTAATTTATTAATTTATAATTTATAACTCAAAGACTTTATTTCTAATTACTTTAGTTACTTTAGGTTACGTGGACAATACTCGGTTATCCAGTTCACATATTTGCAAGGATTATCGTGTTTAAGGTGGGGTTTCGTACTCGCGTATTTACTTTGTCACTTTAAAATGTTCATATAGATTTAATTGTTGCTTGCTACATCATACTACGTTCACATATTACATACGTTATTTGGTTACTTCGACGGTAAGGTCGTTGTAACTTTGCGGGACTACGATCCGGGAGGGAAAACTCCTTGGAGGCAACTCCACCGTATACGATTGGCAGCCAATATATTGACGCATTACATAATAATGCATGTTGTGTGAGTTAATAATTTTATTTATGTATAATATTTAATCGGTGACAAAGGGACCTCACCGAGCTAGTGGTTTGCTCACCCCGATACTCTTAACATATTTTTCGATTGATGGAGTTGTGGTGGAGGGATGGTGGATGCGGTACATGCCAAATGAGATATTTTATCATTTTTTTCTTATGTTTCTATTTGCTTTAGAGTCATATTGACTCAAACATTAGTTGTCACATCACTATCAACATTTTTTTTTATTTTTAAACTTATGTCTTTGGAAATTTAATTTAGCTATACATCTATCAAAATAGTTTTGCATGTAATTCTTTAATTTATTTCCGCTGCAAGGTTTTATTAATGTTTTTCCAAAATTGGGGTGTGACATTACCAAACCGACCGATGCACACCCCTAGACCTATATGAAAGATGGATCGGGTTCAGGAATAGATTTATCTCAATCTAGCATACAAGCATCATGGTAGAATAAAGAAAGACAACATGAAACTGATATGGTTGTAGCTTTATGGTTTTATGATGCTTGTATACCCATGAATGCAGCTAATCACGATATTTTAAGGCAATAATGAGTAGGGTAACATCCATGGGTCATGGGTACACCGGTCCAAATTACCATGCTTTAAGAGTTTCATTACTTAAAGAAGCGAAAGCTCAACTATATCTAACAATTGAATCTATGTGATCTAAGTGGATCAATCTCGGGTGCACCATAATGGGTGATGGTTGGACTGACATGAGTCATAGATCATTGATTAATTGTTTGGTGTATTGTCCCAAAGGTATATCTTTTATCAAATCATATGATGTCTCCGATATTGTGTCAAGTGCTGATAATTTGTGCAATCTTTTCTCAAATATTGTTGAGATGGTGGGTGAAAAAATGTGGTTCATATGGTTAATGAGTGATTTAGCACTACTACATTTTCTCTCATAGATAATCGTTGTTCGTAGATAACGGATATAAAAATATCCGTTATCTAAGATCTGTAAATGTGTTATCTAATCTATATCTGTTATCTCTGTTGGTGAAAAAATTAAGAATGCGCTCATAGATACGAATATTTCTATGTTGTTATCTATGATTTGTTATCTAAGCATTTTAATTTATTTTTAATATTAAAATATTAATCAGTAGATAACAGATATGCTCTAATTTATATATCTCATTATCTCGTGTTTTGTTATCTAATTATTTTAATTTATTTTTATATTAAAATTTAATAATTATTTTTATTAGATTTAATGTATATTTTATATCTGTTATCTTTATTTTATTAGTTTTTTTTTATTTTTAACATTTCAACATTCAAAAATTCATTCATCATCCCACAAAAAAATTCATTCATCAAATCCGTATTCATCGCAAAAACCCTAAGCCTGCGCCATGCGCCGCTGTCTTTACCGCCGACCGCCGACTGTCGCCCATCGCCCACTCGTCCGAATCATTGTACGCGTGCCTCCTCTCTCAACCTTCGATGGGCTGAGCCGCCACGATGCCGCTTTCCCGATTATAGCTCGACGGTCGACGACGCTTTGTTGCGCTCCCTACCCTCACAGCCTACCGCCGCGCCGATAGTCCACATCACGCTTTAATCACTGCGCGTTGCTCCATTTTCGATTTAGAGGTAATTTCATTTTTCTGAATTTTTGAATGTTTTCTGTTTCTCGATTTCGTAATTTCGTAATTGCATCTTTTTTTAATTTTATCTCTCCTCGTAAATTTCTCGAATTCGCAATTTCGTAATTTCTCAATTAATTTCCACGACGCCGACAGTCATGGATTTGTTGTTCATAACTTTAGTATCACCATTTGGTGTTAATTAATTGCTCTCTTTTGCAGCTACTCATTTGAAAACACTTTATTGCTTATTATCTACTGTCATCACTTAATTTACTGTAGAATTGTGAAGAACATTGGAAGGGATCACATAAAATGCTTCGCTTACAGATTACCCGAGGTTAGTTTTTATGTTTTCTTTTGTTGCTCGTGATCACTTTGCATCAACGCTCTATTTTAATTACTTGCTCTCTTTGCGCTTACTCATTTGAAAACACATGGAACATGTTTTGGACATTTAACATATTCTATTTTTTAAAATAAGTGGAGTATTACTGTTTTGAGTTATACCGATCTACTAATGACTTGTTCTTTATTTAAATGTTGTCCTGATGATCTCATTTTATAATTGCGTTTGGTAAATCTGTGATTATAACTTAAATTGTATTTACGGTGTATCTAACAGGCAAATGGAGGTTTAGATCACCCATTCCAGCAGACAACAAGCAAGCAAAGAATGTAATTAATGTTGTGGCTTAATTCCTATTGACGTTGGCTTAAGCAGTAGGTATGATTTTCTTACCTTAATCATTGTCGCCCTTTACATTTGCAAGAACTCTAATGATTTCGATACGTATATATAGTAGTATTTTCTTATTCTCTGTTGGTATAATGAATATACATTCCAAATTGTTTTATAGGACAATTATTTTTGGGGTTCTTTTGTTGGGTGTGTAGGGAGGGGTGTTGTTAGTGACTTAGTTCTCCGACAAAAGTAGTGCGCTAGAGGAATTCCCGTGAGAGACACCTTTGGAATGTCTCGATTCAAGGGTATTTGGTGGTTGTGATGTCTTCTTTGTATTTCGTAAAAGATAATCCTAAGGCTAAGTGATTGCCATCAATTCTAGGTGTGAACAAATCCTAAAATTTATCTCGCTTAATGTCCCAATACCATTTCTTTGGGAGAAATTTTTGGGTATTTGTAAGTTTGAAAGATCCCTGTAGAAACCTGGGGTTAAAAGAGTTTCTCAATGAAATGAGTCGATATAGTTTCATTACCCCGCATCGCACCTCCGTGCAATCACACACTCGTTGATCGGATATGTAATAATATTGTGTTACGAACTTCTCACTTTTATTACTCACGTGTCTCGTAGTAATAAGATATTTACTTGTCTTTAACACACATTGTTTCATCAAAATGGATCTTATTAGTCATACAGAAGAAGCAACTTCACTTATATTTTCAAGTATACCTTGCTCATTCATTTATTTGATATGATCACTATCTCAATGTCTGTAGCGCCCCAAGTTCTCTTCCTTTTTAAAATAATGTTTCTTTGGGGCTGAAGCGCTACTAAATATAATTAAAAACTCATTTCGGAGATACGATAATAAAATTATTATCCTTATAAGCGGAAGCTATAGCCAAATTAAAAATATTAACCCCAAAGCAACCAGAAATCGTGATACGTACTTAAGAAAAGAGAATTTAACAAACCTTGCTCACAAAGCGATAATTATACATCGAAAACAAGAAGAGCAAAATATATTTTTGTTACTGAGACGTTTCACCAAAACACCATTATCTTTCACTCCAGCTTGCAAAACTTATAATATATATAATAATTACACAACTTATCCAAAAAGTACAAATCTTTGCATCCTCATCGTCCCTTCACCTCAAACTCAAGATCTGTAACAATGGATATGAGGGGTGAGTGTTTCAAATACACCCGGTGGAATAATCTCAATGATTGCACCGATAAAATGCATATGCAAATAACACATAACATGAAAACATAACTCTTGTGCACATTATGCGGGCCATTACCGGCTTGAACATTATGCGGGCCATTACCCGCTTGAACATAGAGCGGGACATTACCCGGCTTGAACATTGTACGGGCCATTACCCGGCTTGAACATAATACACATAATACGGGCCATTACCCGGCTTGAACATAATTTCACAATTGTTGCATAATCATGACATAGAATGTTAAACTCAATGAAGAGTGGAAATTATCCCACCCGGTTTGATATGAACACTGTTTTGGAGCAGAATCGCTTTTATGCTTCAGGTTCTTGGCCTTACAATGATATCGTGCGCTTAGAACATTGTAATAGATATGATAATTAACTTATAATAACTATAATAAGAGCTTCCTAGAGTTATAGGACCACCGGATTTGGTCTAGGGTTAAAGGGCAAACCAGTCTTTTCTTAAGGATTTTAAAGTTCGATTAATGTGTTTGACGGTCAAAAGATAAACTAGCTAGTTTATTGATAATATAATCCTATTTAGAGCGTGTAGAAACTCGTTGGGATAAAAACGGACTTGAAACGAAGAATTTGGATTAAAAATGGGAGTTTACGGCGTACAACCATTCAGGGTAAAATGGTCATTTTTATAATGCTTTCCATCCCGTGATTTTAGAATTAAAATGTAGATCTTTGAATTTGGAACAATTTGACGCTGGTTTGGATCAAATCGGATGAAAAAGCGAAGATTCTACAAGCGTTTGAAAATGAGGGGCAAAATTGTAATTAAATGGAAAGTCAACGTTGACCGTTGACCTTTGACCGTTGACTGGTCAACTGACCAGAATTGAGAATTTGCATTTTAGTCCCTGAAGTTAATCTAATTCTCTTTGGCCTCCCTCTATTTTCAAGCTTTTGTGACAAGAGGTCCCTACGGCCATTCTACACCTCCATTGGAAAACCGAAAATACCGTTGGAATCCTTACAATCTCGGCTTCCTATTTCACCCAAGCTTCGCCTCAAACGGTCACCGGAAAGGTGACGGCCATTTTGACAGAGAACGATGAATTTTTCACTTACGCCATTAACGTCCATTTCAAGCTTTTGGTACTCCATTTTCATCGTTTACTACTCACAATTAGGCCTATGACCTTTACTACATCCCATAATGACTCGAAACGTAAGAATCCACAAAAATAAAGTTTAATTCTAAACGTTGAAACCCGTTTCTGGCGTCACTTTCGGCTTATTTTTCTACTAATTTCATACATTGATTCTAACAATGGAGAATAGAATTCTACTCTATGCACTGTGAGACTTCACAACCGTATAAGCCTCGCCACCTATCGTTTAAAACGATGGTGGTGATTGAATGAAAAAGCACATTTAAACACTAATTTTGAAGTTTTGCATTAAATTATCGGACGCTACAGAATCGAAACAACAAGCCGATCTTATTTCTACAATCTGCGAATCGCTACGAGCATTTCCATATATAATATGATAATACCGAGAAAACCGCTGGCGACGGAATAAGGCGGCGTTATTACGACGGAAGAAGATAAAAAAGAAAAAAGAACGTACCTTACCTCGGGAAGAAAGGAAAAGTGACGATGATAATCTTGACCACTTTTTACTTATCTATAACATTTACCTTATCTAAACTTACTTGTTATATTTTAATTAAATTAACTTATAATATATATATATATATATATATATATATATATATATATATATATATTTTCTATTTAATACCTCTTATAAATATATTTGTATACAAATACACATTATTAAATACTATTAAATATTTAAATTTTCTATTTCAATTAGAAAAATTATCAAATTATAATACTTAATTTATTAAAATTAATAACATGCATTAATAATTCATATAAAGATTTCGGTTATTATAACTTACCTACCTTTAAAAAATTTCGTCCTCGAAATTATACTTACCAAGCCAAGACAGATTAGGATACTTCTCTCGAACTTCATCTTCTCGCTCCCGGGTTGCCTCTTCTTGACCATGCCTACTCCATTGGACTTTAACTAAGGTAATTCCTTTATTCCTCGGTTGTGAATTTTTCGGTCGAGAATAGCTAATGAAATTCCTCATATGATAGATTGTTGTCAACCTCGATCACTTCACGGTTGACTATATGGCTTGGGTCAAACACATATTTTCTCAAAGATAGAAACGTGAAATACATTATGTACTCCGCCAGATTGGGTGGTAGCGCCCAATTTATAAGCTAGGTTTCCTACGCGTTCTGCATTTCATAAGGTCCAATAAATCTTGGTTTCGCTTTTCCTTTCTTGCCAAAACGAATAACTCCTTTCGTAGGGTAACCTTCGTAAATACTTTATCTCTTGGTGAAATTCCAAATCTTTGCGTCGTTTATCAAAGATATGACTTTTGTCTATCTTGAGCCGCCCGGATTCTTTCTTTGATCTTTTCAATTGCCGTCACCGTCTTTTCTATTATCTCTGGCCCTAGAACTTTCTTTTCTCCTACTTCGTACTCAATATAGGGGCGATCTACACTTTCTTCCGTAAAGAGCTTCATAAGGAGCCATATTTATTGTGGCACGATAACTGTTATTGTAGGCGAATTCTACTAATGGTAATTAGCTCTCCCATCCTCCTTTAAAATCCAAAGATGCAAGCTCTCAAAGCATGTCTTCTAATGTTTGGATAGTCCTTTCAGATTGTCCATCGGTCTGAGAATGAAAAGTCATTTGAAACTTAACTTCGTACTCCATGGCGGTTTGCGGGTTGTAGCAAAATTTAGAAGTAAATCTTGGATCTCTATCACCGACTATGGAAACCGGCACTCCATGTAGTCGATAATTTCTTCCGGATATATCTGTGCAAGTTTATCTAATCCGTGTGTCATCTTCATTGGTAGAAAGTGCGCTGATTTGGTCGGTCGATCGACAATGACCAGATGGCTTGATTTTCTCGCCGCAGATTTTGGTAAGCCGACCACAAAATCCATCGTGATATGTTCCCATTTCCATTCGGAATTTCCAATGGCTTCAAAAGTCCCTTTGGTCGTTGATGTTCAAACTTTTCACTTGCCGACATGTCATACACTTTTGAATAAAAGATCCTATACTTCTCTTCATATTTCTCCACCAAAACATCTTTTTCAAGTCTTGATACATTTTTGTGCCTCCTGGATGTGCATTGTATGGAGCACAATGGGCCTCCTCCAATATCCTCTTTCTCGAAGTTCTTCATCCTTAGGGACACACAACCTTCCTTCATAAACAAGTGCCCCTTCATCGGTTAATGCAAAACCCATTGTCTTTCCGCTTCAACGTGATCTTTAATCTTTTTCAAAAGTTCATCTTTCTCCCGAGCTTCAATGATTTCTTCTTTTAAGGTTGGCTTTACCACCATGGCCGCTATCATCATTTCGATCTTCTTTGGGGTATCACCACTTCTAATCTTAATCGTGTGAATTCGCTTATCAATTGCTTTTGACTTGTTAGTGCACAAGCCATTTCCCCTTTTCCCTTTCGACTTAGGGCATCCGCCACCATGTTCGCTTTCCCGGGGTGATATAGAATTATGCGGTCATAGTCTTTTACTAATTCTAACCACCTTCTTTGCCTCATGTTCAACTCCTTCGTTTAAAGAAATACTTTAAACTTTTATGGTCCGTGTAGATTTGACACTTCCCTCCATATAAATAATGTCGACAAATCTTCAAAGCGTACACTACCTGCCGCTAATTCTAAATCATGAGTTGGATAGTTCTGTCATGAGGCTTTAATTGCTTAGAAGCATAGGCGATCACCTTTCCATGTTGCATCAAAACACAACCCAATCCTTGCTTTGACGCGTCGCTATAGATGACAAATTCTTCTCGACCCATCCGGAAGGGCTAGAACAGTGTTGAGACCAATTTCGCTTCAATTCACGAAAGCTATTATCACACCTCATCCGTCCACCGGAATTTGATTTCCTTCCGGTCAATTTTGTTAAGGGTCCTGCAATCTTTGAGAAACCTTCGATGAATCTTCTATAATATCCAGCTAAACCCATAAAGCTTCGTACTTCACTCACACTCGTAGGTGTCTTCCACTTATTCACAGCTTCGACTTTTGTTGGATCTACTTCGATTCCTCGAATTGAAACAATGTGGTCAAGAAAATCACTCTATCAAGCCAAAATTCACATTTCTTAAATTTAGCGTACAATTTCTCCCTCCTTAGCGTCTCTAAAGTGATCCTTAGATGTTCTTCGTGTTGTTCCCAATTTTTCGAATACACAAGGATATAATCAATAAACACAATCACAAATCTATCAAGGTAAGGATGAAAAACACGATTCATCGGATCCATAAAAATGGCTGGTGCATTACTAAGCCCAAATGGCATCACTATGAACTCATAGTGTCCATAACGTGTTTTGAAAGTGTCTTCAAAATATCACCCTCTCTAATCCTCACCCGATGATATCCCGACCTTAGATCAATCTTAGAGAATACCGTTGCCCATTTAATTGATCAAACAAATAATCTATCCTTGGTAGAGGGTACTTATTCTTGATGGTAAGTTTATTTAATTCCCGATAGTCTATACACATTCTAAACGAACCATCTTTCTTTTCACAAATAGTACAGCGCTCCCCATGGTGACACACTAGGTCGTATAAAACCCATATCTAAAAGTTCCCGAAGTTGAACTTTTAGCTCTTGCAACTCTTTTGGCGCCATCCTATAAGGTGCTTTCGATCTTTGGTGCAGCTCTTGGCACTAGATCGATCGTAAACTCTACTTGTCGATCGTGTGGCAAACCCGAAGGTCTTAGGAAACACGTCTGGTAATCTCGCACGATAGGAATGTCATCTATTTTTGGTCCCTTTTCTTGAAATTTATAATGTTCACCAAATATGCTTGACAATTTCTTTTCTCAACATTCTCCTTGCTTTCATCATAGTCACTATTCGTGGTAATATTCTAACCTTTGTTCCACAAAATGTGAATTTTTCTTCCTCGGGGAGGTTGAAATATCACTTCTTTCTCATGACACCGAATAACGGCGTGATTAGCTCTAAGCCAATCCATACCCAAAATTACATCAAAATCTTTCATCTTAAGTACATGCAAATTTACCATCAAAATTTTGTTATCAATTCCTACCGTACACCTCGACACAATTTTTCGGTTTGTATTACTCTATCGGATGGTATACTAACCTCAAGTATGTCATTGTCTATCGCCTCAACTTTATTGCCTAGCACTTGAAACATTTGAGTATAAATAAAAGAATTGGTAGCTCCAAAGTATCAAAAAGTACGAGTGCGTGGACATTAAAAATTGATAACATACCGGCCATCGTCTCGGCTCATTCATCGCTTCTTGTTCGGTCATAACAAAAGCTCGAGCTGGTTTTGCATTTGGCTTCATAAATCCACATACAGAGGAGGTTTACTTGTTTGATCCTCTTTATTCGTGCCTAAACGATGAAAAATGGGAAGCAGATTGTTGATATGTATGTTATCTCTTATTAATTGTTATTTTATATTTTATTATGTCAACTAACTCTTTTCAAATATTAATTTGAAGGGCATTGAAAATGTTTTTTTCGGAGGTGAAGCCAACCAAACCAAAAAAGAAGTCATTATGGAAAATTATCAAGGTACGAAAGATATGGATTTTGATGCATTTGAGTAGATAATTGAATACATGATGTTTTGATTTTATAATTGATCTAATATATGTGTACAAGTGGTTGAGTGATGAATGATGTTGATTAGTGTGTATAAATGGTTGGAGTAATAAATTTGTTAATATGTTTATAAATTAGGCTCCTAAGCAACCAGATGCAATGCAATGTGGTTTCTACGTACTCCGATATATGAAACAAATAACTCAATTTGATGGACCATTTGATGTTGCTTCACTACAATCGTTGGTAATATTTATTGTGCTTTGATAAAAATTATCTCTTCGTAATATAATTTTAATTATTGTGTAGTTTGTTAGTATTAATATGTATATATGTTATTTTGTAGTTCATGGAGAAAACGTACACGGTGGCTAAAATTGATGAAGTGCGGTCGGAGTGGACTCAATTTGTTCAATTATATGTCATCGAGTAGTACCGTTATCGTGTATTTTCACTTTTGAATTGACTTTTGAATTAACCGTATAAATATTGACTTTTGGATTGACGGTGAAATTAATGCATTTTGCATTTTTATTTTTATTGAGTAAATTTTATTGGTTTATTTTAAGAATTAAAATAAATATGGAATAATTTAGAAAAAAATGTATAATACAAATAGATAACATATATATTCTCATATCTATGCTAAGATAGATAACATATATAATTATAATTAGATAACATATATAGTATATAGTTATAAATAAATAATGATATATACGCTATCTTTTCAGAATAGATAACGAATATAATAATTAATAGATAACAAATATATTTAGTTATCTTTTCAACGAATACATAATGTATATATATAATAATAGATAATGGATATTTTTCGTTATCTTTTATAGAATAGATAATGGATATATATATATATATATATATATATATATATATATATATATATATATATATATATATATATATATATATTAATACATAACAAATTTTTTCAATTATCTTTTTGATGAATAGACAACAGATAATAATAATAATAGATAACAGATATTATCTCATATCTATGTGCGCTCTACTTGACACAGAGCGCTCATAGATAATGTATATTTATTGATTTTTTTATCTCATATTTATGAGCGCCCATAATAGATAACACGTGCCCAGATAACATTGACTTAACTACGTAAATAACGGATAATATCCGTTATCTATGAGAGAAAATGTAGTAGTGTAGTAGCTATAAAGTCAGCTGAAAGTTGCTTCATGCCAAATATCCTGGAATATATTGGTCCCCATATTCACTCATTGTATTAACTTGATTTGAAAGATGTTGGAAAAATGGATTTAGTCCAAAAATGTGTTATTCTCGGGTTCTAGGATTTCCACTTTCATTTATAACCACAAGTGGCCCCTTGCTTGGTTGAGACAAAGACATGGTTGAACTAAAATAGTTACTCCAGAGCCACACGATTTGGTACAAATCTTATTGCATTAAGAAGTTTGTACGATCATATAGATCATTTGGAAGCTATGGTCATATGTGGTGACTAGAAGAAGTTTTTGAAAACTAAGAAAGGAAGGGGAGTTAAAGATACCGTGTTAAGCCAAAGGTTTTGGAATAATTGTCTTGTCATTGTCAAAATCATGGAGCCACTAATGAGGTTGCTATGTATTTGTGATATTGATGAGAAGCCTTCATTAGGTTACGTGTGTGAGGGATTGTCTACAGCAATTAAGGAAACAAAAGAGGTATTTAAGAATCAAGAGTCAGTACAAGCCTTTTGTTGATATCATCAACACAAAGATGGGATAAAATGTTGAGAAAACGCCTTCATGCCGCCGCATATTAGTTGAATCTCGCATTCCGGACGATTCGAACAATTCTCTCTGTGATGAGCCACAAACTTATAAGACTACATTTATCAACAACCCTCCACAACCCAACCTTTCAATAAATAATTAATTTCTCTCTCCTCCACATACACAACCTATTCTTAACTCTCTTTCATCTATTTTTTCACTTTATCAACAACCCAACTTATAAAATAAATTCTTTTTTTTTTTAATAATTACATATTATGTATAACCAATATTTATTATATTCAAAATTTGTAATTATAATAAAAAAATTATAATACATTAAAAAAATTACAATGAAATTAAAAATAAATTACAATACATATAAAAAAATTACAACAAAAATTACATGAGTTGAAATACATAATAAATTAAAATTACAAGAATTAAAATACATGAGAAAATAGTACATAAATCAAACTACTAGTAGGTGCGTAAATAATAACAATACAAAAGATACAAATTATATATTTAATTATTATTGCCAAATTTTTGCCATATATGCTAAATTAAATCGTTTTTAATAGCGGCATGAGATTCTATATTACGAAGTTCCTTATTTCTCATATATGAGGATACACTTGTAATGCATTCAAGAGAGTCTCAAGAGTTTGATCATCACATGTAGGATCATAATAGGTTTGGCACGTGTCGCGTACATCCTCTACTATCATATTGTGCATGATGATACAAGCCATCATAATTTTACACATCAAAAGCTTATCCCAAACAAGACATGAGCATTGAACAAATGCGAAACAAGCTTGTAGTACTCCAAATGCCTCGCGTTCGACATCTTTTCGCGCAGCCTCTTGATGTTGAGGAAATAACTTGTGTTTTCAAATCTGCAGAGAAGTAATGGACTTAACAAATGCAGCCCAAGAAGGATATATGCCATCGGTTAGATAATATGCCCTATCATTTTTCCGACCATTCACGACATAACTAACCTTTGGTGATCGACCTTCTAAGACATCACTAAAAAGCTGGAGATCGGTGGAGTATATTAATATCATTGCATGTACCTAGTGTCCTAAAGAAAACATGACATATCCATAAATCATATGATGCAACAGCTTCCAAGATTATTATTGGTTTTCCACTTCTCTCTGCGTATTGTCCAAACCCACGCAAAGAAACAATTTTTTTCATTCCCAATGCATGCAAATAATACCGCCTATCATGCCCAGAATCCACGTTGTTCCCGACAGAGAGTAACCTTGCCAAATCTTGTTCATTAGGCTTTCTAAGGTACTCGCCACCGAAGCAGAAATGACACCTTCTACGAAATTTATGAGAGCTTGCCTTGTCACGGCTTCACTAATTCGCAAGTATTCATCAACGACATCACCGATGTCCCATACGGCAACACTCTAATAGCTCCAGACATTTTTGTAGTGGTGAAAGACCTTGTCTACCCGTTGCATCGTGTGTTTGTTGAAATATTCATCATCGGGCAAGAATAAACCTCCACTATATGAAGGAATACCGATTTTTGCATGCGAAATCTACGCTCGTAAAATCTCGAGAATATGTCGACTGCCAACAAAATAGTCGTTCATCAAACGTTCCTTACCGCTCGCGCTCTCTTTCAATATACCTTTTTCTTCTTCTAGATCTAGGTGTGGGTTTTTCTTCATTTAGAAAAGATTTTCTAACAACAGTCCTCAATGATATTATCCAAATGTTGATTCTCCATAGCAAATTGTTCTTCCTATTCAATTAAGAAAGTAGAAGATTCGTAATATGTATCAATATCTAATGATTGATTATTATTTAGAGACATCTGTAAAGAATTGAGGTAGAAATGATAAGGTAATATGAAAAGGTGATGATATGGAAGAATTGGTAAGTTTGATGTAGTTTCAAAGAGTTTATATAGGGTGTGTAAGCAAGAGCAAACCATGGTGGATTAAAATAGTGATATGAAAAGGTGATGTGATTTAAATACGAGCATGCTTCAAAATATTTATTAGTGAACTGAAAAGGTGATGTGATTTAAAGGCAAGCATGCTTCAAAAAATTTATTAGTGGGCCGAAAAAGTGATGTGATTTAAAGACAAGCATGCCTAAAAATATTTATTAGTGGACCGAAAAAGTGATGTGATTTAAAGATGAGCATGCTTCAAAACATTTATTAGTGGACTAAAAATAATGTGATTTAAAGTCGAGCATGCTTCAAAATATTTATTAGTGGATGAAAAAATGATGTGATTTAAAGACGAGCATGCTTCAAAATATTTACTAGTGGACTAAAAAAATGATGTGATTTAAAGACGAGTAATTTCATAATATCAATTCCATAAAGTAACAATAACTTAAAATACATTCAAACGTTCTTCTAAAACTCATACTCCCTCCGTCCCATTAGTTTTCATACTAATGGGCACACATTTTAAGAAAAAGGGTAATGAGTGGAGTATTGAGGGGTAATTTTGTAAACTTTTATTATTAAAGTAAGGGAGGTGGTTGGATTGAGTGTAAAATATAATGGCATTTTGTGTAAATATATGAATATTGTGAGGGTGGAGTTTAAGGAGGGGCTTCCTTTTTGGAATGTGAAAACTAATGTGGGACAAACCAAAAAGGAAAGTGTGAAAAACCGATGTGGGACAGAGGGAGTACATTTTAAGCTTACAAAGAAAAACTTAAAATACATAAAGTAAAATTATTTGAAACTAAAAGACATTCAATCCATAAAAATGACCATAACTTCTCTTTTCTCTTCCTCCGCCTGGGATAAGTGGTCTTTCGCCAACAATGACATCAAAAGAGCGTGTTTCTACTGAGGGTCTCTAGTCCAAGTTTCGAGTCTTCATTTCAATTTTCTCTCTTGCCACTACATCATCATTCTCTCGACAAGTCTCAATAAACAAAGTTCTTCAAGAACTTCTGGAACTCAAAGAAGATTGTGTTGTCTTAACTTTTTGTTTTTTTTTTTGCTTTTTCTCTACTCGTAGGATGTGAAACAATTGAACCACCACTATCTGGAGTTTCTAGATTAGTGGGGATGAAATACGACCCATCTACACTTTGGTTCTTGATCTCTTTGAGTCGTCACCACTTTCTTCATTTTCAGCATGAGAACGAGTTGGATAATTACCTAATTTTAGTTCCCACTTGGGATGCTTACTCATAACTTCATCAAATACATGCGTCCTGAAACTTGGATCCACTAGCAAAAGATAAATTGTATGAGCTTCATTCTCAATATCTTGTTGGCTCATTCTCGCATCTCTTTCGGTCATGTGCTTCCATACAAGCAGCAATCCACTTGTTAGCTTTTTACTTAAGTCGTTTAAAACGACCTTTCGGTGAATCAACATTTCTTTCATTTATTTCCTGGATTTTCTACTCGAGCTTCTTCGTACAATTTATGCACTCGTGACCACAATGAGACACCCTTTGATTTTTACCTTGTGTTTTATCTTCACTTATCACGATCCAAGAAGACATTAAGGCTAAATCTTCTTTCACACGCCAAGCAACTTTTCACGTCTTTTGATTTATCTTTCGGAAAAAAGCTGCGTGAGACATTTTTAGATGTTTGAAGTTGTTCGTAAAATAGGAACTTGGTTAAAATTCAGAGAAAATTGATAGTTTGGATAATTTTGAGAGCTTGGATAGCTTTGAGAGTTTGGATAATCTTGAGAGTTTGGATAATCTTGATTGTTAGATCGGGTTTAGTTTTGATGAATTTAAAATGTATAGATTAGATGAACTTATGTAAAGTAGGATGACCGGTGATGTATTTGTTTCACTAGTTAGATTGTCGGACCGGGTGAGATGAGTTAGTCGGTGAGGTTAGTAGTTCGAAGGTCATCTAAAGACAAACCTTAGAGAAGTCATCCGATAGAGAGAATAATGAAGAGCTCAAGACAAGGTCAAAGTCACCGAGTAGAATAAGAAAGACAGATTTCCACTAAGTCGGTTAGACAACTTACTCAAGTAGGTCACCGGAATAAAGGTAGTTTTCAAGATTAGTTTGTTAAGCGGTTATGAGTTTGTTACAACAAACTAACCGTCTTAATTACTTATAAATAGGCCTAAGCACAATCCTTAGAAGGACTTTTGCACATATCTCAAAACACACATTTTCCAGAGCACTCTTAAGCATTCGAAATCATTTTTATGATATTTTCTAAGTGTTTGTAGAACACTTCTTGTATATCCTTCTATACACTTTTTGCACCGTAAATTGTAGAATTAAAAGATAGATTGATAGTTAGAAGGAGATTTGAAGACGAAGATCTTCATCAATTGTAACTTGTAATTGAAGAAAGAGAGTAAGTAAGAAAGTAAAGAGACCCTTCTTCAAGGTTGAAGAAGGAGAGTGAATGTAGGATTTCGCATCCGAACCACTATAAATCGTGTTCTTTACTTTCTGTCTTTAAATTTCAATCGATTTTGATTTGTTCTTATAATTCAAACAAATTGCTTTTAGATCCGGTTTAAAGATTGAGTATAAAATTATTTCCGAGTACTTGAATAATCTAGAATATTAGCTTGGATAGACAATCTGTTTTTGAAAGAAATTTAGATAATCTATTCAACCCCCTTCTAGATTATCTCTAGGAGATTCATTCAATTACTCAATCTCGGGACCAACATTATTCATCATTAACGTTGTTGTCCATGGAAGCTTGAGCGCCGACATTAGGCTCAAGCGCGGCTACGTCCCCTCCCTCCAAACTAGCCTAAGGCATCAAAACCATTCCGTGAATAAGTTTATGAATTAGATCCTCTAATTATGCCCCCATGATCCTGTGCAAGTCCCTTTTGCACCTATGTCTCCCCATCATTCTTAGCTTTAGCTAGACGATTAAGAGACTTGGCCTCTTTTCCTCCTACATCTTTCTTCCGACCACCGCCTTACAAGAATCCAACATGTGCTCGACTATCCCACAATTGTTATAGAAAGGGGGTAATTGCTCATATTTTAGCGAGGCAAACAAAAATTGTCCCTCCGATTCATACATTATGTAATCTTCATATCCTTTTATCATGTCAATTTCCATTAAAACTCTAGCATTGTGACACATGGTCCAATTACGCATTCGTTCATCCACTTTAATCACCGTACTTAGAGCCGGTGTCATGGCATGTATAATTTTAGCCGACAAAACTCCATAGGTATCTAAAAATATGAATCCAAACTTGAGCAAGCAATGTGTTCACCTTGTATGGAATAAAACCCCTAATCCAATGTTGAACCCGCATGACACCATGTCGCAATCCCCAACTTCGTCTGCTCAAAATCCTATTTTTATCCTCGATAGACGGTAGTTGAATGTTATAATAGCCTCTCCCAAGAGGAATAAGTTTCCATGCCCCGGATATGCCCCAAACTTGCCCAAGTTTCATGAAGATCCTCAAGAGAGTACGAAGCATCCCCTGTGCGGCAGAGTTTACCTATCATAGAATTTTGAAGTTCTTTGCGCCTCTCGATGAACAAGGTCATCATCAATTTTCATCGTCGAAATATGCACCCTTTCTTTGTGCGATCATGTCCACACTATCCACCTAAGCATGTTGAAGGCCATTCATTTGGATCCGGTTCGCATCCATCAAAACCTATCTAAAAGATCGATTTACCGCAAGAGGATGCTCCGTACACTTTTGTGCGTCGTCATCAAAGAAATCTCAAATTAGTGGAAAGTAAGGTTTGCAAATGTTGTGAAAGTAACCTAGAAACGGAATTGATCGGTTGTTTTTCAATGACATATCAAATTGAATTGATCACCTTAGTGTTGTTCGCCATGTTCGACCAAGGTGGCACGAGGACACCAAAAGAAACGCCTAATTAGGTGTTCATGAGGCGCTGCCTCTTTCAAAAGTTTAAAAATTTAACAATCGCCTATATCTCTAGTGTTAGTTTCATAACTAACTCATTTGTAATCTCGAGCGAAACAATATTAAATTTAATTGACTTTTATTTATTTTATTCAAAAAATAATAATTTTATTAATTATATGGTGGATAGTGATTAGTGTAACAACAAATTTCGTGAATTTAATTTATAAAAACACGAAAAGGTTTACAATTTAATTTTAATCGGATTGAACCGATTAAATTTTAGCGAGACCCTAGCTCTAAATTTAATCCTCGATTCTTCTCTCCAAAATCGGTGTTGACTTAGATGATTCGGCGGATTTGGTGGATTTGGTGGACTTATAACGTTAATCCAAGGGCTTAAGAGCCTTATTTTGGATTAAACGCTATTTACGGAGACTTTTGAATGAACGTTCTTGAATCTTCAAGAGGCCGCGATGAACGCCTTTGAATCTTCAAGGAGAAACGCGTCTGATCGGAGGGTTGAACACCTTGATCCGGATCGGACGATGTTCCCGGTTCGGATCGGACGATGTTCCCGGTTGATTTGCTTGAAGAACGCCTTTGAATTCCGCGAAGAACGTCTAAAGTCTGCTCGAGCTCTGGAATTGAGTGCAGAGTTGCCTCCGAAATTGTGTGTGGAATGAATGAGTGAAGACCCCTATTTATAGTTGTGGGGTGAGATTGATTTAATGGTGGGCTTAGAAGCCCATCAGCACTGATTTGATTTGATTTGATCGATTGATTTGATTTGTTTCGTGTGGGGCAATTTGATTTAACTTTCCATTTAACGAGATTTTATACGTTATATGGTAAGTTAATTACTTTGCCAACAAGTTACGAATATTTAAAATTGTAGGATTTAATTTCGGCTTTTACGTGTGTATTAAATATCAATAAATTATTTAATTTGAGAATTAATTTAATTAAATTCCCATAATATAAATAATTAAATTTATTTGATATTAATACTTAATTTCCACGTGTCGCCATTTAATTGGGCGCAATATTAATTTGCTTACAAATGCCCCTCGTGCTTTGTTCACGGTCATTTGTGACTTATTGTGAATTAAGCACGAAATTTAATTAATTTGCTTGAAGCCCATCGGCATGGTTTGAGAAATTTTTTGTTTGGCCCAATTTATTTATACTTATCAAAAGTATTGTTTGGCCCAATTTATTTTTATTTGGCCATGAGGTAGGCTGTGAATTTTTTTGTTCTTTAATAAGATATTTCTTGGCCTAGTGGCATTAATCAATTTCACGAAGATCTTCCTTTCCAAATTGGAGAGATTCAGCAGCTGCGGCTTTCTCATGCAAGGTGATCGATCGATTTCCTTCTTTGATTTCTTTCCTTTTTGCAGAAACCCTAAATTACTCTATAAAAGAGTCATCACCATTTTTCTTCATCTTCCTTACGGCAGCAGCAAGCAAGAAGAAAGAGTAGGAGGTATGAATCTTTATATGCCACAATTTAGCACCATGTGTACATGCTTTCTTTTTTTTTTTTTTTTTTTTGCAAATCTTCACTAGTCAGAAATTATTTGCAGGATTGATTTCATAGCAACACGACCCAATCAACGACAAGCTTTGGGTAATTTCTAATTCCCTTAATCTCTTTTTTTTTTCCTGTGTATTGCCTATATAAGCGTACTACACGCATCAATATTGTAATTGTGGTGGCCGATTTTTTTGTTTGCAATTACTCTGTATTGTCACTGCAATTGCCCTGCCATATTCAAGCATCATTACCACTACAACTACATGGCCCTTTTCGAATTGCTTTACTGCCACTACGACCACCATTCGTTCAGACTCATGCCACTACAACTACCATGGACCATCAACGGCAATACCACTACAACTACTGCGGACTCTCAACAACAATACCACTACAACTACCATGGAATCATGCAACTACCATTACCTCAATCTTGCAATCAAATGACGCCGGCAACATCAAACTTACCGTAACACGGGCAACGTCAGAATTAATTCAGAACTCAGACTCGGGGAGGCATCCGTTCTCTCGGCCATTTCATCGAACAGTTGGCGTGCGAAGGATTTATACCCGGAAATCGGATCTGTTTTGTGACGCAACTCGAAGGTGACGTGGTAGAGGCGTGAACAGACCGGAGCACAAACGGCGGCGGGATTCGAGCGACGACGGTGGCGTCGAGTTCGGTTCTTGGCGAAAAGAGCGGCGCCGGCTCTGGGCGTCAGGCGGAGAGGCATAGCGTCGGCTGACCTTGGGTGGAGCGCTGGTTCGGACAGGCCCATCGTGGCGTGGGCGCGGCGGCTCTGGCGTGCGTCGTTTGGCGGCGTGGGTCAGAGAAATAGCAGATTTGAGAATCTATGTAATTTGGGTATTTTGAGGAAGAAGCAGATTGGGGATTTCAGCGTGTTCTGCGTTATTTAGATCCCAGGCAGATTTGATTTTGGGATTTCTGCGTTGCTTTAAGGGAGAAGCAGATTTGGGGATTTCTGGGGATTTCCGCGTTGATTTTCATCAGAAGCAGAATTGGGTTTCTTTTCTGATTCAGCGTGGAAAGTAAAATGGGCCTCAATTTGATTTAGACCTTATTTTGCCATGGGCCAATTTTGAGAACCTCAAATTGGGCTTTCATTTAATTTGTTAAGATAACTCTAAATAATAGAGGGACCAACTTCATTTTAATTTATCAAGCCCATTATTTTATTGTTGGACTCCACTTAAAATTGAAGACTTAAAAGATTAAATTTTAATGAAAATTAATTCACACAAAATTTATCTTATCAAATCTCAATTTCAAAGAAATAAATTTAGTTGGTCCACAAATTATTTATCGTATTTGCCCCCTTTATTTTTTTAATTCCCTTTTCTTAACCCTTATTATTTTTTTTTTTGCATTAACTCTCATCATGATTTTCTTAGGAGTACCTCTACATCCATGGGAAAACGACACTTGATAATTCTTGATGACGAGCATCAACCTTTGAACAAAGGGACTCATTTAGCTATTGAAACTCCTGTAATTGGCAAATATGTTCCGGCTTATGAAAGACATCTCGAATGAATTCCGCATTGATGGTGGACTCGGGAGATCTCGCAGAGCAAGACGTCTAAAGTCTGGGTCCTAAAGGCGGCTAACGACTTCAAGCCCGCCTCCGAAGGTGGTGGACCCTTTGCCAACACTAGGATGGAACATCGTCATGGGCCGAGCGGAATGGGCGACCCTTTGAAGTTTGCAGCGAATTTCAATTCACCAAAGGATACTGGGAGTGGACCGAGGATGTCTTGAGCAGATGCAAGAAAACTCTTAAGAGCATAAGAGTTTATGATGCTTTGTTTTCTCGTCGCTTTTCACGTCGGCTGCAATTACGAGATCATCAAGGCTTTCTGCGAGCGTGGTGCCCTACTACCAACACTTTACTCACTACTGCGGCGAGATGTCGATATCTCTATGGGACTTACATAATGGACAGGACTTTCCTTGACGGGTCACATATTTGATGAAGTAGTACCGGATGATGCCGAACTTCTTGACAGATCGGGACTTATGTATTCCGCATACCGCATACATCTCGCTTCATGCATATCATTTGCTTTGTGGAGACGCATATGAGCCCGTAGTCTCTGTAGCCCAATGGGTAGAATTTTGGTCGATCGAACTCGCGAAATACAAGCCGCCACCTGCTCGCAACGAGAAGAAGAAGAATTCTCGTCCTAAGTCTACTTACAATCCTTCGGCATTTTCGAGGAGCACAAGCCATGGACCTTCGCAGAAATGGCGCCCTTAAAAGCTAGATGTTGAACGAAAGCGGCAGGAGGAGACATACTTGGCTGCTCACTTGGCTTGTTGGTTATGCACGTTCGCCCTTCCCAATGATGATGTGGGTTTTATTAGGCCAAGCACCTTCAAGATGGCATGTTTGATGGCTAAGGGTAAGGAAGTCACCTTGTTGTCCCGGTTTTAGCAAACATCTATAGAGGGTTAAGCAAGATTGCCTATCGATCGAGGCCATCGAGGATCGAGCGACATTCTCGGTTCATTTCGTCTATGCTTGGCTGGCACAATATTTTAAGACGCATTTCCCGCTGGCCATGGATTGAGTAGACCTGCAATGGTATTTTACTCCGGAGAAAATGGTGCTCGATACTATGAACTGAAAGTGCCCGCAAGAGGATTCACAAAGGAGTGACTACTTCGTGGACTTGCAATATAAAGAACGAGGGGACTTTGTATGTGGACGATGGGGAAGGAAAATGGGGCATGTGGAGTTACTTTGTGGCCCTTCGCTCTAATTGTCTTTCTTGGCGGCATGGTGATCACTTTATTATTGAGCCTTATAGTCCGCCATGATTTAGCCGTCGATTTGGTTTCTACCAAGAGGTGCCTGGAGAATCGACGATGGGTGATTTGCGAGAGGTTTCTTTGGAGAAAGGGTTCCTTTATCGAAATGGTGCACTTTGCGCAGACTCATTCCAAGGCATATTTTCCGCTATCCGCCCAAGATATGAACAAGTTCTCTTCATCTCGAGTCAAGAGATGGTGGAATCGGAGTCCACGGAATTTACTTAGACACTCATATTGAGGATCTGGTTAGATCAAAGTCCAAGGAAGCATCACGGGATGAATTTGTGGTCATCGACGATCGGGACTTGTGTGAAGAACCTTCTCCACCTATTGTCATTCCTTCTTGATTGCACGTTGAATTGCCACCTATTGAAGCGAGTAAGAGAAAAGGTACTCATCAAAGTTCGGAGGAGAGTCGAAGTGACCGTCACTGGAAGAGGGTCAAGCAAGGTGACAAGCCTCCCGAGCCGGCGGAAGATGATACTTTATCCCTCACAAAGAAGGTCCTACTCTCGTCTATTTTCTTATGATCCAACGGTTTCTTATTTTATCTCACAATTTGTCTTTTCTTTTCAGGCCTTACGTTTAGTTTTTGGCGGTGAGGACAGTGATGGATCCGAGTCGGGAGATTCATCTTCTACTGCAGGGGTTCTTGCATGCCTCCTACATTTCGAGGTCCTAGGAAGGGTGCAGCCTCGGTGTTTGTTGCGGAAAAATTCATTCGTAATCACCACGGGAGTATGTTTTGTCCTTGTGGAAGGGTTTCCTTGTAAAATCCATAGCACTCCCATTGACTCACTATCTTCCATGAAGGATCAAGTACCTTACATGATGCAAGAATCGAAGAAATTCGATAGGATCGACTCCTCTGCCATGGAAAAGGCTTTGAGTGCTTTATTCGACAAAGCGGTGATTATGATGCGGCGAGATCAAAGTCCACCGATCTGTGGCCAAGGACACTCTTGCCTTGAAGTTGGCTGAAGCGACAAGTGCTCTTCGTGCTTGTGAGGAAGATGAAGCGAAGCGATCTAGCAAACTTGAAAGTGCTCAAGCAAAGTTCAAGCGGTGGAGAAGCGGTTGGTGACTTGATGAAGAAGAAGAAAGTGTTATGCGAAGCATTACAACAGTATAAACAATCTCTTGCAAGTGCCCAAGTTAATACCCAGTGCTAAGGAGAGCATTATTGCCATTGATAACACCCCGATTTTGGATGACAAAGTGGTGAGGACTTGAAGGTGTCGAAGTCGGACTTGGAGAGGCAGCCTTGGAGGAGTTGAAGAACTTGGATCTTCTTGCTTAGTTTATTAGGACCCTTCGTTTTGTCCTTTTCCTTATGTTTCCTTTTCTGCTTTCGCTTTATGTTATCGACATTTATGGTTTATCAATAACATTTATCTCGCTTTATTTTTCTTTGCATCCTTCATTTTGTACTTCAATATTCCATTAAGTATTTTGAACTTAAATGAAATAATTGAATCATGCATTTACTCACTTCAATATTTCACTAAGTATTTTGAACTTAAATGAAATAATTGAATCATGCATTTTCTTACTTCAATATTCCATTAAGTATTTTGAACTTAAATGAAATAATTGAATCATGACTGTACTTAGAGAATTTTTAAGTTGCCTACGTACCACTTTTAAGAGGATCAAGCCATAACGTAGTTCAAGGGGAACATGATTTGATTTTTGGGGCGCCGTACAGTTTAACCTCATGCGGGCCGGGAGGGGTATTAATTATTTAAACACTAAATACCTTTAGTGGGTTTGGGGAGTGCCGTGCAGTTTAACCTCATGCGGGCCGGGGAGGGACTATTCTTTAACTACCGTAGACAAAGTAGGGTATTTAATATTTAACCACTAGATACCTTTAGTGGGGTAAGTTAACATTTTAACCACATGTAATTACCTTTGGTGGTTGTCGTACCACGATTTACCCTCATGCGAACCGGGAGCGACGAGCAGTTTAGACTCATGAGTCATGGAGCTTTCTTCTTGATTGACTTACGCGTAGTAGCGTTTCAAGAATTTCCCGTTTATGGGTCCAATATTCACCCCATCTTGAGAAATTAACTTGTAGGCTCCATTCGTATAGACTTCTTTCACGACATGGGGGCCATCCCATTTGGGTAAGAACTTATTTCCCACACGATGGGTAATCACAATAGGCCTTCTCACCGCAAGCACTAAGTCGCCAACTTGGAAAGAACGTGTCTTCACTTTCTTATTGAGCGTTCTCGAAAGACGGGAGATAGCATTCTAGTCTTTGTTGAGCCTCCAACCTTTTCTCATCCAAGGCTTCTAACTCTTCAAGACGCAATCGTGCATTCTCTTCTTCCGTCAAGCCTTCTTGTATAGCCATTCTTAGAGACGGGATTTGCTTCTCTAGAGGAACAAGCTGCTTCAACACCATACACCAAGGAATAAGGAGTGGCTTGCGTAGGTGTTCTATAGGTGGTTCGATATGCCCATAGAGCTTCACTCATTCTTTCCGGCCAATCTCGTTTAGACTTGGAAACGACTTTCTTGACAGGTTGCACAATGTCTTATTGAAGGCCTCGGCGAGCCCATTTGCAGCTGCATTGTACATGGAGGACTTTCTTTGTTTGAAGTCGAACTTCTCACAAAGTTTATCGATATGACTTGTTGGAGAATGACTTTCCATTATCGGTAATGATGTAACGAGGAACTCCGTATCTGTAGATGAGGTTGACACGGATGAAGTCGGCGACATTTTCTTTCTTCACTTCTCTTAGAGGCACCGCTTCGGCCCATTTGGAAAAGTAATGTCATTGCGGCCAAAATGTAGAGATGACCACCGGAGGATTTCGTCAGCGGTCCTACGACATCCAAACCCCAAGCATCAAAAGGCCATGAAGCAACAAATGGATGCGGCGGTTCGGGAGGTTGATGAATCAGGTTTGCATGAAATTGACAAGCTTGACATCTTTGCGCATAATCCATGCAATCTTTCACCATTGTCGGCCAATAGTATCCCATCCTCTTTATCCGGAAATGCAGCTTGGGTCCTGGTGATGAGCACCGCAAACACCCGAGTGAGCTTCTTTCATTGCTTGAATAGCTTCCTCATCACTTAAACATCTTAAGAAGATATTGTCAAATGACCTTCTATAGAGTGTTCCTTTGTAGTAGATGAACCGAGGTGCACGGCGACGGATATCAACTTTCGACGTGGATCACTAGGTAATTTCTCATGTTGCAAATAATCCACCAAAGGTTGACGCCAATCTTCCTTTTCAATCTCGAAGACTTCAATGACATTATTTTCAACTTCTTCGTCAATTTCATCATCAAAGATTGGTGGTATGACCCAACTTCTACAAAGCTGGAATGCGGATATGCACTTCGGGCATAGCTATAGTCGACGCTAACTTAGCGAGAGCGTCGGCTTGCTTATTTTCACTTCTTGGAACATGTTCGATTTCCACATCCCCAAGCCAACTCATCATTCTTTGGGCGTAGTTGTAATATGGGAGCAACTCGGGTTTCTTAACTTCATATAACCCGCGCAGTTGGTTCACTATCGCAATGAATCTCCATACACCACGAGATGTAATCGCTTTATATCAACTGTCATCTCCAACCCAAGTATGAGTGCTCGATATTCAGCCACGTTGTTGGAGCAATTCTCGATTAAGACGAATGAATATGGCAAGACTTCACCATCGGATGTCACGAATACTACTCCAGCGCCAGCTCCTTCTCGATGAGAAGCTCCATCAAAGTACATCTTCCAAGGAGGAGAAATTTCCACTTTGCTAGGACATCTTCATCTGGAAGGTCATCGGATAACTCCCATTCGGCGGGAATCGGGTGGTCGGCCAAGAAATCCGCCAATACTTGTCCTTTTACGGCTTTCTCGAGGAACATATACAATCTCGAACTGTTGTAGCTGGAGATACCACCTCGCAAGTCGGTCGGAGAGGACCGGCTTTGACATGACAAACTTCAACGGATTTGCCTTCGAGATAAGACGAACCGTGTGAGCACGGAAGTAGTGCTTTAACCACGAATCACGAAGATAAGTGCCAAGCATATCTTCTCAATTGGTGAATAATTCACCTCATTTGGGACCATCATCCTACTCGGATAGTAAAGAGCATTTTCTTTACCGTCATCGTTTTCTTGTGCTAGCGTAGCTCCAACCGATCGCTCTTGAGCCGCTATGTAGAGGATCAACGGTCGTCCAGTCTTGGTGCGACCAACACAGTGGCTTCATCAGTAAGCTTTGATGCTTTTAAAAGCATTGTTGCAGGATTCATCCCATTTGAATGGGTTTCCTTTTTCATGAGATGGTGAGACGGTTGACATCTACCGGCTAGGTTTGAAATGAACCTCCTTAAGTAGGCCAACTTCCCTTGCAAACTTTTGAGCTCGTGGATGTTGCGAGGTTCGGGCATTTTCAGAATTGCATCTATCTTCGCTTGCTCAATCTCTATGCCTCGATGTCGGATGATAAATCCAAGAAACTTTCCCGACGTAACTCCAAAGGCACACTTCAATGGGTTCATCTTGAGTTGGTAACGTCTTAGACGCTCAAAGACTTGTCTCAAGTCTTGCAAATGATCCTTTCTCTTTCTCGACTTCACCACCAAATCATCTACATAACATTCGGTGTTCTTATGGAGCATGTCGTCGAAGATCTTTTGCATTGCTCGCTGATATGTAGCACCGGCATTCTTTAAACCGAATGGCATCACTTTGTAGCAATATATCCCTTTTGGAGTGCGAAACGCTGTCAGGTTCTTCATCTTTTGGCGACATGCGAATCGATTGTAGCCCGATGACCCATCCATGAAAGATAAGGCTTCATGACCCGTAGTGGCATAGATCATAAGCTCGGCAATAGGCATTGGGAAATCATCCTTAGGACATGCAATGTTGAGATCACGGAAATCAACACATACTCGAATTTGGCCATTCTTCTTTCTTACTAGCACAATGCTAGAAATCCAAGTAGGATACTTCACTTCTCTAATGAACCCAACTTCGATGAGCTTGTTCACTTCATTCTTAATTAACGGGACCAATTCGGGTCGAAATCGACGTTGACCTTGCTTGATCGGCGAGTTCCTTTCTTTATGGACAAGTGATGAATCGCGACTTTTGGGTCTAAACCCGGCATTTCCTTGTAAGACCATGCAAACACATCTCTAAACTCTTGCAAAAGTTTAATGTATGTTTCTTCTTCTTGATTGTCAACAAGGCACTTATGTAAGTTGGTCGTGGGTCGTTATCATCTCCCAAATTGACCTCCTTCAATTTGTCCACGGTGGCTTTAATACCTTCCTCAAGTTCGGAGGAGCATCTTGAGCATCTTCTTCTCTTTGTCGAGCATTTTACGATATGGTGATATGATTCACCGTCACAACGTCTTCACGATGTTCTTCTTGGCTCTTAAGATCAATAGATAGTTTCATTCGACCATTCGCCCCTCTAACTAGGACTATTTGCGTAGTGGTATTATCGCCATTAATATATCCACTCCCGATCATCGAAACCATTTTACTTTGCATGGCTCTCTCCATGTCCCGAATGTATGATTGTCGAGCGATGGAGGTCTCGATAAAGTTTGATGAAGCTACACTTTCTCCATCACTATCATCACCATTAGTGTAGATGATCGTTTGCAATTTTGCTTTGAGAGCTTCTCCATACGATGGGATCAAAATAGTTCGCCGCTTCATACGGGATGGAATCGAACTTGAAGTTTCTCGCGGATCGAAGATCTGGTAAATACCAATTTCCGGCGATTGCACTTCTTACGTGGTCCTAATCTTTCAAAGACAAGACCCAACTTTCGACTACTCTCCGGCCGCCCCAATCTCTTAAAGACGGAGACCCGCTTTACTTTCTTACCATTCTCATCAAATACATCATCCGTTGATGAGACTTCTTCTTCGCCGATATGATTCGTGCTTGCTCTCTTAATTGCAATACGAACCGGATTATGTGTGGCATATCCTAGACCAGTTTGGCAATCTTGGCATAGACAGCTTTTTCTTTGCGGTCTTTGAGTGTTATCATCTCCATGTTTTGCTTGCTTAATGATCTCACGGAGTGAACCCTTCGGCTTCGAAGTTTCCCATTGGATCGTATCCAGCTTGAACCGGGAGGTTAAAGGCTTGAGGGCCATAAGATTTTGATATCGCAGCTTCTAATAAGTCGCCATGTTCGATTTTAGCTCCATGAACAGGACGTGTGAATCCCTCAAGCGGTTGTGAAGAAGGTCTTGCCGCATCAAGCTTGGTCAATGGCAATGTCAAATCTTCCAATACTTCAATATTTTCAAGAGGTTGTTTGCCCTTATCGGTGTAGGATGGACGCGTGTCTTTTTCACCCTCTGCGGCTTGTACGTCCTTGCTTGTTTCTTGCGAGGAGTTTGCCTCGGTAGTACTCTTGAAATAGTACTTAGCATCGGCGAAGTATGATTCAGCTTCGGTGAAAGGTTTACCATCACCAAATACTCTTTTTACATTGCCGTTTTGACAATATTTAAAACATTGGTGCATAGTAGAAGGTATTACACCATTTTCGTGTAACCACGGACGTCCCAAAAGCATATTGTAGGATGTCCTTGCATCAATGACATGGAAGAGTACGGTTGAGGCCATCTCGTCCATCAAGTAAGTCTAATATCACTGCACGAGAGCTCTTTGACCTTCTTGGTTGAACCCTTGGATCATCGACGACTATTGCCGAGTTCATCCATTGCTATGCCCAACTTTTTCATCATCATCAAAGGTAGGATATTAACCCGGAGCCTCCATCAATCAAGATCCGATTAATTTTCTGCTCCTTAGTGTAGCCAATACGAACAATGGCCGATTATGAGGTTGCGAGCCGAGTAATAAGTCTTCATCCATGAAACTCACCGCCCATGCACGCCTCTTCGCTTTTATCACAAGTCTTTTCTCCGGATGGACCACCTTCATCCTCATTCACCATATGACATGAAATGTCGTCATGATGATCATCTCCATCACCAAACAAAGTTCGTAGTTGTCTCTTCATCCAAGAAGATTTTTCCTTGCTCAACCAACCGCATGACTTTGTCTTTGAAAATGAAGCAATCTTGGATTGGGTGACCCACTAATCTGTGGTACACGCAGTGCCGGGTCATCGCACGTCCGCTTCTTCCGGTCGTGTCATTTCGCAATTCGATAAGGTTATCTCTCAATGATCGTTGAATATACCTTGAACATCAGAATCTAAGAACGGGTATTGCCTTTGTTGCATCTCCTTCAAGGTCATTTTCCTTTGCCCCCTTTCCGGATAACATTCTTCCCTTTATCTTCCTTGTTTCTTTGGTACTTGACTGTCTTTGCATTTTCTTGCATAGACTCTTGCTTCAAGGCTTGACAAATGTCCTCGTACCTTTCTTGACATCTTGCTTGTCTTTGAACGCTCGAAGTTTCTTCAATTGGCGGCCCATTAGCTCCATTGCGGCCATGCTTAGCTCCATATCGTGAGCTCTTGTTGCCAACTCTTCAAAGGTCCTTGGTCGGATTCCTTGGAGGATATAACGAAGACCCCATAACATCCCTTGGATGCACATCTCGATTGAAGTTTCGACAATCTATCTTTCCATTGAGGCTCAAGTTCCTCCATCGATTAATATAATCGATCACGAGGTTCATCCTTCCATTGTCGAGTATTGGTCAACTCGATCATGCTAATCGTCCTTACGGTACTATAGAAGCGGTTCAAAAACTCTTGTTCCATTTGATCCCAGTGTCGATGGAACCAGCCTCGTGTCGATGTACCAATCGAATGCATTTCCTTTCAAGGAACGGACGAATCGCTTTGCCAAATGGTCTCCATAGGTTCCAAAGCATTGTTGCATGTTTCGATAAAGTGAGCCACGTGCTGTTTTGGATTTCCCTTTCCGTCAAATCAGAAATTTTGGCGGTTGATAGCCAGTGGCATCTTCAAACCATCAATTCTTTTTGTATATGGCTTGGCATAGGTGAAGGACGACTTAGAACCGTCGTCGAACTTATCCTTCATCGTTTCCCGTATAAGCTCTTTGAGTTGCTCCACATGGATTCCTCCATCGCCAGAAATCTGCAACTCCTTTGCGATCGGCTCAGATTCATTGGATGATGCTTAATCGAGGTTTCCTCGCCATTGTACCCTCAACTCGCTTCCTTAGCTATGCTTGCCTCATCGTTTTCCACCTTATTCATCAAGCTGGAAATGCGGAGTCCTGTTCTTGAACATGACGTGTGAGCCCCTCTATGGCTCTAGTCAAATCGCTAGTTGTTCTTCAATGCTTGAGGCATTCGTCATCATGACCGGAGCTATGCTCGAGGTTGATGAAGAGTCGACGAGGAGTCGGGAGTAGAGCATGGGGAATCGTCTTCCTTGCCTTCAGAATGTAGGATGGCTTGTTTGCAGGAGTGTTGATCGAAAGATTTGCTTCAAGAGGTCGAGTTTGCGACCTTCTTGACATGCTTCGAGTGATAGCGTTGACATCAAACGTTTGATGAGCCGGCTCCAATCAGGTAGAGCTTTCGAGGACCCATTCTCGATGATCTTCAAATTTGTTGAAGGAAGAGAAGAGATGAGAGGTAGAGCGGTCCCACTGGCGTGCCAAATTTGTAACAACAAATTTCGTGAATTTAATTTATAAAAACACGAAAAGGTTTACAATTTAATTTTAATCGGATTGAACCGATTAAATTTTAGCGGACCCTAGCTCTAAATTTAATCCTCTAATTCTTCTCTCCAAAATCGGTGTTGACTTAGATGATTCGGCGGATTTGGTGGACTTATAACGTTAATCCAAGGGCTTAAGAGCCTTATTTTGGATTAAACGCTATTTACGGAGACTTTTGAATGAACGTTCTTGAATCTTCAAGAGGCCGCGATGAACGCCTTTGAATCTTCAAGGAGAAACGTCTGATCGGAGGGGTTGAACACCTTGATCCCGGATCGGACGATATTCCCGGTTCGGATCGGACGATGTTCCCGGTTGATTTGCTTGAAGAACGCCTTTGAATTCCGCGAAGAACGTCAAGTCTCGCTCTCTGAGCTCGAATTGAGTCTGGAGTTGCCTTCGAAATTATGTGTGGAATGAATGAGTGAAGACCCCTATTTATAGTTGTGGGGTGAGATTGATTTAATGGGTTTGGGCTTAGAAGCCCATCGGACTGATTTGATTTGATTTGATCTCGATTGATTTGATTTGTTTCCATGTGGGGCAATTTGATTTAACTTTCCATTTATCGAGATTTTATACGTTATATGGTAAGTTAATTACTTTGCCAACAAGTTACGAATATTTAAAATTCGTAGGATTTAATTTCGGCTTTTACGTGTGTATTAAATATCAATAAATTATTTAATTTGAGAATTAATTTAATTAAATTCCCATAATATAAATAATTAAATTTATTTGATATTAATACTCAATTTCCACGTGTCGCCATTTAATTGGGCGCAATATTAATTTGCTTACAATTAGTTATAATCAATTTAAATAGAGAAAATATTTATAATCAATTTTAATTCAGAATGTTTTAATTACTTAATTGTTATGTTTTTTTAAAAAAATGTCATTAAACTTTTCTAAAAGTTGGAATTCAAACACGAAATATCTGTAAAAATAAATGACTCAAAGTGTGCGTATAGTGTAAAATCAATGGTGTTGTACTTGAATGTTATTGCATGCACTACAACATCTAAATATCGAATATAAACATGGAAGACTAACACTACAATGCAAAGGAGTAAATTTTTCAGACTTGTTAAATAAAGTCTATGATGCTTATCGGCGAAACTTTTCACTAAATCGAGAGTGAATATAAAAGTTTTTGTAAAGAGTTTCCAAGACAGTAACCTTTACAACGGAAATAAAGACTCAATATCACCTATTGACTCTTAAACGGCTAAGTGTAGTATTATAAAATATTACACCGTTAAAAGTAAATCAAAGTATCAAAGACATCCTATCTAATGACACTTTAAAAAACCTATGTTGCTAAACGAGGTAACATGCGCAAGTAGCAACGTAAAGGGGGAATAACGGTCCTATCTCTTGGATGCACTAATGCACTCAACAATTGATATTTGGATATTCCTTGCCATTCTTGAAGTCCTCGATCTTCTATTTATAGAGATCCTCGGCTTCAACCATAGATCCTTGTAGATGGATCTAGAAAGACTTCAAAATAACTTCTCTTTATTTCTCTCTCCTAGCCATCCATGTAGGTAGTTGGTTTCGTGACTTACTCCTGCAACCGCATGATCTAGGTCCTTCTAAATCTCTCTGGAAATAGTCTTGAATCTGGATCTCGTCCTCAATGTTGCACTTGATGTTACAAAGATCAACGGCAACATTTGACCGAAGTCTTCATTCCAGATCCTTGTAGAATGTTCTAAATCTTCAACCTCGCAATGTCACAACATCTACTACTAACATTGAATGTTAGAGAATAAAAGTTAGTTATATGAAGAAAGAAAGGGTCAAATTCTCGATGTAGCGTAATATGTGATAACTTCACATGCGATATCAACAATGACGAATTTAATACACATTAATCACGAGATTTTACATATCGTAATTATATATATATATATATATATATATTACTAATTTGAAAAATTCTTTTTATTAACTTATATATATAAAAGTTAATAAATTTTTTTTTCAAATTAGTAATAGAAAACAAATCAATTCTAATTATATTTTGTCAAATCATTAATGTAGGCCTAACAAAAAAATTACACCCTCCAATACTTATTAAGTGTCATTTTAAAACTTATCATATTCTCCTAAATAAGTGACGTTTTGTGTAGTTTTTAAATGTTATTCAAATTTTTGCCTTTTTACTTCACAAATTAATTTATAATGTGAATGACTCATACTTCAAATGTCGTCAACTTAAAATTCCAAAACTAGAAATACCATCAAACCGTTAGTTTTAATTGCTAAGATAATTTTCATTTAAATATACAATGATAATCACTTGATAAAAAATGTACATTATTAAGTTATGAACAATAAGAAAATTTTTCAACCCACCTTGAATTTGAACAATAAGAAGTTTTTCCACTCTTATGTTGTTGAAGACTCTTGTGTTGACGACATTGAACTTGTAGTTGAAGACTCTTATGTTGACAATAAAGTAAAGCAAGAAGATAATCCACCGAATCGTGATGCAAATCTCAAAGTCAAACATGAGTTTGATTTGAACAAGCTTCATTATGGTGAAGGAGAAGACTCTTATGTTGACAATGAGGTGAAACGAGAAGATATTTCACCGAAACGTGATGCAAATTTCAAAATCAAACATAAGTTTGATTTGAATAAACATATTATGACGAGGGAGGGCTTCATGTCAACAAAGAGATTGAAAAGGTAATAGTGCAAATGTTAGAAAATTTATCTTCCCGAATATTTCTAAATTTTAAGACTGTAGATGAATGATATTTAATTTGCGGTTTAAATGTATTGAAAAGTAAATTTTCAAAGATGTAGTAGACTAATGAGTTATTTATGTTCATTTTATTCAAAGAAAATATATGAAAAATACTCCACAACCCACGTCCATTAGTCCACTATTTAATTTAGGACAAATTCTTATATGAAATTTTATAGACCTAGGATTCGTGAAATAACTCATTTAATGAAATTCATGGATCCTATAAGGGTTGGGTCGGTCCAGTTGAATATTTCCAAAAAAACTCGCGCAATGACAAAAAATAAAATTCGCACAGGTGTTCTCGGGGATGTTACTTTTAGATTAAACATGTGTTGTCAGTAAAATAAATAATACATATTTGTCTTAAATAATCGCCTAAATGCAAAAATAGTTAAATAGATCTCTAGTCTTATATGTGTGGATCAAATAGGTTTCCATGTTTTGATAACTTTATTTTCATTAATAGAGTGTGATTTTATTAAGATGAGGCTTATTTGATCTCAACATTAAAAAAAAATGGTTTAAATGTATTAAGAAAAATTCATGGGTCTATTTGATACCCACGTATAAGATTTAGGGTAAATATGTGTTAATGTAAGGACAAATATGTGTATTAAACTCACGCAAAGGTAAATATAAATTTAACTCTTAGGTTGTGTTACTATAAGGTCAAACATGTGTAATCGTATGAAGAATAATATGTTATTATAAGACCAAACTCAGTATAACACATGGACAAATATTTTATTTTTAAGGACTAGTAACACGTACTTGCCTTTATAGTAGCATATGTTTGACCTTATAGTAACACATGTTTGACCTTATAGTAACTCATGATTGATCATATATTAACACACTTGGGATTAAGATTTTATTGTTGTCTTTGCGCGAGTATTTTTTTTTTATAAAAATATGTTACTATATGAACACAAACGTGTTACTTTATGGAGAAATTGTGTTACTATATGAATAAATCAAACAAAGTAACAATTGCAACATTTATTCCGGTTTAAACTTAAATAAAAATTTATCATCGAAGTTCGCATAAACTTCGTATTCATGGTTGTTTAAGTTTTCTCCCATTCTGCTTTTACCAATCGGATCAATTATCTAGCAATTTTTGAAAAAATCATCCATGTCTTCTCCATTTTTTTACATTTTTGTTCGTTTCTCCTCAATTTGATCTTGTAGTTGAATTTCGCTGTTGTATTCGTTGAATTTATTTGTTGTTATCGCCTCCCGATCGTCGGCCGACTTAATTCGTGCATAATATTTATTTTGACTGTTCCATTGTGTGTGTAATACCCGGACCCAAATTGTGGTTTATTTTATTTTCTTGTGTGAGTGTTATGTTATGCTTGATTATTTCTTTCGAAAAGGAAATTTCTTTGTTATTCAAAATCTTCGATTTTGGGTAATGGACGAGCAGTAACCGAACCGACAAGACTCTAGAAACCCTAATACTTGATCGAACCGATAGTCGGAATGCGGATAAAATACAACTCCAAAATAAGTGAATAAACCGTTTATATTAATAACTTGAGAGTTTTATTTTTAGTTGCCGAGATTGGGCGAAAAACTCAAAAAATGCTGAATTTCGAATCTACCGAACAAAAACCGAACCAACCGAGAACCGAATTGATAAAATAAATTAAAAGCCTTCTTAATTACCAACTTTTAAATTTGTGAAATTATTTAGTGATAAAACGAACAAAACGTAGTTTCGGGCCTCGAAATCCCGAGCGGAGCCCCATTTTTCTCGTATCGAATCACGACACCCTGAATCGAAGGGCCACCACAAGCCAAAGGCTTGTGGGGCCCACATTTTGGACGGCCAAAGGGGGTTGCAGCCACCCTCAAGGAGCCAACACACCAAGACAAAGTGTGTTGACCCCTTAGTACATGTACCCTCCCCCATTAATTGTTGTCCTCCCCTTCCATCCCCACCATCCACTTGTTTTAATCTTAGCCCTCCACTTTTCCCACATGCTCTTTTAAATTACTTGGGCACCACTTCTCCCCCTCATTTAAGTCACCAAAAGAAAGAAAGCACCCCTCTTTCCCCTTCACCCCAAAATTTTCGGCCACTTCAAAAAGGGAGAAAGAGAACTTTTCTTCTCCCATTTTTCCTACATACAAGGCACCCCCAACTCTTACCTCAAGCCATTCATCTTCCTTCAAGTGTAGAGGAGTAGAGCCATTCATATAGAAGAGCTTAAAGAAGGCATTTGGCCCTAGTCTTTTAAAGAAAGACTACAAAGGTGACCTCACCTCAAACCTTAACTTTGTTCTCTAAAAACTCTTGTTAGGAGAAAGGCATGTGTTCTTCTTGAAGTCTTGTTTATTTCTTGGTATCATGATATTTTTATGAAAGAGTTGAAGGTTTCATGATTTTTTTAAAGTGTGAATAAGTTTTTAAGTGTTCATAGTATGTAAATAGATGAACAACCTGTTTTTCCGTTAGAAGTTTAAACTGATACGTTTTCGTAACTTATTACTTTAGCATGTTTATCTGCATATTTAGAAAGTAGGACGAAATAGATTTTGTTTGCCACTAGTCTCATGCATTTTGGAGTTATATTCAATAATCTATGAATTTTTGAAGTTAGTGTGACAATCTGTGACATTTTTGTGACCCCCGATTTTTCTGGTATTCCTCACTTCGGTTTTCATTTTTATAAAAATCTAAATAAAATACTACATGATGTTGGCTTCGTTTCTGGATTTTTCCATGATTTTAGGAGTAGTCTAAATAGTTTTGCAAAAATTATTTCTCTAGTTGGTATGTGAATGGAAAGGCAGAAATGTTTCTGTCCCTTTTCCAAAATGAGCCAAAACACCCTTTCCCTTTCATATTTTGCCTAAAGTCAAAACAAAGGAAATGCTAATGACTTCATGATGTACCTACTGTAAAAATTTCGTGATTTTTGGAAGTGTTTTAGTATATTTAGGAAAATTATTTCTATGGTGTCACAACACAGAAAACTTTCTGGATCACTGTTTCATCTTAGAAAATAAATTCAAAAACCCAATTTTCGTATACCTTTTTAATGAGGCCATATTTTATGTGTGTGTTAACCAATAAATTTCAACACTGGAGATGAAGAGCGAAAATCGTCCCACTGGGCGTGCCAATTTGTTAACCAATAAATTTCAACACCTGCAAATAAATATATAAAAGGCGAAGAAAAATAAAAGGGTAAACATATTTTCTCATTGAGAATTTGTGGGTTACAACTCTCGTTGATCTCTTGATTCCTCTCTCCAAAGACTCATACTTGATTTGTAGTACCGGGGTCTCAGCGACTTATTCTCGGATTTACCGCAATTTGATGGAGTGATTTGACCTACAATTTGGTAGTAGGGAGTTGATGGAGTCGTTTGTGACTTATTCCATCGGACTACCAAAACTCTATTTTGACTCTCTTATTTATAAGAGATGAATAACTTGGAGAGCAAGACTAAAAGATATCCCAAAATCTCGGAGATATCAATGACTCGAAAAATAAGAAAAATATATTCTCAAATCTTGAAGATATTATTATATTTTTATCTCCAAAATTAGAGTTTATCACAAAATAATAAGACTACGAAATTCAAAATTTCGATGTCTACGGTGTGATATACACTTCACGAGGGTGCCTACTGTACTTTTGCTATTTTTTAGATAATTTATTTATATTTTAGAAAATACCCCAAAGTCGAGAACGGACGATGGAAGTTGTCATAATGCTTGAATCATTACTTTTGAAAAGGTGTTTTCCAATTTACGTGTCATACTTAGGAGCATGTTAGTAAGAGTCTTTATATATATATATATATATATATATATATATATATATATATATATATATATATATATATATATATATAAAGTTCCAATAATTTACGACTAAAAAAAAAAAAGAAAGACGTGTAAGTAATCAAAAGTCCTTCGGGACCAACGCCGTATTTATTCCTCAATAAGAAACTAAAACCCAAAAGTTTCTTTAGGAACGAGTACGACCGGTCGGTGATTTGCTCAGACGTTTCCCCCTTTCAAGTTATACTTTCGAACTTCATTTAAGGTAGGTGGCACTAACCGTATTACCTTAATTTATGTCATAGTTGAAATATCATTGCTAAATCGTATTTTGGTTTACGAGCAATGTTGGTATCGTCTCGATTGTTTAACGAGCGGAGGTGGTCTGTCTCGATTTACTGGCGATGTTGGTAACGTCTCGGTTGTTTTACGAGCGGAGGTGGTCCGTCTCGGTTTACGAGCGATGTTGGTATCGTCTCGGTTGTTTTCACGAGCGGGGTGGTCCGTCTCGGTTTACGAGCGATGTTGGTATCATCTCGGTTGTTTATGAGCGGAGGTGGTCCATTACGAGCGGAGGTGGTCCGTCTCGACGAGCGGAGGTGGTCCGTCTCGGTGTTTACTTTTCGTAAAAATATGATTGATGTATATGATATTAAACTGTATGCATGATAGCGTACGGGCTACCACACCGAGAAATTCAAATTCTCATGCCCCTTTAAATATTTTTTTTTCAGTGAGCCGATGGAGTACTGGGAGCAAAGAATAGATCGAGCCTTCCCGCTAAATATTTGAATGCTTAAATGCTTTTATTTTCCTGTCGGCTAATTTAGACTCCTTATCGGTATTTGCTAAACTTGGGCTCACGTCGGAACCTTAGACTCACTAACACCGTCCCGTTGCTACGGTTTAATTATGCTTCCCGCTTTATGTGTTTGGATTTTAAAATAATGCTGAAAACTTTAAGTTAGGAATCACCCGGTTGTTTTTCCTTTATCATTTTTTTTTCTTTATCAATTTCCTTTCTTTTTTTTTTTTTTTTAAAAAAAAGGGTTTCACTTTTCTTTCACTAAGTGACGATTCGAATTTGGATAAGTAAGTGAGACTATCCGGGTTCGGGCGTTCTGATGTGACCCACGAGATTTACTCTCTTTCTATTTTTAACGTAAATATCACGGTGAATTATTTAATAGGTGACTCGCTCTTAATTTAGAACATGTATGAATTATTATTTTGGTAAAAATGGAAAGTACCCCATGTTCAATTTGTTTTTAAAATTTAATGAATATGAATTACACAAACTTACACCACTGATGATAGAAATAATCACTTATACTATTAGTCAGGGAATGGAGAGAGGGATACATGAGGTGAAATTGGGCATCTTCAGTTTTTAAGGAGCACTTTAAATTAGTCAGGGGAACAAGGCCATCATTGTGTCAGGATTTCTCGAGTTCCAGATTATCGGAGGAAGATAATAGATTGCTTACTGCTAGTTTTCAGAAGAAGAAATTCATGAAATCGTTATGCAGTTAATCATGGACTGTTTGATGTAACATATATATCTTTTATTTTTCTTATATATTAAAATAATATATGTAGTCAATCATGCACTATTTGATTATAATAAAATTTATTTAGATTGTTGGTTGAGGTATTTTACGTGCAAGTATTATTACGACCCAACCAAGTTATCGAACCCACGAGATGTGAATACAATGAGGCCCAAGGATACAAGTTGATCACGACTATTGAACCAAATTCGATTTTATCTATCAATCTACTAATGCAATCAAATGAGATATAAAATGCAATCAAATAATTAGCAAGCTACTAATGAGAAACAAACGATCTAACTTCAACGATGTACAAATGGAGGAGGAATGCTTGAATAATCTCAATTAAGGAATCCTTGATCACCACTATAATTGTACCAAATGAAGTTCAATCAAAATAGCAAGCATTGGACATCATACAACAATATCTCTATTAATCATACAATCCTTAATTGTGAAAGTTCTACATGCAAGGAATCTCTCGATTGCAAAGCAAGAAACACATATGATCATACACAAATTTCTATTCAATTAATCCCTAACAATGTTAACTCAATTCTCATTTGTTGTTAGGATTGCTAAAGAAGAATCAATTGAAAATACATGCATGAAGCACAAATATGATCATCAATTAGGATACTCAACTATTAAAATCAAACATCAATTGACCACAATTATAGCTAAAGTAATCAATTCATCCCGAATTTTAATTACCCAAAGCACAAAGGAATTAACCCATGGTGCAACAATCAAAATCCATGGGGAAACTAACAATCAACATGATCAATATTGCAATTAAGTAATTGAAATAGAGAAAGGTAAGAATATCACCAATTGCTATGAATTAAGAAATAAATGCTTGAATCTTCAAAGCTTGAACTCTTCCCCAAAGGAAATTACAATCTTCAATCACTAATATAATGGAATAAACTCTAATCTAATGATCAATTCAATGATATCTATCTAGAACTAGAATCTAAGAATGATGGAAGTGAGAGATTGACTTCAAACCGAGAAAATAATCGCCCTATCTACTCTCTAAAACTGCTACTAACTAAATTGTGCTCGCTTTTGCGTCCATGGTGATTAAATGGAGAAAAAAGGATAAAACGGATGCCTCGAGTCGAGCTCGAGGCTCAAAACATACTTTTAGTGCAAATAGACTCGGCCTCAACTCAAGCTCTCGATCCCTCGAGTCGAGCTTGCTGCTCTCTTAGCGATTCTTCCCTTCGTCGCACTGTGCCTCGAGTCGAGCTCCTCGGGCTCGACCTTTGCTCGAGTTCAGGGATTTTTAGACCTCCGACCTTCGCCGACCCCTGTTTTCACCCCACTCATTCGTCTCTTTCCCGTGTACATGCCTATATGCTTGGTTTGGTCAAATTCTTCGAAAACCCGAAAACGAGACACAACATCATGCAAAATCATTAATCTCTACTTTTAATACTTTTAGTGCAAATGAGTAATACTCAACACCTTTAAGCACAAACACTAGCACTTTTCATAAAATTTTGTAATTAGTCACCTCAAAATTCATGCAATAGTTCACTCTAATCAAGCTCCCCCAAACTTAAGATGTTGCTCGTCCTTGAGCAACGAAACAAATAAGCACAAAAGAGTGAATTGATTGCAATTATGTCTCATAACACCATAGAAGAAGATAGGACAATCAAACTCATCAATGAACTCAAGTCTCAATGCAAACTATCAACAATCACTCAAAATACATCATGCTCAAACAAATGCAAAATCCAATGCTCACATCATTGCTCCTTCCATGGAGTGTTTCTCCCATCTCTCAAGTGTATAAGGACAAAATGACACTCAATAATCAATTCACAAACATGCATCCCATAAGCTTGCCAAAAGACAAATCTCCATTATTTTCTTTTGTATTTCAATCATGAATCAAAGAGGTCTTTTATCAAGGTTGTTATAACACCCCAAAATAATTATGCATAATATTTGAATCTGGATATATGTATATGTATGTATACACACAATTCATTATCTAGATTTTAAGGAATATACACATAATTTCCTAGGCATAAAAATTTATTTTAGCAAAATATGCATGAATTGATTTATTCTACAAGTGGGTGTATTTTTAAATTACACACTAGTATATATATATATATATATATATATATATATATATATATATATGCTTTACAAATTAAAAGGGGTCATTTTCTCTATCTCAATATATAAAAGCATACAAGAATATTTTGAACATATAAATTCATAAAATTTAAAATATAATATTACTATATTAATTTTATGATATAAGAAGCGTAGTTAAAATTGCTACATTATTTATTGGCAAAAACATGTATGAGACCATCTCATGCATGAGACCGAATCACTTTTTAATAAATTGTTATCACTTTTTTAAAAAGTGATACAAATTAGTATAAAAGTGATAACAAATTAAAAAGTGATAACAATTTATGAAAAGTGATAACAATTTATGAAAAAGTGATAACAAATTATGAAAAAGTGATAATAAATTATTAAAAAGTGACTGTTCTCATATCCGTCTCATGCATGAGACGGTCTCACACAAGAGTGTCCCTTATTTATTTGATAACTAAACTAACATATGTACAAAATAATACGTATATAACCTACTTTTTGCAAAAGAAATAATAATTAAATTATACATATATTCATGCATGAAAATATTAATTATTATATATATATATATATATATATACATGCATGCATAACTACCTAAAATGCATGAATGCATGACAAATTAAATGAGTAAATGCATGCAGGTCCGTCCAAGTATACAATGATGATGTTGGGTACTAGTGCACAAGAAATAAACAAAATACATGCATGAGTACAAGTATACAAGCTATTAGTTTAGTTATTATAGAAATAAAGCAAAATAGGCCGCACATGATTTAGTTAAAATGATGATGTTGAAGCAAGTGACACCTACTTGCCATAAATAAGCTCCATTTGAGGGTTAAGAAAGAGGAAGAAGAAAAATCAAACCTACATTACTCTAGAAAAGTCACGAGGCACCGAGAAAACCTTTTAAATTTCTTTGCACTACAAAAGGTGGAGATTTACTTCAACTCTTAATTGAGTTATAATATTCAAGTATTATAATTGCCCTTATTAAATTTTATTATGTAATTAATATTCAATGTTAAATCTGCCTAGCCAAAGAATTTCATGTTAAGCTCGGCCAAGACAAAGAATCTCATGTTAAGTCTGCTCGGCCAAAGAAATCATGTTAAGCCCGATGTTAGGATTTGAATTTGTATGTTTTGATGATGTTCCTAAAATCTAAGTGTAATAGGACCAATTGAATCTATTAGTCGGTGATGATCTAGATAGGGTTTGTGTCTTAGTATAGTTAAACTTGCTAGGCTTAACTCGAAACTTCATATTGATTGAGAACTGAAGGCTGCCGATAAGAAGACTTAAAGATCTAAGAGAGATCTCATTCGAAGTCATTTAGAAGGGCGTCGTGAAGATCAAGAAGAGATGATAAGAGTTATGCAAAAAGAAGTATTGTCAAGAAAGGTTCAAGTGAAGATAGCAAGGTTGGAATCCATGCTACAACAAGCTTTAAGATGTCTTTGGAGCAAGGTGTAAGGTTGCTAGAGTTGACTTCAAGAAATTCATCGGGGTTAACAAAAGACAGAAGATATTTCAAAGATATCCGAAGTCAATCAAGTGAAGATTTGATTATCAATCAAGATCAATCACGGCATAATTGATTGGTATCGACAATCAATTATCCAAAGTCAAACAAATCTTCCAACGATCACTTACCATTTCTTTGAAGACTGATTGATAAATTAGCCTAACGGCTAGTCAAATTCGTAATCATAAAAACTCAAGTGAAGGATTTTTGAAGATATAAACGCTACGAGAAACATTAAGAACAATTCCTTCACTCATTGCAAAACACGCTTAATTCTTCATACCAAAAATCAATCTAACACGTTGAATTTCCTAAGAGATTTATTTTTGGTCAAGGAAGTGTAAATCACCTTTCATTATCTCTCGCACGAGAAAAGGTTGATTGTTTTTGATCTAAGAGTTAACACTCGAGGATCATCTTGATTGTACCAAGGGCAGGAACTTGTTAAACTTCCCGTGGTCGAATCCTCAAGGAGATTAGAGGAGACAAGACCAGTTTCGGTGGATAGTAAGGCCCCCGTGGGATCAGGAGAGTGAACGTAGGATCGTTATATCCGAACCACTATAAAAATCTTTGTGTCTTTACGAGCTTTCTGCATTCATACATATAACTGCTCATTCATCATCATTTCAATAAACCTCGCACCGAAACTTGCTTAGTATTCATCACCAAGGTTTTCATTAAAAAGGGTTTTTCAAATACACACGAGATTAGCTTCCGCACTATCGAAGACTTCGAGTTTTCGAAGTTTGCTGATTTCACATTGCACACTCGAGTACCTTGCTTGAAAGACCTCAAAGTCTTCTAACCTCACACTCACTCACGAAAAGTTGAAAAAGTTTTGAGTGTGGTAAAGTCTATTCAACCCCCTTCTAGACTTTCCACCTCCTTGCACATCTCGTCCGGGACCAACAAGTGGTATCGAGCGGTGGTTCAACCGACCACCGGCTTTGGTTACCAATAGTCTTTGAGAAAAGACTGTTGTGGTCACCTGACAGATCTTTTGAAAAAGCTGTTTTCATAAAACTCATTGCATTCTCGTGCATATTATTGTTTTTAACAATGAGTTCTCATAAGAGCAAGAAAAGAAAGCTACCAGAGTTCTCTATTGAAGACTATGACTACCGGAAATTCCGCATGGAAAATCATCTTGGTGCAATCCATGATAGGATGCTCGAGACACTAGAAGATGGACCGATAAAGTTTTACTTTGAACCAAGTAAGTTCTGGGAGCGGTGGAGCAGAAGCATCTACTCGACGTAAGATTGAAAAGAAAATGAGTGAAATGTCAAATGATGAAAGGAAACTATTTAATCTTGACCAAGTTGCTCGGACAGAGATCATAGAGACATTAACTAGAGAACTTAAGAGTAAGTCAAGACGTGTAAGACTCGCTAAAGAAATGTTGGAAACTTTAGCACTCATGTGTGAAGGATCGGAGCAGATTAAAGAGAACAAGTTGCAGTCCATTCTACATTCATTTGACACCTTCAAGATGAAGCCCGATGAGACAATAGATCAATTGGACTTAAGACCTGACAAATATCATCAATAAAGCAAGCTCTTTGGGAAAATCATACACCGAGAAGGAGATCAACAACAAAATATTGAGATCTCTAACTAGCAAATGGAGAGTCAAGATTACAAAGTGATTAAGGATACAAAAGAACTGAGCAAGATTAGTCATCATGAGCTATTTTCGCATTTGAAAGCTCATGAATATGATCTGAAACAAGAAGAAGACGAGGATGAAGGAAATTCAAATTTCACGGGAAAGGAAGTTGCTTTCAAGGTCACTTCAAATCACCATCTAAAGAGCCTATTGGAGAGGATTTAAGCCTGAAAAGAACAGATGGCTTTGTGACCGTAAAGTTTGATAAAATGAACTCAAAATTTGGGAAATATAGAAGACATTGGAAGAATACAAAGAAAGCTGGTTTCGTATCCTAAACAAATCTTCGTGACAAGAGATCGAGAAGACTCCAAAGAAGACAAGGTTCAAGACTCCGTAAAGAAGAAGAGAAGATAGTCCAAAAAGAAGAGATTTTTCTCCTAAAAGGGATTCTAGTCCAAGAAAATCTTCAAGAAGTGATGCTTGCTATAATTGTCATAAATCGGGACATTTCGGTTATGATTGTCCAGATTTAACTCCAAGAGAAAGAGAAGAAAAGAGATTGATGAGGAACGTAAAGTTTCTTTGACAAGCGTGCTTTAGTGGTCAAGAGGAGGATACTCTTTCAAGTGATTCAACATCATCTTCGGACTTCTCATCGACAATGATTTGTGTCTTATGGCAAAAGGAGATGAGGTACTTTCGATTCCTCGCTCTTCGTCTCGCTTCTCGTGTTTCTTTTGCGAAGAGTTTGACCATAACTTTGTTGATAAGTTAATGGAAGATCTCAAAAGCTGCTATAAACGCTTACAACCGTGTGGAAAAGGAGAATGTGAGCTTGAAAGAAAAAATTGATCTTTTTACACAAGAATCTATTAGCAAGACATCCGAGACACTAACAGATCTTAGTCGATAACTTCGTAAGAGTTAAACACTCTTAAAGTGAAGTATATCGAACAGTGGTCTGCTGGTAGAAAGGTTGTTTGCCGAGAATCTTGAGAAAAGCGATCGCTTGAAAATTCTACAAGCAAAATTCGATGAACTTTTCCATCGGCATGAGCGTATAAAATCGAGTGAGGAACGCTTAAGTTTGAGGTTGGATCAACTGAACAAAGCTTCTCATGCAGTTCAAACAATAGTTGAATTGTCTCAAACACCTAACGTAAAGAAGGGAATTGGTTTTACCATTGCCCAATCCTCACAGTTCAAACAAGTGTACTTAAGAAGAGTACACATGTTAAGGGTAATGATTTGGTAGGAGAGGGTTCCAAACCTAAACCTACCGATAAGGGTAAAAAGGTTGTCGACCCAAAGAAATCACTTGAATGGGAAGAAGAGTAGATATACTCCACAACCTAAACAACCGATGGGGTATCAAAAGAAGGGGGAATCCCAACTTAAGAAACCTCAAAGAAGGTCGAAAAGTAGACATCACCGAAACCATATCTCGTGGAGACAGCCTCACCAAGACTACACAATCTAAGCAAACTTCAAAGCTTGCTAAATGGTCTACTAAGTCTTCTCGTACTCGTGAGATATGAATCTTTTGATGGCTCAAGTAGAACGCACCCTTATCATCAAAACCCTCGGACCATTGCACGGCTGATCACTCCATACTAAGACCTCGGAAGGGTCGAAGTCTTCTGAAGGAACACAATCGACACCCATAGGCATACATTCAAGAAGGCACCAAAGGATGAGATTGTCTATGTTGATATGTATGGAAGAAGGATAAGATCTTCGAATATGATAAGAAGAGTCTATTCCTATGGATTCCTAAAGACGTGCTAACTCTCAAGGACCCAAATCTAAAGGGTACCTAAAACTTAACTAAACGTGCAGGGGCCGTGGGACATGAAAGAGAGGTTGCCGGAAATACCGTCTGGTACATCGACGGTGGGTGTTCAAGCATATGACTGGAAACAAGCAACTCTTGAGCTCAATAAAGTCACAAAATGGCCCAGTGGTATTTGGAGACAATAACTTTGGGATTACCAAAGGTGTTGGGACTCTATACATTGGAGATGTACGTGTTGAGGAAGTTTTCTACGTGGAAGGATTAAAACATAACTTGCTCTCGGCCTGCATTGTGATAAGGGATACTCTGTTAAGTTTTCTAGTTCTCTCGTATGTTATTCTAAGTGGTTTAAACGATCAGTGCTCTTAATCGGCCCGAGAAAGGGCAATGTCTATGTTGCGGAATTTGAAATGTTCTAGTAATACATGCCTTGTAGCAAAGAGTACTTCAGAGGCCACCGGTTATGGCACAAGAGACTCACCATATAAATTTCAAAACGCTAAACAAGATAGCCAGGAAGTCTCTTGTAGAAGGCTTGCCAAATGAAGTTTTCTCAAAAGATCGGATATGTGACTCATGTCAAAAAGGAAAGCAAACTAGAGCCACTTTCAAGGAAGTTTCGTACCAACGTCAAGTAGGGTACTACAATTACTCCATATGGATCTTTTTGGTCCGTATCTCCGTTAAGCTTCAAAGTGGTAGAAAATATACTCGTGGTGGTGGATGACTATTCAAGATTCACATGGGTGATATTTATGTTCAAGAAGAATGAAACCATCACAAGGTTACGAATTCATCAAGAGATTACAAAATGAGAAAGGAGAAAGTGTTGTAAGGATTAGAAGTGACAAAGGAACAGAATTCTTAAACTCTCACATAGCGACGTATTGCAGAGGAGCTGGAATTCAACATGAAACGCTCTGCGGCTCGCACTCCACATCAAAATGGTGTTGCGAGAGGAGAAATAGAACACTTCAAGGAAGCTGCCCGTAACAATGCTAGCAGAGTATGATGTACCTCGAGGTTTTGGGCGGAAGCCGTGAATACAAAGATGCTACACTCGTAATCGAAGCTTTGACCAAAGAACATGGAAAGACACCATATGAGTTATGGAAAGGTAGAATTCCTCGTGTTTCTTTCTTTCGTGTTTTTGGCCGTAGGTGTTTCATTCATGACAATGGCAAATCCAAGTTAAAAACCTTTGATGCCAAGGTTGCGATGGAATATTTTTAGGATATTCCAAAGACAAGCAAAGCCTATCGGGTTTTTAACAGAAAACTCTTGTTGTGGAAGAAACACCCCATGTGGTTTTTAATGAATCTATTGTTCACTTTAAGGACAAAGGACAAGAAGAGTCTCTAGCGAAGGATTTGGGAAACTAGAACTCAAGGATAAGACAAAATATGTCAAGGTTCAAGTGCCTATTTTAGACTCGTATTCAAGATGATCAAGAAACTTCTTCGTCACAGACTCAAACAAGACAAAGTCCTGCCGAAGAAACCTCTAAGGCTGCGATGACTCACCCAGAACACCGAGATGTGAATGTGTCAACTCAAGGGGAATGACGCAAGATGATGTTTCAACAATATCTTCAAGAATTACACGTATCTAATAGAAGGAATTGGATGACTGATCATCCTAGTGACTTAATCTTAGGGAATCTTCAAGATGGAGTAAAGACAAGAAGGAAAATAAACCTAGATGGTTTATTTAGCTGCTATGTCTCTCTACAAGAACCTAAGAATATTGAAGAAGCATCGTTGGACACAAATCGGATAGAAGCTATGCAAGATGAATCAATCAATTCACACGACAAGATGTTTGGGTACTCGTTGATAGACCAAAACATCAAAAAGTGATTGGCACGAAGTGGGTTTTCAAGAACAAGAAAAATGAGAAAGATGAAGTCACCGTAAATAAAGCAAGGCTTGTTGCACAAGGTTACTCACAAAAAGGAATTGACTATGACGAGACATTCGCACTGTAGCCGATTGGAAGCTATAAGATTATTCCTTGCGTACGCAAAGATACATGAAATTCAGAGTATATCAAATGGATGTAAAGTCTGCGTTTCTAAATGGAGTTCTTGTCAAGAAGTATACGTAGAACAACCCCGGGTTTTGTTCAAGGAAATCAAGTCTACCGTATAAAGAAAGCTCTATATGGACTAAAAGCAAGCTCCTCGAGCTTGGTATGACACACTATCGCAATTTTTGCTTGATCATGGATTCAAGAAAGGAAAGATAGATAGAACCTTGTTCAATTGAAGAAGAACAAGATATTCTATTAGTACAGATATATGTGGATGACATCATTTTTGGATCTCCAAACAAGAAGCTTTGTGAAAAATTCAGTAAATTGATGCAAAGTAAGTTCGAAATGTCTATGATGGGAGAAATGAATTATTTCTTAGGTCTTCAATTCAAGCAAACTTCTAAAGGAATATTCATAAACCAAGCAAAGTATACCAAAAATATGCTAGAAAAGTTTGGAATGTTAACAAGCAAGGATGCAAAGATTCCAATGGTAACAAACTACAAGATGGATCCAGATGAGGATGGTGAAAACATTGATCGACCATGCATGTACAGAGGTTTAATAGGTTCCTTGTCGTATCTAATAGCAAGCAGACCGACATTTCTTTTGCGGTTGGAGTATGCGCTAGATTTCAAGCCAATCCAAAGAAAAGTCATTTGGATGCAAAGAAAGAAAATTCTCAAGTATCTCAAGGGTACAACAAATGTAGGTCTTTGGTACCTGTGATGACAACTGGAACTCGGTGGATATTCTCGATTGATTATGGTGGTTGTAGAATTGATAGAAAATCAACCACGGGCACATGTCAATTTCTTGGAAGTAAGCTGGTTTCTTGGTTTTCTAAGAAGCAAACTTGATGGCTACGCTAACTACGTATGCAGATATGGTCACGGAGTTGTTGCTCACAATTACTTTGGATAAGTCAACAATTACAAGACTATGACATTGTCGCTAAAGAAATTCCTATATTTTGTGATAGCAATAAAGGTGCCATTGCTATTACTCGAGAATCCAAGATTTCACACAAGATGCAAGCATGTGGATATACGTCATCATTTTATTAGAGATCACGTCGAAAAGAAAAACATTCGAATGGAAAAGATTCATACGGATCGGACAGAGCAGAGACATTCCGACGAAACCATTGGCGTAAGCACGGTTTAGAGATCTATCTCAGAATTAGGTCTACTTTGGATCCAGGAAAATCGTGCTAACATATTGCGAAAAAGGCTACAAAGTATAAAACTCGCCTTTGAAGAGAATAATATTAAGCTCTTGAAGAAAGCATTAAACTTGCTCAAGAGAAGATAAAGCTTGTCAAGAGAACTTCACAAACTTGTTCTTGAATGTTCTAAAGCTTGCTACTACAATACTCGGTGGTATCGATTGATTACAATATCAACCTACGTATATGTTTCTCTCTCTTTCGTTTTGCCCTTGTTTATTTGTTTGTCAAATATTTTGGTCTAAAATATTCCTTAGTCTATATGGTTAAATTAATTTTCGGAATATTTTATTCCCGAGTTTATCCTCGGCATTGGGAAGTAATTCTGAATTGTCAAATCAAATCTTTTCAACCACAAATTATGGGGTAATTTTTTTCCTTAAAAATATTATTTTACATCCTATTTCATGGACCGAAAATCTTTTAATTTTGGAAAATACCTTTTTCAAATCCAGAGCCGAGGACACGCACTTTTGAATTCGAACCGTTGAATCCGTAACCGCTCGATCCGATCGTGCAATATGCAAATCAACGTTCAAATTTTATTTTGTAATTTAAAATTTAGCGGTTTCCTTCTTCTCTCTTATAAATTGTTTTTCTCGTCTCTCTCTCTCTCTCATTATTCCTCGATCTTCATTCTCTGTTTTCCTTCTTCAAACTCGATCTCTCTTTGCTTTATTTTCAATGGCTCCAAAACAATCTTCATCTTCGAAAAAGGTTGCAGGAAACACAAGACTCTAGACCACTTTGGCCCTTTCGGAGAAAGTGAGAAGTGAATTATCGGTGGATTTTCGAACTCTTTGGACAGCGGGAAGCGGTGGAGATTCTAAATCTCTTATCGATAGGGGTTTGTTTAGATCTTGTTCGGCTCATTCTTCGTAGCAGCGGACTCTTGATGCCTATGTTGTTCAGTTTAGTTCGTGGTGAATTTGGACGGAACAAAGATAAAAACGGCAGTTGTTTGGTCAAAGTTTGACCATCGACGGCAGGATATTCATGAACACTTGGGTTTGTCTCTTCAAGGCATTGATCCGAATTATATATGGCGGAAAATCATCTCGAAGCTTTTCGTTCTCTAGCGAAAACTTCATGTCGTCATCATGTGTCGGATTTGAAGAAAGCTTATCTCAAGCGGAAATATAGATTGTTATTTGACATCATGGTGAAGGTGATGTTTGGTGAACGCGCAGTATGGACTCGATTAGTCGAGGCGTCTTTGTGCTTTAAAGGCGATTGTGGATGGAGTAGAGTGTGATTGGGTCGATAAATTCTTTGAGATTCTGCGAAGGAAAAGAATAGGTTCTTTCGGACGAGAGGTGGACGGACATCCAGAGGTTAAGGTATGGGTCAGTGGAACAAGATTTTTCTATGTCGAATAAGATTACAAAGGTCTTGCCGGAGAGGATGATGCCTAACACGGCGTGGGATCCTAAGTGGACGAAACCATACACTAAGGCAAAGTTTATGCTGAATAAGGATGAGAAGCTCGGTGGTCCTCCCGATTCTCGATGATGATGAGGATCAGTGAAGTTGAGGAAGAGCCTCGCCGTGTTACCGATTTTGGCGATTGCCTGCGGCTATTGATATTGGGAAAGATGAGATGGTGAAGGATTCGGATAACCCAAAGAAGTTCCAAGGTGCTAGTTCGGGAGAAGACTTTGAAGTCTTCTCGTAGCGAAGATCGATTCCGATCTCTCAATTACCACGAGAAAGGCGAAGAGGTTCACCGTGGCAACTCGGAAAGATTCTCGTGAGCGGCCTTACCAGAGGAGCACAGATGCCTCCTAAGGTATCTCCCGGTAAGAAAGGATCGTCGGTGGTGGATGCAATGGAGGTTGATGATTCTCCGATTTCGGATGTCAAGAGATGGTCTCTCATGAATCTGCTAGTGAGGAGGAACAGGTACCAATTCCGTTTCCTTCTCTTTCTCGAGATTCCTTCTTCTTCGAAGCTCGCCGCACCGATGGAAGTTGGCGATGAGGTTGCGGGTATGGGTGCCGCTTGAGCCTAGCACCCGGTTGCCGAGGGTGATCACAGAGAGAATTTGATCGGAACAGATCCGATGGATTCGATCTAAATGATAGACCTTGCTGGTAGGTCACGTGGATCGTTTGAGAAATGTTTGATGGCCGAGGCTTCTACTTGGGTGGACAAAGAAGTTTCCCAGTTGCAGAATTTCCCGGAGGAGCGTAGCTTGCTAGTAGATATCCCGGTATGGAAAAATGCAAGGCTTGGAGCAATAGATGATCTCATTCTTCTAGTAAATGAGATTGGACACAATGAGTTTTCTCTGTGGGAGTTTGAGCTACGCACTCAAGGCCGGAGTAGCAGAGCATTTGACCTAACCATAGATCATCCATTGCTTGCCTAGTTGCTCGACCGTTAGATGAACCGGAGCTGTAGAGGATGGTTACTGTTCCTTCCTTTACGATGACCGAAGAAATCAAGAAAGGTGTATCTTCTATCCCTCCTCCTCTTCCCGATTTTACATCTCAGACGCTTGCCCAACTTTATGCCTGTTGTTGTTCATGAAGACTCGTATAACTCTTACTCTTCAAAGTTTGCAGAGTTAACACAACATTATGCTTCAATGTTTTCTGTATTGGCTGCTAAATACACTCCTCTTACTGAGTCTATTGAGTCGTCAAAGTCCTACATCGAGGCTACCATTCGCACGACCCCCTCTTTGATCCGTCAAACCGCTGCCGATATGTTTTCTCGAGCAACAGAGACTATCATCGAAACTCTTTACGGCATGATGTTGAACAACATAAATGAGGTTAGAAAGCATGTTGAAAGTGTAAAGGCTGAAGGTGAGAAAGCGAAGCTACTCTCATTAAGGTGTTTCTTTGAAAGAGAGACGATTGAGGATGATTTGACAAAAATGGAGGATCGATTAACTAAACTCGGTGCCATGGAAGCACGATTCACGAGACGGCATTGATCGTAATGCGGCCATCCAATCCTCTATGCTGGAAATGGGAAAGCAAATTGCTACCGTACAAGAGGCGAATGCTAAATTGATGGAGACGGCTACAGCCATCGTGGGCCGACATCACATTGCTCAAGATATGCTAAAAATCGATGAGAAGATTGCTTCTCCAATAGCGGTGAGTATGCCGAAAGAAGTTTACGGAAAAGTTTACTGCATACAGACGGGATATTCTTGCCAAGATGACGGAAATGGAAGGTCATTTGGACCCCTCTTTTGAATGATGTTAAAAGGGGGAAAGCCATTGAGAACCGAGATGGTTGATAGAGATGAGGCTAAGGATAAAGAATTGAAGGATTTGACAGATAGTGGAGGTCATGTTGAAAGTTTTCATTGGAACGGAAAAAAAAGCAGAGCTGAAAAGAGCGTTGCGAGAGTCTGCTGGAATGGATGAAGGTGGAAGTTCCCAACCATTGAAAAGGAGAAGGTTGGTTAAGATGTCCGAAAAAGTTGAAGGAAAAGGGAAGTCTCACAAGAGGAGTTGGAGGCTTTGCATGAGGAAGCTTTTCTTGCCGACTTGGAAACTAGAAGGATGGAGGAGAAGGATAGTCACAAGATGATCAAACTCCTCGGGAAGCAAGGAAAAGAAGTGGATGTGTTGGACAAGAAATGTAAAAGATGTTCATACCGATGAAAGTCTGCAAAGCCTGCGTGTCAAAGAAGAAGCGAGTAAGAAAGGAAAGAAGCTCTTTGGAGCAGAGGTTGAGGAAGACTTTATCCTCCCCACAACACCGATGGATTTGTGGATGATTGCTGTCCTCCTGAGAGGATTGAGGACTCGAAAGCAGAAAGAGAGATTTCATCTGCTCATACTATGTCCTGTAAAAGTATCGGGCCACACAATAATGAAACATTCTTTGCTTGGATGGAGGAAAAGCACATGATCTTTGGGCAGATATTCGAGAGCTTCGTGGAATTCAACCTAAACCTTCAAGCGCCCGAGATTTTGAAAAGATTCCTACTCCGGTCACAAGACATGGGAAGTTTGACCCCGAGTGTTCGCAGGACGCTCAAAATCTGCTGGCCGAGGTCAGCCCACCTATTGGAACAGATAACGGGAACTCGTGATAGAGTGTATGAGTGGCTAAACGTTCCGGCTGTGGTTTCAAAGGTATGACCGAGGAAGATATGAAGGTTGCTGGTTGGCAAGCTAGGTTCTTTGGATGAAAAGCTATTGATGTGTTTTTTTATGCATTTCTTTGTTATCTCCTGTTCTTTTTGCATTTCACTTCGTAAATTGTATCGATCTCTATATATAAATAGAAGTGAATGTTTTGCGCCAAGACAACTTCTCGTTGTCACCGGTTTTGTTTGAGATCTTTCTAAAGGTCTCTCTTTGTCTTTCTTTCGCTTATCTTTGCTTATGTCTTTGTTCTCAAAAGATTTTAACATCATCAAAAAGGGGGAATTTGTTAGGATTTGAATTTGTATGTTTTGATGATGTTCCTAAAACCTAAGTGTAATAGGACCAAATTAATCATTAGTCACCGATGATCTAGATAGGGTTTGTGTCTTAGTATAGTTAAACTTGCTAGGCTTAACACGAAGCTTCATATTGATTGAGAACTCGAAGGTCACTGATAAGAAGACTTAAAGATCTAAGAGAGATCTCATTCGAAGTCATTTAGAAGGGCGTCGTGAAGATCAAGAAGAGATGATAAGAGTTATGCAAAAAGAAGTATTGTCAAGAAAGGTTCAAGTGAAGATAGTAAGGTTGAAATCCATGCTACAGCAAGCTTTAAGATGTCTTTGGAGCAAGGTGTAAGGTTGCTAGAGTTGACTTCAAGAAATTCATCGGGGTTAACAAAAGACAGAAAGATATTTCAAAGATATCCGAAGTCAATCAAGTGAAGATTTGATTATCAATCAAGATCAATCACGGCATAATTGATTGGTATCGACAATCAATTATCCAAAGTCAAACAAATCTTCCAACGATCACTTACCATTTCTTTGAAGACCCGATTGACAAATTAGCCCAACGTCTAGTCAAATTCGTAATCATAAAACTGAAGTGAAGGATTTTTGAAGATATACACGCGCGAGAAACATTAAGAACAATTCCTTCACTCATTGCAAAACACGCTTAATTCTTCATACCAAAAATCAATCTAACACGTTGAATTTCCTAAGAGATTTATTTTTGGTCAAGGAAGTGTAAATCACCTTTCATTATCTCTCGCACGAGAAAAGGTTGATGGTTTTGATCTAAGAGTTAACACTCGAGGATCATCTTGATTGTACCAAGGGCGAGAACTTGTTAAACTTCCCGTGGTCGAATCCTCAAGGAGATTAGAGGAGACAAGACCAGTTTCGGTGGATAGTAAGGCTCCCGTGGGATCGGGGAGAGTGGACGTAGGATCGTTATATCCTAACCACTATAAAAATCTCATCGTGTCTTTACGAGCTTTACTGCATTCATACATATAATCGCTCATTCATCATCATTTCAATAAACCTACACCGAAACTTGCTTAGTATTCATCACCAAGGTTTTCATTAAAAAGGGTTTTTCAAATACACACGAGATTAGCTTCCGCACTATCGAAGACTTCGAGTTTTCGAAGTTTGCCGATTTCACATTGCACACTCGAGTACCTTGCTTCGTAAGACCTCAAAGTCTTCTAACCTCACACTCAGCTCACGAAAAGTTGAAAAGTTTTGAGTGTGGTAAAGTCTATTCAACCCCCTTCTAGACTTTCCACCTCCTTGCACATCTCGTCCGGGACCAACACCGACGACCAAGAATTTCATGTTAAGCCCGGCACAACCAAAGAAATTCATGTTGCGTCTGCCCGGCCCAGAAATTTCACGTTATGTTTGGAATGCCAATACTATTACAAGTTCTACAAGTTGTATATATTATTTACATTATTAAAATTTAATTTGTGCAATTATGAGGTTACCCCACTAAGTGTATTTTCACACACTTACACCTTCCTTAAATATTTTTTTTTTCGCTTAAGGAGTTCGACATGGAAGGATGATCCGGGATGTTATGGCCACGAAATAGAAAAATAAAAACTTACTACTACACTACTTTTTATTTATTTCAAAAGAATAACTTATGGTTTGTAATTTTGAATATTGGGGTTAATCCCTAAATCCAAGTATTTTTGAATAAGCTTTATTACTAATAAATATCTTCCACTGTAATTTTTATTAATATTTATGCTCTATATATTTAATTATACTACAAATATATATATATATATATATATATATATATATATATATATATAATAAGAATGTATTTTCTATTAAATGTAAATACTGAAAATAAATAAATAAATAAATGTGATTATTTAGTAACGTCTCAACATTAATTTTAGTACATATTAAATTGAGGCGTTACGTGGTATCGTAGCGGGTTTAAAATTTTGTAGACTTGCTCAAAAATTGTAATATTTAAATAGTTAAACAAAAATAAAAATGAATGGGGGATAAGGGATTGCAGAAAGCTGCAAGACCTAGCAACATAGGTAACTAAAAATAAGGGAAGAAGAGGATATATATATATATATATATATATATATATATATATATAAAAGAAGATAAATATAAGATCTCATGTAAGGCCCTATATATATACCATGCATGACTATCCTTTTTTATTTTTTTTTATCGGGCAAAGAGTAATAGGAAAGGGAAGAATAAAGGTCATAACTCCGATCATTCATCCACGTCAAAATCAAGTAAGTGTATTGTAATTGTTAAATTTTGATAATCACTTAAATGTGCTCTAAGAGAGGAAAAAAACCGATTATTTTTTTGTGCTTTAGATGGATTTGGGACAACACTTAATAGCCAATCGGCTAAATAGATGTGTAGCACTCCAGGAGCAAAACAGATGATTTAGGAGCCCACATTGGAGAAATAGCCGCCTATTGGCGAAGTTTCTTTCTGCATCAGAACCCTCTCGGTGACCATGAAGTCTGTCTTATGTTAATCACCACATTATCTAAACTGGAGTCTCCATGCTTGTAGCCTATACAGAACCTGGCCGGTCAATGTGGGAATACATATTTTCGATGTATCTCCTCTAGTTTGTTCTGGGGATTGGATCCGAGAAAGACATTCTCCGATGCCAAAACAACCTTATCTACAAGAGGCAGTGGCACCATGATGGTGGAGGAAGAACCCAGGTAGTTCCCCAATATAGGGAAGATGGTCGATACTCCTCGCAGATCGTGTTAAGACCCGTAATAGGGTCCGAACCTATCAAATTTTGCTTATCTACTACTTATCGACAAATAAGCGTCTTTTCAGACAAACCTGGACTCATTTTGCTCGTGCATAGTAATGCGTGTTAATGCTTAATATCGTTGTACCCCTAAAAGATAGGTCCGGTTTTGTATTGAGACTATGTATGTTTACAAAAAAATTGTTATGCTATGTACTCATGCAAAGACTATGAATGTTGCATATAACCAAAAATTAGTATATTATGTACTCATGTATATATATATATATATACATATATATATAAATAAAATATATATACACATTTATATCAATGTGTAGTTTGTTCATCCAGATTTTTAACTTCTAGTGAGTTAACTTAGTTAAGTTACAAAGCAAGATGAAATTTTTAACATGGTAAAATAGATCATGAGTCGTGGACGACCATGCCACACACAACTTCCAGCTCGTAAAATCCCGGTATCAACCAATGACGAAATGGGGAATAATGTCGCGGCCATTCTTCAAGGTCTCGCACAACATTTTTTCAAGTTCCCTCACTAATTGCACCACTTCTTCAAGCGCCTCGCAACGAGATGCTACCGTAGTGGAACAATCCAGACGCTATCGTCCGCCTACTTTTAACGGTAGAGAGAGTCCCGCAGGCCAAAAATTGGTTAAGAGCACTTGAAAATATTCGCACATATTATGTGCAATCGACAAGCGTAAAGTTTCATGCGCTGCCTTTCAATCGATTTTGACGAAGCAGATCGGCCGTGCCGAACAAAGACTGCAGCATTTAAGGCATCTATAACTCCGGGAAGAATTTAAGGAGGCAATGATCCAAAATTATATGCCTCAATCTTTTCACGATCAAAAGGAGACATAATTCATCCACCTCAAACAAGGTACCATGACGGTACTTGAGTACGAGCGGAAATTCACCTAACTTAGTAGATACGCTCCTCACTTGGTGAACACCGAATTTAAGAAAGCTCGACGCTTCGAGAAAAATCTAAGTCCATCAATCAGAAAGATTATAGCGGACAAGGAATATTGACTTACGCAGAGGCTTTTTCCAAAGCTCAGAAATTGCCTCCCGACTAAAAATTGAAAATTCGGAGAAAAGAGTCTTCGAATTTCTAAATAAGAAAAGGATGATGAATCCAAATCAAGGGACTACACTCGCTATAAGCAAGTTCATGGAGAAGGAAAACCAAGCCGCATCCCACAAAGAACTAGACCAACATGCCAAAAAAGAGAAAAGAACCATGATGGACAAAGTGTTTGTACGGATCTCGAACTATGCTATCACCGCAAGGAACCAGGCCACAGACTAAACAACTATCCAACACTTAGAAATAAAGGAAAACAAAAGGTGGGACCCACTCGTATCTTTGCAATGACTCAACAAGAGGTCACGATGAACCAGTTGATAATGGCAAGTATATTGACCATTTCTCGGTATACCCGCTCTAGTATTATTTGACACGGAGCCACACACTCGTTCATTTTCAAAAGAATGTTTGACAAAATAAGAAATGTCAACACAATAGTGAAAAAGACTTTCTTGAAGTAAGTGTCCCGTCAGTACAATTATCCAAACCACTCAACTATGCAAAGGCATAATGATTGGGTTGGAAGATAAAAATCATAATGACTTACACGTCATTAATATGAGAGATTTTGACGTAATCTTGAGAATGAATTGGCTTACAACCAACCATGCCATCATTATGTGTCATGAGAGAGAAGTAACCTTCCGAAATTCGGAAGGTGGAACAAACACATTCTACGGTGGCCAAAGTAGGGACATTACCTCGAATGGTGTCTCCAATAAAAGTAATGAAGTTGCTAAAAAAGAATTGCACGACATTTCTAGTAAACATTGTGCAATCACAATTAAATGATTTAACGATCGAAAGGGTACCCATTGTGCGAGACTACAAGGACGTGTTTCCGTAAGACCTGCCAAAGCTTACCCCTAAAATGTCGTGGAGTTTACAATCGATTCAATACTGTGAGCAGCACTAATCTCGAAAGCACCATACCGAATGGTGCCAAAGGAGCTACAAGTGCTGAAGGTACAACTACAAGAACTCTTGGATAAGGGCTTCATACGACCCAACATCTTGCCTTGGGGAGCACTGTACTGTTCGTGAAAAGGAAAGATGGTACCTTTAGAATGTGCATTGATTACCGAGAATTTAACAAACTTACCATAAAAATAAATATCCATTGCCGAGGATCGAAGACTTGTTTGATTAATTAAGAGGCGCCAGCGTGTTCTCAAAGATAGATCTAAGGTCCGGATATCACCAAGTGAAAATTAAGGAGGAAGACATCCCAAAATTGGCCTTCAAAAGACGTTATGGGCATTACGAGTTCGTAGTGATGCCTTTGCACTCAATAACGCACCAGCTATATTCATGGACCTCATAACCCGACAAAGGTAGAGGCCGTGAGCCAGCTGGATGACTTCGACGAATGTGAATGAAGTTCGTAGCTTTCTCGGGCTAGCAGGATATTATCGCAGCATTCATTGAAGGTTTTTCAAAGATCGCAGGCTATTAACAAAATTGACCAGAAAGAAGTCAAGTGTCATCGACAAAAGAAAGCGAGGACAGCTTCAGAACTAAAATGGAGATTGACTACGGCTCCTGTTCTAACAATTCCGTAAGGCTCGAAGGATTTATATACGGTGATGCCTCAAAACAAAGTCTGGGATGTGTGTTGATACAAAAAGGAAAAGTAATTGCCTACGCTTCTAGTAAAACCGCATGAACAAAACTACCCTACTCATTGATTTGGAGCTCACTGTTGTGGTTCATGCCCTAAAATCTACTTGTATGGCGGCAAGTGTAAAATCTACACCGACCACAAAAGCCTCAAGTATTTCTTCGAACAAAAGGAATTGAACATGAGACAAAGAAGATGGCTGGAGTTGGTGAAGGACTATGATTGCATAATACTCTACCATCGGGAGGCAAAGCGAACGTGGTAGGCGATGCATTAAGTCGGCGAGAGAAGTAAGTCGACAAGAGTGGCATCCATGATGGTAAGATCTACCTTGAAGGAGAAGATCGTGGAGGCCCAGAAAGGAGACAAAGTTTTGGAAAAAATGAAGAAAAAAGTCGAAGAAGGAAAAATAAAGGCTTTTCCTTAACCGATGAAAGTGCGATACTCTACAAAGGAAGACTTTGTATACCAAAGGTAGAGGCACTTAGAAGAGAAATTATGAGGAAGCTCATTGTACGCCATACACCGCGCATCTATGAGGGACGAAGATGTATCAAGACCTGAAGAAATTATTTTGGTGGAGAAACATGAAAAGGAACATTGGAGACTTTGTACAAAAGTGCATGACTTGCCACCTAGTGAAAGTCGAACACCAAATGACCATCCAGATTGCTCAAATCACTAGAGATTCCAGAGTGAAAATGGGAACATATAGCTATGGATTTTATAGTCGAATTACCAAGATCACTTAGAGGAAATCAAGCTATATGGGTTATAGTAGACCGCCGACAAAATCAGCACACTTTTTGCCAATTAAAATGACATTTGGGTTAGACAAGTTGGCTCAAATTTATTTAGAAGAATTCATCAGTCAAGACGGAGTACCCGTCTCAATAATATCGGAGACGAGGACACACGATTTACATCGAAGTTTTGGCGGAGCCTACAAAATGCTATGGGAACCAAGCTAAATTTTAGCATCGCATTTCACCCTCGACATGACGGGCAATCTGAGAGAACAATTTAAACATTAGAAGACATTTTGAGAGGTTGTATCATCGACTTTGGTGAAAATTGGGAGAAATTTTTACTCTTAATCGAATTTGCTTACCACAATAGTTACCAAGCGACAATCGGTATGGCACCCTATGAAGCACTCTATGGGAGGAAATGCAGATCGCCTCTGTATTGGGACAAATTTAGGGATAAGAAAGTCTTAGGTCCCGAATTAGTAGAAGAAACTGCTAGGATGATCAAGAAAATTAGGGAAAGAATATAAGAGGCTCAGGATGCATAAAAATCATATGCCGACCAACGACGTAAAGATTCAAAATTTGAGGTTGGATATAAAGTATTCCTAAAGGTGTCACCAACAAAAGGTCATTCGATTTGGAAAATGAGAGTTGAGACTAAGATTTATTGGACCATATGAGATACTCGGACGAGTAGGAGAATTAGCTTACATACTAGCTCTACCGCCAGGCTTGATGGGTACATAACGTATTCCATGTGTCCATGTTACGGAAGTATATATAAGATCCTAGCCACATAGTAAATCAGGATGCGATAGAAATCGATCGTCACTTAACGTATGAAGAAACCCTAGCACTATCCTCGATAGGAAGATTCAAAAATTACGAAACCGCGACATTGCCTTAGTCAAAGTGCAATGAAGTAGACATGGGCAGGAAGAAGCGACGTGGGAACGAGAAGATGAAATTTTAGTCAAATATCCGAATCTACTTTTGCACGTAATATCTATAATTTCGAGGACGAAATTTTTAGTAGAGGGAAGGCTATAACTCCCCAAAGTAATTATGCATAATATTTGAATTTGCGTATATGTATATGTATATACACACACAATTCATTATCTAGATTTTAAGGAATATACACATAATTTCCTAGGCATAAAAATTTATTTTAGCAAAATATGCATGAATTGATTTTTTACAAGTGGGTGTATTTATCAAATAACACGTTAATATATATATATATATATATATATATATATATATACATATATATATCCTTTACAAATTAAAAAGGGGTCATTTTCTCTATCCCAATTTATAAAAGCATACAAGAATATTTTGAACATATAAATTCATAAAATTTAAAATATAATATTACTATATTAATTTGATGATATAAGAAGCCTAGTTAAAATTGCTATATTATTTATTTGATAACTAAATTGACATATGTACAAAATAATACATATATAACCTACTTTTTGTAAAAAGAATAATAGTTAAATTATACATATATTCATGCATGAAAATATTAATTATTTAATATATATATATATATATATATATATATATATATATATATATAAAATATACACATGCATGCATAATTACCTAAAATTCATGAATGCATGACAAATTAAATGAGTAAATGCATGCAAGTGGATTTGAATCCACCGTCGAAGTATACAATGATGATGTTGGACACTAGTGCACAAGAAATAAACAAAATACATGCATGAGTACAAGTATATAGGCTATTAGTTTAGCCTTTAAAGAAATAAAGCAAAATAAGCTGCACAACTAGTTAAAATGATGATGTTGAAGCAAGTGACACCCGCTTGCTATAAATAAGCTCCATTTGAGGGTTAAGAAAGAGGAAGAAGAAAAATCACACCTACATTACTACTAGAAAAGTCACGAGGCACCAAAAATATTTTAAATTTCTTTGCACAGCAGAAGGTGGAGATTTACTTCAACTCTTAATTGAGTTATAATATTCAAGTATTATAATTGCTCTTATTAAATTTTATTATGTAATTAATATTCATGTTAAGTCAGGCCTAGCCAAAGAATTTCATGTTAAGCCCGGCCAAGACAAAGCAATCTCGTGTTAAGTCTTTTCAGCAAACAAATCATGTTAAGTCCGGCTCACCAAATGAATCATGTTAAGCCCGACCCAACCATAAATTTCGTGTTAAGACTGGCCCAAACAAAGAAATTCATGTTACGTCTGGTCCATCCAGAAATTCCACGTTAAGTCTAGGAATGCCAACACTATTACAAGTTCTACAAGTTATATATATTGTTTACATTATTGAAATTTAATTAATGCAATTATGAGGTTACCCAACTAAGTGTATTTTCACACACTTACCCCTTCCTTAAATATTTCTTTCAAGGCAGGAGTTCGGCATGGAAGGATGATCCGAGATGCTATGGCCAAGAAATAGAAAAATAATAACTTAATTACTACTACACTACTTTTTATTTATTTCAAAATAATAACTTATGGTTTGTAATTTTGAATATTGGGGTTAATCCCTAAATCCACGTATTCTAGAATAAGCTTTATTACTATTAAATATCTTCCATTTGTAATTTTTATTAATATTTATGCTCTACATGTTTAATTATACTACAAATATATATATATATATATACACACACACACACATATATAATAATAAGAATGTGTTTTCTATTAAATGTAAATACTGAAAATAAATAAATAAATGTGATTATTTAGTAACGTCACAACATTAATATTAGTACATATTAAATTGGGGCATTTGTTAGGAAAAGAAATTTGTATTTAGTTTTGATGTGTTAAAAGTGTAAAATAGGATGGCGGTGAGCATCTTGTATAGATAAACAAGTATTTCTTTGTAAATAAAACTAAGTATAGAAGATCGACAAGGTCAAGATATCGCACGAGGAAGATTCCCAGATAGAGGAGATATCGACAAGGTCAAAGATATCGACAAGGATAGCACAGATTGTTGAAGAGCAAGACAAATGTCTAGACAGAAAAGAAAAAAGAAGATGAAGACGAGGTGAAGTAAACATCAGATGAAGAGGTGTTAGAAAAATATTATGCAAAGATTCAAGAAGCTTTACAACTCGGGAAGAAGTTACGAGAATTCAGTTATATTGTTATAACTCGATCAAAGAAGTTACAATCGCCAAGAGGAGTTCTCTATAAATAGGAATAGAAATCAATTTAGAATTAACTTTGACACTTTGCACTCTTCATTATACTTTGTATACGCAAGCAACAAAGAATCATACACATTCAAGAACGTGTGATACGTTTTTGAGTTCTTAGTGTTTATAGAACACTTTTTCATTAGATCTTCAAGCCATAGATATTCGAAGTTAGGAAGATTCATTGTAAGGTCGAAGATTCATCATTGTAAGTAAGATAGCAAGAAAGAAGGAAGTAAGTAAGTGAAGGCCCTTCTTCAAGATTCGAAGAAGGAGAGTGGACGTAGGATCGTTTGATCCGAACCACTATAAATCTGGTGTTATTTCTTCTTACCGCTTATTACTTGTTTTCATTAGTTGTTTCTTGACCGCAAAATTTGATATCCGACAAAGCTTTAGATCCTATTTGAATTGAGTATAAACAAAAATTTGTTTCCATTTGTAAATCTGTTTTTGGAGTTGATAGATCATCTAAATTTGTAAAAGTTTTTGATAATCTATTCATCCCCCTTCTAGATTATCACTAGAGGGTATCTTGTTTTTGTGTTTAAACTTCGTTCTAAAGGGACCCAATAAGTGGTATCAAGCAGTTGTTAAGTCATTACGATAGAGATTTGTGGTCTTGAAATATCCGAGTTTTCATTGAAATCGATTTCTTATCACCGAGTCACTAACATTTCGATAAGTTGTTTTTAGCATCTTGAATTACAATGTCTTCTCAAAAGTAAGAAATCCAAGAGTTTACCAGATTTTTCTATTGAAGAATATGATTACTGGAAGTTCGTAATGGAGAATCATTTAAAGGCCATTCATGACCGTATGGAAGAGGTTCTTGAGGAAGGCCCGATAAAATTCTACCATGGAGTTGTTAGTATCGAGCTGAATCTTCTACTACAAGAAGTCAACAAGAAAAGAAAAGTCTTGATTTGACAAATGATGAAAGGAAGATTCACAATTTGGATCGAGTAGCAAGGACAGAAATTATAGAGACGTTGAGCAAAGACTGGATAGAAAAGGTAAAGAGATGTAAAAGCGCTAAGGATATGTGGAAGACTCTTGCAAATGTTTGTGAAGGGTCGAGCGAGTTAAAGAAAACAAGTTGCAATCAGTTTTACATGCATTTGATACATTCAAGATGAAAGATGGAGAAAGCTGTGGATCAATTGGATGTAAGATTGACCAATTTGGTGAATAAAGCTGTGATTTGGGTAAAACCTATTCGAGAAAGAAATTAATAATAAGGTACTCAGATCATTAAGCAAAAGATGGAGAGAAAAAGCAAATATCCTCAAAGCTACAGAATCTGTCATCTATTTCACATCATACTCTATTTTCTCATCCGAAAGCCTTGGAATATGATATACAAATTGAAGATGAAGAAGATGAGGCAGAGTCATCTACTCAGAAGACTGTGGCATTTCTTCATCAAGAAGATTCGACAAGATTTCTTAGGCATCGATTTGTCGGTAAAGGAGGAAATGGCTTTATTGATCGGGACGATATGAGAGACTCAAGATGAAGTATAAAAGGAATAAGAGAGATAGGTTTAATCGTCAAAATTATAAATCGACAAGGAAGAGAAGTATTCAGACAATGACAAAAAGAAGGATCCGGTGAAAAGATTCAAATCACCAATCGACGAGGTGAGAATAGTCCAAAGTCGAAAGAGGAGATATCTCATTATACCCGCAATAAACCTCGGTCATTTTAGCTATGATTGTCCTCAACTCACTCCTAGAGAAAGAGAAGAAAAGAGGAAGAAACGGGATAGGAGGTATGCGAGATCAACGAGCTCTTTTGGCCGAAAAGGAGGAAACACATGAGACATCATCATCCTCATCCTCATCCGATTTCGGATCGAGACAATGACATTTGCCTAATGGCTAAGGAGGTAAACTACTACTCATCCTCGACAATGATAATGATAACTTGTCCAAATCTGATTCATGTCTTATTAACAAACTTCTAAAAGATCTCGAAGACAACTTTATCTCGCTTATAAACAGATAGAGACCGAAAATTTAAGTTTAAAGGATCAAATTCTTAGTCTAACGAGAGAAACATCGACAGGGACAAGGAAGAATATAGATTGTACATTCAAGGGGGAATGTCAATCAAAGACTTCTACTAGTTCCTCATCCGAGAGAATCAATGAGTTGGAAAAAGAATTGAGTTCTTTAAAAGCTAAATTTTCAAATATCAATATGGAGAATGAGAATTTTAAAAGGACTAACAGAGATTTAAATCTCAAGTTAGGACATCTTAATAACTCTCGGTCTACAATTGATAACATCTTGATATTTCTCAAGCCTAGTGATAAGATCTGATTGGGTTTTGATAGGAATATGAAAAATGATCCTATCAAACCAAGAGTCTTTGTCAAAGCCACTAAGACTATGGAAAAGACAGAACTTAGTCCAAAGAAATCAAAGGAGCAAATCACCCCATCCGATATTTCAAAAGAGAAAATACGAGATGAGGAGAAATGTTTCAAAAGAAATCTAAAGACTAAATCAAAGTCATTTCCAAAGTATAATGGTTTTGATGGAAGAAGCAAGTCGTATCCATTCTTTCCAAGATATAAGACAATCACTAGAGATCAATTAAATAAAATTGATCTAGATAGTCTAATATTAGTGGATAGATATGGTTGCAAAATTCAATCATTAGTTCCAAAAACTTGAATGTTTTTATTTGGATACCTAAGTATCAACTTGACGAAAAAGGACCCAATACACAAAGGGTACCTAAGAATTAATTTGTGATTGCGAGAAGGATAAGGAGATAGTTGAACAAGATGTTCTTGAAGTCATCCGGTATATAGACGGTGGATGTTCAAAGCATATGACTTATGAGAAAAGACTTCTTTCTAACTATCGACAATAGATGGACCTCGAGTAATGTTCGGTGACAACAATTTTGGTCTAACCAAAGGAGTTGGAACTTTGATGATTGGAGATATTCAGGTTAATGAAGTATATTTTGTGGAAGGTTTGAAACATAATTTCTTTATGCGTATCTCAATTTTGTGACAAAGGATATTGTGTAAAATTCACCCATGATGCATGTTTTATTTTGGATGGTTTAAATGAAAATATTTTACTTAAAGAGTCGGACAAGGTAATATATATATTGCAAATTTCAAGAGTTGCTCTAAGGATACTTGTCTTATTGCTAAAAGTTCGAAGATTTAAATTGGCTATGGCATAAACGTCTTAGTCATTTAAATTTCAAAACTCTTAACAAAATAGCAAGAAAATCTTTAGTCAAAGGACTTCCAGATAAAATATTTTGAAAAATCATGTTTGTGATGCTTGTCAAAAAGGAAAACAGACCAAAACTTCTTTCAAAACAATAAATGGTCCTGTTTCAAAGGATTACGGAACTTCACGCACATGGATCTTTTTGGTCCAGTTACACCTCTAAGTTTTAGTGGAAGAAAGTATTCTTTAGTGATTATAGATGATTTTTCTAGATTCACTTGGGTTATTTTCTTGTACAAAAAGAATGAGATCAGAATAACAAAAATTCCAGAATTCCTCAAAAGAATTCAAAATGAAAAAGGACTAAATATTGTCAAGATTAGAAGTGATAAAGGTCTTGAAGTTTCGAACTCGTTTGTTACTAACTATTGTGCGAGAATGGTATAGCACATGAAACATCATCTCTGCAAGAACACCCCAAAGAAAATGGAGTGGTAGAAAGGAGGAACAGAACCTTGAAAGAAGCGGCAAGGACTATGTAATCCGAGTATGACACTCCACACGTGTTTTGGGCGTAAGCCATTAATACCGCATGTTTTGTTCAAAATAGGTGTTTAATTGTGAAAGATAAATGCAAAACTCCTTATGAAATATGGAAAGGCGAATACCAAAAATTTCATATTTCCATATATTTGGTTGTAAGTGTTTTATTCATAATAATGGAAAATCAAAGTTAAGAACTTTTGATGCTAAGATTGCGAAGGGATATTCTTAGGATACTCATCCGTATCTAAAGCATATAGAGTTTTTAACAAGATTACATTGTGTGTGGAAGAAACACCACATGTTGTTTTTGATGAAATTTCTAAGTCCGAAAGTACAGATGATGTCACCAAGATAGTGAAGATCTTAGCAGTTAAACATCAAGAAATCACCAAGTTCTATTTACTTGCAGTCTAATCGGATGAGGAAGACACACCGAGACGAGGGGATAAAGATAAGGAAGCCGAGAGTTCTTCCATGTCATCCGATCAGACGACTACACTACCAGATGGACTAGGAGATATTCCTGAAGGTAATACGTAACTAATTGATGAAAATATCCCGTATAAGACTTCATATCCAGTAAAAGATAAAGGTAAACGAGTATCGACTTATCATCCAAATGAGCAGATAATTGGAAGTTTAGATTAAGAGTCAGACAAGGACACGAGATAAATCAAGCTATCTGTTTAGTTGTTATGTATCGTTACTTGAACCTAAAACTATTCAAGCTCTAACTGACTCCAATTGGATAAATGCAATGCAAGATGAATTAAATCAATTTCAAAGACAAGATGTATGGGAATTTGTTGAAAGACCTCATCATCAAAAAGTTATTGGAACAAAATGGGTTTTCAAAAATAAGAAAGATGAGAACAATATTGTGGTAAGAAATAAGGCTAGATTGGTTGCACAAGGTTATTCACAATCTGAGGGAATTGATTATGATGAAACCTTTGCACCGATTGCTCGTCTTGAAGCCATAAGATTGTTCTTAGCTTATGCCTTTGCTTATAAAAGATTTCTTGTGTTCCAAATGGATGTGAAATCTGCATTTCTAAATGGAGTCATAGCCGAAGAAGTCTATGTAGAACAACCTCCGAGGTTTTGTCAAAGGAGACAAGGTCTATAGGCTAAAGAAAGCTCTATATGGACTTAAACAGGCTCCTAGAGCATGGTATGATACATTATCTGAGTATTTAATTCAAAATGGTTTTGTAAAAGGTAAAATAGATAGAACTTTATTTAGGAAAGAATCTGATAAAGGTCTTTTGTTAGTCCAAATATATGTTGATGATATTATTTTTGGATCAACTAACCTACTCTTATGTGAAGAATTTAGTCATCTTATGAAGAAACAGATTCGAAATGTCCATGATGGGAGAGATGACATACTTTCTTGGACTTCAAATTAAGCAGACAAAGAAAGGAATTTTCATAAATCAAGCAAAATATACCAAAGATCTTATTGAGAAATTTGGAATAGGTACCAGTAGAAGCCAAAATCCCTATGATGACAAATTTTTCAATGGATCTAGATGAGAAAGGAGAAGACACCGATCGACGCGGTATAGAGGTTTAATTGGCTCTCTTTTATACTTAAGCTGCTAGTAGACGACATTTCTTTTGCGGTGGGTGTATGTGCACGTTTTCAAGCTAAGCCTAAGAAGAGTCATCTTGAAGTGCAAAGAAGATTCTAAAATATTTGAAAGGTACAATCTATGTAGGATTTGTGGTATCCGGTGACGATAACTTTGAGTTGTCTGGATACTCGGTCAGATTTTGGTGGGTGTAAGATAGATAGGAAATCTACATCTGGAACTTGCCAATTTACGGGAAGTAAGTCGATTTCATGGTTGTCTAAGAAACAAACCTCTGTAGCTACTTCTACTCAAAGCTGAGTATATGGCGGTGGGAGTTGTTGTTCACGACTTATCTGGATCGATCAACGGCTAAGGGACTATAACATTATCACCAAAGATGTACCAATCTTTTGTGATAGTAATAGTGCCATAGCTATTACCGAAACCATCTTACATACCGAGATGCAAACATGTTGACATTCGTCATCATTTTATTCGAGATCATGTGGAGAAAGGCAATATCGGACTAGAAAAATTCTTCTTGATTTTCAAAAAGCGAGACATATTGACAAAGCCTCTTGCGAAACAAGGTTTAAGGAACTTTCGGTCGAATTAGGATTATTAGATGGTTCCTTAATCATCTCTTGATCAAATCTTCTTGAATTAACCTTGTTTTCCTTATCTTAGTATAGTATGTCTAGAAAGAATTATCGAGACAAGATTGTGTCAAAGGACAATCAGTAGTGATATCATTGATCTCCTTTTATAGGAATCAAGAATCAAGGATTAGTCATATTGACCATATCGACTTGATAATTACTTATTCGACATAAGTAAATCGGATAAGGATGTAATAGTCAATTTTCTTGAGAATCGAGATGACTATTGAACCTTATCCGACTTACTCTGGTTACTAACAATTTTTCTAAGTGTCTGTGATTTCAGCAAGAACAAAGTTGACAAGATTCAAATACAAGTCAAGGTCAATTTATTCAAAAGATACAAGGCAGAGACGGTGATGCTATCAAACCAGACAAGGAGAAAAATTAGGAAGTTTTCTTACATACTTTTAATTATGAATATTGGGTTCATATAATTAATATATGAATTTAATATCATAATTCACTCTATCATTCATTAAAAATGAAGTTACTCAGTAAAATAAAATATTTTGTTTTACAAAATTAAAGAATAAGGGTTCAAATTTTGTTTTCTAAAAATAATAATATTTTATTGTATCTCTCCAATTAATCGAAAAGTAATTTCTTAAATTAGTAAGCGTATCGGGGAGAAGTTACTATGGACCCGAAATTTTATCAAATTCAATTTTGAAACACAGAGTATACTTCACGCGCCGAGAAGTGGAGGCGGTTTCGAAATATGAACCGTCTCAATCTCACGCGCGACATATTAAATATTATTCTCGTACACTTTTCAAAATAAATGCCATAATTGCATTAATGGCGATTCGAAAGGCTATATTTACACTTTTACGAGGCAATTATTATTCTAATAATTGTTTATTATTATATTTTCCATATAAATAGACATTCGTGTGCATTATTTGCATTTACGCACACATCTATTCCTTCTTCTCTTAAAACTTCTTTTCCCTCCTAAAACCTTCAAACACTCATCAATGGCGGACCTTTGGAAAGAGCGAGAATCAAATATGAATATGATCTCACATCCATCGGAAGAACGTACAAAATCCGAAATGTACGTGGAATGGGACATTTCAACCGATCCGAAACCGAGAGAAATTCTTCAACTTCTACAAGACAGAGGTTTGAAGAAATTTTGCTCAATGAAACCATCAAAACCCAAAACCCTTGATGATCTTGCCGCTGAATTCTTAACCAGAGCAAAATCAACGAATCTTTGGACTAGAAACTAGAATTCGGACTCTTGAAAAGTCTAGAAAAATTCATGTTTCAATTTCGATATCGGCGAGATTTTTGGCTTAAACACCACCGGAGGCAACCCATTTTTGTACAAGGTGAAGAGTATTTGGAGAGTTATAAAATGATGGCAAGAAAATCCCGAGAAGAATAACACCGCAAATCGAAGAAGGGAATGTTACGGAGAAAATACAGACTTCGATGCTCATTTTAACCAAGTGCATACTTGGGAGAACAGCAGAGTCACGATGGATTGACTAAGCCGAGGATATCTTTGTCGAGGGCCATCATAGATGGAGCTAATATTAATTGGGCTCGAGACAGTGTACTCTCGTCGATGGAGGAAAGAAAGAAGTTCGTCAAAACAGAGGTGTCACCGAAGCCGATAAGATGGTCGCCGACCAAGATAACAAGTATGATGGCAAGAATCACCATCATACTTGAACACAAGATTGGGACGGACAAGCTTGGTGCGGACGAGGGTGAAAAAGTTCACAAAACGAAGGGTTTGCTTGTCAAGGATGAGAAACCTTTCGGTCCAACAGACTCGAGAAGGAGACACCCCATCTCGATCTGAGATGAAGAAGGCTTCTAAGGCCAAAGGAAAGAAGAAAGTGGAAGCGTGTTGGCGATGAATCCTCATCCGAGGAGGAGGAGATTGCAGTGAGGAAGAAGAGGAGGAAAGGACAGCTTCCCAAGGGGGAAGTGTTCCAGTGAGGAGGTTGGTATATCGAGGCCGAGACGGAGACAGTAGAAGTCTCGTCGAAGATGACTCGAGAAAGGAAGAGGAAATTAAATCACCCTCATCATCTTCATCCTCATCCGAGGATGGAGTACTGAATCCATCCCCTTACCAACCTGGCAATGAAGAAGCAGACAAGGCCGCCGCTTCGAGCCTCTAAAAACGGCCCACTCCCATAAGTCCAACACCCACCCAAACCTCATATGATCCATTCTCCTTCCTACCCACAACCTCATCTGAACCAAATCTTTTCTTAAACTTACCAAATCCATCCGGAGATATGGGACCTCACCTGAGACCTCACTCCGAATCCTTGGGAAAAAGTTCCTTCTCGCACAGAGTCTACTCTCAAAGATGAGCCTGAGCTGTTGAAAGAGCTTATCGATGTCTATTTGTTAAGAAGACTCGGGCTTGGATCTTTTGAGGAAGCAGCTATTCGATAGGCGAGGCGGGGAGAAATAATTTAGCCATCCGGGAAAAGGAGGTGCTCAAGAAAGCAAAACTATGATCATTCCAAGATATACTCACCGAAAATAATTTTGTTGATTACATCCTGCAACGAGTATATCTTGGAGATGAGATTCCTGAGGAGGTGAAAACAGTGAGAAGGAGGAAGAGCGAGAGGAAAGAAGATGTTGGTATGGAGGAGGAAAAGGTGGAGGAAGTGATAGGTGGAGTGCCGATGAACCAGTGGGATGGATACAGTGAGGAGGCACAAACAGAGCGGTGTTGAGGTGCAAACGGAACCTGAAGTTGAAGAAATAAATCATGCAGTGAACAGACCTTGCCCTCCACATCCGTGCCGTATCCGAAGTGGACGCATTAAAAGTGAAATTCAAAACCTAAAAAAGCCTGTCTAAATGCTTTCCAACTAGTTCCAAATGTCATCTCATCATCAATCAAGGAGAATGTAGAAGCTGCAATTCACGAGAAAACCAAGATTGATCTATACTTCTCCGGATTAAGACATGAGAGCAGAGATGGCTGCGATTAAGGCAGCGATAATTGCTAAGGAGATGAACTCTCGGGATGAATGGGTAAAAGCGATGCGTTCGTTACGCCTTTGTTGAAATCAAAGATTCAGTTGAGGAGCAAGTAAAAGAAGCATGGAAAGCCAAGGAGGCATCATTTCATCAAGTCCACGAAGATGCGGCTTGCTGCGGAGAAAGATAGGCGGGGCAGCGAGCATTAAGCGATTCATGGATGATGAGTTTAGAAGAGCTGAGGTCGGACAAAAGAAGAGATATGACCAGCTTGATCATAAGGCGGGGCATGTACGAGAAGAGCTTGTAAGTCAAATTGAACAAGTAGCCACTATCCGCAATACCCGATTTCTTTGATGCTAAAAAGGGGAAGATAGTGTGCTCAAGAAAAGAGTAGGCGAGCAAGAAGATAAGATCATGGCTTTGAGCATGAAAATTGAAGAATTATACGAAGAATTGCTAAAAGCGAGAGGAGAAGAAATCGAGGAGAAGACAGAGAAAGTTGTAAGGAAGACAAGATCTGAACCCACAAAAGAAGCTCTGTGCAAGAACTGCTCAAATTACATCTCCTTCGGATCATCTAGAACAGCTCAAGTTCCAAAGAAATCACAAGCTGAGATAGATGCGAGAAGAAAAGATCGAAAAAGAAAAAGAGATGAGAAGGAGAAGTACAAGAGAAGGGAGGCTAAGAGGAGAAGAGAGCGAGAGAAGGCGGCGGGAAAATATTATGATCGATCTCTTAGAAGATGGGTTCGAGAAGATAACAGATGAGCAAGGGGAAGAAGTCCTTAGGCCATATCATAGAAGCGAAGTAGTCCCCAAAGAAGTGTTATTAATGGCGAGATCGAGGCAAGGTGGAGGCCATTCGAAGTGGACTGGATTTTCCAGTTTCATGTACGCAAAGTGATTAAGTGGGGACTCGATGAAGGACGAAGCTTTCCATAATTGGCTGGAAGAGAAGGACCCCAGGATGTATCAATATCTTATCAACCTTGCAAATGATGAATTCAACTCGAGATGTAGTCGCACCAGCTTATTCTCATATGGAACCCCCTCTAACGGTGATGGTCATCCTGGACCTTGAGAAGATTAAGCGGTGATAATCAAAGCGAAGCCACGGTGATCTTGCGAGAGGAGGTGAAACTATTTCACTTAAGAAGCGGGTCTTTGGTAGCTCAATGTTCCGAAGAAAATAGGTGGTATGACTAGTCTTCTACTTCTCTCATCTTATCTGCTTTTTTTTGTGACTTGCATGATTCGATGAGAAGCTGTGAATAAATCTTTTGAACTACTCTTAATCTTTGTTGTTTCTCTTAAAAACTAATCGATTAACCTCTTGATTTACGAAATATATTGTTTCATTTTCCAACTCTTAAATATCTGATTATGTAATCAAATTGTTACGATTATCGATTCATGATTTTACGATCATCATTAATAGCAATAATTGTTCTAGTTATCGATTATGTGATTTAATTGCTTATTTTACATTTTTAAGATTACTAACATTTCTTTTCTTGGTGAGTTTTAACATCATCAAAAAGGGGGAAATTGTTAGGAAAAGAAATTTGTATTTAGTTTTGATGTGTTAAAAGTGTAAAATAGGATGGCACCGAGCATCTTGTATAGGCAATTTGAAGTATTTCTTTGTAAATAAAACTAAGTATAGAAGATCGAGACAAGGTCAAGATATCGGACGAGGAAGATTCCCAGATAGAGGAGATATCGAGACAAGGTCAAAGATATCGAGACAAGGATAGCAGAAGATTGTTGAAGAGCAAGACAAATGTCTAGACGAGAAAAAGAAGATGAAGACGAGGTGAAGTAAACATCGAGATGAAGAGGTGTTAGAAAAATATTATGCAAAGATTCAAGAAGCGGTTTCGACAACTCGGGAAGAAGTTCTGAGAATTGATTATATTGTTATAACTGATCAAAGAAGTTACAACCGCCAAGAGGAGTTCTCTATAAATAGGAATAGAAATCAATTTAGAATTAACTTTGACACTTTGCACTCTTCATTATACTTTGTATACGCAAGCAACAAAGAATCATACACATTCAAGAACGTGTGATACGTTTTCGGTTCTTAGTGTTTATAGAACACTTTTTCATTAGATCTTCAAGCCATAGATATTCGAAGTTAGGAAGATTCATTGTAAGGCTGAAGATTCATCATTGTAAGTAAGATAGCAAGAAAGAAGGAAGTAAGTAAGTGAAGGCCCTTCTTCAAGATTCGAAGAAGGAGAGTGGACGTAGGATCGTTTGATCCGAACCACTATAAATACGGTGTTATTTCTTCTTCTTGCTTATTACTTGTTTTCATTAGTTGTTTCTTGACTGCAAAATTTGATATCTGACAAAGCTTTAGATCCTATTTGAATTGAGTATAAACAAAAATTTGTTTCATTTGTAAATCTGTTTTGGAGTTGATAGATCATCTAAATTTGTAAAAGTTTTTGATAATCTATTCATCCCCCTTCTAGATTATCACTAGAGGGTATCTTGTTTTTGTATTTAAACTCGTTCTAAAGGGACCCAACAAGGCATTATAATTGTAATGTTGGCTCTTTGGAATGGGTGGATGAATTTAGTTAAGAGTGACTTAAAAATTATTAGAGAAACTGAATATTGACTAAGAACTTCAATACATTTCTCTTCTAATTCTTTAACAATCAACTCTTTCTTCTTCATGCTTTTCAAAGTTCATACACCACCTTTCTTTTGAGCTTTATTTCCTTTAAGCTCTCAATTGAATTTTTCTTCTTTTCACTTTCAAACTTTCTCCTCAATTCAATTTTTTCATATCTCAACCTTTCTTTCTTCTTTTCTCAACAATCAACTTAGCTCATCATCATTCCACCACACTTTTCATACAAAGCACCATCTTCTAGCTAACAATCAAGCTCTACTAAACACGGGACAATAAGGCTCATAAAAATAGGCAAAATTGCTTCAATTCACTTGGCTTGCCAAAGAATAAGGATATTAGGTTCAAAAGCGACTTACAAAGGAAATAAAATGTTTTTGGTGGGGAAAAATTTGGCTAAGTGACTACTCATATCAAACATGGCATCTAATCATATTCATGAAATCACACAAAGATCAATTTCAATAAGTCCAAGGACAAATCTTAGCATACAAATCCATGAATGATGCACTCACAAAGAATTTCAACCGTATAAGGTGTACGATTCTTAAGGCACAAAAGCTCACGGGCTTAACTTGAGCAACAATTGAGCATTTTCAATCACATTCATCATCACACAACCATCAATCATGCTAACTTCAAGCCACATATCAACTCATGATCTCATCAAAAGTTCAATTCATCCTTCAATCAAGCACAAATGCACATGTACATAATCTCAAGCACAATCACTTCATCATCATCTCAACAAAAATATAACTCAAATATATACATGAAATCCACAAATAAAGCTCAATATCCACACAAAATTTTCTAATGAAAATGAGAGACAAGTTGGTGCAATGAAATCGCAAACTAACACACCCCCAAAACTTTTTCATTGCCAAGCAATTAAAAGTTTGGTGAAATAGTTAGCTATTTGAGTTGCACACAACTACCTACTGCTAAGAAATGAAAGCATATCACACCACAAATCATATACAAGAGCACATAAGATAGATAAGAAAAAAGGAACACTTTATGTTGGTCCCACGAATTGAGTGAATTAATGAAAAACCTTAGATAACCTTCTAGTGAAAATCTAGAAGGGGAGTTGAATAGATTTTCAAATCCTTTTTCAAAGATTAGAATATCAATTCAAAGTTTCACAAAGCGGAAAACAAATTTTAACTCAATCTTTATGGATCAAAAGCAATCGATTAAGAATCAAATTGATTTTGTTTGAAAGTTGATTGAAACAAGATAAGTAAAATAAAGCGGTAAAGAACACAACGAATTATAGTGGTTCGGATCAAACCGATCCTACATCCACTCTCCATCTTCAACTCGAAGGAGGGTCTCGACCACTTACTAACTTTCTTACTTACAATCTTACAAATGCAACTTTCAAGATCTTCTATCTTCAATCCTACCTTCAACCTTCCTATCTTCTTGGAATTTCTAGAATACAAAGGTGCAATGGTGTTGAAGATATACAAAATAAGTGTTCTATAAACACTTTGAACTTATGAATATGACTTTAAAAAACTTTTGTGAGAATTTAGAAAACTTGTGAATAATGTGAATGAGAGAGTGTTGAATTGTTAAGAATGAAACCGTGCCTAAACCTATTTATAAGCCTAAGAAATGGTTTGTTTGTTGTAACAAACTAAAAGCTGCTTAACAAACTTATTCTTGAAAACTACCTCGACTCAGTGATCTTGGTCCTAGTCGTCTGCGGTGACTTGGTGAAGACTTACCTTTCTTATTCTACTCGGCTTGTCTTGACCTTGTCGAGCTCTTCATTGTTGTCTCCTCTGAGATGACTATCCCAAGCTCGTCTTGAGATGACCTCTGCTTCTTTGACCTCGGTGACTTTTCTAGCCTTCCTTAGTCCGATCGGCTAGTGCTAGGACTCTACCTCACTGTTCTCTGCAGTTAGCTGGTCATCTTACTTTATATGAGTTGACTCTAGTCTGACTTCTTTTAACTCATCAAAACTTTTTACGATCTAACACTTTCCCTAAACTTAGACAAGTCTAAGTTTGAGAGCAAAATCTTTGTCTGATAAAGCCTTCAAAATCCATCTTTCCTTCATACTTGTAGAGCTCACCAAGCCTCTTTGCACATCTTACTTCCTATAAAGATCACAAGCAAAAACAATTATTCAAAGCAATAAACAAAACAAACAAAAGAAAGCAAGAAAGCGAATGGGTTGCCTCCCATTGTTGGTCCCTAGATTGAGTGTTTAAAAAGAGTTTGAGTGAACCTTCCAGAGATAATCTAGAAGGGGGTTGAATAGATTATCTAATTTTTCAAAATTCAGATTCTCAAACAAACTTCAACTACAATCCCCAAAATCAAAGTAATGTGGAAACAAATTTATACTCAATCTATATTGGATCTAAAGTAATCAAATATGTTCAACCAGTTTGTAAGTAATCGACGAAAATTAAAAGCGAAAGTAAAGACATGAAATTTATAGTGGTTCGGATCTAAAGATCTTACATCCACTCTCCTTCCACAACCCCGTGAAAGGGCCTTCACTACTTATTTCCTTGCTTACTTCCTCACTTACGATTTACAGTGAATATCTTGACCTTACAGGTTTTCTTCTTGGTTTTGGAAATAATGGCTTGAAGATGTGAATGATAGTGTTCTATAAACACTATAATAACTATGAATGTAAAGAACATTCTTGTGTATAAATACAAACTTTGTGAGTGCTTGAATGTGTACAAGTTGCTTGTGATTTTCATAATTGCAAAAGTTAATCTATTCTAAACAAAAGACCTATTTATAGAGAATTGATGCTTGGTGGTTGTAACTTCCTTGTTGACTCTTCCCTTGTTTGTTATAATCAACGAATTGAATCTTGTAACTGCTTCTTGATTAATTATAAGCTGTTCTTGAAAGCTGCTTGATTTTCTAACACTTAAATCATCTTCTTTTCTCATCTTCGACGTGGTCCACCTTGTCCTGATTCTCTTTATGTCTTCATGTTGGTCCCTTTGATTGAGTTGAATTAAGAGATTAAATGTCCCTCTAGCGATAATCTAGAAGGGGGGATGAATAGATTATCGAAACTTTTTCGAGTTTAGATTATCTATCAACTTTTAAATCAAAGTTTTACAGCGGAAACAATTTTTATACTCAATCAATATGGATCTTAAGCTTTCAAATTTGTATGTGATCGAAATATAAATAACAATAAGAACAAAAGAACTTAAAAAGAAATAACAAGGAATTTATAGTGGTTCGGATCAAAGCGATCCTACGCCCACTCTCCTCCTTCAACTTGAAGAAGGGTCTCGACTTACTTACTTTCTTCTTCCTTTCTTACTTACTTACAGTGCGAGATCTTCACCTTACAAAATTCCTTTCTAATTTCTGGATTCTAATGGCTTGAAGATATTCGTGAGAAGTGTTCTACAAACACTAAGAAATTGTGAACGTGAAGAACGTTCGTGTATGTGATTACAATGTTTGCGAATGCTAATTGTGTTTTGAAAGTACTTGTGAATGTGTGAGTTTGCAAAAGTTAATCTACTCTATTTTCTAGATCTATTTATAGAGATCTTTGTTGGCGATTGTAACTTCCTTGCCGATTCTTCTCTAATTAGTTGTAACAAACTAACTGAATCTTGTAACCTCTTCTTGGTTAGTTGTAATCGCTTCTTGAAATCCCTTGAATTTTCCAACACTTCATCATCTTGTCTTCAGACATTCCCCCAAACTTAAGGTGTTGCTCATCCCGAGCAAATAAATTAAAGAACAAGGGGAAAAAGCGCATAGGCTCACTCAATACATGGACTTATCAACACAATCATGCAATCAAGCAATCTTCCTCAAATGAATTATCAAGCCAAAAGCAACTAATCACCTTCATATGAGTTGTGCTTCAACAATAGCAAAATCGAACAAATTATCTACCAATGCTCACAAGATATGTGTTTCACTCATCACTCAAAAGTGTATAAGGCATGTATACTCTCAATCAATCAAATCAAACAAGTCCACTACCATAGGCTTGCCACAAGTCTATATTTTCTACCACACAAAAGTGATCAATCAAGGAATCAACAAGGTCTTGATATTCGGTTGTAATGTAGGCTCTTTGGTGAGGGTGGAAGATTTGGATAAGTGACTCGTAAACTAGTGGAGCGAGCGGTTAAGACGCCTAGGAACATCTCTTACTCTCAAGAGAAAGTGCAATTGTACGGTTGCACCCACAATACTCAACTCACACAATTTACTCATTTTCTTTTCAATTCATTCTTCTCACTCAATAGTCATAGAATCCCCTTTTTTCCTTTCATTCTTTCAACCACAATATGCACAAGATATTTTTTCTTTTCATCATTTCTTTTCTAATCACATTTCTTTTTCAAGTGCACAATTTTTCTCATCTTTTTCTTTTCATTTCACAACTCAAATTTTTCCCACCACTCTTCTTTCAAAGCACAATTTAACCTCTTTAAAAGCATTACACTCCACTAGTTATTTGGGACAATTAGGCTCATAAAAGATAAAAGACTAAATTCGTAGGTTTGCCAAAGAAATAAGTCTCAATAAGCTCAAAGTGGCTAACTACGGAATAATATCATTTGGTAGGATAAATTTGGCCAAGTGACTAAATCAATTCAAAGATGGTCTTGTATCACATTCTAATACTTCACACCTAAGTAGCTTTTAATTAAGAAAAGTGGCAAGTTCTAGAGCACACAAGCATGATTGATACACACATCAAGGAAACAAGACTCAAAATTATGAAAGTCAATGCTCAAATCTCACAAGGTTATCAAGGTAGACAAAATGCTCTCTTAAGCAAAGTTTCCACACAAACACACATTACAATGACTAAATCACCCTCTAACTCAACTTATCATCCAATTCCAATCACAAGATCACCAATTAAGCACATAACAAGTCCACAATCAAGATCACCTTACTCAATTTCCCATCACAAAATACACATCCAAAAAGATAAACTCAAAGATATGCAATAAATCCACTAATAGGGTCCAAATTCACAAAAATTTCCTCATGCTAATGAGAGGCAAGTTGGTGCAACGAAAATCGCTAAACTAACACATTGTTAGATCATGATTGTTTTGATGAGTTAAAAGATTAATTCGAGATGAGCACATGACATTGTAGAACAGTGGAGACCGAGTTCTAGTACTAAGGCCGATCGAGACTAGGTCAAGAATAGTTCAAGTCACCGAAGACTAGGAGTCACAAGTCATCCGGAGACAAACTCGAGTCTAGTCGTCTCGGAAGACAAGTATGAAGAGCTCGAGACGAGGTCAAGACAAGCCGAGTAGAATAAGAAAGGCGAGTCTTCACCAAGTCACCGCAGATGAGTAGATTAAAATCAGCCAAGAGCAAGCGGTTTTCAAGATTAAGTTTGTTAAAATAGTTTTTAGTTTGTTAGAACTAACTAACAAATTAACTGTCTTTTTCGACTTATAAATAGGTCTAGGCACTTCATTCTAAAGACAGAATACACGTAACACACAAGTCTTTCGGCAAGTTATTTTCTAAAATCACAAAGTTCTCAAAAGCACTAAAATAGTTTTCCACAATTTCTTCATAAAGTTTTCGAGTGTTTATAGAACACTTTCTCATACATCTTCAAAAACACTTCTATTATTTTAGAGTTAGATTTCTCGGTGTTGATTAGGAGTTTGAAGAGTTGAAGATTCTTGTAAGTTGTAAGTTGTACATTGTAAAGAAGGTAAGTAAGTAAGCGGCTAGTGGAGACCCTTCTTCAAAGTTTGGAGGAGGAGAGTGGATGTAGGATTGTTATAATCCGAACCACTATAAAATCTGGTGTTCTTTTGCTTTCATTTATATTTCTGTCCAAGTTACAATTTGGTGTTCAAAGTTTAATTTCGAATTAAAGTTAAGATCCGAATATCAGTTGTTGCTTTTGATCTTATTAAAAGTTGAGATTAATCTTGAATTCCATTTGTGTACTTTGGTACTTTGAATAAATTTTTGATAGATTTGAAAAATCTCAAAAATCTATTCAACCCCCTTCTAGATTTTTGCTAGAAGGTGATACACTTCTCATCTAATCTACTCAACTAATCGGGACCAACAAGTGGTATCGTGAGCGGTGTTAAGTTGTTCGATATTGATTTTAGGTCTTAAGCGAGATCCTGGAATTTTCTTGATTTTCTTCATTTCTTTCATTGCTACTAACAGTGCTACTAATTAGTTTGTGGAGTATTTTGGTTTCTTTATTTCATCTTGTCATCGGGGAAAAACAACAAGTCTAGAAATCTTCCTGAATTCTCTATTGAAGATTATGATTACTGGAAATTTAGGATGGAGAATCACCTAAAGGCCATTCATGATAGGATGGAAGAGGTTCTTGAAGAGGGACCTATAAAATTTTATCATGGAGGCACCAAAGCAAATGGAGTGAGTCGGTTGAATCCCAGAACTGCATAAGAAAATAAGAGTTACGAATTAACAAATGATGAAAGAAAGGTCCACAATCTTGACTAAGTAGCTCGAACTGAAATCATTGAGACTCTAAGTAAGGATTGGATAGAAAAGGTTAAGAGATGCAAAAGCGCTAAAGAGATGTGGCGAGACTCTAGCCAATGTTTGTGAAGGATCCGAACAAATCAAAGAAAACAAGTGCGATCGATCTTGCATGCATTTGAGACATTCAAAATGAAGGAAAATGAGTACGTGGATCGGTTAGATGTAAGGTTGACTAATCTCCTCAACAAAGCGGTGACCTTGGAAAGAACTACGAGAGAAGGAGATTAATAACAAGATTCCGAGATCATTAACCAAGAGATGGAGGGAGAAATCCAATATTCTTAAGGCTACTCAAGATTTATCTTCCATTACTCACCATACTTTGTTTTCTCATCTTAAAGCTCTAGAATATGATATTCAAATAGAAGACGAGGAGGATGAGATGGAGTCGAGTACCTCATCCAAGTCTGTTGCCTTTGTCGATAAAGAAGACAAGGTTTCAACAGAGTCTGTAGGAGCCGATCTATCTTTGAAGGAGCGAGATGACTTTGCTCGGTAAAAGGTATGATAAATTGAGAATGAAGTATAAAAGAAATAAATTGAGATTTGCGGAAAGGATAAATAAAGATCCGAGATCGTAGAAAGGAAGATGAGTCAACAGATGATGACAAAAGCGAAGCCAGACAAGAAGATACGAGATCACTGTCGAGAAGAAATCCTTCCAGCCCTAGATCAGACAGAGTGATACTTGTTACACATGTAACAAGCCAGACACTTCAATTATGATTGTCCTCAACTAACTCCTAAGGAAATGGAAGAAAAGAGAAAGAAGAGAGACAGGAGGTTTGCGAGATCAAAGGGCTCTGCTGAAGAAAAGGAGCCAAAGAAATCATCATCATCATCTTCATCGATTTCGGATCGTATGATGAAATCGCTCATGGCTAAAGAGGTAATCTACTATTCATCCTCGATAATGAATCATGTCGATCTGCATCGATCATGATCAAACCGTTATCCATGAGTTATTGAGAGATTTAAAGACATCTCTCGGCTGCTTATAAACAGCTAGAGACGAGAAAATTTGGCTTTAAAGGATCAAATTCAAATTCTAATTAAAGGCAAGCAGGTGATGAAGCTGTTGAAACCGAGGAAACATTCAAGGGAATGTTTTTCCCAGTGCCGAGGCTAGTACATCACCACCTTACCTGAAAGGTTAGAAAATGAGTTGAAAACTTTAAAAGACAAATTTGAAGTAGTCTCGTGAAAATGAATCAATTAAGAAAGACAATGAGAAGTTTGTCTTCAAAATTAGTCAACTTAATAATTCACAATCGGCAATAGACCATATCTTTAATACCTCTCAAATCCCATGACAAAAGCAGGTCTTGGTTATGATAGGAATAATAAATCGGATGTACAAAAACCTAGGAAATTTGTGAAAGCATCGATCAATCAAAAGAGGTTAAAATTGGTCCTTGGAAACCAACTAATCGGATAAGGATCGCATCTCCCGGCTGAAAACAAAAATTCAGGTGAGGACTCCTTATCGACTAGGAGAAACCTAAGAACCAAAATAAGAAGAAATTCTTATTATAATTCTTTTGATGGAAGGAGCAGATGCTATCCCACATTTCCTAAGTTTAGGAAAATTACTCAATCTGAATACAACAAGTTATCATTCAAAAGTGATACAATTGTAGACAGATTTGGTAGAAAACCAAGCCCGATTTATTGTTTAAAGATGAGATGTTTATTTGGTTACCTAAAGTGATACTTGACCTTCAAGGACCCAAGATCACTAGTGTACCTTACAACCGATCTGCTTTTTCGTGATACACAGGATCATTACTCAAGGAAGAGATCTCGGCTTCAATATGGTACATTGATAGTGGTTGTTCACAACACATGACCCATAACAAGAGGTCATTGTCAAATTTCCAAAGCATTGATGGTCCAAGAGTCTTATTTGGTGACAATAATTGTGGTCGACTAAAGGTGTAGGTACTGATTATCAAGGATATTCAGTATCTCGAGGTATATTTTGTTGAAGATTTGAAACATAATCATGCTATCTGTTTCCCAGCTTTGTGATAAAGGTTTTCTTGTCAAATTCTCAAGGGATAAATGTGATATTCTAGATAATTCCTCGGATAAGGCACTTTTAATCGGCTTGAGACATGGTAATGTCTATGTGGCCAACTTTAATAGTTGTCCCAAAGATACCCTGTCTGATAGCTAAGGGGTGGAGAAGATCTCACTGGCTATGACACAAGAGGCTTAGTCATCCGAATTTCAAGACCCTTAATAAGTCTGGCTAAAAAGAACCTTGTCAAGGGATTACCTAAAACTTTTATCCACTGATCTTAAATGTGATGCTTGTCGAAAGGTAAACAAATTTAGACACTCATTTAAGAGTATTAACTTCTCTTCATCCGAAAGAGTGTTGCAACTACTTCATCTGGATTTGTTTGGACCTGTTTCTCCTCTCGGTTTCAGCGGAAGGAAATATACTCTTGTTGTAGTAGATGACTTTTCTAGATACACTTGGGTTATATTACTTTTCAAGAAAAATAAGACTATGAACAAGATTCCCGATCTGCCTGCATTCTTAATGAAAAGGGTGTTAATATTATTAAAATAAGGAGTGATAAGGGCATATAATTTTTTTGAATTCTTGTTTATCTTACTTTTTCAGTGGTTGAAAGAAGGAATAGAACTTTGAAGGAAGCAGCCAGAGCATGTTAGCCGAGTATGAAACCCCACATAGGTTCTCGGGTCAAGCCATCAACACAGCCTTGCTATACCCGTAACAAATGCCTAGTTGTCAAAGACAAGGGTAAGACTCCATATGAGATTTGGAAGGGTAAGATTCAAAGAATCTCATATTTCAAAGCTTTTGGTTGTAAGTGTTTTATCCATAACAATGGAAAATCTAAGTTAAGAACTTTTGATGCTAAGGCGGTGATGGAATATTCTTGGGATATTCTAACACTTCCAAGGTATTTAAAGTTTTTAACAAGACAACCCTTTGTGTGGAGGAAACCCTCATGTTGTTTTTGATGAGTTGTATTCTTTCTCGAATAAAGTGAATCAAATTTCTAAAAGTCTAGATAAAATTGAACTGCCCAAGAATAAACATAGAACCGTCTATCTACCTAGTCTTGATTCGTAATCGGATGAAGAAGAATCCCCATCTCGATAATCGAAGACAACTTCGATCGAGACTCCATCGAATCGACACCCTTGAAGTCGAGTTGATCGGGGTCGGTGATGAAGAGGGGAACGTCACCGAGGTTGAGTCGGAGGAGTTGCCTACCGAGATTCAAGATGAGGATCCTTCTCCTCATATAAGCAAAAGGATGAGGAGCTACCATCCATCCGATCGATTATAGGAGATCCATCTAGTAGTGTGCAGACACGAATGATCTTTGGACTCGAAAGTCTTTTTCACTGTTATGTGTCGCTTCTTGAACCCAAGTCCATTGAGGAAGCTCTATCGCACCCAAACTGGATAACTCTCATGCGGGAGGAACCGCATCGCTTGAAAGGCAAAGTGTATAGGAACTAGTGGAAAGACCACTTACACATAAAGATTATAGGCACCAAATGGGTGTTTAAAAACAAAACAGATGAGAACAACATTATTGTTCGAAATAAGGCAAGATTGGTTGCACAAGGTTACTCACAGCCGAGGGGATAGACTATGATGAAACCTATGCTCCGATGCCGATTAGAGGCAATAAGGTTGTTCTTAGCATTTGCTGCATATAAATCTTTCAAAGTCTTTCAAATGGATGTTAAGTCCGCCTTCCTTAATGGTGTGTTGCTTGAGGAAGTCTATGTGAGCAGCCTCCGGGTTTAAGATCAATAACAAGGTCTATAAACTCAACAAAGCTCTATATGGACTCGAAACAAGCTCCCGAGCTTGGTATGATACCTTATCTCGATTTCTTGACATCAAATGGATTTTCAAAAGGCAAGATTGATAGAACCTTGTTTAGAAAGGAAGTAGATGGAAACATCTTATTAGTTCAAATTTATGTAGATGACATAATCTTTGGTTCACCTAATCAAATTATGTGAAGAGTTTAGCATTCTCATGAAAAACAGTTTGAAATGTCAATGATGGGCGAATTAACATACTTTCTAGGCTTACAAATTAAACAGATGAGTAAGGGTATATTTATACATCGGCCTAAATATGCTAAGGATCTGATTGAGAGATTTGGAATGACTACTAGTAGAGAAGTTAAAATACCTATGGCAACTAACTTCTCTATGGATTCGGTATGAGCAGTGGATACCCACCGATGCAACGGAGTATCGTGGACTCGATTGAATCTCTTCTCTATCTCACCGCAAGTAGGCCAACATAGCCTTTGCAGCTGGGGTATGTGCAAGATTCCGCCTAATCCCAAGAAAACTCATCCGGAGACGGCTAAGAAAATTCTAAAATATCTCAAAGGAACCTTGCAAGTAGGGTTATGGTACCCACTGATGACAACCTTGAAATGACAGGTTATTCAGATTCGGACTTTGGAGAATGTAAGATTGATAGGAAATCCACTTCAGGAACTTGTCAATTCTTAGGCAACAAATTAATTTCTTGGTTATCTAAGAAACAGACATCCAGCCACCTCCACAACCGAAGCCGAATACATGGCAGCCGGAAGTTGTTGCTCACAACTCCTCCGGATTAGTCAAAAACTTAGAGATTATAATATTCAAACATCGCTTGTTCCTATTTACCGTGATAGTAATAGTGCAATAGCAATGATTTACAATCACGTTCTCGCATTCTAGATGTAAGCATATAGATATTAGGCATCATTTCATTAGAGATCATGTTGAGAAAAATGACATTAGGAATGAGAAAATAGCCACCGAGTCACAAAGAGCAGACATTCTTACAAAACCATTAGCTGAATCTAGGTTTAAAGAATCGTGCTTAGAATTAGGATTACTTGATGCATCTTTAGCTGATTTCTAATTTGTTTGCATCTCGTTGAATGTATTCCTTATTTCTGGTCTTTTCTTTTCTTTAAGTTAATGTCTAGAAAGAATTATCGACTAGATATGTGTCAAAGGACAATCAGTAGCTAATATCATTGATCTCCTTTTTAGGAATCAAGAATCAAGGATTAGTCATATTGACCTTATCCGACTTGATGATTACTTATCGACATTGGGTAAATCAGATGAGGGCACAATAGTCACCGATCTCCGAAGAAACAAATGACTATTTGCACCCTATCCGATATACCTCAAACTACCGATGGTTTTTTCTTGAGTTTATGTCTTTGCAGGAATAGGTCACAAATCATACTGTTTCACCTCATCTGCTCTCAAATCTTTTATTCGACACCCTTGTTCCTAAATAAACTTCAAAATTTTTATTCTTTATAAAAATATTTTTGAATTGATTGGATAAAAAAAAACCTAACTTTAGAAAATTTAATCGAGCCTGTTTATTTAAATATTTTTAAACTTACTAAATAGTTAAAACTAAACTGCTTTTTAAAATCGACAAGGTTACTTTATCGAGATGACTTTATAAACACATCTGCTTTGAAAACCCTTATACGAAGTAAGTAACCCCGAAATGATGTCGTGATACTTACTTCCCCGCATAAAGTAACCTATATCTGTCAAATCAACAGCCTATAAAGTAACTTTTACGCATTTCAAAGATTAGTGAACTACACGCGCTGAATTCCAATCGTTTATCCAAATTTTAACCGTTGATTCAAAGACAAGAATTCATTTCAAATAAATGGCTTAGATTAAGATTAATTTTCAAAGCGGTTTATCTCTCCAAACTTTCCCTCCTATAAATTCATCATCTTCCTCAATCATACCCTTTTCCACTTTCGAAAACTCACATATTCTCTAACTCATTTACAAACTTACAAAATTTCAATGGCATCTTCTTCCAAAACCACCAAAACCCACAAAACCAAATACATTTCTACAAATATCTCTCATTTCAAAATGAATGAGGAATTTTTCAAAAACTGATTAAAAGCGTAAATGTACGTGGACTTTGAAACAACCTAAGATCCGTAATCTGCAGAGATTCTACGCCTTCTCGAGGCATCAAGGCTCGGGGATTTCTCTCAATGAAATATCCCCGCAGCAGACAACAGATTTGTTGGGGGCGAGTTTCTAGCCAGGATGAATGATACCCGTGATGGGTTTGACACATCGCTGGATGGAACGACGCGTTGAGCTATACCAGGAGAACATCTCCAGATTTTGATACGTCAATGGAGGGAGTTAATCCATTGACGTACAAGGAGGACGAGTGGGAGGAATCTTTCGACTTGATGGCAAAGGTGTCTCGGAGGGGAACGAGAAGGGATTTGAAGAAGAATTTATTAAGAAGGAAGTATAGATTGTTGATGACGGTGGTCACGAAGGCGGTGTTGGGTGAGCAAAGCTCACATGTTGGGTTAACCAAACCCAGATTGTGTGTGATGCGAGCCATTTTGGATGGTGTGAGTGTAAACCGGGTAGAATTATTGATCTATAAATTGAAGGAGGAGAAGAAGCGGCTTACGTTCAAGTCGTCGCAGAGGGTCGATACCAACCTCAATAGTCACCTCTTCAACAAGATAACTCGTTTTGATTGAAGGGCCGAATAGAGAGGCCGACTAGAGAGTAGGTACGAAAAAGTACTCCAAGCAAAAGGGAATCCTCACCAAGGATGACAGCTTGGAGGAAATCCAGACTCGAGACGATGAGTCTCGATGCAGCCAGTGGTCCAGAGATCGGAGACAAGAATGCGAAGCACGAGACTGCGGTGAACCAGCCGAGGTCCCTCAGTGAGATTGAAATAGAGGGAAATGAGGAGGTAGCAGCCGAGGTCGCCTCAAGAAGAATCTACATCAAACAGCTGCTGCAGTCCCTGTGGTCTCTCGGAGGAGAAAGAAGAGGAGGTGGTGAAAGCCGTGGAGAAGAAGAAGGGGGAAAGCTCGTCCGCTTCGGCCAAAGCCGCCTCGTATGAAGAAGAGGAAGAGGAGGCTGAAATTCCACCGGTGAGGAGGCCGAGATGAGTGACTCGAGCTCGAAGGCTCAACCAAATCTGGTGGCTCCGAGCAGCGAGATGGAGTTGTCAACTCGCTACCAGAGGAGGTCCCGATCCTTCAAATAGCGGCAGAGGTTGGTCACCGGAGGTTCCCCCTCCCCAACCAAGGAAGTCTGCTCTCTCCCCTATTCCAGAGGCAGGTACAAGTCTTTCTCCATCTCCTCAATTATCACATGCACCCGGCAATGAAGAAATGCCCCAGTGCTGGCATTTCGAGCCTCAAACTCAGCCTGAAATCCCACCTCGTCCAAATAGGCGATGAAGGGGTATCCTGTGCCGGTACCTCGAGCCTCTCCAACAGCCTCTACCTCCCCAACCCAAACACAAACCTTACCCACGTAACCCGAACATACCTCACCTCCACCACCAACACCAATAGAACCATCTCCTCTACCCTCATCCGAACAAATTACTCTCCCAACAATCCAAGCCTCCCCTATCCCAATCATATCCTACTCCTCTCTTCCAGCCATCCAAACTCACCCTATCCCTCTCCCATCTACTCAAACAGTAACCAATCCCATCTTCGTCTCGATTCCTCAACCGAGGATGATGACACCGATATAAGCCCCACCTCTCGCCATCTCCTCCATTCTCTCCCTTGTAGAGAAAAAGATAAATTCTACCTTCAAAAGAAAGATGAAAAGGAGGACAAGGAGAATGGTCGAAGCTACAGACACGATGCTAGCCAAACATGAAGGAAGTAGAGGTAACTTTGTCGATAAAATTTTAAGTGTTACTAACTCGTCCGGGCCGGCAAAGTGAAAGAAATGGAGGCCGAGCCGAAAGCATTAAAAGAAGAGGTTAAAGGGTACAATCAGCTGGTGGTGAATGAGTTGGCAAGATCACTCCGACTTCAGAGCCAAGTGCAACTCATTGGATGCAAAACTTACAAACTTGGCGGTGAAGTTAAAAAGGGAAAAAGTCAAGCCGAAAAGAGACAAGCCCTCACACCGTGTGGTCGAGGAGACCAGAAAGATGTAGGCATGAAGGCCAACACACCGATCCGGGAGGCAGCCAGGAGGAAACTCGAATCAAATCTCGATGAGCCGGCTGCACTCCAGCCGAGGGTAAGTCAACTTGAAGAAGCGGTAAAGGAGGATGAAGAGAAGAGAAGGAGAGAGGAGGAGGAGAGATCAGAGAAACTCTTGGCTCAGCTTAAAAGAAGTTGAATCAAGGAGCCAAGGGGAAGGGAAAAGAAGTAGCAATCAGTGAGCCAAAATCACCGACATCATTACTGTGGCTGCCGCTAAGGGGAAAGGAAAGAGGGAAGCTGATTATTCTAATCTCTCATGAGCAGATCAAAAGAATTAAAAGAGAGATGGAATTCTATGGCAAGAAAGAGAAGAAGAGGCAGAGAAAGAAGAAAGACTCCAATGTCTTCTCGGAGTCTTTGAGCGAAAATGGATGATCGAGAGATTAAGGCAAATGGGAAATTCAGGCCATTTCATACAACGCCTGCTCCTCCTAAGTCGGTCTTTGGAAAATATGCAGCCGAGTACAGAGAGAAAACCTGGAAGGGATGTGGATATATTTCTCGTACATTCTCAAAGGCCCCGGAGCAACTCAAGCAAGATCCGTGACTTAGCTTGGCATGAGTGGATGGAGAAGGTAGATGCGGAGTTCTATCATCGATCGCAGGAAGAAGCAGATGTAGAGTTCAACGTCAACCTCGGTCTCTCCAGCTTTTGAGTATTCCATCCTCGCCAAGAAACCAGATGGATCCTTGGACCTAGACTGGGTCAAGGGAATCTTAAAGAAGGCAGAGGCTGAATCCGGACTTGCCCAAGGAGAAGAGCTGAAGCGGCTTAGGAGGCGAGTATTCAATTGGGCCGATGATCCCGAGATGAAGATTAGTGGGAAGATTAATAGAAACAGGACTTCACTTTTCCTTATCTTTCTTTTCTATTATCTTTCTTGTGTAAATCATAGCAAATCCAATATGAATATACTTTGGTTGATTCGTCTTACTTGTTTTATTTTCTTAAAGTTTTTTTCTTCTTCTTTAAGAAAAATTTAAAATTTTTCTAAGTATAAATCATCCGAGAATTTTATCTCTCGACTTGAATTTTTTTTTCTTCCTAAAATTTATCTAAGTCTTAAGACTCAATTTTTTTTTTTCTTTTCTAAGTATTTCTAAAAGAGTCTAAAAGACTTAATTTTTCTTTAAGTGCTTGTAATGTGAATGAATCTGTTGTAATGTAAAGAATGTGTTACGATATACCTATCTAATAATCTTGATTAACTCTAAACTAACTTCACTTTGTGAGTGTGTCTCTTTCTTGTAGGTTTTAACTTCATCAAAAAGGGGGAAATTGTTAGATCATGATTGTTTTGATGAGTTAAAAGATTAATTCAGATGAGCAGATGACATTGTAGAACAGTGAAGACCGAGTTCTAGTACTAAGGCCGATCGACTAGGTCAAGAATAGTTCAAGTCACCAAGACTAGGAGTCACAAGTCATCTAGAGACAAACTCGAGTCTAGTCGTCTCAGGAGACAAGTATGAAGAGCTCACGAGGTCAAGACAAGCTGAGTAGAATAAGAAAGGTGAGTCTTCACCAAGTCACCGCAGATGAGTAGATTAAAATCAGCCGAGGAGCAAGCGGTTTTCAAGATTAAGTTTGTTAAAATAGTTTTTAGTTTGTTAGAACTAATTAACAAACTAACCTGTCTTTTCGAGACTTATAAATAGGTCTAGGCACTTCATTCTAAAGATAGAATACACAGAACACACAAGTCTTTCAAGTAAGTTATTTTCTAAAATCACAAAGTTCTCAAAAGCACTAAAATAGTTTTCCACAATTTCTTCATAAAGTTTTCTGAGTGTTTATAGAACACTTTCTCATACATCTTCAATAACACTTCTATTATTTTAGAGTTAGATTTATCGAGTGTTGATTAGGAGTTTGAAGATTTGAAGATTCTTGTAAGTTGTAAGTTGTACATTGTAAAGAAAGTAAGTAAGTAAGCGGCTAGTGGAGACCCTTCTTCAAAGTTTGGAGGAGTAGAGTGGATGTAGAATTGTTATAATCCGAACCACTATAAAATCTGGTGTTCTTTAATGCTTTCATTTATATTTCGTCCAAGTTACAATTTGGTGTTCAAAGTTTAATTTCAGAATTAAAGTTAAGATCTGAATATCGGTGTTGCTTTTGATCTTATTAAAAGTTGAGATTAATCTGAATTCCTGTGTACTTTGGTACTTTGAATAAATTTTTGATAGATTTGAAAAATCTCAAAAATCTATTCAACCCCCTTCTAGCTTTTTTCTAGAAGGCCGATACACTTCTCATCTAATCTACTTAACTAATCGGGACTAACACACACCCCAAACTTTTTCATTGCTAAGCAATTAAAAGTTTGGTAAGATAGTTAGCTAATTGAGTTGCACACAACTACCCTACAAAGAAATGAAAAACACGAAAAGAGGCACACCTCCCCAAACTTAGACAAGTCCAAGTCCAAAGAAGGTGTTGTACCTAAAGGTCTTCAAGTACCCTCTCTCCTCCAAGCTTGTAAACCTCAACTTCCTGAAAAGCAACACACAACACACTTATTGAAAGCAATAAATAAATACGAAAATAAAAGAAAGCAAGTAAAGGATGGGTTGCCTCCCATCTAGCACTATTTTTAACGTCCATTGCCGGACGGAACTCAATGAGTTCATACTCCCCTTTTAATGGAAATGTTGGGCACCTCCTTTGGGATAGGAGAATCCCTATGCTTCACCAAGGTCTCCTTTGTCAAGAGACAACATCCCCTCTATCTTCTAGCACAAGCTTCCCTTCATCTTTGACTTCTTTCACCCTCAACACTTCTTTGTTCTTGAGTCTCTCCACTCCTAGAAATCGACTCCAAGTCGCCTCGTTCCATACCACTTCATCTCCAATCACAAAACTTTCCCCTTTCTTTCTCTCTTGTGGCATCTTTCCTTTCTCCAACACCCCCAAACTTGAGACTTGCTCAAGTTTGGTCACATCTTTCACTTCTTCCTTCTTTCCATCTCCCGGGTCAAGCAAGAGTGCTTGAGAAGTCTTCTCCTTCCTAGGATCAAAAAGTGAAACACAAGACTCATTAGGATTTAATTCACAAGATATAGTATGATCATAAGTTAAGAGAATAGAGAAAGATTCATCTTTAGGCTCTTGAAGTCTTAAATCCACTATATCAATTGAGTCACACTCTTCCTTCTCCGTTGGATGCTTCATTGAGTCTTTGATGGAGATATTGATCTCCTCATCATTAAGCTTCAAAGTAAGCTTCCCTTTTGTGACATCGATCACCGCTCTTGAAGTGGCTAGGAATGGTCTTCTAAGAATTAGAGGAACTTCTTTGTCTTCATCCATCTCAAGCACAATGAAGTCCGCCGGGAAGACAAATTTCTCCACTTTTACGAGTACATCCTCCACTATTCCTTTTGGGATTGTTGTGGATCCATCGACCAATTGAAGTGTGATAGATGTGGAGCACAAATCACCTTGATCAAGCCTCTTGAACATAGACATAGGCATCAAATTGATGCTTGCACCAAGATCACATAAGGCATTTTTCGCAACTCCATTGCCAAGATCACACAAGATTGTGAAGCTTCCGGTCCTTCAATTTTTGTGGCAAATCCCTTTGAGTAGGGTACTACATTCCATTGTCAATTTCACGGTTTCGGCTCTTCAATTCTCCTCCTCTTGGCTATTAAATCTTTGAGAAATCTTGCATAGTTGGGCATTTGCCCAAGAGCTTCCGAAAATGGGATATTGATGTAGAGCTTCTTAAATACTTCAAGGAATTTAGCAAACTTCTCGTCCATCTTCTTCTTCATAAAACGTTGAGGAAAAGGAATAGGCTCAACGGTTTTAGGAACTCCCCATGAGTCTCTCTCAACTTCTTTTCTTTCTTCTCTAACCTCTTTGGCTTTTTTCCATTTGAGCTTCTTTCTCTCTTCCACTTTCTCTTCTACCACAACTTCTTTCCCTTTGTCTACACCTCTTTTCTCAACTTCACCCCCCCATCTTCTTTCTTCCTTCATCTTCATCAATCACTTCTAGTCCTTCCTCATCACTATCCTCGTCTTCTTCTTTCTTGCCCTCTTCTTCTCCCTCGATTGTAGGCATTGGAGGACCTTCATATCTCGTACCACTCCTCAACTCAATGGCCTTACAATTCTCCCTAGGGTTAATTTCCGTGGTTGATGGAAATTTACCCTTTAGATTGCTCCCACTTGATGAAGCCACTTGGCCTATCCGAACTCCAAATTCTTCATTTGGCTAGATATGGAAGTCACCGCATTTTCCATCTTCTCAAACTTCTCTTGAGTGCATCCCATGAATTTTGCCAAGATGTCTTCCAAATTAGGCTTGCCTTCATTATTTGGAGCTCGTGCACCCGGATCAAAACCGGGAGGGAATTGAACCGCCACTCTAGGGTTGGCATAGGAGAAGTTTTCATGCCTCCTCCAATTGTTGTTTGGAGCTTGACCTCCTTGTTGAGGCATGAATGGTGCTTGAGGTTGTGAAGAGGAATTTCCTTGAGCTCGATTTTGAAAAGGTGCTTGATACGGCCTTCCACTTTGGTAATTCCCTTGATACCCTCCTTGGAATTGATTTCCTTGGTATTGTGGCCTTCCCATGTAGTTCACTTCTTCCATCGGATTTTAACCTTGGCACATATCACCTTGGACAAACGGTTGGAGATTTCCACCTTGTTAAGATGTTAGAGCTCCAAATCTATCCATCATGGACATCATCATAGCTTTCATACATTCAATTTCTTCAATTTGAGACATCCTATGATGATTTCCCGGCTCACTTGAGCTTGAAATGAATCTTGAGCAATGTTCTCCATGATTTGATTCATCTCGATCACAGTACTTGGACCAAATAGACCCACTTGCACAAGCATTTAGAAAAGCTCGATCGGAATCATTGAGTCCGGTGTAGAAGTACATGATCGCTTGCTCATCGTGAAACCCATGTTGAGGACATGCTATCAAAAGGTTCCCGAATCTCTCCCACGCCGCAAAGAATCGACTCTCCACTTTTTGTCGAATTGCGAGATTGCTTCTTTGGCTTGTAAGGTCTTGGATGGAGGGTAGAACTTCATCAAAAACCTCTTGCTTAGATCCTCCCATGTTCTCACGGTCCCCGATAGAATTGAATTGAGCCAAGCTTTCGCTCTCCCGTAAGAGTGAATGAGAAGAGACGAAGCTTCTTTGCATCCTCCGAACACCATTGTATTTTATAGTGTCGGAGATCTCTAAAAATTGGGCCATGTGATTATGAGGATCTTCATTCTCATCCTTCCCCTCGAATTGCTTTTCTCTAAGCATCCTTAGCAAGGCCGGGCTAATCTCAAAATTGTTAGCCTCAATGCGAGGTCTAGCAATTTTATCATAGAACTCTCTCACTTGTGGCTCAAAGTACTCACGAAGTGGACGGCCTTGGGGTTGAGGCTCTTGAACGGTGGATTTTAAGCTTGTGGTTGATGAGGTGGTTCTTGAGGATAAGACATTTGGGGATATTGTGGGAAGTATTGTGTGGGTGGATAGTATGGGAATTGTGGGAATTGTGGGCCTTGTTGAGGGTAGGGATATGGTTGTTGTGGATATGGGAATTGATTTGGTGGATACCCTTTAGGAAATGGCCAACTTGAGCATTTTGTGGTTGGTTTCCATTACCCCTTGGTTCTCTAACACATTGTTTCCTCCATTACCATTGTCATTTTCATTTCCATTTCCGTTTCCATTTGGATTTGGATGGCCATTCCCTTCTTGAATCGGAGGATCACCGCCTCCTACTTCGTTTTCCATATCATTCCTAGCCTCCATTTCTCGCCTCTCTTGCTTCTCTACGATTACGTCCTCGATTTCTTCTTACTGTAGCCTCAATTTCGAGGTTGATAGGTTCGGGTTGAATACCACGAGACCTTGTGTTCATGCACCTACGAAAGAGACGAGTATCAAATTCCCACGAAACAATAAACCAAAACAAAAATAAAAATAAAGAAAGTAAAATGACACTACTAACACCACTCAACAAACTCTAAGTCCCTATTAGCACTCTAATTAGTTCCCGGCAACGGCGCCATTTTGGTTGCAGTTTTTTCGAGTAAGTATATTTAAGACACAACCAAGTTATCGAACCCAAAGGAACTAAGTCGAGCAAGGATCTCTAAAGCTAAGAGTTGGCATGGTATTATAGAGTCGGGATCGGGTATTCAAAATTAAATCTAAATTAAACAACTAAGAATAATCAACTAGCAAATTACCAAGAGATATCAAATACGAGAAATATGTGTTTGGGTGCAAATCACCAAGGAATCCTTAATTACGAATCACACATGATCGGGGTTTCAATTAACGAGGGATAATATGAGCTATCTAGCCAAAAATCATGTATTAACTGTACTTGACAAGCCTAGGTTTAATACATCGAATAAGCATGTAAGATAGTTTAGAGACGACACCCTAAGTCTCCTCACTTAATCACAAGAAATAAAATCGAGCAATTAACATATTCTTATGTAGGTTGTAATGAAAATTAACCAAGTCCTCTTGCGTTAATCCAATATTGAATTCAATCACCAAACCAAGCCTAACACCTAAGCATCAATTTAATAAATCAAATCTCTTTGAGCAAATTAAATCAATTAACAAAGGATCAAAACCTAATCTAGCAATTAAATCATGCAAATCACAATAGAATAATTAATCACCTCAATAAATGAAACACCCAATCACATGATCATCAAAATTAATTCATCCAAGGATCATCACACCCAAACACAAAAGGAATTTAGCCACTCATCATCAATTCAACCAAACCCATGAGAATTAAGAGAATTAAGGGAGAAGAAAGCATAAGAATTATGAAATAATCCACTAATAATTAAAAGAAAAAGGTATGGGTATCACCTTGAATGTGTTGAGACACTTGAATCAATTTAAATCTAAATCTAATTTGCAAGGAATTGAAATTGAAATTTAAGAACGCCTAATCTATGTGTGAATGTGTGTGTAGAGAAAGAATGAAAAAATATGTGTGTCAAGAATTTGAATTGTGCGTGAATATGTGTCGATCCCCTAAAAAAATCTGAAATTGGAAGATATAATGGGGTTTGAGGATTAATTTTAAAATATTGCAATTAAGCCCTCAAAATATGTGGAAATTGAGAAAAGAATGCGCGCCAATCGCACACTATTCACGTCTTCAACTTGTTTGGAGGAAAAATCACTCGGGTCGAGTTGGGAAGAGGGCCTTGGTCGAGTGAAACCTTACGGACAAATTCAGTCTTCACGACTCGGCTCGTTCGTGTACGCCTCGGTTCGAGTTGAGAAAATCACGCCTCGGATCGAGTTGTGGAGATCGAAGGCTTGGACGCCGAAATGAGGCGTGTCATGGTGGTGAAGCGTAGCACGAGGGGTTTTGGGCTTTGACGGCGGCGAACCGGCGCGACACAGGCGTGTGACGCGACGGCGATGGTTGGTGGTGGCCTGCTACAGCGCTGGTTGCTACCGCAATGGCGGTGAATCGATCTGTATTGGATCGGTGATGGGTGAAACGGCGGTGAACGGTGGTGGTTGAATCGTCGCGATTGACAGCGGAGAGTGGTGGTTGGAGGCTGTTTGGGGTTGATTGATGGTGGAAATTACTGCTGGTGATTTTGGTCTGCCGCTGGTGCGCTTCGGATTTGTGGAAAAACAATGGGTGAACTCATCCGATTTGTGGGTGTAGGGTATACTCGCTGGTGGGTGTATGCGCCAGTCTGATGGGTGCATGCGTCTGTTTTGTTTTGCCTACCACAACTTCGTTTGGCCGTATCTTCTCGTGTACGACATCCGTTTGACCCGATTCTTTTTGCGTTACGAAGCTCTCTTGGCCCTCTTTCCACCCATGAAATTTCTCCATTAATATGAATACATAAAATATCCTCAATTTGCACTCAAAATTGGCCTCAACCTACAAATTAAACACTCAAACCACCAAATCAAATAATTAAATGCAATTAGTCAATTAATTGTGAATTAACATGAAAATGATATCAAATTGAGACAATTAAGCACACAATAATCATGCAATTTTCACACTAATCAATGGTTCACCTCGCCTCGTGTCTTAGTCTACGATCTTGGTGACTGCCATTCATCGTCTTTAACTTCGCCTAACTTATTATGCCTGTCTTCATCTATCTTCTTGTCTTCGTCTGACTCTTTGTCCTCATCTGACTTCTCGTCTTCATCCGACTACTTGAGTATCCTAATCTAACTTTTGTACTTAGTTTATTTACATATCTTTACTACATCACTTACTATATAAAATTCTCCGCCTGGTCATCCTATTTTACATTTTAACTCATCAAAACTAAATACAACTTTCTTCCTAACACTTCATATTTTATCAACCTTGAAGTGTCCAGTCGTTTGCTAGTTTGTCTTCAGTCTTGACTTGTCTTCATCCTGTCTTCTTGTGCTTGTCCTTATCTCTGTCTCTTTGAACCTATCCTTATCTTTCTTTTCTTACTTAGTCTATTACAAGTTTTCAAAGACATCACCGGCTATACAAAGATTCAGCTTTGGTCATCCTATTTTACATTCATCTTAACTTCATCAAAACTAAATACATTTTTCTCATAACACCCATCTAGCACTAGGTTTAACGTCCTATGTCGGATGGAACTCAATGAGTTCATACTTCCCTTTTAACTTGGATATTAGGCACCTCCTTTGGGGACAGGATAGTCCTTATATCTCACCAATGTCTCTTTTGTCAAAAGATGACTTCCCCACTTATCTATAAGTACAAGCTTTCCACCAACTTGTACATCTTTCACGATCAAAATCTCTTTCTTCTTGAGTCTCTCAACCCCTAGCAATCCACTCCATTTCGATTCACTCCACACAACTTCATCTCCAATCCCGAAGCCTTTCTCTTTCTTTCTCTCTTTTGATGTTCTTCTTCTCTCCAACACCCCCAAACTTACAACTTGCTCAAGTTTGGACACCTTTTCACTCATTCTTCCTTCCTTTATCTCCAGAATCAATCAAAGGTGATTGTAGAGACTTCTCCTCCCTAAGACCAACAAGTGAAAAACAAGACTTATTAGCATTTGAATTACAAGATGAGATAAGATGATCATGAATTTAAGAAGTAGAAGAGTTAGTATCATCCTTATCCTCTTGAGGGCACAAGTCAACAATCTCAATGAAGTTATATTTCTTCTTCTCCAAAGGAGTGGATGATTGGATCCAACCACATTCCTTATCACTAGAAGCATCTTCCAATAATGGACCCCTTGAAAATGTAATCTTTTCTCCATTGAAATTCAAATTAAGCTCACCTTTCTCCACATTGATCTTAGCCATCCTGGTTGCAAGGAAAGGTCTACCAAGAATTAAGGGCACGTCACCTTCTTCCTTCATATCAAGCACAATAAAATCTACCAGAAAGATGAACTTGTCAACTCTCACTAGCACATCTTCAATTATCCCTTTAGGATGAGTAATGATTTGTTCGCCAATTGAAGATTGATAGTAGTAGGGATCACCTCTCCTAGCCCTAATCGATTAAATATGGAGAGAGGCATCACATTGATACTTGCTCCCAAGTCACATAAGTCTTGTACATTGCCATTTTCACTAATCTCACACGGAATGATAAAACTCCCGGATCCTTGATCTTTTGAGGAAGATGTCTTTCTAGAATTGCATTACACTCCAACCAAATTGATTGTCCCCTTGTCAACCCATTTCTTCTTCTTAGACATAATCTCCTTCAAGAATTTCATGTAGTAAAGCATTTGCTCAAGGGCATCTAGGAGTGGAATATCAACATGCAACCTCTTGAAAACTTCCATGAACTTGCCAAATTGCTCATCTAGCTTCTTCTTCATAAATCTTTGAGGATATGGAACCGAGATAGGAGTCATTGGTACCCCCACACATCATTAGGGTACTCTTCTTTCTTCTTCTCTCGCAACTCCTTTGCTAGCTTCCATTTCGGGATTTTCTTTGGAATTTCCCCTTCTTCCATTTTCTCCTCTTCAACCTTTTCTTTCTCATAACCCTCTCTTTCTTTCTCTTGATTCTCCTCTTCAATCACCTCTTTCTCCTCTTTTTTTGCACCTTCTTTGTCATCCTTTTGCATTTTCATATCAATAAGATTGATCAATGGGCTGATAAACCCACTAATAGATATTACTATTACAGTAAGACCTACTCCTATCGATGTTTTAAATGAAGAACAAGAGTATATTATCAATAATAGTTACAGTGGTAGAAATATCTACGAATGGAAAATTGATGGTTTTACTTGAAAAACAAATTTATAATACGATGCATAGAATGTTAATGTATTCTACTGTTTGTAAAACCAATGGTAATACCGATAAAAATATTGCTAAAATGATAGTTTCTGGATTTGTCAACTTAAAGGTTGGTGGGATCATTATTTGTCTCAAGAAAATAGAGATTATATTCTTAATAATATAAAAAATGAGAATAATGCCGATGTTGAAAATGCCATTTATACTTTGATAATTAATATTATTGAGCATTTCACAGAAGATATTCGATAATAGCGATAATATTCGTACTTTATTACAAAATCGAGATGTAAAACACTCACAAATTTTAGATGGTATAAAGATACTTTTCTCAAGAGAGTTATGGAACTTCCCGAGAGTAATACTTCTCACCGAAATCAAAATTTGTTGATGGTCTTATTTTATTTATTTGCCGAAAGAATAAGGAATAAATTACGTGGTAATAATATTCAAATTCCTTATGATGATTTTACCTACGGTAAATTAATCAAGATTTCTTGTATCCAAGAAGGTTTAAATTTATGTAATGAAATAAAATTAAACCAATGATTAAAAGACAATTTGTCTAAAGAAAGCAATTAGGCCAATTTTGTGATCAATTTGCTATGGATATGCCTAATTCTAGTAAAACTAGAAAAGATAAACCCGATAAGAAATCTAAAAATTTTGATAGAGTTTATAAAAGAAAAAATCTTCTAAAAGGAAAATCGAAAGACATTTTCTTCAAAACAAAAAGAGAAGAGGATAAAAATGTAAAAACAAACTAATTGTTTGTCATAAATGTCAGAAAGTTGGTCATTATGCTCGTAATTGTTGGGTTAAAAAGAAGATTAATAATCTTCGATTGATGAAAACACAAAAGACATGTTTTACAAAGTCTTATTAAAGTCGATGAATCGATCAATCGTAATCAATCAAATATCAATTATATTCGGAAAATTCAGAAATATCTGAAAATGAAAAGGTTAAAGCTTTGGAACAAGAGTCGGTAATATCCGATTCAGAGAATTCAGAAAGTAATATGGGAAAGTGTAATTGTCGGGATGATGAAGTTTATAGACTTCTTTCCCAAATGAAAAATTTAGAAATAAATGTTTTAGATCATAGTAATACTATGGAATTATTGAGATCAATAAAAGATCCTAAATTAAGATCTCAAATTATTGATCATTTGGATGATACTCCAACTACTTCTAATAATATTAGAAATACTTATGCATTTGATAAAAGTCATAATATACGGGTTTCGATGAACCTTATTTTATGAGTAAAGTTTATCAAATGTTAAAAGAAAAACAAGAGATTAAAACTCCTACTTCTTTAAATGATTTAAGTATAGAAGTAGAAAATCTCAAAAGAGAAATTAAATTTCTTAAACAAAATAATATTATTTTAGAAAAAGATTAGAAAATCTTGAAGATAAAGAAAAAGGAAAAATAATTGTTCCTGAAAATAAAATTGATAATAATTTTCTTAATAAAATGGATATTTTTATTACTCAAAAGTGGTATGTTAGGATTACTCTTTTAATTGATAATTTTTATTCTAAAGATTTTATTGCACTTGTTGATAGCGGTGCAGATCTTAATGTTATACAGAAGGATTAATCCCTACTAGATATTTTGAAAAAACTACACACACTTTATCACATGCGGTGGTAAAAACCTTGATATAGAGTTTAAATTACCAAAAGCATATGTTTGTGTAGATAAAAATGTATTTCAACAAGTTTTTACTTGTAAAAATATTTCTAACCAAGTTATACTTGGATCTCCTTTTATTCAAAAGATATATCCTTTAATAAAGGTTGATAATAGTGGAATTATTGGAACTTTTGATCACAAACCAATAGTTCTTAAATTTATTGAAAAACCCTTTGCAAAAATTTTACATAATATGTTTGATAATATTAAAATAAAAGAAAACCAATTAAATTTTTAAAACAAGAGATTACTATTTTATCCATTGAGGATAATTTGAAAATCCTAAATTGCAGGAAAAAATTAAATTTATTCATAATCGATGAGTTTAGAAATTTGTAATGATCTTCCAAATGCTTTTTGGAATAGAAAAAAACATATTGTTTCGTTACCTTATGAAGAAAATTTTACAGAGGATAAAATTCCTACTAAAGCAAGACCTTGTCAAATGAATTCTGATTATATGGAATTATGCAAAAAGAGATTAAATCTTTATTAGAAAAGAATATTATTTCTACTTCTCAATCACCGTGGTCTTGTACCGCTTTTTATGTTAATAAGCATTCTCGAACAAGAAAGAGGTGTACCCAGATTGGTTATTAATTATAAACCTCTTAATAGAGTCTTAAAATGGATAAGACATCCTATTCCTAACAAGAAGGATCTTCTTGACAAAGTTATATGATTCTATTATATTTTCTAAATTCGATTTAAAGTCCTGGATTTTGGCGATTCAAATTGATAATCACTGACAGATATAAAACTGCTTTTAATGTTCCTTTTGGACATTATGAATGGAATGTTATGCCATTTGGTTTAAAAAATGCTCCTTCGAATTCCAAAAATTATGAATGATATTTTTATTCCTTATAGTGAATTTATGGTTGTTTATATTGATGATATATTAATATTTTCAAAATATTGAAACTCATTTTAAACATTTAGAAATTTTTAAAAGAGTTGTTATTCGTAATGGTTTGGTTATATCTAAACCAAAAATGTTATTATTCCAAACTACCATTAAATTTTTGGGTTATAATATTGAAAAGGGTAATATTATTCCTATCAATAGAAGTATTGAATTTGCTTCTAAATTCCCGATGATATTACAGATAAAACTCAATTACAGAGATTTTTAGGAAGTCTGAATTATATTTCCCCTTATTATAAAATCTTGCAGCAGAATCGCTATATTATATGACAGATTAAAAGAATCCCAAGCCTTGGTGTAATGATCATACCAATGTCGTTAAAAGAATTAAGGAAAAGGTAAAATATTTACCTTGCTTATCTATTGCAAATCCCAAATGGGATAAAATTATTGAAACAGATGCTTGATATTGGATATGGAGGTATTTTAAAACAAATTGATATTAATAAAAAAGAATATTTAGTTAGATTTTATTCGAAAATGGAATAATAGTCGAAAAATTATGCTACTATAGCAAAAGAAATTCTAGCTATAGTAAAGTGTGTTTTAAAATTTCAAGATGATTTATATAATCGAAATTTATTATTAAAACTGATTGCAAAGCAATGAAACATATGTTTAATAAAGATTTTAAACATGATGTCTCTAAGCAAATGTTTGCTAGGTGGCGAGCTCATTTAGCCCCATTTGATTTTGAAATTATTTATAAAAAAGGAGAAGAAAATTCTCTCCCGATTATTTAACTCGTGAATATCTGTCATGAATTTTGCAGATATGCAGTGCCGAGGCCGAGGATCTTTCCCTTATAGGGGAAGAGGTGGACGAGGTCAAAATAATATTCGCACAACACGGAAAGCAAAAATTGGTTGCTTCAAAAATTGTAAATCTTTCGATGATGATTTGTCATACCAAGAATTTCTTAAATGGAAGAAATCTCAAGGAAGTAATACTTCTAAATCTATGGAGGAATCTACATCCTCTCCAGACATCTCATCCTACGCAAATATTGTTGCGAAGATGAAAAAGATCCTAATAAAGGATTTTTTAAGAAGGAGAAAGAAGAGACTATCTTCTTAATCAGTAATACCGATTTAAAATGGGAAAATACTCCCCGGAAAATCCTTGAAAGATACATATCTACCCAGGATTTAATGCAGGGGTTTATAAATACCGAAGTTATTATGAGAATATTCTCAATAATAGTCATTCATGTGAAATAACACATATGACAAGTGGAAACCAAAAAGAAATTTATAATTTCTCCAAGATTATTATCAAGCAGCTAATTTCACCAAGAATGGGGAATATCTCCATTTGTGGAAAAATCCTTTACAAATGGGTAATAATGCCATTATAAAATATAATTATTGGGATTATATTCAAGCTTTTGAAAAAGTTTTTTATTATCAATATGATAAAAAGAAGCATACTTGGATGATAAAGGTATGTGATAGAGTTTATAACTCGAAAATACCAAATTGGTTCGTAAGATGGTGGCGTAAATTTGGTCCATCGTAAGAGATTCTTCCGCATTAATGCTTATAGACTTCAAAGAATATAAACATATTAGTCCAAAATTGGAATCTATTGCTAATAGCAATATGTTTGTATCATGGGAAGCCCCTATGCACTTCTTTTCTTGAATTCTCCATTCCATGGATTTGGAAATGGGAAGTTAAAGTTGGTAATACTAACGAAATTCCTTGTTTAAAAAGAATTTTTATACAAAATTCTGGGAAAAAATGGTTAAAATTGACCCAAGTACTAAAGAATGTTTTGGTATTGATACTATTAATAAAATAATTGATACATGCATGACTTATAGCCAAGAGAAAAAGAAAATGACAATTAGTCACTAAAAATAATATTTCTAGAAAACTAATGAGAAGTGTGGATAAATTATCCAAACAAGAAATGATTGAGTTATATCTTAATGAATGAAAGAAGAATTACTTCATGATCTTGATGACGAAGAAGATATTATTTCAGATCTTCAAAAGGAGTATCAATGCAAGAAGCTCAAGATCCTAATGAAGGACTACTTTCCGATGACGAAATGGAAAGATTGCTCCAAGAAATTGACAAAGATAAATCATCTGCAAGAAAAGACAAGAAAAATTGAGAAAACGGCGTAAATAAGTGAAGACCGACAAGATATCGCTCATATACAGAAACAAACAAGATTTATGCAGCTTAATATACTGTTTAAACAGTAATTTTACTGTTCACTTTTGACTTTTTGAACAATAATTATTGTTCACTGTTCATTTTTGTTTTTTAAATTTTCGCTTGAAGTCCGCTCTCTATATATGGCGGCTCTCTCTTTGTTTGAAAGCGGAAGCCGACGCCCTTTCTCTCTCCCCTTTTCTCTCCTGTAAAAATTCTCTCCCGTAAAATCTACTTCATAAATAAGAAAAAGTTTGTTTATATAGAGGTGCGCTCCGAGAACCCGTAAGTTTTCTTTTCTTTTATTATTTTCTTTCTAAGGATGAGCCTAATAGGCTAGATCCTTAGTGTTAAAATTATGTCCGAACTATTTAAGTTCATATCATCTATTGTTTTTATAACTTAGTTCTCAAATATGACAACTAAGTGATATAATCTATGGATCAACACGTTATTTCAATACGTTATTTCTAGAATCAATATGTTGGGTCGAATCAAAGGTTGAATTAAATAAGCGGCCTAATATGAGTATTTGGAATCTGTGGGAACGCATTTTACTGCTTTGCCGATTGGGAATGGTCATGTTAAGGCGTGGCGGTGTCCTTTGATTTCCTTAATACTTATATTGGATGACGGATATTTAATTTCGTGATTCCTTGTCTCATTTGTAATTATTCCTTAACAATAAGATTCTAGTTTAACAACACGATTCAACAATACGATTCAAGGCTTATATGACTTTGTTGGAATTATCTCGGTGACTTTGGTATAAAAGATTGCTCCAAGAAATGGACAAAGATAAATCATCTGCAAGAAAAGACAAGAAAAATTGAGAAAACGCGAGAAATAAGTGAAGACCGACAAGATACTGTTTCATATACGGTAAACAAACAAGATATTTGTATGCTTAATATCTTTGTTTAAACAGTAATTTTACTGTTCACTTTTGACTTTTGAACAATAATTATTGTTCACTGTTCATTTTTGTTTTTTAAATTTTCGTTTGAAGTCCGCTCTCTATATATGGCGGCTCTCTCTTTGTTTGAAAGCGGAAGCCGACGCCCTTTCTCTCTCCCTTTTCTCTCCTGTAAAAATTCTCTCCCGTAAAATCTACTTCATAAATAAGAAAAAGTTTGTTTATATAGAGGTGCGCCTCCGAGAACCCGTAAGTTTTCTTTTCTTTTATTATTTTCTTTCTAAGGATGAGCCTAATAGGCTAGATCCTTAGTGTTAAAATTATGTCCGAACTATTTAAGTTCATATCATCTATGGTTTTTATAACTTAGTTCTCAAATATGACAACTAAGTGATATAATCTATGGATCAACACGTTGTTTCAATACGTTATTTCTAGAATCAATATGTTGGGTCGAATCGAAAGGTTGAATTAAATAATCGGCCTAATATGAGTATTTGGAATCTATGGGAACGCATTTTGCCTGTTTTGCCGATTGGGAATGGTGTTAAGGCGTGGCGGTGTCCTTTGATTTCCTTAATACTTATATTGGATGACGGATATTTAATTTCGTGATTCCTTGTCTCGCATTTGTAATTATTCCTTAACAATAAGATTCTAGTTTAACAACACGATTCAACAATACGATTCAGGCTTATATGACTTTGTTGGAATTATCCGGGTGACTTTGGTATCAGAGCCAAGTTTTATGTTCTTATTTAGGGATGATATAATTTTAACACTACCTTTATGATGTTTGACAAGAATTCGTTAAGAATAGCTTAAACATGGAGTATGATATACCCCATGATTTAGATTTATTAAGTAAGTGGACAATTCCAAAAATCAATCCTAAGGTTATTTATAAATTAGGAACTTTTGAAAAATTGGGTTTAAAACAAGTTGTTAAAACAATCAAGAGTCCATTCCTATTAATAATGAAGAAGTAATAATAAAATTACTTCAAAAGATATTTTGCCTTATAAAAAGATAATAAATTTCTTCATATTGGTTTAGTACAAATTGCTTTTAAACCATTAACCTTAGAAGGTTTGCCGGAAAGCTTTATTGCAGCCTTTACGTGATGGTAGAAACTTAAATTGGAAACAATCTTTAATGGGCATTATACAATCCAGCTTGGCACATGGTCCATTTTATTTTGATGTGTACCCCAATTTGCGATTATCTTTAACTGATCCTAATATTTATGATGCTTGAACATTAAATGTTAAAATTCATGGTTATAATTATGTTTTAGGATCTGAAGTTATCTGTATTTGTTACGAGAATTTATTATAAACCTTTATTTACTTTGAATCCTCATTGCAAAATAAAGGATAAAGGTCATTAATGAAACGGTTTTAATTGAAACAAATTTTCATAGGTCTAATATTATAACTAGAAGATCTATAAAATGGGAGGAAATTGCTTTCCCTGAAAATTGGATTATTGAAAGAGCGGTTAATCCTCAACCCGCTATTGCATCAAATTTGTTAAATGTTTTTCAAACCACGTAATGAACCGTTAATATACGAGTTTGACAATTTGATAAAAGTAGATCCCAATCTTTGAGATCTCCTTCTTTACACTCTTACATTTCTCCAATTGATTATATTGTGGAAACTCCTTCCAGAGCTTCTACTTCTCAAATCAGAAAAGTCTAAATTAAGTGATGAGAATAATTAAAATGACAGATTAATGAATTGCATATTGGCAAAGAAAATATGGTTAAAGGTGTTAATCACCGCTATATGGAGACAATGTCCGAAATGAGTTTTCCTTGATTTATGGATTTAAACTTACTCGATATTGATTTCAGCCACAGCTCGAAGCTTTGAAAAATTATTTCTAATGAATTTAGATTACCCAAATGGGAATCTTTTAGAAATTGCTTTTGAAAACTTCATGATACTTGAAAAACAAATTATTCAAAATCAATTTTATAAAAAATGTGAAGAAAGCGAAAACAATGATATTGTTTGTTCCTTGGTTTATGTCTACTTATGTAGACCAATATATTTCTGTTTTAGAAAGAAATTATAAATTAATCGATGGACAAATTATTAATACCGATTTTCCACCCACCGATCCTTTTCAAATTGAAAATGAAAATCAAGTTTGTAATTTTTAGCATTCGCTAAACTATTTGAAAATGATGTTTTACAAATAACTAGTAAACATATAAATGCATTAATACAACAAAATAATTATGCAAATTTATTTTTGAATGTGTTGGGAGAACAAATTCTTTCTCTTCATAAAAAAATTGATAATGTTATCATTCTTATGAATTTCCAAAAACATGAAGCGAAGGTCATTGATACTTCATTGCTACTCCTAGTATGCAACCCTCCTACTATAAAAGATTTTAAATTAGAATCTATTTCCGAATTGGAAAAGTTATTGGAAGAAAAATTCTCAAAATTTTCACTAAATACTTTGAATGAAGAATTAGAAAAAATTTAGAAATCAATCCTAATTATAAAGAGGTTGTCCAAGATCATATCAATAAGATTGATCAATGGGCTGATAAACCCACTAATAGATATTACTATTACGTAAGACCTACTCCTATCGATGTTTTAAATGAAGAACAAGAGTATATTATCAATAATAGTTACATGGTAGAAATATCTACGAATGGAAAATTGATGGTTTTACCGAAAAACAAATTTATAATACGATGCATAGAATGTTAATGTATTCTCTTGTTTGTAAAACCAATGGTAATACCGATAAAAATATTGCTAAAATGATAGTTTCGGATTTGCCGCCAACTTAAAGGTTGGTGGGATCATTATTTGTCTCAAGAAAATAGAGATTATATTCTTAATAATATAAAAATGAGAATAATGTCGATGTTGAAAATGCCGTTTATACTTTGATAATTAATATTATTGAGCATTTCACAGAAGATATTCGATAATAGCGATAATATTCGTACTTTATTACAAAATCCGAGATGTAAAACACTCATGATTTTAGATGGTATAAAGATACTTTTCTCAAGAGAGTTATGGAACTTCCCGAGAGTAATACTTCTCACCGGGAAATCAAAATTTGTTGATGGTCTCGCCTTATTTATTTCTTTGAAAGAATAAGGAATAAATTACGTGGTAATAATATTCAAATTCCTTATGATGATTTTACCTACGGTAAATTAATCAAGATTTGTATCCAAGAAGGTTTAAATTTATGTAATGAAATAAAATTAAACCAACAGATTAAAAGACAAAATTTGTCTCGAAAGAAAGCAATTAGGCCAATTTTGTGATCAATTTGCTATGGATATGCCTAATTCTAGTAAAACTAGAAAAGATAAACCCGATAAGAAATCTAAAAATTTTGATAGAGTTTATAAAAGAAAAATCTTCTAAAAGGAAAATCGAAAGACATTTTCTTCGAAAACAAAAAGAGAAGAGGATAAAAATGTAAAAACAAACTAATTGTTTGTCATAAATGTCAGAAAGTTGGTCATTATGCTCGTAATTGTTGGGTTAAAAGAAGATTAATAATCTTCGATTGATGAAAACACAAAAGACATGTTTTACAAAGTCTTATTAAAGTCGATGAATCGATCAATCGAATCGTAATCAAATACCGAATTATATTCGAAAATTCAGAAATATCGAAAATGAAAAGGTTAAAGCTTTGGAACAAGAGTCGGTAATATCGATTCAGAGAATTGAGAAAGTGATATGGGCAAGTGTAATTGTCGGGATGATGAAGTTTATAGACTTCTTTCCCAAATGAAAAATTTAGAAATAAATGTTTTAGATCATAGTAATACTATGGAATTATTGAGATCAATAAAAGATCCTAAATTAAGATCTCAAATTATTGATCATTTGGATGATACTCCAACTACTTCTAATAATATTAGAAATACTTATGCATTTGATAAAAGTCATAATATACGGGTTTCGATGAACCTTATTTTATGAGTAAAGTTTATCAAATGTTAAAAGAAAAACAAGAGATTAAAACTCCTACTTCTTTAAATGATTTAAGTATAGAAGTAGAAAATCTCAAAAGAGAAATTAAATTTCTTAAACAAAATAATATTATTTTAGAAAAAGATTAGAAAATCTTGAAGATAAAGAAAAAGGAAAAATAATTGTTCCCGAAAATAAAATTGATAATAATTTTCTTAATAAAATGGATATTTTTATTACTCAAAAGTGGTATGTTAGGATTACTCTTTTAATTGATAATTTTTATTCTAAAGATTTTATTGCACTTGTTGATAGCGGTGCGAGATCTTAATGTTATACAGAAGAATTAATCCCTACTAGATATTTTGAAAAACTACACACACTTTATCACATGCCGGTGGTAAAAACCTTGATATAGAGTTTAAATTACCAAAAGCATATGTTTGTGTAGATAAAAATGTATTTCAACAAGTTTTTACTTGTAAAAATATTTCTAACCAAGTTATACTTGGATCTCCTTTTATTCAAAAGATATATCCTTTAATAAAGGTTGATAATAGTGGAATTATTGGAACTTTTGATCACAAACCAATAGTTCTTAAATTTATTGAAAAACCCTTTGCAAAAATTTTACATAATATGTTTGATAATATTAAAATAAAAGAAAACCAATTAAATTTTTTTAAAACAAGAGATTACTATTTTATCCATTGAGGATAATTTGAAAAATCCTAAATTGCAGGAAAAAATTAAATTTATTCATAATCGTATGAGTTTAGAAATTTGTAATGATCTTCCAAATGCTTTTGGAATAGAAAAACATATTGTTTCGTTACCTTATGAAGAAAATTTTACGAGAGGATAAAATTCCTACTAAAGCAAGACCTTGTCAAATGAATTCTCGATTATATGGAATTATGCAAAAAGTGATTAAATCTTTATTAGAAAAGAATATTATTTCTACTTCTCAATCACCGTGGTCTTGTATCGCTTTTTATGTTAATAAGCATTCTGAACAAGAAAGAGGTGTACCCAGATTGGTTATTAATTATAAACCTCTTAATAGAGTCTTAAAATGGATAAGACATCCTATTCTTAACAAGAAGGATCTTCTTGACGAGGTTATATGATTCTATTATATTTTCTAAATTCGATTTAAAGTCTGGATTTTGGTATTCAAATTGATACGACGAGATATAAAACCGCTTTTAATGTTCCTTTTGGACATTATGAATGGAATGTTATGCCATTTGGTTTAAAAATGCTCCTTAATTCCGTAAAATTATGAATGATATTTTTATTCCTTATAGTGAATTTATGGTTGTTTATATTGATGATATATTAATATTTTCAAAATATTGAAACTCATTTTAAACATTTAGAAATTTTTAAAAGAGTTGTTATTCGTAATGGTTTGGTTATATCTAAACCAAAAATGTTATTATTCCAAACTACCATTAAATTTTTGGGTTATAATATTGAAAAGGGTAATATTATTTCTATCAATAGAAGTATTGAATTTGCTTCTAAATTCCCGATGATATTACGGATAAAACTCAATTACAGAGATTTTTAGGAAGTCTCAATTATATTTCCCCTTATTATAAAAATCTTGCGGCGAATCTTGCTATATTATATAATGATTAAAAGAATCCCAAGCCTTGGTGTAATGATCATACCAATGTTTGTTAAAAGAATTAAGGAAAAGGTAAAATATTTACCTTGCTTATCTATTGCAAATCCCAAATGGGATAAAATTATTGAAACAGATGCTTGAGATATTGGATATGGAGGTATTTTAAAACAAATTGATATTAATAAAAAGAATATTTAGTTAGATTTTATTCTCGAAAATGGAATAATAGTCGGAAAAATTATGCTACTATAGCAAAAGAAATTCTAGCTATAGTAAAGTGTGTTTTAAAATTTCAAGATGATTTATATAATCGTAAATTTATTATTAAAATCGACAGTAAAGCAAAATAAACATATGTTTAATAAAGATTTTAAACATGATGTCTCTAAGCAAATGTTTGCTAGGTGGCGAGCTCATTTAGCCCCATTTGATTTTGAAATTATTTATAAAAAGGAGAAGAAAATTCTCTCCCGATTATTTAACTCGTGAATATCTGTCATGAATTTTGCGAGATATGCGAGGCCGAGAGGCCGAGGATCTTTCCCTTATAGGGGAAGAGGTGGACGAGGTCAAAATAATATTCTCGCACAACACGGAAAGCAAAAATTAGTTGCTTCAAAAATTGCAAATCTTTACGATGATGATTTGTCATACCAAGAATTTCTTAAATGGAAGAAATCTCAAGGAAGTAATACTTCTAAATCTATGGAGGAATCTACATCCTCTCCGGACATCTCATCCTACGCAAATATTGTTGCGAGAAGATGAAAAAGATCCTAATAAAGGATTTTTAAGAAGGAGAAAGAAGAGACTATCTTCTTAATCGGTATCTTGATTTAAAATGGGAAAATACTCTGGAAAATCCTTGAAAGATACATATCTACCTGGATTTAATGCGGGGTTTATAAATACCGAAGTTATTATGAGAATATTCTCAATAATAGTCATTCATGTGAAATAACACATATGACAAGTGGAAACCAAAAAGAAATTTATAATTTCTCCAAGATTATTATCAAGCGGCTAATTTCGGTGAAGAATGGGAATATCTCCATTTGTGGAAAAATCCTTTACAATTGGTAATAATGCCATTATAAAATATAATTATTGGGATTATATTCAAGCTTTTGAAAAAGTTTTTATTATCAAAATGATAAAAAGAAGCATACTTGGATGATAAAGGTATGTGATAGAGTTTATAACCTCGAAATACCAAATTGGTTCGAAGATGGTGGCGTAAATTTGGTCCATCGAGAAGAGATTCTTCCGTAATTAATGCTTATAGACTTCAAAGAATATAAACATATTAGTCCAAAATTGGAATATATTGCTAATAGCAATATGTTTGTATCATGGGAAGCCCCTATGCACTTCTTTCTTGAATTCTCCATTCCATGGATTTGGAAATGGGAAGTTAAAGTTGGTAATACTAACGAAATTCCTTGTTTAAAAAGAATTTTTATACAAAATTCTGGGAAAAATGGTTAAAATTGACCCAAGTACTAAAGAATGTTTTGGTATTGATACTATTAATAAAATAATTGATACATGCATGACTTATAGCCAAGAGAAAAAGAAAAAGCAGACAATTAGTCACTAAAAATAATATTTCTAGAAAACTAATGAGAAGTGTGGATAAATTATCCAAACAAGAAATGATTGAGTTATATTTTAATGTAATGAAAGAAGAATTACTTCATGATCTTGATGACGAAGAAGATATTATTTCGAATCTTCAAAAGGAGTATCAATGCAAGAAGCTCAAGATCCTAATGAAGGACTACTTTCCGATGACGAAATGGAAAGATTGCTCCAAGAAATGGACAAAGATAAATCATCTCGCAAGAAAGATTGCTCCAGACTTTAAATCGAATTTAGAAAATATAATAAAGTCATATAAGCCTGAATCGTATTGTTGAATCGTGTTGTTAAACTAGAATCTTATTGTTAAGGAATAATTACAAATGCGAGACAAGGAATCACGAAATTAAATATCCGTCATCCAATATAAGTATTAAGGAAATCAAAGGACACCGCCACGCCTTAACAGACCATTCCCAATCGGCAAAACAGGCAAAATGCGTTCCCACGCATTCCAAATACTCATATTAGGCCGATTATTTAATTCAACCTTTCGTATTCGACCCAACATATTGATTCTAGAAATAACGTATTGAAACAACGTGTTGATCCATAGATTATATCACTTAGTTGTCATATTTGAGAACTAAGTTATAAAAACCATAGATGATATGAACTTAAATAGTTCGGACATAATTTTAACACTAAGGATCTAGCCTATTAGGCTCATCCTTAGAAAGAAAATAATAAAAGAAAAGAAAACTTACGGGTTCTCGGAGGGCGCACCTCTATATAAACAAACTTTTTCTTATTTATGAAGTAGATTTTACAGGAGAGAATTTTTACGGGAGAGAAAAGGGGAGAGAGAAAGGGCGTCGACTTCCGCTTTCAAACAAAGAGAGCCGCCATATATAGAGAGCGGACTTCAAAGCGAAAATTTAAAAATAAAAATGAACAAAGGAACAATAATTATTGTTCAAAAAGTCAAAAGTGAACAGTAAAATTACTGTTTAAACAGTATATTAACTGTACAAATACTGTTTGTTTCTTGTATATGAACAAGATCTTGTCGGTCTTCACTTATTTCGCCGTTTTCTCAATTTTTCTTGTCTTTTCTTGCAGATGATTTATCTTTGTCCATTTCTTGGAGCAATCTTTCCATTTCGTCATCGGAAAGTAGTCCTTCATTAGGATCTTGAGCTTCTTGCATTGATACTCCTTTTGAAGATTCGTAAATAATATCTTCTTCGTCATCAAGATCATGAAGTAATTCTTCTTTCATTCTCGTTAAGATATAACTCAATCATTTCTTGTTTGGATAATTTATCCACACTTCTCATTAGTTTTCTAGAAATATTATTTTTAGTGACTAATTGTCTGCATTTTCTTTTTCTCTTGGCTATAAGTCATGCATGTATCAATTATTTTATTAATAGTATCAATACCAAAACATTCTTTAGTACTTGGGTCAATTTTAACCATTTTTTCCCAGAATTTTGTATAAAAATTCTTTTTAAACAAGGAATTTCGTTAGTATTACCAACTTTAACTTCCCATTTCCAAATCCATGGAATGGAGAATTCAAGAAAGAAGTGCATAGGGGCTTCCCATGATACAAACATATTGCTATTAGCAATAGATTCCAATTTTGGACTAATATGTTTATATTCTTTGAAGTCTATAAGCATTAATTCTGGAAGAATCTCTTCGATGGACCAAATTTACGCCACCATCTTCCGAACCAATTTGGTATTTCGAGTTATAAACTCTATCACATACCTTTATCATCCAAGTATGCTTCTTTTATCATTTTGATAATAAAAACTTTTTCAAAAGCTTGAATATAATCCCAATAATTATATTTTATAATGGCATTATTACCGTGTAAAGGATTTTTCCACAAATGGAGATATTCCCCATTCTTCAAATTTAAATTAGCTGCTTGAAAATAATCTTGGAGAAATTATAAATTTCTTTTTGGTTTCCACTTGTCATATGTGTTATTTCACATGAATGACTATTATTGAGAATATTCTCATAATAACTTCGGTATTTATAAACCCCTGCATTAAATCCCCGGGTAGATATGTATCTTTCAAGGATTTTCGAGGAGTATTTTCCCATTTTAAATCAAGATACCGATTAAGAAGATAGTCTCTTCTTTCTCCTTCTTAAAAATCCTTTATTAGGATCTTTTTCATCTTCTGCAACAATATTTGCGTAGGATGAGATGTCTGGAGAGGATGTAGATTCCTCCATAGATTTAGAAGTATTACTTCCTTGAGATTTCTTCCATTTAAGAAATTCTTGGTATGACAAATCATCATCGAAAGATTTGCAATTTTTGAAGCAACCAATTTTTGCTTTCCGTGTTGTGCAGAATATTATTTTGACCTCGTCCACCTCTTCCCCTATAAGGAAAGATCCTCGGCCTCCGGCCTCGCATATCTCGCAAAATTCATGACAGATATTCACGAGTTAAATAATCGTGGAGAGAATTTTCTTCTCCTTTTTATAAATAATTTCAAAATCAAATGGGGCTAAATGAGCGCCACCTAGCAAACATTTGCTTAGAGACATCATGTTTAAAATCTTTATTAAACATATGTTTATTTGCTTTGCAATCGATTTTAATAATAAATTTACGATTATATAAATCATCTTGAAATTTTAAAACACACTTTACTATAGCTAGAATTTCTTTTGCTATAGTAGCATAATTTTTCGACTATTATTCCATTTTCCGAATAAAATCTAACTAAATATTCTTTTTTATTAATATCAATTTGTTTTAAAATACCTCCATATCCAATATCCGAAGCATCTGTTTCAATAATTTTATCCCATTTGGGATTTGCAATAGATAAGCAAGGTAAATATTTTACCTTTTCCTTAATTCTTTTAACGGCATTGGTATGATCATTACCCCAAGGCTTGGGATTCTTTTTTAATCTGTCATATAATATAGCAAAGATTCACGCAAGATTTTTATAATAAGGGGAAATATAATTCGACTTCCTAAAAATCTCTGTAATTGAGTTTTATATGTAATATCATCGAGGAATTTAGAAGCAAATTCAATACTTCTATTGATAGGAATAATATTACCCTTTTCAATATTATAACCCAAAAATTTAATGGTAGTTTGGAATAATAACATTTTTGGTTTAGATATAACCAAACCATTACGAATAACAACTCTTTTAAAAATTTCTAAATGTTTAAAATGAGTTTCAATATTTTTTGAAAATATTAATATATCATCAATATAAACAACCATAAATTCACTATAAGGAATAAAAATATCATTCATAATTTTACGGAATTCGTAAGGAGCATTTTTTAAACCAAATGGCATAACATTCCATTCATAATGTCCAAAAGGAACATTAAAATCAGTTTTATATCTGTCGGCCAGATTCAATTTGAATCTGCCAAAATCCATATAACTGTCAAGAAGATCCTTCTTGTTAGGAATAGGATGTCTTATCCATTTTAAGACTCTATTAAGAGGTTTATAATTAATAACCAATCTGGGTACACCTCTTTCTTGTTCAGAATGCTTATTAACATAAAAAGCGATACAAGACCACGGTGATTGAGAAGTAGAAATAATATTCTTTTCTAATAAAGATTTAATCTCTTTTTGCATAATTCCATATAATCGAATTCATTTGACAAGGTCTTGCTTTAGTAGGAATTTTATCCTCTCAGTAAAATTTTTTTCATAAGGTAACGAAACAATATGTTTTTTTCTATTCCAAAAAGCATTTGGAAGATCATTACAAATTTCTAAACTCATCTGATTATGAATAAATTTAATTTTTTTCTGCAATTTAGGATTTTTCAAATTATCCTCAATTGATAAAATAGTAATCTCTTGTTAAAAATTTAATTGGTTTTCTTTTATTTTAATATTATCAAACATATTATGTAAAATTTTTGCAAAGGGTTTTTCAATAAATTTAAGAACTATTGGTTTGTGATCAAAAGTTCCAATAATTCCACTATTATCAACCTTTATTAAAGGATATATCTTTTGAATAAAAGGAGATCCAAGTATAACTTGGTTAGAAATATTTTTACAAGTAAAAACTTGTTGAAATACATTTTTATCTACACAAACATATGCTTTTGGTAATTTAAACTCTATATCAAGGTTTTTACCACCAAAGATGTGATAAAGTGTGTGTAGTTTTTCAAAATATCTAGTAGGGATTAATCCTTCTGTATAACATTAAGATCTGCACCGCTATCAACAAGTGCAATAAAATCTTTAGAATAAAAATTATCAATTAAAAGAGTAATCCTAACATACCACTTTTGAGTAATAAAAATATCCATTTTATTAAGAAAATTATTATCAATTTTATTTTCAGAACAATTATTTTTCCTTTTTCTTTATCTTCAAGATTTTCTAATCTTTTTCTAAAATAATATTATTTTGTTTAAGAAATTTAATTTCTCTTTTGAGATTTTCTACTTCTATACTTAAATCATTTAAAGAAGTAGGAGTTTTAATCTCTTGTTTTTTTCTTTAACATTTGATAAACTTTACTCATAAAATAAGGTTCATCGAAACCCGTATATTATGACTTTTATCAAATGCATAAGTATTTCTAATATTATTAGAAGTAGTTGGAGTATCATCCAAATGATCAATAATTTGAGATCTTAATTTAGGATCTTTTATTGATCTCAATAATTCCATAGTATTACTATGATCTAAAACATTTATTTCTAAATTTTTCATTTGGGAAAGAAGTCTATAAACTTCATCATCCCGACAATTACACTTGCCCATATCACTTTCTGAATTCTCTGAATCAGATATTACCGACTCTTGTTCCAAAGCTTTAACCTTTTCATTTTCGTATATTTCGAATTTTCCGAATATAATTCAATATTTGATTGATTCGATTGATCGATTCATCGGACTTTAATAAGACTTTGTAAAACATGTCTTTTGTATTTTCATCAATCAAGATTATTAATCTTCTTTTAACCCAACAATTACGAGCATAATGACCAACTTTCGACATTTATGACAAACAATTAGTTTGTTTTTACATTTTTATCCTCTTCTCTTTTTGTTTTCGAAGAAAATGTCTTTCGATTTTCCTTTTAGAAGATTTTTTTCTTTTATAAACTCTATCAAAATTTTTAGATTTCTTATCGTGTTTATCTTTTCTAGTTTTACTAGAATTAGGCATATCCATAGCAAATTGATCACAAAATTGGCCTAATTGCTTTCTTTCGGACAAATTTGTCTTTTAATCTGTTGGTTTAATTTTATTTCATTACATAAATTTAAACCTTCTTGGATACAAGTAATCTTGATTAATTTACCGTAGGTAAAATCATCATAAGGAATTTGAATATTATTACCACGTAATTTATTCCTTATTCTTTCAAAGAAATAAATAAGGCGGACCATCAACAAATTTTGATTTCCAAAGTGAGAAGTATTACTCTCGTGAAGTTCCATAACTCTCTTGAGAAAAGTATCTTTATACCATCTAAAATCTGTGAGTGTTTTACATCTCGCATTTTGTAATAAAGTACGAATATTATCGCTATTATCGTAATATCTTCCTGTGAAATGCTCAATAATATTAATTATCAAAGTATAAACAGCATTTTCAACATCAAAGATTATTCTCATTTTTTATATTATTAAGAATATAATCTCTATTTTCTTGAGACAAATAATGATCCCACCAACCTTTAAGTTGGCGACAAATCCGAAACTATCATTTTAGCAATATTTTTATCGGTATTACCATTGGTTTTACAAACAGGTAGAATACATTAACATTCTATGCATCGTATTTTAAATTTGTTTTTTCAGTAAAACCATCAATTTTCCATTCGTAGATATTTCTACCACTGTAACTATTATTGATAATATACTCTTGTTCTTCATTTAAAACATCGATAGGAGTAGGTCTTACGTAATAGTAATATCTATTAGTGGGTTTATCGGCCCATTGATCAATCTTATTGATATGATCTTGGACAACCTCTTTATAATTAGGATTGATTTCTAAATTTTTTTCTAATTCTTCATTCAAAGTATTTAGTGAAAATTTTGAGAATTTTTCTTCCAATAACTTTTCCAATTCGGAAATAGATTCTAATTTAAAATCTTTTATAGTAGGAGGGGTTGCATACTAGGAGTAGCAATGTAGTATCAATGACCTTCGCTTCATGTTTTTGGAAATTCATAAGATTGATAACATTATCAATTTTTTTATGAAGAGAAAGAATTTGTTCTCCCAACACATTCAAAAATAAATTTGCATAATTATTTTGTTGTATTAACAAGATTTATATGTTTACTAGTTATTTGTAAAACATCATTTTCAAATAGTTTAGCGAATGCTAAAAATTACAAACTTGATTTTCATTTTCAATTTGAAAAGGATCGTGGGTGGAAAATCAGTATTAATAATTTGTCCACTCGATTAATTTATAATTTCTTTCTAAAACGAAATATATTGGTCTACATAAGTAGACATAAACCAAGGAACAAACAATATCATTGTTTTCGCTTTCTTCACATTTTTATAAAATTGATTTTGAATAATTTGTTTTTCGGTATCAGAAGTTTTCAAAACCAATTTCTAAAAGATTCCCATTTGGGTAATCTAAATTCATTAGAAATAATTTTTCTCAAGCCTCGAGCCTGAAATCAATATCGAGTAAGTTTAAATCCATAAATCAAGGAAAACTCATTTCAGACATTGTCTCCATATAGCGGTGATTAACACCTTTAACCATATTTTCTTTGCCAATATGCAATTCATTAATCCTGTCATTTTTAATTATTCTCATCACTTAATTTAGACTTTTCTCTCGATTTGAGAAGTAGAAGCTCTGGAAGGAGTTTCCACAATATAATCAATTGGAGAAATGTAAGAGTGTAAAGAAGGAGATCTCAAAGATTGGGATCTACTTTTATCAAATTGTCAAACCTGTATATTAACGATTCATTCGTGGTTTGAAAAACATTTAACAAATTTGATGCAATAGCGAGGTTGAGGATTAACCGCTTCTTTCAATAATCCAATTTTCGTGGAAAGCAATTTCCTCCCATTTTATAGATCTTCTAGTTATAATATTAGACCTATGAAAATTTGTTTCAATTAAAACCGTTTCATTAATGACTTTATCCTTTATTTTGCAATGAGGATTCAAAGTAAATAAAGGTTTATAATAAATTCGTAACAAATACGAGATAACTTAAGATCCTAAAACATAATTATAACCATGAATTTTAACATTTAATGTTAAAGCATCATAAATATTAGGATCGCTTAAAGATAACCGCAAATTGGGGTACACATCAAAATAAATCGACCATGTGCCAAATTTGGATTGTATAATGCCCATTAAAGATTGTTTCCAATTTAAGTTTCTACCATCACGTAAAGTGCAATAAAGCTTTCCTAAAACCTTCTAAGGTTAATGGTTTAAAAGCAATTTGTACTAAACCAATATGAAGAAATTTATTATCTTTTTATAAGGCAAAATATCTTTTCAAGAAGTAATTTTATTATTACTTCTTCATTATTAATAGGAATGGACTCTTCACTTGTTTTAACAACTTGTTTTAAACCCAATTTTTCAAAAGTTCCTAATTTATAAATAACCTTAGGATTGATTTTTGGAATTGTCCACTTATTTAATAAATCTAAATCATGGGGTATATCATACTCCATGTTTAAGCTATTCTTAACGAATTCTTGTCAAACATCATAAAGGTAGTGTTAAAATTATATCATCCCTAAATAAGAACATAAAACTTGGCTCGATACCAAAGTCACCCGAGATAATTCCAACAAAGTCATATAAGCCTGAATCGTATTGTTGAATCGTGTTGTTAAACTAGAATCTTATTGTTAAGGAATAATTACAAATCTGAGACAAGGAATCACGAAATTAAATATCCGTCATCCAATATAAGTATTAAGGAAATCAAATATTATAAATATAGTTATATGTGATAATAATAAATATTATAAAATAATAATATATATAGTAAATATATATATATAATTTAATTGAATATAGTATATAAACATGATAATATAGTTATATATGATAATAATAAATATTATAAAATAATAATATATATAGTAAATATATATATAATCTATTGAATATAGTATATAAACATGATAATATAGTTATATGTGATAATAATAAATATTATAAAATAATAATATATATAGTAAATATATATATAATTGAATATATATGTTATAATAATAAAAATTTAAAAATGATATAATTTAATTAAATATATATAGTAGATAATTTAATTAAATATATAGTATACAATTTAATTAAATATATAGTATACAATTTAATTATAAATTAAATGTATATAAAATATTGAACATAATATGATATTAATATAATTAAAAGCAAAATCATGTCGAATGATTAGCTTTGCCCAAACGGTAAAGCGCCCAAGCTCTCTCCTCCACTCTCTCGGAGGTCGCGGGTTCGATACCCGGCTCTCGCGAAAAAATCGCCCGGCTAGCCCCGAGCGGCGGCCAGGCGCGGGTTCGATCCCCACGGCCGCGATTCTTTTTTAATGTTTTGATATTAGCGAGGGCTAGACGAGGGGCCCGCCCTCACCAAACGTCCCCTCGCCAATTCCGTCGCCTGGCCCTCGGCAATTCCTCGCCAATCGAACCCTCGCCAAATCCCTCGCCAACCTTGCCTCGCCAACTCCCTCGCTAACGAAGCCCTCGCAAAATCCCTCGCCAATTTCCTCGGCAATTAGCGAGGCAGCCTCGCTAAGGGTTACCGACGACGATTTTGTCGAGGGTCGTCTCCCTCGCTAAGGCCCTCGCCAAACCCCTCCTCGTTAAATCCCTCGCTAAATCCATTTATTTTTGTGGTGAACTTACTATCTGCTTCACAATTTTGTGATAAGGGGTTAAGTGTCAAATTTACTCATAATGCATGCTTTGTATTAGACGGTATTAATGAAAATATTCTATTAGCTGGAGTCGGACAAGGTAACATTTATGTTGCTAATTTTAAAAGTTGTCCTAAATATACTTGTCTTGTTGCTAAGAGTTCGGATGATTTAAGTTGGTTGTGGCACAAACGTCTCGGCCACTTAAACTTCAAAACTCTTAACAAAATAGCAAGGAAATCTTTAGTTAAAGGACTCCACTGATAAAGTATTTTCAAAGAACCATGTGTGTGATTCTTGTAAAAAAGGAAAAGCAGACTAAAGCTTCTTTTAAAACAGTAAGTAGTCCTTCTTCGTAAAGAATTCTCAAACTTCTTCACATGGATCTTTTTGGTCCAATAACACCTCTCGGCTTTAGTGGAAGAAAGTATACCTTGGTAATTGTTGATGACTTTTCAAGATTTACTTGGGTTATTTTCTTATACAAAAAGAATGAGACTATGATTAAGATTCCAATTTCTTAAAAGATTTAAAATGAAAAAGGACTAACTATTGTTAAAATTAGAAGTGATAAGGTACTTGAATTTCTTAATAAGCTTGTTACTAACTACCGCATTGAGAATGGCATAGCTCATGAAACATCTGCAGCAAGGACTCCACAACAAAATGGAGTAGTTGAAAGGAGAAACAGAACCTTGAAAGAGGCAGCTAGAACAATGTTATCCGAGTACAACACTCCACACAAGGTTTTGGGCGTAAGCCATTAATACTGACTGTTATGTTCAAAATAGAAGTTTGATTGTTAAAGATTAATGCAAAACTCCCTATGAAATTTGGAAGGGAAGATCCCCCAAAATTTCATACTTTCATATATTTGGTTGTAAATGTTTCATACACAACAATGGAAAATCACAATTAAAAACTTTTGATGCCAAGATAGCGAGATGGGATATTCTTGGGATACTCATCCTTATCAAAGGCATATAGAGTTTTTAATAAGACAACCTTGTGTGTAGAAGAAACACCCCATGTGGTATTTGATGAATCTTCTTTTGAGTATAGTAAGACGGGGGACATCACAAAGATATCGGATGATCTAGATCGGATGACTATCAAGAGATCAACCATAAAATTCTACAATCAAGAGTCGACTCGAGATGAAGAAGAAAGACCAGATTCAAACACAGAGAAAGAACACGGGAAGCTCTTCCTCACCACGGTGATCGACGACAAACAACTCAGATGATCGGGTTAAGTCGTGGAAGGTAACATAGAATCATCTGAAATAAATAATTCGAGACAAAACTTCATCCATTGTAAAAGACAAGGGTAAGAAAGTAATGTCATATCACCCACTAAACAGATAATTGGAGATTTAGACTTTGGAGTCCAGACAAGGACCCAACTAAATCAAGATTGTATGTTCGGTGCTATGTGTCATTACTTGAACCTAAATCTATTACGTAAGCTCTAATCGATTCCAACCGGATTAATGCCATGCAAGAAGAACTAAATCGCTTCGAGACAAGATGCGTGGGAGCTTGTTGAAAGGCCTCATCATCAAAAAGTCATTGGAACTAAATGGGTCTTTAAAAACAAAAGGGATGAAAACAATGTTGTGGTTAGAAATAAAGCCGGACTAGTTGCTCAAGGTTATTCACAATCGAAGGGATTGATTATGATGAAACCTTTGCACCAAGTAGCTCGTCTGGAAGCCATAAGATTGTTTTTAGCCTATGCCGCTTTTAAAAGATTCATAGTTTTTCAAATGGATGTTAAGTCAGCATTTCTTAATGGAATCCTAGCCGAGGAAGTTTATGTAGAGCAACCTCCTGGTTTTGTCAAAGGAGACGAGGTTTATAAACTAAGGAAAGCTCTATATGGACTTAAACAAGCACCAAGAGCATGGTATGACACCTTGTCGATTATTTAATTCAAAATGGTTTTGTAAAAGGTAGAATTGATAGAACTCTCTTTAGAAAAGAATATTGTTGTGATCTTTTGTTAGTTCGATTTATGTTGATGATATAATCTTTGGATCAACTAACATATCTTTGTGTGAAGAATTTAGTCATCTTGTGAAAAGCAGATTTGAAATGTCCATGATGGGTGATATGACTTATTTTCTTGGACTCCAAGTCAAATGCAGACAAAGAAGGGAATATTCATAAATCAAGCCAAATATACAAAAGATCTCATTGAAAAATTTGGAATAGGTACCCGGTAGAAGCGAAGATACCTATGATGACAAACTTTTCAATGGATTCGAGACGAGAAGGGAGAAGACACTCGATCAAATTGAGTATCGAGGTCTAATTGGTTCATTATTATATTTAACTACTAGTAGACCTGATATTTCATTTGCGGTTGGAGTTCGTGCTCGATTTCAAGCTAATCCTAAGAAAAGCCATCTCGAAGTAGCAAAGAAAATTCATAAGTATCTGAAAGGAACGGTAAATGTGGGTTTATGGTATCCAAATGGATGACAACTTTGGTGTCTGGATACTCGGACTCGAGACTTTGGTGGGTGTAAGATAGATAGAAAATCTACATCTGGTACTTGCCAATTTCTTGGTAGTAAGTTGATTTCATGGTTCTCTAAGAAACAAACCTCTCGTAGCTACTTCCCACAACCGAAGCCGAGTATATGGCGGATGGAAGTTGTTGTTATCACCGATCCGATAAGTCAACAGCTTAAGGGACTATAATATTATCACCAAAGATGTACCAATCTTTTGTGATAGTAATAGTGACATAGATATTACCCACAACCCAGCTCCTACATACTAGATGCAAGCATGTTGATATCGACACCAATTCATCCGAGACCATGTAGAGAAAGGTGACATCGGACTAGAGAAGATCTTCACCGATTTTCAAAGAGCGGACATCTTGACCAAACCACCGGCAGAGACAAGGTTTAAAGAACTATCTCGTAGAATTAGGTTTATTAGATGCTTCTTTAGTTAATCTATAATCTTATTCTATGCTTTTCACTTTTGTCTCTCTCAAGTTAGTTTACTTGTCTAGAAAGAATTATCGGACTAGATATGAGTCAAAGGACAATCGTAGCTGATTTCATTGATCTCCTATTCGGAATCAAGAATCAAGGATTAGTCATATTGACCTTATCGACATGATGATTATTTATTCGACATTCGGTAAATCGGACTAGGGCACACTAGTCGGTGATTTCTTGAAAAGCAGATGACTATCTCGCACCCTATCCGATCTACCTCATTACTAATGGTTTTCTTCAAGTTTATGTTTTTGCAGAATAGGTCACGAGATCAGTTGATAAATCAGATTGTTTCACCTCATCTCGTTATAAATCTTCTCATCTAGACACCTTTTCTTCTCGAATACTCTCCATACATTGTGTTTTCTTATAAAACTCTTATCGATTGTTATCATTGGTTAGAAAAACTAATCTTAGAAATTTTTTTATCCGAGACTCGCTTATTTGAAATAAAATGTTTTCTTAAGCTGGTTTTTAAAAGTTTGCCAAAAGATAAAACTAGGCTTTTAAAAATGCAGACGAGGTACTTTATCGATTGATTTCATAAAACCATCTGCTTTGGAAAACCCTTATACGAAGTAAGGTAACCCTAGGATGACGTCGGTATACTAATTACCTCTGTATAAAGTAGACCTATTAACCATCTAATCCATAGGATAAACGGTTACTTTTACACAAATCAAGACACGTTTCTACCACGCCTGAAGTTGAAGCGGTTTTATCGCCAAGCCGTTGATATTTTACACGCGCTTTCATGAAACAATGGTTAAAAATTAATTTCTAAAATCGTACCACGTATCATCTTCCAAATTTTTCCCTCTCTCTCTTCTTCGTTTAAAAACTTACCTTCTTCTTTCAGTAAATTCACTTTCACATTCCTTCATTCAAAATTTCTGCAAAAAAAAAAAAAAAAATCCCTGTTTCTTAAAAATTGCTCAAATGGCTTCTTCTTCTTCTCAAACTCCAATACCCCCTCTTATATAACCTCTGCAAAATCAGATTTCAAAATGAACTCGTAGACCGTTAAGAACAAACTCAAGGCCGAGATGTACGTCGACTTCAATACAACAAGAGACAGAGAATCCACGTAAATCCTGAGATTATTGGAAGCATCGAGGTTGAGAGGTTTCGCTAAATGAAATCACCGAGAAAACAAAAGCAGATTTTATCGGAGTCGAATTCTGGTTATGATAATTTCTCGAGAAAATGGCTTGAAACCACGGTAGAAGGTACACACTTGTCTTATACAAAGAGAATGTGGCTCAAATTTTTGATACCACAATGGATGGGGTATATCCACCGATATACAAGGAAGACGAATGGGAGGAGTCATTCGATATCTTTGCGAGAATTACTTACAAAGGGACTAGGAGGGATCTCAAAAAGAATCTCCTTAGGAGGAAGTATAGATTATTGATGACAATTGTGACCAAATCAATCCTAGGAGATCAAAGTTCTCACGATGGTGTGACTAAGTCTAGGTTGTGTTGTATGAGGGCAATATATGATGGAGTCGGGGTAGATTGGGTAGATTTGTTGTTCCGGAGGCTGAAGGAAGAGAAGTTAAGGTTGTTGTATAATCTGGTGAGGAGATTGGGTACATTCGATCAGCTGTGAGTATGTTTAACAAGATCACAGTATTGATGGAAGGACCGAATAAGAGGGTTGAGACGAGAGTAGGGTTGAAAAATATTCTAAACGTAAAGAGTTGCTGACCAAGCATGATAGGATAGGTGGGTTGCCGATTCCGACGATGACACGCAGGCGAGGCTAGGGATCGGAGGAGCAGGCAGCCACGGTGGCTCAAAGACAAGTAGGCGATGTTCAAAGAGGAGACATACCTGGCTGAGGTACCAGCATTTGAGGTCTGCAGAGCCGGTGATTGAGACCGGAGTTGAAGTTATTCCAGTAGGATCCAGGTTGTGGTCGAAGTGACGGTGAGGCAGAATGAGGCAAGGTCTCCTAGGAGAAGATCTAGGAGGAGACTTGTCAAAGCTTCGAGAAGAAAGCTTCAATGAGTCATCTCGGTGCCGCTGCCACCAACCATCGATGAAGATTCGGATGAGGATAATCAATTTATCCTTCAAAGGAGGCCTGGAAAGACATCTCAAACATCCGAATCCTCGATGACACTCAAGTCAACATACGATGTCATCAACCTTACTTCCCGGAGAAGTTACCAGTCATGAACATTGCGGTGAGGTCGCTCAAATTGAAGTTCCTCCTTCACCGGCCAAGGAAGACTGCTCTCCCCAATTCGTGAGGAAGGTACCAACTCTTCTCTTTCCCTATCTCAATCTCCACCTAGCAATGAAGAGGTGTGCCCGGCTGGCACCTCGAGCCTCCACAACAGCCACGATTATCCCGAGAAAATCAGTCCAATCCCCACAGTACAAACACATACCTCAACCGAACCAGCCATAATCCCATCTGAACCACCTCCACTCCCACCCGGCTGAATCCATTCCCACTCCATCCACCATTCCACAACTTGAACAACCAACCTCATCTACCATACCCATACTTGTAACTCAAACATCCACTCCTCCACAAACACAAACCTCACCTCCTCCGTAAATTGAGATTCCTTCTTACTCATTTCTCGAGGACATTCGAATGAGCTCCCGGTCCCCCTACCTCAAATATCCGAACCCCAAACCCCCTCTTCCTCCTCGTCCGAATCCTCATCTCGAGGATGAGGACAGTGACCTTAGCCCAACATCAGCCATCCCTTCTATTGTTGCTCAAATGGAGAAGAAAATCAAACAAGCCTTCACTAAAAAGATGAAGAGAAAGACGAGGAAGATGGTGAAGGCGATCCACAGTAGACTATGATCGCCAACATGAGGGAAGTAGAGGTAAATCTAATTAAGATTACATCTATTACTAACTCTGTCTTAGCCGAGAAGGTGAAAGCTCGGGAAGAAGAGGTGCAAGGGTTGAAGAACCAAGTCACGTACTACAATGCTATTGTAGTAGACTCATTAGCTCTGGATAAGTCGACTTCGCAGTCAAATGCAAAAATCAAGAGACGAAGTGACTACCCTAGCCGATGAAGTCAAAAAAGGGGAACAGAGGTACAAGAAAGAGAGCGGACCCTCACAGTGCTTTGGGACGAAACCAGAAGGAAGTTGGCACCAAGGCCAAGATAAATGAGCCGGAAGCACCAGGAAGATGCTCGGCTCAAATCATGAGTCAAGCCGCACTACACTGAGGGTCAGCCAATTGGAAGAAGCTCTTAGAGAGGATGAGGCAAGAAGGAAGAAAGAAGAGTAGGACAAATATGCCCACTGTTGGCGAAAATGAAAGAATCGTAGAAAACAGTGAGGCAAAAGGAAAAGGCAAAGGAAAGGCCGATCGAAGAGTCAACTCCAGTCAAAGCACTAAGTCTCAAGCCTACCTTGACCGAGAAGAGGAAAAGAGAGCCTCGACTACTCGAATCTCTCGAGAATAGCTATAAGCGAGAATAAGGAAAGAGCAGCCCTGGTATGGAGAAAGGGAAATGAAGCGTTTGAAGAAGAAGAACAAAGGGCTGGAGATGAGATGGAGCAGGAAGTCAGAAAATGGGAGATGAAGGGGCGTAAGAAGTCAATTCGCACCTTACCATCGAGCAGCTTAATCCTCCAAGGTCGTCATTTGGAAAATGGTTAAGGAGTATAAAGAAAAGAATTTAGATGCCGGATGGATGTATTATTGGTACATCTTGAAGGGATCGATTCGGCTCGGGGCGAAGACCTTAGGTGGCATGAGTGGATCGAGAAAGAAGATGCCGACATATATCATCGGCGATTGATGAAGCTGAAAAATCTTCAATGCAGTCTGTGCGCCCGGCTTATGAAAAAGGCGGACTCCAAGACTAACCCCGATGGTTTTGTAGATGTGAACTGGATTAAAGGCATCATTGTCAAGGCCGAGTAGAGTCGGTCCGAAAGGTGAAGAGGAATTGAAGGAGCTAAGGAGGCGAGTCTTCACCGGGCTGGCCGTTCCGTAAGCTTATTATTGGGGAGTCCGATCAAAGGATTATTTTCTTTCTTTACCTTATTTTAATCTTTTGATCCTTTTATGATATGTAAATGTGATGTGAATAAATATCTTTTGACTTTTGTGATTTGCTTGCTTTATCTCTTAAAGCTTTCTTTCTGTTTTAAGAAAACTTAAAATTTTTTTAAGTGTTAATAATCCGAGAAAATCTTCATCTCGAATTAAAATTTTTTTCAAAAATTTTCTAAGTCTTAAAACTTTTCTAAGTTCTTTAAGTGATTTTCACTAAGTCTAAAATTCTTAAGACTTAAGAATATGTTCTTAAAATTTTTCCTAAGTGTGAATTAAGTGTTCTAATTTGAATAAATCTGATTCAATATGAATATGTGCTCTAATATACCTATATGATAATCTTGATTAACTCTAAACTAACTTCATTGTGAGTGTATCTCTTTCTTGTAGGTTTTAACTTCATCAAAAAGGGGGAAATTGTTAGATCAAGAATGTTTTGATGAGTTAAAAGAATGATCGGATGATCGGACTACTATGAAGAAATGAGGACCGAGTCCAGTACTAAGCCGATTAGACTAGGTCATCAATGAGCAAGTCACCAAGACTGAAAGTTACAAGTCGTCGAGACAAGTTCAAATCTAGTCATCTGCAGAGAGGCAGTATGAAGAGCTCGGGACGAGGTCAAGACAAATCGAGTAGAATAAGAAAGGTGAGTCTTCACTAAGTCACTGCAGACGATAGGTTAAAATCGGGTGAGGAGCAAGTAGTTTTCAAGATTAAGTTTGTTGAGTAGCTTTCGCTTGTTAGAACCGACTAACAAACTAACTGTCTTCTCGAGACTTATAAATAGGTCTAGATTTTCATTTTCAAAACAACTTTGAACTTTTAAATTTGCACATTTCACGATTTGCGATTACTTTCTATTCGATTTCACAACAAATTCACGAAGTTTTCAAAAGAGTTTTTCAAATCAATTCTAAGTGTTTATAGAACACTTTACTTGTAATCTTCAAATTCCACTACTCACCGTAATAGTTAGATTCAAGAGAAGAAGTTAGGAGTTTTGAAGATCTCAAGAAATCTGTAATTTGTAAGTTGTAAGTCGATTGTAAGTAAGTAAGTAGTAAGCTGGTCCCTTCTTCAAGTTGGAGAAGGAGAGTGGATGTAGGATTATTCATAATCCGAACCACTATAAAATCGTGTTCTTTATTGCTTTACTTTACTTTTCTCGTCAATTTCAATTTCCAGTTTATTAATCAAAGAAGAATTTCATAATTGAAGTTAAAACTAAAATATCGGGTTGCTTTTGATCTTGATCAAGTTTAGTTTAAAATTGAATTCCATTTGTGTTACTTGGGTTCTTGATTAAGTTTGAAAGATTTTATAAAAATTTATTCAACCCCCTTCTAGATTTTTCCTAGAAGGTTAATTCAGTTTTCCCTAAGATACTTAACTAAGTGGGACCAACAAATACTATTTACACAAGAGAGTTCAAAAACACTAAATATTACAATACTTAGAAAAATTTAAATAAATTGTTCTAGTCTTTTACAAATGTTGGCACATTTGTCACATCACACAAGAAAATATAGGTATAATTAGTGCATAAACCTAGAGATTTTCTAAGAGAAGAAAACCTCTCATTATCAAGGGCTTTAGTAAAAATGTCTGCAATTTGCTTTTCGGTAGAAATATATTCCAACTTTACAACTTCTTTTTCTACAAGGTCCCTAATGAAGTGGTGTCTTATACTTATATGCTTAGTTAATGAATGTTGCACAAGCTTTTTAGATATATTAATTGCACTTGTATTGTCACAATAAACGGTAAGAGTATTCCTTTCCAAACCGTAGTCATCGAACATCTTCTTAAGCCAAAGAAGCCGAGTACAACAGTTTCCCGTGGCTATGTATTTGGATTCAGCGTAGATAAGGAGACACGATTTTTTTCGGCTATGCCATGAAACAAGATTGTTACCCATGTAGAAACATCCTCCACTTGTACTCTTTCTATCATCACTATCACCTGCCCAATCTCGCATCACTATAACCCATCAAAGAACAGTTAGTGTCTTTGCTATACCATATTCCATAATCACATGTGCCTCGCCACATATCTAATGATCCTTTTAACTGAATTCATGTGATGTTGGTCCCGAATAGTTGAGTAGATTAGGTAAAAGTGTATCGACCTTCTAGCAAAAATCTAGAAGGGGGTTGAATAGATTTTTGAGATTTTTCAAATCAATTAAAAATTTATTCAAGTACCAAAGTACATAGCGGAAATTTAAGATTAAACTCAACTTTTAATTAGATCAAAAGCAACACCGATATTTAGATTTTAACTTTAATTCAAATTAATTCTTGAACAATAAATTGTAAAATGAACAGAAAGATAAATGAAAGCGAGAAAGAACACTGCATTTTATAGTGGTTCGGATTATAACAATCCTACATCCACTCTCCTTCTCCAAACTTGAAGAAGGGTCTCCACTAGCCGCTTACTCACTTACTTTACACACTCACAACTTACAATGTGATCTTCAATTCTTCAAGAATGCTAATCAAACTTCTAAAAATCTAACTCTAAGGATAAGAAGTGGTTTTTTGAAGATATGAAGTGAAGTGTTCTATAAACACTTGAAAATATTTGAAAGTTCTTTTGAAAATACTTTGTGAACCGAATAGTGAATAGTGTGAAAAATCGATTTTGCATAAGTGTATTGAAAAATAAAATCTAGGCCTATTTATAAGTCTGAAAAGACAGGTTAGTTTGTTAGTCGAGTTCTAACAAACTGAAATACTCAACAAACTTAATCTTGAAAACTGCTCTTGACCTCACTGATTTATCCTACTCTGCTGCGGTGACTTGGTGAAGACTCGCCTTTCTTATTCTACTCACCTTGTCTTGACCTCGTCTCGAGCTCTTCATGATCGTCTCCCGCAGATGACTAGATTTGAACTTGTCTCCGGATGACTTGCAACTTTAGATCTCCAAATTGACTTCAACTAGTCTTAGGCTTAGTCCGATCGGCTTAGTACCGACTCGATCTCGAGTTGCTCATCAACGTTGTCCGCTTATCTAGATTGATCTTCTAACTCATCAAAACTCTACTTGGTCTAACAATTTCCCCCTTTTTGATGAAGTTAAAACCTACAAGAAAGAGACACACTCACAGTGAAGTTAGTTTAGAGTTAATCAAGATTTATAGGTACATCGAACACATTCGTACTTTAATCGATTCACAAAGCACTTACAAAACTTTTAAGTCTTAGTACTTGGAAAACTTTTAGACTTAGAAAAATTTTGAGAATTTTAAGTCCGAGAAGATAAATTTCTCGAGATGACTTATACTTAGAAAAATTTTAAGTTTTTCTTAAAGCAGAGAAAAAAACCTTTAAGAAAATAAGACAAGTAATTCACAAAAGTTCGGAGATATTCATTCATAGATTTACTGATTTACAAAAATCAAAAAGATAAGAAAAATAAGGAAAAAGAAAATGATCCTTTATCGATTCCCACCGATTGGCTTCAAGAATGGCCAACCAGTAAAGACTCTCTTCCTCGGCTTCTTGAGCACCTCTTCGTCTTTTAACCTAGACTCCACCTCGGCTTTGGCAATGATGCCTTTGATCCAGCTTCATGTCGATTGAGCCGTCTGGATTGGTCTTGGGCCTCCCCGTCTCATAGGCCGGAGCACAAAGATCTCGCATTGAAGAACTTGTGCCTTCCACGGCAGCCTTTGATAAAGATCTTTGTCTTCCTTCTCTATCCACTCATGCCACCTCGGGTCCTCGTCCGCGCTGCTGGAATCGGACCCCTTCAGATGTACCGGTGGTACATCCATCTCGCGTCCAAATTCTTATCTATGTATTCCTTAAAGAGTTTGCAGCGACAACCTTCGGCGGATTGAGTGTCCTCGTGATAGGGCCTGAAATCTGCCTCATCTGCCTCCTTCATCTCCCATTTCCTTACATCTCTGCTCCATCTCATCTCCAGTCCCTTGCTCTTTTTCTTCTCGTTTCTTCCTTTCCCTTTCTCCATAGAAAGCATGCTCTCTCATGATCCTGCTGATCTGTTCTTCAGCGAGGTTAGAGTAGTCGAGCTCCCTCTTTCTTTTCTCGGAAGGCCGTGAGCTTGGGACTTAGAACTTTCGGCTGAGCAGACTCCTCAATCAGCCTTCCCCTTCCCTTTCCCTTTCACCTCGATTCTTTGCTTTCTCGGATTCTTTTATTTTTGCCAACAACCGAGCATACTTCTCTTCTTCTTCTTTCCTCCTCCTCTCCTCATCTTCCTTCAACACTTCTTCAAGTTGGTGACCCTCGGTGAAGTGCGGCCAGCTCATCGGATTTAATGCGAGCTTCCTCCTGGCTGCCTCCAACTCAAGCTGTCTTTGGCTTTTGTGTCGACCTTGCTCCTCATCTCATCCCACACAGTGTGAGTGCCAACTCTCTTTCCTTCACCTCCTTTTCCCCCTTTTTGACTTCATCGGCTAAGGCGATCGGCTTCATCTCCGGATCGTTGCATTTAGCCCGAAGTCCGACTTGTCCAAAGCCAATGAGTCCACCACAATGGAGTTGTATTCGTATACTTGAGTTTTCAGCCCTTTCACTTCCTCCTCCATAGCCGTCACCTTCTCGGCAAGAACAGATTTAGTTATAGAAGTAATCTTTTCGATTAGATTTACCTCTACTTTCCGCATGTTTGTGATCATCGCCTCGGTGGCCCTTCACCATTTTCTTTGTCCGCCTCTGCGGCTTCTTTTCAAATGCTTGCTTCATCTTCCTCTCCATTTGAGCAATAATAGAAGTGATAGCAGAGGTGGGGCTTAAGTCACTTTCCTCATCCTCGGATGAGGATTCGGATGAGGAAAAGTGGGAGTGTGAAGTTCGAAATTTGGGGGAGGAACAGGTGAACTCATTTGAATGTCTTCTAGAAAGGAGTAGGATGTGATGTCTATTTCGGGTGGAGGTGTGAAGTGTTGAGTTTCGAGATGGGGTGGGGGTGGATGTAGTGGGTGGCTCAATTTGTGGAGAGATGGTGGGGGTGAGGGTGGTTTCAGGTTGGGTGGAAGTGGGGATGGTTTCACTTTGGAATTGAGGTTGATTCAGTGGAATTTGGACTATGGGAGTTGGGCGATCGTTTGGGGCAACCGTGGGTACATTTCGAGAGGCTCGGAGGTGCCAAAGGCACACCTCTTCATTGCCGAGGTGATGATTTAGAGGGAGAGAGAGATGAAGTAGTACCTTCCTCCACGAATGGGAGAGAGTGCATCTTCCTTGGGTGGAGAGGATGGGACATCCACTGTGCAACCTCGGCTGCAATTTCGAGCAGAACTTCTTTGCGGGAGGGTAGTGGCTTCCGTCCCACTCACTGAGCCGCCCGAAGACTCAATGTCTGGAGGACCTCCTCGAAGAATAAACTGGTTATCTTCATCGAGTCCTCATCTGTCTATTGGCTGGTAGTTGGCTCGGCTCACGGTGCCCTAAGCTGCGGCTCGGACCAGCCTCCTCCTCGACCTCCTCCGCGTCGGGGACCTCACGAGATTCTTGCCTCCTCACTGTTACTTCTACAACAGTGGATCCTCGGTTGTTTGAGCTTCGCAGCTGGCTCAGCTACCCCTGCTGGAGGTTGGGGTTGACTCTTGGCCTCGTACTCTCTGCCGGTGCTAGCTGCTCCCTTTGCCTTTGAGCATCATCGGACTCATCATCCGAGTCGGATAACCCTCCAATCCTTTCATCTTTCATCGCAAGCCTTTTTGCTTTGAATATTTCTTCAGACCTTCCCTCGTCTCAAACCTCTTATTCAGCCCTTCCATCAACATTGTGATTTTATTAAATAATCTCACAGGTTGAGGTGGATCCGATCTCCATCGGTTAGGTTAAACAACAACCTCGGCTTTTCCTCCTTCAACCTCCTAAACAACAAGTCTACCCAATCCACTCCGAACTCCATCAAAAATGGCTCTCATACAACACAACCGTGACTTCGTCACTCCATCATGGGAGCTTTGATATCCTAGGATTAACTTGGTTACGATTGTCATGAGCGGCCTATATTTTCTCCTCAACATATGCTTTTTCAAATCTCTCCTAACTCCCCGTATGTAATCCTAGCAAATAGGCTCGAACGACTCTTCCCAATCATTTTCTTTATACAACAAAGGATTCACCCCTTCCATAGATGTATCCGTAATCCTTGCAACGTTCTCCTTCGAGTACTCCGATTGAGTACATTCAACAGATTGTTTTGAAGCCATTCTCTCGTGAATTTCACTTCGGCTAGGAATTACGCTCCAATGAAATCAGCGGTTTTGTTACGTGGAGATTTAAACGAACAAAATCCTCGTAGTCTTGAGGCTTCCAATAAACCGATAATCTCTCTGGATTCTCTGTCATTTGTAGTCTCAAAATCTACAAATATTTCAGCTTTAAGTTTATTTTTGGGATTCGATAGCATTTTGAAATCAATTTGAGGCGTATATATAAGAAGGGGGTTTAGGAGTTTGAGAAGAAGAGAATGCCATTGATAAAATTTTGAGAGTAAGAAAATTTTCAGTAAATTTCGAGAACAAGGAATTGTGAAAGTAAAATTTTAAAATCAAGAACGTAAGTTTTAAAGCGAGGGAGAGAGAGAGGGAAAGTTGGGAAATCAAAGCGTGGCATGATCTTAGAGTTTTGATTTTGGACCGTTGATTGAAAAAGCGTGTGTAAAACATCGACGGTTTTGCGAGAAAATCGCTTCAAATTCAGGCGCGTAGCCTTCACGTGTCTTGAATTGCGTAAAAGTAACCGCTTAACCTACGGATTAGACGGCTAATAGACTTACTTTATCGAAGTAATTAGTATACCTAACGTAAGCAATGAGATGTCTTACTTAGTACTCGGGTATTCATTTGAGACTAGGTAAAATGTCGACTTGGTCAAAATGACCTTGTCTTATATTTTTCAAAACCTCTCTTCTAGTCTGATTTTTGAAAAATCCAAACGTTTAAGGCTTAATACAATATTTTCGGTTTAGTTACAAAGTACGTAACTCTTGAAAAACACAGACTTAAGAATTTTATTTGAAAACAAAGATTTTGAGGAGAAACAAAGATAAAAGTTTTACGAATAAAGAGATTTATGAGACTAACTGCATAATTGCTCCTGCAAACAAACTCATCAAAAACTATTAGTAGTTGGGGTAATCGAGATAGGGTGCGAGATAGTCATACATTATCTAGAAATCGTGTGACTATTGTGCCTAGTGCATTTACCAAATGTCGATAAGTAATTATCAAGTCGGATGAGGTCAATATGACTAATCCTTGATTCTTGATTCCTAAAATGAGATCAATGATATCAGCTACATGATTGTCCTTTGACACATATCTAGTCGATAATTCTTTCTAGACATTGATTTAAAGAAAAGAAAAGACCGTAAATAAGGAATACATTAAACAGATGCAAACAAATTAGAAACCAGCTAAAGATGCATCAAGTAATCCTAATTCTAAGCACAATTCTTTAAACCTAGACTCATTAATGGTTTTGTAAGAATGTCTGCTCTTTGTGATTCAGTGGCTATTTTCTCAATCCCGATGTCATTTTTCTCAACATGATCTCCTCGATGAAATGATGCCTAATATCTATATGCTTACATCTAGAATGCAATGATTGTAAGGCATTGCTATTGCACTATTACTATCACAGTAAATAGGAACAGTGATGTTTGAATATTATAATCTCTAAGTCATTGACTAATCTAGAGGAGTTGTGAGCAACAACTTCCCAGATGCCATGTACTCGGCTTCGATTGTGGAGGTGGCAACGGATGTCTGTTTCTTAGATAACCAAGAAATTAATTTGTTGCCTAAGAATTGACAAGTTCTGAAGTGGATTTCCTATCAATCTTACATTCTCCAAAGTCTGAATCAATAACTTTGTCACCAAGGTTGTCATCACCGGGTACCATAACCCTACTTGCAAGGTTCCTTTGAGATATTTTAGAATTTTCTTAGCCGTCTCCAGATGAGTTTTCTTGGGATTAGGCTGGAATCTTGCACATACCCCAGCTGCAAAGGCTATGTCGGCCTACTTGCGGTGAGATAGAGAAGAGATCCAATCAGTCCACGATACTCCGTTGCATCGGTGGGTATCCCTGCTCATTCGAATCCATAGAGAAGTTAGTTGCCATAGGTATTTTAACTTCTCTACTAGTAGTCATTCCAAATCTCTCAATCAGATCCTTAGCATATTTAGGCGATGTATAAATATACCCTTACTCATCTGTTTAATTTGTAAGCCTAGAAAGTATGTTAATTCGTCCATCATTGACATTTCAAACCTCGTTTTTCATGAGAATGCTAAACTCTTCACATAATTTCAGATTAGGTGAACCAAAGATTATGTCATCTACATTAATTTGAACTAATAAGATGTTACCATCTACTTCCTTTCTAAACAAAGTTCTATCAATCTTGCCTTTTAAAATCCATTTGATGTCAAGAAATCGGATAAGGTATCATACCAAGCTCGGGAGCTTGTTTCAGATCCATATAGAGCTTTTTTGAGTTTATAGACCTTGTTATTGATCTTAAACCCGGAGAGGCTGCTCCACATAGACTTCCTCAAGCAACACACCATTAAGGAAGACAGACTTAACATCCATTTGAAAGACTTTGAAAGATTTATATGCGAAATGCTAAGAACAACCTTATTGCCTCTAATCGCAATCGGAGCATAGGTTTAATCATAGTCTATCCCCTCGGTGTGAGTAACCTTGTGCAACCAATCTTGCCTTATTTCGAACAATAATGTTGTTCTCATCTATTTGTTTTTAAACACCCATTTGGTGCCTATAATCTTTACGTGTAAGGGTCTTTCCACTAGTTCCCATACACATTGCCTTTCAAAGTGATGCAGTTCCTCTGCATGGCGCTTATCCGATTTGGGTTTGATAGAGCTTCCTCAATAGACTTGGGTTCAAGAAGTGACACATAACGGTGAAAAGACTTTCGTAGTCCAAAGATCATTCGTGTCTCCGCACACTACTAGATGGGTCTCCTATAATCGATCGGATGGATGATAGTTTCTCATCCTTTTGCCTATATGAGGAGAAGGATCCTCATCTTGAGTCTCGATAGGCAACTCTTTTGACTCAACCTCAGTGACGTTCCCCTTCACCGGTGACCTCCGGATCACCGGTGATGTCAAGGGTGTCCGATCGATGGAGTCCGATCAAAAGTTGTCTTCGATTATCGGATGGGGATTCTTCTTCATCTCGATTCTCAATCAAGACTAGGTAGATAGACAGCTTCTATGTTTAGTCTTGGTTAGTTCAATTTTATCTAGATTTTCAGAAATTTGATTGACTTTATCCGAGAAGGAATACGGCTCATCAAAAACAACATGAGGGGTTTCCTCCACACAAAGGGTTGTCTTGTTAAAAACTCTAAATGCCTTGGAGGTGTTGGAATATCCCAAGAATATTCCATCACCGCCTTAGCATCAAAAGTTCTTAACTTAGATTTCCCATTGTTATGGATAAAACACTTACAACCAAAAAGCTCGAAATATGAGATCCTTGGAATCTTACCCTTCCAAATCTCATATGGAGTCTTACCCTTGTTTTTGACAACTAAGCACCTGTTGCAGGTATAGCAAGTCAGTGTTGATGGTTTCACCCCGAGAACCTATGTGGGGTTTCATAGTCGGCTAACATGCTCTGTTGCTTCCTTTAGAGTTCTATTCCTTCTTTCAACTACTCCATTTTGTTGAGGAGTTCTTGCTTGAAGATGTCTCATGAATAATTCCACACTCATTGAAAAAGTTAGATAAACAAGAATTCAAAAATTTTGTGCCCTTATCTACTATAACAAGAGTATATTTCCTTCCACGAAATCGAGAGGAGAAATAGGTCCAAACAAATCCAGATGAATTAGTTGCAACACTCTTTCAAATGAAGAGGAGTTAATACTCTTAAATGAGTGTCTAGGTACATTTACCTTTACGACAAGCATCACATTTAAGATCGGTGGATAAAAGTTTTTCGTAATCCCTTGACAATGTTCTTTTTAGCCACTTACTAAGGGTCTTGAAATTCGGTGACTAAGCCTCATGTGCTATAGCCACCGAGATCTTCTCCACCCTTAGCTATCAGACATGTATCTTTGGGACAACTATTAAAGTTGGACACATAGACATTACCATGTCCGAAGCCGATTAAAAGTACCTTATCCGAGGAATTATCTAAAATATCACATTTATCCCTTGAAAATTTGACAAGAAAACCTTTATCACAAATGGGAAACAGGATAATGAGTTATGTTTCAAACCTTCAACAAAATATACCTCCGATACCTGAATATCCTTGATAATCGTAGTACCTACACCTTTTGTCCGACCATAATTATTGTCACCAAATAAAACTCTTGGACCATCAATGCTTTGGAAATTTGACAATGACCTCTTGTTATGGGTCATGTGTTGTGAACGACCACTATCAATGTACCATATTGAAGCTAAGATCTCCTCCTTGAGTGATGATCCTGTGTATCCTGAAAAAGCAGATCGGTTGTAAGGTACCCTAGTGATCTTGGGTCCTTGAAGGTCAAGTATCACTTTAGGTAACCAAATAAACATCTCATCTCCGCATAATAAATCGACTTGGTCTTTCTACCAAATCATCACAATTGTATCACTTTTGAATGATAACTTGTTGTATTCAGATTGAGTAATTTTCCTAAACTTAGGAAATGTGGTATAACATCTGCTCCTTCCATCAAAAGAATTATAATAAGAATTTCTTCTTATTTTGGTTCTTGGGTTTCTCCTAGTCTCGATAAGGAGTCCTCACTGAATTTTTGTTTTCAGCCGGGAGATGCGATCCTTATACGATTAGTTGGTTTCCAAGGACCAATTTTAACCTCTTTTGATTGATCGATGCTTTCACAAATTTCCTAGGTTTTTGTACATCCGATTTATTGTTCCTATCATAACCAAGACCTCGTTTTGTCATGGGATTTCGAGAGGTATTAAAGATATGGTCTATTGCCGATCGTGAATTATTAAGTTGACTAATTTTGAAGACAAGCTTCTCATTGTCTTTCTTAATTGATTCATTTTCAGACAGACTACTTCAAATTTGTCTTTTAAAGTTTTCAACTCATTTTCTAACCTTTCAGTAAGGTGGTGATGTACTAGCCTCGGCTGGGAAAACATTCCCGTTGAATGTTTCCTCGGTTTACAGCTTCATCACCTGCTTGCCTTTAATTAGAATTTGAATTTGATCCTTTAAAGCCAAATTTTTGTCTCTAGCTGTTTATAAGCGGCGAGAGATGTCTTTAAATCTCTCAATAATTCATGGATAATAGCTTGGTCATGATCGATGCAGATCGACATGAATCATTATCTCAAGATGAATAGTAGATTACCTCTTTAGCCATGAGACAGATTTCATCATCCGATCCGAAATCGATGAGGATGATGATGATGATGATGATTTCTTTGGCTCCTTTTCTTCAGCCAACAAAGCCCTTTGATCTCGCAAACCTCCCGTCTCTCTCTTCTTCCTCTTTTCTTCCCTTTCCTTAGGAGTCGGTTGAGGACAATCATAGCTGAAGTGTCTCGGCTTGTTGCATGTGTAACAAGTATCACTCTGTCTCGATCTAGGGCTAGAAGGATTTCTTCCGACAGTGATCTCGTATCTTCTTGTCTCGCTTCGCTTTTGTCAACATCTCAGACTCATCTTCCTTTCTACCTAATCTGGATCTTGATTTATCCTTTCCTGCAAATCTCAATTTATTTCTTTTATACTTCATTCTCAATTTATCATACCTTTTAGTGAGCAAAGTCATCTCGCTCCTTCAAAGATAGGTCGGCTCCTGCAGACTCGTTGACACCTTGTCTTCTTTATCGACAAAGGCAACAGACTTGGATGAGGTGCTCGACTCCATCTCATCCTCCTCATCTTTTATTTGAATATCATATTCTAGAGCTTTAAGATGAGAAAACAAAGTATGGTGAGTAATAGAAGATAAATTTTGAGTAGCCTTAAGGATATTGGATTTCTCCTCCATCTCTTGGTTAATGATCTCGTAATCTTGTTATTAATCTCCTTTTCGCATAATTCTTTCCAAGGTCATTTGCTTTGTTTAGAAGATTGGTCAACCTTACATCTAATCGATCCACGCACTCAGTTTCCTTCATTTTGAATGTCTCAAATGCATGCAAGACTGATCAGCTTGTTTTCTTTGACTTGTTCGGATCCTTCACAAACATTGGCTAGAGTCTGCCACATTTCTTTAGCAGTTTTGCATCTCTTAACCTTTTCTATCCAATCTTTACTTAGAGTCTCAATGATTTCAGTTCTAGCTACTTGATCAAAATTGTGGACCATTCTTTCATCATTTGTCAACTCGTAACTCTTTTTCTCTGTCTGTTCGGACTCGGTGACTCGGCTCCGATCTTTGGTGCCTCCATGATAAAATTTTATAGGTCCCTCTACAAGAACCTCTTCCATCCTATCATGAATGGCCTTTAGGTGATTCTCCATCCTAAATTTCCAAAGAATCATAATCTTCAATAGAGAACTCAGAAGATTCCTAGACTTCTTACTTTTTCCGATGACATGATGAAATAAAGGAACAAGATACTCCACAAAACTTATTAGTAGCACCGTTAATAATGATAAAGAGAATGAAGAAAATCAAGATAATTTCGTATCTTATTTAAGACCTAAAATTAATATCGAACGACTTAACAACTGCTCCGATACCACTTGTTGGTCCCGAATAGTTGAGTAGATTAGGTAAAAGTGTATCACCTTCTAGCAAAAATCTAGAAGGGGGTTGAATAGATTTTTGAGATTTTTCAAATCAATTAAAAATTTATTCAAGTACCAAAGTACATAGCGGAAATTTAAGATTAAACTCAACTTTTAATTAGATCAAAAGCAACACCGATATTTAGATTTTAACTTTAATTCTACAATTAATTCTTGAACAATAAATTGTAAAATGAACAGAAAGATAAATGAAAGCAGAAAGAACACCGCATTTTATAGTGGTTCGGATTATAACAATCCTACATCCACTCTCCTTCTCCAAACTTGAAGAAGGGTCTCCACTAGCCGCTTACTCACTTACTTTACACACTCACAACTTACAATGTGATCTTCAATTCTTCAAGAATGCTAATCAAACTTCTAAAATCTAACTCTAAGGATAAGAAGTGGTTTTTGAAGATATGAAGTGAAGTGTTCTATAAACACTTGAAAATATTTGAAAGTTCTTTTGAAAATACTTTGTGAACTGAATAGTGAATAGTGTGAAAATCGGTTTTGCATAAGTGTATTGAAAAATAAAATCTAGGCCTATTTATAAGTCTGAAAAGACAGTTAGTTTGTTAGTCGGCTTCTAACAAATGGAAACCGCCAACAAACTTAATCTTGGAAACTGCTCTTGACCTCGGTGATTTTTCCTACTCGTCTGCCGGTGACTTGGTGAAGACTCGTCTTTCTTATTCTACTCAACTTGTCTTGACCTCGTCGAGCTCTTCATGATCGTCTCCTGCAGATGACTAGATTTGAGCTTGTCTCCGGATGACTTGCAACTTTAGATCTCCAAAGTGACTTCAACTAGTCTTAGGCTTAGTCTGATCGACTTAGTACCGAATTCGATCCGAGTTGTTCATCAACATTGTCTCGCTTATCTAGATTGATCTTTTAACTCATCAAAACTCTACTTGGTCTAACATGTGAGATTCTTTAGGACTAGCTTGATAACGAGCACATAAACAAACACTAAACATAATGTCGACCTACTAGAAGTTAGATACAAAAGACTACCAATCATTGATATGTACAATGTTGGATCAATATTCAGCTAACACTGTCTTTACACAATTTTCGTGTCAATCACATAGGTGTCTTCATGTGTTTAGCATTGTCTAAACCGAACCTTTCCACAAGATTTTTGTCATATTTACTTTGACAAAAGAAAATACCATCTTTGCAGTATTTAATTTGAAGACCTAAAAAGTAATTCAAGTCTCCAACCATTAACATTTCAAAGGTAGTGGTCATTTCATGCACAAATAATTCAAGCATTTTCTCACATGTAGAACCAAACACAATGTCATCAACATATATTTGAGAAATCATAATATCATTTCCAGAATGTTTTATAAACAAAGTCCTATCAGCTTCACCTCTATAGAAACCGAATTCAACAAGAAAATCGGTTAATCTACCATACCATGCCCTAGGTGCTTGCTTCAAACCATATAAAGCTTTCTTAAGTTTATAAACATGATCAGAAATTCATGATTTTCAAATCCCTTAGGTTGTTCTACATATGCTTCTTCCATAAGAATTCCATTTAGAAATGCGGCCTTGACATCCATTTGATGCGGTTTTATATCAATGTAACATGCAATAGCAAGTAATAGTCTTATGGATTCAATTCTAGCAACAGAGCAAATGTCTCATCAAAATCAATTCCTTCTACTTGTGTATAGCCTTGAGCAACTAATCTAGCTTTGTTTCTCACAACATTACCGAGATCCATCACTTTATTTTTGAAGATCCATTTGGTGCCATTTACATTCACATTATCGTGCCTAGGTACAAGTATCCAAACATCATTCCTTTCAAATTGATTTAACTCCTCATGCATTGCATTAATCCAGCTTTTCATCTTTCATTGCTTCATCAACATTTTTAGGTTCATTGAGAGAATGAAAACATTCAAAGTTCACCTTGTTGCACATAGATGTCATACGGATAGATCTTACCACATGTCTTGCATCAAAACTCAATTTTCTCCTTGTTTGTACACTGATTGTGGTTTTACCTATGATCTCTTTGTGGATGATTTTTGAGAATTACGGAAGATGGTGCATAGCGAGGATAAGGCATAGTTCTGTTAATTTTTGGATGTTGAGGTGATGTTGCTTCGATGTGGGCACATTTGTAGCAACATTCTCAATCGATTCGTAAATATCGAGAACTTTGCATCCGCTCAATAAGATCGATTACATCTTCTTCAATGGTATTATCTCGCAAGACTTGCATTATCATCAAAAACAACATTCATAGACTCTTGAACAAGATTAGTCCTAAAATTATAAATTCTAAAGGCTCTCTTGTTTCTAGCATAACCAAGAAAGAAACCCTTATCACTTTTTGAATCAAATTTGTGTAGCTGGTCTCTATCATTCGTAATGTAGCAAACGCTACCAAAGATATGAAAGTATTTCGATTAGGCTTTTGTTATTCAAAACTCATAAGGTGTTTTAGTAGAATTAGGTCTTAAATAAACTCTATTGGATATATGACAAGCGGTATTCAAAGCTTCAGCCCAAAACCTTTTTGAAAGTTTCTTAGATAAAAGCATTACTCTAGCCATCTCTTGTAGAGTTTTATTTTTCCTTTCGGCTACACCATTTTGTTGAGGTGTTTTAGGAGAAGAAAACTCTTGAATTATACTTTTATCTTCACAAAAATTAGTGAATAAGCTGTTCTCAAACTCCCTACCATGATCAAACCTTATTCTTTTTACCTTAGTGTCATAAATATTTTTAAACCATTTATAGAGAATTTTGAATACTCCAAAAGCATCCGATTTTTCCTTAAGAAATTAAATCCATGTAAACCTTGAATAATCATCTACTATGACAAAAGAATATCTCTTACCATCAATGCTTTCAGTCTCCATTGGTCCCATTAAATCCATATGCAAAAGTTCAAAGCAATGTTTCAGAAGTACAATGTGTCAACATTTCATGTGACATTTTGACTTGTTTACCACTTTGGCAGGATCCACACACATTTGACCTACGAATTTGTAACTTAGGTAGACCTTTAACAAAGATCAAATTTCAATAATTTGACAATATTCCTATAATGAGCATGTTTAAGTTTTTGATGCCAAAGTATACTCTCATCAATTTGAACATTAAAGCATGCTTGATTTGAATTAATTAGATAACAATTATCAATAGATCTATTACCAACCATGAGACAATTATCATCATTGTTTAACACATAGCATGAACTTTTATCAAACTTTACATGCAGGTCATCATCACATAATTGACTAATACTAATCAAATTTGCAAGTAAACCTTTAACATGTAAGACTTTTGTCAAGTTTGGAACACCATCAAAGTACCTATTCCAATGATTTTACCTTTTGAACCTCCTCCATATGTAACATTTCCACCATCATATGCCTTATAATCAGTGAGATAACTTTCATCACCGGTCATGTGTCTAGAACACCCACTATCAAAATATCATAGTCCCGAACACATGCTTTCAAAGAGGTGTAAACAACATTACATACAAAATTTATCTTTTTCACCCAAGTAGATTTTTGAACAGAATTTTGAAAAGATTTTTGAACTGTTTATTTCGAATGTTGAGCGAGAATGTGGCAACATTTTCAAAGACATTTTAGCAAATTTCTTGTCTGTCTCATCCTTAAACAGCTTTGGTCTTTTGTGACCCTCGGTGAAACAATAATGACAAACATCCTTCTTCCTAATCATTTTTCAATTTTTCAGTTCAATAGAAGGTTTTGTAAACACAACAGTTTATTATTGTTTAAAAACAGAGTAATATTACAATCATAACCAAGACTATGTCTACTAGTGCTTCCAATTATTAGTGCCTCATCAAGTTTAGTTGAACTTTCTGAATATCTTTTGAAATTCAGTGTTGTGCCTTTAAGCCGCTCTTTGAGGTTGCATATCTCCGCATCTTTCCTTGTCACAAGTATAACCTCAAGCTTTATCACCAAATCCTTTTGATATGACTCTTCAATAGTCATGTCCCTCAAGGCTTTCTCGAGTGGATTCCAACTCCTTTTCAAACTTAAGATAACTGGACTTACAATCTTCACAAACATTGTTAGAAGTACCGCTTTATCTACACAAGAACTTGAGAAACAATTAAATTATGGAACATCCAATGTTTCCTCAAATGCCGCACATTTGACTTGACATCGTAATCATCCAAGAAATCATCAAAAGTATCATCATATATAATCCTTGCGTAAAAACATATTCTTCATTTTTATCGGAATCATCTTCACAATCGACTCATCACTTAAGGTAGCATTGAAATTTACCCTTTTTCTCAAAAGAGTGTTGGCACATTTATTAGCATAATGACTAAAACCAGAACATGTATCACATTTAACATTTCTCCTATATTCGGATCATATTTGATCTTGTTACCTCTATCAAATTGCCTAGGTTGATTAACATTCCTATTTTTATCGTGCAATTGACGACGTGAACTATCAATCTGGTCTCTATCTTGATTCTTAATTTGCAAATTATTTCTAAGTCAATTTGCTCTCTTTTTCAAAAATGCATTAAAGCGCTTAGTTAAGAAAGCAATGTTATCGGCATTGTCGGCACAATCATCAACAACATCTTCATCATAATCTATTTCAAGAACAAACGGTTGTTTATCAAGACTTGAAGATGTTTCTCCTTTGAAAATAAAAATTTTCTTTTCAGATTTCTCATTATCTCTTTGAGAAAAATTCATTTCATATGTTTTCAAAATACTCACCAACTCATTTTGAGTAATAGCATCGATGTCTTTAGCTTCCTCAATAGCACATATCTTAGCATCAAAACATTTAGGAAAAGTTCTTAAGATTTTAAGTACTAACCTTGTATTGGATATAGCTTCACCAAGTGCACTGAGATTCATTGGAAATCTCGGTGATCCTTTCATTGTAGGAGGATATGGTCTCATCTTCCTTCATCCTTAGATTTTCGAACTTGGTTCCAAGCATCCGCAACTTTGTCCTTCTAACACTCTCGGATCCTTCACAATGTTCTTGTAATCTCTCCCATGCATCTTTTGCGAGATACACAATTAAAAATTATTTTGAACATGGAAACATCCGTGGAAGTGAATAAGGCATTGAGTGCCTTTGAATTGAAGCCGCCGTGGTCACCTCATCATTTGTCCATTCTAACTCTCTCTTGATTTGAGCTTCGGTATTGTCCGGCTGGAACTGTTGGTGGAGTCCATCCAGCTAAAATACTCCTCCATGCACGTTCATCAATAGATTTGATGTACATGCGCATCTTAGGCTTCCAAATTACATAATTCGTACCATCAAGAATCGATGGCCTAATTGAGCCGCCATAGGATATTCCATCGCAATAAATCACACCAAACACAGGATCAAAACTCGGGATAACGAGTTCAATGGCTCTGAGTGCCAATTGAAGGTGTGCGTGAGTGTTTTTGCAGAATGTTATTACGAATGTTGGCACAATCGAGAATAACACGCATTTAAAATAAATGATCGAAATACACAATGAAGTGTTAAACACTTTTCAAGATGGATATCAAAATTTTGTATGGACTATGAATAAGTCTATACCGCCAATCGCGAAATATCACTAGTAATTGTTAAGTGATCCAATCGGTGAAAACATAAGCCACACCGTGAATGGATCTACGTATATAGTGTCTAGACAATGATCAATCTAACCTATCACTAATACATATAAAGACCCAATGTTGAGTGAAATATTGGAACATTCACCAACGGAAGTATCGAGTATGAAACATACAATAAATTCTATAATCTATGCCAATAGACTATGCTAGATTGTGTTTCCCTCAACTTCAAATTTTAATCTTCATAGCAGCGTGTATATATGGATAATCTGGACACTTAGTGCTTGAAGATAACTTCCACATCTCCCTTGAAAATAGGTAACTTCCCCATATTCTTTTCAACTCCTCACTCTTGCTTTTTCAACCGCATGACTTCCTAGGAACCGCCATAAGTCTTCAAACTGTAAAAACAAGACATTGAACAAGACATTTCATGGGTTAAGGGTTAGTGGAAGTGGAAGGACGAATTTTGATGTTGTGACCAGAATGTTGGCACATTCTCGAGTAACACTTGTCACTAACATTAACAATAATAATATTAAAAATAAATTTATATAATTGCATACATACTAATTACTCTAAATAAAATTAATAGTTTTATACTACTAATTATATAATTGCATACATACTAACTCTAAATAATTAATAATATTATACTACTAATTATTTCTAAATAATTATTAATAATTAAAATACACATAACAATTACAAAAATTAACACTAAATAACTAATAAATCAATACCTATAACAACAAAATTACACAAATACATGCATATGAAAATTAAAAATACAAAATTTAACCACTAACATAACAAAAAAATTAACCGATTAAATCTAAAAAATTTATCGTAGAAATATTTCCGGAACGAGTACTACAAAGCCCAACTAGAGGGTGGTTCAATTTTAGCCGCCGGCGGCAATGAGACGGAGGCAGCGGCGGTGAGAGCCGAGGGAGGCAAAGGAGGGTTTACGAAGGGGAAAAAGGCAGTTGGGTCTTTAAATGGTCTCGATTGGGCGAGGGCCTAGCGAGGGGGCTGGCCTCGCAAATTCTGGCCTCGGCGAGGCTAGCCTCGCTAAGTGTGACGTGGCGTTGGTGAGGGGGCTCGCCCTCATTACTACCGAGGTTGGTCAGCCCTCGTGTGTGCCTCGCCAGCCTTCACGAGGGGCCCGCTGCCCTTGTTAAGTCCGTCGGTAATTTTGCCCCGTCTCGCCCCTCGGCAATTGGCGAGGGTTTTGTTCCCTCATTAAGTGCTCTCGTTAATTCGTGTTTTTTTGTAGTGAATAATTCATTGGATTTCTAAAAATAAAGAAAAATTCATTTTTTTAGAATGACTTCAAATCTTTAAGCTATCAAAATTGTGTGCAATATTATTCAAATTTTTGCGCTTCAATTTTATTGAATGTTATTTATATACTTTGTAAGTCTTATCAAGTTGCAATTATTCACTTTAATGAAACTTTGTAAGTCTTATCAAGTTTTGTTGATTATTCTTCTTCTAAGTGCGGGCTCATGATTCGGGTGATAATTGAATAGTTTTAGTGTGCATTAATTGCTTATCATGTGTATTTTGTTAGTATTTATCACTTAAAATAATTCAAGTCATGCTTAATTGTCGAGAAAAGCAAGCTTTGATGTTTGCGTAAAAATGAATGAATTTGGAAGCAAAGCACTAACTCAATATTAAGTATAGTTAATTGACGAGTTGAACCTCGTGAAAAACATTGAAAAGAGGGTCGCAACAAAAAAGAATCGAGGCAATAGGAGTTCGGGAGCTTAAGATATGAAGAAAACAAGTCAAAATTGCTAAAAGTGTTGAACTCGACCCTGAGCTCGACCGCAGTAGCCGAGCTCAAGTTGAGTTCCTAAAAAATGCTGAAAATTTAGTTTTTACCTAGATTTTCATGTCCATCTTTCCCAAGGGTATAAATAGCCTCCATGTTCGTTTTTAAGTTTTAACAACCATTTTAGAGCATCTCATGAAGTGATTCTTTTCATATTTTTTCTTGTTTTCTTCACATTTCTAATTAAAATATCATAGAAACTTCATTTTAGTTTCAATTTCAAGTTGTATTATCAATTCTAAGAAAGTAGATACAAGTATTGTAAATATTCTCCAAGTTTTAATTCAATCAAAGGAGTTTAAGGTGATATCTCTCCATTTTTTCATTCTTGCTTATTCATTGTGAGATTCTTAAATTATTGCATCTATTGTTGGTCCCTATATTGAGTGTTTTAATAGAGTTTGAATGAGCCTTCCAGAGATAATCTAGAAGGGGGTTGTATAGATTGCAAATCAAAATCAAAATTCCAAAAACACAGTGTCGTGAAATGAATTTATACTCTATCTGGATCTAAAACAATCTGAAATGTTTTAACCAATTAGTAAGAAATTAATAGAAATTAAATGCATAAAGTAACGAACACGAAATTTATAGTGGTTCGGATCGAAAGATCCTACATCCACTCTCCTTCCACAATCCCGTGAAAGGGCCTTCACTACTTACTTTCTAGCTTACTCCCTTATTTACGATTTACAATGACGGTCTTCACCTTACAAATTGTCCTTCTCAATTTGGAACTATTGGCTTGAAGATATGAATAATAGCAGATGAGATACCACGAGGGTCAGCACCATCTATTACTAATAATACACTATTACCACAAGTGTCTCGTCGTAGTGGGAGGGTTGTTAGACAACCCGATAGATTCATGTTGTTGGGAGAGTCTTCGGACTTAGTACCTGGTGAACACGAATCGATCCTTGGAGCTATGACGAAGCACTCCAAGATAAAGATGCGGAATCTTGGAAAAAGGCCATGAAATCGAATTGGAATCTATGGATTCTAATCTAGTCTGGGAGCTAGTAGAACCACCAAATGGTGTAAAATCCATTGGCTGTAAGTGGGTCTACAAAAGAAAAAGAGGATCGACGGGAAAGTAGAAACTTTCAAAGCAAGGCTTGTAGCGAAGGGGTACACTCAAAAGAAGGAATCGATTATGAGGAAACCTTTTCGCCGGTAGCCATGCTTAAGTCTATCCGGATTCTTTTGTCTATTGCTGCTCATATGAATTATGAGGTTTAGCAAATGGATGTCAAGACGGCTTTCCTTAATGGAAGTCTTGAAGAAAACATCTATATGAAGCAACCGAAGGATTCATTGAAAAGGGCAAAGAGCATCTTGTGTGTAAGCTTAATCGGTCCATTTATGGGTTGAAACAAGCTTCGAGATCTTGGAACATCCGTTTTGATGAGGTAATCCAGTCTTATGGATTTATTCAATGCCCGGATGAGTCATGTGTATACAAGAAGAGTGACGGAAACGTGGTGGTATTTCTTGTACTATACGTAGATGACATCTTGCTCATTGGCAACAATGTCAAGGTGTTGTTAGGCGTAAAGGTATGGTTGTCCAAGCGATTTGATATGAAGGACATGGGAGAAGTTGGACATATTCTTGGGATCAAAGTTATAAGGGATCGCAAGAAAAGAATGTTATGCTTATCTCAAGCTTCATACATTGATACTATCTTGGCTCGTTTTAGCATGCAAAACTCCAAGAAAGGTTTTCTACCTTTTCGACATGGAGTACCTTTATCTAAAGAGATGTGTCCTAAGACACCAAAGGAGATAGAGGACATGAAGGCGGTTTCTTATGCTTGGTGTAGGAAGCTTAATGTATGCAATGCTATGTACGAGGCCGTATATCTGCTTTTGTCGTGGGCATGGTTAGCAGATATCAAAGTAACCCAGACAAGGACATTGGACCGTGGTAAAGCATATTTTAAAGTACGAAAAGGACTAGAAATTATATCTTTGGTTTACCAAGCGAGATACTTTACTTCACGAGGGTTACACAGATTCGATTTCCGGTCGGATAGGGACAACAATAAATCTACCTCGGGTTATGTGTTTACCTTGGGAGGTGGAGCCATAGCATGGAGGAGTGTAAAGCGAAATGCCTTTCGGACTCCACCATGGAAGCCGAGTATGTGGCAGCCTCGAGGCGGTCAAAGAAGTTGTATGGCTCGAAACTTCTTGATGGACTTAGAAGTGATTCCTAGTTTGCCTAAAGCTATCACAATTTATTGTGATAACTTGATGGTGCGATGGCAAACTCGAAGGAACCATGAGCCCACAAAGCAAAAAAACACATTGAGCGCAAGTACCACGATACGAGATATCGTAAAACGAGGAGAAGTTGTTGTCGCCAAGATGCATCGGTGGATAACCTAGCGCATCCTTTCCCAAAGGCTCTTCCAAGTGAAAGCTTTTGATGGGCATGTTGAAGGGATGAGAATCGGATGTATGGCGGCAATTATGGAAGCATAGTCTTTTAGTATAAGTGGGAGATATATTGTTGGAACCACCGATCGCCGACTCTATGAAATTATCGATTCGGAATTATAGTCACAAAAACGCAGCGGATAGAATTGTACCTTTATTCACCGTAATAGGTGAAGACGAACTAGTTCTAAGGTCGAATCGGCGATCGAAGGATGAGCCTCGAACCTGTCTTCCGCCATATTCCTATCCCTTTCCCTTGGACGTCGAGTGGTCGACGATCCTCCAAGGAATCAGAATCCGCCCTCTCTCGATCTCACGTTTTCACACCTCTGGAGGCTCGATGTTAGGGTTTATTTATAGGCTACAACAGGGGACCCTAAGGAGGAATTAGGGTTGGGCCTCCTGATGAGCCTAAAAGTCCGGTGTTCATCAAGACACTTTACTTAAGCCCATCAATTATAACTCGAGTCCACTAAAGAGTTACAATTGAATTATCGTCCTAATCCCATATTATAATATGGGCTCCTTTATTATGTGTACGTTTATTTCCCGTGTTTAAGATATCAAATGTCCATAAATTAATTAAATTACTGACAACTTAATTAATTTATATCTAATTCCAAGAGTAGTACCACTCATCTTTATTATTATGTCGGATTAAATCCACCTGCAGAGGTTTACATAATAATCTTTATGATCCTCAAGGGGACATCATCATCCTAAATAATTAGGACACGGATTCCTTCTATAATCAACAAAGACACCATATAAACAATGTTATCTCCCAATTCACCGAGCCTATTGATTTAATAAATCTCACCCATTGGCAAATCAAAGAAACATACACCGAGTACACGTGCCCGTTATTATATAGGGATTAAAAAGACGTACATCCATAACAACGAGAGGTCTTGTTCTTTTATATAGTCAGCACAAATTGAACAACCTCATATGGTCTGCTCAATACATACAAAATGTACTAGTGTAACTTTATAGTCAAGATAGACTAATACCAAATTACACTACAAACCGTTCCAATGGTTTGTCCAAATCCATCTTGGTTGTGAGCTATTATTTATAATCTATAAGGAACCGATAGCATGATCTTCTATGTGACACCACAGACCATGTTATCTACGGTATAGATTAATCTGGACAAAATAATGATATATATAACAATCATAAACAATAAGTATTTTGATCATAATGAATCTCATATTAAAAGGATGTTCATACTCAAAAGATGTTCATACAAAAGCTAGGCTTATAGTATACATCCTAACAGTTTGGACTTGTGGGATTAGGGTTGTTTCTGTTTGAGGGAGGGGTAGATTGAGTTTCGTGGATAGGAATGGGAGATGGGGTATGAGTAGGTGGGGATGAAGGTTGTTGAGTGGGAAGAGGTGTAGGTTGTTACGTGGGTGTGGTGGTAGGTGTGGTTTGATCGGCGGGGTTGGAGTTTGTTCTGGTTCGGGGTGGAGGTTGTGTTTCCAAGGTTCAATTTTAATTTCCTTTGATGTATCAACAACTTTTACAAATTTCCTTGGTTTCAAAGTTTACGGCTTATTATTTCTATCATAACCAAGACCTGTCTTATCATGAGACTTTTGTGAAGTTCTAAAAATATGATCTATAACTAATTGTGAGTTATTATGTTGACTCATTTTGAAGACAAGCTTCTCATTAGTCTTCTTAATTGACTCATTCTCATTACATACCATTTCAAATTTATCTTTTTAAGATTTTAATTCACCTTCTAATCTTTCGGAGAGACTAGCCGATGTACTAGTCTCGGCCTAGTGGTAAACATTACCCCTTGAATGTTTCCACCGACTCATGCTGGTTGTAGGAATTCGGGCAAGCGATTTTACGACAACCAAGTATATCGAACCCAAGGTAAAAAGTATGCACATGAGGCCCTAAGAATGCAAGTTATCGATGACTATTGTTGCAATGCGGTTTTGGTTCTAAAATCACACTACAAATGCAAGAATTAAAAATCAAACACTAGCAAGCAATTTATCAAACACCTTATATGCTAGAACAAGTAGCTAAAATTCAATGGGGATTGGGGTGCTAGGGATAATATCCATCAAGGAATCAATGATCAACAAGCTATGATTGAATCAAATTGCAAATCAACTAAGATAGAAAGCATAAAACCATCATGCAATTAATCACTCCATTAATCACACAATGCTTAATGTGAGTATCCTTAGTGTAACTAATCTCTCAATTAAGAAGCACTCAATTTATACAATCATACACAATTATAACCCGATTAATCCTGGATCACGTTAGCTCAACTCTACCTATTTCTAGGGTGATCAAACATTAATCTAATGAGATAAAAATGCATGAAGCACAATGAGAATCACAATTAGGGAGCAATCTAACTCAATTGATCAACAATCATCAACAATCATAGCATAAGGCAATCAAATCATCCTCAATTTCAATTATCCCAAGCACAAGAGGAAAACCCATGGGTAGAAAATCTAATTGAGCAATTAAGAATCTAATCCCAACAAACAATGAATTTAAAGGAGTAAAGTGGAAGAACATCACCAATTGGATTAAATGATCAAAAATAAGAATGCTTCAATCTTCAATGTATCTTCAAATGTGCTCTTCTCTTCAATTGAATTACAACATTGAATTGAAAAACTAATGGATCAAATGCTAATCCAGGTACAAATGATTAAAATCTATCTAAATCTATGAATCTAATCTACCTACAAGGAGAAATTGGCTTGGGGCCTAAGAAATCACCCCAAAAACCGCCAGTAATGCTATATGGAAGGTTATGGAGATTATGCTCTGTTTTCCGCTCAAATGGGCTTTAAAACAAAATTTTCGAAATTGGGCATCCCTCGACTCGAGGTTGGGGCCCTCAAGCCGAGGCTTGTGAAGTCGTGTTAGCGCTTTTCCAATTTTTTTCTACAGCCTCGAGTCGAGGCTCGGCCCTCAACTCGAGCTTGCCACCTTTGCCCCGATCCTCGACTCAAGGGCTGAGCCTCTAGTCAAGCCTCGCTTTAAAAATTTGAATTTCATCCTTTGGCGGCAACCTCGGGTCGAGGCCCTTGGCCTCGACCAGAGGTCGAGTCAAGGAATTTTCTCGACCCGGACTCCGCCTCTAACCCTCGTTTTTGCCCGTCTCGATCGTGTCTTCACCCTATGAATGCCGGTACTCTCAATTTGGCCAAATTCCACCGATTTACCTGAAAACGGGATGAAAAATATCAAATATCTCACAAGTAATACTTTTTAGGCAAAGTAGTGACACTCTACACATTTAGGCACAAAATCTAACACTTATGATCACTTTTTGCACTAAAATACCCCCTAAAATCTTGCATCAATTCACTCTAATCATAATACCCCCAAACTTGAAGTGTTGCTCGTCCTCAAGCAACGTAGCAAATAAGCACAAAAGAGTGAATTGATTGTAATTATGTCACATGGCACCATAGAAGAAAAATAAGACAATCGGACTCATCAATGAACTCAAGTATCAATGTCAACTCTCAATGAGCAATCAAGATGAATCATGCTCAAACAAATGTAACATCAAACACTCAACCTATTGCTCCTTCCATGGAGTGTTTCACTCTTCACTCAAGTGTATCCAGGTAGAATGTGCACTCAATCATCAAATTCACAAACATGCACACCATAAGCTTACCAAAGGACTCAATCTCAATCACAATCATTTGTGTTCAATCAAGAATCAAAGAGGTCTTTCATCAAGGTTGTAATGTAGGCTCTTTGGAGTGGTACGATGTTTTAGGTAAGAGTGACTCATATAAGTAGAGACTTGAAAGTTTGCTAAGCAATTCAATACACATCACTTCCAAAGCTTCATCAATCAACTCTTTCTCATGCATTTCAAAGTTCAAACACCACCATTCACTTTTGAGGTTTCTTTCTTTTAAGCTCATAATTTGAATTCTTCTTCTTTTCACTTTCACATATTTTTTTCACAATTCAATTTTTTTTTCACAACCTTTCTTCTTTCTCAACAATCAACTTAGCACATCATCTCTCCACCACACTTTACAAGCAAATCATCATCTATTAGCTAACAAGCAAGCTACTACTAAACATAGGACAATAAAACTAATAAAAATAGGCAAATGACTTTAATTTCACTTGGCTTGCCAAAGAATAGGGATACTAGGCTCAAAATGGCTCACTAAGGAAATCAAATATTTTTGTGGGGAAAAATTTGGCTTAGTGACTCATCATTCTAAACATGGCCTCTTATCATATTCATGTAATCACACAAGGATCAATTTCAACAAGTCCAAAGGCAAGTTCTAGCATACAAATCCATGAATGATGCACTCACAAAGAAATCATATCAACCGTATAAGATGTACGATTATTAAGGCACAAAAGCTCACGGGCTTAAAATGAGCAATGAATCAAGCATCTTCAATCACATTCATCATTACATAATCATCAATCATACTAGCTTCAAGCCACATATCAACTCATGATCAAATCAAAATTCAATATATCTTGCAAATCAAGCATAAGTGCACATGTACATGATCTCAAGCACACTCACTATGTCAATAATGATCACTCAAAGATAAGCAATAAGTCCACAATTAAGCTCAAGACAAAATCAATGCAAAAAATATGCAAGAAATCCAAGATATCAATATAGCATAATCATCAATAGACAATAAGCTCAACAAATCCAAGACCATCAAATCATCCATACACATCATCAAATAGAAATCATCATCAAATCCATCAAAGTTAAGAAATGAAGTACATCCCAAACAACCACAAATCATCAATTCAAATACAATTACTCAAGAGGAATAAAATATATAACTAAATGAACTAGAGGAGAGGGATAGGAAATCGGGAGTCACCCAAAGCATCGGACGGCGGCGGTGGAGGAGGGTAGTGGCCCGGCCCGAAGTTCCACGAGCTCATCTGCTGGAGGAGTGAGTACATATCCCGCCGATTCTTGAGATACTCTTCCTGCATCCTCCTCGTCTCCTCATTAAAGCGACGAGACTCCTCCACAACTCGGAAACACTCGTCCTGCCCGTTTGACACTCCAACCGCATTCTCTCGGCTGCCGACCCATATCTCCTCGATGAGGGTCCAATGTCTCTGCGATGAATCTGTCGGCCTCGTACTCCCTATTCTCGCATCTCATACCGCCAATAGTAATTAATCTCGGCCTCAAGTCCTCGTCCTCATCCATCTGAATCTGCTCCTCTGCTGCTCCTCTTCTTGACTTCCTCTTCTTCTTCATTTCCCGCATCTGCAGCCTCGGCCTCCTCCTCGAGAACTAGACCCGGATCCGCCCTACCGCTCATCTTCATCATCATCAGGTTGAGGAGTTACTCGGAATGCTTTGCCAAGATATCAGTATCTTTGGTTTCGTATTCGGGTATAATAAGTCAATTTGTACTCTTTAACACCCGCTTTGAATCCAACACTTGCTTTAGTCTCTGTTTATGGTGACATAAATCCCTCCCTACAACTCATGAATTAAGAATTCTCGACAACAACAAGGTCTACTCGACACGAATGAATTGGGCGTTAATGAAACTTTTCACAGAATCTTTCACAAACTTCCCAACTAATACTAATATTATCAACTAATCAATGTATTCACTCCATGCTCTCGGGTATAGGCATTAATCGCCTCGGTGTCTCTGTGACCACATCCGGAGGTTAATAGTCACATACCTGCCGCTCCGAACATAGTCGTCAACCTCTTATTAGGAAGAGGGAATCGACCGCCGAGGTGTTGCTTTGAAAGCACCAAGTATCCACCTCATGGTGTCGGTAGTCAAGTCGGGGCCCTCTAGTGCTCGCAGGTTATGCGTCGGGATACCGAAGTGCTCGGCTATCAATGTAATCAGACCTCCAAAATGAATCTTCTTGTATCGAGTGCTCGTCACCCTATCAAACAAATAACACAAGTAAGCGGCAGCGTTGAAACGAACCCCGTGGAGGAAGCACCATAGAACATAGAGCTCCTCGGATACTACCGCTCCTCCCTTAGATCGTGCAAAGATCTTGCTGGATAAAATCTTCTCCAAATACCTCATCACCGGGTTGCGGATCCTCGTATTCTTAAACTTTCTGGAATGAATCATGGTGCTTAGGTGCCCCGAATCCGAGATCCTCCTCCGTAACTTCTTGGCATTATACTCTCTTCAAATGTTAAGCAATGAACTATCGGGATCGGTCGGTGCACCAATGATCTTGTTGATCTCGCTCATCGTAAGGGTGTACTCATTCCCTAACAACTCGAATGTGATAGCCCTCGGGAACTTGACCTTCCTAGCCTTGTCAAATGTAACGGTGTAAAGGAACTCAAGAGTGAGTCCCAAATAAATCTGTGGCCTCTTAGCCAAGAAGCCGGACATGCCAACCTCGCTCGAACAATTGGGGAATGTCTTCCTCTATCCCCATAGAGACCATACATCATGGTCTACAAGGCGTGTCTCCACCACCTTGTTGTAGATCTCACAGACAAGATGGAATGCTTTCTCCACTTGTAATCATCCCATAGAATCCCTAATCGAGCTGGCATCTTATTAGCAAATCGAACGGCCCCTGTCTCTCTTTCAATTCCTCATCGTGAAGATTATGACCGTCGGCACCTCGAAACATTTTTCCTACAAAATTTCCCAAGGCAACAATTAGCGCAAATAGCAATACGAGCATAATATGATAGCAATTAAGCACATGAACGAGTCAATCATCACAACTCAATCTCCAATCACAAACAATCCCTACGTGAACAACTATCTCAATCAATTCGGTCAAATAGTCACAACTAAAGCAATATAATCAATAGAAGTGCTCAATAAATCCCACAAAAATGCATACTCAACTAAAATGGCCTTAACAATCAACATCAACAATTAGGCTCACAAAAATTATGCAATTAAGCTCATAAAATTATCCAAAATAATAAGCCATTTAATCAAGTATTTAGAACAATAACAATCCCTAATCATGCACTTCTATCATCAACTAAGCAAGTATGACCAAATATCATAGGAACTTCACTAGGAACTCTCCAAAACAATTATGCAATTTCATTCCCAAGCCAAAAATTCACAAAGGCATACGCAATATATCACAATTAATCCCGAACATGCCTTCTATCTCAACAATCAATCCAAATTTACCATCAAATGGCTCAAATTCGCCTAAAATTTCATGCACACAAGGTATTCATAAAAATGCCCAAATGATAATCAACTTCAATGTATAAATTGGCGAAATTTGAACTACCCATGCATTAATCCACCATAAGAACGAAATGTAAAGGAATAGGAAGTGATAATTCATACCTTGTATCAACAAATTCGGCCCTGGAGCAGAAAATGGAAGATACCCACTCAATTTCTTCAAAAACCCAAAAATGTTGCTTCAAAAACCCTCAAAGTGATGATTTGATGGAATGGAGGATGAATATGTAATGCAAATAATGATTAATCGGTGAAAATTAGCAAATGGGATGAAAAGGGGGCAAAGATGCGAAGGGGATTGGAAATGGGGGCAACCTCAAGTCGGGAATTGGGGATCCGAATCGATCACTGCGATATTTAAAAATTGGCACCAGCCTCGACTCGAGGTCCAGCCCTCGACTCGGGGATCCAAAATTTTAAATCCCTCGACTTGAGGCTCAGTCCTCGAGTCGTGCTTGTATTTTAAAATTCCTCCTCGACTCGAGGCTCAGGCCTCGACTCGAGGGATGCATGATTTTGCGAAAATTTAGCTAAGTATGGACCCCTCGACCCGGGGTTGAGTCCAGAGAATTTTTACGGATCCGGACCCAGCCCGACCCCGAAACTCCTAAAAATGACCTATTCAACCCCAACGAACTCAAATATACAAAAACTAAATATTTTGGTCCCTCGATTTAAGCCCAGTCGCTCATTCGATCGAGGAGACCGGGTCTCTTCCTTTTTGCCTAATCTTCACCAACTTTTAAGCTTTTCCTTTTCGTCTTGAATTCCTTTGCAATTTCAATCACTTTCCCAACAAATATAGTGAGTGTACCTATAAACGAGCATAAGAATCATCAAATCATCACCACCACGAGATGCACGTAACTAATAAACGATCAACACCCCCAAACTTGAATGATAGCATGAATTCAAAGTTTGGCGTGAGATTGATACAAATACATATGCAACTCCACATGGTATCAACAATAAGCATACTAATCCAAATAAATCCCATAACATGATAACACAACCTCCTAAGCATGAGCAATTAATTCCTAACCAATTCTCCTCAACAAAACGGACCAAAAACAAAAGACAAAATAAAAAAGCACACAAAAGCAACAAAAAGGATGGGTTGCCTCCCATCTAGCGCTAGGTTTATTGTCCTTTGCGGACTTATTCATTCATTTCCAGCTCTCTTCATCGGAATGGCCAAGGATATCGGTCCTCCTTGCCACAATCTGAAAGTTACTGGGAAATGGTCTAACAAATCATTCACAATGCTTCTTGAATTGTTAAAAGAGGCATTTCCTGATTTGATAGAATCATTCCCACATCGTTTTATGAGGTACGGAAGATAATAGGAGAATTAGGACTCAATATATCAAGATAGATGCATGCCCCAATGATTGCATGTTGTATTGGAAAGAGCACGAGAATGACACTCTATGTCATGTTTGCAATGCATCCAGATATACCTAAACCGAAAGTAATTCAACAAGCGGAGATGATTTATCTCTAAAGTGCAAAAAGTCTCAAGAAAGGTCTTGAGGTACTTTCCCTTAAAATCTAGATTGCAGAGACTTTTTATGTCATCTAAAATCTGCATCATTCATGAGTTGGCACAAAAAGAATGCACTAAGGATGGCTACTTGAGACATCCTAGCGATTCTCCCCTTTGGCAAGATTTTGATCGTCAACATCGGGATTTTTCTAGTGAATCAAGGAACGTGAGGCTTGGTCTAGCTGCTGATGGATTTAGTCCATTTAGGACGATGAATGTTTCTCATAGTACATGGCCGGTTATATTGACCCCATATAAAATGCCCCCATGGATGTGTATGACAGAGCCATTTTTCTTTTTAACTCTGCTCATTCCTGGACCATCATCCCTGGAAACAACATTGATGTGTACATGCAACCCTTAATAGAGGAATTAAAAGAACTGTGGAAGGGAGTTGATACATTTGATGCATCTACTAAACAAACTTTAGTATGCGTGTTGCTTTATTATGGACTATCAATGATTTCCCGGCATATGCAAATTTATCCAGGTTGGAGTACAAAAGGACAACTTGCTTGCCCATCATGTCATAAGGAAACATGTTCTCGTGTACTTACACAAAAGCCGTAAACAATATTATATGGCTCATCGTAGGTTTTTGCATCGTAATCATCCTTATCGAAGAAATGCTAGATCTTTTGATGGCAATGAAGAAGACCGTAAGGCTCCCGAACTTTGATCGAAACATGGTATTAGAGGAACTAGCGGGGTTTAATGTAAAATTTGGGAAGAAAGTAAATGATAATCCATCTCTTCCTCACAATTGGAAAAAAGAAGCATATTTTTGACTTGCCATATTGGAAAGATATCATGCTACGTCATAATTTAGACGTTATGCATATCGAAAAAAATGTTTGTGATAGTGTTATAGGTACAATTTTGAATCTAGAAGGAAAATCAAAGGATCATGAAAATTCTCGTCTAGATTTGGAAGACATGGGCATAAGGAGTGAACTTCATCTTGTTCACTTGGAGTCGAGTAGGAAGTATTTACCAGCCGCTTGTTTTTCAATGAGCAAAAACGAAAAGATGTGTTACTGTGATGTTCTTGAAATGTGAAAGTACACGATGGCTATGCTTCTAACATCTCAAGGCGTGTTCAAGCCAAGCCAAATAAAATTTCTGGTTTGAAGAGTCATGATAACCACATCTTGATTCAACAATTGCTCCCAATTGCGTTGCGTAAAGTTTTGCCAAAGCATGTTAGGAATCCGTTGATTAAATTATGCTCCTTTTCAGAGAACTTTGTAGTAGAGTTCTCAATCCTACCGACTTGATTTGTATGGAGAAAGAGATTGTCAATATTTTCTGTGATTTGGAGAAAAATTTCCCTCTTTCTATGACATCATGATTCATTTACCTATTCATTTGGCGTACGAGGCTCGGATTCTTTGGACGATTCAAGATCGTTGGATGTATCCCATTGAAAGGTATCATCAACATTATTCAATATATAAATACAAATAATTTCTATTATTTTAATGTTTTTATGAATTTGCAGGTACTTGTCCACATTGAAATCATATGTGCGAAATCTAAGTTGTCCAAAAGGTTCAATTCTTTGAATCATACTTGCTTGAAGAATGTTTAACGTTTTGTTCTAGATACTTAGATGATGTGGAGACCATGTTCAACAAAGTCAGAAGAAATGATGATTTTGGTAAAGAGGACTCGATAGAGTTTCCGGTATTTTCTAACCCAGTCGTCATATTGGGAAGGAAGAGTCTCGTAGTTCTTGATGAAGAAAAGAAAAAAGGCACACCAATATGTATTATTCAATTGTAGTTCTATTGAGTCTTTCATCGAGTAAGTAAATAATACCTTTCACTTTTGTTTTATTATTATGATATTTTTATATCTTTATATCATACTAAACAATACAGCATAACATAAGGCTCTGGTTGGACGTGAAAATCCCGTCTTGGTAAAATGGACGTTGAGCGGATCCATAGTGAACCCTTTTCCAATTGGTTTTTAACCATGTAAGTTGACTTGAAGATTTTATTTAACTTTCCATTATTTATTTCTATTTATATTATTTATTTATTTTATTTTCATTTTATCCCTTTTGATTTTTATATTTCACTAATAGGTTGAAGGCTTACATCATTCTGGGAAACCAAGTGCCTCAAGAACTTAGGGCATTAGCTCGAGGCCTAAATCCCGTGGGAAAACGATATAGGGGATTCATTATTAATGGATTTAGATTTCACGTGAAAAACTATGAGACTCAAAGGAGAACCCAAAATAGTGGGCTGGTTGTTACCGCACAAACTAGTAGTTTTGCTAGTAGAAGTGATAACAATCCCATTGTTGGTGATGTCACATACTATGGAGTATTGAAAGATGTGATTGAACTAGAATATTTTATGGGTAAGAAAATAGTGATGTTTGATTGCGATTGGGTGTCGCGGGAAGTGCACAAAAAAAGATGATTATGGCTTCACGCTAGTTAATTTTTCTCGATCAAGGCAAAGACATTGAACCATTTGTCTTGGCTTCACAAGCACAACAAGTTTTCTACGTTGAAGATCCAGTTGAGAAAGGGTGGCACGTTGTTGTGAAGACACAAAGGCTAGAGATACGTTTGATATGAATCCTAATTTGAGCATAGATGCCAATGCACTTCACGAAACTAATGTTCTTTATCAACAAGGTCACGATGAAGCCGAAAGTATAATTTTGGTTAGGGATGATGTAGAAGGACTTATAGTTTAAATTGGAGCTTGATTTTCTCATTATAGTTAGATTTGCTATTATTAGTTAGTTTAACGTTTGAAGTTATAATGTGATTTATTGCTTATTATTATTATTTATCTACTTATAACCTTTAATGAGTTTCAAGTGCTTTTTGTTCAATTTAAAAAAAAAAATCAGTTCAGACTCTATTGGTAAGTTGATTTTTAGATATTTCTTTATTGAGTTTAATTATATACATTAACAAAACCACGTAGCAAACGTGCAAGTCGGCAAGGGCCCCAAAGCAAGCAAATGACATCATTAGTTCCTTGAACAATACAAAAGAAATCCAAACAGGTTGCATTCTTTTCTTTTATTAATAAATCTATTCATGAATTATTTTATAATGTCCCAAATACACAACCTTATAATCTCTATTATTTCTTTAAATGATCACATGCATGTTATATAGGTATGGATCGTGTTGAAATTGTTCAAGTAACAAGACCTCGTAGCAAACGTGTAAGGCAACAAAGGCTTGAGGGAAACGATGTTATCATTGATTCCGTAAATGATCCAACCTGAAATTGAAATAGGTAAGTTTATGTATATTCCTCTAATACAACGTACTTTTCTTGTATTTTCATCCATGAATACCCCATACTTTATAACGTACTTTAGATTTGGAATACGGTTTATTGAATATTTAGTTACAAATTTTATTTATTGTCTTTCAAGGACAAAACAACACAAGAGGAAATGTCCAAGTTGGAGGTGACAAAACAGTCCAAAATAATTTTGGTGATGTCATTACTCGGTCGGGTGATATGTATATTACTTATTATTTCATGGTTTATGATTGATGGACATGAAATATTATGTGTATATTCTTATTGTAGTTGGCAATAATAAAAAGAAGGCAAGAGGACCTACATGCATGGCTAAAGTTTGGGGCCAAAATGAACGACTTAATGTTTCATTTAATGATCTTGGCCAACCAAATGATCGTAAAAGAACAAGCACGCTGGCTCATTTTTAGGTACTCTTGCAAGAAATGGATCATCTTGCCCACTAAATTATAAAGATTGGCGATTGATACCATCCTCTTACAAGGAAGACATGCTTAAAGAAGTGAAGGTTGTTAGCTTTAATGTATCTAAGTTTTTATTAGTATGTATATGAAATTTGTAGAAATATAACTTCCTTTTTTTTTTTTTTTTATAGTCAAGGTTTAGTCTACGAGCGGAGCGACACTTTTAACTTGCAATCAATTAACCACAAATGGAGAAATTGGAAGTGTCAATTAAAGAATTTGAACTTTGACCCAAGTGTACCCATTGAAGAACAATTGCTCAAGTACCGACAGGTAACCCTAGACCAAAGTATAAGCAAATACTTGATTATTGGACTACGTAATAAAGCACAGTACAAAATAACATATTTTATGTATCATATTTTATTTTTATATGAGTCTTCATGTTATTATTTTTTTCTACTGGATATTTCAGCAACTTAGTGAAAAGAGAAAAGAAGCTCGTGTTAAGTTAGAGATTCTCCATCGAATGGGAAAAAGAAGTTATGCGGTTGTGAGTGAGATAATGGTAATATCCCCGTATTAACATTGAAATTATAGTTTTTTGTTTCAAATTCTAATAGCATCAACTTAACATATATTATTGAACACAAATTTGTTGTAGAATGAACATATGGGTAGATATCCCACAAGAGCAGAGTTATTTGAAAAGTGTTGTAATCCTTCGGATGGGTCGTCATGAGTGAGGCGGTCTGAGAAGCAATAGTAAGTGAACATGTACCCCATGAAAGTTGAGTTTCTTTCATTTATAACTTGATATCTTAAGTATTTGTCAACACAATTCATGATTCTTTTTTATAGGAAAAGATAAAAGAGTTAGCTTCACAAAATGGAGAAAATTCAAATGATTGTGATGTTGTGCATTATCCCGATGATGCTTTTGCCAAGATCATGGGCAAGGATAAAGACGGGCGATTGCGCATGTATGGTATAGGAGTGAAACCAACTGATATATATGGTGGACGACCTAGTCGTGATGCACTTTACAGAAAATCTATGGAAGAGAAAGTAGAAATAAGAGCATTGAAAGAACAAGTTGAAGAGTTGAAAGCTTTGGTGTATGCGAGATCACACTCGAGAAAGTGCTCCAGTTTCATCTGCAAGCCATCGAGTTCGTCGGGAATAAGTCGTCCATCTCGTATAAGGGTAAACACATGCTATTAAATTACTTATTACATGAAGATATATTTATACAAATGTCAATAATTTTATTAACAAGACCCAAATTTCAGGTTGGAGCCTATGTGAAATTGAAAAGTCTTGGTAATTTTAATGAAACTATTGCAATTGACATTTTGAGAGCAATAGGTGGTGTTATATTGAATGGTAGGGACCTTGGCCCCATGATTTGCGAGGTAGTGGCTCAATCTATTTTGAAGGGTGAAGAAATGTTGATTTATCCTTCTAATCTTATGCAATCAATTGGAGATTCTATTGGAGCACCAATCGCTTGGCCTTTGTCATTGGTATCTTCTTTTCTCTCAATATTAGGCATTATATGTATTATATTTGTTGTGCATTTTATTTATTTTGCCTTACCTTAGATTTAAAATACTTTTGTGTATTATTTGTAGCTTCCTACTATTATCATTAGTTAGACGATAAATTTTAATATAACCACCAACAATGAAATATTTTCAATGTTTGTGGCATATGCATTATTTTAAGTCCATCTATGTTTTAGTAAATTTTTTGGTTCATATTATTTATTTTACTTCTATTCAATATGCAGATTGTATTGGACGATGATGGAAATTGATGCTAGAATTTATTGCAACGAGGACAACCAACCTCAAGGAATCTTCACGATTTAAATGGTGTTATTTTCATATTTCGTATTTTGTAGAAACAACGTTATGACTCTTTAGTTTTTCTTGCATACTTTGGACAAGAGTTTTAGGCCTAATTGTCTTTTGGATTGTTTTGGCTATTTAGTTGTTAAATGACATTACAAATTTAATAGTAAATTTTCATTTGATATAAATTGTTAATGCATTTTTATGTGAATGGAATAATTTATTAATATATGGTTGCAATTTTTTTTTAATATAGAGATACATATATAAATTTTGGGGACACAATTTTTAATACTACACATTGAAGTGTCTCTAGTTTCATCTAAATACTAAAAGAATGTCTCATGCGATCAATTTAAAGCACATATAAGTGCCCCTTAGTATTATTTTGGGGCATAAATAGAGTTTTGACACTATGCATTATGTGTCCCGATATTAATTAAATACACAAATAAGTATCCCGATATGAAGACGAATAAGTGCCCTAATAATTCATATGAAGACACATAAGTGCCCTAATATATCTTTTGAAGACAAAAATATGTGTCCTTATACATACATAACTGTCCCAATATTTCATTTTAAGGCAAAAATAAGTGTCCTTATACATATATAAGTGTCTCAATATTTCATTTTAAGACAAAAATAAATGTCCTTATACATAAATAAGTGCCTCATAATATTAATTTAGGGACATAAAGAGAGTTCTAACGCTACACATTATGTTCCTCGATATTAATTTAAAGGCACTAGTAAGTGTCCTTATATACTTATCACCGGATTTTTAAACCTTTTAAAAGACATTTGTATGTGTCTCGAAAAATCAATCTGGGGCATATGTAAATGCTTGGAAAGATGTTGATGTAGAGACACTTAAAAAGTGTCCCTAACTCTATTGGGACACCACACTTGGAGGCACATGTGATAAGCGCCTCAAAATTTATAAGTGCCCCAACAGAGTACATATTGGGGCACTTTTCAATGTCTGGAAAGCCCTTTTTGTTGTAGTGTTAGTTGTCTTGTATTAACTAAGTATGAACAATTTTGTATCGCTTTAGACTGTTTATGTATTTTATTGTTGATATATTTGTCATAGACAATTCAATTTGTTGAGAATGTATGATTAATTTATGTATTAAAGTTAGTAGGAACATTCTCTAAAATTTCATGTTAAATTTCTATCACTTTATTAAAATTTTCATCAATTCTCTAATTTTTACCGATACTGAGATATTCGACATCGATATTTCCACCGATATATAGGTACCGATATTTCTACCGATATTGATATTTTTCCTTGAGTAGTGAGGTTGAGTTTATTTGCCTTTGTGGTTATGTCTATATGTATCCTTTTTGGCTTTGTGTCAAGATTGCTTGAGTGAGGTGGAGCAATCGTATGTGTGGTTTGTTGAGTCTTTGTGATGTCTATCTTTGTGGCTTTGTGTTATAATTAATCGTGTATTAGTTATATGCTTCTAGGACTATTATGTTTTTACATGCCTTTGTGGTACGTGTCTTATTGTTCTTTTTGTGATTTATGGTTTTGTGTCAATTGCATGCTTTGTGGTACTCTCCTATGTGTTCTTTGTGGTTGGATATTGTGTCCATTTATCTCTGTGGCTTTGTACTTTTCTTTGTGGCAACTGTACTAACTTTGTGTTTTCTTGCAAGTGTTGTACTAACTTTATGTTTGTGCAGGTTTTGTTTGGGCAATGATGATTACCTATTGAATTTCGGTGTGTTGATGGGGATGACAAAAAAGGTGGAGACTTTGTTGGGCTTAGGCCCAATAGGTTTTGGCCCATGGGCCTACTAAGCTAACTTATTTCTAATCTTGTGGATGTCATTTAAATTCTTGGTCTCCTTCTTTCTTCCTTAACGTGAGTCCCGATGCAGCGAAAGAAAAGAGAGAGTTCTTAATAATAGTGCAACCTTGGTTACCCCGTCTTCCTCCGTTCGATTCGGCTAGCAAGTGGCACGAGCCCTAAGCCCGGTAGGTTAGAGAGACCGTGAGAACGGTGAATAGACCCAACAAAGTGATCTTGTTGTGAGGAGTTTGCCTTGTTGATTCGATTTTCCTAATCGTTTGCATGCACCGAGAGGGGGTAGACAGTTTAGACTACCATTAATAGATGTTAGGTTCTTCAAGTAAAATTGGACACCTAGTGAAGGAGAAGTGATAGATATTAGTAACCGTGTTGAACGTGTCTGTTTTCTTACAACCTTAGGAGCCTCGATAGTTAATTAGGTGCTAATTAACTCTAGTGATCACTCAAGCCTTAAAAGGGATCGATCTTCATTTATTTAGTGGTTATCACCATTGAAATTGCACATGAGAAGTTGTTTTGTCTTGTTTAGCACCATTTGAATTCAAATGGATTACACCCGAACATATTTCTTACATTTGCACTTCATTCGAAGTTAGATAGTTTAATTTAGTTTACGTTCATTGTCTTTTGATAGTTTGGCTTGTTTGTTAATTTCTTTAATTTTAAAAAACCCGTTTAGTTACTATAATGCTTATGACAACATATGATTTTGGGGCTCAACTGTGCTTCTAGTATTTTGGGTTCGATAAAAACTTGGTCCAAATACTTGCATGTTACGTTGTTACCATACTTTTGTGGTTTGTATTGTTGCTCAATTGTGCTAAAAATACGTCCATGTCAACTCATAATACGGACATTTTTTGCTTCTAGTGATGCAATTGAATTTTCAGGCCCATGGTTTTTTTTTTTTTTTGTGATGTATGTGCCTTTGATAAATCCAATCAACAATTCTGTGGAAAGAAAAATAATGAAATTAAAAATAATTATAAAATCAATAAAATAAAATGAAATGAGATATGAAAGTCTAAAATCAATACAATGAGATAAAATTATAAATCGAAATTTTTACATATTGTGATCGTGATCAAGGGTATGGAGAATGCACCCAAATTTATAATTGGATTTGAGTTAAATTTAAAATTCAAAATTTGAAATGATCAACACTCTACACAAAAATTGACAAATTTGTACAAATAATTATGGCATATTGTAACATTCTTCGGCCAAGCCATCATGCTCGGCCAAGTGGCCGTTCGGCGAGCTTTATTTTCGTGTTCAAAGCCATTCGACCAGAGCATCACGTAAAGTTTCATAATTGTTCGTCGAGCTTTGTGCATGGCTTCTTGGTCGTTCGGCCATTGGGACCAAACACAACGTATCATATTTTTAAAAAAATCTTTGTACAAGCTGTTATGATTGTAATTACCAGCGCGATTTCGGCCGAGCAGTAGTCTTGCTGGGTAAGAAAAACCAGTATTTATGTTAAAAATTAATTATAATGTAAAAAATACATTACATACACTTACTTTTATATTTTATATTGAATTTTTCTATTTCATCATAATGATAGTTGAAATAAAATATTCAATCAAATTAATTAAAAGGATTTATGGGAGTACATATATTTTTGTAAGAATTTATGATTAATAAAGTCTAATATTATACTCCCTCCATCCAAAAAATTTATTCTTACTTTTTTTTTGTCTGTTAAGAAAATTTATTTTCATTCCGTTTTTAATAATAACTATATGTCACACTACTTTATCATCACTTTTTAAACACCACATATCTACCAAACATTTCTATGTTATATATAAACTAATAATATTTATTAAAATTCATACCAAAAAAGGGGAATAAATTTATTTAATGAAAGGTTGCCATAATAATTTTTAGGGGCTGTGAGATTTATGCCCTTTCCTCATAATAAAATTAGTTTTGCACTCATTTCATAAAAAAGATGAATTTTTTTACCCAATTTTAACTTCTTAAAAGACACAAATACCCTTCTCCATATGACAACTCATCTACCTAAACTTTTTGGGTTTTTTTTTTTTTTCACACAAGAATAGGCTGTCCAGCTTTCTAATTTATTTTGATTATGAATGTCCTCTTTTTTTCTTATTTTCTGAGTATTTTGTCCTACAATATGAATTCCCAGTTTACATGCTTCAGTTTTATGTGCAAGAATATGAATTATCTGAAATTTTTGGTTTACTTCCTTGACTATTTTGTGCTTTCCAGTTTACTTCTTTTAGTTTGCAATTTTATTTTATTTTTGTATTTATACATTTTCTGGTAAATATATGGAGAATTTGGATGCGGTCTTTGCACTTCTCCCCGACTACTATTAACAATAAATATTTGTCTCACAGGAAAAAATGTGTGGTGTGAAAATATTTGTCTCAATGGGAAAAAATGTTCTCGATGAAAAAATACTTGTCTCATTGAGAAAAAAATGTGTCTCGCTAGTGAAAAATGATTGTCTCGCTTGAAAAAAATATTTGTCTCATTGTGTTTGTCTCGATGACAAAATATTTATCTCATTTGAGAAAAAATGTGTCTCGTTGGTGAAAAATGCTTGTCTTGTTGGGTAAATATGTGTCTCGTTTGTGAAAAATATTTCTCGCTAGGGAAAAATATTTATCTTGATGGTCTTGTCTCGGTGAAAAAAGTTTATCTCGATGGAACCTATCGAGACGGTATTCAAATCTTCAAGTTATGAAGATTTGAATACTATCTCAATGGGTTCTATTGAGACAAATATTTTCCCAACGAAACAAATATATTGCCGGTGAGACAAAAAAATTTCACCAGCGAGACACATTTTTTTAGATCGAGATTTTTTCGAGATCAATTTTTTTCCGAGATCAAGAAATCTTTTTTCAAATAGATTTTTTTATTGTCCTAACATGACTGAAAATACAAGATGAGCAGAAGAAGATAAAAAGTAGTAATAAAATATTAAATGAGAATACTTACTATAGTTTTGGAAGAAGATGGTGAAAAGGTGAATAGAGAAGTGAGAGTGACACATCTTTTATTTTTTCTAAAGAGTAGGTCTCTTGTATTTCGTATATCTTTGTAAATTTATGGTATTACTACTTTTAAAAAAGTTAAAGTATCAAATATTTGATCATAAGTATTAAGAATTAAGTTCAATGATATCATATTAGACCGATAGTATCAAAAATTCGACCAAGAGTATCAAAATTTGATGAAATTGAAAAATTACACTTGAAATATCAAATATTTGATCAAAAGTATCAATGAAATACCATAATCTTACGATGTATACGAAACACATAAAACTTTTGCATGAAGATGAAGAAATGAAGAGTGTAGGAGAATATATTTAAGTTAAGAAAAATTGAGTCTTTTTATGCCAAATTTCGGTGAAAAACTCAAACCCCTAATAGGGGTTTGTTTACGCTAGGGATGACAAACGACCCGCCCTAGGCCGCCCGCCCCATTCGGAAAATGGGACAGGTATGCCCTGCTCCGTGCCTTTGGTTAAGTCGGGCATGGGTATGTGTCATGCCCCGCCCCGTCCCGCACACACACACACACACACACACATATATATATATATATATATATTTAATATTATAATATTTATAATATTATATATATTTATGTTATAAAAAATATATTATTGTATTATATAACATTACATATTTTGTATGTATTAAATATATATAATATTATTTGATAAATTTTTCATAATTTAATTAGAAAATAAAAAAATTAAAACATGGGGCGGGGCGGGCGGGCTTGTGGCTAAAGTTCTCGACCCGCGGTGGGGGCGCGGGGCAGGCGTGTAATAACCCAAAACCAAAACCTAGAGTTTTATATTTGATTTTCTAAGTTTGATTTATTTTATTGATTGATTTAAATTCTATGTGGTTTTCTTAATTTTTCTCCAATCGACGAACGGTTTTTCAACCCGAAAATCTATCGATACTTTTCGAACTCACATCCATAATCCGGATTTGTTTAATAATGAATAATGATCAATGAGTCCTTTAAAGGTGAGAAACACTCAAGAAAACCCTAATGAAAAATGTTTGTTTTCAAATCGCTGCGTTTTAATAAATTTTCGAGCCGAAACTCGAACCGAAAAATACCGAAAATTCAACGTCGAGATCACAATATGTATTAAATAGTGGGCTGCCAATTGACAGCCCAATTGCCCAAAAATAACCGACCATGTGGGAAGTTAGAAGGGAATAGTGTCAATGGTACCTTTCTTTACCCATAACCACACTCTAAAGACCTACCTAGTGTGCTACCTCTCCCTATTTCCCTCCCCAAAACCCCCAAAACAATCGGCCATGTGAAGGCATGTGAGAGTAGTACCTATTAACCCAAAAATCTTGCCAAAATCTTAGGTTTAGCTCCTAAACTAGCCTTATAGCCTCATGTCTATTAATCACCTAGTTTGCTCCCTTTCCCCACCTCACTTGACCGGCCCCCTCCCCTCTCTTTTCCCCTATAAATACCCCTCTTTCCCTTCTTCATTTCCTACACCAACAAAGAAGGAAAGAACAAGTAGCAAGCAAGAAGTCCTTAGGAGGAAACTACAAAGGTTAGCCTCTAAGCTTATGTTTTGTTTTAAGAGCTTTAAACAATTAGTAGAAGCATGATAGGAACTCCTAAGAACTCCTTTTACATAATATGATCTTATATGGAGTGCTTGAGTTGGAATTTTGGTGTTTGGAGTCAAAATGGTGAAGTTATACTTGAAACATGAAACTGCCGAAATCAAGCCCCAACCACTGACCCGTTTTTGTAAAATACAATCGGACCCTTTCCACCCGTTTAAAAATCATGGAAAAATTCCTAGATGTATTATTTGAAGTCTAGAACAACATGTTTAAATTTCATAATTTTCTGGTCAATGTGTAAGGAGAATAAAATCGTGGAAATATGTGTGACGTAAATGTGCATAATCTGGGAGCAGTGACTCATTTCTGTTATTTCCCCCTTTCTGATAGTTATAAAATTCTAGGAAAAATCTGGGATGTTCCCCTTGATGTGTTGTAAATCATAATAAAAAATCATGACTTTTCGTTTAGTACTTTATGAGATAAAATTCGTTTTCTGAGTACCTGGTCGATGTTCGACGCATAGGGCTATTCTGTGTTGCACGAATTTATTTTCCATTTTTGCTTAAGTAATAAATTATGGAAAAATTCATGGATGTCCTACAACCTGTTTATAACAATACTCTAAAATTTGGTGATTTTTAAACGAGTATCCAATAAGTTATGAATTTTCTCGTAAGACATGTCCAGTAACCAAGCCAAACGATGGATTGAATGTTCACAAATTTTCTGGGCAGAATCCGTACGTCAAATGGCTTGGGTCCCTGAATGAAAGTTGTTCATATTTGAGTAATGCACCACATGTTTTAATTTCATAATTTCCGGATATTTCTACAAAGAGTTATGGATTTTATAAGTTTAAAGTCACTGTTTTGCCGAGACAGAAATTTAGAGTCCTTATTTTAAAATCTGCTATAGTTCCGTAACTCGAATGAACTCGAACCCTTAATAAACTTTGTTCTACACTGAAAGATGTACAACATACTTAAATTTCATAATTTTCCAACGAGTCTAAGTATCTTATTCTATTTATGCATGTTTACGTGTCACTTTCTTTGGTAGAGTATTAGGAGCAATAGTCTACTTAACTTTTAGAAAACTAAGCATGCCTTATGTGATGTACGATTTATGTGATACTCCATGAATGTGGTATTTGGTTTCTTATAATAGAATAAAACCAACTAACCCAAATCCCGAACCTTGAACCGACAAGACACTAGAAATACCGTTAAACCAAAAGGTTTGAATCCATAAGATCGGTTAACGAAACAAGTACCTCTAAATACCAAAGTCTAGACTTAGAGAGACACAATAAGATCGAGAACCTAAGTTTCTAATGGACAAAAGGTTTGTCGAACTAAACATACGGATTGTGCTAGGTAGAGTACGGTCGGAACACGAGACCGGAGGTTTGTACGAGAGGCCTAAGCGATCAAGAAGTTAAACTTTCTCTTAAAAGTTCTCCGGGTGGGTGACACTATATGTATAGCTAGTTAATGTTATATGGACTGTTGTCGGTTTTCTGAATCAAACATAAACGAGATTCCTCGAAAGATGCAAATACCAAAAGCGTGTGAATGTATAACTTAAATGTGTGATCGTCAAATGATGAGCTATATTTTACTTTTATTTATTATTTTATGAAAGGAGGGCAAGCCTTATATGATGTGCTGAATGTTTACGGGGTCCGGATGTGATAGGAAACTATCATGTGCCCTCCCATTGATGAAAGTTTACGGGGTCCGGATGTGATAGGAAACTATCATGTGCCCTCCCATTGATGAAAGTTTACGGGTCCGGATGTGATAGGAAACTATCATGTGCCCTCCCATTGATGAAAGTTTACGGGTCCGGATGTGATAGGAAACTATCATGTGCCCTCCCATTGATGAAAGTTTACGGGGTCCGGATGTGATAGGAAACTATCATGTGCCCTCCCATATGATTACGGGTCTCGGACGTGTAAGCGTGCCATCCCGCAATATGCAATACAACATAAATGACTTTATGTAACACCATGTTGTAACACTTATTAGGTAACACTTATTAGGTAACACTTATTAGGTAACACTTTTACATAAGTAACACTTTATGCACAATAGGTAACAATTTTGGGGTGTTACATAATCTAAGTTATGTTGTAGTGATGATTACGGGTCTCGGACGTGTAAACGTGCCATTCCACAATGTGATTACGGAGATCGGATGTGATAGGAAACTATCATGTGCCATCTCATACGTGCTATATTTATGTACTAAGCTGTTTTAAAGAAAGATGAATTTCTTAATCGAACGGAAGTTAAAGGATGAAAATTTTATAACGGAAGATTACCTAATACAAATGAACACAACGCCATAACAAGGAAGTAAATAACGAAAGATGAGAATAAAGGATAAAACATTCAACTATTTTGGGATTTCCGTCAATCAGTATAACAACAGACATGTGTCATCCACCGAGATTTTATCTCACACCCTATAACTAATATTTTTCGTGTCACGAGATTGAGGCCGGGAGCTGCAATAGACGACCGCTTCCACTCTCCTTTTATCTAAATGGGTCGCTTTATATCTTTATGAAAATTTGTATTTTGTTAAAGACTCGTCACTACGATTTTCCCGAGAGTTGAACCTTAGACTCACCGGTGACTTTTGTCAAGCGATTAATCTCTTCATTTAGTTATGAATATGGTTCAAACGTCTTAAATAAGTGTTTGTGAAATCTTCCGCTGCAACTCAAATGAATAGCTTTGCCTTCTAAAAAGAATTTTTGGCTCGATTTTATGGTTCACTAAGTGATGACTCGGGTTTAGGACGTCGGGACCTCAAAGGTCGACTTTCAATTCGGGCGTTACGGGCGGGCACAGGTATTTAGATACCCGCCCTGCCCGCCCGCCCCATTATCATTCCTAGTTTCTGCCTATGTGTCATTTTTTATATGTTTTACTTATGTGTCAATTTTATATGTTTTCATTGCCACATGTCGTCTCTTTGTGAAATCTATTTATGTTTATGTACATGTGACAATTATATATTAAGTTTACAAAAATTAGTAAAACAAGGATTTGAACCTTTAACCTTTAGTTGAGTAACTATGCTTATTAAACCTAAACCAATCCATGAATATTTGTATATTTTTGAAAAACTCTTTTATTTAACTTTGCTCTATAATAGTGTATAAGATTTTTGTTGTAATCATATCAAGTTATGTTTTATTTTTATTATATTTGAGAAAGTTCAATAATTATGAAATATTAAATTTTGAGTATTTGAAACAAGTAAATCCCCTTATGTAATATATAAATTGATTGAATTAAATTAAATTACATAGAGGGACTCTCTTATTAATATTCTACCCGAAATATCATTTAAAATAAAAAAATTTTAAATCTTGCGGGTCAAGCTAAAAGAACGGGTCAAAATAAAAAGATTATGCAGCCTCATTCTTCTTCCTCCTCCATTCGCTCCACAGCTTTCATGGCTAGTTCCAGTGCATGTGTTCCCCAACCACGCAACAAGACTCTTTCAGTGCGGGAATGTGACGATCAAGAGGCGAGAAAACAGTGAACTACGATGGAAAATAACACACAAAAATACAGAAAAAAAAAAGGAGAAGACATGGATGATTTTTTAAAAAAATTGTCAAATAAATGATTTTGGATGATCGATTGATGAAAAGCAAAGTGGAAAAAATTTAAATTGTGATGAATACAAAATTTATGCGAACTTCGATGATAAATTTTTGTTTTTGTTTAATCTGAAATTAATATTGCAAATCTGTTATTTTGTTTCTAATTTGTTCATATAGTAATACATCTTTCTCAATATTGTAATACGTTTGTGTTCATATAGTAACATATTTTTTTCAAAAAAAAAACTCGCGCAAAGATAATAATAAAATCATAATCTCAAGTGTGTTAGTATAAGGTTAAACATGTGTTACTATATGGTAAAACATGTGTTACTATATGGTAAAACATGTGTTATCAGTAAAGACAACTACGTATTACTAGTACTTAAAAAAATAAAATATAGTAGCACAACATGAGTATACAATTTTATTTTTACTTTTGCGCGAGTTTAGTGTACATATTTATCCTTACAAGAACACATATTTACCCCAAATCTTATATTTGGGGATCAAATAGACTCATAAATTCTTTCTTAACACATTTAAACCATTCTCTTTAATATTGAGATCAAATAAGTCATATTTTAATAAAATCACACTCTATTAATAAAAATAAAGTTGGGTCGAAGATTAGAGATATATTTGATCCACACATATACGATTAGAGATATATTTGACCATTTTTTTATTTTTACATTTGAGTGATTATTGAAGGTGTGCGTAAGTGTTTTACAAAATGTGGTCACGAATGTTGGCACATTCGAAGAACAACACTGCACGAAAATAAATGATCGAAATACACAAATGGAAGTCTTAAACACTTTACAAGATGGATATCAAAATTTTGTATAGACTATAAATAAGTCTATACCGCCAATCGGCGAATTATCACTAAAATTGTTAAGTGATACAATCGGTGAAAACATAAGTCACACCGTGAATGGATTTACGTATATAGTGACTAGATGTTGATCAATCTAACCTATCACTAATACAAATAAAGATCCAATGTTGAGTGAAATGTTTAAACATTCACCAATAGAAGTATCGAGATAAAAACATACAATAAACTCACTAATTTATGCCAATAGACTATGCTAAATTGTGTTTCTCTCAACTCCAAGTTTTAATCTTCATAGCAGTAGTGTATATATAGATAATCTGGACTCTCTTAGTGCTTGAAGATAACTTTCACATCTCCCTTGAAAATAGGTAACTTCTAGTAACTTCCCCATGATCTTTTCAACTCCTCACTCTTGCCTTTTCAACCGCATGACTTATGGAAACGCCACAAGTCTTCAAACTATAAAAACAAGATATTGAACAAGACATTTCGTGGGTTAGGGGTTAGTGGAAGTGAAAGGATGAATTCGATGTTTTGACCAGAATGTTGGCACATTCGAGTAACACTTGTCACTAACATCAACAATCTCCCCAATTCAGCCTTTCTCTTGGAACACACACGATGTTGTACCATTGATCGAATGTGTACACAATAGAGATAAGTAAATCAATATCAAGTTAATGACATCTTTTTACTTAGCCAAAACGAACAGAAATATAAAAACAATAAACATATAACATCACTAAGGCATATATTAATAACATAACTTAGACTTAACACATAAGAATAAACTAAAATTAAATCAGAGCAACATGATATAAGATCATACGTCACAATATACGAACATTAACAAATACTAGACTTATTAAAAATTGAATCAGAGCATAGTAACAAGGACTTTAAACAAAAATACTCAAATTAATACCAAACTAATAATAAGTTCATAACATACCTAAAATATTATAAGATCATAATATAGGTTCGAATAAACAAAAACATAATAACGGTAATATAAATTGGGTCTTTACAAAAATAGACAGAGCTTATAGAATGAAAATAAGGAGAGGATTGGGTTGTTGAACATAAATAGCCGCATCTTCAATGATCTGCACTAACTCCCCGATCTTCAAGCTCTTTCATCTTTGCAAGCTCTCCCCCTTACTCTGCCCCCAGTCATCCAGATCATCATAGAGAACACTCGAGTCTTCGTCGCCCCGATACCACGGCATCAATTTTTCGCATCCATATTTGAACTCTGGGACCGCCATCGATGTTATGCTGGATTGTCGAGCACAATATTTGGCACATCCTGCATTTTAGCATTAGGATCAGCACTTGTTCCTGCCCCCACTATGTCTACATCCAGTCCACCATCAGCAGCTTGTACTCCATCCACGGCATCGGATCTAGCACCATCGGCGGCATTCGGTGCAACAACGAGTCCCACTCCCCTGTGATGAGAAAGGAGTGTTTCCCAGATCCTTTTCTGCATTTCAAGATTGCTTAACAAATATTTAGTATTAGTAATTGAATTATCTGTCATTGCAATTTGATCGCGGATAAATTGCGGCTGTAATTGCGGTATGTTGGCAGCGTGTGTGCCAATATTTCTCGATACATCAGCTTGTTGATCGGCGGGAACCTCGGCTTTAGGGGCATTTGGATCTCTATATGGTAGATCAATCACTCCACTTCTCGGTACATGAGAGATCCCTAAACTCGAGCAAATGAACTGATTATCTCTGAATTTTCCCTCTAAAATCCGAGAGCTAAAATCATCATGTATATCAAGTGGGATATGGTAGCGTAACTTTACTCTTCAACTTTCCCGAATAAGTCATCATATTCTCAAAGATTGTCTTCCCTAGGTTGAATCTTTTCAAATGACCAATTTTGTACATAAGGACAACTTGTTCGTATGTTAGAGTGGTGGTGTTGGATGAGGGCAGCCAATTGTACACAATCAATTTGTGCGGGACACTATACAAACTAGTGAGGAGGAGTTCATTCTATACCTCCACACTGTTTGTCTCCCTCCTGATGACACTTATCACCTCATCAAGGTTATCAATCTGGGGATCTTCATCATCCCTAGTCCTAAGAAAACTGTTAATCTACTCGTCGACCCATCATTCGGTAAGAGCGTCGTTTCTGACCCTAGCCCTAGTGGTTTGATGACGAACAACACGAAATCGGGCGGTGAGCTTTCCGGTGTCCATAGAGTCGGAAGCAGCTTCCTCCATTGAAGCATCTTGAGTGGATTGTGAAGGAGTAAAGACTAGATGTCTCGTATTTGTCAAAATCAACCTCTTCGTCACCAACCTTGACAACCGGGTAAATCGTCTGCTTAGTAAGGGTTTTGAAGGTATAGAAGATTTGATCGGAAGTGGCCCCCTCGTGAGCTCAACCGTCATAGGGTAGGTTTCAAGAACAGGGGCTTCGCTAGCTTTGTCGCCATCCCGATTTTGTGGCGTTCCGCCCAAAATCGGAGTCTCGATGGAGTTGCACATCGGGATTTTCGGTGTGGGTTGGCGATAACGGCACATCCATCGACCCAACCCTAATAGACGCGGGTGATGTCGGGATCGTGTGCCAACACCGCCGAAACATTTTCTCGTGGCCATTGTTGCTAGGAGACGAAGGTTTCGTGAAGAAGAAGATGAAGCAGAGAGTTAGCGTGTTTGGATTGTGAAGGTGAAGAGTCCTTTCTATCAGCCATATTAATAATCTGCAAACACTTCAAATTTTGTTAATTAAATAATCAATTTGAATAATAAGAAGCTGATGAAAAATTAATACCGTTGGCCCTGATTGAGTGAATATCAAAGAGCTTAGATCACCTTCTAGTGAAAATCTAGAAATGGGGGAGTTGAATAGATATTCAAATCCTTTTTCAAAAACTAGATTATCTTATTCAAAGTATCAAAGCTAAGCAGCGGAAACAAGTTTTAAACTCAATCTTTTAAGGATCAAAAAGCAATCAATAAGAATCAAATGAATTTGTTTTGAATATTTGATTAATAACAAGTAAGTAAAACAAGACATAAAGAACACTAGGAATTATAGTGGTTCGGATCAAACAGATCCTACATCCACTCTCCTTCTTCAACTTGAAGAAGGGTCTCGACTTACTTACTACCTTTCTTGCTTACAACGTTACAATTACAAAGAAGTGAAGAATCTTCTTCAATCCTATCTTCAATCTGCCTATCCTTCTGGAAACTTGAAGATTACGGTGCGAAGTGTTGAAGATATACAAATAAGTGTTCTACAAATACTTAGAACTTTTTGAATAATACTTTGAAAACTTTTTGAATGCTTTATGAAAATTGCGTGAGTATTGTGAATGAGAGTGCTGAATAATTGTATTTAGAACTGTGCCTAAACTTATTTATAAGCATGAGAAACAGTTAGTTTATCGTAACAAACTAAAAATCGTTCAACAAACTAATTCTTTAAAAGCTGTCTTGCCTTGGTGATCTTGGTCTAGTCGTCTGCGGTGACTTGGTGAAGACTTCGTCTTTCTTATTCTATTCAGCTGGTCTTGACCTCGTCTTGGGCTCTTCATTATTGTCTCCAACGAGATGACTATCTCAAGCTCGTCTTCGAGATGACCTTCTCTTTCTCAACTTTAGCCGACTATTCTAGCTCTACCTAGTCTTGTCGGTCTAGTAATAGAATTCTTTACATCACCGGTCATCTTACTTCACATGAGTTGACTCTAATCTATATACTTTTAACTCATCAAAACTTATTCTGATCTAACAAATACCAATAAGCATAATTAATAATACCTTCAAACACTTGTGCTTAATTCGAAAATATGATATAATGTGTAAAACACACCGATCATTAAGGACCTTAAATAGGGAAAAGAAAGATCATAGAAGTTGCGATCACATCGGTGTTAAGAAGAAAGAATTTAATCACATCCCTAAGAAATAGGACATTACCGAATGTGTGGAAGTTAAAATTCAAACATGCAAAATAACCGCTTAATAAAATAAAACGCACAATAAAATTAATTAGACTATATAATATTGCTGGGAAAATTTTAAATTAAATAAATCTACATAAAATAATATTCGGAAATTATCAAACTCATAGAGGTAAATATACATATGAGAACCGTAATGTTATTCACCGAATGTCGGCACACACTTCTCAACACAGCTTTTACATGAAATTAATTCATTTGTGTTGCACTATATTTTGTTTTTCTCACTTATTCACATTGATCCATTTTTCCGTAAGAGATCATCGTAGTGGTCAGCTCCATGTCCCATAATTACTCAATGGATTGTGAATATATTGATGCATTCAAGTCACCTTTTAAAAAGAGAACATCGTATTAGTCAACTTCGTGCCCCATATTTACTTAGTGACATAGCATCTAATTGTGAGTTTTAATTAATTGTATTTGAGAGAAGTGTGTCCAGGACAATTTATATTAATCACGAGGTTCCAATACTATTTACACAGGAGAGTTCGGAAACACTAAATATTATAATACTTAGAAAAATTTAAATGAATTGTTTTAGTGTTGTTACAAATGTTGGCACATTTGTTACAACACACAGCAATAATAGATCTAATTAGTGCATAGACCTAGAGATTTTCTAAGAGAAGAAAACCTCTCATTATCAAGGGCTTTAGTAAAAATATCGGCAATTTGCTTCTCGGTAGAAATGTATTCCAACTTGACAACTTCTTTTCTACAAGGTCCCTAATGAAGTGGTGTCTTATACTTATATGCTTAGTTAATGAATGTTGCACAGGGTTTTTAGATATATTAATTGCACTTGTATTGTCACAATAAACAAGAAGCGTATTCCTTTCCAAACCGTAGTCATCGAACATCTTCTTAAGCCAAAGAAGTTGAGTACAACAGTTTCCCGTGGCTATAACAAGATTGTTACCCATGTAGAAACATCCTCCACTTGTACTCTTTCTATCATCACTATCACCTGCCCAATCTGCATCACTATAATCCATCAAAGAACAGTTAGTGTCTTTGTTATACCATATTCCATAATCACATGTGCCTCGCCACATATCCGATGATCCTTTTAGCTGAATTCATGTGAGATTCTTTAGGACTAGCTTGATAACGAGCACATAAACAAACACTAAACATAATGTCCGACCTACTAGAAGTTAGATACAAAAGACTACCAATCATTGATCTGCACAATGTTGGATCAACATTCAGCTAACACCTTGTCTTTACACAATTTTCGTGTCAATCACATAGGGGTCTTCATGTGTTTAGCATTGTCTAAACCGAACCTTTCCATAAGATTTTTGTCATATTTACTTTGACAAAAGAAAATACCATCTTTGCATTATTTAATTTGAAGACCTAAAAAGTAATTCAAGTCTCCAACCATCGACATTTCAAAGGTAGAAGTCATTTCATGCATAAATAATTCAAGCATTTCCTCACATGTAGAACCAAATACAATGTCATCAACATATATTTGAGCAATCATAATATCATGTTAGATCGTAATAAGTTTTGATGAGTTAAAGAAGTATAGACTAGAGTCGGCTCATGTAAGTAAGATCACCAAATTTGAATATGTATAGAGCAGTGATGTAATGAATTCTAGTGCTAGGTGATCAAACTAGGTAGAGCTAGAATAGTCACCGAGGTTATGAAAGAGAAGGTCATCCGAATACGATTTTGACGAAGTCATCTGTTGGAGACAATAATGAAGAGCTCAAGACAAGGTCAAGACCAGGTGAGTAGAATAAGAAAGGCGAGTCTTCACCGTTAGATCAAGAAGAGTTTTGATGAGTTAAAAGGAACAATCCAGATGAGCAGACAACGTTGATAAACGGCTGAGATCGAGTTTGATGCTAAGCTGATCGAGTAGGTCGAGAGCTGATTTAGTTAACTGGAGCTCGAGTTTATAGGTCATCGGAGACAAGCTCGAATCTTACCATCTGCAGGAGACGATCATAAAGAGCTCGAGGTCAAGACAAGCCTGAGTAGAATAAGAAAGGCGAAGTCTCCACCAAGTCACCGCAAACGAGTAGGAAGAATCAGTGAGGTCAAGAGCAGTTTTCAAGATTAGGTTTGTTAAGCGGTTTTCAGTTTGTTAGAACTAACTAACAAACTAACCTGTCTTTTCAGACTTATAAATAGGACTAGATTTTATTATTCTTTACACTTATGCTAATTTGATTTTTCACACTATTCACTATTGATTTCACAAAGTATTTGTCAAGAGAGATTTCAAATATTTTCTAAGTGTTTTTAGAACACTTCACTTCACATCTTCAAAAACACATCTTATTCTTAGAGTTAGATTTGAGAGTTGATTAGATTGATTGAAGAGTTGAAGATCAAGTTGTAATTTGTAAAGATTATACAAGAAGTAAGTAAGTAAGCGGCTAGTGAAGACCCTTCTTCAAAGTTTGGAGAAGGAGAGTGGATGTAGGATTGTTATAATCCGAACCACTATAAATCCTGGTGTTATTTCTTGCTTTATTTAATTTTTGTTCAAGTTACAATTTTGTTAATTCAAGATTAAAAATTCAGAATCTTAACTAAAATCTGAATATCGGCCTTGCTTTTGATCTTGTTAAAAGTTGAGTTCACAATTATATTCATTTGTGATAATCGATTCTTTGAGTTGATTTTGTGAGATTTGAAAAATCTACAAAATCTATTCAAACCCCCTTTCTAGATTTTGCTCTAGAAGGTTAATCCAAGGTTTTATTCAACTCAACTTTCCGGGACCAACAAGTGGTATCGGAGCGGTGTTAAGTCGTTTACGATATTGATTTTAGGTCTTGAACAAGATTCTGAAATTATCTTGATTTTCTTCATTTTCTTCCTTTACTAACAGTGCTACTAATTAGCTTGTGGAGTATTTTGTTTCTTTGTTTCATCATGTCTTCAGGAAAAAACAAAAAGTCTAGGAATCTTCCTGAATTCTCTATTGAAGATTATGATTCTTTGGAAATTTAGGATGGAGAATCACCTAAAAGCCATTCATGATAGGATGGAAGAGGTTCTAGAAGAGGGACCTATAAAATTCTATCATGGAGGAACCGATCTTGGAAGTGATCAGTGTGAATCCGAGGACCAGAACAAGAAAAGAAGAGCTCGAGTTAACAAATGATGAAAGAAAGGTCCATAATCTTGATCAAGTAGCTCGAACCGAGATCATTGAGACTCTAAGTAAGGATTGGATTGAAAAGGTTAAAAGATGCAAGACTGCCAAAGAAATGTGGGAGACTCTTGCTTTGGAATTTGTGAAGGATCTCGAACGAGGTTAAAGAAAATAAGCTTGATCTGTTCTACATGCTTTTGACACATTCAAAATGAAGGATGGTGAGACCGTAGATCAACCGGATGTGAGATTGACTAATCTTGTGAACAAAACAGCCGATTTGGGTAAGACTTACACCGAGAAAGAAATTAACAACAAGATACTCGAGATCTTTGAGCAAAAGATGGAGAGAGAAAGCCAATATTCTCAAGGCAACACAAAATTTGTCATCAATATCACATCACACTCTCTTCTCTCATCTTAAAGCAACTGGAATATGACATTCACATTGAAGATGAAGAAGATGAGGCAGAGTCATCTACATCTGGAAAAAGCTGTAGCATTTGTTCATCGGGATGAATGCGAAAAGATTTCTAAAGCATCTCGATTTGTCTCGTAAAAGAAGAAATGGCTCTTTTGTTGAAAAGGTATGAAAGACTCGAAGATGAAGTACGGAAGAAACAAAAGAGACAGATTAGATCGAAGGAACTATAGATCGAGACGAGGGGATGAAAAGAATTCGGATAATGATAAAAAGAAGGATCACCAAGAAGTCATAGGTCACCTATCGACGAGGAGATAGTAGTCCAAAAATAGACGAGAGGAGATATATGCTATACTTGCAGCAAACCTGGTCACTACATCTATGATTGTCCTCAACTTACTCCCAGAGAGAGAGAAGAAAAGAGGAAGAAAAGAGATAGAAGGTATGCTGACAGAGAGCTCTACTAGCCGAGAAAGAAGAAGCTCGTGAGTCATCATCATCCTCATCTTCATCGATTTTGGAGTCCGATGATGACATATGTCTAATGGCTAAAGAGGTACATTACTATTCATCATCGATAATGACCGTGACACCTTATCTCGAAATCGATCCTAGTCTTATTGATAAAGCCGTTAAAAGATTTGGAGACCGCTCTATCTCGCTTATAAACAGATAGAGATCGAAAATCTTAATTTAAAGGAACAAATTTCTGATCTAACTAAGGTCAATCGACTAAGGAAAGTGAGAAACTAGACTGTACATTCAAGGGGGAATGTCGGACTAAGATGATCACCAAGTACCTTGTTTGATAAGACAGATAAGTTAGAACAGAACTCGAGTTCTTTAAAAATAAAATTTTCAAATATCTATTCTCGAGAATGAAAATTATAAAAGGACTAACAGGGAATTAAATCTCAAGTTGGGACTTTTGAATAATTCTCAAACCACAATAGATAAAATCTTCAATTCATCTCAAAAGTCTAATGATAAAAGCTGGATTAGGTTTTGATAGGAATAAGAAAAATGATCCTATAAAACCTAGAGTCTTTGTGAAAGCAACTAAACCTAAGGTAGAAACTTTATTCAGTCCTTGGAAACCAAAGGAATTAATCACCTCATCCGATACTTCGAAAAGAAAAATCGACGAGGAAAGTAACTCCTAAGGCCGAACCTAAGACTAAATAAAAGATCTATCCTAGGTATAATAGCTTTGATGGAAGAAGCCGATCTTATCCATTCTTACCAAGATTCAAGACAATTTCAAAAGATCAACTAAATCGATTGATCTTGAAAGTCTTATCTTAGTAGATAGATATGGATGCAAGCTTCAATCTATGGTTTTAAGGAACATTGATATTTTTATCTGGATTCCCAAGAGTCAACTTAACTTGAAAGGACCCAAAGTACAAAGGGTACCTAAGAAATAAATTTGTGATTGCAGGAAGACAAGAAGATAGTTGATAGAGGAGACATTCTTGAGGTCATACGGTACATTGATAGTGGGCATTCAAAGCACATGACCTATGAAAGACGACTTCTCTCTAACTATCAAACCATTGATGGACCTAGAGTGATGTTTGGAGATAACAACTTTGGACTTACTAAAGATGTTGGAACACTAATGATTGGAGATGTTCAAGTTCAAGAAGTTTACTATGTGGAAGGATTAAAGCACAACCTATTATCTGTTTCACAATTTTGTGATAAAGGGTTTTGTGTCAAATTTACTCATAATGCATGCTATGTATTAGATGGTTTAATTGAAAATATTCTATTGGCTGGAGTAAGACAAGGTAACATTTATGTTGCTAACTTCAAAAGCTGTCCTAAAGATACTTGTCTTGTTGCTAAGAGTTCGAGATGACTTAAGTTGGGCGTGGCATGCACGACTTGGTCACTTAAACTTCAAAACTCTTAACAAAATAGCAAGAAAATCTTTAGTTAAAGGACTCCCTGATAAAATATTTTCAATGAACCATGTATGTGTTTCTTGTCAAAAAGGAAAACAAACCAAAGCTTCTTTTAAAACAATAAGTAATCCTTCTTCGTAAAGAATTTTGGAACTTCTTCATATGGATCTGTTTGGTCCAGTAACTCCTCTCGGCTTTAGTGGAAGAAAATACACCTTAGTAATTGTTGATGATTTTTCAAGATTTACTTGGGTTATTTTCTTGTACAAAAAGAATGAGACTATGACTAAGATTCGAATTTCTTAAGAAAATTCAAAATGAAAAAGGATTAAATATTGTTAAAATTAGAAGTGATAAAGGTCTTGAATTTCTAAATAAATTGATTTCTAACTCTTTTGCATTGAGAATGGCATAGCTCGAAACATCTGCGGCAAGGACTCCACAACAAAATGGAGTTGTTGAGAGAAGAAAGCAGAACCTTGAAAGTGGCGGCTAGAACAATGCTATCTCGAATTTAACACTCCTCATAGGTTTTGGGCGACGGTGAATACAGACTGCTATGTTCAAAATAGGAGTCGATTGTCAAGGATAAGTGTAAAACTCCTATGAAATTTGGAAGGGAAGATCTCCCAAAATTTCATATTTTCATATATTTGGTTGTAAATGTTTCATACACAATAATGGGAAATCTCAATTAAAAACTTTTGATGCCAAGATAGCAGATGGGATATTCTTAGGATACTCATATATATCAAAGGCATATAGAGTTTTTAATAAGATTATGTGTAGAAGAAACACCCCATGTTGTATTTGATGAATCTTCTTTTGAGTTTGATAAGACAAGGGACATTACAAAGATATCGAGATGATCTGGATCGAGATGAATATCAAAAGATCAACCATAAAATTCTACAATCAAGAATCGAGATTCAAATGAAGAGGAAGAATCAGACAAAGGAAAATAACTTTGATAGAACTTCCTCAACGGTGATCTACCAACCGATCGGACGACCAATGACACATCACCGATCGGACGACCAACAACACATCAGCTAATCGGGTAGAGTTATTAGAAGGTAACATAGAATCATCTGAAATAAATAATTCGAGACAAGACATCATCCACCGTAAAAGATAAAGGTAAGAAAGTAATGTCATATCACCTAGCTGAGCAGATAATTGGAGATTTAGACTCTGGTGTCCAGGCGAGGACCCAACTAAATCAAGATTGTATGTTCGGTTGCTATGTGTCATTACTTGAACCTAAATCAATTACGAAGCTTTAAGCGATTCCAAGTGGATTAATGCCATGCAAGAAGAACTAAATCGATTTCAAAGACAAGATGTGTGGGAGCTTGTTGAAAGGCCTCATCATCAAAAAGTCATTGAAACTAAATGGGTCTTTAAAAACAAAAGGGATGAAAATAATATTGTGGTTAGAAATAAGGCCGGACTAGTTGCTCAAGGTTATTCACAATCGAGAGGGTATTGATTATGATGAAACCTTTGCACGTAGCTTCGTCTGGAAGCCATAAGATTATTTTTAGCCTATGCAGCTTTTAAAAGATTCATAGTTTTCAAATGGATGTTAAATCAGCATTCTTAAATGGAATCCTAGCTGAAGAAGTTTATGTAGAGCAACCCCTGGTTTTGTCAAAGGAGACAAGGTTTATAAACTAAGGAAAGCTCTATATGGACTTAAACAAGCACCAAGAGCTTGGTATGACACCTTGTCTCGATTATTTAATTCAAAATGGTTTTGTTAAAGGTAGAATTGATAGAACTCTATTTAGAAAAGAGTTTGGTTATGATCTTTTATTAGTTCAAATTTATGTTGATGATATAATTTTTGGATCAACTAACATATCTTTATGTGAAGAATTTAGTAGTCTTATGAAAAGCAGATTTGAAATGTCCATGATGGGAGAAATGACATATTTTCTTGGACTTCAAGTCAAGCAGACAAAGAAGGGAATATTCATCAACCAAGCCAAATATACAAAAGATCTTATTGAAAAATATGGAATAGGTACCAGCCGAGAAGCTAAGATACCTATGATGACAAATTTTTCAATGGATCCAGAATGAGAAGGGAGAAGATACTCGATCGACCGAGTATCGAGGTCTTATTGGTTCCTTGTTATATTTAAGCTTGCTAGTAGACACGATATTTCATTTGCGGTCGGAGTCTGTGCTAGATTTCAAGCTAATCCTAAGAAAAGCCATCTTGAAGCAAAGCAAAGAAAATCCTCAAGTATTTGAAAGGAACAATAAATGTTGGATTGTGGTATCGGTGATGACAACTTTGGTATGTCTGGATACTCGTATTCAGATTTTGGTGGGTGCAAGATAGATAGAAAATCTACATCGGCACTTGTCAATTTCTTGGAAGTAAGCTGATTTCATGGTTGTCTAAGAAACAAACCTCTGTAGCTACTTCCACAAGTGAAAGTGAGTATATGGCGGTGGAAGTTGTTGTTCACAAACATCTGGATAAGTCAATGGCTAAGGGACTATAACATTATCACCAAAGAAGTACCAATCTTTTTGTGATAGTAATAGTGCCATAGCTATTACCAGAACCGATTCTTCATACAAGATGCAAGCATGTAGATATCGAGACACCACTTCATCCGAGACCATGTAGAAAAAGGAGATATCGAGACTTGAGAAGATCTTAACCGACTTTCAAAGAGCAGACATCTTGACAAAACCACTAGCAGAGACGAGGTTTAAAGAATTATCTGTAGAATTAGGTTTATTAGATGCTTCGTTAGTAAATCTTTAATTCTGTTTTTTTAATTCTTGTCTCTCTCAATTTAGTTTATTATGTCTAGAAAGAATTATCGGACTAGATGCGTGTCAAAGGACAATCAGTAGCCGATATCATTGATCTCCTGTTTAGGAATCAAGAATCAAGGATTAGTCATATTGACCTTATCGACATGATAATTGCTTATCGACATATGGTAAATCGGACTAGGGCACAATAGTCGGTGATTTTACGAAAAAGCAGATGACTATCTCGCACCTTATCGATCTACCTCATCTACTAATAAGTTTTGATGAGTTTGTTTGCGAGAGCAGGTATATCGATTAGTCTTATAAATCTCTTCATTCGTAAAACCTTCATCTTTGTTCTTCTCAAAATCGTTGTTTCTAAATAAAGTCCTTAAGTGTGTATTTCAAGTAATCGAACTTTGTAACCAAGTGAAAATACTTTGTAAGTTTTAAATCTTTGTGACTTTCAAAAATCGAGACTAGGAAAGAGTTTTTGAAAAATATCGAGATAAGATCAATTTGATCAAGTCTGATTTTACCAAGTACGAAATAGAATACCCGAGTATTAAGTAAGACATCTCATTGCTTACGTCGGGTATACTAATTACTTCGATAAAGTAAGTCTATTAGCCGTCTAATCCGTAGGATAAACGGTTACTTTTACACAATTCAAGACACGTGAAGGCCACGCGCTGAATCTCAATCGTTTTCTCGCTAAACCGTCGATGTTTTACACGCGCCTTTTAAAATCAACGGTTTAAAATAAAAACGCTAAGATCGTGCCACGTTTTGCATTCCCAAACTTTCCCTCTCTCTCCTCTAAGTTTAAAATCTTACCTTCTTCTTTAAACATTTTTTCACTTTCACATTCACTTATCAAAATCCCTGTAAAAATCCTCTCTTACAAAAACTTATTCAAAATGGCTTCTTCTTCGTCCCAACCCCCAAAACCTCCCACTTATATAACCGCATCGGTATCAAATTTCAAGATGAATACCGAAGGCATTAAAAATAAACTCAAAGCCGAGATGTACGTCGACTTTGAAACCACTCGGGACAGAGAATCTAGCAAAATTCTAAGGTTGGAAGCATCAAGACTAAGAGGGTTCATTCACTCAAATCCATGAGAAAACAAAACAATGGACTTCATAGGCGCAGTAATTCCTAGTAAAGCTGTGAGTTTTACGATGACGGGTTTAGTACTCTTGTTGAGGGGACTAGATTGGAGTATACGAAAGAAAATGTGGCTAGGACTTTGGATACATCTGCTGAGGGTGTGAATCCATTAGTATATAAGGAAGAGGAATGGGAACAATCTTTTGATTTGTTCGCGGGGTTACATATAGGGGAACAAGGAGGGATTTGAAAAAGCACATGTTGAGAAGGAAATATAGGTTGTTGATGACTATAGTAACTAAGTCAATTCAGGTAATCGGAGTTCACATGACGGGGTTACTAAGTCTAGGTGTTGTATGAGAGCTATAGTTGATGGTGTAAGGGTTGATTGGGTAGAATTGCTATTTAGGAGGTTAAAGGAAGAAGCGAGGCAAGGTTGGTGTTTAACCCTACGATTGGAGATTGGGTTCCTCGATCTCTGTGAGTGCATTTTAATAAGATCACGCATCGATGGATGGACTGAATAAGAGGGTCAGGACGAGGGAAGGAAAGAAGAAATTTTCTAAGCAAAAGGGTTTGCTTACGAAGAATGAAAGATTGGGTGGACCGCCAGATTCGACGATGAATCGAGGCGAGGCACGAGCCCGAGACTTGAATTGGCAGCACTGGGTGCAGAGGCAGCCAAATGAGGTACCGTAGAGGTACCGAGGAAGGCCGAGGTCCCAGCGAGGAAGAGGCACAGTACCTTGCCAGTGAAGAAGCGGCCAGGTAGAAGTTGATGTGGCTCAACCACTCGGAAGAAGGACCGAGGAGGAGGCTGGTCAAGGCTGCTAATATAGTTGGGAGTCTTCCTCAACTCCTGCTAATCTGTTACCAAAGGAAGTTGTAACCCTACAAATAGCTTCATGCAGACAGCCGAGACAGAGGTCTTTGGAAGATCCCGGCTCTGAGCGAACCGCATCTGCCGAGAGGCAAGCCTCTCCAGTACATCCTCCAACATCTCATCCTCCGATAAATCCCCCACCCACCTAGGCGATGAAGGAGTATCCAAGGCTGGTACTTGAGCCTCAGAAGCAGACTACTCCCGAAATTATCCAAATACGAACACCTCCCACCTCATCTCCCATACCAAAATACCTCCCACCTCATCTCCCACACTGATATCCCTCCCACCTCTACTCAACCTTTTGATTTTCTTGATTTTCTCTCCACCAAATATCCCACTCCATCACCCCAAATCAGTCAATACACACTCCACGACCAGATGGATCTGTAGGGAAGCTTTGAGCCGTCCCTACGATCGGATGCCAAACGGAGATTAGCCGAGTTAATTTCGAACTTCGGTTTAACCACAAGTAATGAAGGAGTTCATTGAGATTTGGCTGGTTCACCATCCGAGAACTGGAGATCTGGAGGAGATGAGCCTCTTCACCGATGAAGTAGGTGGGACAACTTCATCTCTTGGGAAAAGGTTGTTTTGGAATTTCTTTGAGGTTGCATCCTTATCTGTCATCTTATCGGAGGCGCGGCTCTTGAATTTCCTTGAAGCCGCCTTGGCTTATCAGCGCTACCAGCCGTCCCTCCCAGCTGGCCAGATCCACCTTTTCTTAAATTCTAAACCAGTGGAGAAGAGGGTAGAGGATAAGTTTACTCGGATGCTTACAATGAAGACTGCAGACATCGTGGATTACATTAGTGTAACTATGGAGGACATGCTAAAAGCATCGAGGTAAATCTTCTATCTTCTATTTCAAATTCTCGTAAAGCGGCTGTCAAAGAAGAGCTTGAAGGAGTGAAGAAGGAGGTTGGGGAGCTAAGAATCCGAGACCAGTGATAATCAATTCTTTGGTGATGAGATCCTCCTTAATCAATCCTCGGCTTCCACCTATTTTCTTGTTATCAAGGAGCGGCTTGCTATGCTACTTGATGATGATAAAAAGGGGAAGATATGGAGATTGTGAAAGCCGAGCTTAACCGAGATCAAACTTTCAGTAGCTAGCCAATCGGATGAGCTCACCGCCTTAAAAATCGAATCGATCAGATTGAGGAAGCAATCGGGCGAGATGAGTGGCGAGAAAAGAAAGAAGGCTGAAATGAAATCTGAAGATATATGGCTAAGATCGAGAGAGGAAGGAGGAGGCTAGAGCCAAAGCGGAAGGCCGAGAAGGAAAGGGGAAGGAGCTGGTGGTGGTTGAGAAAGAGAAGGAAAAGGAGATAGAGAAGGTCGTGTCGCCTATCGGGCAGAGCGATGTCCAAAGCTCTTTGGAAAGAGGCCACTTTGGAAAAATCAGGTGAGCGGCTTAGGGTAGAGGCGAAAGGGACCGGCGTATCAAGGCCGAAAAAGTGTACTATGGCGGAAGGGAAGCAAGGAGAAAGATTAAGTCGGCAAAGGAGGCTGGCCGCATTTTTGACAAATTACGAAGAAGTGGGTAGTCCCATCTGCGGAGGAGGAGCAGAGGCGGCTTGGATCGAGACTGCTGAAAGGGCCCGATGCCCCTCCAAAAATGATCGCACATCCTTCGTGGGCGGTGAGTACATGAAGTACGAAGCCAAGTGGACCTTCTTACGGTATATTTGCAAAGGAGTTGGAGCGTCATCAGGTGATGAGACGATCGCTTGGCATGATTGGATGGAGAAGGAAAATCCGAGTTTGTACAGAAACTTCTTGATGAAGGAGATGAATGGTACAACGTGGATTTGGTTGCTCAGAACTACTCATCCAATCCGATAAAGCCGAAAGATGATGGCTCGATAGACAAGGAATGGATCGAGATCAACTATTAACTATGGCATAAATCGGATGAAGTTGGTGATCCAAAGGAAATTCTTGAGCTAAGAACAAGAATATTTGATTGGATGCGGCTTCGAGAAGCGAACCGATGGAGCCATTAGATAAGCTTAAATTTTCTTCCTTTATCTTCTTATACATGCTCCATATGTAAATTTGTAAATGAGCTGAATATGAATGAGATGACTTGGTTCTTATCTGCTTTTACTTGTATTTTTTAAAGTTTTCTTTCTTGTTTTAAGAAACTTTAAAAAAATTTCTAAGTATGAAACATCTCGAGAAAATTTATCATCTCGAGACTTAATATTTGCAAAAAAATTTTTCTTAAAACCTAAAAATTTTTCTAAGTCCTAAGACTAAATTTTTTTAAAAAAAAATCTTTGAAAAAGTCTTAAGACTTAAAGTTTTTTTCTTTTCTTCAAAACTTTCTAAGTGTAAATTAAAAATGCTTTAATCGAATTGATAGTGTGAATGAATTCTAACTTGCTTATCCGATTGACTTGAATAACTTTGACTAACATCATTTGTGAGCATGTTTCTTTATAGTTTTAACATCATCAAAAAGGGGAAATTGTTAGATCAAGAAGACTTTAGATGAGTTAAAAGGAACAATCCAGATGAGCGAGACAACGTTGATAAACGGCTCGAGATCGAGTTTGATGCTAAGGTGATCGGAGTAGGTCGAGAGCCTGATTTAGTTAAGCTGGAGCTCGAGTTTACGAGGTCATCCGGAGACAAGCTCGAATCTTACCATCTGCAAGAGACGATCATAAAGAGCTCGAGGCGAGGTCAAGACAAGCTGAGTAGAATACGAAAGGCGAGTCTTCACCAAGTCATTGCAGACAGTAGGAAGAATCGGTGAGGTCAAGAGCGATTTTCAAGATTAGGTTTGTTAAGCGGTTTTCAATTTGTTAGAACTAACTAACAAACTAAGCTGTCTTTTCGGACTTATAAATAGGACTAGATTTTATTATTCTTTACACTTATGCTAATTTGATTTTTCACACTATTCACTATTGATTTCACAAAGTATTTGTCAAGAGAGATTTCAAATATTTTCTAAGTGTTTTTAGAACACTTCACTTCACATCTTCAAAAACACATCTTATTCTTAGAGTTAGATTTCGGAGAGTTGATTAGATTGATTGAAGAGTTGAAGATCAAGTTGTAATTTGTAAAGATTATACAGTAAGTAAGTAAGTAAGCGGCTAGTGAAGACCCTTCTTCAAAGTTTGGAGAAGGAGAGTGGATGTAGGATTGTTATAATCCGAACCACTATAAATCCTAGTGTTATTTCTTGCTTTCTTTAATTTCATTCAAGTTACAATTTTGTTAATTCAAGATTAAAAAATTCAGAATCTTAACTAAAATCAATATCGGCCTTGCTTTTGATCTTGTTAAAAGTTGAGTTCACAATTATATTCCATTTGTGATAATCGATTCTTTGAGTTGATTTTGTGAGATTTGAAAAATCTACAAAATCTATTCAAACCCCTTTCTAGATTTTGCTCTAGAAGGTTAATCTAAGGTTTTATTCAACTCAACTTTCCGGGACCAACATTCACCAAGTCGGCAGCAGACGACTAGCTTGAGATCACCAAGTCAAGGTAGTTTTCAAGAATAAGTTTGTTGAATGCAGTTTTTAGTTTGTTACAACAAACTAACCGTTTCACGAGCTTATAAATATGTTTAAGCACGATTACGAAAAAAATATAATCAACACTCTCATTTTCAATACTCACGATTTCTTAAAGAGCACTCTAAAAGTTTTCAAAAGCATTTTTCATAAGTTTCTAAGTGTTTGTAGAACACTCTCTTGTACATCTTCAAATTCTCTGCACCGTAACTTTCAAGTTTCTAGATAGTTTGATAGGTTGAAGATAGAATTGAAGAGAAGAACCTTCGCATCTTTGTAATTGTATCTCTGTAAGTAAGTAAGGTAGTAAGTCGATGAGACCCTTCTTCAAGTTAAAGAAGGAGAGTGGATGTAGGATTAGTTTGATCCGAGCCACTATAATTCCTGGTGTTCTTTACTTCTTGTTTTACTTATTTGTTGTTATTCATCTATTCGAACAAATTCATTTTGCATTAATTCAGATTGCTTTTTGATCCTTAAAAGATTGAGTTAAAACTTGTTTCCGCTTAGCTTTGATATCTTGAATAGATAATTTGTTCTTGAAAAATATTTCATAATGTATTCAAACCCCCTTCTAGATTATCACTAGCGGCGATCTTAGCTTGTTTACTCACTCAATCTACGGGCCAATAAGTGGTATCGGAAGCGGTGTTAAAGTTGTTACGAATATTTCTTTTGGTCGAAGTAATCTTTGATTTTCTAAATCTTGAAATAAATTTGTTCTTAAATATACTCTGTGATTTTCTTGTTGATTACTAACCATGTAAGTAATGATAGAAAGGTTAAGAACCTTCCGAGACTTTGACATAGAGGACTATGACTACTGGAAGTTCCGCATGGAGAATCATCGAAATCGATCCATCCTCGAATAGAAGATGTCTTGTCGATGGGCCAATCAAATTTTATCATAGTGGAGTAAGTGATTGGGCGAGCGGCTCGGAATCACGAACTCGAGACGGTGAAAAAAGTGTCTAATTAACCAACGATGAGAGGAAAGTGTATAACCTGGATCGAGTGGCAAGAAACAAGATTATTGTCACACTTAGCAGGGGAATGGTACGAGAAGATTAAGAAGTGTAAAACAGCCAAAGAAATGTGGGACACCACTAGCTAACATGTGCGAAGGCACGAATCAGTGAAGGAGAACAAGCTCCAAGTCGTTCTCCATCAATTCGATGTCTTTAAAATGAAAGAGGGTGAAACTATTGATCGATTGGATATGCGAATGACCAATCGATCAATAGAGCCACCGATCTTGGAAAAATTTACCGAAAAAGAAATCAATAACAAAATCCTTAGATCTCTAACCAAGCATTGGACGGAAAAGGGAAATTTGATTAAAGCCACAAAAGATCTCCACTATGATACATTACACTTTGTTCTCTCACTTGAAGGGTTATGAGTTTGACATTCATGTAGAAGACGAGGAAGATGAGATAAAGTCAAGCACCTCATCTAAGATTGTTGCCTTTGTCAACAAAGAAGTAAAGATCTGTAGTGAGCCTAAAGGAGCCGATCTATCCTTGAAGGAACAGATGGCATTGCTAACAAAGAGGTATGATCGTTTAAGGATGAAATAGAAGAGTAACAAGTTAAAATTTGCGAGAGAAGGACAGATCCAGATCCAGATCCAAGAGAAAAGATGATGGTGAATCAACGAGATGATGACAAAAGAAGAAATCGAGACAAGAAGGTATAAATCTCCTGTAAAGAAGAATCCTATCAGTCCTAAATCGAGACCGGGAGACACTTGTTACACAGTAACAAGCCAGGCACTTCAGCTATGGCTGTCCCAGTGACTCCTTAAGAAAGAGAGGAGAAAAGGAAGAAGAGAGATAGGCGCTTTCTGATTAGAGAACTCTTCTTGTTGAGGAGAAAGAATCAAGAAAATCATCATCATCATCATCTTCATCTGATTTTAGATCGAGATGATGAAGTGTGTCTAATGGCGAAAGAGGTAGATTACTATTCCTCAACCGATAATGAGTCTTACAAATCTATCTCGGATAATGACCAAAGCTGTAATCAAGGGTCTTTTGAAAGATCTAAAAATGTCTCTAAGTGCTTATAAACAATTAGAGACTGAAAATTTAACTTTGAAAGACCTGATTCAAACTCTAATTAAAGGCAAACAAGTTGTAACCTACTCAGTCCGAGGAAACATTCAAGGGGAATGTTTACCCCAGTGAGGCTAGTACTTCAAATAGTCTGCCCGAACAATTAGAGAATGAATTGAAGTCTTTAAAAGCTAAATTTGAAGTGGTCTCAGTAATGAAAATGAGTCAATTAAGAAGGCCAATGAAAAGCTTAACTTCAAAATGAGCCACTTAATAACTCACAATCAGCCATAGATCATATTTTTAGAACTTCTCAAAATCCCATGATAAAACAGTCTTGGTTATGATAAGAATAATAAATCGTAAATTCTAAAACCAAGGAAATTTGTGAAGGCTGAATCATCAAAAGAAATCAAATTTGGACCTTGTAAACCACGTAGTCGAGATAAGGATCGCATCTTCTAATCTGAAATATAAAATTCGGACAAGGAATCCAAATCGACAAAGAAGGTTTCAAGAACCAAGACTAAGAGGAATTCTTATTATAGTTCTTTTGATGGGAGGAGCAGATGCTATCCCTTATTTCCAAAGTACAAGAAAGTCACCAAATCGACTTCAATAAATTTTCATGTAAATGTGATATATTTGTGGGCCGATTTGGTAGACAACACAATCTGATTTGTTATTGAATAATGAGATTTGGATACCCAAAGTGATTTTTGACCTCAAAGGACCCAAGATCACTAGGGTAACTCATACTTAATCTGTCTTGCGGGAATCCCGAGGACTATCATTAAAAGAGGAGATTCTAGCTTCCATTTTGGTACATAGACGGTGGTTGTTCACGGCACATGACTTGTAAGAAGAAGCTACTATCAAATTTTGAGAATATTGATGGTCCTAGAGTCTTGTTTGGAGATAATAATTGTGGACGAGACTAAGAGAGTTGGTACATTAATTATAGGGGATGTCCAGTATCGAGGTTTATTTTGTAGAAGGTTTAAAACATAATTTGTTATCTGTTTCCCAACTCGTGATAAAGGTTTTCATGTTAGATTTTCTAAAGATAAGTGTGATATCTTAGATAGTTCCTCGAGACAAGGTACTCTTAAGCGGCTTGAGACATGGTAATGTCTATGTGGCTAATTTTAATAGTTGCCCCAAAGATACATGTCTTGTAGCTAAAGATGGAGATGATCTCGATTGGCTATGGCATAAAAGACTTAGTCATCTCGAATTTCAAAACCCTTAGCAAAATAGCTAAGAGAAATCTTGTCAAAGGATTACTCGAGAAGCTTTGTTCAACTGATCTGAAATGTGATGCTTGTCTATTAAATCAAGAAAGTTTTGATGAGTTAAAAGAAGTAATTCGATGATCGAGATGACCACTGAAGAAACAGTGAGACCAAGTCCCGTATTAAGCCGATCGAGACTAGGTCATTGGTGAGCAAGTCACCAAGACTATAAAGTTGCAAGTCATCTGGAGACAAGCTCAAATCTAGTCATTTGCAGGAGACGAGTATGAAGAGCTCAGACGAGGTCAAGACAAGCCGAGTAGAATAAGAAAGACGAGTCTTCACCAAGTCACCGCAGACGAGTAGGATAAATCAGTGAGGAGCATAGCAGTTTTCAAGATTAAGTTTATTGAGCGGTTTTCAGTTTGTTAGAACTAACTAACAAACTAACTGTCTTTTCAGAACTTATAAATAGGTCTAGATTTTCATTTTTCAAATACTTACACATCACGAATTGCGCATTGCTCACTATTGATTTCTATCTTCACAATCAATTCACAAGTTTTCAAAAGATTTTTCAAAAGAATTCTAAGTGTTTATAGAACACTTTACTTGTAATCTTCAAAGTTCGCTACTCACGTAATAGTTAGATTTCGAGAGAAGAATTTAGGAGTTTTGAAGATCCAAGATATTTGTAAGTGTAAATTGTAAGTTGGATCGAAAGTAAGTAAGTGGTAAGTGAGTCCCTTCTTCAAGTTAGAGAAGGAGAGTGGATGTAGGATTATTCATAATCCGAACCACTATAGATCGTGGTTTTCTTTATTGGTATACTTTACTTATCTGCTTTCTTTCAATTTTCGGTTTATCAATCAAAGATTAATTTGAAATTGAAGTTAGAACCAAAATATCGGTGTGCTTTTGATCTAAATAAAGTTGAGTTTAAAATTTAATTCATTTGTGCTACTTGGGTGTTTTGAATAAGTTTTAAAGATTTGTAAAAATCTGAAAAATCTATTCAACCCCCTTCTAGATTTTTCCTAGAAGGCTCGTATAAGTTTTATCTAAACTACTCAACTAAGTGGGACCAACAAGTGGTATCGGAAGCGGTGTTAAGTTTGTTATGATATTGATTTTAGGTCTTAACCAAGATTCTAAAATTAATTCTTGATTATCTTCATCTTCTTTGTTTCGCTAAGCGTGTTACTAACAAGATCTTGTAAGTTTTGGTTTTCCATCTCAACATGTCATCTGTTAAGAGCAAGAAATCAAGGAGTCTACCCGATTTCTCAATCAAAGAATATGACTCTTGGAAATTTATAATGGAGAACCATCTCAAAGCAATTCATGATAGAATGGAGGAGGTTCTTGAAGAAGGACCTATCAAATTTTATCATAGAGGTACAAGTGGATCTTTGCATTTCTTTGAAACAAGAGTTAGGCAAGAGAAAAAGAGCTCCGAACTCACAAGTGATGAAAGAAAGATCCATAATCTGGATCAGGTTGCTAGAACAGAGATCATTGAAACATTGAGTAAAGACTGGATCGAAAAAGTGAAAAGATGCAAGGCTGCTAAGGAAATGTGGGAAACTCTTGCTGGGATTTGTGAAGGATCGAGATCAGTCAAGGAAAACAAACTGCAGATCAGTATTACATATTTTTGACACTTTCAAGATGAAAGAAGGAGAATCCATTGATCAACTAGATGTTATCTTGACTAATCTTCTAAATAAGGCAGTGATTTGGGTAAAACTTATTCAGAGAAAGAAATCAACAATAAGGTGTTGAGGTCATTAAGCAAAAGATGGAGAGAGAAAGCTAATATTCTTAAAGCTACTCGGAATCTATCTTCAATTTCACATCACACTTTATTTTCTCATCTCAAGGCATTAGAGTATGACATCCAAATCGAAGACGAAGAAGATGAAGCGAGAATCTTCAACAACATCTGGAAAGACTGTAGCATTTCTTCATCAAGAAGAATCCGAGAAAATCTCCAAGGCATCTGATTTATCTATAAAAGAGGAAATGGCTCTTTTGTTAAAATGATATGAAAGGCTTAGATTGAAGTACAAAAGGAATAAGAAAGATAGATCAAGTCGAAGGAATTATAGATCGGATAAATAAGAAAAGAGTTCGACAATGATAAGAAAAAGGATCGACGAGAAAGCACAATTCACCAATTAGAAGAGGAGATAGTAGTCCTAAGGCAGACAGGGAGATATTTGTTATACATGCAACAAACCTGGTCACTATAGTTATGATTGTCCTCAACTCACTCCAAGAGAAAGAGAAGAGAAGAGGAAAAAGCGAGACGTAAGGCATGCTGATCAGAGAGCTCTTCTAGCCGAGAAAGAAAAAATTCATGAAACATCATCATCCTCATCCTCATCTGATTTTGGATCGATGACGACATCTGTTTAATGGCAAAAGAGGTACATTACTATTCATCCTCGAGATAATGACTATGATACCTTATTCGAAACTAATCCTAGTCTTATAGAAAAACTTTTTAAAGACTTGGAAACTTCTATCTGCTTATAAACAGATAGAGACTGAAAATTTTAATTTAAAGAATCAAATTACTGATCTAACTAAAGCCAATCAAACAAAGGATAGTGAGAAACCCGTACATTCAAGGGGAATGTCGGTGAGACCATCACTAGTACCTTGTGCGATAAGGCAGACAAGTTAGAAAAGGAATTGAATTCTTTAAAAATAAAATTTTCAAACATCTATTCTGAAAATGAGAATTACAAAAGAACTAACAGAGAATTAAATATCAAGTTAGGACTTTTAAATAACTCTCGAGATCATCACAATAGATAAGATCTTCAATACTTCACAAAAAGTCTAATGACAAGACTGGATTAGGTTTTGATAGGAGTAAGAAAAATGAATCGATAAAACCTAGAGTTTTTGTTAAAGCAACTAAACCAAAGATAGAAACTAGATTTAGTCCTTGGAAACCTAAGGAATTAATTACCTCATCTGATATTTCTAAGAAGAAAACACGAGCGAGGAAAGTTGATCCTAAGGTCAAACCAAAGATAAGTCAAAATCCTATCCTAGGTATAATGGCTTTGATGGAAGAAGTAAAATATATCCATTTTTACCAAGATACAAGACAATTACAAAAGATCGAGTTAAATAAAATTGATCTTGAAAGTCTTATCTTAGTAGATAGATATGGATGTAAACTTCAATCTATGGTTTTAAGGAACATTGATATCTTTGTCCTGGATACCTAAATGTCAACTTAACATAAAAGGACCCAAAGTACAAAGGGTACCTAAGCATTAAAATTGTGGTTGCGGGAAGACAAGAAGATAGTTGAAAGAGGAGACATTCTTGAGGTCATTTGGTACATTGGCAATGGCTATTCCAAGAATATGACCTATGAAAGACATTTTCTTTCTAACTATCGAGACCATGGACGGACCAAGAGTAATGTTTGGAGTTAACAATTATGGACTTACCAAAGGAGTAGGGACATTGATGATAGGTGATATTCAAGTAAATGAAGTTTACTTTGTGGAAGGATTGAAGCACAACTTACTATCTGTTTCACAATTTTGTGATAAGGGGTTAAGTGTAAAATTTACTCTTAATGCATGCTATGTGTTAGATGGTATTAATGAAAATATTATATTAGCTGGAGTCGAGACAAGGTAACATTTATGTTGCTAATTTTAAAAGTTGTCCTAAAGATACTTGTCTTATTGCTAAGAGTTGAGATGATTTAAGTTGGGTGTGACACAAACATCTTGGCCACTTAAACGTCAAAACTCTTAACAAAATAGCAAGGAAATCTTTAGTAAAAGGACTCCACGATATAGTATTTTCAAAGAACCATGTGTGTCATTCTTGTCAAAAGGAAAAGCAGACTAAAGCTTCTTTTAAGACAATAAGTAGTCCTTCTTCGGTAAGAATTTTGGAACTTCTTCATATGGATCTTTTTGGTCCAATCACACCTCTCGGCTTTAGTGGAAGAAAATATATCTTGGTAATTGTTGATGACTTTTCAAGATTCACCTGGGTCATTTTCTTATACAAAAAGAATGAGGCTATGATTAAGATTCGAGAATTTCTTAAAAAGGTTCAAAATGAAAAGGACTAACTATTGTTAAAATTAGAAGTGATAAAGTCTTGAGTCCCTTAATAAGCTTGTTACTAACTACTTGCATTGAGAATGACATAGCTCATGAAACATCTGCTTACGGACTCCACAACAAAATGGAGTAGTTGAAAGGAGATACGAGAACCACTGAAAGAGGCGGCTAGAACAATGTTATCTGAGTACAACACACCTCACGGGTTTTGGGCGGAAAGTGCTGTTAACACTTGTTTTGTTCAAAATAGAAGTTTGATTGTTAAAGATAAATGCAAAACTCCCTATGAAATTTGGAAGGGAAGATCCCCCAAAATTTCATACTTTCATATATTTGGTTGTAAATGTTTCATACACAATAATGGTAAATCTCAATTAAAAACTTTTGATGCCAAGATAGCGAGATGGAATATTCTTGGGATACTCATCCGTATCAAAAGCATATAGAGTTTTTAATAAGACAACCTTGTGTGTAGAAGAAACATCACATGTTGTATTTGATGAATCTTCTTTTGAGTATAGTAAGGCAGGAACATCACAAAGATATCGATGATCTGAATCGAGATGACCATTAAAAGATCAACCATAAAATTCTACAATCAAGAGTCGAATCGGATGAAGAGGAAGAATCGATTCAAACAAAGAAAAGGAACTGAAAGTTCTTCCACAGGTGATCGGGACGACTAATACCAAAGATGATCGGGTAGAATCATCGGAAGGTAACACGAGAATCATCTAAAATAAATAATTCAGACAAAACTTCATCCATTGTAAAAATAAAGGTAAGAAAGTAATGTCATATCACCCATTGAGCAGATAATGGTGGAGATTTAGATTAAGAGTCAGACAAGGACCCAACTAAATCAAGATTGCATGTTCGGTTGTTATGTGTCATTACTTGAACCTAAATCTATTACTGAAGCTCTAATCGATTCCAACCGGATTAACTCCATGCAAGAAGAACTAAATCGAGTTTCGAAGACAAGATGTGTGGGAGCTTGTTGAAAGGCCTCATCATCAAAAAGTCATTGGAACTAAATGGGTCTTTAAAAATAAAAGGGATGAAAACAATGTTGTGGTTAGAAATAAAGCCAGATTAATTGCACAAGGTTATTCACAATCGGAGGATTGATTATGATGAAATCTTTTGCACCGATAGCTCGTCTGGAAGCCATAAGATTGTTTTTAGCCTATCTTGCTTTTAAAAGATTCATAGTTTTTCAAATGGATGTTAAGTCGGCATTTCTTAATGGAATCCTAGGCGAGGAAGTTTATGTAGAGCAACCTCCGAGTTTTGTCAAAGGAGACAAGGTGTATAAATTAAGGAAAGCTCTATATGGACTTAAACAAGCACCTAGAGCATGGTATGATACATTGTCTGATTATTTAATTCAAAATGGTTTTGTTAAAGGTAGAATTGATAGAACTCTTTTTAGAAAAGAATTTGGTTGTGATCTTTTGTTAGTTGCATTTATGTTGATGATATTATTTTTGGATCAACTAACATATCTTTATGTGAAGAATTTAGTCATCTTATGAAAAGTAGATTTGAAATGTCCATGATGGGAGAGATGACTTATTTTCTTGGACTCCAAGTCAAGCAGACAGAGAAAGGAATATTCATTAATCAAGCCAAATATACAAAAGATCTCATTGAAAAATTTGGAATAGGTACCGAGAAGCTAAGATACCTATGATGACAAACTTTTCAATGGATCCAGATGAGAAGGAGAAGACACTAATCAAACCGAGTATCGAGGTCTAATTGGTTCATTACTATATTTAAGCGCTAGTAGACCTAATATTTCATTTGCGGTTGGAGTCTGCGCACGATTTCAAGCTAATCCTAAGAAAAGGCATCTTGAAGCGGTGAAGAAAAGTATCCGAAAGGAACCGTAAATGTTGGATTGTGGTATCCGGTGATGACAACTTTGAGTTGTGCTGGATACTCGGACTCGAGACTTTGGTGGGTGTAAGATAGATAGAAAATCTATATCTGGTACTTGCCAATTTCTTGGTAATCTGTGATTTCATGGTTGTCTAAGAAACAAACCTCTGTAGCTACTTCCCATGGAAGTTTGTGTATATGGCGGTGGAAGTTGTTGTTCTCACCGATCTGGATAAGTCAACAGTTAAGGGACTATAATATTATCACTAAAGATGTACCAATCTTTTGTGATAGTAATAGTGCCATAGCTATTACCCGAACTTCGATCCTACATACTAGATGCAAGCATGTTGACATAAGACATCACTTCATCCGAGATCATGTTGAGAAAGGTAACATCGAGACTTGAAAAGATTCTAACTGATTTTCAAAGCAGACATCTTGACAAAACCACCGCAGAGACAAGGTTTAAAGAACTTTACTGTAGAATTAGGATTATTAGATGCTTCTTTAGTTAATCTATAATCTTTTCCAATGTTTTTCATTTTTGTCTCTCTCAATTTAGTTTACTATGTCTAGAAAGAATTATCGGACTAGATATGAGTCAAAGAACAATCACGTAGGTGATATCATTGATCTCCTACGAAGGAATCAAGAATCAAGGATTAGTCATATTGACCTTATCGACTTGATGATTACTTATCGACATTGGGTAAGTCGACAAGGACACAATAGTCGGTGACTTCTATTGAATCAAATGACCATTGCATCTTATCGACTTACCCTAGCTACTAATGGTTTCTTCAAGTTTATGTCTTTGCAGGAATAGATCACAAATCAGTTGATAGATCAAAGCGGCATCTACTCATCATTACAAACCTTCTCATCCGATTACCTCTATGTGGTAGTACAAATTGTGTTTTCAAAATAAACTCTCAATTTGTTTTTATTAGTTGGAGAAATTGGTTGGAGAAACTAATCTTAGAAATTCTAATCGAGTCTGTTTATTTTCAAACTAGACTGTTTTAAAACCCAGACGAGGTCTTTTACCGGTCAACTTTATAACCTTATGCATTTTAGAAAACTTGTATGCAAAGAAAGGAAACCTAAGTGAGGGTAGTAACTTCTCTGCATAAAGTAAACCTATTTCAGTCAAATCAATCTACGAGAGTTACTTTTACGCATTCCAAAGTCAAGTTATTTACACGCGCTGAATCCCAATCGTTTATCCAAATTTTAACCGTTGATTCAAAGACAAGAATCTTTTAAAATGAAGCGACTCGAGAATAAAACCCGCTTTTCAAAGCAGTTTCTCTCTCTCCAATTCTCCCTCCTATAAATACATCTTCTTCCTCATGTAACCGTTTTCACTTTGAGAAAAACTTGCAAATTCTCTAAAATTTTTCCAATACCATAAACAAATTCACCATGGCCTCTTCTTCTAAAACTACCAAAACCCACAAACCCACATATATTTCTACAAACACCTCTCGTTTTAAAATGAATGAAGAATTATTCAAAACCGACTTAAAGCATAGATGTATGTAGACTTGAAACCACTCGAGATCCGAATCTGCGAGAGATACTTCGATTATTAGAGCGTCAAGGTTAAGGGGATTTTTGTCAATGAAATGGCGGTGGACCAATCGACTTGAGTCAAGTGCAATGATCTCGATGCAAAAGCCGACTAACTTGGCTGAAGTTAAAAAGGGGAAAGAGACGAGCAAGAAAAGAGACAAGCCCTCACAGTGTGGTCGAGGAGACCCGAGAAAGAAGTAGGCACAAAGGCCAACACGGCTGATCTGGAGGCAGCTAAGGAAGACTTGAAACTCAAGTCGATGAGCTAAGCTGCTCTCAGTGAGGTGAGTCAATTGGAGGAGGCGGTGAAGGAGGGTGAGGAGAAAAGGAGAAAGGAGGAAGAGGAAAGAAGCGAAAAGCTTTTGGAAAAATTTGAAAGAGTCGAGCAAGAAGGAGAGAAGAGCAAAGAAAAGCAAGCGGAGGTCGTATCCAAGGGCAAAGGCAAAGAGAAGCCGATTATTCAAATCTTGCGAAGATCAAATCAAAAGAATCGAAGAGAAAAGGAATTCTATGGTAAGAAAGAAAAAGGAGGCGGAAGAAAAAGAAGGATGCCAATGTCTTACGGAGTCTTCTGGCGAAAATGGCTGATCGAGATCAAGGCGGTGATAAATTCAGACAATTTCATACGGCGTCTGCTCCTCCTAAGGTGGCTTGTGGTAAATATGCAAATGAGTACAAAGAGAAGAATCTGGAAGGAATGTGGATATACTTAGGTATATTCTCAAAGGCCCCGGAGCAACTCGGCGAGACCACGACTTAGCTTGGCATGAATGGATTGAAAAGGTAGATGCGGATTTCTATCATCGGCTCTTTGGAAGAAGCAGATGTGGAGTTCAACGTCAACTTTGATCTCTCCGGCTTTCGAATATGCCATCCCTGCCAAGAAACACTGATGGTTCCACTGGACCTAGACCGGTCGGAAATTGTAAAGAAAGCGGAAGGTGAGTCTGGACTTGTTCAAGAAGAAGACCTTAAGCGGCTTAGAAGGAGGGTATTCAATTGGTTGATGATTCAGGACGAAGACCGGTGTGGAGTCTAATAGAAACGAGGATCTTACTTTTCCTTACTTTTCTTTTCTATTAGTCCTCTTTTGTAATCTTTGTAAATCGATGTGAATATCTTGTGTTTTGTCCTGGTTTACATTGCTCCATAGTTTTAAGTTTTTTTGGTTTCTAAGAAAACTTAAAAAAATTTTAATTATTAATCATCCGAGGAAATTATCATCTCAATTAAATTTTCTAAAAAAATTTCCAAGTTTTAAAAATTTTCTCTGTTTTTAAAATTTTCTAGAATGTGAATTGAGTACTTTAACTTGAATGAATCGATTCAAAGTATGAATGTGTTTTAATATGCCTATCGATAATCTTAATTAAACTTTAACTAACTTCAGTGAGTGTGTGTCTCTTTCTTGTAGGTTTTAACTTCATCAAAAAGGAAAATTGTTAGATCAAGAAAGTCTTGATGAGTTAAAAGAAGTAATTCAGATGATCGAGATGACCACTGAAGAACAGTGAGACCAAGTCCCAGTACTAAAGTGATCGAGACTAGGTCATTGGCGAGCAAGTCAGTGAAGACTATAAAGTTGCAAGTCATCCGGAGACAAGCTCAAATCTAGTCATCTGCAGTGAGACGAGTATGAAGAGCTCGGAGCGAGGTCAAGACAAGCTGAGTAGAATAAGAAAGGCGAGTCTTCACCAAGTCATTTGCAGACGAGTAGGATACATTAGGCGAGGAAGCGAGTTTTCAAGATTAAGTTTGTTGAGCGATTTTCGATTTGTTAGAACTAACTAACAAACTAAGCTGTCTTCGAGACTTATAAATAGGTCTAGATTTTCATTTTTCAAATACTTACACATCACGAATTGTGCATTGCTCACTATTCGATTTCTATCTTCACAATCAATTCACAAGTTTTCAAAAGAGTTTTTCAAAAGAATTCTAAGTGTTTATAGAACACTTTACTTGTAATCTTCAAAGTTCGCTATTCAACTTTGTAATAGTTAGATTTGAGAGAAGAATTTAGGAGTTTTGAAGATCTGAAGATATTTGTAAGTGTAAATTTTAAGTTGGATCGAAAGTAAGTAAGTGGTAAGCTAAGTCCCTTCTTCAAGTTGGAGAAGGAGAGTGGATGTAGAATTATTCATAATCCGAACCACTATAAATCGTAGTGTTCTTTATTGCTCTACTTTACTTATCTGCTTCTTTCAATTTTCGATTAATCAATCAAAGATTAATTTCGAATTGAAGTTAGAACCAAAATATCGGTGTGCTTTTGATCTAAATAAAGTTGAGTTTAAAATTGAATTCATTTGTGCTACTTGGGTGTTTTGAATAAGTTTTAAAGATTTGTAAAAATCAAAAATCTATTCAACCCCTTCAAGATTTTTCCTAGAAGGCTCGTATAAGTTTTGTCTAAACTACTCAACTAAGTGGGACCAACATTGTCAAAAAGGTAAACGGCCAGAACTCTTTTAAAAGTATTAACACATCCTCATCGAAAGAGTTTTACAACTCCATCTTGATTTGTTTGGACTGTTTCACCACTCGGCTTTAGTGGAAGGAAGTATACCCTAGTTGTTGTTGATGATTTCTCAAGATATATTTAGGTTATATTTCTTTTCAAAAGAATGAGACAGTGAACAAGATCCACTGATCTGTTGAGACAAATTCAAAATGAAAAGGGTGTTAATATTATTAAAATTAGGAGTGACAAGGGAACCGAATTCTTGAATTCTTGTTTATCTAACTATCTCGAATGTGAATGGTATAGTTCATGAGACTTCTTGGCTAGAACACCACAACAGAATGGAGTAGTGGAGAGAAGAAATAGAACTCTCAAAAAAGCGGCCGAAGCATGCTAGTGAGTATGGAACACCTCATAGGTTACAGGTGAGGCTATCAACACACTGCTACACTCGAGCAGATGCTTACCGGTCAAGAACAAGGGTAAGACACCTTATGAGCTTTGGAAAGGTAAGGTTCCAAGAATCTCATATTTTCGTGCGTTTGGGTGTAAATGCTTCGTCCATAACAATGGGAAGGCTAAGTGAGGACATTTGATGCTAAGGCAACCGATGGAATATTCTTGGGATATTCCAACACTTCCAAAGCCTTGAGTCTTCAATAAGACAACTCTTTGTGTGGAAGAAACTCCGCATGTGGTATTTAATGAATTGCATACTTTTTCGGATAAAGTGAATCAAATTACCAATGATCTAGATAAAATTGAACTAAATAAAACTAAATAGAGGACATCTTATCTGCCTAGTTTTGATTCGATTCAGATGATGAAGAATCCCCATCGAGAATCGGAAGGCAACTTCTCTTCGGGTTCCATCTGAGGAGACTCCTCGATATCATCCGATCGGCCAGTCGGTAGATGAAGGGGAATGTCTGCTCAGGAAAAATCGATTGAGTTACCTACTAAGTCTACAAATGAGGATACTTCAACTCAAATAGGCAAAGGATGAGGAGTTATCATCCACTGATCACATCATTGGGGATCAATCTGCTAGTGTTCGGACACGAGCGATGTTAGATTTTCAAAGTATGTTCAGCTGCTATGTTTCACTCCTTGAGCCTAGAAGTATCATTGAGGAGGCTCTATCTTATCCAAGGCTGGGTATGACCATGCGGGAAGAAGCTGCATCAATTTGAAAGACAAAATGTTTGGGAAGCTGGTGGGCCAGAGACCCTTACATAGAGAGATTATAGGCATCAAATGGGTGTTTAAAAATAAAGCGATGAAAACAACATTATTGTTCGTAATAAGGCCAGATTGGTAGCACAAGGATATTCACGGTCGAGGGGATAGACTATGATGAAACCTATGCTCCGATTGCACGATTAGAAGCAATAAGGTTGTTTTTAGCATTCTTGCCTATAAATGTTTCAAGGTCTTTCGGATGGATGTCAAGTCTGCCTTTACGAATGGTGTGTTACTTGAAGAGGTCTATGTAGAATAGCCCCGGGGTTTAGGACCAGTAATAAGGTCTATAAACTCCACAAGGCTCTATATGGACTGAAGCAAGCACCCGAGCTTGGTATGATACCTGTCTGAATTTTTGATATCAAGTGGATTCTCAAAAGGTAAGATAGACAACTTTGTATAGAAAAGAAGTAGATGGTAACATCTTATTAGTTCAAATTTATGTAAATGATATCATATTTGGTTCACCTAATCTGATTTTATGTGAAGAGTTCGGTGTTCTCATGAAAAACGAGGTTTGATATGTCTATAATGGGGGAATTAACATACTTTCTAGGCTTGCAAATTAAAGCAGACAAGTAGAGGTATTTTTATACATCGACTAAGTATGCTAAGGACCTTATAGATAAATTTGGGATGACTACTAGTAGGGAAGTTAAAATACCTATGGCAACTAACTTCTCCAGATTTAGATGAGAAGGGAATATCCACGGATGCAATGGAGTATCGTGGATTAATTGGATACTGTTATATCTCACCGCAAGTAGGCCGGACATAGCCTTTGCGGTTGGGGTATGTGCAAGATTCCAATCAAATCCTAAGAAAACTCATGCTGAGACGGCTAAGAAAATCCTTAAATATCGTAAAGGAACTTTGCGAGGTTGGGTTGTGGTACCCATCGATGACAACTTCGAGCTTTCGGAGTTATTCGGACTCGAGATTTTGGAGGTGTAAAATTGATAGGAAGTCCACGTCTGAAACTTGTCAATTTTTAGGCAACAAGTTAATTTCTTGGTTATCTAAGAAAGCAGAGACATCTGTTGCAACCTCCACAAAAGTGAATACATGGCGGTGGTTGTTGCTCTCGATTTCTCTAGATTAGTCGGCGGCTTAGGGATTATAACATTCTCACATCATCATGCCTATTTCTTGTGATAGTAATAGTGCAATAGCTATGACATACAACCCTGTCTTGCATTCTAGGTGTAAGCATATAGATATAAGACATCATTTCATCGAGAGATCATGTTGAGAAGAAGGACATTAGGATAGAAAAGATAGCAAGCGAGTCTCGAGAAGCGAGATATTCTTACAAAACCCTTAGCGAATCTAGATTTAAGGAATTGTGTTTAGAGTTAGGATTACTTGATGCATCTTTAGATGATTTATAATTTCTCTTTGCATGTACCTTGTATTTCCTTTCTTTTCTTTCTTTAAATCTTGTCTAGAAAGAATTATCGACTTGATATGTGTCATAGGATAATCACAGAGCTGATTTCATTGATCTCTTTTTAAGAATCAAGAATCAAGGATTAGTCATATTGACCTTATCCGACTTGACATTTTCTTATCGACATCAAGTAAATCGGACAAGGACACAATAGTCACTGATTTCTTCAAAGCAGATGACTTATTGCATCCTATCCGACTTACTTTGGCTACTAATGGTTTCTTGAGTTTGTGTATCCATGGGAACTAGTAATAAATCAACATTGTTAGATCGGCATAATCTTCTAATCGATAAACCTCTTCATCTGTTCAAAACCCTTCTTTGTTCTCTTCAAAACTAGTTTTCAAAAATTATTCTCATGACTCTTCTATTTCAAAACTTTTCGGATGAGTTGTGTCTTTGAAAATCAAGCTGAGTTTAATATTCTTATATACTAGATATATTTGGATATAAAACTTGGTTTATTTAAAATAATGGCATAAAATTAACTCTGTCTTAAAAACTCTTTGTTTTCGAAGAATCGAGTTGGAGAAATTTTCAAAATATAAGACAAGGTCGTTTTTACCAAGTACGATAAAACCCGATCTGAAATAGGAAACCTTTATGCAAAGAAAGGTATATTTGGCTACGTCGAAATATACTTACTACCTCTGCATAAAGTGACACTATTAGTCGTCTAATCCATAAACTAGACGGTTACTTTTACGCATTTCAAGGCAAGTTAATGCCAAGCGCCGGAGGTGAAGCGACTATTCCGTATAGCCGTTGATATACTCCACGAACCACAGTCAATCTACGGAAAAAAACAATCCCGATTTTGCCATGTATCAACTTCTTCGTTTTCCCTCTCTCTCCTCCTGGTTTAAAAACTTACCCCTTCGTTTTCAAATTCACTTTCACATATTCCTTTACCTAATTTATTGCAAAATTCTCTCCCAAGTTTTACAATATACTTTCTAAAATGGCTTCCTCTTCTAAAACCACAAAAATCCATAAACCCACTTATATTACAACCCACGAGTCCAAGTTCAAGATGAGCGAAGAAATTTTCAAAAACAAATTGAGAGCAGAAATGTATGTTGATTTCGACACGACAAAGGATAGAGAATCCTCGAGATTCTTCGGTTACTAGAGAGATCGCGTTTGAGGGTTTTGCTCGATGAAATCTTCCCAAAGAAAAACTCTGGATCTATTAGGGGCGGAATTTACAGTGAATATGGTGATACCCCTGACGGATTTGATACAAAGGTAGATGGGATAATTCTATCCTTTTCAAGGGAAAGCGATTGCTCGTATTTTTGATACGCCGATGGAGGGAGTGAATCCATCGACATATAAGGAGGATTTGTGGAGGAATCTTTTGATCTGGTGTTGAGGGTGACTTACGGGGAACTCGGAGGAAGTTGAAGAAGAACCCGTTAAGGAGGAAATACGAGCTTCGATGACAATTGTCACAAAATCGGTGTTGGGTGACCAGAGCTCCCACGATGGATTGTCCAAGCCCGAGACTCTGTGTATGAGGGAGTTCAGGTGAATTGGGTGGATTTGTTGAATCGGAGGCTGAATGAAGAGAAGGGGAGACCGACCTTCAATCCAGGTGGTAGTGAACGGACTTCAACCACCACGGTTAGTCTATTCAACAAGATTCTTGTCTTTGATTGAAGGCCTTAACAAGTTAGGCTGATTGGAGGTTGGAGCGAAAAAAATTCTCTAAACAAAAGGGAATTTTGACGAAGAATGAGAAGATTGGGGGCTGCCAGTTCGGATGATGAATCGATGAGGCAAGAAACCGAGAGGGCTTCTGCGGTGAGGAGGCGATTGTGGCTCCTACTGGTCGAGGAGGTGGCTGCTGTACCTGGCAATCAAGAGGTAGTGGCTGCGCTCCTTCGGTGAGGAGATAGGTCTTGAAGAAGCTGCATTGCGGTTGAAAAACCACCTCGAGAGGAGGACAAGGAGAAGGCTGATTAAAGCCTCGGACAAGAAATCTCTTGAAGGATCGTCTCTGCTCCTTCCAAAGATATGTCTGGAGATGATGAGGAAGAAGTTGAAGTTCCTGCGGTAAGGAGACCAAGGAAGAAATCACAAGGTTACGAAACTTCCATGGAAGGCTCCTCAAGAAGCTGAAGGGTCGAGCATCGATTGAGGCAGCAACGCTCTTGTCGAGAGGAGGTGCCGGTTCTTCAAATAGCAGCTGAGGTTGGCCAAATCGAAGTGCCACCCTCTCCAACCAAGGAAAGCGCTCTCTCACCCATCCCGAGAAAAAGGTACAAGTCCTTGTTTCTATGTCCTTATCTCCCACCCCAGACAATGAAGAGGTGTGCCCGACTGACGAGGCCACGATTGCTCCAAGCAGTCCTAAACCCCAACCTCTCCTGAAACAGTCCAAATCACCACTCAATCTAAAACCATTCCAACCACCACCCCTACCCCGATTGATCAAACCACGTCTATCATCCCACCATCGAGATCAACACCCTCACCTCAACTTCCATCCACATCTTCTCGGACATCATCTCCCACTCCTATCCCACAGCACTCCAAACTACCCCTCTCCCACAAACCGAACCCCTCCCTCAAGTCCAAACTTCCCCCTCCCTACTCTATCCTACTCTCTCCTCCCAACCAACCAAACTCACTCTCCTTCCTCTCCACCTACTCGAGAAGACATCTCCTCCTCTCCGTCTGAATCCTCTTGAGGATGACGACAATGACTTAAGCCCGACGATTGCCATCTCTTCAATCTTCAAAAAATGGAGAAGAAGATGAAAATGAAGAAGAAGGCGAAGAAGATGGTGGAAGCTATCACGGAGACCATGATCGCGGTATGAGAGAAGTCGAGGTAACACTCTCGAGATAAAATCACTTCTCTGACTAACTCTATCTTGGCTAAGAAGGTAAAAGCTCTGCAAGAGGAGATAGAGGGATTAAAGGAGGAGGTAAAAAGCTATAATCGAGATGGTGGTGAACGAAATGGCCTTTGGACCGGTCTAACTTGAGTAAAGTGCAATGATCTAAATACTAAGCCGACAGATCTAGTCGGTGAAGTTAAAAAGGGGAAAAGGAGGAGCAAGAAAGAAGACAAGCCCTCACAGTGTGGTTCGGGAGACCGAGGAAAGAATTAGGCATGAAGGCCAACACGGTGACACAGGGCGGCCAAGGAGGGACGTCGAGACTTAAGTCGATAAGTTGGCTGCTCTCCAGTGAGGCTAAGTCAAATTGAAGAAGCTCTCAAGGAAGACGAGGAGAAGAGGAGGAAGGAGAAGGAAGAAAGATCTAAAAGACTCTTGGCAGCTGAAAGAAGGCAGAGCGACGAGAGGCCAAGAGCAAAGGCAAGAAGGTAGCGGTGATGAGCCCAAATCGGTGACATCTCACTCAGAGCTGCTACCAAAGGAAAAGAAAAAGAGAAGCCGACTACTCTAATCTTTCCGAAGAGCAGATCAAGAGGATCGACGAGAAAGGAGTACTTGAGAAAAAAAGAGAAGGTAGAAGAAGGAGAAGAAGGAGAAGGGCGCCAACGTCTTACGGAGCGGCACAGAGCGTAAATGGCTGGTGAAGGACCAAGACGATGTGAATTTCAAGCCCTTTCACACCACGTCTGCCCCTCCGAAGTTGGCTTGCGGAAAGTATGAGAAGGAGTACAGAGACAAGAACACGGATGCCATGTGGATGTACTTTTGGTACATTCTCAAGGCTCCAGGAACAACTTCGGCAAGATCCAGACCTCACAGCACGAGTGGATGGAAAGGTAGATGCGGACCTCTATCATCGGCTATTGGAAGAAGTAGATGTTGAGTTCAACGTCAACCTGATCTCCCGGCCTTCGAGTACGCGGTCCCTGCCAAGAAGGCCGATGGATCCACTGGACCTAGATCTGGGTCAAGGGAATTGTTCAAAGGGCATAGATTGAGTCCGGATTAGCTCGGGAGGAGGACCTCAAGCGGCTTTGGAGGAGAGTATTCAATCGGTGATGGTGTCGATGAAGACCGGTGGGGTATTTAATAAGATTGAGCTTTCTTTTCTTAGTTTTTTTCTCTTATACGCACCAATTTGTAAATATGTAATCGTCTGTGAATATATTTGAACTTATCGAATTATCTTATCTTATGTTTCAAGTTTTCTTTATTACTTTCTAAGAAAACTTAAAAAATTTCTAAATGATAATCATCTGAGGAAACTTTTATCTTAGATTAAAACTTTTCCTAAAAATTTTCTAATTCCTAAGACTTAAAATTTTTCTAAGTGCTAATAAGTCCGATAAAGTCTTTAAGACTTAATTTTTCTAAAAACTCTAAAAAAATCTAAGTATGAATTAAGTGCTCTTATGTGAATAAATCTGAACTAAATGCTTAAGTGCTTTAATGTGCTTATACGATTATCTTGAATAATATTGACTAACACTAGTTGTGAGCCTGTCTCTTTCTTGCGATTTTAACTTCATCAAAAGGGGAAATTGTTAGATCGTAATAAGTTTTGATGAGTTAAAGAAGTATAGACTAGAGTCACTCATGTAAAGTAAGATGGCCATTTGAATATGTATAGAGCAGTGATGTATTGAATTCTAGTGATAGGTGATCGGACTAGGTAGAGCTAGAATAGTCGGTGAGGTTATGAAAGAGAAGGTCATCGAAGACGTTCTTGTGAAGTCATCTGTTGGAGACAATAATGAACAGCTCAAGACGAGGTCAAGACCAGTGAGTAGAATAAGAAAGGCGAGTCTTCACCAAGTCGATGTGACGACTAGCTTGAGATCGGTGAAGTCAAGGCGGTTTTCAAGAATAAGTTTGTTGAACGGTTTTTAGTTTGTTACAACAAACTAACCGTTTCACGAGCTTATAAATATGTTTAAGCACGATTACGAAAAAAATATAATCAACACTCTCATTTTCAATACTCACATTTTCTTAAAGAGCACTCCAAAAGTTTTCAAAAGCATTTTTCATAAGTTTCTAAGTGTTTGTAGAACACTCTCTTGTACATCTTCAAATTCTGCTTTGTAACTTTCAAGTTTCTAGATAGTTTGATAGGTTGAAGATAGAATTGAAGAGAAGAACCTTCGCATCTTTGTAATTGTATCTCTGTAAGTAAGTAAGGTAGTAAGTCGGTCAAGACCCTTCTTCAAGTTGAAGAAGGAGAGTGGATGTAAGTTCGATTTGATCCAAACCACTATAATTCCTGGTGTTCTTTACTTCTTGTTTACTTATTTGTTGTTATTCATCTATTCGAACAAATTCATTTCAGATTAATTCGTATTGCTTTTTAATCCTTAAAAGATTGAGTTAAAACTTGTTTCCATTGCTTAGCTTTGATATCTTGAATAGATAATCTGTTCTTGAAAAGATTTGATAATCTATTCAACCCCCTTCTAGATTATCACTAGGAGGCGATCATAGCTTGTTTACTCACTCAATCTTTGGGCCAACATATCATTTCCAGAATGTTTTATAAACAAAGTCCTATCAGCTTCACCTCTATAGAAACCGAATTCAACAAGAAAATCGGTTAATCTACCATACCATGCCCTAGGTGCTTGCTTCAAACCATATAAAGCTTTTTAAGTTTATAAACATGATCGGGAAATTCATGATTCTCAAAACCCTTAGGTTGTTCTACATGTGCTTCTTCCATAAGAATTCCATTTAGAAATGCAGCCTTGACATCCATTTGATGCGCTTTATATCAATGTAACATGCAATAGCAAGTAATAGTCTTATGGATTCAATTCTAGCCACTTTGGAGCAAACGTCTCATCAAAATCAATACTTTCTACTTGTGTGTAGCCTTGTGCAACTAATCTAGCTTTGCTCCTCACAATATTACCAGATTCATCAGTTTTGTTTTTGAAGATCCATTTGGTACCAATTACATTCACATTATCGTGCCTAGGTACAAGCATCCATACATCATTTCTATCAAATTGATTTAATTCCTCTTTGAAGGTGTGTGTACGTGTTTTGCGAGAATGTTTCCACGAATGTTGGCACATTCGAAGAGCAACACAACAAATAAATAATCCGAAATGTACAACGGAAGTCTTAAACACGTTGCAAGATGGATATCAAAATTTTGTATAGACTATGAATAAGTCTATACTTGCCAAACGGCGAATTATCACTAATAATTGTTAAGGGATACAATCGGTGAAAATATAAGCTACACCGTGAATGGATCTACGTATATAGTTACTAGATAATATTCAATCTAACCTATCACTAATACAAATAATGACCCAATGTTGAGTGAAATGTTGGAACATTCACCAACGGAAGTATCAGTATGAAACGAACAATAAACTCTATAATCTATGCCCAATAGACTATGCTAGATTGTGTTTCCCTCAACTTCAAGTTTTAATCTTCATAAGCAGCGTGTATTTATAGAATTTTGGACACTCTTAGTGCTTGAAGATAACTTCCACATCTCCCTTGAAAATAGGTAACTTCTATGTAACTTCCCATGATCTTTATAACTTCTCTTGCTTGCCTCTTTCAACCGCATGACTTCGGTAATCGCCGTAAGTCTTCAATCCTGAAAGAACAAGTCAATGAACAAGACAAAACGTGGGTTAAGGGTTAGTGAAAGTGGAAGGACGAATTACGATGTTGTGACCGAGAATGTTGGCACATTACGAGTAACACTCGTCATAACATCAACAATCTCCCCCAATTCGGCCTTTCTCTTTGGAACACACTTGATGTTGCAACAAAATGCGAATGTGTACTCAATAGAGATAAGTAAATTAATATCAAGTAAATGACATCTTTTTACTTAGCCAAAACGAATAAAAACAATAAACACTTAACATCATAAGAACTTATACTATGAACAAAACATAGACTAAACAAAATCGAGCTAACATAAAACAATATAAAATCGAGCAATAAAACAAAGACAAAATACTAGACTTAACAAAACTTAAATCGAGCACCCGAGAACTAAGAAAACATTAATCGTAATATGAAAAAAACATATGACAAAAATACGAACATAAATAAGACTTTAAACAGAACTAAAAACAGAACATAAAAACGAAGACATAAACATACATACACAAACTCATACTAAATAAGTTCGTAAATTCAAAATCATAGGTATCAACACACAAACCTATACTACTATAAGTTTATAGAAATTAAACACATAAAACAAAATTAAAATGAGTCTATTACAAGAATAAGAAAAAGCTTGTAAATGAAGATTAGGAGAGGATTAGGCTGATAATAAATAACATTTGCATCTTCTAGAGTCTGCACGAACTCCCCTTTCTTCAAGCTTCCTTATTCTTGAATGCTCCCCCTTAGTCGGATCACCGATGGCCCCAATCATCTAGATCATCATCTAGCACACCGAGGTCATCATCTTCCCGATCTCTTGCCTCGATCCTCTCGGCATCCACGTCCATGTTTGAACTGCTGGGTCCATCGGTAGTGTTGGTCGGGTTTGTCGGCACATCATCCGGCATATTACGTATTCTGTTTCCATTCCGGCATCGGGAGCTGCACTTGTTCCAGCTCTAGATATATCAAAGATCTCGGTCCTCCTCCGGTTACACCAACATCGGCATTTGCACCTCCAAAGATCTCCATCACCGGCAAGCAGGAGTCTGCTCAACAAAGAACATCGCGGCGAGTTGAGCGGCAAGCAGTCCTACTCCCCGTGACAGAGAAAGTAGCTTCTCCCATATTCGCTTCTGCATCTCAAGGTTGGTTAGCATACATTTCAAATTAGAAATTGAATTAGCTGCCATTGAAATTTGATCTTGAAGGAACCGAGGTTGGAGTTACGGAATGTTGGCGGTGTTTGTGCCAACATTTTGCGGCACATCGAATGTCTGCTCAGCAGTGCTTCGCTCGCTCATTTAGATCTCTCGATTGGAAGGTCAATCACCCTTGGACTAGTTCTCGGAACATGAGAAATTCCCAAACTCAGTGCAAATGAGCCGATAATTTCATTTCTTTCTCTTTGAAATCCTTGAGCGTAAATTATCATATGAATCAAAATGGGGTATGGCGGCAACCCTTTGCTCGACACTCTCCTGAATATGTCATCATATTGTCAAAGATTGTTTTCCCAAGATTAAACTCCCTCGGATGTCCAATCTTGTACATTAAAATAGCCTCGCTCACCGGTCAAAGTGGTTGTGTTTGAAGAAGGCAAACAATTATACACAATTAACTTGTGAAGAACACCGTAAAGGCTTGTTAAGACCGAGGAATTCATCCTATATCTCCATACATTAACTCTTTCCCCAGTGATCACCTTTATGACCTCATCCAACTCATCCACTTGAGGATCATCACCATCCCTAGTTTTCAAGACCTCATTAATAATAAATGTGAGTTATCACAATAACCTTTCCCCTAAACTTCACTTTTCCAAAGTGCCTTGAATTAACTTCAAACTCGACTTTTAAATTTGCATAAAACTCATAAATCCAATCCACAATATAAGGAGTAGCAAATTGTAGAGAGTGCATTAAGGATCTATCACGATATCCAATTAAATTCATAGACACAAAATCATCCATTTTAATAATCCTTTCCCCAACAATCAATCTAGTCCTCAATGTTCTAAACTTATCACTATCAATGCCATGATAAGAATCATCGAATCGAAGACGAAGATATATGCAGAGAGGAGTCGGTATGTACCTCGGCAACATTTTCCTTACCGTGTTTGATTCGTGGATTTGGACTCGAGGATGATGTGGCCAAGGGTGTGTCAACATCGTCGGCACATCCTGCGTTACTTTTGCTTCTTTTTCCGCTTTTCCAAGCTAGCAGCCATTTGAGCCAATGTTTGATCCATTTCGTAATCCTCGCACTTCCCCTAGGGCTAAGCACCGGAACATCGGCTTCTTCACTAGCCACTTTCTCTGGATTCGCCTCTTCCATTTCATCGTCGGAGGATTCGAGTCGAATACGGATAGGTTTTGAAGCAACGCCATCATCATGCTTCGCTTTTTCCCGGTTTGATTAATCAACTCGACGACCCATTGTCCTATAAGAGCGTCGTTTCGACCTTGTCCCCTCGAGCTCGTCGCCTTTTGCCGAGCAGTTGAAAACAGGCGGTGAAGCTCTCCGGTGTCCGTAGAATCGAAGCATCTTCTTCCATTGGAGTATCTTGGGCGGTGTGTAGGAGAAAAGACCAGTGTCTATAATCGTCAAAGTTTACCTCTCGATCACCAACATTGACAATCGGATAAATTGTCAATTTGGCAAGATTCTTGAAAGCGTGGACGATTTGATCGGTTGTGGCTCCCTCGGCAAGGTCAACCGACATAGGGTAGATTTCAATGACAAAGTTGTTCTTGAGCCGCATCGCTATTTGGATTTTGTGGCGTTTCGCCCAAAATCGGATTCTCGAAGGATTTAATAGCAGGGTTTTGGAATTCGTAACGAATATCATAGGTGGAGAGGAACATCAACCGAGCCAACCCTAATTGAAGAGGGTGATGTTGGGTTAGAAGGGCCAACATTTTCCAAAACATTTTCGTGACCATTGAAGCTAAGAGTCGAAGGTTTCGAGAAGAGGATGATGTTGTAGGAGAGGTTGAGTGTTTCGAATGTGAAGGTGAAGAGCCCTTTCCATCAGCCATGATAATTAATAATCTGCACACACTATTCAAATTATATTAATAAAATAATCAATTTGAATTACAATAATAAAGGCTGATTATTAGCTAATACCAAGAAGTGCAACAATTAATACCTTCAAACACTTGTATCAAATTTGAAAACAAAGATTAATGTGTAGAGCACATGAATATTAAGGACCTTAAATAGGGAAAAGAAAGAACGTAGAAGTTGTGTCCACATCGGTGTTGAGAAGAAGGATTTAATCACATCCCTAAGAAATAGGGCATTACCGATAGTGTGGAAGTTATAAAAGAAACATGCAAATAACCGCTTAATAAGATAAAATAACGTGCACAATAAATTAAATTAACTAATATTGCTGGGAACAATTTAAAATAAATAATTCATTTATAGAATAATATTCGTAAATTATCAAACTCATAGAGGTAAATATACATACAAGAACCGAGAATGTTATTCGCACAATGTCGGCACACACACTTCTCAACACGCTTTTACATGATATAATATCATTTGTGTTGCACTATCTTTTGTTTTTCTCACATTTAATCACATTGATCCATTTTTCCGTAAGAGATCATCGTAGTTGTCGACTCCGTGTCCCATAATTACTCAATGGATTGTGATTATATTGATGCATTCAAGTCACCTTTTGAAAAGAGATCATCGTAGTAGTCAACTCCGTGTCCCATAGTTACTTAGTGACATCGCATCTAATTGTGAGTTAATTACATTGCATTTAAGAGAAGTGTGTCCAGGACAAAATTTATTAATCACGGGTTCTAATACTATTTACACAAGAGAGTTCGAAAACACTAAATATTACAATACTTAGAAAAATTTAAATAAAATGTTCTAGTGTTGCTTCAAAATGTTGGCACATTTGTCACAACACACAAAGAATAACAGATCTAATTTGTGCATAAACCTAGAGATTTTCTAAGAGAAGAAAACCTCTCATTACCAAGGGCTTTAGTAAAAATGTTCCGTAATTTGCTTCTCGGTTGAAATGTATTCCAACTTTACAACTTCTTTTCTACAAGGTCCCTAATGAAGTGGTGTCTTATACTTATATGCTTAGTTAACGAATGTTGCACAGGTTATTGGATATATTAATTGCACTTGTATTGTCACAATAAACAAGAAGAGTATTGCTCTCCAAACCGTAATCATCGAACATCTTTTTAAGCCATAGAAGCTGAGTACAACAATTTCCCGTGGCAATGTATTACGATTCAGCCGTAGATAAGGACACACAATTTTGTTTTTGGCTATGCCATGAAACAAGATTGTTACCCATGTAGAAACATCCTCCACTTGTACTCTTTCTATCATCACTATCACCTGCCCAATCTGCATCACTATAGTCAATCAAAGAACAATTAGTATCTTTGCTATACCATATTCCATAATCACATGTGCCTGCCACATATCGAATTATTCTCTTAACCGAATTCATATGAGATTCTTTAGGATCAGCTTGATAACGTGCACATAAACAAACACTAAACATGATGTCTCGGCCTACTAGAAGTCGGATACAAAAGACTACCAATCATCGACCTATACAATGTTGGGTCAACATTTGTGCCAACACTGTCTTTACACAACTTTTGTGTCGATCCCATAGGTGTCTTCATGTGTTTAGCATTGTCTAAACCAAACATTTTCACAAGATTTTTGGCATATTTACTTTGACAAAAGAAAATACCATCTTTGCATTGTTTAATCTAAAGACCTAAAAAGTAATTTAAGTCTCCAACCATTGACATTTCAAAGGTAGAGGTCATTTCATGCACAAATAATTCAAGCATTTTCTCACATGTAGAACCAAATACAATGTCATCAACATATATTTGAGCAATCATAATATCATTTCCGAGAATGTTTTATAAACAAAGTTCTATCAGCTTCACCTCTATAGAAACCAAATTCAACAAGAAAATCGGTTAATCTACCATACCATGCCCTAGGTGCTTGCTTTAAACCATATAAGGCTTTCTTAAGTTTATAAACATGATCAGAAATTCATGATTCTCAAACCCCTTTGGTTGTAATACATAAGCTTCTTCCATAAGAATTCCATTTAGAAATGCGGCCTTGACATCCATTTGATGCAATTTTATATCTATGTAACATGCAATAGCAAGTAATAGTCTTATAGATTCAATTCTAGCAACTGGAGCAAATGCCTCATCAAAATCAATTCCTTCTACTTGTGTATAGCCTTGAGCAACTAATCTAGCTTTGTTTCTAATAACATTACTGTATTCATGAGTTTTGTTCTTGAAGATCCATTTTGTACCAATTACATTTACATCATCGAGGCCTAGGTACTAGCATCCATACATCATTCCTATCAAATTGGTTCAACTCCTCATGCATTGCATTGATCCAGTTTTCATCTTTCATAGCTTCATCAACATTTTTAGGTTCATTGAGAGAATGAAAACATTCAAAGTTCACCTTGTTGCACATAGAAGTCATACAAATTGATCTTACCACATGCCTTGCGTCAAAACTTAATTTCCTCCTTGTTTGTACACACGATTGAGGCTTACCTATGATCGTTGTTGTGGATGATTTTTGAGAATTCTAGAAGATGGTACAGTAGCAGGATAAGGCATAGTTTTGTTTGTTTCGGAAGTTGAGGCGATGTTGCTTCGGATGTGGGCACATTTGTAGCAACATTTTCAACCGGCTCGTAAATTTCAGAACTTTGCATCTGCTCAATAAGATCGGACACATCTTCTTCAATAGTATTATCTCGCAAGACTTGCATTATCATCAAAAACAACATTCATAGACTCTTGAACAAGATCGATCCTAAGATTATAAATTCTAAAAGCTCTCTTGTTTCTAGAATAACCAAGAAAGAAACCCTTATCACTTTTTGAATCAAATTTATGAAGTTGGTCTCTATCATTCAGAATGTAGCAAACACATCCAAAGACATGAAAGTATTTGATTAGGCTTTTGTCATTCAAAAATTCATAAGGTGTCTTTGTGGAATTAGGTATAAGATAAACTCTATTTGAAATATGACAGCGGTATTCAAAGCTTCAGCCCAAAACCTTTTTGAAAGTTTCTTGGATAAAAGCATTACTCTAGCCATCTCTTGTAGAGTTCTATTTTTCCTTTCGGCTACACCATTTTGTTGAGGTGTTTTAGGAGAAGAGAATTCTTGTATTATGCCTTTATCTTCACAAAATTTAGTGAATAAACTGTTCTCAAACTCCCTACCATGATCGGACCTTATTCTCTTTATCTTAGTGTTATACACATTCTTAAACCTTTTATAAAGAATTTTGAATACATCAAAAGCATCGATTTCTCTTTAAGAAACTCAATCCATGTAAACCTTGAATAATCATCTACTATGACAAAAGAATATCTCTTTCCACCAATGCTTTCGGTCTCCATTGGTCCCATTAAATCCATATGCAAAAGTTCAAAGCAATGTTTCGTAGTACATTGTGTCAACATTTCATGTGACATTTTGACTTGCTTACCACTTTGACATGATCCACATACATTCGACATGCGTATTTGTAACTTAGGCAGACCTTTAACAAAGATCAAATTTTAACAATTTGATTATGTTTCTATAATGAGCATGTCCAAGTTTTTGATGCCAAAGTACACTTTCATTAGTTTGAGCATTAAAGCATGCTTGATTTGAATCGATCAAATAGCAATTATCAACCGATCTATTACCAACCATAAGACATTTATCATCAACCGTTTAGCACATAGCATGAACTTTTGTTAAACTTCACATGCAAGTCATCATCACATAATTGACTAATACTAATCAAATTTGCAAGTAAACCTTTAACATGTAAGAATTTTGTCAAGTTAGGAAAACCAGAACATTCAAAGTGTACCTATCCCAATGATTTTACCTTTTGAACCTCCTCCGTAAGTAACATTTCCTCCATCATAAATCTTATAATCGGTGAGATAAATTTGCTCACCGGTCATGTGTCTAGAAGACCCACTATCAAAATATCATAGTCCGGAACACATGCTTTTAAAGATGTATAGACAACATTACATACGGTATGTGACTTTTTCACCCAAGTAGATTTTTGAACAGATTTTTGAAATGATTTTGAACAATCTGCTTTGAATGTTGAGGAGAATGTGGCAACATTTTCAACGACATTTTAGAAAATTTCTTGTCCTGTCTCATCCTTAAACAATTTGGTCTCTTATGTCCTTCAAGAAACAATAATGACAAACATCCTTCATTTCAAAATTATTTTTCAGCTTTTCAGGTTCAATAGAAGGTTTTATAAATACAACGAGTTCAAGTTATTGTTTAAAAACGAGTGATATTACCATTATAACCAAGACCATGTTTACTTGTACTTCCAATTGTCGATGCCTTATCAAGTTTAGTGACCTTTACGAATATCTTTTGAAATTCGGTGTTGTGCCTTTAATTTGCTCCTTGAGATTACATATCTCCAGATCTTTTCTTGTCAATAAGACTTCAAATCTTATTACCAACTCCTTTTGGTATTACTCTTCAATAGTTATGTCTTTCAAGGCTTTTTGAGTGGATTTCAACTCCTTTTCAAGCTTTAGATAAGCTGGACTTACAATCTTTGCAAACAATATTAGAAGTATCTCGCTTCATCTACACAAGAACTTGAGAAACAATTAAATTAGGGAACCTCCAATGTTTCCTCAAATGTTGGCACATTTGACTCAACATCGAATCATCCAAGAAATCATCAAGCGTATCATCATACAAAATTCTTGCGAGAAAAGCAAACTCCTCATTTTTATCGAATCTTCTTCACAATCGGACTCATCACTTAAGGTAGCATTGAAATTTACCCTCTTTCTCAAAAGAGTGTTGGCACATTCATTAGCATAATGACCAAAACCAGAACATGCATCACATTTAACATTTTTCCTATATTCGATCATATTTGATCTTGTTACCTCTATCAAATTGCCTAGGTTGATTAACATTCCGATTTCTATCAGGCAATTGACGTGAACTACCACTGTTCTCTCTCTTGATTCTTAATTTGCAAATTATTTCTAAGTCTATTTGCTCTCTTTTTCAAAAAGAATTAAAGCGCTTAGTTAAGAAAGCAATGTTTTCGGCATTGTCGGCACAATCATCACCAAGATCTTCATCGATCTATTTCAAGAACAAACGGTTGTTTATCAACACATGAAGAAGTCTCTCCTTTGAAAACAGAAATTTTCCTTTCGCATTTCTCACTATCTCTTTGGGAAAAATTCATTTTGTACGTTTTCAAAATACTAATCAATTCATTTTGAGTTATAGCATCGATATTCTTGGCTTCCTCAATAGCACATATCTTAGCATCAAAACGTTTAGGAACAGCTTCTTAAGATTTTATGTACTAACCTTGTATTGGATATGGATTCACCAAGTGCTTGAGATTCATTGGAAATCTCAAGTAATCCTCTCATTGTAAGATGATATGGTCTCATCTTCCTTCATCCTTAGATTTTCGAACTTGGTTCCAAGCATCCTTAACTTCGTCCTTCTTACACTCTCGAGATCCTTCACAATGTTCTTGTAATCTCTCCCATGCATCTTTTGCGTATACACAATTAGAAATTATTTTGAACATGGATACATCCGTAGAGGTAAATAAGGCATTGAGTGCCTTCGAATTGAAGCCGGCCGTTGTCACCTCATCATTTGTCCATTCTAGCTCCTTTTTTATTTGAGCTTCGGTGTTGTCATCAATTTGGAACAATCGGTGGAGTCCATCCAGTCAATATACTCCTCCATGCACGTTCATCAATGGACTTAATGTACATGCGCATCTTAGGCTTCCAAATTGCATAATTTGTACCATCTAGAACGGGTGGCCTAATTGGAGCTGTCATAGGATAATCCATTGCAATAAATCACACCAAACACAGGATCTAAACTCGGGATAACGAGTTTTATGGCTCGTGCCAATTGAAGGTGTGTGTACGTGTTTTGCGAGAATGTTGTCACGAATGTTGGCACATTCAAGAGCAACACATACAAATAAATAATCAAATGTACAGCGGAAGTCTTAAACACGTTGCAAGATGGATATCAAAATTTTGTATAGACTATGAATAAGTCTATCTTGCCAAACGGCGAATTATCACTAATAATTGTTAAGGGATACAATCGGTGAAAACATAAGCTACACCGTGAATGGATCTACGTATATAGTGACTAGATAATATTCAATCTAACCTATCACTAATACAAATAATGACCCAATGTTGAGTGAAATGTTGGAACATTCACCAACGGAAGTATCGAGTATGAAACGAACAATAAACTCTATAATCTATGCCAATAGACTATGCTAGATTGTGTTTCCCTCAACTTCAAGTTTTAATCTTCATAAGCGGCGTGTATTTATAGAATTCTGGACACTCTTAGTGCTTGAAGATAACTTCCACATCTCCCTTGAAAATAGTTAACTTCTATGTAACTTCCCCATGATCTTTATAACTTCTCTTGCTTGCCTCTTTCAACCGCATGACTTCGATGGCTCGTCGTAAGTCTTCAATCCTCAAAGAACAAGTCAATGAACAAGACAAAACGTGGGTTAAGGGTTAGTGAAAGTGGAAGGACGAATTCGATGTTGTGACCGAGAATGTTGGCACATTCCGAGTAACACTCGTCATAACATCAACACTCTTGCATTGCATTAATCCAATTTTCATCTTTCATTGCTTCATCAACATTTTTAGGTTCATTGAGAGAATGAAAACATTCAAAGTTCACCTTGTTGCACATAGATGTCATACTGCATTGATCTTACAACATGTCTTGCATCAAAACTCAATTTCCTCCTTGTTTGTACACTGATTGAGGTTTACCTATGATCTCGTTGTTGTGGATGATTTTTGAGAATTACGGAGGATGGTGCGTAGCGAGGATAAGACATAGTTCTATTAATTTCTCGGATGTTGAGGTGATGTTGCTTCGGATGTGGGCACATTTGTAGCAACATCTCAATCGATTCAAAAATATCGTAACCTTGCATCTGCTCAATAAGATCGACCACATCTTCTTCAATGGTATTATCTGCAAGATTTGCATTATCATCAAAAACAACATTCATAGACTCTTGAAACAAGATGTCCTAAGATTATAAACCTTAAAAGCTCTCTTGTTTCTAGCATAACCAAGAAAGAAACCCTTATCACTTTTTGAATCAAATTTATGAAGTCGGTCTCTATCATTCAAGATGTAACAAACACATCCAAAGACATGAAAGTATTTTGATTAGGCTTTTATTATTCAAAAATTCATAAGGTGTTTTAATAGAATTAGGTCTCAAATAAACTCTATTTGATATATGACAAGCAAAGATTCAAAGCTTCACCAAAAATCTTTTAGAAAATTTCTTGGATAAAACATTACTCTAGCCATCTCTTGTAGAGTTCTATTTTTCCTTTCGGCTACACCATTTTGCTGGGGTGTTTTAGGAGAAGAAAACTCTTGAATTATACCTTTTTCTTCACAAAAATTAGTGAATAAACTGTTCTCAAACTCCCTACCATGATCGGACCTTATTCTCTTCACCTTGGTGTTATAAACATTTTTAAACCGTTTATAAAGAATTTTGAATACTCCAAAAGCATCGATTTCTCCTTAAGAAATTCAATCCATGTAAACCTTGAATAATCATCTACTATGACAAAAGAATATCTCTTACCACCAATGCTTTCACCCATTGGTCCCATTAAGTCCATATGTAAAAGTTCAAAGCAATATTTCGTGGTACAATGTGTCAATATTTCATGTGACATTTGACTTGTTTACCACTTTGACAGATCCACACGCATTTGACATATGTATTTGTAACTTAAAGGCTGAGACCATTAAGATCAAATTTCATCAATTTGACAATATTCCTATAATGAGCGTGTCCAAGTTTTTGATGCCAAAGTATAATTTCATCGAGTTTGAACATTAAAGCATGCTTGATTTGAATCAATCAAATAACAATTATCAATCGATCTATTACCAACCATGAGACAATCATTATCATTATTTAATACATAGCATGAATTTTTATCAAACTTAACATGCAAGTCATCACACAATGACTTATGCTAATCAAGTTTGCAAGTAAACCCTTAACATGCAAGACTTTTGTCAAATTAGGAAAATCAAACATTCAAAGGTACCTATCCCAACAATTTTACCTTTTTGAACCACCTCCATATGTAACATTTCCACCATCAAAAACCTTATAATCGGTGAGATAACTTTCCTCACCGGTCATGTGCCTAGAACATCCACTATCAAAATACCTTAGTCCAGAACACATGCTTTTAAAGAGGTATAGACAATATTACATACATAATTTGACTTTTTCACCCAAGTAGATTTTTGAACAGATTTTTGTGAAAATTTTTTTCTATCTGCTTGAATGTTGAGCGAGAATGTGGCAACATTTTCAAAGACATTTTAGCAAATTTCTTGTCCTGTCTCATTCTTAAACAATTCGGTCTCTTATGTCCTTCAAGAAAAATAATGACATATATCCTTCTTTTCGTAAATATTTTTCGGTTTTCGGTTTCAACGAGAAGATTTTGTAAACACAACAGTTTAGTATTGCTTAAAAACTGAATAATATTACCATTATAACCAGGACCATGTCTACTTGTACTTCCAATTGTTAGTTCATCATCAAGTTTTTCTTGAACTTTCGAATATCTTTTGAAATTCGGTGTTGTGCCCTTAAGCCGCTCTTTAAGGTTGCATATCTTCAGATCTTTCCTTGTCAATATGACCTCAAACTTTATCACCAAATCCTTTTGATATGATTCTTCAATAGTCATGTCTTTCAAGACTTTCTGAGTGGATTTCAACTCCTTTTCAAGCTTTAGATAACTGGTCTTACAATCTTTGCAAACATTGTTAGAAGTACACGCTTTATCTACACATGAACTTGAGAAACAATTAACTTCTAGAACTTCCAATGTTTCCTCAAATGTTGGCACATTTGACTCGACATCGAATCATCCAAGAAATCATCAAGAGTATCATCATATATAATTCTTGCAGTAAAAGCATATTCTTCATTTTTATCGAGAATCATCTTCACAATCGACTCATCACTTAAGGTAGCATTGAAATTTACCCTTTTTCTCAAAAGAGTGTTGGCACATTCATTAGCATAATGACCAAAACCAGAACATGCATCACATTTAACATTTTTCCTATATTCTGGATCATATTTGATCTTGTTACCTCTATCAAATTACCTAGGTTGATTAACGTTCCTATTTTTATCGTGCAATTGACGTGAACTTCCAGTCCGATCTCTATATTGATTCTTAATTTGCAAATTATTTCTAAGTCTATTTGCTCTCTTTTTCAAAAAGGCATTAAACTCGCTTAGTCAAGAAAGCAATGTTATCGGCATTATCGGCACAATCATCAACAACATCTTCATCGAATCAATTTCAAGAACAAATGGTTGTTTATCAATACTCGAAGATGTCTCACCTTTGAAAATAGAAATTTTCTTTTCAGATTTCTCATTATCTCTTTAAGAAAAATTCATTTCATACGTTTTCAAAATACTAACCAACTCATTTTGTGTGATAACATCAATATCTTTAGCTTCCTCAATAGCACATATTTTAGCATCAAAACGTTTAGGAACAGCTTCTTAAGATTTTATGTACTAACCTTGTATTGGATATAGCTTCACCAAGTGCTTGAGATTCATTAGAAATCTCAATGATTCTTTCATTGTAGGAGGATATGGTCTCATCTTCCTTCATCCTTAGATTTTTGAACTTGGTTCCAAGCATCCGCAACTTTGTCCTTCTAACACTCTCGAATCCTTCACAATGTTCTTGTAATCTCTCTCATGCTTCTTTTGTAGAAACACAATTAGAGATTATTTTGAACATGGAAACATCCGTAGATGTGAATATGGCATTGAGTGCCTTTGAGTTGAAGCCGCCATGGTCACCTCATCATTTGTCCATTCTAAATCCCTCTTGATTTGAGCTTCGGTATTATCGCAGCTGGAATCGTTGATGGAGTCCATCCGGTTAAATACTCCTCCATGCACGTTCATCAATGGACTTGATGTACATGCGCATCTTAGGCTTCCAAATTGCATAATTTGTTCCAACAAGAATGGTGGCCTAACTGGAGCTATCATAGGATATTCCATTGCAATAAATCACACCAAACACAGGATCAAAACTCGGGATAACAAGTTTAATGGCTCGTGCCAATTGAAGGTGTGCGTAAGTGTTTTGCAAAATGTTGTCACGAATGTTGGCACATTCAAGAACAACACAGACGAAAATAAATGATCGAGAAATACACAATGAAGTCTTAAACACTTTGCAAGATAGATATCAAAATTTTGTATAGACTATAAATAAGTCTATACCGCCAATCGGCGAATTATCACTAAAATTGTTAAGTGATACAATCGATGAAAACATAAGCCACACCGTGAATGGATCTACGTATATAGTGACTAGATGTTGATCAATCTAACTTATCACCGGTACAAATAAAGATCCAATGTTGAGTGAAATGTTTAAACATTCACCAACGGAAGTATCGAGATAGAAACATACAATAAACTCACTAATCTATGCCAATAGACTATGCTAGATTGTGTTTCTCTCAACTCCAAGTTTTAATCTTCATAGCAGTAGTGTATATATAGATAATGGACACTCTTAGTGCTTGAAGATAACTTCCACATCTCCCTTGAAAATAGGTAACTTCTAGTAACTTCTCCATGATCTTTTCAACTCCTCACTCTTGCCTTTTCAACCGCATGACTTATGGAAACTGCCACAAGTCTTCAAGCTGTAAAAACAAGACATTGAACAAGACATTTCATGGGTTAGGGGTTAGTGGAAGTGGAAGGACGAATTCGATGTTGTGACCGGAATGTTGGCACATTACGAGTAACACTTGTCACTAACATCAACAATTATTTTTAGACAAATATGCATTTTTTATTTTACAAGAACTCATATTTATTGTTAAAGTAATACATGTTTAACCTAATAGTAACACCCTTGGGAGCATATGGGGGCGAATTTTATTTTTTTGCCCTTGCGCGAGTTTTTTTGGAAATATCCATTGGACCCGCACCGCCCCACCCAAGAAGCACGAATTTCTTTATTTGGATTATTTCACAAATCCTAAATCCATGAAATATTGTATATAAGTTTTTATCAATTACACACACACACACACATATATATATATATATATATATTGTACACATATTAGTATTAATAAAAAATCTAAATATAATTATATATGATATTTATACATTCATTATATAATACTTCCTTTATTAATAATTGTTTTTTGGAATTATTACTCTAAGGTATCATGTTTAGATTTTTATTACTCTAAGGTACAATCTCAAAAAGTTAATGCAATCGGATACAATCTCCCCATAAACGATACCCTTATTACCCCTACTTACCTACAGATTTTAGGCGGTGGTTTTAATATACAATCTCCCCATCAGCTTTCTTTTTTCCAATTTCAAGATTCAAACGCTCTCCCTTTCTCTCTCTCCCTCAAATCGCATCCAAACCTCTCTCCCCTCTCTCTATTTCACGGGTTTGATGGAGCAGAGATCGGTATTTAGCAACGGCGCGGAGGAGGAAGGCGCCGCCAAATTAGTGGCAAACGGCGGAAATCGCCCAGCGACGGCAAGCTGAAAAAAATTAGAGTTTCATCACGGAGGAGAGACGAGCACCACCACCGACAATGATCCATGACATAGTTTTTGGCGGCGGCGACGCTGATGGATGGCCTTCGTCTGGAGTCGGGAAGAAGAACCCAACCTGTGCGACGACGCATTCGACTCCGGGGGTGACGACGTGGCCGCACGCCTTGTTAGTGCACCGCCGAGCCCCACCGATTCCCAGCGATCTCTCTCTCGTCGAACGCATATGAAGAAAATCATATCTGTGTGAGTTTTGTTAGTATGTCAATGCTTTTTTTTATTATTATTTCTTAGATTCTTAATTTTTTTTTTTCAAATTTCCTTTCGAAAGTTGTTTGTATACACACCGAAACAATAATGTGCAGATTTTTTTTTTTTCTCGCACATGTGCAAAGAATAATTTGTTCCCAATGTATCGTCTTCATCTATTGTGTATTAATTTCTAGATCGATTTTTGTTGTTTGATTTCTTAAATCTTGTTTTTTTGTTTTGGAAGTTATTTGTATACAGTTGGAACAAATAATGTAAAGATTTTTTTCTTACGCACATGTGCAATGGTAAAATGAATGCGATTTGAATTACGCACATGTGCAACATTATTGCACATATGCAATCTCATTTGAGAACAAAATTTGTAATATATAAATTCTAAAACAAATGGAAAGTAATTGAATCAAATGGCTAGTTGCACTAGTTTTGGTTGTTGCGTGAAGATTTTGGAGAAAAAAAAAAGAAACGTAGCAAAATTTTGAATTTTTCGATGGAATGAAATGAAATTTTGAGAAAAATGAGTAAAAGGGAAATTTTTTTAAGTAATTTAAATATGATTTACCGGCATGGGACATTGTATCACCCGATTGTAATCGGATCTATCAAAGACGAAAACCGCTTTGGGAAGGGGAAGTCAAATCAAATCAAGCAACAGAACTCTACAATTGGGTCTATCAAAGACAACACACTTTATTTCAAGAAAGGGTATATGTGGCATTTACCTCAAATAAATTGTAGTCGAAGTAATCTTATTATATAAAAGGAGAATCACCCTCTCCAGCTCCGCCAAGTGGTGTATCCACAAGCCGCCACGTGTTCCTTTAAAAATTTACTAATTTTCTTAATTATATTGATTGTTATTAATTAATTAATTAATTACATTAATTTTTTCCTAATAAATGCTCCCTCTTCTCCTCTCTTCCTAAAGGACCGAAAGAAAATGGGGAGCGTAACCCGAACGCTACATCTCTTCGCCTTAAACGTCTTTCTCTCATCTATATCTTCATCTTACAATTGTCCTTTTGTTTTCCCCCACCACCATGACTCTACATCTCCTTAGTTGGGGCGAGAATGGTGAGAGGAGAATTATAGTGTGGCACAAAGATTTAGCAAGGATAGCGGCGACGCTTGGAGAATATTTCGTTAAGGTTGCTTAGGGCTGGGAACAGTCAATCAGTGCTTGAGGACGGTATCAAGCAATTGAGACGTAAGTATGATTATTTGGTTATTCAATCGATTGTTTGGAAATTTCTTTGTTTCTTCGATTGAAGTCATGCTATGCTTTTAGAAAATCAAGAATTTGACCCATTGATGAAGCAAACCAAATATTTTGTGGAAAATGGTTCAGTAATTGAGAAACATCACCAACAATATTCAAAAAAATTGACAATTGGAGATATTCTTGATATTGGATGTTTTGTTGGTGTGAGCCCAAAATGTCTTGGCCGACAAAATCCCTTCACCCAAAGTCATTGTGGCTATGTTTGTTTTGGGATTTAAGTGTGCGGGGAAGTCATGACTTTACATCCATGAGATGTAAAATCTTTGATGAATAGTAAAATTATGTCTTTGTTTTGGGATTTTGGTAGGATAGGATTTTGCTTTATGTCAAATCAAGTGTAAGAATAAAGTAGGAAAGAAAATAGATAGAGAAAAGTGATGATGTAAGTAATGATTGAGTGAGAGAGTAAGTGGATTATTTTAAATGGGATAAGGTGGTTTATATTGGAAGAGTAATAATAGGTTTTATAGGTGTGGATTTAAGTATAGGATTTTGAAATCAATTTCAAATCCCTAACTCGTATGGGACGGGGCCGGAAAGTCCAAAGTCCATCCGTGTGAGTCTCAAAACAAACACAAACTGTATGTTTAGATTATAAAGGATTATGTTTAATAGAAAATTATGTGGTTTTAAGTATTGAAAATATTGACTCATTATGCAGTGACTTGATTAATCTCCTTACTTTCTTGATGTTGTTTAACATACCGATAATAGAAGAAAGGAGGACAAACAGATGATGAGATGATAAGTAGCACAAGAATTATAAGAATTATAAGAGAATCGCCGATTCAAAGTTGACAAGTGTCTTGTTATCGGTTTGGCTTGGGTTTATTCACATATGCATATATGAGGGCTCTAAAGTTTGGAAAAAGAAGCCTCTACTTGGTGCTAATTCAACTTTTTGTCCTGGATATATAGAGTCCCAAGACTCCCAACCTTTTGATTTTTTCTCTTTGCATTGTTTATGTATTATTTACGTTTTTTTTTTTCATTTTTAATATAATTATTAAGGTTGTATCCTTGATTATATTAATTAGTTCCTATGGCTAGATATTATGTTACAATTTCTGTGTTCAACTATTGATACTTTAATTATTGAGGAATTTTGATTTGATTCCAATGAAATGTTGAGTACATTGAGCTTGAGTTGGACTTCAAAGCCTCCATGGATGGTTAAATATCGGTTTGAGCCTAGCTTGATTCAAACAATCTGGTGGTCTCGAGGAGCCTTTATTCCACGTTGGAATAGCTCTTGGCTTGGGAAAAAAAAACTATATCAATATCCGGAAGGTAAAAATGATCTGGATACTTGTTTCATCTTTCATTAAAATTGTAGTTGAAGCCTCGCAGATATGTAGTATTGTATTGGAAGGTAAAAGTTGAAACCAGATTTTGTGAAAGTTGTTGCTAATTGATTTCGTAGGTGACTAGGTTTCATAATCTAGGGCTTTTGTTTTGAATTACTATAGATATTAGAGGACTGTGTCATCTTTGGAAAAATGGATATGATTATTATGTATATGGACAAAATGAGAGATGATTGTGAACCAATAATTTAGATATTTAATATGGTGATTAAGTATTGAGAAAGGCTTGGAGGTTTATGAGAAGATGAATGGTGGGAGTTTTCCTCACCTTTTTAGATTGTGAATAGCATTGCATGGCTTTAAGTTCGGTAGATGCATGATTGAAATTGGATGGACAAAATTGTTTTTTTAATTGATTGATTTGTTTTAGGCAAAATTTGAGAGTGAAAATTTTAAACTAGCATTAAGAGGAGGTTGTGACGCTGGAGAAGTATTTGATAATGCCAAAAATAGTGATGCTAGAGTTTGCGTTGTGAATTAACTCCAGAGTGAAAATTTTAAACTAGCATTAAGAGGAGGTTGTGACGCTGGAGAAGTATTTGATAATGCCAAAATAGTGATGCTAGAGTTGGCGTTGTGAATTAACTCCAGCTTGGAAAATCATCTCCCTTAAACAAATTAAGAACAACTTATTCAGAGGTTTGTAGTTCTTGTTTAATTTGTTGGTCTACTTGCTATTGTTGTTTAATGTAAAGGAAGGTGGTCTCTCCAGCTCCCGCCAAGTGGTGTATCCACAAGCCACCACGTGTTCCTATAAAAATTTACTAATTTTCTCAATTATATTGATTGTTATTAATTAATTAATTACATTAATTTTTCCTAATAAACGCTCCTCTTCTCCTCTCTTCCTAAAGGAAGTGAAGGAACGGATTGCGGGGATTAAGCTTCTGTGTGTCGCCGTCTTCCGTAAGTTCGCCGTCGGCTAACTATTTACTCATTTTTATATGTTTTTATTCAATTTGCACTCTTTGATAAATTTGTTTTTTTCTCTCTATCTCTCTTGATTATCAAGTTTTCTCTAATTTTTGTGTTTTAGGCATTGTTGAGACACTCCTTATCGTTTTTATAAGACCTTTGAATTGGCTAACACATGATAACAGTGTACAAACAAAAACTAATATTTTAAAGAATCTTCTAAATTCTTCCTTTCCAAATTCCAGTGAGCAAAGATTTTTTATTTTCATTTTGGTTTATGGGTTTTTTTTTTAAATTTGTTATTGCATTTTATTTTTACGAACAATTCAACAATTATATATCATTTTTAGGGTTTAATTTTAATGGTTTCAATCACAAATTCAATGAAAACAAAAGAATTATGTAACGTCTTTCAAAACGTCAATTTCTTGATGACTATTTAGATCATTGCGGATTCCATAGCACTAGCAGGAGTAAATTCCATAGTAGTTTTGCGGTAAATTTGTTCGTATTTCTCCATTGATGGTATAATTATTTACAATGATACAGAAAGCAAGGAACTTGGTTGCAAGAGAAAATGCAGAGAGAAGATTACAAGGGGTGGTTCACCTCCACAAGCTCATTACAAATGCCTAAAGGTTTGTCTATTTTTAGTGCATGTTTTGTTATGAAAAGTTGAATGAACAATGAGATGATTTAGTTGGGTCTGCTTTTGTTTCTTAATTTGCAGGGATTTTTTTGGGATTGTTGCTCGAACTTGTCATTTTTCTACCTTAACAAGTACTTTTTGCTTTGGTAGAGAAATGATGATTATGGCTAAGTTATAATCAAGTCTTTTTATACTCTTAATTTTTATAATATATTTTTGAAGTTTTTAGATAATATGTTTTATTTTAAAATCAATTGTTGAAGTGTTGGGACATGATTAGATCATGATGTTTGTTATGACATTAGTGGAGAAATATAGTATTAGGTAGCTAGGATATAAAATAAAGGAGATGTGGAAGTTCACTTACCTACAAATGTTCAATGATGATGAACAATCGTCTTCAATGGTAACGAAATTGCAATTCAAATGTGACACGACCCCATTTACACAACCAACATAATATGAACTTAAACATTAAAACAACCAAGAAAAACTCGCTCCATTTTTTTAAACGACATAACATTATCACGTATTCAAAACATAACTTGTTCACATTCACACGATTCTTAACCAACCACAATCCATGAAACTCTCACTTCAACACACCAAGACATGCTTGTTTATACAGACATATCCAAAACAAACATAATATACAATAGCGAGAAGCAAAATAAGCCATGGTCCCGCCCAATGTGTCGTCATCTATGTACACAAACTACTCAAAACTCCTCGCAAGAGCGCCACGGCTTGTCCAAGAACCTCATCGGTAATCATCGGGATTACCTACAATGCATAAACCGGGTGAGATATAAATCTCAGTAAGTAAAAATTATGCATGATATGGTGTTTAGTTCGAAAACCTTCCAATGCACAATGCACTCTCTTTAAAATCATCAATTTATTTATGAAACACTCGTTAGGGCCCCGACTCACTACTATGCACCGGCACACGAGCATTAAGCTCAATTCATTTATATTTAAGTGGCCACTATATGTATGACCTCGACGTGAGGCTCATCCTCTTGTGGCCACCAAGGGTCCCCCCATCGCGCCCTCATGACCACCAAGAAGTTATCCCTCCACGCCGACCCACACCGTTGAGGATCCCACCCTCTAACGGCCTAGCGAGGTCCAACACCAAACTCGACCCCCGTCCGTCTCGTAAGTCCCCTCGAAAAATATGCACACACCATAGCATATGAGACGGTGGCCTACTCTAGGTAGCATACGCCAGATCTCGCTGGTCGCCTTAACTCCTAGGTCGCCCGCGCCCTCGGTGCATAATGTGGCCAAACACACCATTTGATAAAACATTTTCATGTTAATGCATGATATGCATGATGCAATGTAGCATATACACGCAGTAAAACCACATGCTCAAGACACCCTTTTCACTTTTGCAATATTGTGGAATTCACAAATTCCTTTCACGATAATCTCCGAACTCACGAGTTCAATTTACAACAATAATCGAACTCACAGTTCAATTCACAATACTCACCGAACTCACAGTTCATTCCACTTCGTATATGGAGCTCACTGACTCCTTTCACAATAATAATTAAATACCAATCAAATATCATAATTAACATAATATTCACATATCACCAATTAAGCGTAAATACTTCACGAAATATTATATTTATGCATTGTAGGTGCAAATGAATTTCTACTTACCTCAAGTCCGCAAAACGTCGATAAAATCAAACCCTTAAACCCTTATTACAGCTTTCACTATCAAATAAGAATTATTAATAATTTGAGGATAGGGTTTTGTTCTACTCCTCACGAGCTTCAAAACGGTATAAAATTTATCAATTGACTAAGTCGAAAACTTACCAAAACGCTTCGATCGATTCTCTCTCTTTCCCCCTCTCTCTCTCTTTCTCGGCCTCTCTCTCTCTCTACGTGATGGTATGCTTCCAGTTTTTTTAAAAAAGAAGCTAACTATCTAATTGATATGGTTGAATAAAGCCACTCCACCGCCTTGTTATTTCTTAAAAGGTAAGTTTTCTAATTCTTTTTCTTTATCTTATTATTATTATTATTTTATTACTACTTAATTAACTAATATACTACACACACGCATATATATGCACACACTACAATTATGTTTTATATATATATATATATAATTAATAGAAATAATTAGTATTATAACTAATTTGACTAATACCACTAATAATTATATAATTTGTATTAGTACCCAAGCACCATGAAAATCTCAATTACTTATAAATAAATTTTCTCACCACTAAACATATAAATGCATATTTAAATAAATTCACTATTTAAAGACACAATAAAATAATGCAAGATAAAATAATTTAAAATCACAAGTAGCACATAATTAATTAAAAATGCACTCAATGCATGAAATATATTAACCAATGAGTAGTGAGTGTCTCGGTATCACAAAATGCATATTGTAATCAACTACTCTTTCAAAGATATAATTGATTTGATTTCCATGTGTATCTCTTGGATGTTTTTGTTTTCCATTTGTTTCAGAATTTATTTTTAATTAACTTAAATTTGAATATAATGGATGGTTTTGAGTTCTTAGTTTACTTGCTTTCTCATTTCAAGGAAAACAATAAAGTTAGGGATGAAAATCCCTGGAAACATTGTAATTTAAGTGCATTTTATACCTTTGCCACGTTCTTTGTAATTATTGTAGTCAATGCTTGTGAACTGAATTCAAGGGAATCAAGGATAACTCTTGACGATAAAAGTGCGATTTTACTTGTTATAAAAAAAAAAAAGTGATTTTACTATCATAATACTTTAACATATTGCATGATTCATTAAAGCAAAGAACGCAATGATTTGTCATCCATCCGCCCTTTCGAGACCAACTTCGTGCTAGATTTTTGCAATTTAAAGAAAATCATTTGGTTATGTGGTTCGATTCCATATTTTAATTTGTGCATCTATTTTGAGTGATAAAAATTCACGGCTGAAATCAAATGACAATTGTAGTGGGTTGGTGGGGTGAGATTTTGACTACGTAGGGGAAGGAGGGGCTGGATTCTGGGCGTGGAAAATGAAAAAATTACTTTTTTCTCGGGAGGAGGCTTGGGTGGGAGATTTTCTACATAATTTTCCTAGACTATATTTTATTTAAGTATGGACAAAGGTGATAGGTGGGGGATATGGGGAATGGAGAGATGGGAAATGGGGATAGAAATGGAGATGGAGACGGGATTTGCTAGACCGTGATTCTGCTTTCTTTGTGGATCTAACCACCGTGATTGACATGTGCAATCTAAGACAAAAGAATGTAGATGCTAGGAGATGGCAATTGGAAACAGATGGACAAGATATCACAAAGAGATTATGCAACTTGCTGGGTGCAATAAGTCGAGGAGGCGGGGAGTGGAGAGAAGACCTCAAGAAATCTGGAACAACTATGCTTCCTCAAAAGAACGTGTACACGCGTTGACAGTGTTATGGGAAAGGATTCCGACTTAAACGAATTGAGAGAGAGGATTCTACCATCGATGTAAATTCAAAATGTATAATTTGCAACGAGGAACTCAAAGCGGTACATCACGTCTTCCTTGAGTGTGATTTTTCGTGGCCGAGAGTGGATGCAATGTCATCGATGGTCGGAAATCTAGAAATTTTGTTGCTCTCCAAAATGAGCAGCTACAACATATAAAAATAATGAATGAAATGAAGGCTTGAGTTTGGAGCCGGGTAGAGCCAAAGGGAGAAAGATGAAGGAGGATAAAATTTCATGATTGGAGAGGTAATCCAAGTGTAGTGTTAGGGAGTTAGATGTATTGTGTTCCTACCTTATTTTGGTTATACTTTGCAAGTTAAGGTGTGAGGGTCGGCGTAAAAAAATTAATTTTTCTAGAATATATTTGTAATACACACATTATTTATATTCATTTATCCTCTGCTCACAGTCATTTATGCTACTTCTCAAAATTCATTTTTCGTTTTAGTGTGGGAATGTTCAAGTACCGATACATCTTATCATGATGAAATATTTGTTTGGAATGAACAAATTCAAAATTCATTTCATAGAAACGAGTTCTTTGATTGCCTATAAGATATATTTGGTAGCAAAATTCATTTAAATAATTTTTTCATTGCTCATTGAGTAGGAGATAAACCGGAGAAAATGTAGAAGATTGAGGATCCTTATTTCTCATGCTTGTCAAATTATTAAGTCAGTCGAAGTCGAGTTTCAAGAATATCGTAATTAGAAGATTTAGAAAATGAAGGAGAGAGATGCAGAGTCACGAGAGAGAGAGACTCTTAAAATACATAAAGGCACTAAGAGAGAGTTAGAGAGAAGGAAAAGAAATAGGTACGAATACTATCCAGGTACTAGAGAGTTTATTGGAGAGCGAACGACTTACCCATGCGGAAGCAAATAAGAGTTATCTCTAGCTACAATCCATACAACGTAATAGCATCGAACTCCATTAGAAATTGGATGCTCTTTGATATAGTGAGTGAAAGTCGGAGAGTAGACAAACAACTATTTCTCATGCCAAGAGTGGCAACACAAATGATTATGAAATGAGTGCGGATGATTCGATGCGTGATATGGGTGTACCAAGAATCTCTATGGGTGTATCATATAACATTACCTAGAGCTTTTTTAAAAGATATTAGAAACAAAAATTTAGGTTGACATAAAAAATTTCGTTACTAAGTCAAGCATAAAAGTATTATACACAAGACACCTTGAGGTATCTCTCTATAAAAAAACGCAACAGCCCGTGCATCGCATGTGCAAAAACTAGTTTAGGAAAAAGTTGTATCTAGTAGTGTTAAGGTGTTAAAAGCTGTACCTATTAGTTATTCACCTTTGTTTTTTTATTAATTATAAAAATAAATTTGAAATAAATCTTATAATATATATACTTATAATAATTATATATTTAGCATGCATTATGATATAATTAAATTATAAACAAATATGTTAATAATAATTTTAATTATCATTAATTAAATTAAATATTACAATTATATAAAATTATATATATATATATATATATATAATATATTTATTATATAATTAAATTATATTATTATTTGATAAAAAATATTATATATATAATATATTATATTGTAAAATTTAATTTAATGAACATTCCACATAAACGCGAGTATCATCTAATTTTTTAATAATGGATAGTAAACTATTTTGGTTATACATATTACGGTATAAAAACATCTATTTGATCTAATTTTTATGTATATTCTTGAAGAGCTAGTCTCTTGTGAAATATTGTCGGTCAATATTAGTTAAAAATATAAAGATTTAAAATTCGGGGTCATCCATACGGATCCAGGTTAAGATAAAAAACACGCAGATTTGCGCGAATTAGGGCATAAATCGCGATGACAACCACCAGCGTAGAGATGGCGGCGATCGGAGGCGATTCAACAGAGAATTTCGACGAAAACAACAAATGGAGTTCAACGAAAATATCAAATTGAAAAGAAACACGCAGAGATACAAAAAGAAAAATGAGATGCTTTTTTTTTGAAAATGGTCAAACAATTGCTATAGATCTTATCAAAATAATAACAAAGTTTATCAACAACATCAAATTGAAGTGTGTTACTATGCGGATCATCATTGTTATCGATTGCATGGTTTTCTAAAAAATTGGAATTAATTCGCAATTGTTATCCTGTTTCGATTTGTTCATATAGTAACACGTATTTCTCCGAACAATAACACGTTTGTATTCATATAGTAACACTTTTTTTTCATATAGTAACACAACTTTCTCTATACAAGAACATGTTTGTGTTCATATAGTAACACATTTTTTTTTCATATAGTAACATATATTTCTCTATACAAGATCACGTTTATGTTCATATAGTAACACTCGCGCAAAGACAAAAATAAAATCTCGCTCCCAGTATGTTACTATAAGATCAAACATGTGTTACCGTAAGAGAAAATACGTGTTACTAGTCCTTAAAAGAATTAAATATTTATTGTACTGATTTTGTTCATTAGTAACACATTTTTTTCATACAATAACACATGTTTGATCTTATAGTAAAACACCCGAGACTGAGTTTTTATTTTTACCTTCGCATGAGTTTAGTACACATATTTGGTCTTACAATAACACATATTTACCCCAAAATCTTATACGTGGGATCAAATAGATCCATGAACTTTATTTTAACATATTTAAATAATTTTTTCTTAACATTGAGATCAAATAAACTCTCATATTAATAAAATCACACTCTATTAATAAAAATAAAGTTGTCGAAAGTTAGTGATTTATTTGATTCACACATATAAGATTAGAGATTTATTTAACCATTTTTTCATTTTTTTGTTTGTGCATTTGAGCAATTACTTTTAGGCAAATATGTATTATTTATTTTAGGGTTGATAACTATTAGATACAATTTTTACACTCCTAATACTAATACATGCAATAATTTTTGTAATTGCTACCTACTACAATTTTATAGCTGTAATTTACAATTATAACCCTCCTTCTTACGCATACTACAACTCCAATTGTAATTCCCAATGTTATGTGTACTGTACATTGATTAGATGTTACTTTACCTTCCCAAAGCATTTGTTCTCTCTTTCATTTGTTTTAGCCGATTGTTCTTTTATTATTCTACATTAAAAAATATTATCTAATTCTCGAGATAAGAATCGATAAATTATCTTCAAAACCAAGGATTAATTTTGTAGCTTCTAATTTTGATTTTTTCGTTTGGAATTCACGGAATAATCTTATTTTCTCATTTGTGATTATTTTCATTTATATTTTCGTTTTGTTTCATTTGATTTTACATACACATTTTTTTTTGTTATTGCACATGTGCAAAAAAAATCTGCACATTTTATCCCAATATATATAAACAACTTTAAAAGAGAATTACGACAAAAATAAGAATCAAGAAAATCCCAATTCGATAACTTTCAAGGAAATTACAAAAACATAACCATAATAATACTGATTCAATTTTTTTTTTTGTCAGAAAATAAGAATTTAATAAAAAGCGAAAATAAGAATTTATTAAACTCGGTGTGTCGCACAAACTGAAAATCAAACTCAAGATTACAAATTTCTAAAAACTCTCGGCGAAGAATCAAGAATCAATTTCTTATTCACATTTGAAATTTTTTTTTTTCACGCACATGTGCGTAAGAAAATGATCTGCACATGTGCGTAAGAATATGATCTCGCACATTATTTGTTCCACTGCATACAAACAGATTTCAAAACAAAAAAATAAAATTCAAGAAATTAAACAACGAAATCAATCTAAAAATTAAACACGATCTATCGTCGTTATTTGAATCTAAAAATCGATCTTGAGCATCGATTCTGATTCACTCACCGCGCCAATTGGAGCTCAACGTCACCCACCTCGCCTTATTCGGAAACTCCACCACCTATCTGAGCTCCGACGCTCCTCTTTCTTGAGAAACACAGCTTCTTGACGACAACGACGGCGGCGTAAGGAGCACGATAAGCCGGGGGGCGGGCGACGCCATCATTTCACACGCTGCGCTATGGCGGCGGCGACGCTAGGGATCTCCGACGCCGACTTCGGTTCTCAACAGAGGTCCTCTGCTTCCAACTTCGGTGGCCACGCGCTATAAATTTTTCCGTTAATCCGTCAAGATCTGCGCTAGGGCAGAGCCGCTTCTTCTTCACGGCGACAAATTCCAAACGACGACTGTCATTATAGAGGGAATGGGAGTGAGAGAGAATAAGAAGAGAGAAAAACAAAAAAATCTGGGATAAGAAATTTTAGAAAGAGAGACAGACACGATGGGAGTTGTTTGGTGGAGAGAGAAAGAGGGATTGTGGGAAGCTTGAGAGAGAGAATAGGAATGACAAACACGTGAAGTGGAGTATGGAGAGAGAAGACAGCGTGTGTTTGAGGAGCGAGAATGGAAATTGTGTGCTTTTCTGAGATAAAATGGGAAAACTAAAAACCGATTGTAGTGGATAGTATTTACTTTTGACCTAATACCTAATAGTAATTAATTTCTAAAGATGGTATCTAATAGTTATAACTTCTTTATTTTATAGTAACATACATTTATCATTAAAATAACACATGTTTAACCTAATAAGAACACTTCCTGAGCCCTCAAAACGAAAATTGTATTTTCTTCTAAGCGAGTTTTTTTAGAAATATTTCATGAATTTGTCATTCTCTTGAATAGTGGTTCTCAATTCTCAAATATCAATTCTAGTTTCTAACACACGGATATAAAAACTAATGTTGATGGTTGGATTGACGAGTGAGCAGCGAGCGAGCAACACTACCTGTTTCCCTCCTCCTTTAAACCCTAACCACAATCCTGACCTACAGCAACGCCATGGTTTCTCACACACAGCTTATCATCTGTTAACCATGCCCCTCTCCATATTCTTTCATAATTCTTTGAAAAAGCTCACAGCCATGTCTTTAGCGCAGCTCACTTTCCCCCTAAATCTCTCTCCTCCATCGCCACAACGTATCGTTGGCTCCACAGTTCCTACCCGAGAGCCTACAGTAAGATTCGTTTAAGGGGATTTGCTTTTATTTGCTCTGCTTCTCCTTCACATTCTTCTTCTTCTGTTGTCGGGAGGCGGAATAGAAATGCTTCTTCTACAATCTCTTTGCCGCCATTTTATCAGCAGAATTTGGGGTATGGAAGGTTTGCTTACGACGAGTATGCATCGGAAGAGGATCCTGAAATTGAATATCAGTCTTCTCCTAAGCAATTGGTAAGTTTTATTTTGATTTGATTATTGTATTGGCGGGATTTGGAAATGAGTGAAGTTCCCTAAGTTTTTCCGTATAGTAGCACTAGCAAATGAAATTTGATTCTTAAATTGATTTCGTGAGTTTGCTCAGCCTGTGGTGGAGGACCTTTTCTTTACTGGAATTTTCGTAAACTTTGCCACACTCTAATCCACTTTCTTGTGAATTGTTTATTTTAATTGCCAGTGTGGTTCGACTCTTGATAATGTTGAAGACTGGAGGTGGAAGTTGACCATGCTTATGCGCCGAAAAGATATGCAAGAGCTTGTATCGACAGAGAAAAAAGACCGACGTGATTTTGACCAGCTTTCAGTGCTCGCAGAGAGAATGGGATTGCATTGGTACTTAAAGGATATCTAACCCTCTCCCCCACCCCACCCCACCCCACACACACAGACATATGTCTTTGTGTAAGATTGTTTTATAAGAGGTCATTTTTCTTGCTGCAGTCGTCAGTATGCGAAAGTAGTTGTATTCAGTAAAGTGCCACTGCCAAATTATAGATCTGATTTGGATACCAAGCGTCCTCAGAGGGAGGTACCACCAGATTTTATAATCTCCTTTTAACCTTTTACCCGACCGTTTTTTCTTTTTACCTAACCATTCGAAAGAATTGTGTCCTCCTGAACCCTTCTTTAGAAAATAATGGGCTGTAAAAGGCTTCTGCTATTTCTCACCCAGTTTCTTGACTTCTAGTTCTTTTTGTGGTTACAATGGATATTTTGTTGCAGGTGGTGTTGCCATTTGGGTTGCATAGGGAAGTAGATTCTTATCTCAGGAAACACCTTTCTAGAAAGGCTTTGAACAAGAAAAACTTTCATAATGCCTTTTCAGCTTCTAATGTGGGTCAGAGTTCCTTGATTGATGAGAGTTTTGAGGAGCAAGAGAAGCCGTCAACCAGAAGTGCTATAGCTGAGAAAATTATTTTGCGGAGGAGCTCAGATATGCTCAATAAACAACAACATTGGCAAGTTAGTATCGCCTGGACTTGAGTACCAATTTATATTGCATGCCTGCGTAGTCTATTTCTAGTAATATCTTTTTGTACTCTTTACTGTAAATCTTTTATTTTATTGTTCAATATTTGTTATTTATCATGAGTTCACTGGTACCATATATTTATTTATGATAGATGGAGCGACTCCTACCCAGTATTTCTGGTGTGTATTGCACTTCATAGGTTTCATACCCATTTTTTCATGTAGTAACATGAGTTTCTCGTTCTCGGGGAAAAACCATTTTGTTCAAAAGATAAACTTCTTCATTTTAATGACGGCAAACTGCTATCGTTTTTAGGCTTGTTTGCTGAGCTTAACTCTGTTGTTATCTTAGATCATGGACATGCTTGTGAATTATATTAAAAATCTAGATACAAGTTGAATATTCTCTATACCTTCATACAAAAAAATTAGTATATTAAATTTATTAGAAAAACAGTAAATTTTCTGTATATGATAATATCACCAATTCAACATAATTTATTCACGATATAAATTCTATACACATTATATAAAAAATAAGAGTATATATTTTTATATTTCTTCCACAATTCATATCATTTTTACTATAAGTAAATGTTAAATATGAAACAAAATATAATTACATATAAATGGTAAAATTATATGCTTTATTATGTATTTTTGTGAATACTTATAAATACTATTGCAATTATATTATTCTTTTGGCATGAGTGCACTGTGCAAACAAATATGACTCTGAGGGGTAGCTGACAGAAGTATGTTCTTTGAAGGTTTTGAGTTGGTAAAAGTATTTACTTAGATTACTTGTTATCTACAGAAATCTCCAGAAGGTCATAGGATGCTAGAATTTCGAAAGAGTCTTCCTTCACATAAAGAGAGAGAGACATTATTGAATGCCATTCACCAAAATCAGGTAATTGAATATCCTTTTAGAAGTTCATTTGTGCTTTGTGTTCTTTGATTGATAAGTTCTTTTTGTAGTTTTAAAAATATTTATTTGTGCTAACTGGCTCTCTCCTATTCCTCGTACCCTATGGACTTCACGCAATACAGCCCTAAGATTGTTATTAATGTTAAGAAATGACTCTTTGTAAATACAAGATAGACCACTCATTATATGAATGCGTATAGTTACTAGTAATTACTTATCAAACTTACAAGATTACTGTATAAATTCAAGGACATTACTAGTTCACGTAATTTGATACGTCCCTCCTGCTGTAGGAAGTTAGTAAATTAGGTTATGGGCCACTGCTGGTGGTAGGCATTGTTGTGGTCTTCTTCTGGGAGTGGCGGAGGACTACAAATAGTTAAATAGAGAAGGTAGATATGATGTGACCATTGGAGTGGGGTGTGCAGCACTTTGGGGGACTAGTTTCATGGTGCTCTAGGTGTTTAAATTTTTTTGGCCTCAATTGCTCTCTGACCAGCTAAACTGTTGGCCTAGTCAAAACTGAAGAATGGCTGAAGGGAAGGTTTATTTTGTCCAGTAAATACCATGAGCAGGAGTTCTAGAAAAGTTTCATATAGAGACATCATGCTCTTATCTTACTTCAATAACTTTTTGTTTTGTTTCTTTGCTCCTTCTCAATTACTATACTTGCAACACAAAAGCCATCTAATAATTATCTCTTGTTTACTGTAAGAAATATAAATTTTATTAATATATCGAAAGTTCATTGAGGGGACAAGTCCCGGCTCCCCACTAGTCCGCGACCTAAAAGGTAAAATAGTGTAGAAAATTCCAATTACTAATAATATTGTTCACAAATAAATCCTCAGATATTCCAATATTGAAATCCACAATGCCACTGTGATCTTTAGTCTCTCCTAATTATCATCATTAGATTTCCGAACATCTTAAAAAAATCTGTTTTTCGTCCCGAGTTATCGTCCCTCTTTTGCCAATGAAACCACTCAAGAGCACTACAATAACTTGGAATGACCAAGAAAAATCAAGTTCTTTTATAACTCCACTCAGTATAAGAGGCGAATGTCGAATGACCGGAGTGTAGATAAACAATCTTGATCCTCAGAACAGCTTTTTTCATAGCATACACCAGCTGGAGTAAATACTGAAGTAAGAGTGTATCCTTTGAACAATATCATATGTAGGCAACTTCTCTATCACCAGCAGCCATGAAAAATTAAACCTTTGAAGGTAATAATCTGCCTTCATGACTACTCACATTTTGATTTATCCATTGATAATGATTGAGATTTTTCGAAAATCAAATATGCACAATTTTTCACATATAATATATCACCTACCCGAATCAGTGCTTTGACGTATCTTTCATTTCATGGTGTTCTTACAGAGAAAATGCATTAAGTCTTGTTTTATGAAAGCAAATTTGTGTGTGTAACTTGGTTTCAGAGTGGAAGATGATTCTACATGTATTTGTTTATTTTGTTATCTTTATTACATGCCGGAAAACTCTAAGAGCTGGAGAGTGGTCATTAATTTGTTGGCTTAAATTATGAACTTCACAAATGTTGTGCATGAAAAGGTACAAAGCATATGGTACACATCCCTTGATTTCCATACAGTCATGATCGTATATTTGTTTTCCATTTCGTTGTAATGTTACAAGAATGTCAAAAGTATTAGGAAGCTGGTTCCTTGAGGGGGTGGATGTGACTAGGGTAAATCCATTTAACTTACCACCTGGATAGAACTGAATCTGGATCTTACTTTAGAAAAAGAGAACTGCTCCCTTGAGATTGGAAATACAACCATTAGTCAGGAGACATTATTATGAGCAGTTAGGTGTATTAATTTATGGACTTAGATTTGCATGTGCTTGCAGCGTTAGGTGAACATGATGATTTCTGACGATTACTTGCTATTGTTTGAGCAGACTGCAAAGGATTTGTGGAGAAAATTTGTAAAGGCAAGTCCAGGTGTCCTGTGTCCATGGTTAACTTTTTAATTTTTTTGTAGGTGGTGGTTGTCTCTGGGGAAACTGGTTGTGGTAAAACTACCCAATTGCCACAGTACATCTTAGAGTCAGAAACAGAAGCTGGTCAGGGTGCTGCATGCAGTATCATCTGCACCCAACCCAGAAGAATATCTGCTATATCTGTTGCTGAGAGAGTTGCTGCCGAGCGTGGTGAGAAAATAGGAGAATCTGTAAGTGTCTTTACTTTTTCTGCTTGATTATTCTCAGATGGTTAATTGGTTATGTAAAACACATCTTACTGGGTTTACACTTTGAAGGTTGGTTATAAAGTTCGCCTTGAGGGAATGAGAGGGAGAGATACTCGCCTCCTTTTCTGCACCACTGGAATCCTTTTAAGGAGATTATTGATTGACAGAAATTTAAATGGCATAACTCATGTTATCATTGATGAGATTCATGAGCGTGGAATGAATGAAGGTACTAGTTAATTGACAATTTCCTTTACCTTGCATTTTCTTTGCTCATGTTGTCATCTTCATTTCATTGCAGATTTTCTAATAATTGTACTGAAGGATCTTCTTCCTCGTCGACCGGAGTTAAAATTGATTTTGATGAGTGCAACGCTAAATGCTGATCTTTTTCTTCCTATTTTGGAGATGCTCCAACAATCCACATTCCAGTAAGTTAGAATTGCTAAATTGAACACCATAGCATAATCATGTGCTGCACCCTTTTACTGTTTGCTGCCAAAAATGAAATGCTACTTTTTGCTACTGTACAATGACTTTCGCTTTGTCTTAGGTGGAGAACTGTGTTCACATTCCTTTTTCTTGTTTGGGTAAATTAGTTTTCAAAACTGCAAGTTATCCTCCACCTTCCAGCCTTTCCGTTTATCTGAATCAGTAGCTAATACTAATTCTGTTTTAATTTGGCCCCATTATCAGGGATTTACATACCCTGTTCGAGCCATTTTCTGGAAAATATACTCGAAATGACTGCATATGGGTTGACCCCATATAATCAAATTGATAATTATGGTCAAGACAAGTCATGGAAAAATCAGAAGCAGGTTCTTCGAAAAGGAAGACTCAGATAGCTTCAGATGTCGAGGTATATATATTTTCTTAAGATCAAACTGTGCTCTTTATTTTTCCCTTGCCTTGTATCCTTATACTCTGTCTTTGAAATTTGAAACAGGAAGCTCTTATGGCTGCTGATTTTAGGGAGTATAACCCCAGAACCCGGGAGTCGCTCAATTGCTGGAATCCTGACTCGATTGGATTTAATCTGATTGAGCATGTGCTGTGTCATATTTGTCGCAAAGAAAGGCCTGGTGCTGTGTTATTGTTTATGACTGGCTGGGACGACATAAATTCTTTGAAAGATCAGCTTCAAGCTAACCCGTTATTGGGGATCCAAGCAAAGTTCTATTGCTTGCATGCCATGGTTCCATGTCCAGTGCAGACCAGGTTGCTCCATGACCCTATTTAAGATAATAATTATTACCATTCCGAATTATCTGTCTGATTTTATCCATTTACACAAATCACTTTTTCATTAATTAGGATATCTAATGGCTATTATACCCTTATTTATTACTACTTGATGAATTAGACATTTAAGCGAATAAAACGATTTTTAGCATGCACAATAAGTACCTACCACTCAAAGAAATTTGCATTTTAGACGCCCGTTCAGGCACTTCAGGGTTGATCCTGGAAAGCCAACTGGTAATTGTTTCCACTTAAGTAAATAAGTTGAGGTACAATCGCCTCCCGTGATCGCCCTCTGAACAATCAGAATAAGGGAAATAATAGGCTTATAATTACAAGAAGCGGTTAGTATTTATTAGCGGTATTGGTGGAAAAAAGATAAGGTTTTGTTGGTATTAGCAAACAAATAATTAGGAACACAATATTGAATAAAATCAGATGGATACTTAGGAATGGAGGTAGTATATGGACTGACCATCATTCATGTGGCTCAATATTATGGATTTGCTAAAAAAATATCTTGGCTAAATGGAGGTATTTTACCAACGGATATATGCTGATCTGAGAAATCTGGGGCTTGGGGTTGGGGTGTGTGTGTGCAATAGCGCAATCATGATTTTCGAGGTACGGTCACGGAAGTCAATTCATTTTTTTAATTAAGCATTAATAATAAAATGTTTACAACATGTGGACAAGATTTCTACTCCAAATATTGCATACCAAATGACAACAGATAAGGAGCATTACAAAGCTATACTAAAATCTCTGAACAAATCAGAAACAGAAAAGTGCTTGAAAGTCTTTATCTTTTTGTAACCATAAATTTACTGTAAATTGAATCCTATCCCAACATTGAACATTCCGAAGAAGACTTGCTAGTATCTTCAAAGACCTTTTTATTCCTTTCTAACTAAATAGACCTGCATACAACGAGGACAATGACACTTTATCAAACCCTACCTCCGTATCCTAAATAGGACACGCACATCGTGACCAAGCTCAACTAAGACTTTTGACCACAAAAACTGTGCGAATTGACAGTGCATGAAGATATGTTCGGGAGTCTTTGAGCTGGACCTGTATAGCACACACCAATTAAGAGAAGGAAGAATATATGGCCTTCTTATCTACACCACATCACGTATAGTTAACTTACGTAGTACCACCAGTCATGAAAACTATTGAACCTTTATTGGCCGTGGAACCTTCTAAATAACCTCGAACAATGAAAACGAGAGGAACTAGTATATGGGAAGAAATACTCATAGAAGGATTTTGCATGGGATAAACCTGAGGAATGCGGTACCCTCCTTGTATCTTTAGCCCCCTTCACCGAAGTCATTCTCTAACAAACTCAACTGGGAACATGGCTCAAGCATTTCAGAATCCTTAAGGTTATGTTCTTTTTGAGATTCACACGGATTGACCCGTCCCATATAAGTTAGTGATTTGAAATTCAGTTTTTAAATCCCACACTCAATCCATACCTATAAACAAACTTGTTATTACTTTTTCCAATACAAACTATTTTTTACACTTTAAAATAACAATCCATCTAATCAATCTTACACAAATACAATATAATAATACAATATCAACCACTCTTACACATTGATTTGACTTAGAGTAAAATCCCGCCCTACTCAAATCCCAAAAGAAACAAACACTTTTACTATTTATCAAGGATTTCAAATCTCAAGAACAAAGTCATGACTCTCTGATGAGAACCACGCCTATTTTTCCGATACGCCGGTGCTTCGACTAAGGCCGGCAAGCAAAAGCAAGACAAATAAAGAGTTTGCCAAAATGATTTTGTTGATTTCTGATGAAAAATGATCGATTACAACTGTTGGTATTTAAAGAAAAACTACCTAACAAAAGGAAAGTTACTGAACAGAAAACAATTGTCCAAAATTAATGGACCAAAAACAATAATGGCCCAAGTACTAACAACAATTAACTAAAAACTTGGCATCGTTTGTGGGCCGAGAACTTGTTTACTCATTCATTTTAGCACGTCGAGGCCACGTCCCTTCGTTCTCATCATTCCTATCCCCTTTTTGAAACCGGTCTCTCATTTCGCCCAAATTCTCCCAACTCACCAAGTGAAGAAAATAAGATTTTCCTCAGTTGAAAATAAAAATCGGTCATCCAAAGTTGAACGAATTCATGAGAATTCTTCCACTGCAGCCTTCACAATTTTTTTCTTCACGTTCCCATTCTTGACAACATCTTTCTTCGTCTTCCCACTAGTTACGTAATGATTAGCCGGAGTATGATGTGGCAGCATAGAGGACTGTTCATAAGGTTTATTATACACCTGAGCCACTTCCACAAGCAAGATCCTCCTTCAAACTGAGTACCACTTAATGAATTCAAAGCCTTTTTGCATCTGGACATGAAAAGCATACAAAGCCAAACACATTGTCAACTCCACTAGTCCTGATCAACTTAGCAGAGATTAATTTTCCATAACCACTGAAGAGGTTTGCCAATTTTTGTCATCAATAGATGGGTATAGATTCTTCACAATCAAATTTCCAATTCCATAATTTCTTGCAATAGAGTTTTTCTTATACCACATAATCCTCATAGGTTTACCCCTCTGTAGAGTATGATTCAAGCTTGCTAGAGTAGTATACACATGATAAGGATGCCAGAAATTAACGTAAGCATAGCAGAGGGATTTACTAGAGAACTTGCCGTGGTCATTAATATCGACATTTGTAGCAACCTTTAATGCACCGCCATTGGGCTTCCGTCCATGATTTAATCCAGTTTCAACAGAACTATTCTTCACAACTTGTTTATTTAGTTCAGCCTTAACCGATGTAACCAACACAGGAGCAAGGTGAGTTTGTTAATCTTGACACCATCCATTACGTCCCTATCTAAACTTACTTTCCCCAGTTGTTCTTCAATCAAACCCCTACTAAACCACCCAAATTTCTGCTAGGTTCATCTCCACCAAAAACCACTTTCTCAATGACATTTTCACAAACACCTTCACTACACATTTCAGTATTTCTTTTAACAACTATACTTTCTTCCTTTTCAAGGTTTTCTTGCTTTAAACCTGCTTCCTTCAATTCCTATTCCTCTTGCGCGAAATCTTCATGATGATGACAAGAAAAATGCGGTGGTGTTTTCTTTGATTTTCTTGACGATGATTTAATCTTATTTGTTCATTTATGTCGCCTTGCCTTCTCCAACTTCTCCACCATCTTGGCGATTCTCGTCATCCTCCTCTCCATGACTTCGAATCGATTTTCCAAGACCTCAATTCTTTCTCCGAGATCAGTTCCTGCACCATCCATAGTTCTTATAATTTTGAAGCGCGATTCTCGCCGTGATTCCATTCTCTCAATGAAAGCACCAATGATGAGAACCACACCTAATTTTCCGATACGTCGGTGCTCTGACTCATGTTGGCAAGCAATAGCAAGACAAATAAAGAGTTTACCAAAATGATTCTATTGATTTCTGATGAAAAAATGATCGATTACAACTGTTGGTATTTAAAGAAAAACTACCTAACAAAAGGAAAGTTACTGAACCGAAAACAATAGCACAAAGTTAATGGACCAAAAAACAATAATGGCCCAAATACTAACAGCAATTAACTAAAAACTTGGCATTATTTGTGGGCTGAGAACTTGTTTACTCCTTCATTTTAGCACGCCGAGCCCACGTCCCTTCGTTCTCATCAATCTCCCTGCCCACCTAAATCCCAAAAAGAACATAGCCTAAATTATTTAGAAAATTAAAGTTCCTTGATAGAGAAGGAGCACTTCCGCCACTAATACACGGTCCAAAAACCTCACCTTGTTACCACCTGTGGCTGAGGCCTCCACTTATTGAAGGAAAGTTGGACTGTTTCTTGAAATGAATCTCCAAAAGTTGATCTACTTGCCAGACCTGCATCCTATCCATTTTCCTGATACTGTACTTGCTTTTGATTGCCCTTCCCAAAAAAATTACTTTCCACTACTAAATGGCACCATCGCAACACCGTATTTTCTTAGCGAACATACCAATTCCCAACCCTCCCAATTTTCTGGGCCCTGCAACTATTTTTCCCAAGAAAGATCCAATGTCGGGTTGTACTAGCTGTGCCTAAACATGGCTTTTTATACAAGAATATGGAACAACATAAAGGAACTAAATTCATCTACATATGGAAATAAGGAAATAAATCTCTTTGCAAATAGGATACAGAAATGGAACCACAATCCTAGCAAATCAACAATATAAACCACTAATATGCAAACCCCTCTATATGAAAGTTGTCTATCTAACAAATTTTAATCCTCAGCATATATAATTGGAAAAGAAATGGACGTTCTAATGTATACTAAGCAAAATGAAGCATTTATAATCGTTTTCTAATCTGAGAAGAAATATATACAGATGGGAATGCCAGTGTCATTTCAGAAAATTTTTGTGACCCATACCAATTACAGTATGCATTGTAGAATTCAACTTATTGTGCACAACTATTACCAGACGATTAACTACTAAAACAACTTCAGCTCATTTCTCTTCTCTCTTTTCCTTGGTTTTCTTCTTGCTTCACCTCATTTTCTCTAATTATTTGAGTATTTAATCATTTTTTTTTTTTGCTTTGGAAAACAGAAATTGATTTTTGATAAACCGGAATATGGAATCAGGAAGATTGTTCTGGCAACAAATATGGCTGAAACAAGTATCACTATAAATGACGTAGTTTTTGTGGTTGATTGTGGGAAAGCAAAGAGACTTCTTATGATGCTCTGAATAACACTCCATGTTTGCTTCCGACCTGGATCTCGAAGGCTTCTGCTCGCCAAGTAAATTATTTTTATCTATTTCTAATTAGCCATTTGTGTACAGAACTGTCTTTTAGAGGTATATGGTATGTAAAGTCCATCATGGATAATTTTAATATTATTTGTCAGAGGAAAGGCAGGGCTGGCCGTGTTCAATCGGGAGAGTGTTACCATCTCTATCCTAGGTGTGTGCATCAGGCCTTTGCAGATTATCAATTACCGGAACTTTTGAGAACACCTTTACAGTCTTTATGTTTACAAATCAAGAGTCTGAAACTTGGGAGCATTTCTGACTTCCTATCGAAGGCCTTACAAGCACCTGAACCTCTATCGGTAAGCATATTATGGAGCATTTGTATGTAACTCACCCCTTAACCCTTCCTGTTGCATTTAATCAGAGATATATTGTTCTGTTTTCTATTTTGTCATCATATATTGATATTTTCTTTTTTCACAGGTTCAAAATGCTGTCGAGTATTTAAAGACAATTGGGGCTTTAGATGAAAATGAAAATTTGACTGTGCTAGGTAGATGTCAAATTCTTGCTAACTTCTGATTAACAGTCTATGAATATGTTTGTTGCCATAGGATATTCCTTGAAGTTATTGCAAAACAAATTGTGTAATGATGATGTATTCATTCCATTGCAGGGCGCCACCTATCAATGCTTCCAGTTGAGCCGAAGCTTGGTAAAATGCTCATATTTGGAGTTATTTTCAACTGCTTAGATCCAATAATGACAATTGTTGCTGGTCTGAGCGTTAGAGATCCATTTCTGATGCCATTTGACAAAAAGGATGTAAGTAACATATACTTTTTAGATTTATCATTTGGTGCTTCCTTTTCTTCTTCAGTTGTTTAGTAGGGTACGAACACCAAACATTGTTAGTGGAAAAGAAAAGAAACTGACGGGGCAACTGCAATTACATTTCCCTATAAATGTGACACTCCAATTTCATGAGCATCTCTTTATAATTTAGGGACCAGTTGATGGCTATTTTTCCTGATTAGTAATTTAGTATTAAATATGAAAATCGTAGTATGAAGTAACTTGATGGTCAGTAATCATGAATGACTAGCCATTTAGTTGTTCTCCAGTAGCATGCAGTATCGTAATGCCATTCTAATTTCTTTGCAAAGTTCAACTTGTATCTGCAGGCATTAGGCTACTTTCGCGAAGTAGGGATGACAATGGGGCGGGTTGTTCCTGTTGGAGAAATAAAGTTAAAATAATTTATTTGGAATTATTTGAATTAATAGGTATTAATTGGGTTTCATGGGGTGTAACATTCACCCATGTTTGACCAATTTTTGAAGGGGTTACATTTAATTTTGAGAAAATTAAGTGGTGTAGTATCGTTTTACTCCGTGAGTAGATGACCGTAGTGTATTTAAACTAGTAAAACTGAATTTCGGTGAGTGAGAAATTGATACATAAAATTGAGAATTTTAATCAACTTGGTGTTGATTAAAATGGGCAGTCAAGAAGCATTAATAATGCTCTTGTCCCACTTAGAAAAGTTGGAAGGACTTTGAGCTCCTTATAAGTAGGGGTAGGATCAAGTTGGAACAAAGTGTGTCAAGAGGGTATCCACCTCTATGACCACATGCGCGCCGCCCGCCCCGACTCGGACTTGGATCTTGGCAATTGGGCTTTAGTTCTTGGTGATCCTATCTTTATGGAGACCCAAAACTCGGGCGACCCAAAGAGGTCGATCCACCTTCTTAATTGGATTCGATTTTAAATTTTGAATTAATTTTTGCTAATTAATCTCGAAATTAAAAATCCTTCCGAATATTCTTTCTTTGGACGCAAGTCTTTCAGTTCCCATTTCTTAAGCTCAAGAATCGGCAGTCAAGTCTCAGTCTTTCAGTTCCATTTCTTAAGCTGAAGAATCGGAACTGCCCCATTATCTCCTCCACTACCCAACGTGTTTGAGATTGATGCCTATATATATAGGCTGCATCATATTTCAAAACATAAATTTAGAAAAACCTTAGGCATTGCATACATTCACACTGCATACGAAAATTTTCCATACTATTGAGTTCAGTTCATACACTTCGTGTGTTTGCTGGAGCGCTATATGTTGTGGTGCTACTCATATACGAGATTTAAACCGTTTTACCATTGGAGTTTTTACACCGATCTGTGAGCACTATTTAGGTGTATTAAAATTGCGGGTAGAAGGCTCTCTTCGACTCGATTTTTTTATTCAGTTCGTTTCCGTTTTCAGATTTATGTGTAAATTTTTCAGTTCAGTGTAATCAGTAGATAGGATCCGACAGTCCCAGACCCGTCCCAGAAAATTTCAAGACCTGGGATCCGTCCCGCCCGTGTGAGGACCCGTCGGTTCCAAACCCGCCCTCTCCGTTTTTAATACTTCTAAATTAATTTTAATATCCCCAATATTTTTATTTTGACATTAAAATCTATAATTGCTTAAAATATAAGTTAATATTTTTTTATGCTTAAAAATAACATATATAATATATTTACACAAACATATATATATATATATTAACATCAATATAAATTTACATAATTACACAAATATACATAAAAATATTAATATATTTATATGTGGCGGGTCCTAATGCGGGTTGACGGAGTGGGGTCTACAAAACATGACCCGCCCCATACCTGCTTGACCGGTTCCAAACCCGCCTTGGGCGGATCTGGTTATATGCGGGTCCGGGTTTGACTTCGACCCATTGCCATCCCTGCTGCTAAGGGCTTTGTCCTTTCTGCTTCCTAGTATGGTTTGGCATTGATTAAACAGTATTATGTATCAACTCACTTGAGATGTTTAGACCTTTGACATTAATTTTATAGAAAATAGTGAGAATTTTTAATAATGTTGCCTCTATCACAGGGGAATGGGTTCTCTGGTATGAACTTGGGCTAAATGTTCTAAGAGTCCATGCTATTGCATAATGTAGTGTCCACTTTAATTTTCTTTAACAATGCATAGATCTGCTAGCTTACAACAATAACAAAAAGCGAAAAATACCAATATCCATGATTTTAGCTTTGGGACACATCCAGCAGTAACAAGATATTTGGACACATGCTTTGATTGATATTCTTTCTTTGGTTCTTATTAGGTTTTTCTTCATCAGACATCCTTAATGTTTGCTCATTATACACTGCATTTTCAAGCAGCGAATTATTTTAGTTAAAAACAAAAACTATCTTTGCTAATCTCTTTTGCTACCTGCAGCTTGCTGAGTCTGCAAAGGCCCAGTTTTCTGCTCGTGACTTCAGTGACCATCTCGCCCTGGTCCGGGCATTTAATGGTTGGAAAGATGCTGAAAGGGAGCATTTTGGTTATGAATATTGTTGGAGAAATTTCCTTTCTACACAGACTCTAAGGGCTATTGATTCGCTGAAGAAGCAGTTCCTTTATCTGCTCAAAGATACTGGTTTAGTTGAAAATTTTGAGAGTTGCAACAAATTTAGTCATGATGAACATCTCATTCGTGCAGTTATATGTGCGGGACTGTTCCCTGGAATATGCTCTGTTATGGTGAGTTTGTCATAATTGCTTGTTCCAATTTCTTTTATTTGTTTTGAGGTTGAGGTCTGTTAGGTTAATCTCTCCTTGAGATTTTTATTTAACTTGGTAACTTGAGGGGTTACGGGTTCTTTTCCTCTGGTTTACAAGGTTTTCAGTGAAAATGGGTTTTTTTCCTTCCTGAATTGCTTTTATGATTGTTTTGATTTTGATGCGAGGTTTGACCTTTTCTCAACACAGGTCCTTTATACTTATTCTGATAATTTTGGCTGGATTTTCTTATGGTACTAGTTATGAGATATTAGGACTAATAATAAGTATATTGATCCAGAACAAGGAGAAATCGATATCATTGAAAACAATGGAGGATGGTGGAGTGCTTTTGCATTCGGTGAGTTAATTCAACAATTATAATTTACCAAATACTTTGATGGATTGAGTATGGTTTCGATTTATTGATCTTTATGTTCTGCTTGCACTAATGTCTCCTACTATTTCTGTCAGAATTCTGTGAATGCCCAGGAAGCCAGAATTCGATTCCCATGGCTTGTATTTAATGAAAAATCAAAGTCAATTCAGTATTCATTCGAGATTCAACTGGTGTATCTGACTCGGTGGTTCTCTTATTTGGGGGAATGTTTCCAATGGGGGACTAGTAAGTCTATATGATTTTCTTGTGGATCTGCACATTAACTGTTGACCGTGGTTTCATTCTTTATTTTCAAGTCCACTTTTTTATGCAATTTCGTTATTTCATAGGATGGCCACATGAAAATGCTGGGTGGATATTTGGAATTTTTCATGAAACCTGAATTGGGTACTATGTATCTGAGTTTAAGGAGAGAGCTTGATGAACTCCTTCAGCAAAAGGTATTCTTCTCAAGTGTTTGCTGTCAAATGATCAAATGTTTAACTGATCCCTCTGCTGCAAGTTGCCAATGATCCGACGTTGATGTCTTTATTCACTGTTCCATCAGACTCTGGTTTTTATTCTAAGGAAAATAGTTTTCTTAGTCTTATAAGTTATTCCGATTTTTATTTTTGTCCCGTTTACTTTCACGAATTAAAAATAGTCCTGTAACTTTCAATTTTTTGACATTTTGATCTGGTGACGGATGTAAGAGGTGAAATATCCAATTTACAAATCAGACTTTGCCAAGTGGACAAATTAGACTCTTTCACGCCAGCGCCAATGGGATGTTCACCCTCCTACAGCTGGACTAAATGTCAAAAGGTGGAAGTTAAGGAACTATTTTCAATTTGTGAAATCGGACTGGAACCAAAACAGGGATAACTTCCAAGACTAAAAACTACTTTCCCTTTTATTTATTTTCCTTTCATATTATTCTTTGTGGTGATCGACAGTGCTAAAGTCTCGGTACCTAATATTGTTTTCTTTCCTACTTTTTATCCCGTCTACTTGACTGCAGCTATCAAATCCAAGATGGATGTAGAGAGTTATAACGAACTTCTAACAGCAGTGAGATTGTTGGTCTCAGAGGACCGATGCGAAGGTAGATTTGTGTTTGGGCGTCAAATAACAAAAGCCTCCAAAACCCGTAAAGATATTGAGCTACGTAATGGGAATAGTGGTGGTGCGAATGCCAAATCTCACCTCCAAACACTTCTTGCTAGGGCAGGACATCAGGCCCCTTCTTATAAGACAAGTCAATTGAAAAGCAACAAGTTCAGATCCACCGTTATGTTCAATGGTCTAGATTTTGTTGGGCAACCATGTGGTAATAAGAAAGATGCAGAAAAGATGCAGCTGCAGAGGCTCTAAGGTGGTTCACTGGCGATAGCCAATCATCTGAAAGAGCTGTTGACTACATGTCTTCTATTCTGAAGAAGAAAAACCAGTTTCTGCTTCAAGGTGGAAGTAGATTGTTTCTTGGGGTTGGGGGTGGGGTTGGGGGGTCATCAGGCATTGCAATTTGCATGTATATATTACTTAGCTTATTGGTGTAAAGAAAAAAACCTGGGGAAATGGTGGACTCTTTGCATTCTCTTGAGGCGAGCAGAAGTCCTATTAGTTGCTTCAATTTTCACAGTGAAATGGAGCTTTCTACTCATTTGTTATACGCATATGAATATCAGCTTTATTTATCAATTATACCTGAGGAGTAGTACATCATTTAAGGTGGAGATAGGGTGAAATAATTTCATTTGTAAGTAGAGTAAAAGGTCAAGCATGTAATGCATAATTTTATCTGTACACTTACTAGCCTGGTAAAGTGCAAGTGATATGATGTATGAATATATTCTTACTAACGAATATCATTCAATTTATGTGTTATACTACCCTTTTATGTTACTTTTTTATGAGATGTTCACTCTTAATTAATTAGAAATAAAAATTTAAATGCAAAGTATTGTGTGGCGGATACTAATTGTTTTACTATAAGGCAGTTTCTCCATTCCATTTTTTATTGTTCAAATTAAAATAAAACAGGTTTTAATGAGAAACTTATTTATTAATATTAAAAATTGTAAAATTGAGAGTAAATGGGTCATTTCAATTTTATTGGAGGGAGGTTGTTTTAATTTGGGAGGGTATAGTGGGTAATTAATTGAGTGACATGAAGTGTAAATAAGAGATGTTTGAAAGAGTTTAATTTGAGAGGTTAGAGTTATTTTTGTCATTTTGGATATAAGAAAACAAAAATAAGACATCCATTTTTAATTTTTAGCAATTTAAAATGGGAAGAAGGGAGTATTAGTTATAAATTGTATTAGTTGTTTTATTTAAGGATATTAGTTGTAAACCGATTTTAAAGTGAAATTTGTTCACGCAATATTAACTCAAATTTAAGTCAATAAGTAAGATTTATATTTAAAATAGTTCCATTTTTCTCTATATGTCTCAATTATGGTCTTATTTTCTTGTGTTACATTAAGTATTTTCTTTTGGACCAAAAATAATCTTATTCAATCATCTAATATTTTACAACAAGATTTATTTAATTTGTTTAATCTAGGAGTATAATAAGAAAAAATGATAAAATTTTAGAATTCCAGCTATATTAACTTTTTTTTTTAAATTACTATTAAATACAATCCTTTAAGACAAAATAACAATGGATACAAGAAATTACTCTTACTACAATTCCTACCTAAAATACCCTTCCCACATTTAATCCCCAAAACCCTACACGCCACCCCACTCACATTACTGCCTCTCTCTTCGCCTCTCTCTCGTCCCAAGGTCCCAAGATTGACGAAGACGACGGCCCACTCACCGCAGCCGCAACAAGATCGACGAAGACGACGGCCATCGCCGAAGAGGGCGAAGATGGCCCGCCGCATAGCCGCCGCTGTTTGAGGAGGATCTATGCCGTTGCCATCGACGGTGGAGGATCGGTGTAGATCTAGGGTTTTTTCTAGAAGAACTGTGCATTTAAAATTGCTCGCAAACGTCGTGGAAAATAGGGCGACAATGATGTAGCAAAGGCCGCGATTTGCGGCGAGGAGGCGCTGGGTCACGTTGCAGCTATCGGCGGCGAGAAGCCGTGGTTTGAGCGATGGTGGTTTGCGGGGTCACGGCGCCGATTGAAGAATCTGGAAGAGGGATTGCGGGAATGGAGGTCGCAACGGCAACGAGAATGGTAACTACTTGGGCATGAACAGACTAAAATGTCCTTAATTATGTTTGACTTGAGAAAAGAGAACACAATTAATGTGTTTCGTACATATTCATATTGTTCTTATAAAGCAAACTATTTTACTTGGTTTTTTTTTTTGTTTAATCACAAGATGTTTTATTCATCCTCATCCTTACCTCGCACTCGGAGGTCCGATTCTCGTCGGAATTGGAAACGACTCAAACCTTCAATTTCGTAATCTTGGTTTTTGTTTTGGTTTTTTGTTCTGGATCTCATTGATTTATTTATTTTTTCTTGGTTTTTTGTTTTGAAATCTATTTGTATACCGTGGAACAAATAATGTGCAGATCTTTTTCTTTTTGCACATGTGCAAAGAACAAATTTTTCAAACGTGCATAAAAATTATTTGGATTGTAACTTGGAAAAAAATTGAATTATTTGGACATTGTTTAAATTGCAAATATGAATTATTTTGTTATCGTGCAACGTTGAAGATAAAATTTTGTAATCGATAATCGATTATTCATTCTCGCACATCGATTATTGGACACATTTTATAGAATTTTTCAACAATTATTTCCTACAATATCATATACGAATTATGAAGGAAATTAAAAAAAAAAAAGTGAATTATTTAGACTCTAATTTGGAAAGAAATTGAATCAAATAATACCTTGGAAATCGTGTCATGAATAAAAAAGATGATGAGACAATATGACAAGACTGCAAGTTGCAACTCGATTAAGGATAGGGGCATTTTTGGCACTCTCCTAAAAATTGTACCGTTAGTAATTAGAATTTAGATTGTATCTAGTAATAATAATGGGTACAAAATTGTATCTAGTTGTAATTGAATTTTTTTAATCAGTTTAAAATAATGGAACAATTGTCGTTGATTATCTGATCGTAATTCATCCCATCTTGTATTAAGAGCAATATAATTTTCTTTGCTCATATGTTAGAATGGTTGTCTGATTCTTTAGATATTGTTATCCAAATAATAGACAAGAAAGAAATGAACTGATTTATATTTAATAGGAGTACTTTTATATATATATATATATATATATATATATATATATATATATATATATATATATAAAAGAAAAACTAGCACTCAGGAATTAATCATATATCATCAACAAGAGCTAGATCTTCAATCCAAGGTCCAAGCATGAGAATCCAGGAGGTCTACATTCCGAATAATAGCTGCATCACTGATGGCACCCTCCGGGCCATAAAATACTTGTTTCCAGCAATCTGTCTTCATTGTAGCCAGCCAGCCAGCATCAACCATCAACCATCAACACCCAAGCTTGCCAAATCAGAACGCGCAAATACACAAAAGAATTACATCAACTTAGCCGTCACTAACATTAACTACACTACACTCATATTCTTACAAGTTTTATTAACTAAAGGGTTTATATCGCTTTAATTTAGTCACCAAAGTTTACATCAATTTCATTTTTGGTCACCTAATTTCATCCTTTGCCAAAATTAATCACTAAACTACACTTTTTAGGCAAAAATTTGTGTGAACCAGATGTATATACGATAATAAGAATAGTAAAAATAAATTAGTTGTTGTTGCTTTTTAGTTTACCGATTTTTCTTATGTTTTTCTATTGTGCAAATTAATATAAGAACCATCCTATTTTACATTAAACTTACACTACAAAAAAACCAGATTTAGCGAGGGGTGTTAACAAGGGCATTTAAATCCTCTTTAGTTAAAGAGGGCCTAGACGAGGATATAATTTAGCGAGGGTAAAAGGCCCCTCGTTAGTTAACGAGGACCCACACGAGGGAACGCCAACCCTCGGTAGTTAACGAGGGCGGGCCCTCGGCAGCCTCGGCTAACGAGGGCAGGCCCTCGCCAAGGCCCAGATCAATTTAGCGAGGGCATTGCCCCTCGGCAAGCCCAAACAAGGTTAACGATGGCCACTCCTCGCCACCCAATTACCGAAAAAGTTAACGAGGGCCGGGCTCCCCTCGCTAACTTCCTCGATTTAAATAGCCCACAACCCTTCCCCTCCCCCACGTCGACCAGCAACTTCCACCCAAAAATCACCACCACGCGCCGCCGTCTGAAATTAACTCTATCACTAGTTGGGCTTTGTAGTACTCGCTCCGGGAATATTTTTACGGTAAATTTTTAGATTTAATCGGTTAATTTTGTTGTTATTTTAGTTGTTAAATTTTGTATTTTTAATTTTTCATATGCATGTATTTGTGTAATTTTATTGTTATAAAAATTGATTGACTAGTTATTTAGTGTTAATTTTTGTAATTGTTATGTGTATTTTAATTATTAATAATTATTTAAAAATAATTAGTAGTATAATATTATTAATTATTTAGAGTTAGTATGTATGCAATTATATAATTAGTAGTATAAAATTATTAATTTTATTTAGAGTAATTAGTATGTATGCAATTATATAAATTTATTTTTAATATTATTATAATTTTAATTTACATATTATAATTTATATATTTGTAGGTACGCAAATTGTAACTATATATACACGCAACCACTATCACCGTAAGTATTCTTTTTTAATTAATTATTTAAAGATGTTTTTAATTTAATTATAATAATTATTTCATATAAAATATTTTTCATGCATGATATAATAATTTATATATATGATGATCGATGTTCGATCAAATTTTGTATGATAGTTCAATTGTATTAATTTTGAAAATTGAATCGATGTTCGATTCAAGTTGATGTTGGAGTTGAGGGTTGATGAATTGTTTGGTATTGTTTTCGTAGAATATGCATTCCGACTTGATTAATTTTAATTAAGTCGGAAATGGATGCACTAGGAACTTGATATATTAACTGGGAATACGATAAAATAAAACAAAACTCTAAATTTTTAGAAAATATATATATTAATATTAGGAAAAATATATTAATCGAAGAATTAATTATGATTTAATTAAATTTTGAATCTTCATTAATTTGAAACAAATTCCTATGAATTATTCAAGGTGTAGTTAGATGTATGGTCCAAGAACAATTAATGGCATAATATCTCCCGAATTTCTTAGTGGACTCGAATCGCTTATAGAATTCGCTACTAGTAACCCGAATTGGATGAGTGGGGGAAAGATTAGGTGTCCTTGCTCGAAATTCAAATGTAGGAACCAGAGTTTTAGAGAACCCATTGACGTGAAATCACATTTATTTAGGCATGAGTTTATATCTAATTATCACAATTGGATTTTGCACGGTGAGTAAAAATGGAATCCTATACCACACCGAAACTATGATCACCGGTGTCGACTTCATATAGATTTGACGACACCGTAGCATCTAGTTCGTACCACAATATGATGGTGGACTTAACTTCTGGTCCTAACATTAGTTTTCAAAATGTGGAAGAAGAGCCCCTTAGTGAGGAACCTCCTAATCAAAGATGCCGCACATTTTTGACATGCTTCGTGGCAACGGATCGTGATCTCGTATCCCGGTTGCGAGTCTCATTCTTAGTTGTCATTCAATGTCCGTCTTTTAAACATTAAAACTGAAAACAGTATCGTCTGAAAGGGGTTATAATCAAATAGTTTACTTGATTAGTGATATTTGCCCTCCGTAAAATCCGTGCCCAAGAAATTTTCTCGATACTAAACAAATTGATGGGTGGGATGGGTCTTCCTGCAGAGAGGATTGATTGTTGTGCAAATAATTGTATGATATATTGGGGTGCAGACAGGGAACTTGAATCTTGTAAGGTTTGTGGTCGGTCACGATTCAAACCTCGCTAGACGTGGTGTGGATGGTCGATGGAAAAAGAACAAATTCTTTCAAAGAGATGTTCTATTTTTCTATCATTCCTCGATTGCAAAGATCAGTATCACCAATACTACCGCTAAGGGTATGATATGACATGCTAGTTGCTATAATGATGAGTCTGGTGTTATGCGTCACCCCGCAAATTCGTTGGCTTGAAAACACTGGACTATTCATATCCCGATTTTGCAAATTGAAATACGAAATGTGAGGTTGGGTTTGAGCACCGATGGTTTTCACCGTTTGGGCGATCGGAAAAACAATATTCGTCATGGTCGCTGATAGTGACACCGCATAATCTGCCCCCATGGTTGTGCATGAAAGAACAATTCATGTTTCGACGGTTTTGGTGTCTGGTCCTAAAATCCAAAGGATAATTTAGATGTCTTTTACAACCACTAATTCATGATTTGAACATGTTGTGGGAAAATGGGGTGAAAACGTATGATGTTGCTAGAAAGCAAAATTTTATGATGCGGGCTCCTTTAATCGGACCATTAGCGACTTTCCAGCCTTACTCAATGTTGTCTGGATGGAGCACCGCTAGAAGAACCGCTTGTCCATATTGTGCGAATACTCCGATGCCTTCACTTTAAGACTCGAGCCGCAAAAATGTGATTTGATAACCATCGTAAGTTCTTACATAGGGGACATCCATATCGTAGGAACAAGACCGCATTCATGAAGAATGTAGTAGTTATAGATGACCCACCGCCCATCCGAACAGTGAAATGCTTCTACAAGAAATTAATTGGGTGGGGTATCGGAAAGTGACAAGAGGGTGCCGAGGCCCACAACAAAAGATTGGATGGTGGTTGGAGGAAGAAAAGTATTTTTGGGATTTACCGTATTGGAGTACCTTTTTGATCCGACATAATTTGGATGTGATGCATTTTAAAAAAATGTGTTTGATAATTTGTTCTACACGGTGATGAATGTGGAAGGGAAAGCAAAAGACACAAATAAGTCTAGAGATGAATTTAATGAATATTGTCGTCGTCCCTCTCTAGAGAAATGTCAACGCATAGGAAAGTATCTCAAAGCTTGTTATTCACTTGATAAGAGTGAAAAAGATGATCTGTGCGTATGGGTAACCGAGTTGAAGTTTCCCGATGACTATGTGTCTAACTTGTCTCGATGTGTATACTGGAGCAAATTGAAGATGTTTGGGATGCAGAGTCATGGTTGCCATATGTTTATGCAGTAGACTACTCCCGATTGCTTTTCGTGAAACCCCGCCGCCGAATGTGTGGAAAACAATTATTGAACTTAGTTTGTTCTTTAGGAGTTAACTTCTACATCCATTACGCTTGAGAACATGGCTCGATTGGAAGCAAATATTCCAGCTTATATTGTGTAAGTTGGAACGTATCTTTCCACCTAGCTTCTTCAATTCGATGGAGCATCTGCTGTGCACCTTGCATACGAAGCAATGATAGCTGGTCCTGTGCAATATAGATGGATGTATCCATTTGAGAGGTAATTTATAACTCTAAATTATTTGATTACCTAAAGTAGTTATACTTTATATATAACAATTGATTCATTTAATTAGGTATCTTCACAATTTAAAGCTCAATATTGGTAACAAGGCGCATGCCGAAGCATCGATTGCAAATGCGTATTTAACGAAAGAGGCTTCAATATTTTGTTCCCACTATTTTGGCGATCACGTTCGACGAGGCGGCACAATGTACCTTGTAATTACGATGGTCGTAGGGAAGTACCCCAAGTAGCGAAAGGTACTGGCCCATATTTATACCTCCCGGTCGACATCTTGGAAAGATGAACAAAAGATGGATTGTAGATGAGGAGAAAAATACGGCTCATACGTACGTGTTCAATTGCAGCGAGTTGCAACCGTATATCGAGTAAGTTTATAACATTCAACTTCGTTAATTATAACGTTAATCCGTATATTAAATAATCAAACCCCCTTTTGTAGTATTTTTTCGAGAACCTCGCAAAAATTCCAACCGAACTCCCGAGGGCTGAACAAGATGATAGACTACAAGAGGAGTTTGCATCGTGGTTTGAACAACTTATAAAAATAAATAATATTCAAAATCGGTGGATACGTGATCTTTCTAGCGGTCCTTTGAGTTGTGTCACCACATACCCTGGATATTACGTGAATGGTTACAAATTTCAAACACGAGCTTATGGCTCATCCAAATCAACTTCAAATTGTGGAGTTTGTATCAAGGGTAAAAACTATGATGCAAATGAGAATGATTTTGCGGGATCCTTGAGGAAGTAGTGCAATTGGAATACCCGGACGTATTGAGAAAAATGTTGTTACGTTCAGTGTGAGTGGTTTGATCCATCCGTGCCAAATGGAACAAGAGTACATCCTCATTACAAACTTGTGGACGTTAATCAAAGAGGAAGATACGCCACTACGATCCTTTGCGTTAGCAAGTAAAGCCACTCAAGTTTACTATTGCAAGTACCCGGAAAGCGTAGACATGAATGGTTGGCCGTTTGCAAAATCAAACCGAGATCCTTGGTCAAAACCGTACAACGAATGAACAAGAGCTTCCCCTTTCAAGACGACCTTGAGTCTCAAATTAATGTTGTGCAAACAGATGATGATCCAATCATATTGATAGATGTCAACGGTGCACTAATTGATATTGAGAATAATGAAGAAGAAGAAGAAGAAGAAGAAGAAGAAGAAGAAGAAGAAGAAGAAGAAGAAGAAGAAGAAGAAGAAGAAGAAGAAGAAGAAGAAGAAAATGATGATGATGAGGAGGAGCTAAATTTAGACTTAGATGAATATTGAATATATAGTGTAATAATTATTTGTTATTGAATAATGTAATAATTATGTGTGTTTCATTTTAATGTTATATATATGATGAATTATTTGTTATTGAATAGTGTAATAATATGATTTTATTTAATTATTGTTACGTATGAATGGACCGTCTGGATCGAGGGGACCGTCCTGGGTCCAGGGATCATCTGGTCGAGCGCACTGCCTCGGGGTCCGTGGGTCGAGATGCCAGGTACTAGTACCAGCATTTCAATTATTCATCGGGAGGAAGAAGAAAAGGTGTCGACTCGACTCTTATGAGGACCATCCGGCTCCAAATTTCAATCGGGAGATCCTAGATATATGGATCTACAGGGGCACGCAAGTTAAATACTTGTGAATAATAAATTGTATCATATTTATATGTCTATTAATTTCGCGTGCTTATTCCCTTTTGCAGGTTGATGCCATCGAATACGGTATCCAAGACTATTCGAGAGATTATGTATCAACATATGGAGCTTGGCGCATTCACTTTCTCGGATGATATCTCCCGAGAGGTCTGAGACGCGTCTTGGGAGTCATTTCGTGTACATAATATTTTGTTAATCACTATTTAATTTTGATTAATTTATAAATTTTAAAGCTTATTGAGAACAATAATATTTTGTTTGACAGAGAGTAACTAGGCGGGACTCGCTGCTACGAACTCAACGGAGGTGTATGAGCCGTTCGTTCGTAGGGCGTGGAAAGATACATCGATATGCCGAACAATGTGAAAACGTTGTGGGTCACCAAGAAGAAGAAGCCTGGATGGAATGCAACCGCTTTTGATGCAATTTGCTCGAGTATTGGGATAAAGAAGACGTGAAGGCAAAGAGCGAGCGGTGTAAGAATAATCGACTATCGGAGCCCTGGAGGCCCTGCACTGCATCTCCGCCATAAGGGCGGATCCCTGAGCAGCCGAGTTTGCATATGACTTTGTAAGTAATTTTTAATGCTAGTTAGATTAAACACATTGTTCTAATTAAATAAATACGTAAGAGGACTCATGGACGGCCCGCCATCGATCGAGACATAGTGGAGCATTACCACTATTATGGTGAAGGGGAGTACACCTACGGGGTTATTAGTGACACACTTGTAATTATTTTCATTTTATATTATGTATTAATATAAAATGATATATATATATATATATATATATATATATATATATATAATATGTCTATTTTTATAATCTAAAATTGTAATTGTGGAAATATTCGTGACAAAGATGAAGTACAAGAGATGACCTCCCACTGCCTCACTTCTCCGAGGGGTCGAGTTGCGAATCCCAACCTCGACTTATCCTGGTTGTATGTCAATTCCGTTGGAAAACAACACACGGGCGTGTTCGAGTCTTGGTCAATCGGGTAAGTCCAGACGCATCCCCTCCGGCTCTTGCTCATCGAGTACTCCTCCTATTGGCACCTACAACCAACTGATGTCGACCGGCTCCAAGAGGAGCATGAGAGGGTGCGGGAGTAGATGAAGCGAAGAGAGGCGGCTTTGAGAGAGGAGTTGACGGCGAACATGCAACGTCAAATTCAGGAGCTATTGCAGGGATGCAGTGGCTCCTTACCCGGTGGTGGTATTCCTCCACCTGGTCCGAGTGGTTCTCATCACCATCCCGTGGGTCCCGGGGTTCTAGGCGGCGCTAAATTCATTATTTGTGTTTAAAACTATGAATTTTTCGAATGTTGATTAAGAATTTATGAATTTTAAATGTTTACGAGTATGAATTTTAATTGATTAAGATGATGAATTTTAATTATTTAAAGTATTAATTTTAATTGTGTAAGAGTACATATTTATACACATGATAATATAGTTGACAATTTAATTGAATATATATGTGATAATAATAACAATTATAGACATGATAATATATATATATATATATATATATATATATATATATAATAATGTATATGATAATTATAATAATTATAATTATAATAATTGAATATATATGTGATAATAATAATAACAATTATAAATGATAATATATATATATATATATATATATATATAGTGAATATATATATGATAATAATAATAATAACAATTATAAATGATAATATATATATAGTGAATATATATAGTATACAATTTAATTGAATATATACATATATTAATAATTATAAAATGATAATATATATAGTAAATATAGTATACAATTTAATTGAATATATATATGTGATAACAATTTAATTGGATATATAGTATATAATTTAATTGAATAACAATTATAAATTAAATATATAAGATATTGAATATAATATGATATTAATATATTTAAAAGCAATTTAAAAGCAAAATCATATTGAATGATTAGCTTTGCCCAAACGGTAAAACACCTAAGCCTCTCTCTCGGAGGTCGCGGGTTCGAAACTGCCTCCGCGAAATAAATTCGCCACCAGTCCGCCAGCTCTCGCCGCGGCTAGGCGTGGGTTCGATACCCCCGGCCGCAATTTTTTTATTAGGTTGAATAATAGCGTGGGGCGAGACGAGGCCCGCCTCGCCAACAAGCCCTCGCCAATTCCCTTGCCAACCGGCCTCGCTAATTCCTCGCCAACCGGCTCGCCGGATCCTCGCCACTTGCCTCGCCAAATTCCTCGCCGAGTCGCCTCGCCAAATCCTCGCCAATCTCCTCGCCAAGTCCTCGGCAATTAGCGAGGGCTGCTGCCCTCGTAAGCTAGCGAGGGCGGGACGAGTTAACGAGGAGCTTTTAGAGAGCGCAAGCTTCCCTCGTTAAAACCCTCGCCAACCTTGCCCTCGCCAATTCCCTCTTTAACCCCCTCTCCAAAATGACTTTTTTATAGTGTTATTCATGGTGGGAAAATGATTAGGGGCAAATTTGAGCATTTCTCTTGATTTCTAATGTTATGTGATTAAAGCATAATCTTAATGTGTAATTTTGTGGGATAACAATCCAGTTATTGTGAAATGAAGAGTAAATTAAATCACCCCGGCCATGTCGAATCTACGTGCATGTGTATGCTGGAAGTGAAAGTTCGTTAAAAGGAACAACTAGCAATGAAAATAAAGCACCTTTTGGGCATGACAAAGGAAAAGTGATGGTTGAATTCAATATTTTTGTTGTTGGTCTGAAGTTGTATTTGCTGTTTTTTTTTATTTGTATTAAAAGTGAACAAAACAAGTATTTTGTGTTATGAATGTATTGGACAGGTATTTTGTTTGGTTTATGTATGAACTAGCAAGGAAAACAAATTGTTGTTTGTTGTTGGTTTTTGGTGTATTGTTAGTTGCTTAATTAACAAGTTTTTGTCCAAATTGTAAGGACTTATCTTCATATGTATGATGTGGCTTGTTTCATTATAAAAACACCACTAATGGCCTCCAAATTCAGACAAGCTTATAACTTATAAGAGCACCTTTATCGGTGACTTTATGCCAATGTCACAATTAAAAAACTAAAAAAATAAATTATAAAATAATAGAGGGGATGCAACCTGAACCTACCGTGACGTGGGTCGACTGAACAGCCTAAAGTCACCACAATGTCACCAATGAAATTGACCAAATACTGACAAGTGTCGATTTTTAATGGGTGAAATTATATTTTATTTGAATAAAACTTAAATTGTTCATATTGTGGATATTATATATTTAACAAACAAAAATTTTATATCATAATTTATCTTTTTATTGATCTAAATAGAGATCAATATTAATATATTTTAAAGCACAATAGAATATTCTTTATTTTTTTCTTCTAATTTAACCGTTTCTCTCTTAATCTCCATCATTTTCTATTGTTAATCCAAATAATCTAAATTATTTTTCAAACTTTCAAAAATATTCACTTCTAGCATTTTTCATATTTGTAATTTAGTATTTCACACATCTATTTCTAGTTTGATTTATTTCTTTTCAATTTTGCATTCCAAATCTTGTATAATATTTATAGTTCATTCACTCTTTTCAAAAAATTATTTATAATTTTTTCCCTCTACCTCCAAATCGCTTATAATTTTTCTTCTAAAAATATAAATAATAAAAAGATTTATTACATGTATTGTAATATATTTTTAAGATATTGTCTAAATTCTTGCTACCATTGATAACTCGGGTCAATTACACATCCCACTACAATCCTAACACTCTTATTACTACCAACTACAATCTCAATTATAATTACTCTCAGCTACAATATTATAGGTCAAACTTCCAATTATACCCTTCCTTACCACTTTTTAAATTTTCCTTTGGGTTCCAAAGAATTTGTACGGTTCCAAAGAATACAATTTGTACTGCTCATTGATTTGAGTTCTTTTTGGCTTCCCGAGGAAGTGAGCGTTGTTTTTCGCTTACTTTCATCACTAAAAAAATTAAAAAAAGGGACTCCGTTACTTCTTCCTCCCCAAAATCATCATCACTATTTTATTCTATTACTTTACATTTGTTTGAGAATTCAAGTAATTCAAAATCATCACGCATGAATCAAAATTAGTACAACCAACTATTTGATTCAAATACTTTACATTTATTTTGGAATTCAAATAAGATTGTTCCCTGCAAATAAGATTGTCATGTGCGTAAAAATATGAAAAAATTATGTTGCGGTATGTGCGTAAAAATTGCACATGTGCGTAAAAATACGTAAAAATGGTGGATTCCTTACATCGGACTATCCAAAATAAACGCAAAAATTCACGGAGTACCCGTACTCCATCGAGACAAGAATTTTTTCGGATCTGCCACAACCGCCGCATCACCGCCATACCCATACCCATACACAAATTAAATAGATCGGCCTCAACATCACCGCCACCTCCCACGTATCCGACGCCGTCGCCGCCATCTCCCACAGATCCGATGCCGCCGCCGCATCACCGCTGCCGCCGCCATCTCCACGTATTCGACGCCCGCCGCGCCATCTCCCACGGATCCGACGCCATCGCCGATGTAGCCCATCGCCGTTGCGCAGACTCCTAACCTTCGCCGCCTTCACGCCTTCACAAAGCGAGGTGCACCGCCTTCATGAAATCTTGTCACGGTAGTGCGCCGTCGCCGCCCGCCCGCCTTCGTCTTCGTCGGGCGCACGAAGACCGCCGCGGTTGAGAGAACGAGAGAAAAAGAGAGATGGATAGAAGGCCGCCACCGCCGTCGATCTGTGGGTGCATCTCACTGCCCGTGCCGCTAAGAGAAAAGAGAGGGCGGTGGGGCGGTGGGTGGTGGGCGGATTTGAGAGAGAGAGAGAGAGAGAGAGAGAGAGAGAGAGGGCGACGACCGAGAGAGAGAAGGGTGGGGGAGAAAATGAGAGATAAATGAGGGTTTTGGTAATTAAATGTGGGAAAGGGTATTTTGGGTAGGAATTGTAGTGGGTAGTAATTTTTAAAAGTATTGTAGTGGGTAATCATTTTTGCTCTAATATTGTAGTGGATAGTCATTTTTCCTTGATAAATTTATCATTAAAATTAAACATTTTAATATAAATTAAGTAGTATCTAATAATATTTAATATATTTTTAAGATATTTATCTTTCCATTAATAAAATAATTAACAAAATTTAAAATTTGGAGGTGTGTTGACTGTTATTTTTAACTAAATAAAGAAAATATACTTTTTTAATAAATATTAATATCTTAGCAATTTCGACAATATTTTATCCCCTATGAGCGGGAACAATCAAAACTTCCTTCAAATTTTAACAAAAGTCTACTTGTTTAATTTAAATTAATTAAATGAATATATTGATAATTTTATAATAAAATTTTTTGATAAGAAATATTATTTTGTTTTTTATAATAATGTTAATCGAACTCTATCTAAATTTTTTTGGCTCAGTTACACACTAATATGGATGTATATATTTTCTATAAGATTGACTATAGTGGAAAGTTATGCCATGATCTTATGTTAAATATTATTATTTTTTCATTTATATTGACCACATGCAGATTTAGGATTGAGTGACCGATTTTGGGACTTGGACTGATTCATTATTTAAAACCCGCGACAATATATGTGATGCATTATCTTTGTTTTTAATTATTCAATCATGATAAGTAGGCAGATTTCACGACATCATACTCTTTTTGCACCAAATTCACCGTTTACTAGTGGGGAGCTTTGATCGAAGTTAAGGTTAAATTTCGTACAGATTAATCAATCTCAAAAATTGATTGCATTTTGTGAATTTCAAACAACGAATTTAGAAAGAGCATACTCCTAACTCACTCCTCTAAGTTGACAACCTATGGTTTACTCATTTTACTTTTATTATTTTTATTTATTTAGTTTAATAACATTTGGGCATATTACTTTAAGATGCTCCTCTGGTTTATTTTGAGGGTTATCAATGGATAATTGGGAATAAAAAGATATTAGACATAAAATGGTCTCATAAGGCCTGAGAATGTTTGAGGAAGAAGAATTAGCTAGGTAGAAGAGAGTGGATGGGGAAGAGAGAAGAGTATTATTTTCGAACACAAGGCTCCTTGCTTTCTACATGATGACGACAACCTCGTACGCACACCCTCTGCTTCACATCCAATCGAGATTACCTTACATGTGTTGCTTGTGCACTTTCGGCAGAGACGACGAAACTTAACATTCTTTTGCCTCAAAATACCGTCATAAAAGACAGTAAAATCTGTTGGAGAATTGGAGATGAGTATAATTCAAATTAATGATTTAATTAAAGATTTTTAAAGGTGTAAAACTAATTTTTATCCCGATTCCACCACTCAATTTTGAGTGTTTATTAGTTCATCGTGTAGTGGGTTGCACAAGCTTCATGATGGTATATAATACAAGAGTAAACCAATTTTCGGTGTGAATGATAAATTAACGTAAAATTATATTTTTGTAGTATTAAGTTCTGAAAATTAAAATTCAACCTTGTCTATAGAGCTGATTACACTCTATAAGGTTATGACTGATTTATTTCTATTAAAAAAATTTCCTCTAATATTGTAGTAATAGATTGAATGAGCTCTTGACTAAAGCTAATGAGAAGTGAATTGAGTCCTTGATTTAAGTTAATGGGGAGTGAATTGAGACTCCTTACATCTATAAATAATCTTCAACCCTCACAATTGAATCATACTATCACCATCTTACTCACTTAAATTTTTTTGCATATAGTTTACAAGGGTTCTAGTTACAAAGGACTCGTTGCTTCCGAGAGCCGGTGATAGGACGTTGTACCTTGAGAACTCGTTGCTCTTGAAGGTCTGAAGGATATAGACGAGCAAATCGAGTTTAAGGGCAAGTAGTTTGCTACTATCTCTTCCTCGGATTTAATCCAAATTATTATTTTCTTTATTCTCGTTTTTATTTTATTTTCTGAAAATAAAAAAATCTATTTTACTTTAATCCTTAACAATCTTAAACTCTATTTATTGTTTTAAGAAATTTACTTGGTAGAGCTATCAAACCCCATAAAATAAAAACCTTGTGGGAGAGAGTAATCCTCCATTACTGAAATTTCTAGGAGATATGCCATTTAGGACTCATATGTTTTGAGGTATTACATTTTGAGTGATTAGTGAAACATGTGATACATTTGACTTTTTGTGTGTGATATATTTTATTAAATTATACAAATCAAATGTTTCTTAATATATATTGCAACATAGTTTAACATGAGTCATAATATTTGTAAGTGATTGTATTGAAAATTAATTCATGTGATAAATTAAAATTTTACAATTATACTCCCATTTACTATTTTTTAAAAAATAAAAAATAGATATTTTTGTCAATTAACTTTGTATTAAATGGATGATTATTTTAATACCTCATAAAGTGAGAGATCCATTTTCACTAAAAATGGGAAAACCTATACTAGACTTTCGTATTTTTGTGGGCCATAGGTATTACAAATTAACAATAACAAATACTTGAATTTGAAGGAAAACAAACTATATCCCTATTAATCACTCAAAATAAACATGTGCTTAGAGGAAAACATTCAATCTGATTAAGAGTATTTTATTTTGGGGTTATATTACAGAAGCCAAAACAGGACAATTAATATGATAATCACTTTATACAGCACATTCATTTTTTTATATATATATATATATAAACATGCATGCTTTTAATTTGTAAACATGAGATTATTTGTAAAACCATGATATAACTGTGCTTTAAAATTGATGTTCATAGCTTCGTAAATACTATTAATAATTATTCTTTTTGTGTATAGATGACGAGTAACACCGAAAATATCAACGTCACTTCCGGCAATTCCGACAATACCAACACCACTCCGGTTAACACTTTAACTGCTCCAGTTAATACAAATACTACATTGGTAATGATTTTTCCTACACTTGCTACAAGCGGTAATGAGACCATCTTGCAATCTGTTGTGCCTCTTGTGCCATCACAACCTATCCAAGTTGGCCAGTTTGACCGACCAGAAAAGTTTAAGGGTGGTAACAACTTCAATTTGTGGAAAGAAAAAAATGATGTTTTACCTTACCACCTTAAAGTTGATCCGCTATGTCACTAAGGACAAACCTGAGGAGGATAAGAATGATCTTAAATCAGTTGCCACTGTCCAGGCATGAAATAACTCAGACTACATGTGCCGCCACAGTATACTGATGAGCTTAGACGACTCTCTTTACCAAAGTTCTTATGAGAAAAAACTACAAAAGATCTTTGCGAGTCTCTAACTATGAAGTGTACTGTGGACGCTGACGGTGCAAAAAAATTTATGGCTTCACGTTTCCGTTATTACAAAAATGGTGGATAGCAAACCAGTTCTTAAGCAAGCTGGATAATTTCAACGGATCTATTATGATCTAGCCGCAGAGGGCATGTCAATCAATGAAACACTTCAAGTAGCTTTGATGATCGAAAAACTTCCTCCTTCTTGTAGTGATTTCCAAGCATTATTTGAAACACAAAAAAGCCATGTCACTTGAAGATTTGATCTTAAAACTAAGGATCGAGAATGATGTAAGAAAAATAACAAGAAGACAAATTGGTGGTGGTTTGATTTCTGAATCAAACGTTGTAGAAGTCGAGAGCTCTAAAGCTAGGGGCAAGAGAAAATGTCCTAATGATTCCAATGTCCCTAATTCGAATAAGAAGTTCATTGGAAATTGCTTTGTGTGTGTGGGAAGAAAATCAAACATAAAGCAAAGGATTGTCCAAATCGTGTGGACAATCAAAATGACAATCGAAACCAGAGACAAAATGCGAATGGTGGAAGTAAAGGGAATGATCGAACCCGTGGCAACAATAAGAGAGGTGCTCAAGCCCATATGGCCAAAGACGGTTTTCTAAAGTCTCAATTAGAGGATATGCATCTGAGTGCAGCAGTAACTAAAGTGAATTTGGTTGGAGGAAACTCCAAGGAATGGTGGATAGACACGGGGGCCACTTGACATATTTGTGCCAATAAATGGATGTTCAAGACTTACCAATCTGTGGATGGGGAGGTCTATTATACGGGAAATTCTGCAACTTCGAAAGTGGAAGGGAAAAGAACGGTGGTCCTGAAAATGACTTTAGGAAAAAAGTTGACGCCGATAGACGTGCTTCATGTACTCGAGATCCACAAGAATCTCATCTCGGGAATTATGCTAGACAAGAAAGGCTTGAGACTTATCTTTGAACATGATAAATTTATACTCACTAAGAGTGGGACTTTTGTGGGAAAAAAGTTAATTAGATGATAATTGATTTAAAATGAATGTAACGATTGTACTTTCGGGACTCGAGCCTTGTGTAATAAATGTAATCGGGCCACCACAAGCTCGGTCGAAAAGACATGTGCCCGTGAGGCAAATGAAAATATTAATTTTGCTTACTCGCTAAATCTTTTAATTTATGGCATGGTAGACTAGGTTACGTAAATTTTAAAAGTTTACAATAAAAGATTAATTACTTTGAACTTACTACCAAAATTTAACATTGATAAAAATTACAAGTGTGAGACTTGTGTGGAAGCTAAGTTATATAAAACTCCTTTCCAATCTATCAAGAGAAGTTTAGAACCTTTGGACTTAATACACACGGATGTGCGCGATCTAAAGAGGTGGGAAAAATTATTATTCCATAAAGAGGTGGGAAACATTATTTTATTTATTGATGATTGCACTAGATATTGTTATGTTTACTTAATGAGAAGTAAAGATGAAGCACTTGACATATTCGTGCATTATAAAATAAAAGTTTAAAATCAACTTGAAAAAATAATAAAATCGTTAAGAAATGATAGAGGTGGTGGATATGAATCACCTTTTGCATAATTGTGTGCCGAAAGTGGCATTATTCATCAAACAATCGCATCGTATTCTCCACAACAAAATGGAGTTGCGGAACGAAAAACAGAACCTTGAAAGAAATGATGAATGTAATGTTAATTAGCTCTATGGCACCCCGTAACTTGTGGGGGAAGAATTACTTTCTGCAAATTATATCCTTAACAGGTACCTCATAAAAGACTAAACAAGACACCTTATGAATTATGGAAGGATCATGTACCTTCTTATAAATTTATCAAGGTTTGGGGATTTTATGTTTGTGATGGATTGTCACATCCTAATTTAGAAAGTCCTTATAACATGACTAAACAAGAGCGGAAATAATTAGAGAATAACATTTAAAAGCTGTTTTGCTAGATATATAGCTAGGTTAAATTTCCAACGAAATAAGTTTTAGAAGTTTATTGATAGAGATGTGACAACTATAAATTGAATTAGTTCAACTCTAATGCAAAAATGAACATTAAAAAGATAAATAAATAAAATATCTTATTTGGCATGCACCGCATCCACCGTCTCACCACGGCAACTCCCTCAATCTGAAAAAAATTATTAAGAATATCGGGATGAACAAACCACTAACTCGGTGAGGTCCCTTTGTCACATTTAAATATCACACGTAAATAAAATTATCAACTTACATAACATTCATACTCAATACTTATTTCTTGACTAAACCAATGATCCGCCGACTATACCAACAATGCGGCTAAACCAATGATGCACGGTTTCCGTAAATAACATGCGTTAACGAATGACTAGAAAAATCATAACATGCGTTAACGAAAATCATAGTAAATCATAACGTATGATGCGACAAACAACAATTAAATTCACATAAATATTTAAAGGTAACAAAGTAAATACATAAGTAAGAAACCTTACTTTTTTTTTTGATCGGTAAATGTTAGTTGTTAGTGGTTAGAGTTAGTTCGCCAAGTCTCCTACAAATCCAAATTCTCCAAGTCTCCTTATATCTCCCACTCCAATTCTTTCCCGAAGGGAATCGAACCCAGTCTCCCACTTAAGTGAGGAGCCCGGTGGCCAAGTGGGCTATGCCCCTTGGTTAAGAAACCTTACTTTACGCCTTGATTATCCTTAGTAAATGTTTTAGTGCGAGACCTCCTTGGCACCTAAAACAATAATTAATAAATTTTGTCTTAGTATTATAGTTATTAAACGAGTAAGCCTTAGTTCTAACTTTATTTTTAGATATGTTAGTATTATTATTAACCTATTTAACATCATAATACTAAAATAAATCAATAAAATAAAGTAATTAGAAAAATAACTCTCTAGAAATGAGAACACATATCCTACTGTTTGCGAACATAAAAAAAAATTTATTATGAAAATAAATATAATATTAACAAAATATTAATAAAATAGGCAACACAAACCGCCACCCAAAACAGATAGGCAACGCAAGTTTGCCAAACTCCATCTCCTTTTATTATTATTATTATTATTATTATTATTATTATTATTATTATTATTATTATTATTATTATTATTATTATTATTATTATTATTATTATTATTATATATATATATATATTTTAAAAACTAACAGTGGAGTATAGATCTACATAGACGGACACAAATATGTAATTGCAAAACCAGGAAAGGGTCTCTTTCCTTGCATGAAGAGGAAGAAAAGTATGCTTCAAAGAATTTATTTCACTCATCCGATGAATTAGAAAAAAAAATCAAACGTAGGCGAGCCGATGCATAGTTAAAGTAAATTAAGAAATTCTAAAGATCATAAATAAATTTGAGGATTTAACATAACGATCGGTTGAATTGGTAACAACGAATAAAAGTGTATTGTTGCAATACTTAAAACAGGAAAATAATCTACAAAGGAAATACTAAGACTAAAAGGATTTACTAAATTAAAGAAGATGAGGGTAGAAGTTGTTACCGAACAACAATGATGAGAGACGAAATACTTTCGATGTTTCAAAGAGAAAACTTGAATTTACGTGAATAAGCGAAAATAATTTTTATCGGTTTTCTTAATAAACAATCGTGTATTTATAATATTTTTGACAGAATCGTGTATTCATAATAAATAATAAAGTGGGAGATATATTTTTGTTGAGATAAAAAGGGAATTTGGATCTACGAAATTTCACACTTAAAAGATAAGATTTTTAATTCAAGATTTGAAAGAAAAGGAAGAATAAAAATCGGCACTTTTTTTTTTTTTTTTATAAAAGAGAGAGATATTTCTTTGTCGAGAAAATCTTGTTATAGCTAACTACGTTGTTGATACTTATTTATTTTATTAATATTAATATAATTATTAATCTTATAAACTCTTTCAAAAATAACAAAATAAAAAATAAAATTATTAGTAATTATCATTATAGTAGTAACTCATGCAAAAATTAATTTACTTATGGTGATTAATACTTTTGGGTGTTACATCCTACCCCTTTAAAGAAATTTCATCCTCGAAATTTAGTAACTTACCTTTAACTTGAACGAGGACAGGTCATGTGCCCTATGCCCCGACTTTTTGCACCAAGCATTTGCCTTGTCCTACTAGACATTCTCCCAGTGATTCCTTCCACAAGTCTTACATATTGGTTTTTCGCCGTGGTGCACCGCCTTGAATTCTCAAATTTTCATCCTAACCCTCGGTGTTAGAATCTTCCCATTTTCTTTTTCCCAACAAATTCTCCTCCATTTGCTTCGGAGCATCCATAGCAGGACTCGCGGCGACCTCTTCAAAGACGCTTGTAAGTTTCGGCCAAGGTAGTGAGTCCTTGACCCGACACATTCCCGATCTCGGAGCGCAGTCCATTCTGAATCTCTATACTTTCTTGAGCTCGGTGTCTACTAGGTGTTGGGCGAACCGACTAAAATCTCTAAACTTTCGTTCATATTCCGCTACAGTCATGTTGTCTTGCTTGAGTTGAAGAACTCGGTTTCCCTCACGAACTCCGAAACAATGGTGGATAATATTTTTCCGTGACTATCTCCCTAAACCGCGCCCAAGTAAGATTCGCACGTTCAAGGTGGCCTCATACACCGGTAGGAAGTCCACCAAATTCGTGTGTCTTCTTTTAGTGGTTCATATTAGAAAATCCTACGTCCACTCTCCTTCTCCAACTCAAAGAAGGGTCTCTTCTTACTTTTTGCTTACTTGCTTCCTTCTCGATTACAGATTATAGTGGTGAAGATTCAACTCTTCAAATCTACAAACTTCCTTGTAATCAAATCTTCTATTCTAAGATTACGGTGCGAGAATATTATCATGTAGAAGGAATTACAATAAAGTGTTCTCTAAACACTTAGAAAAATATCAAAATATCAAATGTGACTTGCTATGAGTGCTTCTTGAATTATGTGAATCTCGGAATGTGCAAAAGTCCCTCGAGTAATGTGCTTAGGCCTATTTATAAACCTATAAGACAGTTAGTTTGTTGTAACAAAATCTAACCTCTTAACTATCGTGAAAACTAACTTGACCTCAGTGACCTTCTTGAGTAATTTGTCAGTGACTTAGTTGAAATCTGTCTTTCTTATTCTACTTAGATGATTTCTACTTCGTCCGAGCTCTTCATTATTTTCTTTATCGAATAACTTCTTCAAGGAGTTCTAACAAGTCCAAGAATTTCTAGGTTGTTTTCCTTTTGACATGCATCACATTTAACATCATTAGAAAGTAACTTTTCGTGCAATCCTTTGACAAGATTTTTCCTGGCAATCAAGTTCGAGATGACTAAGCCTTTTGTGCCATAACCAGGTGAGATCATCTCCACCCTTAGCAACCGTAGGTATCTTTAGGGCAATCAAGTTAAAGTTGGCCACATAAACATTACCATGTCGAAGCCGATTAACAAAACCTTATCTCGAAAGGCCGTCTGAAATGTCACACTTATCTTTAGAAAATCTAACATTGAACCCTCTATCACATAATTGGGAAATAAATAATAAGTTGTGCTTCAAACCTTCAACAAAATATACCTCACGAAACACCTGAACATCTCTAATAATTAAGGTTCCAACACCTCTGGTGCAGCCCACGATTGTTGTCACCAAAGAGCACCCTAGGACCATCAATACTCGAAAATTTGAAAGCGAGCCTCTTCTCACATGTCATATGCCGAGAACAACCACTATCAATGCACCCAGATTGTTGCAAGAATTTCTTCTTTGGAAGATGGTCCTTGATGTTCCTATAAAATAAAATTATGTAAGAGGTACCCTAGTGATCTTGGGTCCTTTTTGGTTAATTTTACACTTTGGTATCCAGAGAAACACATCTAAGTTCTTTAAAACAAGAGATTGCAGTTTACAACCATATCCTGTCTACTAATACAAGGCTATCAAGATCTATTTTGTTCGGTGATCTTTGGTTATAGTCTTATATTTAGGTAAAAACAGATATGATTTACTTCTGCCATCAAAGCTGTTATACTTGAGATGAGTTTTAGACTTGATCTTTAGTTCAGCCTTAGGAACATTTCTCTTCATTTGATCTTTCTTTGTAGATCGATCGGATGAGTTTACTAGTTCCTTTGGTTTCCAAGGACCAATTATAACCTCATCTTGAGTATTAGTTGCTTTGACAAAAACTCCTGGTTTTACAGGATCATTCTTTTTGTTTCTATCAAAATCCAAATCAGTCTTATCACAAGCTTTTTGTGAAGTATTGAAAAATTTTATCTATAGTTGATTGTGAGTTATTAAGATGTCCTAACTTAAGACTTAACTTTGTTGGTTTTCTTAATTCTCTCATTTTCACTATAAATATTTGACAAGTTAAGTTTTAAAGTACTTAATTCTTTTTCCAACTCATTGTACTTCTCGGATGAGGAGTCGGTAGAAATCTTAAGCTTGCATTCCCCATTGAATGAGTCATCGATTCTCACTAATCCTAGTCCGAGTTTCCTTGGTTAGATTTAGAATTTGATCTTTTAAACTTAAATTCTCAATCCCTATCTGCTTGTAGGCATTTAGAGATGTTTCCGAGATCCTTGAGAAGACTTTGATCACAGATTGGTCATTATCCGAAACCGACTTATAAGATTCATTCTCGGAAGATGAGTAGTAGTTTACTTCTTTTACCATTAGGCAGATTTCATTGTACGATCCAAAATCGGATGATGAGGATGATGAAGATGACTTTCTTGACTCTTTCTCTTCGGCAAGAAGAGCTCTCACGATCTGCGAAGCGTTTGTCCCTCTTTTTCCTCTTCTCCTCCCTTTCCTTGGGAGTTAGTGAAGACAATCATAGCTATAGTGCCCTAGATTGTTACATGTGTAACAAGTATCACCACGTTCGGATGCTGGGGCTACCATAACTCTTCTTCATAGGAGACTTGTATCTCCTTGTCCGACCTTTTCTTTTGTCATCATCTGTTGTTTCTACACCATCTTTCCTTCGAGATCTCGACCTCGATCTATCCCTCCATGCAAATCTAGACTTGTTACGTTTGTATTTCATCTTAAGACGATCATACTTTTTCGTCAACAAAGCCATCTGTTCCTTCAAAGAGAGATCAGCTCCCTTTGACTCCATAATAGGTTTTTCTTCCCTGTTGACAAATGCTACAGCTTTTGTAGAGTCTTGGACTCTGTTTCGTCCTCCTCGTCCTCAACCTGGATATCAAACTCATACCCTTTCAAGTGAGAAAATAGAGTATAATGATTCATAGATGATAAGTCCTTAGTAGCTTTAATCAGTTACCTTTTTCTCTCCAACGTTTTGTCAAAGATCTAAGGATTTTATTATTAATCTCGTTTTCGGTATAAGTTTGCACGGATGCAGTGGCTCTATTAATCAAATTGGTCATTCTCATGTCCAATTGATCAATAGATTCACCCTCTTTAATTTTAAACATATCAAATAAATGGAGAACAACTTGCGACTTGTTCTCTTTCACTGGTCTGTGCCTTCGCACATATCGGCTAGGGTACCCCACATCCGCTTGGCGCTTTACACTTCTTGATCTTCTCATACCATTCTCGGTGAGAGTCACAATATCTCGTTTCTTGCTATCCGATCCATATTGTAGACTTTTCTTTCATCATTAGACAATTGAGATACTTTCTTTTCCACTCAAGCACGGGATTACATTTGTTTGCTCCATCACTCACACCTCCATGGTAAAACTTGATAGGTCCTTCAGAGAGAACATCTTCCATTCGAGGATGGATAGACTTGAGATGGTTTTCCATTCGAATTTTCAATAATCATAGTCTTCGATCTCAAAATCTGGAGGACTCTTAACCTTTCTATCAACACTGGGAGACATGGTTAGTAGTAGACAACAATATATCAAACAAAATATTATCAAGAACATATCTAGATCGAGAAATTGAATGAATAACACGTTTCGACCAAAAGATATATCAAGAACAGTTTTAACACTGCTCTAATACCACTTGTTGGTCCCTGGGATTGAGTCGGATCTACTAGAAATAATCTAGAAGGGGAGTTGAATAGATTATTTATATTTCTCATGAAATTCGGATGAACTACTCAAACCGATCTTCCAAATTTTTGAGAGTACCTAGCGAGAAACAAATTATACTCAATCCTTTAAGAATAGATCTAAAAAGCTTCTTGATCGATTTTGAAATCACAAAGTAATCAATATAAATTAAAAACAGAAAGTAAAGAACACAAGGTTTATAGTGTTTGGATTGGAAAATCCTATGTCCAGTCTCTTCTCTAACTCGAAGAAGGGTCTCTTCTTATTTTCTTGCTTACTTGCTTCCTTCTTGATTACAGATTACGGTGGTGAAGATTCAACTCTTCAAATCTACAAACTTCCTTTAATCTAATCTTCTAATCTAAGATTACAATGTAGACTATTATCGTGCAAAAGGAATTACAATAAAGTGTTTTCTAAACACTTAGAAAAATATCAAATGTGACTTGCTATGAGTGCTTCGTGAATTATGTGAATCTCGGAATGTACAAAAGTCCCTATAAGGAATGTGGTTAGGTCTATTTATAAACCTATAAGACAGCTTAGTTTGTTGTAACAAACTCTAACCGCTTAACAAACTATCTTGAAAACTAACTTGACCTCGGTGACCTTCTTGAGTAAGTTGTTTGGTGACTTAGTTGAACTCTGTCTTTCTTATTCTACTCTGCTGATTTCTACTTCGTCTCGAGCACTTCATTATTCTCTCTATTAGATGACTTCTTCAAAGGTTGTCTTCATATAACCTTTGAATGTAAATCCTCGGTGATGGCCTTGCTCACTTAGTCGAAATTCTAACTAGTGAAACGACTACCTCATTATTCTATACATTTTCATTTGGTCATCCTACTTTACATGAGCTCAACTAATTTATACATTTTAACTCATCAAAACTAAATTCTGATCTAACATCGTCTTATTTTTAAGTGAATATTTCCCTAAACCGAGCCCAAGTGAGATTCGCACGTTTAGCGATTGGCCTCATACGCCGGTAGAAAGTCCACCAAATTCGTGCATCTTCTTTTAGGCTGGAAGACTGCACATGCTACCTTACGTGTGTCGGTGCACATAATCAGTTCTAGTATGCTCTCCAATGCATCCAGCCACTCTTCTAGAGCAGACGGTACCTCTCGTCCATTAAAGACATGCTTAAACTTGTGGAATTGCTCCACCACCTAGAGGTGGTTTTTCGGGCTTCTTTGGTCTTGTGGTGTTTTTCGGGAGGCATAATCCTATATGGGTTCTATTGTTTTAGATAAACACTTCATGGTAATCAAAATCTAACCAAAAACCACTAGACCATTCAAATACTTAAAACATAATTCACAAACTATTCAACTACCGATTCCTATTTGAATTCATTCCTACTACTGTCCATCTTATCTATCAATCATCATAGTTATAAACATTCAATCTTATACAATTAATCATATTTATTGTATCATAGTCAACATAGCTAATAATTTATGTGATCAACCTTTATATGATCAAATGGTAACTTAGTGAATAACTTTCTTATCATACCTCGGAGTTGTAGCGGTGGGCGGTGGCGGATGCCATAAATTATAAATGATGAATGCATGAATTTTTTTTTTTCAGACTCTAAAAGAATTTTTTTAAAGACTCTAAAGAGATTTTTTTTTCAAGTCTACAAGAATGTAGACTGCTCACGATACCACACTTTGTCACATCTTAATTTTGAAAGTCTTTATAACATGACTAAACAAGCAATGAAATAAATTAGAGAATAACATTTAAAATTGTTTTGCTAGATATATAGCTAGGTTAAATTTCCAACGAAATAAGTTTCAGAAGTTTATTGATAGAGATGTGACAACTATAAATTGAATTAGTTCAACTCTAATGCAAAAAGGAACATAAAATAAATAAATAAGTAAAATATCCTATTTGACATGCACCGCATCCACAGTCTCACCACAACAACTCCCTCAATCTGAAAAAAATATTAAGAATATCGGGATGAGCAAACCACTAGCTCAATGAGGTCTCTTTGTCACATTTAAATATCACACGTAAATAAAATTATCAACTTACATAATATTCATACTCAATACTTGTTCCTTAACTAAACCAAGGATGTGCTTTGGCTATACCAACGATGCGTTGGCTAAACCAATGATGCACGGTTTTTCGCAAATAACATGCGTTAACGAATGACTAGAAAAGGTATAACATCGTTAACTAAAATCATAGTAAATCATAACGTACGATGCGGCAAACAACAGTTAAATTCACATGAATATTTAAAGGGTGACAAAATAAATACCTAAGTAAAAACCTCACTTTACGCCTTGATTATCCTTAGTAAATGTTTTAGTGCGGACCTCCTTGGCACCTAAAATAATAATTAATAAATTTTGTCTTAGTATTATAATTTTTAAATGAGTAAGCCTTAGTTCTAACTTTATTTTTAGATTTGTTAGTATTATTATTAACCCATTTAACATCATAATACTAAAATAAATCAATAGAAAAATGACTCTCTAGAAATGAGAACACATATCCTACTGTTTTGCGAACATAAAAAAAAAAATCATTATGAAAATAAATATAATATTCAAAAAATATTAATAAAATAGGCAACATAAACTACCACCCAAAATAGATAGTGATAAGTAGAAAATTATGCATAGTTTTATTAGTAAAAAGTGTGATTATTTACACTTGATTAGGTTAACAAATGCATATTTTCAAACTTATGATATTTAATAGTTGGATTATTGTTTAAATATTTTTCTTGTAATTTGTGGATGATTTAGGGCCTTTTTGGATGAGAGATTATGATTTTTGAAGAAGCCCAAATGTTTGCAAGAAAGCCCACATTGGATGGCCCATTATTAGTTTTGAATTTTGAATTTTGAGTAAATTTTGGGAGATCCTATGTAACGCCCGAACCCAGATAGTTTCACTTACTTATCCAAATTCGAGTCGTCACTTAGTGAAAGGGAAAAGTAAGACAATTTTTTTTTTTGAAAAGGAATCGATAAAGGAAAAAGATAGAAGAAAACAATTGAATGATTCTTAACTTAAAGTATTCACATCAAATTAAAAATCCTAATCATTAAAAGCAGGAGCATAATTAACCGTAGCAGCGGAGAAAGTGTTGTGAGTCTAAGTTTTAGCAAAAGCGAGATAGAGAGTCTAAAATTTGCGAGACGGGAAAAATAGAAGCGTTTAAGCATTCAAATATTATATGGCGGGGAAGGCCGAGTCTCTGCTGCTCCCGGTACTCCATTGGCTCACTGAAAAATATTTAAAAAGGGCATGAGAATTTGAATTTCTCGGTGTGGGTAGCCATGCGCTATCATGCATACGATTTAATATCATACACATCAATCATATTTTTACAGAAAAGTAAACACCGAGATGGACCACCTCCGCTCGAAAAACAACCGAGACGATACCAACATCGCTCGTAAACCGAGACGGACTACCTCCGCTCATAAAACAACCGAGATGATACCAACATCGCTCGTGGCTGAGACAGACCACCTCCGCTCGTAAAACAACCGAGACGATACCAACATCGCTCGTAAACCAAACATGATTTAGCAATGATATTTCAACTATGACATAAATAAAGGCAATACGGTTAGTGCCACCCACCTTAAAAAGAAGTTCGAAAGTATGACTTGAAAGGGAAAAACGTCCGAGCAAATCACCGACCGGTCGTTCTCGTTCCTAAAGAAAACTTTTGGGTTTTAGTTTCTTATCGAGGAATAAATACGGTGCGTTGGTCCCAAAGGACTTTTGATTACTTATACGTCTTTTATCTTTTAGTCGTAAATTATTGGAACTCTAATTTTTCGACACAAGAATATATATATATATATATATATATATATATATATATATATATATATATATATATATATATATATATATATATATATATATATGTAAGACTCTTACTAACATGCTCCTAAGTATGACACGTAAAATGGAAAACACCTTTTCAAAAGTAGTAATTCAAGCATTATGACAACTTTCGATTGCCCACTCTCGACTTTGGGGCATTTTCTAAAATATAAATAAATCATCTAAAAATTTGGCAAAAGCACAGTAGACACTCTCTTGAAGTTTATATCACACATAAAATATGGTCTCATTAAAAGGTATACGAAAATTGGGTTTTGAATTTATTTTCTAGGTCGAAGCAGTGTTCCAAAAAGTTTTCAGTGTTGAGACACCATCGAAATAATTTTCTTAATAATACTAAAACACTTCCGAAAATTATGAAATTTTTATAGTAGATACCTTATGAAGTCACCAACATTTCCTTGGTTTTGGAATTGGACAAAATACGAAGGGAAAAGGGTGTTTTGGTTCATTCTTGGAAAAGGGACAGAAACATTTCTGCCTTTCCAGCCACGTACCAACTAGAGAAATAATTTTTGTAAAATTATTTAGACTACTCCTAAAATCATGGAAAAATCCAGAAACATCATGTAGTATTTTATTTTGATTTTTATAAAAAATAATAACCGAAGTGAGGAATGCGAGAAAAATCGAAGAGTCACAAAAGCGTCACAAATTGTCACACTAACTTCAAAAATTCATAGATTATTGAATATAACTCTAAAATGCATGAGACCAGTGGCAAGCGAAAGACATTTTGTCCTACTTTCTAAATGTGCAGACAAACATGCCAAAGTAGTAAGTTACGAAAATGTATCAGTTTAAACTTCTAACGGAAAAAAGCAGATTGTTCACCCATTTACATACTATGAACACTTAAAAACTTATTCTTACTTTCAAAAAAACATGAAACCTTCAAATCTTTCATGAAAACAACATGCTACCAAGAAATAAACAAGACCTCAAGAAAACACATGCCATTTTCTCCATTAAGAGTTTTAAGAAGAGAGTTAAGGTTTGAGGTGTGGTCACCTTTGTAGTCTTTCTTTAAAAGGCTAGGGCCAAATGCCTTCTTCAAGCTCTTCCTAGGAATGGCTCTACTCCTTTGCACCTTGAAGGAAGAAGAAATGGCTTGAGGTGAGGGTTGGATGTGTGTATGTGGGAAAAGTTGGGAGAAGAAGAAGGTTTTCCTCCTCCCTTGTGAAGATGACCGAAAATGGGGGTGAAGGGGAAGAGGAATGCTTCCTTTCTTTTGATGACTTGAATAAGGGGAGAAGTGGTGCCCAAGAAACTTAAAAGAGCATGTGGGAAAAGATGGAGGGTCAAGATCAAAGCAAGTGGATGGTGGGATGGAAGGGAAGGACAAAAATTAATTAAAAGGAGAGATACAAGTACTATGGGTCAACACACTTTGTCTTGGTGTGTTGGCCCTTGAAAGATGGCTGCAAAACCCCCTTGGGCGTCCAAAATGTGGGCCCCACAAGCCTTTGGCTTGTGGTAGCCCCTTCGATTCGAGGCGTGCGGTTCGATCTTGAAAAATGGGACTCCGTTTGATATTTTGGGGCTCCGGAGATTACGTTTCGTTCGTTTAATCACTAAATCATTTTATAATCTTAAAAGTTTGTAATTAAGGAGGCTTTTAACTTATTTTATTAATTCGGTTCTCGGTTGGTTCGATTTTTGTTCGGTAGATTCAAAATTCGGCATTTTTAGGGTTTTTTCGCCCAATTTCGCGACTATATTAAAACTCTCGAGTTATTAGTACACACGGATTATTCACTTCTTTTAGACTTGAATTTTATCCACCTTTCGACTATCGAGTACGGTTCGATCGGTATTAGGTTTCTAGAGCACTTTGTCGGTTCGGTTACGCTTTCGTCCGATTACCCAAAATCGAAAATTTTGAATAACAAAGAAGTTTCCTTTTAAATGAGAAAATCAAGCATAACATAACACTCATGCAAGTAAATAAATAAATCATAATTTGGGTCCGGGTATTACTTCCTACCCACCTTCAAAGAAATTTCGTCCCGAAATTTGGCTTACCTAATCAAATCTAGGTCTTGCGGGTATTTTGCTAAAATCTCGTCCTCCCTCTCCCAAGTGGCTTCTTCCTTCCCGTGTCTACTCCACTGTATTAAAACCAAAGGAATTTCTCGATTCCTAAGTTTGTGCATTTTTCTTCATAGGATTTTCGCGGGTGTCTCTCCATATGTCGGATCTCGTCCCAATTCTAAGTCTCTGAAGTTGATAATGTGCTCAGGGTCACCTACATGCTTCTGATTGAAGAAACATGGAAAAGCGTTGTGTACTTGGGATAGGTCGGGGTAGAGCTAAGCGATAAGCTACGTCTCCAACCTTCTCTAGTATATCAAAAGGTCCGATGTAGCGGGGTTTCGGTTGCCTCTTTTCCCGAAGCGGATCAATCCTTTCATTGGTGCTACCTTGAGAAATACCTTTTCTCCAACTTCAAAATGTAGGTCCTTCCGGCGAGTATCGGCGTACGATTTACGGCGGTCTTGTGCAGCCTTGATCCTTTCCTTAATCAGAAACAATTTCCAGCTTATTGTTCCACAAGTTACGGCCCTAAAATCTTACGAATTCCTACTTCGTCCCAACAGATGGGTGATCTGCATCTCTTCCCGTAAAGTGCCTCGAAGGGTGACATTTGAATCGTAGCTTGGTAAGCTGTTATTGTAGGTGAATTCCACAAGTGGTAGGTGAGTCTCCCGACTTCCTTCGAAATCCATAGCACATGCCCTCAACATATCCTCCAAAGTCTGAATGGTTCTTTTACATTGTCCGTCTGACTGCGGGTGGTAAGCGGTGCGGAAGTTTAAATGCATTCCCAAGGCTTGCTGCGAGGCTCTTCCAAAACTTAGAGGTGAAGCGAGGATCTATCGGAAACTATCGAAATTGGTACACCGTGCGGTCTAACAATTTGCTCTATGTACATCTGGGCTAGTTTGTCTAAGGAATAAGTCATGCGCATGGGTATGAAGTGCGCGGTTTTGGTAAGTCTATCTACAACTACCCAAATAGCATCATGATTCCTTACGATCTTGGGAAAACTGTGACGAAATCCATGGTGATATTCTCCCATTTCCACTCGGGTATTTCTAAAGGGTGAAGTAGCCAGACGGTCGGCGATGGTCGACTTTGACTTGTTGGCAGGTCGAGGCATTTCCTTACGAAGTGGGCTATCGTCCTTTTCATACCCCTCCACCAAAAGTCTCCCTCGGTCCCGGTACATCTTCGTCTCTCCAGGGGTGAGCGGAGTAAGGAGTGTTGTGTGCTTCTTTCAGAATTTCATCCCTCGGTCCTTCGTCCTTTGGCATACAAATTCGTCCTTCGAACATTAGGGTTCCATCGGTGCTCAAGGTAAAGCCTTTGATGGTTCCCTTCTCAACTCGGAATCTCATTCCTTCGAGGAATTTATCCTTTCTCTCGAGCGTCTACGAGCCTCTCTCTCGGGGTTGGTTGTAGCATGATAGCATAGATCACGGCATCATGTACAATATTGTCTAGTGAACTCCGGGTTCATTCGAGCAAAGTCCTGGTTAGTGCCATTTGTCCTGTTGGCATGGCGTTGACCGTCGCAATTCCCTTCCTACTCAAGGCGTCGGCCACAACATTCGCTTTCCCGGGGTGGTAGTGGATCGTGCAATCATAGTCCTTCACTAGCTCGAGCCATCTCCTTTGGCGCATGTTTAACTCTTTTTGTGTGAAAAATACTTGAGGCTCTTATGGTCTGTGTAGATCTCGCACTTCCCCGTAAAGGTAGTGTCTCCGGATCTTTAGAGCATGAACTACTGCGGCCGGTTCCAAGTCGTGGGTTGGGTAGTTACATTCATGGGTCTTCAATTGTCGTGACGTGTACGCAATGACCTTTCCATGTTGCATAAGGACACATCCCAAACCGGACAAGGATGCATCGGTGTATATCACAAATCCCTCGGTTCCATCGGGATAGTTAACACCGGTGAAGAAGTTAATTTCTTCTTGAGCTCTTGGAAACTTTCCTCACATGCGGGCGTCAAGCAAATTTCTGGTTCTTCTTGGTTAGTTGCGTCGGGGTTTTGCAATTCGTGAGAAGTCCTGGATGAATCTCCTATAGTATCCCGCTAATCCAAGAAAACTTCTTATTTCGTTGGCATTAGTTGGGATCTTCCATCCATTATGGCTTCTAACTGCGGGGTCCATCTCAATCCCTTTAGATGAGATTATGTGTCCCAAAACATAACTCGGTCGATCCAAAACTCACACTTGCTGAACTTTGCATATAACTTTTCACGTCTCATTGTTTCCAAAACAATCCTGAGGTGTTCTTCGTGTTGGTCCTTGTCCTTGGGTATATCGGTATGTCATCGATGAATACAATGACAAATTGATCTAGGTATTGGTGGAACACCCGGTTCATCAAATCCATGAATATAGCCGGAGCGTTTGTTACTCCAAAAGGCATCACAGTAAACTTCGTAGTGTCCATAACGAGTCCTCGAAGGCCGTCTTTGGGATATCACTCTCCTTGACCTTCGGTTGGTGATAGCCGGACCTCAAATCGATCTTCGAAAACACGCTGGCATTCTTCAATTGATCGAACAAGTCCTCAATCCTTGGCGGAGGGTACTTGTTCTTGATGGTCACCGATTCAACCCTCTATAGTCGATGCACATTCCGAGAGTTCCATCCTTCTTCTTTACGAATAGAGCAAGTGCTCCCGGGGTGAATGCTGGGCTGATGAATTTCTTCTCCGGGAGTTCTTGGAGTTGTTTCAACTCTTCTAGCTCCCTTGGTGCCATTCGGTGCGGTGCCTTTGACACGGGCGTAGCTCACTGGTGTCAATTCGATGGAGAATTCTATCATCGATCGGGCGGTACTCTGACAATTCCTCGGGAAACACATCTGGGTATTCTCTCACAATGGGTACGTTCATTAGCATCTTTTCATCTTTCTTTACTCTTTGACGTTGACTAAGTATCCTTTGCATCCTTCTTTCCGTAAAAGCTTCTTGGCTTTCATCGCAGAGATAACTGAATCCCAGGACTTGGCTCGAGTTCCACGAAAAGTGTAGCGTTGTCCATTTTATCCTCAAAGTCTATTTCTCGGCTTGCACATCTTATAGTCGCTTTATGCCTAATAAGCGAGTCTATTCCCAAGATTAAGTCGAAATCTTTCATCTTAAGGACGTGAAGATTAGATTCTATCTGGTGTCCATCCAGATTCTATTTTCACTCCTCTAACTTGGGTTTGGATATTAATCACATTCCCGGATGGAACGCTCACTCTCAAAGCTTCTCCTACTACGCGTTCTAACTTTAGTTTCTTACTAAAGTTTTCCGACACAAAGGAGTGGGATGCTCTGTGTCAAGCGATGACGTAAGCGAGTTTACCAAAAACTTGTAGAGTACCTATCATAGTCTCGTTAAGTTCTGGTCCTCCTCTACTTTCTCATCTAGAATCGCGTTCACTTGAGCCCTTCCTCTCTCGCCACAGGGCCGGTACATTTCTCCTTGGTGGTCCGGGCAAAGGAGGATTTCCTGCAGGCGGTCCCGGGCAGTGGGACGTTCGCGGTGGCCTGGCGGGCGGTTGTTTCCCATTTGGGGCAATCTAGGCTGGTTGATGGCCATTGGGATATTCCACGTCTTTGCGGCTTTGGACAATCCGAGCGTCGATGCCACGGCTGTCGGCGGTAGAAATAGGTGCCGAGTCCGGCATGCTCCTGTGTGCCTTCCCCTACACTTTGAGCAAAAGGGCGGTGACCTTTGTCCAGCGGGCACGAAATTATTCCCTTTGGGTATCGACTCTGGTTTCCCTTGAAATTTGGTGTCCTCCCTTGTTAACTTGATCGGTGCGGATGGGGTAGCCTTGAATTCTAGCCCCAAACCGATTGACACGATGAGTGCTCGGTCGAAAACCTCATTGTTGCTCTGTAGTTTCAATCCTGAAATGACTCCTCCAATTTACGGCCTTAAGCCTCTCTCAAACCTCCTAGCTTTTCTCTCATCGATGCCCACGATATGGAGCATATCTCGACAACCTATTAAATTGCCTCTCGTATTCGATCATGAGAGGTTCCCTTGTCGAAAGTCACAAATTCCACCTCTTTACGGTCTCGGAGTGCCTCCGGGAAGTATCTGTTCATGATAGCTTCTTTAAAGCCTTCCCGATCGATTGCTTGCCTTCCTTCGGCGTTCGAGTGCGTTCGAAAGCTTTCCACCACTTGGCGGCATCCTCGGCCAACTGAAAGCGAGCGCAAGAAACCTTACATGCGTCGGTCGAGTTCATGTGTTTGAAGATTCTCTCCGGCTCGAGAGAGCCATTCTTGATCTCCATGGGTCCTTCCTTCCCATTAAGATGGGGTGGTTGCATTCTTACGAGCGTCTCGGCAATCCCGATCATCCTCGAGGAGGCGGGTACGTGCGAGTGAGGCGGTTGGTGTTGCATGAAGTTACGGGAATTAAAGAATTCCCGGGCCATGTCGGCTCCCGAAGTGGCGTTGGCGGTGAGTCTTTGCAGGAGGTGGTGGCGGGGGTTCTTTGTCCTGCGACTCTTTCGAGTTCTCCCTACGGCGGTTTACGGATCTTCCTCGGGGTGTCATCCTATTTAGGTGTAGAGAAAAAAATATTTATTACATATAGATAGGTATGATCAAATTCAAAAATAGAACCCAATTACGTTGAATTGATAGTTCGCTAGCACCGATTATACAATTGGAGTCTTGAAACCGGAGCGTCTTTGTCTAGCTCGGCGGCACGATTGCGAACTCTATCTTTCGTAAGTTAGGGAACTAGCGACGCACATCATCAACAATAATTGAGTAAAAGTAAGCGGATAGAATAAAGTAGATAAATGCAATCACGAATCACACGGCGGCATATATAGATAATGAAAATCACGGGAGGTAATCCTACAACCCGAAAGTACATACATCGAAAATAACAATAAAGGTTCATGCTAAGCCTCTATCTACTTGGTCTAGATACTACAAAGAACCTAAGAAACAAAACAATGGAGAAAGCCTAGATCCTACGGATCATGCTGAGCCCCAGGCGACTAGGGTCTCGGTCGGTCCCGGCCCGGTGCAGTTACGGATCCCTCGTCGGCGAGGATGGGGACTCTCTCTTGAGACGGAGTCGAGTCTCATCCCAGCCCCACCTGAAATCCACTCTCCTCCCATAGATTGCGCGCCTCCTCCCGAGCTCCCTTTGCGTCTGGCGGTAGTACTCCAACCTTTCCACAATCGTGATCGCTTCTCCCTCAAGCGATCAACTTTCTCCTGTTGCTCCCTCGGTTTCTTCTCTGCTTTCTCGACCTCGAGGTCTCGTTCTTGAGTCAACTGCATAGATCGCGGTGCAGCGCTCGTAAGTGGAGCTGCGATACGTCGCCCTCCGTGACTCCTCGCAAGCCTCTAAGGCTGCCCGATCTCATAGTGTAGCTCGCGGATGTACGGGGTAAGGCGTACGGGGTAGTAGTAGTGTGAGTCGCATTCTGTATGCGATCAAAAACGATAGCAGCGTGTTTCGCGAACTCGGGTCGCAAGGCCTGCATGGCAAACGGATCGCGATCGTCTCTGAGTCATAGTGGCCCTCAAGCTCTGCAATATCCCTCATATCCTGAAAATGGTGCGTAAAGTCGATGACCAGACTCGTTCCTAGCTTTGATGTATAGTAACGTATCCGTGTGCGTAGTCCATCGAGTCCTAAGTTTCGTAAAAGGAGTTCTAAGTCAAGAATTCTAACGGTGCTAAGGAAAAGAAAAAAATAGCTACATATAGTAAGGTACATATATATAGCGTTGCAATATACACATACACGAGATCTAACATCATACACCTCACACATGTTACGATTTCATCGTCAAGCATACTACTTTCACACATTTTTTTGAGTGCATACTACGATTTTTATGAAACATTCACAACGAGATACTTAAAAAGGAAAACAAGAAACTTTGTACCTCGGAGTTACATTTTGCGGCGTGAACTTCCTTCCCACACCGTCCTAACTAAGTCTTTACTTATGATAAAATTTTACAAGTAAGAGCACGAAAAATTTTAAATAAAACTTTCTTTTCGCATAAAAATTTCATTTTGGTCGAAGTTTTGAGCCTAAGCTCTGATACCACTGTAAGGCCCGAACCCAGATAGTTTCACTTACTTATCCAAATTCGAGTCGTCACTTAGTGAAAGGGAAAAGTAAGACAATTTTTTTGAAAAGGAATCGATAAAGGAAAAAGATAGAAGAAAATAATTGAATGATTCTTAACTTAAAGTATTCAGCATCAAATTAAAAATTCTAATCATTAAAAGCAGGAGCATAATTAACCGTAGCAGCGGAGAAAGTGTTGTTAGTCTAAGTTTTAGCAAAAGCGAGATAGAGAGTCTAAAATTTGCGAGACGGGGAAAAATAGAAGCGTTTAAGCATTCAAATATTATATGGCGGGGAAGGCCGAGTCTCTGCTGCTCCCAGTACTCCATCGGCTCACTGAAAATATTTAAAAAGGGCATGAGAATTTGAATTTCTCGGTGTGGGTAGCCCGCACGCTATCATGCATACATTTAATATCATACACATCAATCATATTTTTACGAGAAAAGTAAACACCGAGACGGACCACCTCGCTCGAAAAACAACCGAGACGATACCAACATCGCTCGTAAACCGAGACGGACCACCTCCACTCGTAAAACAACCGAGACGATATCAACATCGCTCGTAAACCGAGACGGACCACCTCCGCTCGTAAAACAACCGAGACGATACCAACATCGCTCGTAAACCAAACATGATTTAGCAATGATATTTCAACTATGACATAAATAAAGGCAATACGGTTGAGTGCCACCCACCTTAAAAAGAAGTTGAAAGTATGACTTGAAAGGGAAAACGTCCGAGCAAATCACCGACGGTCGTTCTCGTTCCTAAAGAAAACTTTTGGGTTTTAGTTTCTTATCGAGGAATAAATACAGCGTTGGTCCCAAAGGACTTTTGATTACTTATACGTCTTTTGTCTTTTAGTCGTAAATTATTGGAACTCTAATTTTTCGACACAAGAATATATATATATATATATATATATATATATATATATATATATATATATATATATATATATATATATATATAAGACTCTTACTAACATGCTCCTAAGTATGACACGTAAAATGGAAAACACCTTTTCAAAAGTAGTAATTCAAGCATTATGACAACTTTCGACTGCCCACTCTCGACTTTGGGGCATTTTCTAAAATATAAATAAATCATCTAAAATTTGGAAAAAGCACAGTAGACACTCTCTTGAAGTTTATATCACACATAAAATATGGTCTCATTAAAAGGTATACGAAAATTGGGTTTTGAATTTATTTTCTAGGTCGAAACAGTGTTCCAAATAGTTTTCAGTGTTGAGACACCATCGAAATAATTTTCTTAATAATACTAAAACACTTCCGAAAATTATGAAATTTTTACAGTAGATACCTTATGAAGTCACCAACATTTCCTTAGTTTTGACATTAGACAAAATACGAAGGGAAAAGGGTGTTTTGGTTCATTCTTGGAAAAGGGACAGAAACATTTCTGCCTTTCCAGTCACGTACAACCTAGAGAAATAATTTTTGTAAAACTATTTAGACTACTACTAAAATCATGGAAAATCCAGAAAAGAAGCTAACATCATGTAGTATTTTATTTTGAATTTTATAAAAATAATAACCGAAGTGAGGAATACCAGAAAAATCGAAGAGTCACAAAAACGTCACAGATTGTCACACTAACTTCAAAAATTCATAGATTATTGAATATAACTCCAAAATGCATGAGACTAGTGGCAAACGAAAGCCATTTTGTCCTACATTCTAAATGTGCAGACAAACATGCCAAAGTAGTAAGTTACGAAAAAGTATCAGTTTAAACTTCTAACGGAAAAACAGATTGTTCACCCATTTACATACTATGAACACTTAAAAACTTATTCTTACTTTCAAAAAAACATGAAACCTTCAACTCTTTCATGAAAACAACATGCTACCAAGAAATAAACAAGACCTCAAGAAAACACATGCCATTTTCTCCATTAAGAGTTTTAAGGAAGAGAGTTAAGGTTTGAGGTGTGGTCACCTTTGTAGTCTTTTTAAAAGGCTAGGGCCAAATGCCTTTTTCAAGCTCTTCCTAGGAATGGCTCTACTCCTTTGCACCTTGAAGGAAGAAGAAATGACTTGAGGTGAGGGTTGGATGTGTGTATGTGGGAAAAGTTGGGAGAAGAAGAAGGTTTTCCTCCTCCCTTGTGAAGATGACCGAAAATGGGGGTGAAGGGGAAGAGGAATGCTTCCTTTCTTTTGATGACTTGAATAAGGGGAGAAGTGGTGCCCAAGCAACTTAAAAGAGCATGTGGGAAAAGATGGAGGTCAAGATCAAAGCAAGTGGATGGTGGGATGGAAGGGAAGGACAAAAATTAATTAAAAGGAGGGGTACAAGTACTATGGGTCAACACAATTTGTCTTGGTGTGCTGGCCCTTGAAGATGGCTGCAAACCCCCTGGACATCCAAAATGTGGGCCCCACAAGCCTTTGGCTTGTGGTGGCCCACTTTGGTTCGGGCGTGCGGTTCGATCTTGAAAAATGGGGCTCCGTTTGATATTTCGGGGCTCGAGGAAATTACGTTTCGTTCGTTTAATCACTATATCATTTTATAATCTTAAAAGTTTGTAATTAAGGAGGCTTTTAACTTATTTTATTAATTCGGTTCTCGGTTGGTTCGATTTTTGTTCGGTAGATTCGAAATTCGGCATTTTTAGGGTTTTTCGCCCAATTTTGGTGACTATATTAAAACTCTCGAGTTATTAGTACACACGGATTATTCACTTCTTTTAGACTTGAATTTTATCCACCTTTTGACTATCGAGTACCGGTTCGATCGGTATTAGGTTTCTAGAGCAACCTTTGTCGGTTCGAGTTACTGCTCAAATCAGATTACCCAAAATCGAAAATTTTGAATAACAAAGAAGTTTCCTTTTCGAAAGAAAATCAAGCATAACATAACACTCACGCAAGTAAATAAATAAATCATAATTTGGATCCGGGTATTACATCCTAACAACTTATCGGTTCAAGCCTAATATTTTGGGAAATCTCAACAAACTTGGGAATATAAAAAATCAAGAAAGGCGGCAAGAATATACGCGCATACGCCGAGGAAGAAAAGCGAGGCAAATTTGGGAGCATAATTGAAGAAGTCAAGAAAATAATTTTTAATTAGTTAGTTTATTAATTCCATTTTATTTTGAACTTGTTTAGCATGTCTATGGCAACTAAACTTCTGTTAGATCAAGAAGGTTTTGATGAGTTAAAAGAAGCAATTCGGATGAGCAGACGACTATGAAGAGCAGTGAGATCAAGGTCTAGTACTTGAGGCCGATCGGACTAGGTCGAGGACCGAACAAGTCACCAAGACTGTAAAGTTGCAAGTCATCTGGAGATAAGCTCAAGTCTAGTCATCTGCAGGGAGGCGAGTATGAAGAGCTCGAGGACGAGGTCAAGGCGAGTGAGTAGAATAAGAAAGACGAATCTTCACCAAGTCAGGCGAGAAGAGTAGGATAAATCGGTGAGGAGCGAGAGCGGTTTTCAAGATTAAGTTTGTTGAGCGGTTTTGATCTGTTAGGAACCGACTAACAAACTAAGCTGTCTTTCGAGACTTATAAATAGGTCTAGTTTTTCATTTTTCAAATATACGAGAACTACATCACGAATCACACATTACTCACAATTCGATTTCTATCTTCACAATCAATTCACAAGTTTTCAAAAATTTCTAAGTGTTTATAGAACACTTTACTTGTAATCTTTAAAATTTCACTACTCACCGTAATAGTTAGATTTTAGAGAAGAATTTAGGAGATTGAAGATTTGAAGATCTTCACGAGTTGTAAAGCTGTAAGTTGGATTGAAAGTAAGTAAGTGGTAAGCAGAGTCCACTTCTTCAAGTTGAAGAAGGAGAGTGGATGTAGGATTATTCATAATCCGAACCACTATAAATCTTGGTGTTCTTTGTTGTCTTACTTTACTTATTTATTTCTTTTCAATTTCGGTTTATCGGTCAAAGATTAATTTGAGAATTCGAGTTAGACTAAATATCGGTGTGCTTTTGATCTAAAAAAAGTTGAGTTTAAAATTGAATTCCATTGTGTAACTTTTGTGTTTTGAATAAGCTTTGAAAGATTTGTAAAAATCTAAAAATCTATTCAACCCCCTTCTAGATTTTTTCTAGAAGGTGATTCGAGTTTCCTTTAATCTACTCAACTAAGTGGGACCAACAAGTGGTATCGGAGCGGTGTTAAGGCATTACGATATTGATTTTAGGTCTTAACCAAGATTCTGAAATTTGTTCTTGATTATCTTCATCTTCTTTATTTCACTAACTCTGCTACTAATCGATCTGTGTAAGTTGTTGTTGTCTTATCTCATCATGTCATCTGGTAAGAACAAGAAATCCGAGGAGTTTACCTGAATTTTCAATTGAAGAATATGACTATTGGGAATTCGGGATGGAAAAACACCTCAAGGCAATCCATGATAGGATGGAGGAGGTTCTTGAAGAAGGACCTATTAAATTTTATCATGGAGGCACCGATAGTGGCCTTGAATCAATTTGAATCAAGGGTCGGACAAGAGAAAAAGAGCTCGGAAGCTGACTAGTGATGAAAGAAAGATCCATAATCTTGATCGGGTTGCTAGAACAGAGATCATTGAAACATTGAGTAAAGACTGGATAGAAAAGGTGAAAAGATGCAAAGGCGCGAGGAAATGTGGGAAACTCTTGCTTTGGGATTTGTGAGGACTTGATCAAGTCAAAGAAAACAAGCTGCAATCGGTATTGCATATCTTTGATACATTTAAAATTAAAGAAGGAGAAACCATTGATCAACTGGATGTTAGACTAACTAATCTTACGAACAAAGCGGTGATTTGGGTAGAACATATCTTGAAAAAGAGATCAACAACAAGGTGCTTTGAGGTCTTTAAGCGAGAAGGTGGAGAGAGAAGACTAATATTCTCAAAGCCACACAAAATCTATCCTCAATAACACATCATACCTTGTTCTCACATCTTAAGGCATTAGAGTATGATATCCAAATTGAAGACGAGGAAGATGAAGTTGAGTCGAAGCACATCATCTAAGTCTGTTGCCTTTGTCGATAAAGAAGACAAAGATGAATGCTGTAGGAGCTGATCTATCTACTGAAGGAGCGGATGGCTTTGCTCACCAAAAGGTATGACAAATTAAGAATGAAATATAAGCGCAATAAATTGAGATATGCGAGGTAAAGACAGATCCGGATCCAAATTAAGAATAAAGGAAGATGTTTCTACATATGATGGTAAGAGTAGGAGCCGAGACAAGGAGGTTCGGATCTCCTGCTAAAAGAAATCCTACAAGTCCTAAATCGGATAGGAGTGATACTTGTTACACTGTAACAAGCCGAGGACACTTCAGCTATGATTGTCCTCGGTGACTCCTAAAGAAAGAGAAGAGAAAAGGAAGAAAAGAGAGACGAGAAGATTTGCGAGATCAAAGAGCTCTTCTAGCTGAGGAAAAAGAATCAAGAAAATCATCATCTTCATCATCCTCATCGATTTTGGATCGACGATGAAATCTGTCTTATGGCCAAAGAGGTAGATTATTATTCCTCTTACGATAATGACTCTTATAAATGCATTTGAGATAATGATCAAACTATTATTCAAGGGTTATTGAGAGACTTAAAGATGTCCTTGGCTGCTTATAAACAGCTAGAGACAGAAAATTTGACTTTAAAAGATCAAATTCAGTATTCTAGCCAAAGGCAAGCAGTGGTGAACTACTCGAGAATGCGAGGAAACATTCAAGGGAATGTTTGCAGTGAGCCTAGTACATCGGCCAGCTTATGCGAAAGATTAGAAAATGAATTTAAATCTTTAAAAGATAAATTTGAGACGATTTGTCTTGAGAATGAATTAATTAAGAAAAACAATGAGAAGCTTATCTTCAAAATAAGTCAACTTAATAATTCACAATCGGTAATAGATCACATCTTTAGTACTTCTCAAAATCCCATGACAAAATAGGTCTTGGTTATGATAGAAATAGTAAATCGATGTTCGAAACCTAGAAAATTTGTGAAGGCATCGAAAACCCAAAAGAGATTAGAATTGGTCCTTGGTAACCACTTAGTCGGATAAGGATCGCATCTCCCGATCTGAAAACAAAAATTCAGGTGAGAATTCCATATCGGACTAAGAGAGTTCCAAGAACTAAGATAAGAAGAAATTCTTATTACGGTTCTTTGATGGGAGAAGTAGATGTTATCCCACTTTTCCTAAGTTCAAGAAAATCACTGGATCTGAATACAACAAATTATCATTTAAAAGTGATATGATTGTAGACAGATTTGGTAGGCACTCAAGTCTGATTTATTATTAGGTAATAAGATGCTTGTTTGGTTACCAAAAGTGATTTTTGACCTTCAAGGACCCAAGATCACTAGGGTACCTTATAACTAATCTGTTTCACGTAATTCACGAGGATCATCACTTAAGGAGGAGATCCTAACTTCTATATGGTACATAGACGGTGGTACATTCACGACATATGACTTGTAACAAGAAGCTACTATCAAATTTCCAAAACATTGATGGCCCTAGAATACTATTTGGAGACAACAATTGTGGACGGACTAAAGGAGTAGGTAATTTGATTATCGAGAGATGTTCGAGTATCGAAGTATATTTTGTAGAGGGTTTAAAACATAATCATTATCTGTTTCCCAACTTTGTGATAAAGGTTTTCTTGTCAAATTCTCTAAAGATAAATGTGATATCTTAGATAGTTCGTCGGACAAGGTACTTCTAAGCGGCTTGAGACATGGTAATGTCTATGTGGCAAACTTTAATAGTTGTCCCAAAGATACTGTCGATAGCTAAGGGTGGAGATGACCTCGGTGGCTATGGCACAAGAGGCTTAGTCATCTGAACTTCAAAACCCTTAGTAAGTCTAGAAAGAATCTTGTTAAGGGATTACATGAGAAACTTTGTTCTACTGATCTGAAATGTGATGCTTGTGAAAAAGGTAAAGCAGCTCGGACACTCTTTTAAAAGTATTAACACCTCATCATCGAAAGAGTTTTACAACTTCTTCATCTTGATATGTTTGGACTGTTTCACCTCTCACTTCAGTGGAAGGAAATATACTCTTGTTGTGGTAGATGATTTTTCTAGATACACTTGGGTTATATTTCTTTTCAAGAAAAATGAGACTATAAACAAGATCCCCGATCTGTCTGTTGCATTCAAAATGAGAAAGGTGTTAATATTGTTAAAATAAGGAGTGATAAGGGCACTAAATTTTTAAATTCTTGTTTATCTAACTTCTTCAATGAGTGTGGAATTATTCATGAGATATCATCAGCAAGAAATCCACAATAAAATGGAGTAGTTGAAAGAAGGAATAGAACCTTGAAGGAGGCGGCCGGGAGCATGTTAGCCGAGTATAGAACCCCTCACGAGTTGCAGGTGAAGCCATCAACACGGCTTGTTATACCCGAGCAGTGTTTACCGATTAAAGACAAGGGTAAGACTCCATATGAGATCTGGAAGGGTAAGATTCCTAGAATCTCATATTTCAGTGGCTTTTTGTTGTAAATGTTTCATCCATAACAATGAGAAGTCTAAGTGAGGACCTTTGATGCTAAGGCGGTGATGGAATATTCTTGGGATATTCTAACACTTCCAAGGCATTCAGAGTCTTCAACAAGACAACTCTTTGTGTGGAGGAAACTCCTAATGTTGTTTTTGATGAAATGTTTTCCTTCTCGAGATAAAGTGAATCAAATTTCTAATGATCTAGATAAGATTGAACTAACCAAAACTAAACATAGAACGATCTATCTACCTAGTCTTTATTCGATTCGGATGAAGAAGAATACCCATCGATAGTTAGAAGACAACTTCTCTTCGAGACTTCATCGAGGAGACACCCTTGACATCGGTGATCGGCGGGGTCGGCGGATGAAGGGGGAACGTCGGCTCGGGTAGAGTCGGATGAGTTGCTGCCGAGTCTCAAGATGAGGATTCTTCTACTCTAATAAGCAAGAGGATGAGAAGTTATCATCCATCGGACTGCATTATTGGAGACCCATCAAGTAGTGTGCGTAGACACGAATGATGTTGGACTCGAAAGTCTATTCGGGTGTTATGTATTGTTGGTCCCGATTAGTTGAGTTGATTATGAAGCTTTGAGTTAACCTTCTAGGACAAAATCTAGAAGGGGGTTGAATAGATTTTGTAGATTTTTCAAATCTTTTAAAACTAATTCAAAGTACCGAGATGTACACAATGAAATTCAAGATTAGACTCAACTTTAATAAGATCAAAAGCAAAGCGATATTCGATTTTAACTTTGATTCCGAAATTAATCTTTGAATAGTAACTTGGAAATTGAACAAATAAGTAAATGAAAGCATAGAAGAACACCAAATTTTATAGTGGTTCGGATTATAACAATCCTACATCCACTCTCCTTCTCCAACTTGAAGAAGGGTCTCCACTATCTGCTTACTTACTTACTTTACAATCTTACAACTTACAACTTGATTTTCAACTCTTCAAAATGATAACCAAACTTATGAAATCTAACTCTAAGAAAAAGAAGTGTATTTGAAGATGTGCAATGAAGTGTTCTACAAACACTTAGAAAATTCTATGAAGAAATCTTGAAAAACTATTTTGTGCTTTTTGAAAACTTGTGATTTGAGAGAATAAATTTACGGAAAATAACTTGTGAATTCTTGTATTCTCAGATGCAATATATATTTTAAAGAAGTGCCTAGACCTATTTATAAGTCTGAAAAGACAGTTAGTTTGTTAGTCGGTTCTAACAAGCGAAAACTGCTTCAACAAACTTAATCTTGAAAACTGCTCTAGACCTCACTGTCTTTGCTCTACTCGTCTGCAGTGACTCGGTGAAGATTTGCCTTTCTTATTCTACTCGGCTTGTCTTGACCTCGTCTGAGCTCTTCATGTTCGTCTCCTGCAGATGACTAGACTCAAGCTCGTCTCAGGACGACTTGTACTCTTCCGCACCTCGGTGACTAGATTGGTTCTCGACCCGTCGACCCGGCTTAGCTTATGGTCTCAATCTCACTTGTTCTACAGGTCGTCTAATCATCTGAGCCGCTTCATTTAACTCATCAAAACTTCTTGATCCAACAATTTCCCCCTTTTTGATGAAGTTTAAACCTATAAGGAAGAAACATACTCACAGTGAAGTTAGTACTAGAGTTAGTTAAGATAATCGAGATAGGTATATCGTGAGCACTTTTTCACATACAATGCATTCAATCACATTAAAACACTTAAGAAAAATCAAGTCCTTTAGACTCTTTTAGAAATACTTAAAAAAATGAGTCTTAAGACTTAGATAAATTTTAGGAAAAAAATTTTAAGTCTCGAGAGATAAAATTCTCGAGATGATTTATTCTTAGAAAAATTTTAAGTTTTTCTTAAAGCAGAAAAACTTTAAGAAAATAAGACAAATAATTCACATAAGTCCAAATATATTCATTCACAAATTCTGATTTACGAGATAGATGAACTGATAGAAAATAAAAGATAAGGAAAAGAAAATCCTGTTCTATCAGATTCCCCATCTGTAACCTTCGGAATGTTCAGCCGATTGAAAATCCTCGCTCTTAGTTGTTTAAGCTCATCCTCGTCTGTGAGCTCGGATTCCCTTTCGCTTTGGCTATGGTGATCGACCCATTCCAGTGCGGAGAGTCGCCTTCTTTCAGCTTAAGGGTAACTTGCTCATAGGCTGGTGCTACTCGATCGCAGATTGAACACGTTATGTGCCTCATCGAGCAGCTTCCCATAAAGATCGGCATCCTCCTTTTCCATCCACACGTGCCACCATATCTTCATCAGTGCTCCGGATGGAGATGCCTTCAAGATGTACCGAGTACATCCATCCGGCATCCAGGGCCTGCTTCTTATATTCGCTGGTATACTTCCTTGAAACCATCTTGGGAGGAGGCGACGTGCGGTGGACAGGGCGGAAGTCCGCTTCATCTGTGCTTTGGATACCCACTTCCGAGTATCCTGTCCCACTTCACTCGGCTTTCCCAGCTTCTTGACCTCTTTTTCTCCTTCTCATACTTCTCCTTCTCAGCGTGGATTCTTCTGATCTGTTCGGTGATAGTTTTGAAGTCGGGCTCCTTCCTTTTGCGCTCTGCTTTCGGTGATGAGGACTTCTCCACTGCCTTGCCTTTACCCTTGCCCTTGACCTCGGGTTTTCGGACTCTTTCATCTTGGCCAGCGGTGCCTCGGACTTCTCTTCCTCCTCCTTCCTCCTCTTCTCCTCATCCTCTCGGATGGCCTCCTCTATCTGGGTCACCCTCGGTTGCAAGGCGGTAGCTCGTCTGATTTTATTTTGATTTCTGCATTGGCCTCCAACTCGGTGAGTCTGCCTTCGAGTCTACCTTTGTCTGTGAGTGACAAGACTCATGTGAGGTTATCCATTCTTCTTTCAGCCTCCTTCCCCCTTTTTGACTTCATCTTGGAGGGTGCGGAGCTATCTTTCCCAGAGCCGAGCAACGAATCCCTGAAGTCATTACGATCGGATGTGAGTGCATTGACCAGATTTCATTGTCACCGCCACCTTACGCTTAAGTGCCTTGACCTCCTCCTCCAGGTCACTCACCGAGAACCAATAGCAGTCTTTGAGATTGGCTGATAGGTTGCGTGAAATGTTGACCTCGGCAATCTGCATGTTGGCGAGCATTGTATCGGTATTTGCTCGAATCACCTTCCTCGTCTTCCTTTCCATCAGCCTTTGGACTTGGGATATTATCTTCTTGTGCGAGATCCTCAAAAGTGACGAAATGGCAAGGATTGGATCGCCTCCTCCTGCGAATCGGATGAGGAAGAGGTGGTGGGAGAAGTTGGACTGGGGAGCTCATGTGGATATCCCCAAAGATGTTGGAGGTATCCACCGGCTGAGGTTCGAGGGTGGGATGAAGTAGGGCGTCGATGGGGGAGGGGGATTTCTGGTGGGGGGTGAAGATGGAGGGTGGAATTTCGAGGTAGTGGGTGGTGGAGATGGGGTTGGGTGAGGTAGGATGGGTTGGATTGGGCTAAGAGTGAGAGTTTGGGAAGATGTGGGTAAGGCTGGTGGGGAGATGGTAGATATGGGGATAGGGCGTATCTTGGTCCTGTGAGGAAGGACAACATTTGAGATGGGGATGGTGGAGGAGATGATGTTTGGGTTTGGGGGAGGGTAGATGAGGTTGTGGCTTGGGTGATTTGGGATTAGGTTGTTTTAGAGGCTCGAGGTGCCAGCACTGGGTCACCTATTCATCGCGAGTGGGGTGGAGAGGGGAGGGAGAGAATTGTACCTGACTGTGAGTGGGGGAGGGTCCTCTCGAGCTTATATCTTGAACCTCCTCTGATTGGACCACCAGGTTGCTATCTCCAGCGTCGTTGCCTCTTCGGGTAGAAGGCTCGGCTGATCGGCGAGATGTTCCTCCAAGCTCAGAGGTTTTCACCAACCTCCTCCTCCTTGTCACCTTCTCCTTGACTTCATCGGTGTGAAGCCTCACCGAGCTCACCGTCGGTAGCTCTTCCTCTCTCTCCTCTTCTTCCTCCTCCTCGGCTTCCTCTCGCTGCTGGTGCACAGGGTCCGACCTCGGCTCCTCCTTCATCTGAATCATTTGGAGCCCCAAGCGGCTCATCCTTGAGTCGAGGATCCCTTTACATTTTGTGTAGGGCTGACTCCATCAGCCGATTTATTTGGTGACAAGCGAGTCCTCCAGAATAACCGTCACCTTATTGAATAGGCTGGTGATCGACCTACGCACGCCACTTTCCGCCTACCACCTCCGGCCTTTTCTTTTCCGACTCGAAGCTTCTCGGTAGCATCCCAGCCCGATTGGCTTGAACTCCGTCTATTATTGCCCTCATTACGCACGGCTGGTGCTGTCACCATCATGGGAACTCGTTCCCCAAGGATCACTTTCGTCACAATCGTCATCGAGAAGACGATATCTCCGCCGGAGCATCTTCTTCTTCAGCTCCGATCGCCGATCCCTTATCAAATTCCGGGTAATCATCTCAAATGATTCTACCCGAGTCATCGGACTTGCATGTGAGGGTTAACTCCGTCATGCTTGTGTCAAAAATGCGGGCTACCTCCGCCGGTGTAATAGTGAGAACTTCACCGTAGACTCTAGTCTTGAATACTCCATTCTCAAGCGTTCCGTTAACGTAGAACTCGATCCCTCTCATGTCCAACGCTTTATTGGAGGGGGATTTCTTGGAACACAAAGTCCTCGATCACCGCCTCTCCAATAACTCGAATCTCCCTCAATTCACCGTCGGTAGTCGTCTCGAAATCAACGTACATCTCCGATTTAATTTTCTTGTTATACGTATCATTGTGAACATCCACCATCGTTGATGTAACTCCAATTGGTTTTTGAGAAGAACTCATAAAAATAAAAGCGAGAGTTTTTGAAAATTTGCGAGAATGTATGTATGAAATTCTCAAAGTGAAAAGGTTTGATTGAGGAAGAAGACGTATTTATAGGAGGGAAGATTGGAAAGAGAAACCGTCTTTTTAGAAAATTTGAATTGATCTAAGCCATTTATTTAAAAAGTTTTTCTTTGCGCATGAATCAACGGTTAAAAATTAAGATAAACGATTGGGATTCAGCGCATGGATGTTACTCGCCTTTGGAATGCGTAAATAGTTACTTTATAGACTGTTGATTTGTGAGATGAAGGTCACTTTATGCGGGGAAGTAAGTATACCTGACGTCGGCTAGGGTTACCTTACTTGAATAAGGGTTTGCAAAACAAATGGGTTTAAAAGCAGATGGGTTTAAAAGCAGATGGGTTTGTAAAGTCATCGATAAAGTAACTTTGTCTGATTTTAAAAACGACTTAGTTTTAACTTTTTAGCAATCTTAAAAACAATTAAATGAACGAGGCTCGAGACTTAATTTTCTAAAGATGGGTTTTCCAACCAATTAATCCAAAAAGAATTTTATGAAGAATATGAAGTTTATTTTAGAAATAAAGGTGTCTCAATAAAAGATTGAGGAAAAAAATGAGGTGAAGCTTGATCGATCTTGTGACCTATTCCTGCAAAGACAAAAACTTAAGGAAAACCATTAGTAGCTTGAGGTAGATCGGATCATCTGTTTCTTCAGAGATCGGTGACTATTGTGCCCTCATCGGATTTACCAAATGTCGAGATAAGTAATTATCATGTCGAGATAAGGTCAATATGACTAATCCTTGATTCTTGATTCCTAAGAAGGAAATTAATGATATCATTTACTGATTGTCCTTTGACTCATATCTAGTCGATAATTCTTTCTAGACATTGATTTTAAAGAAATAACTAGAGATAAGGAATACATTAAACGAGATGCAAACAATTTAGAAATCAGCTAAAGATGCATCAAGTAATCCTAATTCTAAGCACAATTCTTTAAATCTAGACTCACTAATGGTTTTGTAAGAATGTCTGCTCTTTGTGACTCGGTGGCTATTTTCTCAATCCTAATGTCATTTTTCTCAACATGATCTCTAATGAAATGATGCCTAATGTCTATATGCTTACATCTAGAATACGTAACGAGGATTGTAAGTCATTGCTATTGCACTATTACTATCACATTAAATAGGAACAATCGATGTTTGAATATTATAATCTCTAAGCTGTTGACTAATCCAGGAGGAGTTGAGAGCAACAACTTCCGGTGCCATGTATTCGGCTTCGATTGTGGAGGTGGCAACAGATGAGTGTTTCTTAGATAACCAAGAAATTAATTTGTTGCCTAAGAATTGACAAGTTCTGAAGTGGATTTCCTATCAATCTTACATCCTCCAAAGTCTGAATCAATAACACATGTCATTTCAAAGTTGTCATCAGGGGTACCATAACCCTATATGCAAGGTTCCTTTGAGATATTTAAGAATTTTCTTAGCCGTCTGGATGAGTTTTCTTGGGATTAGACTGGAATCTTGCACATACCCCGACCGCAAAGGCTATATCTCGGCCTACTTGCGGTGAGATAGAGAAGAGATCCAATCACCCACGATACTCCGTTGCATCTGTGGGTATCCCCGCTCATCTAAATCCGTAGAGAAGTTAGTTGCCATAGGTATTTTAACTTCTCTGCTAGTAGTCATTCCAAATTTCTCAATCGGATCCTTAGCATATTTAGATCGATGTATAAATATACCCTTACTCATCTGTTTAATCAAGAAGCCTAGAAAGTATGTTAATTCGCCCATCATTGACATTTCAAACCTCGCTTTTCATGAGAATGCTAAACTCTTCACATAATTTCGATTAAATGAACCAAAGATTATGTCATCTACATAAATTTGAATTAATAAGATGTTACCATCTACTTCCTTTCTAAACAAAGTTCTATCAATCTTACCTTTTGAAAAACCATTTGATGTCAAGAAATCGGATAAGGTATCATACCAAGCTCTGGGAGCTTGTTTCACCATATAGAGCTTTGTTGAGTTTATAAACCTTGTTATTGATCTTAAATCCAGGAGAAATTTGCTCCCACATAGACTTCCTCAAGCAACACACCATTAAGGAAGGCAGACTTAACATCCATTTGAAAGACTTTGAAAGATTTATATGCAGCAAATGCCAAGAACAACCTTATTGCCTCTAATCTGGCAATCGGAGCATAGGTTTCATCATAGTCTATTCCCTCGGTGTGAGTAACCTTGAGCAACCAATCTTGCCTTATTTCGAACAATAATGTTGTTCTCATCTGTTTTGTTTTTAAACACCCATTTGGTGCCTATAATCTTTCTCGTAAGTGGTCTTTCCACTAATTCCCATACATTTTGCCTTTCAAACTGATGCAGCTTCTTCTGCATGGCGCTTATCCAGCTTTGATCTGATAGAGCTTCCTCAATAGACTTGGGTTCAAGAAGTGACACATAACGGTGAAAAGACTTTCGTAGTCCAAAGCATCATTCGTGTCTCGCACACTACTAGATGGGTCTCCTATAATCTGATCAGATGGATGGTAGCTTCTCATCCTTTTGCCTATATGAGGAGAAGGATCCTCATCTTGAGTCTCGGTAGGCAACTCCTCCGACTCGCCTCGGTGACGTTCCCCCTTCATCACCGACGTCAAGGGTGTCTCTGCTCTCGATGGAGTCTCGATCGAAGTCTGATTCTTCTTCATCTCGATTCTCGAATCAAGACTAGGTAGATAGACAGTTCTATGTTTTGTCTTGGTCGGTTCAATTTTATCTAGACTTTCAGAAATTTGATTCACTTTATCTCGAGAAGGAATATAATTCATCAAAAACAACATGAGGGGTTTCCTCCACACAAAGGGTTGTCTTGTTAAAAACTCTAAATGCCTTGGAAGTGTTAGAATGTCCCAAGAATATTCCATCATTTGCCTTAGCATCAAAAGTTCTCAACTTAGATTTCCCATTGTTATGGATAAAACACTTACAACCAAAAGCTCGAAATATGAGATTCTTGGAATCTTACCCTTCCAAATCTCATATGGAGTCTTACCCTTGTCATTGACAACTAAGCACCCGTTCGGGTATAACAAGCCGTGTTGATGGCTTCACTGTAACTCCGTGAGGGTTTCATACTCGGCTAACATGCTCCCCGGCCGCTTCCTTCAAGGTTCTATTCCTTCTTTCAACCACTCCATTTTGTTGAGGAGTTCTTGCTGAAGATGTCTCATGGATAATTCCACACTCATTGAAAAAGTTAGATAAATAAGAATTCAAAAATTCTGTGCCCTTATCACTCCTTATTTTAATAATATCTAGAAAAGTCATCTACTACAACAAGAGTATATTTCCTTCCACCGAAACCGAGAGGAGAAACAGTCCAAACAGATCCAGATGAAGTAGTTGTAAAACTCTTTCGGATGAAGAGGTGTTAATACCCTTAAATGAGTGTCTAGGCTGTTTTACCTTTCTCGACAAGCATCACATTTAAGATCGGTGGATAAAAGTTTCTCGAGTAATCCCTTAACAAGGTTCTTTTTAGCCACCTTACTAAGGGTCTTGAAATTCAGATGACTAAGCCTCTTGTGCCATAGCCACCGAGATCATCTCCACCCTTAGCTATCGACACGTATCTTTGGGACAACTATTAAAGTTGGCCACATAGACATTACCATGTCTCAAGCCGATTAAGAGTACCTTATCCGAGGAATTATCTAAGATATCACATTTATCCTAAGAAAATTTGACAAGAAAACCTCTATCACAAAGTGGGAAACAGATAGCGATTATGTTTCAATCCTTCAACAAAATATACCTCGAGATACTCTGAATATCTTTTATAATCGAGTACCTACTCCTTTAGTCGACCACAATTATTGTCTCCAAATAATACTCTTGGACCATCAATGCTTTGGAAATTTGATAATGACCTCTTGTTATGAGTCATGTGTTGTGAACAACCACTATCAATGTACCATGTAGAAGCTAAAATCTCTTTCTTGAGTGATGATCCCCGTGAATCCCGAAAAACATATTAGTTATAAGGTACCCTAGTGATCTTGGGTCCTTGAAGGTCAAGCTCACTTTAGGTAACCGGATAAAAATCTCATCTCCAAATAATAAATTAGACTTGGTCTTTCTACCAAATCTGTCTACAATTGTATCATTTTTAAATGACAACTTGTTGTATTGATTTAGTAATTTTCCTAAACTTAGGAAATGTGGGATAACATCTCGCTTCTTCCATCAAAAGGATTATAATAAGAATTTCTTCTTATTTTGGTTCTTGGATTTCTCTTAGTCGATAAGGAGTCCTCACTGAATTTTTGTTTTCAAGCTGGGAGATGCGATCCTTACTTGACTAATTGGTTTCCAAGGACCAATTTTAACCTCTTTTGATTGATCGGATGCTTTTACAAATTTCCTAGGTTTCGGACATCCGATTTATTATTTCGTCGTAACCAAGACCTGTTTTGTCATGGGATTTTTGAGATGTATTAAAGATGTGATCTATTGCTGATTGTGAATTATTAAGTTGACTAATTTTGAAGACTAGCTTCTCATTGTCTTTCTTAATTAATTCATTTTCAGACAGATTAATTCAAATTTGTCTTTTAAAGTTTTCAATTCACTTTCTAATCTTTCGTAAGCCGCCGATGTACTAGCCTCACTGGGAAAACATTCCCCTTGAATGTTTCCTCGGTTTACGGATAGTTCATCACCGCTTTCCTTTAATTAGAATCTGAATTTGATCCTTTAAAGTCAAATTCTCTGTCTCTAGCTGTTTATAAGTCGCCAGAGATGTCTTTAAATCTCTCAATAATTCATGAATAACGGTTTGATCATAATCAGATGCGGTGACATGAATCATTATCGAGAAGATGAATAATAGACTACCTCTTTAGCCATGAGACAGATTTCATCATCTCGATCCAAAATCGATGAGGATGATGATGATGATTTCTTTGACTCCTTTTCTTCACCCAATGAGCCCTTTGATCTCGCAAATCTCCCGTCTCTCTTTTCCTTTTCTCTTCCCTTTCTTTAGGAGTCAGATTGAGGACAATCATACCAAGTGTCTGGCTTGTTGCATGTGTAGCAAGTATCACTCCTGTCCGATCTAGGGCTGGAAGAATTTCTTTTGACAGTGATCTCGAATCTTCTCGTCGGCTCTCGCTTTTGTCATCATCTGTAGACTCATCTTCCTTTCTTCTTGATTTGGATCTTGATCTATCCTTACCGCAAATCTCAATTTATTTTGTTTATACTTCATTCTTAATCACATACCTTTTGGTGAGCAGAGTCATCTCGCTCCTTTAGAGATAGATCACTCCTACTGACTCGGTTGACATCTTGTCTTCTTTGCCGACAAAGGCAACAGACTTGGATGAGGTGCTTGACTCCATCTCATCCTCCTCATCTTCTATTTGAATGTCATACTTTAGAGCTTTAAGATGAGAGAACAAAGTATGGTGAGTAATAGAAGATAAATTCGAGTTGCTTTAAGGATATTGGATTTCTCTCTCCATCTCTTGGTTAATGATCTCGTATCTTGTTATTAATCTCCTTCTCTCGTATAGTTCTTTCCAAGGTCACCGCTTTGTTGAGGAGATTCGTCAACCTTACATCTAATCGATCCACGATTCATTTTCCTTCATTTTGAATGTATCAAATGCGTGTAAGACCGATCGCAGCTTATTCTCTTTTACTTGATCTCGATCCTTCACAGACATTTGCCGAGTTTGCCACATTTCTTTGGCTGTTTTGCATTTCTTAACCTTCTCAATCCAATCATTACTTAAAGTCTCAATGATTTCAGTTCGAGCTACTTGGTCTAGATTGTGGATCTTTCTTTCATCATTTGTCAATTCGTAACTCTTTTTCTCTTGTCTCGATCCTGGATTCAACTCGACTCAAGGTGCCATGCTAGTTCCTCCATGATAAAATTTTATAGGTCCTTCTTCAAGAACCTCTTCCATCCTATCATGGATGGCCTTGAGGTGATTCTCCATCCCGAATTTCCAATAATCATAATCTTCAATAGAAAATTCGGGTAAATTCCTGGACTTCTTGCTTTTTCGATGACATGATGAGTTAAAGAAACAAAATACTCCACAAAAATTTATTAGTAGCACTGTTAGTAACAATAAAAAGAATGAAGAAAATCAAGAAAATTTCAGAATCTTAGTTAAGACCTAAAATCAATATCGTAATGACTTAACACCGCTCCGATACCACTTGTTGGTCCCGATTAGTTGAGTTGATTATGAAGCTTTGAGTTAACCTTCTAGGACAAAATCTAGAAAGGGGGTTGAATAGATTTTGTAGATTTTTCAAATCTTTCAAAACTAATTCAAAGTACCGTATGTACACAAATGAAATTCAAGATTAGACTCAACTTTAATAAGATCAAAAGAAAAACCGATATTCAGATTTTAACTTTGATTCCGAAATTAATCTTTGAATAGTAACTTGGAAATTGAACAAATAAGTAAATGAAAGCAAGAAAGAACACCAAATTTTATAGTGGTTCGGATTATAACAATCCTACATCCACTCTCCTTCTCCAACTTGAAGAAGGGTCTCCACTATCTCGCTTACTTACTTACTTTACAATCTTACAACTTACAACTTGATCTTCAACTCTTCAAAATGCTAACCAAACTTATGAAATCTAACTCTAAGAAAAATAAGTGTATTTGAAGATGTGCAATGAAGTGTTCTACAAACACTTAAAAAATTCTATGAAGAAATCTTGAAAAACTATTTTGTGCTTTTGAAAACTTGTGATTTGAGAGAATAAATTTCTCGAAAATAACTTGTGAATTGTGTATTCTCAGATGCAGTATATATTTTAAAGAAGTGCCTAGACCTATTTATAAGTCTGAAAAGACAGCTTAGTTTGTTAGTCGGGCTTCTAACAAACCGAAAACCGCTTCAACAAACTTAATCTTGAAAACCGCTCTAGACCTCACTGCTTCTTTGCTCTACTGCTCACCAAATTGACTCGGTGAAGATTTGACTTTCTTATTCTACTCGGCTTGTCTTGACCTCGTCGAGGTCTTCATATTCGTCTCCTGTAGATGACTAGACTCAAGCTCGTCTCCAAACGACTTGTACTCTTCCGCACCTCGGTGACTAGATTGGTTCTCGACCCCGTCTCGACTCACTCTTAGCTTATGGTCTCAATCTCGGCTTGTTCTACGTGTCGTCGATCATCGAGCCGCTTCATTTAACTCATCAAAACTTCTTGATCCAACATGTATCACTTCTCGAACCTAAGTCTATTGAGGAAGCTCTATCGGATCCAAAGCTGGATAACAGCCATGCGGGAAGAAGCTGCATCGGTTTGAAAGGCGAGAATGATTGGGAATTAGTGGAAAGACCCTTATATAGAAAGATTATAGGCACCAAATGGGTGTTTAAAAATAAAAGCAGAAGAGAACAACATTATTGTTCGTAATAAGACAAGATTGGTAGCTCAAGGTTACTCACAAAGGGATAGACTATGATGAAACCTATTCTCCGGTTGCGATTAGAAGCAATAAGGCTGTTCTTGGCATTTCTTGCTTATAAATCTTTTAAAGTCTTTCAAATGGATGTTAAGTCTGCTTTCCTGAATGGTGTGTTACTTGAGGAAGTTTATGTGGAGCAGCCTCACGGGTTTAAGATCAATAACAAGGTCTATAAACTCAATAAGACCCTATATGGACTGAAACAAGCTCCCGTGGCTTGGTATGATACCTTGTCTGAATTCTTAATATCAAATGGGTTTTCAAAAGGTAAGATAGATAGGACTTTGTTTAGAAAGGAAATAGATGGCAACATCTTGTTGGTTCAAATTTATGTAGATGACATTATTTTTGGTTCACCTAATCTGAAATTATGTGAAGATTTCAGTGTTCTCATGAAAATAGGTTTGAAATGTCAATCATGGATGAATTAACATATTTTCTAGGCTTGCAGATTAAGCGAGATGAGTAAGGGTATTTTTATACATCGATTAAATATGCTAAGGACTGATTGAGAAATTTGGGATGACTACTAGTAGGGAAGTTAAAATACCTATGGCAACTAACTTCTCTATGGATTCGGATGAGCAGGGATACCCACAGATGCAACGGAGTATCGTGGACTCGATTGGATCTCTTCTCTATCTCACCGCAAGTAGGCCGGACATAGCTTTTGCGGTTGGGGTATGTGCAAGATTCCGATCCTAATCCCAAGAAAACCCATCCTGGAGACTCGCTAAGAAAATCTTCAAATATCTCAAAGGAACTTTGCAAGTAGGGTTATGGTACCCGGTGATGACAACTTTGGTGACAGGATATTCGGACTCGGACTTTGGGGGTTGTAAGATTGATAGGAAATCCACTTCAGAACTTGTCAATTCTTAGGCAACAAATTAATTTCTTGGTTATCTAAGAAATAGACATACATTGCCACCTCCACAATCAAGCCGAATACATGGCGGTGGGAGTTGTTGCTCTCAACTCCTCTGGATTAATCAACGGCTTAGGGATTATAACATTCAAACATCATCTGCTCCTATTTCTTGTGATAGTAATAGTGCAATAGCCATGATATACAATCCTATTCTCGCATTCTAGATGTAAGCATATAGATATTAGACATCATTTCATTAGAGATCATGTGGAAAAGAATGAAATTAGAATTGAAAAGATAGCCACCGAATCACAAAGAGCGGATATTCTTACAAAACCATTAGCCGAGTCTAGATTTAAAGAATTGTGTTTAGAATTAGGATTACTTGATGCATCATTGGCTGATTTTTAATCATTGCTTGCATCATTAATTATTTTCCTTATTTCTTTCTTTCTTTTCTTTAAATAAATGTCTAGAAAGAATTATCGGACTAGATATGAGTCAAAGGACAATCAGTAGTGATATCATTGATTTCCTTTTAGGAATCAAGAATCAAGGATTAGTCATATTGACCTATTCTCGACTTGATGATTACTTATTACGGCATTAGGTAAATCAGATAAGGACACAATAGTCGGTGATTTTATAAAATCGGATGATCATTGCATCCTATCCGACTTACCACTGGTTACTAATGGTTTATCTAAGGGTGTGTCTTTGCGGAATAGATCACATATCAGATTGTTTTACCTCATCTATTATAAACCTTCTCATTTGGACACATTTGTTTCTAATTGTTTTCCATAAAATATGTTTTCATATAAAACTCTTCTCGAATTGTTTTTATTGGTTGGAAAAACTAATTTTAGAAAATCTAACTGCGAGCCTCGCTTATTTGAAATAAAATGTTTACTTAATCGGTCTCAAAGTTTGTCAAAAGATAAAACTAGCCTTTTAAAAATCGACGAGGTACTTTATCAGCACAACTTCATAACCTTGTCTGCTTTTGAAAACCCTTATACGAAGTAAGGTAACCCTAGGTGACGTCGAGTATACTTACTTTTCGCATAAAGTAACTCTATTTAGGTCAAATCAATAGTCTACAAAGTAACTTTTACGCAATTCAAAGTTAAGTAATTACACGCTACTAATCCCAATCGTTTTCTAAATTTTAACCGTTGATTCAAAGACAGTGAATTATTTCAAATAAACGGCTTAGATTAAAACCCAATTTTCTAAAAATGGTTTCTCTTTCCAATTTTCCCTCCTATAAATACATCTTCTTCTTCGATCAAATCTTTTCACTTTGAAAACTTTCCTATACTCTGCAAAATTTTATTCTAAAAATCCTTAGCCAAATCTTGTATAAGCCAATCTCGTAAACCTATCACAATAACTCCAATAATGGTAGAAATTAATACCGAGACGTATAACAAGAAGATCAAGTCGGAAATGTACGTTGATTTGAAACCACCCAAGATGAAGAATCGAGACGGTTCTTCAACTATTGGAAAGGTCGGGATTAAGGACCTTTTGCTCCAAGAAGTTTAACACAAACAAGACTCTTGACATGAGAGGAGTCGTATTCTATGTCAATGGGACATACAAAAACGGTGTATTTAGAACCCGTGTTTACGGCGAGGAATTCGTGGTGATCACGGAGGAGGTGGCACGGATTTTTGATACCGTGAATGAAGGCATAAATCCCTCACCTACAAGTCAAGACTGGGTAGAATCATTCGAGATAATTGCCCGAACATCCATGAACGGATCGGAGATCGTAATTGAAAAAGAAAAGGCTCGGGGATATCGTCTGCGATGACGATATTGTGAAGGTAATCTTAGGGGAGCAGTAACTCTCATGATGGGTCGACTCGACCCGTGCCATGTTGCATGAGGGCCATCATAGATGGGGTGCAAGATAACCGGGCCGAGATGTTGTTGAGCCGATTTGAGACGGAGAGGAAAAAGATTGGAAGTGGTGAATGGGAAGTGGCAAGCCAAATCAATCACCGGTCTGTTTAACAAGGTGACGGTTATTTTGGAAGACTTGTTAACAACGAGATCAATTGGGCTGATGGAGTAAGAGCCTATACCAAGCAGAAAGGGTTATTAACTAAGAATGAGCTGATCGGAGGACCGGTGATTCGACGGAGAAGCTTGGCGAGGTCGTGGTTCGGGACCCCTCGGTGAGGAGGAAGAGGAAAGAGTAGAGGAGCCGACCGTGAGCTCTGCCGAGGCTTCACAACCAATGAAGCGAAGGAGAAAGGTCCCTAAGAGGAGAAGGCCTGATAAAAGCCTCGGAGAAGGAAGGAGCTTCATCTCAAGCTCGGCCAAGTCTGCTACGAAGAGGCATCTACTGCGAAGGTAGGCTGCGGCGATGTTGAGCTAGCCCATGACATCCAGAAATCAGCTCGAGAGAGGACTCCCTCCCCTTCAACCAAAAAGGTAACTTCCTTTGGAGCCTCTGCTACTCCTTCTATCTCCCTACCTCATCTCCCACTAACTTTGGCGATGAAGAGGTGACCCAGTGGCACCTCTCGAGCCTCTTAAACAAATTCTACTCCCACATTAGTCCAAGCCACAACCGCTTCCGAATTATTTATTCGTCATGAAAGGCCTTAGTTTTCTCTTTATAAATTAATGCATTCTCGAAAGCATCATGTCTTATTTCGTCCAGCTCTCACAGCGTTGCAATTTTCGATGCACTCCCGCTTCATCATAATCCCAATTACACTTTTTAATTGCCCGGTAGGCACGGTGTTGAATCTCCACCGGAAGATGGCATGGCTTACTATATACGATCCTGCGGTGACATCCCAATTGGTGTTTTATATGTCGCTTCTATATGCCCACAAGGCATCGTCTAATCGTAAACTCCAATCTTTTCGATTCGGTTGCACCATTTTCTCCAAGATAGATTTAATTTCTCGATTAGATGTCTCACTTGTCCATTCGTTTGGGGATGGTAGGCTGTTGAAACTTTATGTATCACCTCATATTTTTGAAGTAAAGCCTCGATCGTTCGATTGCAAAAATGCATTCCTTGATCACTAATTATCGCCTTCTAATACCAAACTGGAAAAAATGTTAGACTTCACAAAACGGAACAACCTTGGAATCATTAGTTCGGGTAGCTTTAGCTTCTACCCACTTAGAAACATAATCAACACCAAGCAAAATATACGTGTTACCGAAGATGTCGGAAACGGGCCCATAAAATCCATACCCCACACATCAAATATCTCACGAGACCATAATCGGATTTTGGGGCATCTCATTACGTTGAGATATGTTACCTGTTCTTTCGCAATTATCACATGTCTTACAAAAACATTCGCATCTCGGAATAACGATGGCCAATAGAACCCGCTTTCTAATACCTTATGAGTTGTTCGTTTAGAACCGAAATGATCTCCACACGAATATGAGTGGCGAGAATGACAAAATTGAGTTAAATTCCATCTCGGGCACACATCGCCGAATAGTTTGATCCGAGCAATGCCTCCACAAATATAGGTCATCCCAAATAAAATACTTGGCATCACTTTTCAATTTGTTTCTTCTTGCTTTGGTAAAACTTGCGGGGAAAAACGTCGGCAACCAAGAAATTAACAATATCAGCATACCACGGAATTTGAGAATTGTCGGTATTCGAGAGTTTAAGTAGTTGTTCATCCTGGGAAACTCTCCAAAAGAGGTAGGCTATCTTCATCTTTTACCAACCGACTAAGATGATTGGCTACGTCGTTTTCGGCACCCTTCTTATCTTTTATTTCCAAATCGAACTCTTGAAGGAGCAAAATCCAACGAATTAATCAAGGTTTCGCCTCTTTTTGTTAAGCAAATCTGAAGTGCCGCATGGTCGAATAAACAATAATTTTAGAACCTAACAAATATGAACGAAATTTTTCTAATGCAAAGACAATATCTAAAAGCTATTTTTCCGTGGTAGAGTAATTTGCTTGCGCCGAATTCAATGTTCTTGGCGCATAATAAATCACATGGGCAACTCGTCCAACTCGTTGTCCTAACACGGCTCCAATCGAAAATCGCTCACATCACACATCAACTCAAATGGCAGCTCCCAAATTGTTGGTTGAATGATGGGTGGCAACGTCAATAGTGCTTTTAACTTGTCAAAGGTAGCTTTACACAAATCATCCATATCAAATGTCTTGTCCTTTTACGGCAACGTACACAATGGGGATGCGATCTTTGAGAAATCCTTAATAAATCATCTATAGAACCTGCGTGTCCAAGGAAAGAACGGACTTCCCGCACACTTACGGGGTAAGGTAAAGCGGATATCAAATCGACTTTAGATTTATCAACCTCTATCCCCCTAGACGAAACAATATGGGCTAATATTATTCCCTCTTCCACCATAAAATGAACTCCCGGTTCAATACAAGATTAGTTTCAACACATCTTTTCAAAATTAATTTGAGATTTTCAAGACCTAGATCAAAAGAATCCCCATAAACACTAAAGTCATCCATAAAGACCTCAATAATATTACCAACATACTCGGAAAATATGCTTACCATACACCGTTGGAAAGTCACCGGCGCATTACAAAGACCGAAAGGCATTCGTCTATAAGCAAAGGTTTCCAAATGGGCATGTAAATATCGATTTCTCTTGATCTTTCTGGGCTATAGCGATCTGAAAGTATCCCGAATATCCATCCAAAAAGCAATAAAACTTATGTCTAGCTAATCTTTCAAGCATCCGATCAATGAACGTAGCGGAAATGATCTTTTCGAGTCATCGAATTCAGCTTGCGGTAATCAATACATACCCTCCATCCCGTCTGGACTCGTGAAGGCAAAAGCTCTTCTTTTTTATTTTCGACAACCGTTACTCCGTATTTCTTAGGCACGACTTGAGTGGGACTAACCCATTTACTATCCGAGATAGGAAAAATTAATCCGACATCAAGTAATTTAATTACCTCCTTCTTTACCACTTCCATCATCGTGGGATTCAAACGCCACTGCGGTTCTCGTGAAGGCTTGAAATAGTCCTCCATCAAAATCCGATGCATGCATATTGACGGGCTGATCCTTTTGATATCGACTATCGTCCATCCTATGGCCTCCTTATTATGTCTTAGAACATCAATTAGGGATTCCTCTTGTGCCGATGTCAATTTAGATGAAATTATCACCGATAATGTCTTATTATCTCCTAAGAATGCATACTTGAGATGACTCGGTATCGGCTTGAGTTTAAGTTCCGGTGCCTACATAATAGAAGGTAAAATTTTCTTAGTACTTTCCGGTAGCTTAATATACTTTACCTCATGCTGCTGTTGTTTGGTCCTTGAATCATTCACAGTGCTATTGATTCTTCCCGACGATTTTCATAAATCAAATTGTACACTTTGCTTCAATTCCTCTTGTGAGAATTTCATTGAGCTCATTCCTCAGAATCTGGATTAAAAAATCTCAACAACTAGAGGGTCAATCACACTTACCGCCAATATGGAAGAAGAATCATCGAAATTTTATTGCATCATATATATTAAATTTAACGACTTTCCCATCAAATTCCATAGTAAGCGCTCCTTCGGGTACATTTATTTTTGTTTGGGCGGTGTTTAAAAATAGTCTCCCTCATAAGACAGCATAGAAATTGAGGTGCCCCCACTCATATCAAGCACATAATAATCTGCAGGAAATATAAGTTCGTCTACCCGAACCAAAACATCTTCGATCACTCCAAATGGGATATGCATTACTACGATCAGCCAATTGAATAACAATTTTCATTTCTTTTAAAGGCCCAATGTTTAATGACGCAAATACCGCACGAGGTATTACATTAATAGATGCTCCTAAATCTAGTATAGCTCGTTCAATTTTTGCATTACCAATTCGACACAATATCGTAAACGCACCTGGGTCCTTAAGCTTTTCGGGCAACTTTTTCGGAACATTGCGAAACATTCTCCCCGTCACTATTCTCTCATCTCCCCTCAACTTACACTTATTAGTGCATAAATCCGTTAAGAATTTTGTGTATCTAGAAATTTGAGCTATCGCATCAAGTAGCGGGATATTGACTTCCACCTTGCGAAACATGTCCAAAATCTGTTTTTCTTTATCAATTTTCTTCACTCGTTCAACCACTGGAAGGAAAAGGCAAAGAATTAGTGGTCAAAATTTCCGAATTTGACATACCTTGCTGTCTTTGTTTTCGATAGGTTGGTCCACACCGGGTGACCCGGTGTTAACTGCATTACAATTTCTGTTTCCTCCTTCTCTTCAACCGAGGCCATTGGCGGCTGTTTGGAACCTCTTGCAATTCCTTTTCACTTCTCAAAGTTACTGCACTCACGTTCCTAGGATTAACGTCCATCCGAGATGGTAACTTTCACCACTTTGGGACTCCAACCGATTGATGGCACTAGCGAGTTGACCCATTTGCGTCTCCAATTGCTTTACGGCTTGAATTGTTTCCTTCATACATTGCTGGAGTTGAAGGGTGTTGGCGATGAAGTAGCTAGAGCATTTCCTCCAACGATTGCCGCCGTCTGCGTGTGGTTTAACATTGTATTGTCCTCTTTGTGGTGGTGCTGGTGGATTTTGTTGATTCCCATACCTAAGATTAGGATGGTCTCACCAACCCGAATTGTAAGTGTTCGAGAGAGGATTCTCCCTTGAAAATTTTCGGCTCCAAACGCATCAACCTCCTCCATGTTTTGGGGAGCTGTATTCCTCCTGTAGCAATCTTTCTCACGAAAGCGGTTAGCTCATTTAATTTATCACTAATGGACGAACCACTTACCTCTTGCACCAATTTCGTTGGTGTATCGCGATGACTAAATTGTTGAGAATTCGCCGCCATATTTGCAATGAGAATTTTTGCTTGAGCTGGAGTCTTATCAACGAGGGCTCTTCCACTTGCTGCATCTATCAAACTTCGATCGGAAAGCATCAACCCCTCATAAAAGTATTGGATTAGGAGTTGTTTGGAAATTTGATGTTGTGGATAACTAGCCACCAACTTCTTGAATCGCTCCCAATACTTGCGAAGAGTTTCTCCTTGCATTTGCCTAGCACTACAAATATCCTTACGTAGGCTCACCGCTCATGAAGCTGGAAAATACCTTTGTAAAAACAACCGTTCCATCTCCGTCTAAGTAGTGACCGTTCCGGAGGGTAAATAATATAGTCATTCCTTCGCCGCATCCTTCAAGGAGAACGGAAAGGCCTTCATTTTCACATGTTCCTCGAATACGTCCTTGGGCTTCATGTTCGAGCATACCACATGGAATTCTTTTTAAGTAAGTGTGTGGATCTTCACTGCACGTCCATGAAACGAAGGCAACAAATGAATTAGTCCTGATTTGAGCTCGAAATTATTACCTTCGATGGGATAAGTTATGCAAAGTGGTTGTTGCGGAAGTTGTGGGTTCGCCAACTCTTTCAAAGTTCGTTTGGCTGCCATGATTTCCTCTCGATCTCCGATTCGCTGGATTCGAAATCGGTGGAAAATGGTAGCAGCTTGAAAATCTCCTAGCTTGTTTAGCTTGATTCCTCAATACTCGGTCTCTCCTTGTAATCTCGGGATAGAATTGTAAATCCTTTATTTCCTTGTGAACGAGTGATCATATAATGAGTAAAACCTGAGTAAACAAATAGAAAGAAGAACGTAAATCTTAAAAAGAATAGGACACGACACTCTGCAAATTAATATTATTGTAGTGACACCGGGCCGCCCAAAGGTCGAATGGCGAATTTATTTGCGACAAACGAAGACTTACGGGGTTACGAGACTTAGAAAATAATGACGAAAATACGAAAACACTCGAGAAAAATAACAGAAAAATAATCCTCACAAAAGAACACGAAAAAGACAAAGAAAATAAATTTTCAATATTTCCCGGCAACGGTGCCAAAATTTGGTGTCTTTGTGTCGGCACCCACAAATAACAATTATAATTCACCTCAACGAATCCACTACTATTTAGTAGGATAAGTAAGGGTCGATCCCACGGGGAATATGAAAATTATTTAAATTGTCTCGGTGAGAATTATGAGAACTTAAGTAATGTAAAAGGGGGTTTTAATGAGACAGGAAAGTATTATAAAAAAAGGAATTATAAAGAGATAATTATTAGGCACTTTGAGAGTTATAAATTCTATCAATAATTAAAAAGTTTCAATCCATAGTTCATTCTTCTCTTGTGTTTGACTATGTTAATTTAAAGGTAACGATTGTTCCACTTTACTCCGGATTAATGACCCTTAATAAATAACAAGCTCTATTTATTGGTTTTATCCCTTAATATTATTCAATTGAAACAAGCTCTTCAACGAACTTTTTAAACGAATAATCTAGATACGATCTAGATTTAACCCGATAAAAGCATTAAACACTAGGATAAAGGTCAAACAAATTCCCGAATACGCAAGCTCGATTCGAAAGAACCCAATTTATATCACCCTAGTACAATACTAGTTGCTACCAATTTGTCATAAATTCGCAATAATTACGGATTACGAAATATGAACTAGCATACATGCAAGAATAAATAACCTAGATGATCAAGCTAAATGAATTATTCAAACAAGGATTAAGAAAAATAGATGACATAAATAATCCGGAATAAAATTTCACAATCGAAAGCAGGTCAACTAACATTCATCAAATCACAAGTTCGGAAATCCCGGGATTGAATAGAAGTTGTTGGTCCCACTTAGTTGAGTAGATTAAAGGAAACTTCGAATCGACCTTCTAGGAAAAATCTAGAAGGGGGTTGAATAGATTTTTAGATTTTTACAAATCTTTCAAAGCTTATTCAAAACACCAAAGTTACATAAGCGGAATTCAATTTTAAACTCAACTTTATTTAGATAAAAACACACCGATATTTAGTCTAACTCGAATTAAATTAATCTTTGATTGATAAACTAAATTGAAAAGAAACAAATAAGTAAAGTAAGACAACAAAGAACACCAAGATTTATAGTGGTTCGGATTATGAATAATCCTACATCCACTCTCCTTCTTCAACTTGAAGAAGGGACTCTGCTTACCACTTACTTACTTTCAATCCAACTTACGGTTTACAACTCGTGAAGATCTTCAAATCTTCAATGTCCTAAATTCATCTCTAAAATCTAACTATTACGGTGAGTAGTGAACTTTTAAAGATTACAAGTAAAGTGTTCTATAAACACTTAGAAATTTTTGAAAACTCTTTTGAAAACTTGTGAATTGATTGTGAAGATAGAAATCTGAATTGTGAGTAATGTGTGATTCGTGATGTAGTTACGTATATTTGAAAAATGAAAAACTAGACCTATTTATAAGTCTCGAAAAGACAGTTAGTTTGTTATTCGGTTCTAACAGATGAAAACTTCTCAACAAACTTAATCTTGAAAACTCGCTCTGCTCCTCGGTGATTTATCCTACTCGTCTGCGGTGACTTGGTGAAGATTCGTCTTTCTTATTCTACTCGGCTCGTCTTGACCTCGTCCGAGCTCTTCATACTCGTCTCTCCCGCAGATGACTAGACTTGAGCTTGTCTCCGAGATGACTTGCAACTTTACAGTCTTGGTGACTTGTTCGATCCTCGACCCGATCGATCGGCTCGATTACTAGACCTTGATCTCATTTGTTCTTCATAGTAAATGCGCTCATCTGAATTGCTTCTTTTAACTCATCAAAACCTTCTTGATCTAACAATTTTTCCCTTTTTGATGAAGTTAAAACCTACAACGAAGGGACACACTCACAGTGAAGTTAGTTAAAGTTAATCAAGATTATCGAGATAGGCATATTAAAACACATTCACACTTTGAATCGATTCATTCAAGTTGAAGTACTCAATTCACATTCTAGAAAAATTTTAAGAAAATATTCTTAAGTCTTAAGACTTTTTCAAAATATTTAGACTTAAAAAAATTTAAAGACTTAGAAAATTTTTAAGACTTAGAAAATTTTAAATGCGAGATGAGAATTTCCTCGAGATGATTAATACTTTAAGAAAAAAATTTTAAGTTTTCTTAAAACAAGTAAAGAAAGCTTTAAGAAATAAAACAAGTAAACCGAGATAAGTCAAAATATATTCATTCATATATACACTTTACGAGATAAGGAGAACTGATAGAAATAAAAGATAAGGAAAAAGAAATCTGGTCTATCAGTTCCCCATTGGCTTGCTTCGGGAATTTTCAGCCAAGTGAAGATCCTAGCTCGAGCTATTTGAGTTCTTCTTCATCGTGAGCTTGGATTCCACCTCGGCTTTTGTAATTACCATTCGACCCGATCCATATCCAGGAGATCCATCTGCGTTCGGCTTAGGCGAGACGTGCTCATAGGCTGGAGCGACGAGGTCGCGATTGAAAACCTTACTAGCCTCATCAAGCGAGTCTTCCATATAAGTCGGATCCTCTTTCTCCATCCATTCATGCCACTTTGCATGTCTTCATCACCGCACCAGATGGAGATGCCTTCAAGATGTACCAAAAGTACATCCATCGGCATCCAATGCTTTCTTCTTATATTCACCGGTGAACTGTCACGAAACCATCTTCGGAGGGGCAGACGAGCAGTGAAGCAGTCGAAATATGCTTCATCACCGCTTTTGATACCCATTTCCGAGTGTCCTGTCCCATTTCACTTTCGGCCTTCCCTAACTTCTTCAGCCTCTTCTTCTCTCTTCTTTCATATATCTCTTTCTCGGTCTTTGATTAAATGCGATTCGCTCATCGATAGATTTGAAAAGTCCGGCTCTTTCCTCTTCTTGTCGGCCTTCTCGATTTTGAAAATGTAAGCTCGGTTATTGCTTCCTTTTCTGCTGCCTTTACTTTGCCCTTGCCCTTGGCTTCGGTTTCTCGTATTCTTTTAAACGGGCCGGCACTTTCTGTCTTCTCCTCATCATCCTTCTTTCTTTTCTCCTCATCCTCGCGGATGACATCTTCGATTTGAGTCACCCTCGGCTATAATGCGGCGAGCTCGTCTGATTTTTCTTTAAGCTCTGCTTTGCCGCTTCGGCTCGGTGTGTATGCCTTTTGAATCGAGCTTGTCGGTGATGGACGTAACTCCCGGGCCGTGAGGGTGTCAAGTCTTCCTTCAGCTCCTTCCCCATTTTTAACTTCATTTTTAAGGGTCCTGAGCTGGTCCTCCAATGCAAAGACAACGAAGTCGGAAGTCGAGATATGTCGGAAGTTAATGCTTCGACTACGACTTCGTTATCTGTGGAAATCTTATCTTTCATGGCCTTCACCTCCTCTTCTAGGCTGTCCAGACGACTAGCTAGTGCGAAGACCAGTTTGTTGGATAAGTTCCGAGAAAGGTTCACCTCGACAATCTGCATGTTGGCTAGCATGGTGTCTGTGACGGCTTTGAACTAGCTTTTTCGTCTTCTTTTCCATCATCCGCTTTACCTTGCCGATGATTTTTGTGTGCGGAGTCTTGGAAGGCAGCGGATATGGCGAGAGAGTGGATCGCCACTTCCTCGATGACTCGAGATGATGAGGAAGGAGGGGAGGTTGTTGGATCGGAGCCCATCCGGATATCCCGAAGATATTGTGGGACATATCCGATCGGGAATTTGGATAGAGGGTTGAGAAGGGGTAGGTATATCGGATGGGGGAGGAGGAGTTTCGGTAGGTGGGGTTTACGTAGGTGGGGGAGGGATAGTAGGAGGTGGAGATGATGGTAAGGGTGGTTGAGAAGGTATAAGTTGAGTAGAAGGGAGTGGAAGATCGGGTGTTGGTTGTGAAGGAGATGAGGTTGAGGGTAAGATGGTTGGAGTGTAGATGGTTATTGGTGTAGGTGAGTAGATGGTACCGTAAGAAATGAAAGAAAATCGAGATGGAGATGGGGGAGGAGAAGTGGTTTGTGTTTGAGGAAGGGAAGATGAGTGTTGGCGATAAAGTTTCGCTCTATCATTCTCATCTCAAGTTGTTTCTGGAAAATTACGATCTCGATGGATAGGACCGTTTCTTATTCTTGAGGTGTTTGCCCATGGAGCGGTAGTAATTCGTAGTTTGACAAGCTGACAAAACATTTAAAGTGAATGGCCATCAACTCAAGCCTTATTTCGATGGATTCCGGCAAGAGGATGTTGATCGAGATATTGTTGTCGACCCACCTACGAATTAATAAGGGAGTCTCGTCGAGCTAACGGCGTTAAAAACACGCGCTTTACGGGAGGCAACCCGTAGTTCTTTTATTTTATTATTTTAATTATTTTGTTTTAATTTATTTTATTTCTTTTTATTTTTATTTTTCTTAATTTTTATTTTAATTTTATTATTTGTATTGTCTTCTACATTGGCTTCTTTTTCATGTGCGGGGTATTGGAAGCTTAAATTGTTTAAGTATGGAGGATGCTCTCTAATTTGACAAAGGGCGATTGGGGCGGTGGTACTTAGTGCTTCATGGGTTATACTTATTCTTTAGTGATGTGTTATCACTAATTTAAGTGAAGGGCATTTACGTAAAAGGCTATAGTTTAAAAGGGAGTAGAATTATAATAAGTTTTTAACTCTTTATTTTATTCTAAATTTTTCCCCCAAATTATGCCCTAACTTCTTACCACAGAAATTCCCTTACGCGAGAATCAATTCTTCATTGTTGTAGCAGTTTCATCGGGCGCCGCCAACAACTTCCATTATCGCCGGCTGTCGCGCGGCGCCGTCGTTAGTCGCCATTAAATCGGCCACCGATTGAGCCCATCGGTGCGTCACCGTTTGTTCACCATCGAACCCACCGGTATTGTGTCGTCGTTATCCTTCTAGTGCCGCCATCAACGCGGCGTTGTCGTTCGGTGTGAGATTACTCGCCCGTTGGTCCGCCATCGGCCCAGGCCACCGTTCGTCATCGTCATCGAGCGACGCCACCAGCCCTCCATCTCTACCGTTGTTCGTCAACGTCGTTAACGGCATGGGAGCGTTCCCGGCATGATGACGTCATTTGTTGTTGTGTAAATGCGTCTTTCCTCGGCCCGCCGATTTCCGGCACGGAAGCTTGATTCGCCCGTTAAAGCCAGCGTGAGCCACGGCGCCACGGTCAAGCCACCGGTTTCTACCGCCCGTAACTCTGCTATAATGCCGCTGAGAATGAGAAGCCGCTCTGCGGCTGTCAGCCCACCGACTCGCAATATCGGTGATTCCGACGACAAACCGCCACCCTCATTTACCGGACCCGATAGGCGAAGCAATCTCCATGATTTATCGAATCGCCACAACATCAAATTTGGCAGCCAGTCGAGTTTCATCGTTACTTGAAACTACTTCGGCGTAAAGTAATTCCCTCTTTGTGTATTTGGATGAGGACTTATTTCGACTAGGAATGTTAGATAATGTGTTGAGGATGCTTGATGTTTGTGGTTGGAAAACTCGATGATGGGTAATTAGGCTACTTATGAGGATTTAACGTATGAGTTTTATAGTTACGTGGAGTTTGAAAATGTAGAGGAGGGTATTTTTACATTTCGGTTAGATGGTGATTGGAGTGAATTGATGCATGTTTTTGGGTCTATTTTAGTGCAAAAAGTGATCTAAAGTGTTAGATTTTGTGCATAATTGTGTAGAGTATCACTTCTTTGCCTAAAAAGTATTAATTGATGAGTTTTTGATGTTTTTCGTCCGTTTTACAGGTAAATTGGTGGAATTTGGCCAAACCGAGAGTATCGGCATTCTTAGGATGAAGAGACGATCGAGACGGATAAAACGGGGTCGAAGACGGAGCACTGGGTCGAGAAAATTCCTGGACTCGACCTCCGGGTCGAGGTCCAGGGGCCTTGACCCGAGGGTGAAGGCAAGAGGCTGAGATTTGAATTTTAGAGGATGCCTCGACTCGAGGGTTGAGCCTCGAGTCGAGGGAGAGGGCGAAGAGAGGTTCCTCGAGTGGAGGGCCGAGCCTTGACTCGAGGTGGCGGCAAAATTGTGAAATCGTGTTAGCAACTTTGAAGCCTCGACTCGAGGGCCCCAACCTCGAGTCGAGGGATGTCTAAATCCGAAAATTTTGTATTTAAACCATTTTGAGCGGAAAACAGAGCATATACCTCCACTACAAAAAATGGCAATTTAACGAGGGGACTTAGCGAGGTTGAAACCCTCGCGGATTGCTGAGGATTGGTGAGGGTTTAATTTACCGAGGGCGTTAACGAGGGTTCGAACCCTCGCGAAATACCAAGGGGATTAGCGACGGAAAAACCCTCGCCAATTTTTACCGACGGAATTAACGACGGCACGGGCCCCTCGCCATTACCGAGCGCGAGCCTCGCTAATTTGCCGAGGGCGAGTGCCCTCGCTAGGAGCCCTCGCCAATTTCGAAAATATAACCACCCGGATCCCCTTTCCTCCCCCTCGCGAATTTGCTCCTCCTGCCGCCATCTTGCGCCGCCCTCACGCCGCCTCTGTCGCGGAAAATTGATGATAATTCTTGTCGGGCTTTGTAGTACGCATTCCGGGAACATTTCTACGGTAAATTTTTAAGATTTAATCGGTTATTTTTATTGTTATTTTAGTGGATAAATTTTGTATTTAAAATTTTTCATATGCATGTATTTGTGTAATTTTGTTGTTATAGTTGGTGATTTATTAATTATTTAGTGTTAATTTGTATAATTGTTGTGTGTATTTTAATTATTTAGGAAAATTATTAGTATATGAATTATATATAATTATTTAGAGTTAATTAATTAGTAATTATGCAATTATATAATTTTATTGTTATAGTTGGTGATTTATTAATTATTTAGTGTTAATTTTTGTAATTGTTATGTGTATTTTGATTATTAGTAATTATTTAGGAAAATTAGTAGTATTAGATTATTATATAATTATTTAGTATTAATTAATTAGTAATTATGCAATTATATAATTTTGATTATTAATATTATTATAATTTTAATTTAATTGCTATAATTTATATATTTGTAGGTGTGTACGTTTATTGAAAAAGATTCGATCCGGGAGTATAATTTCATAGCCACCACTATCACCGTAAGTATTCTTTTTTTAATTAATTATTTAAATATGCTTTTAATTTAATTCTAAAAATTATTTGATTTAAAATTATTTTGCATGCTCATATGATATAATAATTTATATATATATATATATATATATATATATATATATGATGATTGATGTTAGATCAAATTTTGCATGATAGTTCAATTATATTAATTTTAAAAATTGAATCGATGTTCGATTCAAGTTGATGTTGGAGTTGAGGGTTGATGAATTGTTTGATATTGTTTCTTTTGTAGAATGTGCGTTCCGACTTGATTAATTTTAATTAAGTCGGAAATGGATGCACTAGGATTTAACTTGATATATTAAGTGGGGAATACGATAAAATAAAACAAAACTCTGCCGAAATTTTTAGAAATTTTTAGAAAATTTTAATTATTGTTCTGAGATGAGCGGACCGTCTGGATCGAGGGACGATCTGGATCTAGAGGAGATGGGTCGAGCGGACCGTGCGGGTCTAGGGGTCGAGATGGCAGGGGTACCGATCTGCAGTACCCTTTATTCGAGAGGAGGGGGACGACGAGGCTATCGGCCACGAGGCCTATGATGACCATCATCCCGGCTCGGCTCCAGGTGGGGAGGGTCCTGGATATATGGATCTACCGGGGCACGTAAGTTAAATACTTGTGAATAATAAACTATGTCATATTTATATGTCTATTAATTTTGCGTGTTTATTCCCTTTTTGCAGGTTGATGCCATCGAATGCGGTATCCAGGACTATTCGGAGATTATGTCTCAACACATGGAGCCGGTGCATTCACTTTCCGGATGATATCTCTCTGAGAGGCTGCAGTTATCTTGGAGACATTTCGAGTACATTATATTTTGTTATTCGCTATTTAATTTTGATTAATTTATAAACTTTAACTCGGTGTTAAGTACAATAATATTTTGTTTGGCGGTAGAGAGACTAGGTGGGACCCTTCCGTTACGAACTCAACGGAGGTGTATCGAGATGTTCCTTCGTAGGGGCAGCAAGTAGATACACCGATATCTTTGAACAACGTGAGAACGTTGTGGGTCACCAAGCAGAGAGGCACGGATGGGATGACGCCGTCTGGAATGGACTGTTCGCTTACTAGGATAGAGAAGACGTGAGAGCAAAAAGCCGGCAGGTCGTGCAGAATCGCATGTTGGAGCACGGAGGCACAGGTGCGGCATCTCCGGCATAAAGGCGGATCCCGTGGATCAGCCAGTATGCATATGACTATGTAAGTATTTTTTTAATGCTAGTTCAATATTTTAATTAAACACGTGGTTCTAATTAAATAAATACGGGAGAGGAGGCATGGGACGGCCCCACGGATCGGGACATAGTGCGGCATTACCACCAAGATAATGACCAGGGAGTACACCTACGGGGCTATTAGTGACACACTTGTAAGTATTTTCATTTTATATTATGTAATAATTTATAATAAAATATTATATATATATATATATATATGTCTATTTTGTAACCTCCCATTTTAATTGTCGAAATATTAAATGCAGCATGAAGTACAAGAGGTGGCCTCCCGGATGCCCTCCGGGGTCGAGCTCGAACCCCATGCCGACTTATCCCGGATCTATGTCCAGACGGTTGGAAAACAACACGGGAGGGTTCGGGGTCTTGGTCACTGGTAAGTCCAGACGCATCCTCCGGCTCCTCGCTCATCGGATGCTCCTATTGGCGGCACCTACAGCCTAAGCCGATGTCGACCGCATGCTCCAAGAGGAGCGTGAGAGATCGCGAAACAAATACAAGATGTGCGGCAGAGGTGCAGACGGAGATGGAGCGAAGAGACGCAGCCTTTGAGAGCGGAAATGCAGCGTCAATTCCAAGAGTGGATGCAGGGGTACCCGGGTTCTTGGTGGTGGTGGTAATCCACCAAATGGTCCGAGTGGTTACGATCACTCATCCCGTGGGCCTCGGAGGCGCCGAGTTGATTATATACATTTAAAACTATGAATTTTCTGAATGTTGATTGATTAAGATGATGAATTTTAATTGTTTAAAGTATTAATTTTAATTCATGAAATGTGCATATATAAACACATGATAATATAGTTGACAACTTAATTGAATATATATATATATATATATATATATATATATATATATATATATAAAATAACAATTATAGAAATGATAATATATATGTGTGATAATAATAATAACAATTATAAATGATAATATATAGTGAATATATAATACAATTTAATTGAATATATATGTGATAATAATAATAATTATAAACATGATAATATATATGTGTGATAATAATAATAATAATAATAATAATAATAATAATAATAATAATAATAAATGATAATATGTATATAGTGAATTATAGGATACAATTTAATTGAATATATACAATATTAACAATTATAAAATAATAATATATATACTAAATATAGTATATAATTTAATTGAATATAGTATATAAACATGATAATATAGTTATATGTGATAACAATAAATATTATAAAATAATAATATATATAGTAAATATATATATATAATTTAATTGAATATAGTATATAAACATGATAATATAGTTATATGTGATAATAATAAATATTATAAAATAATAATATATATAGTAAATATATATATAATTGAATATATATGTTATAATAATAAAAATTTAAAAATGATATAATTTAATTAAATATATATAGTAGATAATTTAATTAAATATATAGTATACAATTTAATTAAATATATTGTATACAATTTAATTATAAATTAAATATATATATAGTATACAATTTAATTTAATTAAATATATATAGTAGATAATTTAATTAAATATATAGTATACAATTTAATTAAATATATAGTATACAATTTAATTATAAATTAAATATATATAAAATATTGAACATAATATGATATTAATATAATTAAAAGCAAAATTATATCGAATGATTAGCTTTGCCCAAACGGTAAAGCGCCCAAGCTCTCTCCTCCACTCTCTCGGAGGTCGCGGGTTCGAACCCCTTGCCACGCGAAAAAATACGCCCGGCTAGCCCCGAGGCCGCGGCCGTGGCGCGGGTTCGATCCCCGACCGCAATTCTTTTTATTAGGAACGATTTTAGCGAGGGCGAGACGAGGCCCGCCCTCGCCAATTCCCTCGCCGCTGGCCCTCGCCGAGCCCTCGCAAATTCCCTCGCCACACGCCTCGCCAAAACCCTCGCCACACGCCTCGCTAAAACCCTCGCCAATTCAGCCTCGCTAAAGCCCTCACTAAACTTCGCCTCGCCAAATCCCGCGAGGGAAGTGTTTACCGACGAGGTTTTTGCCGAGGGCTACCTTCCCTCGGTAAAGCCCTCGCCAAACCCCTCCCCTCGTTAATTCTCTCGCTAACCCCCTCGCCAAATTCGTTTTTTGTGGTGCTCCTAGCATAGTTTAGAAGCGATTATTAGGCGATTTTAAGGTGAAAATCACATTCCATAGCTTAATTCTCCTTGTAATTGGATTAGATTCTTAGTTTTTGATTGATTTCAAGCATTTGTACATTAGATTAGTGATTTGATCCATTAGTTTTTCATTTTCCAAGTTGTAATTGAAGAGGAGGAGATTGTAATTGAAGAATCATGAAGACTCAAGCACTCCTATTTTTGTTAATTGAAGCAAATTGGTGATGTTCTTCTATTTTTCTCTCTTAATTCATTGTTTGTGTTGATTAGCTTCTTAATTGCTTTCTTAGATTTTTCACCCATGACTTTTGCTCTTAGAACCATGGACTAAGCATCTTGTGCTTGGGATAATTGAAATTGGGGATGATGTGATTGACTTATGCTAAGATTGTTGAGAATTGTTGATCAATTGAGTAGATTGCTTCCTAATTGTGATTCTTCTTGTGCTTCATGCAAAATTATCTCTTTAGATTAATGTTTGATCACCCTAGCAATAGGCGAGAGTTGAGCTAACGTGATTAGGGATTAATCGGGTTATAATTGAGCATGAATGTATGAATTGGGTGCTTCTTAATTGAGAGATTGAAAGGACTAAGAATACTCACATTAGGCATTGTGTAGTTAATGGAGAGATTAATTGCATGATGGTTTATGCTTTCTATCTTGATTGATTTGCAATTTGATACAATCATAGCTTGTTGATCATGGATTCCTTGATGGATATTATCCCGAGCACCCCAATCCCCATTGAACTTAGCTTATTTGTTATTGCATATTAGTTGTTTGATCATTTGCTTGCATAGTATTAGAATTTTAATTCTTGCAATTATATTGTAGTGTTTAGTGCCAAAACCCATCTTGCAACAATAGTCACCAATAACTTGTATTGTTAGGGCCTCACTTGCTAACTAATTCCCTTGGGTTCGATATTCTTTTGGTCTTAATACGGCTTGCCGTAAAACTACAAATCAAACGGTGCCGTTGCCGGGAATTAGTTTTTGCGCCTTAAGTGAGACTTAGGAATTGTTTGATGAGGTTACTTGTTGTTTTTGTCTTTTTGTTTTGTTGTTTGTTTTTGTTTGGATTTGATACTTACTATCTCGTGTAGATGGATGGATATGACTCATACGCATGGAATCAAGAATATTATCAAGAGAGTATGGTTTATCCTCCACATTATGAAGGATTTGGCTACGATAATTGGGGGAACTATGAGGATAATTATCTAATGCAACAAGTTCCCTCCGATTATCAAGATTGGAGATGTGATGAAGTTCCTACCGCACCTCAAGAGATGTTCTTGTATTATGAGCATTATTATCAAACATTCGATCCATGGGGTGGATTTGAGTTTCAAGAAGCGTCGGAAGGAGATTTTTACGATGATGGGAGATGTTATGAGTATGATTATCAAATGCCACAAGCTTCTTCTCATTATGAAGAATGAGAAATCCATGATGTTAGAGCTATCTTGAAGGAGATGCTTGGAGTGTTGTTGAAGAGAATTGAGGAAAATGACCCTAGATGTGAAGAAATGTCTCCCTTGTATGAGAACATTTATGAGACCAAAGCAATGGTTGATGCAATGATAGATGGGAACATGGAGATCACCGAAGCTCAATTCAATGTTTTAAGAAGTCAACTCAAATATTTTCTAATCCAAGTAAAGAACATAACCATCATGGAGAATCATCAAGAAGAAGGGGAGGAAGAAAATGAAAGTGAAGAAGATGAAGAAGAGGGTCCAAGCAAGAAGGATGAAATAGAAAAATTCCTTGTCAAAAGTGATGAAGGGGAATGTCCATTGATGGACATGAGCAACAATGAAAAAGAAAATCGAGAAGCATCGAATGAAGCATTCAAGAACGAAATGAGCATTTCTATACCTTCAAACTCTTCAATTTGTACTTTAATTGAGATTGATGCTTCTATTAATTTTATTTTACCTCTTGTGCATCCTTGAAAGAAATGAAAAATGGAGAAGGATAATGGCGGGAGAGCAAGTGGGGACAACCATTGACAATGTGCATATATATGAGTGGTTGGCCTACCAATTATGAGCGCCTCCAAGATTTTGAAGCTCAAAGACTGAAGTATTGTGGAAAGGAGGACCGATATCCTTGGCCATTCCGATGAAGAGAGTGTGAAATGAATGAATAAGTCCGGAAAGGACAATTGTTAGATCGTAAGAAGTTTTGATGAGTTAAAAGAGGTCGGACTAGAGTCAACTCATGTAGAGTAAGATGACCATTAATCGCGTAGAACAATGAGGTAAAGTCCTAGCACTAAGCCGATCAGATCGGGAAGAGCTAGGAAAGTCACCGAGGTCTAAGAAGCGAAGGTCATCGAAGACGAAGCTTGGGATAGTCATCTGCAGGAGACAACAATGAAGAGCTAAGACGAGGTCAAGACAAGCTAAGTAGAATAAGAAAGACAAGTCTTCACCAAGTCACCGCAGATTTACTAGAAGCAAGATCGGCCAAGAAGAGGCGATTATCAAGATTAAGTTTGTTAAGTGGTTGTTAGTTTGTTACAACTAATTAATCGCTTCTCGAGCTTATAAATAGATTTAGACACAGTTTCAAACACACAATTCAGCACTCTCTCATTCACGTTATTCTCGAGTTTTCTAAGCACTCAAAAAGTTTCTCAAAGTAATTTTCATAAGTTCAAAGTGTTTATAGAACACTTACTGTATTTCTTCAACACTATTGCAGTAATTTAGAAATTCCTGGAAGATAGGAAGTTGAAGATAGGTTTGAAGATAGAAGATCTTCGAGAAGTTGTAATTGTAAGATTGTAAGTACATAAGTAAGTAAGTGGTCAAGACCCTTCTTCAAGTTGAAGAAGGAGAGTGGATGTAGGATCAATTAGATCCGAACTACTATAAATTGTTGTGTTCTCAGATCGCTTTATTTACTTATCTTGTTCTAAATCATCTTTTAAACAAGTTCAATTTCGGACTCTTAATCAGTTGCTTTTGATCCGTAAAAGATTGAGTTTAAATTTGTTTTCCATTGTGTGAACTTTGATACTTTGAATTGATATTCTAATCTTTGGAAAAGATTTGAAAATCTATTCAACCCCCGCCCCTTCTAGATTTTTCTTAGAAGGTTGTCTCAATTTCTTTAATAAACCACTCAATCCGTGGGACCAACAAGTGGTATCAGAGCAGATTAAGTCAAGTTTCGATATTGATTTGAGGTCTTCAAAAGTTTCTCGAATTGTTCTTGTTTATCTTCTTATTTTCAATCCACTAACTCTGCTACTAACAAGTTCTTGTTAAGATTATTCTTTTATTCACCATGCCATCTATTAAGAGCAAGAAGTCCGTGAGTTTGCACGAGTTTTCAATCGAGGAATATGATTATTAGAAATTCGGGATGGAGAACCATCTAAAGGCAATCCATAACAGATGGAAGAGGTTCTTGAAGTAGGTCCAATTAAGTTCTATCATGGAGGAACTAGTGATGGGACCGGAACCGGCAGAGACGAGGGTGAGACAAGAAAAGAAGAGTGCAGAGCCGATCAATGATGAAAGAAAAATTCATAATCTGGACCAAGTAGCTAGGACAGAGATTATTGAGACTCTAAGCAAAGATTGAATTGAGAAAGTAAAAAGGTGCAAAACAGCTAAGGAGATGTGGGAGACACTTGCTAGTGTATGTGAGGGATCGCACCAAGTCAAGGAGAATAAATTACAATCGGTGTTACATGCATTCGACACATTCAAGATGAAAGAAAATGAAATCGTAGAGCAATGGATGTGAGACTGAAAAATCTTCTCAATAAAGCTTCATACTTGGGGAAGAATTATACAGAAAATGAGATTAATAATAAGATACTCGAGTATCCTTGAGTAAAAGATGGAGAGAAAAGGCCAATATCCTCAAAGCAACTCAAAATTTATCCTCTATTTCACATCATATCTTATTTTCTCATCTTAAAGCTTTAGAATATGATATTCAAATTGAAGATGAGGAAGATGAGATGGAGTCTAGCACTTAATCTAAGTATGTTGCCTTTGTCAACAGAGAAGACAAGACAGCGGTTGAGCCCAAAGGAGTCGATTTATCCTTAAAGGAGCAGATGGCCTTGCTCACAAAAAGGTATGACCTATTGAGAATGAAATATAAGCGTAATAAATTGAGATTTGCAAAGAAGGACAAGATCTAGATCCGGATCAAGAAGGAAAGAAGATGACTCAGCGAGATGATGACAAGAAAAAGAATCGAGACAAGAAGATACAAATCACCTGCAAGAAAGAATCCTATCAGTCCTAATTCGACAGGGGAGACACGTGTTACACTTGTAACAAGCCAAGTCATTTCAGCTATGATTGTCCCGGTGACTCCCAAGGAAAGAGAGGAGAAAAGGAAGAAAAGAGATAGACGTTTTGCAGATCAAAGAGCTCTTCTTGCTGAGGAAAAAGAGTCAAGAAAGTCATCATCATCCTCATTATCTTCATCGATTTTGGATCAAACGATGAAGTCTGTCGATGGCCAAAGAGGTAGATTACTACTCCTCATCGATAATGATTCTTACAAATCTGTCTCGCAGACAATGACCAAACTGTTATCAAAGGACTTTTGAAAGATCTAAAGATGTCTCTAAGTGCTTATAAACAATTAGAGACTGAAAATTTAACTTTGAAAGATCGATTCGGACTCTAGTTAAAGGCAAACAAGTTGTGAACTATTCCGAGTCCGAGGAAGCATTCAAGGGGGAATGTTTACCCAGCCGAGGCTAGTACATCATCTAGTCTGTCTGAAAGACTAGAAAATGAATTAAAATCTTTGAAAGATAAATTTTAAATGGTTTGTACTGAAAATGAGTAAATTAAGAAGGCCAATGAGAAGCTTGTGTTCAAAATGAGCCAACTTAATAACTCACAATCAATCATAGACCATATCCTTAGTACATCTAAAAAATCCCATGATAAGACAGACTTGGCTATGATAAAAATAATAAATCGAAGTTCAAAACCAAGGAAATTTGTGAAGACAATTTGAAACATCAAAAGAAGTTAAAATTGGTCCTTGGAAACCACAAAGTCGGATGAGGACCGCATCTCCTAATCTTAAAAATAAAATGCGGTTGAGGAGTCCAGATTCGACCAAGAGGGTTCTAAGAACTAAGATTAGAAGAAATTCTTATTACAGTTCTTTTGATGGGAGAAGCAGATGTTATCCCATTTTTCCAAAATTTAAGAAAGTCACCGAATCGACTACAATAATCTCTCATTCAAATGTGATGTATTTGTAGACAGATTTGGTAAACAGATCCAATCTGATTTATTATTAAAGAATGAGATATTTGTTTGGATACCCAAAGTGATTATAGACCTTAAAGGACCCAAGATCACTAGGGTACCTCATACCTAATCATCTTGCGGGAATCACGGGGATTATCACTTAAGGAAGAGATTCTAGCTTCAAAATTTGGTACATAGACGGTGGTATTTCTGACACATGACTTGTAACAAGAAGCTACTATCAAATTTTCAAAATATAGATGGTCCCGAGTCTTGTTTGGAGATAATTACGTGAATGAGACTAAGGGAGTTGGTACTTTGATTATAAGGGATGTCCAGTATCCGAGGTTTATTTTGTAGAAGGTTTAAAGCATAACTTGTTGTCTGTTTCTCAACTCTGTGATAAAGGCTTTCTTGTAAAATTTTCTAAAGATAAGTGTGATATCTTAGATAGCTCCTCGGACAAGGTACTCTTAATCGGCTTGAGACATGGTAATGTCTATGTGGTTAACTTTAACAGCTTGTCCCAAAGATACATGTCTTGTAGCTAAAGGTGGAGATGATCTTAGCTGGCTATGGCATAAAAGGCTTAGTCATCTCGAACTTCAAAACCCTTAGTAAGCTAGCTAAAAGAATCTTGTCAAAGGCCTACCCGAGAAATTCGTTCAACCGATCCGAAATGTGATGCTTGTCGGAAAGGTAAACAGCCTGACACTCTTTTAAAAGTATTAACACATCCTCATCGAAAGAGTTTTACAACTCCTTCACCTTGATTTGTTTGGACTGTTACACCACTCGGCTTTAGTGGAAGGAAATATACTCTTGTTGTTGTTGATGATTTTTCTAGATACACTTGGGTAATATTTCTTTTCAAAAAGAATGAGACAGTGAACAAGATCCCCGATCTGCTCTGCATAAATTCAAAATGAGAAGGGTGTTAATATTATTGAAATCGGGAGTGACAAGGGAACCGAATTTTGAATTCTTGTTTATCTAACTATTTGAATGAGAATGATATAGTTCATGAGACCTCTTCAGCTAGAACACCACAACATAATGGAGTTGTTGAGAGGAGAAATAGAACTCTCATAGAAGCGATCGGGAGTATGCTAGCCGAGTATGGAACACCTCACAGTTCTGGCCGAGTCTAACAACACACTTGCTACACTCAACGGATGCTTACCGGTCAAAAGTAAGGGTAAGACACAAAATGAGATTTGGAAGGGCAAGATTCCAAGAATCTCATACTTTCGTGCTTTTGGTTGTAAATGCTTCATCCATAACAATGGGAAGTCTAAGGTGAGGATGATGCTAAGGCGGTGATGGAATATTCTTGGGATATTCCAACACTTCATAAGTTCAAAGTGTTTATAGAACACTTACTTTGTATTTCTTCAACACTATTGCACTGTAATTTAGAAATTCCTAGAAGATAGGAAGTTGAAGATAGGAAGTTAAAGATAGAAGATCTTTAGAAAGTTGTAATTGTAAGATTGTAAGTACGTAAGTAAGTAAGTGGTCGAGACTCTTCTTCAAGTTGAAGAAGGAGAGTGGATGTAGGATCAATTAGATCCGAACCACTATATATTGTTGTGTTCTTTATTGATTTATTTACTTATCTTGTTCTAAATCATCTTTTAAACAAGTTCAATTTCAGACTCTTAATCGATTGCTTTTGATCCGTAAAAGATTGAGTTTAAATTTGTTTTCCATTGTGTGAACTTTGATACTTTGAATTGATATTATAATCTTTGGAAAAGATTTGAAAATCTGTTCAACTCCCCCTTCTAGATTTTCCCTAGAAGGTTGTCTCAAGTTCTTTAATAAACCACTCAATCTGTGGGCTCAACAACAATAAAAATAGCTAGATGGGAGGCAACCCATCCTTTTTGTTGCTTTTGTGTGTTGTGTGTTTTTGTGTTTTTGGTTTTTGTTTTGGAGAATTGGCTTTGAAATAGAATTGCTCATGCTTAGGAGGTTGTGACATATTTTGCTATGGGATTATTTGGAATTATTGAGCTTATTTGATACCATTGGGAGTTGCATATCATTTAATCACTCTTTTGCCAAATTTTGAATTTCATGCTGAAATTTAAGTTTGGGGGTGATGATCGTTTTATTGGCTAATTTGCATCTCTTTATGGTAATGATTTGATGATTCTTATTTTCGATTGTAGGTACACTTGCTACATTTGTTTGGAAAGCGATTGGAATTGCAAGGAAATGCAAGATCAAGAAGGAAAGTGCATAAAAGCATGATGAGCCCTACATGCTTAAAGGAAATGAGGAGTTTAAAGGCTTGTATGGTACAACACTTCCTTTCAAACTTAGGCGAGTATAAGTTTGGGGGAGGTGTTCTTCTTCCCTTAGCTTATCTTTTGTGCTCTTGTATATTCTTGAATTTAATTTGTCTTGGGCTTAATTGTGGACTTATTGCATATCTTTGAGTAATCATTATTAACTTAGTGAGTGTGCTTGAGATTATGTACATGTGCACTTATGCTTGATTTGCAAGACCTATTGAATTTTGATTTGATCATGAGTTGATATATGGCTTGATGCTAGCATGATTGATAATTATGTGATGATGAATGTGATTGAAAATGCTTGATTCATTGCTCAAATTGAAGCCCGTGAGATTTTGTGCCTTTATAATCGTACATTTTATACGGTTGATTAATTTCTTTGTGAGTGCATCATTCATGGATTTGTATGCGAACTTGCCTTTGGACTTGTTGAGATTGATCTTTGTGTGATGTCATGAAACTAATAAGAGGCCATGTTTGATTTAATAAGTCACTTAGCCAAATTTTTCCTCACCAAAACATTTGATTTCCTTAGTGAGCCATTTTGAGCCTAGTTGTTGGGTCCCTTTAGAATGAGTTTAAACACAAAATCAAGATACCCTCTAGTGATAATCTAGAAGGGGGATGAATAGATTATCAAAAACTTTTGCAAGCTTAGATGATCTATCAACTCCAAAATCAGTTTTACAATGAAACAGCTTTTGTTTATACTTAATTCAAATAGGATCTAAAGCTTTGTCGGATATCGAATTTGCGATCAAGAAATAATCAATGAAAACAAGTAATAAGCAATAAGAAGAAATAACACCAGATTTATAGTGGTTCGGATCAAACGATCCTACGTCCACTCTCCTTCCTCAAACTTGAAGAAGGGCCTTCACTTACTTACTTTCTTCTTCTTGCCGACTTACTTACAATGATGAATCTTCACCTTACAATGAATCTTCCTAATTTACTGAATATCTATGGCTTGAAGATCTAATGAAAAAGTGTTCTATAAACACTAAGAACCGGAAAACGTATAAAACGTTCTTGAATGTGTATGATCTTTGTTGCTTGTGAATACAAAGTATAATGATGAGTGCTAAGTATCAAAAATTGATTCTAAACTAATTTCTATCCCTATTTATAGAGATTTTCACTTGACATTGTAACTTCCTTGAATTCGGTTTTGATCGCTTATAACAATATAACTGAATTACGTAACTTCCTCTTAAGTTGTTGAAATCGCTTCTTTAATCTTTTCATAATATTTCTTTAACACCTCATCGTCCGATGTTTACTTCTCCTCGTCCTCATCTTCTTTCCTGTCTAGGTGTTTAGTCTTGTACTTCAACAATCTTACGTGTTGTCCTTGTGCGATATCTTGACCTCATCGATATTCTCTCATTATCTCGGAAATCGTCCTTGTCGACATCTTGTCCTTGTCTCGATATTCTATACTTAGTTTTATTTATAAAGAAATACTTCACTGCCTATACAAAATGCTCACTGGTCATCCTATTTTACATTTTTAACACATCAAAACTAAATACACTTTTCCTTTTCCTAATAATTTCCCCCTTTTTGATGATGTTAAAACTCACCAAGAAAAGAAAAACTGTTAGTATTCTTAAAAATAAGAATGAAACAAAGTATACAACTAAGCCACATAGTCGGATAATCGAGCAATAGTTCAATAAACAGGATGATTAGAGTAATAGTTCAATAGTCGGATGATCGAGTAATGTAGTTAATAAACGGATGATCGTAACAATGTAGTTGCTCGAAATCAAGTTCAAATACCTTGAAGAAAACATAGACAGAATTTCGAGGTTTTCGATGATTTAGTGTTATATGTTTATAAAACAGCTTACTTAGATCAAGAGTTAGTTAATGAGTAACAAGTTAGTTAAACACTTCAAATTTTCGTGAAAGTAGTTCAAAAAGATGTATTTCACAGCCTTATTCACAGGATTTCCACATATATCTTCATCTTTCTCAAAGAAATAATCGGAGGAATAAAAGTAAGACTTAATCATACCACCTATCTTCTTCTAGAATAATCATCCATCGAAGACACGATTCTTCAAGCTCGGTGTCTCCCCACCTTCGCCTAGATCAGCCACAGTCTCGGCTGATTAGCATCTGCTTCACCTTTTCTCTGTCTAGCTGGCCGTCTTGCTTTAGTGGAGCAAACATGGTTGCATAAGGTGGTGCGACTATGTCCACATTAAATTCTCGCGTCTCCAAGGTCGATTAAATATCGATAGAAGTTTGGGTCTTTCGCCTCCAACCATTCATGAAATGCAATGTTCTCGTCGTGCCCCAAGATATCTTCTTGCAGACGTGGAACAGAAGATCCATTCCCCTTCATAAGCTCTCCATTTAGCTTGTTGATCCATGGGAAGGATTTCCTTGGGCACGGCTTCTATTCTATGGAATGGGCGAAAGACTTCTTCTCCTTCGTATTCTTTGATTTCTGCACCCACTTCCTCGTCTTCCCGCCGTACGCCTTCCCACCGCCTTTTCTTGCTCCCTCCTCCTCTTGGCTTCTCTTCGTTATATTTTTCTTTTTCCTCCCTTCTCCTTTTAAGCACCCTCGCCTCTTCTTCTCGTCTCGACTGGGTCTTCGAACTTGGCTTGAGGCCTTAGCTTTCCCAGTAGATTTAGAAGAGGATGGGGGAGATTTGATAGTCGGGCGGTGAGCGGATCAGCCATGGAAGGAAGTTCGGGTTCGTGCTCGTACTCGGTGGATTCACGTGGTTCTCCTTTTCAACCTTCTCAACGCCCTCCGAGATTTTTCCTCACCGCTTTCTTCTTCTCCTCCTCGCCTTTCAACAACTCTTCGTAAAGCTCATCTATCCTCGATTAAGCGCCATAAGCTGATCATCTTGCAACTCAACTCTTTTCTTGAGCTCACTATCTTTCCCCTTTTTGACATCAAAGAAATCGGGTATTGCGAGATAGTGGCTACTTGATTTATTTGGCCAATGAGCTCTTCTCTTATAAATCCAGGTTTTACGATCAAAGGCTGTTCGGGCGCTTCTTGTGGTGTCTCGGTTAAATCTGAATTCCTCCTCCATAAAATTTTTCAAGATGCTTGTCTGCACTGTCCTTCTCCAAAGCAATCTGCATTTTAAGCACTTCGAGAGAATGAAGCCTCCTTAGCTTTCCAAGACTCTTTCACCTGGTCTTCAACACTATCACTTATTTGGCGATATGCATCTCGAACATATTGTTTGACCCGGGCGTCTTGTGAGTTCATCTCTGTAGCAACTTTCTTTTCATTTCAGCCATCCTGCTCCTCATGTCTTATGCCGTAGAAGTATAGATCAATCTTGGTTTTCTCTAGAATTGCAGCTTCTATATTCTCCTTGATTGATGAAGTGATGACATTGGGAACCATTGGAAGGCATTCGCATAAGCGGTCTTTAGATTTTGAACTTCAGCTTTCGTGGCTTCCACTTCGGATACAGACGCAGATGTGGAGGGCAAAATCTGTTCATCGGATGGAGTCGGATCTATTTCTTCAATTTCTGCTATGATTTACCTTTCCTCAATCTGCTCTGTTTGTGCCTCCTCGTATCCATCCCACTGGCTCATCGGCGACTCCACCAATTATTTCCTCCACCCTTTCCTCCTCAATAACAGCCTTCATCTTTCTTCTCGCTCTTCCTCCTTCTCGATTGCTTTCTCCACCTCCTCTGGGGTCTCATCTCCAAGATATACTCTTTGTAGAATATAATCAACAAATGTGTTTTCGGTGAGTATATCTTGAAATGACTTCAATTTCGCCTTCTTAAGAACCTCCTTTTCCCGGATGGCAAGATTGGTGCCTCTGCCTCGCCTATCGAATAGCTGTCTCTTCAAAAGATCCTAGCCTCGAGTCTTCTTAGCAGATAGACATCGATAAGCTCCTTCAAAAGCTCGAGGCTCGTCCTTGAGAGTGGATTCTTGTCTTAGAAGGAACTTCTTCCCAAGAATTCGAAGAGAGGTCTCGCTTGGTCCCATTTCCCGGATGGGTTGGGTATGTTTAAATAAAGATCAGGTTCAATGAGATTGAGGGTAGGAAAGAGAATGGATCGAATGCGGGTTGTGTTTGTTTTGGACTTATGGGAGTAGACCGTTTTAGAGGCTCGGAGGCGGCCTTGTCCGCCTTTTCATCGCCAAAGTTGAGAAGAGATGGATTTAGGTACTCCATCCTCGATGAGGATGAAGATGATGAGGGTGATTTAATTTCTTCGCCTTTTCGTATTCATCTTCGACGAGACTTCTACTGTCTCCGTCTCGGCCTCGAAATACCAACCTCCTCACCGGGACACTTCCCCCTTGGGAAGCCGTCCTCTCCTCTTCGTCTTCATCTTCCTCCGTCTCGGCAGACGAGGACTCATCCACCAATACAAGATTTGTCTCCTTCTTCTTGGCTTTGAAGCCTTTTTCTTAGAAAGGCTGGAGGTGGAGCCGGAATGTCTCCATCTCCTTCGAGTCGGTTGGTCCATAGAGCTTCTCATCTTTTATCAATGCACTTTCTGCACGGTGTATTTTTAACTCCAACACTCCAGTCAAGGTTGTCTCTGTACCCACCTTGTGTTCAAGTATGATGGTGATCCTTGCCATCATACTTGCAATCTTGGTCGAGACCATCTCATCGGCCTCGTACATGGATCTGAGTCTTGGTGAACTTCTTTTTCTCCTCCATTATCCTTGAATACACCAGTCGGCCCAGCTTTATCTCAGCCCCGTCTAGGATAGCCTCGACAAGATATCCTCGGCTTGGTTAGTCCATCATGACTTTGTTGTTCCCCAAGATACACTTGGTCGATCGCATCAAAAGTCGATACTTCCTCTTCGACATTGGCCTTTTCAAATTCGCCGTTGTATTTTGGTAGGTCCTCCTGGCCATCAACCGAAACTCTCCAAATATTCCGATGATTTATACGTAAATGGATTGTCGCCATGGTGCTTAAATTGAAAATTGCACCAATCTCCGAAATAGATAACACTATCCTTCGCTTTCTTCCCCAATGTTCGACTCTAGATTCTAATCCGTTCGTTGATTTTGCTCTAGTCGAAACTCTGCACAGAGATCATCCACCGTCAAGTTCTTCGTCGGTTTCATCGCATGATACCGCTTTTAATCCCCTTGATTCCAGTAGGTTTAAATTTCTCGTGTTTCAAAGATCGGTGGTAGTATCCCAATCAACATACATTTCGGACTTTGTTTTATCTCTCGATGGAAGATAAATCATACTCGAACTTTATATTCTTTTTAGATTCCGCCATTGATGAATGTTGAAGGTTTTAGGAGGGAAAAGAGAAGTTTTGAGAATATGAAGGAATTTATGTGTGCGTAAATGAAAATAATGCACACGAATGTATATTTATATGGAAAATATAATAATAAACAATTATTAGAATAATAATTGCCTGCAAAAGTGTAAATATAGTCTTTCGAATCGCCATTAATGCAATTATGACATTTATTTTGAAAAGTGCACGAATAATATTTAATATGTCGCGCGTGAAGTTGAGACGGTTCATATTTCAAAACCGCCTCCACTTCTGGCGCGTGAAGTATACTCGGTGTATTTCAAAAATGAATTTGATAAAATTTCGGAGTCCGTAGTAACTTCTCCCCGACATAGTTACTTATTTGAGAAAATACTTTTCAGCTTAATTGGAGAGATAAAATAAAATATTATTGTTTTTAGAAAACAAATTTGAACCCTTATCCTTTTATTTTGTAAAACAAACTATTTTATTTTACCGAGTAACTTCAATAATTTAATGAATGATAGAGTGAATTATGATATTAAATTCATATATTAATTATATGGACCCAATATTCATAATTGAAAGTATTTAAGAAAACTTCCTGATTTTTTTCCTTATGTCTGGATTGATAGCATCACCTGCATTACTTGAAACCCTTGGACAAATTGACCTTGTCTTGCATTTCGAGTCATGTAAACTTTGTTTTTGCTGAAATCACAGACACTTAGATAAATTGTTAGTAACAAGAGTAAGTCGATAAGGTTCAATAGTCATCCGATTCTCGTGAAGAACGTTGACTATTACATCCTTATCTCGATTTACTTATGTCGACAAGTAATTATCAAGTCGATATGGTCAATATGACTAATCCTTGATTCTTGATTCCAATGAAAGGAGATCAATGATATCAGCTACCCGATTGTCCTTTGACTCAATCTTGTCGATAATTCTTTCTAGACATAATATATCAAAATGAGAAAAACAAGGTAAATTCAAGAATTTTGATCAAAAGACGACTAAAGAAGCATCTAATAATCCTAATTCTACTGAAAGTTCTTTAAACCTTGTCTCGCAAGAGGCTTTGTTAATAAGTACGCTTTTGAAAATCGGTCCAGATTTTCTCAAGTCTCGATATTGCCTTTTTCCACATGATCTCGAATGAAATGATGACGAATGTCAACATGTTTGCACGTGGTATGTAAGATCTGGTTCGGTAATAGCTATGACACTATTACTATCACAAAAGATTGGTACATCTTTAGTGATAATGTTATAGTCCCTTAGCTGTTGGATCGATCCAGTTAGTCGTGAACAACAACTCCCACCGCCATGTACTCGGCTTCAAGTAGAAGTAGCTACAGAGGTTTGTTTCTTAGACAACCATGAAATCACTTACTTTCCCAGAAATTGGCAAGTTCCGGATGTAGATTTCCTATCTATCTTACACCCACCAAAATCAATCGAGTATCCCGACAACTCAAAGTTATCGTCACCGATACCACAAAATTTCTACATAGATTGTACCTTTCAAATATTTTAGAATCTTCTTTGCAGCTTCAAGATGACTCTTTTTAGGTTTAGCTTGAAAACGTGCACATACACCCACCGCAAAAGAAATGTCGTCTACTAGCGCTAAGTATAAAAGAGAGCCAATTAAACCTCTATACCGCGTCGATCGGTGTCTTCTCCTTTCTCATCTAGATCCATTGAAAAATTTGTCATCATAGGTATTTTGGCTTCTCGGGTACCTATTCCAAATTTCTCAATAAGATCTTTGGTGTATTTTGCTTGACTTATGAAAATTCCTTTATTTGTCTCGCTTAATTTGTAGTCCAAGAAAGTATGTCATCTCTCCCATCATGGACATTTCAAATCTGCTCTTCATAAGATGACTAAATTCTTCACACAAGATTAGATTAGTTGATCCAAAAATAATATCATCAACATATATTTGAACTAACAAAAGACCTTTATCGATTCTTTCCTAAATAAAGTTCTATCTATCTTACCTTTTACAAAACCATTTTGAATTAAATACTCGGTATAATGTATCATACCATGCTCTAGGTGCTTGTTTAAGTCCATATAGAGCTTTCCTTAGTTTATAAACTTTGTCTCCGTTGACAAAGCCAGGGGTTGCTCTACATAAACTTCTTCAAGAATGACTCCATTTAGAAAAGAAGATTTCACATCCATTTGAAACACAAGAAATCTTTTATAAGCGGCATAAGCTAAGAACAATCTTATGGCTTCAAGACGAGCTACAATGTGCAAAGGTTTCATCATAATCAATTCCCTCCGATTGTGAATAACCTTGTGCAACCAATCTAGCCTTATTTCTTACCACAATGTTGTTCTCATCTCTTTTATTCTTAAAAACCCATTTTGTTCCAATAACTTTTTGATGATGAGGTCTTTCAACAAGCTCCCATACATCTTGTCTTTGAAATTGATTTAATTCATCTTCCATTGCATTTATCCAATTGGAGTCCGTTAGAGCTTCGATAATAGTTTTAGGTTCGAGCAATGATACATAACAACTAAACGAGACAGTCTTGGTTTATTTGTGTCCTTGTCTCTGACTCGGAATCTAAACTTCCGATTATCTGTTCAGCTGGATGATAAGGCAATACTCGTTTACCTTTATCTTTTACCGAGTATGAAGTCTTATCTCGAGATATTTTCATCAATTGGTTCTATATTACCTTCGGGAATATCTTCTAATCCATCTGGTAGTGTAGTCGTCGATCGGATGATATGGAAGAACTCTCGGCTTCCTTATCTTTATTCGTGTCCGATGTGTCCTCCTCATCCGATTCTCACTGCAAGTAGAACTTGGTGATTTCTTGATATTTAATGTTGAGGTCGTCACCATCTTGGTGACATCATCCGTGCTTTCAAACTTAGAAATTTCATCAAAAACAACATGTGGTGTTTCTTCCACACATAATGTAATCTTATTAAAAACTCTATATCTGTGGATACGGATGAGTATCCTAAGAATATCCCTTCGCAATCTTAGCATCAAAAGTTCTTAATTTAGATTTTCCATTATTATGGATGAAACACTTACAACCAAATATATGGAAATATGAAATTTTTGGTATTCTACCCTTCCATATATCATAAGGAGTTTTGCATTTGTCTTTCACAATTAAACACCTATTTTGAACAAAACATGCGTGTATTAATGGCTTCGCCCAAAACTCCGTGTGGAGTGTCATACTCGGATAACATCGTCCTTGCAGCCTTCTTTCAAGGTTACTGCTTTCTCCTTTCTACAACTCCATTTTGCTGGGGTGTTCTTGCAGATGATGTTTCATGTGCTATACCATTCTCGATACAATAGTTAGTAACAAACGAGTTTAGAAACTCATTACCTTTATCACTTCTAATCTTGACAATATTTAGTCCTTTTTCATTTTGAATTCTTTTGAGAAATTCCGAATTTTTATTACAGTCTCATTCTTTTGTACAAGAAAATAACCCAAGTGAATCTAGAAAAATCATCTACAATCACTAAAGTATACTTTCTTCCACTAAAACTTAGAGGTATAACCTGGACCAAAGAGATCCATGTGTAAAAGTTCCAAAATCCTTTCTAAACGAGGACCATTTATTGTTTTGAAAGAAGTTTTGGTCTGCTTTTCCTTTTTGACAAGCATCACAAATATGATTTTTCGAAAATATTTTATCTGGAAGTCCTTTGACTAAAGATTTTCTTGCTATTTTGTTAAGAGTTTTGAAGTTTAAATGACTAAGACGTTTATGCCATAACCAACTTAAATCCTCCGAACTCTTAGCAATAAGACAAGTATCCTTAGGGCAATTCTTGAAATTTGCAACATAGATATTACCTTGTCCGACTCCAAAGTAAAATATTTTCGTTTAAACCATCCAAAATATAACATGCATCATGAGTGAATTTTACACAATATCCTTTGTCACAAAAGCGTAGAGACGAGATAATAGATTATGTTTCAATCCTTCCACAAAATAAACTTCATTAACCTCGACATCTCCAATCATTAGAGTTCCAAATCCTTTGGTTAGACCAAAATTGTTGTCACCGAACATTACCCGAGGTCCATCTATTGTCTCGATAGTTAGAAAGAAGTCTTTTCTCATAAGTCATATGCTTAGAACATCCACTGCCTATATACCAAATGACTTCAAGAACATCTTCTCATTCAACTATTTCCTTATTTCCTGCAATCACAAATTAATTCTTAGGTACCCTTTGTGTATTGGGTCCTTTCTCGTCAAGTTGATACTTAGGTATCCAGATAAACACATCCAAGTTTTTCAGAACCAATGATTGAATTTTGCAACCATATCTCTGTCTACTAATATTAGACTATCTAGATCAATTTTATTTAATTGATCTCTAGTGATTGTCTTATATCTCGGAAAGAATGGATACGACTTGCTTCTTCCATCAAAACCAATATACTTTGGAAATGACTTTGATTTAGTCTTTAGATTTCTTTTGGAAACATTTCTCCTCATCCGTATTTTCTTTTTAGATATATCGATGAGGTGATTTGCTCCTTAGATTTCTTTGGACTAAGTTCTGTCTTTTCCATAGTCTTAGTGGCTTTGACAAAAACTCTTGGTTTGATAGGATCATTTTTCGTGTTCCTATCAAAACCCAATCCAGCTTTATCACTAGGCTTTTGAGAAGTATCAAGATGTTATCAATTGTAGACCGAGAATTATTAAGATGTCCTAACTTGAGATTCAAATCTCTGTTAGTCTTTTTAAAATTCTCATTCTCCTTATTGATATTTGAAAATTTAATTTTTAAAGTACTCAATTCTTTTTCCAACTTATTGGTTTTCTCGGACGATGAACTAGTAGAAGTCTTAGATTGGCATTCCCCTTGAATGTACAATCTAGATTCTTCCTCGTCCCCGTCTCGATGTTCCTTTGTTAGATTAAGAATTTGATCCTTTAAACTTAAATTTTCATCTCTATCTGTTTATAAGCGAGATAAAGCTGTCTTCGAATCTTTTAGAAGCTTGTTAATAAGACATGAATCGATTCTGCATAAGTTATCATTATCATTGTCTGAGGATGAGTAATAGTTTACCTCCTTAGCCATTAGGCAAATGTCATTGTCGACCCGAAACTAGATGAGGATGAGGATGATGATGTCTCATGTGTTTTCTCTTTCTCGCTAAAAGAGCTCGTTGATCTGCATATCTCCTATCCCGTTTTTCCTCTTTTCTTCTCTCTCTCTAGGAGTGAGTTGAGGACAATCATAGCTAAAATGGCCAGGTTTATTGCGGGTATAACAGATATCTCCTCTATCTGATTTTGGACTATTCTCACCTCGTCGATTGGTGATTTGAACCTTTTCACCGGATCCTTCTTTTTGTCATTGTCGAATACTTCTCTTCCTTGTCCGATTTATAATTTTGACGATTAAACCTATCTCTCTTATTCCTTTTATACTTCATCTTGAGTCTCTCATAACGTCGATTAATAATGCCATTTCCTCCTTTACCGACAAATCGACACCTTAGAAATCTTATCGAAATCTTCTTGATGAAGAAATGCCACGCCTTTCCGTAAGTAGATGACTCTGCCTCATCTTCTTCATCTTCAATGTGTATATCATATTCCAATGCTTTCGATGAGAAAATAGAGTATGATGTGATATAGATGACGGAGTTCTGTGTTGCTTTAAGAATATTTGCTTTTTCCCTCCATCTTTTGCTTAATGATCTGAGTACCTTATTATTAATTTCTTTCTCGGTGTAGGTTTTACCCAAATCGGCCAGCTTTGTTCACCAGTTAGTCAATCTCACATCCAATTGATCCACGCTTTCTCCATCTTTCATCTTGAATGTATCAAATGCATGTAAAACTGATTGCAACTTGTTTTCTTTAACTCGTTACGACCCTTCACAAACACTTGCAAGAGTCTCCCACATATCCTTAGCGCTTTACATCTCTTTACCTTTTCTATCCAGTCTTTGCTCAATGTCTCTATAATTTCTGTCCTTGCTACCCGATCCAAATTGTGAATTTTCCTTTCATCGTAGTTAACTCAAGACTCTTCTTTTCTTGTTGACTTCTTGTAATGTAAGATTCTCGCTCCAGTGCTAACAACTCCATGATAGAATTTTATTGGACCTTCCTCAAGAACCTCTTCCATACGGTCATGAATGGCCTTCAAATGATTCTCCATTCGAACTTCCAATAATCATATTCTTCGATAGAAAAATCTGTAAACTCCTGGATTTCTTACTTTTAATGTAAGACATTGTAATTCAAGATGCTAAAACACAACTTATCGAAATGTTAGTGACTCAATGATAAGAAATCAGATTTCAACAAGAACTTAAAAATTTCAAGACCACAAATCTTTTAATGCAATGCCTTAACACCGCTCACGATACCACTTGTTGGGTCCCTTTAGAATGAGTTTAAACACAAAATCAAGATACCCTCTAGTGATAATCTAGAAGGGGGATGAATAGATTATCAAAAACTTTTGCAAGCTTAGATGATCTATCAACTCCAAAATCAGTTTTACAAATGGAAACAGCTTTTGTTTATACTTAATTCAAATAGGATCTAAAGCTTTGTCGGATATCGAATTTGCGATCAATAAATAATCAATGAAAACAAGTAATATGCAATAAGAAGAAATAACACCAGATTTATAGTGGTTCGTATCAAACGATCCTACGTCCACTCTCCTTCCTCAAACTTGAAGAAGGGCCTTCACTTACTTACTTTCTTCTTCTTGTGACTTACTTACAATGATGAATCTTCGCCTTACAATGAATCTTCCTAATTTCTGAATATCTATGGCTTGAAGATCTAATGAAAAAGTGTTCTATAAACACTAAGAACGGAAAACGTATAAAACGTTCTTGAATGTGTATGATCTTTGTTGCTTGTGAATACAAAGTATAATGATGAGTGCTAAGTGTCAAAATTGATTCTAAACTAATTTCTATCCCTATTTATAGAGATTTTCACTTGACGGTTGTAACTTCCCTGAATTCGGTTTTGATCGGTTATAACAATATAACTCGAATTCTCAGAATTTCCTCTTGAGTTGTTGAAACTGCTTCTTTAATCTTTTCATAATATTTCTTTAACACCTCATCGTCGATGTTTACTTCTCCTCGTCCTCATCTTCTTTCCCGTCTAGGTGTTTAGTCTTGTACTTCAACAATCTTCTCGTGTTGTCCTTGTCTCGATATCTTGACCTCATCTCGATATTCTCTCATTATCTGGAAATCGTCCTTGTCCGACATCTTGTCCTTGTCTCGATATTCTATACTTAGTTTTATTTATAAAGAAATACTTCACTGCCTATACAAAATGCTCAAATGGTCATCCTATTTTACATTTTTAACACATCAAAACTAAATACACTTTTCCTTTTCCTAACACTAGTATCCTTATTCTTTGGCAAGCCAAGTGAAATTGAAGCCATTTGTCTGTTTTTATGAGCCTTATTGTCCTATGTTTAGTAGAGCTTGATTGTTGGCTAGAAGATGGTGCATTGCTTGTAAATTGTGGTGAAAAAATTGATGTGCTAAGTTGATTGATTGAGAAAAGAAAGGTTATGAAAAATTGAATTGTGAAAAAAATTATGAAAAATCAAAGAAGAAAAATTCAATTATGAGCCTAAAAGAAAGAAAGCTCAAGTGAATGGTGGTGTTTGAACTTTGAAAAGCAAAAGAAAGAGTGTTGCTTGATGAAGATTGAAGAGACGTGTATTGAAGTGCTTAGTTAACATCCAAGTCTCTACTATTTGAGTCACTCTTACCTAAATTCATCCACCTATTCCAAAGAGCCTACATTACAACCTTGATGAAATACCTCTTTGATTCTTGATTGAACACAAATGATTGTGATTGAGATTGAGTCCTTTGGCAAGCTTATGGTGTACATATTTGTGAATTTGATGATTGAGTGCATTTAACCTTGATACACTAGAGTAATGAGTGAAACACTCCATGGAAGGAGCAATGTGTTGAGTATTTGATGTTGCATTTGTTTGAGCATGATTCATCTTGATTGCTAGTTGAGAGTTTGCATTGATACTTGAGTTCATTGATAAGTTCAATTGTCTTATATTTCTTCTATGGTGCCATGAGACATAATTGCAATCAATTCACTCCTTTGTGCTTATTTGCTAAGTTGCTCGAGGACGAGCAACACTTCAAGTTTGGGGGTATTATGATTGGAGTGAATTGATGCATGTTTTTAGGTGTATTTTAGTGCAAAAAGTGATAAAAAAATGTTAGATTTTGTGCATAAATGTGTAGAGTATCACTTCTTTTCCTAAAAAGTATTACTTGATGAGTTTTTGATATTTTTCATCCGCTTTACTGGTAAATCGGTGGAATTTGGCCAAACCGAGAGTACCGGCATTCTTAGGATAAAGAGACGATCGAGACGGACAAAACAGGGGTCAAAGACGGAGCCCGGTCAAGAAAATTCCTGGACTCGACCTCTGCTCGAGGTCCGGGGCCTCACCCGAGGGTGAAGGCAAGAGGTTGAGATTTGAATTTTGGAGGATGCCTCGACTCAAGGGCTGAGACTCGAGTCGAGGGAGAGGGCGAAGAGAGGTTCCTCGAGTCGAGGGCTGAGCCTCGACTCGAGGTGGCGGCAAAAATGTGAAATCGTGTTAGCAACTTTGAAGCCTCGACTCGAGGGTCCCAACCTCGAGTCGAGGGATGTCCAAATCCAAAAATTTTGTATTTAAACCATTTTGAGCGGAAAACAGAGCATATTCCTCCTAGCATAGTTTAGAGTAGTTATTAGGCGGTTTTAAGGCGAAAATCTCATTCCATAGCTTAATTCTCCTTGTAATTGGATTAGATTCTTAGTTTTTAATTGATTTCAAGTATTTGTACATTAGATTAGTGATTTGATCCATTAGATTTTCATTTTCAAGTTGTAATTGAAGAGGTGGAGATTGTAATTAAAGCCATTGTGAAGACTAAAACATTCTTATTTTTGTTAACTCAAGCCAATTGGTGATGTTCTTCTACTTTTCTCTCTTTAATTCATTGTTTGTTTTGATTAGCTTCTTAATTGCTTTCTTAGATTTTTCACCCATGGCTTTTGCTCTTAGCACCATGGGCTAATAGTTTTGTGCTTGGGATAATTGAAATTGGAGATGATGTGATTGCCTCATGCTATGATTGTTGATAATTGTTGATCAATTGAGTAGATTGCTTCCTAATTGTGATTCTCATTGTGCTTCATGCAAAATTATCTCTTTAGATTAATGTTTGATCACCCTAGCAATATGCGAGAGTTGAGCTAACGTGATTAGGGATTAATCGGGTTATAATTGTGCATGATTGTATGAGTGCTTCTTAATTGAGAGATTAGAAGGACTAAAGATACTCACATTAGGCATTGTGTTATTAATGGAGTGATTAATTTCATGATGGTTTTATGCTTTCTATCTTAGTTGATCTACAATTTGATACAATCATAGCTTGTTAATCATGGATTTCTTGATGGAGATTATCCCTAGCACCCCTATCCCCATTGAACTTAGCTTACTTGATAGTGCATATTAGGTGTTTGATCATTTGCTTGCATAGTATTAGAATTTTAATTCTTGCAATTATATTGTAGTGTGTAGTTTCAAAACCCATCTTGCAACAATAGTCACCAATAACTTGTATTCTTAGGGCCTCACGTGCATACTAATTCCCTTGGGTTCGATAATCTTGATTGATCTTAATACCGCTTGCCGGAAAACTACAAATCAGATGGGATAACCCGTAGGTGGAGTAGTGTTAATTTTGTGCAGGCTTTTGATATGCCATCAAAGGATGATACGGTGAATCTTGCTCTCTTTTGGGATGAGTGTTGGGAGATGATTACGCATAATAGTGGCACATCTTGACTGACCTGGGAGTTCAAAAGCCATTGTTATACGTAATCTCGTTTTGTGATACCTACAAAGATTAATGGCCTGCACGGTAACCGGCCGAGCCTCAAATCGGAATGTTTTGAAATGAGCGGAGTTATCAATTTTGCTCGCGATGATTAGGGAGCAGCCTGTGTGTTGGGAAGAGCATATTATCCGACGCCTTGTGGAGGTCCTAAAGACGAAGGAACATTTTGTGCTTGGGGGTTTGTTACAGCCATTGCATTAGCCGAGGGAATTGATTTACGAACCGAGTCCCGGTAGGGAGATTGGCAAGTTGGGGAAGGACTTCTTAATCAAGATGGGAGTTTTAAAAGAGGATCGAAGTCTTTTTAAGTGGCTAATTTCGGAAGACGAATGCATTTCCTTGCCGAATCCTATGTACACCACTCCTACCACCCCGAAAATTTGAAGATGTTGCATCCCGGTTGCCTCAATTACTGCCCGTATTGATGGGAACCGTCCCCAAGTGTATGGCCGCAATGAAGTTGTCCTAAGGCGTCGAATTGAGCACTTGGAACGAGAGAATGAACGGCTGCTTACTCGAGTTAAAGACCTCACTAGTGAGTTGGATGCTCACCGCCGTCCGTCCTCTTCCCATTAATCGTGTGTTTCTTTTCCTTGACTTGTTCTTTATGCTCACGATAAGTGGTTAATTGTGCATAAATTATGTGCGACTATTGGTTGTTTAATTATTAATTTCTAGCACAATTCGTAGTAATTCTGCTTATTATTTCTTACGTTCGAGTTTACTTTGAGGTGTTATTTTTATATCAATTGTAGGTAAATTGAATGACGTTGGGAATCGGGAGGCAATGCGTGTGTCGTGTCGATGGAAGAGCAAATCTGGCGTTTTAAATGAGCGAAATAAAGGAAGATTTGATGACTTCCTTATTGCGAAAAGAAAAGTCAAAAGGAAGGGGGACGAACACAGACAGGGGAAAAAGGGAGAGAATTAAAGAGGAGAAAAGAAGAGAAAAGAAAGTTACGCAGAGTTTTGGGGAAGCGAGAATAGGCGGAAAGGAGAACACATATTATTTTTATATTTTTGTGAAGACAAGTTGTAAGTGTTTTAAATATTTTTTTTATTATTGTCGTTGTTCGTTAATCATGTCTAGTAGCTAAGCTTTTAATTTCTAGTCGAGGATGCTGAACTTTGAGCGATTTGAATTTCTTGCAAATTAGTATGAGCGTTGTTATTTCAATTCTTGTCTCGATTTTATTATTATTTGATTATATGCTTTGCATGTTTTGAATAATAGATTAATAAGGATTGATCACCCTAATTTGTTTATTATTCATCTCTAGCTAATTCTAATTCGTAATTGCGTAATTTTGTGATATGGTAGCAAGGAATAATAATATTTAAGTTGTATAATTCGAACGTTTCGATTTCATAACTTAATTTTTCCTATCGTTTTAGGCGAATGCATTCTAGGAATTGAATCCCGAATACATGTTTTAGGATTATTCTGGGATAGATTAATCAAGGGTCGTACTTTTTGGTTAATTAAACTTAAGAAGCGATTCGAACTAGTTGGTCGTACCACTGGTTTAGGGAAAAGATTAGAGAAAGAATTTGAATAGACGTGGATATTAATTTGAGTTAGGAAAACCGTTCAAAGGGAAGTTATCGAGGGCTAGATTGATTCTTATATTGTTTAATCACACTGCGTGACTTGTTTTAGTTTAATTCGTTGAATATTTATTTTAGTAAATAGAGTAGTCGAAATTCAATCCCCTCTATTTTGTTACCATTTTTATTTCACATAAATTATTTCAATTTAATTACTCGGTTCCTCGTGGGATCGACCCCTTACTTGCCCTACTACATTAGTAGGTTGGTTCGAGTAATTAATTTATTTTTGGGTGCGCGACAACACACCAGCTCCTCTTTTTTGTTTTGTTTTGTTTTGTTTTGTTGCTTGGGACAAGCAAAATTCTAAGTGTGGGGGAGGGTCAAGTCAAGTTCATGTTAATGTTAGTTTTAGGGGCTGGTTTTATTATTTTTAGGGGCTGTTCTTGTGTTGATTTTTTTAAGGAGGCTGGTTTTGTTGCTGATTCTTGTGGATATTTTGTTCTTTGCTGCTGGTTTTGTGAGATTTAGTTGTAATTTGGTATTGTTGGAGAAGCTAATGACCGTGATGATGAGTCGAGAGTTTGTGTGGAAATGTAGTGCCATTGTCTTGTAGTTAACTTATGGAAATTCTAGTTAAATTGAGCTTTGTGTCGATGCATGCGAATTTGTGAGAATAGGAAGATTGATTGAAGACCTTGATTGAATTTGTGATTGTGAATTAATAGATTGAGGAGTGACTTTAATTGCGTATCTTATTTCTCCCTTATTATAAATTGAGTTGATAATTTGGTTGGATGATGCGTTGAGAAGTACCCCTAAGGTTGAAAAAAATTGATGAGGATCGGAGGAAAATGATTTGGAGTTGAGTTGAAAAAAAAAAATTGAGTGGCTGAAAGCAGGTTGCCCGTCTCGGGCCGAGATAAAAATGTCGGAACCCGGAGATAGAGTGAAGCCGCAAAGTAACAACCGCCTATTTTTGGGGCTGAGTCAAAAAAGCTAAAACTTGGAGATGGAGTGGAGCTGCGGCTCTCATTAAATTTAAAAAAAAAAGAAAAAGAAGAGAAAAAATAATAATAAAAGGAGAAAGGGGTACTCTAAAAGCGCAAAGTTCGATTAGATTATTAAACTTGTTGAACATTCAAAAGGGGGAAAGTAAGGTTGTAGTTAAGAGTTATCAACTTGATGAGTTAATGATCAATCATAGGTGATTTTGAGGGTCTAAATTGTTCTTCCTAATCTCACAACTCGGTAGTGTTGATATTTAGTCTAGATTTCATGAGTTACTATTTTACAATGGTATTGCATTAGATCTTTAAGTGAGGACACGGCGGGAATTTCATTAGCCTTTCTTGTGCCAACCTACATTTCTTGGGATGTTAGCTTGAGGACAAGCAAGAGTTTAAGTGTGGGGGAATTTGATAAGTAGAAAATTATGCATAGTTTTATTAGTAAAAGTGTGATTATTTACACTTGATTATGTTAACAAATGCATATTTTCGTACTTATGATATTTAATAGTTGGATTATCGTTTAAATATTTTTCTTGTGATTTGTGGATGATTTAGGGCCTTTTTGGATGAGAGATTATGATTTTTTAAGAAGCTCAAATGTTTGCAAGAAAGCCCACATTGGATGGCCCATTATTAGTTTTTGAATTTTGAATTTTGAGTAAATATTGGGAGATCCTAACAACTTATCGGTTCAAGCCTAATATTTTGGGAAATCTCAACAAACTTGGGGAATATAAAAATCAACACAAGAACAACCTCTAAAAATAATAAAACAGCCCCTAAGACTAACATTAACATGAACTTGAGAACACATATCCTACTGTTTGCGAACATAAAAAAATCATTATGAAAATAAATATAATATTAACAAAATATTAATAAAATAGGCAACACATACTGTCACCCAAAAGCAGATAGGCAACACATGTTGCCAAACTCCATCTCTTTTTTTTTTATTATTATTGTATATATATATATTTTTAAAAACTAACAGTGAATTATAGATCTACATAGACCGACACAAATATGTAATTGCAAAACCAGGAAAGGGTCTCTTTCCTTGCATGAAGCGGAAGAAAAGTAAGCTTCAAAGAATTTATTTCACTCATCCAACGATTTAAAAAAAAAAACACAAACGTACGAGCCGATGCATAGTTAAAGTAAATTGAAACATGGAAATCTGTATATATATATATATATATATATATATATATATATATATATGATGCATAAAAACTTACCGGGTCCATTTTCCCACTTGGGTTCCACGTGGGTAAAGCCTTTACGCGATGTAATCCTCGGCTCCCTTCACCCGAACGTACGCAAAACACGCCGGAGGGTTCTCCGGCGTAGGCACTCCGATGCTCAAGTCGATTCATCGGAAAACACTCAAGAAAGTACGTAGGAAGTAGCTAAGTAAGAGTGATAGTGATTCGATACCGTTACCTCCCTTCGAGAGTGTTATTTATACGTACTTGTGGAGTAATAACCGTCATTACGGTTTCATGGCATGATCCCGCACGTTCCTTCATGGTGTCGTGCGCCGATATCTTTTATCTCAAGGGATCTCGCGTTGTGCCTACGTTTTCCCTCCACTGGACGGAGGTTGGACCCGATCGATGAAGAATATGGGAGATATTCCTTGACTTGGGTCTTAATTATCCCAACCGCTCATTATCTCTCACATTTCTCGGTCTTATCGGATAAGTGGCCGACATGGGCACTGGTCAATACCCGTGTGCAGGCTTCAAATCTCAAATGCAGGCCTCGCGGCCCACCTGCAGCTAGGTTTGGGCCTCGTGGCCTATCTCGTAGTTAGGTGTGGGCCTCGTGGCCTATCTCGTAGTTAGGTTTGGGCCTCGTGGCTGATTGGAGTGTATAGGGTAAGAGTTATTAAGAACAATCAACAAAATATCGAACCCAAGGGAGAAAGTATGCAAACAAAATTCAAGGATAAGAGTTCTAAATGGCTAAAGTTGCAACAAGTTTTTGGACTAAATCTCTAGAAAATGCAAGAAATTAAATGACAAGATTATGCAAGCAATCTATCAAACACCTAGAATGCAAGATCAAATATACTAAAATCAATGGGGAATTGGTGCAAGGGATAATCTCCATCAAGGAATCCATGATTAACAAGCTATGATTGTATCAAATTGCAAATCAATCAAATTAGAAAGCATAAACCATCATGAAATTAATCACTCCATTAATATCACAATGCCTAATGTGAGTATCCTTAGTTCTTCCCATCTCTCAATGTAGAAGTCCCTAATTCATACAATCATGCAAAATTGAAACCCGATTAACACCTAATCACGTTAGTTCAACTCTCGCCTAGTGCTAGGGTGATCAACCATTAATCAAAAGAGATAATTTTTCATGAAGCACAATTAAGAATCACAATTAGGAAGCAATCTAATTCAATTGATCACAATTATCAACAATCATAGCATGAGGCAATCACTTCATCCCTAATTTCAATTATCCCAAGCACAAAGCTATTAGCCCATGGTGCTACAAGCAAAAGCCATGGGTAGAAAATCTAAGAAAGCAATTAACAATCTAATTACTACAAGCAATGAATTAAAGAGAACAAAGGGTAAGAACATCACCAATTAAACTTCAATAGGCAAAATTAAGAATGATTAATCTTCTACAATGCTTCAATCCAACTTCAATTCTCCCAAATCACAGCTGCAATCTTCAATTACAATCTATCAATCTACTAATCTAGTGGACTAAATGTAGAATCTATTCTAATTCTAACAATCTATGGCAATTACAAGTGAATTCAAGCTACAAAATGCAAAATTCGCCCAAAGAAACTCCTAGAAACTGCTCTAAACTGCTAGAATGAATCTCTCGCTCTGTTTGGCTTCCAATGGCTTTAAAACTGAATTTTTCGGTTTTGGGCACTCCTCGAGTCGAGCTTCAGGCCCTCGAGTCGAGGCCTAAGAGTCGCTAACACGTTTCTTCAAAATCTCCCGCCTCGAGTCGAGGCTCACCTCAGTCGAGGATCCTGCAATTTTCTTATCCCTCGACTCGAGGCTCCTCCCTCGAGTCGAGCTCGCTGTCTTTTTGAAAATCTTTCCCTCCAAAGATGAACCTCGAGTCGAGGTCTCCAGGCACCCTCGATTTAAGCCCGAGACCAGGGAATTTTTATCGAGAAGGGCTTCGCCCGACCCCGTTTTCATCCCATATGTTCGTCTTTTCATTCTAAGAATACCGGTACTCTCGGTTTGGCAACATTCCACCGATTTACCTGCAAAACGGGCGAAAAACATCAAAAACTCACAAAGTAATATTTTTTAGGCAAAAGAGTGATACTTTTCACATTTAGGCACAAAAATCACACTTTAGCTCACTTTTACACTCAAATAGGCCCTAAAAACATGCATCAATTCACTCCAATCATACCCCCAAACTTGAATTGTTGCTCGTCCTCGAGCAACGAGAAACTAAGAACAAAGGAGTGAATTGATTGCAATTATGTCACATGGCACCATAGGCGAAAAATAAGACAATCGAACTCATTAATGAACACTTGTATCAATGCAACTATCCACTAGCCATCAAGATGGATCATGCTCAAACAAATGCTCAATCAAATACTCAACACATTGCTCCTTCCATGGAGTGTTTCACTCTTCACTCAAGTGTATAAAGGTATAAAGCACTCAATCATCAAATTCATGAATAAGTACACCATATGCTTGCCAAAAGACTTAATCTCAATCAAACTCACTTGTGATCAATCAAGAATCAAAGAGGTCTTTCTCTTAGGTTGTAATGTAGACTCTTTGGAAAGGTGGGATGTTTTTGGATAAGAGTGACTAAATAGTAGAGACTTGAATGTAAGCTAATCAATACACAACACATCTCTTCACTTTTCATCAAGTAACACTCTTCCTTTTGAATTTCAATGATCAATCCACCATTCACTTGAGTTTTCTCTTTTAAGCTCACAAATTGAATCTTTCTTCTTTTCATGCATTTCATATTTTTCACAATTCAATCTTTCTTCTTTTAACAACCTTTCTTTTCTTTTATGCTTCATTCATCACTTTACTCATCATCTTCCCACACTTAGCCATCAAATCACCATCATTAGCCAACAATCAAGCTCAACTAAATATAGGACAAGAAAGACTCATAAAAATAGGTCAATGGTTTCAATTTCACTTGGCTTGCCAAAGAATAAGGATCATAGGCTGAACATGGCTTACTAAGGAAATCAAATGTGTTTGGTAGGGAAAATTATTTGACAAAATGACTAATCATATCAAACATGGCCTCATATCATTTTCAAGACATCACACAAAGATCACTATCAACAAGTCTAGTGGCAAGTTCTAGCATACAAATCATGAATGATGCACTCACAAAGAATATCAAACGTATAAAATGTACGATCATTAAGCACAAAAGCTCACGGGCTTAAAATTGAGCAATGAATCAAGCATCGTCATTCACATTCATCCTTACACAATAAATCAAGAAAGTTAGCTTCAAGCTACAAATCTACTCATGATCATATCAAAATCCAACTAGTCTTGCAAATCAAACTCAAGTGCTCATGTACATAAATTCAAGCATACTCACTACCACAAGAATGATACTCAAAAATATATCAATGAATCCACAATTAAGCTCAAGTCAAAGAATATGGAATCATAGGAATAATGAATCCAAAGAAATCATCAAGTCACAATCATCAATAGGCAATAAGCTCAAATAGATCAAGGAAATCATAGCATCAATAAAATCATCCATCAATCCAAAACATCAAATTCATCACAATCATCAAGTCAAGAGTACAATCACCAAACACCTCCCCCAAACTTAGACAAGTCTAAGTTTGAAAGGAAGTGTTTTACCCATAAGCCTTCAATCTTCATCTTCCTTTAAGCCTCCTAGAGCTCCTCAATTCCTAGCAATTCATCACACCTACAAGGATCACAAAAAAAAACACATTAAACAAAGCAACACACAAAACAACAAAAACAACCAAGAACAAAGAATGGGTTGTCTCCCATCTAGCGCTAGGTTTAACGTCCTTTGCCGGACGGAACTCCAAGAGTTCACACTTCCCTTTCACTACCTAAGTAGGGCACATCCTTGAGATCAAGAGCATCCAAAACCTCTTTTTGTGAGTGAACATGATAGAGCTTCAACCGATGCCCATTCACTATAAACCTTTCATACTTGTCATTCACCACTTCAAAGTATCCATTAGGAAAAACCTTCACAACACGAAAGGGTCCACTCCATCTTGATTTGAGTTTACCGGGAAAAGCTTCAACCTTGAGTTGAATAGTAGCACTTGATCTCCTTCTTTGAACTCCTTCCTTCTAAGCCTTGCATCATGCCACTTCTTGGTCTTTTCCTTGAAAATCTTTGAACTCTCATAAGCTTTTATCCTAAACTCATCCAACTCATGCAATTGTAGAGCCCTCTTCTCCCCTACAAGCTCTTCATCAAAATTCAACTTTTTAGAGCCCAAAATGCTTTATACTCTAACTCCACCGGAAGATGACAAGCCTTTCCATACACTAATTGATAGGGTGACATGTCAAGAGCGTCTTAAAGGCGGTTCGATATGCCCATAATGCGTCATCAAGCTTTGTTGCCCAATCCTTTCTACTTGTCCTCACCGTCTTCTCCAAAATACCTTTAATCAAGCGGTTAGACACCTCGGCTAAGCCATTCGTTTTGCGGGTGGTAAGGAGTAGCAACCTTGTGTTTAACATCATACATTAACAAAAGCTTCTCCATGGCCTTGTTAACAAAATGACTACCACCGTCACTTATCAAAATCCTTGGAACCCCAAACCGTGTAAAGATCCTTTTCAAGAAGGCTATCACCACTTTGGAATCATTGCTTTTGGTTGGAATGACTTCTATCCATTTAGAAACATAGTCAACCTCTACGAGGATATATTGATACCCCTCCGACGGTGGAAATAGCCCCATAAAGTCAACTCCCCATACATCAAAAATTTCCACTTCTAAGATGTTGCTCAATGGCATCTCATCCCTCTTGTTAAAGTTCCCTATCCGTTGGCACTTGTCACATTCCTTGATGAATCTCTCGCAATCCTTGAAGATGGTTGACCAATAGAATTCTCGCTAATAAAATCTTCCTCACGGTCTTGGAAATGCTATAATGGCCTCCACACGGTAAAGAGTGGCAATGTTTCATGATTTCCTCCCCTTCCTTTCTTGTAACACACCTCCGAAGTACTCCATCCACCCCCACTTTGAAGAGGTATGGATCGTCCCATATGAAATGTTTGACCCGGTTGTAAAAACCTTCCTTTCAAAGGGATTCATCTCCGGTGGCAATTCTCCACTTGCTAAGAAGTTCGCATAATCGGCAAACCATGGAGCATCCCCTTCCTTTACCACACTCATTACTTCTTCAATACTTAGCAATCCCTCATCGGGAAATGTCTCTTCAACTTCCTTGACATCCCTTTCCATCTCTTCTACTCCTTCAAGTCTAGAAAGGTGATTCGCTATGACATTTTCACTACCTTTCTTATCCACTATCTCCATGTCAAATTCTTGCAACAATAATATCCATCGAATCAACCTAGGCTTAGCATCCTTTTTCGACATGAGATACCGAATTGCGGCATGGTCGGTGTACACAATAGTTTTCGACCCTACAAGATAAGGTCGAAACTTATTAAAAGCGTACACCACCGCAAGCATTTCTTTCTCGGTAGTGGCGTAATTGACTTGGGCCGGATTGAAAGTCTTGGAGGCATAATAGATAGCATGAAACCTTTTCTCTCTCAATTGTCCTAAGACGACCCCCATAAGCGAAATCACTTGCATCACACATGATAATGAAGGGCTTTGTCCAATCCGGAGTAATTAGAATGGGTGCACTCGTCAAGGCTTCCTTCAAAGACCTAAAAGCAATCAAACAATCATCATTAAACTCAAATGGCACATCTTTTTCTAAGAGATGAGATAAGGGTTTAGAAATTTGAGAGAAATTCTTAATGAATCGCCGATAGAACCCGGCATGTCCAAGGAAAGATCGAATTCCTTTCTCATCCTTAGGTGGAAGCAACTTCTCAATAGCCATAATTTTTGCCTTATCCACTTGCAATCCCTTCGATGATACATGATGTCCCAAAACAATGCCTTCTTTGACCATGAAATGACACTTTTCCCAATTTAGCACCAAATTTGTATCTTCACACCTTTGCAAAACAATGTCAAGATTAGTAAGGCAATTATCAAATGACTCACCAAATACGGAAAAATCAACCATAAATACCTCCATGATTTTCTCAATTAAGCCATGAAAAATTGACATCATGCATCTTTGGAAAGTTGCGGGAGCATTGCAAAGACCAAATGGCATTCTTTTCCAAGCAAACGGCCCATACGTGCAAGTAAAAGTAGTCTTTTCTTGGTCTTCCGTGCAATCATAATTTGATTGTAACCGGAATAATCATCTAAGAAACAATAGTACTCAAATCCACTTAACCTATCAAGCATTTGATCTAGAAAAGATAAGGGAAAGTAATCATTGCACGTGGCCTTATTAAGTTCTCTATAGTCAACACAAACTCGCCATCCCGTAGCTACCCTTGTTGCAATTGATTCATCATTTTCACTCTTTATTACCGTAATCCCCCTTTCTTGGCTACAACATGCAATGGAGAGACCCAGACTATAAAAAATAGGAAAAATCATATTAGCATCTAACAATTTCACAACTTCTTTCCTAATTACCTCTTGAATATTAGGGTTCACTCTCCTTTGGGGTTGAACTACGGGTTTATGGTCCTTTTCAAGCCTAATCATATGCATACAAATTGAAGGATTTATACCTCTTAAGTCATCAATGGACCAACCTATGACGGATTTATGCTTACGAAGAACATCAAGTAATTTAGTTACCTCATCGGATGTAAGATATGATGATACAATTACCGGGCAACCTTCATTTTCCTCCAAATAAGCATACTTCAAGTGCTCGGGTAGTGGCTTAAGGGCTCTTTTCACTTTCTCTTCACTTGGCTTCCCATCTTCGTTGTTCTCCCAAGGTTGATTGGGAAAGCCTTCAAACTTTATCTCTTTCAACTCCTCCACTTCCAATGCATCTCTATCACAATCATAAGAAACACAAGATTCATTAAGCACATGATTATATGATGGAATAACATAATCTTTAGAGAAAAGAGTATAAGAAGAGTCCTCCCAAGCCTCTTGAAGGCATGAATCAATCACATCCACAACATGGCATTCCTCCTTCTCCATGGGGTGCTTCATCACATCCTTCATTGAAAAATGAAGCTCTTCATCATCAAGCTTCAAAGTAAGCCTTCCTTCATTCACATGAAACACCGCTCTTGCGGTAGCTAGAAACAACCTCCCTAGTATCAATGGTACATCTTTATCTTCCTCCATTTCAAGTACTACGAAGTCCGCCGGAAACACAAAATCTTCTATCTTGACCAAAACATCCTCCACAATACCTTTTGGAATAGTAGTTGACCCATCGGCAAGTTGAAGAGTTACGGTAGTGGCTCCTAACTTCCCTTGGTTAAGCCTCTTAAACATAGAAAATGGCATCAAGTTAATACTTGCCCCAAGTCACACAAGGCATGCTTCTCCAAACCATTACCAAGATCACATAAAAGAGTAAAGCTACCCGGATCCTTCAACTTTGGTGGAAGCTCTTGTTGAAGCACGGCACTACACTCCTTAGTCAATTTCACTAACTCCGGCTCTTCAATCCTCCTCCTTTTGCTAGCAAATCTTTAAGAAACTTAGCATAGTGGGGCATTTGCTCAAGGGCCTCCGAAAATGGAATGTTGATTTACAAGGTTTTGAAAACCTCAAGGAAACGAGCAAACTTCTCATCTAATGCTTTCTTCATGTACCATTGAGGATAAGGCACGGAACACCCGTCTTTCGAACCCCTTTTTCATCCTTCTCAACAACCTTTTGCTTCGCTCTCTCTTCCCTTGCCATCAACCACTTTGGCTTCTTCTTCTCTTCCTCCTCCATCACCTCTTGCTTTTCTTCATCACAACTTTCATAATGCTTCTCCTCTTCATCACCATTTGAAGGCAATTTTGGTCCTTCATACCGTGCACCACTCCTAAGCTCGATAGCTTGACAATACTCATTTGATTCTTTCTTTTGCAAGTCATCCACCGTAGACGAGAGCTTCTTAACCGTAGTAGCAAGTTGCCCCACTTGATGCTCGATCGTCTTGAAATGAGTGTCCATTTGCTTCCCTATATCATCAAGCCTTGAGTCATTAGCTTCCAATTTCTTCACAATCACCCCCAAAATCTCCTCCGTGGTAGTCTTTCCTTCATTGTATGGAGCCTTTGCACCCGGATTAAATTCGGGAGGAAATTGAACGACGGCTCTCGGATTGGCATATGAAAAATTTTCGTGTCTCCTCCATGTATTCCCATTAAATGGAACTTGCGGTTGAGGTTGATAGCTTCCTTGTGGCCTATTTTGGTAAGGCATTTGGTAAGGCCTTCCTCCTTGATAATTCCCTTGAAAGTTTCCTCCTTGATAGCCTCCTTGGAATGGAGACCTACCCATATAACTCACTTCTTCAACTGGCAATGAACTTGGACCAACATCAACACGGGAATGGATGGACTCACACTTGCTTGGCCTTGTGAAGTAGTCATCATCATACTCTTCATACTCTCGATTTCATCAACTTGTGACACTCTATGGTGTGCTCCCCTATTAACCGACACTTGGAATGAACACTACAAGAAAAATGCCGAAAGACATTGGTTTTTAACCGTTGTCTTTCCGAAAAAGACATTGTAGTAGCCAACGTTGTAAAAAGTGGCGCTGAAAGACAACGGTTTTTAACCGTTGTCTTTCCAATTCTTTACAACGGTTATAGGCGTTGTCTTTACTTCAAAAACCGTTGTAGTAAGCAACAAAATTAATTAATTCGGATAGACAACGGTTTTTAACCGTTGTCTTTCCAATTCTTTTACAACGGTTATAAGCGTTGTCTTTACTTCAAAAAACCGTTGTAGTAAACAACAAATCCGATAGACAACGGTTTTTAACCATTGTCTTTCCAACTCTTTTACAACGGTTACGGGCGTTGTCTTTACTTTAAAAACCGTTGTAGTAAGCAACAAAATTAATTAATTCCACGATAGACAACGGTTTTTAACCGTTGTTTTTTCATATAATATACAACATTTTATAACCGTTGTGTATTCCAACAAAACACTAATAGACAACGGTTGAGAACCGATGTCTTTATAAAGATTATACAACGGTTTATAACCGTTGTCGTTACCAAAACCATTGTTTATTCTAACAAAATGCTAAAAGACAACGGTTTTCAACCGTTGTCTTTACAAAAATAGACAATGATTTATAACCGTTGTCTTTACCCAAAACCGTTGTTTAAAATCTTTGATAGACAACGGTTGAGAACCGTTGTTGTTATTATCGTATTACAACGTTTTGAAACCGCTTGTCTTTTCTATACCTCACACGTATTTACAACGGTTTAGGACCGTTGTTGTTTCTATTTTATTGCAATGTTTTTTACCCGTTATTTTTTAAATAAGCGTTGCGTTAACTTCATTATAGACAACAGCTTTTGGAACGTTGTCTTTTTAAATTTATTTATTTATTTCCTAATAAAACTTATTATTAATTATATCAATAGCAAAATAAAAAATTCAAAATAAATCCATAAATATTCAACTATCAATTCATCAACAAAATGAAGTTTACAAAAATATTCTTCCCACTACAACCAACAATAATTTCATAAAATTCTGAATACCACCAACAAATCATTTACAATAATTTTTTAATATCATTGACAAAAGGTTTGTCTACTATTTACCAACATCCATGCAAAAATAGACATGCTAGCCGATTCTTCCACCAACATTTGTGCACCATCTCTCTCAACACTATATTACAAAGAAAAAGCATAAGTAGCAAATAAAATCACACAAGTATAGTCCAAGAATGGAAAAATAATTAGAAAAATAAGTAAACAAACCTCGATCTATTCATACATATGTTCCATAATGCATTCACTCATTCAGTCCTCATTTGATTGATTTCGTCTATGGAGTAAGTGTTTTTCTTAAACTATGAAATATAAATGAATTATGAATCAATATAAATAAAAAAATGATTGTAAAGAAGTATTATCACTACGAATGAATTATGCAATATGAAAAATATTACCAATGACCGCAACGAAGCTATTGTCACTTGTCCATTAAATTCCAAAATTTCTTTCATGTAGCAAAGAACAAAAATTCGCATTGGTAACCATCGGGTTGCTTAGGGACCTGGATATGGAAAATAAAAAATGAACCAAATATTATCATTCGTTAGAATATGTACTTACTACTTTATTTTATGTACCTTAAGTATTCTCCGGATGGTGGGTTTCTTGCAGGCCTTTTCATCCCCACATCACTAATCTTATAGCCCTTCACATATTTAAAAAAATAGTTAGGAAAAATTAAAAATTCGTATTATAATATATGGAAAACATAGAAATGAACTTACAAATCAACTACTTTCTTCCAAACTTCATCTTTGTTGCGATTGTAAAGAGGATCTAGTAAACAAACCTCTAACTTATGTGGATCAATCACGGTCAAAATCCAATGATCTCTCGATATAAATACAAGTCAACATAGAATATTTATCATAGTATACAATCCAATATTGAAAATTGTATTAACATTAAAATAAAAATGTATACTTACTCTACATTACATGGCACCAAAACTAGTTGATCTAAGATGTTTCAAGCGATCTAGATGATGATTTCTTGCTCTTCGATCTATGTCTTGATCTGAAATTTTTTCCGTGATAAGGTCCCAAACCATTTGGATCCACATACTTGAACCTACAAACTTTGTCATTGATAGACCATCTCTTAAACAAATACCTACCATTAATAAATAAATTATTAAATAAGTCAATAAATATTCAATTATATATATAAAAAAATAACTGAATTTTTACCATATGTAAATTGTGATACAAGAGCAAGATATTGGCTTTAGTCGACAAAATGTATCAATATCTTCAAAGTCAATATGGATGACAGAGTCATGACCAAACACTTCCTTGTCTAAGGTAATGTTTATGCTATTCATGGTTGCACTAAGAAGCTTCGTGTAACAATAAAATGTCAAGCTGAGGCTTTTTTGGGACAGTAGATGGATCCAATGTTTGCCTTTTAATTTCCTTGACTTTCTTTTTTCAACCGTTTGAAAAAATTAATTGCTAGCATGTAAGGCATTCCAATAATACTAAATTTAGGTTCTAAATTGAATAATATTAAAAACTCTAACCTTGGTTCGTGGAGCTATCAAATGCCTAGGCCAAGCCACATGTGAGCCAACAAAGATCAGCAATAGTCTCGATATTCATCGATCGGAATCGGTAGAAGGGCATTCTCAACCACCTGCTTCATCAATTGCTACACGCATGCAGTTTTTAGGTAATTTCTTACCATGAATAACTTCATTTGGTCCATTTGCTCTTACAATAGCACCAAGTGCAACAATATCTGATTTAGGCTCCAACCTTAACTCAACAAGTTTACCCTACACGGTGGTAAATCATGATAACTCCCAAAAATGCAACAAATAAGAACCAAATTATGTATACACATGCTTTACCTCTAAGGAAGGATCATTCTCAAAATCATCACCTCATTGGTCGCTTCTTGTAAATGACTACTTTCATGAAATGTCTCTTCTAGATTAATGTCATTTTTTCCTTCACCGAGCAAATGCCATTCCCTTCGATTTAATGTTGCTCCCACGTGTTTGAAAAATAATTCCTCAAGCCTTGCTACACGTGATTTTAGCTCCTCGTTATTTTCTCGCCGAGCATCAACTCTTTCTTGAGCATTTGTTACGTATTTGATGCTCCGAATTTACTATGTTGAAAATAAGCTGATTGACCAACGGTACCCACTCCTCTCAAACGTCCACCATGTTCTTTAGAATCAAGGACTCGTGTAAGGATGCCATCTTTAATTTCGATATCTGTGATGAGTTGGTTTTACTTTCCTCTATACACCGAGACCGCAATGTACCAAAGCAAAAGATAATTAGTATCATTAAATAGTTATGTAAAAGTTGGAATAAAAAGTAGAAACACAAAACTTAAATGTTTACTTACAATTATTGCAACTTTTTCATTCAACTCTTCTCCATGAATCGACCTTGTTTGTTTTTCCGTCCTTCGACCCAAAGCGGAGATCTATCAACATCACGATCTCCGGATAACAATGATGGCTACATAAAGAAACAATAAGTTTAAACACCTTAAATGATGTACAATTATGAGAATTAACTTATGCATAAACTTACATTTTCCTAGGCATAACTCGCATAACCTTTACGAGAGAGACGGTGTGGAAATTTATGTTGTGCTCGTATCTCCTTTTGTTTGTTTCTCTTATCCTAAATTTAAAAAAACATGAAAAAAATCAATAATTAAGTTCAACATTAATAAATAACATACTTTTGAAAGCTTACCATAAATTCTCGTGACAGACGAGTAATCACAAATTGACTCCAAGAAGCTCGAGAAATATTTGGATAATCCACCGGTGGTGTATTCATCAAGACAGAATCGTGTTGTCTTCCATACACAAACCGATCCCCAAGGAATGACTTGAATTGTCTCCATTTAGAGCCACAAGAAATCAAACATGCCTTTCGATTGCATTCATTTACATTAAAGGACAACTACAAAATCATAACAAAATAATATTAAAATAGAAGATTACGTTGTATATATGCCAAAAAAAGTTGCAACTTACATTCACAAATTCCCATATCTGATCTTTCACCTTGTTTGGGACATTTTTCCAATGATCAATATTAATGTCCACCTTATCCCGAACTAAAACACCGAGAAAGCTTTGATACTCAGATTTTGTTGCACCTATAGGCTGTCCAAATCGATTAAAATCCACATCTTTTTCAAACCTTTCCTTCTAAGCCTTTCAAGATTATGCATTTGTGTAGGCCCTCTCCGGTTAACCGTCGTTCGACTCATACCCTTTCTCTTTCCACTCATCCCAATTGTCTCACCATCACTCTCAGCATCATCACTCTTAGCGTCATCACTAGTGGGGCCTCTTCATTGATAGGAATTTTTATTTCTTTTTGCAAGCCGCCATTAATGAATCAAAACCTAAAAACACAAACATCTCAATGAGTTAGCGTCATCACTAGTGGGGGAATGGAGATGACATATTTATACTCTTAGCTTAAATTAAATATCTATATTGTTGTGAGACATACTATATTGTGTTGAATATTCAGTTAATGATATAGCAATAAAGAATAATAATAATAATGCCGACATTCAAATAGATAAATAACTATCAGAACTATTGTCCACGTCTTGGACTTCAAATAGATAAATAGAATTCCAAACATTTTCTTTTCACATTCCACACACAGACATTGGTCTCTTCAAATTTAACTATGATTTTTCCTAAATATGATACTATTGATTTAAGACATAAGATATTTACACATCCAAATATAATACAAATATTAATGGTGGACAAAAGGAATTGGTAAACCGACAAACCGAATGGATACAAATATAATATGAACCGACAAAATATTAATCTCACACCATAAGTAATTACTAGCTAGAAAATAGCCAAGTAGTCTCAATGTCGCACATTCTTTAGTATATACACAAGTTTCAGCAATGCTTGTAAACACCCCCTAAGCTAGCCCTCAACAACATATATAAAAGCTGCATATAAAACAATTAAGTGTTTGCATTATCAATCCAAATCCCATTGCAATCGGCACGTATGCATGGTGGTTCAAGATCTTCCGATGTATTGGGGTCATTTCCATGCAGCCCTTTGGTAAAACATTGATGGTGGATTGTACTCTCATCAAACTCCTCATCATTTGAGTAATCAAAGTAATCCCTATTAGGAGTTGCAAGCACAATGAGACCACGTTGCATCCATAGGGTCTTCAATAAAAAAACTTTTTGGCTAAACTACCCAAGATAGGTTCCACCCTCAACTTTTCTCATTTTTCCCAACAAATGATTTCTAATTGTAAATACACTAAAAGAAGAAAACGATTTTTTTGAAAACGAAGTAAACTAAAAAAACAAGAACAAAAACAAAGATAAAGGCAAAGAACATAAAAGAGCAGATCAAAAACAAGAACTAAAGCGCAGAAAAACAGCAATCAATGATAGAAAAAGATTAGATTTGGAATACGGAGTAAACATCGAAATAAAGAATACCAAATGGTCAACAAATTGATTGCAGTATAATGAATGTTCCATTTGTGCATTTATCTAAAACATTCATATGATAACTAAGGAACCAAAGAAGTAGTAACCCACATATAATTAATACTTTATATTAATAGTTTATTCATATGATAACTAAGGAATTAGTAACCCACATATAATTAATAGTTTATCTAAAACATTCATATGATAACTAAGGAATTAGCAACCCACGAGATAATGAATTAGAATTTCACTCCACTCACCGATCAACATCCAATCACGCTAATAGTTTATTCTCCCAACAGATAATGAACGATAACCCACATATAATTAATTTGTTCTTCCAAGAATCTTCAACAACATTGCAAATGTATAATGAGGACACTTGAGAATTGCGTACTTTTAAACACCGAACTAACTAAATATAACAAACAAATCCATTTGCGCCATTGAATAAATCTAAACACTAGCCAAAAATAAAGAAGCAAGAAACAAAGTTTCGGTTCACAAGCAACAATTAAAGCATTTGTACAAAAATAGACATAAGCCTAAGGAGTACCAAAATTAAATTGGATATTTAACAGATACATTATGAAAGGAAAACAGGACATAAATTGTACATAGCCCTTGTAAATAAATCCAATCTGAGGATCCTAGTTCTAAATGCTATATACTCCATCGCGCGATGAAACCGTGTGTGATGTATATAAATTCCGTTTAGTGTAGATTAATGATGATAAACAACACAAGTTTATCAGAGGGAAATACAACAATACGGGCACAACAATATCAGTAATTAAGAGCACAACAGAGAGGGAAAATACGTGGGGAAGAGAAATGGGGAAACAGAGAGAACTAAAACCTCATGGTGGCTAGAATTATAAAATTCAGATCGACCTCATGGAGAAAACCTTTGTGTTCAGGTTTATTAAGATCGAACGCAATGCTTTGAAAATTTCCTTCTCGTGGTGGCTAGGGCACGAAGAAGGAGGCAGCGGCGCTAGGGCACGAAGGAGGAGTGGTGGCGGCGCTAGGGTACGAATGGGGCGATGACGGCATTAGGGCAACGATTCATGGTGAATTTTCTTCAGCGAGATGATCGACGGCGGATTGATGGCGATGGAGAAGGTCGATGATCGCTACGCGGGATATTTCCTTTTGAATTGTTTTCTTAATTGATTTTCGATGGAGCAGGGGATATAATTAGTGTAGGTATTTTATATTTTGTTGTTATTTTAAAATTGTTATTTGAATTCTTTTAAATATTATTAAAATATAGTGATATAATTATTTTTTTAAGTGTAATAAAAGTGGTAATTTAATTTAATAAATGTGTTCATTCAAATTGTTATTAATTTTTTTAAGTATATTAAAAGAGTTGATTAAATTTTTTTTTAAGTGTAATAAAAGTGCTATTTATTTTTTAAAGTACATTAAAATTGTTAATTTTAGTAAATAAAGGTATAATTAAGTGTATTAAAAGTGTTGATTAGATTTAATAAAGGTATTATTGAAATAGTTAAAAGTGTTATTTAATTTTTTATGTATTAAAAATGTTCATTTAATTTAATAAATGTATTATTCAAGTATTTAAAATTGTTATATGATTTTTTAAGTGCATTCAAATGTTGAATATATAAAGGTATTATCCAAATAGTTAAAAGTGATATTTGATTTTTTTAATAAAAGTGTTTATTTAATTTGATAAAAGTGTTATTCAAATAGATCAATTTTAATTTTTAAATTTGATTAAAAAATTATTTTCTAAATTTATTAAAAGTACTAATTTAATTTAATAAAAGTGTTATTCAAATAGTAAAAAGAATTCTAAGTGCATTAAAAGTGCTAACTTAATTCATTAAATTAAAAGTGTTATTTAAAAGAGTTAAAAGTGTTAATTAAAATATTTATATGTAAAAGTGTTAATTCAAATACATAAAAGTGTTATTTAATTGAATTGAAATTTGAGAATGATTAGACAACGGTTATGAGGCATTGTATTTTCTCGAATTTTAGCAACATAAAACTACAACGGTTTGGAAGCGTTGTCTATCGCATAACCAATTTCAATTGAGAACGTTTAGACAACGGTCATGAGGCGTTGTATTTTCTATATTTTGGCAACACAAAACTACGACGGTTTTGAACCGTTGTCTATCGGGCCGCCTAAATGTGAATCTACAACGGTTTAAGAAAACCGTTGTCTTTCGGCGTCTTTCACTTTGATTTCGCAACGCCTTACTACAACGGTTGGCTAAAACCGTTGTCTATCAGCCGCAAGCCTCGCTCGATAGACAACGGTTCGACTTTAGACAATGCTTTTTTACTTTAGACAACGGTTTTTTTAAACCGTTGTCTTTAAAGCGTTGTAAAATCCAATTTTTCTTGTAGTGGAATCTTGAGCTATGTTCTCCATTATTTCATTCATTTGCCCCACGGTTTTAGACTAAATCGATCCATTAGCACAAGCATTCAAAAATGACCTATTCCCATCCGTCAAACCATTGCAAAAGTACATAATGGTTTGCTCCTCCTAAAACCGTGTTGAGGACAATTGATAAGTAACATGTCATACCTCTCCCACGCCTCCGGTATCATTTCCCCATTCTTTTGTTGGAAGTGGGAAATAGCCTCCTTAGCTTGCACGGTCTTCGATGGTGGGTAGAACTTCATCAAAAATTTCTTCGACAACTCCTCCCATGTACGTACGGTCCCGGGCGGTAATGAATTAAGCCATGCTTTTGCTCTTCCTTTCAATGTAAAGGCAAAGAGCCTCAACTTCTTCGCATCTTCGGGTACCCCATGGTATCTCAAGAAATTGTGCCATATGTTGATGTGAGCACTCATTTTCATCTCTTCCTTCAAATTGCTTCTCCCTAAGCATTCTCACCAAAGCGGGACTTATCTCAAAGTTATTAGCATCTATCCTCGGCCTTGCTATCCCATCATAATGCTCTCTAAGTTGTGGTTCAAAGAATTCTCTCAAAGGCCTTCCTTGAGGTGGTGGCTCATTTACGGGTTGTGGTTGGGCATTTGGTATGTGAGGTGGCTCATGATATCGTGGCTCTTGATTATACGGCATATGGGGATAGTATGGTGGAAATTGTTGTGGATGAGGTGGATAGTAGGGATATTGATGAGCTGGATAAGGATATGGATTTTGGTAGGGGTAATTTTGTGGTGGCATCCCTTGAGGGAAAGGGCCAACTTGAGCATGGAAATGATTCCCATTACCTCCATTCTCTACTCCTCCTTCTCCTTGTCCATGTACCTCCTCTACTTGAGGATCACCCACTAGTCTCTCCTCATACCTTTGATCTTCTCCTTCCATAGCTTCCCTTCTTCTTCTCACACGATTTCTTCTCAACGTAGCCTCAATTTCCGGATTTAGTGGCAAGGGTGGAACACCACTTGATCTTGTTAGCATACACCTACAATGCCACAAATCCAAGTATCAACTTCTAACCAATAAAATCAACAAAAACAAAAACAAAAGCAACAATTAGCCACTTCAAACAATCCTCAAATCTCACTTATAGGCGCAAAAACTAACTCCCGGCAACGGCGCCATTTGATTGGAGTGTATAGGGTAAGAGTTAAGACCAATCAACAAAATATCGAACCCAAGGGAGAAAGTATGCAAACGAAATTCAAGGATAAGAGTTCTAAATGGCTAAAGTTGCAACAAGTTTTTGGACTAAATCTCTACAAAATGCAAGAAATTAAATGACAAGATTATGCAAGCAATCTATCAAACACCTAGAATGCGAGATCAAATATACTAAAATCAATGGGGAATTGGGTGCAAGGGATAATCTCCATCAAGGAATCCATGATTAACAAGCTATGATTGTATCCAAATGCAAATCAATCAAATTAGAAAGCATAAACCATCATGAAATTAATCACTCCATTAATATCACAATGCCTAATGTGAGTATCCTTAGTTCTTCCCATCTCTCAATGTAGAAGTCCCCAATTCATACAATCATGCAAAATTGAAACCCGATTAACACCTAATCACGTTAGCTCAACTCTCCTATTGCTAGGGTGATCAACCATTAATCAAAAGAGACAATTTTTCATGAAGCACAATTAAGAATCACAATTAGGAAGCAATCTAATTCAATTGATCACAATTATCAACAATCATAGCATGAGACAATCACTTCATCCCTAATTTCAATTATCCCAAGCACAAAGCTATTAGCCCATGGTGCTACAAGCAAAAGCCATGGGTAGAAAATCTAAGAAAATAATTAACAATCTAATTACTGCAAGCAATGAATTAAAGAGAACAAAGGGTAAGAACATCACCAATTAAACTTCAATAGGCAAAAATAAGAATGATTAATCTTCTACAATGCTTCAATCCAACTTCAATTCTCCCAAATCACACTGCAATCTTCAATTACAATCTATCAATCTATTAATCTAGTGGACTAAATGTAGAATCTATTCTAATTCTAACAATCTATGACAATTACAAGTGAATTCAAGCTACAAAATGCAAAATTCGCCCAAAGAAACTCCTAGAAACTGCTCTAAACCGCTAGAATGAATCTACTGCTCTGTTTTGGCTTCCAATGGCTTTAAAACTGAATTTTTCGGTTTTGGGCACTCCTCGAGTCGAGCTTCAGGCCCTCGAGTCGAGGCCTAAGAGTCGCTAACACATTTCTTCAAAATATCTCCCGCCTCGAGTCGAGGCTCAGCCCTCGAGTTGAGGATCCTGCAATTTTCTTAACCCTCGACTCGAGGCTCCTCCCTCGAGTCGAGCTCATTGTCTTTTTTGAAAATCTTTTCCTCCAAAGATGAACCTCGAGTCGAGGTCTGTGCACCCTCGATTTAAGCCCGAGACCAGGAATTTTTATCGAGAAGGGCTTCAGGCCGGACCCGCTTTCATCCCGTATGTTCGCCTTTTTCATTCTAAGAATACCGGTACTCTCGGTTTGGCAAAATTCCACCGATTTACTGCAAAATGGGCGAAAAACATCAAAAACTCACAAAGTAATACTTTTTAGGCAAAAGAGTGATACTTTTCACATTTAGGCACAAAATCACACTTTAGCTCACTTTTTGCACTCAAATAGGCCCTAAAAACATGCATCAATTCACTCCAATCGGTGGCCCATCTGCATACAGCCGAGCCTCGTGTCCCACCTGTAGGTAAGTTCAAGGCTTTACATCCTTTTTGCGGTCGATCTGGGCTTGGGCCCATCTCGGTTTTCCTCCCTCTATCGAGGGTATTCGGCTACGCCATCGGGCCCTATTGGGCTGGCATATTTGGGCCCTACGTGTAGTTGGGCCTGATATTTTTATCCGCATCAACCACTCCCCTACTCCGGTGAGCGATCTCGAGCTCCTCGGAGTAAGGAAGATTAGGCGATCCTCCTGTAGTTTCGATCTTGGGGACGTCCTCCTCGCAGCTTCGATCTAGGGGACGTCCTCCCTGCAGCCTTTAGCTTTGGGACATCCTCCTGCAGCCTTTAGCTTCCCGGATACATCCCCTCTCGCTAGTCCGTTGGCATTTTGCGACCCTTCTGCTTCTGCGCCACTGCCGAGCATGCATCTCGCTCTTCACTTCGTAATCGACACACGCTTCCATCAATTTCCTTCTTTATTTCAAATTGATCATTTCCGCTTCTTCTTCCCTTTCTTAAGAATTCCTTCGCATTTAACCCTTCTTCATCGTGGGTTTTCCTCTCGCAAAAGCATCTCTTTCTTGCTCTCGCTCCATTCATCGAGTCCAGTAAATATCTTTTCCTTTATTTTCTTGCTTATTTTTCACACACAAAATTTCGAGCAATGTCGGAGTCGAGCTCTTCTAAGAATCCCTCTCTTACTCATAACTCTTCCCAAAGTTCTCACCATTTCCCCATTCTCGAACCCTCGCGAGAATCCCTCTCCCATTTCTTCTTCCTCTCCAGGTAGATAGGGTTCGATTCTGGGATTCCTACGCAGGACGTCGAAACTCAAGGTGAAAACCCTAAGCGCTACTTTGACAACAACCTTATTTCCTCGGGTTATCACATATCTCTCCCAGTCCCAATGAGCGCCCTAATCGGCACCTTCTACTTCTCTCGCCTTTTGGCATGCCCAGCTTCTAGGTTGGGTTGAGTCTTCCTCCTTCCAAGTTTTTATGTCAAATTTCGAACTCCGTACGGAGTCCCCTCAATCAATTTGTCCCCAATGCCATAAGGATGATGATCTCATTTTACATCCTCCTTAAGGGAAACGGGGAAAACCTTCCGCAGAACTCTTCTTTTCCCAGATAATCAGAAGACGGCCGGTCCCTTTTACTACGTGAGTAGTAGAGTAAAAGGGAAATGCCTATTCCTCGCAAAGTTCCTAACATAAATTAGGAATGGGGTGATAATTATATGTTCATCACTTCTTATCGTCCTTGGCCTTTTAAGAATCAAAAGTGGGTTTATAGAAACCCATCTCCTCTTTCTCCTTCTAACTTGATTTCTTCGCTACTAATCGTCGGGTAATTCGGATGTTAAATGCCCATGTAAATGCCCATGAATACTTTAACCTACCCGAATTGTGCTCCAATCCCGTGTCCTTTCTCACTTTAAATTCAGCTCGACAAAGGTTCCTCTCGAACCGAGTGATGGTAAATATCACATTTTCTCCATGTTGCAATTACGATTGCAATCGTCACTAATTCATTTTACTTTTTGCTTTTCGAAATGTTGTGGCTCTCGAAGGTTTTGGAGGGTCCTGCTGATTCTTCGATTCAGCCCCTCCTCCTGTTTCTCCTCATGATATTCCTGATGCACCCCGCCTCTCCTTTTCACGCTCCCACGGAAGATCTCGAGATCGATGTCCCTCCGAAGAAGTCGAAGGCCACCAAAGGCAAAGCTGCGGTCAGCCAGGGCTCTCTACCCTCAAAGGATCTTTGTCAGGACGTAAGTATCCTACTAGGCGCAGCCGTGGTCTCTCTTCTACCCCAATCGATGTTGACTCGTATTCCTCGGGCCCCTCTGCCCGGCCAAATTTTTCAGCGAGCTAGTTTCTACTCAAGATTGTGAGAGGCTCCTCAACCTCCCTCCCGACCGGCCAAAGAATGAGACCGAGGCCGCAGGCCACTTCGCTCAGGTAACCTTCGTCTCAACTTTGATTATCAACACACATTGCTCAAGACGAATACTAACACGATTTATGTGTTTATGTCTCGATTAGGTATCCTGTTATCCTGCTTGTGGAGCCCTTCCAACCTCCTCCCTCACCATAGCTCAAGGAATTGGAGAACTCCTCCTCGCAGAGAAAAAGAAGACCACTCTTGCCTCTCTTTGCATCAATAAGATTGATGCCGAGCCGGGCGAAAGCTCACGCAGCCGCGGGAGGCCGTGGAGAAGGAGACCAGCGATCTAGCCATCCATTATGCCTTTCAAGAATCCCGGGTGCACGAGAAGGCCCTGGTGGAAAGAGCGAAGTTCTTTTCGCGATCACCTCTTTACTTCCGAATCAGTCGGCGGTTTGTACACTCTCGTGGGTCAACCTTAAGGACGCCTATCTCTGCAGCACTCCTAGTTTTTGGGAGACATAAGTCCCTACATCGATCTTTCTACGAGTAAGGCTTTAATGCCGCAATGCAGCAGCAGACCGACCCCTCCTTCAATGACGAATTCGACAGACCGCCCCCTCCAAGCCATGCCCACCCCACCACACTTTAAGGGTGATGCCACTCGCCTTATCGAGGAAGAGTGGTCGCTTCCCGTAATGAGCCGAGTGCAGTCTCTCGGTTCACGAAGACCGAGGTGACCTCCGCCACCCCGCCTCTATGAAGCGGCCTTTATGTCCCCTCACGCTGGACAACCCCATTTCTCAGAGGAGGCTTGCTTGAAGCGAGGCTATGAAGACGGAAGTGAACCGGGATCTTTTGCTGCTGCCGAAGCAGTAGGACCCCAGAACTCCCTCGGTAATTCTCTTTAAAACAATCTCTCTCGATGTAATAGATAATTTTACTTTTCTCGCTCTATGTGCAGTTTTAGCACTTAAATTATGTCCTCCCCTCTGTTGGGAGTTTATATTTTATCTTTAAACTTTGTTGGCCCCTTGCCGGGGCTCTTTTTGTGATGAATTGATGTGATCCTCCCTTGCCGGGAGTTTATTTTGCATATGATGTTTATCCTCCCTTGCCGGGAGTTAGTTTCCTGTTTACACAACTTATGTCCTCCCTTGCTGGGAGTTGTGTATGTATGTTTTTTTATATGCATATCGATTTCTGCTGCATGTTTTGCAAAGCGTTTAGCCTCTAACACGCTTTAGCTTGCATGCATGACTTACGCGCTAGGAACCTCTTTCCCAGCCTACAATTTGAGTATATGCCTTCTCTCGTAGGTTGATAACCCCTTTGCTTGGAATCCCTTTTTTCATCCCTAGGGGTTTATGCCTTAGGTTCTCAGATTTTCCCTTGACTTCGTAGTCTAGGAGTTCCTCCGTATAGCTTTTATAAGCTTAAGGTTATATTTTCTTTTAGGTTTAACATAGTTTCCTTTTGAAAAAACTAGTTAAAACCATCTTCCTTAAATTCAGGTAAGTTCAAACCATTTTTTAGGTTTAACTTGGTGTCCTCTTATGAGACCTTTTTCTCGATTCGGGTAACTTAATCTAACCAGAAAAGACCCTTGCTAGGTTTAGGTTAGTTAAGATCTTTCCTATCTTCCGGGCTTCCTATCGGCCTTCCCCCTCTGCGGCCCTCTTCGGTCTGAGTTAGGTAAAACCTTTATGTAGGTTTCTATTCTCTAATTCTTCAACCCTTCTTGGGTTCTAAGTTGCCCAAACCTTTTCTCGTAGGCTCGGCGTAAATTCTCTGAAAAGACCTTTATCTAGGCTCGAAGTTTAGCTTCTCTTAAGCAACTTTTGCCCTTGATCCGTACATTCTCTAGGGTTAGTTAAATCCTTTCTGTAGATTTAACATAACTCTTTTCAAAAACTTTTCTCGGGCTCATGCTAGTTAATACCCTTTTGCGGAGTTTAACTTAAATTCTCCTTGGGCTCGAGTTAGGCTCTTCTTGAGCCATGTCTCGAATTTTTGTTTTCTAGGGCTTGAGTATGTTCAAACCCCTTAAACGACTTCGACTTTTAGCTATAGAACCCTCTTTTACGGGTTTTTACTAATATTTCACTTCCTCACAGTCTCCCTTAATCTCTCTAGGAAAGACCCTCTCTTAATTTAGATAAGTTCACCCCTCTTTCGTGGGTTTAACTTAGTATTTTTGAAGCTTTCTTAGCCTCTATCTCCAAAAACCTTTCCTTATGTTTAGCTTAATGTTTGAAGTTATCTCTTAGCTTCTTTTTCGTGACCCCTCTCGGGGTTTAACACAGTTAGACGCTTGTAGGTTTAACTTGTGATTTCCAAGGCTTTCATAGCCTTAAGTCTCATAGTCCTCTCTCGACGTGGGATTTGTCAAACCTTATAGGTTTAACTTGATAAATCAGATTTTCTTAGTTTCAAATTTTGAAAACTCTTCCCGAGTGCAGTTTGGTTAAGCTCTTCTCATAGACTTGATCAAGGCTTGTCTCACAGCCATATCTCATATTTTTCATTTAGTTAGGTAAACCCTCGATGTAGGTTTAAATTAGTCTTTTGGGGCTATCTCTTGGCTCTAATTCTTGCCATCCCCTTTGGGTTCAATTGGTGCTAAACCTTATCTTGTAGGTTTAACTTAGGTTTCGAAGCTACTTCTTAGCTTCTTTTCTCATAACCCCTCTTTGGCTTTGGTGGGTTAAACCTTATCTGCGAGTTTAACTTGATGTTTTGAAACTATCTCTTAGCTTCTTTTCTCATAACCCTCTCTGGGTTTAGGTGGGTTAAACCTTATCTGCGAGGTTTAATTCGACATTTTCAAAACTTTCGTAGTTTCAAATCTTGAAAACCCTTTCGAGTGATGGTTTAATCAAGCCCCTCTCGTAGATTTGATCAAGGCTATTCTCAAGGCCGTATCCCATATTTGGCCTTTAATCAGTTAAACCCTTGCTTTGTAGGTTTAACTTAGTTCTCCAAGTTATTTCTTAATTCTTGCAACCCTCTCTAGGCACGGGTGATATTAAACCATGTCTCGTAGGTTTAATTCATTGTTTCAAGCTATCTTTTAGCTTCTCTTCTCGTAACCCTCTCTAGATTTAGGTGGGTTAAACTTTATCTGTAGGTTTAACTATAGACTTTTCAAAGCTATCTCTTAGCTTCTTTTCTCGTAACCCTCTCCGGGTTTAAGCGGATTAAACCCTCTCGGTAGGTTTAACTTAATGTTTGAAGCTATCTCTTAGCTTATTTTCTCGTAACCCCTCTCTGGGTTTAGGTGGGTTAAACCCTCTCTGTAGGTTTAATCTTAATGTTTCAAGCTATCTCTTAGCTTCTTTTCTCATAACCCCTCTCTGGGTTTAGGTGGGTTAAATCTTATCTCGCCAAGTTTAACTTAGTTTTTGAAGCTATCTCTTAGCTTCTTTTCTCATAACCCCTCTCTAGGTTTAGGTGGGTTAAACCTTATCTGCGGGTTTAACTTAGTTTTTGAAGCTATCTCTTAGCTTCTTTTCTCGTAACCCTCTCTGGGTTTAGGTGGGTTAAACCTTCTCTCGTAGGTTTAACTTAATGTTTCAAAGCTATCTCTTAGCTTCTTTTCTCGTAACCCCTCTCCGGGTTTAGGTGGGTTAAACCTTATCTGCAGTTTAACTTAGTTTTCGAAGCTATCTTTTAGCTTCTTTTCTCGTTGTTTGATGTAAATTCATTTCGCGAATGCTCATCATGTTTCTCATTGAATGTTTCTTGTGCATTTTATTCGTTCATCTAACTTTTTCAAAAGTTATTAATTCTCATATAATCAATCATGTCTTTGTGATGCAATCGGATCGAATAACATGCAATCATATTGTTTCAATCGTAATCAATGAAAGAATAAATCGATAAACTCATGAATAATGAAAAATCACTTTCATTAATTGGCAAACATGTTTGTTCCATTGACCATAATCGATCAACACAAGTCGGGAACTAACTCGGCCGGCCTCTTTAAAAACCTCCCTGCGGTAAAACCTCGTGGGAAACCCGGCAGCAGGGAGAAAAGAGTACCGGTGGAACAAAATTATAATTTATTCAGAATTCAAATAACATTAATAAAACAACTCTTGCATAAAAAGAACCACCTACTTGCAGCGAGGCGGGTACTTTCTTTAGGTGTAAAACCTCTTCAATCGGCAGACATTCCATGGTCCGGCCGTCGATTTTCTTCCATGTCTTGCAATTCATAAGCTCCTCCTCGGAGGACCTTGGTCACCTTGTACGACCCTTCCCACTTGGGATCGAGCTTTCCAATGTTTTTCAGCGCATCGCCTTGCCTCAAGACTAGATCTCCTTCTTCAAATCTCCGACTTATGACTTTCTCGTCATAAGCAGCCTTTATCGACTTTTGTACTTCTCGCTTTTAGGTGGGCGATTTCGCGCTCCTCCTCTAGCATGTCTAGGTTCTCCCTCATCAGCTCTTCATTTCTCCCCTCCCGGAAGTAGGCTAGGCGATGTGTCTCCATCCCTACTTTAGAAGGTATGATCATGCAGCCCCCCGCACACTAGGTGAAAGGGGGACTCCTCTGTTAGCTCTCTGGGGTGGTCCGATAAGCCCACAAAACCGATTCTAGCTCATCAACCCACCTCCCTCCGGCTTTGTCCAACCGGGCACGTATTCCGTTCACAATAGTTCTGTTGGTGACCTCTACCTGGCCATTGGCCTAAGGATGTGCCACCGATGTGAATCTCTGGACAATCTTCGTGTTATCACACCATTTCCATACCATGTTTCCCATAAAGTGGGTCCCATTATCGATACCAGATTCTAGGTATGCCAAATCTACAAGAAATATATCTCCATAAAGATTTGATTATGTTACCTTCTTTGATCCTCGCTAGAGGTACAACCTTCAACCCACTTGCTAAAGTAGTCCACTTGCCACCAATAGAAACTTCCGCTGGCCCACTATAATCGGGAATGGGCCCACGGAGAGTGCATGGTCCCCATCTCCTCTACAGGAGGTGGATAAGGTAGTCATGCTTTTGGCATTTCTCACACTTCTTCACCCAGGTCTTTGGCGTCTTTGGGTCATGGTAGGGCGAGTATCCGACCCTCAAGGCTTTCCAGGACTATTGCCCGAGCCCCTACATGGTCAACACAACAACCTTCATGTATATCTTTGATTACGTACCTCCCTTCTTGAGGGGATAAACACCTCAAGTAAGGCTGCGTGAAGGACCGCCGACACATCTTATCTCTCGATCACCGTGTATCGGATTCTCTAATTCTCGAGCTTTCTTTTTGTCCGAGCAGCTCTCGGGTTTTGCAACACTCGATAAATGTTGGTTCTCCAATCATCTTCAGCTCCAATGACCCCTACCGAGGAAACCATTGCTTCACTTCCGCAATGACCAGGGTGATCCTCCCCTCCTCGCAGGTGTTGCGGAACTCGCGAGTTTTGATAGGCTATCCGCTCTGGAGTTTTCCTCTCGAGGTATTTGTCTAACCTCGAAGGAGCTGAACCTTCCTGCAGCTCTGCTACTCGCCATGTAGGCTATCATTTTCTCGTCTTTGGCCTCGTACTGCCTCAACTCTTGCTGGGTTACAAGTTGGGAATCCAAAAATATGACCACCCGACCTACTCCCAGCTCTGCGGCCATCTCCATTCCTCGAATGAGGGCCTTGTACTCCGCTCTATTATTGGAGGTGATGAACTCGAACCTCACTGCCACTTGTGTTTCCTAGCCTTCGGAATCAATAATTACGATCCCCGCTCCACAACCCCGCATAGACACAGAGCCGTCAACATATACCTTCCATTCTCCTTCCTCCAGCGCACGCGCATTCCTCCTCTGAATGAAGTCGACAGTGGCTTGTGCTTTAATAGTCCTTCATGGCTCGAAATCCACGTCATACTCTCCCACTCGACGGCCCACTTGACCATCCTCCCCGAGATATCAGCCCTTCCAATCACCTGCTTGAGAAGGTAGTTAGTCCGAACAATGATCTTATGTGACAAAAAATAAGGTCGTAACCTTTGAGCCGTGACCATTATAGTCGTGGCTGCCTTCTCTATTTTAGAGTATCTCTTTTGCTCCTTGAATAGTTTCTTGATGTAGTAAACGGTTTGCAGGTTGACCCCTCCTCCCTCACCAGACGGAGCCGAGTGAGACCCCACCTACAGAGAGGTAGAGGTAGAGTGTCTCCCGGGTATTGGCTTCGTTAATGTAGGTAATCTGGGCCAAGTGTTCTTTAAGCTCTTCAAACGCTCGCTGGCATTGCTCGTCCCACTCGAACTGGATCCCTTTCTCAAAATCTTGAAGAAGGGGTGGCTCCTCTCTGCAGATCGGCTATGAATCTACTCAATGCCGTAATTCTTCCATTCGAGTCTCGCACTCCTTGATGTTAGTGGGCGGCTGCATATCGAGCACAGCTTTCACCTTGGCGGGTTAACCTCGATTCCCATTGGTCACCATATATCCGAGGAATTTCTCGGATTTCACTTCAAAAGAACACTTGGCCGGATTCACTTCATGCCATTTCTTCTTAGCACCGATAAAGCTTCCTCCGGATCAGCCACGTGCTCCCGGCTTTCACACTTTTCACAAGCATGTCATCAACGTAGACTTCCATGTTCCTCCCTAGTGGTCTTTGAACATCTTGTCAACCATTCTCTCGATAGGTTGCTCATGTATTCTTCTATCCAAAGGGCATTCTAATATAGCAAAAAGTTCCACTAGCAATAATGAAACTTACCTTTGGAATATCTCGAGGGAAAATTTGTATTTGATGGTAGTCTTGATAGGCGTCCATCATACATAGCAGCTCAAATCCAGATGTAGAGTCAACCATCTGGTCAATCCTAGGCAAAGGATAATGATCCTTAGTGCAAGCCTTGTTCGGATCTCGAAAATCTATGCACATTCTTCATTTCCCCCTGGTTTTGCCACCAACACGACATTGGACAGCCAGGTGGGAAACTAGATTCGCTTGACATGTCCCGCCTCCAGCAGCCTTCTGCCTTGACCTTCGTGATGGCATCTTTTACGGTCCAAAGACCCTCGGCTTCTGCTTTCTTGGTTTAGCTTTTGGATCCACATTGAGGTGTTGTATCGCCACCTCCTCCGAATACCTGTCATGTCGGAGGAAGAAAAAGCAAACACGCTCGCATTCCTTCGTAAAGCTATTACTGTCTCTCTCCGTGGGCTCCGATTCTTGTTGTGTATTCCTTCCTGTCTGGATACAACTCGATCATCATCAACTCTTCGTCTGCTTTCATTTTTGGAGGATCAGTTTCCTCCGTGATCTTACATCTCTTGGATTCTCGATCCATCTCCTTATCTCTTTTCAAGCTGCGGTGCAGCTCTTTGTCGGCCATCTTTACCGCCTCCATGTAACATTTTTAGATCGCACTGATCACCGGCTACTTCACCCACCTCATCGTTCACCGAAAACTTAAGTTTCATGTGATAAGTTGATATGACCACCTGAAATAAATTTAATATTGGCCTACCAAAATCATGTTGTAAGATGAGGGTACATCAACAATAAAAAAATTCGCCATAACCATCCTCCTCCGTGGAGCTTCACCTAGCCCCACCTCGGAGGGTTACTCGACCAAGAGGGTGCACCGCTCCTCCTGTAAATCCATATAGTGTCGTATCCACAAAGCTGCAGCTTCGCATTCGAATTTATTTTCTTGAAGCATTCTAAGAAAATGATGTCTCACGAGCTCCTCGTATCCACGAAGATCCTCGCAACAATGTATCCGGCCACATCGGTTGTGATGGCTAACGCATCACTTGTGGTCCTCCTTCCCGAGACCTCCATCCTCGGGACCAAAGTGAATCTGGGGTGTAGGGCCCATCTCCTTCGGCTTTTCGCGCTCGGAACGAGTCTCCTCGGCTGGACCTCCTATTATCATTTGGATCGGGTCCTCTCTTCGGGAGGGTCTTTCTTCCGCCTCCCTTCGATCATCTTTCCTTTCTCCTTATCTTTGTCATCGGCCTCCTTTCTCTTTTGCCCCTGGAGCTAACACGGTCTTTATAGACAAACTCTTTAAGATGACTTTGCTTGAATCATCCTCTCAATTTCATCACGCAAGTGAAAACAATTGTTAGTGTCATGCCCATATTCATTATGGAAATGACAAAATTTATCTCGACTTGGGCTTTATATGCCCTCTGGATCCTGTCCAAGGAAACTTCATTTCAGGATGGTCGGATGCTACCTCTAGTAGTTCCGCTAGTTCGAGCTTCGGGGTGTACTCACAAACCTCGAGCGTGGTCCAGATTTTGCAGCTTTCTCCAGCTCTACCGCTGATGTTTTCTTTGTCGACTCTTTCTTCTTCTCGAGTCCTCCTGGCTTGACCTCGGCTCTTTTTGCCTTCCTCACTTCCTCTAGTGTGACGTACTTCTCCGCTCTTCTTAGCAATTCATCGAACGTCTGGACTGGCTTCTTTGCCGGGGAGGAAAATAGGTCTCCATCTCGTAGATTACTAGTAAAAGCATTAATTTTTACCTCGTGAGTGGCGGTTGGAACCTCTAGTGCCGCCTGATTGAACCTCTTCATGAAGGCCCGTAGGCTTTCATTTTCTCCTTGCTTCATGTTGAACAATGTAAATGTAGCCCTAGGTTGCCTCCTTGCACTAGCGAATCGGTGCAAGAATAGTTCTCCGAACTGTTCAAAGGAGTTGATGGAATTGGGCTCCACTGCTAAACCACCTTTGGGCCGCTTTAGATAGAGTGGTAAGAAAGACCTCGCACTTCACACCCTCCCCGTATCGATGGAGGAGGGCCGAATTTTCAAATCTCACCAAATGGTCATAGGGGTCGGTCGTACCATCATATTCATAGTTAAGAGGTTTAAAATTGCTAGGCAATTCATCTTGTAAAATATTCTCGATAAATTGACAACTCGTGACGGGTCGAGGCATACTAACCCGGTTTTCCATCCGTGCTTCATGTTATCCATCTCGCTTTCTTAGGGATCGATCTGGTCCTTCATAGCTTCCGATCGGGTAACTCCTGTACCATCTTCCTCATCCTCGATCTTACTCCCTCGTTGTAGGGGCTATCTCCCTCCCCGTGCGGCTTCTTCCGACCAGCCTCCCTTGGTCTAGGAACTACGATCTCTTTTCTTGGACTCCTTCTTCTCCCAAGACCTCTTCCTGGTTTCTCGACTCCACCTCTCTTCTTCGTTCTTCCCGATGCTCGCCCCGCTTTCTCCCCTGTGCCGAGATCGAGCAGGCGGGTTCCCGATCCTGCTTCCCTGTCCTTCCTGCAGGTGGGGTTCTTCCCCCTCCGTCATTGCTCTTGCTACAGCTCGAGCTATCATGTCATCCCATTGCTCTCCCGAGTGAGAGCGATGGGGGCATGGTTCTGGCATTCACCGAGGTATCCTCTGGCCGGAGCATTGGCATCTCCGGGGACCCCGCTATAGGGATTCCTTCGGAATCGCAGAGGAAAAAGCAGGTAGGTTAGCCTCTCTCTCTCTCTCTCTCTAGCAAGCGGCTCCTACTCACAGGTGGCGTTGGCCAGAGTTGAGCTTTCGTCTCGCACCACCGTAACAAGTGGTGTTCCTCTAGTGTTGGGCACGATGCAGGTGGCATGGGGTTAGATGCAGGCTTCACCTGTATTGGGTTTGTGGGGGCTGTCCTTCCTCGAGCTTCAGTACTAGTGCAATCGGTCTCATGAGTGTATGTTCACGGTCATGATGTTTTTCATTCAAATAATCGAGAAAAGAAAAGAAGTTGAAACTCACGTCTCAGCTCTTCTTTCCCAATTGATGCATAAAAACTGACCTGGGCCCGTTTCCCCACCTGGGTTCCATGTGGGTAAAGCCTTTACGCGATGTAATCCTTAGCTCCCTTCACCCGAACGTACTGCAAAACACCGGAGGATTCTCCGGCGTAGACACTCCGACGCCATGTCGATTACCGGAAAACACTCAAGAAAGTACGTAGGAAGTAGCTAAGTAAGAGTGATAGTGATTCAATACCGTTACCTCCCTTCGAGAGCGTTATTTATACGTACTTGTGGAGTAATAACCGTCATTACGGTTTCATAGCATGATCCCGCAAGTTCCTTCATGGTGTCGTCTTGATATATTTTATCTTAAGGGATCTCGCATTGTGCCTACGTTTTTCCTCCTCAGGCGGAGGTTGGACCCGATCAATAGCGAATATGGGAGATATTCTTTGACTTGGGCCTTAATTATCTCAATCGCTCGTTATCTCTCACATTTCTCGGTCTTATCGGATAAGTGGCCGACATGGGCCTGGTCAATACCCGTGTGCGGGCTTCGAATCTCACAGGCCTCACGGCCCACCTGCAGCTAGGTTTGGGCCTCGCGGCCCACCTGTAGTTAGGTTTGGGCCTCATGGCCTATCTGTGAGTTAGGTTTGGGCTTCGTGGCCCATCTCGCATACGAGGCACGAGCCTCGTGGCCCACTGTAGGTAAGTTCAAGGCTTTACATCCTTTTGCGGTCGAGTGGGCTCGGCCCATCTTGGGTTTTCTCTCTCTATCGAGGGTATTCGGCTACGCCATCGGGCCCTATTGGGCTGGGCATATTTGGGCCCTACGTGTAGATTTTAAAGGTCATAAATAAATTTGAGGATTAGCATAACGATCGGTTGAATTAGTAACAACAAATAAGAGTGTATTGTTGCAATACTTAAAACAGAAAATAATTTACAAAGGAAATACTAAGCCTAAAAGGATTTATTAAATTAAAGAAGATGAGTGTTGAAAATATAATGGTTAGAATTCACTAACCTATCTGCAGTGGAATAATCGAGCCGGTTGGAATTCTACGTACTGTTGTGATCCTCCGAGTCGGAAACACAACTACGTATTATGTACGAATTGCTTTCAATGTTCACCATTTAAGTGCCCTTTGGATTTGTGTGTATGTGATTCGTATGAAGAAAGGGTTGAACATATTTCTACGTCTTTCTCCTTTGGGAAATATACGCGGGGAGAGAGAGATTTTCAGAGATTAATTCTGTTAATCTCATTTTATATGAAAAATATGCATGTGTTTTTCTTAAATATGGAATGAAAGTTATTTCACTAACTTCCATCATATATATCCACTTTCATGTGTGGATTATTTAAATAAATAATATTTAATTATTTATTTACTTTCATCTCCCACTCACACATGAAGTTTGAGTATTATACTCATATACTTCACTTCTTTAACAATCACATAATACATTTTTCATACAGACAAATAAATCGTGTGACCTTTGAGCATATGAGTTTTTGTTCTATACACTTGTTAAGGATATATATATTTCCTTCCACCGAAGCCGAGAGGTGTAACAGTCCAAACAGATCCGGATGAAGGAGTTGTAACACTCTTTCAGATGAGGAGGAGTTAATACTCTTAAATGAGTGTCTAGGTTGTTTACCTTTTTGACAAGCATCACATTTAAGTTCAGTTGATAAAAGTTTTCGAGTAATCCCTTGACAAGGTTCTTCTTAGCTGACTTACTAAGGGTCTTGAAATTCGGATGACTAAGCCTTTTATGCCATAGCCACTGATATCTTCTCCACCCTTAGCCATCGGACAAGTATCTTGGGGACAACTATTAAAGTTGGCCACATAGACATTACCATGTCCGAAGCCGAGTTAATAGTACCTTATCTCCGAGGAATTATCCAAAATATCACATTTATCCCTTGAAAATTTTACAAGAAAACCTTTATCACAAAGCGTGAGAAGCAGATAATGATTATGTTTCAAACCTTCAACAAAATATACCTCGAGATACCGAATATCCTTGATAATCAAAGTACCTACACCTTTAGTCGACCACAATTATTATCACCAAATAAAACTCTTGGACCATCAATGCTTTGAAAATTTGATAACAACTTCTTGTTATGGGTCATATGTTGTGAAACACCATGTCAATGTACCATATTGAAGCTAAGATCTCTTCCTTAAGTGATGATCCTGTGAATCCTGTAAAAGCAGATTAGTTTTGAGGTACCCTAGTGATCTTGGGTCCTTTTGGGTCAAGAATCACTTTAGGTATCCAAATAAACATCTCATCTGCAGACAATAAGTCGACTCAGATTTTCTACCAAATCTGTTTACAATAATATCATTTTTAAATGACAACTTGTTGTATTCAGATTGGGTAATTTTCCTAAACTTAGGAAATGTAGGATAGCATTTGCTCCTTCCATCAAAAGAATTATAATAAGAAAATCTTCTTATTTTGGTTCTTGGATTCCTTCTAGTCTCGATAGGGATTCTTCACCTGAATTCTTGGTTTCAGATCGAAGTCGTAGTCCTTATCTCGACTAGTTGGTTTCCATGGACCAATTTTAATATCCTTTGATTGAACAGATGCTTTCACAAATTTCCTAGGTTTTTGAACATCTGATTTATTGTTCCTATCATAACCAAGTCCTGTCTTATCATGAGATTTCTGGGAAGTATTAAAAATATGATCTATTACTGATTGTGAATTATTAAGCTGACTAATTTTGAAGACAAGCTTCTCATTGTCTTTCTTAATTAATTCATTTTCAAGACAGATTACTTCAAATTTATCTTTTAAAGTTTTCAGTTCATTTTCTAACCTTTCAGTAAATCAAGCCGATGTACTAGCTTCCGATGAAAACATTCCCCTTGAATGTTTCCTCGCCTCGAGCTGTTCATCACTCGCTTGCCTTTATTTAGAATTTGAATCGATCCTTTAAAAATAAATTCTCTGTCTCAGCTTGTTTATAAGCAGCTAAAGATGTCTTTAAATCTCTCAATAATTCATGTATAATGCTTTGGTCATGATCGGATGCAGATCGACAAGAATCATTATCTCAAGATGAATAGTAGATTACCTCATTAGCCATGAGACAGATCTCATCATCCGATCCGAAATCAGATGAGGATGATGAAGATGATGATGATTTCTTTGGCTCTTTTTCTTCAGCCAACAAAGCTCTTTGATCTGCAAATCTCCTGTCTCTTTTCTTCCTCTTTTCTTCCCTTTCTTTAGGAGTCGATTGAGGACAGTCATATTTGAAATGTCCTGGCTTGTTGCAAGTATAGCAAATGTCACTCCTATCTCGATCTCGGGACTGGAAGTATTTCTTCCGACAGTGATCTGTATCTTCTTGTCTGCCTCTTGTTTTTATCATCATCTGAAGATTTATCTACCTTCCTATCTCGATCTCGGATCTTTGTCTATCTCTACCTGCAAATCTCAATTTATTTCTCTTATACTTCATTCTCAATTTATCATACCTTTTTGTAAGTAAAGCCATCTGCTCTTTCAAAGATAGATCAGCTCCTACAAACTCGTTGACATCTTGTCTTCTTTATCGACAAAGGCAACAGATTTGGATGAGGTGCTTGACTCCATCTCATCTTCTTCATCTTCTCGTCTGGATATCATACTCTAAAGCTTTAAGATGAGAAAATAAAGTATGGTGAGTAATAGAGGATAAATCTTGAGTTGCTTTAAGGATATTGGATTTTTCCCTCCATCTCTTGGTTAATGATCTCAAAATCTTGTTGTTAATCTCCTTCTCTGAATAATTCTTTCCAAGGTCTCACGCTTTGTTGAGAAGATTGGTCAACCTCATATCAAACCGATCCACGCACTCATTTTCTTTCATCTTGAATGTTTCAAATGTATGCAATCTTGATCGTAGCTTGTTCTCCTTAACTTGGTCGGATCCTTCACAAACATTAGCTAAGGTTTGCCACATTTCTTTGGCTGTTTTACATCTCTTAACCTTCTCTATCCAATCTTTACTTAGAGTCTCTATGATTTCTGTTCTAGCTACTTGGTCAAGATTGTGGACCTTCCTTTCATCATTAGTCAATTCGTAACTCTTCTTCTCTTGCCTAGTTCTTGATTCACTGCCTCTGCTCCAGTCTTTGGTGCCTCCATGGAAAAACTTTATAGGACCTTCCTCAAGAACCTCTTCCATTCTATCATGAATGGCCTTTAGATGATTTTCCATCCTAAATTTCCAATAATCATACTCTTCAATTGAAAATTCAGGAAGATTCCTAGACTTATTACTTTTACACGATGACATGATGAAACAAAGACAAAAATACTCCACAAAAACTTATTAGTAGCACTGTTAGAAATGAAAGAAAATGAAGAAAATCAAGATAATTCCAGAATCTTGTTCAAGACCTAAAATCAATATCGTAATAGCTTAACACCGCTCCGATACCACTTGTTGGTCCCGGAAAGTTGAGTTGATTAAAACCTTGGGTAAGCTTTCTAGAACAAAATCTAGAAAGGGGGTTTGAATAGATTTTGTAGATTTTTCAAATCTTTCAAAACCAATTCAAAGTATCGATTAAGCACAGCGGATTATGATTAAATTCTCAACTTCTTATAAGATCAAAAGCAAGGTTGATATCTTGATTTTAGTTAAGATTCTGAATTTAAATCTTGATGTAACAAAATTTGTAAATCAAACAGAAACTAAAGAAAGCAAGAAATAACACCAGGATTTATAGTGGTTCGGATTTTAAGAATCCTACATCCACTCTCCTTCTTCAATTTGAAGAAGGGACTCTGCTATCTTGCTTACTTTCTCACTTCCACTTACAACTTACAACTTGTACAATTCTTCAAATCTTCAATCTCCTAGACTCTTCTTCTAGAAAACTAATCACATGTTACAGTGTGTATTGGATTTTGAAGATTACGAAAAAGTGTTCTAAAAACACTTAGAACTTTTTTGAGACCTCTCTAGAAATTCTTGTGAAAAGATTGTGAAATCTGAGTAGTGAATTGTGTAAATCAAATATGCATAAGTGTTGTATATGAAAATGAAAAACCTAGACCTATATATATAAGTTCGAGAAGACAGTTAGTTTGTTAGTTAGTTCTAACAAACTTGAAACCGCTTAACAAACTTAAACCGCTCTAGACCTCGGTGATTCTTCATACTCATCTGCGGTGACTTGGTGAAAACTCGCCTTTCTTATTCTACTCGGCTTATTTTGACCTCGTCTCGAGCTCTTCATATTTGTCTCCTGCAGATGACTAGACTTGAGCTTGTCTTCGATGACTAGCATGTTGTCGACCTCGGTGACTAGCTTAATGCATGACCCGTCTCGATCGGCTTACATCCTCACTGTTCTTCGGTTTGGCTGATTAGTCTCGATCTGCTCTTTAACTCATCAAAACCTCTTGATCCAACAAGTCTCTTTGTGTAAGCCTCTTAAGACAACCCCAAGTAACTTCTTCGAACAATCTTTATGAATCTTTCCATAAAAATATACTCAATGTTGTTATTCCAGCTAATAATATAACAACAAACCAATATTAGAATTACAAATCTGTCTTGGATCTGTATAACTAAGCACAATGATCTTTGTTTTTCACAACAAAGTTACATGAGATAATCATTAAATAAAATCTCAAGTTACATTGTCTTGAGGATTATTTAAGTTCGCAAATTGACTTTTTAATTACAAACATTATCCTCTTAGAAGATTGAATCCTACATGTTACATGTAGATTTCTCCTTCCAATTTTCATTGGAAAAATTAGTTTTCAATGTCCAATTTGATGTAATTTAAATCTAAACTTGATATATTAGCTAGAATTAATTGAGGTAAATATTACAACAAATGAAAAAATTAATACATCCCTTTTAGAGTATACATTTTTCATCACGTGAACCATATTACCTCACTATAGAGTCATCAGTCTCCATTTAATTTTGAGAATTCATTAATTTTCAATTACTTTGTGTCTTGATGAAAAGACTACAAATTTCCAAACTTGGTTTGACCTCAACGACTCAAGTTGTCTTACATTGCTTTCTTTCATTGGTCTTTTGTGACCTGAGATGGAACCTCTCGAGCGTTTATAGATTCTTCATCATTCACTAAAGACTTATCATATTTTTTTACGGATATCATAATGTCACTCAAGCATATATTCTCTAGACAATTACTCTCATCAAGATCCATCTGAACTTTAAAGGGTAAAAATCTATCAAAGAACACTTTATCAAGAAATCACACCCACTTGGATCTGATTGAGAGTGATTACTCCGATCCCAAAAATATGATTTATATTTTATGTGATTCTATCTCAAGTGCAGCTTCAACCCATTTGATCAACGATCAACACGTATCCGTTAAATTTAAGAACATACCTAATGAAGGTACAATTAATTATTTGGACCCAACATTTCATCTTGACTCGTAGAATCATGTATGTGAGCTGCCGATCCTTAATTCTACGGATACTTAAATTAGATATTTCACCTAACTTTAGATCAAAATGAAATTGAAGCAAGTAAATTACTAAAAAGAGCCACATACAACTAATAGCAACTCATCTTCCCTAAGAGAGATGGTTAAATTAGCTTGTGTCTGCATGGATCTCATCATATCCAACCGACGTTCAAACTCAAGTCAGCTCCACCATTGTGCAACCGTGTGCAAAGCTTTTAATAATCATTGGATTATGTCTTTTTCATTACACAGTTCATTGAACTGTTTAGACAAAAATTCACTACTCTAAGGTTCTTATAACCTTCAAAGTTGTGTCTTTTTATTCATAAAACCTTTTAGGTAATGTCTAAAACAATCTAATGTCTTACACTTGTGTGAAATAAAACAAACATCTCGTAAAACGTGAAAAATCATCAAAGTTGGTAATGAAAATGAATAAGTCCCATCTATGTAATTTGACATTTAAAGAATCACATTTATCAAAATAAAATAATTGCAATGAAAAACAACTATAACAATTTTATTAGATGGTTTTTAAGTCATTTATGAGCAAGATAGCCCTTTTGATAACTCGACCTTTTAAAATGAACCTCAAAGTTCTTCTTTCACAAGTCAGTTAATCCAATCTTGCATAACATGACTCAGACTAGCATGCCATATGTCATCATTTACATAAGCATTACTAGAGGAACATTCTTCTAAAAATATGAACTAACTTCATAAAAGTTGTTCCTTCACAATTCAAAACCATATAAAATATTTAAAGGAAGTCAAATACCATAATACTTATTGTAAATACTAATTTCAACCAAGTCTTATGAAAAAGGTAAATCATGTCTCAATCATAGAGAAGAATATTTATAGAAGTGAGATCTTAAGTGATCTCTCAAGCAATCATGAGATTATGCAAGATGAAACATTGACCATTGTCAATCTCAAGTTTACAAGTCCCTAGACCTCAACCCAAGCTTCAACCCCACATAATTGCATCTCGTCTCAATGTTCATTCCTCTTTAGTCAATGATCTTGTCATTTATGAGTCCCTAATCCATTGGGATAAGACTCAATTAAGAATGCATTACTAAAGATTAATATGCTCAAAACAAAAATGGAATGAACAATCTAGTCCTTCTTGGACTTAGGACATTCGTAAGTAAAATGACCACACTTGTTACATCTGAAGCATGTCACTCACTCTTATCCATTTTTAGTCTAGCATATTTTCTTTTCTTATTCTTCTTAGTATTAGGATTGACACCAAGATTTATCGGTACATTCAGATTCGAGGCCGCTTGCCTTTTTCACTTTCCTTCCAACTTTGTTTACATTTTAAGCTTGAAGCTTGTATTGAATTAGATTCAGCAATGAGAACACTTTATGAAGACTTGACCGCTCCAAGTCCATCATCTTTTAACTCAACATAATGAGCTACATGAGTGAAAGTCAAAATACTTTCATCAAGAGTCGTGTCGACCCTTAAGTATTCCCACTTATCGAAAGTGACTAGATTAGGATCCGAATTTGATGTTTCTCGTAATGTACATGTTGTGACACGAATAATCCTGAAAGTACTCCACCTCGGCTTACGTGCCGAGGTCCCTTAGGGTCCCCCGATCTCACCATAAAGTCCGACGAGCAGGCGAGCAAGCGAGATGAGCAGACAAGCCAGCGAGCGGACTACGAGACCCACGTCGTCCCACCTCGGCTCGACGAGGACCCGAGCTCGGTAGGCAAGCGGATAACGGAGTTCGCATGGCGTATAGTATTTAGTACGGTATGTACTAGACCAAATAAAATCCTAATATAAAGGGTATAGATCATTTTTTAGCCTTTAAGCTTGGACCTCTATAAATAGAGGCCCCTCCCCATTGTAAAAGGAGCTTGGCTCCCTCACAAATTCTCATATATGCAATACTCAAGGCAAGGGAATCCCAAGAGGAATCCCAATACCATCTTCAAGGGAAGAACCCACGGTTCTTCCCCATCACTCGTGTTTATCTTTTTTATATTAGTTGTCGATAAAATCGGTAGCAACAATTGGCGCCGTCTGTGGGAAACGACAAAAAAGTTCGTGGAACACTACATTTTTCCAAAGATTTGAGAAAACACCAAGGAACACTCACTGTTCTTGGTGAAAATTTCATTCAACACATTCGAGCTCTTACAAAAGATTTAGCGCTTTCATTCCTACAAAATTATCCACATACCACCAAGCTACTCTTTGCTAAATATCCTCTTTTCTTTCTCGGATCTTCATCAAATATTCACGAGAAAAATTCCGGAAAAATCGAGCTCAAGAAGACTCTTTGCTACACCCTTTTCTCCAAACCTCAAAAAGCCAACCATGGCAAAAACCCATACAAAAATTCCAGAAAAATACCAACCATTTCAATATTCGGTGTCTACAGAATAGGAATCTCGATTTCTTTCATACAAACGAAATCTCAAAAAACCAGAAAGCGTTTCTTAAAACTCATTCTCCTCAAACAGAAAGATTTCAATATATCAAAGCTTATAGAAAAGAATATTCCAGATTTCTTTCATATAAAAAGTTCCCAAAAATTCAAGGAATCAAAAACTACAGAGTTCATTACATATTATTGGCTACATCCGAGCTCACCTTGAATCGCTTGTTCGGGCCGCTCCCGAGCCGACATATGCGCCTCTGCGTGTAACCGCCGCCGCCTGCGGCTCCACCGCTCGACACTTGGATCGCGGCGCCGCGCTCTTTGTCTCTCTATCCTGGCGCCCACGGCCCGGCACATCAACCGCGCCACCGGTGCTCTTCCTCCATGCGCAGCCACCGCGCTCGGGGCCCCATCGCGGCTCTGCCGCTCCGGCCGCACCACCATCGACTCGACACCCATCGCAGCCTGCCTCTCCGCGTGCCGCCAAGCCGCCGCCGCTCGATTGCTCCCTCTCCGCGCGCCAACGCACCTCGGCCGCAGACGGGCGCTGCCACACCACTTGCTACTCTCCTTCTCCGGTGCTTGGTCACGGTGCCGCCGCCGCCCGCTGCTACCACTCAGCCCCAGTTGCTGCCGCCGCTCACTCTCTCCGACGTGCCCCCATTCTCGGCTCCACCTCCGCCGCCATCGGCTCTCCTCTCTCTGCCTTGCTCCTGCCGCTGCCGCCTCCTCGTCTTGCCGTCGCCGCCGTGCGATTTCTCACCACCACCGGATGTCTCTCTCTCTCTCCGACGTACGGACCACCGGGCCCAACGCCGTCGCCGCAGCCTTTTTTATTTTTGGGCCGCCTCCACCGCCCGGAGCAGGAGAAGCGGCGCGTCTTCTTTCCTCGAAGAAGAAAAAAACAGCGCCGCTTTTGTCTCGAGAAGACAAATGTGCCGCCCTAATTTTTAAAGAGGGGAATGGGCCAAGCCCATATGGGCCTATGTTATATAAAATAAAATCAGCTGGGCCCCTTTTTCAATTTAAAAGCTGGTGGGTTTTTCCATTGATGGGCCAAATTTCAAGAGGCTGGTAGGCCATTCTTTATTTGAAAGCTGATGGGCTTTCAATTTTATATTAAAAACAGCTGTTGGGACATTATTTATGCAGTGGGGGCAATTTGGGGCAAAAATTAATCCACCGCGGAGCCGAGATTAATTCCGGTGAATCTACGGACAGTCCTTTTGTCCAGATTGTATCAGGTATTCTCGATGATTACCGTTAAATGTATTGCGATTCACGCGTCACCCTACTCTATTAAAAGAAATTGGGGCATAGACACTTGTATGGAAAATTTAAAAATTATTAAAGTGTCAAAAATTCTTATACGAGATAAGACTCCAAACTTTTTAAAGAAATTTGGGGCATGTATACACATTTTTGGGATTTCAAAATCTTCAAAATGTAAAAATTTCTTAAAAACCTTTAACGGTCTCGAAAACACCCCGAAAAAATATTTATACTTCGTGGGAAAGAGAGTAGAACTCTAGAGTTCATACACCAAATATTCGGAAAAATAAAGTACAAAATTTTTTCGAAAATAAGACTCGTGATGAAAGAAGTAAAATTCCCGAATCACCGAACAAGCAGCCTTTGGTACCCCCGCCTTTTCGGCATTGATTGTCCACCTTCTAGGTGCGGACTATCTGCCTTATCGGCATTTCACTCGTCCGCCTCGTGGCGTTGACTATATGCCTCCTCGGCATTGATCTATTTCACCTCGTGGCATAGATCACCTCGCCTTCATGGCGTTGTCTTATCCACCTTCATGGTGTTGTCTTATCTGTCTTCATGGCGTTGATCGTCCGCCTCTTCGGCCCGACTCGTCCGCCTCGTGGCGTGGACTATATGCCTCCTCGGCATTGATCTATTTCACCTCTGTGGCATAGATCACCTCGCCTTCATGGCGTTGTCTTATCCGCCTTCGTGGTGTTGATCGTCCGCCTCTTCGGCTGACTCGTCCGCCTCCGTGGCGTTGACTATATGCCTCCTCGGCATTGATCTATTTCACCTCTGTGGCATAGGTCGCCCGCCTTCGTGGCGATGATAGTCCGCCTCTTTGGCGTGGACACTTCGCTTTCTAGCGAGAATTACCTGTAGGACTCGCGAGGAGCTCGGTCTCTCGCCGAGTACGGATGAACGTGTCCTAGATAAAGACTCGCGACGACTCACACTCGTCGAGCACTCTAAGACTCACGATGACTCACACTCTCGTCGAGCATCTCAAGCCTCGCCGTGGGCCAAGGCCCACGCGAGCACCAAAAAGCCTCCCGACGAGGCTCGAGCCCTTGCAGGAGCATAAAAGTCTACACAGTGGTTATACCCACAATAGCATAAAGACTCAAGCGAGAAGAATGGCCTCGCCGCGAGCACCAAAAGTCTCGTCTTTGGGCCTAAGCCCTCACGAGCAACAAAGTCTCCGTCGCGGCCTTTGCCCCGGTGAGCATAAAAGTCTACACGGGGATTGCACCAACAGTAGCATAAAGACTCGCGAGAAGAATGGCCTCGCCTGCGAGCACTAAAGTCTCACGATGCGGCCAAAGCCCACGTCGGCAACGTCTTACGGTTGTCGGCGACATCCCATTTGCAAAGTCTTACAACAACGATACCGTCCCGTTTGACACCTAAAGCCTCACGTGAGAAGAATGGCCTCGCCGGCGAGCATAAAGACTCTCGGTCGAACTTAAACTTCCCGACGAGCAAAAAGACTCTCGGCGAGCTCAACCTCCCGGCGAGCATGAAAGACTCTTGGCGAGCTCAAAACTCCCAACGATCAGTTTCGTATTTCAATACATTTAACATTTGTTTTTGGATGGTTGTTTTGCGGGATACGGGAAAATGACGGGATATAACAATTGAAGAGGGAATGGATTCAAAATATCTCGCACCTCTCCGACAAGTTCACCTCTCCGGATGAGCCTCTCCTCTCCGGACGAGTCCACCTCTGCGGGCCGAGCCTCTCCTCTCCGAGACGAGTTCACCTCTCTCGGGACGAGCCCCTCCTCTCCGGACGAGCCTCACCTCTCCGGATGAGCCTCTCCTCTCCGAACGAAGTTCACCTCTCCGGACGAGCCTCATCGCTTCGGCTCGAGTTCACCTCTCCGGACGAGTCCGCCTCTCCCAGACGAGCCTCTCCTCTCCCGAGACGAGTTCACCTCTTCGGACGAGCCTCTCCTCTCCGGACAAGTCCACCTCTCCGACGAGCCTCTCCTCTCCGGACGAAGTTCAACTGCTCCGGACGAGCCTCTCCTCTCCGGACGAGTCCGCCTCTGCGGGCGAGCCTCGCCGCTTCGGCTCGAGTTCACCTCTCCGGATGAGCCTCTCCTCTCCGGATGAGTTTATCTCTCCGGACGAGCCTCTCCTCTCCGGATGAGTTCACCTCTCCAGACGAGCCTCTCCTCTCCGGATGAGTCAACCTCTCCGGACGAGCCTTTCCTCTTCGGACGAAGTTCACCACTCCGGACGAGCCTCTTCTCTCTGGGCCGAGTTCATCTCTTCGGACGAGCCTCTCCTCTACGGAAGAGTTTCACCTCTCCGGACGAGCCTCTCCTCTCCGGATGAGTTCACCTCTCCGGATGAGCCTCTCCTCTCCGGACGAGTCCGCCTCTCGGGGCGAGCCTCATCTCTTTGGCTCGAGTTCACCTCTCTTGACGAGCCTCTCCTCTCTAGACGAGTTCACCTCTCCGAATGAGCCTCTCCTCTCCGGACAAGTCCACCTCTCCCGAGACGAGCCTCTTCTCTCCGACGAGTTCACCTATCCGGACGAGTCCGCCTCTCCGGACGAGCCTCATCGCTTCGGCTCGAGTTCACCTCTCCGACGAGCCTCTCCTCTCCGAAAAGTCTGCCTCTCTGGGCGAGCCTCGTCGCTTCGGCTCGAGTTCACCTCTTCGGATGAGCCTCTCCTCTTCGGACGAGTCTCACCTCTCCCGACGAGCCTCTCCTCTCCGGACGAAGTTCATCTCTCCGAGCGAGCCTCTCCTCTCCGGACGAGTTCACCTCTCCCGAGACGAGCCTCTCCTCTCCGGATGAGTCAACCTCTCCCGGACGAGCCTCTCCTCTTCGGACGAAGTTCACCGCTCCGGACGAGCCTCTTCTCTCTGGACGAGTTCATCTCTCCGGACGAAGCCTCTCCTCTCCGGAAGAGTTTCACCTCTCCGGACGAGCCTCTCCTCTCCGGACGAGTTCACCTCTCCGGATGAGCCTCTCCTCTCTGGGACGAGCCTCATCGCCGGCTCGAGTTCACCTCTCCGATGAGTCTGCCTCTCCCAGACGAGCCTCTCCTCTCCGAGATGAGTTCACCTCTCCCAGACGAGCCTCTCCTCTCCGGACAAGTCCACCTCTCAAGACGAGCCTCTCCTCTCCGGATTGAGTTCACCTCTCCGAACGAGTCCGCCTCTCCGAACGAGCCTCATCGCTTTGGCTCGAAGTTCACCTCTCCGGACGAGTCCGCCTCTCGACGAGCCTCTCCTCTGGATAAGTTCACCTCTCCGGACGAGTCCACCTCTCCGACGAGCTTCATCGCTTCGGCTCGAGTTCACCTCTCCGAACAAGCCTCTCCTCTCCGGATGAGTTCACCTCTCCGAACGAGCCACTCCTCTCTCGAGACAAGTCCACCTCTCCGAATGAGCCTCTCCTCTCCGGACGAGTCCATCTCTCCGACGAGCCTCATCGCTTCGGCTCGAGTTCACCTCTCCGGATGAGTCTGCCTCTCGGACGAAGTCTCTCCTCTCCGACGAAGTCTCATCTCTTCGGACGAGCCTCTCCTCTCTGGATGAAGTTCATCTCTCCGGACGAGCCTCTCCTCTCCTGGACGAGTTAACCTCTCCGGACGAGCCTCTCCTCTCCTTACAAGTTCATCTCTGCAGACGTGCCCCTCCTCTCCGGATGAGTTCATCTCTCCGGACGAGCCTCTCCTCTCCGGATGAGTCTCACCTCTCCGGACGAGCCTCTTCTCTCTGGATGAGTTCACCTCTCCGCACGAGTCCGCCTCTCCCGGACGAGCCTCTCCTCTCCGGGCAGAGTTCACCTCTCCCGAGACGAGCCTCTCCTCTCCGGACAAGTCCACCTCTCCGCACGAGCCTCTCCTCTCCGGACGAGTTCACCTCTCCCGAACGAGTCCGCCTCTCCAGATGAGCCTCATCGCTTTAGCTCGAGTTCACCTCTCCGGACGAGTCCGCCTCTCCGGATGAGCCTCTCCTCTCCGGATAAGTTCACCTCTCCGACGAGTCCGCCTCTCGGGACGAGCTTCATCGCTCGGCTCGAGTTCACCTCTCCGGACGAGTCCACCTCTCCGGACAAGCCTCTCCTCTCCGGATGAGTTCACCTCTCCGAATAAGTCCACCTCTCTAGACGAGCCTCCCGTCTCCGGACGAGTTCACCTCTCCGAACGAGCCTCTCCTCTCCCGGACGAGTCCGCCTCTGCGGACGAGCCTCATCGCTTCGGTTCGAGTTCACCTCTCTGGATGAGTCCACCTCTCCGGACGAGCCTCTCCTCTCCGGGACGAGTCTCACCTCTCCGACGAGCCTCTCCTCTCGGGACGAGTTAACCACTCCCGGACGAGCCTCTCCTCTCTGGATGAGTTCATCTCTCCGCACAAGCCTCTCCTCTCTGGGACGAGCCTCTTCGCTTGGTTCGAGTTCACCTCTCCGGATGAGTCCACCTCTCCGGACGAGCCTCTTCTCTCTAGACGAAGTCTCACCTCTCCGGACGAGCCTCTCCTCTCTGGGCGAGTTAACCACTCCCGGGACGAGCCTCTCCTCTCCGGACGAAGTTCATCTCTGCAGACGTGCCCCTCCTCTCCGGATGAGTTCATCTCTCCGGACGAGCCTCTCCTCTCCGGATGAGTCTCACCTCTCCGGACGAGCCTCTTCTCTCCGGATGAGTTCACCTCTCCGGACGAGTCCGCCTCTCCCGGGCGAGCCTCTCCTCTCCGAATGAGTTTCACCTCTCCGGACGAGCCCTCCTCTCTGGGCGAGTCCTCCTCTCCGAACGAGTCTCACCTCTCTGGACGAGCCTCTCCTCTTCGGACGAAGTTCATCTCTACGAACGAGCCTCTCCTCTCCGGATGAGCCTCACCTCTCCGGACGAGCCCTCCTCTCCCGGACGAGCCTCATCGCTTCACTCAAGTTCACCTCTCCGGACGAGTCCACCTCTCCGAGCGAGCCCGCCTCTCCGGACGATTCCATCTCTCCGGACGAGCTCATCGAAGCTAACAGACTTCATACTCAATGTAAGACGGTCCATCAATCACGCATCTAAGAAACTATTCACTACACTACCAGCTTGACTCCCAAAAGACATTTGATGGCCGAATCGGTGGGCAAATATTGTGACACGAATAATCCTGAAAGTACTCTACCTCGACATACGTCCGAGGTCCCTTAGGGAGTCCCCGATCTCGCCATAAAGTCCGATGAGCAGGCGAGCAAGCGAGACGAGCAGACAAGCCGGCGAGCAGACTACGAGACCCACGCCGCCCCACCTCGGCTCGACGAGGACCCGAGCTCGGTAGGCGAGCAGATAACGGAGTTCGCATGGCGTATAGTATTTAGTACAGGATGTATTAGATCAACAAATGTAAATAAAACCCTAATATAAAGAGTATAGATCATTTTTTAGCCTTTAAGCTTGGGCCTCTATACATAGAGGCCCCTCCCCATTGTAAAAGGAGCTTGGCTCCCTCATAAATTCTCATATATGCAATACTCAAGGCAAGGGAATCCCAAGAGGATTCCCAACGCCATCTTCAAGGGAAGAACCCACGGTTCTTCCCCATCGCTCGTGTTTATCTTTTTATATTAGTTGTCGATAAAATCGGTAGCAAAGATGCAGTTGTTACCATACATTCCACTGATATCATGGGTAGTAAGGCGATATGTACACTCGAGAGATCATGTTATCAATGACTAAACTCATCAATATGTCACGTGTTATGATATTTTTCATTTTCCAAATCTCATGATCCTTTTAAAACCGAGTCTCCGTCATAATTGCAGGACCTTCCATAACATGGTTTGATAGTATCTAATACATCATGTTCTACAAGAACATTTAAAATATCATGACACCATGTGTCATAATTATCGCTATTGAAGTTTTTCTATTAGGTTTAACTCAGCGATAATTGTATTCGAAGTCATTGTCTGGTTTTAACGAAGTGATTAAAAAATTAATGTTTATTTATGTATCATCATGTTCTATGTTAAAGCTAATCGACATCTAAATAATTTGATACGAAAATCAATATCTAAAAATGACTTAAAGTCATTAATCATCAATCTCATGAAGTATCCTCCTTAAATGCATTCGGTTCCAAAACATAAACAAAAACAAGTTCTAGCATTTAATGATCAAAGTAAATAGCTAAAACTCCCACTCAACAACATAAAACTGCATGCTTAAAACATTCAATCAATATTAATGCAATAAAGCATAATCATGTCATAAAAGACAACTACGATAGCTACGGTAACCTCAGAAGACTATTTCAAGTTTTAAATACCAACTATTAAGGTCATTCAAAAACAATTTTGTTTCGCAATACTCTTAGGTAAACTCCTTAAATTTTGAATAATCTATGATGTATCAGATACGCTCACGGAGTACTTCATTAGTACTCATTAAGAGAAATTATGATAAAAAAGAATTACATGGTGATTCTTCATCCAAAAAATAGTTTAACTTCTCAAGTTAAAACCGTTGGATCGTTGAATTATTTTGTTTTATTTATGTAAACATGTTGCTTGTTCAACTTGTCTACTATACCCAATACCTAATTATCAATAGTTTCTTTCATAATATCACAATTTTCATAAGATTCCAATTCTAAATAAATTTTGTTTTTAAAAAACAAAAAACTACTTAAAGTTTTCTTGGAAGTATCTCAGCTCAAATTTCAACTCTTATTAAGTCTCGAGCTATAATATTGGAATTAACTTATGAGATACTAAAACGCGAGTTATACATCTTCATCACGTAACTTCAATATTCCAAAAAATGTACAATAATTTTCATCATGTAATTCTTAAGAATGCATAACATAATTTTATTATTGCGAATTTCAAGAACCATAAATGTTCTTTACTATTTGAGTCATACCCATAAAGCAACCATTCAATCATATTAATACTTAAAACTTTTTAACACGTGAATTTCAAGCTCACTATTACACCAAACAAAAATTTATTATCAAGTGTAATAGGCTAATTCACAAGTGAAATAAGTTAAACTATGGTTCTCATCACAAATGGATAAGAAGTACTCAAAATTTAATAGTTCAAATACCATATATTTATGCATATTAAGAATTTGCACCGAAAAATATGGATATAGGAATTTACGGTACAAAAATCAAAGTTAAATCGTGCTCAAATGAGCTAAAACAAGTTTACATGAGCGCGTAAATGCCGAAAATAGTATCAAACACCCGAAACGGTCCGAAAACAGCTTGTACATGCCCAAACACGCCGCTACGGAACCACACACACCGTCATGTGTGGACCAAAGTAGAGTACACACTCACACGCGCCTCCACACGCTCCCACTATCACCGGCGCGCGTGGCCGCCACGCGCCTCCACCGCCGCCGCTGCCCTCCGCGCGTGATATACCGCAGCGCCGCCATGGTCTTTCACCCGCCTCTGCGCGTGGGCTCCATGCGCCGCCGACATATACCGCCATCGCCGGTGCGTGGCCGCCACCGGCCTTGCCGTCCATCCTCCCACGCGTGTTTGTCACGCCCCACGAGCCTCGCTTCACTACGGTTCGAGCCTGACCGCATGTTCGTGGTCTCGGCCCGCCGATTCTGCACTCCGATTTGACCGAGTCAAACCGCCATTAACTTGGTCTTATCCATAAGTTTTCAAAAATTATAAACGACGCCTTAGAGAATATCGAATTCTCAAAAATCGACTCTTAATCTTTCCGAAATCTTTCAGATTTGTCCCAAATTCGTCAAATTTTCAAAAAATTATAACTCAATACTTGACCAAAATTAACAAACTTTATATCCACGAAATCCTTGTTCAACGTACTACAATCTCATACCAAGAATTCATCACGATTTATGATATACTGTTCGTAATTTCCAGCTTAAAAATTTTGTAATTCTACAAAGACCAAATTTTATCTCGCAAACGGTAAGGCAAAAATTACGAAATTTTTCAGATCAAATCTACACTATACAAGGCATGTACAATAAAATTTTTAGCCTCTAATTCCATGTTTCATAAAATCGAAATTTTTAAAAATTACGAGATACACATGATTTATGTACAATTACATGCAAAATATATACAGAAATTAACATACATACGTATCTAACATATGAACATGCATAGAGAATCATAATAACACGTACAAGAATCCAAACACATTGGCTCGATACCAATGTTGGAAATATAATGGTTAGAATTCACTAACCTATCTACAGCGGAATAATCGAGCGGGTTGGAATTCTACGTACGACCGTGATCCTCCGAGTCGGAAAAACAACTACATATTAAGTGCCCTTTGGATTTGTGTGTATGTGATTCGTATGAAGAAAAGGTTGAACATATTTCTACGTCTTTCTCCTTTGGGAAATATACGCGGGAGAGAGAGATTTTCAGAGATTAATTTCGTTAATCTCATTTTATATGAAAAATACACATGTATTTTTCTTAAATATGGAATAGAAGTTGTTGGTCCCGAAAGTTGAGTTGATGAAAACCTTGAGTAAGCTTTCTAGAACAAAATCTAGAAAGGGGGTTTGAATAGATTTTGTAGATTTTTCAAATCTTTCAAAACCAATTCAAAATATCGATTAAGCACGATTATGAATGAATTCTCAACTTTTTATAAGATCAAAAGCAAGGTTGATATTCGATTTTAGTTAAGATTCTGAACTTTAATCTTGATGTAACACAATTGTAAATCAAACGAAACTAAAGAAAGCAAGAAATAACACTGTGATTTATAGTGGTTCGGATTTTAATAATCCTACATCCACTCTCCTTCTTCAATTTGAAGAAGGGACTCTGCCATCGCTTACTTTCTCACTTCCAAACTTACAACTTACAACTTGTACAATTCTTCAAATCTTCAATCTCCTAAACTCTTCTTCTAGAAATCTAACTATTACGGTGTGTATTGGATTTTGAAGATTACGAGAAAAGTGTTCTAAAAACACTTAGAACTTTTTGAAAACTCACTAGAAATACTTGTGAAAAGATTGTGATTGAAATCGAGTAGTGAATCGTGTAAATCGAATATGCATAAGTGTTCTATCTAAAAAATGAAAAACCTAGACCTATATATAAGTCTGGAAAGTCATTAGTTTGTTAGTTAGTTCTAACAAACTTGAAACCGCTTAACAAACTTAATCTTGAAAACCGCTTAAGACCTCGGCTGATTCTTCCTACTCTGCAGGTGACTTGGTGAAGATTAGCCTTTCTTATTCTACTCGCCTTATCCCGACCTCGTCTCGAGCTCTTTATACTTGTCTCCCGCAGATGATTAGGATTGAGGTTGTCTCCAGATGACTTGTCATTCCTCGTCTCCACCGACTTGAACTAATCTTGACCTAGTCCGATCACCTTCGTACTAGGACTTAGTCTTCGCTTCTTTATCATAGTCTCGCTCATCCTAACAGTCTTTTAACTCATCAAAACAATCTTGGTCTAACAAGTTATTTCACTAACTTCCATCATATATATCCACTTTCATGTGTGGATTATTTAAATAAATAATATTTAATTTTTTATTTACTTTCAATGAGGGTAGAAGTTGTTACCTAATGAAAGAATGAAATGAGAGACGAAATACTTTCGATGCTCTAGAGAGAAAACTTGAATTTATGTGAATGGAGAAAATAATTTTTCTATCGGTTTTCTTAATAAACAACCGTGTATTCATAATAAATAATAAAGTGGGAGAGATATTTTTGTTGAGATTAAAAGGGAATTTGGATCTACAAAATTTAACACTTAAAAGATAAGATTTTTAATTCAAGATTTGAATTTTGAAAAGAAAGGAAGAATAAAAATTGGCACTTTTTTTTTTTTTTTAAAAAAAAAGACAGATTTCTTTGTTGAGAAAGTCTTGCTATACTTATTTATTTTATTTAATGGGCTCATAACATATAGGCGGAAAGAGGCAAGGTCTTTTACAATGAGGTGTAGGCCCAAAAAGCAGCGTGAAATATTGCAAGCAGTGTAAAAACCGTGTAAATGACTATAATACCCTAGCTCAATTAATCGAATTTATTTGCTCAATTCCACAGACTAATAGCTTGAGATTTGATAGTTGCGTATTTACCGAGGCGTAGTGACAAATTTCCGCCATATTATACCTCCTGGAATTGGTTTTGCCCTCATTTTAGTTACGTTTTTGAAATTGCATTCACCGTAGCTTTGAGAGCGGAAATTTCAAACTCGTGTTCTTGAAATTTTATTCTTCGTCGATCATAAACAACTCGGGTAAATGACGCAATGCGAGATTATTTCGTGTATTTTGAAAAGCAATTGTATCTGATCGTTTTTAATTTTTTGAACCATTGATAATGGCTCGCATTTAAGAAGACAGGTGGTCTACGAAAGAGATGCACGTGACAAATATAAAAGGAAATCTAGAAAACCTTTTGAAGATAGGCAGACTAAGAAGAAAGGTTTGAAATGTACATATAATATTATTGATAATTTTAGCTAATTATTCATAAATAGTTGTATTTTTATAGGTAAACGGGTTGTTAGATACGTGTACTCATCGTCTGAGACAGGTTTTTACATCATAATCACTTAATCGATTTGTTCTTCTTCAATACATTGGACAAAACGTAAAAGCCCTCTGTTTTTATTTTGTAGAGTCCGATAGTGATGGTGTAATAATTGAGAGAATTCGGAAGCGACGAAAAGAAAATACAAGAAACAAGCAATTTACGAATCGAAGGTAACGGCAACGTTGATGTTTAGGGTGTGTGCAATTAATTGAGAATGTGCATTTCATGAAGGCTATGTGCAATTTATAGAGTGTGATGTGAATATTTTTATTTAATGTGCATGTTCGAACCGCTGTGTAATTCATTCGTTAGATGTGCAAGTAGTTCAATGTCTATGCAATTGTGTTAGGAAAAGTGCAAAAAAATAGAGTTGTTTGCCGAGCTTAGAAATAAAGTTGTTTATATGTTGTTCATGTAGGAAGTAATGACAGACTTCAAAGAAAAGATCACGTGCAATTGAATCGATGATGCGATATTAGTGAAGATAGCATGGAGATAAAGAGGAAAGTGTTGAAGCCTTAAATTGCTTTTGTGATGTTCTCATTTAGAATCATTAGTTTTGAAATTTAAGTTTTGTATTTAAAAATCATGCTTTCGACTATTATATCTCGTGTTTGTGTTTTTAATAAATGTAGGAGATATTTCAATCGTTAAAAATGAAACTTACTATAGGTCGAACCTTCGAACTACTATAAAGGAAATAAACACACCGAAGTGTAATGATCAACACATAAGAAGGATGCGGTTGTGTCCGTTTTGGCTTTTATTTCAAGCTATATACAATGATGACCATGAAGCATTAATGAAGAGCTATTACAAGTTTGAAGACAACATCGTAGATATTATTAGGACTTTTGATTTTGATAGCAAGAGTTTCGTTTTAGGGGGTGAGGTGTTGCAGTTGGTTGGGAATGATGCACGCTTAATATTTGGGATTAGTGAAGGGTGGGAGAAGATAGAGAACAAGGTGGATGATTACAATGTTCCTAGATGGGTAAAAAGATGTTTTGGTAGAGAAATTGATGCAACATAAACACAATTTGTTCTGTACAAAATCGTTGTATTTCGTAAAATTAGGAGTCTTTTGATGAGTGAGAATTTACAAGATATTGAGGATGTTTGTAGGTTGGTTCAGTGCTATCTTTTAGCATCTCATGAGTCCAATGCAGAATGGATCAGTTTCTTTTCACTTAACCGTTTATATGGAAAATTTCTCACGTATGTGTGATTATGATTGGAGCAGATATGTGGTAGATTTGTTAAAAAATCAGATTTTATGTAGCAAGAGGATGAAAGCAGGGGGTGCGCAATGATCCTTCCAAAGACGTGTTTTAGATTGAACTTTTCTTAAATCATATTTGTGGTTATGTTCCGTCATGTTAATTTTTTCATTGCATGCTTCCGGTTATGTGAGCATTGTTGTTTAGTTGAGTGCAAAATGGCTGATTCATTCCCAAGGTTTCGAAATGGGACTTGAACGATGTTAATAAAGCACTTGAACGAGTAAAACTTTCGAAAAAGGGAATTGTAAGTAACAATTACTTTTACTTGAATAAAACAATAATTTTGTTATTTAAGTGATCAAATATAATATGAATTTATGGTTATATTGCTAGGTTAAAAAGTCTGCTCAAGATTACGGCAACGAAAAAAGATTATGAGTGGTGTCGTAAACTTTAGAAAGAACTTTTGAAAAAGAGAATGAAAATGTAGAAAATCCGGAGGAAGTTGGAAAGGATCATATTGGTGAATATGCTGAGAAGTCGTGTGAAATGTTGAATACAAGTGACGATGAGTTTGTGCATCCTACGTGCAACCAAGATATGTTGAATGAGTGACAGATGTGGTGCTAAACTTTGTGAGAATGGTAATCTTAAGGGCTGCGCAGAATCAGTTGAAGGGGTGGAATCTACTTCCAAAATAGTTAATTCACCGAACACCGAATTGGGGAAATCCAATTGTCCATCATTCACTTTGAACATGACTCAGGAGGTGGATATACCACAATCACCAACCGATACAATAAGGAATGTTATTTCTGATTTGGGTGATGAAGGGAAGGATGTATTGTACGATGTCAAAGTGGATGCTTCTAAAGATATGGGGAGGAATGATTATGTCGATTATTCTCAGCTAGGATGAAGATCAAAACTCGGTTTATCAAAGGATGAATGCAGAGATTGAGAGTTTGGAGTGGGATTATGAAGATCTACGAAAAAAATATACCGCAGATATTCAACAGAGAGACCAAATAATTAACAAGCTTAGGACAAGAGAAGGAGAAATTGATGAGGAAATTGGAGGAAGCCACAATCCCATCAGCTACGCAATTGTTTGATAATCCGGAAAATTTGGCCCAGTTAGATGCTATTGTGAACCTTAATCGAAGAAAAAGTAAATGTGGAGGGACAGGTTCAATGTCGCTGAGCATGTAAATGAAGACGGAAAATTGAATATCATTGGACATGTGAATAACGAGGGCAATTGAATGATGAGGGACAAGAGAATGTGGATGGAAAGTTTAATGTATGTGCAAATGGAGAAATAACTCCCATGGAGAAAGTGAAGAAAATTACGAATTATGCAGAACCAAGTTCTCTTGTTTTGAGAGTGAAAAATAGGACAAAAATGATTGTAGGAAAGCTATTGTGATAACACCACAGCCAAGCACTAGTGAGCCGATAATCTTGAATGATGAAACAAATGAAGATGAAAAACAGCCTGCTCGATGTCCAGATGAATGCAAACTTGACAAGAGGAGCATAACGGTGAAGAAATTAGAAGCTCGTGAGAGACAGAAATAGAATATTTCGAATGCGTATGGGCAAGGGTAAGAAATAATTATTGTTAGAATGAATTTTTTTCATATATTATGAACTCATAAATGACTACAAATCATTCATACATTTATTATTGCAGTATATGTAATGTGGAGAGGGAAAAGTCCACCGCAGAGGTGACCGTGAGGGATATTGTTGCAATTTTGCATAACGAAAGAATTTCCAACGCGGTAAAACTTAAATCCCTTTCTTGTGTGCAAAAATATACAATAGCAAAAATAATGACTTGTGTGCAAATGATCATTTGCACTTTAGCTATTTCATGTTCAATTTTAAAGTACATAAGTGCAAATCGAAATTTGCATGATCTTTAATATAGTCTATTTGAACTAGGTGATTGATGCATGGGGTGAAATGATGAATTTCAAATATGGTGCCGATAATGAAGAGACTACACGAACTGTTGTTTTCACATCGTCATGTTGGGTTAGTTAATTTGTTTATAATATTATATATTTTGTAAGATATATTTTGGTATAAGTACGTATTATTAACATGTGTAGCAAAAATGCGAGACTTTAGTTAAGGGTAATGTAAAGAAAGCAATTCTCGCATTGGTTAAACTGATAGATCGTAGACTTGAAGATTCTCTAGATGTTAGAAACTCTATTATTTCCTATAATGGTTGGAATTCCTAGTAGTTCATTCAGGGGGTTGGTGATCATTGGACGCTACTAAAGTTAAATTTGAAAATATGTGAATGGAAGTTTTTAATTCGATGCGTCCTAGAAGGAAGGGTGTTGCCGATCAAAATTTGTCACGAGGCTTTGATAGTGGTAAGATTTGAGAGCACATCTTTTTAATTATTATGTGATGTGATGTACACAGCCAAAATTAAAATATACATTAATGGTTGCGAGTAAAGTATGTTCATAGCGAGGATGCGTGAAGCTTATACAAAGCACGGGCACGGACACCCTTTCCTTATGAAGAGATTAATCGTACCGAGCCAAAGGACAGCTTGCAAATGCATAACCGGGAACTCTTGATCGTGGAGTGGTTGTCAGAATTTAATTGAGAAATTTATTTCCCACAAACCTACAAGAAAGGGAGAATACAAGTGTGGCCTCGGCTTCAATTATCGATCGAAAATGGTAAAGTTCTTTATGGATGAAGAAAACTATTTTTTTAATGTTTAAGACAGTTGTTAGAATATGTATGTATAATATAGGAAGTAATATGGGCTTTTGCACTTGTTAGTCTATTCCAAAAATATGGTATGTTGGTGGATTGCAATTCTTGTGATCTTTTTGAATCGATGTAAATGATTTGGTCATGTTGTGCCAATATTTTGTTGCCATGCTTTATAATGGTATGTGCAATGTTTTGTTGATTTGCAATTATACTAGCCCAATTTGCGGTTTGTATGGTTTGCAATTATAATAGCACACGTTGTAATTTTCCCATGGTATTGTAAGTACTCACAAAAAATGTGCAATTTTTGTAAGGATAATATTTGAGTTTTTTGAAAATTTTGTTTGCACAGAGCGTAAAGTAAAAATTGCACATTAATAAGAATTTAGATTTCATAGTTGCACATCGACAAAAAATTGCACATTACATCCTGTAAATATTGCACAATCAGTCTTTTGACAACGCAATGTTTGGATTTTTTTCCTAATCTGCATTATTATTGATTATTAATTTTGCACATAACTAGAAAAATAATCAAATACACTGGAAAATTCGAAAAAATTTTGGATATCTCACGATACAAAAAATTTGCACAATCGATCTTATTACAAAATTTTTTTCTTATTATAATGGGCCCAAGACAAACATGTATTCTATTTTGGATATCTCAAATACCAATTAATTAGTCTTACCAAATAATTGAACATTGATAATTTATAAATTTGCACCGAAACGAAAAATTATTGAACATAAAAATTAGGGTCATTTACAATAACTTTGATTTTAGCTTGAAGTACAATTTTTTTTTTTTTTTTTGCACATCAAAGACAAAAATTTGCACATTACATCGGTTTGTAATTTTGCTTTTTATTTTTAAATTCATTTTTAATTGTCACTTTTTTAACATTATTCTATTGGTATTAGAACTAGAATTTGGAGTCCAGTTTAGTAATTTTATTTAAATGTTGCGGTAAGTATTAGAACTTGCACATTTAACAAAATAATTAAACATTAAAGATATAAAAAATTGCACGAGAAAGGAAAAACATTGAACATTCAAATGATAATCCATTACGGATGAGGGAGCATATTACTCGCATCCAAAACTTAACAAGGTGTTCTCGGATCACCGAGCGTAATCAACAGGGTAATAGACATCTTCAAGATAGTCATAAACATTTCGTGCGGTATAGAAGGAGTCTATCATTGTTGAGTGACGTGAGATCACACCAACGGGTTAGATTTTCAGCGGCATGGGGAGCATTAATCAACTTATAAGCATCGCTGGAGTCGATGTATTCTCGTATTCATAGAACCAATGGCCAACTTACCATCCAAATTGAGCATCCAGTGGAAATTACCATTTGCCACGACCCGATATGACCCATTGGACGGTCAAATTTAAAAGGTATGAAATTGGACCAACGATTTGAAGCGATTGAAAAGGTTTGAACATTGGTTTCAAAAAAAATATCAATAAAATATGTAAGTCTAACTATGATGTATTCATTTCTTTCGTAAATGTATTTCATAGCAAAACATGCAACAATGATTTAACATGGTAAGGGAAAGGAATGTGAGAAAAAGGAATCTCATCTAATAAAACTTTATGAAAAGGTTTCGGGGCAGCGAGTTAGTTCTAATAAAACAAGGGTTTTTATGGTAAGCATGTTTGTAGGTCGTTTAAGAGGTATTTGTATAATCATCTAGGGTTTGTTGAAGGTTGTGAGCCTTTTGATTATCTTGGTGTCCCTATTTTTAGGGGTTGTCCTAAGGTTGTGTATTTTCAAAAGATTGTTGATAAAACTATTAGCCAACTCACTCGTTGGAAGGGTTCTACTTTGTCTATGGCTGGTAGGGTTAATTTGGTTAACTCGGTTGTGATTCCTTCTTTGATTCATGTTCTCAAAATCTATTGTTGGCCGACTACTTGTTTGAAAAAAATTGAAAGTGCTGTTAGGAATTTTATATGGTCCTGGGAATATAAATTCCAAGGCTTTTGCTCATGTTGCTTGGGGTAAGGTTTGTGCTCCTTTTTGGAAGGGGACTTGGTGTTCGTTCTCTTGTTTTTTCTAACTCTGCTTTGGTTTTGAAAACTGTTTGGAATATTACTATGTTAGTGATGGTTTGAAGTTTGTTAGAGAAAGGCATTGGAAAAACTCTTGTGATTTGCGCATTAGGCATATCCTGCCTTCTCTAATCGGTATTCACAGTTCTATGATGTTATTGATAAAAGTTCCCAATGGATTAGGGGTCATGTTTCTTCTATTCGGTTTTGGACGGATAATTGGTCAAGTTATAAAATTGTGGAAAGGATTGGTGTTCCCAAGTTTTTATGGGGCCATTTAGATCATTCCATTTCTTGCTATTTTGTTAATGGTTGTTGGCATATTGAGGAGACTTTTTAAATAAACAAGTTGACATTGTTGATGATATTTTAGGTTACGCTTGGTCTTTCCAGCCATTGATAGGAGGGTTTGGACTTCTTCTCTTCATGGGAATTTGTCTTCTAAACTTGCGTATTATTGTGTTAGGCCTCATTACCCGGAGCCCGCTTGGGGTGATTAGATTTGGAATGCAAAAATCCCTCCTTGCGATCTATTGTTGTTTGGAAGGCGGTTCATAGGAAACTTATCACTTGGGATCTCTTGGAGCGAATGGGCTTTTATGGTCCTTCCGTTTGTGCTTTGTGTTTTGCAAGTAATGACTCTTTGGATCATTTATATGGCTGCTGTCCTTTTACCACCAAGGTTGTTGAGTGATTTTTTCTCGTCTTTTAATAGATCTTTATTACCTTATTCTACATTTGATGAGTTGGTTTTGCAGGTTATTAAATTCAAGTCAAACTCTCAAATGGACTTTGTTTGGAAGTATATTTTTGTGACATGGGTTTGGTTGGTTTGGAAAATTAGGAATGAGGTGGTATTTGATGAGGGTGGTTCTGCTTAGGGTCATTGTTTGTGGAATGAAAGCTCATGTTAGGGAGCTAATTTGGATTGATATGGGTAGTATGAGTGATCCTCTTCTTGAGGAGGCTGTTCTCGGCAGGTTGGGTGTTCCGGTTAGAAGTCCGAAGCCTAAGGTTACTAGAAATGTTAGATGGGTTCCTCCGGGGTTGGGTTCTATAAATGCAATATTGATGGTAGTTCTATGGGGGCTCCCGGGGTTATTCGAGGAGGGGGTGTGTTTAGAAATTCGGCAGGTTTGTTTGTTGGTGCATTTGCTATTTTTCACGATTTTGGCTTTTCTTTTGACGCAGAGCTCGGAACCGCTATTAGGGCTGTTGAAATTGTTGCGGCTAGAGGTGGAAAAGGGTGATTTTTGAAACTCGATTCTTCCTATGTTATCTATGCTTTTGGTTGCTTTGCAAATGCTTGTGTTCCTTGGAGGTGGCATAATGCATGGCTTATGGCTAAGGACATTCTTTCGACTATGGATGGAAGATTTTGTCAAGTCCTTCGTGAGGGCAATAAAGTGGCTGATTTGCTTTCCAAATATACAGATTGTGAGGGTTTTCGATGGTGGGATCAAGAGCCCGACTTCATAAAATCTCAAGTTAAAGATGATCTCGCACAAGGTTTATGTTAGAGTTGGTTGATGCTCTTATTTTTGGCAGTTTGTTTGTAACATTTTGTATTTGTCTTTGAATAAGGTTTTACGCCTTTGAACATTGTAACATTTGTTTGGTTTCTTTAGAGGGTTATCTCTTTTTCCCTTTGATGGATTTTATCCCTAAGGAGGGTTTTGCCATCAAAGGTTTTTAGTGAGGGCCCGGCCTCTTGATCGACTTGTGATCATATGGCTTTAGGTTGTTTTTGTTTTTTTGTTTTATAATAATATCTTCATTTAGAGAAAAAGGAATCTCACGTCTCTAATTATTGAAGGGGTTCATTAAAAAAAAAAGCGATCACGTCGAGTGGCATAGAGAATCAAACCTTCACAAAGAGGCCACAATTTTCTTGGGCTCTTCATCTCTTTCAATACGTCTTTCATTGTGAAGACTGTCCCACGGTGTTTTATTGTAAGATAAAGAGGTGAAGCCACGTTCAGACCAGAAAAAAAACCTCTGTTCTTGTAATTTCATTATTCTAGCATTGTCCTCAATGAAGGGCGCAGACTCAATGATTTCTTTCCATGTTTTGCATACACATTTGCATATGCATAAAATTTTGGGGGTAAGAAAACAAGTACCAGTGCAAAAATTTCGTGGGGAAAACAAGTAAAGCTTGCAAGATGTTTGGATTCTCACGTGAGTGATCCATTTTTGCGTAAAACGTTGAGGAAGAAGATGAACAAGAGAGGGTAGCGTGAAAAGATGAGGTTGATTTAGATGAGACCGAGTGTCTTTTTATCTCGTAGGTTATTATTGTTCTTGGTAAAAGATCCCTGAATCTAGGCTAAGCACGAAAAATTAATTAAATAATCCAACTTTAATGTAGTAATCGATGGTTATGATTTGTAATGTTTTCCAAGGTAGAAGATGAGGGGACAACCGTCAAATAGCAAGTATGGAAGTTAATAGGAGTTTGGATAAGTTATTACGCTTATGAAGTGTGAGATATTTGAATAACAACTGCTTAATAATACATACAATCTATATGTGCAAAAATGAAAATTAAAAAAATTGTACATAAACGAAAAAAATTTTAATAGTTTCGGGAACAATAACTCCCTTAATTTTTTACACATATTTGAATAACAACTCACAATAAGATTGTGAAATAGGGTACCTTTAAATTTTCCAGTGGATTTGATTATTTTTCTAGTTATGTGCAAAATTATTAATCAATAAAAATGCACATCCGGAAAAAATCCAAACATTGAGTTGTTAAAAGGCTGATTGTGCAATATTTATCTGAATGTTAAAATTATACTAATGTGCAAATATATTTGCACGTAAATATATATGTGCAAAATTAATAATTAATAAAATGCATATTAGAGTAAAAATTACATGATATGTACAAAATATTCGAATTTAGTGCCAAACAATTAAATGAACTGTGCAAAAATTAGTATTTAGAACGAAAAATTTGTATTATATCATCGGATTTCGCCCAAAAGTTGTAAATAAGTAGAATAATGTAATGGGCCGTTGTTATAGTGGGCCGGGTAGTAAGACCTATTAATTGGGCCCAACAAAATTACATAATAGCCCAACAAAAATAACATACAATTAATGAGCACCATTAGTACAAGGATACATGTTTGTCTTGGGCCCATTATATTAAGAAAAAAATTTTGTATTAAGTATCCTGAAATGCCAAAAAAAAGGCAAAATTACAAATAGATGTAAAAATTAGCAAAATTACAAACAAGTTTAATGTGCAAAATTTTTATACACTAGGAAAAAAATCCAACCATTGCATTATTAAAAGACTGATTGTGCAATATTTACTCGAATGTTAAAATTATACTAATGTGCAAATATAATTGCACAAAGAATATATCTAGAATTAAATACTGAAACTTAAACATCAGCTTTTTAAGCAAGAATATAATGTTGCAAATATAGCCGTTACCCAAATATGGCCGTTGCAACAAAGTGGACTCGGTGACATTTCATAACTATAAGAAGGAGTGCATAATACATGCATTGGCCACAAAAAAATAAAAATAAATAAACACAACACATCACACAATACATGTCTTCATACACAAGGCATACTTACCCTGTATTCAAGATCATATTGCAAATCTTGCCGTTGCCCGACAACGATAAAGGTTTCGGAGACACAAAATAATCCAGGAGATTGTACTACAATTGTGCATAACATGGATGGTCTCATTGGTGTCAACCCCTAGATTGGAGTTCTACCTGCAAATGAGATGGATGAGGTTTCAAGTAGCAGATTTGAGATAAAGTTACAGGTTTGTCAAGATTCAACAAGCAGTTGTCTAAGAACAAATATGAAATAACAATTGCAACATTGATAATAGCAAATATGTTCACCATAATTGCAGTGTGTATAATATGTGGGATTATTGCCATGCTTGTAATGTGATTAGTAATCGCCAATGCATTGTAATGTGATTTGTAGTGTCAATGCAATGTGAAGATGGAGTAATAAAATTTCCAATTTTTAATCGAATGTGGTTGCAATTATGATATACACAGCCATTTATGCATTCAAACAGCTTAAAAAATTGAACATGAAACCTACCTAAAATGATCAATCAATGAACTAAAAATAAAAGGATAATATAGATATTGATGAATAGGTCTGTTTAACAAAAATTCAGTTGTATAAACCAACCGAAACTCAAAAAATCAGTACACTTAGGGAAACTTGTTTTGGAATCTCACAATAACAAGTTTCACTAGCCGAAACTTTGATCGAAAAACTCCATGCTAGAAAACAAAAACAAAAGTTGTACCAGAGATTCTATGTATTTTTCTTCGGAAACTCGCCGTAGGAAGCATTTCTTGATTTTTTAGGTCTCCCGTGTTGACGCTATATAATTGGTGGGAGAATCTTCGTACCTTCATCGTTGACGAGTATTCAAACCGAGACTATCTGGAATTGGAGAGATGTCACACTCATATGTTTGTCGATAAGATTCTCAAAAGTAAGACTCATCAATGTACTCATACAAATCTTTACAAGATTTTTGAATAATCGCAACGGCATGAGCACATGGGAAGCCTTTAGTCTCGCCACATGAAACATGAACATGTCCTACACTTCAAATCCACCACAAATGTTAAACCGAGAAAATACTTCAAACTCACCACTGTGGCAAAGTTGTTACTTTCCATGACATAGAAGTCTCGGAAAGGACACTCCATTCAATATACTTTTTGGGACTATAGGGGTGGTCCAATCCTTAGATTCTGCCCTACGTTCAACAAACCACCTGGATATATTGAAACGTATCCAATCACACAATTTAGCAATCGGAAGGGATCGTGCCTCTAAAATCCAGCTTGTTGAATGACTCCGCTGCGTTGGATGTCATCTCACCGTAACGAGTTATGTTTGGAGAATAAGCCACCGCCCATTTTTCAATCGCAACTGCTTCAAACCATTCTTGTGCAATTTTGCCACCAACTTCAAGGAAAGCTTTCTTATGTTCTTCAAACAGCCGTTTAGATGGGGCATAAGCACATGCTTTGAATAAATCTCCCAGATTAGCACGCATCTTGTTAGTCTAACCAAGAGAGAATCTGCCCTTAAGGTTGAGAAGAAGATGATACGACAAAAAGTGGACATCCTCATCAAACAAATTCTTGAATGCCGACATAATCTCGGTGTTGCGATCGGATAGGTACAAAATTTTCTTCTTGTTAATCAAAATTTCATGGACTTTGCGAATAAACCAACACCAGCTTGTCGATATTTCGGCCGATACAATGGCAAATGCTACAGAAATAAACTCGAAAAATATAATATTAAATCGATACTTGTGTGCAAATTTAGAATTGCACTTATGTTTTGAAAAATGAACATAGCAAAGCTAAAGTGCAAAATTTAATTGCACAGAGCTAATATAAAATTGCACATTTAATAAAATTTAATAGAAATAAAATAGATGTACCGTTGTTGCCATCTTTGGCGGTAGTGACAGAAGATACCATGAGAACGCCCCTTGAGAATTGTACCATCAATGAACAATAGAGGACGGCAATGGGTGAATCCAACAATGCAAGCTTTAAACGAAATAAACAACCTTTGAAAACAATGCGACTCATTGTCATACTCGATAAAAGCAACACTCCTGTGGTTGGTTGTAAGGACAAGATTACAATACCATCTAAGGTGGTCGTATGAATCACTAAATTTGCGAAAATATTGTCTTTCGCAGCCTTCCAAGGCACGCCATGCATTATAGTAAGGAACTTCCATACCATAGCAATTCCTCAACACATTCTCAGAAATTTGAACCCATTAATGATGGTTTGCTTTTAATATTTTGGGTCATAAAATCACCAATTATACGAGGGCAAAGACGTTTTGTCTTGTTGTTGACCAAAACACCTAAGCATTTGTGAGATAACTTAGCTTTATAGATGATGAAAGTGTGGAAACCAAGGGGGTTCAGCCCACTTGGCCACCGGGATCCTCACTTAAGTGGGAGACTGGGTTCGATTCCCTTTGGGATCGGGTGGAGTAGGAGGTATAAGGAGACTTGGAGTATTTGGAATAGTAAGGAGACTTGGCGAACTAACTTCTAACCACTAACAATTAACATTTACCGATCAAAAAAAAAAAAAAGCGTGGAGCCCTTTTGAAGCTTAGCCCTAACAAACCAATCACAACCACGCTTGGTTGCCTCTGTGCGCATAATATATATATATCGAGCATTGTTCGTAATGTAATCGAAACTGAAACCTACTCTAGTTGAATACTTAATAAGACTTTGCCTAAATTCAACAAACTCCACCATAAAAATAAAGCACCAACACCACCATTCAAAAGTTCTAACCAACTATCGCAAAGATAGGACTTTTTCCTAATGGCAGACTTACATCGTATGAAGGAACACTACACAGAAAACTCATCTAATGTAATATAGTTCTTTGAAGCAGGGGATTTATCTCGTAATGGACAGACACCACTAAACAAACTGAGTGCACGATTCACACGTGGAACTGGAAAGAATAGAAATATTAGGATTTGTAGCATATTCAATTTCAGAAACAAAGAGGGAGGAGATTCACATGTGACAGACACAACGACCTCGATTAAGCTATGGGATGATCTACCGCATAAATATTTCAAACTTGCGACATCATCATCATTCTCCAAACAACAATTAGTCAAACTACCCACGTAACATGAAAGCGAAAAACAACCTAAAACGAGTTCGGGCCACTTGCTTAATATTTGTTCCTGTAAATGTTGAAATGTATTGTCAACACACAAAGATATTAACTTACATATCCCTTGGAATTTCACAAATAAAACGAAATGTTGATCGCCCATATGTTGATCATCTATAGTGTAAACATTCGATATGAGGGACGAAGGAAAGAAAATGAAATGGGAAAAAATGAGAAAACCCACGGTGTCGTATGTTAACAATAACAATTTGAATTTTTGAAAAATCCATGAATGACATCTCACGGCTTGATGTAACAGAGAGAAGAGTAGAGCGGCGGTAAGGATGAGAGAGAAAGGGAGAGAGAAATGAAAGAGAGACGAGAAAGAGAGAAGATGGAGCTGGGAAAAATCGAGGTTCATTAAGGGCAAATCGGGAAATTAGGTTAGGCTGCTGGGCCCACTAAAAAAATTTACACCTAAATGTAATTCCCCATTTATTTAATATTAATATAATTATTAATCTTATAAACTATTCAAAAATAACAAAATAAAAATAAAATTATTAGTAATTATCATTATAGTAGTAACTTATGCAAAAATTAATTTATTTATAGTGATTGATACTCTTGGGTGCTACACGGATGTTACTCTAAGTGTGCCAACACTCATGTCACAACATCGAATTCACCCTTCTACTTCCACTAACCCTAACCCTTGAAATATTTTTCTCAATGTCTTTGTTTTGCTGGTTGAAGACTTAACGCTTAATTATAAGTCGCGGTTACAAGACATTAAAGTGAGGAGTTGAGAAAATACGGAAAAGTTACAAGAAGTTTCCTACATTCTAGTGGAGGTGTGAAAGTTATGTCTTTGAAAGCGCTTTTGTGTCCGTAAATTCTATTAATATGTTGCTATTATGAAGACATAAATTAGAGATTGAGAGAGACACAATTTAGCAAAGTCTACTGACATAGATTATTGAATTTATTGTCCGTTTCTTCTTGATTTCCTGTGGTGAATGTTATCACATTTTACTCAACATTTGGTCTGTTTTGTAAAGCTTGATAGAGTAGTTGTTTAGCTCCTATCAATTGTATACGAACACCATTTACAACGTAGTTTATGCTTTCACCGATTGTATCACTTAACGATTATTAGTGATATTCCATCGTAAGACAAGATAAACTTATTTATAGTCTACGTAAATTTTGAAATTCAAATGCAAGGTGTTTAAGTATTCCGTTGTGTCAATATTGTAAATTGAATATGCCAACATTCTTAACAACATTCTCTCAAAAGCACTCCTGCACACCTTCAATTGGTATCGAGTCATTAAACTTGATATCTTAAGTTTGGATCCTGTGTTTGATGTGTATTATTGCAAATGATTATCCACTTACACCCTCTATTAGGCCTCCTGTTCTTCATGAGATAAATTATGCCTATTGGAAGCTAAAGATGCGTCATGTATATCAAATTTATTGATGATCGTGCATGGAAGAGTGTTCGATTGAATAAAACCAACCAAGGAGTCCAGCTGATGATGGAAATGAAACACGAATAAAAAGGAAACTGGATTGTACGGATGACTAATTTCACTCTAATCTGTCTTAGCTAAACAATTCTACACTACTTAGCTAAAACCTCTTTTATTAGACAACCGCAATACATCGGTGACTATACAAATCAGATTCAGCTAGTCATCCTATTTTACAATTCGTCTTAACACATCAAAACCTAAATATTTTTGTCCTAACATCAAATAATTTCCATCTTGAATTATCTTGATTTTCATTGATATGTACCGAGATGGAATCATGGGATTTCTAGGTTGCATTTGCAAAGAATTATCCATTTTTCTAATAATGTGACAACACAATTTTTACAAGGAATTTTTTCAAAATTTCCATGATTCTGAGATTTTGTTCTCTATGCAACAATATGATTTTGTCTTTCTTGGTGGCAGCAAAAATAGATTGTTGATAAGCTTAAAGCCAACACTCACCCTTCAAGTGTAAAGGGATCGTGTAGCAAGTAAGTTACCATGTTAAATATTGATCCAAGGGAATCAAGTGGGAGATAGCCCTAAATTTACTAATTTAATCATAATTGTAGCACAAGCCAATCAATGAGATCGATGATTCAAGCAATAATTAACAAGAACAATCAACGCAATTAAACTAGAAATGAAATGCAATCAATAACAAATATGTGCTCAGTGCTTATCAACAAATGAGGATCAAACATGCAACTAATTCAAATGAGCATTTATCATGTCAATTAATTAATAAGAGCAAACTTTTAATCAAATAATAATTCCGTACTTGGTAAGCCTAGGAATTACGCTACGATTTAAGCTCGAAAGTTTGAGAGGGCGAAGTACCCTTTCCTCCCGGCGATAACACGAGTCAATAGGTTTCCCTAGCGTGCCCCCTTCGCTACTAAGGTTTCTTGTCTTTTGTCTCTTCACTAATTACCCGATTATTCGTCTAAGCAACAAGTGTGGAATTGATGTATTTCTGATGGTATTAATCAAGTCTCCTTGCATTAAATCAATATTAACTCTACTTACTTAATTAAACCCCTCACCCAAATGAGTCATTAGAACTACTCAAGTCTCCTTGCGATAATAAAACAACTATGCATGGAATTAGATAACAACTAAGCAAATAGATCATTCAAAGCTCATCAATCCAATCAATTAATTAACAATCAAAATTACTCATAAGAATTCAACACAATACTCAATCATCCATAAGCATCAAAACACCCTAGTACTAAGGAATTAGGGCACCTCCAAAGGCCGCTACTCCGGGAGGGTGGCGCCTTGGTCAGCTCCAAGAGTGTGTTGGCGCACCTCCAAAATGGAGGTTAACGCCAAAAAGGATAGAGAGCACCTCCAGATTGGGCGCTGTACGGATACGGCGCCAATCTGATTTTCCTTTTTTTTTTTTCTTCTTTTTATTCAGTTTTGGTTTATTTCAATATATTTTTTTACTTTTTGTTATTTATTTTTGTATATTACTATCATTTTTAGGTTATTTCTTTTATTTGTTTTATATATTACTATCATTTTGGGGTTATATCTTTTATTTGTTTTGTTTATTACTATTATTTTTTAATTGACATATCATACCTTTAAAATTTAAACAACACATTACAAATAAAAGAGAACAATTACATAAATTAATACAAATACTACAATTACATAATTAATTAAAAATATTACAATATAAAATACATTAATAAACATACGATTAAACATACTAATTAGGAGAGATATTACCGCTAGACCAACCAAACATACTAATAAACATACGATTAAACATACTAATATATTTTCTAATAAGGAGGAAAATCACTCTAGACCCTCCAAACATATTTATCATGCGTGCTTGTTTTCTTTTTCAATAACGGCTCTTTGCTCAAACATAATTTCAGCACGACGTTCGGGATCATCAATGGAGTTAGGATCGATCATTAGAATATTATCGTCTCTCACTTGTTGACGAATTTCATTTTTCCTCTCAATGGCTTGAAGACAACGATCTCTTCTCACGAGATGAGTTTTCCAAAGACTTCCCTAAGTTTCTCATTCTCCTCTTTGATTGTTTGCAAGAGAATGATTTATCTTCACCTAATTTCCTTTTCATTTTTGATTTTTGATCCCATCCGGACATTGTGATGGAGAATTATCGTCACTCGTGTTCTCATCACTTAAATTTACAATAAAAGGAGGGTGAAGGATTAGGAGACCTCATCATATTTTCTTCAGGATCGGAAAATGCTACACCTTGCGTCTCGGTCTGAGTCTGAGATATTCTTTAAGAATAGACCAAACATGGTCATATTTAAAACCCTCTTCGTATCCTCTCGCTTTGCATGAAGAGCTCATTTGCACGTTGTAACTAGAAGAAAGAAAAATATATAAACAAATTAAGATTAAAATATATTGATAAATAAAATATAAAAAATAGCATATAACTTGATGAAATATGTTATCAATGGCTACAATTCACCGCACATGGATTGTGCTTTTCTACTATGTGGAAAAAACGAATGGCCAAGATTGCTTGATGAAATATGTTATCAATGGCTACAATTCACCGCACATGGATTGGGCAACGCGTCATGGAGGCTCGATTATGGGTCGATTTAACGGTTTTTCGTGATCGAGAAGCTGCAGCTACTAATCTCTTCAATGACTACTTTGCTGAAAATCCAACTTATAATGAGGAGCATTTTCGTCGGCGGTTTCGAATGTCTCGTACTTTGTTTCTCCGCATTCTTGAAGCCGTAAAAGATCATGATCAATACTTTGTGCAACGCCGTAATGCACTGGAACACTTGGATTGTCTACACTTCAAAAGGTAACAGCTGCACTTCGAATACTATCCTATGGCGTTCAGCAGATGCAACAGATGAGTACATCAAAATTGGAGAGTCTACGGACTTGAATGTGTCAAGAGATTTTGTCGTCTTTGTTGTGGAGATTTTTGGCGAGCAATATCTAAGAACGCCCAACCCTAATGATGTTGCTAGACTCCTCTATATTGGTGAACAACGCGGCTTCCCGGGTATGTTAGGTAGTTTGGATTGTATGCCGGAGGTGGAAAAATTGTCCTTCTCGCATGGGCAGGACAATATTCCTACCAAGTGGACATCCAACTATTATTCTTGAAATTGTGGCTGATTATGATTTGTGGATATGGCATGCATATTTCGGCATACCAGATCTAACAATGATATTAATGTGTTAGAGACATCACATCTGTTCTCTAATCTTGCTAGAGGCATTGCTCCTCCCGCACATTATGTCATTCAAGGAAAAGAGTACAACATGGGCTACTACTTAGCCGATGGCATATATCCAAAATGGGCAACGCTTGTGCAAACTATACATGAACCTACGGGTCCAAAAGAAAAATATTTTGCAACAAAACAAGAAGCGTGCGAAAGGATGTGGAACGAGCATTTGGAGTTCTCCAAAGTCGATTTGCAATTGTGGCAAATCCAACACGTTTTGGAGTAAAAATGATTTGCAAGATATAATGATGGCATGCATAATAATGCATAATATGATAATTGAAGATGAACGAGACCTTAATGCTCCAATTGAAGAACCAGGGAAGTGTCATCTTCAAACATCGATTTTGTTGAAAATGAGCCAACACGATTCCAAAATTTTCTAAGTAGGTTTAGAGAAATTAGAAATGCAGAGGCTCATTATGCACTCCGAAATGCACTAATTGATCATTTGTGGGAAAAATTTTCGAACACGGAATAATTGGTAATTTAATTTTCCGTTGTAATTTAATTTTCCGTTGTAATTTAATTTTCCTTGTAATTTAATTTTTCATGTAATTTAAATTTCAGTTGTAATATTATTTTGAATTATCAATTTAAATATTCATGTCTTTTTTATAGATCTTTATTAAATTTATATTCATATAAGTTTACAAATGTATTTTAATTTTATAAAAAAATCATTTAAAATGAATATTATATTATAGTCTTTGAAAAATAGAGCTAAGCTAGCTTTGGGAGTAAAGTGATGTCTCTATTATAGAGTTGTCTTTGAGATGACTCTAAAATAGAGGCAAAGTTGGAGATGGCCTTAGTCAAACATGATAAAAAAATTAAACCCATAACATTAAGGAAATAAACAATTGTCATAACAAGAGATTGAGCCACAAAACTGAAATTAAAGGAAAAATATCACCTAATTGGCGTCCAAACATTAAGAAACCATTCTTTGATCATCAAAATTGGAGAAGAAATGCAAAAATCTAGCTATGTGTGTGTAAAAGTGTAAACAAGAATAAAATTCTATTTTTCTCTCTATTTTTCCTTCTTATTTTGCGCCGATAATCTGCTGCTCCAAAAATGAGATATCTAATCGCCAAATCTGCTTTTTCTTTCCTAAGCTAGCTGCTGCCCTTTTTTCCTTCATTTTTTTTTTTGCCGAGTCGTGCCCTACTACTCCATTTCATCCCATTTTTTTAAAATCAATCTCCTCATTGCAAATGAGCCCATTAATTAGATGTAAATGGGTTTTTAACTTTGGGCCTCAAATCATTTTTCTTTTCTTTCTCAATTCTTGAGCCCAATTGTAATTTCTTCTCGTTTCTTGCTCGACTTTTTAATTCTCCTTCAATTGACCTCGGAAAAATAATAGGCACATATTTTTGCTCCAAATATGCTCAAATTACCTACAAAAAAATAGCAAAACAATATTCTTCCCATCTCAAGTGCAATTAATCAATTTAGTGTAAATAATTCAAGAAATCCTATTAAATTAAGCAAATAAATCACATAAATTTCAAGCAATTTTCGCACTAATCAAATTCCCCAAACTTAGGGTATTGCTCGTCCCCGAGTAACAAAACAAATAAGCACATTATGATGAAATTGATTGCAATTATGTCCCATGGCACAAAGATGAAATTAGGACAATTGAACTTATTAGTGAACACAAGTTTTCAATGTCACTTTCAACTAACACTAAAAATATCATGCTTTGACAAAATGCAACATCAAATGCCTTCTCAATGCTCCTTCCAAGGAGTGTATCTCTCATCACTCAAGTGTTTAAGGGCAATTAGACACTCAATCATCAACTCATAACCATACACACCATAGGCTTGCCACAAGACTCAATCTCAATCATTCATTTTGTGCATCAACTACAAATCAAAGAGGTCTTTTCAAGAAGTTGTAATAAAGGCTCTTTGGAAGTAGTGACTCAATGTTAGTAGAGCAATGAATGTTGATCAAATAACACAATGCAATTTTCACCTCATCTCAACAAACACCTCTCTTTCTTTTCATTTTCATTCTTTTCACATAATATTCACCACCAAATTCATTTTGAGACTTTCTTTTGCACAATCAAGCTCAAATTGAATTTTCTACTCATGATTTTTTTTTTTCCTTTTCACCATTCAATTTTTTTATTTTCAACTTTGATATGGCATAAATATGTTATGGGCCAAGACTAACCCAAGTCGAATATAAAAAGGGGATATGGGTTAGGGCCCAACATGCGCCCAAAGAGGAGCCCAGAGTTATATACGTATGGATAAAGTGTGTGAGTAAGCCCGGAATGCAATACGGGGTCGATTAACAGAATATAACAGTAGTTAAGATAAGTACCAAGAAAAGGGGCCGACGGTTAAGATAAACCACGGGATAAAGAGTTAAGTGAGGAACAAGTCAAGACTGGGTCAAAGAGGGCCCGAAGAGAGTATCGGGAAAGACACGGAAGGGAGTATTCCGAAAAGAAGGAATGGGACGTGAACGTGGGAGGAACACGATGAAGAGTGGAGAGCTTCATCGGAGGGTGGTAACAACCGTCCACTTCCGGTACTATTTATGTATTATCCCTACGAAGAAGAAGGTACGAATTCACTTACTTACTAATCACACTTTGAGCACGTAAAACCTATCGCAATTAGCATCTATTTAGTTAACTTATATTAGCTCCCAGAGGTCCCTAACCGGGTATTTAGGGCCCTTCTTTTGCACAAATTTCGATCACCGACTTGAGCGTCGGAGTCCCTACGCCGGGACCCTCCGGCGTGTTTTGCAGGTATTCGGAGCTCGGGTACGGGTTCGGATTGCACGATTTTGGCACGTATTCAAGGAGTGATCTCGCGAATCTCAGTGTACGGGGTTCGATTCTCGTTAGCGTGACTTTATTGCACGCATCAAACTTCTTTTCTTTTCTTTCTTCTTTTCATCACATCACACTTATCCCAATCATACCACCACATCTTCTCTTTTTACTTCACCATTCTTTTGTCAACAATCATGCTCTACTAATCATATGGAAACAAAGGCTCATAAGGATAGACAAAGTGACTTAATTTCACAAGCTTGCCAAAGAATAAGGCTTTAAGGCACAAAGTGGCTTACTAGGAATCAATGACATTGGTGGGGTAAAATTTGGCTAAGTAACTAAACAAACCAAACATAGCCTCAAATCATCTTCATAGATCCACACAAAACTCAACTTCAACAAGTCTATATGCAAGTTCTAGCATGCACAATCGCAAATGATGCACTCAACAAGGAATCAACCGTTTTCATACACGATTCAAGAGGCTCAAAAGCTCACGGGCTTAAAATTAGCAAAGAGAATAAGCATTATACATCACACTCATCACCATAAGACAAACTTTGTGCTAGAATCAAGCAACAAATCAACTCAATATCGCATCACAAGTTCACCATGTCCATCACACAAAACAAATATGCCACGTACATACCTCCAAGCATAACACCACATCAAATTCACATCAAATAAACTCAAAGATAAGAGTGAAATCTACAATTAAGCTTAAAAGCCAACGCTCACCCTTCAAGTGTAAAGGGATCGTATAGCAAGTAAGTTATCTCGGTTAAATATCGATCCAAGGGAATCAAGTGGGAGATAGCCCTAAATTTACTAATTTATTCATAATTGTAGCACAAGTCAATCAATGAGATCGATGATTCAAGCAACAATTAACAAGAACAATCAACGCAATTAAACTAGAAATGAAATGCAATCAATAACAACGATGTGCTTGGGTGCTTATCAACAAATGGGGATCAAACATGCAACAAAAATGAGCATTTATCATGTCAATCAATTAATAAGAGCAAACTTTTAATCAAACAATAATTCCGTACTTGGTAAGCCTAGGAATTACACTACGATTTAAGCTCGAAAGTTTGAGAGGACGAAGTACCCTTTCCTTCCGGCGATAACACGAGTCAATAGGTTTCCACTAGCGTGCCCCCTTCGCTACTAAGGTTTCTTGTCTTTTGTCTCTTCACTAATTACCCGATTATTCGTCTAAGCAACTAGTGTAGAATTTATGTATTTCTAATGGTATTAATCAAGTCTCCTTGCATTAAACCAATATTAACTCTAATTACTTAATTAAACCCCTCACCAAAATGAGTCATTAGAACTACCCAAGTCTCCTTGCGATAATAAAACAACTATGCATGGAATTAGAGAACAACTAAGCAAATAGATCATTCAAAGCTCATCAATCCAATCAATTAATTAACAATCAAAATTACTCATAAGAATTCAACACAATACTCAATCATCCATAAGCATCAAAACACCCTAGCACTAAGGAATTAGCCAAACATGATAAAAAAATTAAACCCATAACATTAAGAAAATAAACAATTGTCATAACAAGAGATTGAGCCAATAAAATTGAAATTAAAGAAAAAATATCACCTAATTGGCGTCCAAACATTAAAAATCATCCTTTGATCATCAAAATTGGAGAAGAAATGCAAAATCTAGCTATGTGCGTGTAAAAGTGTATGTAGGAATAAAACTCTATTTTTCTCTCTATTTTTCCTTCTTATTTTGCGCCGATAATCTCGCTCCAAAAATGAGATATCTAATCTGCCAAATCGCCTTTTTCTTTCCTAAGCTAGCTGCTGCCCTTTTTTTCCTTCATGTCTTTTTTCGCCGAATCGTGCCTCGCTACTCCATTTCATCCCATTTTTTTAATCAATCTCCTCATTGCAAATGAGCCCATTAATTAAAGGGCTTTTATCACCCAAGTCCTGAAAGATATATTAATTATCAATTCGGGACTGAAAGATAAAATTTATCAATCCGGGACCAAAGATGTTTATTGTTGGTCCCGAGAGTTGAGTTGATTAAAACCTTGAGTAAGCTTTCTAGAACAAAATCTAGAAAGGGGGTTTGAATAGATTTTGTAGATTTTTCAAATCTTTCAAAATCAATTCAAAAATATCGATTGAGCACACAGATTATGATTAAATTCTCAACTTCTTAAAAGATCAAAAGCAAGATTGATATCGATTTTAGTTAAGATTCGAATTTAACTCTTGATGTAACACGGTTGTAAAATAAACAAAAATTAAAGAAAGCAAGAAATAACACCAGGATTTATAGTGGTTCGGATTTTAAAAATCCTACATCCACTCTCCTTCCTCAATTTGAAGAAGGGACTCGCTTCGCTTACTTTCTCACTTCCAAACTTACAACTTACAACTTGTACAATTCTTCAAATCTTCAATCTCCTAGACTCTACTTCTAGAAATCTAACTAATACAATGTATATTGGATTTTGAAGATTACAAGAAAAGTGTTCTAAAAACACTTAGAACTTTTGAAATCTCTCTAGAAACTCTTGTGAAAAGATTGTGAAATCTGAGTAGTGAATTGTGTAAATCTAATATGCATAAGTGTTATCTATATCCGAAAAATGAAAAACCTAGACCTATATATAAGTCCGAAAAGTCGCTTAGTTTGTTAGTTAGTTCTAACAAACTTGAAACCGCTTAACAAACTTAATCTTGAAAACCGCTAAAACCTCGGTGATTCTTCCTATTCGTCTGCAGGTGACTTGGTGAAGACTCGCCTTTCTTATTCTACTCAGCTTGTCTTGACCTCGCCTCGAGCTCATCATGATCGCCTCCCTGCAGATGACTAGTCTTGAGCTTATCTCCAGATGGCTTAATCAGCCCTTGACCTAGTCCGATCGGCTTAGTATTGAACTCGATCCGACCGCTCATCAACTTAGTCTTCTCATCTGGATTTGTTTCTTTTAACTCATCAAAACTCTTCTTGATCTAACAATTTCCCCCTTTTGATGATGTTAAAACTATAAAAGAAACACACTCACAACTGATGTTAGTCAAAGTTATTCAAGATGGTCGATAAGCATATCATAACATAATTACACAATTAATTCAGATTGAATCACTTTAATTCACACTTAGAAAATTTTGAAGTAAGAATTCTTAAGTCTTAAGATTTTTTTAAAGATTTTTAGAAAAATTAAATCTTAGGACTTAGAAAAATTTTAACAAAGAAACACAATTTTTGACAATATTAAGTCTCGAGATGATAAACATTCTCGACGATTTATACTTAGAAAAATTTTAAAAATTTCTTAAAGCAAATAAAGAAAACTTTTAAACCAAACAAGTAAATCGATAGGAATCACCATCTCATTCATATATAGCACATTTACATTTTTACACATGGAATGATAAGAAGATAAAAGATAAGAAGATTTTAGCTTATCTAATCATGGCCCATCTATCCTTTCTCGGGAGTTGCATCCAATCGAATATCCTCGCTCTAAGCTCAAGAATCTCCTTTGGATCACCAACTTCATCCGATTAATCCCATAATCGACAATGATCTCGATCCATTCCTTATCAATCGAGCCATCATCATTCAGCTTAATTGGAATGGATGAGTAGTTCTGAGCAACCAAATCCACGTTGTACCATTCATCTCCTTCATCAAGAAGTTTCGGTACAAGCCTGGATTTTCCTTCTCCATCCACCATGCCAAGCAATCGTTTCATTGTCGGATGATGCTCCAACTCCTTGCAGATGTACCGAGAAGAAGGTCCACTTGGCCTCGTACTTCATGTACTCACCGCCCATGATGGATGCGCGATCATTTTTGGGGGAGCATCTGTTCTTTCGCAGTCCGATCCAGCCGCCTCTGCTCCTCCTTCACTGATGGGACTACCCACTTCTTCCGGAATCGGTCAAAAATTCGGCCAGCCTCCTTCGCCGACTTAATCTTTCTTCTCGGCTTCCCTTCGGCCATAATACACCTTCTCTGCCTTAATTCGTCGGTCCCTTTCGCCTCTATCCTAAGCCGCTCACCTGATTTTTCAAGTGGTCTCTTTCCAAAGTGACTTTGGACATCGAGGCTCGCACGATAGGCGACACGACCTTCTCCATCTCCTTCTCCTTCTCTTTCTCAATCACCACCAGCTCCTTTCCCTTTCCCTTCTCGGCCTTCTCGCTTTGGCTTTGGCCTCCTCCTTCCTTTCTCTCGATCTTGGCCATGTATCTTTCAGACTTCACCAGCCTTCTTTCTTTCTAGCCGCTTTCATCTCGCCCGATTGCTTCCTCAATCTGATCTATTCTCGATTTTTAAGGCGGTGAGCTCATCCGATTGGCTGGCCGCTGAAAGTTTAATCTGGTTGAGCTCGGCTTTTATGATCTCCACATCTTCCCCTTTTTAACATCATCAAGTAGCATAGCAAGCCGCTCCTTGATAACGGTAAAATAGGTGGAAGCCGAGGTTTGATTGCGAATGATCTCATCACCAGATCTGATTATCGGCTTGAGTTTGGCTCTTCACTCTCCAACCTCCTTCTTTACTTCAGCCAATTCTTCGGTGACAGCCATTTTAACAGATTGGAAATAGAAGAGAGAAGATTTACCTCGATGCTTTTAGCATGTCTTCCATAGTTATACTTGTGAGAATCTACGATGTCTGCAGTCTTCATTGTAAGCATCCGAGTGATCTTGTCCTCTATCCTCTTTTCCACTGGTTAAGTATTGAAGAAAAGGTGGATCCCGGGCCGGGAGGGACGACTGTAGTGGTTCGAGATAAGCCAAGGCGGCCGCGAATGATATTCGTGGAGGCTGCGTCTCGATAAGATGACAGATATGGATGCGATACCAGCAGATTCCAAAACCATCTTTTCCCATGAGATAAAGTTGTCCCATCCTACTTCATCGGTGAAGAGGCTCATCTCCTCCAGCTTCTCGGTTCTCGATGATGAACCAGCCAAATCTCAACAGATTCCTTCATTACCTCGGGGTTGAACTGAAGTTCAGAATTAACTCAGCTAACCTTCATTTGGCATCGGTTCGTAGGGGACATTTCAAAGCTTCCTACCGATCCATCGGGCGTGGAGTGTGTATTGACTGATTTGGGGTGATGGAGTGGGATATTTGGTGGAGAGAAAATCAAGAAAATCAAAAGGTTGAGTGGAGGTGGGAGGAATATCAGGTGTGGGAGATGCGTGGGAGGTATTTCTAGTATGGGAGATGAGGTGGGAGTTGTTTGTATTTGGATAATCTTGGGAGTAGGCTGCTTTGAGGCTCAAGTACCAGCCTTGGATACTTCTTCATCGCCTAGGTGGGTGGGGGTTTTATCGGAAGATGAGATATTGGAGGATGTACTGGAGATGCTTGCCTTTCGGCAGATGCGGTTCTCTCGGAGCCGGGATCCTCCGTAACTTCGATCTCTGCCACCGCTACCGCTGCTATCCGTAGTGTAGTAGCCTCTTCCTCGGGCAAGCAGACTTGAGGGAGTTGTGGAGGACTCACCAAGTACATCGGCCAGCCTTTGACTAGCCTCCTCCCGGGCCTTGTCCTTAGTGGATGAACCACATCAACATCCACCCCGGCCGCTTCTTCACTTGGCCGAGCAATGGTGCCTCTTCCTCGGCGGTGGGACCTCACTGTACTTCACTGGCTGCCTCTGCATCTGCCAATTCCACCTACTGACCTCGTGCCTCATCTCGATTCATCGTCGAATCTGGCTGTCCACCCAATCTCTCATTTTTCGTAAGCAAACCTTTTTGCTTAGAAAATTTCTTCTTTCCTTCCCGCGTCTGGACCCTCTTATTCAGCCCATCCATCAAGATCGTGATCTTATTAAATAGACTCACAAGAGAGATCGAGGAACCCAATCATCATTAGCGTGGTTAAACACCAATCTTGTCTTCTCTTCCTTCAACCTCCCGAATAACAACTCGACCCATTGACCCCGACTCCGTCATATAGCACGCATACAACAGAGTCTAGACTTCGTCACACCATCGTGTGAACTCGATCACCCAAAATGGACTTAGTTACTATAGTCATTAGTAACCTAAACCTCCTCCTCAACATGTGCTTTTTCAAATCCCTCCTAGTCCCTCTATACGTGATCCTTGCAAACAAGTCAAAAGATCGCTCCCATTCCTCCTCTTTGTATACTAATGGATTTACTCCATCTCCCGTTGTATCCGTAATCCGAGCCACATTCTCTTTCGTGAACTCCAACCGAGTACCCTCTACCGTGGTTCTCAATCCATCATCGTTGAATTCACTCCTTGCCAGAATTCTGCTCCAATGAAATCCATGGTTTTGTTTTCTCGGGATTTCATTGAGCGTAACCCACGCAGCCTCGAGACCTCCAAGTAATCCCACTTCACCGGATTCCCTATCTTGGGTGGTTTCAAAGTCGACATACATTTCGGCTTTGAGTTTGTTTCAATCGCCTCGGTGTTCATCTTGAAATCGGAACTGGATGCGGTTATATAAGTGGGGGTTTGGGAGTTTGAGAAGAAGTAGAAGCCATTTGAGTAACGTTTTTAAGAAAAAATTTGCAGAAATTTTTGGGCCGAGGAAAAGTGAAAGTGAAAGTTTTTAAAAAATGAAGAGGTAAGATTTTAAACTCGAGGAGAGAGAGGGAAAATTTGGAAGATAAATCGTGGCATGATCTCGTGGTTTTAATTTTTAGAACCGTTGATTTAAAAAACGCGTGTAAAAATATCGATGGTTTGGCGAGAAAATCGCTTCAATTCGTGGCGTGGCAATACGCTTCTTGAATTGCGTAAAAGGTAAATCGCTTTAACCCTACGGATTAGGTGGCTAATAGACTTGCTTTATCGAAGTAATTAATGATCCTTACGTAAGCGATGTGATGTCTTACTTAGCACTCAAGTATTTTATATCGACTTTGAAGAAAACAGACTTGGTTAAAAAGACATGAATTTAAACAATTCTTAATGAAGGATTTTCAGTTTAGTTACAAAGTACAAATTTCTTGGAATACACAAACTTAGGAATTTTATTTGAAAACACGGCTTTGAGGAGAGACTAAGATAAAGGTTTTACGAATGAAGAGATTTATGAGATTAACTGATATGCCTGCTCCTCGCAAAACAAACTCATCAAAACTATTAGTAGTCAAGTTAGATCGTGATAGGGTGCAGATAGTCATCTGCTTTTGAAAATCGTGTGACTAATGTGCCCTAATCTGATTTTCCGAATGTCGATAAGAAATCATCAAGTCGATAAGGTCAATATGACTAATCCTCGATTCTTGATTCCAAGATAGGAGATCAATGATATCGGCTACCCGATTGCCCTTTGACTCTTATCTAGTCCGATAATTCTTTCTAGACATTAATTTAAAGAAAAGAAAAAAATAAGGAAAACAATTAATGATGCAAGCAATGATAATTAAAAATCAGCCAATGATGCATCAAGTAATCCTAATTCTAAACACGCTTCTTTAAATCGGACTCACTTAATGGTTTTGTAAGAATATCTCGCTCTTTGATTTTCGGCCTATTTTTTCAATCCTAATGTCGTTCTTTTCTACATGATCCCTAATAAAATGATGCCTAATATCTATATGCTTGCATCTAGAATGTAAAACAGGGTTGTAAGTCATTGCTATTGCACTATTACTATCACAAGAAATAGGAACAGTGATGTTTGAATATTGTAGTCTCTAAGTTGTTGACTAATCCAGAGGAGTTGAGAGCAACAACTTCCAGTGCCATGTATTCACTTCGGTTGTGGAGGTGGCAATGTATGTCCTGTTTCTTAGATAACCAAGAAATTAATTTGTTGCCTAAGAATTGACAAGTTCCGTAAGTGGATTTCCTATCAATCTTACATCCTCCAAAGTCTGAATCAATAACTCGTTAGCTCAAAGTTGTCATCACCGGGTACCATAACCCTACTTGCAAGGTTCCTTTGAGATATCTAAGAATTTTCTTAGCGGTCTCAGATGAGTTTTCTTGGGATTAGACTGAATCTTGCACATACCCCAACCGCAAAGGCTATGTCCGGCCTACTTGCGGTGAGATAGAGAAGAGATCCAATCACCCACGATACTCCGTTGCATCGGTGGGTATCCCCCGCTCATCCGAATCCATTGAGAAGTTAGTTGCCATAGGTATTTTGACTTCTCTCGCTAGTAATCATTCCAAATTTCTCAATCGGATCCTTAGCATACTTAGACTGATGTATAAATATACCCTTACTCATCTGTTTAATTTGTAAGCCTAGAAAGTATGTCAATTCTCCCATCATTGACATTTCAAACCTGTTTTTCATGAGAATGCTAAACTCTTCACATAACTTCGATTAGGTGAACCAAAAATTATGTCATCTACATAAATTTGAACTAGTAAAATGTTGCCATCTACTTCCTTTCTAAACAAAGTTCTATCAATCTTACCTTTAGAGAAACCATTTGATGTCAAGAAATCAGATAGAGTATCATACCAAGCTCTCGGGAGCTTGTTTCAGTCCATATAGAGCTTTGTTGAGTTTATAGACCTTGTTATTGATCTTAAACCCGTGAGGCTGCTCTACATAGACCTCTTCAAGTAACACACCATTAAGAAAAGCAGACTTAACATCCATTTGAAAAACTTTGAAAGATTTATATGCAAAGAAATGCCAAGAACAATCTTATTGCCTCTAATCGCAATCGAGCATAGGTTTCATCATAGTCTATTCCCTCGGTGTGAATAACCTTGTGCAACCAGTCTTGCCTTATTTCGAACAATAATATTGTTCTCATCTGCTTTATTTTTAAACACCCATTTGGTGCCTATAATCTTTACGTGTAAGTCTTTCCACTAGATCCCATACTTTTTGTCTTTCAAACCGATGCAGCTTCTTCCTGCATGGTCAATTATCCAGATTTGGAGTCGATAATGCTTCCTCAATAGACTTGGGTTCAAGAAGCGACACATAACAACCGAAAAGACTTTCGCAGTCTAACATCATTCGTGTTCGCACACTACTAGATGGGTCTCCTATAATCGATCGGATGGATGATAGCTTCTCATCCTTTTGCCTATATGAGGAGAAGTATCCTCATCTTGAGTCTCGGGCCAAGAACTCATCATCCGACTCAACCTCGGTGACGTTCCCCCTTCATCACCGACTCGTCGATCGGTGATGTCAAAGGTGTCTGATCGAAGGAGTCTCGATCGAAGTTGTCTTGATTATCGGATGGGGATTCTTCTTCATCCGATTACGAATCAAGAGTAGGTAGATAAATAGTTCTATGTTTAGTCTTGGATAATTCAATTTTATCTAGATTTTCGTAAATTTGATTCACTTTATCGAGAAGGAATACAACTCATCAAAAACAACATGAGGAGTTTCCTCCACACAAAGGGTTGTCTTGTTAAAAACTCTAAATGCCTTTGAAGTATTAGAATATCCTAAGAATATTCCATCACCGCTTTAGCATCAAAAGTTCTTAACTTAGATTTCCCATTGTTATGAATGAAACACTTACAACCAAAAGCTTTGAAGTATGAGATCCTTGGAATCTTACCCTTCCAAATCTCATAAGGAGTCTTACCCTTATCTTTGACAACTAAGCACTGCTCGGGTATAGCAAGTCAGGTTGATAGCTTTCACCCAACTCATGAGGGGTATTATACTCACTAACATGCTCCCGGCCGCTTCCTTCAAAGTTCTATTCCTTCTTTCAACCACTCCATTTTGTTGAGGAGTTCTTGCTGAAGATGTCTCATGAATAATTCCAAACTCATTGAAGAAATTAGATAAACAAGAATTCAAAAATTCTGTACCCTTATCACTCCCGATTTTAATAATATTAACTCCCTTCTCATTCTCGAATTTGTCTAAACAGATCGGGAATCTTGTTTATAGTCTCATTTTTCTTGAAAAGAAATATAACCCAAGTGTATCTAGAAAAGTCATCTACTACAACAAGAGTATATTTCCTTTCACCGAAGTGAGAGGTGTAACAGTCCAAACAAATCCGGATGAAGGAGTTGCAATACTCTTTCGAGATGAGGAGGAGTTAATACTCTTAAATGAGTGTCTAGGCTGTTTACCTTTTGACAAGCATCACATTTAAGATCAGTTGATAAAAGTTTTTCTGTAATCCCTTAACAAGGTTTTTCTTAGCCACTTACTAAGGATCTTGAAATTCGATGACTAAGCCTTTTATGCCATAGCCGGTGACATTTTCTCCACCCTTAGCCATCGACAAGTATCTTGGGAACAACTATTAAAGTTGGCCACATAGACATTACCCCTGTCAAGCCGATTAATAGTACCTTATACGAGGAATTATCCAAAATATCACATTTATCTCTTGAAAACTTTACAAGAAAACCTTTATCACAAAGCCGAGAAATGCAGATAATGATTATGTTTCAACCCTTCAACAAAATATACCTCGAGATACGAATATCCTTGATAATCAAAGTACCTACACCTTTAGTCGACCACAATTATTATCACCAAATAAAACTCTTGGACCATCAATGCTTTGAAAATTTGATAACAGCTTCTTGTTATGGGTCATATGTTGTGAACGACCACTGTCAATGTACCATATTGAAGCTAAGATCTCTTCCTTAAGTGATGATCCCTGTGAATCCTGTGAAAGCAGTTAGTTTTGAGGTACCCTAGTGATCTTGGGTCCTTTTGGGTCAAGAATCACTTTAGGAATCCAAACAAACATCTCATCTCGCAGACAATAAGTCGACTCAGATTTTCTACCAAATCATGTCTACAATAATATCATTTTTAAATGACAACTTGTTGTATTCAGATTGGGTAATTTTCCTAAACTTAAGAAATGTAGGATAGCATTTGCTCCTTCCATCAAAAGAATTATAATAAGAAAATCTTCTTATTTTGGTTTTTGAATTCCTTCTAGTCGATAGGAATTCTTCACCAATTCTTGGTTTCGGTGGAAGTTGTAGTCCTTATCCGACTAGTTGGTTTCCATGGACCAATTTTAATATCCTTTGATTGAACAGATGCTTTCACAAATTTCCTAGGTTTTTGAACATCGATTTATTGTTCCTATCATAACCAAGTCCTGTCTTATCATGAGATTTCGAAGTATTAAAAATATGATCTATTATCGATTGTGAATTATTAAGTCGACTAATTTTGAAGACAAGCTTCTCATTGTCTTTCTTAATTAATTCATTTTCAGCACAGACTACTTCAAATTTATCTTTTAAAGTTTTCAATTCATTTTCTAACCTTTCGGGTAAGTTTGGTGATGTACTAGCTTGATCAGTGAAAACATTCCCCTTGAATGTTTCCTCGGTCTCGAGTTGTTCATCACCTTCTTGCCTTTATTTATAATTTGAATCTGATCCTTTAAAATTAAATTCTCTGTCTCCACTGTTTATAAGCGGCTAAAGATGTTTTTAAATCTCTCAATAATTCATGTATAACAGTTTGGTCATGATCGATGCATCGACAAGAATCATTATCGAAGATGAATAGTAGATTACCTCATTAGCCATGAGACAGATCTCATCATCGATCCAAAATCGATGAGGATGATGAAGATGATGATGATTTCTTTGGCTCTTTTTCTTCACCAACAAAGCTCTTTGATCTGCAAATCTCCTCGTCTCTTTTCTTCCTTTTTTTCTTCCCTTTCTTTAGGAGTCGGGTTGAGGACAGTCATAAATGAAATGTCCTGGCTTGTTGCAAGTATAGCAAATGTCACTCCTATCGATCTGGGACTGGAAGTATTTCTTCTAACAGTGATACGTATCTTCTTGTCTGCTCTTGTTTTTGTCATCATCTCGAAGATTTATCTACCTTCCTATCTCGATCCGGATCTTTGTCTATCTCTTCCCGCAAATCTCAATTTATTTCTCTTATACTTCATTCTCAATTTATCATACCTTTTTGTAAGTAAAGCCATCTGCTCTTTCAAAGATAGATCGGCTCCTCTGCACTCTGTTGACACCTTGTCTTCTTTATCGACAAAGGCAACAGATTTGGATGAGGTGCTTGACTCCATCTCATCTTCCTCATCTTCTATCTGGATGTCATACTCTAAAGCTTTAAGATGAGAAAATAAAGTATGGTGAGTAATAGAGGATAAATCTTGAGTTGCTTTAAGGATATTGGATTTTTCCCTCCATCTCTTGGTTAATGATCTCAAAATCTTGTTGTTAATCTCCTTCTCTGAATAATTCTTTCCAAGGTCACCGCTTTGTTGAGAAGATTGGTCAACCTCATATCAAACTGATCTACGAGACTCATTTTCTTTCATCTTGAATGTTTCAAATGTATGCAATCTTGGTAGCTTGTTCTCCTTAACTTGGTCGATCCTTCACAAACATTAGCTAAGGTTTGCCACATTTCTTTGGCTGTTTTACATCTCTTAACCTTCTCTATCCAATCTTTACTCAAAGTCTCTATGATTTCTGTTCTAGCTACTTGGTCAAGATTGTGGACCTTCCTTTCATCATTAGTCAATTCGTAACTCTTCTTCTCTTGCCTAGTTCTTGATTCACCGCCTCTGCTCCGATCTTTGGTGCCTCCATGGAAAAACTTTATAGGACCTTCCTCAAGAACCTCTTCCATTCTATCATGAATGACCTTTAGATGATTTTCCATCCTAAATTTCCAATAATCATACTCTTCAATTGAAAATTCAGCGATTCTGGACTTATTACTTTTACCCGATGACATGATGAAACAAAGACAAAATACTCCACAAAAGCTTATTAGTAGCACTGTTAGAAATGAAAGAAAATGAAGAAAATCAAGATTATTTCAGAATCTTGTTCAAGACCTAAAACCAATATCGTAATGAGCCTTAACACCGCTCCGATACCACTTGTTGGTCCCGGAGAGTTGAGTTGATTAAAACCTTGAGTAAGCTTTCTAGAACAAAATCTAGAAAGGGGGTTTGAATAGATTTTGTAGATTTTTCAAACCTTTCAAAATCAATTCGTAAATATCGATTGAGCACAGTGATTATGATTAAATTCTCAACTTCTTAAAAGATCAAAAGCAAGATTGATATCTTGATTTTAGTTAAGATTCTGAATTTAACTCTTGATGTAACACAGCTTGTAAAATAAACAAAAAATTAAAGAAAGCAAGAAATAACACCAGATTTATAGTGGTTCGGATTTTAAAAATCCTACATCCACTCTCCTTCCTCAATTTGAAGAAGGGACTCGCTTCTTGCTTACTTTCTCACTTCCACCTTACAACTTACAACTTGTACAATTCTTCAAATCTTCAATCTCCTAGACTCTACTTCTAGAAATCTAACTAATACAATGTATATTGGATTTTGAAGATTACAAGAAAAGTGTTCTAAAAACACTTAGAACTTTTTGAAATCTCTCTAGAAACTCTTGTGAAAAGATTGTGAAATCGAGTAGTGAATTGTGTAAATCTAATATGCATAAGTGTTATCTATATCTGAAAAATGAAAAACCTAGACCTATATATAAGTCTGAAAAGTCGGCTTAGTTTGTTAGTTAGTTCTAACAAACTTGAAAGCTACTTAACAAACTTAATCTTGAAAACCGCTTAAAACCTCGGTGATTCTTCCTATTCGTCTGCGGTGACTTGGTGAAGACTCGCCTTTCTTATTCTACTCGGCTTGTCTTGACCTCGTCCTGAGCTCATCATGATCGTCTCCTGCAGATGACTAGTCTTGAGCTTATCTCCGGATGGCTTAATCAGCCCTTGACCTAGTCTCGATCGGCTTAGTATTGAACTCGATCCGGACCGTTCATCAACTTAGTCTTCTCATCCGACTGTTTCTTTTAACTCATCAAAACTCTTCTTGATCTAACATTTATATTGAGAGATTTTATCAATCCCGGACTTGGAATTAAGGTCTCGAATTGATAATTGTCTTATCTTTCAGGTCCCGAATTGATAAAATCCTTTAATATAAACATCTTTCGTGTCCCGGATTGATAAATTTTATCTTTCGAGGCCCGAATTGATAATTAACATATCTTTCAGGACTTGTACCGATAAAAATCCTTAATTAAATGTAAATGGGTTTTCAACTTGGGCCTCAAATTATTTTTTTCTTTCTCAATTCTTGAGCCCAATTGCAATTTTTCTCATTTCTTGCTCGACTTTTTAATTCTCCTTCAATTGACCTCACAAAATAATAGGCACATATTTTTGCTCCAAATATGCTCAAATTACCTACAAAAAAATAGCAAAACAATACCCTTCCCATCTCAAGTGCAATTAATCAATTTAGTGTAAATAATTCAAGAAATCCTATTAAATTAAGCAAATAAATCACATAAATTTCAAGCAATTTTCGCACTAATCAATTGTGAGGATTTCCTCTTGTCTTTAACAACTACTAATTAGTTTGGGTATTCAAATAGGTGATTTTTTTTTAATCTTCATTGATCTATATTGAATAATTCTTTAAGGCTACGTTTACTTTAGAAATAAGAATTAGATTGAATATGATAAGGTATGATAAAATAGGAAAGCAGTGATTAAATTTTCTTATTTTATCCCACATTTACATTCTCAAATACATTCTTCAATATCTTGACAGAAAATAATATTTTTACTAAAATGCCCTTCAAATTTACGTGTAAAATATTTTCTACTCTAAATCCTTTCCCCTCGTAATCATTTTCTCATCGTATTCTTCCCCATTTTCGATAAATTTAACTAAATTCAATGAAAAGTAGAAATTGAGATTGATATGGAATGGATTCTTCTAATCTGATTTTGGTTCCAACTTTGCCCCAATTATGCACCTAAATGGAGATTTTGAATGCGAGATCCCATAAATGTAATGCCCGTTCATTAATATAATACCAGTAATTTTATTTTATTTTAGATAAAACACTACAAAAAAATTCATTTTGGCGAGGGGATTAAAGAGGGAATTGGCGAGGAAAGGGGTTGGCGAGGGTTTTAACGAGGGAAAATTTCCTCGCTTAAAAACCTCCTCGTTAACTCATCCTCGGCCCGCCCCTCGTTAATTGCCGAGGACTTGGCGAGGCGAGTTGGCGAGGGAAATGGCGAGGGCTGATTTTGGCGAGGGGTGGGGAGGCATGTTAGCGAGGGCGGGCCTCGCCTCGCCTCGCTGATTCGAACCTAATAAAAAAATAAATTGCGACCGGGGTATCGAACCCGCCCTGCCTGGCCGCGCCAGCCTATTTAAATCCCCCATTTTCGTGACTTGCGGGGATCGATCCATGACCTCTGCGGAGGCATGCATAAGGGCCTTGTCGCCTTACCGTTTGGGCAAAGCTAATCATTCGCTATGTTTTTGTTTGAAATATATTTATATCATATTCAATTTATAATTGTTATTCAATTAAATTGTTATCACATATATATTCAATTAAATTGTATACTATATTTACTATATATATTATCATTTTATATATTCACTATATATATATATATTATCATTTATTATTGTTATTATTATTATAACATATATATATATATATGTATATTATCATGTTTATAATTATTATTATTGTTATTATTATTTTCACATTTATATTCAATTAAATTGTATACATATATTCACCGTATATATATATATAGATGATATAATTTTAACACTACCTTTATGATGTTTGACAAGAATTCCGTTAAGAATAGCTTAAACATGGAGTATGATATACCCCATGATTTAGATTTATTAAATAAGTGGACAATTCCAAAAATCAATCCTAAGGTTATTTATAAATTAGGAACCTTTGAAAAATTGGGTTTAAAACAAGTTGTTAAAACAATCAAGAGTCCATTCCTATTAATAATGAAGAAGTAATAATAAAATTACTTACTTTGAAAAGATATTTTGCCTTATAAAAAGATAATAAATTTCTACATATTGGTTTAGTACAAATTGCTTTTAAACCATTAACCTTAGAAGGTTTGTCGGAAAGCTTTATTGCACTTTACGTGATGGTAGAAATTTAAATTGGAAACAATCTTTAATGGGCATTATACAATCCAACTTGGCACATGGTCCAGTTTATTTTGATGTGTACCCCAATCATGAGCTATCTTTAAGCGATCCTAATATTTATGATGCTTTAACATTAAATGTTAAAATTCATGGTTATAATTATGTTTTAGGATCTGAAGTTATACGTATTTGTTACAGAATTTATTATAAACCTTTATTTACCTTAAATCCTCATTGCAAAATAAAGGATAAAGTCATTAATGAAACGGTTTTAATTGAAACAAATTTTCATAGGTCTAATATTATAACTAGAAGATCTATAAAATGGGAGGAAATTGCTTTCCCGAAAATTGGATTATTGAAAGAGCGGTTAATCCTCAACCGCTATTGCATCAAATTTGTTAAATGTTTTTCAAACCACGTAAGGAACTGTTAATATACGGTTTGACAATTTGATAAAAAGTAGATCCCAATCTTTGAGATCTCCATCTTTACACTCTTATATTTCTCCAATTGATTATATTGTGGAAACTCCTTCCGAGCTTCTACTTCTCAAATCGAGAGAAAAGTCTAAATTAAGTGATGAGAATAATTAAAAATGACAGGATTAATGAATTGCATATTGGCAAAGAAAATATGGTTAAAGGTGTTAATCACCGCTATATGGAGACAATGTCCGAAATGAGTTTTCCTTGATTTATGGATTTAAACTTACTCGATATTGATTTCACCGCTCGAAGCCGTAAAAATTATTTCTAATGAATTTAGATTACCCAAATGGGAATCTTTTAGAAATTGGTTTTTTGAAAACTTCGATGATCTTGAAAAACAAATTATTCAAAATCAATTTTATAAAAATGTGAAGAAAGCGAAAACAATGATATTGTTTGTTCCTTGGTTTATGTCTACTTATGTAGACCAATATATTTCTCGTTTTAGAAAGAAATTATAAATTAATCAGTGGACAAATTATCAATACCGATTTTCCACCCACCGATCCTTTTCAAATTGAAAATGAAAATCAAGTTTGTAATTTTTAGCATTCGCTAAACTATTTGAAAATGATGTTTTACAAATAACTAGTAAACATATAAATACATTAATACAACAAAATAATTATGCAAATTTATTTTTAAATGTGTTGGGAGAACAAATTCTTTCTCTTCATAAAAAAATTGATAATGTTATCAATCTTATGAATTTCCAAAAACATGAAGCGAAGGTCATTGATACTACATTTGCTACTCCTAGTATGCAACCCCCTCCTACTATAAAAGATTTTAAATTAGAATCTATTTCCGAATTGAAAAAGTTATTGGAAGAAAAATTCTCAAAATTTTCACTAAATACTTTGAATGAAGAATTAGAAAAAAATTTAGAAATCAATCCTAATTATAAAGATGTTGTCCAAGATCATATCAATAAGATTGATCAATGGGTGATAAACCCACTAATAGATATTACTATTACGTAAGACCTACTCCTATCGATGTTTTAAATGAAGAACAAGAGTATATTATCAATAATAGTTACGGTGGTAGAAATATCTACGAATGGAAAATTGATGGTTTTACTGAAAAACAAATTTATAATACGATGCATAGAATGTTAATGTATTCTCTGTTTGTAAAACCAATGGTAATACCGATAAAAATATTGCTAAAATGATAGTTTTCTGGATTTCTTTGGCCAACTTAAAGGTTGGTGGGATCATTATTTGTCTCAAGAAAATAGAGATTATATTCTTAATAATATAAAAAATGAGAATAATGCTTGATGTTGAAAATGTTGTTTATACTTTGATAATTAATATTATTGAGCATTTCACAGGAAGATATTACGATAATAGCGATAATATTCGCACTTTATTACAAAATCGAGATGTAAAACACTATGCATTTTAGATGGTATAAAAATACTTTTCTCGGTAGAGTTATGGAACTTCCCGAGAGTAATACTTCTCACCGAAATCAAAATTTGTTGATGGTTTGCCTTATTTATTTCTTTGAAAGAATAAGGAATAAATTACGTGGTAATAATATTCAAATTCCTTATGATGATTTTACCTACGGTAAATTAATCGATCTGTATCCAAGAAGGTTTAAATTTATGTAATGAAATAAAATTAAACCAATGCATTAAAAGACAATTTGTCTCAAAGAAAGCAATTAGGCCAATTTTGTGATCAATTTGCTATGGATATGCCTAGTTCTAGTAAAACTAGAAAAAATAGACACGATAAGAAATCTAGAAATTTTGATAGAGTTTATAAAAGAAAAAAATCTTCTAAAAAGAAAATCGAAAGACATTCTCTTCGAAAACAAAAAGAGAAGAGGATAAAAATGTAAAAACAAACTAATAGTTTGTCATAAATGTCAGAAAGTTGGTCATTATGCTCGTAATTGTTGGGTTAAAAGAAGATTAATAATCTTGATTGATGAAAACACAAAAGACATGTTATACAAAAGTCTTATTAAAGTCCTGATGAATCGATCAATCAATCGAATCAAATATTGAATTATATTCGGAAAATTCGAAATATCCAAAATGAAAAGGTTAAAGCTTTGGAACAAGAGTCGATAATATCCGATTCGAGAATTCAGAAAGTGATATGGGCAAGTGTAATTGTCGGGATGATGAAGTTTATAGACTTCTTTCCCAAATGAAAAATTTAGAAATTAATGTTTTAGATCATAGTAATACTATGGAATTATTGAGATCAATAAAAGATCCTAAATTAAGATCTCAAATTATTGATCATTTGGATGATACTCCAACTACTTCTAATAATATTAGAAATACTTATACATTTGATAAAAGTCATAATATACGGGTTTCGATGAACCTTATTTTATGAGTAAAGTTTATCAAATGTTAAAAGAAAAACAAGAGATTAAAACTCCTACTTCTTTAAATGATTTAAGTATAGAAGTAGAAAATCTCAAAAGAGAAATTAAATTTCTTAAACAAAATAATATTATTTTAGAAAAAGATTAGAAAATCTTGAAGATAAAGAAAAAGGAAAAATAATTGTTCCTGAAAATAAAATTGATAATATTTTTCTTAATAAAATGGATATTTTTATTACTCAAAAGTGGTATGTTAGGATTACTCTTTTAATTGATAATTTTTATTCTAAAGATTTTATTGCTCTTGTTGATAGCGGTGCAAATCTTAATGTTATAAAGGAGGGATTAATCCCTACTAGATATTTTGAAAAACTACACACACTTTATCACATGCTGGTGGTGAAAACCTTGATATAGAGTTTAAATTACCAAAAGCATATGTTTGTGTAGATAAAAATGTATTTCAACAAGTTTTTACTTGTAAAAATATTTCTAACCAAGTTATACTTGGATCTCCTTTTATTCAAAAGATATATCCTTTAATAAAGGTTGATAATAGTGGAATTATTGGAACTTTTGATCACAAACCAATAGTTCTTAAATTTATTGAAAAACCCTTTGCAAAAATTTTACATAATATGTTTGATAATATTAAAATAAAAGAAAACCAATTAAATTTTTTAAAACAAGAAATTACTATTTTATCCATTGAGGATAATTTGAAAAATCCTAAATTGCAGGAAAAAATTAAATTTATTCATAATCGAGATGAGTTTAGAAATTTGTAATGATCTTCCAAATGCTTTTTGGAATAGAAAAAAACATATTATTTCGTTACCTTATGAAGAAAATTTTACAGAGGATAAAATTCCTACTAAAGCAAGACCTTGTCAAATGAATTCTGATTATATGGAATTATACAAAAAAGAGATTAAATCTTTATTAGAAAAGAATATTATTTCTACTTCTCAATCACCGTGGTCTTGTACTGCTTTTTATGTTAATAAGCATTACGAACAAGAAAGAGGTGTACCCAGATTGGTTATTAATTATAAACCTCTTAATAGAGTCTTAAAATGGATAAGACATCCTATTCCTAACAAGAAGGATCTTCTTGACAGGTTATATGATTCTATTATATTTTCTAAATTCGATTTAAAGTCTGGATTTTGGCGATTCAAATTGATCTACTGGCTGAGATATAAAACCGCTTTTAATGTTCCTTTTGGACATTATGAATGGAATGTTACGACATTTGGTTTAAAAAATGCTCCTTCGAATTTGAGAAAATTATGAATGACATTTTTATTCCTTATAGTGAATTTATGGTTGTTTATATTGATGATATATTAATATTTTCAAAAATATTGAAACTCATTTTAAACATTTAGAAATTTTTAAAAGAGTTGTTATTCGTAATGGTTTGGTTATATCTAAACCAAAAATGTTATTATTCCAAACTACCATTAAATTTTTGGGTTATAATATTGAAAAGGGTAATATTATTCCTATCAATAGAAGTATTGAATTTGCTTCTAAATTCCCCGATGATATTACGTATAAAACTCAATTACAGAGATTTTTAGGAAGTCTGAATTATATTTCCCCTTATTATAAAAATCTTGCAAATAGACATCGCTATTTTATATGACGATTAAAAGAATCCCAAGCCTTGGTGTAATGATCATACCAATGCTGTTAAAAGAATTAAGGAAAAGGTAAAATATTTACCTTGCTTATCTATTGCTAATCCCAAATGGGATAAAATTATTGAAACAGATGCTTCAGATATTGGATATGGAGGTATTTTAAAACAAATTGATATTGATAAAAAAGAATATTTAGTTAGATTTTATTCTGGAAAATGGAATAATAGTCGAGAAAAATTATGCTACTATAGCAAAAGAAATTCTAGCTATAGTAAAGTGTGTTTTAAAATTTCAAGATGATTTATATAATCGTAAATTTATTATTAAAACTGATTGCAAAGCGTGAAACATATGTTTAATAAAGATTTTAAACATGATGTCTCTAAGCAAATGTTTGCTAGGTGGCGAGCTCATTTAGCCCCATTTGATTTTGAAATTATTTATAAAAAATGAGAAGAAAATTCTCTCCCCGATTATTTAACTCGTGAATATCTGTCATGAATTTTGCGAGATATGCGAGGCCGAGAGGCCGAGGATCTTTCCCTTATAGGGGAAGAGGTGGACGAGGTCAAAATAATATTCTGCACAACACGGAAAGCAAAAATTGGTTGCTTCAAAAATTGCAAATCTTTCGATGATGATTTGTCATACCAATAATTTCTTAAATGGAAGAAATCTCAAGGAAGTAATACTTCCAAATCTATGGAGGAATCTACATCCTCTCCGGACATCTCATCTTACGCAAATATTGTTGCGAGAAGATGAAAAAGATCCTAATAAAGGATTTTTAAGAAGGAGAAAGAAGAGACTATCTTCTTAATCAGTAATATTGATTTAAAATGGGAAAATACTCCTGGAAAATCCTTGAAAGATACATATCTACCCTGTGGATTTAATGCGTGGGTTTATAAATACCGAAGTTATTATGAGAATATTATCAATAATAGTCGTTCATGTGAAATAACACATATGACAAGTGGAAACCAAAAGAAATTTATAATTTCTCCAAGATTATTATCAAGCGGCTAATTTGGTGAAGAATGGGGAATATCTCCATTTGTGGAAAAATCCTTTACGGTGGTAATAATACCATTATAAAATATAATTATTGGGATTATATTCAAGCTTTTGAAAAAGTTTTTATTATCAAAATGATAAAAAGAAGCATACTTGGATGATAAAGGTATGTGATAGAGTTTATAACTCGTAAATACCAAATTGGTTCGAGAAGATGGTGGCGTAAATTTGGTCCATCGGAAGAGATTCTTCCGAATTAATGCTTGTAGACTTCAAAGAATATAAACATATTAGTCCAAAATTGGAATATATTGCTAATAGCAATATGTTTGTATCATGGGAAGCCCCTATGCACTTCTTTCTTGAATTCTCCATTCCATGGATTTGGAAATGGGAAGTTAAAGTTGGTAATACTAACGAAATTGCTTGTTTAAAAGAATTTTTATACAAAATTCTGGGAAAAAATGGTTAAAATTGACCCAAGTACTAAAGAATGCTTTGGTATTGATACTATTAATAAAATAATTGATACATGCATGGCTTATAGCCAAGAGAAAAAGAAAAAGCAGACAATTAGTCACTAGAAATAATATTTCTAGAAAACTAATGAGAAGTGTGGATAAATTATCCAAACAAGAAATGATTGAATTATATCTTAACAGAATGAAAGAAGAATTACTTCATGATCTTGATGACGAAGAAGATATTATTTGAATCTTCAAAAGGAGTATCAATGCAAGAAGCTCAAGATCCTAATGAAGGACTACTTTCCGATGACGAAATGGAAAGACTGCTCCAAGAAATGGACAAAGATAAATCATCTGCAAGAAAAGACAAGAAAAATTGAGAAAACGGAAATAGGTGAAGACCGACAAGATACTGTTCATATACGGTAATCAAACAAGATTTGTATAGTTAATATACCGTTTAAACAAGAATTTTACTGTTCACTTTTGACTTTTTGAACAATAATTATTGTTCACTGTTCATTTTTGTTTTTTTTTTTTTAATTTTCGTTTGAAGTCCGCTCTCTATATATGGCGGCTCTCTCTTTGTTTGAAGGGGGAAGCCGACGCCCTTTTCTCTCTCCCCTTTTCTCTCCTGTAAAAATTCTCTCTGTAAAATCTACTTCATAAATAAGAAAAAGTCTGTTTATATAGAGGTGCGCTGTTAGACCAAGATTGTTTTGATGAGTTAAAAGACTGCTCGAGATGAGCAGACTATGATGTGGAATCAAGACTAAGTTCAAGAATGGTTCAAGTCATCTCAAGACGAGGATGTAAGCCGATCGACGGGGTCATGCATTAAGCGAGTCACCGAGGTCCGATAACATGCTAGTCATCCGAGACAAGCTCAAGTCTAGTCATCTGCAGGAGACAAATATGAAGAGCTCAGACAAGGTCAAGATAAGCTGAGTAGAATAAGAAAGGCTAATCTTCACCAAGTCACCGCATGGACGAGTAGGAAGAATCACCTGAGGTGTTAGCGAGTTTTCAAGATTAAGTTTGTTAAGCGATTTCAAGTTTGTTAGAACTAACTAACAAACTAACTCGACTTTTCAGGACTTATATATAGGTCTAGGTTTTTCATTTTCAGAGGATATAGAACACTTATGCATATTAGATTTACACAATTCACTATTCGATTTCACAATCTTTTCACAAGAATTTCTAGAGAGTTTCAAAGAGTTCTAAGTGTTTTTAGAACACTTTTCCAAAGAATCTTCAAAATCCGATACACATTGTATTAGTTAGATTTCTAGAAGAAGAGTCTAGGGGATTGACGATTTGAAGAATTGTACAAGTTGTAAGTTGTAAGTCGGAAGTGAGAAAGTAAGCGGTAAGTAGAGTCCCTTCTTCAAATTGAGGAAGGAGAGTGGATGTAGGATTTTAAAATCCGAACCACTATAAATCCGGTGTTATTTCTTGCTTTCTTTAATTTTCTGTTTATTTTACAATTGTGTTACATCAAGAGTTAAATTCAGAATCATAACTAAAATCAGTATTTCAACCTTGCTTTTGATCTTATAAGAAGTTGAGAATTTAGTCTTAATCATTGTGATCAATCGATATTTTGAATTGGTTTTGGAAGATTTGAAAAATCTACAAAATCTATTCAAACCCCCTTTCTAGATTTTGTTCTAGAAAGCATTCTCAAGGTTTTAATCAACTCAACTTTCCGGGACCAACAAGTGGTATCGTGAGCGGTGTTAAGTCATTCGATATTGGTTTTAGGTCTTAAACAAGATTCTGAAATAATCTTGATTTTCTTCATTTTCTTTCATTTCTAATAGTGCTACTAATAAGATTTTGTGGAGTATTTTGTCTTTGTTTCATCATGTCATCGAGGTAAAAGTAAAAGTCCAGAATGCCTGAATTTTCAATTGAAGAGTATGATTATTGGAAATTTAGGATGGAAAATCATCGAAAGCCATTCATGATAGAATGGAAGAGGTTCTTGAGGAGGGTCCTATAAAGTTTTTCCATGGAGGCACCAAAGACTTTGGAGCAGAGGCGGTTGAATCAAGAACTAGGCAAGAAAAGAAGAGTTCTGAATTGACTAATGATGAAAGGAAGGTCCACAATCTTGACCAAGTAGCTAGAACAGAAATCATAGAGACTTTGAGTAAAGATTGGATAGAGAAGGTTAAGAGATGTAAAACAACCAAAGAAATGTGGCAAACCTTAGCTAATGTTTGTGAAGGATCGACCAAGTGAAGGAGAACAAGTTACATCGATTGCATACATTTGAAACATTCAAGATGAAGGAAAATGAGTCGTAGATCGGTTTGATATGAGGTTGACAAATCTTCTTAATAAAGCAGCTGATCTTGGAAAGAATTATTCGAGAAAAGGAGATTAACAACAAGATTTTGAGATCATTAACCAAGAGATGGAGGGAAAAATCCAATATCCTTAAAGCAACTCAAGATTTATCCTCTATTACTCACCATACTTTATTTTCTCATCTTAAAGCTTTAGAGTATGATATTCGGATAGAAGATGAGGAAGATGAGATGGAGTCAAGCACCTCATCCAAATCTGTTGCCTTTGTCAATAAAGAAGACAAGGTGTCAACGAGAGGCTGTAGGAGCTGATCTATCCTTGAAAGAGCGAGATGGCTTTACTTACAAAAAGGTATGATAAATTGAGAATGAAGTATAAGAGAAATAAATTGAGATTTGCGAGGTAGAGATAGACAAAGATCCAGATCGAGATAGGAAGGTAGACAAATCTTCGATGATGACAAAAACAAGAGCCAAACAAGAAGATACGAGATCACCTGTTAGAAGAAATACTTTCAGTCCCAGATCGAGATAGGAGTGACATTTGCTATACTTGCAACAAGCCAGACATTTCAATATGACTGTCCTCAATCGACTCCTAAAGAAAGGGAAGAGAAGAGGAAGAAAAGAGACAGAGATTTGCGAGATCAAAGAGCCTTGTTGGTGAAGAAAAAGAGTCAAAGAAATCATCATCATCTTCATCATCCTCATCTGATTTTGGATCGGATGATGAAATCTGTCTCATGGCTAATGAGGTAATCTACTATTCATCTTCGTATAATGATTCTTGTCAGTCTACATCCGATCATGACCAAACTGTTATACATGAATTATTGAGAGATTTAAAAACATCTTTAGCTGCTTATAAACAAATGAGACAGAGAATTTAATTTTAAAGGATCGATTCAAATTCTAAATAAAGGCAAGAAGGTGATGAACGGCTCAGACCGAGGAAACATTCAAGGGGAATGTTTTCATCGATCAAGCTAGTACATCACCAGCTTACTGAAAGGTTAGAAAATGAACTGAAAACTTTAAAAGATAAATTTGAAGTAGTCTGTCTTGAAAATGAATTAATTAAGAAAGACAATGAGAAGCTTGTCTTCAAAATTAGTCACTTAATAATTCACAATCAGTAATAGATCATATTTTTAATACTTCCCGAAATCTCATGATAAGACAGACTTGGTTATGATAGGAACAATAAATCGGATGTTCAAAAACCTAGGAAATTTGTGAAAGCATCTGTTCAATCAAAAGATATTAAAATTGGTCCATGGAAACCAACTAGTAAGATAAGGACTACGGCTTCCAAAAAACCAAGAATTCAGTGAAGAATTCCTATCGACTAGAAGGAATCCAAGAACCAAAATAAGAAGATTTTCCTATTTTAATTCTTTTGATGGAAGGAGCAAATGCTATCCTACATTTCCTAAGTTTAGGAAAATTACCCGATCTGAATACAACAAGTTGTCATTCAAAAATGATATTATTGTAGACAGATTTGGTAGAAAATCGAGTCCGATTTGTTGTCTGCAGATGAGATGTTTGTTTGGATTCCTAAAGTGATTCTTGACCCAAAAGGACCCAAGATCACTAGGGTACCTCAAAACTAATGCTTTACGGGATTCATAGGGATCATCACTTAAGGAAGAGATCTTAGCTTCAATATGGTACATTGACAGTGGTCGTTCACAACATATGACCCATAACAAGAAGTCATATCAAATTTTCAAAGTATTGATGGTCCAAGAGTTGTATTTGGTGATAATAATTGTGGTCGGACTAAAGGTATAGGTACTTTGATTATCAAGGATATTCAGGTATCTCGAGGTATATTTTGTTAAAGGTTTGAAACATAATTTGTTATCTGTTTCTCGGCTTTGTGATAAAGGTTTTCTTGTAAAATTTTCAAGGGATAAATGTGATATTTTGGATAATTCCTCGGACAAGGTACTATTAAGCGGCTTCAGACGGGGTAATGTCTATGTGGCCAACTTTAATAGTTGTTCCCAAGATACTTGTCTGATGGCTAAGGGTGGAGAAAATGTCACCGCTATGGCATAAAATGCTTAGTCATCTGAATTTCAAGACCCTTAGTAAGTTGGCTAAGAAGAACCTTGTTAAGGGATTACCTCAAAACTTTTATCAACTGATCTTAAATGTGATGCTTGTCAAAAAGGTAAAATGCCTAGACACTCATTTAAGAGTATTAACTCCTCTTCATCCGAAAGAGTGTTGCAACTCCTTCATCCGGATTTGTTTGGACTGTTACTCCTCTCGGTTTCAATGGAAGGAAATATACTCTTGTTGTAGTAGATGACTTCTCTAGATACACTTGGGTTATATTTCTTTTCAAGAAAAATGAGACTATGAACAAGATTCCCGATCTGTTCGCATAAATACGTAATGAGAAGGGAGTTAATATTATTAAAATCGAAGTGATAAAGTGCAGAATTTTTGAATTCTTGTTTATCTAATTTCTTCAATGAGTTTGGAATTATTCATGAGACATCTTCAGCAAGAACTCCTCAACAAAATGGAGTGGTTGAAAGAAGGAATAGAACTTTGAAGGAAGCGACCGGAAGCATGTTGGTGAGTATAATACCCCTCATAGGTTACGGTGAAGCTATCAACACGGCTTGCTATACTCGAAGCAGGTGCTTAGTTGTCAAAGATAAGGGTAAGACTCCTTATGAGATTTGGAAGGGTAAGATTCCAAGGATCTCATACTTCAAAGCTTTTGGTTGTAAGTGTTTCATTCATAACAATGGGAAATCTAAGTTAAGAACTTTTGATGCTAAAGCGGTGATGGAATATTCTTAGGATATTCTAATACTTCAAAGGCATTTAGAGTTTTTAACAAGACAACCCTTTGTGTGGAGGAAACTCCTCATGTTGTTTTTGATGAGTTGTATTCCTTCTCGGAAAAAGTGAATCAAATTTCGAAAATCTAAATAAAATTGAATTATCCAAGACTAAACATAAAACTATTTATCTACCTACTCTTGACTCGGAATCGGATGAAGAAGAATCCCCATCCGATAATCGAAGACAACTTCCGATCAGACTCCTTCAGATCAGACACCTTTGACATCGGTGATCAAAGGCCGAGTCGGTGATGAAGGGGGAACGTCACCGAGGTTGAGTCAGATGAGTTGTCAATCGAGACTCAAGATGAGGATACTTCTCCTCATATAGGCAAAATGATGAGAAGCTATCATCCATCTGGATCGATTATAGGAGACCCATCTAGTAGTGTGCGAGACACGAATGATGTTAGACTCGAAAGTCTTTTCGGTTGTTATGTATCGCTTCTTGAACCCAAGACTATTGAGGAAGCATTATCGAATCCAAACTGGATAATGACCATGCAGAAGAAGCTGCATCGGTTTGAAAGACAAAATGTATGGGATCTAGTGGAAAGACCCTCACACGTAAAGATTATAGGCACCAAATGGGTGTTTAAAAATAAAATAGATGAGAACAATATTATTGTTCGAAATAAGGCAAGACTGGTTGCACAAGGTTATTCACACCGAGGGAATAGACTATGATGAAACCTATGCTCCGATTGCCGATTAGAGGCAATAAGATTGTTCTTGGCATTTCTTGCATATAAGTCTTTCAAAGTTTTTCAAATGGATGTTAAGTCTGCTTTTCTTAATGGTGTGTTACTTGAAGAGGTCTATGTAGAGCAGCCTCACTGGGTTTAAGATCAATAACAAAGTCTATAAACTCAACAAAGCTCTATATGGATCAAACAAGCTCCCGAGCTTGGTATGATACTCTATCTCGATTTCTTGACATCAAATGGTTTTTCTAAAGGTAAGATTGATAGAACATTGTTTAGGAAGGAAGTAGATGGCAACATCTTACTAGTTCAAATTTATGTAGATGACATAATTTTTGGTTCACCTAATCAAATTATGTGAAGAGTTTAGTATTCTCATGAAGAACAGGTTTGAAATGTCAATGATGGGAGAATTGACATACTTTCTAGGCTTACAAATTAAACAGATGAGTAAGGGTATATTTATACATCACCTAAGTATGCTAAGGATCCTGATTGAGAAATTTGGAATGACTACTAGCGAGAGAAGTCAAAATACCTATGGCAACTAACTTCTCAATGAATTCAGATGAGCGGGGATACCCACCGATGCAACGGAGTATCGAGGGTGATTGGATCTCTTCTTTATCTCACCGCAAGTAGGCCAGACATAGCCTTTGCGGTTGGGGTATGTGCAAGATTCCAGTCTAATCCCAAGAAAACTCATCTGGAGACGCTAAGAAAATTCTTAGATATCTCAAAGGAACCTTGCAAGTAGGGTTATGGTACCCGGTGATGACAACTTTGAGCTAACAGATATTCGATTCAGACTTTGGAGGATGTAAGATTGATAGGAAATCCACTTCTCGAACTTGTCAATTTTTAGGCAACAAATTAATTTCTTGGTTATCTAAGAAACAGACATCCGTTGCCACCTCCACAATCAAGCCGAGTACATGGCACCGGAAGTTGTTGCTCTCAACTTCTCTGGATTAGTCAACAGGCTTAGAGACTATAATATTCAAACATCACTGTTCCTATTTACCGTGATAGTAATAGTGCAATAGCAATGACTTACAATCCTGTTTTACATTCTAGATGCAAGCATATAGATATTAGGCATCATTTCATTAGGGATCATGTTGAAAAGAATGACATTAGAATTGAGAAAATTGCCACCGAATCACAAAAAGCCGACATTCTTACAAAACCATTAGGTGAGTCTAGGTTCAAAGAAATGTGTTTAGAATTAGGATTACTTGATGCATCTTTAGCTGATTTCTAATTGTGTGCATTTGTTTCCTTATTTCTTTTCCTTTCTTTAAATTAATGTCTAGAAAGAATTATCGGACTAGATATGTGTCAAAGGGCAATCGGGTGGTGATATCATTGATCTCCTTTTAGGAATCAAGAATCAAGGATTAGTCATATTGACATTATACGAATTGATAATTACTTATCTAACATTGAGTAAATCGAACAAGGACACAATAGTCGGTGAACTCCGGAAGAAAGCAGATGACTATTTCCATCCTATCTGATTTACCTTAAGCTTCGATGGTTTCCTTTGAGTTTATGTTTGCGAGAACAGTCTCGAGATAACAACTGTTTCATTCTTTTACTCAAAGTTCCTTAATTCTTAAACCTAAGTCTATTTTTGTTTCTTAAAAATATGTTTTAGAAAAGTAAATACGAGTCCGGCTTGATTAATATTGGTTGGAAAATTGCTAAAAAAGTTACATTTAAATTGTTGATTGTCAATGTCAGACGAGGTTACTTTATCGAGATGACCTTCTAAAATATATCATTTTTAAGATGATCTGCTTTTCAAACTCATCTGTTTAGGAAACCTTGATTGAAGTAAGATATCACGTGGTCGACGTCGGGTATACTTACTTCTCTGAATAAAGTAACCTATATCGGTCAAATCAACGATCTATAAAGTAACTATTTACGCATTCGAAGGCGATTACAATTCACGCGCTGAATCCTAATCGTTTATCTTAGTTTTTAACCGTTGATTAATACTCATTAAAAACTTTTTTAATAAATGGCTGAGATTAATTCATATTTTCAAAAATGGCGGTTTCCACGCTTTGATTTGAAGCGATTTTTTCGCCAAACCATCGATATTTTTACACGTGTCTTTTAATCAACGGTTCTAAAAATTAAAATCCTGATATCATGCCACGATTTATCTTTCAAATTTTCCCTCTCTCTCTCCTCTGTGTTTAAAAATCTTACCTCTTCATTTTATAAAACTTTCACTTTCATTTTCCTCGATCAAAAATTTCGCAAATTTTGTTCTTTTTAAAAACGTTACTCATATGGCTTCTACTTCTTCTCAAACTCCCAATCCCCCACTTATATAACCGCATCCAGATTCGATTTCAAGATGAACACCGAGGCGATTGGAACAAACTCAAAGCCGAAATGTATGTCGACTTTGAAACCACCCAAGATAGGGAATCCGGTGAAATTACGAGATTACGGAGGTCTCGAGGCTGCGTGGGTTACGCTCAATGAAATCCCGAGAAAACAAAACCATGGATTTCATTGGAGGCAATTCTGGCAAGGAGTGAATTCAACGATGATGGATTGAGAACCACGGTAGAGGTACTCGGTTGGAGTTCACGAAAGAGAATGTGGCCGAATTGCAGATACAACGAGGAGATGGAGTAAATCCATTAGTATACAAAGAAGAAGAATGGGAGCGATCTTTTGACTTGTTTGCAAGGATCACGTATAGAGGACTAGGAGGGATTTGAAAAAGCACATGTTGAGAAGGAGGTTTAGATTACTAATGACTATAGTAACTAAGTCCGTTTTGGGAGATCGAGTTCACACGATGGTGTGACGAAGTCTAGACTTCTGTTGTATGCGTGCTATATATGGCGACGGAGTCGTGGTCAATTGGGTCGAGTTGTTATTCGGGAGGTTGAAGGAAGAAAAGGCAAGATTGGTGTTTAACCCTGCTAATGATGATTGGGTTCCTCGATCTACGTGAGTCTATTTAATAAGATCACAAGATCGATGGATGGGCTGAATAAGAGGGTTCGACGCGGGAAGGAAAGAAGAAATTTTCTAAGCAAAAAGGTTTGCTTACGAAAAATGAGAGATTGGGTGGGCGGCCAGTTCGAGATGATGAATCGGATGAGGCACGGGTCCAGAGGCTGGAATTGGCGGCGGTGGGTTGCGAGGCAGCCGGTGAAGTACAGTTGAGGTCCCGGCCCGCCGAGGAAGAGGCACCATTGCTCGGCCAAGTGAAGAAGCGTGAGGTGGATGTTGATGTGGTTCATCCACTAAGGACTAGGCCCGGGAGGAGGCTAGTCAAAGGCTGGCGATGTACTTGGTGAGTCCTCCACAACTCTGCAAGTCTTGCCGCGTAAGAGGTTACTACACTACGAGATAGCAGCGGTAGCTTGATGACGAGACCGAAGTTACGGAGGATCTCGGCTACGAGAGAACCGCATCTCGCCGAAATGCAAGCATCTCCGTGTACATCCTCCAATATCTCCTCCTCTGATAAAACCCCCACCCACCTAGGCGATGAAGAAGTATCCAAGGCCGGTACTTCCGAGCCTCTGACACGGCCTACTCCCACGATTATCCAAATACAAACAACTCCCACCTCATCTCCCATACTAAAAATACCTCCCACAAAGATCTCCCTCACCCGATATTCTTCCCACCTCCACTCAACCTTTTGATTTTCTTGATTTTCTCTCCACCAAATATCCCACTCCATCACCCCAAATCAGCCCAATACACATTCCACGCCCGGATGGATCGATAGGAAGCTTTGAGTGTCCCTACGAACCGATGCCAAGCGAAGGTTAGCCGAGTTAATTCACGAACTTCATTCAACCACGAGGTAATGAAGGAATCTCGTTGAGATTTGGTGGTTCATCATCTAAGAACCGGAGGCTGGAGGAAATGAGCCTCTTCACCTGATGAAGTAGGATGGGACAACTTTATCTCATGGGAAAAGATGGTTTTGGAATCTGCTGTATTGCATCCATATCTGTCATCTTATCGGAGACGCAGGCTCACGAATATCATTCGGCCGCCTTGGCTTATCCGAACCACTACCGGTCATTCCTCCCGGCAGCCCGGGATCCTCCTTTTCTTCGATACTTAACCAAGTTGGAAAAGAAGATAGAGGACAAGTTCACACAGATGCTTACAATAAAGACCGCAGACATCATAGATTACATCGGTATAACTATGGAAGACATGCTAAAAGCATCACGAGGTAAATCTTTTCTCTTCTATTTCCAATTACATTAAAATGGCTGTTACCGAAGAATTGGTGAAGTAAAAAGGAGGTTGAAGAGTGAAGAGCCAAACTCAAGTGATAATCGATCTTGGGCGATGAGATCCTTCGCAATCAAACCTCGGCTTCCACCTATTTTACCGTTATCAAGGAGCGGCTTGCTATGCTACTTGATGATGTTAAAAAGGGGAAGATGTGGAGATCATAAAAGCCGAGCTCAACCAGATTAAACTTTCAAAGGCCGGCCCGATCGAGATGAGCTCACCGCCTTAAAAATCAGAATAGATCGAGTTGAGGAAGCAATCGGGCGGATGAAGCAGCTAGAAAGAAAGAAGGCGAGTGAAGTCCGAAAGATACATGGCCAAGATCGAGAGAAAGGAAGGAGGAGGCCAAAGCCAAAGCGAGCCGAGAAAGGAAAGGGAAAGGAGCCTGGTGGTGATTGGGAAAGAGAAGGAGAAGGAGATGGAGAAGGTCGTGTCGCCTATCGTGCGAGCTCGATGTCCAAAGTCTGGAAAGAGACCTCTTGAAAAATCAGAGCAACTTAGGATAGAGGCGAAAGGGACCGACGAATTAAGGCAGAGAAGGTGTATTATGGCCGAAGGGAAGCGAGAAGAAAGATTAAGTCGGCGAAGGAGGCTGGCCGAATACACCGATTCCGGAAGAAGTGGGTAGTTCCATCACCGAAGGAGGAGCAGAGGCAGCATGGATCGAGACTGCGAAAGAGCAGATGCTCCCAAAATGATCGCGCATCCTTCATGGGCAGGTGAGTACATGAAGTACGAGGTCAAGTGGACCTTCTTACGGTACATCCAGAAAGGGAGTTGGAGCATCATCGACAATGAAACGATTGCTTGGCATGACTGGATGGAGAAGGAAAATCCAGGCTTGTACGAAACTTCTTGATGAAGGAGATGAATGGTACAACGTGGATTTGGTTGCTCCGCACTACTCATCCATTCCAATTAACAATGATGATGGCTCGATTGATAAGGAATGGATCGATCAACTATCAATTATGGGATTAATCGGATGAAGTTGGTCGATCCAAAGGAGATCTTGAGCTTAGGACGAGGATATTCGATTGGATGCAACTCCCGAGAAAAGGATAGATGGGACGTATTAGATAAGCTAAAATCTTCTTATCTTTTATCTTCTTATCTGCTCCATGTGTAAAAATGTAAATGTGCTATGTATGAATGAGATGACCGATTTCTATCCGATTTACTTGTTTGGTTTAAAAGTTTTCTTTATTTGTTTTAAGAATTTTTTTAAAAAAAAAAAAATTTTTCTAAGTATAAATCACTTGAGAATGTTTATCATCTCAAGACTTAATATTTGTCAAACGTTGTGTTTCTTTGTTAAAATTTTTCTAAGTCCTAAGATTTAATTGTCTTTCTAAAAATCTTTAAAAATATCTTAAGACTTAAGAATTTTTACTTCAAAATTTTCTAAGTGTGAATTAAAATGATTCAATCTGAATTAATTGTGTAATTATATTATGATATGCTTATCGATCATCTTGAATAACCTTGACTAACATCATTTGTGAGTGTGTTTCTTTTATAGTTTTAACATCATCAAAAAGGGAAATTGTTAGACCAAGATTGTTTTGATGAGTTAAAAGACTGCTCGAGATGAGCGGACTATGATGTGGAATCAAGACTAAGTTCAAGAATGGTTCAAGTCATCGAAGACGAGGATGTAAGGCGATCGACGGGTCATGCATTAAGCGAGTCAGGTGAGGTCCGATAACATGCTAGTCATCCGAGACAAGCTCAAGTCTAGTCATCTGCAGGAGACAAATATGAAGAGCTCGGACAAGGTCAAGATAAGCCGAGTAGAATAAGAAAGGCTAATCTTCACCAAGTCATTTGAGACGAGTAGGAAGAATCAAAGGTGTTAAGCGAGTTTTCAAGATTAAGTTTGTTAAGCGGTTTCAAGTTTGTTAGAACTAACTAACAAACTAACCGACTTTTCAGACTTATATATAGGTCTAGGTTTTTCATTTTTCGTGAGGATATAGAACACTTATGCATATTAGATTTACACAATTCACTATTCGATTTCACAATCTTTTCACAAGAATTTCTAGAGAGTTTCAAAGAGTTCTAAGTGTTTTTAGAACACTTTTCCGATAATCTTCAAAATCCGATACACATTGTATTAGTTAGATTTCTAGAAGAAGAGTCTAGGAGATTGACGATTTGAAGAATTGTACAAGTTGTAAGTTGTAAGTCGGGAAGTGAGAAAGTAAGCGATAAAGTAGAGTCCCTTCTTCAAATTGAGGAAGGAGAGTGGATGTAGGATTTTAAAATCCGAACCACTATAAATCCCGGTGTTATTTCTTGCTTTCTTTAATTTTCTGTTTATTTTACAATTGTGTTACATCAAGAGTTAAATTAGAATCATAACTAAAATCGAGATTTCAACCTTGCTTTTGATCTTATAAGAAGTTGAGAATTTAGTCTTAATCCTGTGATCAATCTGATATTTTGAATTGGTTTTGGAAGATTTGAAAAATCTACAAAATCTATTCAAACCCCCTTTCTAGATTTTGTTCTAGAAAGCATTCTCAAGGTTTTAATCAACTCAACTTTCCGGACCAACATGCGCCTCCGAGAACCTCGTAAGTTTTCTTTTCTTTTATTATTTTAGTTCTTAGGATGAGCCTAATAGGCTAGATCCTTAGTGTTAAAATTATGTTTGAACTATTTAAGTTCATATCATCTATGGTTTTTATAACTTAGTTCTCAAATATGACAACTAAGTGATATAATCTATGGATCAACACGTTGTTTCAATACGTTATTTCTAGAATCAATATGTTGGGTCGAATCGAAAGGTTGAATTAAATAACCGGCCTAATATGAGTATTTGGAATCGTGGGAACGCATTTTACTGTTTGCCAATTGGAATGGTCTGTTAAGGCGTGACGGTGTCCTTTGATTTCCTGAATACTTATATTGGATGACGGATATTTAATTTCGTGATTCCTTGTCTCGATTTGTAATTATTCCTAAACAATAAGATTCTAGTTTAACAACACGATTCAACAATACGATTCAGCTTATATTGCTTTACTTGGTAATTTGGGCTACTTTTATCATTTTATAATTGTTATTATTATCACATATATATTCAATTATTATAATTATAATTATTATAATTATCATGTTCTGTTATTATATATATATATATATATATATATATTATCATGTCTATCATTATTATTATTATCACACATATATTCAATTATATTATATATTATCATATTTATAATTGTTATTACTATTACATATATATTCAATTAAATTGTCAACTATATATATTATCATGTTTATAATTGTTATTATTATCACATATATATAATATATTCAATTAAATTATTAACTATATATTTACTATATATTATCATTTTATAATTTTTATTATTATCACATATATATTCAATTGTATTATAATAGGTGACTCAAAATAATAAAAATCAACTAAAGTAATGCAATTTATTATACAAAATAAAATTTCTATTATTATAATAATAATATTATTATTATTTATTTATTTTTATTAGGATTTGTAAAGTAATGCAATTTAGTATACAAAATAAAATTTCTACATGAATTTTGATCAATGAGCACACTAGTTTTATCCCACATTGAGTGGGAAGAAAAAATGAACAAAGTTATTGAGGGTATAAAATAAAGAGTAGTTTTTCACTCTCACTCACTACAAATCTTACCCCACATCGAATGGGAATGAAAATTGAACACAATTATTGAGATATAAAATGAGGAATAATTTCTCACTCTCACCCACTACAAGTTTTATCCCACATCGAGTGGGGATGAATAATAAACATGATTATTAGGTTATAAAATGAGTGGTAGTTTACAATTCATTTGTGAACACTAAGTAAATTTACATATAAGTTTAATAATAAAAATGAAAAAAAGTTTAAAATTTTGGGCCTTAGCGAGGGTCTTGCCCTCGTTAAAAATTGGGCCTAGGCGAGGGCGTGCCCTCGCACCGCGAGGGGCCTCGCCTCATTAATTATAAGGGCCGAGGCGAGGGCGTTCCCTCGTTAACATATTTTGGGCCTTGGCGAGGGCCCTAGCCCTCGTTATATGTTGCCGAGGGCTCCGCCCTCGTTAGTTAGCGAGGGGGCCCGTGCCCTCGTGTGGGCTCCTCGTTAACCAACAAGGGGCCCGCCGCCGTCGCTAATTCCCTCGTTAAAAGTCCCCTCGCCGCCTCGCTAACTAACGAGGGATAAACCCTCGTTAATGGCCCTCGTTAAATCTGCATTTTTTTGTAGTGAAAATTCAATACTAGTTTAGTGCAAGTCGAAATCTCAACTGATAACAATATATTGAGTTCAATACTCTCTTTTTTTGCTCATACAATCAAATCCTCATTAATATAGATTCCGATATGTTGGTATTCCAATCTATTCAATTGCGAAGCATTCGAAGCATAACCGCACACTCACACGATCTTTACCGAGAGATAGAAGCATCCCGTGTAATCGGTAACTACAAATATATGGCGAAAACATTCAATCGGAAATGCCTTCTCTCGACCACAACTTTTGGGAGAAGCCCAAGACATGTGATTATTAAGTTGTAATTATGTAATTGTATTGTACTATATTTTTGCGCTGAAAAGAGAAATATTTGCAAATATATATTTTGAATAGGGATGGTGGAGTCATGATCAGAAATTGAATTTTAAAATTGTGGAGATTGATTCTTTAAGTTTGGTTATTGTAGTGAGTAAAATGAACAAAGAATCGGTCTTAGTTTGGAAAGTTTATTCATGTGTATAATATGGACCGAACGATTATCAAATTTGACTTATTCCTATATTTCGGTCTATTCCTCCATCTACTAATAATCCGTGATTTGATCCTATAAAATTGATCGATATACTAAAATAAGACGTAGGGATTATATATATATATATATATATATAGCCGAGTTTGTTGCCTTTAAAATTACCTTACTTTCACAAATTGCTTATCACATTATTTTCTAAAGCTTTATTTTATTTTTAGTGATTGCATTTCATTGCACAATGAAAAATGAACAATATCGCTTTTTTATACGTATTTGGTCGTAGTTTATCACTCGGAAATTAGTTCATATTTTGTCAATATATGTTAATAAAGGAGAGTGGTTGTATGGTGACATGTACGATCCTCGTCATAATTGAACTCATTACAACGCACCTCAAAGAACGAAATTAGTTTTGAATTTGACGTTAACGATGTCAAAAACGAATAAAATTTCTAGAGAAAAGATTTTATACATTTTGTTACTTGATAAATTTTCTAGGTGTATGTGTCAACAATTCACCAAAGTTGTACATGCTTCAAATGGTACATGGGAAGCTTTAATAAATGTATTCTTTATTATTTGTAGTTTAATTTTTTGTTTTTAAATATAAAAATTATCATACTATTTTTTTATGAAAATATTTTACTTAAAAAGATGGATCCCTTAATGGAGGCCTATAAATATGAAAATAACCCATTATACGACTCATTGAAAGAAATCTTCTACAACCCGAGAGAAGGTTAATATTGTTGATGAGGAAGACATACATTGTAAATTTATGAAGTGATGAACGTGAGGATGAGGTCGAATCCCCATATTTCATGATGATGGTGATGATGAGAACAGAGAACAGAGAATGCAAGAAAAATTATTTCCAAACCTAGATCTATTGCTTATGGCAAGACTTGCGATACGCCCATTGCCATAACACATTGAAATTAAAAAGACAAAATTAATACACAAATGGATAATAAATAATAATATTATGGGAGAAGATGATACCAAAATACAAAAACGCGTCGGTGAACTCGAGCGTAAAGAAAATTTGCGTAACGTCTGAAAAATTCAATTATTATCCTACGTATTTAACGTGTATTTAAATAATAATATTTATATGATAATAATATAGACAAAAATAAAAAATTTAAATTTCAAATTCAAAAGGCAAATATTTGTGTGCACATTGTGCACACTGAAAAATAGTGTGCACAATATTTTTATCTAATACTATACCGTAACTAAACTAATATTATACGATGTTGCTAACTAAACTAATACTATATAATGTCCTGAATAATACTACACTGTAATTAAACTAATACTATACAAGACTTGAAATAATACTATACCGTAACCAAATTAATAATATACAAGACATGAAATAGTACTACAGTATAATCAAACTTTGTGCACACAATTTTTATTGTGCACAATATGCACACAAATACGCTCAATTCAAAAATATCTTTGATTTGATAATATAGATGAAGATATAAAATTTAAATTTTAAATATAAATATATTTGTGATTTGTTATTATATTGAGGGTAATTTAGTAATTACACATCATATCCCCAATTTAAATAATTTATCTCATCTATTTTAGTGAGATTTTATATCCTGAAATTTGAAAAAATTCGGGTTATCCCGGGTCATGGTATAAAAAAAATCAATCAAAGTAAATAAGTGATAATGTTAAATAAATAATTATTATCAAACTTAATCCATCAAAGTAAACGAAGCCTTAATTGACAAATATATTTAGTGCATGTAAATTATGTTGAATATTATTTTAGCGTCTACATGGTTGGCGCATTGAGGGTGGTTCCCAAGTAATTATGCGTATGGGATATAGCAAATGCCATGGCGACATTTGCATTTTAGTTTATTGGTCAAGAAGTCTAAACCTTATGCTTAAGTAGTTTTTCTCCGTTTGTATTTTACTTTCTCGATGATTTCTCATGTACAATGCAATTATGATTGACTAAGATATATTGTATATTGCTTTTGTGTGTTTACCTTTGCTTATGAGTTATGATTTTTCGTGTCCTTAATATGTCTAGATAAATCTTGAACATTCCAATATAATCCCCCTCCCTAACCAACATCGTCGCACTACCATAACATCTAACAAGGGACTGAGCCACTAGATTCCGATGGTAACCCTAATTTCTCTATCTCCTTCCGCTCATGTATCTTCTCGATGTAAGATAAAGGGAACTCTACGCCCAAACCAAGAAGAAAATTAAAGAAAGTGAAAGGTTGGGAAAGAAGGGTTAGATTAACTCGATATGTGTCGTCAATTTTTTTGGCATTTTAACCAGTCAATTGCAATTGAAGATTCTTTAAAACTGGATCGATGGAGATTGAAAGGTTGGGAAGAACTGCGTATTGGAATTTAGAATTTATTTATTTTAATTTCATTAGTTTTATATTTTATCTTTAAATTAATTCATTTAAATGTGGGGAATTTATTTTAATTTCATATTTGATGTGTAAAAATTGACCTAGGTCCGTTTTTCCACCTCGGGTTTCACGTGGGTAAAGCCTTTACGCAATGTAATCCCTAGCTCCCTTCTCACGAACGTACTGCAGAAACACGCCGGAGGGTTCTCCGGCGTAGGCACTCCGACGCTCAAGTCGATTAGGAAAACACTCAAGAAAGTGCGTAGAAAGTAGCTAAGTAAGAGTGATAGTTATTCGATACCGTTACCTCCCTTCTAAGAGTGTTATTTGTACGTACTTGTGGAGTAATAACCGCTACCATGGTGTCGTAGCATTATCCCGCATACGTTCCCTCATGAAGTCGTGCGTGGATATCTTTTCTCTCAAGAAACTGATTGCGTTTACGTTTTCCTCCCCGGACGGAGGTTCGACTCACCAATGAAGAATATGGGGAATATTCCTTGACTTGGGCCTTAATTATCTCAACTCGCTCGTTATCTCTTATATTTCTCGGCCTTATCGTATAATTTCGCCACGTGGGCTCGGTCAATACCCGCTTGCGGGCTTCAAATCTCGCCTGGGCCCCGCGGCCCACCTGCAGCTAGGTTTGGGCCTCGTGGCCCATCTCGCATACACGAGCCTCGTGGCCCACCCGTAGGTAGGTTTGGGGCTTTGCTGACCTCCTGCGATCGGTGTGGGCTCGGGCCCACCTCAGTTTTCCCCTCTATTGAGGGTATTCGGTTACGTCATTGGGCCCTATTTGGATATTCTTGGGCCTTACGTGTAGTTGGGTCCGTCATTTTTATCCACATCAATATTTATTTTAATAAAAATAAACATGCAAAACGCCACATGTACAAAAGGCATGTCATCGCCTTCCACTGTAAAAACATGCTCACGTGATTGACACATGACCAAATCTTATGTTATCTATTATGGAACTGTGAAATAAGTAAACAAAATATATGACAATGTCAACGATAAGTTGGAAATACCTGTTCACTTCTAAAATAAAAGTCATCACTCATTACTTTATCATGTGTCTATCTCTTTCCGAAATTTACAAGAAAATTGCACAAAGAAATAGAGGATTCACATCCCTCCAACATATCTACTTTATACATAAACTATCAATATTTTTTAAAATCCGTGTAAAATAATTTATGCATACTAATTTTGAAGGGAGGAAGAATATTATAGTTAACCAACTCATTCTTTGTAGTGAAACAACTAACATTATTTACTCAAACAACACCTTTATGCAACTTCGATAAAAATACATTAATCGTCACCACTATGACGAACATAACATGTAATGCTCGTGATAAAATCTAGTAAAAGAAAATGATGATGTAAGAAAGATGATGTGGGGATGACGTGGGAAAAGAAGTATGGTTGGATGTTCAACCAAGTGGAAGTGATTCTCCTGTTACAGATTTGACCATTCAATTTAGACAAAAGCGTGTGTGAATGGAATATATATGATAAACTCTATTTTCAAGATATTGTAAATGCATATTAATTATCATCACATGCATATACATTATCATCATTGTTATATTTACTTATAATAACGCATGAATAAAAGTGATAGCATAATACAATGATACCGAATTTGCATAAGAATGATAATAAAAATAGAATTTATTACATGAACACGACTCACAGGTATCACTCTTCAATTTATTGGTGCAGGTCATATTTGTCATTTCAATTTTCAACAAGTGTCCATCTCAGTTTGGTTTTTTCCCACTTTTGAAAATTCAACTCCATCTTTTCACTAAACGTGTCTTTTGGATTAGCAAAAACTCTCTTCTCAGTCTCTCTCTCTTAAACGCCACCGCCATGGCGGTAACGGACCTTTTCGCCGGCGAGATAGCCACCGAACTCCTAAAGCAGCTCATCACCATCACTCGAAAATCGGCATCGTGCCGGTCGAGCGCAGAGCAGCTGATCGCGTACATCCAAGAGCTCCTCCCAATCATTCAGGAAATCAAGCTCACCGGCAACGAGCTCCCCAGCACCGGCAACGCCAGCTCGACGCCTTCTCCGAAACCCTTGCTGGCGGCCTCGAATTAGCTAACAAAGTCCTCAGTTCGCCACGTTGGAACGTCTATCGGAACATTCGTCTGGCGAAGAAGATGGAGAAATTGGAGAAGACTGTTTCGAGATTCATGAAGGGGCCCGTCCAGGCGCACGTGCTAGCCGACGTGCATCACGTGAAGGTGGATATGGCGGAGAGGTTCGATCGGTTGGAGTGGAAATTGGGGGCGATGAAAATTGGGGTCGACGGGGACGGCGGGTGGTTGGGGGCGGCGGTCAATAGGGCGGAGGAGGAGCGGTTTTGTGAGGATAATTTGGTAAATTTGGGGTCTACGGGGTTGGATCTGGGAAAGATGAAGGTGAAGGAGATGTTGATGAAGGAAGAATTCAGAGTGGTGGGAATTCACGGGATTGGCGGTATTGGAAAAACCACTCTTGCTAGAGAAATCTGCAAAGATGAGCAAATTAAGAGTATGTGCTTTTTCTCTCTCTCTCACACTCACCGGATTATCTTAGCAATTATAAAATCTGACCGAGTTTTAAAATATAACTCCTTGTAGTTCTTTTTATTTAAATAAATGGTCATTTAATTACACTCTCATGTTAAACAGAATTATTGTTTTTCATGTTTAATTACCTTTTCATTATGCATTTATACTATAAATTTCACTCACTTAGATAGGGTTCATTCTATATTTTTAAATTAACTTCATTTCTTATTTAATCAATAAACATAAATTACATAAATTAAATATTACCTAATGCTTGATTCGATAGAGGATTAGAATAATCTGATCAAAAATATTAAGAAAGGACATTCAACCACTTGACTAGGCCCAAGTTGGTTTGGTTTTTCCAAATTATATATAATACTCCCTGCATCCCATTATTCGCTCATTTTTCGTTTATTTTTTTACACACTTTAAGAAAAAAATATTTTATTAATTTATGCGAGAATAAAGAGAATAATAAAGTGTAAGAATATTTTAGATGATTTAATTAAATAAAGTATGAGAAAGAGTAAAGTAGAGTAATCATTTTTAAGTTATGCAAATAATTTTGGAACGGACGAATAAAAAAGCGTGCGAATAATATTGGACCCTTAAAAAGTCACAAAATTTTCAAATTTGAGTCGACCAACTCATTTGACTCATGAACAGTCCTGACTCGTTTGTATTTAAATGAAATATCTTCTATTTATATGTCAACATGTTCTATATAATGACATTTTTCCCCTTTCAAGGATAAGACATATTTGGTTCAATCTATTTCTAGGATAAGACATATTTGGTTCAATCTATTTCTTGATTACCACATGAATTATATGTTGGTAACAACAGTGACATAATTTTCTTAATTCTAGTCGATTCGCCATATTGTGCCGGTTTTTTTGAGTAATATATGCCCATTGATACTTTCTTAACACCGTTTTGGATACAACCGGATCATACTGACTCTGTTAAACTTGCAGGTTACTTCAACAACAGGGTGTTCTTCCTCACAGCATCTCAATCTCCTAACGTGGAGCAATTGAGGTCGAAGATATGGGGTATGATGTCTTCTGAGAACACCATGGGGGCTATTTTTCCACAAGTAAATGTAGGAAGAGCCCTATTGGTTATTGATGATGTCTGGACCCAATCAGTTGTTGAACAGCTACTTATCAAGATCCCTGGTTGCAGGATCTTAGTAGTTTCCCGGTTCAAGTTTCCTCCCTCCATCGTTGACTGCTCCTACGAACTAAATCTGTTGTCTGAGAATGAGGCCATGTCTTTGTTCTGTCACTTTGCTTTTGGCCAAACTTGCATACCACTTGGTGCTGATAACCACTTGGTTAAGCAGGTATCAGTAAACATTACTCTTCCATCTATTCAGGCCAAAATAACACGAGTTTTAATGAAAAGTTGTTTATAGTACTCTTTCCGTCCCATAAAACTTTTCCCATTTTATATTTTCATCTGTTCCACTATAAGTTTCACACTCTAAGTCTTTATAAACTCCACCCTCATAATTTTCACTAATTTACACAAAATGTTATTATTTTTTACGGGCTTGGACCAATAAAATCCCTTAATATAAACATTTTTCAGGTCGCGAATTGATAAATTTCATCTTTCAGGCCGCGAATTGATAATTAATATATCTTTCGGGGCTTCAATTGATAAAAACTCTACTTTTTAACTCACACATATATACAACCCTATTTTTTTTTTTTTACTTTCTACATAAAAATTTACAAAATTACTCCTCAAAATCTTCAATAATTACTCTTCTTTCTTAAAGTGTCTACTTTAAAGATGTTTGTAAGGGTTTAGTTTAACTTGATAGAGTTGATTTCTTTTGGTATTTTGAGTATGAAAAATAAAAATAAGACATTTATTTTGAGATTTTGAGTAATTTAAAAAGAAGCAGAGAGTATCATCTATCGAGCTTTGGTGATGGTTCTTAAAATGTTGGCAACTATGTACGTATAGGTTGTGGATGAATGTGAAAGACTTCCGTTGGCTCTAAAAGTAATCGGAGCATCACTTAAAGGGCAGTCGGAGATGTTCTGGACAAGTGCCAAGAACCGGTTATCCCGCGGCCAATCTCTGGGGGAATCTCATGAAGTTCAGCTACTAGAGAGGATGAAATTGAGCATCGATTATTTGTCCGATATAGAGAGGGAGTGTTTCTTGGATTTGGGTGCCTTTCCTGAGGACAAGAGAATCCCTCTTGATATACTTATCAACATGTGGATGGAGCTTCATGATATAGATGAAAGCGATGCTTTTGCTATCTTGGTTCAGCTTTCAAACAAGAATCTCCTAACCCTTGTCAAAGATGCAAGGTAATACTAATTCCGTCCCTCTATACCTTATTAATTATAAAATTGTACATATTTAAAGGAAAAGTAGTACTCGAATTAGTTTTCACTCTTACTTGGATAAACATTTTAAGAAAAAGTGTGATTATTATTACAAAAGGTAGTGATTTGACTGAATGTAAAAGTAATAACATTTTGTATAAATATGTGAATATTGTGAGGATGAAGTTTAGTATGAGATTTCCTTTTTTTGGATGTTAACCTAGGACAAACTATAAAGGAAAATGTGAAAATTGATTTGAGACAGAAGGAATATTTAATATGTAGTGAGGGTTGAGATGTAATGGGAAAGAAAAAGATAGAGAAAAGTGTCAGGATAAATATGAAAATGTGTAACTTATGTTGGAATGTCCATTTTCGCAAAATTGGTAGCTTACTGGAGGGAGCGAGGTAGCTTACTGGAGGGAGCGAGGAGTATAAGTATATGCTTTCGAATTTTGAAGCAACTAGTTTTCCAATATATGAACTTTTACATTTAATGAATTGCAGATCTGGAGATAAATACAGCAGCTACTATGAGATTTCAGTTTACCAGCACGATGTATTGCGAGATCTAGCCATACATCTGAGCAACGATGGCAGTATAAATCAACGTAGGAGAATGCTTATGCCGAGAAGAGAAGCAGGGCTGCCGCGAGACTGGGAGAGGAACATAGATGAACCCTTTAACGCTCGAGTTATCTCGATCCATACAGGTATTGAATTCAGAGTTTCAATCTTGTTGCAAACGAACGAGTTTCCCGTTGTTGATAATTTGTAACGCAGGTGAAATGAGCGAGATGGATTGGATAACAATGGATTGCCCCAAAGCTGAAGTATTGATACTCAACTTTTCATCAACTGTATACTTCCTACCTCCTTTCCTCAACAAAATGGCCAACCTCAGAGCCCTCATACTCATAAACTACAGCAACTCCAATGCCATCCTCCACAACACCTCTGTTTTCAGCAGTTTAACAAATCTGAGAAGCCTCTGGTTCGAAAAGATCGCCCTCCCACTACTACCCCACACCACAACACCTCTCAGAAACCTACAAAAAGTGTCACTAATCCTGTGTGACATACGTAAAAGCGTTAATCATTCGCCTCTCGATCTACCCCACCTATTCCCGCATCTTGCAGAACTGACAATGGATCATTGCATCAACTTAACCGAGCTGCCTTCGAGTATATGCCAAATGCGCACACTTAAGAGCCTGAGCGTCGCCAATTGTGACAGTCTCCAGGAGCTGCCCTCCGACTTGGGCAAACTCAACTCTTTAGAGATTTTACGACTGACAGCTTGCCCGAATCTGAAGACGCTGCCAGGGGGCTAGGCAGCCTAGTTCAGCTCAAGTATCTGGATGTTTCACAGTGTGTTGACATGTGCTGCCTTCCGGAAGGAATTGGGGGTGTGGGAGGTTAGAGAAGATTGATATGAGAGAGTGCCCGCAGATGAGGAGTTTGCCTGAGTCGATAGGGATCGTTGGGGTCTCTGCGGCGTGTGGTGTGTGATGAGGAGGTGTCATGCCTTTGGAAAGACGTCGAGAAGGCTCGACCGGGGTTATGTCAGGTTCCCCAAGAGTGTTTTAACTTGGACTGGCTGGCTGATTAAACATACCTATCTGATGATGAAAGTGGAATAACTCTAACTCAAGTAGATAGAATTCCACTACTTATGCCATGAGATCATGGGTTTGAATCACTAATTATGCGGTAAAATATATATATATATATATATATATATATATATATATATATGCATATACGCGTAAGGTGTTTCTTTTACTACAAAGACCGCAGGGGAATATCCAAATCGAAGGTTCTTATTACTTAACAGACATTGTAGCATGCACATTTGATTGTTAGTTTTTTTAGGCATTATAGTAACGATCCTACTAGATTTATATGCATGATCTCTAGGATGTAGATGCAAGTGATTCGACAATTTAAATAAGGTGGATGATATATGCAATTCATTCTTAAATTTTTACTACTTAAATCCGTCTTCCGATCGATTCAAGGTTTGTGCTGTTTTCTTCCTTGTTAACACAAGTTAAATTTCATAACACTTTATATTTTGGTTTAATTTCATAGTATGGTTGTTATCGGTGTTTTGACAACATTACATATAAGCTATGACAACGTTTATTCATCGTTGTCATAAATATTTATAACAGTGAAAAACCGTTGTAAAAATTAGGACATATAACTATGAGTTTAAAGACAACGGGTCAAAAATAGCTATAACAATGGAAATTTTCGTTGTCGTAGTCAGTTTTTCGCATGTTGTTATAATTATATTTTGGGTTGAGTAGTTTAGACCTTTCTATGATGGAGTTTGATTAGTTGGTGCAAATTAAATAAGTTTTTGGATCTTTGCTATACTAGAAACAACAAGGTGACCAGATTCGTTTTATCCATATTTGATTTGAGACTTCTAAAATGTAAGAAGTTCAAATAATAATAAATTGAGAAGATACAAATAATTTGAGATTTTTTTAAAAAAATTATACTTAATTTAAATTTTTATTATTTTTTAATTGATATTTATATTCTTCAAGGAGAAGACAGCTTCATGAATTTTTGGAAAATTTCAAAAATTACCTTTTTTTTAGAATAATCTTCAAAAATATTATTAAGGGCTCTAGAGAATTTCTAATAATCATTTGATAAAAAAATATGACAAATTCTTATATGAAATATTTCACGGATCTAGGATCCGTGAAATAATCCATACCAAATTCCGGTTTGACTAAATGGGTCATATATATATATATATATTGGTTTTGACGGTTCGTTTTTACTTTTCCCTCATTTTCAATTTTTCACCGTGTTCTTATGTATTTCCCGCGACGATCTTGAGCAGCTTTCTCCACGATTTCAAGGCGGTTTTCCGACGGTTTCTACGGCGTATCTCGGTTGTATTTATAGGCGGTTTCCACGGTTTGTCTTATTTTTGTTCGAAGGATCCTAGACTTACGAGAGGTATTGTTCGAAGTTTTTTTTCTTTGTGTAATTTTTTTGTTTTGTTTTTGTTAGTGAATGTTCTCTTCTCGGTTTCATGTGTATTATTTTCGCATTATTTCGTTCTAGTTACGGTTTTTGTTAGTCCGAAACCCTAGCTTTTGAAGTTAGGGTATCTAATGCTTTTATGTGTTTGTAGGTAACATTCTGCTTTTTTTTTTTTGGTGTATCGATGTTTATTATTTGCTCGCTTTTTCGTTGGTGTTTGGTATTTCTAGTGTTTTTGTTAATATATTTTGTTTTTTTCGTTGTTTTTATTGTTTTACGTATATGTGTTCGTTTGTTGCTTCTTAGTGTTATGCTCTGCTTTTTATTCGTTTTGTTTTAGTTGATTTGGTTTTTTATGTGATTAGATGTTTTTTTGTATATGTTGTTGTGTGTTACATATATATTTTTTTGTATTGTTGAATGTAATGCTCTGCTTTTTTTGCTCTCTGTTTTTGGTTTTGTTTCTTTATGGATAGTAACATAGTGTATTTTGTTTAGTAACATGTTTTATCCATGTTAGTAACATGTTGTGTTTTTAGTGTAGTAACATATTTATATTTATAAAGTAACATGTTGTGTTTTTGCTATTTTTGTGATGTTTATTTGGTATTTGTGTCTATATATTTTGTAGTAATACAATAGGAGTTTGTGTTTTTTTTTTTTGTTTACATGGTTTTACATGTTTTTGTGTTTTTAGTTGCATATCCCTGTTGTATGTTATCCTCTGTTTTCGTTATATTATCTTTTTGTCATGTTATGGTTAGTAACATATTTTATTTTATTTTAGTAACATGTATATATATATTTTGTTATACAATGGTTACCAGATGGCTTCGTTAAGGGCCAAGGATCTAGCACCAAAGAGACGGAAAAAGCTTTCACAGGATGATGTTATGAAGGATAAAGTCCCCGAGGTGTGAATGTAAATGTAAAGGTGGAGAAGCCAAAGTCATCGCAAAGAAACCGGTACTATTTTCTATTTATTTATTTATTCACAAGAAACATGTTTTTCTATTTTTGATTTCTTTTTTTCTTTTTCTATTCCTTTTTTAGGGACTTCACCCCTCATGGTAGGCCTATCGCAATTCTCGAGCTCATTAAATCGCCGAATGATGCTCGGAGGGAGAGGCTGTCAGAGCGTGGGGTTTGGTGGTCTTTTAAAGCTTAATTTGTCTAAGCTTGGGGGTACCCGATGCTAAGATGGCCGGATGAAAGTTTTAATCCTTGTAGTTGGCGGTTGTCGGTTGGTCGTGGTTGTAGTTTTGTCATTACTCCGGATGATGTACATGATATATTTATGCTTTCTAGGAATGAAGGTCATGATGTCTTTGTTATATAAGCGTGGGGAAGAGAACTCTCTTTTGAATCAATTCACCGATCAAGATGGTATTAAGTCTACATCTAAGTTGAGCGAGTTGGCAAACATTTTTAAAACTCACTTGAAGGATGGTGGTCGGGATTTTAAGCATCTGTTTGTATTTTTTTGTCCTGCCTTCTTTGTTTACTCCACCAAATCACTTGGTTTGCTCTACTAGTATTTTCGGATCTCTTATAAATGTTGATTGTATTTGTAAACTTGACCGGTGTTCTTACATATTAAAAATCGTGTGAGAGTGTTGATGCTTGTAAAAAAGAATTCGTCGCACAATGTTACAGATGCTTGTTGATTCTCGCAAATTGCGTATCTCCATAGGATACGGTGGCATGGTATTCGCATGCCACTCAAGATTCCTTTGATACAAAGACTGGAGCGATGGTAGTTTGCATGCCCGGTGCAAGCGGAGTTTAATAATGGTTTTTATGGAGATGGGGAGTTGGTGGTTGATGAGTATCCTGTGAGTTTTAATGGCTCGGTGAGGGCTTTTGATGGTTATATTGTTAGGCTCATTGATATCAAAAGGAACTTGCCTGATTCAAATTCCGAGTCGATTCTCAGCTTTGGGTGATGAAATTTTTTGAGAAATGTGGATGATCTTGTTGATAACTTCATCCGTTCAAAGAAGATGGTTGAAATGCCTAGTTTTGATTTGTTTCAGATGATCCGCTCAAGAATGTTAATTCCAATGACAAGTGCATGGATGTTGATGATGAGGAGGAGTCGATGGTGGTTCTAATAAAGAGGTGATGAGAATGTGGATCTTGGTGACAAGGATACTGATGATGATGAGGATGGGGAAGAAAAACAAGATGATGAGGACAATGATGATGATGATGGTGATGGTGATCTTGAAGGGAGTAGCAAGGAATCTGCATTCGGGATGATGAGGGTTCGGATGAGGAGAATTGAAAGCGTTGAGGATGGGGGGAATGAAGATAATCTCGAAGAGGAGAAGTCCGAGGGTGCAGTGAGGGGAGGACCGAGGATGAGTTGCAAGGAAAGGAGCAAGAGCGGGAGATGGAGAAGGAAGAAGAAGATAAGGAGGGTGAAAAGGAAGTGGTGAGGCCGAGGAAGGTAATAGAGATGAAGTTGTTGCACAAATTGGTGATGAGATTGATGTTAAGGCAATGAGGAAGCGGCCGATTCGTTTAGGAAGCTACTTGGGGATTTTAGTCCTCGATGCTGGTTTCGTATCCAATTTTGTAAATACGAATTTAAGTTTGCTTTCCGAGTTGGATAGACACGAGATTGGTGATTGATTACATTTTCCACTTTCTTGAAAATTTATTGTAAGTATTTTTTGTTCTTGATCTTTTTAATTATTTTTGTATGCATTATTCATTTATATTTGTTAACTTTCTTTTTTTCTCTTTTTTTGTTGCTTATATGTATTTGTTTCATTTGTGCAGGAGGAGTTTTACTGTAACGATGATGGGATGTATTTGGTCAACAGGGAGGGTTTCTTGACAATGCACACCTGATATCGAGATAGCACACAATGTGCTTAATGCTTTGTGCTTTTCTCGTTAATCGTTGTCCGAATCGGGGGTCGTGTTCTGCGAGCCCATCACGTTGTTTTTGGGCCGGATTACGGTGTAAGCTTTATTATTACAAAGAACATATGTTTAGTGTTATAGTAACTCATGTTAGTTATTTCAAGAACATATATATTTTTTTTTGTTTTTTGTAGATACCGTTGAATAGGATACTACGCAATGACCCCGATAGGGAGGCATATGAGCAGAGGTGATGGGAGGTCTAGAGCATTGGTGGATATGACGTCACCAGAGTTGTTCATGTCTCCGAATCGTAATGTATTTTCTTATTTACAATAACACATTTTATTCTACATAGTAATATTTTGTGTTTATTATTTTTTTTCTTGAGATGCATTTTTTTGTCTAAATGTGTTTACACATATTTTATTTCTTTATTTATTTTATGTTCTGATTTTAATGTCATTACGTATATATAGGCATTGCGCTTTGCTCATTGTGAATCTTTTGTCGGGTAAATTACAATATTTGGATAACCTTGTCCATGTTGAAAAGAGAACGTCAAGAGTTGCATACGTCTGTTGGTTAGTTTATTTTTAAATTTTTACTTATCTTGTTGTTTTATATATATATATATATATATATATATATATATATATATATATATATATATATATATATATATATATATTCGTATGTTTGCTTTGTTATCTTATTACTTGTCTTTTTTGGCTTTGTTCACGTAAAATATTTATTTTAAGACCGATGAAGAAAAGGAATCATCACAGGGATTAGTGATGTCAATGTATTTAATATTGAAGACGTGAAGTGAAATGGAAGTCAAAGGATGTGAACAGTGATTGTGGTCTCTTTTTAATGCACCATATCATGAATTTTCATGGTGAAGTTTATGATGAGCCCGATCTTTCAAATGTATGTTTTTAATTTTTAGTCTTTTTTTTTTTTTTTTTTTGGTGCTTGTGTTTATTCATTACTTTTATTTTTGTTTCTTTTGTTTTGTAGGTCGGTACGAGGATATTTTATAGAGCGAAATTCTGCTCTATCGTGGTTGAATCTCAAACTAACGTTTCGAGGGACATTATCTTTCTAATGTACTTGCATTTTATAGGAAGAAATCATTGGGTCTTGGTACAATGAAAGATCCTGTTGTTCTTCTTTGAGAGAAAGAGGAAGGTTGATCTTGTTGCATATGAAAGGAGAAAGATTTTAAGGCCGAGGGTTAAAAAAGACTGATGAATATTAAGTTTATTTTTATTTTTCCTACTAAGTTTTTGATCGGGGTGATGAATACTCTTTTTTATGGTGAAGTTTGGTTGGGTATGTGGTTATTTTGGTTGGGGTGATCATGTGGTTGGTGATGAATACTACGATGAATTTTTTTTTTTGTTTTTTATTTTTGGTAAAAACTTATGATGCTTGGTAATTAGCGCTAAGACCGATCCTTTTTGTGGTTCTTTAGGTTGTGATTGTGTGCATATATTTTAGGATTGTGTATGTACATTTGTAGTAATATTTTAGTCTTTTTATTGTAAGTGATGTGTTCTTTCATGGGATATTTATTTGTGTATGTGTTTTATTGTCCCTCCGTAATATATCTATTTTCTTGACAGGATGTAGAAATTATGTATGTTGGGCAATCATCCATCATAAGGTTTACATCACATATAAAATTATTCGTAGTAACATAGTTAATACTTATATGTATCATAGTTTTTGTAATTCTTTTTTTTTTTTAAATAAAAACAATACTTTATCACATATCAAGTTATAATGAAGACTCTGGTGCCGGGAGAGTATGCATATGGAGGTAATTCATACCGCATAACTATTATCTTCTTTCTAATGAAGTATAACATATAAAACTAAATTGATATAAATATAATATATACCGTAACATAATTATAAACGAATAGCAACATAGTTTGTTTTAAATCTGTAATATATATAAACATGCAACAGATACACATTTCAACTAATTATGCCAATTATAGTTATAGTAACACAATTAGACTCGTTAATATAAAATACTTTTGATTAAACAAGTAATATTGTATCTAACATAAAAAATTTAATAAACAAAATAAAAAGTTTAATAATAATGTGCAAGAATGCCACAATTTTTGAACTGATACAATTGAAAACTAAAATAAATGGGGGTTTGGGGTCATTGTGCCAAATTCTTTTGCTATTGTTGTAGCTCTTTTTTGTTTCTAGTGAAATGGTTCTTTACCCGTGTTTTCCGTCCCTTTATGATTGATCGTTGAGGGTCCAATGTTGTAATACCCTTAATATTTTTTAGTATTATTTATTATTTTTTATTAATTTACAAATATCGAGTTTTATTAAAATTAAATATTTTTCAAATCTTGCAAATTTTAACAAGTAATATCTTTCAATTTCATTATTTTCTAAAAGAATCTTTTATTTAAAATCAAATCTTGAGTTTTCCATGAGCAAATACCTAATTTTTCTCACTAGAAAATATATTTTCTTCCGTATTTTTTAAGTTCCTAAATCTTTTAAATCTCTAATTCAATTTCACCTCAATTTTTAAATCCTAATTTAAATTTAAATTTTAATTCTTATCTCTCAATTAAATTCTAATATTTTTTTTTTAGTCCTTATCTCACTCAGCCCAAGCCCAAGCCCATTCCTAATACTTATTAATATTAGAGTTTTAACCTAGAAAAAAACTATGCACACAAAAATAAATCTCATACTTCTCAAAGACGGCAACAACTTTCCAATTTTTCAAGAATAACGGTATTATCATTCTACCAAAATTCTATTCAATTCTTTGTATTTAATTAATTAATATGAACAATACTATAATATATCTCTATTGTTTATGATATTTTCATGCTTAATTTAATGTATATGAATTATTGAATGTATTATTTCTCGTATGATATAATATATATATATATATATATATATATTTATTGATTTAAGCATATTATATATTTGTGTGTGCAGTATGTGTGTGCGTCAGTGGGTGTGTCAGTGTGTGTAGTGTATATGTGTGTGTGTTGATGTGCATATGTGTGTGAGTATTGAAGTGCGTGAGTGGGTGTGAGTTTATTGTTGAGTATGTGTTTGTAATTTGGTGTTTACTGTGTGTGGCGTGAGTTTTGTGTTTGTTTTCTTTTTAATTTATTATTTAATTATATATATTCTTCATTATTTATTTTATTCAAATATTATTACTTTATTTAATTTACTTTTTTATTCTATTTCATTCATAATTATATTTATATGATTAAGTATGAAGTAATTCAACTCTCACTACTATTAATATAAATTTAGTTGATATATAATTTGGGAATTAGGGTTTTAATTTAGGGATTTAGATTCCCAAATTAATTTATGATTTCTTATAATTAAGTCCCAAATTATTTGAGACCTTGCATTTTGATCTTCAAATTTATAATAAATATTTAACTAAGACTTTAGTCCTCTTAAAAATTTGATTAGGATATGTGCTAATTAAATGTAAATAATTATTATGCTAGGTGATGAAAGTTACGAAGGCTAAATTTTACGATATTTTGTTACACTCACTGCAGTTGATCAATTAAGGTGGGGATTTAATTGCTCTAAGCTCTATAGTGGTATCGTAGAGTATTGCATGTTTTATTCAATATTTAATGCCTATTGTAAATTATGTGATTATACTGCTTGAATTTTATTATTCCATGTTATTCTAATAGCTAGGGGCCCTTATGAGGTCCGGATCGACGGTCTTCGGGTGTATCTCGCCGTGCTCAATGGCAAAGTCGAAGGATCCTCGAGTTTAACCCGCCGTGCTCCATTCTACGTGTGAGAATACCGAGTCTTTAAATGGCTTTGGGAAGACTCACAACTCCATTTCTATGTTGGCAAAGTATCAATGGCAAAGTGGCAAAATATCATTGGCAAAGTGGCAAAGTATTAATGGCAATGTTGGCAAAGTTCATGAGAATTTATTTAATTTTAGTTGATTATCATGTATTTACTTGCGTATTAAATTTTGAATAAATTTTATCTCTATTGAGTGTGCTTGCATACTCACCCCTGATTGGAGTGAATTGATGCATGTTTTTAGGGTCTATTTTAGTGCAAAAAGTGATCCAAAGTGTTAGTTTTTGTGCCTAAATGTGTAAAGTATCACTATTTTGCCTAAAAGTATTATTTGTGATATTATTGATGTTTTTCGTCCGCTTTTACAGGTAAATCGGTGGATTTTGACCAAACCGAGAGTACCGGTATGCTTAGAATAAAGGGACGGACGAGACGGACGAAAAACAGGGTCGGAGGCGGAGTCCCGGCCGAAAAATTCTCGGTCTCGACTCTGCGGTCGAGGACCGCAGGTCTCGGCTTGAGGGATGTGAAGAAATGAGAGGAAATGCAAAAATGGGGCCGAGCCTCGAGTCGAGAGAGAGGCAAAAATGGCAAGCCTTGAGTAGAGGGTGAGCCTCGACTTGAGGGGGTGGCTTTTCAGGAAAATCATTTATTTAAGGGTTGGAAGCAGAGCAAATGAGGGAGAACTTCATACACCATTAGATAGAACATTAGTAGCGGTTTTGGGGCGATTTCTTAGGCCCCAAGCCAATTTCCCATTGTAGGTAGTGTAGAAGGTAGATCTAGATTTATATTTCAATTAATGTTGATTAGATTAGCTCTAGTTTAGCATTTGATTCTAGTTGTTCATCAATTCAAGCTTGTATTTCATTTGGAGATTTGTGTTGAAGACTCAAGCATTCCTCTTGTTGTGGATTTCATTCAATTGGTGATGTTCTTCCTCTCTTGTCTTTTCAATTTCTTAATTATTGTGATTTGCTTTATGTTTGATCAATTTTATCTTCTTCCCATGGGTATTGCTTGTGGTACCATGGGCTAGCTCTCTTGTGCTTGGGTTAATTGAAATTGATGATGATTTGATTGACTATGCTATGATTGTTGATGATTGGAGATCAATTGAGTAGATTGCTTTCTAATTGTGATTCAAATTGTGCTTCATGCATTTTTATCTCTTTAGATTAGTGTTTGATCACCCTAGCTATAGGCAAGAGCCGCGCTAACGTGATCCGGGATTAATCGGGTTATAATTATGTATGAATGTGTGGATTGGGTGCTTCGGAATCGAGAGATTAGTTGCACTAAGGATACTCACATTAGTTTGTTTCCTAATTGTGATTCTTAATTGTGCTTCATGTAAAATTGTCTCTTTAGATTAATGGTTGATCATCCTAGCAATAGGCGAGAATTGATCTAACGTGATTAAGTGTTAATCGGGTTACAATTGTGCATGATTGTATGAATTGGGAACTTCTACATTGAGAGATGGGAAGGACTAAGAATACTCACATTAGGCATTGTGTTATTAATGGAGTGATTAATTTCATGATGGTTTATGCTTTCTATCTTAGTTGATTTGCAATTTGATTCAATCATAGCTTGTTGATCGATTATTCCTTGATGGATGTTAGCCCTAGCACCCCAATTCCCCATTTATTGTGGTATTTGTTCTCGCATCTTAAGTGTTCGATCATTTGTTTGCTTGTTTTAGTTTGTATTTTTGCAAGTGTTTGTAGTGTTAGAGCCATCCCTTGTTGCATCAATAGTCATTAAGAACTCGTATTTCTAAGGCCTCACGTGCATACTTTTTCCGTTGGGTTCGATATTTGCGATTGGTCTTAATACCGCTTGCCCGGAAATACTACTCCAATCAAATGGCGCCGTTGCTAAGGAATTAGTTTTTGCGCCTTAAGTGAGACTTAGGAATTGTTTGAAGTGGCTACTTGTTGCCCTTGTATTTTTGTTTGTGTGGTTATTTTTGTTTAAATTTGATACTTTGCTATCTTGTCTAGATGGAGGGATACAACTCATAATGCGTGTGGAATCAAGAGTATTATCAAGATAGTAGGGTGTATTCTCCACACTTTGAGGATTTTGGATACAATGGTTGGAGGAACTATGATGATAATTCTCAATTGCAACAAGTTCCATCCAATTATGAAGATTGGATTTATGAAGAAATTCCTCCCCCACCTCAAGAGATGTTCCATTACTATGAGCATTATGATCTATTCGAGCCATATTGTGGACTTGAGTATTAAGGAGCATCGGAAGGGGCATACTATGATGCTAGGAGAAGCTATGAGCATGATTATCCAATGCCACAAGCTTCTCCTCAATTTGAAGAATGGGGACTCCATGATGTGAGAACTATATATGAAAGGAGATGCTTGGAGTGATGCTAGAAAAATTTGAGGAAGATGAAACGAGATGTGAAGAAATGCTTCCCTTGTATGAAGACATTTTCGAGACTAAGGCAATGGTTGAGTCAATGATCGAGGGAAATATGGAGATCACCGAAGCTCAATTCATAGTGTTAAAGAGTCAACTCAAATATTTTCTACTCCAAGTGAAGAACTTAGCCATCATGGAGAATCAAGAAGAAGAAGGGGAGGAAGAAAATGCAAGTGAAGAAGATGTAGTAGAGGGTCCAAGTAAGGTGGTTAAAGTGGAAAATTTCCTTGTCAAAAGTGAAGAGGAGTGTCCCTTGATGGACATGAGCTTTAATGAGGAAGAAAATCTAGAAGCATCAAACGAAACCTTGAAGATTGAAATGAGCATTTCTATACCTTCAAACTCTTTAATTCATATTTTTATTGATAATGATGCTTCTAATGATTTAATTTTACCTCTTGTGAATTTTGACTATAGGAAGGAATTGATGAAGCGCTTGGGCATCCTTGAAAGAAAGGAATGTAAAAGAAGGATGGCAAGAGAGAAAAGGGGACAACCATGGGCACTTTGCATTTCTATATGTGGTTGCCCTATCTATTCGGTGAACCTCCTAGACTTTGAAGCACAAAGATTGAGATATAATGGGAAGGAGGGTCGCTATCCTTGGCCATTCCGATGAAAGACGTGGAAGTGAAGAAATAAGTCCGGCAAAGGACAATAAAATAGCGCTTTGATGGGAGGCAACCCATCCTTTTATTGCTTTTATGTGCTTTTTGGTAGATTAGTGTCTTTGTTTCGTTTTGGGAAATTTGGCTAGTTATTTAATTGCTCATGCTTAGGAGTTGTGTTATCATGCTTTGGGATTCATATAGTGTTGAGCTTATGGTTGATATCATTAGGAGTTGCATATTAATATCACTCTCATTCCAAACTTGAATGCATGTCATCATTCAAGTTTGGGGGTGTTTATCATTTATGGTATAAGTGCATCTCTCTTGTGCTTGGGTTAATTGAAATTGATGATGATTTGATTGACTATGCTATGATTGTTGATGATTGGAGATCAATTGAGTAGATTGCTTTCTAATTGTGATTCAAATTGTGCTTCATGCATTTTTATCTCTTTAGATTAGTGTTTGATCACCCTAGCTATAGGCGAGAGCTGCGCTAACGTGATCCGGGATTAATCGGGTTATAATTATGTATGAATGTGTGGATTGGGTGCTTCGGAATCGAGAGATTAGTTGCACTAAGGATACTCACATTAGTTTGTTTCCTAATTGTGATTCTTAATTGTGCTTCATGTAAAATTGTCTCTTTAGATTAATGGTTGATCACCCTAGCAATAGGCGAGAGTTGAGCTAACGTGATTAGGTGTTAATCGGGTTACAATTGTGCATGATTGTATGAATTGGGGACTTCTACATTGAGAGATGGGAAGGACTAAGAATACTCACATTAGGCATTGTGTTATTAATGGAGTGATTAATTTCATGATTATCATGTATTTACTTGCGTATTAAATTTTGAATAAATTTTATCTCCACCGAATGTGCTTGTATACTCACCCCCCAATAAACTCTATTTCAGTAATGAGCTGGACGGCGAGGAGTGATGACGAGGGACATCGTGCTCATGTTTCATCTTTTACTATTTATTTAATAAATGAATTTATGTTGAACTTAAGAATTTATGTTTTTCCTAGAAAGTATTTAAATGTTTACGTTTCCGTCGTAACATTATTTCACTTTTGAAAAATTAGATGTTAACACTTTTATAAACTTTATCGTTTCATTATTTAAAAAATAAAATTTGGCGCCTCAAATCTTTTAATTTCAATTACTTATTTAAAATTTAAGTCTTTATAAACTAGGGCGTCACAAAGTGTGGTATCAGAGCAGTCTACGTTCTTGTAGACTTGTTAAAAAAAAAAATTAGTGTCAAAATTATTTTAAGTTTATTTTATTAACGAAAAAAAAAAGAGAAGAGAGAGTTTATTTTCAAATGTTCGAGCATATGTCGCCCATTACGCCTCACCGCTTCAGCTCATAAGTTACAATGCTTTGTGTTTTAATGTATGTAAATTATGTGATGTCTTGATGCATTAATTGACATGCTTATATGAACTCTATGTGATATGCTAGTGAAACCTTATTATTACTTGTTTACAATAGTCTTCTCCCATATTTAGAGGCCTCTAGTGTAGTGCGTGTAATGTAGCACATTTACTTAGCCCATAACAAAATGTCTTAGGTTATGGCTCGCCGAGATAACGCACGCAACCAACCCGATGTTGTTAACTCGGCCACTCAAGGAGACTTCCAAGACAACGCTAATATCGTGGAACAATTTCATCGTTACAAGCCGCCTACCTTTAATGGACGTGATGGACCTCGCTAGTGTTGAAGAATGGTTTCGAGCATTGGAACATATCTTTCGTCTCGTTAGATGCACGTCTCAAGCAACGTGTAGCTTGTGCTAAATTTCAATTGGTGGAGGATGCGACCAATAGTGGGAAGGCTACTGGAGATCGAGAATCGAAGAAGCGAGAGATGCACCGACGTGTGATGAGTTCAAGGAAATCGTCATGGAGAGATTTTTCCCATACACCAACCGGGAGGAGATGGAGCCCCGATTCTTCAACTTCCAACAAGGAAACTGACTGTGGAAGAGTACGAGAAACAATTCAAAAGAATACTGGCTCGTTTCGCACACAATATGGTGGATACTTGAACGTAAGAAAGCTCGAAATTCAAGAAGGGGTTAAGACCGGAGATACGGAGCATCCTAGCGGGTCACAGACATGCCTTTCGGTGACTTGGTGAGGAGAGCCGGTGAAATTGCTGCAAGCCAACAGACCGAGAAAGTGAATTCAAACCAACAAACCTTTTGGGAAAGAGAAGATGGGATGGCTATAACCAGTAACAACAACCGTAGTCGAAAGCAAGGAAAGTTTCAAGGAGCAACGGGTGCTAATGCTCAACCAATCAAACCCTGTGACGCCCTAATTTGTAAAGACTTAGATTTTGAATAAGTAATCGAAATTTAAAGATTTGAGGCGCCAAATTTAATTTTGAAATAAAGCATCGATAAACTTTATAAAAAAAAGTTAACATCTAATTTTTCAAAAGTAAAATAATGTTACGGCGGAAACGTAAACATTTAATTAACTTCTAGGAAAAACACAAATCCTTAAGTTCATCATAAGTTCATTCATTAAATAAATAGTAAAAGTGAAACATGAGCACGATGTCCTCGCCATCACTCCTCGCCGTCCATTTCATTACTTGAAATGAGTTTAATTGGGGGGTGAGTATGCAAACACACTCGGTGGAGATAAAATTTATTCAAAATTTAATACACAAGTAAATACATGATAATCAACTAAAATTAAATAAATTCACATGAACTTTGCCAATAATAAACTTTGCCATTGATACTTTGCCACTTTGCCATTGATACTTTGCCACTTTGCCAATGATACTTTCCCAACATAGAAATGGAGTTGTGAGCCTTCCCAAAGCCATTTAAAGACTTTGGTATTCTCACACGTAGAATAGAGCACGGCGGGTTAAACCCGAAGATCCGTCGATCCCGACCCCATTAGGGCCCCTCGGCTATTAGACTTTGCCATTGAGCACGGCGCGATACACCCGAAGACCCGTCATCCCGGACCTCATAAGGGCCCCCTGGCTATTAGAATAACATGGAATAATATAATTCAAGCGAGATAATCACATAATTTACAATAGGCATTAAATATTGAATAAAACATGCAATACTCTACGATACTGATTGGAGTGTATAGGGTAAGAGTTATTAAGACCAATCAACAAAAATATCGAACCCAAGGGAGAAAGTATGCAAACGAAATTCAAGGATAAGAGTTCTAAATGGCTAGAGTTGCAACAAGCTCTTGGACTAATTCACTACAAATTGCAAGAAATTAAATGGCAAGATTATGCAAACAATTTATCAAACACTTAGAATGCAAGATCAAGTATACTAAAATCAATGAGGGAATAGGGTGCAAGGGATAATCTCCATCAAGGAATCCACGATTAACAAGCTATGATTGTATCCAAATGCAAATCAATCAAATTAGAAAGCATAAACCATCATGAAATTAATCACTCCATTAATATCACAATGCCTAATGTGAGTATCCTTAGTTCTTCCCATCTCTCAATGTAGAAGTCCCCAATTCATACAATCATGCAAAATTGAAACCCGATTAACACCTAATCACGTTAGCTCAACTCTCGCCTATTGCTAGGGTGATCAACCATTAATCAAAAGAGACAATTTTTCATGAAGCACAATTAAGAATCACAATTAGGAAGCAATCTAATTCAATTGATCACACTTATCAACAATCATAGCATGAGGCAATCACTTCATCCCTAATTTCAATTATCCCAAGCACAAGGCTATTAGCCCATGGTGCTCCAAGCAAAAACCATGGCTAGAAAATCTAAGAAAGCAATTGAAAATCTAATCACTACAAGCAATGAATTAAAGAGGTCAAAGGTTAAGAACATCACCAATTAAGCTTCAATAGGCAAAAATAAGAATGATTAATCTTGTACAATGCTTCAATTCAACTTCACTTCTTCTCAATTCTCAGCTGCAAACTTCAATTACAATCACCAATCTACTAATCTAATGATCTAAATGTGGACTCTATCTAAATTCTAACAATCTAGTGCAATTACAAGTAAATTCAAGCTACAAAATGTAAAATTCGCTCAAAGGAACTCCTAGAAACCGCTCTCAACCGCTAGAATCAACTCCCCTCCTGTTTTGCCTTCCCATGGCTTAAAAACTGAATTTTTCGGTTTTGGGCACTCCTCGAGTCGAGGTTCAAGCCCTCGAGTCGAGGCCTAAAGTCGCTAACACGTTTCTTTAAAATTCTCTCCAGCCTCGAGTCGAGGCCTCGCCTCGAGTCGAGCTCGCCGCAATTTCGTCCCCCTCGACTCGAGGCTCCTCCCTCGAGTCGAGCTTGCCAACTTTTGAAATGATTTCCCTCCAAAGATGAACCTCGAGTCGAGGTCTGTGCACCCTCGACTCGAACTCGAGATCGTGGAATTTTTATCGAGAAGGGCTCCGGCCCGACCCGCTTCGTCCCGTATGTTCGTTTTCATTCTAAGAATACCGGTACTCTCGGTTTGGCAAAATTCCACCGATTTACCTGCAAAACGGGCGAAATACATCAAAACCTCTCAAAGTAATACTTTTAGGCAAAAGAGTGATACTTTTCACATTTAGGCACAAAACTAACACTTTAACTCACTTTTTGCACTAAAAATAGCCCTAAAAACATGTATCAATTCACTCCAATCATACCCCCAAACTTGAATTGTTGCTCGTCCTCGAGCAACGTAGAAATTAAGAACAAGGGAGTGAATTGATTGCAATTATGTCACATGGCATCATAGACGAAAAATAAGACAATCGAACTCATCAATGATCACTTGTATCAATGCAACTCTCCACTAGCCATCAAGACAAATCATGCTCAAACAAATGCTCAATCAAATACTCAACACATTGCTCCTTCCACGGAGTGTTTCACTCTTCACTCAAGTGTATCAAGGTTTAAAGCACTCAATCATCAAATCACAAATAAGTACACCATATGCTTGCCACAAGACTTAATCTCAATCAAAATCATTTGTGATCAATCAAGAATCAAAGAGGTCTTTCTTCTAGGTTGTAATGTAAGCTCTTTGGAAAGGTGGGATATTTTGGGTAAGAGTGACTAAGTAGTAGAGACTTGAATGTAAGCTAATCAATACAATGCACATCTCTTCACTTTCATCTAGCAACACTCTTCCTTTAGAACTTCAATGATCATTCCACCATTCATTTGAGCTTTCTCTTTTTAAAGCTCACAAATTGAATCATTTTATTTCATGCACTTTTCTTCACAATTCAATCTTTCACAACCTTTCTTTTCTTTTATGCTTCATTCATCACTTTGCTCATCATCTTCCCACACTTAGCAATCAAATCACCATCATTAGTCAACATTCAAGCTCAACTAAATATAGGACAAGAAAAGCTCATCAAAATAGGCTAAATGGTTTCAATTTCACTTGGCTTGCCAAAGAATAAGGATCATAGGCTCGACATGGCTCACTAAGGAAATCAAATATATTTGGTAGGAACGTATTTGGCAAAGTGACTCATCATTCAAAACATGGCCTCTTATCATATTAATGAAATCACACAAAGATCAATATCAACAAGTCTAGTGGCAAGTTCTAGCATACAAATCTATGAATGATGCACTCTCAAAGGATTAATATCAACCGTATAAGATGTACGATTATTAAGGCACAAAACTCACGGGCTTAACTTGAGCAATGAATCAAGAATCTTCAATCACATTCATCTTCACATAATTAATCAAGCAACTAGCATCAAGCTACTCATCTACTAATGATCATATCAAATTCCAACTAGTCTTACAACTCAAGCACAAATGCTCATGTACATAATCTCAAGCATACTCACTATATCAAAATGATACTAAAAATATGTCAATTAATCCACTACTAAGCTCAAGACAAATGAACATGGAATCATGGAATAAAGAAATCTAAAGGATCATCAAGTCAAAATTACCAATAGACAATAGGCTCAACAATATATCAAAGAAATCATAGCATCACTTAAATCATCCATCCAAAACATCCAAACATCAAATCATCACAAGTCATCACAAAAGACCTTAATCAAAATACGAGTACAATCCACCAAAACATAAGCATCTAAAACTAAGAAGAGGGAGTGAGGAATAGGGATAGCCCTAGTAGTCGGAAGGTGGTGGTGGAGGAGGATAGCTTAGCCCGAAATTCCACGAGCTCATTTGTTGAAGGAGAGAATACATATCATTTTGCGTCTTCATTGATTCTTCTTGCATCCTCCTTGTCTCTTCATTGAACCTACGTGACTCCTCCATCATCCGGTACATCTCATCCTCGCCGGTCGACTCTCAATGTGCATCCTCTCGACTGCCTCGCCCACATCTCCTCCGTCGTAACCCATGGTCTGCGAGACGAACTCCCCGCCTCGTACTCTACTCCTCATCTCATCCCGCCAAGTACATATTAATCTCTCGGCCGATACTCCTCTTCCATCTCGGACAGCCGCTCTTCTTGCTCCAGCCTCCTCGTCATCCTCGTCCTCATCCTCGACTCAACCTCCTCAAGAACATCTGCTCTAATCGCATCTCCATCATCATCGAAGAATCGGAATCCGACCACGATCGCGCGACTCGCCTGATCATCATCATCCCCTCATCTCTAAGCACGCCCCCATGCTCCTTGTGTAGGCATCGATGGCATCGGTGTGACGCCGTGACCACATACGTAAGTTAATAGTCACAAAGGCCTCGAGATCCAAAACCGTCGCCAACCTCTTATTAGGAAGAGGAAACCGCCACCATGATGCCGCCGTAGGCACCACGTCCTCCCGATACGATCTAGCGTCCTCATGCGCCTCATAGTGTCTCGTAGTCAATCTGGACCATCTAGTGCCACAAGGTTATGAGTCGGAATACCAAGGTGCTCACCATCGAGTAATCATCCCACCAAAATTTATCTTCTTGAACTTAGTGCTCACGCTCTCTCAAACAAATAACAAAGGTATGTCGCCGCATTAAACCTCACTCCATGTAAGAAGCACCACAATACATATAGCTCCTCGTAAAACCACGGCTCCTCCCTCTCGATCTTGCGAATATGGTACTCGCGAGGATCTTCTCTAAGTACCGACCACCGGATCCGAATGTGTGTGCTCTTAGACTTCCCGGCACAAACTCAGGGTTGACTCGGAGCCCCGAATCGAAATACGCCTCCGTAACCTCTTGGCGTTGTACTCCTCTAATGTTCAACAATGATCGATCGGGTCCGTAGGTGCTCCTAGTAGCTCATTAATCTCATCCAACGTCAATTCGTACTCGCTCCCCATAAGCTCAAAAGTGATCTTCCGTGCAAACTTGTTCCTCCTAGCCTTGTGGACTTTGACGGTGCATAAGAACTCGAGAGTGAGTCCAAGATAGGTCCGAGGTCTCTTAGCTAGAAAACCTCCCATGCCTACTTGCTCGAACAATCTAGGGATGTCATCTTCAATCCCCATAGAAAGCATGCGGTTATGATCTACGAGACGAGTCCCGACTCACCTTCTTGTACAACTCAAAGATACAAAATTATGTGCTTTCTCCACTTGTATTCATCCCACTGAATTCCCAATTCCGCGGGCATTCGATGTGCAAAACGTATAGCCTCTTCTCTCTCTCTGATCTCGGATCCGAATAATTGTGGCCATCCACTCCTCTAAACATGACTCCCGCACAAATAATCCCAATAGCACAAATGAGTTCAACAATCAAAAAGCTAGCTCGAAATATCACTCTAAATCATGAACAAGTCAACAACAATTTCCAAGCCCAACAAAATTCCTAATGACTAGGCAATCAATCCTCACAAAATGGTCAATGAGTCAATCAAATCAAATATAATCCATAGAAGTGCTCAACTAATCCTCAACATATACATACTTACTAGAATGGCTTAAGACAATGAAAATCATCATGTAAGCTCACCAAAAATCCTTCAAATATGCTCCACAAATATATCAAATACTAACAAGTCAATAGCAAGTAATTCAACACATAGCATCACAAAATTTTCCCTTTCATCATCCATACACCACTAAAATTGACCACATATACCACAAATGCACTAGGAATTCCTAAAAGTATGCCAAAAATCACATTTCAATCCAAATTCCACAAATAACCGAGCAACTCATCATTTACAATCCTAAACATGCTCATAAAATCCTCAATCAACTCAAATATCCTCAACAATAGCTTCAATTTATCAATATCAATCATGCATACCAAGTGCTTGACAAAATGCTCAAATGAAATTCCACTTCAAATAAATTCAAGCACTTTTATCAACACCCAAGCAATAATCAACACTAATCATGAAATTGAAAGCCAAAGGAGATGAAATTACATACCTTAATTGGGATAAATTGGCTTGGAATGAAAGATATGAGCACCCACACAATTCTCCTCAAAAAGCCCCAAAATTGATTATAAAACCCTCAAAATCCACTCTTTGATGCAATACTCAAATAATGTGATGATATAGTGATGTTTAACCGGTGAAAACAACAGGAAAATGTCGAAATTATGAAGGAACGGCGAATAGGATCGTTAAAGGGAAGAAACCCTCGAGTCGTGACATCCGAAACTAATCTGCGTATTTATAACAGACACCGGCCTCGAGTCGAGGTCAGGCCTCGACTCGAGGAATCCCACTTTTCAAAAGCCTCGACTCGAGGTTCCTCCTCGAGTCGAGGAATGTGCCATTTCCAGAAATTTTTCTAAGTCTAAGTACCTCGACTCGAGGTCTATGCAAGCTTCGACCTCGGGTCGAGACCAGGGCATTTTTACGAATCCCAAGTCCGACCCGACCCCTAAAACTCCCAAAATAGACCTCTACACACCTAATGAACCCAAATATGCAAGAAATTACCATTTTGGTCCCTCGATTTAAGCCCGGTCGCTCATTCGATCGAGGAGACCGGGTTCTCTTCCTTAATGCTCATTTTCACCAACTTTTAAGCTCTCATTTCCTTCTCGATTCTCGATTCCTTTGCAAATTTGATCCTTTTCAATCCTTGTAGTGAGTATACCTACACACGGGCATCATTAGTCATCCACTTAACATCAATAAGGAATGCACTTCAAAACTAGATACACACACCCCCAAACTTGAATGAAGATATGCATTCAAAATTAAGTATGGGAATGATACAATTATGCAACCCCTTAAATGATATAACAATAAAGCTCAAAACCAATTAAGCTCTCCATCAACTAACACCTTCTCCTAGCATGAGCAATTCCTAAGACTCCAAGGCAAAAACCACAAAAAGATCAAAACACAAACACACAAAAGCAATAAAATGATGGGTTGCCTCCCATCTAGCGCTAGGTTTAACGTCCTTTGCCGGACGGAACTCTAAGAGTTCATACTTCCCTTTCATCTACAAGAATGTTAGGCACTTCTTTTGGGGTGGAAGGGTCCTTGTGCCTAACCAAAATCTCCTTTGTCAATAGACAACATCCCATTTCGTCTTCCACTAGGAGTTTTCCTTCTTCTTTGATCTCCTTCACTTTCAACACCTCTTTGAGTCTTTCTACTCCTAGTAGTCTCATCCAATTTGACTCCCTCCATACCACTTGATCTCCAACCACAAAATTTTCAACTTTCTTCTCAAGTGGTGGCTTCCTTTCTTCTAACAACCCCAAACTTGAGCATTGCTCAAGTTTGGTCACTTCCTTCACTCCTTCTTTTTTCTTCCTATCTCCCGGATCAAGCAAAGGTACATGAAGAGCCTTCTCTTTCCTAATATCATCAAGAGAAACACAAGAATTATTAGAAATCATATTACAAGAAGGAATAAAATGCTCATGAATTAAAGAATTAGAAGAAGTAGAAGGTGGAGAATCATCCCTATCAATTGAAGGGCACAAATCAATGATCTCTATGTAGCCACATTTCTTCTTCTCCATCTTGCTTTGAGCAACTTCTTCCATTGGAGCTCTAGAAAATGTCACTTCTTCGCCATTAAAACTCAACGTGAGCTCCCTTTTCAACATTCACAATGGCTTTTCCGGTTGCAAGATGCAAATCAGCTAAGGAGATGTGGTAGACACTTGCAAATGTGTGTGAAGGTTACGACCAAGTAAAAGAGAATAAGTTGCGACTGTGTTACATGCCTTTGACACCTTCAAGATGAAGGAGAATGAAACAAAGGATCGATGGATGTGAGGTTAACAAATCTTCTCAACAAAGCAAATGATTTAGGAAAGAACTATTCGAGAAGGAGATCAATAATAAGATAATGAGATCGTTGAGCAAAGAGATGGAGAGAAAAGTCTAATATCCTTAATGCAACCCAAAATTTATCTTCTATTACTCATCATACTTTATTCTCTCATCTTAAAGCTTTGGAGTATGATATTCAGATAGAAGATGAGGAAGATGAGATGAATTCAAGCACCTCATCCAAATCTGTTGCCTTTGTCAACAAAGAAGACAAGATGACAAATTTGAATCTGTAGGGAGCCGACCTATCTCTCGAAGGAGCAGATGGCTTTGCTCACCAAAAGGTATGACAAATTAAGAATGAAATATAAGCGTAATAAATTGAGGTTTGCAGGAAAGGATAGATCCGCATCAAAGTCAAGAAGAAAGGAAGATGATTCTACGAGATGATAATAAGAGTAGGAGCCGACAAGGAGGTTCAAATCTCCTGCTAAAAGAAATCCTACTAGCCCTAAATCGTATAGGAGTGATACTTGTTACACTGTAACAAGCCGTGACACTTCACCTATGATTGTCCTCACTTACTCCTAAAGAAAGAGAAGAGAAAAGGAAGAAGAGAGATAGGAGATTTGCAAATCAAAGAGTTCTTCTGGCCGAGGAAAAAGAATCAAGAAAATCATCATCTTCATCATCCTCATCCGATTTCGGATCGCATTTACCTAAATTTGTCTTATTGCCAAAGAGGTAGATTATTATTCCTCTTCTCGATAATGATTCTTATAAATCTATTTCGTATAATGATCAAACTGTTATTCAAGGGTTATTGAGAGACCTAAAGATGTCCTTGGTTGCTTATAAACAGCTAGAGACAAAAATTTGACCTTAAAAGATCGATTTAGATTCTAGCCAAAGGTAAGCAGTGATGAACTACTCGAGTCTAAGGAAACATTCAAGGGGAATGTTTACCGCAGCCGAGGCTAGTACATCAGCCACCTTGTCTCGAAAGATTAGAAAATGAATTGAAATCTTTAAAAGACAAATTTGAGATGATCTGTGAGAATGAGTTAATTAAGAGAGACAATGAGAAGCTTGTCTTCAAAATAAGTCAACTTAATAATTCACAATTAGCAATAGATCACATCTTTAGTACTTCTAAAAATCCCATGATAAAACAGGTCTTGGGTATGATAGAAATAATTAATCGATGTTCAAACCTAGGAAATTTGTGAAGGCATCCGAAACCTCAAAAGAGATTAAAATTGGTCCTTGGAAACCACTTAGTCGGTATAAGGATCGCATCCCCGATCTGAAAACTAAAATTCACCGAGAATTCCATATCGACTAAGAGAGCTCCAAGAACTAAGATAAAAAGAAATTCTTATTATAGTCCTTTTGATGGGAGAAGTAGATGTTATCCCACTTTTCCTAAGATCAAGAAAATCACTAAATATGAATACAACAAATTATCATTTAAAAGTGATATAATTGTAGACAGATTTGGTAGATGTATCAAGTCTCGATTTATTATTTGATAATGAGATTTTTGTTTGGTTACCCAAAGTGATTATTGACCTTCAAGGACCCAAGATCACTAGGGTACCTCATACCTAATTTGTTTTATAGGATTCACAGGACTATCACTCAAGGAGGAAATCCTAGCTTCTATATGGTACATAGACAAATGGTCGTTCACAGCATATAACTTGTAACAAGACGCTACTATCAAATTTCCAAATCATTGATGGTCCTAGAGTACTATTTGGAGACAACAATTGTGGACAGACTAAGGGAGTAGGTACTTTGATTATCACAGATGTTCGTATCTCGAGGTATATTTTGTAGAAGGTTTAAAACATAATCGTTATTTGTTTCCCAACTTTGTGATAAAAGTTTTCTTGTCAAATTCTCTAAAGATAAATGTGATATCTTAGATAGTTCCTCGACAAGGTACTTCTAATCGGCTTCGTACATGGTAATGTATGTGGCAAATTTTAATAGTTGTCCCAAAGATACCCGTCTGATAGCTAAGGGTGGAGATGACCTCACTAGCTATGGCACAAGAGGCTTAGTCATCCGAACCTCAAGACTCTTAGTAAGCTAGCTAGAAAGAATCTTGTTAAAGGATTACCCGAGAAATTATGTTCTACCGATACGAAATGTGATGCTTGTCAAAAGTTAAATTACACTCATTTAAAAGTATTAACATCTCATCATCTCGAAAGAGTTTTACAACTTCTTCATCTTGATCTCGTTTGGACTGTTTCACCTCTCGGCTTCAAAGTGGAAGGAAATATACTCTTGTTGTGGTAGATGACTTTTCTAGATACACTTGGGTTATATTTCTTTTCAAGAAAAATGAGACCGTGAACAAGATCCCCGATCTGTTCAAACAGATTCAAAATGAGAAAGGTGTTAATATTGTTAAAATAAGAAGTGATAAGTGGCACCGAATTTTTAAATTCTTGTTTATCTAACTTTTTAAATAAGTGTGGATTTATTCATGAGACATCATCAAAGAACTCCACAACAAAATGGAGTAGTTGAAAGAAGGAATAGAACCTTGAAGGAGGCAGCCAAGAGCATGTTAGCCGAGTATGGACCACTCACAGTTCCGGGTGAAGCCATCAACACACTCTTGTTATACCTGCAATGTGTGCTTGCCGCTTAAAGACAAGGGTAAGACCCCATATGAGATCTCGAAGGGTAAGATACCAAGAATCTCATATTTTCGGCTTTTGGTTGTAAATGCTTCATCCATAACAATGAGAAGTCTAAATTGAGGACCTTTGATGCTAAGGTAGCTGATGGAATGTTTTTGGGATATTCTAACACTTCCAAAGCATTCAGAGTCTTCAACAAGACAACTCTTTGTGTGGAGGAAACTCCTCATGTGGTCTTTGATGAAATGCATTCTTTCTCGAGATAAAATGAATCAGTTACTAATGAACTAGATAAAATTGAGCTATCCAAAACTAAACATAGAACCGTTTATCCGCCTAGTCTTGATTCGTATTCAGATGAAGAAGAATCCCCATCTCGAAAATCAGCAGACAACCCCACTCCAAACTCCATCTCGAGGAGACACCCTTGACATCACCGAACAACCTGTGGTCACAGATGAAGGGGAACATTAGATCGGGTAGAGTCGGATGAGTTGCCTGCGAGTCTCAAGATGAGGATCCTTCTACTCAAATAGGCAAGAGGATAAGAAGTTATCATCCATCTCGACTGCATTATTGGGGACCCATCCAAGAGTGTGCATACACGAACTATGGTTGATTCTCAAAGTCCTGCTCATTTGTTATGTATCACTTCTCGAACCTAAGTCTATTGAGGAGGCTTTATCGTATCCAAATCGGATAAGCTGTCATGCGGGAAGAACTGCATCAGCTTGAAAGGCAAAATGTTTGGGAATTAGTGGAAAGACCCTTACATAGAAAGATTATAGGCACCAAATGGGTGTTTAAAAATAAAGCAGATGAGAACAACATTATTGTTCATAATAAGACAAGATTGGTAGCTCAAGGTTACTCACAGTCGAAGGGATAGACTATGATGAAACCTATGCTCCAGTTGCGATTAGAAGCAATAAGGCCGTTTCTTGGCATTTGCCGCTTATAAATCTTTCAAAGTCTTTCAAATGGATGTCAAGTCTCGCATTCCTAAATGGTGTGTTACTTGAGGAAGTCTATGTGGAACAGCCTCCCGGGTTTAAGATCAATAACAAGGTCTATAAACTCAATAAGGCCCTATATGGACTGAAACAAGCTCCCGTGGCTTGGTATGATACCTTATCCGAATTTGATTTCAAATGGTTTTTCAAAAGGCAAGATAGATAGGACTTTGTTTAGAAAGGAAATAGATGGTAACATCTTGTTGGTTCAAATTAATGTAGATGACATTATTTTTGGTTCACCTAATCTAAATTATGTGAAGAATTCGGTGTTCTCATGAAAAATAGGTTTGAAATGTCAATGATGGGTGAATTAACATATTTTCTAGGCTTGCAGATTAAGCGAGATGAGTAAGGGTATTTTCATACATCGCACTAAATATGCTAAGGACCTGATAGAGAAATTTGGGATGACTACTAGTAGAGAAGTTAAAATACCTATGGCAACTAACTTCTCTATGAACTCGAATGAGCAGGAATACCCACAGATGCAACGGAGTATCATGGGTCGTTGGATCCCTTCTCCATCTCACTTCGCAAGTAGGCCGGACATAACCTTTGCAGCTTGGGGTATGTGCAAGATTCCAGCCTAATCCCAAGAAAACTCATCCGGAGACTGCTAAGAAAATCCTCAAATATCTCAAAGGGACTTTGCATGTTGGGTTATGGTATCCACTGATGACAACTTTGAGCCGGGCAGATATTCGCACTGATTTTGGAGGATGCAAGATTTATAGGAAATCCACTTCAGAACTTGTCAATTCTTAGGCAACAAATTAATTTCTTGGTTATCTAAGAAACAGACATCTATTGCCACCTCCACAATCGAGGCCGAATACATGGCACTGGAAGTTGTTGCTCTCAACTCCTCCGAATTAGTCAACGGCTTAGAGATTATAACATTCAAACATCATTTGTTCCTATTTACTCGTGATAGTAATAGTGCGATAGCCATGACATACAATCTGTTCTGCATTCTAGGTGTAAGCATATAGACATCGACATCACTTCATTAGAGATCATGTAGAAAAGAATGATATTAGAATTGAAAAGATAGCTACGTAATCACAAAGAGCAGATATTCTTACAAAACCTTTAGTTGAGTCTAGATTTAAAGAATTGTGTTTAGAATTAGGATTACTTGATGCATCATTGGCTAATTTTTAATTATCATTGCTTGCATCTGTTATTTGTTTTCCTTATTTCTTTCTTTCCTTTCTTTAAATAAATGTCTAGAAAGAATTATCGACTAGATCTCGAGTCAAAGGACAATCAGTAGCTGATATCATTGATTTCCTTCTTAGGAATCAAGAATCAAGGATTAGTCATATTGACCTTATCTCGACATGATAATTACTTATCCGACATTCGATAATTCAGACTAGGGCACAATAGTCACCGATTTCTTGAAAAACAGATGACTATCTCGCACCCTATCTAATCTACCTCCTACCGATAGTTTTGATGAGTTTGTTTGCGAGAACAGGTGTACCAACTTTGATAGATCAATTTTTAAAACCTCTAATCGAAAATCACCTCCCCTTTGTTTACACATTTCTTGAAAAATATTGTTTTAAAAATAACTTTCCCAAGCTGTTAGTTTTCAAATAATCTTGATGAATTTCTGATTTGAAAATATTGTGTTAAATTAATGGCATTAAATTTTTTGTTTTTCAAAAATAGACTCGGAGGAAATTCTTCATAAATATAAGACAAGGTTACTTTTGACCAAGTCTCGACCAAACCCGATCTGAAAAGGAAACCTTTATGCAAAGAAAGGTATATTTTGGCTTACGTCTGTATACTAATTACCTCTGCATAAAGCAAACCTATTAGCCGTCTAATTCGTAGGATAAATGGTTACTTTTACATAATTCAAGACGCGTTAATGCCACGCGCCTGAATACGAAGCGGTTTTATCGCAGAACCGTTGATATATTTCACGCATCTTCATTAATCAACGGTGAAAAATTATTTCCCGAGATCGTGCCACGTATCATCTTTCTAATTTTCCCTCTCTCTCTTCGTGGTTTAAAAACTTACCTTTCTCTTTTCAAAAATTCACTTTCACAATTCCCCTTCTTCAAATTTACTGCAAAATTTTTCTATCTCTCGAAAATACTCAAATGGCTTCCACTTCTTCTAAAACACCAAAACCCCCACTTATATAACCGCTTTCAAATCCTATTTCAAGATGAATACCGAAACTATCAAGAACAAACTCAAAGTTGAGATGTATGTCGACTTTGAGACTACACGAGATAGAGAATCCAGGAGATTCTGGATTTATTAGAGGCTTCAAGATTACGAGGTTTTTGTTCAATGAAATCAAGCGAGAACAAAACAATGGACCTAATCGGAGCAGAATTTCTGGTCAATGTTGTTTTCTCGAGAGAACGGGTTCGAAACGATATTGAAGGAACAAGGCGAGGATTTTTGATACTACGGCGGATGGAGTGAATCCTTTGAGCTATAAGGAAGATGAATGGGAACAATTGATTGGAGTGTATAGGGTAAGAGTTATTAAGACCAATCAACAAAAATATCGAACCCAAGGGAGAAAGTATGCAAACGAAATTCAAGGATAAGAGTTCTAAATGGCTAAAGTTGCAACAAACTCTTGAACTAAATCACTACAAATTGCAAGAAATTAAATGGCAAGATTATGCAAACAATTTATCAAACACTTAGAATGCAAGATCAATTAGACTAAAATCAATGAGGGAATAGGGTGCAAGGGATAATCTCCATCAAGGAATCCATGATTAACAAGCTATGATTGTATCCAAATGCAAATCAATCAAATTAGAAGGCATAAACCATCATGAAATTAATCACTCCATTAATATCACAATGCCTAATGTGAGTATCCTTAGTTCTTCCCATCTCTCAATGTAGAAGTCCCCAATTCATACAATCATGCAAAATTGAAACCCGATTAACACCTAATCACGTTAGCTCAACTCTCGCCTATTGCTAGGGTGATCAACCATTAATCAAAAGAGACAATTTTTCATGAAGCACAATTAAAAATCACAATTAGGAAGCAATCTAATTCAATTGATCACAATTATCAACAATCATAGCATGAGGCAATCACTTCATCCCTAATTTCAATTATCCCAAGCACAAAGCTATTAGCCCATGGTGCTACAAGCAAAAACCATGGCTAGAAAATCTAAGAAAGCAATTGAAAATCTAATCACTACAAGCAATGAATTAAAGAGATCAAAGGGTAAGAACATCACCAATTAAGCTTCAATAGGCAAAAATAAGAATGATTAATCTTGTACAATGCTTCAATTCAACTTCACTTCTTCTCAATTCTCAGCTGCAAACTTCAATTACAATCCACCAATCTACTAATCTAATGAAATGAATGTGGAATCTATCTCAATTCTAACAATCTAATGCAATTACAAGTAAATTCAAGCTACAAAATGTAAAATTCGCTCAAAGAAACTCCTAGAAAGCGCTCTGAATTGCTAGAATCAACTCCTCCTCTGTTTTGGCTTCCAATGACTTAAAACTGAAATTTTCGGTTTTGGGCACTCCTCGAGTCGAGCTTCGTGCCCTCGAGTCGAGGCCTAAAAGTCGCTAACACGTTTCTTTAAAAATCTCTCTTGCCTCGAGTCGAGGCTTCGCCTCGAGTTGAGCTTCCGCATTTTCATCTCCCTCGACTCGAGGCTCCTCCCTCGAGTCGAGCTCGCCGACTTTTTGAAATTATTTCCCTCCAAAGCATGAACCTCGAGTCGAGGTTCCAGGCACCCTCGACTCCAACTCGAGACCAGGGCATTTTTATAGAGAAGGGCTCGGGCCCGACCCCGTTATCCCGTATGTTCGTCTTTTCATTCTAAGAATACCGGTACTCTCGGTTTGGCAAAATTCCACCGATTTACCTGCAAAACGGGCGAAATACATCAAAACCTCTCAAAGTAATACTTTTTAGGCAAAAGAGTGATACTTTTCACATTTAGGCACAAAAATCATACTTTAGCTCACTTTTTGCACTAAAAATAGCCCTAAAAACATGTATCAATTCACTCCAATCAACAATCATTCGACATTTTTGCAAGAGTGACTTACAGAGGAACTCGGAGGGATCTCAAGAAGAATCTTCTTAGGAGGAAATATAGATTCTTGATGACGATTGTTACTAAATCCGTATTAGGAGATCGAGTTCTCATGATGGTGTAACAAAGTTCGAATTGTGTTGTATGAGGGCGATTTTTATGGAATCGGGGTGGATTGGGTGGATTTCTTGTTTAGAAGGTTTAAAGAAAAAAAAAGGTGAGATTGGTGTATAATTCGGATGAGGGTGATTGGACCGCCACCACCGTGAGTCTGTTTAACAAAATTACAGTACTCATAGAAGGGCTGAATAAGAGGATGGAGACGAAAGAAGGCTGGAAAAAGTATTCGAAGCGAAAGGGATTGCCGACTAAGAATGAAAAGATTGGTGGTTTGCCGATTCGACGATGAGTCGACGAGGCTCGTGAACAGAGAAACCAGCAGCAGTGCGGTAGGCCAAAGACAAACAGTGGGGACAAGGAGTGGAGGTACTGCCGAGGTACTCAGCACTGAGGTACCCGATGTACCGGCACTGAGGGGCAAGCAGTGGGAGACAGTTGTGGAACCAGAGGTCATAGTAATCGAGGAAACTAGACTCAAGTTCCTCTCCAAAGGAGGACAAGGAGGAGACTGGTAAAAGCTACAGAGGTGAGGACGGCAGAGAGTCATCTGCAGCCTCCTTCAAGCTTGTTACGTAAGAAGTCATTACGCCGGAGATAGCGCAGCAGAGGCCGAGGCAGATGTCTGGAGGAGCCCAGCTCGAAAGAACAGATATCCGCCGAAAAGCAAGTCTCAGCAGTACATCCTCAAACATCTCCTCTTCTCGATAAATCCCCATCCCACCTAGGCGATGAAGAGGTGTCCTGTGCTAGCACCTCCAAGCCTCTTGAACAACCTACACCCATATTAGTCCAAACACAAATCACCTCAACCCAACCATCTATCACCCCACCTTCGACTTCATCTCCTCAACAATCCCCACCTCCTCAACAAACACTTTCAGAAATTCCTCCCACGTTTTCCCAAACTTTTGATTTTCTAGACTTTCTCTCTACCAAATATCCCACTCCCTCTCCCCAAATAAGTCTAATACACACTCCCAAACCTGACGGATCTATGGGAAGCTTCAAATTTCCCTACGATCCGAAGCCCGTAAGAGGTTGGTGGAACTCATTCCCGAACTTCGGTTTAACTCTGAAGTAATGAAGGAATCAGTAGAGATTTGGCTGGTTCACCGGCTAAGGACGGAGTGACTTGGAGGAGATGAGCTTGTTTTCTTTGAAGAGGTCGGGCCGAGAACCTAGTCTCCCCGGGAAAGAACAGGGTTGGAGTCTGCAGGATTCACCTCTATATCATCCATCTTGTCTCAAGAGCAGCTCCTCAATCATGTTCGAGGTCGTCTTGGTTTGCCGGATACCTCACCTGTCGCTCCTCCCAAAGCAGCCCAGATTCACCTTCTCCTCTATCCTGAATCAGTGGAGAAGCGAATCGAAGACAAGTTCACTCGGATGCTTACATCAAAGACGGCAGACATTGTGGACTCTGTCGGCATTACTATGGAAGAAATGCTCAAAGCATCCGAGGTAAACTTCTTATCCACTATTTCAGATTCTCGTTAAAATTTCATTGAAAGAAGAAGTTGTTGAGGTAATGAAAGAGGTTGGTGAGCCGAGAAGTCGAGTACAAGCCGATAATCAAATCTTTGCCGATGAGATTCTGCGAAATCGAGACCACAACTTCCACCTATTTTACTCGTTTTCAAGGAGCAACTATTGTTAGATCAAGATTGTTTTGATGAGTTAAAAGATTAATTCATTTGAGCAGATAACTTGGTGCGAAGCAGTGGAGACCGAGTTCTAGTCCTAAGCCGATCGACTAGGTCAAGGATAGTTCAAGTCACCAAGACTAGGAATCACAAGTCATCCGGAGACAAGCTCGAGTCTAGTCGTCTACGGGAGACAAGTATGAAGAGCTCGAGACGAGGTCAAGACAAGCTAAGTAGAATAAGAAAGACAAGTCTTCACCAAGTCACCGCAGATGAGTAGATTAAAATCACCGAGGAACAAACGGTTTTCAAGATTAAGTTTGTTAAAGTAGCTCGATTTGTTAGAACTAACTAACAAACTAACCTGTCTTTTCGGACTTATAAATAGGTCTAGGCACCTCTTTTCACATACTTTTTCACCGAACATTTTTCACATAGAATTCACAAGTTTTCAATTTATCGATTTCTTCATAGAATTTTCTAAGTGTTTATAGAACACTTCACTTCACATCTTCAAAATACACTTCTTATTCCTAGAGTTAGATTTCGAAGTTTGATTAGCATTTTTGAAGAGTTGAAGATCAAGTTGTAAGTTGTAAAGATTGTAAAGTAAGTAAGTAAGCAGCTAGTGGAGACCCTTCTTCAAAGTTTGGAGAAGGAGAGTGGATGTAGGATTGTTATAATCCGAACCACTATAAAATCAGTGTTCTTTCTTGCTTTCATTTATCTTTCTTCAAGTTACAATTTAGTGTTCAAAGTTTAATTTGATTGAAATTAAGATCTGAATATCAGTTGTTGCTTTTGATCTTATTAAAAGTTGAGATTAATATTAAATTCATTTGTGCACATTCGGTACTTTGAATATATTTTAAAAGATTTGAAAAATCTGAAAAATCTATTCAACCCCCTTCTAGATTTTTCCTAGAAGGTGATACTGCTTTACCTAATCTACTCAACTAATCGGGACCAACAAGTGGTATCGGAGCGGTGTTAAGCTGTTTTGATATTGATTTTAGGTCTTAAATAAGATTCTAAATTATCTTGATTTTCTTCATTCTCTTATTTGCTACTAACGGTGCTACTAATTAGTTTGTGGAGTATTTTGTTTCTTTATCTCATCATGTCATCGGGAAAAAGCAAGAAGTCTAGGAATCTTCCTGAATTCTCTATTGAAGATTATGATTATTGGAAATTTAGGATGGAGAATCACCTAAAGGCCATTCATGATAGGATGGAAGAGGTTCTTGAAGAGGGACCTATAAAATTTTATCATGGAGGCACTAGCAGGAGCCGAGTCACCGGAACCGAGGACCGAGACAAGAGAAAAAGAGTTACGAATTGACAAATGATGAAAGAAAGATCCACAATCTTGACCAAGTGGCTCGAACTGAAATCATTGAGACTCTAAGTAAAGATTGGATAGAGAAGGTTAATAGATGCAAAGCGCCAAAGAAATGTGGCGAGACTCTAGCAAATGTATGTGAAGGATCTCGAACAAATTAAAGAGAACAAGTCATGATCGATCTTTCATGCATTTGAAACATTCAAAATGAAGGAAAATGAGTCGTGGATCGGTTAGATGTAAGGTTGACTAATCTCCTCAACAAAGCGGTGACCTTGGAAAGAATTATACGAGAAAAGGAGATTAATAACAAGATTACTGAGATCATTAACCAAGAGATGGAGGGAGAAATCCAATATCCTTAAAGCTACTCAAGATTTATCTTCTATTACTCACCATACTTTATTTTCTCATCTTAAAGCTCTAGAATATGATATTCAAATAGAAGACGAGGAGGATGAGATGGAGTCAAGCACCTCATCCAAGTCTGTTGCCTTTGTCAAGCAAAGAAGACAAGGTGTCAACAGAGTCAGTAGGAGGCGATCTATCTTTGAAGGAGCGAGATGGCTCTGCTCACCAAAAAGGTATGGTAAATTGAGAATGAAGTATAAAAGAAATAAATTGAGATTTGCAGGAAAGGATAAATCAAGATCCAGATCGGTGAAGAAAGGAAGATGAATCTACAGATGATGATAAAAGCGAGGAGCCGAGACAAGAAGGTACAGATCACCTGTCGAAGAAATCCTTCCAGCCCTAGATCGGGACAGAGTGATACCTGCTACACATGCAACAAGCCGGGACACTTCACCTACGACTGTCCTCAATCGACTCCTAAAGAAAGGGAGGAGAAAAGGAAAAAGAGAGAAGGTTTGTAGATCAAAGGGCTTTATTGGCTGAAGAAAAGGAGCCAAAGAAATCATCATCATCATCATCATCATCCTCATCCGATTTCGGATCGGATGATGAAATATGTCTCATGGCTAAAGAGGTAATCTACTATTCATCTTCTCGATAATGATTCATGTCGATCTGCATCCGATCATGACCAAACTGTTATTCATGAATTATTGGGAGATTTAAAGACATCTCTCGGCTGCTTATAAACAGCTAGAGACGAGAGAATTTGGCTTTAAAGGATCAAATTCAAATTCTAATTAAATGCAAGCGGTGATGAAGCTGCTTCGTAAACTAAGGAAACATTCAAGGGGGAATGTTTTCCCAGTGCCGAGGCTAGTACATCACCACTTACCTAAAAGATTAGAAAATGAATTGAAAACTTTAAAAGACAAATTTGAAGTAGTTTGTGCTGAAAATGAATCAATTAAGAAAGACAATGAGAAGTTAGTCTTCAAAATTAGTCAACTTAATAATTCACAATCAGCAATAGATCATATCTTTAATACATCTCAAAAATCCCATGACAAAACAGTCTTGGTTATGATAGAAATAATAAATCGGATGTACAAAAACCTAGGAAATTTGTGAAAGCATCCGATCAATCAAAAGAGGTTAAAATTGGTCCTTGGAAACCAATTAGTCAAGTAAGGATCGCATCTCTCGGCTTGAAAACAAAAATTCAAATTGAGGACTCCTTATCGTACTAGGAGAAACCCAAGAACCAAAATAAGAAGAAATTCTTATTATAATCCTTTTGATGGAAGAAGCGAGATGTTATCCCACATTTCCTAAGTTTAGGAAAATTACTCAATCTGAATACAACAAGTTATCCTTCTAAAGTGATACAATTGTAGGCAGATTTGGTAGAAAGACCAAGTCTGATTTATTGTTTGGAGATGAGATTTTATTTGGTTACCTAAAGTGATACTTGACCTTCAAGGACCCAAGATCACTAGGGTACCTTACAACCGATCTGCTTTTTCAGATTCACAGGATCATCACTCAAGGAAGAGATCTTAGCTTCAATATGGTACATTGATAGTGGTTGTTCACAACACATGACCCATAACAAGAGGTTGCTATCAAATTTCCAAAGCATTGATGGTCCAAGAGTCTTATTTGGTGACAATAATTGTGGTCGGACTAAAGGTGTAGGTACTACGATTATCAAGGATATTCGTATCTCAAGTATATTTTGTTGAAGGCTTGAAACATAATCATTATCTGTTTCCCAGCTTTGTGATAAAGGTTTTCTTGTCAAATTTTCAAGGGATAAATGTGATATTTTAGATAATCCCTCGGATAAGGTACTTTTAACTTGTTGAATCAAGAAGTTTTGATGAGTTAAAAGAAGCGGCTCGGTGATCAGACGACACGAAGAACTGACTAAGTTTAAGCTAGGTGATCGAGGACGGGGTCGAGAACCAATCTAATCACCGAGATCTAGTCATCTGCAGGAGATAAACATGAAGAGATCGAGACGAGGTCAAGATAAGCCGAGTAGAATAAGAAAGGCGAATCTTCACCAAGTCACCGGCAGATGAGGAGAGCAAGGACAAGTGAGGACTAGCAGCTTTTCAAGATTAAGTTTGTTAAAGTATTTTCAGTTTGTTAGAACTAACTAACAAACTAAGCTGTCTTTTCAGACTTATAAATAGGTCTAGGCACTTCATTTTCTGAGAACACGATTACGAACACATTATACACGAGAATTTACAAGTTACTTTTCCAGAAATTTATTCTCTCAAATCACAAGTTTTCAAATCATAAGATTTCTTCATAGAATTTTTCAAGTGTTTATAGAACACTTCACTTCACATTTTCAAAAACACATCTTATTCTTAGAGTTAGATTTCTAAGTTTGATTAGAATTTTTGAAGAGTTGAAGATCAAGTTGTAATTTGTAAAGATTGTAAAGTAAGTAAGTAAGCGGCTAGTGGAGACCCTTCTTCAAAGTTTGGAGAAGGAGAGTGGATGTAGGATTGTTATAATCCGAACCACTATAAAATCTCGGTGTTCTTTATCGCTTTCATTTATCTTTCTGTTCAAATTACAATTTATTGTTCAAAGTTAATTTGAGAATCGAAGCTAAAATCGAATATCGGTGTTGCTTTTGATCTTGTTGAAAGTTGAGTTTAAAATTGTTTTCCATTGTGATTAATCGATACTTTGAATTGATTTTGGAAAGATTCGAAAAATCTACAAAATCTATTCAAACCCCCTTTCTAGATTTGGTTCTAGAAGGCTAACTCAAGGTTTTTAATCAACTCAACATTCCGGGACCAATAAGTGGTATCGGAGCGGTGTTAAGTCGTTTACGATATTGATTTTAGGTCTTAAATAAGATTCTCAAATTATCTTGATTTTCTTCATTTTCTTCTTTGCTACTAACGGTGCTACTAATTAGTTTGTGGAGTATTTTGTTTTTTTGTTTCATCATGTCATCTGGGGAAAAACAAGAAGTCTAGGAATCTTCCTGAATTCTCTATTGAAGATTATGATTACTTGGAAATTTAGGATGGAGAATCACTTAAAAGCCATTCATGATAGGATGGAAGAGGTTCTTGAAGAGGGGCCTATAAAATTTTATCATGGAGGCACCAAGATCGAGCCGAATCAACCGAATCCGAGGACTGCAGACAAGAAAAGAAGAGTTACGAGTTGACAAATGATGAAAGAAAGGTCCATAATCTTGATCAAGTAGCTCGAACCGAGATCATTGAGACTCTAAGTAATGATTGGATTGAAAAGGTTAAAAGATGCAAGACTCGCCAAGGAAATGTGGGAAACACTTGTGGAATATGTGAAGGATCGGATCGAGTTAAAGAAAACAAATTGCGATGCATTTTACATATTTTTGATACTTTCAAGATGAAAGAAGGAGAGTACATTGATCAATTTGGATGTTAGATTAACTAATCTTCTAAACAAGGCAAGGCGATTTGGGAAAAACATATACGAGAGAAAGAAATCAACAATAAAGTGTTGAGAACATTGAGCAAAAGATGGAGAGAGAAAGCTAACATTCTGAAAGCCACTCAAAATCTATCTTCAATTTCTCACCACACTTTGTTCTCATCTGAAGGCTTTAGAGTATGACATCCAAATCGAAGATGAGGAAGATGAAGCAGAATCTTCAACATCCGGAAAGATCAAAGCATTTGTTCATCAAGATGAATCTGAAAAGATCTCTAAAGCATCTAATTTGTCCATAAAAGAAGAAATGACTCTTTTGTTAAAAAGGTATGAAAGATTGAAGATGAATTACAAAAGAAACAAGAGAGAGAGTTTAGGTCGGAAGGAACTATAGATCGACGAGGTGGATGAAAAGAGTTCGAGACAATGATAGAAAGAAGGATCAGTCCAAGAAGTCATAAGTCACCTATCGACGAGGAGATAGTAGTCCAAAAAGCAGACGAGAGGAGATATATGTTATACATGCAACAAGCCTGGTCACTACAGCTATGATTGTCCTCAACTCACTCCCAGAGAGAGAAGAAAAGAGGAAGAAAAGAGATAGAAGGTATGCGACAGAGAGCTCTCCTAGGCGAGAAAGAAGAAGCTCGTGAGATATCATCATCCTCATCCTCATCTGATTTTGGAGTCGATGATGATATATGTCTAATGGCTAAAGAGGTACATTACTATTCATCATCGAGATAATGACTGTGATACCTTATCTGGCCATCCCAGTCTTATTGATAAACTTTTGAAAGATTTGGAGGCTGCTCTATCTGCTTATAAACAGATAGAGACTGAAAATCTTAATTTAAAGGATCAAATTTCTGATCTAACTAAGGTCAATCAAACTAAGAAAAGTGAGAAACCAGATTTGTACATTCAAGGGGGAATGTAAGGCGAGATGATCACCAGTACCTTGTTTGATAAGACAGATAAGTTAGAATAGGAATTGAGTTCTTTAAAAATAAAATTTTCAAATATCTATTACTGAGAATTGAGTTCAATATGTCACAAAAGTCTAGTGATAAAAGCTGGATTAGGCTTTGATAGGAATAAGAAAAATGATCCTATAAAACCTAGAGTTTTTGTCAAAGCAACTAATCCTAAGGTAGAAACTTTATTCAGTCCTGAAACCAAAGGAATTAATTACCTCATCCGATACTTCAAAAGAAAAACCCACGAGGAGAGTAACTCCTAAGGCTAAACCTATAACTAAATCAAAGATCTATCCTAGGTATAATAGCTTTGATGGAAAAAGCAAATCATATCCATTCTTACCAAGATTCAAGATAATTTCAAAAGATCGATTAAATAAGATTGATCTTGAAAGTCTTATCTTAGTAGATAGATATGGATGTAAGCTTCAATCTATGGTTTTAAGGAACATTGATATTTTTATCTGGATTCCTAAAAATCAACTTAACATGAAAGGACCCAAAGCACAAAGGGTACCTAAGCAATAAATTTGTGATTGCAGGAAGATAAGAAGATAGTTGATAGAGGAGACATTCTTGAGGTCATCTGGTACATTGATAGTGGCTGTTCCAAGCACATGACCTATGAAAGACGACTTCTCTCTAACTATCAAACCATTGATGGACCAAGAGTGATGTTTGGAGAAAACAACTATGGACTTACTAAAGGTGTAGGAACACTAATGATTGGAGATGTTCAAGTTCAAGAAGTTTACTACGTGGAAGGATTGAAGCATAATCTACTATCTGTTTCACAATTTTGTGATAAAGGGTTTTGTGTCAAATTTACTCATAATGCATGCTATGTATTAGATGGTTTAAATGAAAATATTCTATTGGCTGGAGTTAGACAAGGTAACATTTATGTTGCTAATTTCAAAAGTTGTCCTAAAGATACTTGTCTTGTTGCTAAGAGTTCGGATGACTTAAGTTGGGTGTAGCATGCACGACTTGGTCACTTAAACTTCAAAACTCTTAACAAAATAGCAAGGAAATCTTTAGTTAAAGGACTCCACGATAAAGTATTTTCAAAGAACCATGTATGTGTTTCTTGTCAAAAAGGAAAAGCGAGACCAAAGCTTCTTTCAAAACAATAAGTAGTCCTTCTTGAAAGGATTGGAACTTCTTCATATGGATCTGTTTGGTCCAATAACTCCTCTCAGCTTTAGTGGAAGAAAATATACCTTAGTAATTGTTGATGACTTTTCAAGATTTACTTGGGTTATTTTCTTGTACAAAAAGAATGAGACTATGACCAAGATTCCGAATTTCTTAAAAAGATTCAAAATGAAAAGGGATTAAATATTGTTAAAATTAGAAGTGATAAAGGTCTTTGAATTCCTAAATAAATTGATTTCTAACTCTTTGCATTGAGAATGACATAGCTCAGAAACATCTGCGGCAAGGACTCCACAACAAAATGGAGTTGTTGAGAGAAGAAACGAGAACCTTGAAAGAGGCGGCTAGAACAATGTTATCCTGAATTCAACACTCCACACGAGTTTTGGGCGAAGTTGTCAATACTGACTGCTATGTTCAAAATAGAAGTCTGATTGTCAAGGATATGTGTAAAACTCTCTATGAAATTTGGAAGGGAAGATCTCCCAAAATTTCATATTTTCATATATTTGGTTGTAAATGTTTCATACACAACAATGGGAAATCTCAATTAAAAACTTTTGATGCCAAGATAGCGGATGGGATATTCTTGGGATACTCATCTATATCAAAGGCATATAGAGTTTTTAATAAAACAACCTTGTGTGTAGAAGAAACACCCCATGTGGTATTTGATGAAACTTCTCTTGAGTATGATAAGGCAGGGGACATCACAAAGATATCGGATGATCTGGATCGAGATGACTATTAAATGATCAACCATAAAATTCTACAATCAAGAATCGATTCAGATGAAGAGGAAGAATCGAGACAAAGGAAAGGAACACGAAAGAACTTCCTCAACAGTGATCTACCAACCGATCGGGCGACCAACGACACATCGGTGATCGGGTAGAGTTATCGAAGGTAACATAGAATCATCTGAAATAAATAGTTCGGACAAGACACCATCCTTTGTGAAAGATAATGGTAAGAAAGTAATGTCGTATCACCCGGTGAGCGAGATAATTGGAGATTTAGACTGCGTGTCCAGGCGAGGACTCAACTAAATCAAGATTGTATGTTCAGTTGCTATGTGTCATTACTTGAACCTAAATCAAACGAAGCTCTAACCGATTCCAAGCGGATTAATGCCATGCAAGAAGAACTAAATCAATTTCACAGACAAGATGTGTGGGAGCTTGTGGAAAGGCCTCATCATCAAAAGGTCATTGGAACTAAATGGGTCTTTAAAAACAAAAAGGATGAAAACAATATTGTGGTTAGAAATAAGGCCAGACTAGTTGCTCAAGGTTATTCACAATCGAGGGCATTGATTATGATGAAACCTTTGCACCTAGCTCGACCGAAGCCATAAGATTGTTTTTAGACTATCCGCTTTTAAAAGATTCATAGTTTTTCAAATGGATGTTAAGTCGGCATTTCTTAATGGAATCTTAGCTGAAGAAGTTTATGTAGAGCAATGATTGGAGTGTATAGGGTAAGAGTTATTAAGACCAATCAACAAAATATCGAACCCAAGGGAAAAAGTATGCACATGAGGTCATAGAAATACAAGTTATTAGTGACTAGAGTTGCAACAATAGTTTGGAACAAAAACAACAAAAACACAAGAAAAATTACAAAACAACAAGGAGCAAGCAATTGATCGAACACTTAGAATGCAATAACAAAAACAACACTTAAATGGTGGGATAGAGGTGCTAGGATTAACATCCATCAATGAATCATCAATCAACAAGCTACAATTGAATCAAATTGCAAATCAACTAAGATAGAAAGCATAAACCATCATGAAATTAATCACTCCATTAAAATCACAATGCCTAATGTGAGTATCCTTAGTCTTTCCCATCTCTCAATGTAGAAATCCCCAATTCATACAATCATGTAAAATTGAAACTCGATTAACACCTAATCACGTTAGCTCAACTCTCGCCTATTGCTAGGGTGATTAACCATTAATCTAAAGAGACAATCTTACACAAAGCACAATGAAGAATCACAATTAGGAAACAAACTAATGTGAGTATCCTTAGTGCAACTAATCTCTCGATTCCGAAGCACCCAATCCACACATTCATACACAATTATCACCCGATTAATACCGGATCACGTTAGCACAACTCTCGTCTATAGCTAGGGTGATCAAACACTAATCTAAAGAGATAATTATGCATGAATCACAAATGAGAATCACAATTAGTAAGCAATCTACTCAATTAATCTCCAATCATCAACAATTATAGCATCATCAATCAATTCATCATCAATTTCAATTAACCCAAGCACAAGAGAGTTAGCCCATGGTGAAATCCATGGGAAGAAGATAGAATTGATCAAACACAAAGCAAATCACAACAAATAAGAAATTAAAGAGACAAAAGAGGAAAAACATCACCAAATGATCTTCAATCAACAAAAATAGGAATGCTTGAGTCTTCAACACCAATCTCCAAATGCAATACAAGCTTGAATTGAAAGGATTACACTGATCAAATGCTAATCTATGGCTAATCTACCAACAATCAATTGAAATCTAATCCTAAATCTAACTTCTAATCTAATCTAAGAAGGAAATTGGCTTGGGGCTTGAGAAATCGCCCCAAAACCGCTACTAACCACTACTATGAACTCTTCTTTTCAGTCCTCCCGAAATGCCCCGCTTCTCCTCTTTAAATAACGAAATTTGGAAAATTCTCCCCCTCGAGTCGAGGGTCAGGCCTCGACTCGAGGCTTCGCAAAATCCTCTCCCTCGACTCGAGGTCATGCCTCAGTCGAGGCTGCTGCCTTTTCCAATTTTTGCCTTTCTCTGCACGGCCCTCGACTCGAGGCTCTTGCTCCTCGACCGAGCTCGAGTTCGTGGCACTTTTCTCGCATGGGGCTTCGGCCCCGACCTGCTTTTCGTCCCGGATGTCCGTCTCTTCATTCTAAGCCTAATGGTACTCTCGGTTTGGCAAAATTCCACCGAATTACCTGCAAAATGGACGAAAAACATCAAAATCTCACACATTATACTTTTTAGGCAAAAGAGTGATACTTTTCACATTTAGGCACAAAAACTAACACTTTAGCTCACTTTTTGCACTAAAAATAGCCCTAAAAACATGTATCAATTCACTCCAATCATACCCCCAAACTTGAATTGTTGCTCGTCCTCGAGCAACGTAGAAACTAAGAACAAAGGAGTGAATTGATTGCAATTATGTCACATGGCACCATAGACAAAAATAAGACAATCGAACTCATCAATGAACATAAGTATCAATGCAACTTTCCACTAGCAATCAAGACAAATCATGCTCAAACAAATGCTCAATCAAATACTCAACACATTGCTCCTTCCATGGAGTGTTTCACTCTTCACTCAAGTGTATCAAGGTTTAAAGCACTCAATCATCAAATTCACAAATAAGTACACCATATGCTTGCCACAAGACTTAATCTCAATCAAAATCACTTATGATCAATCAAGAATCAAAGAGGTCTTTCTTCTAGGTTGTAATGTAGGCTCTTTGGAAAGGTGGGATATTTATGGATAAGAGTGACTAAGTAGTAGAGACTTGAATGTAAACTAATCCATACAATGCACATCTCTTCACTTTCATCTAGCAACACTCTTCCTTTTGAACTTCAAGGATCAATCCACCATTCACTTGAGCTTTCTCTTTTTAAGCTCACAAATTGAATCTTTCTTTTCATTTCATTTTCTTCACAATTCAATCTTTCACAACCTTTCTTTTCTTTCATGTTTCATTCATCACTTAGCTCATCATCTTCCCACACTTAGCAATCAAATCACCATTATTAGCCAACATTCAAGCTCTACTAAGCCTAGGACAAGAAAGACTCATACAAATAGGCTAAATGGTTTCAATTTCACTTGGCTTGCCAAAGAATAAGGATCATAAGGCTCAACATGGCTCACTAAGGAAATCAAATGTATTTGGTAGGAAAGTATTTGGCAAAGTGACTCATCATTTCAAACATGGCCTCTTATCATTTTCAAGACATCACTCAAAGATCAATATCAACAAGTCTAGTGGCAAGTTCTAGCATACAAATCATGAATGATGCACTCACAAAGGATCAAATCAACCGTATAAGATGTACGATTATTAAGGCACAAAAGCTCACGGGCTTAAATTGAGCAATGAATCAAGTATTTTCAATCACATTCATCTTCACATAATTAATCAAGCAACTAGCATCAAGCTACACATCTACTCATGATCATAACAAATTCAAACTAGTCTTGCAAATCAACTCAAATGCTCATGTACATAACCTCAAACATACTCACTACCACATGAATGATACTAAAAATATATCAATTAATCCACTATTAAGCTCAAAATCAATAAGTCTCAAAAGCCTAAGAATAAGGAATCTAAAGAAATCATCAAGGAATAATCATCAATAGACCATCAAACTCAATAAGATCAAGATAATAACAACCATCAATAAAATCATCCAAAAATCCTAAACCAATCATAACAATCATCAAGTCAAGAGTATAAGCATCATCAAAAGTACAAAGGAAAACAAGAATATCAGAATCTAAAGAACAACAAGAAGAGGGAATGAGGAATAGGGGATAGCCCTAATAGTCGGACGGCGGCGGTGGAGGAGGGTAGTGTCTCGGCCCGAAGTTCCACGAGCTCATCTGCTGGAGGAGTGCATACATGTCATGCCGAGTCTTCGAGAGACTCCTCCTGCATCCTCCGAGTCTCTTCATTAAATCTGCGGGACTCCTCAAGCATCCGGTACATCTCATCCTGCCGGGTCGAGACTCTCTATATGCATCCTCTCGACTGCGCCCACATCTCCTCCGTCGAGAACCCACGGCCTCGAGATGAACTCCCCGCCTCGTACTCTCTACTCCTCATCTCGTCCTGCCCGGTACATGTTAATCTCGGCTGGTAATCCTCGTCCATCTGTCTTGGCGGCTCCTCTTGCTCCGGCTCCTCATCATCCTCATCCTCGAATCATAATCTCCGATCTCTACCTCTACTCCTTCTGCGGCTCCATCACCCCGATCATCATCGAACCCGATTTGCTGACCCCCATCGTCATCATCAACCTCTCTAAGCACATCCCCATGCTCTCTAGTGTAAGCGTCTATCGCCTCGGTATGGCCAGCGTGACCACATACGCAGATTGATAGTCACAAATGCCTCGAGATCCGAAAAGCGCCGTCAACCTCTTATTAGGTAGAGGAATCGGCCACCATGATGCTTCTTTGTAGGCACCACGTCCTACCGATGCGGTCTAGCGTCCTCATGCGCCGCATGGTATCAAGAGTAAGGTCGGGGCCCTCCACCTCACGAGGTTATGCGTCGGAATCCCAAAATGCTCGCCGATCAATGTAATCATGCCACCGAAATTAATCTTCTTGAACTTCGTGCTAGTGGCTCTCTCAAATAAATAGCAAAGATAGGCAACCGCATTAAATCGACTCCATGTAAGAAGCACCAAATGACGTACTGACTCCTCGAATACCACGGCTCCTCCCTCGATCTCGCGAATATGGTACCCGCGAGAATCTTCTCAAGATATCGAATGACCGGGTTCGGATATGTGTGCTCTTAGACTTCCCGGAACAAAATCGGGCTGATTAGGAGCCCCAGAATCGAAATCCTCCTCCAAAAGCGCAGCATTATACTCCTTCCCGATGTTCAACAGGTGATCGATCGAGTGCATGTAGGTGCTCCAATAATCTCGTTGACCTCGTCCAGTCAACGAGTACTCATACCCCATGAGCTCAAATGTAATACTCCTCGGGAATTTGGCCCTCCTGGCCTTATCAACTCTCACCGTGCACGGGAACTCGAGAGTGAGTCCGATATATTTCCTAGGCCTCTTCATCAAGAAACTCCCCATCCCAACTTGCTCAAATAAGCGAGGAATATCCTCCTCGATCCCCATCGATATCATGCAATCTTGGTCCACTAGTCTAGTCTTGACCACCCGGTTATAGAGCTCGAGAATATAACTCAATATGAGTCCTCCATGGTGATCATCCCACTGAATTCCGAGCTCGGTGGGTGTCCCGTGTGCACGTCGGATGGCGGCTTCTTTCTCGCGAATCTCCGCCTCGGAGAGGTTATGTCATCGGCCCCTCTAGACATTGTTCCTGCAAAACATTCCCAAAAGCAAAAATCAATACCAACAAATACAATACGAGCTCGAGAAAAATATCAATCATACCATGAACGAGTCAACAATCAATAATCATCTCAAATGAACAAAATCCCTAGTAACTAGCAATAAAGCCTCAACAATGGTCAATGAGTCAACTAAACAAATCTATCCAATAGAAGTGCTCAAAATAATCCTCAAACATGTATATACTTACTAACATGGCCTCACAATTAATTCTCAAGTAGGCTCAACAAGTAATCATGCAAATAAGCTCAATAAAATTCCAAAAATCATAAGCCAATTAGCAAGTAATTCAACAAATATGCATCAACAAATCATACACTTCTATCAACACCATAATTCAACTTGACCAAATGATCCCAACAATTATACTAGGAATTCCTACAAATGCCATAATTCACAATTCCAATCCCAATTCACAAATAAACGAGCACAATATCAAATTCAATCCTAAACATGCTCCTATTCTCATCAACGATCCAAATATACTCATACAAGGCTCCAAATCATCCACAATAATCATGCATCTCAAGTGCCTATCAAAATGCCCAAATGAAATATTCCAAATTCAAGACTTCAAGCACAACTCATAACACCCATGCAATAATCATAATATATCAACGAAATTAAAGCCAAGAAGAGTAGAAATTACGTACCTTGTTTGTGAATTTGGCCCAAAAACGGACTTGGAAAACACCCACTCTATTTCAACCAAAAATCCCCAAATTTGATTCCAAAACCCTCAAGATCCTATCTTTATGCAATGTATATGATAAAATGATGAAAGGATGGTGATTTTACGGTGAAATCGACGCAAAAACCGTCGGAAATAGTTGGGGAACTGGGCTGGAATGGCGCTCTCAAACCCTCGACTCGGGGTTACTGCTATGGCCCAGTACTGCGTATTTAAAAAAACACGCACCTCGAGTCGAGGTCAGGCCTCGACTCGAGGATTCAAAAATTTCGACTGCCTCGACTCGAGGTATCACGCACGACTCGAGGGACTTAACAAACTGACCCCCTCGACTCGAGGTGGCACCCTCGACTCGAGGAATGTGTAAAACTCTGAATTTTTGACTAAGTGTAAATCCCTCGACCGGGGCCATGCACTCTCGACCACAGGTCGAGTCCAGAAATTTTTACGATTCCAGGCCCCGATCCGACCCCGAAACTCCTAAAAATGACCTTTATACCCCTAACGAACCCAAATATGCAAGAAATTACCGTTTTGGTCCCTCGATTTAAGCCCGGTCGCTCATTCGATCGAGGAGACCGGGTTCTCTTCCTTTTGCTCATTTTCACCAACTTTTAAGCTCTCCTTTCCTTCTCGATTCCTCGATTCCTTTGCAAATTCGATCCTTTCCAATCCTCATAGTGAGTATACCTACACACGGGCAAAACAATTCATCAAAATCATCACTAAGAGATGCATTTCTACCTTAAATGACACACACCCCCAAACTTGAATGAAGTCATGCATTCAAGTTTGGCTCAAAATATATGCAACTCATAATGATATCAACAATTAAGCACAACAATATATGAATTTCAAAGCATAGAGCATCATGTACTAAGAATAAGCAATTAAGTAGCAAGCCAAATCTCCTAAAAAAACAAAACAAAAACACTAATCTACCAAAAACACAAGAAAAAAATAAAAAGGATGGGTTGCCTCCCATCAAGCGCTATTTTTCGTGTCCTATGCCGGACTTATTCTTCACATCCAAAATCCTTCATCGGAATGGCCAAGGGTAGCGATCCTCCTTCCCATTGTATCTCGATCTTTGTGCTTCAAGGTCTAGGAGGTTCACCGAATAGATAGGACAACCACCGATAGATATGCAAAGTGTCCATGGTTGTTCCCCTTTTCTCTTGCCATCCTTCTCGATTCTTCTTTCCTTTCAAAAAAGGATGCCCAAGCGTTTCTTTAATTCTTCCCTATAGTCAAAATTCACAAGAGGCAAAAATTAAATCATGAGAAGCATCATTATCAATTAAATCAAAATTTGAAGAGATAGAGGGTATAGAAATGCTCATTTCGATCTTCAAAGCTTCATTTGATGCTCTTAGATTTTCTTCCTCATTATAGCTCATGTCCATCAATGGACACTCCTCTTCCTCACTTTTGACAAGAGATTTCTTCCTTTCATCCTCATTGCTTGGACCCTCTACTACATTTCTTCTTTCATTTTCTTCCTCCCCTTCTTCTTCTTGATTCTCCATGATAGTCATATTTTTACTTGGCGTAGGAAATTTTTGACTTGACATTTTATAAACGTGAAGTGGACTTCGGTGATCTCCATAGTCCCCTCTATCCATGAATTGACCTTTTCTTTAGTCTCATACATTTCTTCATACAAGGGAAACATTTGATCACTTCTAGTGTCATTTTCCTCAATTCTTTCCAACAATACTCCAAGCATCTCTTGCAATATAGCTCTCATATCATAGAGTCCCCATTCTTCAATTTTAGGAGAAGCTTGTGGCATTGGATAGTCATTCTCATAGCTCCTCCTATCATCATAATAATCTTCCTCTTCCGATGCCCCTTGAAATTCGAATCCCCAATCTTGATTGCATGCTTGATCATAAGGCTCATAATACGGGAACATCTCTTGAGGTGGGGAGAAATTTCTTCACTTATCCAATCTTCATAATTGGATGGAACTTGTTGCCATTGAGAATTATCTTCATAGTTCCTCCAATCATTGTAGCTCAATTCTTCAAAATGTGGAGAATACACCCTACTATCTTGATAATATTCTTGATTCCACAAGTATGAGTTGTATCCTTCCATCTAGACAATATTTCAAAGTATCAAATTCCAACAAATATAACAAAATAAACACAAACACAAAGGCAACCAATAGTCACTTCAAACAATTCCCAAGTCTCACTTAAGGCGCAAAAACTAATTCCCGGCAACGGCGCCATTTGATTGGAGTGTATAGGGTAAGAGTTATTAAGACCAATCAACAAAATATCGAACCCAAGGGAAAAAGTATGCACATGAGGTCCTAGAAATACAAGTTATTAGTGACTAGAGTTGCAACAATGGTTTGGAACAAAAACAACAAAAACACAAGAAAAATTACAAAACAACAAGGAGCAAGCAATTGATCGAACACTTAGAATGCAATAACAAAAACAACACTTAAATGGTGGGATAGAGGTGCTAGGATTAACATCCATCAATGAATCATCAATCAACAAGCTACAATTGAATCAAATTGCAAATCAACTAAGATAGAAAGGATAAACCATCATGAAATTAATCACTCCATTAAAATCACAATGCCTAATGTGAGTATCCTTAGTCTTTCCCATCTCTCAATGTAGAAATCCCCAATTCATACAATCATGCAAAATTGAAACTCGATTAACACCTAATCACGTTAGCTCAACTCTCGCCTATTGCTAGGGTGATTAACCATTAATCTAAAGAGACAATCTTACACAAAGCACAATGAAGAATCACAATTAGGAAACAAACTAATGTGAGTATCCTTAGTGCAACTAATCTCTCGATTCCGAAGCACCCAATCCACACATTCATACACAATTATCACCCGATTAATACCGGATCACGTTAGCGCAACTCTCGTCTATAGCTAGGGTGATCAAACACTAATCTAAAGAGATAATTATGCATGAAGCACAAATGAGAATCACAATTAGTAAGCAATCTACTCAATTAATCTCCAATCATCAACAATTATAGCATCATCAATCAATTCATCATCAATTTCAATTAACCCAAGCACAAGAGAGTTAGCCCATGGTGAAATCCATGGGAAGAAGATAGAATTGATCAAACACAAAGCAAATCACAACAAATAAGAAATTAAAGAGACAAAAGAGGAAAAACATCACCAAATGATCTTCAATCAACAAAAATAGGAATGCTTGAGTCTTCAACACCAATCTCCAAATGCAATACAAGCTTGAATTGAAAGGATTACATTGATCAAATGCTAATCTATGGCTAATCTACCAACAATCAATTGAAATCTAATCCTAAATCTAACTTCTAATCTAATCTAAGAAGGAAATTGGCTTGGGGCTTGAGAAATCGCCCCAAAACCGCTACTAACTGCTACTATGAACTCTTCTTTTCAGTCCTCCCGAAATGCCCTGCTTCTCCTCTTTAAATAACCGCTACTAATTGCTCCTCGACTGAGCTCGAGTTCAGTGGCACTTTTCTCGCACGAGGCTTCGGCCCACGACCCTGTTTTCGTCCCGGATGTCCGTCTCTTCATTCTAAGCCTAATAGTACTCTCGGTTTGGCAAAATTCCACCGAATTACCTGCAAAATGGACGAAAAACATCAAAATCTCACACATAATACTTTTAGGCAAAAGAGTGATACTTTTCACATTTAGTCACAAAAACTAACACTTTAGCTCACTTTTTGCACTAAAAATAGCCCTAAAAACATGTATCAATTCACTCCAATCAAGCAACCTCCTGGTTTTGTCAAATGAGACAAGGTTTATAAACTAAGGAAAGCTCTATATGGACTTAAATAAGCACCAAGAGCTTGGTATGACACCTTGTCTCGAATATTTAATTCAAAATGGTTTTGTTAAAGGTAGAATTGATAGAACTCTCTTTAGAAAAGAGTTTGGTTGTGATCTTTTGTTAGTTCAAATTTATGTTGATGATATAATTTTTGGATCAACTAACATATCCTTGTGTGAAGAATTTAGTTCTCTTATGAAAAGCAGATTTGAAATGTCCATGATGGGAGAAATGACTTATTTTCTTGGACTTCAAGTCAAGCAGGACAAAGAAGGGAATATTCATCAACCAAGCCAAATATACAAAAGATCTTATTGAAAAATATGGAATAGGTACCAGCCGAGAAGCTAAAATACCTATGATGACAAATTTTTCAATGGATCCAACAAGAAGGGAGAAGACACTGATCAAACCGAGTATCGAGATCTTATTGGTTCTTTATTATATTTAAGCGCTAGTAGACACGATATTTCATTTGCGGTTGGAGTCGGCTCGATTTCAAGCTAATCCTAAGAAAAGCCATCTTGAAGCGGAAAGAAAATCCTCAAGTATTTGAAAGGAGCAGTAAATGTTGGATTGTGGTATCCAAATTGATGACAACTTTGAGTTGTCCTGGATACTCGATTCGGATTTTGGTGGGTGTAAGATAGATAGAAAATCTACATCTGGTACTTGCCAATTTCTTGGTAGTAGCTGATTTCATGGTTGTCTAAGAAACAAACCTCTGTAGCTACTTCCACAATCAAGTGAGTATATGGCGGCCGGAAGTTGTTGTTCACGATCTGGATAAGTCAACAGCCTAAGGGACTATAATATTATCACCAAAGATGTACCTATCTTTTATGATAGTAATAGTGTCATAGCTATTACTCGTAACCCAGTTCTTCATACAAGATGCAAGCATGTAGATATCGAGACACCACTTCATCCGAGACCATGTAGAAAAAGGAGATATCGACTTGAGAAGATCTTGGTGATTTTTAAAGAGCGGAACATCTTGACAAAACCATTGGCGTAGACAAGGTTTAAAGAACTATCTCGTAGAACTAGGATTATTAGATGCTTCTTTAGTAAATCTATAATTCTACATTTTTTTATTTCTTGTCTCTCTCAATTTAGTTTATTATGTCTAGAAAGAATTATCGGACTAGATATGAGTCGAAGGACAATCAGTAGGCGATATCATTGATTTCCTTCTTAGGAATCAAGAATCAAGGATTAGTCATATTGACCTTATCGACATGATAATTGCTTATACGACATATGGTAAATCGTACAAAGGGCACAATAGTCGGCTGATTTTTTGAAAAGCAGATGACTATCTCGCACCCTATCCGATCTACCTCAAGCCACTAATGGTTGTTCTCAAATCTTTTACTCGAGACACCTTTGTTTCTAAAATAAACTCCATATTTTTCTTCTTATAAAATCTTTTTGGAATGGTTGGTTGGAAATCCCATCTTTAGAAAATTAAGTCTCGAGTCTGTTTATTTAAAATCGTCTTTAAGATTGCTAAAAAGTTAAACCTAAGCTGTTTTAAAATCGAGACGGTTACTTTATCGAGATGACTTTTCAAACCCATCTGTTTTAAAACTCATCTGTTTCTAAACTCATCTGATTTGCAAACCCTTAGTCGAAGTAAGGTAAACCTAGGCCGACGTCGGTATACTTACTTCCCTGCATAAAGTAACCTACATCTGTCAAATCAACAGTCTATAAAGTAACTATTTACGCATTCCAAAGGCGATTAACATCCACGCGCTGAATCCTAATCGTTTATCTTAATTTTTAACCGTTGATTAAAAACTTTTGAATAAATGGCTCAGATTAATTCAAATTTTCTAAAATGGCGATTTCTCTTTCCAATCTTCCCCCTATAAATACATCGTCTTCCTCAATCAAACTTTTTCACTCTCTAAGTTCATACAAACACTCTGCAAATTTTCAAAAACTCTTAATTAATCATTTCATGAGCACTTCCCGAAACCATTAGGAGTTACTTCAACCATGGTAGATGTTCACAACGAAACATATAACAAGAAGATCAAATCGGAGATGTATGTTGACTTCGACACAACTTCCGATGGTGAATCTAGGAGATCTTGGAATTATTGGAGAGAATTTGGATTGAGGACATTCATTCCAAGAAATCCCCCTCAATAAAACTCTGGATATGAGAGGGATAGAATTCTACGTCAATGGGACGTATGAAAATGGTGTATTCAAAACCGGGGTGTATGGAGAGGTTTTGATCGTTACTCCGGTAGAGGTGGCTCGCATATTTGATACAAGTAGTGAAGGAGTGAACCCCTCACTTATAAGTCGATGAATGGGTAGAATCATTCGAGATGATTGCCGGAATTTCATGAGGGACCGGCGATCGGAGCTGAAGAAGAAGATGCTCCGACGGAGGTATCGACTTCGATGACCATCGTAACAAAGGTCATCCTTGGAGAACAAAGTTCTCACGATGGGTGACCCAGACTCCAGTGTGCATCATAAGGACGATCTTAGATGGAGTTCAAGCCAACCGGGCCGGGATCTTTGTTGGAGAAGCCGGAGACGGAAAGAAAAAGGCCGGAGGTAGTAGGAGGAAAGTGGCGAGGCGAGGTCGATCACCGGCCTATTCAATAAGGTGACGGTGATCATGGAGGACCCGCTGTCACCGAGATAAATTGGGCGGATGGAGTCGGGCCCTACACAAAGCAAAAAGGGATTCGACTAAGGATGAGCCGCTTGGAGCTCCAAATGACTGCACGAAGGTGGAGCCGAGGTAGGAGCCTGCACACCACCGGCAGAGGAAGGCGAGGAGGAGGAAGAAGAGGAGAGAGAGGAAGAGCCTGCCGACGGTGAAGCTCGATTGAGGCCGCCCACCGATGAAGCTGAAGGAGAAGGCACCAAGGAGGAGGAGGTTGGTTAAAACCTCTAAGGCGGGTGGGACGTCTGGCTGACCCAAGTCTTCTACCCGAAGAGGTAACCACGCCGCAGATTGCGGCTCGGGTGGTTCAATCGTAGGAGGTCCAGGACATAAGCTCGTAGAGGACCCCCTCCCCCACCCACAGACAGTACAATTTTCTCCATCCCCCTCAACGGCCCACTCGCGATGAAGAGGTGACCAGTGGCACCTCGAGCCTCTAAAACAGACTTACTCCCGAAATAGTCCAAGTCCCAACCTCATCTACCCTCCCCCAAACCCAAACTTCATCCCCTCCACCATCCCCATCTCGAATGTCCGTCCTTCCCTAACAGACCAAGATTCGCCCAAACTCCCATATCTATTTCCCCACCAGCCTTATTCATATCCCCCAAACCCAACCCATCTTACCCCAAACAACCCCATCTCCCCCACCCACTACTTCACAAATTCCACCCCCACCATCTTCCCCTACACCGTAAATCCCCTCCCCCATCGACGCCCCCACTTCATCTCTCCCATCCGAACCCCAACCGGTGGATACCTCCAATATCTTTGGGGATATCCACATGAGCTCCCCACCCAACTTCTCCCACTACCTCTTCCTCATCCGAATCGAGAGGAGGAGGCGATCCAATCCTTGCTATTCCATCAGCCTTTGAAGATAGGCACAAGAAAATTATCTCTCAAGTTCAAAGGATGATGGAAAAGAAGACAAGGAAGGTGATACGAGCAATACCGATACGATGCTCGCCAACATGCAGATTGCCGAGGTCAACATGTCAAGGAACCTATCAGCTAATCTCAGCCGTTGTTGGATCTCTACTGAGTGACTGGAGGAGGAGGTTAAGGCACCGAAGCGAAAATGGCAGCCGACAACGAGATCCTGGTCAACACTCTCACGTCTCGATCGTAATGACTTCGAGGTCCGTTGCACGCCTCTGGAAAGACAGCTCAGACCCTCCGAATGAAGTTAAAAAGGGGAAGGAGCCGAAGGAAGGATGGACACCCTCACACTGGAGTCTTGTCACTCACAGACAAGGTGGACTCTAAGGCATACACTGAAGTTGGAGGCAGCCAAGGCGATTGAAAGTAAAATCGATGAGCCGGCGGCCTTGCAACCGAGGGTGACCCAAATAGAGGAGGCCATCCGAGAGGATGAGGAAAAGAGGAGGAAGGAGGAGGAAGAGAAATCGGAAGCTCTGGCGCCAAGATGAAAGAAGCAAAAAAACCCGAGGCCAAGGGCATGGGTAAAGGCAAAGCAAGAGAGAAGTCTTCATCACCGAAAGTGAAAGCCCCAGGCCGAGCGCAAAAGAAAGAAGCCCGACTTCTCAAACCTATCAGCCGAAGCATTAGAAGAATCCATGCCGAGAAGGAGAAGAATGAAAAGCGAGGAGAAGAAGAGGCTAAAGAAGCTGGGAAAGGCGAGCCGACGTGGGGACAGGATTCCGGAAGTGGGTATCCAAAGCTGCGAGATGAAGCGGACTTCCGCCCTGTCCACCGCACTTCAGCCCCTCCAAAGATGGTCTCGGGAAATACACAAGCGAATACAAGAAGCAGTCCTGGATGCCGAGATGGATGTACTACTTGGTACATCTTGAAGGCATCGCCATCTGGAAGCGGCCGATGAAGACATGAGTGGCACGAATGGATGGAAAAGGAGGACGCCGATCTGTATGGGAAGTTGCTTGATGAGGCACACAACGTGTTCAAGCTGCGACTTAGTTGCACCAGCCTATGAGTTGGTCATAGCCAAAGCGAAAGGAAACCGAGCTCACGAGATGAAGATGAGCTTAAACGGCTAAGAGCGAGGATTTTCAATCGCTGAACATTCCGAGAACCCAGTAGATGGGAATCTAATAGAACAGGATTTTCTTTCCTTATCTTTTATTTTCTATCAGTTCTTCTATTTGTAAATCAGTAAATTTGTGAATGAATATATCTGGACTTATGTGAATTTCGTGTATCATTTTCTTAAAGTTTTTTTGGTTTTAAGGAAAACTTAAAATTTTTCTAAGTATAAATCATCGAGAATTTTATATCTCGGACTTAAAAAAAAAAATTTAAATTTATTTTCTCAATCTTAAGACTCAAATTTTTTTATTTCTAAAAAGAGTCTAAAGGATTAATTTTTTTAAAGTGTTTGATTGTGAATGAATGCTGTTATAATAAGATTAAGTGCTCGATATACCTATCGATTATTTCAACTAATTCTAGTACTAACTTCAGCTATGAGTGTGTTTCTTCCTTATAGGTTTTAACTTCATCAAAAAGGGGGAAATTGTTGAATCAAGAAGTTTTGATGAGTTAAAAGAAGCTCGGTGATCGACGACCAAGAACAACTAAGTTTAAGCTAGGCTGATCGGACGTGGTCGAGAACCAATCTAATCACCGAGATCTAGTCATCTGCGGGAGATAAACATGAAGAGCTCGAGACGAGGTCAAGATAAGTGAGTAGAATAAGAAAGGCGAATCTTCACCAAGTCACCGCAGATGAGGAGAGCAAGGACAGTGAGGACTAGCGGTTTTCAAGATTAAGTTTGTTAAAGCGATTTCGATTTGTTAGAACTAACAAACTAACTGTCTTTCGAGACTTATAAATAGGTCTAGGCACTTCATTTTACGTAACACGATTAGAACACATTATACACAGAATTTACAAGTTACTTTTCCGAAATTTATTCTCTCAAATCACAAGTTTTCAAATCACAAGATTTCTTCATAGAATTTTTCAAGTGTTTATAGAACACTTCACTTCACATTTTCAAAAACACATCTTATTCTTAGAGTTAGATTTGAAGTTTGATTAGAATTTTTGAAGAGTTGAAGATCAAGTTGTAATTTGTAAAGATTGTAAAGTAAGTAAGTAAGCGGCTAGTGGAGACCCTTCTTCAAAGTTTGGAGAAGGAGAGTGGATGTAGGATTGTTATAATCCGAACCACTATAAAATCAGTGTTCTTTCTTGCTTTCATTTATCTTTCTGTTCAAATTACAATTTATTGTTCAAAGTTAATTTCGAATCGAAGCTAAAATCGAATATCGGTGTTGCTTTTGATCTTGTTGAAAGTTGAGTTTAAAATTGTTTTCCGCCGTGATTAATCGATACGTTGAATTGATTTTGGAAAGATTCGAAAAATCTACAAAATCTATTCAAACCCCCTTTCTAGATTTTGTTCTAGAAGGCTAACTCAAGGTTTTTAATCAACTCAACATTCCGGGACCAACATAAGCGGCTTGAGACATGGTAATGTCTATGTGGCCAACTTTAATAGTTGTCCCAAGGATACTTGTCGATAGCTAAGGGTGGAGAAGATCTCGGTGGCTATGGCACAATAGGCTTAGTAATCTGAATTTCAAGACCCTTAGTAAGTTGGCTAAAAGAACCTTGTCAAGGGATTACTGAAAAACTTTTATCCAGCGATCTTAAATGTGATGCTTGTCGGAAAGGTAAACAGCCCGACACTCATTTAAGAGTATTAACTCCTCTTCATCCTGAAAGAGTGTTACAACTACTTCATCTGGATCTGTTTGGACCTGTTTCTCCTCTCGGTTTCGGTGGAAGGAAATATACTCTTGTTGTAGTAAATGACTTTTCTAGATACACTTGGGTTATATTTCTTTTCAAGAAAAATGAGACTATAAACAAGATACGATCTGTTCGCATGATTCGAGAATGAAAAGGGTGTTAATATTATTAAAATAAGGAGTGATAAGGGCACATAATTTTTGAATTCTTGTTTATCTAACTTTTTCAATGAGTGTGGAATTATTCATGAGACATCTTCAGCAAGAACTCCTCAACAAAATGGAGTGGTTGAAAGAAGGAACAGAACCTTGAAGGAAGCGGCCGGGAGCATGTTAGCCGAGTATGATACCCCCACGAGGTTACGGTGAAGCCATCAACACGGCTTGCTATACCCCGAACAGTGCTTAGTTGTCAAAGACAAGGGTAAGACTCCATATGAGATTTGGAAGGGTAAGATTCCAAGAATCTCATATTTGAGCTTTCGGTTGTAAGTGTTTTATCCATAACAATGAGAAATCTAAATTAAGAACTTTTGATGCTAAGGCGGTGATGGAATATTCTTGGGATATTCTAACACTTCCAAGGCATTTAGAGTTTTTAACAAGACACCCTCTGTGTGGAGGAAACCCCTCATGTTGTTTTTGATGAGTTGTATTCCTTCTCGTATAAAGTGAATTAAATTTCGAAAATCTAGATAAAATTGAACTCTGACCAAGACTAAACATAGAACCTGTCTATCTACCTAGTCTTGATTGAGAATCAGATGAAGAAGAATCCCCATCCGATAATCGAAGACAACTTCGATCGGACTCCATCGAATGCACACCCTTGACGTCGGTGATCGGCGGGGGTCGGTGATGAAGGGGAATGTCGGTGAGAATGAGTCGGAGGAGTTGCCTCGGAGACACAAGATGAGGATCCTTCTCCTCACATAGGCAAAAGGATGAGAAGCTACCATCCATCTCGATCGATTATAGGAGACCCATCTAGTAGTCTGCAGACACGAATGATGCTTTGGACTCGAAAGTCTTTTTCATTGTTATGTGTCGCTTCTTGAACCCAAGTCTATTGAGGAAGCTCTATCGAGATTCAAAGTCGGGTAAGCGCCATGCGGGAGGAACTACATCAGTTTGAAAGGCAAAATGTATGGGAACTTGTGGAAAGACCATTACACAGAAGATTATAGGCACCAAATGGGTGTTTAAAAACAAAGCAGATGAGAACAACATTATTGTTCGAAATAAGGCAAGATTGGTTGCACAAGGTTACTCACGATCGAGGGGATAGACTATGATGAAACCAATGCTCCGATTGTCGATTAGAGGTAATAAGGTTGTTCTTGGCATTTCTTTGCATATAAATCTTTCAAAGTCTTTCAAATGGATGTTAAGTCTGTCTTCCTTAATGGTGTGTTGCTTGAGGAAGTCTATGTGGAGCGACCTCCTGGGTTTAAGATCAATAACAAGGTCTATAAACTCAACAAAGCTCTCTATGGACTGAAACAAGCTCCCAAAGCTTGGTATGATACCTTATCCGATTTCTTGACATCAAATGGTTTTTCAAAAGGCAAGATTGATAGAACTTTGTTTAGAAAGGAAGTAGATGGGAACATCTTATTAGTTCAAATTTATGTAGATGACATAATCTTTGGTTCACCTAATCTGAAATTATGTGAAGAGTTTAGCATTCTCATGAAAAACAGGTTTGAAATGTCAATGATGGGCGAATTAACATACTTTCTAGGCTTACGATTAAATGATGAGTAAGGGTATATTTATACATCGGTCTAAATATGCTAAGGATCTGATTGAGAAGTTTGGAATGACTACTAGCAGAGAAGTTAAAATACCCATGGCAACTAACTTCTCTATGGATTCGAGCAGTGAGGATACCCACCGATGCAACGGAGTATCGTGGCGATTGGATCTCTTCTCTATTTCACTTTGCAAGTAGGCCGGACATAGCCTTTGCGGTTGGGGTATGTGCAAGATTCCATCTAATCCCAAGAAAACTCATCTGGAGACGGCTAAGAAAATTCTAAAATATCTCAAAGGAACCTTGCAAGTAGGGTTATGGTACCCGATTGATGATAACCTTGGTGACAGGTTATTGATTCGACTTTGGAGGATGTAAGATTGATAGGAAATCCACTTCAGGAACTTGTCAATTTTTAGGCAACAAATTAATTTCTTGGTTATCCAAGAAATGACATCTGTTGCCACCTCCACAATCGAAGTGAATACATGGCGGTGGAAGTTGTTGCTCACAACTCCTCTGGATTAGTCAACGGCTTAGAGACTATAATATTCAACCGTGATAGTAATAGTGCAATAGCAATGACTTACAATCTGTTACGCATTCTAGATGTAAGCATATAGACATTAGGCATCATTTCATTAGAGATCATGTTGAGAAGAATGACATTAGAATTGAGAAAATAGCCATTGAGTCACAAAGAGCGGACATTCTTACAAAACCATTAGCCGAGTCCAGGTTTAAAGAATTATGCTTAGAATTAGGATTACTTGATGCATCTTTAGCTGGTTTCTAAATTACTTGCATCGATATTTGTATTCCTTATTTCGATCTTTTCTTTAAATTAATGTCTAGAAAGAATTATCGAGACTAGATATGAGTCAAAGGACAATCGGGTAGCTGATATCATTGATCTCTTTTTAGGAATCAAGAATCAAGGATTAGTCATATTGACCTTATCGATTTGATAATTACTTATCGACATTTGGTAAATCGAGATGAGGGCACATTAGTTAGCTGATCTCTTAAAGAAACAGATGACTATCTCGCACCCTATCCGATCTACCTCAAGCTAGATGGTTTTCCTTAAGTCTTTGTCTTTGTAGGAATAGGTCACAAGATCAGATTGTTTCACCTCATTTTCTTTGCCTCAATCCTTTATTCGAGACACCTTTGTTTCTAAAATGAACATCATATTTTTCCTTTTATAAAATTCTTTTTAAAAATTTTTGGTTGGAAACCCATCTTTAGAAAATTAAGCACTGAGTCCTGCTTATTTAAAAGCTGTCTTTAAGATTGCTTTGAAAAGTTGAACCTAAGCTGTTTTTTTAAAATCGGACAAGTTACATTATCGAGATGACTTTTCAAACCCATCTGTTTTTAAACTCATCTGTTTCTAAACTCATCTGTTTTGCAAATCCTTAGTCGAAGTAAGGTAACCCTGGGCCGACGTCAGTATACTAACTCTCCGCATAAAGTAACCTACATCTGTCAAATCAACGATCTATAAAGTAACTATTTACGCATTCCAAAGGCGAGTAACATCCACGCGCCGAATCCTAATCGTTTATCTTAATTTTTAACCGTTGATTTATGCGCTGTAAAAACTTTTTAAATAAATGGCTCAATTAATTCAAATTTTCTAAAATGGCGGTTTCTCTTTCCAATCTTCCCCCTATAAATACATCTTCTTCCTCAAACAAACTTTTTCACTTTTAGAAATTCTTACAAACCCTCTGCAAAATTTTCAAAACCCTTAGTTGATCATTTCATGAGCACTTCCCAGAAACAAATAGGAGTTACTTCAACCATGGTGGATGTTCATAATGACACATACAACAAGAAAATCAAATCGGAGATGTACGTCGACTTCGAGACAACTTCCGATGGTGAATCAAGGGAAATTTTGGGATTATTGGAGAGGGCTGGATTGAGGACATTTTGTTCCAAGAAATCCCCTCCAATAAAACTCTGGATATGCGAGGATAGAATTCTACGTCAATGGGACGTATGAAAATGGTGTGTTCAAAACCAGGTATATGGAGAGGTATTGACGGTTACTCCGTGGAGATGGCACACATATTTGAAACCAGTAGTGAAGGAGTGAACCCTCTCACTTATAAGTTTTATGAATGGGTAGAATCATTCGAGATGATTGCCGAAGTCGATGAGGGACCGCGATCGGAGCCGAAGAAGAAGATGCTCGACGGAGGTATCGCCTTCCGATGACCATCGTAACAAAGGTCATTCTTGGAGAACAGAGTTCTCATGATGGGCTGACCGGACCCAGTGTGCGTCATGAGAACTATATTAGACGGAGTCCAAGCCAACTGGCCGGGATGCTGTGGAAAAGCTAGACTCTTAAAGGAAAAGATTGGAGGTTGTGAGTGGGAAGTGGCGGCGAGGTCGATCACCGGCTTATTTAACAAAGTGACGATGATCATGAAGTGACTGCGTCATTTGAGATCAATCAGGCGAGATGGAGTCGGGCCCTATACAAAACAAAGGGGATTCGACGAAGGATGAACCTCTTGGGATCCCAGGTGATTCGAGACGAAGATGGAGCTAAGGTAGGAGCTCGAGGCACCAGGCCGAAGAAGGCGAGGAGGAGGAAGAAGAGGAGAGAGAGGAAGAGGCTGCTGCGGTGAGCTCAGTGAGGCTTCACGGCCGATGAAGGCTGAAGGAGAAGGCCCCGAGGAGGAGGAGGTTGGTTAAAACCTCGGAGGCCGGGTGGGGCGTCTGGCCGACCAGCCAAGTCTTCTATCTAAAGAGGTAACCACGCAGCTGCAGATAGCAGCTCGGAGTGGTCCCAATCGGAGGAGGTTACGGATATAAGCTCGAGAGAGGACCCCCTCCCCACCCACAATCGAGTACAATTCTCCCCTCCCCCTCCCGGCCCACTCGCGATGAAGAGGTGTCCTAGGCTGGCACCTCGAGCCTCTAAAAGCCTACTCCCGAAATAGTCCAAGTCCCAACCTCATCTACCCTCCCCCAAACCCAAACTTCATCCCCTCCACCATCCCCATCTCGTATGTCAGTCCTTCGTAACAGGACCGGATGTCGCCCCAACCCCCATATCTATCTCCCCACCAGCCTTACCCACATCCTCCCAAACCCAACCCATCTTACCCCGAGACAACCCCATCTCCTCCACCCACTACTTCACAAATTCCACCCCACCATCTTCACCTCCACCAAATCCCTCCTCCCCCATCGACGCCCCCACTTCATCCCTCCCATCCGAACCCCGGCCGGTGGATACCTCCAATATCTTTGGGGATATCCACATGAGCTCCCAGTCCAACTTCTCCCACCACCTCTTCCTCATCCGAATCGGAGGAGAAGGCAAGTCCAATCCTTGCTATTTCATCAGCCTTTGAAGATATGCACAAGAAGATTATCTGTCAAGTTCAAAGGATGATGGAAAAGAAGACGAGGAAGGTGATTCGAGCGATCCATCGATACGATGCTCGCCAACATGCAGAGCCGAGGTCAACATGTCACGGAACCTATCGGCTAATCTCAAAGATCATTGTTGGATCTCGGTGAGTGACACGGAGGAGGAGGTTAAGGCACTTAAGCGAGAAAATGGCGGTGACATCGAGATCCTGGTCAACACTCTCACGTCTCGATCGTAATGACTTCGTGGTCCGTTGCTCGGCTCTGGAAAGACAACCTCCAGACCCTCCGTAATGAAGTTAAAAAGGGGGAAGGAGCCGAAGGAAGGATGGACACCCTCACACTGGAGTCTTGTCACTCACAAACAAGGTAGACTCGAAGGCGGCTCACTGAAGTTGGAGGCGACCAAGGCGAAATTAAAAATAAAATCGAGATGAGTGTGACACCTTGCAACCGAGGGTGACCCAAATAGAGGAGGCCATCCGAGAGGATGAGGAGAGGAGGAGGAAGGAGGAGGAAGAGAAATCGGAAGCTCACTGGCCAAGATGAAGGAATTAGAAAACCCGAGGCCAAGGGCAAGGGTAAAGGCAAAGCAAAGCAGAGAAGTCTTCATCACCGAGCAGAGATCACCCCCAGCCGAGCGCAAAGAAAGGAGCCTGACTTCTCGAACCTATCAGTGAGAAGATAAGAAGAATCCATGCTGAGAAGGAGAAGTATGAGAAGCGAGGAGAAGAAGAGGCTGAAGAAGCCGGGAAAGCCGAGTGAAGTGGGACAGGATACTCGGAAGTGGGTATCCAAAGCAAGCAGATGAAGCGGACTTCCGCCCTGTCCACCGCACTTCAACCCTCCGAAGATGGTCTCGGGGAAATATGCAAGCGAATACAAGAAGGCCCTGGATGCCGAGATGGATGTACTACCGTACATCTTGAAGGCATCGCCATCTGAAGCAGCCGATGAAGACATGAGCCGGCACGAGTGGATGGAAAAGGAGGATGTCGATCTCTATGGGAAGTGCTTGATGAGGCGCACAACGTGTTCAAGCTGCGACTTAGTTGCACCACCCTATGAGCAAGTTACCCCCAAGCTGAAAGAAGACGGCTCTCACGATCCGGAATGGGTCAAATAGGTTATAGCCAAAGCGAAAGGGAAACCGAGCTCACAGACGAAGATGAGCTTAAACAGCTAAGAGCGAGGATTTTCAATTGGCTGAACATTCCAGAGGCAGTGATGGGGAATACGATAGAACAAGATTTTCTTTCCTTATCTTTTATTTTCTATCAGTTCTTCTATTTGTAAATCTGTAAATTTGTGAATGAATATATCTGGACTTATGTGAATTACTTGTCTTATTTTCTTAAAGTTTTTTTTTTTGCTTTAAGAAAAACTTAAAAATTTTCTAAGTATAAATAATCGAGAATTTTATATCTCGGACTTAAAAAAAAATTCTAAAATTTTTCTAAGTCTTAAGACTCAAATTTTTTAAGTATTTCTAAAAGAGTCTAAAGGACTTAATTTTTTAAAGTATTTGGATATGAATGAATCTGTTTTGAAGAAAGTGCTACTGATATACCTATCTAATAATCTTGATTAACTCTAAACTAACTTCAGCTGTGAGTGTGTCTCATTCTTGTAGGTTTTAACTTCATCAAAAAGGGGGAAATTGTTAGATCAAGATTATTTTGATGAGTTAAAAGATTAATTGCATTTGAGCGGATAACAAAGGCAGTAATGGAGATCGAGTTCTAGTCCTAAGTCGATCGACTAGGTCAAGGATAGTTCAAGTCACCAAGACTAGGAATCACAAGTCATCCGGAGACAAGCTCGAGTCTAGTCGTCTGCAGGAGACAAGTATGAAGAGCTCGAGACGAGTTCAAGACAAACCGAGTAGAATAAGAAAGGCGAGTCTTCACCAAGTCGGTGATTGGAGTGAATTGATACATGTTTTTAGGGCTATTTTTAGTGCAAAAAGTGAGCTAAAGTGTTAGTTTTTGTGCCTAAATGTGAAAAGTATCACTCTTTTGCCTAAAAAGTATTATTTGTGAGGTTTTGATGTATTTCGCCCGTTTTGCAGGTAAATCGGTGGAATTTTGCCAAACCGAGAGTACCGGATTCTTAGAATGAAAAGACGAACATACGGGACGAACGGGGTCGGGCCCGGAGCCCTTCTCGATAAAAATTCCCTGAACTCGAGTTCGAGTCGAGGTGCATGCAGACCTCGACTCGAGGTTCATGCTGGAGGAAATCCTTTTAAAAAATTGGCAAGCTCGACTCGAGGGAGGAGCCTCGAGTCGAGGGGGACGGAAAGTGCAAGCTCGACTCGAGGGCGAGGCCTCGACTCGAGGCTGGAGAGAAATTTAAAGAAACGTGTTAGCGACTTTAGGCCTCGACTCGAGGGCCTGAAGCTCGACTCGAGGAGTGCCCAAAACCGAAAAATTCAGTTTTTAAGCCATGGAAAGCCAAAACAGAGGGGAGTTGATTCTAGCAGTTCAGAGCGGTTTCTAGGAGTTCCTTTGAGCGAATTTTACATTTTGTAGCTTGAATTTACTTGTAATTGCACTAGATTGTTAGAATTTAGATAGATTCCACATTGAGATCATTAGATTTGTAGATTGGTGATTGTAATTGAAGTTTGCTGAGAATTGAGAAGAAGTGAAGTTGAATTGAAGCATTGTACAAGATTAATCATTCTTATTTTTGCCTATTGAAGCTTAATTGGTGATGTTCTTAACCTTTGATCTCTTTAATTCATTGCTTGTAGTGATTAGATTTTCAATTGCTTTCTTAGATTTTCTAGCCATGGTTTTTGCTTGTAGCACCATGGGCTAATAGCCTTGTGCTTGGGATAATTGAAATTAGGGATGAAGTGATTGCCTCATGCTATGATTGTTGACAATTGTGATCAATTGAATTAGATTGCTTCCTAATTGTGATTCTTAATTGTGCTTCATGAAAAATTGTCTCTTTTGATTAATGGTTGATCACCCTAGCAATAGGCGAGAGTTGAGCTAACGTGATTAGGTGTTAATCGGGTTTCAATTTTGCATGATTGTATGAATTGGGGACTTCTACATTGAGAGATGGGAAAGACTAAGGATACTCACATTAGGCATTGTGATATTAATGGAGTGATTAATTTCATGATGGTTTATGCTTCCTAATTTGATTGATTTGCATTTGGAAACAATTATAGCTTGTTAATCATGGATTCCTTGATGGAGATTATCCCTTGCACCCTATTCCCTCATTAATTTTAGTCTATTTGATCTTGCATTCTAAGTGTTTGATAAATTGTTTGCATAATCTTGCCATTTACATTCTTGCAATTTGTAGTGATTTAGTTCAAGAGCTTGTTGCAACTTTAGCCATTTAGAACTCTCATCCTCGAATTTCATTTGCATACTTTCTCCCTTGGGTTCGATATTTTTGTTGATTGGTCTTAATAACTCTTACCCTATACACTCCAATCAAATGGCGCCGTTGCCGGGGAGTTAGTTTTTGCGCCAATAAGTGAGATTTGAGGATTGTTTGAAGTGGCTATTTGTTGTTTTTATTCTTGTTTTTTTTTGTTTTTTTATTGGTGAGAATTTGATTCTTGGATTTGTGGCATTGTAGGTGTATGCTAACAAGATCTAGTGGTGTTCCACCCTTGCCACTTAATCCGGAGATTGAGGCTACATTGCGGAGAAATCGTGTGAGAAGAAGAAGGGAAGCTATGGAAGGAGAAGAGCAAAGGCATGAGGAGAGATTAGTGGGTGATCCTCAAGAAGAGGAAGTACATGGACAAGGAGTAGGAGGAGGAGAAAATGGAGGTAATGGGAATCATTACCATGCTCAAGTTGGCCCCTTTCCTCAAGGGATGCCACCACAAAATTATCCCTACCAAAATCCCTACCCTTATCCACCTCAAGCTCATCAATATCCCTATTATCCACCTCATCCTCAACAATTTCCACCATATTATCCCAATATGCCGTATAATCAAGAGCCACGATACCATGAGCCGCCACAACCACAACCACAACCACAACATGTAAATGAGCCACCACCTCATGGAAGGCCTTTGAGAGAGTTCTTTGAACCACAACTTAGGGAGTATTATGATGGGATAGCAAGGCCGAGGATAGATGCCAATAACTTCGAGATAAGTCCCGCTTTGGTGAGAATGCTTAGGGAGAAGCAATTTGAGGGTAGAGATGAAAATGAGTGTCCACATCAACATATGGCTCAATTTCTTGAGATAGCCGATACTACAAAATACCATGGGGTGCCCGAAGATGCCAAGAAGTTGAGGCTATTTGCCTTTACATTGAAAGGAAGAGCAAAAGCATGGTTGAATTCATTACCGCCGGGACCGTACGGACATGGGAGGAGTTGTCAAAGAAATTCTTGATGAAATTTTACCCACCATCAAAGACCGTGCAAGCAAAGGAGGCTATTTCTCATTTCCGACAAAAGAATGGGGAGACGATACCGGAGGCATGGGAGAGGTATGGCATGTTACTTATTAATTGTCCTCAACATGGTTTCCCGGAAGAGCAAACTATTATGTACTTTTGCAATGGGTTGACGGATGGGGATAGGTCATTTTTGAATGCTTGTGCTAATGGATCGATTTGGTCGAAAACCGTGGGGCAAATGAATGAAATTATGGAGAACATAGCTCAAGACTCATTCCAAGTGTCGGTTAATAGAGGAGCACATCATAGAGTGTCACAAGTTGATGAGCTAGAGAGTATGAAGAGTATGATGATGACTATGATGGACCGATTGGGAGCTCTTACAACTTCACAAAGCCAAGCAAGTGTTAGTCCATCCGTTCCTCATGTTGATGTTGGGCCAAGTTCATTACCGGTGGAAGAGGTGAGTTATATGGGTAGGCCTCCATTCCAAGGAGGCTATCAAGGAGGAAATTATCAAGGGAACTATCAAGGAGGAAGGCCTTATCAAATGCCTTACCAAAATAGGCCACAAGGAAGTTATCAACCTCAACCACAAGCTCCATTCAATGGGAATACATGGAGGAGACACGAGAATTTTTCATATGCCAATCCTAGAGCCGCCGTTCAATTTCCTCCCGGATTTGATCCGGGTGCAAAGGCTCCAAACAATGAAGGGAAGGCAACTACAGAGGAGATCTTGGGGTTGATTGTGAAGAAGTTGGAAGCAAATGATTCAAGGCTTGATGATTTAGGGAAACAAATGGATACTCGTTTCAAGACGATCGAGCATCAAGTAGGGCAACTTGCGACTACGGTTGGGAAGCTCTCGTCTACGGTGGACCACCTTCAAAACAAAGGAAAGTATCCATCTACTACCGAGCCTAATCCTAAAGAATTTTGTAGTGCCATCAAGCTAAGGAGTGGTATTAGCTATGAAGGTCCAAAGAGGCTTAGAGATGGGGATGTTGAAGAAGAAGTGGTGCAAGAAGAAGAAGTTATTGAAGAAAATGTGGTTGTGGAAAAAGAAGAGTCAAGTGAAGAGCAAGCAAGAAGAGAGTCTAAGAAAGAAGAAGAGAAGTCAAAGAAAGATGCATGGGGAGTGCCTATGAAAGCTAAGTCGGTTCCCTATCCTCAAAGAGTAGTGAAGAAAAAGCTAGAGGAGGAGTTTGGTAAGTTTTGAAAGTCTTAAAGAGTTTGCATGTTGAAATTCCACTAATGGATGCCCTTGAACAAATACCCCACTATAATAAGTTTTTGAGAGATATTATGTCTAAGAAGAGGAGTTGGGATGAAAAGGGTATACTTAAGCTCGTGGAGGAGTGTAAAGAGATATTAGAGAGAGATTTACCACAAAAGAAGAAGGATCCGGGGAGCTTCATTATACCATGCAAGATAGGTGAGAATGTGAACATTCAAGGTTTGTGTGACTTGGGAGCAAGTATAAATGTCATGCCTTTGGACATTTTTGAGAAATTGAAGCTAGGAGAGGTGACTCCTACTAATATCAACCTTCAATTGGCGGATCAATCATTTGCTCGTCCATACGGGATCATTGAAGATGTATTGGTAGGAGTTGGCAAGTTCCTATTTCCGGTTGATTTCATTGTTCTTGATATGAAGGAGGAGCTTGAGGCACCGATAATACTTGGTCGACCTTTCCTTGCTACGGGAAAAGCAATTATCGATGTTGAGAGAGGAGCTCACATTGAGCTACAATGGAACAGAGATGACATTTTCGAGAGCTCCATTGGAAGAAGTTGCACAAAGCAAGATGGAGAAGAAGAAGTGTGGCTATATAGAGATTATCAATTCATGCTCTTCCATTGATAGGGATGATTCTTTACCTTTTTCTTCTTCTAACTCTTTAATTAAGGAGCATTTTATTCCTTCTTGTAATGTGATGGCTAATAAGTCTTGTGTTTCTTTGGATGATTGTAGGAAGAAGGAAGCCGTCATTGATACTTTGCTTGATTTTGGTGATGAGAAGCTTGAAAAGAAGGTGAAAAGGAAGTGACCAAACTTGAGCAATGCTCAAGTTTGGGGGTGTTAGAAGAAAGGAAGCAACCACTTGAGGAGAAGGTGGAAACCTTTGTAGTTGGAGACCAAGTAGTATGGAAGGAATCGGATTGGATGAGACTACTAGGAGTAAAAAGACTCAAAGAGGTGTTGAAAGTTAAGGAGATAAAGGAAGAAGGAAAACTCTTAGTGGAAGATGAAATGGGATGTTGTCTAATGACAAGGGAGATTTTGGTTAGGCACAAGGACTCTTCTACCCTAAAAGAAGTGCCTAACATTCTTGTAGATGAAAGGGAAGTATGAACTCTTAGAGTTCCGTCCGGCAAAGGACGTTAAACCTAGCGCTAGATGGGAGGCAACCCATCATTTTATTGCTTTTGTGTGTTTGTGTTTTGTTTTTTTTTGTGGTTTTTGCCTTGGAGTCTTAGGAATTGCTCATGCTAGGAGAAGGGTTAGTTGATGGAGAGCTTAATTGGTTTTGAGCTTTATTGTTATATCGTTTAAGGGGTTGCATAATTGTATCATTCCCATACTTAATTGTGAATGCATATCCTCATTCAAGTTTGGGGGTGTGTGTATCTAGTCTTGAAGTGCATTCCTTATTGATATTAAGTGGATGACTAATAATGCCCGTATGTAGGTATACTCACTACAAGGATTGGAAAGGATCAAATTTGCAATGGAATCGAGAATCGAGAAGGGAAGGAGAGCTTAAAAGTTGGTGAAAATGAGCATTAAGGAAGAGAACCCGGTCTCCTCGATCGAATGAGCGACCGGGCTTAAATCGAGGGACCAAAACGGTAAATTCTTGCATATTTGGGTTCATTAGGCGTGTAGAGGTCTATTTTGGGGAGTTTTAAGGGTCGGGTCGGACTTGGGATTCGTAAAAATGCCTGATCTCGACCCGAGGTCGAGCTTTCATAGACCTCGAGTCGAGGTACTTAGACTTAGAAAAATTTCTGGAAATGGCACATTCCTCGACTCGAGGGAGGAACCTCGAGTCGAGGCTTTTGAAAAGTGGGATTCCTCGAGTCGAGGCCTGACCCTCGACTCGAGGTGGTGTCTCATTATAAATACGCAGATGTATTTGAAGTCACGACTCGAGGAGTAGCCCTTGTTCACGATCCCTTTCTGCATCTCTACCATTTTTCCGGCATTTTCACACCATTTTCACCAATCATTCATCATTATTTCATCATATTGTTATCATATTGTCATCAAGAGTAGATTTTGAGGGTTTTTGACATTCAAATTGGGGATTTTGAGGAGTAGTGAGTGGGTCTTTGTATTTGAACGATTTTTGGCAAGTTTCTCAAATAAGGTACGTAATTCATCATCTCATGGTCTTCAATTTCATGATTGGTAGTTGATCATTGCTTGAGTATTGATAAAAGTGCTTGAATTTAGTTGAATTGAAATCTCATTTGAGCATTTTGTCAAGCACTTGGTGTGCATGATTGATATTGATAAATTGAAGCTATTGTTGAGGATATTTGAGTTGATTGAGGAATGTATGAGCATGTTTAGGATTGTATACGATGATTTGCTCAATTATTTGTGGAATTTGGCTTGAATGAGGATCTTTGGTATATTTTATGAATTCCTAGTGCATTTGTGGTATATGTGGTCAAATTGAGTGGAGTATGGATGATAGAAAGGAAAGTTTTGTGATGATGTGTTCGATTACTTGCTAGTTGGCTTGTTATTATTTGATTTATTTGTGGAGCATATTTGAAGAATTTTTGGTGAGCTTAAATGATGATTTTCATTGTCTTAAGCCATTCTAGTAAGTATGTATAAGTTGAGGATTAGTTGAGCACTTCTATGGATTATATTTGATTTGATTGACTCATTGACCATTTTGTGAGGATTTATGGCTTAGTCATTAGGAATTTTGTTGGGTTGGAAATTGTTGTTGACTTGTTCATGATTTAGAGTGATATTTCGAGCTAGCTTTTTGATTGTTGGACTCATTCGTGCTATTGGGATTATTTGTGCAGGAGTCATGTTTAGAGGAGTGGATGGCCACAATTTTTCGAATGCCAGAGATCCGAGAGAGAGAAGAGGCTATACGTTTTGCACACCGAATGCCCGCTGAATTGGGAATTCAGTGGGATGAATACAAGTGGAGAAAGCACATTATTTTGTATCTTTGAGTTGTACAAGAAGGTGGTCGACTCGTCTCGTAGATCATAACCGCATGCTTTCTATGGGAATTGAAGATGACATTCCAAGATTGTTCGAGCAAGTAGGCATGGGAGGTTTTCTAGCTAAGAGACCTAGGACCTATCTTGGACTCACTCTCGAGTTCTTATGCACCGTCAAAGTCCACAAGGCTAGGAGGAACAAGTTTGCACGGAAGATCACTTTTGAGCTCATGGGGAACGAGTATGAATTGACATTAGATGAGATTAATGAGCTACTAGGAGCACCTACCGACCCCGATAGATCACTTTTGAACATTAGAGGGGAGTACAATGCTAAGAGGTTACGGAGGCGTATTTCGATTCGGGGCTCCGAGTCAACCTCGAGTTTGTACCGGGAAGTCTAAGAGCACACACATTCGGAATCCGGTGATCCGATACTTAGAGAAGATCCTCGCGAGTACCATATTCGCGAGATCGAGGGAGGAGCTGTGGTTTCAAGAGCTATATGTGTTGTGGTGCTTCTTGCATGGAGTCGATTTAATGCGGCCGCCTACCTATGCTACTTATTTGAGAGAGCCACGAGCACTAAGTTCAAGAAGATAAATTTTGGTGGGATGATTACTCCGATAGCTGAGCACCTTGGTATTCCTACTCATAACCTTGTGGCACTAGATGGTCCAGATTTGACTACGAGTACACTATGAGACGCATGAGGACGCTAGACCGCATCGGTAGGACGTGGTGCCTACAGCGACATCATGGTGGCCGGTTTCCTCTTCCTAATAAGAGGTTGACTCTGTCTTCGGATCTCGTGCCTTTGTGACTATCAATCTGCGTATGTGGTCGCAGCGTCACACCGATGCCATCGATGCTTACACAAGGGAGCATGGAGACGTGCTTAGAGATGAGGGGATGATGATGATCAGCCGGGTCGGCAATCGTGGTCGGATTCGATTCTTGATGAAGATGGAGATGCGATTAGAGCAGATGTTGTTGAGGAGGTTGAGTCTCGAGGACGAGGATGAGGATGACGAGGAGCCGGAGCAAGAAGAGCGGCTGTCGAGATGGAAGAGGAGTATCAGCCAGAGATTAATATGTACCGGCAGGATGAGATGAGGAGTAGAGAGTACGAGGCGGGGTTCGTCTCGCAGACCGTGGAGTTCTCGGCAGAGGAGATGTGGGCGAGATAGTCGTAGGATGCACATAGAGAGTCCGACCCGTCAAGATGAGATGTACCGAATGATGGAGGATTCACGTAGGTTTAATGAAGAGACAAGGAGGATGCAAGAAGAATCAATGAAGACTCGGCATGACATGTATTCACTCCTTCAGCGAGATGAGCTCGTGGAACTTCGGGCCGAGACACTATCCTCCTCCACCACCACCTTCCGACTACTAGGGCTATCCCCTATTCCTCACTCCCTCTTCTTAGTTTTAAATGCTTATGTTTTGGTGGATTGTACTCGTATTTGAATTAAGGTCTTTTGTGATGACTTGTGATGATTTGATGTTTGGATGTTTTGGATGGATGATTTAAGTGATGCTATGATTTCTTTGATATATTGTTGAGCCTATTGTCTATTGGTAATTTTGGCTTGATGATCCTTTTGATTTCTTTATTCCATGATTCCATGTTCATTTGTCTTGAGCTTAGTAGTGGATTAATTGACATATTTTTGAGTATCATTTTGAGATAGTGAGTATGCTTGAGGTTATGTACATGAGCATTTGTGCTTGAGTTGTAAGATTATTGGATTTTGATATGATCATTAGTAGATGTGTAGCTTGATGCTAGTTGCTTGATTAATTATGTGAAGATGAATGTGATTGAAAATTCTTGATTCATTGCTCAAGTTAAGCCCGTGAGCTTTTGTGCCTTATAATAGTACATCTTATACGGTTGATTGATCCTTTGAGAGTGCATCGTTCATGATTTGTATGCTAGAACTTGCCACTAGACTTGTTGATATTGATCTTTGTGTAATGTTTTGAAAATGATAAGAGGCCATGTTTGGGATGATGAGTTACTTTGCCAAATCTTGTCCTACCAAATACATTTGATTTCCTTAGTGAGCCATGTTGAGCCTATGATCCTTATTTTTTGGGAAGCCAAGTGAAATTGAAACCATTTAGCCTATTTTTATGAGCCTTTATTGTCCTATGTTTAGTTGAGCTTGAATGTTGGCTAATGATGGTGATTTGATTGCTAAGTGTGGGAAGAGGATGAGCAAAGTGATGAATGAAGCATAAAGAAAAGAAAGGTTGTGAAAGATTGAATTGTAAAGAAAATGCATGAAATGAAAAGAATGATTCAATTTGTGAGCTTTAAAAGAGAAAGCTCAAGTTAATGGTGGATTGATTATTGAAGTTCAATAGTAAGAGTGTGCTAGATGAAAGTGAAGAGATGTGCATTGTATGGATTAGTTTACATTCAAGTCTCTACTAATTAGTCACTCTTATCCATAAATATCCCACCTTTCCAAAGAGCCTACACTACAACCTAGAAGAAAGACCTCTTTGATTCTTGATTGATCACAAATGATTGTGATTGAGATTAAGTTTTGTGGCAAGCATATGGTGTACTTATTTGTGAATTTGATGATTGAGTGCTTTAAACCTTGATACACTTGAGTGAAGAGTGAAACACTCCATGGAAGGAGCAATGTGTTGAGTATTTGATTGAGCATTTGTTTGAGCATGATTCATCTTGATGGCTAGTGGATAGTTGCATTGATACAAGTGATCATTGATGAGTTCAATTGTCTTATTTTTCGCCTATGATGTCATGTGACATAATTGCAATCAATTCACTCCTTTGTTCTTAGTTTCTACGTTGCTCGAGGACGAGCAACAATTCAAGTTTGGGGGTATGATTGGAGTGAATTGATACATGTTTTTAGGGCTATTTTTAGTGCAAAAAGTGAGCTAAAGTGTTAGTTTTTGTGCCTAAATGTGAAAAGTATCACTCTTTTGCCTAAAAGTATTATTTGTGAGGTTTTGATGTATTTCGCCCGTTTTGCAGGTAAATCGGTGGAATTTTGCCAAACCGAGAGTACCGGATTCTTAGAATGAAAAGACGAACATACGGGACGAAAACGGGGTCGGGCCCGAGCCCTTCTCGATAAAAATTCCCCGAACTCGAGTTCGAGTCGAGGTGCAGACACTCGACTCGAGGTTCATCTGGAGAAATCCTTTTTAAAAATTGGCAAGCTCGACTCGAGGGAGGAGCCTCGAGTCGAGGGGGACGGAAAGTGCGTAAAGCTCGACTCGAGGGCGAGGCCTCGACTCGAGGCTGGAGAGAAATTTAAAGAAACGTGTTAGCGACTTTAGGCCTCGACTCGAGGGCCTGAAGCTCGACTCGAGGAGTGCCCAAAACCGAAAAATTCAGTTTTTAAGCCATGGAAAGCCAAAACAGAGGGGAGTTGATTCTAGCGATTCAGAGCGGTTTCTAGGAGTTCCTTTGAGCGAATTTTACATTTTGTAGCTTGAATTTACTTGTAATTGCACTAGATTGTTAGAATTTAGATAGATTCCACATTGAGATCATTAGATTTGTAGATTGGTGATTGTAATTGAAGTTTGCAGCTGAGAATTGAGAAGAAGTGAAGTTGAATTGAAGCATTGTACAAGATTAATCATTCTTATTTTTGCCTATTGAAGCTTAATTGGTGATGTTCTTAACCTTTGATCTCTTTAATTCATTGCTTGTAGTGATTAGATTTTCAATTGCTTTCTTAGATTTTCTAGCCATGGTTTTTGCTTGTAGCACCATGGGCTAATAGCCTTGTGCTTGGGATAATTGAAATTAGGGATGAAGTGATTGCCTCATGCTATGATTGTTGACAATTGTGATCAATTGAATTAGATTGCTTCCTAATTGTGATTCTTAATTGTGCTTCATGAAAAATTGTCTCTTTTGATTAATGGTTGATCACCCTAGCAATAGGCGAGAGTTGAGCTAACGTGATTAGGTGTTAATCGGGTTTCAATTTTGCATGATTGTATGAATTGGGGACTTCTACATTGAGAGATGGGAAAGACTAAGGATACTCACATTAGGCATTGTGATATTAATGGAGTGATTAATTTCATGATGGTTTATGCTTCCTAATTTGATTGATTTGCATTTGGAAACAATTATAGCTTGTTAATCATGGATTCCTTGATGGAGATTATCCCTTGCACCCTATTCCCTCATTAATTTTAGTCTATTTGATCTTGCATTCTAAGTGTTTGATAAATTGTTTGCATAATCTTGCCATTTACATTCTTGCAATTTGTAGTGATTTAGTTCAAGAGCTTGTTGCAACTTTAGCCATTTAGAACTCTCATCCTCGAATTTCATTTGCATACTTTCTCCCTTGGGTTCGATATTTTTGTTGATTGGTCTTAATAACTCTTACCCTATACACTCCAATCAGTCAATTTGCAGATGAGTAGATTAAAATCATGAGGAACAAACGGTTTTCAAGATTAAGTTTGTTAAAGCGAGTTTCCGATTTGTTAGAACTAACTAACAAACTAACTGTCTTTCGAGACTTATAAATACGTCTAGGCACCTCTTTTCACATACTTTTTCACCGAACATTTTTCACATAGAATTCACAAGTTTTCAATTTATCGATTTCTTCATAGAATTTTCTAAGTGTTAATAGAACACTTCACTTCACATCTTCAAAATACACTTCTTATTCCTAGAGTTAGATTTCAGAAGTTTGATTAGCATTTTTGAAGAGTTGAAGATCAAGTTGTAAGTTGTAAAGATAGTAAAGTAAGTAAGTAAGCGGCTAGTGGAGACCCTTCTTCAAAGTTTGGAGAAGGAGAGTGGATGTAGGATTGTTATAATCCGAACCACTATAAAATCTGGTGTTCTTTATCGCTTTCATTTATCTTTATGTTCAAGATACAATTTAGTGTTCAAAGTTAATTTTAATTGAAATTAAGATCCGAATATCGTTGTTGCTTTTGATCTTATTAAAAGTTGAGATTAATATTGTTGGTCCCGGACGAGATGTGCAAGGAGGTGGAAAGTCTAGAAGGGGGTTGAATAGACTTTACCACACTCAAAACTTTTTCAACTTTTTGTGAGCCGAGTGTGAGGTTAGAAGGCTTTGAAGTCTTCTACAAGAAGGTACTCGAGTGTGCTAGGTGTGATCGGCAGACTTCGAAATCGAAGTCTTCGATGGTGCGGAAGCTAATCTCGTGTGTATTTGAAAAACCCTTTTAATGAAAACCTTGGTGAAGAATAATAAGCAAGTTGCGGTGCGGAGTTTATTAAAACGATGATGAATGAGCGGTTATAAGTATGTATGCGTAAAGCTTGTAAAGACACGAGAGATTTTTATAGTGGTTCGGATATAACGATCCTACGTCCACTCTCCCCGACTCCAAAGGGGCCTTACTAACGAAAGCGGTCTTTTGTCCTCGTTCTCCTTGAGGATTTAACCACAGGAGGTTTTACAAGTTCTGCCCTTGTTACAAAAATGTGATCTTCGAGTGTTAACTCTTAGATGCGAAATAATCAACCTTTTCTCTGCAGAGATAATGAAAGGTGATTTTACAATTCCAACTAAGAAATAATCCTAATCGATTAGTTGCTCTAAGATAGCAATGGATTATTTCTCTAAGCTTGTGTTAATGCGTTTAAAGCTCATGGAATGGTGACCGTTCTTGTTCGTTAGCTCGTCGTATTTTTATGACTCTTTTTAATATGCGTGTGTTCCATGCGCGAGCTTGTAGTGATCACCAATATTCATAGAGATTGAAAAACTAGTCGTTGGAAAAGCTAGCAATCAGATTCTCTATCGTTTGGAAAGTATCAATTGTTGACTTGCTTGATTGTCTTGATTGATTCCCATCAATTGATTGACTTGCTTGATTGACTTGATTGATTCCCATCAATCAAGTCTTGATTGATTTAATACCGATTGATTCCCTTGATTGATATTTGATTGGTCTTCCATATCTTCCTTGATTGCAATCTAATCTTTATGATTGAATCTTGATTTAATCATTGATTGCCAATCATGTCTTCCTTGAATCTTGGAATCGGATATCGGTCAACTCTTTAACTCGGCTTGTCTCAACTTTGCCGATCCGACTTTCCATAATTCAACCTTGCCGATGTCAAGTCTTCTTGTCTGTCGGCAGAGTCTTCTACCTCAAGTCTGCTTTGACCAAGTCTTCTAGACGAACCCTTCTACTCCGAGGCCTTCTATCTTCTTGGCACGAAGTCTTCTATCTCAGCTGGTCTTCAAGCCTTCTTGTCTAGTCTAGAAAGGTTTCCCCCTTAACAAAAGACTATCTAACTTGAACTAGATCATTAGTGGCTAACAAGTTCAAGCAGGTCCTATTACACTAAGGTTTTAAACACATCATCAAAACTATACAAATATATATCCTAACAATTTCCCCCTTTTTGATGATGTTAAAACCTTCTAAGAATTGAAATAAAAAGGATAAGAAATACGGTAAAGGACCGTAGATCTTAAAATAGATCTCAATAGAAATCACCATCAACTAGAAGTTGTCTAGGAGATGATTGCAATTCTTAGCTTACTTTCCCCCTTTTTGGCATCATCAAGGAGAAAGATCACTTGGCTTCCATCTTTAGAGCCTTCTTGAAAATGTCACTATGTGTGTGTAATGATCAACTCTCCATATTTTGTAAGTCACCGGTATTCCCCCTTAACAACCGAACTTTTATAATCATGTAGGCTCTTATATTTGTAATCAATAACATGTCATGAGATTCTTCTTTTGATTGCCTCAACTGTTCCACCTTGAACTCTTCTTCTCTTAAGCAATGAACTCTTCTTGTTAACTAAGTCGGCTTGGCTTGTAGTCGCCTACCCTAAACTGCTTCTCTTGGATCTAGCAAACTTAATTCCGCTGATAGTTTTCTTCAAAGAAAGTTGAAAAGTTTTCTTGACAAGCTTTACAGATCCTTAGCAACCTTCTCCAAAGCAAAGTTGAAAGCTTTCTTTTTCAACATAATTTTCTGGATCCAAGCAAGCTCGATTCCACCGATAGATCTCTAAACTTTGCTTTGATTATCCCTTGTCATAGAAATGGGACACAAACAATATATTATGTTATAGGTCTTCTATGTAAAGAACTTCCTCTACTCGTACATCTTCAATGTCTAAGGTTTCAATTCCTCTGGTTATTCCATAGTTGTTGTCACCAAAGACTCCACGTGATTCATCTTGAGGCTTGATGGAACTTAAGAAGTGTTTGTCACAAGTTATATGCTTCGAGCACTCACCTGCCGATGTACAAGACGGTGTTATCCAAACTTCTTTTTCTATAGGAACCCACGCGACCTGCAAAACAATTAAACTTTTGGTATCCTTTGGGTGTTGGGTCCTTGAGGGTTAGCACAACTTTTAGGGATCCACAAGAATAAGGTGTTCTTATCAAGGTTAGAAGACCTTATCCTTCTCCTATACATATCAACATAGACAATCTCATCTTTTGGTGCCTTCTTGGATGCATGTCTATGTGTGTTGGTTGTGTTCCTTCCGAGAAGACTTCGACCCTTCCGAGGTCCTCTGGATGGAGTGATCAAATTGCTATGGTTCGAGGGTTTTGATGATAAGGATACGTTTTACTTGAGCCATCAAAAGATTCATATCTCACAGCACGTAAGACTTAGTAGACCGTTTAGCAAGCTTTGAAGTTTGCTTAGGTTGTGTAGTCTTCACCGAGGCTGTCTCCACGAGAGATGGTTTGGTGATGTCTACTTTTCGACCTTGCCGAGGTTTCTTAAGTTGGGATTCCCCCTTCTTTTGATACCTCATCGGTTGTTTAAGTTGTTGAGTATAACTACTCTTCTTCCCATTCAACCGATTTCTTTGGATTAGCAACCTTTTTACCACTTATCAGTAGGTTTAGGTTTGGAACCCTCTCCTACCAAATCATTACCCTTAACATGTGTACTCTTCTTAGGTACACTTGTTTGAACATGTGAGGATTGGGCAATGGTAAAACCAATTCCCTTCTTTACGTTAGGCGTTTGAGACGAATCAACTATTGTTTGAACCGCGTGAGAAGCTTTGTTCAGTTGATCCAACCTCAAACTTAAACGTTCCTCACTTGATTTTACACGCTCATGTTGATGGAAAAGTTCATCGAACTTTGCTTGTAGAATCTTTAATTGATCTATCTTCTCAATATTCTCAAGAAGCAACCTTTCTACTAGCGAGACCTTGTTCAACACACTTCAACTTAAGAGTGTTTAACTCTTACGAAGTTATCTGATTAGAGTCTGCTAGTATTCCGTAAGGCTTGCTAGTAGATTCTTGAGTAAGTAGTTCAATCTCAGCCTTTAAGCTAGTGTTCTCTTTTTCCACACAATTGTAAGCGTGTATAGCAGTTTTGAGATCGCCCATTAACTTATCAACAAAGTTATGGTCAAACTCTTATGCTAGAGAGGTGCGAGAAGAAGAAGAAGAACAAGAGTCGAAGATACCTCTTCGTGTTTGTCATTAAACATAGATCATTATCGGGAGAGAAATATGATGAGGTTGATGAACTAGATGTAGACTCTTCTTGGCCTCGCCATCAAAGCTTTCTTGTCTGCAAATCTTCAATCTCTCTTCAATCTCTCTTCTTCTCTATGAGAGAGTGGGGCATCTGGTTCTCTTTTAGTAGTCTCTACTTGATACCAATTGAACTTCATTGGTCCATCCTCCAAAATATCAAGCATACGGTCATGAAAGTCTCGAGGTGATTTTTATGCGAAACTTCCAAGAGTTACAATCTTCTATAGAGAACTTCGGTAGCTTTACGGACTTACCGCTCTTGAGAAAACTCATGTTAGCAATAAAAACAATATGCACAGAATGCAATGAGTTTTATGAAAAAGATTTTTCAAAAAGATCTGTTCAGTGACCACAACAGTCTTTCCTCAAAGACAATTGGTAACCAAAGCCGGTGGTCGGTAGAACCACCGCTCCGATACCACTTGTTGGTCCCGGACGAGATGTGCAAGGAGGTGGAAAGTCTAGAAGGGGGTTGAATAGACTTTACCACACTCAAAACTTTTTCAACTTTTTGTGAGCTGAGTGTGAGGTTAGAAGGCTTTGAAGTCTTCTACGGCAAGGTACTCGAGTGTGCTAGGTGTGATCAGCGAGACTTGAAACTCGAAGTCTTCGATGGTGCGGAAGCTAATCTCGTGTGTATTTGAAAAACCCTTTTAATGAAAACCTTGGTGAAGAATAATAAGCAAGTTGCGGTGCGGAGTTTATTAAAACGATGATGAATGAGCAGTTATAAGTATGTATGCGAAAGCTTGTAAAGACACGAGAGATTTTTATAGTGGTTCGAATATAACGATCCTACGTCCACTCTCCCCGACTCCACAGGGCCTTACTAACGAAACGGTCTTTTGTCCTCGTTCTCCTTGAGGATTTGACCACGGGAGGTTTTACAAGTTCCGCCCTTGTTACAAAAATGTGATCTTCGAGTGTTAACTCTTAGATGCGAAATAATCAACCTTTTCTCGCAGAGATAATGAAAGGTGATTTTACAATTCCAACTAAAAATAATCCTAATCGATTAGTTGCTCTAAGATAGCAATGGATTATTTGTTAAAGCTTGTGTTAATGCGTTTAAAGCTCTTGGAATGGTGACCGTTCTTGTTCGTTAGCTCGTCGTATTTTTATGTCTCTTTTTGAATATGCGTGTGTTCCATGCGCGAGCTTGTAGTGATCACCAATATTCATAGAGATTGAAAAACTAGTCGTTGGAAAAGCTAGCAATCAGATTCTCTATCGTTTGGAAAGTATCAATTGTTGACTTGCTTGATTGTCTTGATTGATTCCCATCAATTGATTGACTTGATTGATTCTCATCAATCAAGTCTTGATTGATTTAATACCGCATTTATTCCCTTGATTGGTATTTGATTGGTCTTCCATATCTTCCTTGATTGCAATCTAATCTTTATGATTGAATCTTGATTTAATCATTGATTACCAATCATGTCTTCCTTGAATCTTGGAATCGGATATCGGTCAACTCTTGAACTCAACTTGTCTCAACTTTGTGATCGACTTTCCATAATTCAACCTTGCTGATGTCAAGTCTTCTTGCTCTGTCACAGAGTCTTCTACCTCAAGTCTGTTTTGACCAAGTCTTCTAGACGAACCCTTCTACTCCGGGCCTTCTATCTTCTTGGCACGAAGTCTTCTATCTCACTTTGGTCTTCAAGTCTTCTTGTCTAGTCTAGAAAGGTTTCCCCCTTAACAAAAGACTATCTAACTTGAACTAGATCATCACCGCTAACAAGTTCAGCAGGTCCTATTACATTAAGGTTTTAAACACATCATCAAAACTATACAAATATATATCCTAACAAATATTAAATTCCATTGTGTACATCTCGTACTTTGAATATATTTTAAAAGATTTGAAAAATGCAAAATCTATTCAACCCCCTTCTAGATTTTTCCTAGAAGGCCGATACTCGTTTTACCTAATCTACTCAACTAATCGGGACCAACAAGTATCTATGTTACTTGATGATGTTAAAAAGGGGGAAGATGTGGAGATCATCAAAGCGGAGCTCAATCGAGATAAAACTCTCAACGATCGGCCAAACAGATGAGCTCACCGCCCTGAAGATTCGAATTGAGCGAGATAGAGGAAGCAATAAGGGCGAGATGAGCGAGGCGAGAATGAGAGAAGTTGAGCTGAAATCTGAGAAGTTCATGGCCAAAATAAGAGAAAGAAAGGAAGAGGCTAAGGCCAAAGTGAAGCCGAGAAGGGCAAGGGAAAAGAGTTGGTGGCTGCCGAGAAGGGAAAAGGGAAAGAGCTTGAGCGGATCTCACTCCGGTCGAGACGAGTTTGATGACCAAGGCTGCGGGAAAAAGACCACTTGAGAAGTCATCCGAGCAGATCGGGATTGAGGAAGAAAGAGATAGACGAATTAAAGCCTGAAAAAAGTCTATTATGGCCGAAGGGAGGCAAAGAGGAAAATCAAGTCTGCTAAATAGGTGGCCGAATATTTGTGAGATCTGAAGAGATGGGTGGTCCCAGAATGGAGGTCTCCTTGGAGAAACAGACAAGGCATGGGTTAGGCCACAGGATAGGACTGATGTTCCTCCAAGGATGATTGCTCATCCATCTTGGGCTAGTGAATACATGAAGTATGAGGCCAAATGGACATTTTTCTCGTATATCTGCGAGAGGATTCGGAGCATCATCTAAGGGACGAAACAATTGCATGGCATGATTGGATGGAGAAGGAAAATCCAGACTTGTACGAGAAATTGATAAATGAAGGAGATGAGTGGTACAATGTGGATTTGGTAGCTCCACTTATTCAACGATCCCAATCAAGGTTTTGAGATGATGGCTCAATTGACAAGGAGTGGATCAGGTCAACTATTAACTACGTAATAAATCGGATGAAGTTGGCGATCCTAAGGAGATTCTTGAGCTAAGAACAAGGATATTGGACTGGATACAACTCCTGAAAAGGATAGATGGACAGATTAGATAAGCCTTAAGTTTCTTTATCTTTTATCTTCTTATCGATCCATATGTAAATATGTAAATGTGCCCTATATGAATGAGATAAACTGAATCTTATCGATTTACTTGTCTTTTGCTTTTAAGCTTTCTTTACTATTTAAAGAAAACTTAAAATTTTTCTAAGTATTAATCATCTGAGAAAATTCTCATCTCGTATTTAAAATTTAAAAAAAAATAAAGTCTTTAAAAATTTTCTAAGTCCTTAGACTTAAATTTTTGTCTAAAGTCTAAACATTTTGAAAAAGTCTTATGACTTAAGAATTACTTCTTAAAATTTTTCTAAGTGTGAATTAAGTGCTCTAATTTGAATAAATACGAGTTAAAATGTGAATGTGTTACGATGTGCTTATACGATTATCTTGATTAACTTCGACTAACATCGATTGTGAGTGTGTTTCTTTCCTATAGTTTTAACATCATCAAAAAGGAGGAAATTGTTAGATCAAAGAAGGTTTTGATGAGTTAAAAAGATCAACCCGGATGAGTAGACAATATCAAAGAACAATGAGATGAAGTTCCGATCTTGAGTTGATCGGACTAGGTCTAGGATCGACAAGTCACCAAGTCCGAAAAGTTGGAAGTCATCCGAGACAAGCTCAAGTCAAGTCATCTGCAGGAGACGATTATGAAGAACTCGAGACGAGGTCAAGATAAGTGAGTAAAATAAGAAAGACAAGTCTTCACCAAGTCACTGCAGACGACTAGGAAAAATCATTTGGAGATAAGAGCAGTTTTCAAGATTAAGTTTGTTGAGTAGTTTTTAGTTTGTTAGAACCGACTAACAAACTAAGCTGTCTTTTTAGACTTATAAATAGGTCTAGGTTTTTATTTTCTATACACGAATAACATATTATTTACAATATTCGATTTCTACTTTCACATCGATTCACAAAGTTTTTCAAAGAAAGTTTTCAGAAAGTTCCAAGTGTTTGTAGAACACTTTATTGTAAATCTTCAAAGCACATATCACTGTAAAGTTAGATTTCGTAAGAGTCTAGGAGTTTGAAGAGTTGAAGATCTTTGTATGTTGTAAAGCTGTAAGTTGAATCGTAAGTAAGTAAGAGGTAAGAAGAGACCCTTCTTCGGGTTGAAGAAGGAGAGTGGATGTAGGATTTTCATGATCCGAACCACTATAAATCTTGGTGTTCTTTATTGCTTTCATTTACTTATCTGCTCTTCTTAATTCCAGTTTATAATCAAAGTTCAATTTCGTAATTCAAGTTAGACAAATTATCGGTGTGCTTTTGATCCGAATAAAGTTGAGTTTAATAATAAATTCCCATTGTGTAACTTTGGTGTTTTGAATAAGTTTTCAAAGATTTGTAAAATCTGAAAAATCTATTCAACCCCCTTCTAGATTTTTCCTAGAAGGTGATTCAAGTTTCCTTTAATCTACTCAACTAAGTGGGACCAACATAGAGGTCTTCATGGATGACTTTACTGTTTATGGTGATTCTTTTGATTCATGTTTGACTAACCTCACTAAGATACTTGGCGTTGCATTGAAATGAACTTTGTTTTGAACTATGACAAATGTCATTTTATGGTTGATCAAGGTATCATTTTAGGTCATGTTGTGTCATCTAGGGAATTGAAGTTGATAAAGTTAAGATAGACATAATTAGAACATTGCCTTACCCGAAAAGTGTTCGGAAATTCATTCTTTTCTTGGTCATACAGGTTTCTATCGGCGCTTTATCAAAGATTTCTCCAAAATCACTCATCCTTTATGTAGATTGCTACAAAAAGATGCAGTGTTTGAGTTTGATGTGGCTTGCAAAGAGGCATTCGATAAATTGAATGACATGTTGACATCTGCACCAATTATGCAATCACCGAATTGGGATCTTCCATTTGAAATCATGTGTGATGCGAGTAATTATGCAATTGGTGCTATTCTTGGGCAAAGGATTGGAAGAGCTCATCATGTCATTTATTATGCTTCAAGAACACTTGACGGTCTGCGAAGCAATTACTCAACAACGAGAAAAAGAACTTTTAGTTGTTGTCTTTGCTTTAGAAAAATTCCGTTCATATTTACTTTGTGCTAAAGTGATTGTTTATTCGATCATGCACTCTTAACTTCTTGATATCAAAGAAGGAGTCAAAGCCTAGACTTATTTGATGGATACTTTTGATACAAGAATTTGATCTAAAGATTCGAGATAGAAAAGGCTCGAGAAAATTTGGTCGCTGATCGTCTTAGTCGTTTGACCACTTGTGAAGATTCTCACCACCGAAAGATGACTTTCAAGATGAGTATCTCTTTTCTATTCAAAAGACAAGTCCTTGGTATCTTGACATTGCTAATTTTTAGTTTCTAAGACTTTACCAAGTGATTTAAAGCTCAAAATGATAAGATAAAGAGAGATGCAAGATATTATGTATAGGATGATCCTTACTTGTGGAAATATTGTTCGATCAAATTACTCATAGATGTGTTTTGAGAAAATGAGATTCATTCCATTCTTCGATTTTGTCATTCCATATGCTTGTGGTGGTCATTTTGGTCCGAAGAGAAATGCTCGTAAAGTGTTGGAATGTGGATTATTTTGGCCTAATTTATTTCGGAGTTTATATTTTTTACACCCAATACGTTAGCTCTAAATTGAATTTGGTCCAAGCTACGTTAACAATTTGAATAATGACCAATAAGTTATAATTTTTTTGAAATTGGTCCAGATTCTGCGGTTAGGGCCATTAACCTAACCGGTCAATGCCACATGTATTAATATTTATTTTTTATATTTGTTATACACATCCACGTGGCTTATTAATAATAATTTTGGTAACCCCGCAGTCACGCACAGAGGTGGCGCCTGCCGACGGTGAAGGTGCTACGTCGGCGAGGTCGGCGACAAATGGCGTGCGACGATCTGCGTTGGATCTCGTTGTGGCGATGACAAAGAGGCGGCGATTCACGGCGAGATGGGCATTGACGATAATAATTCCTATACTTTTCCCCATTTTTTTCTCTATCATCTCACCTTCTTCAATCAAACACCTGTTTACACACACGAAAAAGTCATTCTCCATCTCTGCAACTAATTATGACTCTTCATATCTCTCCCTAAATCCTCCCACTATATCGCTTCCAAGATTCCAAGAACTTAAAGCCCTTGCCCTCACCCTCGAATCACACCAACAATTTGGGGCGAAAACAGAGTAGCGAAATCAAGATAAAATAATGAAATCGAAATTTATATAATTTCTACTCAAATATCCAATTGGATTTTTTGATTATGGAAGAAAAAATCTAAAAAATTCAAACAGGATTTTTCTCGATTCAAAGAAAGATCGGGTGGGCGCCGGTGGTATTGCGGCTGCGTGCGGCGGCGGTGGAGCAATGGAGGGCCAAGGGGCTACGGGGTGGGCTTTGGTGGCGGCGGGCGGTGGCAGTGTGAGCGAGAGAAGGCGGTGGAGGTAGAACGGGTAGTTTACGGTGGCGGCGTTGAGGAAGACAGGGGGCGGCAATTTATTGCTCAAAGGTAGAGAAAGATAGGGGGTGGGGGCGATGTAACGGTGAATTGATTTCCTTTTTTTTCTCATCTTTTTAAATTTTGAATTGATTTTTTTATTTGTTAATTTCTTGTTTAAAATAATTAAACAACCTTCTAAATTTTTAATAATACACATTTTTTATTTTTTGAACAAATAATACACGTTTCTTTTAACAATATTTATTCTAATGTTTCTAATAGGAGAACCCAATATATTAAAATTATGATTCAAAATAAAATTTTGTAATTAAAAATATTTATTTTGCCTATAAACAAAACAATTAGGACAATTACAATTAAATTGAGAGAGAAAAATTAATTTATTTTATGATATTTAGATATATTGTAGATTTTAAATAGAAACCAAAATTTAATTTTTTAAAAAATAAATTTATATTTTCTAAAAAATTTATAAAAATAATTTACCTATTTTAAAGTATGAAATAATTTGACTTTCAAATGTTTATATTTTTATACTATTTTAATGAATTATTTAAACAAATAATGCCACATAAACAAAAACATCAAACAAAATTGCCACATAAACATAAAAATCCAATCAAGACCGCCACACACACAAAGGAAGATAAATAAGATGTCACGTGTGCAATTACTGGGTAGGTGACCTCCTATAAGCCGGTTAAAGGACCAATTTCAAAAAAAAATCAACTTACAGGATCAAATTCAAAATGTCAACGTAGCTCGAGACCAAATTCAATTTAGAGCCAACATATTGGGTGTAAAAAATATAAACTCTTTATTTCGTGATTCATATCTGCTTTGCAAGACTTGTGAAAAATGTCGAAAAGCGAAAATTTAGGACATAGAAATCAAATGCCACTTAATTCGATTCTTGTTTGTGAAATATTTGATATATGGGGTATTGATTTCATGGGTCCTTTTTCATCTTCTAGTAATAATGTTTGCATTCTTCTTGCTGTGGATTACGTCTCAAAGTGGGTGGAAGCTAAGGCTACTCGTACTAACGATGCTAAAGTTATTGTAGATTTTGTCAAATCTCAAATTTTTGTTAGGTACGTAATGCCAAGGGCTATAATAAGTGATCGTGGAACTTACTTTTGCAATAGAGTGGTGGAAGCTTTAATGAAGAAGTACAATGTCACACATCGAAGTTTCTACCGCTTATCATCCACAAACAAACGGTCAGCCGAGATATCTAACGAGAGAAATCAAGTCAATTTTTGAAAAGACCATCAATCCGAATAGGAAATATTGGAGTGCACGACATAACGATTCACTATGGTCTTACATAATCGCTTTTAAGACCCCAATCGGCATGTCTCCTTACCGTTTGGTGTTTGGTAAACCTTGTCATTTTCCTGTAGAGCTAGAGCACAAGGTGTCTTTGGGCCATCAAGCAATGTAACATCACATTGATGAAGCGGGTGAAATGAGAAAATTACGGTTGTAAGAGCTTGAAGAAATACGGAAGGATGTTTATGAGAGCTCGAGGATATACAAAGAAAAGTCAAAAGCCTTTCATATGATCGAATGATTTCCGGGAAAGAATTTTATGATGGTTAAAAAGTTATTCTTTTCCATTGAAGTTAAAATTATTTCCTGGTAAATTGCGTTCTAGATGGCTAGGACCTTTTATTGTTACTAATGTCTTTCCTCATGGTGCGGTTGAGATCAAAAGTATTGAACCCGGTAAGAATTTTAAGGTTAATGGACATCGATTGAAACTTTTTTATGAAGGTTTTCAAGTGCACAATGTCGACAATCTTACTTTGGATTATCCGAATTATTAAGGTTGAAGGGTTTGGAATGTCTAGCCAAAGACTATAAAGAATGGCGTTCACGAGAGGCAACTCGATGTTTATTTAGCTTTTATTTTTGCATGTTCAATTTTTACTTCATTTTTGTGTGTTTAGGGGTCGGAAGGAGTCTTTTGATAAGGCGTGGTCACGCCTTAATCGAAATTGATTCAGAATGGAAGTGATATGATAAGGCGTAGGCACACCTTAGGGAAACACATCTTCTGTCTCTGTACTTATATTTGTTGGTTTTTTTCTTTTAGGAGTGTATATTCTTTTTATATTATATTATAATATGTTTTATTTTTCGGTACTAATATTATTTTAGAATATTTGATTTTTAATTTGATTTTTTCTCTTTTCTCTTTCCAACCCTAATTGTCGCTCCATCATCATCATTCTTCTCTCTCCTGTAACCGTTCTGCTCCTTCTCTGGAATAGACCGCTGCCTCGCCCTTCTTCTCAGATCGACAATCATTTTTCGCTGCCCGGCCCCTTTTCAATTTCTCTGGAATAGATCGCCGCTCCCCCTTCTCAGATTTCCGCCGCCTCGCTGTTCGCTGTCCCGTTCGCCGCTGCCTTTCATTCATCAAACGTCACTATTTCACCGACTCCGTTCCGTTGCTGCTCTTCCCCCTTTAGGCGTCCCTGGTTTTGTATTATTCTATTGCTGCATTGTCATTTCTCCTATTAAATGGGCCGAACAAACACTAATTCCAAAGCAAGGGCTCCCATTCGAAAAGCAGTCTCATCAGGCATCCTTGCTCCTCCGTCTACTTCTCATGACACTCAGGTGCGTAAACGAGCACGCAGAGGTATGAAATTCTCTACTCTTCCAATATCAAATTCTGATTTGAAGGGTCATTTAAGCTTCACTAAAAAGAAAGACAAGGAAAGATATAAATTAATTTGTCAGAAGAATATTATTCCTTGTAAGTGCATGCATATTCCCTCTTTAGAAGCTTTAGGAATTGATACTGCTGTATTTGAGTATATTGAGAACACTGGATGGAAATCTTGTTTTTCACTCAACTTTCCGGCTTATATTGAACTTGTGCGAGAGTTTTGTATAACTTTTGAATTCAAGTCGGATGAAGTGGAAAAGGATAGGAATGCTAGGGCTGTTCATTTTCGATTAATGGGGAAGAAATTTAAACTCACTATTGACGAATTTAATATTGCATTGGGACTTTTCACTGAAGAATTTGCTAAATCGGATGAGTATTTAAATTTGTATTGTGGATATCCTAATAATTTTCTTGCAGTAGGGGTGTATCAGGATTGGACTTCCAAACAATTTTATGACCCTAGCAAATCTAAGGATATTTATTTACGTGATAATGCTCTGACTTATATTCATTGATTTTTAGTATATTGCTTCTCTGGTAGAAAAGATTCTCCTGTAGCCTTAACAAAGGCAGAGTTATTTTTCTTGTGGTGCATGAAAGAGAAAAAGGGTGTGAATTTAGGCTTTTGTCTAGCTACTCAGTTTTCACAAGTTTTAACGAATAAGCGTCATTTAATATTGGTTCTTTGATCACACAACTTGCTGTACAACTTGATTTGCTTGATCCTGATTCTAATGACCTTCATATTGCTTGTGAAATACAACCACTCGACTTACATTGTTTGGAGCAGATGCTCCTGATTAGCAAGATAGATGGTGTCTACTTTTCTCCGCTAATGACGAGGACATGGATAGAGAGGTGCCATCTACATCCTCTAACAATGTAAGTCAATTGCTAATTAAGATGGGGAGATAACCTAGCAGCTATGTGTGCCCAAGTCACACATATGAATGAAGCAATGATGCGAGATGAGTCAAAAAGTGGACAAGGCTGGGGACGACATCTATGAGATTCATGAGAATTTAACAAGGACGGAGAAGAATAAGATGGCTTTCTATGGCCATGTTGGGTTCGAGCAACCCTTCCCACCACCTCAATAAGTAATGCAAATTATGGATGCTCAAATTATTCAGGAGTTTTCTACTTCTTTTGTTCTTTTAATGTTTTGAGCATTTATTTTATGCATTGAGGACAATGCATTGTCTTAGTGTGGGGGAGGAGTTGTTTTATAGGTGAATTTTATTTTGGTCCTGAAAATTTTGGTCTTGAATTGTTCTTGAGGTGTTTTGGTTCTTAATTTGTTGTCTCTCTCATTTGAAATTTTGAATCTTCCAATGCTTGACTTGAAAATTGAAGTTTTTGGGTGTGAATTGAAAAGGTTTTTGAGTTCTCATTTGTTATGCTTTGCAAGTTGTCATCCATGATTAGTTGAAGGAGAAATGTTTGGATCTTCACACATTATACCTTAATTTTTGTGAGCTTTTGAGCCTAAATGAGCATTCATCAATACAAGCTCATATTTTATTGTATGTGTGATTGTCATTCATGGTTGATTTTTCTAGAACTTGCATTGTTATGCACATCTATGTGATCATCATTGGTGAATTAAGTGTAAGAATCAAATAAGAATGTTAGGTTGAACCTTTCTCTTATCATAACCTACCATCTTTCATTTTTTCCTTAGTGAGCCAATTTTGATCTACAAACCTTTTCTTTGAATTTAACCCCATCACACACTCTCTTCAATTATCACCTCTTGAACCTTGAGTTGAAGAATCATCACATTTTATTTGCTCAAATGAAGCTTCACTTGATATGTGTATTGTTAAGATTGCAAGCTTTTTTAATTCTGGTTGTTGCTTTTGAAAAATCCAAAAATCGAAAAAGCTCGTGAAAAAAAAGAAAAAAACTGCTGAAAAAGAGAAAAATTGAAAAAGCAGAAAAAGAAGTTTACTTTTGTGTTATAGCTTTGCATTCGTACTTGGAAGTTGATTTTAGTGGAGCTTTGATGTCATTTGATTGAGCATCGTGTTTAAAAGTTATATGATTTCTTCAACGCTTTCACTCTCTTTTAGCCCAATGAAAGACCCTTTTACCTTACTTTACCTTAGACTCGTTACACCTTACCCTCTAAATCCTTTGATTTTTGCATTTTGATTTATTCATTTGTGTAGAGGATGTGATATATTTGCAAGCTTATGGTAAAAGTCTTCTGTGTATTGACTTGAGAGATCCACCAAATACATTTGTAGTCTAAACACTTTGAGCGGTAGAATGAATATTTTGTGTGGTTTTAGATCCTATGAATTTCAAATTCAATTCAATTTTTGATATGATTTGCACAAGTGTTGATGAATGAGGATTCTCTTGAAAAAAATAGGTTTTCATTGTATGTAAATTTGTTTTGGTTGAGCAAAGGAAGATGAGAGAAGGATGATGAGTTGAGATGACGAAGTTTTGAACTTTAGCATGCTTGACGATAAAGCGTTGTCCAAGTGTGGGGAATTTGATAGATTACATAAAGTGCATATATATTGCCACTATTTCTCCATATTTTAGATGTCAATTAATCTTTATTTGTTGGTTTTGATCAAGTTTAATGTTTTGTAGGTATAATAAAGATTTAATTGATGTTCGAGACCAATTGGAGCAATTTATAAAGAAGAGGCAATTAAAATCTCCAAAGAAAGAGGACATGTACAAGTTTTTTCGTAAGGCGGGGCATGCCTTAAATTCTAAGCTGAACAACAAGTGATGCAGTAGATGTTTCTGTGTTAGGCGTGGGCACGCTTAAGGTTAATACGAAAATTCACTCAAGTCCCGCCTACGTCTTTATTCCAAGACTCAAATTTAATTCTTCTCATCATTGTAAGAGTCTCATTGATTTCAGAAATGTTTTTATTTTTATATTTAGCCTTTTGTATTTTAAATTATTTAGATAAGGTTAGTTAGTTATTTTTGAATTTTAAACTGATTAGATATTATTCTCTATATCATCTTCTACGTAGGACATAACTTTTCTCGGCAACTTTAATGGAGATTACTATTTCTATGCTTATGAATTGCTAAATTACTAATCTAACCATGGATAATTGAAGATTTGGTTCTACATGATGTGAGATCTAATACGTTTTTCATTCTCTCTCACTCTATATTATTCGTATATCTCTTGTGTTTGATTACATTGTTGGACGAGTTATTTAAATTGGTCATTTATTTCATTCGAGATAATAATGAATGTCAATTAGAACATTAAATCCGTAATTTTTAATTGTTCTAATCTTTATGGCAAGTAGCATGATTGATTTCAACTAGGTTTTCAATTATTGCTATAGAGAGATATATGATCTAGTCTAAATGAACCTACATATGTGTTTGTTGGCTAGAATTGGGTCTTTCTTGATTATAATGTTATTGGTAAATTAAATTCTAAGGTGGTATCTAGGGTTGTTCGACACCCATCAAATTTTTATTATTGTTGGGAATGAAAAATATATTAGATCTCACATCATGTAGAACCAAATCTTCAATTATCCATGACTAGATTAGTAATTTAGCAATTCATAAGCATAAAAATAGTAATCTCCATTAAAGTTGCCGAGAAAAGTTATGTCCTACGTAGATGATAGCGAGAATAATATCTCCCTCCACATTAAAAACTAATCTAGAGTTTAAAATTAAAAAATAACTAACTAACCTTATCTAAATAATTTAAAATACAAAAGACTAAATATAAAAATAAAAACGATTAGAAATCAATGAGACTCTTGGGATGATGAGAAGAATTAGATTTGAGTCTTGGAGTAAAGACGTAGGCGGCACTTGAGTGAATTTTCGTATTAACCTTAGGCGTGCCCACACCTAACACAAAAACATCTACCGCATCACTATCACTTGCTATCCGGCTTAGAATTTAAGGCGTGCCCTCGTCTTACGAAAGACTTCTACAGTCCTCTTTCTTTGGAGACTTCAATTCGTCTTCTTTATAAATTACTCCAATTGGTCCTGAACATCAATTAAATCTTTATTGTACCTACAAAACATTAAACTTGATCAAAACCAACAAATAAAGATGAATTGACATCTAAAATATGGGAAAATAGTGACAATATATATGCACTTTATGTAATCTATCATTTATTTCAATATGATTATCATAAATTATAATTTTAATTTTTTTATAAGTACATATTTTTTTAATGTAATATAAAAAATAAAAATTAAAAAATATAGAATTTATGAGTTTTAATTGTTTAAGAGTATGAATTTTAATTGTTTAAGAGTACATATTTATACACATGATAATATATAGTTACAATTTAATTGTATATGTAATAATAATAACAATTATACATTGAATATATAAAATATTTAACATTATATGATATAAATATATTTAAAAGGAATATATAACGAATAACTTGCTTTGCCCAAATAGTAAAGCGCACGCCCTGTTGCACGAGCACACCGGAGGTCGCGCTGGCCGCATATTTATTTTTAATGAGCGAGGATTAACGAGGGCCAAGACGAGGGGCTCCTTAGCGAGGACCTTTTTAACGAGGGCTTTTTTCCCTCGTTAAAGCCCTCTTTAACCCCCTCTTTGAAATTCTTTTTTTTTTTTTGGTGATAGCCAAATAAAATAAAGGTCAAACTTGAGGGCATAGCCCTCGCTAGGCGACGAGGGCCGACGAGGGTCTCCTTAGCGAGAACCTTTTTAACGAGCGCTTTTTCCTCGTTAAAACCCTCTTTAACCTCAAAACCCTCGTTAAAACCCTCTTTAACCCCTCTTAAAAATTCAAATCGGCGCCAAATAAAGTTACAAATTCAAATCGGCGCCATCTCGGGGATTATGAGAAGAACAAGTGAACAATTATACCAATAAAATTAATTCATCAAAACTAAATTTAAATTCAAACTTATCATATTAAGAAAAATAAAAAAATATAACAATGTGAAATAATATTGAAAAACAAAAAATAAAAGAAGAAAAGTATCAATGACAGAGAAGACGAGGGCTCCTTAGCGAGGACCTTTTTAACGAGAGATTTTTCCCTCGTAAAAGCCCTCTTTAACCTCAAAACCCTCATTAAAGCCCTATATAATCCCTCTTTAAATTTTTTTTTTTTTTGTGGTGATAGCCAAATAAAGTAACAAATTCAAATCAACGCAATCTTAGGGGATTATGAGAAGAAAAAGTGAGCAATTATACCAATAAAATTAATTCGTCAAAACTAAATTTAAATTCAAACGTATCATATTAAGAAAAATAAAAAAATATAACACTGTGATAATATTGAAAAACGAAAAATAAAAGAAGAAAAATATCAATGACAGAGAAGAGAAAACAGAGGAGTGGAGATTTATTTAAGGTCAAATGCAAAAAATTACAGAATTTCATTATGAAGCGCGATAAAGAAGAGACGCAATTGAGAGAAGACATTATAATAGAAAAGGAGATATCGGTGATGAAGACATAATTTGGGCGGACAAAGAAATAAAATCATGGATTAAAAATATTGTAACACCCTATTTTTAGAAAACTTGCATTTCATATATTAAGCGATTTAATTACTTTATTTATTATTAAATTTATAAATTTAATTCTAGCTCTTGAAAATTTATGCTTTATAAAATTTAAGGACTAATATTTTCAATAAAGTTTAAAGAGTTTTGCGGGTAGCCTATTGAGGAAATCAAACTCAATCGTGACTCACTCGACACGAGTAAGCAAAAAAATAATAATAACAATAATAATAATAATTAAATAAAGGGATAAGATATATGAAATAGTTTATAAAATACTTTAATAGCAATCATATTATATAGATCAAGTGGTAATATTTGAATGTATCGGTTTTCTTGAGTTTATGAGGTCCAAGGTTCAAATCCTAGGTGTGACAATTTCAATACAATATATTAGAGATTCAAGATTTTTCTAAGGTAAGAAAAATGCAATATTTTTCCACTCTTTTGCCTAAATGGGTGTTCAAATATATGTATATATATTGGTCATATTTTTGAATTTTTAAAATAATTTTTAATCTTTTTCTCCCTTATTTCCTACAATATTTTAGTGAGTATATGTGATTAGATACATATGATAGAAGTCCAAAGATGTTCTTTGGCATTTGGTTGAAAGATATATTTGATGATATATGTTTAGCTTATGAATATGTAAACTATGTGATTATTTGATGCTTTTTAGTGGATTGCATGTTGATTATATGGTTGCATGTGGGTTTTGATGCATTTTTTTAACTAATGATAAATTATTAGAGTTTTTCATAAGGGTTGTTGATGGTCTTTTGATATTTAAAATGAGTTGGGTGCCCCAACTATGATTCAAAATGTATAAAATTTATTGTTGGAAATTGATATGTAATTGCATGTTAATTTCGAGTAGTGATCTGACCTTTTTTTAATGAATTTTTGTAAACCCTTTTGCCACAATGTGATTCTGGAAGTCTAGAATATGTGGTAAAAATTTCAGATTTTTTAAAGCTATTTTCGATTTAATATGATTTTTCTACCAAGGTGTTGTACGAAGAAAAACGCCCCTGTTTTTGGCGATTATTGCAGAATTTACTGTGAACAGAAAAATTAGTTTTTGAAAGTGATTTTCGACTATGTTATTCTACTATGTCTTAGCTTTCATAATGATTTAACTTGATACATTTGGAGTTATATTTAATTTTTAATGAATTTTCTAACAAACAGTGTCTTTCTAGTAAAAATAGACAGTTTTAGAGCTCTAGAACGATGCATGATCAAGTATGGAATATAAATATTTAAAATGTGATCTTTTTACTAGTGATACTACTGATACTTAGGATATTATATATATTTTTACTTGATTTTATTTAATTCATATTCATGTGTTACAAAATTTTATAAAAAGATGGAGCATAACCTCATTTAGGAAATTATTTTTATCTAACTTGAAAAATTCATAAGTAACAAAATTGAGATTATTTTCATGTGAAATTTTAATGGTATGTAGCTATATGTGTTGTGAATATATTGTATAAATTTAATAATTTTATGACGTGTTTATATTTGATTATAAAATTATCTTCTATGAGTTGTCTTTTAAAGAGTTTTACATAAAAGGTGAGTTTGTAAATTATTTTCTTTAGTAACCTAAGTAATTGAAAGTAGAGGTATTCCATAATGAATAAATTGGTTTTGTTGTGATCATGTCATAACACTTTTATAATTTCTTTTACATATATGAAGAAATTTTATAATTTCTTTTTATGTGTACTTGACTAGTCTTAGTAAATAAAATTTTTCTTTGAAATATGTTTAAGGTTACAAGTAGGTATATGTTATATATACATATATTTATATGTATTAGATACTAATTAAAGTTAGTAAAAGCACTTTAAGTGCATGGTTATAACTTAATGCTTATAAGACTAAAAGACGACTAAATGTATCGAGTGCGGTTTGAGGCAATTTGGATTTTCGGAAGCTATTTTAAAACATTCAAATACCAAGAAAGTGGGTAACCTTTAAATACCTTTTGCATTATTTAGAGTAATTTGTGTGTGTACGAGCGGGCGAGATCTTCGGATTATGCTCTGTGTGAATTATAGCTAGTCGACGGACTATGCTCTGTGTGATAAAGCTAGTCGACGGACTATGCTCTGTGTGAATCAAGACAGGTCTACGGGTTAAATACATGTGAAATGAGTTGGGTCTACGGGCACAGCGTGTACTCGGTTGACATGCTTATTAGTCTTTTTAATGCAATTGTATATTAAATGTTATCCCACTGGGCTTCTCCTCAGGAAGACTCATGATGCTACTTTAAATTTTTCAGTCCTGTTGACGACGAGGCGGACGTGTGATCGGGTGTGTAGACTCTTCTAAATAAATTTACTACAAACTAAGTTCCTGTAAGAAATGAAGCTAGTACTAGTAGGACTTATGTTATGTTTTAAGCTTTCAAATTTACGTATGGATTACTTGGTCCCGTGGTCGAGTCCCTTTCAAACTACTAGGAAGTTATGTTCGTATTTTAAAATGTTATGCATGCATGACTAGCGTATGTCTATTATATTTTATCATGTTAAGCTAGTTATGACTTTTATTACACGCTTGATGATCTATTTTTGCAAATGTCTAATTAAGTAAGTGTTTGACTTAGAAATGTGGGTTAGACACGAGTTAGACACAAGCACGGTTAGGCACTTAAATAATTTGATTTGTTTAAAAAAATGAAGGAAAAAAATACTCGTGTTTTTTATGATGTCATCTTCCGCTTGACCCCCTTTAAATTAAAATCTTTTGATCATTCTTGCCTAAATGTACTTTCATCAGGGTAGCGCCACCGGGCGCTACAAATATAACCGTAAAAATGAATGGAATGCATTTCGATTTATGAAGAGATAAATTGTAAATCCACATTAAATCCAAATACTTTAGAAATTATAGTAAGAGAAGGGGAAAGGATGATTCTCCAAGAGAAAATAGAAGTGTCGAGAAAAAGGAATAGAAGAGAGAGAATAGAAGCGAAAGTAGAGATTAAAAATTAGATTATGAGGATTTGAGATTAAAAAATTAAATTATATTCATATTTCTTATAAAGACAAACCTAGGCAAAATCACTTTTTTTTTTTTAAATTTAAAAAATCTCTATTTTCATTTATTTTAATTTCAATATTTCATCTCAACTGTAGTATTTATTTTTCCTTATAATCTCAACCATTTATTTTTACTTTTAATCTCATCCATTCAATTTATTATATTTTCTTTATAAATTTATCTCCCTCCATTCATTTCATTCTCATTTCAAATCCTAATTTTCTTTTCTTCTACTTATTTTCTCCTTCAACATCTACTATGTGCATACTTTGATTTCATTTTTATATTGTTTTTCATAAATCTTATTTGTAGATCCTATTTTTCAGTGGATAATCTTTTCATATTTCTTGATATGTGTAAACACGGGCAAGGGTATTAATCCCGAGAATAACTATAAATCATCGGATACCCCGACTCTTTTTCAAGTTCTAGGGAAGATAATTTTCGATGATGATCTCGTATGCTATAACCATCAATAAGAGCCAAGAACAATCACTGAAGAATGTAGGACTTCTCTTAAAGAAGTCAATTTTTAGTCATGGGTAGTTGTATATTGCGGTGTTGACAAAAATCAACCGAAAAGATTAAAAATTTTTATATGCAATAATGATGGCAAAACAAAAAACGACTATCAATGTAGTTTCAAAGAAAGTATTTTATAATTTGTTTACCTAAAAATATTGCAAACTTGAATTGTTTAAAATAAACATGTTTCCTGGTTTTTTAATACAAATATTTCTCAATAATAAATACAAAACTAAAAAATATCATCAAATTATATATTCAAACCGTGCATCGCATGAATACATCATTAGTATACATATATATATATATAAATAATTAACGTGTGTACATTTGCACGAACTTATGTATATACTTTATTTATTTACTTATTATTTTTATTATCTAAATCACAATCACATATCGGTGGTGGTTGTACACCACTATTATGAGATACACTCTTGTAAAATATTTCACGGTAGACTTATAGCTTACGGTGAAAACCCCAAAGCTCGCGGATCATATTTAAGGTAGGGACAAAAATTTATGGCTCCTAAACCGGTGTTTTGAAAACCGGACCGGACCGGTCGGTTCGACCCGGTTTAACCGGGAACCGGTCCACAGTCTTGATCTGTTTCTTCTGCATATCGGTTCTTAGAAAAACCCGGTAAGAACCGCTAAAAAGCTGGGTTCAACCGGTGAACCGGTTGACCCAATTTTTGGATTTTTTTAAATTAATTTAATTTTTAGTATTTTTGGATTTATTTTGGTTGAAAAAATTGCTTGAGTTATTTTTAATTGTACAAATTTAAATTTTAGATTTTATTTTTATGGACATGTAGTCGAAGTTTTAATTTTTGCATATTACGTTAATCTTATGCAATATTTTGTTATAATATTGAATTTTATGTTATGTCTTTATGAATATCTATAATATTTATAATATATTGATATATATTATACATAAATATATAAATAAATATTCGAGTTATCCAGTTTTTTTACAAGCGGTTCAACCGGTTGGACGATGAACTGATTCATTGTCGGTTATTTGGCCGGTCGGTTTTAAAAATATTGTTCTAAACAGGTCGGATTAGGTCAAGCAAATTTTTCCAAAAACACGCGTAAAGGCAAAAATAGAAACTCACTCACGAGGTTGTGTTATCATAAGAGTAAGAATGTATTATTATGAGGACAAATACACATTTTCTTTATACAAAAATATATATATGTTCATATACTAACACATTTTTCAATACCTTACAAGTGTTATGTAAAGACGAATATTTATTTCTATAAGGACAAATATGTATTATTTATTCTTACACTAAAATATTTTTGTTCTTACAATAATACATATTTACCATTATAATAACACAACTTGGGGGTGAGTATAAAATGTACGCAGGGCATGAAATACATTGATACATAAAATATATAAAAGCTCGGGTATCACAGTGTGTTACTCTATTAATTAATATTTGGGTATAGAGCGAGGACGAAACGAGAATTTTTTTACGATGGGGGCACAAAAAAATGCAAATATATAATACATTAAGAAGTTATTTTTATATAACAATTAACAAGTAAAATATATTACTTTCTTCATTCTCTTTATTATTTGCACCATTGACACAATTTTTAAGAAAATAAATATAATGGATAAAGTGTTGAGGATAATTTCGTTAAAAAAATTCAAAAATATATTAATTAGATTGAATATATGTGTAGGTCCCAAAAGTAATTACATTTTGTGTTAATAGATGAACTTATGAGGTTGAATTTATGAAGATATTTTTTTTGTGTGCGCGCAAACAACAATTGGAATCAACAAATTTTGTCGACAAAAATATTTGCATGATTAATTAATTATCAATACTATAAAAACATATATCTTAAAGTAAACACAAATTCTAGGAGTGCATCCAAGTGCATACTATGTACTTGGATTTTGCACCCAATTTGAAATTAATTTAAAATCAATTTTGACCAAACTCACGGGTCGGTTCGTGGGTTTATTTCGCGAGATCTGGAGCGGATAAGACCGGGTTTCGAGGAACGGGTCAATAATATCAAAAGTTTTCTCTCTTTCCTCTCTCTCTGTTTTCGCTTCTTCTTCGTGAGCAATACTCTTGAGCAATACTCCTTACTTCCTCCATTTTGTTCGATCTTAGACGGTTTCTCTTTTGAAATTGTTAGTTATCCTTGATTTTTGGTAGTTTTTTCATTTTTGAACTTGTAAACCGTCTATATATCGCTCGATTCATAGTCTTTTTGATATTGTTTTCATTTTGAAGTATTTTCTTCTACGAAGAGGCGATCGAAGGTTTTTGTTGAGCGATTGAAGCTTTTGTTGTTGTGTTTCCTCAAACTCGTAAGTATTTATTCAAAATCCTTTTCTATTTTTTCGATTCTTCATGTTTGGTTTTTAAAATCGTAAGTATTTGTTCAAACTCGTAAGTATTATGTTTTTATGTATTATGTTTCACTATTTTGTCGATTTTAGGGTTTTTTCCTTTTGCATGTTAATTTTTTAATCATTTTTCTTGTTCTCTTTCGGTTTTCGTTTCTAAATGGTTCGAACTAAGTTTTGGGTTCCCAAAGGTAGTGGTCCTAGGAGGAGGAGGGAACTTGTTTCTAGCGAGAACAAGGTCCAATGTTAATAGGAAGCTTGTAAATGCTTGTAAAAGATCTGAAGTTAATGTATCTTCAAAGCTTTACGGTAATGTAGGCGTTTACGGTAATGTAGATGTTTGGTAGTGATGATTTTGAGGATTCTGTTCCTCTTTCTTTTTATCTGCGTTCGAAGAGGAAGGATGAAAGTAATGTTTGGAGATGGAAAATCTTCAAAAAAGCGGCGTGTTGGTAATGCAAGTAAGGATGAAGATACTTGTGAAGGATGATGGTGGGATGTGTGGTGAAATAAGCTCTAAAAGAAATCTTCTTCTAAATCAACTGGTGTTAAGAAGAACAGAGGTGTGCGAAGGAAGAATCAAGTAAGGAAGGAGAAAAAGTTGATGTTGAATGAGTAAATGAGGATGCGATGTTCGTTCGAAAGAAAAAAGGATGCTTGATGTTAATTACGGAGGAGAAAGATCGTTTAAGAAAGAATCTACCGCTAAATCTTCTCGTATTAAGAAGAAAAAAGTTTTTCGAAGGAAGGAGACTCGCTAGTTGGTATTTTTCCTTCTTTTTGTAGTTTTTCTCAATAATTGTTGTTCATAATTTGGGGTATTGGTAATTTAGTTATTGAGGTATTGTTTTTTTAGTTATTGTGTATTCTTGTTTAATGCATTGGGTTGTGTTGAGAAGTTGTGTGTTGTATTGGTAATTTTAACTTGGGGTATTAATAATTATTAATTTTGGGTATTGGTGATTATATCTTGGGGTATTGGTTGTTATATCTTGGGGTATTAGTGATTATATCTTGGGGTATTGGTGATTATAACTTGGGGTATTGGTGGTTATATCTTGGGGTATTGGTAATTATACCTTCGGGTATTGGTTCTTATAACTTGGGGTATAGGTGATTATATATTTTGGGTATTGTTGATTAATTGTTTCGTTTAGTTTTTGTTTGTTATTCTTGTTCTTATTTCTGTTTTTTTGTTGTATATGCAGCACTTTTTTGACGCAGTGTCGTCCTCTTGGGTTGTTTGAGTTCTTGCATTCTTTGAATGATAAGCAAAAGAAGATGTTGTTAGCATTGGTTTTGATGGTCTTTTGAAGTTGAATTTGAGTAAGTGTTTTAGTCGGGATATGTTGAAGTGGTTGGTGGAACACTTTAATGGCGATGAGTCGTATGTTATCGTAGATGATTTTAGGAAATTTCTGTTCACGATGATGTATATGATGTTTTTATGATTCCTAGGAATGATGGGAGAAATGTAGTTTGTTATTCACGTTACGATGATACGTGCGTATTTGAATCCTTTAGTAAGAAATATGGTATAGCCGCTAAGACTTGATTCGGTTTTTGGCTAGTTTGATTGTTGAGAAGTTAAGTGAAGGGGGTGATAACTTTAAGCGGGCTTTTGTTTTGTTTTGTCTCTGTTCTTTTCTTTGTCCTTCCTCAAATCGTTACGTAAGTACTATTTATTTTAAGTCCCTTGAGGTTGTAGAAGATATACATAAGTTGGATTGGTGTAATTTTGTTTTGAAAAAGTTGTCGGATTCGGTCTTAGCATATCGGAATGATGGGGTTAAGAATGTTAGTGGTTGTGTTTTGGTGTTACAAATATTGTACTGCATAGGCTGAAGTGGAGGGGTGTTTGTGAGCCGTGTTCTATTCCTTTGATTCGGCATTAGAATGATGAAAAGATGAAGAAGAGGTGTTATCAAGAGGTTAGTCTTTGGTGTTATTGGTTTCCGTGATATGGTTGGTGGTGTGTATCCTGTGGTCATTAATGGGGTTCAAGTCTACAATTTCTTGTAAAGAAAGTGGGGATAACGAGTATCGTATACTATGTTTTATTGATTATTCCATAGTATTTCTTATTGTTTTTCTACTTATGCTATTTTTGTTCTTTATTTTGTTGCAGGAGATTAAGAAGATATTGTTGTCTATCCAGTCGAGAGGCTAGGGATTTCTCTGGAGGTTTGATGCTTAAGATTCGAAACTTCTCGGACGGTATTCGATCCTCTTCTTCCTCAGAATCCACTCCCGAATCTGAGTGTCGAATACCCGTAAGTTCTTTATGAATCCGAAGCTTCACGAGATACGTTGATAAATTGGTTAAATATGTTACGATGATGAAAGAGTTGGGTGGCGAAGCTCCTAAGTTTGATTTGCCGACTCCCGAGCCACCTATTTTTGAAACCAATTTATCTGGTTATGAAGCGATTGGTTTAAGGACGGTTTTATGTTGATCTTGGGGCCGATGAGCCGCCTTTAAAAAAATCTGGTCAAGAGAATCTTTGGGGTTGAAGAGGATGTTGGTGCAAAGGATGGGGTGATGGAGGTAGCAAGGATAAAGCCGGGTGAGGAGAATGTTGGTCTAAAGGTGGTGTGGTGGGAGGTTCCAAGGCTGGTGAGGAGACTGTTGGAGATTGCGTAAGGTGATGAGCTTGATGATGTCGTTAAGTCTGTTTCTTCAAAGGTGAAGAGAGTTGGTAATGATGTTTCAAGTCTGTTTTGGTTGATTAATGATGAAGTTGGGTATGTTTCAAGCCGTAAAGTTTAACAAGAAGTGTTATCGTACTATTCCACAACCCCATATAGAAGTTGTTGACTTTTGTTTTTACGATGGTGATGGATCTGCATTCAAGTGTAAGCATTTGATTAGTATTTCTTTTTTTTAATTTAGTTGTTACATGTGTGCGTACTTATATATACATTTTTATTTTTTGATTAGAGATTGTTATTATAGTCATGGGGATGGTCTTGGACTATACAATGTGAAATTAAGTCATTGTCGCCTAACCAAGAGATTGATATTGTTGTTGTTTCTACCGGTGCTTGGATGTTAATGGGGATGTGTTTATCGATGGTCGACGGAGCAGATTTGCTTTCAATCTTAACCACAATGTAAGTGTTGTATAGTTATTGTTTGTGTATTGGTGGTTATCTCTTTTGGGTATTAGTGATTATCTCTTTGGGTATTGCTATGTAACCCTTGGGGTATTACTTGTTTTACTCTTGGGGTATTCTTTGTGTATATCTTGCTATATTGCATTGTAAGTCTTAGGGTATTCTTGTTTTACTCTTAGGGTATTGTTGACTATATTTTGGGGTATTCTTTGTGTAACTCTTTGTGTATTGCTTTGTAAATGTTAGGCTATTATTTATCATTGATTATTGATTATTCTATCCTTTGTTTTTCTATTTATTTGTTTGTGTAATTTTTCTTGGGTGAGGTTGTAAGGAAGGGAGTTGATGTTGAAAAAATGGTGATAACTTCTTACGTGTTTGGGATGCGTGGATTTACTGTGTATGAAGGTTGTTTCATGTCCCGAAATGGTTAGTTGAATTGTAATTGTTTTGTGTATTTTTAATTAATTTGGTTTTACTAAAGTTTAATAATTCTTCCTTTTCTTTTTCAAATTTTCATTCCTATTTGTATCCATGACCATTTTGTTGTCGTTGTAATTAACTTTGTTGATTCAAAGTTGCAATTCTTGGACAATTTGAAGCATGTTGAGGAAGATAATGATTACACAAAGTCTGTGATGTATTGGTAAAAATTTTATAATTATTTGTTTCTAATCATTTTATATTTTTGAATTACACCTTTGAATGTATATGTTTTTTTTTTTTTTTTTTTACTTTCTTTAGGTCAAATTGATGTCTAGGTTTCTTGAGAAAAGAAACATCCTAAAGGTCTTGATATTTTGGGATATAAATTTGAAAACATGTCTTTAAAGTGGCAAAGTGGAAAGCCTCGATAAGGATTGTGGTGTATATATGATGCATCACATCAAACAATTCAATGGTATTTCTTATTCTTATCCAGGACTTGACTCGGGTAATTGTTTTCTTTTATTTTTCATATTTTTTGTTATTTACTTAGTTTCTTATCTTATTTTTTATTGACTTTTTTTTTTATAGGAGGATGTCCGTATAGCAATCAGGGCGAGAAATCATGCTATTCTACTTCTTTCGAACTTTAATTCGTGTAGGTCCGATGTTATTGAGAAGGTTTACAATTTTTATAAGCAAAAGCCCGATTTAATCAAGAATATTGCTTTGAAGAAGAAAGAAAAAGATGTAAAGCTGCTTTGAGGAAAAAAAAAAAAACGAGTGCTTGATGCTTTGAAAAATCTAGGCGATGATTTGGGGAGGGGAAAGAGGAGAAATGTTAAATGATAGTTTTTAGTTGAACATTTTAACTATTTAATATGTATAAGGTTTTGAAGGTTGTAATGGTACACTTAAACATGTGTTAAGCTGATGTGGTTTAATATGTATTTAGTGGTTTATTAATCATTTTATGTTTTATATGTTTTGTGTTGTATTAGTAATTATATCTTGGGGTATTTCTAAATATATGTTCGGGTATTCTTGTCTATAACTTCGGGTATTCATGCAGAACTTGGGGTATTGCCAACTATTTGTTGGGGTATGTGCTAATATAACTACGGGTATTACTAATTATACCATTATTATGAATAACGAGAACTTAATCAATAAATAAAATATAAAGTACTTGCAATAATACTCCAATATTTGATTATCAATATCTCAAGTAAATGTTGAATAATGTGTAAAAAGAATTACAATGCTCATTCAAATAATATGTGGATTTGGTGTAATGGAACCATATTCCCTCATTTGTGATGATTGTGATGTTGATTTCTTCTTCTTCTTGTTTTAATGGAGACCACTCTTAATTCTTTGACTTCTTCCCTTTGTTACTTGATCGTTTTGGATCTAGAATTTTGTTGGATGTCTCGAATTAGCTTCACTTCCTTCTTTTTGTGCAGAGAACTTTTGTTTAAGTATTTTCTCGATATCTTTCACATCCTTCTTCAATAAGTTCTCTCATTTCTTCACTTTCTTCACTCATCAAGACTATGTTATAATACTTCCTTATGATAGCATGTCTCCATGGAATATTTGTTCCAACTTTATCATTGTTCCTGTTTTTTACGTAATTTGAATATTAATATTAGTTAGTTCTTATCGCTTTTAATGAGAATAGTAAAATAATAGTAAATATATAAACATATTGTACTGTTTTTATTGTTGATATTATTTTGTTTCTTGTCCCACATGTGTGCTTTTGCAAGTTTGCACCATCTTTTCAATATATAGTTATCGGGTATCATTTGTACTGAATGTACATTCAATATTCTCAAGCATTGGTAACATAATATGCCTAATTCTTGAACTTCTTACAATCACAGTGATTAGGTTCATGGCAGTTGTCATATACCACTGCTGTTTTGTGCCCAACAACATCATTCTTGACCTCATAAATCAAGCCGGTATCATAGACTTGAATGACAGTCGAGCAGAGACGAATATGGACTTTACGAACTCCTCTTCAAAACGTCTGAATATGGTCAGTGTGTATATCTTAGCAAGATGTTTGAGCATTCCTTTCATTCTCGAGGTGCGATTCAAGTATCATCCTTGAGCAATCGAATTCATCCTTTTTTCGGTGCTTCTCCATTGATTTATTGTGTTCTTGAATATCTCGTAAAATTCTGTGAAATTTATGCCTTGTTTGCTCTGAAACCTATCGCATGATTTGTGCTTTCACTTCTTCGGGATGACCTTATTCCAGTAGAGAATATGTCCTTGCTCAATGCCGTACACCATTTTTCTTTTAAATTGTATAGTCTCATTAAACCAATCATTTTTTCAAGCCCGTATGTTGATATCATGCTCTTCCAACCGCTTTCGAAGTCATTCTCATCCATACATCCTGATAGACATTTGTTAAATGCATCTTTAAAAGGACCGTCTTTCTTTAATTCTCCAAATCTTGCAATTGCATTTTGTTATAGGTGTCAAAGACACAATCGTGTCTTTCATCAGGAATTCTGTAAAACAACATCCAATAAGCAATACTCTAAGATATTTTCACCAATACCCGAAGAATTAAATGGCAATACCCGAAGCGAAAATACCAATACCCGAATTAGAAAATATCAATACCCGAAGCATTAATTGGCAATACCCAATACTATAAATATCAATAATGTAACTTAATCAAATATAAAACATAAATCTTTCTAAAGTATTAAATAATGTGTACAATTTTTTTTTACCTTCCCTATTGCATTTGCTATTGCTAAGTCCTGATCTGTGAAAACCGTCTTAGGTACTTTCTCCCCCATTAAAATTTTGAACATTTGGAAAAGCCACTCGAAAGTTTCTGCTTTCTCATCGTATATGAATGCACACTAACATTACATTCTTCCGGTGATTGTTTACCCCAACAAAAGGTGCACAAATCAAGTTGTACTTGTTTGTTACGTATGTCGTATCGAAAACCATTACATCTCCGTAGATTTCATAATCTTCCATCATCAACGAATCCCTCCAAAAATACTTGACAATCTCCCATCTTCATTGAGCCTAATCTTGTAAAAGAAATTTTTATCTTTAGCTTCTTCTGCTTCCATCATGTTGATCGGGTTGTTTGCATCACCATCTTTAATCGCTTCCATTTTAAACTTGTTTACCAAGTTGTAATGGTCCTTGATTGTGTGTCCTAAGTTTTCCTCCTCCAACTTCATTCGTCATGTAGCGATATGAGTCTATTGTTCTCATCCCTGAAGATACCATATCCTCTATCACTCTACTCTTATGCTGTAGTAATTTGTCTTTCCGAACGGTGCATATGGTTCCATTCCGTTCTAGTTAGCTCATGATTGTGCTCTGTCTCGTGTTGCACAACCGCATAATTGCCCTCTTTAGTCTTTTTCACCAACATTCTTGCCTTGCGATCTGTTCTTGTTATACCAATCCTCCTTTTTTGACAGATGTTCCAGAGTTGAATTTCTTTGCTTTTTAGTTCTTATTCCAAGACACAAGCACACAAACAACTTGCTCAAAAGTATAGATTTATCAATTGCGGAAAATCTGTTTGTTGATTTATGAACACCGAATCCCAAACAACGTGCATGCTTACGAGTATAAGGAATACATCTTTTCTCTGTGTGTCTTGTTCTACGCCGACCAAAGAACCTCTTATATCGACACAATTAGCATTGTCATCTGATTTAGACACACGAGATATTTATAATATAATTAGTTAGTACAATAGGATAGAACATTTAATTAGCAATATCCAAAGTTACTAATCAAAGAATACCCCAAGAACAAAGCAGAATTCTCTAAGACTAAATCAACAATACCCGAACGTATTAATCGGATATACCCCAAGAACAAAGCAAGAATACCTCAAGCTAATAATGAGTAACACCCAAGAATATTTTTCTACCTTTGTTTCTTGTCATAGAAAGTTCTTCAAATTGTTATTGGTTTTAACATCTCATCATCCTTTTGAAGACTTTGTTCATCAATTATTTTGCAATCATATATTTCTTCTTCTCCTTCGCTTGTAGTATTTGAATCGAGTGTAGATTTTCACCTATTTAATTTCGTTCATTGAGTTATGCAATGTACCTTATAAATCTGTTAAATCACAAAGATAAAATTAGGAAATTAGGTCTAATACGATAAATCGTGTTCTTCAAAGTATTGCATGTTTGATCTTATATTTTTGCGCGTTGAATGCGCGATGAGTTTTCAGATTTTCGTTTGGGACGATTTCTTCTTCACAAAGATGCGATTTATTTTACTGCTATTTCAAATCGATTTGGTTTCGTTATTGGTTTTTTTGATTTCGAACGCTTTTGAACGTGTTTTACTGCGGGTTTTTGCTTAGGGTTTTTATCCGGATTTTGGATCTTCTTTTTGTTGACCCGCTGAGTTTTATCCGGCCGGCCGACCGCGAGTTTTTAAATTAGTCAAAATTAATTCTAAATTAGGGTGTAAAATCCAAGTGCATAGTATGCACTTGGATGCACCCTAGAACTACTCTAAAGTAAATATTATAAAAATGTATAATGTGAAAAAAAAAAAAAAAAAAAGAATTGTGGGGGCACGTCGTCAAATCGTAATCTGGTATAGAGTATCAAATAGACAACTACCATTTGTTGGCAGCCAAATGATTCGAATGAAGAAATGGGAGATGCTTTGAGGCTATTGTGCTATTTGGCTTCTAGTCAACCAATTTGAATCGCCATTAGTCCACTTTTATTTTTATCATAGTAATTTTTTTTAAATATCGCCTACACCGTAATTTTTTTTTTTAATTTATACTTCCTCCGTCCTAGTTTTTAATCGCTCAAAGTAGTGACACAAGTATTAAAAAATAGTTATTTATTAGTATTAAAAGATATAGAGTGAAAGATAAATGCGTATTTTCAACTTTATTGAAATGAATTATTTTAAAGTTAACCTTTTTAAAGGGTTAATTGAGTGACATTGAGGTGTAAATAAAAGATGTTTGTAAGAGTTTAATTTAAGAGGATAATGTTGTTTTTCTGCTATTTTGGGTATGAGAACAAAAATAAGATGTCCTCTTCAAACAAATAGGAAATAGGAATCGGTGGGAGAATAGAGAATTGATCCAATGAGCTTAGAAGTGAATGTCCAAGTCAAAGGGGTCGGAGTCCTCACGCTTTGCCGCAGCCATCAGTATTAATCTTTTCCCCTTGTGATGAATCATCGGGATGAATCCCCATGGGATCAAAAATATATTAAAAGCAGGTCAATCCAAGGAGGTTTAGAGAGAAGAGGTTTAGAGAGAAGAGGTGGCGATGAGGCGGAAGAGGGCTTCTTGGATATATGTTTTCCTTGGACTTGATTTTTCCTCCTACTTGTGGGTGGTATCTTTGGTTTGAGACAGATGGTGTTGGGTCCCTTTAGAACGAGTTTAAATGCAAAAACAAGATACCCTCTAGTGATAATCTAGAAGGGGGATGAATAGATTATCAAAAACTTTTTCGAGTTTAGATAATCTATCAACTCCAAAATCGATTAACGAGCGGAATCGGTTTGTTGATTAAACTCGGTTTAATTAGGATCTAAAACTTATCGGATATCAGATTTTGTGATCAAGAAATTATCAAAGAAAACAAGTAAAAGAAGAAAGTAAATAACACCAAATTTATAGTGGTTCGGATCAAAACGATCCTACATCCACTCTCCTTCTTCAACTTAAAGAAGGGACTCTTCTTACTTCCTTCCTTCTTGCTTACTTTCTTGCTTTCTTCCTTTACAATATTCTTCTTGACCTTACAAATATATTGCTATCTCTAATCGGCCTTTTTGAAGATTTACAAAGAATATGGTGTTCTATAAACACCGAGAAAATGAAATTTCTAAAGCTGTTGATTGCTAGAGTAAACTTGCTTGAGAATGGAATTGCTTATCTATATTCTGTATATGATTTACGAATTAATGAATGTATTTATAGACCTCCCTTTGTTGTTAGTTGTAACTTCCTTGTTTCTCGTTTGGTTGGTTGTAACCGTCTTATCCTTTCTTGAAAATCGCTTCTTGATTAGTTGAAAGCGCTTCTTGATTTTAACTAACTCTTCTAGCTTGTCTCGATTCTTCATCCTGTCTTGAATCTCCACCTTTGTCCGATCTTCTACTCATCTGATTCTCTATCCGATCTTCTACCTTGTCTGGTTTCATCATAAATGCATTTTTCTCGTTCTTGTCTCTATCCGACTTCTTCCAAATCAACCCTATCTTATTTCTATACTTAGTTTTTATTACATCACTGACTATACATTGTCTTCAAATTTGGTCATCTTACTTTACACTTTAACACATCAAAACTAAATACAACTTTCTTTTCCTAACGAGATGGGATGAGTTGTTCGGGTTCACCAGATTATGCTTAATGGCGAGTTTGATTGGGCTTATCCAACCAACAATCCTAGCAGCAAAGGAAGACAATAGGCCAAAGCATCCGGATTTAAATTTTGAGCAAAAAAATAGGGCGAATGGAGTAATATTTATTATTTATCAAATAATACCTTTGCTATGGTATAAAATAATACCATAATATTTTTCATATAATTCGGTGTGTTATGCTTGTAAAAATGATGGAGTATTGTTTTATAAGCGTAGAGGTATTACTTGAGAAGTGATAAAATATTACAAATTGCTAGAAAAAAACCGATTACATGAAGTGCAACTTTTTTACGTAACATGAAATGCAACTTTTGTATACAAGAATTTATGTTTTTATTCGACAATTGTATAAAACAATTTTATTGATAAGACAAAAATTAATTTTAATATTTTGGCCATCTCTTTCTGAAATATAATTTGTTTGGAATCCAATAATTTAATGATTTATACAATATAGTAAATGAGACCCGTCTCAAAAAATCATCGCATATAATTTTTGTAAATAAATTGGTATGGTGTGAACTAATTTCACCGTGAAACTGGTTTATAACTAATACCTTATAGTAAAACAACTATACTCTTTAATGAAACAACTAATACCCTTTAACTAATATTTCCTCTTATCCTTAATATAAGTCGTTCCAACTTTTCTACTAATCTACTTTTTTTTTTTTTACGTTCTATCATTCTCTTCTATTCCATGCCCCTATTTACTCTTTCCATTATTATGTCTCATAAAAACATGTTGATTTCCTAATGCTATATGGATCTTATATCTTCTTCTCGCTCTTTATATTTCTGCAACCTTCTCCAAAATCTGGAGATAATAAATATTGCAAAGAAAAATTATATCGGTGAGTTCCTCTTTTTCTTTTTTAATCGTTGAGTTCGATCTCTATTTTAATCTATGTGTTTATGGTGGTTTTGACATTGCGTTCTCTAAATTCTCTTTGGCTCCATTTGGATTGAGCGGATTTGAATGAATTCACACAAACTAAAATGGAGAAAAGCTAAATGAATGGATTTGGTTCACTCAAATATTAAGCACAAGTGAGAGAAGTGAGAGGATTTCAAATGACTAGGTTTTGTTGGGTATTTGAAATCCTCCCACTTATAAGTAACATTTGTGTGAACTAAATCCATTCATTTAGTTTTTCTCCATTTTGATTTGTAAATGTATGGTGTATTATCCTCAAATCTCTTGATTTCAAATGACTCCATCCAAATGGAGCCTTTTTGTTTTCTACTTGGGTACTTGTGAATCGTGTTTCAATTCTTGTGAATTCGCGGTTCCTTCTCCAATTTTCTTCATGTGTTGCAAATTAATTTCCAATTGTTAGATTTGGGGAGAAATTAATTACATGGGAGAAAAATTGTGATTAAATTCAGTAAATTAGATTAGATTTTGGGAGAAATTGTATCGAAACTCATTCAAAGTTTTAGAAATTCTCGCAAAATATAATCGGGTCCTATACTAATTTCACGACGACGTCTATCCGACCTTTTAACGCTATATTTCTCTCGCAAAATATTAGGATCTACTTTTAACGAAATAATTAATGTCATTTAAAAGTAATATCTTATTGTATAACCAACTAATACTTTTCAAACCAGTTTCATGTTAAAACTTGTTCACACAATATTTTGCCTTTGTCAATATTATTTTATCTATTTGTGGATCCCCGTTATTCACCACAACTCCTCATTTTTAAATACTATTCCTCTATCACAAAAATTTAGTGTGAAGGAGTTTCTTAATATAAAATTAATACCATTGAATTCATTCACTAATACAAAAATATTCATTTAATGATATCATTACATTTATAAACTAATATCACCGGTGTTCTAAAAGTCGGGTGGCGGCGGCCTAGGCGCTAGACGCCCTGACCCATCGCATTTTTGAAAATTTTGGGAAAAAAATGGACGTGGGATTAGTCGCCACTAATCCCGACTAATCCATTTAATCCTTTTTTAAAAAAAAACATTTACTATTAATATTTAATAATAAAAGTAAAATATCTCAAATGACTTGCAATTTCACACTCACAGCCTAGTCCTCTTACATCGTTTCGGCCTAGTCCTCTTCATTGCTGCGTTCTCACGTTACGCCCGAAAATCTCTCGGCGCCTCCACCACCACTTGCGCCACCAAAGAGATGACAACGGACCTCCATTCCCGCGCCCTACCTCCTCCTCTCCACCACCGCCGCCGCTATTAATTCTTTCAAGGGATTTTATTTTGGTACGAAACTACGAATAAAAATTCGGTATTAGATTTCGTATTTCTTATGTTATACTTCAATAATAATATATTCATTTGCACTCCGATTCTTGAATGCATTATAGAGTTGAAAACATATACGTATTAATTTTGTTATATGTTCAAAATTTTTGAAGCCTAACTGTTTAATAAAATGCCCGAGTGGTGAATTAGTTAATTTCGATTGTGTTTTATTCTGTATCTCCCCTTCTGCAATTTCATATAATATTATTTACGCATATATTTTTTTATGTTATTTACTACTCCATAATAGAAATATATGTAAATAAGATGAATAATAATTGAAATATTTCCATTTGCATAGGTATGAATCGTATGATTTTACGTATTTAATGGAAATAGCCATAGGGGTGTGGTTGTTTTTGGATGATATCTTTTAAATTTTTGGTTATTTTCAGGTAATTTTTTTATATATTATTGATTAAATATTTTTTAAAAATTATTAAATTTGAAAATTTAGGTGGTTACGATTAGGCCCGGTCTAGACCCCGACTAAACGCTCTAGACGCTAGACCCCAACAATCCGCCCGACTACCGACTAGTGACTTTTAAAATATTGAATATCACAACATAAAATATTATGATATTAATGAATATATGTAATAGTATAAGTGAACGAATGCATTGATATCCGTTTCATAAATACGAACAAGTTTCATAGGAGAGTGAGTTTTCCTCTATTCATTTAAGTTATATAATATTAAATTTATTTATATTTTCAAATATATTTTTAAATTATAAATAATTATTCCCTCTCATCACGAAAAATTTGCGTAAATCTTTTGACACAAAGTTTAAGGAAAAAATGTGATGAGTGGAGTATTGAGGGGTAATTTTGTAAACGTTTATGAATAAAATAAAAAAATTAATTGGATTGAATGTATGTGGGATCTCAAAAATAATGACATAAAGAGTAAATATTTACTGTATTGTCAAATTGTGAGGGTGAAGGTTGTGAGAAATATTTCTATTTTGGGGTATACAAACTTTTGTGGACAAACTAAAAGGAAAATATTCAAACTTTTGTGGAGCGAAAGGAATATATATTTCACATAGTAACGTTGCACAATTAGAAATATATTAAGTTAAAAATACATAGTATTTGTAATTTTAAAAAATATAAATAAAAAATTAAAAATATATATATGTTATAAATTGAATTAATTGAACCAAACAAAAATTTAAAATATTTAATTTAAAATTAACAATTTTTTTACGCGCACACGTAACACTCGAGATTTAACTCTAGTTTATTAGCAATTCAGATGTTACTCTACTACTCCCGCCGTCTCAATTATACAGACTAATTCGTTTTGTATACAAATCAAGAGTATTTATTGGAAATATAAATTACACAAATAGAATTTTTACTATAATCTTATTTAATAAGTGTTTCCAACTTAATTAATACATAGAATTATATATTTTTTTTTTTGAAACTACATAGAATTATATTAAAAAATAAATTAAATATAAAAATAAATTTATATAATTAGATATTTATTACAAAAATAAATTTATACTCCCCATCCCGGCCTAAGTGTCCCAACACTTTTGGGCACCAATATTAAGAAATATTGTATAATAATAATATAGTATACGTGATGTAATAGAGAGAGAAAGATGAAATATTGTATAATAATAATAGTGTATATTGTGTAAATATGTATATAGTATAGAGATAATTATAAAAGTAGGGTATAAAAAAAAAGAATGACACACTTAAATTGAAGGGACGAAAATGATAAAATAAAAAAATTAAGCCGGGGTGGAGGGAGAATAATTGAGACGGTTGGTGTAATATATGAGTAGTTCCGTATTAAATTTGATATCTACCATGGAAATGGGAGGCGCTTTGAGGCTATTATTGTTCCCCACCCCCACCCCCACCCCACTAATAATTTTTTTATTATTATTACCATCCAAATGAGACAACAGTCTCCTGTAGTGCACCGCACGGTTCTCCTCAACAAATAACTTTCTGTAAATTTCAAAAAGAGCTGCATGAATATCCCGACAATCTTTCCAGCCCTTTCTTGGAAGTAACCCCTCGAAAATAATTAGGCCGTTCATCAAATATCTTTGATTTTTTATTTATATCTCTGATTCTTGACGTGGGATTGGTCATTGGTGAGAAATGGAGAGTCGTGAGGAAACCCCATCTTCTCTGAGCACATCACTGATAGAAATCTCAGAAAAAAGTAGAGATGAAGAGGGTTATAATGCGTATAGGAAAGAAACAATTATAGAGGAATTGAGAAAGCAATTATGGCTTGCGGGTCCTTTAATTTTGGTATCCCTGTTGCAGTTTTGTTTGCAGTTAATCTCAGTGATGTTTGTGGGGCATTTAGGGAATTGGCCCTTGCTGGTGCTTCCATGGCTACCTCCTTTGCCTCTGTCACTGGTTTTAGCTTGTTGGTGAGCACTTTCTTCCACATATACACTCACTGTGTGTAATTTTGGTTAAATTTTGTGTTTTTTTATATGCTATGAGAATAATGCAAATCCATCTTCTTGCTTTATGCTGCGACTGGTTTATAAGTAGTACTCCCTCTTTCCCACAATTATTTTCACAGTTGACTTTTTAACAATTTTTGTGTGAGAATTATAAAACAATTTTTGTACACATATTACTATGAAATAATAATTTCCTGCCTTTATGCAGTGCTCGTAGAGTGTGTATGTGCACCTTTTCTCTTTGTGCAAAGTATTAGGTGAACAAGTTTTATTGTAAAACTTGTTTTGAGAGTAATAATCGTTTTACGGTAAGGTATTAATTTTGAGTGATATTAGTTGTTTTATTAAAGTGTATTAGTTGAAGTGTGATAATTGTTTCATTAAAGGGTTCTAGTTGAAGGGTATTAGTTATTTCACTGAAGAAATATCAATTGTTTTACTAAAGTGTATTAGTTGTAAATGCCAACTCTTCTCTTTGAACTAGGGATGAATTATATGCAATCATAATTTGAATAATAATTCAAATATTACCAGTTAACTTATTATCCTGCGTTCAAATTGATCTTAGTTTGCTACAAATACTATCTTTTACAGATGAATTCTATGGTACAGTAATTTGTACTTTCCGTCCCATAAATGTTATCATAGGAGGGAAGGCGCACAAATTAAGAAAGTGAAAAAATGTGTAGGAATTTGAGAGTTAATTTCATAAACTTTATGTATAAAAAAAAGGGGGAATTGTGTATGTGTGGGTCCAAAATAATGATATTTTGTATAAAATTGAGGATATTGTGAGTAGCGTAGTTTATGGAGGGATTTCAATTTTAAAGGGTGTGAAAGGTATTCTGGGACGAGGGAGCATATCTTGATCAATTTGAACATATCCTGCATTCAAGTTGATTTTTCACTAAATATTGTTTGAGGACCCATTCTTGCCATAAATATCTATTGGGGTGGGAAGAATTCTATGCTATCATAATTTGAATAATTCAATCATCAATGATTTGAATATTATCTTGCATTCAAATTGATGTTTACTTGCTTGGGGTGTTTAACTAGATGGGAATGGCAAGTGCATTAGACACATTGTGTGGTCAGTCGTATGGAGCTAAGCAGTACCACATGTTGGGCATCCACATGCAAAGGGCCATGCTTGTTCTTTTCTTGTATGCATACCCCTTGCAGTGATCTGGGCAAACACATCTCCAATCTTACAATTTTTAGGACAAGATCCTCTCATATCCAAAGAAGCTGGAATGTATGCTCGTTATATGATCCCGTGTGTCTTTGCCTACGGCATACTTCAATGCCAAGTGAGGTTCCTACAAACACAAAATAACGTGTTTCCAATGATGATAACCTCTGGAATCACCACGTTGTTGCATCTCGTCTTGTGTTGGATTCTTGTCATGAAGTGTGGACTTGGTAGCAGAGGAGCTGCATTGGCTAATTCTATATCGTACTGGATGAACGTCCTCTGGCTCTTTATTTACATCAAGTTTTCGCCTTCTTGCTCGAAAACATGGACTGGGTTTTCAAGAGAAGCGTTGCATGGTATCCTTAATTTTGTTACGCTTGCTGTACCTTCAGCTGTTATGGTCTGGTAAGTCGTTGAACTCATATGAGATGTGTGTTTGTTTTAAGATTCTATAAGGTTTAATATCTGCATTTTGAACAGCTTGGAGGCGTGGTCTTTTGAGATGATGGTTCTGCTATCTGGTCTTCTTCCAAATCCCGAGCTACAAACCTCTGTTCTTTCTATCTGGTAAGAGTCGCGGCCTTTGTTTCTTTGCCTTATTCACTTTCTAATTCATAATTGACAAAAACTTGCGCAAGACGGTCTCATGGTGAGGCGGTTCACAAATTAGCATTCATTACCTTCAATATGTCCAAGCGTCATTTCAAAATTATGTTGTGTCTCACCTTGACACGGTCTCACACAAGATTTACTCTTCACTATTTGATTTTTTTTTTTGTCCCCAGCCTTAATACATCATCAACAGTTTGGATGATCCCATTTGGACTCAGTTGTGCTGTGAGGTCAGTTAGATACCGCACTCGTTTTATTTTTCCAATATCCATATTAATTAGTGCTTGAATGAGAATGATGATGTAAATGAATATAAAGTAATTGCGTTGGTTAATGAAAATTAAAGATGATCAATTCACTTTCATTTTAGCATATGAAACAATCAAATGCCTCTTAAAAGGGACTCTATAGTTGAGCTCCGAGCTATGTCTCATGGAATACGATCCACGAAAGAGTCTGACATGATAATTGCCTTTTGCCTTAAATTGTAGCACCACGAGTGTCAAACGAACTGGGGCTGGGCGTCCCAGAGCAGCACGATTAGCAGTGGGCATCGTCTTAGGGATGGCAATCACCGAGGGCGTTGTAATAGGGCTCGTACTTCTTTTAATACGCAATATATGGGGATATGCTTACACCAATGAGATAGATGTGGTGGCATATGTAGCAGCAATGATGCCAATTATTGCTGCATCTAACTTCATGGATGGCCTCCAATGTATTCTTTCAGGTACTAAAATCTCACAAATGCATAATCAAGATCCTATCTTATATCATGATTCATATCATATTTCTAGGAACTGTAAGAGGCATCGGGTGGCAGAAGATCGGAGCGTATATCAATCTTGGAGCTTATTATCTTGTAGGCATTCCTTTGGCGATCTTGTTAGCTTTCGTTTTGCATATAGGAGGAAAGGTATGCATATATACATACATCATGCACTTTGACACCATGTTGTATCTTGAATTTCTTGCATTACATTACATTTAAGTATGCCTGATATATGTTGTAGGGTCTCTGGTTGGGGCTTTTGTGTGCATTAACCGTACAAGTCGTCTGCCTTTTCGCCATCCTATTGCGCACTAACTGGGATCATGAAGTAAGAACATACTATTTCTTGATCATATTGATGTTTAATGATCAGTGGAAGTTTTTGTTCGGCATTAATTTTCTATGTTTTTCCTGTTTAGGCGAAGAAAGCGAAGGAGAGAGTGTATAGCTCGACAATTCCTGTAGAGATATTATTTGAATATCAGCAGATATCATGTGAAGCCGTCTCATGAGACGATCTCATATAAATTTTTGTGTGTGAAAATATAAAGGCAGGCGAGGCCACCCGTGGGAAGGAGGTTTAAGGAGATTTTACTGAAATAATTGTGTGTACATAGAGTTGAATTGAAGAAATCTGTGAAGCATAGTTAAATATGCATGGAGTAGATAAACCTCCCAGTAAAAACCACAAAGTTTGTTAGGCAGCTAGAGATATGTAATTTCTGCTATTTGTGAGATGATCTCATATAAATTTTGTTTTTCTAATCTGTTTTTGTAATTCTTAATGAAGAAACACGTATTTCGTTCATGGATTTTTTCAGTTGATCAATTCTTGGATATGCTATAATCATCGTTCATTGCAAATCAATTATGTGCAATGTATCAATTCCCCATCACTGCTACATTTTCTCTCATAGATAACAGTTTTTAGATAACGGATTCTTTATATTTGTTATCTAGGCTTCATAAATCCGTTATCTAATATGTATCTGTTATCTCTGTTGATGTAAAAATTAAAATCCGCTCATAGATAACGGAGATTTTCGTGTTGTTATCTATGTGTCGTTATCTAAGCATATTAATTTATTTTTATATTAAAATTTTAATAAGAGTTAACATATATGCTCTATTTTATATATCTGTTATCTATGCTTAGTTATCTAATTATTTAAATTTATTTTTATATCAAAATTTAATAATTATTATAATTAAAGTTAGCAAATATTATACCTCTGTTATCTGTATTTTGTTATCTGTGAACTAAAATAACCTATCACTAATACTACACACATTGTTGGGACTTAGTTTTTTTTTTACATTTCATCAAATCCTAATATTTACCTTTCATCAAATCAAATCCCTAATTGCTTCCAAAAACAATCAATCGCTAATTGCTTCCAAATAACAGAGATGGAGAGATTTTCTTTCGAGATCCAGTTCTCTCCGACGATCGAGAGAAAAGAACTCAATCAAATAGCCGCAATTGATTATCTGTAATCTCACGTAAAAGCCATCCGCCTCTACCGCCGTCGGTCGGCCACCGTGTTGATTCGTTGCGCGTGCCTCCACCGCGACAACCTAACCTCGACGGTCTCGGCCTCCGCCGCGCAACCTCGGTCGGTCTCGGGCTCCGTTGCGGCCAAGGGCGGACCTACACTATGGCTAAGGGGGCTATAGCCCACCCTAATTTTTTTAAAAAAATTTACATTAAAAAAAAATTAACTCAGCCCACCCAGGTTTTGAACCTGAGACCTTTGGCAATTAGCAAACAACTTGGCCACTGAGCCATTTTAAGCTTTATAAGTTTATGTACATTTAAATATATATATATACAGTAAAATCTCTATAAATTAATAATATTGGAACCATGAAATTTTATTAATTTAGAGAGATATTAATACATCGATAAATTAATATCTTATTAATTAAAAGAGAGACTTTTTAAATTCAACAAATTTAGTAAATATGTATTCAAAATAAATGAATTCATATATGTTTCATTGATTATATTTATGCATAAACCAATTTTTGTAACTAATTAAATATATTCATTTATAATATCAATTCATTGTATACAATTAACTATTATATTGATGGACGCATGTATCATTTCATTGGAATTACTTAAATAACTATTATAGTCAATTAAATATATTTATGCATGATGAATGTAACATATACTATATAAATCTCAATATGGAAATAAAATAATTCATAACGCCCAACCATGTCTTCACATCTAAAAGACATCACAAAACTTATATATTTATGAATTATTAATTTAGAGTTTTAATGTGAACTAATATTTATAAAGGGATTTTCCGAAAAATTATTATCTTAATATCTTATCGAATTTGATGATTTTTTTACAAAGGCCCAAGTCGGGACCGGAAGATTTTATTATTTTAAAGAGTTTATTAATTTATAGAGGTTTTCTTGTATATACATATTTTAGTTAGTTTATACATATGAAGCATGTCAAGAGAATTCTTCAAACAAAATGGAAAGTAAGTCTCTATCGATTCCATGGTTGTCTATATTGAGAGAGAATTGTTTGAAGATATTGATGATGATTCTATTATTGATGAATTCTATCGAATAGAGAACCACATACCGCAACTTCGTAAACACACAAAAAATAAAAATTGATTGTTTTTCTATTTTGAAATCTATTTTATGCTGGTAGGTTGATTGCCTATGTGTTTTGGCATTTTTTAAAAATGTACTAGATGAGTTTTCTATGTATTTTGATAAAAATGGTCATTTATGGATGAAGTAGTTAAAATATTCTCTTACTTGCGTATTTAAATTTTATATTGTATTTATTCTATAGCCCGTCCTAATTTTTAATCCTGGGTCCGCCATTGGTTGCGGCAACCTCAAACGGTCTCAGCCTCCGCCGCGACAACCTCAGCTCGACGGTGGGACGAAGTTTGTCGCGCTCCCCACCCTCCTCGATAGTCTACCGTCGGCTTAATCGCCACCTCTACCTCCGCGCTTCCAGCGCTTCAAATCATCTCAGAGGTAAGTCCAGTTTTGATTGATTTTTAAATATTTTTCGTTTCGTTTGTATTTGTTATTGAATGCTGTATGCGTGGTGTAGTGTAAGATGGAAACTGAAGAACATTTGTGAATGTATGCGAGGTGTCTTCCTAGTCCAGTTTTGTTAGCTTTTCTGTGAGAAAATCTGTTGTATATATATGTATATCTAGATTAAATATGCCTCTGTTTATTCTTTTTGTTCCTATTAATTAATTGTAATTTATTGAGTAATTACTATACTAAATCTGTCAACTACAATTTTAGTAGCAAACTATATTACCCATTAATTTGCAGAAGAAAAGAATAATTAAAATGTCAAAGAACTTTGCTGTTACAATGGAATTTTCATAGCTAGATTTTGCTGTCATAATGGAATTTTATTCTTTAACGTAGAAGGTTAGGTACCACTTTTAACTTGAATACAGAGAGGAGTAGAATTATCAAAGAAAAGAATAGTTAAAATCTAGATTTGATTAGATTTTTCTGTCCATAATGCCTACTGCTGAACGAAATTCTTTATTAATGTGCTTGAATATTCTTTCAAAATTGCTCCACTAGCTAGTTATTAAAATGAATGATGAGGTTTGGTATTAAATGCTATTTGCAGAAGAATTCAATGTATGCTGATTCTCTTTTCATTTAAGAAGACAACAAATTTCTGAAATTGAAAGTCCTCTGTTCCAATTGCTGTGTTTGGTATGAAGTTAAGAGTGAGTATTGAGTATCGAGTATTGAGTACATCATAGATCCGATTATTAATTAAAAGATTTCAAACTTTATACTAACAGCATGCACTGTTTTATAAATATGGAAACCCACCATATAGATAGATATATACAACAAACATCTATATTTTGATATGTGCTACTTCATCTTGTATTCTGTTCTATAGTTATTTGTCACGATCTAAGCAGATGTATGGCTTACCCCTTAATGGTATATGTGGTATTGTTCTCAGGATGACATTATTACATTATGAATTTTATTTTAGTAAGGGGTACTGATGATGATCATATGAATTAATGGTGGGGGTGTACATGGGCATGGGCATGGCGGCCATGAGCTTCTTCTTTAGCTTTGTGTTCCAGTAATTCTTGATGCCATTGTTTGTTCTTCCTGTTAATTACGTTATTATTGTTTTCCTTGGTAATCTTGACCTGGACGTATGCATTGATTCCTTCAATGTCTGAATAGTTCCTAAATTGCTACCTATTTAGTATGCATATTTTGCGTTTTTTCTTTCAGAAAAGGATTGACGTTGTTTTTGCTACCTATGAGACATCTATGTCATTCTTGTTTAGTCAAGACCTCTAATAATATACAAAATGTCTCCATCTGCATGATGACATTAAGGATTTTTTTTTATGATTCACTATGCAGTCCACTTAATCAACTCTTGCAGTTTGAGTCTTCATTCATGGTAATATTGACACTATATATGTGTGAACAACCACTAAATTGTGGGGGAACTTGGCTGCCACTTTATGTATCTATGATTTAAGTAACCCCAAAAGCAGATCCTGCTGCAGCCATGCCTGTTAAAATCGGGCCTACACTCGACAAAATCTTGTTCAAATTTAAAGCTGTGTTACCTAGTCTAATAAACTCTTGTTTTTGTTTAAATTGGTTTTGGGGCACCACATGGCAGGCTCTAATTTTTCTGGAAATTTCCTTCACACACACATTATATAAGTTGCATTGACACTTGCCAGTAATGTCAAAAAGACAGAAAATTAGTGGAGCATTAATTTTCTAATTAGGTGTGTATCAAATGTGTTCCACAACCTAATATTATCTTTACTGAACCGATGCAGAAATTAAAGTTAGCTCAAGACCAACTTGTTCAATAATATCCATAAAACATTCAAGGTTTTAGAAATTTTGTGAATTATCTGAATAACCCTGTCAGAGCTCCATTTCAAACAGATCCACCGAAATCAGGATAAACTGTTTTCTTAAGCAACACTCCATTTATTCATCATTAATTATTTTTTTCTGAAATATAATATTTTACCCAGCTTTTTAGCATATTTCTTTAAGATAGGGCATTCAAATCTACTTTTAACTAGTTTATTTATGTATCAATGATTAGTCTCAAGTTTGAAACTAAATTATGGACAAAGAATGGATTTTTAAAGATCGGTTGTCCCCGAGTATGCGGTTGGAGTGGATTCTTTCTTGCATTTTGCTTTGCAAAATGCTGATGATAAAAATTTTATTTCATGCCCTTGTGTATCATGTGGGAACATGAAACATGACACGGTAGACCGAGTACGGGAACATTTGTTCGAAATGGCATGGACAAAAACTATCAAACTTGGCATTGGCATGGAGAGATGTCTCGTGTCAATTTTCGAATTCCATTGTTTAAATGTGTGTGGATGGACAATAGAAGTGGTATTAAAATAGATGATCTTGGTTTCACATTAGTAAATCTTAAAAAATAGGATTTAAAGATGATTCTTTTATATTGGGTAGTCTAGCAAAACAGTATTTTACATTGAGGACCCTAAAGATGAAGAATGGTTTGTTGTGCTTGCAACTCCTACTAGGGAATATTTTGAATACTCGAGGAGTGGCGAGTTGGAAGAAACTAGCATCCACCATGAATGTTTTACCAAAGAGCTCAAGTTGATGGATCCTAGTACAATTGATGATAATGATGATCCGCCATGCATCTACCACCAACTTTGTATTGTGTCATGTAATGTAGGGTAATGCACCACATTATTTATGATAATTTTATTAATTACATACACCTGATTATGAGTTTGTACGTAGTGAGCATTGGATTTTGAGCATCATAAATCCACATACGAGAGGAGGTTTACTTGCTTGATCCTCTTTATTCGCGCCTAAACAATGTAAAATGGGAAGCGATTGTTGATATGTATGTTATCTCTTATTAATTGTTATTTTATATTTTATTGTTCAAATATTAATTTGAAGGGCATTGAAAATGTTTTTTTCGGAGGTGGAGACAACCAAACCAAAAAGAAGCCATTATGGAAAATTATCAAGGTACGAAAAATATGGATTTTGATGCATTTGAGTAGATAATTGAATACACTATGTTTTGGTTTTATAATTGATCTAATATGTGTACAAGTGGTTGAGTGATGAATGATGTTGATTAGTGTGTATAAATGGTTGGAGTAATAAATTTGTTAATTTGTTTGTAAATTAGGCTCCTAAGCAACCGGATGCAATGCAATGTGGTTTCTACGTACTCCGATACATGAAACAAATAACTCAATTTGATGGACCATTTGATGTTGCTTCACTACGATCGTTGGTAATATTTATTGTGCTTTGATAAAAATTATCAATATAATTTTAATTATTGTGTAGTTTGTTAGTATTAATATGTATATATGTTATTTTGTAGTTCATGGAGAAAACGTACACGTAGTGAAATTGATGAAGTGCGGTCGGAGTTGGCTCAATTTGTTCAATTATATATTATCGAGTAGTACCGTTATCGTGTATTTTCACTTTTGAATTGACTTTTGAATTAACGGTATAAATATTGACTTTTGATTTGATGATGAAATTAATTCATTTTGCATTTTTATTGAATAAATTTTATTGGTTTATTTTAAGAATTAAAATAAATATGGAATAATTTAGAAAAAAATGTATAATACAAATAGATAACATATATATTCTGTTATCTATGCTAAAATAGATAACATATATAGTTATAATTAGCTAACAAATATAGTTATAAATAGATAACTTGAGATATATACATTATCTTTTCAGAATAGATAACTTGAATATAATAATTAATAGATAACAAATATATTTAGTTATCTTTTCAACGAATACATAACAAATATATATAATAATAGATAGCGGATATTTTCCGTTATCTTTCTATAGAATAGATAACGGATATATATATATATATATATATATATATTAATACATAACAGATATTTTCGATTATCTTTTTGATGAATAGACAACGAATAATAATAATAATAATAGATAACAGATATTATCTGTTATCTATGTGCACCCTACTTGACTGCAGAGCGCTCATAGATAACAGATATTTATTGATTTTTTTATCTGTTATCTATGAGCACTCATAATAGATAACACGTGCCTAGATAACATTGGCTTAACTACATAGATAATGGATATTATCCGTTATCTATGAAAGAAAATGTAGTAGTGCATGTCAATATCTTCAATATACACTGCATATATTGATTAGTGCAATTACATCCGTGTATCCTTATTGGATATGAATTTGTGCCATATAAGACTTTTACATCAAAAGTAAATTAAACTTATTAATTTATATACCTTTACTCAATCATTTCGGATACAAATTATTATTATTTTAGAGCCCCACTATCCACACCATCTAATTCATACAATATTTTCTTAATTCATTATTTCTTACTTTATTTGTTTTTATTATACTTTCTATGTCCCTCTATAAATTGCTCATTTTGTCAAAATGAACATTTTAACTTAAGTTACCTATTTTCATATTTGTCAAAGCTTTGTCCCCACATCTCCCTCTCCCAATCTCTATCTCTCTACCTCTTTCTACCTTTTTTTTTTGACAAAAACTTGTGTGAGACGGTCTCACGATGAGATCGTTCACAATTAGCACAAATTAACACTCACCCCTTCCAAAGTGTTAATGTGTCATTCCTAAATTATACTTTGTCTCACCTAAGACAATTTCATACATGACGTACTCTTTTTCTTTTCCATCACATCTCAACAACCATTGCACATTAAATACCGTTTTCTTAAAATCATGTCATTTTAAAACGTAACTTAAAGAGCGTCGGAGGGAGTATTAATTTGATTAATAAACTAAATTAATATTTATGAATTTATATTAAAATATTCATTTAAGTATTTATGTATAGTTTCGATCACATTTCTTAATTATTAGCACATTAAATTAACAAAAATTTTGTAAAAAAATTGTGAAAAATAAATTTTATTTTTTTATTAAAAAAACAAAAATGAGTAAAATGTTAAAATAAATCACAATAATACATGACAAAAATTGACAACTCAATTTTGTTTCCAATTGGAAGATCCAAATCAAATCTTCCAAGAATTACTTTTCATTTTCAAATTTCATGTTGTTACAAATTGGGAGGGAGATAAAATTAGAAGACAAAAACTTGTGTGAATTGGGTGCATACGATCAACTCTATTTTTACTATCTTTGTCATGCACATTCACTATCACCGTCATGCACATATATTATCACCGTCATATTTAGTTATATTAGTGCACATGCATATATGCCAATGATAGTGCATGTACATAACAGTAGTAGTTAATGTGCATAACAATGATAATAAAAATAGAGTTTTTGTATGTACTCGGTTCACACAAGTGTTACTTAAATTAGAATGATGTTTAAAATAATGTGCAACCCTCTATCTACAAGGAAAAAAAAGTTCTAATATATATAACCCAATGGCTATTTCAAATTAATTTGTAAATAAAAAAAAAAAAACAAAAATTTGAAAACTTAAACGGCACACAATTGTCAGTAAATAAAAAAATTGGGTACATCAAATGTTTGTACAGAATAATCTTCTCTCCTCATTTGTACCCCATTCCCCATAAATGCATGGTGAATACAAATCAAGTCACCTGTAATTTGTACCCACCGATGGAATGCTCTTAAAATGTGTTAGTAGGTGTTTACAGGGATGACAAAAATAAGATAATGAAATGAAGGTCTTTGTAATGGATCATTGATAGAGATAAGTGATGCAGAAATCGGTCTATACAGCCGTCGGTCGATTCGAGTTTATTGTAATCGTGCACATTAGATGTTTCGTGCATTAGGCGCCAATTTTTGGGATGTCGTTTAGTGGATTTTATTTAATTTGATTGAAACATTGATTTAGTTGTCTAATTGAACTATTTGCATTTGAATATTGAAATTATATTGTTAACTTATTGTGTATATTTGTTTGCCATTTTAATTTTAGTAATTTATAAATGTTGATTGTTGTTCGTCGAATCATTAATTTATGCAGTTATACATATTAAGAAAAATCTAAGCTGCCTTTAAATTGTTATCAAATGAATTCTGACCATATTGGTGAGACCTAGGAAAAAAAAAAACTAAACTCGTCCGACAGTTTCGACTTTTTCAGTCTTGATTGAGATAGAATAAAGACATGTTTCTCACTAGTGAACAATACCCTCTTTGGTATGATAACAAAAACAAAACTATTTGGACGCAATTTTGATGTTTGGTTGGTCAATGCATGTTGATGGTGAAAACAGTGTCTATGTGAAGGTAACACTAGTAAAGATAATATAATTGGACAGCCTAGCTCTGATAAAAAAAAAAAAATATTGGACAGCCTAGCGCTACTAGTACTGAGGATGTAAATAATTTAGGGCTCCATTTGGATGGAGTTATTTGAAATCAACGGATTTGAGAATAATACATCATACATTTACAAGTCAAAATAGAGAAAAACTAAAGGAATGGATTTAATTCACACAAATATTACTTATAAGTGGGAGGATTTCAAATACCCAACAAAACCTAGTCATTTGAAATCCTCTCACTTCTCCCACTTGTGCTTAATATTTGGTTGAATCAAATCCATTCATTTAGTTTTTCTCTATTTTAGTGTGTGTGAATGTGTGATATATTATCCTCAAATCCGTTGATTTCAAATCCATTCCATCCAAATGAAGCCTAGAGGTTTTGTGTCACTAAGAATTATGAGCAGAATTTGCAATTACAGCTTTATGTGAATGATGTTGGAAAATTAATCAGATATATTCTTTAAAATAGAAATCAGCCTGCTAGCTCTAGTTAAGAGTTATATCGAATTGGAAAATTGCATATTTAGTTCCATCACTATGCCAAAAATGGCCTAAGACAACGGTACAAAGACAACGGTTTTCGCCTCTGACCGTTGTCATAGGTATAGAATCCGTTGTCTTAAGTAAAACCGTTGTCTTAGGTAATGGGTTTGTACGAAAAGACAACGGGTTTTAGCAACCGTTGTCTTTTCCCATGGTCTTTTCCATTTTTTATTTTTTATTTATTTCTAATTGTCGGGAGTATATAAACCATCCTTCGATTTTTTCCCACAAAAACACGTCTCTTCTCTCAGCCTTCATAGGTCTGCAATCTCTCAGACCTCTCGCAGACTCTAATGCATCGCCACCGTCCCTCCGTCGCCGGAGCCACCACCATCATTCCCCTTGCCTTGTCAACACCACCATCCCCGCCGCTCGTCACCACGTCATTCCCCACGGCAAGCCCTAAATCCTCGTCACAACCACCTTCCCCCACCGCCGAAGCCACCACCGCCATTCCCCACAACATTTTCGTCACCGGTTCCTCGCGCCGTCGTTATCTTCACCGGTTCTCGCACCGCCGCTGTCTGCCGTCTTCCTAAACATGCCAGGTTTGTCTCTAAATCCCTAATTTGCGCGTGTTGTCGTGTTTTTCGCAATTAGGTTACACAAAATGATTAAAGCCTATGCGGTTATGTTTTTTATTTGGTACAAAATGACTTGGTGATAATGATTAAAGCCTATGCGGTTTCATTGTTCTTTTAAATTCCACTGCAATTTTATTTTCCTCTAATGCATCTCCATTGTTCGATGAAATGCTTGAACCACTTTCCACTGCTGATTCACTTATGTTTCGATGAAATGCATCTATTCAATTTTATTTTGAACTGTGGAAATGACCTCAAAAGAGCTGCTCAACCTAGATCTTTTCCTTTTTGTTATTTTTTTCTTGTTATACGAGCAATAAATTTAAACTATTTGTTATAACACGCTCCATTATGCTCGAGCTCTCTCTAAATTTGTTATTGCTTTCCCTACTCACTTGCTAATGACTTAGGTCATGTTGTATTGTCACTATCTCCACATAGAGTTTGGAGTCTTTCCTAGTTAGTTAAGGTAATGCAGCTAATGTTATTACCTTCACAGCAATAGCTGAGTTCATTTGTTCATATTAAATTTACTGGAATAGCTCAAAAAGTTATATTTACTGGTTGACTAAGTATTCACCTCTGCAGAAATAATGTTTTTCGAATTTTAGTCTTTAAGAGCTTTTAATGGGGAATGAGGAGGATGTAAGCTATTGGAAGGGAGACTCCGCATACATGTTATAACATTATAGAAATATTTGTTGTGTGAACAATATAATCTCTAAAAACATGGTTTCAAGTTGTAGAATAGGTACGATTCCCCTGCATCTTTGAAATCATATTCTCCTTGCTAATTTTCATTAAATTTTTGTTGCAATCCCTGTTAACCATTTATCTTCCATTTTTGTGCCTTGGCTGGTCACTGTTTGAACTTTTATATACATGCATCACATTATTTTAGAACAATACAGGCCCACCCTGTTACTGTGCATAAATCACTTAACATTTTTTTTTTTCTCAAGGAGAAACTATGTAGAAGTAGACTTTTACACTTATGACAAATCTGATCTGAGTATTTTAAAATTTAAAAGCTTATGATCTTTTATTAACTATTGTTAATTCAGTTGGGTTAGTTATTTTTCACATATCTAGAGATGGTAGATTAAATATATTTTGAAGGTCTTCTTGACTATGTGCATGGTATAACTATATCACATTTATAATATATTGCATACGAATGAAGAGACCAAAGAAAAACTCTTTGAATTTCTTGAGTGAAGAAAGTTGCATATTCTTCAATTTTTTTGTTTTAAGCTCTGTCTAGTCCTTTCATGTATTTGATATGTGCTACTCAATTTGAATAGCATCAAGCATACAAATTATTGAGTGATTTGCTTTGAATATTGCTTTTGTAAGGCTTCTTCCTGTTTAGTGTTAAATGTTTAGTATTTATAGTCAAAATGAGGTGGTTGAAGTTCAAACTTTGGCTTCATTAACTTTGAGTCTCTATTAGATGTGCTCAAACTTATTTCACTTTTCTATATTTGCCAACGCTTTTCATTGCTATCAGTTGCAATACAAGGAGGCTGAGGGGTCATCATTTCGTGAAGGAACATATATATTCTAAAACTCCTGGTACACCTCCTAAGGTAGATAACGTCATATGTGGTATATTAAGTAAAAATTTCTCTTTTTCCTATTGACTTATGCTGATAAAATGTTTTATTCAGCAGCAGTCATAGAGAGCTGCAGACCTTGATCGAACATTTACACCTGATTCATTGAACATTGGAGGTAATAACATTTTTTCTTGCCCTAAAGCATTTGCCTGTTTCAAAAGCTATTAACAATATAATAAACGCTTTGGGTTTTAGGGGAAAAATTTGCTCTTAAGTTTAGGTAATAAAATATTTAGAACTGATAATTCCCATTTCATGTACAACTCGTAAAGGTAGACTTTTTGTGAGTTCAATTTAGTCTCACCTGCCCCCTCATTCCCTGCTACCAATGCTTGTGTAGAGGCTGCAAATGAGGTTATCTTCTTCACTCAATGAGATACTAAAAAATGAGTTTTTTTGTAGCATTTTTCTGTTTTTGTTTAAGCCTTCACTCAATTAGATACTAAAGAATTGCATAACAAGCACCCCTGAGGTGTGTATCTGTATCTGTATTTGGGTCAATGGTAGAGGAGCAAGTAGGTGAATGCTTCTCTTACTGGTTTTATTGAAGGCATCGATACAATCATTTGGTCAAACTGAATAAAAAGGACAAATTCATATTTGCAAATCCATGGAAAACATCTGATTCTCACAGCAAGGACAGAACAATTAAGGATGCTCACAATGAAAAAAGGGCAAGTGATCTCGCACAAGGTTGGTCAATGCATCTATTGATCAATTAGTTCTGGTGCCGTGCAATACTGGGTGAGTATGATTTACAAAATAATATTTAATGTGCTCTCGTGAAAATGTGACTCAGAATCGCATTGATTTATTGTGTCTGTAAATAGTGCTCATTGGATTCTAACAGTCATCAACCCACACGAGGAAGAAGTTTATTTGATTGATCCTTTTTATAACCGCATTGATCCCGAATGGAAAAAAGTTGTGGACATGTAAGTTCATTCCTTTTCATATAATTGCAATAAACATATTATTGGGAATTGTAACATATTTTTTTGGTTAATTATTTATTGTTGTAGCGGGTGTCTCAAGTAAGAGACCAAAGAAAAATATTGCATGGAATATAATTAAGGTACAAAAAAATTATATATATCTAGTTGTGTTTTCTTACCAAAAAGGTGTAAGTGTTTAAATGAATTTTTCTTACCTAGGCACCTAAACGGCTGATGTATTTCAATGTGGTTATTTTGTACTACGCTACATGAAGGATATAATCGAGTTTAATGGAATGGTGGGAGCAGATTCGATGCAATCGGTGGTAAGAATAATTTGTGTTGATCATATTTATGTATGTGGTGAATATTTGATTGGATGCATGGTTGAATTGGTGGCTAAAAGATAATACTTATTTAATTTTATTATTTGTACTTTCAGAGTTTTCACAAAAGGATTACTGCGAAAAGAAATTGACGACATGCGGGAAGAGTGGGCCGATTGCGTTTGAGTATATGGGTGATGATTAGAAGAAGTTTGTTATTTTTATTTTAGTTTAGTTTTTGTGACATTTGAACATGTTATTGTAGTTTAACACTAGACTATTTACATTTCATGATGTTTAAACAATGTATGATGATGAACTGATTTCTATTTTAATGCTTATTTTTAATTTTATATTATTGTCAATTAGATAATTCACAACAGGAAAAAAATCTACAATAATGGCTAAGACAATCAAAAAGCGTAGTCGTAGGTAGTAACCCGTTGTGGTAAAAGCCTAAGACAATGGTGAAATGAAGTTATGACAACGGTTTTTAACCGTTGTGGTAAACACCTACGACAACGGTGAAAAACCGTTGTCATAATTTCATTAATCAAGTTGTGGTAAATACCTACGACAACGGTGAAAAACCGTTGTCATAACTTCGTTAACGTTGTGGTAAATACCTCGACAACGGTGAAAAACCGTTGTCATAACTTCGTTAACGTTGTGGTAAACACCTACGACAACGGTGAAAAACCGTTGTCATAACTTCATTCACCGTTGTGGTAAATACCTACGACAACGGTGAAAAACCGTTGTCATAACTTCATTCACCGTTGTGGTAAATACCTACGACAACGGTGAAAACCGTTGTCATAACTTTATTACCGTTGTTGTAAATACCTCGACAACGGTTCACCGCTGTCGTATGTCCGGACCCTAAGACATCGGGTTGATAGACGACGGTGAAAAACCCCTACGATAACGAGGATTCACCGCCGTCAGTAGCTTGATTTTGGCATAGTGCATGAAAATTTTCCAACGATAATTATAATTTTATGTTATTTTTTGATCGTTATTTTTGCAAAAATAGTGTCATCCATTATTTTTTAGGACCTAAATTGTAATTTTATCTTATTCTTTTGGAACCAAAACTGCAGCTTTTCTTGGGACAAAAATTAAAATATCGAAAAAATTATGAGACCAAAAGTGTTGTAAAAACCAATTGGCAAACCATTCATTCTTTTGAGACTAAAAATGCAATTTACCGTATATTGAATCAAGAGGCTACAAAACATGCAAATGCAGAGAGAAAAATGCAATTTATCGAATATCATTCTCTTTGGAATGATATTTAATTAGAATATGCAGATTGCAAATATTTGTATAATGGGAGATTTTAATGTTGTGTCGGGTTTCCAAGTAGACCGAAATCGATTTTATATAGAGATGTAAACATGCTTTGTGGGGGTGGCCCGTTAAATCCGATGTTTACGAGGGTTTGATTAGTGTGATTGTGGTATAATCGGGTAAGTGTTATTAAGACCAAATCAAGTTTATCGAACCCAAAAGATATGCTATGTAATGAGGCCTTAGGACATGAGTTTTCAACGACTATTGATACAAGCAAGGATTATCTAACAATCTACCAAACAAGAATGAAAAAAGCAAGCAAGGATTATCTAACAATCTACCAAACAAGAATGAAAAACAAGCAATTAAGCTATGAATTAAACTACGAAGCAAGCCAAATCAAACAACAAGTTAGGATGTATACTATAAGCCTAGCTTTTTGTATGAACATCTTTTGATATGAGATTCATTATGATCAAAATACTTGCTTTTTATGATTGTTACATATATCATTATTTTTGTCGATTAGTCTATACATCGTAGATAATATGATGTGTGGTGTCACACGTAAGATCATGCTATCGAGTTCCTTTATAGATTATAAATAATAGCTCACAACCAAGATGGATTTGGACAAACCATTGGAGCAGGTTGTGGTGTAATTTGATATTAGTCTATCTTGACTATAAAGTTACACTAGTACATTTTGTATGTATTGAGCAGACCATATGAGGTTATTTAATTTGTACCGACTATATAAAAGAACAAGACCTCTCGTTATTATGGATGTACGTCTTCTTAATCCCTATATAATAACGGGCACATGTACTCGGTGTTTGTTTCTTTAATTTGCCAATGGGTGAGATTTATTAAATCAATAGGCTTGGTGAATTGGGAGATAACTGCTTGTTTATATGATGTCTTTGTTGATTATAGAAGGAATCCGTGTCCTAATTACTCCCTCCGTCTCAAAAGATAGTCCACCATTTCTTTTTGGGTTGTCTCAAATTATAGTCCACTTTCTATTTATTTTAATTTTTTGTCTAAAATACCCCTATTTAATGATTGTTGGAATTAGTCATTCTCAACCTTTCTATTATAGTCAACATAGTATTTTGTAAATAATTCATGACTTATTTCAATTCCAATACATAAATATTGCTCCATTTATTTTTTCAATTCCAATACACAAATATTTATTACTCCATATATTTAGTCGTGACGTTAGTGATGCCAGAGTTTACGAGGCGGACGAAGGAGAGGCTATTGGGCTGCATGAGGCTTTATCTTGGATAAAGAACAGGAACCTTGAGAAAGTCATTGTCGAGATGGATGCCAAAGTTGTGGTAGATCTTTGTCAACGGGTCATCTCAAGACAATTCGATGTTTGGCGACACTATTGCCGGGATGTAGAAGACTTTTGAATTTGTTGCCTCGGTGCAAAGTAAGTTGGGTGTATCGTGATGCTAATTTTGTAGCACACCGTTTAGCGAGGGTCGCTAGGAATTATTCTAGTCCTCATTATTGGGTCGAGCATCCGACGTTTGTGGATAGCCTTCTCAATATTTCTTGTTCGTGTTAATTTTTTGGAACGTTTTTGTTTCAAAAAAAATACATAAATATTTATTGCTCCATTTATTTTTTCAATTCCAATATACAAATATTTATTACTCCATATATTTTTTCAATTCCAATATACAAATATTTTTCTTTTTTAAACAATAATTAATGCAAGAATACTTATCATTAATGGTATTATTAATATTAAATAAGGGTAAAATAGGAATATTGAGTAAATTTATATGCCAAAAATAGATTTATTGGTCTTTGTGCAAATAGAAAGTGGACTATCTTTTTGAGACAGAGAGAGTATTTAGGATGATGATGTCCCCTTGAGGAGCTCATAAAGATTATCATGTAAACCCCGCAGTGGATTTAATCCGACATGAAAATAAAGATGAGTGGTATTACTTTTAGAATTAGATGTAAATTAATTAAGTTGTCAAGAACTTATTTGATTTATAGAAATTCGATATCTTAAACACGGAAAAATAAACGTACACATAATAAAGAAGCCCATATTATAATATGGGATTAGGACGGTAGTTCAATTATATTCTTTAGTGGACCGAGTTATAATTGATGGGCAAAAGTGGAGTGTTCGGACTGAACACGGGACGCCTAGGTCCATCAGAGGCCCAACCCTAATTCCTCCTTAGGGTCCCCTTGTAGCCTATAAATAAACCCTACTTCAAAGCCTCCCATACGAGTAAAAAAAAAACGTAAGAAAGGAGGAGGCGGATTCGACTCACTGGAAGATCGCCGCTCACACGACGTCCAAGAGAAAGGGATAGGAATACGGCACAAGATCGTGAGGTTCGTGGTTCATCCTTGATTGTGATTCCGACCTTAGAATCGGGTTCGTCTTCACCTTATACGGTGAATAGGTATGATTTTTTTCACCGCGTTTTTCATACCTGTGATCACGTTGGATATTCACATAGAGTCGGCGATCCGGTGGTTCCAACACAAGCTAGATTAACTATCAACGAAATACAAGAGGGGAATGGGTGTTAGGGATAATCTCCACCAAGGAATCAATGATCACAACTATAATTGCTTCAAATCACCATTCAATCAAGATAAAAGTATGAACATCATGCAATAATATCTCAATTCATCACACAATGCCTAAATGTGAGTATTCTTAATGCAATGAATCTCTCAATTACAAAGCATTTAATTCATACAATCATACACAATTCTAACTCGATTAATCTCTAATCACATTAGCTCAACACTCGTTTGTTGCTAGGGTGATCAAACACCAATCAAAAAGAGATAAATATGTATGAAGCACAATTAACATTAATAATTAGGAAACTATCTATCTCAATTAAACAACAATCATCAACAATTATAGCAAGAGCAATCAAATCATCCTTAATTTCAATTATCCCAAACACAAGAGGATTGGCCCATAGAGCAAAATGCAAAATTCATGGGTGAGAAAATAATCTACATGATAATCATGAAAATCAAAGCAATAAAGCAATAGAAATTAAGAGATAAGAAGAACATCACCAATATTTAACCAATTGAATATGAATTGAATGCTTGATCTCCACAAATGTAAACTTCTCTTCAATTAAATTACAATCTCAAATGTCTAATCTAATCAACAATTAAATGAAAATCTAACTAGAAACTTGAATCTAATGATCTCGGAAGTGAAAATTGGCTTGGAACTTAAAAAATCGCCCTAAAAACGAGTGGTAACTTTCCTAAACTAACTTATGCTCTGTTTTTCGTCCAAGGGGTTTAAAAAGAGAAAAACTGAATTTAGGGTGCCTCAAGTCGAGCCAAAAGGCCTTGACTCGAGCTTGGGGCAAATTTATAAAAAAATGAAAAATTTGAATTCTCAAGGTTTGAACCCAAGTGGGCGCAAACATGTGCGAGCTCCTTGCCATCTTGGCTAGCCACAATCTTGTTAACAAAGACGCCTTTTAATGTATATATTCAGTTTCGAGGCGTAAGGGCTTATTTTGAAAAAAAAATCAAGAAAATCGCCGCTAGCGAGGTTCGAACTTGGGACGCTAGAGCGTACGGGTAATCCTCTTTACCACTTCGGCTAGGAACACTTGTTGGTCCCTAGATTGATTAGTTTAAATGAAATCAGCAGACCTCCAGAGATAATATGGAAGGGGAGTTGAATAGATTATCTAAATCTTTTTACAATTTAAATTATCAAAACAGACTTAAATTGCAAACCCCAAAATCAAAGTTTGTCAGTGAAACAGATTCAAACTCAATCTATGAAACTGGATCTAAAGCAATCTGAAACAAGTTTAATCAATTCACGAGATAATCAACCGAAATTAAATGCAGAAAGTAAAGAACATGAGATTTATAGTGGTTCGATCAAAAGATCCTACATCCACTCTCCTTCTTCAACTTTGAAGAAGGGGCTCTACCTTCTTACTTATTCTCTTGCTTACTATTGATTACAATTTACAGAATTAGACAATCTTCGTCTTCGATTCACCTTCAATCTAACAATCTAACTAGCTAATCTAAAATTACAGGTGCAGATTGTGATTTGAAGATGTACAAAAAGTGTTATATAAACACTTAGAAAATATTGTGAAAACCTTTGAAGATAAGTGAGTGCTTTTCGAGAATGTGAATTTTAGAATAATGGGTGCTAAGAGTTCTTCCGAGAACTGTGTCTAGTGTTATGATTGGAGTGAATTGATACATGTTTTTAGGGCTATTTTAGTGCAAAAAGTGAGCTAAAGTATGATTTTTGTGCCTAAATGTGAAAAGTATCACTCTTTTGCCTAAAAGTATTACTTTGAGAGGTTTTGATGTATTTCGCCCGTTTTGCGGAGTAAATCGGTGGAATTTTGCCAGACCGAGAGTACCGGTATTCTTAGAATGAAAAGACGAACATACGGGACGAAAACGGGGTCGGGACCGGAGCCCGTCTCGATAAAAATTCCCTGGTCTCGAGTAAGAGTCGAGGTGCACAGACCTTGACTCGAGGTTCATGCAGGAGGGAAACCATTTCAAAAGATAGGATCCTCGACTCGAGGGAGGAGCCTCGAGTCGAGGGAGATGAAAATGCAGAAGCTCGACTCGAGGGCGAGGCCTCGACTCGAGGCAGGAGAGATTTTTAAAGAAACGTGTTAGCGACTTTTAGGCCTCGACTCGAGGGCACTGAAGCTCGACTCGAGGAGTGCCCAAAACCGAAAAATTCAGTTTTTAAGCCATTGAAAGCCAAACAGAGGGGAGTTGATTCTAGCGGTTGAAGCGTTTCTAGGAGTTTCTTTGGGCGAATTTTACATTTTGTAGCTTGAATTTACTTGTAATTGCACTTGATTGTTAGAATTGAGATAGATTCCACATTTAGTTCATTAGATTAGTAGATTGGTGGATTGTAATTGAAGTTTGCACTAAGAATTGGGAAGAAGTGAAGTTGAATTGAAGCATTGTACAAGATTAATCATTCTTATTTTTGCCTATTGAAGCTTAATTGGTGATGTTCTTACCCTTTGATCTTTTTAATTCATTGCTTGTAGTAATTAGATTGTTAATTGCTTACTTAGATTTTCTAGCCATGGTTTTTGCTTGTAGCACCATGGGCTAATAGCTTTGTGCTTGGGATAATTGAAATTAGGGATGAAGTGATTGCCTCATGCTATGATTGTTGATAATTGTGATCAATTGAATTAGATTGCTTCCTAATTGTGATTCTTAATTGTGCTTCATGAAAAATTATCTCTTTTGATTAATGGTTGATCACCCTAGCAATAGGCGAGAGTTGAGCTAACGTGATTAGGTGTTAATCGGGTTTCAATTTTGCATGATTGTATGAATTGGGGACTTCTACATTGAGAGATGGGAAGAACTAAGGATACTCACATTAGGCATTGTGATATTAATGGAGTGATTAATTTCATGATGGTTTATGCCTTCTAATTTGATTGATTTGCATTTGGATACAATCATAGCTTGTTAATCATGGATTCCTTGATGGAGATTATCCCTTGCACCCAATTCCCTCATTGATTTTAGTCTATTTGATCTTGCATTCTAAGTGTTTGATAGATTGTTTGCATAACTTGCCATTTAATTCCTTGCAATTTGTAGTGATTTAGTTCAAGAACTTGTTGCAACTTTAGCCATTTAGAACTCTTATCCTTGAATTTCGTTTGCATACTTTCTCCCTTGGGTTCGATATTTTTGTTGATTGGTCTTAATAACTCTTACCCTATACACTCCAATCAAATGGCGCCGTTGCCGGGAATTAGTTTTTGCGCCTTAAGTGAGACTTAAGAATTGTTTGAAGTGACTATTTGTTGCCTTTGTGTTTGTGTTTGTTTTGTTATTTTTGTTGGAATTTTATACTTTGATATCTTGTCTAGATGGAGGGATACAATTCATATGCATGGAATCAATATCATTATCAAGAGAGCATGGTATATCCTCCACATTTTGAAGATTTTGGATGCAATAATTGGATGAGCTTTGAAGATAATTCTCAATTGCAACAAGTTCCATCCAATTATGAAGATTGGAGATATGAAGAAATTCCTCCCCAACCTCAAGAGATGTTTCCATATTATGAACCTTGTGATCAAACATTTGATCCATGTCTTGGATTTGAGTGTCAAGGGGCATCGGAAGAGGAAGCTTACTATGATGAAAGGAGGAGCTATGAGAATGATTATTCAATGCCACAAGCTTCTCCTAAATTTGAAGAATGGGGACTCCATGGTGTGAGAGCTAACTTGCAAGAGATGCTTGGAGTATTGTTGGAAAGAATTGAGGAAAATGACACTAGGTGTGATGAAATGCTTCCCTTGTATGAGGAAATCTATGAGACCAAAGCAATGGTCAATTCATGGATCAAGGGGACTATGGAGATCACCGAAGTCCACTTCACGTTTATAAAGTGTCAAGTCAAAAATTTTCTACGCCAAGTAAAGAACATGACCATCATGGAGAATCAAGAAGAAGAAGGGGAGGAAGAAAATGAAAGAAGAAATGTAGTAGAGGGTCCAAGAAATGAGGATGAAAGGAAGAAATCTCTTGTCAAAAGTGAGGAAGAGGAGTGTCCATTGATGGACATGAGCTATAATGAGGAAGAAAATCTAAGAGCATCGAATGAAACCTTGAAGATTGAAATGAGCATTTCTATACCTTCTAACTCTTCAATTTGTGATTTAATTGAAAATGATGCTTCTAATGATGTAATCTTGCCTCTTGTGAATTTTGACTATAGGAAAGAATTAAAGAAACGCTTGGGCATCCTCGAAGAAAAAGAATGGAAGAGGAGGATGGCAAGAGAAAAAGGGGGACAACCATGGACACTATGCATTTCTATAGGTGGTTGTCCTATCTATTCGGTGAACCTCCTAGACCTTGAAGCACAAAGATCGAGATACAATGGGAAGGAGGATCGCTACCCTTGGCCATTCCGATGAAGGATATTGGATGTGAACGAATAAGTCCGCAAAGGACAATAAAAATAGCGCTTGATGGGAGACAACCCATCCTTTTTATTTGTTCTTTTTGTGCTTTTGGTTGATTAGTGTTTTTGTTTTGTTTGAGGGAGATTTGGATTGCTACTTAATTGCTCATGCTTTAGAAATAATGTCTTTGCTTTAGTGATACATTTGGGATATTGAGCTTATTGTTGATATCATTATGAGTTGCCTATATTTTGAGCCAAACTTTGAACTCATGCTATCATTCAAGTTTGGGGGTGTTGGTCGTTATTTGGTTCTTGCATCTCATAGTGGTAATGTTTTGATGATTCTTATGCCCATTTGTAGGTACACTTTCTAGATGAATTGGAAAGCCATTGGAGTTGCAAGGAAATGCAAGAGCAAGAGGGAAGTGCATAAAAGCATGATGAGCCCTACATGTTTAAAGAGAGATGGAGTTTAAAGGCTTATTGGTACAACACTTCCTTTCAAACTTAGACTTGTCTAAGTTTGGGGAGGTGTTTTTCTTACCTTAACTTATCTTCCTTGCACTTGTATATTTTTTGGGCTAGAATTGATTTGAGCTTCGTTGTGGATTTATTGATATATCTTTGAGTATCATTCATGTGGTAGTGAGTGTGCTTGAGATTATGTACATGTGCACTTGTGTTTGATTTGCAAGATTAATTGGATTTTGATTTGATCACTAGTTGATTTGTGTCTTGAAGCTAGCTTGCTTGATTAATTATGTGAAGATGAATGTGATTGAAGATGCTTGATTCATTGCTCAATTTAAGCCCGTGAGCTTTTGTGCCTAATAATCGTACATCTTATACGGTTGATTTGATTCCTTTGTGAGTGCATCATTCATGATTTGTATGCTAGAACTTGCCACTAGACTTGTTGATATTGATCTTTGTGTAATGTTTTGAAAATGATAAGAGGCCATGTTTGGAATGATGAGTCACTTTGCCAAATATTTTCCCACCAAATACATTTGATTTCCTTAGTGAGCCATGTTGAGCCTTATGATCCTTATTCTTTGGCAAGCCAAGTGAAATTGAAACCATTTAGCCTATTTGTATGAGCCTTTCTTGTCCTATGCTTAGTAGAGCTTGAATGTTGGTTAAAGATGGTGGGTTGGTTGTGAAGTGTGGTGGATAATGATGAGCTAAGTGATGAATGAAGCATGAAAGAAAAGAAAGGTTGTGAAAGATTGAATTGTGAAGAAAATGCATGAAAAGAAAGATTCAATTTGTGAGCTTAAAAGAGAAAGCTCAAGTGAATGGTGGAATGATCATTGAAGTTCAAAAGAAAGAGTGTGCTAGATGAAAGTGAAGAGATGTGCATTGTATGGATTAGTTTACATTCAAGTCTCTACTAATTAGTCACTCTTATCCATAAATATCCCACCTTTCCAAAGAGCCAACATTACAACCTAGAAGAAAGACCTCTTTGATTCTTGAGTGATCACAAATGATTTTGATTGAGATTAAGTCTTGTGGCAAGCATATGGTGTACTTATTTGTGAATTTGATGATTGAGTGCTTTAAACCTTGATACACTTGAGTGAAGAGTAAAATACTCCATGGAAGGAGCAATGTGTTGAGTATTTGATTGAGCATTTGTTTGAGCATGATTTATCTTGTTTGCTAGTGGATAGTTGCATTGATACTTATGTTCATTGATGAGTTCGATTGTCTTATTTTTTGTCTATGGTGCCATGTGACATAATTGCAATCAATTCACTCCTTTGTTCTTAGTTTCTACGTTGCTCGAGGACGAGCAACAATTCAAGTTTGGGGGTATGATTGGAGTGAATTGATACATGTTTTTAGGGCTATTTTTAGTGCAAAAGTGAGCTAAAGTATGATTTTTGTGCCTAAATGTGAAAAGTATCACTCTTTTGCCTAAAAAGTATTACTTTGAGAGGTTTTGATGTATTTCGCCCGTTTTGCGAGTAAATCGGTGGAATTTTGCCAGACCGAGAGTACCGGTATTCTTAGAATGAAAAGACGAACATACGGGACGAAAATGGGGGTCGGGACCGGAGCCCGTCTCGATAAAAATTCCCTGGTCTCGAGTAAGAGTCGAGGGTGCACAGACCTTGACTCGAGGTTCATGCCGGAGGGAAACCATTTCAAAAAGATAGATCCTCGACTCGAGGGAGGAGCCTCGAGTCGAGGGAGATGAAAATGCAGGAAGCTCGACTGAGGGCGAGGCCTCGACTCGAGGCAGAGAGATTTTTAAAGAAACGTGTTAGCGACTTTTAGGCCTCGACTCGAGGGCCCGAAGCTCGACTCGAGGAGTGCCCAAAACCGAAAAATTCAGTTTTTAAGCCATTGAAAGCCAAAACAGAGGGGAGTTGATTCTAGCAATTCAGAGCAGTTTCTAGGAGTTTCTTTGGGCGAATTTTACATTTTGTAGCTTGAATTTACTTGTAATTGCACTTGATTGTTAGAATTGAGATAGATTCCACATTTAGTTCATTAGATTAGTAGATTGGTGGATTGTAATTGAAGTTTGCAGCTAAGAATTGGGAAGAAGTGAAGTTGAATTGAAGCATTGTACAAGATTAATCATTCTTATTTTTGCCTATTGAAGCTTAATTGGTGATGTTCTTACCCTTTGATCTTTTTAATTCATTGCTTGTAGTAATTAGATTGTTAATTGCTTACTTAGATTTTCTAGCCATGGTTTTTGCTTGTAGCACCATGGGCTAATAGCTTTGTGCTTGGGATAATTGAAATTAGGGATGAAGTGATTGCCTCATGCTATGATTGTTGATAATTGTGATCAATTGAATTAGATTACTTCCTAATTGTGATTCTTAATTGTGCTTCATGAAAAATTGTCTCTTTTGATTAATGGTTGATCACCCTAGCAATAAGCGAGAGTTGAGCTAACGTGATTAGGTGTTAATCGGGTTTCAATTTTGCATGATTGTATGAATTGGGGACTTCTACATTGAGAGATGGGAAGAACTAAGGATACTCACATTAGGCATTGTGATATTAATGGAGTGATTAATTTCATGATGGTTTATGCCTTCTAATTTGATTGATTTGCATTTGGATACAATCATAGCTTGTTAATCATGGATTCCTTGATGGAGATTATCCCTTGCACCCAATTCCCTCATTGATTTTAGTCTATTTGATCTTGCATTCTAAGTGTTTGATAGATTGTTTGCATAACTTGCCATTTAATTCCTTGCAATTTGTAGTGATTTAGTTCAAGAGCTTGTTGCAACTTTAGCCATTTAGAACTCTTATCCTTGAATTTCGTTTGCATACTTTCTCCCTTGGGTTCGATATTTTTGTTGATTGGTCTATACAAATTCAGCTGGTCGTCCTATTTACAAGAGCTTTTTCTATCCTATATGTTTTAACTCATTCAAAACTAAAAACCTGATCTAACAACACTTTTGGTCATAAACTCGCTCTTTATAATATCTATACGACTTGAGCGCGCAAAAATTCAACACTTTTTCCCTAAGCTACAAGCTCGACCCGAGGCGCCCGGGCTTGACCAATGGTCGAGTCCAGGGATTTTTGTGGACCCAACTTAACCTTTCGACCCCTATTTTTGTCCCACGTGTTCTTCTCTTCGCCGTGTGAATTCCAAAGACTCTCGGTTTGGTCTAATTCCTCCGAAAATTCTGAAAATGAGACGAAACACTTGAAAAACTATTATTTCTCACATAGTAATACATTTCTACACCTTAAAACACAAATTCTAACACTTTTCATCACTTTTTGCAATTAATTACCTCAAAATCATTCATCAATTAACTCTCATCAAACACCCCCAAACTTAAGATGTTGCTTGTCCTCGAGCAACGAAACAATTAAGCACATAAGAGTGAATTGATTGTAATTATGTCTAATGGCACCATAGCAGAAAATAGGACAATCAAACTCATCAATGAACTCAAGTATCTATGCAAACCTTCAACTAGCAACCATAATGCATCATGCTCAAACAAATGCAAAATCCAATGCTCACATCATTGCTCCTTCCATGGAGTGTTTATCTTATCTCTCAAGTGTATCAAGGTAAAATATCACTCAATCATCAAATTCAAGAACATGCATCCCATAAGCTTGCCAAATGACTCAATCTCCATTATTTACTTTTGTGTTTCAATCATGAGTTAAAGAGGTCTTTCATTAAGGTTGTAATGTTGGCTCTTTGGAATGAGTGGGTGAATTTAGGTAAGAATGACTCACAATTAGTAGAGAACTTGAAAGTTAACTAAGCACTTCAATTCACTTCTCTTCCAATTCTTTATCAATCTCACTCTTTCTTCTTCATGCTTTTCAAAGTTCATTCACCACCCTTCTTTTGAGCTTACTTTTCATATAAGCTCACAAATTGAATTCTTCTTCTTTTCACTTCCACAATTTCTCCTCAATTCATTTTTTTCATCTTTCAACCTTTCTTCCTTTTTTTTCAACAATCAACTTAGCTCATCATCATTCCACCACACTTTTGCTTTCAATGCTCCATTTATTTAGCCAACAAACAAGCTTTACTAAACATAGGACAATAAGACTCATAAAAATAGGCAATATGGTTTCAATTTCACTTGGCTTGTCAAATAATAAGGACACTAGGCTCAAAATTGCTTCTTAAGGAAATCAAATATTTTTTGTTGGAAAAATTTTAGCTAAGTGACTTCTCATATCAAATATAGCCTCTTACTATATTCATGAAATCACACAAAGATCAATTTCAACAAGTCCAAAGACAAGTTCTAGTATACACATCATGAATGATGCACTCACAAATGATTTCAACCGTATAAGATGTACGATTCTTAAGGCACAAAAGCTCACGAGGCTTAAATTGAGCAATGAATCAAGCATTTTCAATCACATTCATCATCACATAATCATCAATCATGCTAACTTCAAGCCACATATCAACTCATGATCACATTAAAATTCAATTCATCTTTCAATCAAGCACAAGTGCACAAGTACAATATCTCAATCACAATCACCTCATCATCTAATATCACTCAAATATATACAAGAAATCCACAATTAAAGCTCAATGTTCATCACACCCCAAAATCCTATAAGAGCACAAAAGATAGGCAAGGAAAGAAGAACATCTCCCCCAAACTTAGACAAGTCTAATTTTGAAAGGAAGTGTTGTACTATAAAGCCTTCAAAATCAATCTTTTCTTCAAGCATGTAGGGCACATCAAGCTTCCTAGTACTTCCCACTTCCTACAAAGATAACAAGTTACAATTATTCAAAGCAACAAAGCAAAGCAAACAAAAGAGAACAAAAAAAAAAAAAAAGGATGGGTTGCCTCCCATCTAGCACTAGGTTTAACGTCATTTGCGGACGTTATTCATTAATTTCAAACTCTTTTTCATCGGAATGACCAAGGATATCGGTCCTCCTTGCCATTATATCTCATCCTTTGAGCTTCAAAATCATGGAGGTTATCATCATTGGTAGACCAATCACCCATATATATCTTGCACATTATTCTAGATAGATTCTCCTCTTGCTCTCTCACCATCATCTTTCTCCGTTCTTCTTTTTTCCAAGGATACCCAAGCACTTCATTATTTCCTTCCTATAATCAAAGTTCACAAGAGGTAAAATAAAATCAATAGAAACATCAATCTCAATTAAAGTGCAAATTGAAGAGTTTGAAGGTTTAGAAATGCTCATTTCATTCTTCAATGCCTCATTTAATGCTTCTAGATTTTCTTGTTCATTGTTGCTCATGTCCATCAATGGACATTCCTCTTCATCACTTTCGACAAGGAAATTATTCATTCCATCCTTCATGCTTGGACCCTCTTCTTTCTCTTTCTCTTTCCATTTCTCTTCTTCTTCATTTTCATTTTCTTCTTCCCCTTTTCTTGATGATTCTCCATGATGGTTATGTTCTCGACTTGGAATTGAAAAGCTTTGAGTTGACTTATTAGAATATTGAATTGAGCTTTGGTGATATCCATGTTCCCATCTATCATTGATTCAACTATTGCATTGGTCTCATAGATGTTCTCATACAAGGGGAACATTTCTTCACATCTAGAGTCATTTTCCTCAAATCTCTTCAACAACATCCCAAGCATCTCCTTCAAGATAGCTCTCACATCATGGATTCCCATTCTTGATAATGAGAGGAAGCTTGTGGCATTTGATAGTCATACTTATAGCTTCTCCCATTATCGTAGCCAAATCCTTCATAGTGTGGAGGATAAACTATACTATCTTGATAATAACTTTGATTCCACGCGTATGAGTCATATCCATCCATCTACACAAGAGAACAAGTATCAAATTCAAACTAACAAAAATGAACTAAACAAGAAAAAAGTGCAACAAGTAGCCACTTTCAACCAATCCTAAGTCTCACATGAACGCATAATCACGTCCCCGGCAACGACGCCATTTAGATTGTGGTATAATCGGGTAAGTATTATTAAAACCAAATCAAGTTTATCGAACCCAATAGATATGTTATGCAATGAGGCCCTAGGACATGAGTTTTCAACGCCTATTGATGCAAGCAAGGATTATCTAACAATCTACCAAACAAGAATGAAAAATAAGCAATTAAGCTATGAATTAAACTACGAAGCAAGCCAAATCAAACAACAAGCTAGATTAACTATCAACGAAATACAAGAAGGGAATGGGTGCTAGAAATAATCTCCACCAAGGAATCAATGATCACAACTATAATTGCTTCAAATCACCATTCAATCAAGATAAAAAGTATGAACATCATGCAATAATGTCTCCATTCATCACACAATGCCTAAATGTGAGTATTCTTAATACAATGACTCTCTCAATTACAAAGCATTTAATTCATACAATCATACACAATTATAACTCGATTAATCCCTAATCATGTTAGCTCAACTCTGGTTTGTTGCTAGGGTGATCAAACACCAATCAAAAGAGATAAAAATGTATGAAGCACAATTAGCATCAACAATTAGGAAACTATCTATCTCAATTAAATAACAATCATCAACAATTATAGCAAGAGCAATCAAATCATCCTCAATTACAATTATCCCAAACACAAGAGGATTAGCCCATGGAGCAAAATGCAAAATCCATGGGTGAGAAAACAATCAATTATAGCAAGAACAATCAAATCATCCTCAATTTCAATTATCCCAAACATAAGAGGATTAGCCCATGGAGAAAATGAAAAATCCATGGGTGAGAAAACAATCAACATGATTATCATGAAAATCAAAGCGATAAAGCAATAGAAATTAAGATATAAGAAGAACATCACCAATATTTGGCCAATTGAATAGGAATTGAATGCTTGATCTCCACAAATGTAAACTTCTCTTCAATTGAATTACAATCTCAAATGTCTAATCTAATCAACAATTAAATGAAAATCTAACTAGAAATTTGAATCTAATGATCTAGGAAGTGGAAATTGGCTTGAAACTTAAAAATCGCCCTAAAAACGAGTGATAACTTCCCTAAACTAACTTATGCTCTGTTTTTCGTCCAAGGGGTTTAAAAAAGAAAAACTGAATTTAGGGTGCCTCGAGTCGAGAAAAGGCCTCGACTCGAGCTTGGGGCAAAGTTAAAAAAGAAAAATTCACATTCACGGGGTTTGAACCCGGGTGGGCGCGAGCATGGGCAAGCTCCTTACCGTCTAGACTAGCCATGATCTTGTTAATAAAGACGCCTTTTATTGTATATATTCAGCTTCCGAGGCGTAAGGGCTCATTTAGAAAAAAATCATGAAAATCGCTACTAGCGAGGATTCGAATTCAAGACGTTGTAAGGTGCGGACCCCTTTTGGTCATAAACTCGCCGTTTATAATATCTATATGACTTGAGCGCGCAAAAATTTAACACTTCTTCCCTAAGCTACAAGCTCGACTCCGAGGTGCCCGGGTTCGACCAATGATCGAGTCCAGGATTTTTGTAGACCCGACTTGACCTTCGACCCCCATTTTTGCTCCACGTGTTCGTCTCTTCGCCGTATGAATTCCGGTACTCTTAGTTCGGTCTAATTCCTCCGAAAATCTTGAAAATAAGACAAAACACTTCAAAACTATTAATTCTCACATAATAATACCTTTCATGCAAAAGAGTGATACTCTACACCTTAAAGCACAAATTCTAACACTTTTCATCATTTTTGTAATTAATTACCTCAAAAATCATGCATCAATTCACTCTTATCGGTGGACTGCTCAAAATAGGGTGTTTTTGGCCCGGATCGGTTAGTCCATGGGCGTTTGACTAGTCATTTGGTCTAAAGGTGGCTTGCCACCGACTTAAGTTTTTTTATTTATTTATGTAATTAGTAATAAGCATAAAATAAATTACATGTTTAAACATATTAGTTAAAATGAAATACAATATTAATTTAAAAATATTATGATTGTATTGTAAAAGACAATAAATCTTCAATACATTTATATGGACTCCTTATCACTTGTGGGTGTTATCAACTCCATGATGGGGAGGGGGTTGTATTCAACTCCATCATAGGGAGACCCAACAATTATTCAATTTAAATGTGTGTAAAAATTCGCCTCATCTAAAAGTCTCAACTTGTAGAAAGGTTGTGAATCAATCCATTTATATCAACACCCTAATAATACTAAAAGGTATCACTTAATTAGAAGTACAAGAATTCTAGGCTTAATTGAATATTAAATCACCACCTTTTTGAAATTGCATTTTAATATAAACTTTGCAATTATAACTTATGGATGTATTTGTCCTCGCCCGTTGCTTACGTGGCGTCCACGTGGTTGTGAAAGAAATGACGTTATTTTATTTAAAATAATATTTAATTGTAAATAAAATCACTACCTTTTCGCAAATTACAATCTAATCTAAATTTAATTGATAATAAAAATCCTCAAATTTCAACGATACATCGGCAATAAGGAGAAACTAATTTGCTCGTAAGCTCGAATCGCAAAAAAAAAAAAAAAAATATTAAATTGGAGTTTTGTTTACAAAATTCAAAAATTTAGATTAGATTGCAATTTACGAAAAGGTAGTGATTTTATTTGTAATTAAATATTATTTAAATGAAACAACGTCTTTCATAGCCACGTGGACGCCACGTAATGCGACGGCGAGACAAATCACTGTAAGTTATAATTGCAAAATTTATTGAATTGGAGTTTTGTTTGCCAAATTTTAAAAGTTTAGATTAAAATACAATTTCAAAAAGATGATGATTTAATATACAATTAAGCCTTAATTCTAATAATAAAGAATATCACTTAAATTACTTAAAAATATTAGTTATCATAATAAATGATAATGTTTAAATTACGTGTTAGTGTCAACCCGTTTATTATCTCCAGCTTTATATACGTCCTCCGTCCCGTATTAACTTGTACCAATTTTTGGACACACAATGAGAAAAATGTATTTTTTGTTTAATTTATGAAGGCGGTTTATAATAAAAATACACATTTTACTTTATCGGATTGTATTTTTGTTTTATGAATAAAATTTTGTGTAAATATAAGAATTTTATGAGGATAAAATTTGTGAGTGTTTTTATTTTTAAAGTATGAAGTTAGTATAAAATATTTTAAAATAGAAAATGTGCAGGTAATAGAGATGGAAAGTATGCATGTAATATAGGATAGAGGTTATCTGAAATTGAGGAAATCGGTTCGTTGAGAAGTGAGAACTTCTTTTCTTAATGGGCGAAGTCTCTTGTGAAATATTTCACATGAAATATCAGTTAAAAAAGAAAAAGAAATCTCGCGGGTCGCTCTTTCAAAAGCGGGTCAAATAATTAAGAACGCAGATTAGGCAGATTGGAGCGAGCAGCGACGACAATCAACAGCGGCGCGATCATGAGACAATAAAAACAGTGAAATCCGACAAAAACAACGGCGAAATTCAACTACAAGATCAAATTGAGGAGAAGATAACAAAAAAGGAGAAGACATGAATGATTTTTTAAAAAAATTCCAGATAATTAGGTGTTGGATGATCCGATTGATGAAAAACAGAGTGGATAAAATTTAAACAGTTGATGAATACAAAGCTTATGCGAACTTCGATGATAAATTTTTATTTCGTTTAAACTGAATGAATATCGCAACTCCTAATCTGGCTCCGATTTATTCATATAGTAACACACATTTTTTCATAAAGTAACATATTTTTGTTCATATAGTAACCCATTTTTTTCTTCATATAGTAACACATATTTTTCTATACAAGAACACATTTGCGTTCATATAGTAACATATTTTTTTCAAAAGTATGTGTTACCGTAAGAACAATTATGTGTTCTTGTAAGGGTAAGTACATGTTACTAGTCCTTAAAAGAATAAAATATTAGTTTTGTTTATTAATAACACATTTTTCTTCATACAATAACATGTGTTTGACCTAATAATAACACAACCCGTGAGTAAAAAATTATTTTTACCTTCGCACAGGTTTAATACACATATTTGTCCTTACAATAACACATATTTACCCCAAAAATCTTATACTTGGGGATCAAATAGACCCATGAATTTTTCTTAACATATTAAAATCATTTCTCTTTAATATTGAGATCAAATAAGTCATCATCTTAATAAAATCACACTCTTTTAATAAGAATAAAGTTGTCGAAGATTAAATACTTATTTGATTCACACATATAATTAGATTAGATATTTATTTGACCATTTTTTCATTTTTATTTTTGCATTTGGGCAATTATTTTTAGACAAATACATATTATTTGTTTTATAGTAACACATATTTATTGTTTAAGTAACATATGTGTAACCTAATAGTAACACCCCGGGAGCACTGAAGCGAAAATTGTATTTTTGTCCTTGCACAAGTTTTTCTTAGCCAAACACGACCTAACCCGACCCAACCCGCCCGGGATCCGCGAATTTTGTTATATAAGTAATTTCACGGATCTTAAATCCATGAAATATTACATATAAGAATTTGTCTTTCTTAATTCTTATATTTTTTTTTCTCGTCAAAAGAACGCAGTCCCAAAGAAGAGTCAATCAAATCTTTCACATCGATTATGATAACATCTCGTATGATAAATATGAACGTTATAACATTAACGTCTAATTAACATTATCCACTTCATTCGAATAAAAAAGAAAAATTATCTACATCATTTTGTAGAAAAAAACATTATGTACTTCGTGTGGATTAATAAACACAAAAATTATTTGAGACGGTCGTATATATAAAATATATTTTTTTAGGGGTCATCATTATGGTGTACAATCTAGTTCCCAATTTTATTCTAAGATACATTTCTTATTTAGAATTACTGAAAGATATGGTTTTAATTGTAAAAACCAATTGTACCCCTTCTAAATTCTTAATCTCATATACAATAATAACTCTCTTCTCATTTGTTTTTGACTTTTTCATAATCACATGAGTTATGTCACCATCATTGTGAGACCATTTGTTTTTGACTTTTTCATAATCACATGGGTTATGTCACCATCATTGTGAGACCATTTGCTTTTGAGTTTTTCTATTTCCATCAAAATTTAATTTCAAATTTATTTAGTTCCCAACTTTATTCTAAGTTACATCTCCTATTTAGAATTACTTGAAAGATACAATTTTAACGGTAAAAAAGCAATTGTACCACTTCTAAATTCTTAATCTCATATACAATAATAACTCTCTTCTCACTTGCTTTTTTACTTTTTCATAATCATGAGTTATGTCACCATCATTGTGGGACCATTTGTTTTTTGATTTTTTCATAATCACATGGATTATGTCACCATCATTAGACCATTTGTTTTTGAGTTTTTCTATTTCCATCAAAATTTAATTTTAAATTTATTTATGTAATATTTATAAACAAATAATGAGTCTCTTATTTTTTCGATTCTTGAGTGTAACACTTTTTTATATATATATATATATATATATATTTTTTAAATGTTTTAATCACAACAATCGACTTTTCATGAGAAAATAATTAAAAAAATTATTTTCTATTCTTAATAATAATTAATAAGAAAACATAAAGAAATATAATTGGGCTTGCAAATTTGGTTGATTTTTTTTTAAAATAAATACTTCAACATTTTAACAATTTGTAAGAATTATAAATTTAGTAATTAATTTAATAATAATAATTTCTTATTTTTATATTATTTCAAGCCCATTCAAAAAAATTATGGAATAAAAATGTAAAACTCATCAATTTGCACACGACCAAGAATATGTGCATATGTCCATACATATGTGCACACGTCCGGTACGGTAATGAGAGAGGAGCCCGAAATTTGTGAGATGAGAGAGAAATAAATTTATAAATTTTAAAACGAGATTATTGAAGATGATGGAAGCAAACTAGATAAAAGCGATGAGGTGATGGAACATAAATAATGATGTGTAAGAGGGAGCATCACTTTTTGGAAATATACAATTACTATTCTCATTTAAGGGTCAAATGTTGGTCCCTGAAAGTTGAGTTGATTAAAAATCTTGAGTTAGCTTCCTAGAACAAAATCTAGAAAGGGGGTTTGAATAGATTTTGTAGATTTTTCAAATCTTTCAAAATCAATTCAAAATATCGATTAAGCACAACGGAATATAATTGGATTCTCAACTTTTTATAAGATCAAAAGCAAGGTTGATATTCGATTTTAGTTAAGATTCTGAACTTTAATCTTGAATTAACACAATTGTAAATCAAACAGAAACTAAAGAAAGCAAGAAATAACACCAGGATTTATAGTGGTTCGGATTTTAATAATCCTACATCCACTCTCCTTCTTCAATCAAGAAGGGACTCACATCGCTTACTTTCTTACTTCCAAACTTACAACTTACAACTTGTACAAATCTTCAAATCTTCAATCTCCTAAACCCTTCTTCTAGAAATCTAACTATTACTGTGTATTGGATTTTGAAGATTACAAGAAAAGTGTTCTAAAAACACTTAGAACTTTTGAAAAACTCACTAGAAATACTTGTGAAAAGATTGTGATTGAAATCGAGTAGTGAATAGAGTGAAAAATCAAATATGCATAAGTGTTCTATATATGAAAAATGAAAAATCTAGACCTATTTATAAGTCCTGAAAGACAGCTTAGTTTGTTAGTTAGTTCTAACAAACTTGAAACTACTTAACAAACTTAAACTTGTAAACTGCTTCTAGACCTCGGTGATTCTTCATACTCATCTGCGGTGACTTGGTGAAAACTCGCCTTTCTTATTCTACTCGGCTTATCTTGACCTCGTACGAGCTCTTCATATTTGTCTCCTGCAGATGACTAGATTTGAGCTTGTCTTCGATGACTAGCATGATATCGGACCTCGGTGACTAGGTTGGTGCATGACCCCGTCGATCGCCTTATATCCTCACTGTTCTTCGGGTTGGGTGATCGATCGATCTGCTCTTTAACTCATCAAAACCTCTTGATCCAACATCAAATTAGAGATTTCAAGTGGCAAAATGTATCATTAGTAATTTTAAATAGTGATTGTACTTTATAGTGAAGTTGGGAGCTAGATTGTACAAAAAAAAAATAATTTTCTCTTTTTTTTTTTTAAATCTATTTTTATAATATTCGTATTTGAAAAGTATTATAAAAACATATAAAACTATTATTTCTCATATATGAAAGCTGCCTCACGCAAGACTTCCCTCTTTAATAAATAATACTCTTTCTGTTTTGAAATATCTTCTACATATAAAAGGGCATATAAAATAAGTAAAAAAGTAATGATTGAAATTTTGAAGTGATTTTATAAATTTTTATGATAAAGTGATTAACTTTGTTGAATTGTTGCCATATGAGGTGATCTCAAATCAGCTCCATTTTATACAAAATCAAGACTTGAATATAATCTTATGAAATTGTTCTTCAAAATATCTTCAACTAAATCTCAAATTCTTCCCAGAGCAGAGTGTTGATTTGCAAAAAAAAAAAAAAAAAGGTCGGAGAGGGCTTGGCGAAGAGCCTTCAGCGCTCATGTCGAGATAAAGTGTTTTTAGAGATATATAATGTGTATACAATATAAAATGCGAGTGAGTTAGCTTAATAAATGCTTGAACATAAGTATTTATACCTTCATTCTCAAAAGGGTAAAACAATCATATCGAACATGATCGGCCGCAAGAAAGCCCTAAACACGTAAGCAAGTACAAACCTAATACACAAAATATTATTTGCGGATTTTGTACATAGTGTCCATTTTTATCTCGACAGACGATAATTTTGTACCTTGATGTCGTGGCAAGGACACCCAAATTTTACATATTATGTATAATAATAATATTATATGAATTAGAAATTTATGATGATATCCCCTTTCTCTCTATTTTCTAGTTTCTTTTTTCTTTAGTAACAGGAACATAAACACACACACTCTCTCTCTCACACACACCCATATACTAATCGAGTGCAACTAGGAAATCGAAAGGCAAGCAGCAAGGCTTTGAAATTTCTTGAATAGAGCTCTCTAGTTTTTCTTTCGTAAAGTTTCTTGCTCAGCCCTACCGTCACGAAGAGAAGAAGAGGAAGAAACAACAAGGCCGCCTCCGTCCGGCTTCGGCGTGGCTACCGACGCCTCCGCCCACTTTTACCTACCTTTCGCCGATTTCCGTCTTTTGCCTTCACTTGGTCGGACACCGTCATTGTTCGTGGGCAACGAGATGACTCCTCCAACAATGCTTTGTGCTTGTGACAGATAGTTGATGGATCATCTCGTTGACCCCCTTTTTTTTGGTGTTTTTGTTTTCTTTGGTTTTTTTGGTCTTTGGTGTTGTTTTTGCGGTTGTATAGTTTTTGTAGTTGTATTGTTTTTAGGTTTTGCGGTTGTTTTTGTTGTCTTCTTGTTTTATTTTTCTTTGTTTTTCTTTGTTATCCGCTCAACGGTTTGTGTTGTTTCATCTTCCATTAGTGAAGCTTTGACGCCGTGTGCGGTTTCCTTCACCTTGGGTGCTCTTCCCTCCATATGGAGGTTGCTTATGGGTCTCGACCCGTTGGATTTCAACTCTTAGTGGATCTTTGCCTTTTGTCTTTGACTTCTTGGAATGAGATTGCCTGAGATATCTAGATTTTTCTCTTTCTGAGATCGTAGACCTATTCTCGGCAGACGAAGATTGCACTGGTCCCTCTACCCCCTCGATTGATTTGGAGCAATTGTTTGAGCCCTAGAGATAGCTTGTTTGTTTGTACTTGTTCTTATTCTTATATAAGCTATTTCTTTATTTGACTCAAAAAATTATATGAATTAGCCCACCGACCAATTCTCAATAATAAAACCAACCAATCCCAATTAAAAATTCACTTAAAACTCACCCACAATCCCACAATTTAAAAATAAATAATATTTTATAAGATCTACTATTTTTATTTTCTTATTTTTTTATCGGATTTTCTTAGATCTTTTGCTCTCTTATTGATTGGAGTGAATTGATGCATGTTTTTAGAGCCTATTTTAGTGCAAAAAGTGAGCTAAGGTGTTGATTTTTGGGCTTAAATGTGAAAAGTATCACTCTTTTGCTTAAAAAGTATTATTTGTGAGATTTTGATGTTTTTCGTCCATTTTGCGGGTAATTCGGTGGAATTTTGCCAATCCGAGAGTACCACTAGGCTTAGAATGAAGAGACAGACATCTTGGACGAAAATGGGGGTCGGGGCCGAAGCCCGCGCGAGAAAAGTGCCACGGACTCGAGCTCTGGTCGAGGAGCAAGAGCCTCGAGTCGAGGGCTATGCGTAAAAGGATCTAAATCAGAAAATGGCAGCAGCCTCGACTGAGGCATGACCCTCGAGTCGAGGGAGGTGAAAAGGCAAGGACCTCGAGTCGAGGCCTGACCCTCGACTCGAGGGGGAGGTTTTTCCAATTTTTCCATTTAAGGGAAGAAGCGAGCATGCAATGTAATCAGTTCATAATAGCAATTGAGAGCGGTTTTGGGGCGATTTCTCGTGCCCCAAGCCAATTTCTTCCTTAGGTAGAGTAGAAGTTAGAATTAGATTTAGATTTCCATTAATTGTTGCTAGATTAGCATTTGATTCTTGTAATTCTTTCAATTCAAGCTTGTATTTCATTTGGAGATTGTTGTTGAAGACTCAAGCATTCCTCTTTTGTTAATTGAAGATCATTTGATGATGTTTTTCCTCTTTTGTCTCTTTAATTTCTTAATTGTTGTGATTTGCTTTGTGTTTGATCAATTTATCTTCTTCCCATGGATTTCACCATGGGCTAACTCTCTTGTGCTTGGGTTAATCGAAATTGATGATGATTTGATTGATGATGCTATAATTGTTGATGATTGGAGATCAATTGAGTAGATTGCTTACTAATTGTGATTCTCAATTGTGCTTCATGCATAATTATCTCTTTAGATTAGTGTTTGATCACCCTAGCTATAGACGAGAGTTGCGCTAACGTGATCCGGGATTAATCGGGTGATAATTGTGTATGAATGCGTGGATTGGGTGCTTCGTAATCGAGAGATTAGTTGCACTAAGGATACTCACATTAGTTTTCTACCTAATTGTGATTCTTCATTGTGCTTTGTGTAAAATTGTTTCTTTTGATTAATGGTTGATCACCCTAGCAATAGGCTAGAGTTGAGCTAACGTGATTAGGTGTTGATCGGGTTTCAATTTTGCATGATTGTATGAATTGGGGATTTCGACATCGAGAGATGGGAAAGACTAAGGATACTCACATTAGGCATTGTGATTTTAATGGAGTGATTAATTTCATGATGGTTTATGCTTTCTACCTTAGTTGATTTGCAATTTGATTCAATTTTAGCTTGTTGATTGATGATTCATTGATGGATGTTAATCCTAGCACCTCTATCCACCATTTATTGTTGTTATTGTTATTGCATTCTAAGCGTTCGATCATTTGCTTGCTCCTTGTTGTTTTGTATTTTTGCTAGTGTTTTGTTGTTTTTGTTTCAAACCTTTGTTGCAACTCTAGTCACTAGAAACTCGTATTTCTAGGGCCTCATGTGCATACTTTTTCCCTTGGGTTCGATATTTTATTGATTGGTCTTAATAACTCTTACCCTATACACTCCAATCACTTATCTCTTACAAAGAGTAAAAAAATATTATTGTATAAAATTGTTGTCCTAAATTTTCTGTTTTATAGTCCACCCCATTAGTTATTCCTGGATTCACCACTGTTTTCAGTGGCACCATACCTTCTCGTGACTTGAAGAGAGCATTTTGTTGTGATAATTATAAGTGTAACAAGGTTTCACTAGATGTTCCTTCGTCCATACGCACTCCAACAAGGTTAGGAATTTTCGAAGACTAACCAAGCTCTGCACCGTGATAATGGTCACAGCCTCCGTGCTCTGCTAATGGTCGCGTGTTTCGTACTCTACTAATGGTCACGAGCTCTATGACTTGACAATGATTGTGGGCTCTGTGCTCTAATAATTTCTAATAATGGTCACGAGCTCCGAGTCCTAATACCACAAGCTTCTCCTTAAATTGAAGAATGGGGACTCCATGATATGAGAGCCATATTGCAAGAGATGCTTGGATTTTTGTTGGAAAAATTTTGGAAGATGATGCTAGATGTGATCAAATGCTTCCCTTGTATGAAGAAATGTATGAGACCAAAGAAAAGGTAAATTCATGGATAGGGGGAACATGGAGATCACCGGAGTGCATTTCATGTTTATCAAGAGTCTACTCAAAGATTTCCTACGCCAAGTAAAAAACATGACTATCATGGAGAATCAAGAAAAAGAAGGGGAGGAAGAAAGTGAAAGAAGAGATGTAGAAAAGGGTCCAAGCAATGAGGTAAAAGTAGAAGACTTCCTTGTCAAAAAGGAGGAAGAGGAGTGTCCATTGATGGACATGAGCTATAATGAGAAAGAAATTCTAGAAGCACCTAAGGAGACATTGAAGATCGAAATGAGCATTTCTATACCCTCTAACTCTTCAATTTGTGATTTTATTGAAAATGATGCTTCTAATGAATTAATTTTGCCTCTTGTGAATTTTGGTGTAGGGAAGAGTTGAAGAAACGCTTTGGCATCCTTGAAAGGAAAGAAGAATCGAGAAGGATGGCAAGAGAGAAAGGGGGACAACCATGGACACTTTGCATATCTATAGGTGGTTGTCCTATCTATTCGGTGAACCTCCTAGACCTTGAAGCACAAAGATCGAGATATAATGGGAAGGAGGATCGCTACCCTTGGCCATTCCGATGAAGGAAGATGGAAGTGAAAGAATAATTCCGGCATAGGACAATAAAAATAGCGCTTGATGGGAGGCAACCCATCCTTTTTATTTCTTTTCTTGTGTTCTTTTGGTAGTTTAGTGTTTTTGTTCGTTTTTGGGGGATTTGGTTTGCTACTTAATTGCTTATGTTTAGGAAAGTATGCTAGGTGCTTTGAGATTCATATAGTTATGAGCTTAATTGTTGATACCATTAGAAGTTGCATATATTCTTATCACTGTCATTCTAAACCTTGAATTCATGTTATCATTCAAGTTTGGGGGTGTTGGTCGTTATTTGGTTCTTGCATCTCTTAGTGGTAATTATTTGAAGATTCTTATGCCCGATTGTAGGTATGCTCACTACGTGGATTGAGAAAGCGATTGGAATTGCAAGGAAATGCAAGATCAAGAAGGAAAGTGCATTAAAGCTTGAAGAGTCCTACACATGCTTGAAGAAAGATGGAGTTTAAAAGCTTATTGGTACAACACTTCCTTTCAAACTTAGACTTGTCTAAGTTTGGGGAGGTGTTTCTCTTTCTTTGCCTATCTTTTGTGCTCTTATATGATTATGGGGTTTGTTGAGCTTATTGCTTATTGTTGATTAAGCTATATTGGTATCTTGGATTTCTTGCATCTATTTTTGGGGCTAGATGTGTCTTGAGCTTAATTGTGGATTTATTGCATATATATTTTAGTATCATTCATGTGGTAGTGAGTATGCTTGGGATTATGTACATGTGCACTTGTGTTTGATTTGCAAGACTTATTGGATTTTGACTTGATCATGAGTAGATTTGTAGCTTGAAGCTAGCATTCTTGATTTATTGTGTGAAGATGGATGTGATTGATAATGCTTGATTCATTGCTCAAATTGAAGCCCGTGAGCTTTTGTGCCTTAATAATCGTACATCTTATACGGTTGATATTTCTTTGAGAGTGCATCATTCATGATTTGTATGCTAGAACTTGACACTAGACTTGTGGATATTGATCTTTGTGTGATGTCTTGAAAGTGATAAGAGGCCATGTTTGGAATGATGAGTCACTTTGCCAAATATTTCCCCACCAAATACATTAGATTTCCTTAGTGAGCCATGTTGAGCCTTATGATCCATATTTTTGGCAAGCCAAGTGAAATTGAAAACCATTTAGCCTATTTTTATGAGCCTTTATTGTCCTATATTTAGTTGAGCTTGAATGTTGGCTAATGATGGTGATTTGATTGCTAAGTGTGGGAAGATGATGAGCTAAGTGATGAATATTGAAAGATGAAAAGAAAGGTTGTGAAAAGAAAAAAATTGAATTGTGAAGAAAATGCATGATGAAAAGAAAGATTCAATTTGTGAGCTTAAAAGAGAAAGCTCAAGTGAATGGTGGATTGAATTGAAGTTCAAAAGAAAGAGTGTGCTTGATGAAAAATGAAGAGATGTGTTGTGTATTGATTAACTTACATTCAAGTCTCTACTACTTAGTCACTCTTATCCAAAAACATCCCACCTTTCCAAAGAGCTTACATTACAACCTAAGAGAAAGACCTCTTTGATTCTTGATTAATCACAAGTGATTTTGATTGAGATTAAGTCTTGTGGCAAGCATATGGTGTGCAAGTTCATGAATTTGATGATTGAGTGCTTTATACCTTTATACACTTGAGTGAAGAGTGAAACACTCCATGGAAGGAGCAATGTGTTGAGTATTTGATTGAGCATTTGTTTGAGCATGATCTATCTTGATGGCTAGTGGATAGTTGCATTGATACAAGTGTTCATTGATGAGTTCGATTGTCTTATTTTTCGCCTATGGTGCCATGTGACATAATTGCAATCAATTCACTCCTTTGTTCTTAGTTTCTACGTTGCTCGAGGACGAGCAACAATTCAAGTTTGGGTGTATGATTGGAGTGAATTGATGCATGTTTTTAGGGCCTATTTTAGTGCAAAAAGTGAGCTAAGGTGTTGATTTTTGTGCTTAAATGTGAAAAGTATCACTCTTTTGCTTAAAAATTATTATTTGTGAGATTTTGATGTTTTTCGTCCATTTTGCAGGTAATTCGGTGGAATTTTGCCAATCCGAGAGTACCACTAGGCTTAGAATGAAGAGACGGACATCTTGGACGAAAACGGGGTCGGGGCCGAAGCCCCCACGAGAAAAGTGCCTGGACTCGAGCTGCAGTCGAGGAGCAAGAGCCTCGAGTCGAGGGCTATGCGTAAAAGGATCAAAATCGGAAAATGGCGGTAGTCTCGACTCGAGGCATGACCCTCGAGTCGAGGGAGGTGAAAAAGGCAAGGACCTCGAGTCGAGGCCTGACCCTCGACTCGAGGGGAGGTTTTTCCAATTTTTCGGTATTTAAGGGAAGAAGCAGAGCATGCAATAGAATCAGTTCATAATAGCGGTTGAGAGCGGTTTTGGGGCGATTTCTCGTGCCCCAAGCCAATTTCTTCCTTAGGTAGAGTAGAAGTTAGAATTAGATTTAGATTTCCATTAATTGTTGCTAGATTAACATTAGATTAGCATTTTATTCTTGTAATTCTTTCAATACAAGCTTGTATTTCATTTGAAGATTGTTGTTGAAGACTTAAGCATTCCTCTTTTTGTTAATTGAAGATCATTTGGTGATGTTTTTCCTCTTTTGTCTCTTTAATTTCTTAATTGTTGTGATTTGCTTTGTGTTTGATCAATTCTATCTTCTTCCCATGGATTTCACCATGGGCTAACTCTCTTGTGCTTGGGTTAATTGAAATTGATGATGATTTGATTGATGATGCTATAATTGTTGATGATTGGAGATCAATTGAGTAGATTGCTTACTAATTGTGATTCTCAATTGTGCTTCATGCATAATTATCTCTTTAGATTAGTGTTTGATCACCCTAGCTATAGACGAGAGTTGCGCTAACGTGATCCGGGATTAATCGGGTGATAATTGTGTATGAATGCGTGGATTTGGTGCTTCGTAATCGAGAGATTAGTTGCACTAAGGATACTCACATTAGTTTTCTACCTAATTGTTATTCTTCATTGTGCTTTGTGTAAAATTGTTTCTTTTGATTTATGGTTGATCACCCTAGCAATAGGCTAGAGTTGAGCTAACGTGATTAGGTGTTGATCGGGTTTCAATTTTGCATGATTGTATGAATTGGGGATTTCTACATCGATAGATGGAAAAGACTAAGGATACTCACATTAGGCATTGTGATTTTAATGGAGTGATTAATTTCATGATGGTTTATGCTTTCTACCTTAGTTGATTTGCAATTTGATTCAATTTTAGCTTGTTGATTGATGATTCATTGATGGATGTTAATCCTAGCACCTCTATCCACCATTTATTGTTGTTATTGTTATTGCATTCTAAGAGTTCGATCATTTGCTTGCTCCATGTTGTTTTGTATTTTTGCTAGTGTTTTGTTGTTTTTGTTTCAAACCTTTGTTGCAACTCTAGTCACTAAAAACTTCGTATTTCTAGGGCCTCATGTGCATACTTTTTCCCTTGGGTTCGATATTTTGTTGATTGGTCTTAATAACTCTTACCCTATACACTCCAATCACTTATCTCTTATAAAGAGTAAAAAAAAAAATATTATTGTATAAAATTGTTGTCTTAAATTTTCTATTTTATAGTCCACCCCATTAGTTATTCCTGGATTCACACCGCTTTTGAGCACTATACCTTATGTGACTTGAAGAGAGCATCTTGTTGTGATAATTATAAGTGTAACAAGGTTTCACTAGATGTTCCTTCATCCATACGCACTCCAACAAGGTTAGGAATTTTCGATGACTAACCAAGCTCTGACCGTGATAATGGTCACAGCCTCCGTGCTCTGCTAATGGTCGCGTGTTTCGTGCTCTACTAATGGTCACGAGCTCGTGACTTGACAATGATTGTGGGCTCTGTGCTCTAATAATTTCTAATAATGGTCACGAGCTCCGAGTCCTAATAATGATCGCAGACTTTGTCGGGAGGATATGACTTGAGATTTACGTGCTCAACCGGTACCCCACATTCGGCAAGTCGCACATGCTCGATCTGGGGCCTTCTACTAAATGAGAGTAGGCGGCTCCTCCCACAAATTTGACCCAAGCCCATTACCTTTGACCCGATTGTACTTTGGGCTAGACCAAATATATTCAGTCCGAGATGATCCATATCAATTTGTATGTATGAATATAAAAGTAATGATATTTTATATAAATTTGTGGATATTGTAAGGGTGAAGTGTATGAAGGATTTTCAAATTTAATGTGTAAAAGGTATTGTGAGACAAACGAAAAATAAAAATATAAAAATATTGATTGATGGAGGTAGTAATTACTAATTAAGATTATTATTATTATTATTATTATTATTATTATTATTATTATTATTATTGTTGGTCCCACTTAGTTGAGTAGATTAGACAAAACTTATACGAGCCTTCTAGGAAAAATCTAGAAGGGGGTTGAATAGATTTTCGATTTTTACAAATCTTTAAAAACTTATTCAAAACACACAAGTAGCAATGGAATTCAATTTCAAACTCAACTTTATTTAGATCAAAAGCACACTGATATTTTGGTTCTAACTTCAATTCTGAAATTGATCTTTGATTGATAAAGCGGAAATTGAAAGAAACAGATAGGTAAAGTAAAGCAATAAGGAACACAAAGATTTATAGTGGTTCGGATTATGAATAATCCTACATCCACTCTCCTTCTCCAACTTGAAGAAGGGACTCGACTTACCACTTACTTACTTTCGATCCAACTTACAATTTACACTTACAAATATCTTGAGATCTTCAAAACTCCTAAATTCTTTCTTTGGAATCTAACTATTACGGTGAATAGTGAATTTTGAAGATTACAAATAAAGTGTTCTATAAACACTTAGAATTCTTTTTTAAAAAACTCTTTTGAAAACTTGTGAATTGATTGTGAAAATAGAAATCTCAATAGTGAGTAATGCACAATTCGTGATATGTAAAAGTGAAGTAATCGAAAACGAAAATCTAGACCTATTTATAAGTCCGAAAAGACAGTTAGTTTGTTAGTCGAGTTCTAACAAACTAAAAGCTACTCAACAAACTTAATCTTGAAAACCGCTTTAATCCTCGGGTGATTTTATTCTACTCGTCTGCGGTGACTTGGTGAAGACTCGCCTTTCTTATTCTACTCGGCTTGTCTTGACTGTCTGAGCTCTTCATAATTGTCTCCTGCAGATGACTAGATTTGAGCTTGTCTCCGGATGACTTGCAACCTTCCGGTCTTGGTGACTTGCTAAGTCAATGACCTGAGTCCGATCGGCTTAGTACTGGGACTTGGTCTCACTGTTCTTCGTGGTCATCCGATCATCTGAATTAATGCTTTTAACTCATCAAAACTTTCTTGATCTAACAATTTCCCCCTTTTTGATGAAGTTAAAACCTATAAGAAAGAGACACACTCACAATCAAGTTAGTTAAAGTTAACTGGATTATCGAGATAGGCATATTAAAACACATTCATATTTCAAATCAGATTAATTCAAGTTAAAGTACTCAATCCACACTTAAAAAAATTCTTAAGTCTTTAAGACTTTTTCAAAATATTTAGACTTTAAAAATTTTAAGTCTTAGAACTTACAAAATTTTTAAAACCATAGAAACTTTTAAGACTTAGAGAATTTTAAAACTTAGAAAATTTTAAGAAAATTTTAAGTCTGAGATGATAATTTCCTCAAATGGTTAATACTTAGAAAATTTTTAAGTTTTCTTAGAAACCAAAAACTTAAAGCGAAAAGCGAGGTAAACCAGACAAAGCACAAGATATTCACATCGATTTACAAAGATTACAAAAAGAAGACTAATAGAAAAGAAAAGTAAGGAAAAGTAAAATCCTGTTTCTATTAGACTCCTCAATGGTCTTAAATGCGGAATCATCACCGATTGAATACCCTCCTTCTAAGCCGCTTAAGGTCTTCCTCTTGAACAAGTCCGGACTCGACCTCTGCCTTCTTCACAATTTCCACGACCAGTCTAGGTCCAGGGGAACCATCGAGTTTATTGGCGGGGATGGCATATTCGAAGGCTGGAGAGATCGGAGTTGACGTTGAACTCCACATCTGCTTCTTCCGGCCGATGATAGAAGTCCGCGTCTACCTTTTCAATCCATTCGTGCCAAGCTAAGTAAGGGTCTTGATGAGTTGCTCCGGGGCCTTTGAGAATATACCAAGTATATCCACATTCCCTCCGATTCTTCTCCTTGTACTCATTTGCATATTTTCCACAAGCCGACTTAGGAGGAGCAGACGTCGTATGAAATGGTCTCGAATTTATCACCGCCTTGGTCTTTTATCAGCCATTTCCGCTCAAAGCAATGCTCTAGAAGACATTGGCGTCCTTCTTCTTCTTTTGCCTTCTCTTTTCTTTCTTGCCATAGAATTCCATTTCTCTTCTCGATCCTTTTGATCCGATCTTCCTGATTTGAATAATCGGCTTCTCTTTTGCCTTTGCCTTTGGATACAACCTCATTGCTTGCTTTCCTTTGCCCTTCGCTCCTTCTTGTTCTCGACTCTTTCAGCTTTTCCAAAAGCTTTTCAGTTCTATCCTCTTCTTCCTTCCTCCTTTTCTCTTCATCCTCCTTCACCGCCTCTTCTTCCACCGACTCACCCTCACCGGAGAGCGGCTAGCTCATCGAGACTTGAGTTTCAAGTCTTCCTTAGTGCCTCCCGGATCAGCTGTGTTGGCCTTCGTGCCTACTTCTTTCTGGTCTCCTCGACCACAGTGAGGGCTTGTCTCTTTTCTTGCTCGTCTTTTTCCTCCTTTTTAACTTCAGCAGCCAAGTTAGTCGGTTTTACATCGAGATCATTGCACTTGACTGCGAAATCGACCGTATATCTTGCCATCTCATTTACCACCATCCGATTATATCCCTTCACTTCTTCCTTGGCGCCTTGACTCTTCCTCCATTGCTTTTACTTTTTCAGCCAAGACGAGTTAGTGACGAAATAATCTTATCGAGATAGATTTACCTCCACTTCTCTCATGCTTTGGCAAGCATTGTTTCACTCATTGCCTCAACCATCTTCCTTGTCCTCCTTTTCATTTTCCTCTTGAAGGTTAAGTTTTTTCTCCACTTGAGTAAGGATTGAGGATATAGCGAAGCTGGGACTAAGGTCATTTGTCATCTTCCTCGGATGAGGAATCGACGAAGAAGGGGATTTTTCTTTTGAGTAGGTGTGAGAGGATAGGATGTGTTTGGATGGTTGGAAGAGAAGAGTAAGATATGGTGGGAAAAGATGAGGCTTGGACTTGGGGAAGATGAATTTGTTCAGTTGATGGGGGAGGTGATGGTTGAGTTTGTGTAGTGGGGGTGGGGGTGGGGGTGGGAGAAGAGGTTTGGATGAGTGGTGTTGGTGTTTGAGGCTCGAGGTACCAGCTGGGTTACCTCTTCATCGCCTGTTTGGACGGTTGGGATAGTAGGTTGAATTCGAGGCTCAAGTGCCACCTGAGGCACTTCTTCATTGCCGTGTGGTAAACTATACCTTATTTTAGTCCCTAGGCGACATTGTTACTATCATCAAAGCTAACACTAGTGACATAAATTGTTCGATCTTTTGCGGTATACGCATGCATGGTACAACCTCAATTTAACCTCTAATTTCCTAAGCAAATTCAATAAAATAAAACACTAAGTGCAATGCGAAAAGTGAAATAGAAAACTTTAATAAGCGTGTCAAGGCAAAGTGCGTAAGAAAATAAAATTTGGCTTAAATTCAAAAGTAGAGATTTGAGTTACAGAGTGAAGGTGTGTGTTTATGGAAATCGAGATTGTTACTATCAATGTTGTAATAATAACAATAACACCGACAGATTATAACAACGGAAGACTTAATCAAAATCTTTGCAAACACGGATAAAACTTTTCATAGATTATTTTAAATAATAATCTATGAGGAAACGATTCACTATTTTAATAATTAACACAAACCAAGTTGAGAACGATTCTCAATTCGAATCTTCTCAATAAACAATGACAAGATCTAAACCGAATGTTTAAGATCTAAAACACAGCTAAGTGTATAAAATACACCATCAAGGGTGACCTATCTAGATATGTTAAAGAACACCTTGTCTACTAACAATCTAAACATAATCTATGTTACACGAAATGTGGCAACACTTGATGTAACATAAATGGGAAATAATGACCTTATCAATTTGGATGCACTTATCGCACTCAACGATCGATACTCGATTATTTCTCACGCAAGACTTTTATGATTTTTGATTGATCAGCTCGTATTACCTTGATTCCATTCTTGAAGCCTCGAGACATCTATTTATAGATAATGATCTCGGCCTTTAAGAGCATCGTAAATCCTTGTGGATGGATCTAGAAATCTCCAACTTATTCTCCTATTATTCAGCTCGTTTAGCTCCGGGAAAATCGTCAAGAAACTGCCTTTAATAACTACTCTAGACGTGTAACCGTTTGATCTAGAAAACTCCCTTTTATTCTTGAATCCCTTAGATCCTTTTGCGGTATTGGAGTCGATTCCATATCGTTAACCTACAGTCAACAACATCAAAGACAACACTGAAACAATAAAAATTTCTTTGTTAGAAGAAAGGACAAATTACGATGTCGCCAGAATATTGCAACATTGGTGGTAACACCAAAATATTAATTCGGTGACATCAACAATCTCTCCCAATTTGACCTTTACATACAACACACGATATATATAGAGAATATAAATCGGTGAAGTGTGTAAGGCAGAGAACATCAAATTTTCGAGAATTCAAGAGCACAAGAGTAACAGTGCTCAAAACTAATCAAACTCAACATAGTCCGATAAATATTCGTAACATATAAACAAGGAAAATAAACAAAACAGAGCACAAAACAAGAAGTGCTCACAAACAACCTAAACAACTATTGTCTTAAAAAAATTTGCATAAATTAAAATTATTTCGTAACAAAAACAAGAACAATTGTCAAGAGAGTGATCAACTCCCCTTAATAATTGATCAAAATAAAATAAAGTCTGTCTCTTTCTAAACAAGCTCCCTAAGGCGAGATCTCTATAGAGGTCTTGTACAGTTTCTACAAGATCTGCATCTCCTTCTTCATTTCCACCGGCGTTTCCATCACAGGTACATCAGCCGATGAGTTCGGCTTCCATTGTTGTAGCAGATTAGTGCAACATCCTTAGCAACATCGGCAACTCTAGCTTCATCGCCAGTAGTGACATCGTGCCACCGTGCACATTGAAAGTTCGAATTTGTAGCGATCGAGCACGAACTTGATCAGAACTCGAACGAGCTGCACTGTACTCCCCTGTTGGAGCAGAAAGCAATCTCTCCCAAAATATTTTCATAATCTACAAATCATCAATCGATCACTCAAGTTAGCAATCCGAGCAAGTATAAGAGATCTGTGAACAATGACCGAGTTAACCGGTGAATTCCTCAGTTAATGTGATCATCAATGTGATCAACATCTCGCAACAAACATTTTGGGCTGGTTCTCGCATTAGCTGGTTGAGCGGGATCTGCTTTAGGTATATCCGGCTCTTCTTTAGCCAAATTTCTCCAAGACAGATCTATGACCTTATTTCCAGGAAGTAATACATGAGAAATACTTAAGGGTTGTACCATACCACTTAGCATCTCTACTCAAGCTTTCTCAAAATCTACATTATTCAATACTAATCCAATCAAGGAAGGATAAGGCAATATCCCTCTCTTTCCAATATTACCTACTAATCGTATCATGTGATTATAGATTGTCCTTCCTAAATTGAAATTATTTATGACAACAATCCTATACATGAGTATTGTCTCGATCCATAGTAACCGCAGTAGTGTTGGTTGTGGGAAGCCAATTACAAACACATAGTTTATGCACAACAGAGTATAAATTAGTGAGTGAGGAAGACAAAATCTTGGTTGTCCAAAACCTAATTCGACCACCGTAATGGCTATGACAATGTGATCTAAATCTGGTACCTCATCTTCCTCAATATTAGGAGTATTGAGATATTCATTTATTAATGTTGGGTTCAAGTAAAACTTCATTACCACTAAATTTAACCAATCCATATATCCTAGAGTTACGTCTACCGGTGCCTTTCCTTAAATTGTAGTAGAATTCAACAATCCATTCATCAACATAAGAACATGCATACTTAACTAATATCAACAGACCTCTAAGCTCAAGAAATTCTATCAAGTTGTACTTGAGAAAATCGAATGATTAATCTTTCTTTCAGCAAAAGATGTCTTCTTTTCAATTTCTTGAACTTATCGAATTAACCCCAAAATATTCAGCTTGATCATCATCACTTTCAGTACTACTACTAGATAAATGTGAGGGTGAGTTACCTAGTTCTTCATCGGGACTTTCAGCTTCGTCTTCGCTGATCCACCGGAGGAATCGAACTACCGGACTCTCTGCAACATCCTCGGAGACTCGGAATCAGAATCATCCTTCCCCGTACTTGGGCCATTCTTCTTCTTTGATCTCTTCTCCAATCTTACCATAAGGTCAGAGATAGGAATATTATCTTGAGAATTTGATGTGTCGGATAATGTGTCAACATTAGGAGTGACACTCGGTTCAAGATGGGAGCAACAAGCTGGTTCGGTGGCTTGGCTCGATTCTCCATTAGCCTCTCTATCCCTTTGATTGACGGATTCAGACGGTTGAATGTGTGCGGAAGACATTCCTTCTTCATTCACCGTTGGTCCCAGAGAGTCAAGTTAATAAAATAGGTGAAATCTAGAAAGGAGGTTTGAATAGATTTCACAATCTACTCAAATTTTTCTTTCTAAATTGATAAGAAAATCACATTAAGCGGGAACAATTTTACACTTAACTCTTTGATAATTCTTATTCAAAAACTTGATTATTCCAATTAATTGAAGAACAAGTAAGTAATCTGAAAGATAAAGTGGAAAGTAAAGAAAATAGGATTTATAGTGGTTCGGTTTGTGAAAATCCTACGTCCACCTTCCTTTCACTTGATCAAGTGAAAGAGACTCCACTACTTACTTACTTTCTTTCAAACTTGTTGGTCCCACTTAGTTGAGTATATTAAAGAAAACTTGAATCAACCTTCTAGGAAAAATCTAGAAGGGGGTTGAATAGATTTTAGATTTTACAAATCTTTGAAAACTTATTCAAAACACCAAAGTTACACAATGGAATTTATTTTAACTCAACTTTATTCGGATCAAAAGCACACCGATAATTTGTCTAACTTTAATTCTGAAATTGAACCTTGACTATAAAATAAAATTGATATGAACAAATAAGTAAATGAAAACAAGAAAGAACACATTAGTTTATAGTGGTTCGGATCAAATGATCCTACGTCCACTCTCCTCCTTCGACTTGAAGAAGGGTCTTCACTTACTATCTTCCTTCTTTCTTCTTACTTACTTACAACGTGAATCTTCAGCCTTACAACAATTTCTTCCTAATTTCTAATATCAATGGCTTGAAGATGTTATGTGAAAAGTGTTCTACAAACACTAAAAACCGGAAACGTATAGAACGTTTGTGTGCGTGTTTACAATATTTGAATACTGTGTAGAGAATGTGAGTGAATAAGCGTGAAGTTGCAAAAATTCAAAAAGTAATTCTATTATGATTTTAATCCCTATTTATAGAGATCTTCCTTGGTAGTTGTAACTTCCTTGTGGATTCTGTTTTAGTCGGTTATAACAGTCTAATCGAATCTTGTAACTTCTTCTTGGTTGGTTATAATCGCTTCTTGACACTTGTATGAAACTTCTTAACACTTCATTGTCTTCTCTTTAATTTATTCTATCTTCGTCTTAGTCTCTTGTCTTGATGATTGTTTATCTTTCTTGACCTCATCTGTCTTCTTCACAATGTCTTCGTCGATATCTTATCCTCATCTCGATTCCTTGTCCTCATCTCGATTTCTCGTCCTAATCGATAATTTGTATATTCTTGTCTGCTATACGTACTTAGCTTTCTTTACATATTATTACTTACTTGATTGTCTATACAAGATACTCGGTTGGTCATCCTATTTTACACTTTAACTCATCAAAACTAACTACAATTTCCCCCTTTTTGATGATGTTAAAACACACTCAAGAAGAGAAAAGTGTTAGTACCTTCAAAAGATAAGAATATTACAAAGTATACAAATACGTTAGTCGGATAATCGAACGCTAAACTTCATAAATAGATGATCATAATCAAACCGCCGAGCGGCAAGATTTCTCAAGTAACATAATTGAAGTCGGATATCTAGAAGTAAACATGAAGATTAAGATCGAGTGTTTGAAGACTTGGTATTATGAATTTATAAGCACGTTAATTATACCAAGAATTAATTAGAAGCTCGAGAATAAAACACGTTAGTTAAACAACCAAGTTTATGAGAATAGTTCAATCATGTATTCACATATATTCAAAAACTTGCACATTCTTTCACATTTATCGTAAGGCATAATCGACAAGTAGTATAAGATAGACTTAATCGTACCACCTGTCTTCTTCTCGGTATACTCAACCACCAAAGACTTTCTTCTTCGTAGACACCGTTTCCCCTCCTTCGCCTAGGTCGGCTTCACTTCTGCTTTTATAATTAGCTGCTTGACTCATTCATGATGTAGCTGGCCATCTCTTATTCTAGGAGGTTCCATCGGTGAGTAGGCGGGTGCGACTACGTCGCATTGAACTCTTTGTGAGAAAGGTCGATTAGGTATTGATAGAATTTAGAGTTCTTCTCCTCCAACCAGACATGGAAAGCGATGTTCTCTTCAAGCCCCATTTAATCTTCTTACAGGACATGGAAAGCAAAAATCCATTCCGCCTCGTAAGATCTCCACATCTCCCGATCTCCCATCAACAAGATTTCTTTCGGTACAACATCGCTCCGATGAAATGGTCGGAAGACCTCGACTCCTTGCTCATCCTTACTCATCTGGACCCACTTCCTCTGCTTTGGTCATAAAATATACCGCTGCCTTCTCCTGCTCCCTCCTCCTTTTAGCATCCCTCCTTTTGTATTTCTCCTTCTCTTCCCTCCTCCTCTTGAACTTTTTCTTCCTCTTCTATCTCGGCTGAGTTTTTGAAGTTGGCTTGAAGCCTTTGCTTTCCCAAATGCTTTGGATGAGGATGAGGGAGATATGATTGATTGGATGGGGACAGGTCAGCAGTAGTTTGCAATTCTTTACGAGATTCGAGGCTCGAGCCTCGAGCTCGACTCGGTGGATTCAGATTGTCTTTGTCCTTCTTTTCGCCTCCTCAACACTCTCTCGAGACTTTTCATCACCGCCTTCTTCCTCTCTTCCTCTGCTCTTAATACCTCTTCGAGATAGTTCCTCAAGCTTAAGATTTAAAGCCAGGATCTTGTCGTCTTGAACATCTATCCTTTTCTTGAGCTCACTACTTTCCCCTTTTTGACATCGAAATCGGGTATTGCGAGATAATGGCTACTTGTTCAATCGACCCATTAGTTCATTTCTCGACAAATCCTGTCTTTTGCTCTAGCTGCTCGTATCTCTTTTTCTGTCCTATGTCAGCTTGTCGGAACTCTCCTTCAATGTAATTCTTCAAAATGTTCGTCTGTCTATCTTTTTCCATGGCTAGACTCATCTTAAGTACTTGAGAAAAAGATCCCTCCTTTGCCAACCATGACTCTTTGACTTGCTCCTCAACCGAGTCTCCGATTTCGAGTAAGCATTCAAGACATACTGTCGCACCCATTCTCCTTGAGCTTTTTCTTCCTCGGCAATCTCCGCTTAACCTTGGCCATGTTTTCTTCATGTCCGATTCGTGAGAAGTAGAGGTCTATCTTTGTCTTCTCATGAACCGCATGACCTCGACATTCTCTTTGATTGAGGATGTGATAATTCCAGGAACAAGATACGAGCACTCAAACTAACTCGTTTCGGATTAAGTACCTCTTCCTTCTGCATTAAATTCGGATACGCATACGTATGCAGAGGGCCCCGCAATTTCTTCAGATGGAGAAGATAGAGTTAAATCTATCTCCTCGATAGGAATTTCGGCTTCAAGCTGCACTGGAGGAGAATCTCGCCCAATGCATTGAAGATGATGGCAAATCTGATTCTACCTCACCGGCACACGCTCATCATCCGTTACTGTTTGTGCCTCCTCACCGTATCCATTTTAGCTGGCTCATCGGCAGCTCCACCTCGTTACTCCCTCGAGTTCTTTCACCTCGGCTTCTTTCTCAGCCACTTCACCACATCTTCCTCGGCTTTTTCTTTTTCTAGTTCTTCCTCCACCTTCTCTAATTTCTCCACCTCCTCCGGTTCCATATCTCCAAGATATACCCTTTACAGGATGTAGTCGAAGAACTTATTTTCGGTCAAGTATATCTTGGAAGGATTTGAGTTTTGTCTTTTTGAGGACTTCCTTTTCCCAGATGGAAAGATTGTTTCCTCCCGCCTCTGCTATCAAGATAGCTGTTTCTTCAAATGAACCTAATCTGGGTCTTCTTAAAAGATATAAGTCAATCAATTCCTTAAGAAGATCGAGGCCCATCTGCTAGGGCTGATTCCTTTTGAGAAGTAATTTCTTTCCTAGAATTCCGAGGAAGTCTCGGTAGGACCCATTTCACCGGATGGGTTAGGGAGATTGAGGAATAGATTTGGTTCGAGATGATGTAGAGGATAGGAAAGAAAAGGGATCATTTGTAGGTTGGGTTTGGGTTGGACTTATGGGAGTGGACCGTTTTAGAGGCTCGGAGGCAAATGGCCCGGTCTTGCCTACCTCTTCATTGCCGAGGTTTGGATGTGGAGGGTTGGGATTCTTCATCCTCGACGAGGAAGATGAAGATTGGGCTGGCTCTTCATCTTGGTCATCTCCGGATGAGACATCGACCCTTTCTCCTTGTTCGAATCCTCTGCACCTCGACCGAGACACTTCCCCCTTGAGAAGTTGTCTCCGTTTCCTCATCTTACTGCTTCCTCCGTCTCGGTAGATGAGGATTCATCTTCCATTACCGTCTTAACCTCCTTTTTCTTGGCTTTTGAAGCCTTCTTCCTTTGTGCCGCGGTTGGGCTGGAGCGTCCTCGTCTCTCTCGAGTCCGATGGTCCAAAGATCTTCTCATCTTTGACCAAAAGTCCCTTTTGCTTGGTATATTTTTTTCACCCCCTCCTTCCAATCCAAATTGTCTCGACCCCCACTTATGTTCAAGTATGATGGTGATTCTAGCCATCATCTTGGTGATCTTGGTTAAGGACCATCTCATCGGCTCCGATGAGATCGGGGTTTTGATAAATCTCTTTCTTTCTTCCATCGGCCTCGAATATACCACCCTCGCCCAATTTATTTTGGCTCCATCGATTATAGCCCTAAGGCAACATATTACGGGCTTTGTCGGACTATCGTGACTCTGCTTTGCTCACCTAGAATGCATTTAGTCAAAATCAAAGATCGGCAACCTATATCTCCGTTTCAACATAGGTCTTTTCAGATTCGCCGTCGTATTCTCGATGGGTCCTTCTCGCCATTAGTCGGAAACTTTCCAAGTACTCCGATGCCTTGTAAGTGAATGGGTTTTCTCCAATCACAGCTCAATCCGAAGATTTCACCCAAATCTTCTATTGACACCACCACCTTTTATTTTTTCCTTTGGTTCGAATTTGAGATTCCAAACCGGTTTGAGTGATTTTGTTACGTTAGAAACTCGCGGCGAGATCATCCAGTGTTAAGTTCCTCGACGGTTTCATCGTGCAATACTTCTTGAGACCTCGGATTCAAGCAAATTTAGTATTTCTCTGGTCTCGGATCGTTTGAAATATCCCATTCAACGAACATCTCGATTTCATTTTCTCTCGATAGATTTCAAATCATACTCAAACTTGATATTGGACTTCTTTGATTCCGCCATTGAAGAATATAGAAGGTTTTGGGAGGGAAAGGAAAAGTTTGAGAAGATTATAAAAGGTTTTTATGTGTGCGTAAATGAAATTATGCACATGTACGCCTATTTATATGGAAAGATATAATAATAAACAATTATAGAACTAATAATTGCACTGAAAAAGTGTAAATATAGGCTTTCGAATCGCCATTAATGCAATTATGACATTTATTTTGAAAAGTGCAGAGAATAATATTAAATATGTCGCGCGTGATATTTAGACGGTTCATATTTCGAAACCGCCTCCATTTCGAGCGCGTGAAGACTACTCAGCGTAATTCAAAACTTGATTTGATAAAATTTCGGTCCGAGGTAACTTCTTTCCGACGGAGTTACTTATTTGAGAAATACTTTTCAGTTAATTGGAAAGATAAAATAAAAAATACACATATTTTAATAAAAACAAAATTGGAACCCTTATCTTTTTATTTTGTAAAACAAAATATTTTTATTAACTCGAGTAAATTTATTTTTGAAGAAATAATAAAAGGATTATGATATTAAATTCATATATCAATTATATGAACTAATATGCATAATTTTTATCAATAGTTAAAAAGTTTAGAATATACTTCCCGATAGTTTTCACCTAGTCCGGATTGATAGCATCATAGTCTGCTTCATGAATACTTGGATAAGTAGACCTTGTCATATGCTTTGAGATATGTTTATCAAACCTTGTTCTTTCCGAGACCAAAAACACTTAGACAAATAATTAGTAACTTGTGTGAGTAATTCGGACAAGGTACATATACTCATCTGTCTTTGTAAAAGCAGACGATTAGTATGTATTTGTTTGAATTACTTCATGTCGCACAAGTAAGTATCAAGTTGATCTAAGATCAATGGATTAATCCTTGATTCCTTTAATAGAGATCAATGATATCAGCCTCTGTGATTTTCCGTATGACCATCTACTTGCCTCGATACTTCTTTCTAGACACGAAAACTAATTGAGAAAGACAATGAATGAACATGATAAGATAAAACTATAGTATGACTAAAGAAGCATCTAATAATCCTAATTCTACAGATAGTTCTTTAAACCTTGTCTCCGCCAGGTTTTGTCAAGATATCAACTCTTCGAAAATCAATCGAGAATCTTTTCAAGTCTCGATGTCACCTTTCTCAACATGATCTCGAATGAAATGATGTCTTATGTCGACATGCTTGCATCTAGTATGTAAGACTGGGTTACGGGTAATAGCTATGACACTATTACTATCACAAAAGATTGGTACATCTTTGGTGATAATATTATAGTCCCTTAGCTGTTGACTTATCCGGATCGGTGTGAACAACAACTTCCGGTGCCATATACTCACTTGATTGTGGAAGTAGCTACAGAGGTTTGTTTCTTAGACAACCATGAAATCAGCTTACTACCAAGAAATTGGCAAGTACCGGATGTAGATTTTCTATCTATCATACACCCACCAAAATCTGAATCTGAGTATCCCGACAACTCAAAGTTGTCATCACCGGATACCACAGTCCAACATTTCTTGTACCATTCAAGTATTTAAGAATTTTCTTTGCTACTTCAAGGTCGCTTCTCTTAGGATAAGCTTGAGAACGTGCGCGAACTCCAATCGCAAATGAAATATCGTGTCTACTAGCGATTAAATATAATAATGAACCAATTAGACCTTGATACTCGGTTTGATCTATGTCTTCTCCCTTCTCATCTGGATCCATTGAAAAGTTTGTCATCATAGGTATCTTTGCTTCTCGGCTGGTACCTATTTCAAAATTTTCAATAAGATCTTTGTATATTTGGCTTGATTAATGAATATTCCCATCTTCGTTTACTTGACTTGAAGTCCAAGAAAGTAGGTCATCTCTCCCATCATGGACATTTCAAATCGCTTTTCATAAGATGACTAAATTCTTCACATAAAGATATGTTAGTTGATCCAAAAATAATATCATCAACATAAATCGAACTAATAGAAGATCACAACCAAATTCTTTTCTAAAAAGAGTTCTATCAATTCTACCTTTAACAAAACCATTTTGAATTAAATAATCGACAAAGTATCATACCATGCTCTAGGTGTCTATTGATTGGAGTGAATTGATACATATTTTTAGGGCCAATTTTAGTGCAAAAGTGAGCTAAAGTGTGATTTTTGTGCCTAAATGTGAAAAGTATCACTCTTTTGCCTAAAAAGTATTACTTTGTGAGTTTTTGATGTTTTTCGCCCGTTTTGCAGGTAAATCGGTGGAATTTTGCCAAACCGAGAGTACCGTATTCTTAGAATGAAAAGACGAACATACGGGGCCAGCGGGGTCGGGCCCAAAGCCCTTCTCGATAAAAATTCCCTGGTCTCGGGCTTAAATCGAGAGTGCATAGACCTCGACTCGAGGTTCATGCTTTGGAGGGAAAGATTTTCAAAAAGATAGCGAGCTCGACTCGAGGGAGGAGCCTCGAGTCGAGGGATGAGAAATTTGTAGGATCCTCGACTCGAGGCTGAGCCTCGACTCGAGGCAAAGCGATAATTTGAAGAAACGTGTTAGCGACTCTTAGGCCTCGACTCGAGGGCACGAAGCTCGACTCGAGGAGTGCCCAAAACCGAAAAATTCAGTTTTAAAGCCATTGAAAGCCAAAAGCAGAGCATATCTTAATTCTAGCAGTTTAGAGTAGTTTCTAGGAGTTTCTTTGGGCCAATTTTGCATTTTGTAGCTTGAATTCACTTGTAATTGCCATTGATTGTTAGAATTAGAATAGATTCTACATTTAGTCCACTAGATTAATAGTTTGATTAATTGTAATTGAAGATTGCAGCTGTGATTTGAGAGAATTGAAGTTGAATTGAAGCATTGTAGAAGATTAATCATTCCTATTTTTGTCTATTGAAGTTTAATTGGTGATGTTCTTACCCTTTGTTCTCTTTAATTCATTGCTTGTAGTAATTAGATTGTTAATTGCTTTCTTAGATTTTCTACCCATGACTTTTGCTTGTAGCACCATGGGCTAATAGCTTTGTGCTTGGGATAATTGAAATTAGGGATGAAGTGATTGCCTCATGCTATGATTGTTGATAATTGTGATCAATTGAATTAGATTGCTTCCTAATTGTGATTCTTAATTGTGCTTCATGAAAAATTGTCTCTTTTGATTAATGGTTGATCTCCCTAGCAATAGGCGAGAGTTGAGCTAACGTGATTAGGTGTTAATCGGGTTTTAATTTTGCATGATTGTATGAATTGGGGACTTCTACATTGAGAGATGGGAAGAACTAAGGATACTCGCATTAGGCATTGTGATATTAATGGAGTGATTAATTTCATGATGGTTTATGCTTTCTAATTTGATTGATTTGCACTTGGATACAATCATAGCTTGTTAATCATGGATTCCTTGATGGAGATTATCCCTTGCACCCAATTCCCCCATTGATTTTAGTATATTTGATTTTGCATTCTAGGTATTTGATAGATTGTTAGCATAATCTTGCCATTTAATTTCTTGCATTTTGTAGAGATTTAGTCCAAAAACTTGTTGCAACTTTAGCCATTTAGAACTCTTATCCTCGAATTTCGTTTGCATACTTTCTCCCTTGGGTTCGATATTTTGTTGATTGGTCTTAATAGCTCTTACCCTATACACTCCAATCAAATGGCGCCGTTGCCGGGAGTTAGTTTTTGCGCCTATAAGTGAGATTTGAGGATTGTTTGAAGTGGCTATTTGTTGCTTTTGTTTTTGTTTTGTTGATTTTGTTGGTTAGAATTTGATACTTGGATTTGTGGCATTGTAGGTGTATGCTAACAAGATCGAGTGGTGTCTCCACCCTTGCCACTAAATCCGGAAATTGAGGCTACGTTGAGAAGAAATCGTGTGAGAAGAAGAAGGGAAGCTATGGAAGGGAGAAGATCAAAGGCATGAGGAGAGACTAGTGGGTGATCCTCAAGTAGAGGAGGTACATGGACAAGCAGAAGGAGGAGTAGAGAATGGAGGTAATGGGAATCATTTCCATGCTCAAGTTGGCCCTTTTCCTTCAAGGGATGCCACCACAAAATTACCCCTACCAAAATCCATATCCTTATCCACCTCAAGCTCATCAATATCCCTACTATCCACCTCATCCACAACAATTTCCACCATACTATCCCCATATGCCGTATAATCAAGTGCCACGATATCATGAACCACCTCACATACCAAATGCCCAACCACAACCCGTAAATGAGCCACCACCTCAAGGAAGGCCTTTGAGAGAATTCTTTGAACCACAACTTAGAGAGCATTATGATGGGATAGCAAGGCCGAGGATAGATGCTAATAACTTTGAGATAAGTCCCGCTTTGGTGAGAATGCTTAGGGAGAAGCAATTTGAAGGAAGAGATGACAATGAGTGCCCACATCAATATATGGCACAATTTTTTGAGATTGCCGACACTACAAAATACCATGGGGTACCCGAAGATGCGAAGAAGTTGAGGCTCTTTGCCTTTACATTGAAAGAAAGAGCAAAAGCATGGCTTAATTCATTACCGCCCGGGACCGTACGTACATGGGAGGAGTTGTCAAAGAAAATTTTGATGAAGTTTTACCCACCGTCAAAGACCGTGCAAGCTAAGGAGGCTATTTTCCACTTCCGACAAAAGAATGGGGAGACGATACCGGAGGCGTGGGAGAGGTATGGCATGTTACTTATCAATTGTCCTCAACACGCTTTTCCGGAGGGGCAACCATTATGTACTTTTGCAATGGTTTGACGGATGGGGATAGGTCGCTTTTGAATGCTTGTGCTAATGGATCTATTTGGTCTAAAACCGTGGGGCAAATGAATGAAATAATGGAGAACATAGCTCAAGATTCATTCCAAGTGTCGGTTAATCGGGAGCACACCATAGGGTGTCACAAGTTGATAAAATCGAGAGTATGAAGAGTATGATGATGACTATGATGGACCGATTGGGAGCTCTTACTACATCACAAGGACAAGCAAGTGTGAGTCCATCCGTTCCTCATGTTGATGTTGGTCCAAGTTCATTGCCGGTTGAAGAAGTGAGTTATATGGGTAGGCCTCCATTCTAAGGAGGCTATCAAGGAGGAAACTTTCAAGGGAATTATCAAGGAGGAAGGCCTTACCAAATGCCTTATCAAAATAGGCCACAAGGAAGCTATCAACCTCAACCGCAAGCTCAATTTAATGGGAATTCATGGAGGAGACACGAGAATTTTTCATATGCCAATCCGAGAGCCGCCGTTCAATTTCCTCCCGGATTTGATCCGGGTGCAAAGGCTCCAAACAATGAAGGAAAGGCTACCACGAAGGAGATTTTGGGGTTGATTGTGAAGAAATTGGAAGCTAATGATTCAAGGCTTGATGATATAGGGAAGCAAATGGACACTCGTTTCAAGGCGATCGAGCATCAAGTAGGGCAACTTGCTACTACGGTTGGGAAGCTCTCGTCTACGGTGGATGACTTGCAAAAGAAAGAATCAAAGGAGTATTGTCAAGCTATCGAGCTTAGGAGTGGTGCACGGTATGAAGGACCAAAATTGCCTTCAAATGGTGATGAAGAGGAGAAGCATTACGAAAGTTGTGATGAATAAAAGCAAGAGGTGATGGAGGAGGAATAGAAGAAGAAACCAAAGTGGTTGATGGCAAGGGAAGAGAGAGCGAAACAAAAGGTTGTTGAGAAAGATGAAAAAGGGGTTCCAAAGACGGTTGTTCCCGTGCCTTATCCTCAACGGTACATGAAGAAAGCATTAGATGAGAAGTTTGCTCATTTCCTTGAGGTTTTCAAAACCTTGTATATCAATATTCCATTTTCGGAGGCCCTTGAGCAAATGCCCCACTATGCTAAGTTTCTTAAAGATTTGCTAGCAAAAAGGAGGAGGATTGAAGAGCCGGAGTTAGTGAAATTAATTAAGGAGTGTAGTGCCGTGCTTCAACAAGAGCTTCCACCAAAGTTGAAGGATCCGGGTAGCTTTACTCTTTTATGTGATCTTGGTAATGGGTTGGAGAAGCATGCCTTGTGTGACTTGGGGGCAAGTATTAACTTGATGCCATTTTCTATGTTTAAGAGGCTTAACCAAGGGAAATTAGGAGCCACTACCGTAACTCTTCAACTTGCCGATGGGTCAACTACAATTCCAAAAGGTATTGTGGAGGATGTTTTGGTCAAGGTAGAAGATTTTGTGTTTCCGGCGGATTTTATAGTACTTGAAATGGAGGAAGATAAATATGTTCCATTGATACTAGGGAGGCCGTTTCTAGCTACCGCAAGAGCGGTGTTTCATGTGAATGAAGGAAGGCTTACTTTGAAGCTAGATGATGAAGAGCTTCATTTTTAATGAAGGATGTGATGAAGCACCCCATGGAGAAGGAGGAATGCCATGTTGTGGATGTGATTGATTCATGCCTTCAAGAGGCTTGGGAGGACTCTTCTTATACTCTTTTCTCTAAAGATTATGTTATTCCATCATATAATCATGTGCTTAATGAATCTTGTGTTTCTTATGATTGTGATAGGGATGCATTGGAAGTGGAGGAGGTGAAAGAGATAAAGTTTGAAGGCTTTCCCAATCAACCTTGGGAGAATAATGAAGATGGGAAGCCAATTGAAGAGAAAGTGAAAGGAGCCCTTAAGCCACTACCCGAGCACTTGAGGTATGCTTATTTGGAGGAAAATGAAGGTTGCCCGATAATTGTATCGTCATATCTTACATCCGATGAGGTAACTAAATTACTTGATGTTCTTCGTAGCACAAATCTGCCATAGGTTGGTCCATTGATGACTTAAGAGGTATAAATCCTTCAATTTGTATGCATAGGATTAGGCTTGAAAAGGACCATAAACCCGTAGTTCAACCCCAAAGGAGAGTGAACCATAATATTCAAGAGGTAATTAGGAAAGAAGTTGTGAAATTGTTAGATGCTAATATGATTTTTCCTATTTCCGATAGTCCGTGGGTCTCTCCATTGCATGTTGTAGCCAAGAAAGGGGGATTACGGTAATAAAGGGTGAAAATAATGAATCAATTGCAACAAGGGGAGCTACGGGGTGGCGAGTTTGTGTTGACTATAGAGAACTTAATAAGGCCACGTGCAAGGACCACTTTCCCTTACCTTTTCTAGATCAAATGCTTGATAGGTTAAGTGGATTTGAGTACTATTGTTTCTTAGATGGCTATTCCGGTTACAATCAAATTATGATTGCACCGAAGACCAATAAAAGACTACTTTTACTTGCACGTATGGGCCGTTTGCTTGGAAAAAGAATGCCATTTGGTCTTTGCAATGCTCCCGCAACTTTCCAAAGATGCATGATGTCAATTTTTCATGGCTTAATTGAGAAAATCATGGAGGTATTTATGGATGATTTTTCCGTATTTGGTGAGTCATTTGATAATTGCCTTACTAATCTTGACATTGTTTTGCAAAGGTGTGAAGATACAAACTTGGTGCTAAATTGGGAAAAGTGCCATTTCATGGTCAAAGAAGGCATTGTTTTGGGATATCATGTATCATCGAAGGGATTGCAAGTGGATAAGGCAAAAATTGTGGCTATTGAGAAGTTGCTTCCACCTAAGGATGAGAAAGGAATTCGATCTTTCCTTGGACATGCCGGGTTCTATCGGCGATTCATTAAGAATTTCTCTCAAATTTCTAAACCCCTATCTCATCTCTTAGAAAAAGATGTGCCATTTAAGTTTAATGATGATTGTTTGATTGCTTTTAGGTCTTCGAAGGAAGCTTTGGCGAGTGCACCCATTCTAATTACTCCGGATTGGACAAAGCCCTTCATTATCATGTATGATGCAAGTGATTTCGCTATGGGGGTCGTCTTAGGATAATTGAGAGAGAAGAGGTTTCATGCTATCTATTATGCCTCCAAGACTTTCAATCCGGCCCAAGTCAATTACACCACTACCGAGAAAGAAATGCTTGTGGTGGTGTACGCTTTGATAAATTTCGACCCTATCTTGTAGGGTCGAAAACTATTGTGTACACCGACCATGCCGCAATTCGGTATCTCATGTCGAAAAAGGATGCTAAGCCTAGGTTGATTCGATGGATATTATTGTTGCAAGAATTTGACATGGAGATAGTGGATAAGAAAGGTAGTGAAAATGTCATAGCGGATCACCTTTCTAGACTTGAAGGAGTAGAAGAGATGGAAAGGGATGTCAAGGAAGTTGAAGAGACCTTTCCCGATGAGGGATTGCTAAGTATTGAAGAAGTAATGAGTGTGGTAAAGGAAGGGGATGTTCCATGGTTTGCCGATTATGCGAACTTCTTAGCAAGTGGAGAATTGCCACCGGAGATGAATCCTTTTGAAAGGAAGGTTTTTACAACCGGGTCAAACATTTCATATGGGACGATCCATACCTCTTCAAAGTGGGGGTGGATGGAGTACTTCGGAGGTGTGTTACAAGAAAGGAAGGGGAGGAAATCATGAAACATTGCCACTCTTTACCGTGTGGAGGCCATTATAGCACTTCCAAGACCGTGAGGAAGATTTTATTGGCGGGATTCTATTGGCCAACCATCTTCAAGGATTGCGAGAGATTCATCAAGGAATGTGACAAGTGCCAACGGATAGGGAACCTTAACAAGAGGGATGAGATGCCATTGAGCAACATCTTAGAAGTGAAAATTTTTATGTATGGGGAGTTGACTTTATGGGGCCATTTCCACCGTCGGAGGGGTATCAATATATCCTCGTAGGGGTTGACTATGTTTCTAAATGGATAGAAGCCATTCCAACCAAAAGCAATGATTCCAAAGTGGTGATAGCCTTCTTGAAAAGGATCTTTACACGGTTTGGGGTTCCAAGGATTTTGATAAGTGACGGTGGTAGCCATTTTGTTAACAAGGCCATGGAGAAGCTTTTGTTAAGGTATGATGTTAAACACAAGGTTGCTACTCCTTACCACCCGCAAAGCGAATGGCTTAGCCGAGGTGTCTAACCGCTTGATTAAAGGTATCTTGGAGAAGACGGTGAGGACAAGTAGAATGGATTGGGCAACAAAGCTTGATGACGCATTATGGGCGTATCGAACCGCCTTTAAGACGCCTCTTGACATGTCACCCTATCAATTAGTGTATGGAAAGACTTGTCATCTTCCGGTGGAGTTAGAGTATAAAGCATTTTGGGCTCTAAAAAGTTGAATTTTGATGAAGAGCTTGTAGGGGAGAAGAGGGCTCTACAATTGCATGAGTTGGACGAGTTTAGGATGAAAGCTTATGAGAGTTCAAAGATTTTTAAGGAAAAGACCAAGAAGTGGCATGATGCAAGGCTTAGAAGGAAGGAGTTTAAAGAAGGAGATCAAGTGCTACTATTCAACTCAAGGTTGAAGCTTTTTCCCGGTAAACTCAAATCAAGATGGAGTGGACCTTTTCGTGTTGTGAAGGTTTTTCCTAATGGATACTTTGACGTGATGAATGACAAAGATGAAAGGTTTATAGTGAATGGGCATCGGTTGAAGCTCTATCATGTTCACTCACAAAAAGAGGTTTTGGATGCTCTTGATCTCAAGGATGTGCCCTACTTAGGTAGTGAAAGGGAAGTGTGAACTCTTGGAGTTCCGTCCGGCAAAGGACGTTAAACCTAGCGCTAGATGGGAGGCAACCCATTCCTTGTTCTTTGTTGTTTTTGTTGTTTTGTGTGTTGCTTTGTTTAATGTGTTTTGTTTTTGTGATCCTTGTAGGTGTGATGAATTGCTAGGAATTGAGGAGCTTTAGAAGGCTTAAAGGAAGATGAAGATTGAAGGCTTATGGGTAAAACACTTCCTTTCAAACTTAGACTTGTCTAAGTTTGGGGAGGTGTTGTTGATTGACTTGTTGATGTGATGATGTGATGAATTTGATGTTTTGGATTGATGGATGATTTTATGGATGCTATGATTTTCTTGATCTTTTTGAGCTTATTGTCTATTGATGAGTGTGATTTGATGATCCTTTGGATTCCTTATTCCTATGATTCCATATTCTTTTGACTTGAGCTTAATTGTGGATTCATTGATATTTTTTTGAGTATCATTCATAAGGTAGTGAGTATGCTTGGACTTATGTACATGAGCACTTATGCTTGATTGGCAAGACTAATTGGATTTTGATTTGATCATGAGTAGATTTGTAGCTTGATGCTAGTTTTCGTGATTAATTGTGTAAGGATGAATGTGATTGATGATACTCGATTCATTGCTCAATTTAAGCCCGTGAGTTTTTGTGCCTTAATGATCGTACATCTTATACGGTTGATATTAATCCTTTGTGAGTGCATCATTCATGATTTGTATACTAGAACTTGCCACTAGACTTGTTGATATTAATCTTTGTGTGATGTTTTGAAAGTGATAAGAGGCCATGTTTGATATGATGAGTCACTTTGCCAAATAATTTTCCCCACCAAATACATTTGATTTCCTTAGTAAGCCATGTTGAGCCTTATGATCCATATTCTTTGCAAGCCAAGTGAAATTGAAAATCATTTAGCCTATTTTTATGAGCCTTTCTTGTCCTATATTTAGTTGAGCTTGAATGTTGGCTAATGATGGTGATTCGATTGCTAAGTGTGGGAAGATGATGTGCTAAGTGATGAGGAGAAGAAAGGTTGTAAAGAAGAAAAATTGAATTGTGAAGAAAGAAAATGTGAACATGAAGTGAAAAGAAAGATTCAATTTGTGAGCTTAAAAGAGAAAGCTCAAGTGAATGGTGGATTGATCATTGAAGTAAAAAGAAAGAGTGTACTTGATGAAAAGAGAAGAAAGGTGTTTTGTATTGATTAACTTACATTCAAGTCTACTACTTAGTCACTCTTATCCAAATATATCCCACCTTTCCAAAGAGCCTACATTACAACTTAGAAGAAAGACCTCTTTGATTCTTGATTGATCATAAATGATTTTGATTGAGATTAAGTCTTTTGGCAAGCATATGGTGTACTTATTTGTGAATTTGATGAATGAGTACAATATACCTTGATACACTTGAGTGAAGAGTGAAACACTCCATGGAAGGAGCAATGTGTTGAGTATTTGATTGAGCATTTGTTTGAGCATGATCTATCTTGATTGCTAGTGGATAGTTGCATTGATATTAATGATCATTGATGAGTTCGATTGTCTTATATTTCGTCTATGGTGCCATGTGACATAATTGCAATCAATTCACTCCTTTGTTCTTAGTTTCTACGTTGCTCGAGGACGAGCAACAATTCAAGTTTGGGGTATGATTGGAGTGAATTGATGCATGTTTTTAGGGCCTATTTTAGTGCAAACGGTGAGCTAAGGTGTTAGTTTTTGTGCCTAAATGTGAAAAGTATCACTCTTTTGCTTGAAAAGTACTATTTGAGAGATTTTGATGTTTTTCGTCCATTTTGTAGGTAATTCGGTGGAATTTTGCCAAACCGAGAGTACCTTGTTGGACTTAGAATGAAGAGATGAACATATCGGACGAAAACAGTCGGGGCCGAAGCCACCCACGAGAAAAGTGCCACGGACTCGAGCTGCGGTCGAGAACCATGAGCCTCGAGTCGAGGGATGTGCGTAAAAGGACTAAATTGGGAAAAGACAGGAGCCTCGACTCGAGGCCTGACCCTCGAGTCGAGGATGAGAAAATGAGGATGCCTCGAGTCGAGGCCTGACCCTCGACTCGAGGGCGGTTTTCAAATTTTCGTATTTAAAGGAGAAGCGAGCAATTTAGGAGACATCTTTGAGAATAGCGATTAGTAGCGGTTTTGGGGCGATTTCTCGGGCCCCAAGCCAATTTCCCTTGTAATTAGAGTAGGAATTAGATTTAGATTTCAATTGGTTGTTGCTAGATTAGCCATATATTAACATTTGATCATTGTAATTCTTTCAATTCAAGCTTGTAATTCATTTGGAGATTGGTGTTGAAGACTCAAGCATTCTTATTTTTGTTGATTGAAGATCAATTGGTGATGTTTTTCCTCTTTTGTCTCTTTAATTTCTTAATTGTTGTGATTTGCTTAGTGTTTGATCAATTCTATCTTCCTCCCATGGGTATTGTTTGTGGTACCATGGGCTAACTCTTTGTGCTTGGGTTAATTGAAATTGATGATGATTTGATTGACTATGCTATAATTGTTGATGATTGGAGATCAATTGAGTAGATTGCTTACTAATTGTGATTCTCAATTGTGCTTCATGCATAATTATCTCTTTAGATTAGTGTTTGATCACCCTAGCTATAGGCGAGTTGCGCTAACGTGATCCGGGATTAATCGGGTGATAATTGTGTATGAATGTGTGGATTGGGTGCTTCGGAATCGAGAGATTAGTTGCACTAAGGATACTCACATTAGTTTGTTTCACGATTGTGATTCCTCATTGTGCTTTGTGTAAAAGCTGTCTCTTTAGATTAATAGTTAATCACCCTAGCAATAGGCGAGAGTTGAGCTAACGTGATTAGGTGTTGATTGAGTTTCAATTTTGCATGATTGTATGAATTGGGGATTTCCACATTGAGAGATAGGAAAGACTAAGGATACTCACATTAGGCATTGTGATTTTAATGGAGTGATTAATTTCATGATGATTTATGCTTTCTATCTTAGTTGATTTGCAATTTGATTCAATTGTAGCTTATTGATTGATGATTCATTGATGGATGTTAATCCTAGCACCTCTATCTCACCAATTATTGTTGTTTTTGTTCTCGCATTTTAAGTGTTCGATCATTTGATTGCTTGTTTTAATTTGTATTTTGCAAGTGTTTGGTAGTGTTAGTGTCATCCCTTGTTGCATAAATAGTCACTAAGAACTCGTATTTCTAGGGCCTCATGTGCATACTTTTTCCCATGGGTTCGATATTTTGTTGATTGGTCTTAATAACACTTACCCGAAAAACTACTCCAATCACTATGGTGTCCGTGTAGCTGATGTCTCTTGAGCTATGTCATTCTCAGTACAATAGTTAGTAACAAGCTTATTAAGGAATTCGGTACCTTTATCACTTCTAATTTAACAACACTTAGTCCTTTTTCATTTGGAATTTTTAAAGAAATTCTGGAATCTTTATCATAGTCTCATTCTTCTTGTATAAGAAAATAACCCGAGGTAAATCTTGAGAAATCATCTACAATTACCAAGGTATATTTCCTTCCACTGAAACTTAGAGGTGTAACTGGACCAAAAAGATCCATATGAAGAAGTTCCGTAATCCTTTCGAAGAAGGACTATTTATTGTTTTAAAAAGAAGTTTTGGTCTGTTTTCCTTTTTGACAAGAATCACAAACATGGTTCTTTGAGAATATTCTATCATGAGTCCTTTTACTAAAGATTTCCTTGCAATTTTGTTGAGAGTTTTAAAGTTTAAGTGACCAAGACGTTTATGTCATAGCCAACTTAAGTCATCCGAACTCTTTGCAACAAGACAAGTATCTTTAGGACAACTTTTAAAGTTAGCAACATAAATGTTACCTTGTCGACTCTTGCTAATAGTATATTTTCATTGATACCATCTAGCATATAACATGCATTATGAGTGAATTTAACACTTAACCCCTTATCACAAAATTGTGAAACAGACAATAAGTTATCCTTCTACAAAGTAGACCTTTCGACTTGTATATCTTCAATCATCAATGTTCCACTCCTTTGGTAAGCCCAAAATTACGTCTTCGAACATGACTCTTGGACTATCTATAGATTAATAGTTCGAAAGAAGACGCCTCTCATAGGTCATATGCTTTGAACAGCCACTGTCAATATACTGCATTTACCTCAAGAACATCTGCCCTTTCTACTATTTTTCTATCTTCCTGCAATCAAAAATTTAGATTTTAGGTACCCTTTGTAACTTGGGTCCTTTCTTGTTAAGTTGATACTTGGGAATCCGTGACAAAAATATCTATATTCCTTAAAACCATTGATTGAAGTTTGCAACCATATCTATCTACCAATATAAGACTCTCAAGATCAATCTTATTTAGCTGATTTCTTGTGATTTTCTTATATCGTGGTAAGAATGGACCAAGGACTACTTTGTAACATTTCTCCTCGTCTCGTGTTTTCTTTACAAAAATATCAGGTGAGGTGATTTGTTCCTTAGGGTTCCAAGGACCAAATCTAGTCCCTTTGGTTTAGTAGCTTTAACAAAGACTCTTGGTTTTATAGGATCATCCTTTTTATTCCTATCAAAACCTAAACTCGTCTTATCATTAGACTTACGTAAAGTGTCAAGATCTTATCTATTGTGGACTGAGTGTTATTAAGAAGTCCTAACTTGAGATTTAACTCTCTCGTTAGTTCTTTCATAACTCTCATTCTCAGAGAATTTTATTTTTAAAGTATTCAATTCTTTTTCCAACTCATCTGTCTTCTCGGGCGAGGTGCTAGTGATAGTCTTAGCCTGATATTCCTCCTTGAATGAACAGCCTAATACTTTACTATCCCTTGTCACGGCTAACTTTGGTTAGATTAAGAATTTGATCCTTTAAACTAAAATTTTCAGTCTCTATCTGTTTATATGCAAATAGAGCAGTCTCCAAATCCTTCAAGTTTATTTATAAGACTTGGGTCTGATTCGGATAAGTTCTCACAATCATTATCGTAGGAAGAGTAATAGTTTACCTCCTTTGCCATCGGATATATGTCATCGTCTGGTCCAAATCCAGATGAAGATGAGGATGATGATATTTCTTGAGCTTCTTCCTTTCCGGCTAGAAGTGCTCTGCGAGTCCGCATATCTTCTATCTCGTTTCTTCCTCTTTTCTTCTCTTTCTCTTGGAGTAAGTTGAGGACAATCGTAGTTGTAATGACCAGGTTTGTTGCAAGTGTAACAAATATCTCCTCTATCTATTTTTGGACTATTATCTCCTCTTGATCGGTGACTTGTACCTTCTAGGTTGATCCCTCTTTTTGTCATTGTGCTGAATTCTTCTCTTCTCTGTCGACTTGTAATTCCTCCAACTTGATCTATCCCTTTTGTTCCTTTTGTACTTCATCTTAAGTCTCTCATATCATTTCATTAAGAGAGCCATTTCTTCTTTGATTGATAGATCGATGCCTTGGAAATTTTCTCGCATTCCTCTTGATGGAGAAATGCAATCTGTCTTTCCGTAAGTTGATGACTCGGCTTCATCTTCTTCATCTTCAATTTGAATATCATATTCCAGTGCTTTAAGATGTGAAAATAAGGTATGATGAGAGATTGAGGACAAATTCGAGTTGCTTTGAGGATATTGGCCTTTTCTCTCCATCTTTTACTCAAATATCGAGTATCTTGTTATTGATTTCCTTTTTGTATAAGTCTTACCCAAATCTGTAGCCTTGTTGAGAAGATTTGTTAATCGACATCCAATTGATCAACTATTTCACCTTCTTTCATCTTGAAAGTATCAAATGCATGCAACACTAATCGTAGCTTATTTTCCTTTACTTGATCAGATCCATCACACACATTAGCTAGTGTTTCCCACATTTCCTTCACAGCTTTACATCTTTTAACTTTCTCGATCCAATCTTTCTTGAGTGTCTCGATAATCTTAGTTCTTGCCACTTGGTCTATATTATGAATATTCCTTTCGTCATTTGTCAACTCAACACTTTTCTTTTCTTGCACGACCGTGTTTCGAAGCTCCTATTCCATTACTTGTACCTCCATGATAGAATTTTATAAGACCTTCCTCTAGAACTTCCTCCATACGATCATGAATTGCTTTGAGATGATTTTCCATTCTAAATTTCCAATAATCGTATTCTTCAATCGAGAATTCTGGTAGGCTCCTGGTTTTCTTACTCTTGGACAGTTGACATAATGAATCAAGAAACTCAACAAAGACTTGTTAGCAAAGTTAATGAATCGAAAATAGAGAAAATGATTTAAAATACAATTTGAAACTTTAAGACCACAAATATATCGTAAAATGACTTAACACCGCTCGATACCACTTGTTAGTCCCTTGATTGAGTTGAATTAAGAGATTGAATGTTCCTCTAGCGATAATCTAGAAGGAGAGGGGGATGAATAAATGATCGAAACTTTTTCAAGTTTAGATTATCTATCAGCTTCTAAATCAAAGTTTTATAGCGGAAACAACTTTTATACTCAATCAACATGGATCTAAAGCGTTAAAACTTTGTTTAATAAAGAAATGTAAGCAATGACAACAATTAAAGATTTGAAAGAAAGAATACCAAATTTATAGTGATTCGGATCGAAAGATCCTACGTCGACTCTCCTCCTTCAACTTGAAGAAGGGCCTTGACTTACTTAATGTCTTCCTTTCTTTCTTCCTTATTTATAGTGCAGATCTTCACCGTACAATATTTCTTTTCTAATTTACGGATTCTAATGGCTTGAAGATATTCGTGAGAAGTGTTCTACAAACACTAAAAACCATGAACGTGTAGAACGTTCGTGAATGTGATTACAATTCTTGTGAACGCTAATTGTGCTTAGAGAATACTTGTGAATTAGTGAGATAGCAAAAAGTTATTCTATTCTAATTTCTAGATCTATTTATAGAAAATTTGTTGTTGGCGATTGTAACTTCCTTGCTGATTCTTCTTTTGTTAGTTATAACCAACTAAGCTGAATCTTGTAATCTCTTCTTTGTTAGTTATAGCTTGCTTCTTGAAAGCGCCTAATTATTCTAACACTTCATCATCTTTACTTGTCTTGAGACATGGTCCACCTTATGCGTGTCTTGATCTTGATCTTGGTATCGTTGTTCGTTGTCTTTGACCTCATCCGACTTTTGTGCCTGTCTTCGTCGGCTTCCAGTCTTCGTCGACTCCTTGTCTTCATCGACTCATTGTCTTCATCCGACTTCTTGTGTATCCTTATCTAACTTTTGTATTTAGTTTATTTCAATTCTTTACTACATCGATTGTCTATACAATGTTTCAATTGGTTATCCTATTTTACATTTTAACTCATCAAAACTTAAAATACAATTTTCTTCCTAACAACACTCGATCTTGTATGCCGAGATTTACAACAAGGTGGTGAAGACTCCGCCTTATAGACCATGACTGTATGGTCTCGATGGGGATGGAGGATGACATCCCCAGATTTTTGAGCAGTCGGCATGTCGTGGGTTTTGCCAAGCGGCCACAGACTTATTTGGGGCTCACTCTCGAGTTTACGTACCGCAGTGACATTCGAAAAGGCAAGGAAGACAAAGTTTCCGAGGGCTATTACTTTTGAGTTGATAGAAAAGCGAGTACACCCTATCGGTGAATGAGATCAATGAGATACTTGGTGCACCGACCGATCCAGATGGCTCCTTACGAGAATATGAGATGGGAGTACAACGCAAAGAAATTTTGGAGAAGGATATCGGATTCGGGAGCACCTGAAAGTAGCCACGGTTCACTCGGGAAGTCGAAGAGTACCCGGATCCGCAACCCCGTTATGAGGTATCTGGAGAAGATTCTTTCCGGCACGATATTTGCCCGTTACGAAGGAGGGCCGGTTGTATCGAGAGGAGTTATATGCTCTATGGTGCTTCCTCTATGGGGTTCGTTTTAATGCTTGCCGCCTATTTGTGCTACCTATTTGAGAGGGTGAAGAGCACTTGATTCAAGAAGATTCATTTCGGAGATTTGATTACACTGATAGCCGAGCACTTCGATATCCCGACGCATAACATGAGAGCGTTGGATGGGCCTAATCGACTACCGATACCATGAGGCGGATGAAGACACTAGACCTCATCGGGAGGACTTGGTGCTTTCAAGAAGACCTCGGAAGCCGATTCCCTCTTCCTAACAAGAGGTTGATGACTGTGTTCGGAGCGGCGGGGGCATGTGACTATCAACCTCCGGATGTGGTCGCAGAGACACACCGAGGCGATCGATGCTTATACTTCGGAGCATGGAGTGAATCTCAATGATGATGATGATGATGATGATGAGGAAGATGAGCGGCGGGGAGGATCCGGATTGGAGGAAGAGGTGAGGCTGCAGATGAGGAGAATGAAGAGGAAGAAGAAGTTGACGAGGATGAGCCGGTTGAGGAGCCGGTGAGGTGATTGGAGTGAATTGATACACGTTTTTAGGGGGTATTTTTAGTGCAAAAAGTGAGCTAAAGTGTTAGTTTTTGTGCCTAAATGTGAAAAGTATCACTCTTTTGCCTAAAAAGTATTACTTTGAGAGGTTTTGATGTATTTCGCCCGTTTTGCAGGTAAATCGGTGGAATTTTGCCAAACCGAGAGTACCGGATTCTTAGAATGAAAAGACGAACATACGGGACGAAACGGGGGTCGGGCCCGAGCCCTTCTCGATAAAAATTCCCTGAACTCGAGTTCGAGTCGAGGGTGCACAGACCTCGACTCGAGGTTCATCTTTGGAGAAATCATTTCAAAAGTCGGCAACCTCGACTCGAGGGAGGAGCCTCGAGTCGAGGGGGACGGAAAGTGCAGAAAGCTCGACTCGAGGGCGAGGCCTCGACTCGAGGCTGGAGAGAAATTTAAAGAAACGTGTTAGCGACTTTAGGCCTCGACTCGAGGGCCTGAACCTCGACTCGAGGAGTGCCCAAAACCGAAAAATTCAGTTTTTAAGCCATGGAAAGCCAAAACAGAGAGGGAGTTGATTCTAGCGATTCGGAGCGGTTTCTAGGAGTTCCTTTGAGCGAATTTTACATTTTGTAGCTTGAATTTACTTGTAATTGCACTAGATTGTTAGAATTTAGTTAGATTCAACATTTAGATCATTAGATTAGTAGATTGGTGATTGTAATTGAAGTTTGCAGGCTGAGAATTGAGAAGAAGTGAAGTTGAATTGAAGCATTGTACAAGATTAATCATTCTTATTTTTGCCTATTGAAGCTTAATTGGTGATGTTCTTAACCTTTGATCTCTTTAATTCATTGCTTGTAGTGATTAGATTTTCAATTGCTTTCTTAGATTTTCTAGCCATGGTTTTTGCTTGTAGCACCATGGGCTAATAGCCTTGTGCTTGGGATAATTGAAATTAGGGATGAAGTGATTGCCTCATGCTATGATTGTTGACAATTGTGATCAATTGAATTAGATTGCTTCCTAATTGTGATTCTTAATTGTGCTTCATGAAAAATTGTCTCTTTTGATTAATGGTTGATCACCCTAGCAATAGGCGAGTTGAGCTAACGTGATTAGGTGTTAATCGGGTTTCAATTTTGCATGATTGTATGAATTGGGGACTTCTACATTGAGAAATGGGAAGAACTAAGGATACTCACGTTAGGCATTGTGATATTAATGGAGTGATTAATTTCATGATGGTTTATGCTTCCTAATTTGATTGATTTGCATTTGGATACAATTATAGCTTGTTAATCATGGATTCCTTGATGGAGATTATCCCTTGCACCCTATTCCCTCATTAATTTTAGTCTATTTGATCTTGCATTCTAAGTGTTTGATAAATTGTTTGCATAATCTTGCCATTTACATTCTTGCAATTTGTAGTGATTTAGTTCAAGAGCTTGTTGCAACTCTAGCCATTTAGAACTCTTATCCTTGAATTTCATTTGCATACTTTCTCCCTTGGGTTCGATATTTTTGTTGATTGGTCTTAATAACTCTTACCCTATACACTCCAATCAAATGGCGCCGTTGCCGGGGAGTTAGTTTTGCGCCAATAAGTGAGACTCGAGGATTGTTTGAAGTGGCTATTTGTTGTTTTTATTTTTGTTTTTGTTGATTTTATTGGTGAGAATTTGATTCTTGGATTTGTGGCATTGTAGGTGCATGCGAACAAGATCGAGTGGTGTTCCAACCTTGCCACTAAATCCGGAAATTGAGGCTACGTTGAGAAGAAATCGTGTGAGGCAGCGAAGGGAAGATATGGAAGGAGAAGATCAACGGAATGAGGAGAGAGTGGGTGGTGAACCACAAGTTGAGGAGTTGAATGGACATGGAGAGGGAAGAGTAGACAATGGAGGTCATGGGAACAATTTTAATGCTCAAGATAACCCTTTATTTCAAGGGATGCCACCACAACACTTTCCTTACCAAAATCCATACCCTTATCCTCCACAAGTCCATCAATACCCATATTATCCACCTTATCCACCATACTTCCCTCAAATGCCTTACATGAATGAGCCACGATACCATGAGCCACCCCACATTCCGAATGCCCAACCACAACCACAACCACAACCACAACCTATGAATGAACTACCACCTCAAGGGAGGCCGTTGAGAGAGTTTTTGAGCCACAACCTAGAGAGCACTACGATGGGATAGCAAGGCCGAGAATAGAAGCCAACAATTTTGAGATAAGTCCCGCTTTGGTGAGGATGCTTAGAGAGAGACAATTTGAAGGGAAGGACGAAGATGAGTGTCCACATCAACATATGGCACAATTCTTAGAGATTTCGGACACTACAAAATACCATGGGGTACCCGAAGATGCAAAGAAGCTTAGGCTTTTCTCCTTCACTCTTACGGGAGAGCCAAAGCTTGGCTTAATTCTATTCCACCCGAACCGTACGTACATGGGAGGATCTTAGCAAAAGATTCTTGATGAAATTCTATCCGCCATCCAAAACGGTGCAAGCAAAGGAAGCTATTTCTCACTTTCGGCAAAAGAATGGAGAGACTATTCCGGAAGCATGGGAGAGGTATGGTATGCTACTCATCAATTGTCCGCAACATGGTTTTTCCGATGAGCAAACCATTATGTATTTCTACACCGGACTCAATGATTCCGATAGAGCTTTCTTGAATGCTTGTGCCAATGGGTCAATTTGGTCCAAGTCGGTGATAGAGATGAAACAAATCATGGAAAATATTGCTCAAGATTCGTTTCAAGCAAGTGTTAGTAGGGGGAACCACCATCGGTGTCTCAAGTGGAGGAAATGGAGAGTATGAAGTCTATGATGATGGCCATGATGGACAAGATTGGAGCTCTTACCGTGTCACAACAAGGGGGAAATCCTCCACCACATGCTCAAGTTGATAGTTTTCAAAGCTTAATGCCTATGGAAGAAGTGAACTATATGGGGAGGCCTCCATTTCAAGGAGGCTATCAAGGAAGCAATCATCAAGGCAATCTCCAAGGTGCAAGGCCCTATCAAGTGCCATACCAAAATAGACACCAAGGAAGTTATCCACCTCAACCTCACTTCAATGGCAACAATTGGAGAAGTCACGAAAATTTCTCATATGCCAACCCGAGAATCGCCGTCCAAAACCCCGTACTAGATCCGGTGCCAAAGCTCCTAATAATGAGGGGAAAGCAACTACGGAGGAGTTACTTGGGATGATAGTGAAGAAGTTGGAGGAAAATGATGCAAAATTCAAGACCATTGAGCACCAAGTGGGACAAATTGCCACAACGGTTGGGAAGCTTTCTTCTACGGTGGATCACATGCAAAACAAGGGAAGTATCCATCTACCACCGAGCCTAATCCAAAGGAGTTTTGTAGTGCTATTCAACTAAGGAGTGGTGTTAGCTATGAAGGCCCAAAGATGCCTAAAAATGGGGATGTTGAAAAAGAGGTGGTGAAAGAGGAAGAAGTTATTGAAGAAAATGTGGTTGTGGAGAAAGAAGAGGCAAGTGAAGAGCAAGCAAGAAGAGAGTCCAAGAAAGAAGAAGAGAAGTCCAAGAAAGATGCATGGGGAGTGCCTATGAAAGCTAAGCGGTTCCCTTTCCTCAAAGACTTGTGAGGAAGAAGCTTGATGAGGAGTTTGGTAAGTTTTTAAAGGTTTTTAAAAGCTTGCGTGTTGATATTCCACTATTGGATGCCCTTGAACAAATACCCCACTATAAGAAGTTCTTGAAGGAGATTATGGCTAAGAAGAGGAGTTGGGATGAAAAGGTCTGCTCAAGCTAGTGGAGGAGTGCAAGGAGATCTTGGAAAGACACTTACCACAAAAGAGAAAAGATCCGGGAGCTTTATAATTCCATGTGAGATTGGTGAGAGTGGGAACCTCAAAGGCTTGTGTGATTTGGGAGCTAGTATAAATGTTATGCCTTTGTCCGTGTTTGAGAAGTTGGAGCTAGGAGAGGTGATTCCTACAAATATAAATCTTCAATTGGCGGATCAATCATATGCTCAACCATTTGGGATCATTGAAGATGTATTAGTAGGAGTTGGCAAGTTTATCTTTCCGGTTGATTTTATTGTTCTTGACATGAAGGAAGAACTTGAGGCACCTATCATACTTGGTAGACCTTTCCTTGCGACCGGAAAAGCCATTGTGAATGTTGAAAAAGGAGCTCACGTTGAGCTTTAATGGCGAAGAAGTGACATTTTCTAGAGCTCCAATGGAAGAAGTTGCTCAAAGCAAGATGGAGAAGAAGAAATGTGGCTACATAGAGATCATTGATTTGTGCCCTTCAATTGATAGGGATGATTCTCCACCTTTTACTTCTTCTAATTCTTTAATTCATGAGCATTTTATTCCCTCTTGTAATAGGATTTCTAATAATTCTTGTGTTTCTCTTGATGATTTTAGGAAAGAGAAGGCTCTTCATGTACCTTTGCTTGATCCGGGAGATAGGAAGAAAAAAGAAGGAGTGAAGGAAGTGACCAAACTTGAACAATGCTCAAGTTTGGGGGTGTTAGAAGAAAGGAAACCACCACTTGAGAAGAAAGTTGAAAATTTTGTGGTTGGAGATCAAGTGGTATGGAGGGAGTCAAATTGGATGAGACTACTAGGAGTAGAAAGACTCAAAGAGGTGTTGAAAGTGAAGGAGATCAAAGAAGAAGGAAAACTCCTAGTGGAAGACGAAATGGGATGTTGTCTATTGACAAAGGAGATTTTGGTTAGGCACAAGGACCCTTCCATCCCAAAAGAAGTGCCTAACATTCTCGTAGATAAAAGGGAAGTATGAACTCTTAGAGTTCCGTCCGGCAAAGGGACGTTAAACCTAGCGCTAGATGGGAGGCAACCCATCGTTTTATTGCTTTTGTGTGTTTGTGTTTTGCTCTTTTTGTGGTTTTTGCCTTGGATTCTTAGGAATTGCTCATGCTTAGGAAATTATGCTCTTTGTTTTGAGATTCATAGGGTATTTTGAGCTTGATTGTTAATATCATTTAGAGTTGCATATTTTTATCACTCTCATTCTAAATCTTGAATTCATGCTATCATTCAAGTTTGGGGGTGTTGGTCGTTATTTGTTTCTTGCATCTCTTAGTGGTAATTATTTGATGTGTCTTATGCCCAATTGTAGGTACACGCACTACATTTGTTTGGGGAGTGATTGAAATTGCAAGGAAATGCAAGATCAAGAAGGAAAGCGCATAAAAGCATGATGAGCCCTACATGTTTAAAGAGAGATGGAGTTTAAAGGCTTATTGGTACAACACTTCCTTTCAAACTTAGACTTGTCTAAGTTTGGGGAGGTGTTTTTCTTACCTTAGCTTATCTTCCTTGCACTTGTATATTTTTGGGCTAGAATTTATCTTGAGCTTAATTGTGGATTAATTGACATATTTTTGAGTATCATCTTGATATAGTGAGTGTGCTTGAGATTATGTACATGAGCACTTGTGTTTGAGTTGTAAGACTAGTTGGAATTTGATTTGATCATGAGTTGATATGTTGCTTGAAGCTAGCTTGCTTGATTAATTATGTGAAGATGAATGTGATTGAAAATTCTTGATTCATTGCTCAATTTAAGCCCGTGAGCTTTTGTGCCTTCATAATCGTACATCTTATACGGTTGATTTGAATCCTTTGTGAGTGCATCATTCATGATTTGTATGCTAGAACTTGCCACTTAACTTGTGGATATTGATCTTTGTGTGATGTTTTGAAAATGAGAAGAGGCCATGTTTGGAATGATGAGTTACTTACCAAATACTTTCCTACCAAATACATTTGATTTCCTTAGTGAGCCATGTTGAGCCTATGATCCATATTCTTTGGCAAGCCAAGTGAAATTGAAACCATTTAGCCTATTTTGATTAGCCTTTCTTGTCCTATGATTAGTTGAGCTTGAATGTTGGCTAATGATGGTGTTTACATTGTTAAGTGTGGGAGAAAGATGAAGAGCTAAGTGATGATGCTTGAGAGAAGAAAGAAAGGTTGATGAAAGAAAAATTGAATTGTGAAGAAAAAGTGAAAATGAAAAGTGAAATGATTCAATTTGTGAGCTTAAAGAAAGAAAGCTTAAGTGAATGGTGGATTGATAATTGAAGTTCAAAAGGAAGAGTGTGCTAGATGAAAGTAAAGAGATGTGCATTGTGTGATTAGCTTACATTCAAGTCTTTACTAATTAGCCACTCTTATCCATAAATATCCCACCTTTCCAAAGAGCCAACATTACAACCTAGAAGAAAGACCTCTTTGATTCTTGATTGATCACAAATGATTTTGATTGAGATTAAGTCTTGTGGCAAGCATATGGTGTACTTATTCATGCAATTTGATGATTGAGTGCTTTAAACCTTGATACACTTGAGTGAAGAGTGAAACACTCCATGGAAGGAGCAATGTGTTGAGTATTTGATTGAGCATTTGTTTGAGCATGATTCATCTTGATGGCTAGTGGATAGTTGCATTGATACAAGTGATCATTGATGAGTTCAATTGTCTTATTTTTCGCCTATAATGCCATGTGACATAATTGCAATCAATTCACTCCTTTGTTCTTAGTTTCTACGTTGCTCGAGGACGAGCAACAATTCAAGTTTGGGGGTATGATTGGAGTGAATTGATACACGTTTTTAGGGGTATTTTTAGTGCAAAAAGTGAGCTAAAGTGTTAGTTTTTGTGCCTAAATGTGAAAAGTATCACTCTTTTGCCTAAAAAGTATTACTTTGAGAGGTTTTGATGTATTTCGCCCGTTTTGCAGGTAAATCGGTGGAATTTTGCCAAACCGAGAGTACCGGATTCTTAGAATGAAAAGACGAACATACGGGACGAAAACGGGGTCGGGCCCGAGCCCTTCTCGATAAAAATTCCTGAACTCGAGTTCGAGTCGAGGGTGCACAGACCTCGACTCGAGGTTCATCTTTGGAGGGAAATCATTTCAAAAGTCGGCAACCTCGACTCGAGGGAGGAGCCTCGAGCCGAGGGGGACGGAAAGTGCAGAAAGCTCGACTCGAGGGCGAGGCCTCGACTCGAGGCTGGAGAGAAATTTAAAGAAACGTGTTAGCGACTTTAGGCCTCGACTCGAGGGCCTGAACCTCGACTCGAGGAGTGCCCAAAACCGAAAAATTCAGTTTTTAAGCCATGGAAAGCCAAAACAGAGGGAGTTGATTCTAGCGATTCGGAGCGGTTTCTAGGAGTTCCTTTGAGCGAATTTTACATTTTGTAGCTTGAATTTACTTGTAATTGCACTAGATTGTTAGAATTTAGTTAGATTCAACATTTAGATCATTAGATTAGTAGATTGGTGATTGTAATTGAAGTTTGCAGGTGAGAATTGAGAAGAAGTGAAGTTGAATTGAAGCATTGTACAAGATTAATCATTCTTATTTTTGCCTATTGAAGCTTAATTGGTGATGTTCTTAACCTTTGATCTCTTTAATTCATTGCTTGTAGTGATTAGATTTTCAATTGCTTTCTTAGATTTTCTAGCCATGGTTTTTGCTTGTAGCACCATGGGCTAATAGCCTTGTGCTTGGGATAATTGAAATTAGGGATGAAGTGATTGCCTCATGCTATGATTGTTGACAATTGTGATCAATTGAATTAGATTGCTTCCTAATTGTGATTCTTAATTGTGCTTCATGAAAAATTGTCTCTTTTGATTAATGGTTGATCACCCTAGCAATAGGCGAGAGTTGAGCTAACGTGATTAGGTGTTAATCGGGTTTCAATTTTGCATGATTGTATGAATTGGGGACTTCTACATTGAGAAATGGGAAGAACTAAGGATACTCACATTAGGCATTGTGATATTAATGGAGTGATTAATTTCATGATGGTTTATGCTTCCTAATTTGATTGATTTGCATTTGGATACAATTATAGCTTGTTAATCATGGATTCCTTGATGGAGATTATCCCTTGCACCCTATTCCCTCATTAATTTTAGTCTATTTGATCTTGCATTCTAAGTGTTTGATAAATTGTTTGCATAATCTTGCCATTTACATTCTTGCAATTTGTAGTGATTTAGTTCAAGAGCTTGTTGCAACTCTAGCCATTTAGAACTCTTATCCTTGAATTTCATTTGCATACTTTCTCCCTTGGGTTCGATATTTTTGTTGATTGGTCTTAATAACTCTTACCCTATACACTCCAATCATGAGGATGGAGGAGGACGAGGAGTATATGCTAGGGATCAACTACTACCGGCAGGATAAGATGCGGAGTAGGCGGTTCGAGGCCGGAGTTCGTCACAGAGGCCGGGAGTTTGTTACAACACACAGCAATAATAGGTCTGATTAATGCATAAACCTAAAGATTTTCTAAGGGAAGAAAACCTTTCATTATCAAGGGCTTTAGTAAAATTATGCGCAATTTGCTTCTCGCAGGAATGTATTCCAACTTTACAACTTCTTTTTCTACAAGGTCCCTAATGAAGTGGTGTTTTATACTTATGTGCTTAGTTAATGAATGTTGCACAGGGTTCCTAGATATATTAATTGCACTTGTATTGTCACAATAAACAGTAAGAGTATTGCTCTCCAAACCGTAATCATTGAACATCTTCTTCACCATAGAAACCGAGCACAACAGCTTCCCGTGGCTATGTATTTGGATTACGCCGTAGATAAGGAGGCACAATTTTGATTTCGGCTATGCCATGAAACAAGATTGTTACCCATGTAGAAACATCCTCCACTTGTACTCTTTCTATCATCACTATCACCCGCCCAATCTGCATTTCTATAACCGGTCAAAGAACAATTAGTGTCTTTGCTATACCATATTCCATAATCACATTTGCACCTTGCCACATATCTAATGATCCTCTTAATGTAATTCATGTGTGATTCTTTAGGATTAGCTTGATAACGAGCACATAAACAAACACTAAACATGATGTCTGGCCTACTAGAAGTCGATACAAAAGACTACCAATCATCGACCTATACAATATTGGGTCAACATTCGCCAACATTGTCTTTACACAATTTTTGTGTTGATCCCATAGGTGTCTTCATCTGTTTAGCATTGTCTAAACCAAACCTTTTCACAAGATTTTTGGCATATTTACTTTGAGAAAAGAAAATACCATCTTTGCATTGTTTAATTTGAAGACCTAAAAGTAATTCAAGTCTCCAACCATCGACATTTCAAAGGTAGAGATCATTTCATGCACAAATAATTCAAGCATCTTTTCACATGTAGACCCAAACACAATGTCATCAACATATATTTGAGCAATCATAATATCATTTCCAGAATGTTTTATAAACAAGGTCCTATCAGCTTCACCTCTATAAAAACTGAATTCAACAAGAAAATCGTTAATCTTCCATATCATGCCCTAGGTGCTTGCTTTAAACCATATAAAGCTTTCTTAAGTTTATAAATATTATCAGAAAATTCATGATTTTGAAAACCCTTAGGTTGTTCTACATATGCTTCTTCCATAAGATTTCCATTTAGAAATGCAGCCTTGACATCCATTTGATGCGGTTTTATATCAATGTAACATGCAATAGCAAGTACTAGTCTTATGGACTCAATTCTAACCACTGGAGCAAATGTCTCATCAAAATCAATTCCTTCTACTTGTGTATAGCCTTGAGCAACTAATCTAGCTTTGTTTTTATACAACATTACCAGATTCATCGGTTTTATTTTTGAAGATCCATTTGGTACCAATTACATTCACATTATCGTGCCTAGGTACAAGCATCCAAACATCATTTCTATCAAATTGATTTAACTCCTCATGCATTGCATTAATCCAGTTTTCATCTTTCATTACTTCATCAACATTTTTAGGTTCATTGAGAGAATGAAAATATTCAAAGTTCACCATGTTGCACATAGATGTCATACAGATTGATCTTACCACATGTCTTGCATCAAAACCCAATTTTCTCCTTGTTTGTACACACGATTGTGGTTTTACCTATGATCCGTTGTTAAAAATGATTTTGAGGATTCGGAAGATGGTACTTGTAGCGAGGATAAGGCATAGTTCTGTTAATTTTTGGATGTTGAGGTAATGTTGCTTCAGATGTGGGCACATTTGTAACAACATTCTCAATCGATTCGTAAATATTAGAACCTTGCATCTGCTCAATAAGATCGATCACATCTCTTTCAATGGTATTATCTCGCCAAGACTTGCATTATCATTAAAAACAACATTCATAGACTCTTGAATAGTATCCATCCTAAGATTATAAATCCTAAAAGCTCTCTTGTTTCTAGCATAACCAAGAAATTATCACTTTTTGAATCAAATTTGTGTATTTGGTCTCTATCATGCAAGATTTAGCAAACACATCCAAAGACATGAAAGTATTTGATTAGGCTTTTTGTTATTCAAAAACACATAAGGTGCTTTAGTAGAATTAGGTGATTGGAGTGAATTGATGCATATTTTTAGGGGGTATTTTTGTGCAAAACCGATCAAAAGTGTTAGATTTTGTGCCTAAATGTGTAAAGTATCACTACTTTGCCTAAAAAGTATTACTTGTGAGGTTTTTGATGTTTTTGTCCCATTTTCAGGTAAATCGGTGGAATTTGGCCAAACCGAGAGTACCGACATTCATAGGGTGAAGAGGCGATCAAGACGGGCGAAAATAGGGGTCAAAGGTGGAGTCCCGGTCGAGAAAATTCCACTGGACTCGACCTGCTGGTCGAGGGCCGTGGGCCTCGGCCGAGGGTGCCGACTTATTGGAGTGCGGTGATCAAAAGTTTTAGTTTTTGTGCATAAATGTGTAGAGTATCACTTCTTTGCCTAAAAAATATTATTTGATGAGTTATTGATGTTTTTCGTCCGTTTTAAGGTAAATCGGCGGAATTTTGCCAAACCGAGAGTACCGGCATTCTTAGGATGAAGAGATCGACGAGACGGATAAAAACGGGGGTCGGAAGCGGAGTCCCGGCCGAAAATGCCACTGGACTCGACCTGCGGTCGAGGGACGAGGCCTCGAGTCGAGGGATATGAAGAAATGAAGAGAATTCGAAAATTACAGCGGCCTCGACTCGAGGGAGGAACCTCGAGTCGAGGGATTTGGAAAATGGGCATGCCTTGAGTCGAGGGCTGAGCCTCGACTCGAGGGGGTTTTTCCTGAAAATCGTCTATTTAAAAGGCTGAAGCGGGGCATTCTAGAGACACCATTAGATAGAGCAATTAGTAGCGGTTTTGGGGCGATTTCTTAGGCCCCAAGCCAATTTCCCATTGTAGGTAGTGTAGAAGGTAGATTTAGATTTAGATTTCAATTGATGTTGATTAGATTAGCTCTAGTTTAGCATTTGATCTAGTTATTTCATTCAATTCAAGCTTGTAATTCATTTGAAGATTGGTGTTGAAGACTCAAGCATTCCTCTTGTTGTGGATTTAATTCAATTGGTTATCTTTTCAATTTCTTAATAGTTGTGAATTGTTTTGTGTTTGTTCTATTCTATCTTCTTCCCATGGATTTTTCCCTTAGCACCATGGGCTAACTTTCTTGTGCTTGGGTTAATTGAAATTGAGGATGATTTGATTGACTATGCTATGAATGTTGATGATTGGAGATCAATTGAGTAGATTGCTTCCTAATTGTGATTCTCAATTATGCTTCATGTAAAGTTATCTCTTTAGATTAATGGTTGATCACCCTAGCAATAGGCGAGAGTTGAGCTAACATGATTAGGTGTTAATCGAGTTATAATTTTGCATGATTGTACAAATTGGAGATTTCTACATTGAGAGATGGGAAGTACTAAGAATACTCTCATTAGGCATTGTGTTATTAATAGAGTGATTAATTTCATGATGGTTTATGCTTTCTATCTTAGTTGATTTGCAATTTGATTCAATCATAGCTTGTTGATCATTGATTCCTTGATGGATGTTAGCCCTAGCACCCTAATTCCCCTTTATTGGTGTGTTTGTTCTCGCATCTTAAGTGTTCGATCATTTGCTTGCTTGTTGTTGTTTTGTATTTTTGCAAGTGTTTTGTAGTGTTAGTGCCAATCCGTGATTGCATCAATAGTAGCTAAGAACTTGTATTTCTAGGGCCTCACGTGCATACTTTTTCTCTTGGGTTCGATATTTGCGATTGGTCTTAATACCACTTACCGGATTACTACTTCCAGTCAAATGGCGCCGTTGCGGGAATTAGTTTTGCGCCTATAGTGAGACTTAGGAATTGTTTGAAGTGACTACTTGTTGCCTTGGAATTTTTGTTTGTGTTTTTATTTTTGTTTGAATTTGATACTTGTTTATCTTGCCTAGATGGAGGGATACAACTCATATGTATGAAATCAATATCATTATCAAGAGAGTATGATATATCCTCCACACTTTGAAGGATTTGGCTTTAATGATTGGAGGAACTATGAAGATAATTCTCAATGGCAACAAGTTCCATCCAATTATGAAGAATGGATTTATGAAGAAATTCCTTTCCCACCACAAGAGATGTTCCCATACTACGAGCCTTATGATCAATTCGAGCCATATTGTGGACTTGAGTATCAAGGAGCATCGGAAGGGGCTTATTATGATAATAGGAGAAGCCATGAGTATGGTTATCCAATGCCACAAGCTTCTCCTCAATTTGAAGAATGGGGACTCCATGATGTGAGAACCATCTTGCAAGAGATGCTTGGAGTGTTGTTAAAGAGAATTGAGGAAGATGACCCGAGAGGTGAAGAAATGCTTCCCTTGTATGAGAACCTTTATGAGACCAAAGCTATGGTTAATGCCTTGATAGAGAGGAACATGGATATCACCAAAGCTGATTCATAGTGATAAAGAGTCAACTCAAATATTTTCTACTCCAAGTGAAGAACCTAACCATCATGGAGAAAGAAGAAGAAGGGGAGGAAGAAAATGCAAGTGAAGAAGATGTATTAGAGGGTCCAAGCAAAGAGGGTAAACTGGAAAGTTTCCTTGTCAAATTTAAGAAAGAGGAATGTCCATTGATGGACATGAGCAAGAATGAGGAAGAAAATCTAGGAGCATCGAATGAAGCATTGAAGATTGAAATGAGCATCTCTATACCTTCAAACTCTTCAATTTGTACTTTAATTGAAAATGATGCTTCTAATGATTTAATTTTGCCTCTTGTGAATTTTGACTATAGGAAAGAATTGATGAAGCGCTTTGTTGGTCCCACTTAGTTGAGTATCTTAAAGGAAACTTGAACTAGCCTTCTAGGAAAAATCTAGAAGGGGGTTGAATAGATTTTTCAGATTTTTATAAATCTTTAAAAACTTATTCAAAACACCAAAGTTACACAAACAGAATTCAATTTTAAACTCAACTTTATTTAGATCAAAAGCACACCGATATTTAGTTCCAACTTCAATTCAAATTAATCTTTGATTGATAAACTGAAATTGAAAGAAACATATAAGTAAAGTAAAGCAATAAAGAACACCAAGATTTATAGTGGTTCGGATTATGAATAATCCTACATCCACTCTCCTTCTCCAACTTGAAGAAGGGACTCGCTTACCACTTGCTTACTTTCAATCCAACTTACGACTTACAACTTACAAATATCTTGAGATCTTCAAACTTCTAAACTCTTCTCTGAAATCTAACTATTACGGTGAGTATTGAACTTTGAAGATTACAAGTAAAGTGTTCTATAAACACTTAGAACTTTTTGAAAACTCTTTTGAAAAACTTGTGAATTGATTGTGAAGATAGAAATCAATTGTGAATAATGTGTAAATCGTGGTTGTGTTAATTGTACTTGAAAAATGAAAACCTAGACCTATTTATAAGTCTGAAAAGACAGTTAGTTTGTTAGTCGGTTTTAACAAACTAAAAAGCTGCTCAACAAACTTAATCTTGAAAATCGCTCCGCTCCTCGGTGATTTAACCTACTCGTCTGCAGTGACTTGGTGAAGACTTCGCCTTTCTTATTCTACTTAGCTTGTCTTGACCTTGTCTCGAGCTCTATATAATTGTCTCCTGCAGATGACTAGATTTGAGCTTGTCTCCCGATGACTTGCAACTTATAGTCTTGGTGACTTGTTCAGTCCTTGACCTGAATCCGATCGGCTTAGTACCGGACCTTGACCTCGTTTGTTCTTCCTAGTCTTCTCTGCTCATTTGGGTTGATCTTTTTAACTCATCAAAACCTTTCTTGACCTAACAATTTCTCCCTTTTTGATGATGTTAAAACTATAAGAGAAAAACACACTCGCGGTGATGTTAGTCAAAGTTATTCAAGATAATCGATAGGCATATCTAACACATTTACACTTCAAATCAGATTTATTCAAGTTAAAGCACTTAATTCATACTTAGAAAAATTTTAAGAAAATGTTCTTAAGTCTTAAGAATTTAGACTTAGTGAAAAGTTTTTAAGTCTTAGAAAAAAATTAAAGACTTAGAAAATTTTTAAGACTTAGAAAAATTTTTAGAAAAATTTAAGTTTGAGATGAGAATTTTCTCGGATGATTAGAAAAACATTTTTAAGTTTTCTTAAAACGAGAAAAATAAAGCTCTAAAATTAAAACAAGTAGTTCGAGATAGGTTCCAATCATCTCGGTCGAGATAAGTTGCACATTTACATATTTACATATGGATCGAGATAAGAAGATAAAAGATAAGAAAATTTAAAGCTTATCTAATATGTCCATCTATCCTTTTCTCGGGAGCCGCATCGAGTCGAATATCCTTGTTCTTAGGTCAGCAATCTCCTTTGGATCGATCGACTTCATCCGATTTACTCCGAAGTTGATAGTTGATCCGATCCACTCCTTGTCAACAGAGCCATCATCTGCAAGCTTAATTGGAATGGTTGAGTAGGCTGGAGCTACCAAATCCACGTTGTACCATTCATCTCCTTCATCGATCGGTTTACGGTACAATCCTCGATTCTCCTTCTCCATCTAATCATGCCATGCTATCGCCTCATCCTCGGATGATGCTCCGACTCCTCGGCAGACATATCGAGAAAAAGTCCACTTAGCCTCATACTTCATGTATTTGGCTCCCCAAGAAGGATGCGCAATCATCCTCGGAGGAGCATCGATTCTTTCTTGAGGCACGACCCATGCCCCTGTCTGCTTCTCCTCCGATTCTGGGACTACCCATCTCTTTAAGCATCTGTCAAAGTCCCTTCCAGCTTCCTTTGCAAATTTTATCTTCCTCTTTGCCTCCTGCGGCCATAGTAGACTTTTTCAGCCTTAATTCGCCTATCCCTTTACGCCTCAATTCGATCTGCTCGGTGACTTCTCCAGGTGGTCTTTTCCCTGCAGCCTTTAGACATTAAGCTCTGTCTGGAGATGAGATCCTCTCAATCTCCTTCCCTTTTCCTTTTCGGCTATCACCAGCTTTTTTCCCTTACTTTGCTCGGCTTCACTTTGGCCTTGGCCTCCTCCTTTCTTTCCCGATCTTGGCCATAAATCTCTCGATTTCAGCTCAACCTCTTTCTTTACGGCCTGCTCATCTGCCCTTATTGCTTCCTCTATCTCGCTCGATCCTTATCTTCGGGGTAGTGAGCTCTGCATTTGGCTGGTGATAGCTTTATCTGATTGAGCTCGGCTTTGATGATCTCCACATCTTCCTTTTTAACATCATCAAGTAGCATAGAGATTTGCTCCTTGACAACAGTAAAATAGGTGGAAGGCTGTGGTCCAGTTTTGCGAAATTTCATCGGCCAAGATCGATTGTCGGCTGAACTTGCCTCCTCGGTTCACCAACCTCCTTCTTTACCTCAACTACTTCTTCTTTCACAAACATTTTAACGAGAATCGGGAATAGTAGATAAGAAGTTTACCTCGGATGCTTTGAGCATTTCTTCCATAGTAACACCGAGAATCCACGATGTCTGCAGGTTTTGTTGTAAGCATCTGAGTGAACTTGTCTTAAACTCTTTTCTCCATTGGTTGAGGATGGAAGAGAAAGTGGATCTGAGGCTGTGGGAGGAGCGGCAGTGAGGTCTCTGCAAACCAAGACGACCTCGCAAGTGATTGAGGAGCTGCTCTTGAGATAAGATGGAGGTTATGGAAATGACTCCTGCAGACTCCAACACTGCTTTCTCGCATGAGATGAGGTTCTCCGAACCTATCACTCCACCTCCTACCTCATCTCCACAACAATCTCCACCTCCACAACAAAATAACTCCAGAAATTCCTCCCACTTCCACACAAACCTTTGATTTCCTAGACTTCCTCTCTACAAAATATCCCATTCCATCTCCCCAAATCAGCCCAATACACACTCCCAAACCCGATGGATCTATGGGAAGCTTCAAGTTTCCTTACGATCGAAGCCCGTAAGAGGTTGGTGGAACTCATTCCCTGAACTTCGTTCAACTCAAGTAATGAAGGAATCTGCCGAGGTTTGGCCGATTCATCAGTGCGAGAAATGAGAGTTGATGTAGGATTATTCATAATCGAACCACTATAAATCTTGGTGTTCTTTATTGCTTTACTTTACTTATATGTTTCTTTCAATTTCATTTTATCAATCAAAGATTAATTTGAATTGAAGTTGGAACTAAATATCGGTGTGCTTTTGATCTAAATAAAGTTGAGTTTAAAATTGAATTCCATTTGTGTAACTTTGGAGTTTTGAATAAGTTTTTAAAGATTTGTAAAAATCTAAAAAATCTATTCAACCCCCCTTCTAGATTTTTCCTAGAATGCTAGTTTAAGTTTCCTTTAAGATACTCAACTAAGTGGGACCAACACGCTTGGGCATCCTTGAAAGGAAGGAATGGAAAAGAAGGTTGGCAAGAGAGAAAAGGGGACAACCATGGACACTAAGCCTATCTATATGTGGTTTCCCTATCTATTCGGTGAACCTCCTTGATTTGAAGCACAAAGATTGAGATATAATGGGAAGGAGGATCGCTATCCTTGGCTATTCCGATAAAGGACATGGAAGTGAAAAAATAAGTCCGGCATAGGACAATAAAAATAGCGCTTGATGGGAGGCAACTCATCCTTTTTATTTGCTTTTGTGTGCTTTTTGGTAGTTTAGTGTTTTTGTTTTATTTTTGGGAAAGTTGGCTAGATACTTAATTGCTCGTACTTAGAAGTTATGTTATCATGCTTTGAGATTCATATAGTGTTGAGCTTATTGTTGATATCATTTAGAGTTGCATGTATTTTTATCATTCTCATTCCAAACTTTGAATTCATGTCATCATTCAAGTTTGGGGGTGTTGATCGTTAGGGTAGAAATGCATCTCTTGATGATTATTTTGATGATTGTTTTGCCCGTTTGTAGGTACACTCACCACTTCGATTGGAAAAGAGATCGAAATTGCAAGGGAAATTTAAGTTCGGAAAAGAGGAAAAGCTTAAAGTTGGTGAAAATGAGCAAAAGGAAGAGACCCGGTCTCCTCGATCGAATGAGCGACCGGGCTTAAATTGAGGGACCAGAACGGTAAATTCTTGCATATTTGGGTTTGTTGCGAGTGTAGAGGTCATTTTTAGGAGTTTTGGGGGTCGGGTCAGGCCCGGGAATCCATAAAAATTCCACTGGACTCGACCCGGGTCGAGGTGACCAATCCCCAGTCGAGGGGTCAACACTTAGTAAAATTCTTGAAAATTGCATATCCCTCGATTCGAGGGAGGAGCCCCAGTCGAGGAGGTCACTTTTTTCACATCCCTCGAGTCGAGGGGTAGACCTCAAGTCGAGGCATTTAAAATGCGGGATCCCTCGAGTCGAGGGCCGAGCCTCGACTCAAGGCTGGTGTTATTTTGTTAAATACGTGAATAGAGGCGAGAACAATGACCATGACTCGAGGCTGCATATCCATTCCCCGATCCCCTTTACCCTCCACACATCATTTCCGGCCATTTGCTCAATTTCACCGATCAAACACCATCTTTTCATAACATTATCACACACATTGGATTCTAGTTCGAATTTTGGGGTTTTTAAGAGTCAATTTGGGGCTTTGTGTGGAATTGCATGGGTGTTCATCCTCTTTCGTTCTAGGCGATTTTCTCCAATAAGGTACTTAATTTCTTCTCAATTGGTTCTTAAGTTCATTATAGTGGAGATAATTGCATGGGTTGTTTGCATTTTTGCCAATTTTTCAATCACTTGGGAATTTCATTGTGGCATTTCTACAAACACCTTATATGCATGATTGCTAGGGACAATTTTGGAGCCTTGTGGAGATTAATTGGAATGTTTGATGAGATTAGGAGCATGCATAGGAATGATTATGATGTATTGCCCATTTATTTGAGGATTTTGGCTTAGGAGTGATTTTTGTATATTTGTGGGAATTCCTAGTGATCTTATTTTTGTTAAATTGGTCAAGTTGAGTGATTGATGGAAGTGCATGATTGGAGTGAATTGATGCATGTTTTTAGGGGCTATTTTAGTGCAAAAAGTGAGCCAAAGTGTTAGTTTTTGTGCCTAAAAGTGTAGAGTATCACTTCTTTTCCTAAAAAGTATTATTTGTGAGAATGTTGATGTTTTTCGTCCATTTTGCAGGTAATTCGGTGGAATTTTGCCAATCCGAGAGTACCGGTAGACTTAGAATAAAGAGACGAACATATCGGACGAAAACGGGGTCGGGGCCAAAGCCCCGCCGAGAAAAGTGCCCTGGACTCGAGCTCTCGAGGAGCAAGAGCCTCGAGTCGAGGGTTATCTGAAAGGACTAAAATTGGAGAAAAGGCGGGAGCCTCGACTCGAGGCCTGACCCTCGAGTCGAGGAATAGGAGAATTGCAAGGGCCTCGAGTCGAGGCCTGACCTCGACTCGAGGGGGTGGTTTTTTTGGAAAACTCGTTATTTAAAGCATGAAGCAGAGCATACCAGGGAAAATTCTAGATTAGAGCAGTTAGGAGCGGTTTTGGGGCGATTTCTCATGCCCCAAGCCATTTTTCCCTTGTAGGTAGATTAGAGTTAGATCTAGATTTAGATTTCAATTGTTGTTGATTAGATTAGCCATAGATTAGCTTTTGATCTTGTTGTTCCATCAATTCAAGCTTGTAATTCATTTGAAGATTTGTATTGAGCACTCAAGCATTCCTATTATTGTTGATTGAAGTTAATTGGTGATGTTCTTCCTCTCTTCTCTTTTCAATTTCTTAATTGTTGTGATTTGTTTTATGTTTGTGCAATTCTATCTTTCTCCCATGGATATTGCTTGTGGTACCATGGGCTAACTCCCTTGTGCTTGGGTTAATTGAAATTGAGGATGATTTGATTGACTATGCTATGATTGTTGATGATTGAAGATCAATTGAGTTAGATTGTTTCCTAATTGTGATTCTTAATTGTGCTTCATGTAAAATTGTCTCTTTAGATTAATGGTTGATCACCCTAGCAATTGGCGAGAGTTGAGCTAACGTGATTAGGTGTTAATCGGGTTACAATTTGGCATGATTGTATGAATTGGAGACTTCTACATTGAGAGATGGGAAGGACTAAGGATACTCACATTAGGCATTGTGTTATTAATGGAGTGATTAATTTCATGATGGTTTAATGCTTTCTATCTTAGTTGATTTGCAATTTGATTCAATTGTAGCTTGTTGATTGATGATTCCTTGATGGATGTTAGCCCTAGCATCCCTATCCCACCATTTATTGTTGTATTTGTTCTCGCATCTCAAGTGTTCGATCATTTGATTGCTTGTTTTTAGTTTGTATTTTGCAAGTGTTTTGTAGTGTTAGTGCCAAACCTTGTTGCATCAATAGTCACTAAGAACTTCGTATTTCTAGGGCCTTATGTGCATACTTTTTCCCTTGGGTTCGATAATTTGCGATTGGTCTTAATACCGCTTACCCGGAAATACTACTTCAATTAGTGCAATATGGTGATGATTATTTGTTAAAGTACTTGCTACATGGTTTATGATTTTTGGTAACTTTTTGGAGCCTAATTGCATGAATTTTAGTGAGCTTATTAGTTGTTGTTTTATAACCCATTCTTGTTGAGTATGCTATTTGTTGGGATTTATTGTGCATTTCTATTGAGATTCTCGTGCTTAGTTGACTTCTTGACCATATGTTGAGGATTTTTGCTTAGTCACTAGAAGTGTGTTGATTGGATATGTTGATGATGATTGACTCGCTCATGGTATACTTGATATCATTCTTTGCTCATTTTTATTTGTGGTGATTGATTTTTGCCTTTGGGAAATTTTTGCAGAACAATGTTTAGGGAGTCGACGGTCACAATTTCTCGGATGAGGAGATCCGCAAGCGAGAGGAGGCAATCAGATTTGCCCATAAGATGCCTACCGATCTTGGTATTCCGTGGGAAGATTTCAAATGGAGAAAGCATATTATCCTGTATTCAGAGCTATACAACAAGGTGGTCAAGACCCGCCTTGTTGACCATAATTGCATGACGTCCATGGGGATCGAGGAGGACACTCCTCACCTTTTGAGCAGATTGATTGGAGTGTATAGGGTAAGAGTTATTAAGACCAATCAACAAAATATCGAACCCAAGGGAAAAAGTATGCACATGAGGTCCTAGAAATACGAGTTATTAGTGACTAGAGTTGCAACAATGATTTGGTACAAAAACAACAAAAACACAAGCAAAATTACAAAACAACAAGGAGCAAGCAATAGATCGAACACCTAGAATGCGAGAACAAAAACAACACTAAATGGTGGGATAGAGGTGCTAGGATTAACATCCATCAATGAATCATCAATCAACAAGCTACAATTGAATCAAATTGCAAATCAACTAAGATAGAAAGCATAAACCATCATGAAATTAATCACTCCATTAAAATCACAATGCCTAATGTGAGTATCCTTAGTCTTTCCCATCTCTCAATGTAGAAATCCCCAATTCATACAATCATGCAAAATTGAAACTCGATTAACACCTAATCACGTTAGCTCAACTCTCGCCTATTGCTAGGGTGATTAACCATTAATCTAAAGAGACAATTTTACACAAAGCACAATTAAGAATCACAATTAGGTAAAAAAACTAATGTGAGTATCCTTAGTGCAACTAATCTCTCGATTCCGAAGCACCCAATCCACACATTCATACACAATTATCACCCGATTAATACCGGATCACGTTAGCGCAACTCTCGTCTATAACTAGGGTGATCAAAACACTAATCTAAAGAGATAATTATGCATGAAGCACAAATGAGAATCACAATTAGTAAGCAATCTACTCAATTGATCTCCAATCATCAACAATTATAGCATCATCAATCAATTCATCATAAATTTCAATTAACCCAAGCACAAGAGAATTAAATTTACATAGTGAAATCCATGGGAAGAAGATAGAATTGATCAAACACAAAGCAAGTCACAACAAATAAGAAATTAAAGAGACAAAAGAGGAAAAACATCACCAAATGATCTTCAATTAACCGAAATAGGAATGCTTGAGTCTTCAACACCAATCTCCAAATGAATTACAAGCTTGAATTGAAAGGATAACAATGATCTAAAGCTAATCTATGGCTAATCTACCAACAATCAATTGAAATCTACTCCTAAATCTAACTTCTACTCTAATCTAAGATGGAAATTTGGCTTGGGGCTTGAGAAATCGCCCCAAAACCGCTACTAACTCGCTACTATGAACTCCTCCTCGCCTGTCTCGAAATGCCCCGCTTTAAATACGAATTTTGGAAAAACCTTCCCCTTGAGTCGAGGGTCGGGCCTCGACTCGAGGTCCCTACCTTTTTCACCTCCCTCGACTCGAGGGTCATGCCTCGAGTCGAGACCGCTGCCATTTTCCGTTTTTATCCTTTTCGCATAGCCCTCGACTCGAGGCTCTTGCTCCTCGATCGAGCTCGAGTCCAGGCATTTTTCTCACGGGGCTTCGGCCCGACCCTGTTTTCGTCCCGGATGTCCGTCTCTTCATTCTAAGCCTAATGGTACTTTTGGTTTGGCAAAAATCCACCGAATTACCTGCAAAATGGACGGAAAACATCAAAATCTCACAAATAATACTTTTTAGGCAAAAGAGTGATACTTTTCACATTTAGGCACAAAAACTAACACTTTAGCTCACTTTTTGCACTAAAAATAGCCCTAAAAACATGTATCAATTCACTCCAATCATACCCCCAAACTTGAATTGTTGCTCGTCCTGAGCAACGTAGAAACTAAGAACAAAGGAGTGAATTGATTGCAATTATGTCACATGGCACCATCGACGAAGTATAAGACAATTGAACTCATCAATGATCATAAGTATCAATGCAACTATCCACTAGCAATCAAGATAGATCATGCTCAAACAAATGTTCAATCAAACACTTAACACATTGCTCCTTCCATGGAGTGTTTCACTCTTCACTCAAGTGTATCAAGGTTTAAAGCACTCAATCATCAATTCACAAATAAGTACACCATATGCTTGCCACAAGACTTAATCTCAATCAAAATCATTTGTGATCAATCAAGAATCAAAGAGGTCTTTATCTAGGTTGTAATGTTGGCTCTTTGGAAAGGTGAGATAATTTGGGTAAGAGTGACTAAGTAGTAGAGACTTGAATGTAAGCTAATCAATACAATGCACATCTCTTCACTTTTATCTAGCACACTCTTTCTTTTGAACATCAATGATCATTCCACCATTCACTTGAGCTTTCTCTTTTAAGCTCACAAATTGAATCATTCTTTTCATTTCATTTTTCTTCACAATTCAATCTTTTCACAACCTTTCTTCTCTTTTATGCTTCATTCATCACTTAGCTCATCATCTTCCCACACTTAGCAATCAAATCACCATCATAGCCAACATTCAAGCTCAACTAAACATAGGACAAGAAAGGCTCATCAAAATAAGGCTAAATGGTTTCAATTTCACTTGGCTTGCCAAAGAATAAAGAATCATAGGCTCAAAATGGCTCACTAAGGAAATCAAATGTATTTGGTAGGAAAATATTTGGCAAAGTGACTCATCATTCCAAAAATGGCCTCTTATCATTTTAATGAAATCACACAAAGATCAATATCAACAAGTCTAGTGGCAAGTTCTAGTATACAAATCATGAATGATGCACTCACAAAGGAATCAAATCAACCGTATAAGATGTACGATTATTAAGGCACAAAAGCTCACGGGCTTAAATTGAGCAATGAATTAAGAATTTTCAATCACATCCATCTTCACATAATTAATCAAGCAACTAGCATCAAGCTACAAATCTACTCATGATCATAACAAATTCAAACTAGTCTTACAACTCAAGCACAAGTGCTCATGTACATAATCTCAAGCACACTCACTATATCAAGATGATACTCAAAAATATGTCAATGGATCCACTATTAAGCTCAAGATAAATTCTAGCCCAAAAATATACAAGTGCAAGGAAGATAAGCTAAGGTAAGAAAAACACCTCCCCCAAACTTAGACAAGTCTAAGTTTGAAAGGAAGTGTTGTACCAATAAGCCTTTAAACTCCATCTCTCTTTAAACATGTAGGGCTCATCATGCTTTTATGCACTTCCCTCTTGCTCTTGCATTTCCTTGCAACTCCAATGACTTTCCAATTCATCTAGAAAGTGTACCTACAAATGGGCATAAGAATCATCAAAACATTACCACTAAGAGATGCAAGAACCAAATAACGACCAACACCCCCAAACTTGAATGATAGCATGAGTTCAAAGTTTAGAATGAGAGTGATAAAAATATGCAACTCTAAATGATATTAACAATCAAGCTCAAAACTATATGAATCCCAAAGTATAGAGCACACTCCTAAGCATGAGCAATTAAGTAGCTAGCCAAATCTCCCAAAAATAAAACAAAAACACTAAACTACCAAAAGAACACAAGAAAAGAAATAAAAAGGATGGGTTGCCTCCCATCAAGCGCTATTTTTATTGTCCTATGCCGGACTTATTCTTTCACTTCCATCTTCCTTCATCGAAATGGCCAAGGATAGCGATCCTCCTTGCCATTGTATCTCAACCTTTGAGCTTCGAAATTTTGGAGGTTCATATGTAGGATAGAACCATCATCCACATCCTTGCACTTTGATGATGGTTGTCCTCCTTGCTTTCTCACCAACATCCTTCTCCCTTTCATTTCTCCAAGGATGCCCAAGCACTTCTTTAATTCTTTCCTATAATCAAAGTTCTCAAGAGGTAAAATCAAATCATTAGAAGCATCAATTTCAATTAAATCACAAATTGAAGAGTTAGAAGGTATAGAAATGCTCATTTCAATCTTCAATTCCTTATTTGGTGCTTCTAGATTTGTTTGTTCATTATTGCTCATGTCCATCAATGGACATTCCTCTTCATCACTCTTGATTAGGAAATCTTCCTTTTCATCCTCATCGCTTGGACCCTCTACCACATCTTCTTCAATTGTATTTTCTTCCTCCCCTTCTTCTTGATTCTCCATGATGGTCATGTTCTTTACTTGGCGTAGGAAATTTTTGACTTGACACTTTATAAACATGAAGTGGACTTCGGTGATCTCCATAGTCCCCTCGATCCATGAATTGACCATTGCTTTGGTCTCATAGATTTCCTCATACAAGGGAAGCATTTCATCACACCTAGTGTCATTTTCCTCAATTCTTTCCAACAATACTCCAAGCATCTCTTGCAAGTTAGCTCTCACATCATGGAGTCCCCATTCTTCAAATTTAGGAGAAGCTTGTGGCATTGGATAGTCATTCTCATAGCTCCTCCTATCATCATAATAATCTTCCTCTTCCGATGCCCCTTGAAATTCGAATCCACAATATTGATTGCATGCTTGATCATAAGGCTCATAGTATGGGAACATCTCTTGAGGTGGGGAGAAATTTCTTCACTTATCCAATCTTCATAATTGGATGGAACTTGTTGCCATTGAGAATTATCTTCATAGTTCCTCCAATCATTGTAGCTCAATTCTTCAAAATGTGGAGAATACACCCTACTATCTTGATAATATTCTTGATTCCACAAGTATGAGTTGTATCCTTCCATCTAGACAAGATTTCAAAGTATCAAATTCCAACAAAAATAACAAAACAAACACAAAGGCAACAAGTAGTCACTTCAAACAATTCCTAAGTCTCACTTAAGGCGCAAAAACTAATTCTCCGGCAACGGCGCCATTTGATTGGAGTGTATAGGGTAAGAGTTATTAAGACCAATCAACAAAATATCGAACCCAAGGGAAAAAGTATGCACATGAGGTCCTAGAAATACGAGTTATTAGTGACTAGAGTTGCAACAATGATTTGGTACAAAAACAACAAAAACACAAGCAAAATTACAAAACAACAAGGAGCAAGCAATAGATCGAACACCTAGAATGCGAGAACAAAAACAACACTAAATGGTGGGATAGAGGTGCTAGGATTAACATCCATCAATGAATCATCAATCAACAAGCTACAATTGAATCAAATTGCAAATCAACTAAGATAGAAAGCATAAACCATCATGAAATTAATCACTCCATTAAAATCACAATGCCTAATGTGAGTATCCTTAGTCTTTCCCATCTCTCAATGTAGAAATCCCCAATTCATACAATCATGCAAAATTGAAACTCGATTAACACCTAATCACGTTAGCTCAACTCGCCTATTGCTAGGGTGATTAACCATTAATCTAAAGAGACAATTTTACACAAAGCACAATTAAGAATCACAATTAGGTAAAAAAACTAATGTGAGTATCCTTAGTGCAACTAATCTCTCGATTCCGAAGCACCCAATCCACACATTCATACACAATTATCACCCGATTAATACCGGATCACGTTAGCGCAACTCGCCTATAACTAGGGTGATCAAAACACTAATCTAAAGAGATAATTATGCATGAAACACAAATGAGAATCACAATTAGTAAGCAATCTACTCAATTGATCTCCAATCATCAACAATTATAGCATCATCAATCAATTCATCATAAATTTCAATTAACCCAAGCACAAGAGAATTAGCCCATAGTGAAATCCATGGGAAGAAGATAGAATTGATCAAACACAAAGCAAGTCACAACAAATAAGAAATTAAAGAGACAAAAGAGGAAAAACATCACCAAATGATCTTCAATTAACCGAAATAGGAATGCTTGAGTCTTCAACACCAATCTCCAAATGAATTACAAGCTTGAATTGAAAGGATAACAATGATCTAAAGCTAATCTATGGCTAATCTACCAACAATCAATTGAAATCTACTCCTAAATCTAACTTCTACTCTAATCTAAGATGGAAATTTGGCTTGGGGCTTGAGAAATCGCCCCAAAACCGCTACTAATCGCTACTATGAACTCCTCCTCGCTTGTCTCTGAAATGCCCCGCTTTAAATACGAATTTTGGAAAAACCTTCCCCTTGAGTCGAGGGTCAGGCCTCGACTCGAGGTCCCTACCTTTTTCACCTCCCTCGACTCGAGGGTCATGCCTCGAGTCGAGACCGCTGCAATTTTCCGCTTTTTATCCTTTTTTCTCGCATAGCCCTCGACTCGAGGCTCTTGCTCCTCAATCGAGCTCGAGTCCAGTGGCATTTTCTCGCGGGGCTTCGGCCCCGACCCTGTTTTCGTCCCGGATGTCCGTCTCTTCATTCTAAGCCTAATGGTACTTTTGGTTTGGCAAAAATCCACCGAATTACCTGCAAAATGGACGGAAAACATCAAAATCTCACAAATAATACTTTTAGGCAAAAGAGTGATACTTTTCACATTTAGGCACAAAAACTAACACTTTAGCTCACTTTTTGCACTAAAAATAGCCCTAAAAACATGTATCAATTCACTCCAATCATACCCCCAAACTTGAATTGTTGCTCGTCCTTGAGCAACGTAGAAACTAAGAACAAAGGAGTGAATTGATTGCAATTATGTCACATGGCACCATCGACGAAGTATAAGACAATTGAACTCATCAATGATCATAAGTATCAATGCAACTATCCACTAGCAATCAAGATAGATCATGCTCAAACAAATGTTCAATCAAACACTTAACACATTGCTCCTTCCATGGAGTGTTTCACTCTTCACTCAAGTGTATCAAGGTTTAAAGCACTCAATCATCAATTCACAAATAAGTACACCATATGCTTGCCACAAGACTTAATCTCAATCAAAATCATTTGTGATCAATCAAGAATCAAAGAGGTCTTTATCTAGGTTGTAATGTTGGCTCTTTGGAAAGGTGAGATAATTTGGGTAAGAGTGACTAAGTAGTAGAGACTTGAATGTAAGCTAATCAATACAATGCACATCTCTTCACTTTTATCTAGCACACTCTTTCTTTTGAACATCAATGATCATTCCACCATTCACTTGAGCTTTCTCTTTTAAGCTCACAAATTGAATCATTCTTTTCATTTCATTTTTCTTCACAATTCAATCTTTTCACAACCTTTCTTCTCTTTTATGCTTCATTCATCACTTAGCTCATCATCTTCCCACACTTAGCAATCAAATCACCATCATAGCCAACATTCAAGCTCAACTAAACATAGGACAAGAAAGGCTCATCAAAATAGGCTAAATGGTTTCAATTTCACTTGGCTTGCCAAAGAATAAAGAATCATAGGCTCAAAATGGCTCACTAAGGAAATCAAATGTATTTGGTAGGAAAATATTTGGCAAAGTGACTCATCATTCCAAAAATGGCCTCTTATCATTTTAATGAAATCACACAAAGATCAATATCAACAAGTCTAGTGGCAAGTTCTAGTATACAAATCATGAATGATGCACTCACAAAGGAATCAAATCAACCGTATAAGATGTACGATTATTAAGGCACAAAAGCTCACGGGCTTAAATTGAGCAATGAATTAAGAATTTTCAATCACATCCATCTTCACATAATTAATCAAGCAACTAGCATCAAGCTACAAATCTACTCATGATCATAACAAATTCAAACTAGTCTTACAACTCAAGCACAAGTGCTCATGTACATAATCTCAAGCACACTCACTATATCAAGATGATACTCAAAAATATGTCAATGGATCCACTATTAAGCTCAAGATAAATTCTAGCCCAAAAATATACAAGTGCAAGGAAGATAAGCTAAGGTAAGAAAAACACCTCCCCCAAACTTAGACAAGTCTAAGTTTGAAAGGAAGTGTTGTACCAATAAGCCTTTAAACTCCATCTCTCTTTAAACATGTAGGGCTCATCATGCTTTTATGCACTTCCCTCTTGCTCTTGCATTTCCTTGCAACTCCAATGACTTTCCAATTCATCTAGAAAGTGTACCTACAAATGGGCATAAGAATCATCAAAACATTACCACTAAGAGATGCAAGAACCAAATAACGACCAACACCCCCAAACTTGAATGATAGCATGAGTTCAAAGTTTAGAATGAGAGTGATAAAAATATGCAACTCTAAATGATATTAACAATCAAGCTCAAAACTATATGAATCCCAAAGTATAGAGCACACTCCTAAGCATGAGCAATTAAGTAGCTAGCCAAATCTCCCAAAAATAAAACAAAAACACTAAACTACCAAAAGAACACAAGAAAAGAAATAAAAAGGATGGGTTGCCTCCCATCAAGCGCTATTTTTATTGTCCTATGCCGGACTTATTCTTTCACTTCCCATCTTCCTTCATCGAAATGGCCAAGGATAGCGATCCTCCTTGCCATTGTATCTCAACCTTTGAGCTTCGAAATTTTGGAGGTTCATATGTAGGATAGAACCATCATCCACATCCTTGCACTTTGATGATGGTTGTCCTCCTTGCTTTCTCACCAACATCCTTCTCCCTTTCATTTCTCCAAGGATGCCCAAGCACTTCTTTAATTCTTTCCTATAATCAAAGTTCTCAAGAGGTAAAATCAAATCATTAGAAGCATCAATTTCAATTAAATCACAAATTGAAGAGTTAGAAGGTATAGAAATGCTCATTTCAATCTTCAATTCCTTATTTGGTGCTTCTAGATTTGTTTGTTCATTATTGCTCATGTCCATCAATGGACATTCCTCTTCATCACTCTTGATTAGGAAATCTTCCTTTTCATCCTCATCGATTGGACCCACTACCACATCTTCTTCAATTGTATTTTCTTCCTCCCCTTCTTCTTGATTCTCCATGATGGTCATGTTCTTTACTTGGCGTAGGAAATTTTTGACTTGACACTTTATAAACATGAAGTGGACTTCGGTGATCTCCATAGTCCCCTCGATCCATGAATTGACCATTGCTTTGGTCTCATAGATTTCCTCATACAAGGGAAGCATTTCATCACACCTAGTGTCATTTTCCTCAATTCTTTCCAACAATACTCCAAGCATCTCTTGCAAGTTAGCTCTCACATCATGGAGTCCCCATTCTTCAAATTTAGGAGAAGCTTGTGGCATTGGATAGTCATTCTCATAGCTCCTCCTATCATCATAATAATCTTCCTCTTCCGATGCCCCTTGAAATTCGAATCCACAATATTGATTGCATGCTTGATCATAAGGCTCATAGTATGGGAACATCTCTTGAGGTGGGGGAGAAATTTCTTCACTTATCCAATCTTCATAATTGGATGGAACTTGTTGCCATTGAGAATTATCTTCATAGTTCCTCCAATCATTGTAGCTCAATTCTTCAAAATGTGGAGAATACACCCTACTATCTTGATAATATTCTTGATTCCACAAGTATGAGTTGTATCCTTCCATCTAGACAAGATTTCAAAGTATCAAATTCCAACAAAAATAACAAAACAAACACAAAGGCAACAAGTAGTCACTTCAAACAATTCCTAAGTCTCACTTAAGGCGCAAAAACTAATTCTCCGGCAACGGCGCCATTTGATTGGAGTGTATAGGGTAAGAGTTATTAAGACCAATCAACAAAATATCGAACCCAAGGGATAAAGTATGCACATGAGGTCCTAGAAATACGAGTTATTAGTGACTAGAGTTGCAACAATGATTTGGTACAAAAACAACAAAAACACAAGCAAAATTACAAAACAACAAGGAGCAAGCAATAGATCGAACACCTAGAATGCGAGAACAAAAACAACACTAAATGGTGGGATAGAGGTGCTAGGATTAACATCCATCAATGAATCATCAATCAACAAGCTACAATTGAATCAAATTGCAAATCAACTAAGATAGAAAGCATAAACCATCATGAAATTAATCACTCCATTAAAATCACAATGCCTAATGTGAGTATCCTTAGTCTTTCCCATCTCTCAATGTAGAAATCCCCAATTCATACAATCATGCAAAATTGAAACTCGATTAACACCTAATCACGTTAGCTCAACTCTCGCCTATTGCTAGGGTGATTAACCATTAATCTAAAGAGACAATTTTACACAAAGCACAATTAAGAATCACAATTAGGTAAAAAAACTAATGTGAGTATCCTTAGTGCAACTAATCTCTCGATTCCGAAGCACCCAATCCACACATTCATACACAATTATCACCCGATTAATACCGGATCACGTTAGCGCAACTCGCCTATAACTAGGGTGATCAAAACACTAATCTAAAGAGATAATTATGCATGAAGCACAAATGAGAATCACAATTAGTAAGCAATCTACTCAATTGATCTCCAATCATCAACAATTATAGCATCATCAATCAATTCATCATAAATTTCAATTAACCCAAGCACAAGAGAATTAGCCCATAGTGAAATCCATGGGAAGAAGATAGAATTGATCAAACACAAAGCAAGTCACAACAAATAAGAAATTAAAGAGACAAAAGAGGAAAAACATCACCAAATGATCTTCAATTAACCGAAATAGGAATGCTTGAGTCTTCAACACCAATCTCCAAATGAATTACAAGCTTGAATTGAAAGGATAACAATGATCTAAAGCTAATCTATGGCTAATCTACCAACAATCAATTGAAATCTACTCCTAAATCTAACTTCTACTCTAATCTAAGATGGAAATTTGGCTTGGGGCTTGAGAAATCGCCCCAAAACCGCTACTAACTGCTACTATGAACTCCTCCTCGCCTGTCTCTCGAAATGCCCTCGCTTTAAATACGAATTTTGGAAAAACCTTCCCCTCGAGTCGAGGGTCAGGCCTCGACTCGAGGTCCCTGCCTTTTTCACCTCCCTCGACTCGAGGGTCATGCCTCAGTCGAGACCGCTGCCATTTTCCGTTTTTATCCTTTTTCTCGCATAGCCCTCGACTCGAGGCTCTTGCTCCTCGATCGAGCTCGAGTCCAGGGCATTTTTCTCGCGGGGCTTCGGCCCCGACCTGCTGTCCGGATGTCCGTCTCTTCATTCTAAGCCTAATGGTACTTTTGGTTTGGCAAAAATCCACCGAATTACCTGCAAAATGGACGGAAAACATTAAAATCTCACAAATAATACTTTTTAGGCAAAAGAGTGATACTTTTCACATTTAGGCACAAAAACTAACACTTTAGCTCACTTTTTGCACTAAAAATAGCCCTAAAAACATGTATCAATTCACTCGAATCACAGATCGGTATGGGAGGCTTCTTGATGAAGAGGCCGAGGACGTATCTGGGACTTACATTGGAGTTCTTATGCACCGCCAGTTTGATAAGGCCAAGAAGGCCAAATTTCCCGGGGTATCACATTTCACTCATGGGATGCGAGTATACATTGACCATGGATGAGGTCAATGAGATCATTGGAGCACCCACTTACCCTGTTATATCACTCCTCAACATCAGAAGGAGTACAACGCTAAGAAGTTTTGGAGAAGAATATCGATTCGGGGCACCGAGATCGGCCTCAATTTATTCCGGAAAATCGAAGAGCACCCACATTTGGAACCCGGTGGTTAGATACTTGGAGAAGATCCTCACGAGCACTATATTCACGAGATTAGAGGGTGGAGTCATGTGTCGAGGAGCTTTATGTTATTTGGTGCTTTCTGCACGGGGTCCGGTTTAATCTTTGCTGCCTACCTCTGCTACCTTTTTGAGCGGGTTACGAGCACGAAGTTTAAGAGGATTCACTTGGGGGTATGATCACTTTGATTGTCGAGCACCTCGGCATTCCTACTCACAATCTCGAGCACCGGAGGGCCCCGATCTCACTACGGTATACCATGTGGCGCATGAGGACGCTCGACCGCATCGGTAGGACATGGTGCTTCCAGCGGCACCACGGTGGCCAATTCCCTCTTCCAAATAAGAGGTTGACGATCGTCTTTGGTGCCCAGGCTTTTGTGACCATCAACCTCCATATGTGGTCACAGCGACACACGTAAGCGATCGACGCCTATACCCATGAGCATGGAGTTGATCTCCGGGACGACGATGATGAGGAGGGACAGCGAGCCTGGGTCTCGATGATGATGAGGCCGAGGGTGCCACCGAGGGAGCTGATGCGAGATGATGATGATGAGGATGACGAGGAGGAGCAAAGCTTAGGAGGATGAGCCAAGACGGATGGACGAGGATTATAGGCCGAGCTTAACATGTACTGGCAGGATGAGATGAGGAGACGGGAGTACGAGGCCGAGAGCTTATCCTAGAGGCGGTGGACTCGACGGAGGAGATGTGGGCCGATAACCAGCATATGCAGCTCGAGTGCTCGACTCGCCAGATGAGTGTTACGAGGATGATGGAGGAGACTTGTAAGACTCGGCAGGATATGTATGCACTCCTCCAGCCAGTCACTCGTGGAACTTGTTAGGATGTATACTATAAGCCTAGCTTTTGTATTAACATCTTTTTGATATGAGATTCTTTATGATCAAAATATTTGCTTTTTATGATTGTTACATATATCATTGTTTTTGTCAAGATCAATCTATACCGTAGATAACATGGTGTGTGGTGTCACACGAGAAGATCATGCTATCAGTTCCTTATAGATTATAAATAAGAGCTCACAACCAAGATGAATTTGGACAAATCATTTGAACGGTTGTGGTGTAATTTGATATTAGTCTATCTTGACTATAAAATTGCACTAGTACATTTTGTATGTATTGAGCAGACCATCCGAGGTTGTTCAATTTGTACCGATAATATAAAAAAATAAGACCTCTGTTATTATGGATGTATATCTTCTTAATCCCTATATAATAACGGGCACGTGTACTCGGTGTATGTTTCTTTGATTTACCAATGAGTGTGATTTATTAAATCAATAGGCTCGGTGAATTGAGAGATAACACCGTTTATATGGTGTCTTTGTTGATTATAGAAGGAATCCGTGTCCTAATTATTTAGGTTGATGATGTCCCCTTGAGGAGCTCATAAAGATTATCATGTAAACCTGCAGTGGATTTAATCCGACATGATAATAAAGATGAGTGGTACTACTCTTGGAATTAGATGCAAATTAATTAAGTTGTCAAGAACTTATTTAATTTATGGACATTCGATATCTTAAACACGGGAAACAAACGTACACATAATAAAGGAGCCCATATTATAATATGGGATTAGGACGGTAATTCAATTATAACTCTTTAGTGGACCGAGTTATAATTAATGGGCTTAAGTAGAGTGTTCGGATAGAACACAGGATATTTAGGCCCATCGGGAGGCCCAACCCTAATTCCTCCTTAGGGTCTCGTTGTAGCCTATAAATAAACCCTATATCGAGCCTCCATGTGAAAAAACATGAGATCGAGAGAGAGACAGATTCGATTCCTTGGAGGATCGTCGACCACTCGACGTCCAAGGGAAAGGGATAGAAATACGGCGAGAAAATCGTGAGGTTCATGGCTCATCCTAGACCGCATGCTTCGACCTTAAAGCTGGTTCGACTTTACCTATTAAGGTGAAGAGGTATGATTTATTTCCGCTGCGTTTTATGCATGTGATCCTGAATTATATAATCATATAGAGTCGGTGATCTCGGTGGTTCAAACAGAACTTCGGGCCGGGCCACTACCCTCCTCCACCACCGTCCGACTATTAGGGCTACTCCCTTACTTCCTAATCCCTCTCCTCTAGTCATTTATTTTCTTATCTCCTTAGTGATTTGTATCTGTTGATTTTGATTGGTGATTGTACTCTATGTTATGGATTTGATATGATGATGTTTTGGATTTGTGATGATTTTATGGATGATGAATATGATACTTTGATCTTCTCGAGCTTATTGTCTTGTGATGATTACATTCTTGATACTTGGATTCCTTATTCTCATATAGTCTTTTGGGCTAGTCTTATCATGAGCTTAATTGTGGATTTATTGGCTATCTTTTAGATCATTTTTGATGTAGTGAGTGTGCTTGAGATTATGTACATGTGCACTTGTGCTTGATTTGCAAGATATATTGAATTTTGATTTGATCATTAGTTGATTTGTACCTTGATGCTAGCATGCTTGATAGTTATGTAAAGATGAATGTGATTGAGATGCTTGATTCATTTCTCAATTTAAGCCCGTGAGCTTTTGTGCCTTTATAATCGTACATCTTATACGGTTGATATGAATTTCTTTGAGAGTGCATCATTCATAGATTTGTATGCTAGAACTTGCCACTAGACTTGTTGAGATTGATCCTTGTGTGATTTCATTAAAGTGATAAGAGGCCATGTTTGATATGATTAGTCACTTTGCCAAATTTTTCCCCACCAAATACATTTGATTTCCTTAGTGAGCCATGTTGAGCCTAATATCTTTATTCTTTGGCAAGCCAAGTGAAATTGAAGCCATTTGCCTATATTTATGAGCCTTCTTGTCCTATGTTTAGTAGAGCTTGATTGTTGGCTAATGATGGTGAGTTGATTGCTAAGTGTGGTGGAAAATGATGTGCTAAGTGACGATGCTTGAAAGAGATAAAAAGAAAGGTTGTGAAAAAAAAATTGAATTGTGAAAAATGTTGAAGATGAAAGAAGAAGAAATTCAATTTGTGAGCTAAAAGAAAGGAAGCTCAAGTGAATTGTGGTGATTGAACTCTAAATGCATGAGAAGAGTTGCTTGACAATGAGTGAAGAGATGTGTATTGTTTTACTTAGCTTTCATTCAAGTCTCTACTACTTAGTCACTCTCATCCAAAAATATCCCACCTTTCCAAAGAGCCTACATTACAACCTTGATAAAAGACCTCTTTGATTCTTGATTGAACACAATTAATTTTGATTGAGATTAAGTCTTTTGGCAAGCATATGGTGTACCTATTTGTGAATTTGATGATTGAGTGCATGATACCTTGATATACTTGAGAGTAGAGTGAAACGCTCCATGGAAGGAACAATGTATTAAGTATTTGATTGAGCATTTGTTTGAGCATGATTCATCTTAATTGTTAGTGGATAGGTGCATCGATACTTATGATCATTGATGAGTTCGATTGTCTTCTACTTCATCTATGGTGCCATGTGACATAATTGCAATCAATTCACTCCTTTGTGCTTAGTTGATACGTCGCTCGAGGATGAGCAACACTTCAAGTTTGGGGTATTATGATTGGAATGAATTGATGCATGCTTTTAGGGCTTATTTGAGTGCAAAAAGTGATCAAAAGTGTTAGTTTTTGTGCATGAATGTGTAGAGTATCACTTCTTTGCCTAAAAAGTATTATTTGATGAGTTATTGATGTTTTTGTCTGCTTTTACAGGTAAATCGGTGGAATTTTGCCAAATCGAGAGTACCGGCATTCATAGGATGAAGAGACGGATGAGACGGACGAAAACGGGGTCGGAGGCGGAGTTCCGGCCTGAAAAATGCCCCTGGACTCGACCTCTAGTTGAGGGCCGAGGCCTCGAGTTGAGGGATATGAAGAAATGAAGAGAATTTGAAAATTGCAGCAGCCTCGACTCGAGGGAGAAACCTTTAGTCGAGGGATTTGGAAAATGGGCATGCCTGAGCCTCGACTCGAGGGAGGTTTTTCCAAAAATCGTCTATTTAAAGGCTGAAGTAGGGCATTCCAGAGACACCATTAGATAAAGCAGTTAGTAGTGGTTTTGGAGGCGATTTCTTAGGCCCCAAGCCAATTTTCCATTGTAGGTAGTGTAGAAGGTAGATTTAGATTTAGATTTCAATTGATGTTGATTAGATTAGCTCTAGTTTAGCATTTGATCTAGTTATTTCATTCAATTCAAGCTTGTAATTCATTTGAAGATTGGTGTTGAAGACTCAAACATTCCTCTTGTTGTGGATTTAATTCAATTAGTGATGTTCTTCCTCTTTTATCTTTCAATTTCTTAATTGTTGTGATTTGTTTTGTGTTTGTTCAATTCTATCTTCTTCCCATGGATTTTGCCCTTGGCACCATGGGCTAACTCTCTTGTGCTTGGGTTAATTGAATTGAGGATGATTTGATTGACTATGCTATGAATGTTGATGATTGGAGATCAATTGAGTAGATTGCTTCCTAATTGTGATTCTTAATTGTGCTTCATGTAAAGATATCTCTTTAGATTAGCGATTGATCACCCTAGCAATAGGTGAGAGTTGAGCTAACGTGATTAGGTGTTAATCGAGTAATAATTTTGCATGATTGTATGAATTGGGGACTTCTACATTGAGAGATGGGAAGGACTAAGAATACTCACATTAGGCATTGTGTTATTAATAGAGTGATTAATTTCATGATGGTTTATGCTTTCTATCTTAGTTGATTTGCAATTTGATTCAATCATAGCTTGTTGATCATTGATTTCTTGATGGATGTTAGCCCTAGCACCCAATTCCCCATTTATTGTTGTGTTTGTTCTCGCATCTTAAGTGTTCGATCATTAGCTTGCTTGTTGTTGATTTGTATTTTTGCAAGTGTTTTGTAGTGTGTAGTGCCAATCCGTGATTGCATCCATAGTCGCTAAGAACTTGTTTTTCTAGGGTCTCACGTGCATACTTTTTCCGTTGGGTTCGATATTTGCGATTGGTCTTAATACCACTTACCGGATTACTACTTCCAATCACCGGCCAAATGTTGAAATTCGAATTTTTGAAGCAAGCTTGACCCGAGGCTCACCCTCGAGTCGAGGATCTCGGGCAAAGCGGCAAGCTCGAGTCGAGGGCTGAGCTTCGACTCGAGGCTGGAGAAAATTGAAAAAGCGTCGATGCGACATCACAAGCCTCGACTTGAGGGCCCCAACCTCGAGTCGAGGGATGCCCAAAATCGAAAAATTGAGATTTAAGCCCATTTGAGCGGAAACGAGCATACTCTCCATAACCTTCATTAGAACAGCTTATTTTACGCTTTTAGGGCAAATTTCACATTCCATAGCTTAATTCTCATTGTAGTTTGATTAAATTGTTAGATTTAGTTAGATTTTGATCATTTGTACCTTAGATTAGCTTTTGATCCAATAGTTTTTCAATTTCAAGTTGTAATTCAATTGAAGAGAAGAGCACATTTGAAGATACATTGAAGATTGAAGCATTCCTATTATTGATCATTTTAATCCAATTGTTGATGTTCTTTCACTTTACTCCTTTTAATTCATTGATTGTTGTGATTAGCTTCTTAATTTCTCAATTAGATTTTCTACCCATGGGTTTTGCACTTTGCACCATGGGCTAATACTCTTGTGCTTGGGATAATTGAAATTGAGGATGATTTGATTGCCTTATGCTATGATTGTTGATGATTGTTGATCAATGAGTTAGATTGCTCCCTAATTGTGATTCTAATTGTGCTTCATGCATTTTTATCTTTTTAGATTAATGTTTGATCACCCTAGCAATAAAGTAGAGTTGAGCTAACGTGATCCGGATTAATCGGGTTATAATTGTGTATGATTGTATGAATTGGGTGCTTCTTAATTGAGAGATTAGTTGCACTAAGGATACTCACATTAGGCATTGTGTGATTAATTGAATGATTAATTACATGATGGTTTTATGCTTTCTATCTTAGTTGATTTGCAATTTGATTCAATCATAGCTTGTTGATCATTGATTCCTTGATGGATATTATCCCTAGCACCCCAATCCCCATTGATCTTAGTTACTTGTTATAGCATTTAAGGTGTTCGATTAATTGCTTGCCTAGTTATTTGATTGTATTTTTGCATTTGTATTGTAGTTTTTAGAGCCAAAACTGCTTTGCAACAATAGTCATCGATAACTGGTATTCCTAAGGCCTCACGTGCATATTTTTTCCCTTGGGTTCGATATACTTGGTTGTCTTAAAATCGCTTGCCCGATTCCTACAATCATTAGTTCTCAAGTAAACTCTGTTTGATATATGACAAGTAGTATTCAAAGCTTCAGCCCAAAATCTTTTTCAAGTTTCTTGGATAAAAGCATTACTCTAGCCATCTCTTGTAGAGTTCTATTTTTCCTTTCGGATACACCATTTTGTTGAGGTGTTTTAGGAGAAGAAAACTCTTGAATTATGTCTTTATCTTCACAAAAATTAGTGAATAAGTTGTTCTCAAACTCTCTACCATGATCGGACCTTATTCTCTTCACCTTGGTGTTATAAACATTTTTAAACTGTTTATAGAGAATTTTGAATACTCCAAAAGCATCTGATTTCGCTGAGAAATTCAATCCATGTAAACCTTGAATAATCATCTACTATGACAAAAGAATATCTCTCACCACCAATGCTTTCAGTCTCCATTAGTCCCATTAAATCCATATGTAAAAGTTCAAAGCAATGTTTCGTAGTACAATGTGTCGACATTTCATGTGATATTTTGACTTGTTTACCACTTTGGCAGATCCACACACATTTGACATATGTATTTGTGACATAGGCAGACCTTTAACAAAGATCAAATTTCAACAATTTGACAATATTTCTATAATGAGCATGTCCAAGTTTTTGTTGTCAAAGTATACTTTCATCACTTTGAACATTAAAGCATGCTTGATTTGAATCAATTAAATAAAATTATCAAAAGATCTATTATCAACCATAAGACAATTATTATCATTATTTAACACATAGTATGAACTTTTATCAAACTTTACATGCAAGTAATACTAATCAAGTTTGCAAGTAAGACATTTGTCAAGTTTGGAAAACCAGAACATTTAACGTACCTATTCCAATGATTTTACCTTTTGAACCTCCTCCACATGTAACATTTCCACCATCATAAACCTTATAATCGGTGAGATAACTTTCCTCACCGGTCATGTGTCTAGATCAACCACTATCAAAATACCATAGTCCAGAACACATGCTTTTAAAGAGGTATAGACAACATTACATACAGAATTTGACTTTTTCACCCAAGTGGATTTTTGAACAGATTTCGTGAAAATTTTTGAATCGTCTGCTTTCAATGTTGAGCGTAATGTGGCAACATTTTAAAAGACATTTTAGCAAACTTTATGTCCCGTCTCATCCTTAAACAGCTTTGGTCTTTTGTGACCTTCAAGAAAAAAATAATGACAAACATCCTTCTTTTCGTAATTATTTTTCAGTTTTCAGGTTCAACAAGGTTTTGTAAATACAATAGGTTTGTTGATGTTATGACGAGTGTTACTCGTAATGTGCCAACATTCTGGTCACAACATCAAAATTCGTCCTTCCACTTCCACTAACCCTTAACCCACGTTTTGTCTTGGTCAATGTCTTGTTTTCTTTCGTAATGAAGACTTACGGCGCTTACCTAAGTCATGCGTTTGAAAAGGCAAGCAAAGAGAAGTTATAAAGATCATGGGGAAGTTACATGGAAGTTACCTATTTTCAAGGGTGATGTGGAAGTTATCTTCAAGCATTAAGAGTCCAGATTTATCTATATATACAAGGCTGCTATGAAGATTAAAACTTGAAGTTGAGGGAAACACAATCTAGCATAGTCTATTGGTATAGATTATAGAATTTATTGTAGTTTCATACTCGATACTTCCGTTGGTGAATGTTCCAATATTTCACTCAACATGGGTCTTTATTTGTATTAGTGATAGGTTATATTGAATATTATCTAGTCACTATATACGTAGATCCATTCACAAAGTGTGGCTTATGTTTTCACCGATTGTATCACTTAACAATTACTAGTGATAATACGCTGTTGGGCAAGATAGACTTATTTATAGTCTATACAAAATTTTGATATCCATCTTGCAAAGTGTTTAAGACTTCCGCTTTGTATTTTGTTCATTTATTTACGTCTGTGTTGTTCTCGATTTTGCCAACATTCGTGACAACATTCTGCAAAAACACTTACGCACACCTTCAATTGGCACCAGAGCCGTTGAACTCGTTATCCCGAGTTTAGATCCTGTGTTTGGTGTGATTTATTATGATGGATTATCCTATGACACCCAATTAGGCCACCAGTTCTTGTTGGTACAAATTATGCAATTTGGAAGCCTAAGATGATGAACGTGCATGGAGGAGTATTTTAACCGGTTGGACTCCACCAACAATTCCAGCCATCGACAATACCGAAGCTCAAATCAAGAGGGAGTTAGAATGGACAAATGATGAGGTGACCGCGGTCACTTCAAATCAAAGGCACTCAATGCCTTGTTCACTTCCACGGATGTTTCCATGTTCAAAATAATTTCTAACTGTATCTCGCAAAAGATGCATAGGAGAGATTACAAGAACATTGTGAAAGATCTGAGAGTGTGAGAAGGACAAAGTTGCGGATGCTTGGAACCAAGTTCGAAAATATAAGGATGAAGGAAGACGAGACCATATCCTCCTACAATGAAAGAATCACCGAGATTTCCAATGAATCTCAAGCACTTGGTGAAGCTATATCCAATACAAGGTTAGTACATAAAATCTTAAGAACTGTTCCTAAATGTTTTGATGCTAAGATATGTGCTATTGAGGAAGCTAAAGATACTGATGCTATTACTCAAAATGAGTTGGTGAGTATTTTGAAAACGTATAAAATGAATTTCTCTCAAAGAGATAATGAGAAATCAAAAGAAAATTTATGTTTTCAAAAGTGAAACATTTTCAAGTACTTGATAAACAACCATTTGTTACCGAAATTGATTCTCGATGAAGATGTTATTGATGATTGTGCCGACAATGCCGATAACATTGCTTTCCCGACTAAGCGCTTAATGCTTTTTTGAAAAAGAGAGCAAATAGACTTAAAAATAATCTGCAAATTAAGAATCAAGATAGAGATCCAAATTGGTAGTTCACGTCAATTGTCGATAAAAATAGGAGTGTTAGTCAACCTAGGCAATTTGATAGAGGTAACAAGATCAAATATGATCCGTAATATAGGAAAAATGTTAAATGTGACGCATGTTCTGGTTTTGGTCATTATGCTAATGAATGTGCCAACACTCTTTTGAGAAAAAGGGTAAATTTCAATGTTACCTTAAGTGATGAGTCCGATTGTGAAGATGATTCTCGATAAAAATGAAGAATATGCTTTTTCTGCAAGGATTATATATGATGATACTCTTGATGATTTCTTGGATGATCCTCGATGTCGAGTCAAATGTGCCAACATTTGAGGAAACATTGGAGGTTCCGTAATTTAATTGTTTCTCAAGTTCTTGTGTACATGAAGCGTACTTCTAACAATGTTTGCAAGGATTGTAAGTTCGCTTATCAAAAGCTTGAAAAGGAGTTAGAATCCACTCGTAAAGCCTTAAGGGACATGACTATTGAAGAGTCATATCAAAAGGATTTGGTGATAAAGCTTGAGGTCATACTAACAAGGAAAGACCTGGAGTTATGCAACCTCAAAGAGCAAATTAAAGGCACAACACCGAATTTCAAAAGATATTCAGTAAAGTTCAGCCAAACTTGATGAGACACCGACAATTGGAAGTACAAGTAGACATGATCTTGGTTATAATGGTAATATCACTCAGTTTTTAAACAATAATAAACCTGTTGTGTTTACAAAACCTTCGTTGAACTCGAAAAGTTGAAAAATGATTCTCGAAAGAAGGATGTTTGTCATTATTGTTTCACCGAGGTCACAAACGACCAAACTGTATTAGAATGAGGCAGATAAAAGTTTTCTAAAAATGTCTTTGAAAATATTGCCACATTCGCTCAACATTCGAAACAAACAGCTTCAAAATCTTTCGTAAACTCGTTCAAAAATCTACTTAGGTGAAAAAGTCAAATACCTTGTATGTAATGTTGTCTATACATCTTTAAAAGCATGTGTTCTGGGACTATGGTATTTTGATAGTGGGTGTTCTAGACACATGACCGGTGAGAAAAGCTATCTCACTGATTATAAGGCATATGATGGTGGAAATGTTACATATGGAGGAGGTTCAAAAGGTAAAATTATTGGTATAGGTACATTGAATGTTCCTGGTTTTCCAAACTTGACAAAAGTCTTACATATTAAAGGTTTACTTGCAAATTTGATTAGTATTAGTCAATTATGTGATGATGACTTGCATGTAAAGTTTGATAAAAGTTCATGCTATGTGTTAAACAATGATGATAATTGTCTCATGGTTCGTAATAGATCTGTGGATAATTGTTATCTAATTGATTCGAATCAAGCATGCTTTAATGTTCAAACCGATGAGAGTACACTTTGGCATCAAAAGCTTGGACATGCTCATTATAGAAATATTGTCAAATTATTGAAATTTGATGCGGTTAAAGGTCTACCTAAGTTACAAATTCGTAGGTCAAATGTGTGTGGATCCTGCCAAAGTGGTAAACAAGTTAAAATATCACATGAAATGTTGACACATTGTACTACAAAATATTGCTTTGAACTTTTGCATATGGATTTAATGGGACCAATGGAGACTGAAAGCATTGGTGGTAAGAGATATTCTTTTGTCATAGTAGATGATTATTCAAGGTTTACATGGATTGAATTTCTTAAGGAAAAATCAGATGCTTTTGGAGTATTCAAAATTCTTTATAAACGTTTTAAAAATGTTTATGACACTAAGGTAAAAAGAATAAGGTCTGATCATGGTAGGGAGTTTGAGAATAGCTTATTCACTAATTTTTGTGAAGATAATATAATTCAAGAGTTTTCTTCTCCTAAAACACCTCAACAAAATGGTGTAGCCGAAAGGAAAAATAGAACACTACAAGAGATGGCTAGAGTAATGCTTTTATCCAAGAAACTTTCAAAAAGGTTTTGGGCTGATGCTTTGAATACTACTTGTCATATATCCAATAGAGTTTATTTAAGACCTAATTCTACTAAAACACCTTATGAGTTTTTGAATAACAAAAAGCCTAATAAGAAATACTTTCATGTCTTTGGTTGTGTTTGCTACATTCGAATGATAGAGACCAGCTACACAAATTTGATTCAAAAAGTAACAAGGGTTTCTTTCTTGGTTATGCTAGAAACAATAGAGCCTTTAGGATTTATAATCTTAGGGTGATCTTGTTCAAGAATCTATGAATGTTATTTTTATGATAATGCAAGTCTTGCAGATAATGTCATTGAAGAAGAGGTAACTCGATCTTATTGAGCGGATGCAAAGTTCTAATATTTCGAATCGATTGAGAATGTTGTTACGAATGTGCCCACATCTCAAGCAACATCACCTCAACATCCAGAAATTAACAGAACTATGCCTTATCCGGCTACAATACCATCTTTCAGATTCTCAAAAATCATCCACAACAACAAATCATAGGTAAACCACAATCGTGTGTACAAACAAGGAGAAAATTGAGTTTTGATGCAAGACATGTGGTAAGATCTATTTGTATGACATCTATGTGCAACAAGGTGAACTTTGAATGTTTTCATTCTCTCAATAAACCAAAAAATATTGATGAAGCAATGAAATATGAAAACTGGATTAATGCAATGCATGAGGAGTTAAATCAATTTGAAAGAAATGATGTTTGGATACTTGTGCCTAGGCCTTGATAATGTGAATGTAATTGGTACCAAATGAATTTTTAAAAACAAAACCTGATGATTCTCGTAATGTTGTAAGAAACAAAGCTAGATTAGTTGCTAAAGGTTATACACAAGTAGAAGGAATTGATTTTGATGAGAATTTTGCTCCTGTTGCTAGAATTGAGTCCATAAGACTATTACTTGTCATTGCTTGTTACATTGATATAAAACCGCATCAAATGGATGTTAAGGCCGCATTTCTAAATGAAATTCTTATGGAAGAAGCATATGTAGAACAACCTAAGGGGTTTGAGAATCATGAATTTCCTAATCATGTTTATAAACTTAATAAAGCTTTATATGGTTTGAAGCAAGCACCTAGGGCATGGTATGGTAGATTAACTGATTTTCTTGTTGAATTCGGTTTTTATAGAGGTGAAGCTGATAGGACCTTGTTTATAAAACATTCTGGATATGATATTATGATTGCTCAAATATATGTTGATGACATTGTGTTTGGTTCTACATGTGAGAAAATGCTTGAATTATTTGTGCATGAAATGACCACCACCTTTGAAATGTCGATGGTTGGAGACTTGAATTATTTTTAGGTCTTCAAATTAAACAATGCAAGGATGGAATTTTCTTTTGTCAAAATAAATATGTCAAAAATCTTGTGAAAAGGTTTGGTTTAGACAATGAAACACATGAAGACACCTATGGGATCGACACAAAAATTGGGTAAAGACAGTGTTGGCACAAATGTTAACCCAACATTGTATAGGTCGATGATTGGTAGTCCTTTATATCCTGACTTCTAGTGGGCCGGACATCATGTTTAGTGTTTGTTTATGTGCTCGTTATCAAGCTGATCCTAAAGAATCTCACATGAATTCGGTTAAGAGGATAATTAGATATGTGGCAGCACATGTGATTATGGAATATGGTATAGCAAAGACACTAATTGTTCTTTGATTGGCTATAGTGATGCAGATTGGGCGGTGACATCATGATAGAAAGAATACAAGTGGACGATTTACCACTGTTGTCAAGGTAGCCGACGTGGAGATTGACTTCCAACAAGACAAACACCTAGTGTTTACACCGCCGCAATCACCAAAAGATGCTCCAATAGATGACATCAACCGATTCGACCGACACCGTGAGCTTCACCGCTCGCTTTGAAACTGCTCGACAAAAGGCGTCGAGCTCTAGGGGACGTGGTCGAAACGTCGTTCTTACCGAACCATGGGCAAAAGGATCAATTACTCGGAGAAAGGGAAGAAACAGAACCATGATGATGGAGTTGCTTCAAAGCCGATTCAAGTGTTCGACTCTCGACTCTTCCGAAGAGGAAATGCGAGAAGCAAGCCAGAGAAGGAAACAAGCGGTCAAGCCTCTGTTCGGTGCTCGGCCCAGGGGAGTACCGAGGATTCCGAGGTGAATCAAACATTGGCGGAAATGGCAGCTCGTTTGGAAAAGAGGAGCAAAAAGCGAAATGATTCGCAGGATGTCTTTGAAGGATGTTGGCACACCAATGGACACATCATCCTCTCGATTCGAGTCCTCTTCATCGAAAGCTAGTAAGGCAAAATCGATGAGGTACATACCGATTCCTCTCTGCATATGTCTTCATCCGATTCGATGATAGTTATCATGGTGTTGATAGTGATAAATTTAGGACTTTGAGAACTCGAGTGATAATTGGGGAAAGAATAATTAAGATGGATGATTTTGTCTCTATGAATCTTATTGGATATTTGGTGACAGATCTTTAATGCATTCCCTTGATTTGCTACACATTACTTAGTTGGGTATATGAATTATATGCTAATCTGAAAGTAAGAGTTTTTGAAGTTAATTCTAAGCACTACGGGAAAGTGAAATTTAGAGGCAAGGTTATAGAGGTGACTCCAGCTATAATTAATTGTCTTAAGAACTAGTGATGATGAGGATCCACATGTGGATAATTTAGATGAAGTGATCGGCGTAATTACTGGAGGAAGGATTACCGTTTGGAGATATAGAATGAATTCCTCGGTTTAGACAAGTTTGTATAGTGTCTTGCACAAGTTAATTGTGTACAATTGACGCCTTCATCGAACACAACCACTCGACCTCGGAGCAAGTCAGTCCTAATGTACAAGATTGGCCATCTTAGGAGGTTTAATCTTGGGAAGACTATTTTTGACAATATGATGACATATTCGGGAGAATATCAAGCAAAAGACTACTACCTTATCCTAGCCTAATTCACATGTTGATTTCGGCTCAAGGATTTCAGAGAGAAAATAATGAGATTATCACTCGTTTGCACTAAGTCCTGGCAATATCTCATGTCCCGAGGACTGGACCAAGAGTTATTGATCCGCCTACGAGATCCAAATGCCCCGAAGTTGAAGTTCCTGGCGATCAACCAGCTGATGTGCCGAGAGATGTTGGCACACACGCCGCCAACATACCGCGATTCTGTACTCGTAGTTTATCCGGATCAAATTGCTATGACAGATAATTCAATTAATAATGCCAAGTGTCTCGTTAAACAATCTTGAGATGCACAAAAGTGTCAGGAAGCACTCCTTTCAACTGTCACAGGGGAGTAGGACACGATGGTGCCGCCGCTCAAGCCGCCGATGTTGCCGCTAAACCGCTGCTAGGGATGGAGATCTTTGTTGGTATGAATGCCGATGTTGATGCAACCGGAGGAGGACCAGATGCGGATATCTCTCGAGCTGGAACAAGTGCGGTTCCCGATGCTTTGAAATGGAAACCGATACCCAGAATGCCCCGGAGAATGTGCCCACAATTCCCACCAACAATGATGATGGACCCAGCAGTTCAAACATGGACGTTGATGCTGAAAAGATAGATGCAGATGGGTGGGATGATGAAGATCTCGGTGTCAGATGATGACTTGGATGATTGGGGACATTGTTGATCCTAGCGAGGGGAGCTTTCGAAGATAGAGGAACTTGAAGAAAGGGGGAGTTCGTCTAGGCGATGAAGATGCAAATATTATACTTGACACCCAATCCTCTCCTAATCTTCATTTATAAGCTTTATCTGCTTTTGTAAAGACTCAATTTATTTTCTGCTTTATGTTTATATTTTTCGAACTTATCTTATTTTTTAGGTATGTATTTGAACTTAATAGTAGTTTGATATTTAGTTAAGTTTTTTTTTTAAGTCCTTGATAATATGTTCGATTCTATTTTGTTTAAGTCTAGTATTTGTTATGTTCTTTGTTTAGGTTTCTTATAGTTTTTGTCTTAAGCTCTAATTTATTGTGTTATATGTCATTATGTCTTATTGCTCTGTTTTATACTAGTTAGTTTATTTGTTATTGTTTTATGTTAGCTCGATTTTGGTTTGTTAAGTGTTAAGTCTATGTTATGTTCGTATTTTATGTTCTAAGTGTTATTTTATGTTTAAGTGTTATTCGTTTTTGGCTAAGTAATGAGATGTCATTTACTTGATGTTTATTTACTTATCTCTATTGTGTACACATTTTGTACAATGGTACAACATCGTGTGTGTTCCAAGAGAAAGGCCGAATTGGGGGAGATTGTTGATGTTATGACGAGTGTTACTCTAATGTGCCAACATTCTGGTCACAACATCAAAATTCGTCCTTCCACTTCCACTAACCCTTAACCCACGTTTTGTCTTGATCAATGTCTTGTTTTCTTTCGGAATGAAGACTTACGACGATTACCTAAGTCATGCGTTTGAAAAGGCAAGCAAAGAGAAGTTATAAAGATCATGGGGAAGTTACATGGAAGTTACCTATTTTCAAGGGAGATGTGGAAGTTATCTTCAAGCATTAAGAGTCCAGATTTATCTATATATACACGGCTGCTATGAAGATTAAAACTTGAAGTTGAGGGAAACACAATCTAGCATAGTCTATTGACATAGATTATAGAATTTATTGTAGTTTCATACTCGATACTTCCGTTGGTGAATGTTTCACTCAACATTGGGTCTTTATTTGTATTAGTGATAGGTTAGATTGAATATTATCTAGTCACTATATATGTAGATCCATTCACGGTATGGCTTATGTTTTCACCGATTGTATCACTTAACAATTACTAGTGATAATACGCCGTTTGACAATATAGACTTATTTATAGTCTATACAAAATTTTGATATCCATCTTGCAATGTGTTTAAGACTTCCATTGTGTATTTTTGTTCATTTGTTTACGTCTCGTGTTGTTCTCGATTGTGCCAACATTCTCGCAAAAACACTTACGCACACCTTCAAGGCTTATTATTGTTTAAAAACTGAGTAATATTACCATTATAAACAAGACCATGTCTACTTGTACTTCCAATTGTTAGTGCATCATCATGTTTTGCTGTACTCTCTGAATATCTTTTGAAATTCAGTGTTGTGCCCTTGAGATGCTCTTTAAGGTTGCATATCTCCGCATCTTTCCGTGTCAATATGACCTCAAGCTTTATCACCAAATCCTTTTGATATGACTCTTTAATAGTCAAGTCCTTTAAGGCTTTCTCGAGTGGATTCCAACTCCTTTTCAAGCTTTAGATAACTGGACTTACAATCTTTGCAAACATTGTTACAAGTACCGCTTTATCTACACAAGAACTTGAGAAACAATTAACTTCTCGAACTTCCAATGTTTCCTCAAATGTTGGCACATTTGATTTGACATCAATCATCCAAGAAATCATCAAGAGTATCATCATATATTATTCTTGCAGAAAACATATTCTTCATTTTTATCGAATCATCTTCACAATCGACTCATCACTTAAGGTAGCATTGAAATTTACCCTTTTTCCCAAAAGAGTGTTGGCACATTCACTAGCATAATGACAAAAACCAGAACTTGCATCACATTAAATATTTTTCCTATATTCTGGATCATATTTGATATTATTGCCTCTATCAAATTGTCTAGGTTGATTAACATTCCTATTTTTATCGTGCAATGACGTGAACGTCGATGGATCTCTATCTTGATTCTTAATTTGCAGATTATTTTTAAGTCTATTTGCTCTCTTTTAAAAAACGCATTAAACCGCTTAGTCAAGAAAGCAATATTATCGGCATTGTCGGCACAATCATCAACAACATCTTCATCGAATCTATTTCACCAACATACGGTTGTTTATCAAAACTCGAAGATGTCTCTCCTTTGAAAACAGTAAATTTTCTTTCGTATTTCTCATTATCTCTTTGGAAAAATTCATTTCAGCACGTTTTCAAAATACTCACCAACTTATTTTGTGTAATAGTATCGGTATCTTTAGCTTCTTCAATAGCACATATCTTAGCATCAAAATGTTTAGGAACAGCTTCTTAAGATTTTATGTACTAACCTTGTATTGGATATATCATCACCAAGTGCATGAGATTTATTAGAAATCTCAGTGATCCTTTCATTGTAGGAGGATATGGTCTCATCTTCCTTCATCCTTAGATTTTCAAACTTGGTTTCAAGCATCCGTAACTTTGTCCTTCTAACACTCTCAGATCCTTCACAATGTTCTTGTAATCTCTCCCATGCATCTTTTGTAGATACACAATTAGAGATTATTTTGAACATGGAAACATCCGTAGATGTGAATATGACATTGAGTGCCTTTGAGTTGAAGCTAGCCGTGGTAACCTCATCATTTGTCCATTCTAACTCCCTCTTGATTTGAGCTTCAGTATTATCGTAGCTGGTACCGTTGCTGGAGTCCATCTGGTTAAGATACTCCTCCATGCACGTTCATCAATGGATTTGATGTACAAGCGCATCTTAGGCTTCCAAATCGCATAATTCGTTCCATCAAGAATGGTGGCCTAACAGGAGCTATCATAGGATATTCTATTGCAATAATACACACCAAACACAAGATCAAAACTCAGGATAACGAGTTCAATGGCTCGTGCCAATTGAAGGTGTGCGTAAGTATTTGACAAAATGTTGTCACGAATGTTAGCACATTCGATGAACAACACGCATTTAAAATAAATGATCAAATACACAAAGGAAGTCTTAAACATTTTGCAAGATGGATATCAAAATTTTGTATAGACTATAAATAAGTTTATACTGCCATTCGGCGAATTATCACTAAAATTGTTAAGTGATACAATCGGTGAAAACATAAGCCACACCGTGAATGGATCTACGTATATAGTGACTAGATGTTGATCATTCTAACCTATCACTAATACAAATAAAGATCCAATGTTGAGTGAAATGTCAAAACATTCACCAACGGAAGTATCGAGATAGAAACATAAAAAAAACTCACTAATCTATGCCAATAGACTATGCTAGATTGCGTTTCTCTCAACTCCAAGTTTTAATCTTCATAGCAGCCGTGTATATATAGATATCCTGACACTCTTAGTGCTTGAAGATAACTTCCACATCTCTTGAAAGTAGGTAACTTCTTTGTAACTTCCCCATGTTCTTTTCAACTCCTCACTCTTGCCTTTTCAACAAAGCATGACTTAAGGAAACCGCCATAAGTCTTCAAACCGTAAAATAAGACATTGAACAAGACATTTCGTGGGTTAAAGGTTAGTGAAAGTTGAAGGACGAATTTTGATGTTGTGACCAGAATGTTAGCACATTCTCGAGCAACACTTGTCACTAACATCAACAAGTATATCTGCTCTTTGTAATTCGGTTGCTATCTTTTCTAGTCTCGATATCATTTTTCTCAAAGCATGATTTCTAATGAAATGATGTCTTATATCTACATGCTTACGTCTAGAATGCAACACGGTGATTGTAAGTCATTGCAATAGCACTATTACTGTCACTAAAAATAGGCACGGATGATGTGAAAATGTTATAGTCTCTAAGTCGCCGACTAATCTAGAGTAGGTGATTGGAGTGAATTGATGCATGTTTTTAGGGTTTATTTGAGTGCAAAAAGTGATCAAAGTGTTGATTTTTGTGCATTAATGTGTAGAGTATCACTTATTTGCCTAAAAGTATTACTTGATGAGTATTTGATGTTTTTCATCCGTTTTCCAGGTAATTCGTGGAATTTTGCCAATTTGAGAGTATCGGTGTGCTTAGAATGAAGAGATGAACATATCGGACGAAAATGGGGGTCGGGGCCGAAGCCCCGCTCGGAAAAAGTGCCCTAGTCTCGAGCTGCAGTCGAGGACCAAGAGCCTCGAGTCCAGTGGTGGTGCCGAGGGAAAATATTTGAAAAGGCAGCTGCCTCGACTCGAGGGAGGAGCCTCGAATCGAGGGATGGGCGAAAACAGGATCCTCGAGTCGAGGGCCGAGCCTCGACTCGAGGCAGAGTAAAACTTGCAAAAGCGTGGATGTGACTCTTGAACCTCGACTCGAGGGCCTCAAGCTCGAGTCGAGGGACCCTAAAAATCAAAAATTTCTGATTTAAGTCCATTGGAAGCAAAAAACAGAGGATGCACTCATCCTAGCAAGCTTTAGAGCGATTAGTAGCGGTTTTGGGGGCGATTTCTTAGCCCCAAGCCAATTTCCCATTGTAGGTAGTGTAGAAGGTAGATTTAGATTTATATTTAGATTTTAATTGATGTTGATTAGATTAGCTCAAGTTTAGCATTTGATCTAGTTGTTGGAACCACCGATCACGACTCTATGAAATTATCGATTCGGGATCGCAGTCACATAAACGCAGGTGGATAGAATTATACCTTTGTTCACCGTAATAGGTGAAGACGAACCAGTTCTAAGGTCGAATCTGCGGTCGAAGGATGAGCCTCGAACCTCACGGTCTTACGCCGTATTCCTATCCCTTTCCCTTGGACGCCGAGTGGTCGACGATCCTCCAAGGAATCGTAATCCGCCTCTCTCTAATCTCACGTTTTTTCACACTCGGGAGGCTCGATGTTAGGGTTTATTTATAGGCTACAACAGGGACCCTAAGGAGGAATTAGGGTTGGGCCTCCCGATGGGCCTAAATATCCTCGTGTTCAATCCGAACACTTTACTTAAGCCCATCAATTATAACTCACCCACTAAAGAGTTATAATTGAATTACCGTCCTAATCTCGTATAATAATATGGGCTCCTTTATTATGTGTACGTTTATTTCCCGTGTTTAAGATATCGAATGTCCATAAATTAATTAAATTACGACAACTTAATTAATTTATATCTAATTCCAAGAGTAGTACCACTCATCTTTATTATTATGTCGGATTAAATCCACCATAGGTTTACATAATAATCTTTATGAGCTCCTCAAGGGGACATTATCATCCTAAATAATTAGGACACGGATTCCTTCTATAATCAACAGACACCATATAAACAATGTTGTCTCCCAATTCACCGAGCCTAGTGATTTAATAAATCTCACCCATTGGCAAATCAAAGAAACATACATTGAGTACACGTGCCCATTATTATATAGGGATTAAGAAGACGTACATCCATAACAACAGAGGTCTTGTTCTTTTATATAGTCGGTACAAATTGAACAACCTCATATGGTCCCGCTCAATACATACAAAATGTACTAGTGTAACTTTATAGTCAAGATAGACTAATACCAAATTACACTACAACCGTTCCAATGGTTTGTCCAAATCCATCTTGGTTGTGAGCTATTATTTATAATCTATAAGGAATTGATAGCATAATCTTCTGTGTGACACCACACACCATGTTATCTACAGTATAGATTAACCCGGACAAAATAATGATATATATAACAATCATAAACAATAAGTATTTTGATCATAATGAATCTCATATAAAAATGATGTTCATACTAAAAAGATGTTCATACAAAAGCTAGGCTTATAGTATACATCCTAACACTAGTTATTTCATTCAATTCAAGCTTGTATTTCATTTGAAGATTGGTGTTGAAGACTCAAGCATTCTTATTATTGTTGATTGAAGTCAATTGGTGATGTTTTTCCTCTATTCTCTTTTAAATTTCTTAATTGTTGTGATTTGTTTTGTGTTTGTTCAATTCTATCTTCTTCCCATGGATTTTGCCCTTGGCACCATGGGCTAACTCTCTTGTGCTTGGGTTAATTGAAATTGATGATGATTTGATTGACTATGCTATGATTGTAGATGATTGGAGATCCATTGATTAGTTTGCTTCCTAATTGTGATTCTTAATTGTGCTTCATGTAAAATTGTCTCTTTAGATTAATGGTTGATCACCCTAGCAATAGGCGAGAGTTGAGCTAACGTGATTAGGTGTTAATCGGGTTACAATTTTGCATGATTGTATGAATTGGAGACTTCTATATTGAGAGATGGGAAGGACTAAGAATACTCACATTAGGCATTGTGATTTTAATGTAGTGATTAATTTCATGATGGTTTTATGCTTTCTATCTTAGTTGACTTGCAATTTGATTCAATTGTAGCTTGTTAATTGATGATTCCTTGATGGATGTTAGCCCTACCACCTCTATTCCACCATTTATTGTTGTTTTTGTTCTCGCATCATAAGTGTTCGATCATTTGCTTGCTTATTGTTAATTTGTATTTTGCAAGTGTTTTGTAGTGTTAGTGCCAAACCGTTTTGCAACAATAGTCATTGAGAACTTGTATTTCTAGGGCCTCATGTGCATACTTTTTCCCTTGGGTTCGATATTTGTTGATTGGTCTTAATACTACTCCCGATTACTACTCCAATCGGTAGCTGAGAGCAACAACTTCCAGCTGCCATGTTTTCCATTTTAGTCTTGATTTTGTATGTTTTGATGATGTTTCTAAAACCTATGTGCAATAGGACCAGCTGAACCTATTAGTCGGTGATGGTCTAGATGGGTTAGATTCTTTGTTAAGGTAACCTTGCTAGGATCTGTCCAAAAGACTTAATGAAGCTTGAGAACCGAAGACTAAAGAGCAGAAGACATGAAGGCGTAAGACTTGATACTAGAAGGTTCAGGGAATGCAGACAGACTAAAAGACTATAAAGGTTGCTATCAAGAAGACCCGAAAGGTTTCTTGTACCTAAAGAAGTTACCTTTGATAGGCTAGAAGACTTGAAGATTACTCGAAAAAGAGATAGAAGCAATCAACAAAGATTAAGTAGTCAAGAAGATTTTGATGAGAAGATAGCAAGGTTGGGAAGCTTGCTAAAGTGAACATAGAAGACTTAGTCGGTTCAAGATCCATCAAGCATATCAATTAAGAAGTCAAATATCTGCCGATCTCACGATGAGAAGATCGAATGCAAGAGTCAATCTATTAAGGGATAATTGATTGGAATCAAACAACCAATTATTTAAGTTAAACAAATCTTCTCAACGGCTACTTACCATCTTTATGAAGACCTAATTATCAATCAGCCTAACGGCTAGTTGATTTCAGGAAACTATAAATCGTAATGAAGGGTTTCGAATCGACACGAACTTATGCGTGAGAAACTACGAGAAATTCTATCATTCACTGCAAATCTGTAGGAACCACCAGATTACGGACTCAATATGATTATCGATTCGGGATCACATGTATGAAACAAGCAGCGGAAAAGGAATCATACCTATTCACCTTAATAGGTGAAGACGAACCAGCTTCTAAGGTCGAACTGCCGATCAAGGATGAACCACGAACCTCACGATCTTTTGCCATATACCTATCCCTTTCCCTTGGACGTCGTGTGGGTGACAATCTTCCAAGGGAGCCAAAATCTGCCTCCTCTTTTTTACATTTTTTTCACGCGTATGTGAGGCTCAAGTAAGGTTTATTTATAGGCTACAACAGGACCCTAAGGAGGAATTAGAGTTGGGCCTCCCGATGGGCCTAGGCGTCCCGTGTTCACTCCGAACACTCCACTTAAGTCAATCAATTATAACTCGATCCACTAAAGAGTTATAATTGAACTACCATTCTAATCCCATATTACAATATGGGCTCCTTTATTATATGTACGTTTATTTTCCCATGTTTAAGATATCGAATTTCCATAAATTAAATAAGTTACTCGACAACTTCATTAATTTCCATCTAATTCCAATAGTAGTACCACTCATCTTTATTATCATGTTGAATTAAATCCACCTGCATAGGTTTACATGATAATCTTTATGAGCTCCTCAAGGGGACATCATCATCCTAAATAATTAGGACACGGATTCCTTCTATAATCAACATCACACCATATAAACAGTGCTATCTTCCAATTCACCGAGCCTATTGATTTAATAAATCTCACCCATTGGAAAATTAAAAACAAACACCGAGTACACGTGCCGTTATTATATAGGTATTAAGAAGACGTACATCCATAATAATAGAGGTCTTGTTCTTTTGTATAGTCAGTACAAATTGAACAACCTCATATGGTCCCGCTCAATACATACAAAATGTACTAGTGTAACTTTATAGTCAAGATAGACTAATACCAAATTACACCATAACCGCTTCAATGGTTTGTCCAAATCCATCTTGGTTGTGAGCTATTTTTTATAATCTATAAGGGAGATAGCATGATCTTCGTGTGACACCACACACCATATTATCTACGGTATAGACTAATCTGGACAAAAACAATAATATATGTAACAATCATAAAAGGCAAGTAATTTGATCATAATGAATCTCATATCAAAAGATGTTCATACAAAAGCTAGGCTTATAGTATACATCCTACCAAATACACGCATATTCATTCAAACCATGGATCAAGCACACATTAAATCTCAAGAATTTGATTCTCGTTTAAAGAACTGTAAATCACCTTCATTATCTCGAGTATGAGAGAAGGCTGATCACTTTATAGATCTAAGAGTTAGAATAAACTCAAGGATCACCATTTGTATCAAGGGCAGAACTTGTAAAATCTCTTGTGGTCAAATCCTCAAGGTGATAGAGGGAACAAGACCGAAAGATTTGGTGGATAGTAAGGCCTCTCGTGGATCGGGGAGAGTGGATGTAGGATCATTATATCCGAACCACTATAAAAATCTCTCGTGTCTTTTATAAGCTTTCGCATACATATTCTTAATCGCTCATTCATCATCGTTTTAATAAACTTGCACTAAACTTACTAAATATTTATTTAGAAGGTTTTTGTTTAAAAGGTTTTTCAAATACACTCACGAGATTAGCTTCCGCACCATCGAAGACTTTGACTTCTCGAAGTTTCTTGAGCACACTTAGCACACTTTGAGTTCCTATCTCAAGAAGACTTGCAAAGTCTTCTAACCTCACACTCAGCTCACGAAAAGTTGTAAAAGTTTTTGAGTGTGGAAAAATCTATTCCACCCCCTTCTAGACTTTGCACCTCCTTGCACATCTCGTCCCGGGGACCAACAAGTGGTATCGGAGCGGTGGTTCAACCGACCACCGGCTTTGGTTACCAATATAGTCTTTGAGGAAAGACTGTTGTGGTCACCCGAACTCATTACATTAATTGCATAGTTGTTAGATTGCTAAAATGAGTTCTCATAAGAGCAATAAAGCCGTAAAGCTACCAAAGTTCTCTATAGAAGACTATGACTACCGGATGTTACGTATGGAGAATCACCTTGGTGCGATACATGATAGGATGCTTGAAATTCTTGAAGATGGACCTATTAAGTTCTACGGGATCCGGTGAGTTCGAAGTAGTGAAACTAAAACCTCCACTCGTTAGAAAACCGAAAAGAAAAGAAGCAAGTTATCAAATGAGGAAAGGAAGTTATTTAATCTCGATCAAGTTACTCGCACAAAGATCATAGAAACCTTGCCTAGAGAGCTTACTAAAAGTTAAAACGTGCAACTCGCTAAGGAAATGTGGGAAACACCGGAACTTATGTGCGGAGGATCGTAACAAATTAAAGAAAACTAGTTGCGATCGATTCTTTATTCATTTGATACTCACAAGATGAAGCCGGATGAAACAATAGATCAACTAGACTTGAGGTTGGACGAATATAATCAACAAAGCAAGTTCTCTAGGCAAATCATACACCGAGAAGGAAATAAATAACAAAATTCTTTGCTCTTTGACTAGCAAGTGGAGAGTAAAGATCTTTGTGATCAAAGATACCAAAGATCTCAAATGAATAAGCCATCATGATTTATTCTCTCATCTAAAAGCTCATGACTACGATCCAAACAAGAAGAAGATGAGGATTAAGGAAATTCAAACTCTATAAGTAAAGAGGTTGCCTTCAAAGTTGCTCCTATTACATCTAGAAAAGAACCCGGTGGGAGAAGACTTAAGTACGAAAGAAGAAATGACACTCTTAACCAGGCATTTTGACAAGATGAACTCAAAGTTTGGAAAATATAGAAGACATTGGAAGAATACTAAAGTGACGGGTTTCAAACCCGACAAACTCCGACACAAAGTCCTCTATTATCTCGATGAGAAGATCTAATGACTATAAGGATAAAAGAAGACTCAAAACTCCGAGAGAAGAAGAGAAGGAAGTCCTAGAAGAAGAGATTTTTCACCTAGACGAGATTCCAGGTCCCGTAAGATCTTCATGAGATGATAGTTGCTATAAATGTCATAAACCTGGACATTTCAAATCGACTGTCTGTAACTAACTAGTAGAGAAAGAGAGGAAAAGAGACTTAAGAGGAAAATAAAGTTTGCTTATAAGAGAGCTTTACTAGTCGGAGATGAATACTCTACATTAAGTGATTCAACGTCTTCATCGACTTCTCTTGAACAATGATTTATGTCTCATGGCTATAGGTGATATGGTACTTTCGACTCTTGTTCTTCGCTTCTCGCACTTCTCTAGCGAAGAGTTTGACCATAACTTTGTTGATAAGCTAATGGGAGATCTCAAAACTATAAATACTTATAATCGTGTGGAAAAGGAAAACACTAGCTTAAGGGCTGAAATTAATCTACTTACCCAAGAGACTACCGGCAAGTTATCCGAGACACCAGCAGACCTTGAACAAATGACTTCTAAAGAGTTAAATACTCTTCAAAAGAAGTGTACTGAACAAGATCAACTGGTAGAAAGATTGCTTGCCGAGAATCTTGAGAAGACAGATCACTTGAAAATCCTACAAGCAAAGTTTGATGAACTTTTCCATCAACATGAGCGGATAAAATTGAGTGAGGAACGTTTAAGTTTTAGATTGGATCAATCAACAAAGCTTCACATGCTATTCAAACTATGGTTGATTCATCTCAAACACCTAACGTAAAGAAGGGAATTGATTTTTCTTTTACCCAATCCTCACAGTTCAAACAAGTGTACGAGAAAAGTACAAATGTTAAGGGTAATGATCTAGTAGGAGAGGGTTCCGCACCTAAACCTATTGATAAGGGTAAGAAGGTTCGACACGGTGAATCGGTCGAATGGGAAGAAGAGTAGTCATACTAAACAACCCAAACAATCGATGAGGTATCAAAGAAGGGGGAACCCCAACCTAAGAAATCTCAAGAAGGTCGTAAAAGTAGACATCACCAAACCATCTCTCGTGGAGACAGTCTCACCAAGACTACACAACTTAAGCAGACTTCAAAGTTTGCTAAATGATCTACTAAGCCTTCTCGTGCCTGTAAAATATGAATCTTTTGATGGCTCAAGTAGAACGTATCCTTATCATCGAAACCAAGAACCATTGCACTACAACCGATCACTTCATCCAGAGGACCTCGTAAAGGTCATAAGTCTTCCGGAAGAAACACGGCTAACACCCATATTCATACATCCAAGAAGGCACCAAAGGATGAAATTGTCTATGTTGATATGTATGAAAGAAGGATAAGATCTTATGAACTTGTTGATAAGAAGGATCTATTCCCGTGGATTCCTAAAAGATGCTCTAACCCACAAGGACCCAATTCTAAAGGGTACCTAAAACTTAACTAAACGTGCAGGATATCGTTGGATTAGAGAAAAGTTGTCTGGGTACATCGATAGTAGATGTTCGAGGCATATGACCGGAGATAAGCGGCTCATGAGCTCGATGCGCATACAAGATTATCCACGGGTAGTGTTTGGTGACAATAACTTTTGTATAACCAGAGGAGTTGGAACTTTACACATTGGTGATGTACGAGTTGAAGCAGCTTTTATATGTAGAAGGGTTGAAGCACAACTCGCTATCTCGTATCCCAATTTTGCAATAAGGGATATTCGGTTAAGTTTTCAAGCTCTTCTTGTGTTGTTTCTTATGGTCTAGATGATCGTATGCTTTTGACTGGCCTAAGAAAGGGCAATGTATACGTTGCAAAATTTCAGGATTGTCCTAGCAACACTTGTCTTGTAGCAAAGAGCACTCAAGCATAATGGGTAATGACACAAGAGACTAAGTCACCAAAATTTCAAGACACTAAACAAAATAGCAAGAAAGTGTCTTGTAGAAGGGTTGCCAAATGAATTATTTTCAAAAGATCAAACTTGTGACTCATGCCGAAAGGAAAGCAAACTAGAGCATCGCTCAAAAAGTGACATCCATAACTTCGAGCGTAACTTTACAATTACTTCACATGGACTTGTTCGGACCAGCTTACTCCCATAAGTTTCAGGAAGGAAATATACATTAGTGGGTGTAGATGACTACTCAAGATTTACTTGGGTAATATTCTTATCCAAGAAGAATGAGACCATTTCAAAGTTACGAGCTGAAAAGAGTACAAAATGAAAAGGGAGAAATCAAGTTGTAAGAATTAGAAATGACAAAGGGACAGAGTTTCTAAACACGCATATAGCAAACGACTGCAAGGAACATGGGATTCAACATGAAACGTCTGCGGCTCGTACCCCCATAACAAAATGGAGTGACAGAAAGACGAAATAGAACACTCAAAGAAGCTGCCGAATAATGCTAGTAGAGTTTAATGTTCCACAAAGGTTTTGGGCGTAAGCCATCAATACGACTTGCTACACTCAAAATCAAAGTTTGCTAAATAAAGATCATGGAAAGACACCCTATGAATTATGGAAAGGTAGAATCTCTCGTGTTTCTTTCTTTCGTGTCTTTGGGTGTAGGTGTTTCATTCATGACAATGGGAAATCCAAATTAAAAACCTTTGATGCCAAGGTTCTTTGATGGAATATTCTTTGGATATTCTAGCACAAGCAAGGCTTATCATGTTTTTAATAGGAAATCCCTTGTGGTGGAAGAAACACCTCACATGGTATTTAACGAATCTTCTATTGAGTCTAAGGCAGACATGGGGAGTCTTTAGCGTAAGGATTGAAGAATGTAGAAATTAAAGATAGAACAAAATATGTCAAGGTTCATCTACCTATTCTGAATTCGACTCGAAGATGATCACGAGGTTCAAATCCTTCTAGGAAAGATAATATAATCCCTACTACCGATGAAGAAACTTCTCTAAGAGAACATGCTCAAGAAGCTCAAATGTCCGGGTGAAACGTCTCCCAAAACACCAATTATTGGAGTATCAAATCTAGGGGGAACATCAAGATAATTCATCTAAAAACTCAAGTAGAGTTAGGTTCTTCTAGAGAAATTCAAAGACGAAACTGGATGATCGATCATTCCAGTGGACATAATCATAGGAAATCCTAATGATGGAGTAAGGACAAGGAGAAGGATGAATTTGGATGGATTACTTAGCTGTTATGTTTCACTACAAGAGCCAAAATCTGTAGAAGAAGCCCTCTTGGATAGGATAAAGGTTATGCAAGAAGAGTTGAATCGATTCGTTAGATAAGAAGTTTGGGTATTAGTAGATAGACCAAGACATCGAAGGTTATTGGAACAAAATGGGTATTCAAGAACAACAAAAATGAGAAAGACGAAGTAACTAGGAACAAAGTAAGGCTAGTCGCGCAAGGTTACTCATAGTCCAAAGGTATTGATTACGATGAAACCTTCGCTACCGTAGCAAGACTAGAAGCTATTAGATTGTTTCTAGCATATGCCGCACATATGAAGTTTAAAGTATATCAAATGAACGTCAAATCGGCATTCCCGAAAAGAATTTTAATGTAAGTGGTTTACATTGAACAACCTCCAGGATTTGTTTAAGGAAACATGGTATATCGTCTAAAGAAAGCTTTATATGAATCAAGCAAGCTCCATGAGCGTGGTATGATACTTTATCACAATTTCTTCTTGATCATGGATTCAGAAAGGCGGAATAGAAAGAACACTTTTCGAATTGAAGAAGATCAATCTTACTAGTTCAAATTTATGTGGACGATATAATCTTCGGATCTCCAAATAAGAAGCTTTGTGAGAAATTCAGTAAATTAATGCAAAGCAAGTTCGAAATGTCTATGATGGGAGAAATGAATTATTTTCTTGATTTACAAGTGAAGCAAACTTCTAAAGGTATCTTCATCAATCAAGCGAAGTATACCAAGAATATGTTAGAAAAGTTTGGAATGCAGTCCAGCAAGGATGCGAAGATTCCAATGATGACTAACTACAAGATGGATCCGGATGAAATTGGTGAAAGTGTCGATCGGACAACCTACAGAGGCTTAATTGGTTACTTGTTATATCTAAAAGCCAGCAGACCATACATATCATTCGCCGTAGGGGTATGCACAAGGTTCCGTGCTAATCCAAAGAAAAGTCACATGGAGGTAGCTAAGAAGATCTTAAAATACCTAAAGGGAATAGCAAACTTAGGTCTTTGGTACCTGCTGATGACAATTTGGAACTAAGTGGTTATTTAGATTCGACTATGGTGGATGTAGAATTGATCGAAAATCAACTACCGGTACATGTCGCTTTCTAGGAAGTGAGTTGATCTCGTGGTTTTCAAAGAAGCAAACTTCGCTTGCTACTTCAACCACGTAAGCAGTACATAGCTCCCGGAAGCCGCCGCTCACGCTACTTTGGATAAATCAACAACCGAGAGACTATCACATAGAAGCTAAAGAAATTCCAATCTTTTGTGATCAGAATACCAATAGCAATTACTCAAAATCCAAGACTTCATACCAGCTGCAAACATGTGGATATTAGGCATCATTTTATTCGAGATCACGTTGAGAGAAAGAATATTCGAATGGAAAAGATTCATACTGATTGTCGGAGAGCGTACATTCTTACTATACCACTAGCGAAGCAAGGTTCGGAGAATTGTCGGTTGAGCTTGGTCTATTGGACCTGGAGAAAGCGTGTCATAATGAAAACATTGAATGGCTCTAGAAGACTATATCCTTCACTGTTTCATTATTCAAGCTTTCTATGTGCATATTTCCTTGCTTTACTATTTTCTCGCAGTGCGTAAAACTTATGAAGAAAGCTCAAGTCTTCTATAAAAAGACAAACTCAACATTAGAAAGGTTCCAAACCCGCTTAGAAAGGTTGCAAAGCTTGCTTAGCAAGGTTATCAACCTTCTTTGCTACGATCTCTACGACACATCTACGTGGTATCACCGACTACAAAGTTAGGCAGACAGATATGTCTTTTTCTTTCTCTCTCTCTTGTTTTTGACAGCGTTTTGATTTAAAATATTCTATATTATTTTCTTGATAAATATTTCGGAATATTTTATTTCTTAAAATCATCCTTAGCGCATGGACTTATCTTTTAAATGTCAAATCAAATCTTAATTATGCGAAAATTAAGGATTCACAATTTTTATGATATTTTATTTATTATTTCGTGGATCTGAAAAATCTTGAAACTTAGAAAATTTTCTTTTCGCATCCATGAGCCGAGGTCACGCACTTTTCGGAATTCAAACTGTTGCATCCATAATCGCTCGATCCGATCATGCAACATGTCAATCAACGGTTACCTTTTATTTCGCAAATTTAAAATTAGTGGTTTTCATCCTCATTACATATGAATACTTCATCGTCTTCATTATTCTCTCTCACACTATTTTCTAAAACCTCTTTAAGAAAATTTCTCTTGCATTATCCTTTGCATTCTTTCTATCCTAACTTTCAAATGGCACCAAAACAATCATCTTCTTCAAGAAATCTGAGGCAAGAGCAAGGCTATGGATGCTCTAGCTTTGTCTCGAGAAAATGAGGAGTGAACTCTCTGTGGACTTCTATACAAATCAACAACAAGAAGCGACGAAGATTTTGACATTGCCGTCTGATAGAGGCCTGGCCCAATCGCTATGCTCATTCCGGGGAACGCAGAACTCCCGATGCATATGCTGTTCAATTCTTGATAAGGGCAAAATTTTGGAATAATGGTCCGACTACGAAGGTTCACGGACACTTTCTCGACAATTACAAGGAATGATATTCATACTCATTTGGGTCTTTCTCTTCACGGTATCGACCCGTAAACGTACATGTGGGACAATCATCTTGCTACTTTTCGTTCTCTCGTAAAGACAACTTGTCGTCACTTTGTTACCGATTTGAAGAAGGGCTACCTTAGGCGGAAATACTGATTGTAGTTTGACATCATGGTAAAAGTAAATTTTGGGGAGCGACAGAGTATGGATTCGCAGAGTCGAGAAGATTGCGTGCACTAAAGGCGATTGTGGATGGTGGTTAGATCGGAAGAAGTTTTGATGAGTTAAAAAGGATCAACTCGGATGAATGTACCAACTTCGAAGAACAATGAGGTGAAGAGGCGTAAGTAGTCCTGAGACAAGTCATCTGCAGGAGACAACTATAAAGAGCTCGACGAGGTCAAGACAAGCCGAGTAGAATAAGAAAGGCAAGTCTTCACCAAGTCACCGCAGACGACTAAGGGCAAGATCACCAAGATAAGAGCGGTTATCAAGATTAAGTTTGTTAAGCGGTTTTAGTTTGTTACAACCAACTAACAAACTAACTATCTTTCAAGGCTTATAAATAGGTTTAGGCATAACTTTATCTTCATTAGAATACACAACGAATTCATTCTCGCACTTCACTTTGATAATTCACAAGTTTTCCGTAAAGTTCACTCACGTTTTCAAAGAAATTTTTCATAAATTCTAAGTGTTTATAGAAAACTTCTATGTACATCTTCAACACACTTCTTGCACCGTAAAGTTAGATTTTCCGAGAAAAGTTTAGGAGTTTGAAGATAGTTTTAAGATCAGAAGATCATTGTAAAGTTGTAAGTTGTACATTGTAAAGTAAGTAAGTAAGTAGTGGAAGAGACCCTTCTTCAAGTTGAAGAAGGAGAGTGGATGTAGGATCGCTTAGATCCGAACCACTATAAATCGTCTTGTTCTTTATTGATTTCATTTTCTTATCTGTTTTTATTCAAATTCAACTTTTAATCAATGTTCGATTTCGCATTACAATCGAGACTTGTTATCGGTTGCTTTTGATCCGCTTAAAGTTGAGTTTAACAATAGACCAAATCTTTAGCACTTCACAAAAATCGTATGATAAGACAGTCTTGGTTATGATAAGAATAATAAATCAGGTGTTCAAAACCAAGAAAATTTGTGAAGGCATCTGAAACTTCAAAAGAAATTAAGATTGGTCCTCGAAACCACTTAGTTAGATAAGGACCGCATCTCTCAATCGAAAACCAAAATTCAGTTGAGGACTCCATATCGTACTAAGAGGGTTCCAAGAACTAAGATAAGAAGAAATTCTTATTACGCTTCTTTTGATGGGAGAAGTAGATGTTATCCCTTCTTTCCTAAGTTCAAGAAAGTCTCTAAATCTAAATACAATAAACTATCATTTAAATGTGATGTGTTTGTAGACAGATCAAATCTGATTTATTATTGAACAATGCGATGTTTGTTTGGTTACCCAAAGTGATTTTTGACCTTCAAGGACCCAAGATCACTAGGGTACCTCATACTTGATCTGCTTTTACGAGATTCACAGGGGACTATCACTTAAGGAGGAGATTCTAGCTTCAATTTGGTACATAGACGGTGGATGTTCACAAAGATATGACTTGTAACAAGAAGCTATTGTCAAACTTCCAGAATATTGATGGCCCTAGAGTTCTTTTTGGAGACAACAATTGTGGACAAACTAAGGGAGTTGGTACCTTGATAATAAGGGATGTCCAGGTATCTAAGGTGTATTTTGTAGATGGTTTAAAGCATAATCTGTTATCTAGTTTCTCAACTCGTGACAAAGGCTTTCTAGTAAAATTTTCTAAAGATAAGTGTGATATCTTAGATAGCTCCTCGGACAAGGTACTTCTAATCGGCTTCATACATGGCAATGTCTATGTGGCTAACCGTAATGATTGCCCCAAAGATACATGTATGGTAGCTAAGGGTGGAGATGACCTCACCGCTATGGCACAAGAGGCTTAGTCATCCGAACTTCAAGACTCTTAGTAAGCTAGCAAGAAAGAATATTGTTGAAGGATTACCTGAAAAATTATACTCAATTAATCAAGTGTGATGCATGTCAAAAGGTAAATAGCCCAGGACACTCATTTAAAAGTATTAACACATCCTCATCTGAAATAGTTTTACAACTCCTTCATCTTGATCTGTTTGGACTGTTTCGCCTCTCGGCTTTAGTGGAAGGAAATATACTCTTGTTGTTGTTGATGATTTTTCTAGATATACTTGGGTCATATTTCTTTTCAAGAAGAATGAGATAGTGAACAAGATCCCTAACTGCTCTGCATGCATTCAAAATGAGAAAGGTGTTAATATTGTTAAGATTAGGAGTGATAAGGGCACCTTGAATTTTTAAATTCTTGTTTATCTAACTTTTTAAATGAGAGTGGCATAGTTAATGAGACCTCATCACCAGAACACCACCAACAAAACGGAGTAGTTGAAAGAAGGAATAGAACACTCAAAGAAGCAAAGAGCATGCTAGCCGAATATGAAACCCTTCACAGTTCGGGCCGAGGCCATCAATACCGCTGCTATACCTGCAACAGTGCTTGCCGCTTAAAAGTAAGGGTAAGACTCCCTATGAGATTTGGAAGGGTAAGGTTCCAAGGAATCTCATATTTTTGGGCTTTTGATTGTAAATGCTTCATCTATAACAATGAGAAGTCTAAGTCGAGGACCTTTGACGCAAAGGCACTGATGGAATATTCTTGGGATATTCCAACACTTCCAAAGCTTTGAGTTTTCAACAAGGCAACTCTTTGTGTGGAAGAAACTCCTCATGTGGTTTTTATGAAATGCATTCTTTTGAGATAAAGTGAATCAGATTACAAATGATCTAGATAAAATTGAACTAACCAAGACTAAACATAGAACATTCTATCTCGCCTAGTCTTGATTCGCATTCGATGAAGAAGAATCCCCATCCGAAAATCAGAAGGCAACCCCTCTCCGCACTCCATCCGAGGAGACACCCTTGACATTAGCCGATCACTAGGGTCAGCAGATGAAGAGGGAACGTCTGCTCGGGCAGAGTCGGATGAGTTTCAGCCGAGTCTCAAGATGAGGATCCTTCTACTCAAATAGGCAAGAGGATGAGAAGTTATCATCTAACCGATCGGATCATTGGGGACCCATCTAGTAGTGTGAAGACACGAACAATGCTGGATTCTCAAAGTCTGCTCGGCCGTTATGTATCACTTCTCGAACCTAAGTCCATTGAGGAGGCTCTATCGATCCAAATCGATAATAGCCATGCAGAAGAACTGCATCAATTTGAAAGACAAAATGTTTGGGAATTAGTGGAAAGACCCTTACATAGAAAGATTATAGACACCAAATGGGTGTTTAAGAATAAAACAGATGAAAACAACATTATTTTTCGTAATAAGGTATGATTGGTAGCTCAAGGTTATTCACAAATCAAGGGATAGACTATGATGAAACATATGCTCCAGTTGCGATTAGAAGCAATAAGGTTCTTTTTAGCATTTGTCTTATAAATCTTTCAAAGTCTTTTAGATGGATGTCAAATTGTAAGATAGATCGGACTTTGTTTAGAAAGGAAATAGATGGTAACATCTTGTTGGTTCAAATTTATGTAGATGATATTATTTTTGGTTCACCTAATCGACTTTGTGTGAAGAATTCAGTGTTCTCATGAAAAACGGTTTGAAATGTCTATGATGGGTGAATTGACATATTTTCTAGGCTTGCAGATTAAGCGAGGCAGAGTAAGGGTATTTTCATACATCGACTAAATATGCTAAGGACCTCATAGATAAATTTGGGATGACTACTAGTAGGGAAGTTAAAATACCTATGGCAACTATTTCTCTATGGATTCGGATGAGCAGAGGATACCCACAGATGGAACGGAGTATCGTGGACTGATTGGATCCCTTCTCTATCTCATTTCAAGTAGGCCGACATAGCCTTTGCAGTTGGGGTATGTGCAAGATTCCAATCTAATCCCAAGAAAACTCATCTGAGATCGCTAAGAAAATCCTTAAATATCTCAAAGGGACTTTGCAAGTTGGGTTATGGTACCCAATGATGACAACTTCGAAATGACAGATATTCGATTCAGATTTTGGAGGATGTAAGATTGATAGGAAATCCACCTCTGGAACTTGTCAATTCTCGAGGCAACAAATTAATTTCTTGGTTATCAAAGAAACAGACATTAGTTGCCATCTCCACAATCAAGCCGAATACATGGCACCGGTAGTTGTTGCTCTCAACTCCTCTGGATTAGTCGGCAGCCTTAGAGACTATAATATTCAAACATCATTTGTTCCTATTTACCGTGATAGTAATAGTGCAATAGCCATGACATACAACTCGTTTCGCATTCTAGGTGTAAACATATAGACATCGACATCATTTCATTAGAGATCATGTAGAAAAGAATGATACTAGGATAGAGAAGATAGCCACGAGAATCTCGTAGAGAGCACCTTCTTACAAAACCATTAGCCGAGTCTAGATTTAAAGAACTCGTGTTTAGAATTAGGATTACTTGATGCATCTTTAGCTGATTTTTTATTACTTTTGTTTGCATTTATTATTTTTTTCCTTCTTTCTTTCTTTTCTTTAAATACTTGTCTAGAAAGAATTGTCGTACTAGATATGTATCAAAGGACAATCGTAGTTGATATCATTGATCTCCTTTTGAGGAATCAAGAATCAAAGTTTAGTCATATTGACCCTATCTCGACTTGATGATTACTTATCCGACATTAGGCGAATCAGACAAGGACACAATAGTCGATTGATTTCCTCAAATAGATGACTATTGCATCCTATCTCGACTTACCTCGGTTACTAATGGTTTCCTTAAGTCTTTGTATTTGCGAAACCAGTTACATATCAGATTGTTAGATCGTATAGAATCTACTCATCTTCTACAAACCTTCTCATCCTGCTCACCCTCCTTAGTGTCCTCATAAAATTTGTTTTCAAACATACTCTCAAAAATGTTCTTTAAAAATTATTTAGATGAACTGTTCTTGGAAAACTCATCTCGAGTCTGCTTTGTTTAAAATAAAATGGTGTTTTAACTTGTCTTAAATCGTGATAAAAAGAAAATAAAACTAGCCGCTTTTTTGAAAAACCCAAACGAGGTCTTTTCTCGTAAAACTTCAAAACCTTGACTGCTTTAGGAAACCCTTATGCAAAGAAAAGTAAACCTAGGCCGACGTCAGTATACTTACTTCTCTCGCATAAAGTAACCCTACTACAACCAAATCAACAGCCTACAAAGTTACTTTTTACGCATTTCAAACTCAAGTTATCTACACGCTGAATCCCAATCGCTTATCCCGATTTTAACCGTTGATTCAAAGACAAGAATCATTTCAAATAAACTACTCGTATTAAAACCCTCTTTCCAAACAGTTTCTCTTTCCAAATTTCCCACCTATAAATACATCTTCTTCTTCATTTAAACGTTTTCACTTTCGAAAAATTACTTAAATCTCTCGCCAAATTTTCAATCTTCCTAAAACTCTTTCAAAATTTTATGAGCCATTCTCAAAAACTACTCGTAATAACCGCAACAATGGTGGACATCAATAAAGATACGTTCAACAAGAAAATTAAGTCGAAATGTATGTCGACTTCGACACTACCACCGATGAAGAATCAAAACAGTTCGAGATTACTCGGAACGATTTGGATTGGGAATATTTTGTTTGAAAAAGTCAGAATCGAACAAGACGTTGGATATGCGAGGAGTGGAGTTTTATGTAAACGGTGATTACGAAAATGGCGTTTTCAAGACAAATGTTTAAGGTGAAGAACTGGTGGTGACGACGGCGAAGGTATTCGTAATCTTCAAAACTAGTAATGAAGGCATTAATCCCCTTACATACAAAACAACTGATTGGGTAGAATCATTTTGAGATGATTGCACGGAAATCAATGAAGGACCGCGATTGGAGTTGAAGAAGAATATGCTCCGTCGGAAGTATCGTCGCGCCATGACGACATCGACAAAAGCTATTCTTGGGGAGCAGTAACTCCCATGATGGGGTGACGAGACCCACCAATCGCCGAGAGCCATCTAAGATGGGGTCCAAGTCAATCTGGCCGAGATGTCGCTAAACCATTTTGAGAAAGAGAGGAAACGGCTGGAACCGGTGAATGGTGAATGGTGAGTGGCGCGAAGGTTTCATCGTAGTCAATACCTTTGGACTATGAGTAACCTTGCGCGACTAGCCTTACTTTGTTCCTAGTTACTTCGTCTTTCTCATTTTTGTTGTTCTTGAATACCCATTTTGTTCCAATAACCTTCGATGTCTTGGTCTATCTACTAATACCCAAACTACTTGTCTAACGAACTGATTCAACTCTTCTTGCATAACCTTTATCCTATCCAAGAGGGCTTCTTCTACGCTTTTTGGCTCTTGTAGTGAAACATAACAGCTAAATAATCCATCCAAATTCATCTTTCTCCTTGTCCTTACTCCATCATTAGGATTTCCTATGATTATGTCCCCTGGAATGATCAGTCATCCAGTTTCGTCTTTGAATTTCTCTAGAAGTACCTAACTCTTCTTAAGTTTTTTTAGATGAATTATCTTCGATGTTCCCCTAGATTTGATACTCCAATAATTGGTGTTTTGGGAGACGTTTCACCAGCATTTGAGCTTCTTCAGATGTTCTCTTAGAGAAGTTTCTTCATCGGTAGTAGGGATTATATTATCTTTCCTAGAAGGATTTGAACCCCGCCGATCATCTTCTCGAGTCGAATTCAGAATAGGTAGATGAACCTTAACATATTTTGTTCTATCTTTAATTTCTACATTCTTCAATCCTTCTCGCTAAAGACTCCCCATGTCCCGCCTTAGACTCAATAGAAGATTTGTTAAATACCACGTGAGGTGTTTCTTCCACCACAAGGGATTTCCTATTAAAAACATGATAAGCCTTGCTTGTGCTAGAATATCCAAAGAATATTTCATCAAAGAACCTTGGCATCAAAGGTTTTTAATTTGGATTTCCCATTGTCATGAATGAAATACCTACACCCAAAGACACGAAAGAAAGAAACACGAGAGATTCTACCTTTCCATAATTCATAAGGTGTCTTTCCATGATCTTTATTTAGCAAACTTTGATTTTGAGTGTAGCAAGTCAGTATTGATGGCTTCGCCCAAAATCTTTGTGGAACATTAAACTCTACTAGCATTATTCGGCAGCTTCTTTGAGTGTTCTATTTCGTCTTTTCTGTCACTCCATTTTGTTATGGGGGTACGAGCCGCAGACGTTTCATGTAGAATCCCATGTTCCTTGCAGTCGTTTGCTATATGCGTGTTTAGAAATTATGTTCCTTTGTCATTTCTAATTCTTACAACAGCTTTCTCCCTTTTCATTTTGTACTCTTTTCAAAGCTCGGGTAACTTTGAAATGGTCTCATTCTTCTTGGATAAGAATATTACCCAAGTAAATCTTGAGTAGTCATCTACACCCACTAATGTATATTTCCTTCCGCTGAAACTTATGGGAGTAATCTGGTCCGAACAAGTCCATGTGAAGTAATTGTAAAGTTCTCGATCGAAGTTATGGATGTCACTTTTTGAACGATGCTCTAGTTTGCTTTCCTTTACGGCATGAGTCACAAGTTTGATCTTTTGAAAATAATTCATTTGGCAACCCTTCTACAAGACACTTTCTTGCTATTTTGTTTAGTGTCTTGAAATTTTGGTGACTTAGTCTCTTGTGTCATTACCACTAGCCGCTTGAGTGCTCTTTGCTACAAGACAAGTGTTGCTAGGACAATCCCGAAATTTTGCAACGTATACATTGTCCTTTCTTAGGCCACCAAAAGCATCCGATCATCTAGACCATAAGAAACAACACAAGAAGAGCTTGAAAACTTAACCGAATATCCCTTATTGCAAAATTGGGATACAGATAGCGAGGTTGTGCTTCAACCCTTCTACATATAAAACTGCTTCAACTCGTACATCACCAATGTGTAAAGTTCCAACTCCTCTGGTTATACAAAAGTTATTGTCACCAAACACTACCCGTGGATAATCTTGTATGCGCATCGAGCTCATGAGCCGCTTATCTCCGGTCATATGCCTCGAACATCTTCTATCGATGTACCAAACAGCCTTTTCTCTAATCCACGATATCCCGCACGTTTAGTTAAGTTTTAGGTACCCTTTAGAATTGGGTCCTTGTGGGTTAGAGCATCTTTTAGGAATCCACAGAATAGATCCTTCTTATCAACAAGTTCATAAGATCTTATCCTTCTTTCATACATATCAACATAGATAATTTCATCCTTTGGTGACTTCTTGGATGTATGAATATGGGAGTTAGCTGTGTTTCTTCTAGAAGACTTGTGACCTTTCCGAGGTCCTCTGGATGAAGTGATCGGTTGTAGTGCAATGGTTCTTGGTTTCGATGATAAGGATACGTTCTACTTGAGCCATCAAAAGATTCATATTTTACAGCACGAGAAGGCTTAGTAGATCATTTAGCAAACTTTGAAGTCTGCTTAGGTTGTGTATTCTTCACCGAGACTGCCTCCACAGAGATGGTTTCAGCTGATGTCTACTTTTCTCGACCTTACCGAGATTTCTTAAGTTGGGGTTCCCCTTCTTTTGATACCTCATCAGCTTGTTTGGGTTGTTTAGTATGACTACTCTTCTTCCCATTCGACCGATTCGCTGTGTCGCAACCTTCTTACCCTTATCAATAGGTTTAGGTCCGAACCCTCTCCTACCGTATCATTACCCTTAACATTTGTACTTTTCTCGGGTACACTTGTTTGAACTCGTGAGGATTGGGTAAAGGAAACATCAATTCCCTTCTTTACGTTAGGTGTTTGAGGTGAATCAACCATAGTTTGAATAGCATGTGAAGCTTTGTTCGAGTTGATCCAATCTAAAACTTAAACGTTCCTCACTCAATTTTATCCGCTCATGTTGATGGAAAAGTTCATCAAACTTTGCTTGTAGGATTTTCAACCGATCTGTCTTCTCAAGATTCTCAACAAGCAATCTTTCTACCAGCTTGATCTTGTTCAAGACACTTCTTTTGAAGAGTATTTAACTCTTTAGAAGTCATCTGCTCAAGGTCTCAGGGTGTCTTAGATAACTTGCCGATAGTCTCTTGGGTAAGTAGATTAATTTCAGCCCTTGAGCTAGTGTTTTCCTTTTCCACACGCTATAAGTATTTATAGCAGTTTTGAGATCTCCCATTAGCTTATCAACAAAGTTATGGTCAAACTCTTCTGCTAGAGAAGTGCGAGAAGCATTTAAGAACAAGAGTCGAAAGTACCACATCACCAATAGCCATGAGACATAAATCATTGTTCAAGAGAAGTCTGATGAAGACGTTGAATCACTTAATGTAGAGTATTCATCTCCGACTAGTAAAGCTCTCTTATAAGCAAACTTTATTTTCCTCTTAAGTCTCTTTTCCTCTCTTTCTCTACTAGTTAGTTACTCGGACAAATGTAGAGAAATGTCCAGGTTTATGACATGTATAGCAACTATCATCTCATGAAGATCATCTGGGACTGGAATCTCGTCTAGGTGAAAAATCTCTTCTTCTTCTAGGACTTCCTTCTCTTCTTCTCTCGGGAGTTTTGAGTCTTCTTTTATCCTTATAGTCATTAGATCTTCGCCGAGATAGTAGAGGACTTTGTGTCGGAGTTTGAAACTGTCATTTTAGTATTCTTCCAATGTCTTCTATATTTCCCAAACTTTGAGTTCATCTTGTCAAAATTCCTGGTTAAGAGTGTCATTTCTTCTTTCGTACTTAAGTCTTCTCCCACCGGTTCTTTTCTAGATGTAATAGGAGCAACTTTGAAGGCAACCTCTTTACTTATAGAGTTTGAATTTCCTTCATCCTCATCTTCTTCTTATTTGAACGTAGTCATGAGCTTTTAGATGAGAGAATAAATCATGATGGGTTATTCTGTTGAGATCTTTGGTATCTTTGATCACAATGATCTTTACTCTCCACTTGCTAGTCAAAGATCAAAGAATTTTGTTATTTATTTCCTTCTCGGTGTATGACTTGCCTAGAGAAATTGCTTTGTTGATTATATTCACAACCTCAAGTCTAGTTGATCTATTGTTTCATCTGGCTTCATCTTGAGAGTATCAAATGAATAAAGAATCGTCTGCAACTAGTTTTCTTTAATTTGTTACGATCCTCCGCATATAAGTGCCAGTTGTTTCCTACATTTCCTTAGCAGAGTTGCACGTTTTCACTTTTTAGTAAGCTCTCTAGTCAAAGGTTCTATGATCTTTGTGCGAGTAACTTGATCGAGATTAAATAACTTCCTTTCCTCATTTGATAACTTGCTACTTTTCTTTTCGCTTTCTAACGAGTGGAGGTTTTAGTTTCACTACTTCTAGAACTCACTGGATCCCAAAGAGAACTTAATAGGTCCATCTTCAAGAATTTCAAGCATCCTATCATGTATCGCACCAAGGTGATTCTCCATGCGAACATCCAAGAGTCATAGTGTTCTATAGAGAACTTTGGTAGCTTTACGCTTTATTGCTCTTATGAGAACTCATTTTAGCAATCTAACAACTATGCAATTAATGTAATGAGTTCAGTGACCACAACAGTCTTTCCTCAAAGACTATATTGGTAACCAAAGCCGGTGGTCGGTTGAACCACCGCTCCGATACCACTTGTTGGTCCCGGACGAGATGTGCAAGGAGGTGCAAAGTCAAGAAGGGGGTGGAATAGATTTTTCCACACTCAAAAACTTTTACAACTTTTCGTGAGTGAGTGTGAGGTTAGAAGACTTTGCAAGTCTTCTTCGAGATAGGAAATCGAGTGTGCTAAGTGTGATCAACAAACTTCGAGAAGTCAAAGTCTTCTCGATGGTGCGGAAGCTAATCTCGTGAGTGTATTTGAAAAACCTTTTAAACAAAAAACCTTCTAAATAAATATTTAGCAAGTTTAGTGCAAGTTTATTAAAACGATGATGAATGAGCAGTTAAGAATATGTATGCGAAAGCTTATAAAAGACACAGAGATTTTTATAGTGGTTCGGATATAATGATCCTACATCCACTCTCCCGATCCACAGAGGCCTTACTATCCACCAAATCTTTCGGTCTTTTTCCCTCTATAACCTTGAGGATTTGACCACAAGAGATTTTACAAGTTCCTGCCCTTGATACAAATGGTGATCCTTGAGTTTATTCTAACTCTTATACTCGAGATAATGAAGGTGATTTACGCTTCTTTAAACCGTAATCAAATTCTTCGATTTAATGTGTGCTTGATCCATGGTTTGAATGAATATGCGTGTATTTGGTAGGATGTATACTATAAGCCTAGCTTTTGTATGAACATCTTTTTGATATGAGATTCATTATGATCAAATTACTTGCCTTTTATGATTGTTACATATATTATTGTTTTTGTCCGCATTAGTCTATACCGTAGATAATATGGTGTGTGGTGTCACACGAAGATCATGCTATCAGTTCTCAAGCTTCATTAAGTCTTTTGGACTAATAGGTTCAGCTGGTCCTATTACACATAGGTTTTAGAAACATCATCAAAACATACAAAATCAAGACTAACATGAAAACATGGCACTGGAAGTTGTTGCTCTCACCATCGATTGGAGTAGTAATCGGGAAGTAGTATTAAGACCAATCAACAAATATCGAACCCAAGGGAAAAAGTATGCACATGAGGCCCTAGAAATACAAGTTCTCAATGACTATTGTTGCAAAACGGTTTGACACTAACACTACAAAACACTTGCAAAATACAAATTAACAATAAGCAAGCAAATGATCGAACACTTATGATGCGAGAACAAAAACAACAATAAATGGTGGAATAGAGGTGGTAGGGCTAACATCCATCAAGGAATCATCAATTAACAAGCTACAATTGAATCAAATTGCAAATCAACTAAGATAGAAAGCATAAAACCATCATGAAATTAATCACTACATTAAAATCACAATGCCTAATGTGAGTATTCTTAGTCCTTCCCATCTCTCAATGTAGAAGTCTCCAATTCATACAATTATGCAAAATTGTAACCCGATTAACACCTAATCACGTTAGCTCAACTCTCGCCTATTGCTAGGGTGATCAACCATTAATCTAAAGAGACAATTTTACATGAAGCATGAAGGTGTGTGTACGTGTTTTGCAGAATGTTGTCACGAATGTTGGCACATTCGAAGAGCAACATGCATAAATAAATAATCAAATGTACAAATGGAAGTCTTAAACACGTTGCAAGATGGATATCAAAATTTTGTATAGACTATGAATAAGTCTATACTTTGCCAAACAATAATTATCACTAATAATTGTTAAGGGATACAATCGGTGAAAACATAAGCTACACCGTGAATGGATCTACATATATAGTGACTAGATAATATTCAATCTAACCTATCACTAATACAAATAATGACCCAATGTTGAGTGAAATGTTGGAACATATTCCAACGGAAGTATCGAGTATGAAACGAACAATAAACTCTATAATCTATGCCAATAGACTATGCTAGATTGTGTTTCCCTCAACTTCAAGTTTTAATCTTCATAAGCGGCGTGTATTTATAGAATTCTGACACTCTTAGTGCTTGAAGATAACTTCCACATCTCCCTTGAAAATAGGTAACTTCTATGTAACTTCCCCATGATCTTTATAACTTCTCTTGCTTGCCTCTTTCAACCGCATGACTTCGGTAATCGCCGTAAGTCTTCAATCCTGAAAGAACAAGTCAATGAACAAGACAAAACGTGGGTTAAGGGTTAGTGAAAGTGGAAGGACGAATTCGATGTTGTGACCAGAATGTTGGCACATTCGAGTAACACTCATCATAACATCAACAATCTCCCCAATTCGGCCTTTCTACCGGAACACACCCGATGTTGCAACAAAATGCGTAATGTGTACTCAATAGAGATAAGTAAATTAATATCAAGTAAATGACATATTTTTACTTAGCCAAAACGAATAAAAATAATAAACACTTAACATCATAAGAACTTATACTATGAACAAAACATAGACTAAACAAAATCAGAGCTAACATAAAACAATATAAAATCAGTAGCAATAAAACAAAGACAAAATACTAGACTTAACAAAACTTAAATCGTAGCACCTTAACTAAGAAAACATTAATCGTAATATGAAAAAAACATATGACAAAAATACGAACATAAATAAGACTTTAAATGTAACTAAAAACACAACATAAAAACGAAGACATAAACATACATACACAAACTCATACTAAATAAGTTCGTAAATTCAAAAGCATAGGTATCAACACACAAACCTATACTACTATAAGTTTATAGAAATTAAACACATAAAATTGAAATTAAAATGAGTCTATTACAAGAATAAGAAAAAGCTTGTAAATGAAGATTAGGAGAGGATTGGGCTGATAATAAATAACAGTTGCATGTTCTAGAGTCTCGCACGAAATCCCCTTTCTTCAAGCTTCCTTATTCTTGAATGCTCTCCCTTAGTCGAATCACCGATGGCCCCAATCATCTAGATCATCATACAAAGACACCGAGGTCATCATCTTCCTAGCCTACCGCCTCGATCCTCTCGGCATCCACGTCCATGTTTGAACCGCTGGGTCCATCGGCAGTGTTGGTCGGGTTTATCGGCACATCATCCGGCACATTTTGTGTTTCTGTTTCCATTCCAAAGATCGGGAGCCGCACTTGTTCCAGCTCCAGATATATCAGATCTCTGGTCCTCCTCCGGTAACACCAACATCAGCATTTGCACCTCCGGCATCTCCATCACCGAGCAGCAGGAGTCTGCTCAACAAAGAACATCGCCAGCAGTTGAGCAAGAACAGCAGTCCTACTCCCCGTGATGATGAAAGTAACTTCACCCATATTCGCTTTCTGCATCTCAAGGTTGGTTAGCATACATTTCAAATTAGAAATTGAATTATCTGCCATTGAAATTTGATCTTGAAGGAACCGAGGTTGGAGTTACGGAATGTTGGCGATGTTTGTGCCAACATTTTTCGGCACATCGAATGTACCTGCTCAGCAGTGCTTCGTTCTGCTCATTTGGATCTCTCGTTTGGAAGGTCAATCACCCTTGGACCAGTTCTCGTAACATGAGAAATTCCCAAACTCGGTGCAAATGAGCTGATAATTTCATTTCTTTCTCTTTGAAATCCTTGAGCGTAAATTAACATATGAATCAAACCGTGGTATGGCAAAGCAACCCTTTGCTCGACACTCTCCCCGAATATGTCATCATATTGTCAAAGATTGTTTTCCCAAGATTAATCTCCCTCGGATGTCCAATCTTGTACATTAAAATAGTCTGCTCACCGGTCAAAGTGGTTGTGTTTGAAGAAGACAGCCAATTATACACAATTAACTTGTGAAGAACACTGTAAAGGCTTGTTAAGACCGAGGAATTCATCCTATATCTCCATACATTAACTCTTTCCCCAGTGATCACCTTTATGACCTCATCCAAATCATCCACTTGAGGATCATCACCATCCCTAGTTTTCAAGACCTCATTAATAACAAATGAGTTATCACAATAACCTTTCCCTTAAACTTCACTTTTCCAAAGTGCCTTGAATTAACTTCTTAAACTCGACTTTTAAATTTGAATAAAACTCATAAATCCAATCCACAATATAAGGAGTAGCAAATTGTAGAGAGTGCATTAAGGATCTATCACGGATATCCAATTAAATTCATACACACAAAATCATCCATTTTAATAATCCTTTCCCCAACAATCAATCTAGTCCTCAATGTTCTAAACTTATCACTATCAATGCCATGATAAGAATCATCGAGAATCAAGACGAAGATATACGCAGAGAGGAGTCAAGTATGTACCTCAAAGAACATTTTCCTTACAGTGTTCGATTCTGGGGATTCGGACTCGAGAATGATGTGGCCAAGGGTGTGTCAACATCGTCTGGCACATCCTCGTTACTTTTTGCTTCTTTTTCCGCTTTTCCAAGCTAGCAGCCATTTCGAGCCAATGTTTGATCCATTTCAGAATCCTCGCACTCCCCTAGGGCTAAGCACCGGAACATCGGCTTCTTCACTAGCCACTTTCTCTGGATTCGCCTCTTCCATTTCATCGCCAGAGGATTCGCAGTCGAATACCGGATAGGTTTTGAAGCAACACCATCATCATGCTTCGCTTTTTCCCGCCAGAGTAATCAACTCGACGACCCATTGTCCTATAAGAGCGTCGTTTCGACCTTGTCCCCTTGAGCTCGTTGCCTTTTGCCGAGCAGATTGAAAATGGGCGGTGAGCTCTCTCGGTGTCCGTAGAATCAAGCATCTTCTTCCATTGGAGTATCTTGGGCAGACCGTAGGAGAAAAGACCAGTGTCTATAATCGTCAAAGTTTACCTCTCGATCACCAACATTGACAATCTGGGTAAATTGTCAATTTGGCAAGATTCTTGAAAGCGTGGACGATTTGATCGGTTGTGGCTTCCTCGGCAAGGTCAACCGACATAGGGTAGGTTTCAATGACGGGTTGTTCTTGAGTGCATCGCTATTTGGATTTTGTGGCGTTTCGCCCAAAATCGGATTCTCAGAGGATTTAATAGCAGGGTTTTGGATTTCGTAACGAATATCATAGGCCGGGAGAGGAACATCAACCGAGCCAACCCTAATTGAAGAGGGTGATGTTGGGTTAGAAGGGCCAACATTTTCCGAAACATTTTCAGCGGCCATTGAAGCTAAGAGTCGAAGGTTTCGAGAAGAGGATGATGTTGCAGAGAGGTTGAGTGTTACGAATGTGAAGGTGAAGAGCCCTTTCCATCAGCCATGATAATTAATAATATGCACACACTATTCAAATTATATTAATAAAATAATCAATTTGAATTACAATAATAAAGGCTGATTATTAGCTAATACGAGTAAGTGCAACAATTAATACCTTCAAACACTTGTATCAAATTCGAAAACAAAGATTAATTTGTAGAGCACACCTGAATATTAATGACCTTAAATAGGGAAAAGAAAGAACGTAGAAGTTGTGTCCACATCGGTGTTGAGAAGAAGGATTTAATCACATCCCTAAGAAATAGGGCATTACCGATAGTGTGGAAGTTATAAAAGAAACATGCAAATAACCGCTTAATAAGATAAAATAACGTGCACAATAAATTAAATTAACTAATATTGCTGGGAACAATTTAAAATAAATAATTCATTTATAGAATAATATTCGTAAATTATCAAACTCATAGAGGTAAATATACATACAAGAACCGAGAATGTTATTCGCACAATGTCGGCACACACACTTCTCAACACGGTTTTTACATGATATAATATCATTTGTGTTGCACTATCTTTTGTTTTTCTCACATTTAATCACATTGATCCATTTTTCCGTAAGAGATCATCGTAGTTGTCAGCTCCGTGTCCCATAATTACTCAATGGATTGTGATTATATTGATGCATTCAAGTCACCTTTGAAAAGAGATCATCGTAGTAGTCAACTCCGTGTCCCATAGTTACTTAGTGACATCGCATCTAATTGTGAGTTAATTACATTGCATTTAAGAGAAGTGTGTCCAGGACAAAATTTATTAATCACATGTTCTAATACTATTTACACAAGAGAGCTCGAAAACACTAAATATTACAATACTTAGAAAAATTTAAATAAAATGTTCTAGTGTTGCTTCAAAATATTGGCACATTTGTCACAACACACAAAGAATACTTGAGATCTAATTTGTGCATAAACCTAGAGATTTTCTAAGAGAAGAAAACCTCTCATTATCAAGGGCTTTAGTAAAAATGTCTGCAATTTGCTTCTCGGTTGAAATGTATTCCAACTTTACAACTTCTTTTTCTACAAGGTCCCTAATGAAGTGGTGCCTTATACTTATATGCTTAGTTAACGAATGTTGCACAGGGTTCTTGGATATATTAATTGCACTTGTATTGTCACAATAAACAGTAAGAGTATTGCTCTCCAAACCGTAATCATCGAACATCTTTTAAGCCATAGAAGTTGAGTACAACACTTTCCCGTGGCAATGTATTCTCGATTCAGCCATAGATATGGACACACAATTTTGTTTTCGGCTATGCCATGAAACAAGATTGTTACCCATGTAGAAACATCCTCCACTTGTACTCTTTCTATCATCACTATCACACCGCCCAATCTGCATCACTATAGCCAATCAAAGAACAATTAGTATCTTTGCTATACCATATTCCATAATCACATGTGCCTCGCCACATATCGAATTATTCTCTTAACCGAATTCATATGAGATTCTTTAGGATCAGCTTGATAACGTGCACATAAACAAACACTAAACATGATGTCTGGCCTACTAGAAGTCGATACAAAAGACTACCAATCATCGACCTATACAATGTTGGGTCAACATTTGTGCCAACACTGTCTTTACACAACTTTTGTGTCGATCCCATAGGTGTCTTCATGTGTTTAGCATTGTCTAAACCAAACCTTTTCACAAGATTTTTGGCATATTTACTTTGACAAAAGAAAATACCATCTTTGCATTGTTTAATCTAAAGACCTAAAAAGTAATTTAAGTCTCCAACCATTGACATTTCAAAGGTAGAGGTCATTTCATGCACAAATAATTCAAGCATTTTCTCACATGTAGAACCAAATACAATGTCATCAACATATATTTGAGCAATCATAATATCATTTCCAGAATGTTTTATAAACAAAGTTCTATCAGCTTCACCTCTATAGAAACCAAATTCAACAAGAAAATCGATTAATCTACCATACCATGCCCTAGGTGCTTGCTTTAAACCATATAAGGCTTTCTTAAGTTTATAAACATGATTAGGAAATTCATGATTCTCAAACCCCTTTGGTTGTAATACATAAGCTTCTTCCATAAGAATTCCATTTAGAAATTAGGCCTTGACATCCATTTGATGCAATTTTATATCTATGTAACATGCAATAGCAAGTAATAGTCTTATAGATTCAGTTCTAGCAATGGAGCAAATATCTCATCAAAATCAATTTCTTCTACTTGTGTATAGCCTTGAGCAACTAATCTAGCTTTGTTTCTAATAACATTACCAGATTCATCGGCTTTGTTCTTGAAGATCCATTTTGTACCAATTACATTTACATCATCGCCTAGGTACTAGCATCCATACATCATTCCTATCAAATTGGTTCAACTCCTCATGCATTGCATTGATCCAGCTTTCATATTTCATAGCTTCATCAACATTTTTAGGTTCATTGAGAGAATGAAAACATTCAAAGTTCACCTTATTTCACATATAAGTCATACAAATTGATCTTACCACATGCCTTGCGTCAAAACTTAATTTCCTCCTTGTTTGTACACCTGATTGAGGCTTACCTATGATCTGTTGTTGTGGATGATTTTTGAGAATTCTAGAAGATGGTACAGTAGCAGGATAAGACATAGTTCTGTTAGTTTCTCGGAAGTTGAGGCGATGTTGCTTCGGATGTGGGCACATTTGTAGCAACATTTTCAACCGGCTCGAAATTTCAGAACTTTGCATCTGCTCAATAAGATCGAGACACATCTTCTTCAATAGTATTATCTCGCAAGACTTGCATTATCATCAAAAACAATATTCATAGACTCTTGAACAGATATCGGTCCTAAGATTATAAATTCTAAAAGCTCTCTTGTTTCTAGAATAACCAAGAAAGAAACCACTTATCACTTTTTGAATCAAATTTATGAAGTTGGTCTCTATCATTCAGAATGTAGCAAACACATCCAAAGACATGAAAGTATTTCAGATTAGGCTTTTTTCATTCAAAAATTCATAAGGTGTCTTTGTGGAATTAGGTCTAAGATAAACTCTATTTGAAATATGACAGCAAGATTCAAAGCTTCAGCCCAAAACCTTTTTGAAAGTTTCTTGGATAAAAGCATTACTCTAGCTATCTCTTGTAGAGTTCTATTTTTCCTTTCGGCTACACCATTTTGTTGAGGTATTTTAGGAGAAGAGAATTCTTGTATTATGCCTTTATCTTCACAAAATTTAGTGAATAAACTGTTCTCAAACTCCCTACCATGATCGGACCTTATTCTCTTTATCTTAGTGTTATACACATTCTTAAACCTTTTATAAAGAATTTTGAATACATCAAAAGCATCCGATTTCTCTTTAAGAAACTCAATCCATGTAAACCTTGAATAATCATCTACTATGACAAAAGAATATATCTTTCCACCAATGCTTTCACTCCATTGGTCCCATTAAATCCATATGCAAAAGTTCAAAGCAATGTTTCGTAGTACATTGTGTCAACATTTCATGTGACATTTTGACTTGCTTACCACTTTGACATGATCCACATACATTTGACATGCGTATTTGTAACTTAGGCAGACCTTTAACATCAAATTTTAACAATTTGATTATGTTTCTATAATGAGCATGTCCAAGTTTTTGATGCCAAAGTAAACTTTCATTAGTTTGAGCATTAAAGCATGCTTGATTTGAATCGATCAAATAGCAATTATCAACCGATCTATTACCAACCATAAGACATTTATCATCACTGTTTAACACATAACATGAACTTTTGTCAAACTTCACATGCAAGTCATCATCACATAATTGACTAATACTAATCAAATTTGCAAGTAAACCTTTAACATGTAAGACTTTTGTCAAGTTAGGAAAACCAGGAACATTCGGTGTACCTATCCCAATGATTTTACCTTTTGAACCTCCTCCGTAAGTAACATTTCCTCCATCATAAATCTTATAATCGGTGAGATAACTTTGCTCACCAGTCATGTGTCTAGAACACCCACTATCAAAATACCATAGTCCCGGAACACATGCTTTTAAAGATGTATAGACAACATTACATACGGTATGTGACTTTTTCACCCAAGTAGATTTTTGAACAGATTTTTGAAATGATTTTTGAACAGTCTGCTTTGAATGTTGAGGAGAATGTGGCAATATTTTCAACGACATTTTAGAAAATTTCTTGTCCTGTCTCATCCTTAAACAATTTGGTCTCTTATGTCCTTCAAGAAACAATAATGACAAACATCCTTCTTTTCAAAATTATTTTTCAGTTTTTCAGGTTCAATAGAAGGTTTTATAAATACAACGAGTTCGTTATTGTTTAAAAACTAAGTGATATTACCATTATAACCAAGTTCATGTTTACTTGTACTTCCAATTGTCAGTGCCTCATCAAGTTTAGCTGAACTTTACGAATATCTTTTGAAATTCAGTGTTGTGCCTTTGAGCTGCTCCTTGAGATTACATATCTCCAGATCTTTTCTTGTCAATAAGACGTCAAATCTTATTACCAACTCCTTTTGGTATGACTCTTCAATAGTTATGTCCTTCAAGGCTTTTTGAGTGGATTCCAACTCCTTTTCAAGCTTTAGATAATTGGACTTACAATCTTTGCAAACAATATTAGAAGTACTGCTTCATCTACACAAGAACTTGAGAAACAATTAAATTACGGAACCTCCAATGTTTCCTCAAATGTTGGCACATTTGACTCAACATCAAATCATCCAAGAAATCATCAAGCGTATCATCATACAAAATTCTTGCGAGAAAAGAAAACTCCTCATTTTTATCGAATCTTCTTCACAATCGACTCATCACTTAAGGTAGCATTGAAATTTACCCTCTTTCTCAAAAGAGTGTTGACACATTCATTAGCATAATGACCAAAACCAGAACATGCATCACATTTAACATTTTTCCTATATTCTGGATCATATTTGATCTTGTTACCTCTATCAAATTGCCTAGGTTGATTAACATTCCGATTTCTATCGTGCAATTGACGTGAACTACCAGTCTGTTCTCTCTCTTGATTCTTAATTTGCAAATTATTTCTAAGTCTATTTGCTCTCTTTTTCAAAAAGAATTAAACTGCTTAGTTAAGAAAGCAATGTTTTCAGCATTGTCGGCACAATCGTCACCAAAGATCTTCATCAGAATCTATTTCAAGAACAAACGCTTGTTTATCAACACATAAAGAAGTCTCTCCTTTGAAAACAGAAATTTTCCTTTCAGATTTCTCACTATCTCTTTGGGAAAAATTCATTTAAATGCGTTTTCAAAATACTAATCAATTCATTTTGAGTTATAGCATCGGTATTCTTGGCTTCCTCAATAGCACATATCTTAGCATCAAAAGCGTTTAGGAACAGTTCTTAAGATTTTATGTACTAACCTTGTATTGGATATGGCTTCACCAAGTGCTTGAGATTCATTGGAAATCTCAAATCCTCTCATTGTAAGATGATATGGTCTCATCTTCCTTCATCCTTAGATTTTCGAACTTGGTTCCAAGCATCCTCAACTTCGTCCTTCTTACACTCTCGGATCCTTCACAATGTTCTTGTAATCTCTCCCATGCATCTTTTGCAAATACACAATTAGAAATTATTTTGAACATGGATACATCCGTAGAGGTAAATAAGGCATTGAGTGCCTTCGAATTGAAGCTGGCCGTTGTCACCTCATCATTTGTCCATTCTAGCTCCTTTTGATTTGAGCTTCGATGTTGTCATCGGTTGGAACAATCGGTGGAGTCCATCCAGTCAATATACTCCTCCATGCACGTTCATCAACGGACTTAATGTACATGGGCATCTTAGGCTTCCAAATTGCATAATTTGTACCATCTAGAATGGGTGGCCTAATTGGAGCTGTCATAGGATAATCCATTGCAATAAATCACACCAAACACGGGATCTAAACTCGGGATAACTTGCAGTTTTATGGCTCACAGTGCCAATTGAAGGTGTGTGTACGTGTTTTGCAGAATGTTGTCACGAATGTTGGCACATTCGAAGAGCAACACAGACAAATAAATAATCTGAAATGTACAAGCGGAAGTCTTAAACACGTTGCAAGATGGATATCAAAATTTTGTATAGACTATGAATAAGTCTATCTTGCCAAACGGCGAATTATCACTAATAATTGTTAAGGGATACAATCGGTGAAAACATAAGCTACACCGTGAATGGATCTACGTATATAGTGACTAGATAATATTCAATCTAACCTATCACTAATACAAATAATGACCCAATGTTGAGTGAAATGTTGAAACATTCACCAACGGAAGTATCGAGTATGAAACAAACAATAAACTCTATAATATATGCCAATAGACTATGCTAGATTGTGTTTCCCTCAACTTCAAGTTTTAATCTTCATAAGCGGCGTGTATTTATAGAATTACTGGACACTCTTAGTGCTTGGAGATAACTTCCACATCTCCCTTGAAAATAGGTAACTTCTATGTAACTTCCCCATGATCTTTATAACTTCTCTTGCTCGCCTCTTTCAACCGCATGACTTCGGTAATCGCCATAAGTCTTCAATCCTGAAAGAACAAGTCAATGAACAAGACAAAACGTGGGTTAAGGGTTAGTGAAAGTGGAAGGACGAATTCGATGTTGTGACCAGAATGTTGGCACATTACGAGTAACACTCGTCATAACATCAACAAAGCACAATTAAGAATCACAATTAGGAAGCAAACTAATCAATGGATCTCCAATCATCTACAATCATAGCATAGTCAATCAAATCATCATCAATTTCAATTAACCCAAGCACAAGAGAGTTAGCCCATGGTGCCAAGGGCAAAATCCATGGGAAGAAGATAGAATTGAACAAACACAAAACAAATCACAACAATTAAGAAATTTAAAAGAGAAGAGAGGAAAAACATCACCAATTGACTTCAATCAACAATAATAGGAATGCTTGAGTCTTCAACACCAATCTTAAAATTAAATACAAGCTTGAATTGAATGAAATAACTAGATCAAATTCTAAACTTGAGCTAATCTAATCAACATCAATTAAAATCTAAATATAAATCTAAATCTACCTTCTACACTACCTACAATGGGAAATTGGCTTGGGCCTAAGAAATCGCCCCAAAACCGCTACTAATCGCTCTAAACTGCTAGGATGAGTGCATCTTCTATTTTGCTTCCAATGGACTTAAATCAGAAATTTTTATTTTTGGGGTCCCTCGACTCGAGCTTGAGGCCCTCGAGTCGAGGTTCAAGAGTCGCATCCACGCTTTTGCAAGTTTTACTCTGCCTCGAGTCGAGGCTCAACCCTCGACTCGAGGATCCTGTTTTCGCCCATCCCTCGATTCGAGGCTCCTCCCTCGAGTCGAGGCAGCTACCTTTTTCAAATATTTTCCCTCCAGCACCCACTGGACTCAAGGCTCTTGGTCCTCGAGCAGAGCTCGAGACTAGGGCACTTTTTCCGAGCGAGGCTTCGGCCCCGACCCCCATTTTCGTCCGATATGTTCATCTCTTTATTCTAAGCACACCGATACTCTCAAATTGGCAAAATTCCACCGAATTACCTCGGAAAACGGATGAAAAACATCAAATACTCATCAAGTAATACTTTTTAGGCAAATAAGTGATACTCTACACATTAATGCACAAAAATCAACACTTTGATCACTTTTTGCACTCAAATAAACCCTAAAAACATGCATCAATTCACTCCAATCAGCTACTCTAGATTAGTCACAGCTTAGAGACTATAACATTTTCACATCATCTGCCTATTTTTAGTGACGATAATAGTGCTATTGCAATGACTTACAATCTGTGTTGCATTCTAGACGTAAGCATGTAGATATAAGACATCATTTCATTAGAAATCATGCTGAGAAAAATGATATCGAGACTAGAAAAGATAGCAACCGAATTACAAAGAGCGAGATATACTTGTTGATGTTAGTGACAAGTGTTGCTCGAATGTGCTAACATTCTGGTCACAACATCAAAATTCGTCCTTCAACTTTCACTAACCTTTAACCCACGAAATGTCTTGTTCAATGTCTTATTTTTACAGTTTGAAGACTTATGGCGGTTTCCTTAAGTCATCTTTGTTGAAAAGGCAAGAGTGAGGAGTTGAAAAGAACATGGGGAAGTTACAAAGAAGTTACCTACTTTCAAGAGAGATGTGGAAGTTATCTTCAAGCACTAAGAGTGTCCAATATCTATATATACACGGCTGCTATGAAGATTAAAACTTGGAGTTGAGAGAAACACAATCTAGCATAGTCTATTGGCATAGATTAGTGAGTTTATTTTATGTTTCTATCTCGATACTTCCGTTGGTGAATGTTTTGACATTTCACTCAACATTGGATCTTTATTTGTATTAGTGATAGGTTAGAATGATCAACATCTAGTCACTATATACGTAGATCCATTCACGGTGTGGCTTATGTTTTCACCGATTGTATCACTTAACAATTTTAGTGATAATCCGCCGATTAGCGATATAGACTTATTTATAGTCTATACAAAATTTTGATATCCATCTTGCAAAATGTTTAAGACTTCCACTGTGTATTTCGATCATTTATTTTTAAATGCATGTTGTTCATCGAATGTGCTAACATTCATGACAACATTTTGTCAAACACTTACGCACACCTTCAATTGGCACGAGCCATTGAACTCGTTATCCCGAGTTTTGATCCTGTGTTTGGTGTGTATTATTGCAATAGAATATCCTATGATAGCTCCTGTTAGGCCACCGGTTCTTGATGGAGCGAATTATGCGATTTGGAAGCCTAAGATGCGCATGTACATCAAATCCATTGATGAACGTGCATGGAGGAGTATCTTAACCGAGATGGACTCCGGCAACGATCTGGCTCGATAATACTGAAGCTCAAATCAAGAGGGAGTTAGAATGGACAAATGATGAGGTTACCACGGCTAGCTTCAACTCAAAGGCACTCAATGTCATATTCACATCTACGGATGTTTCCATGTTCAAAATAATCTTTAATTGTGTATCTACAAAAGATGCATGGGAGAGATTACAAGAACATTGTGAAGGATCTGAGAGTGTTAGAAGGACAAAGTTACGGATGCTTGGAACAAAGTTTGAAAATTTAAGGATGAAGGAAGATGAGACCATATCCTCCTACAATGAAAGGATCACCTGAGATTTCTAATGAATCTAATGCACTTGGTGAAGATATATCCAATACAAGGTTAGTACATAAAATCTTAAGAAGCTGTTCCTAAACATTTTGATGCTAAGATATGTGCTATTGAAGAAGCTAAAGATACCGATTCTATTACACAAAATAAGTTGGTGAGTATTTTGAAAACGTCACGAAATGAATTTTTTCCAAAGAGATAATGAGAAATCTGAAAGAAAATTTCTGTTTTCAAAGGAGAGACATCTTCGAGTTTTGATAAACAACCGTATGTTCTTGAAATAGATTACGATGAAGATGGTGTTGATGATTGTGCCGACAATGCTGATAATATTGCTTTCTTGACTAAGCGGTTTAATGCGTTTTTGAAAAGAGAGCAAATAGACTTAAAAATAATCTGCAAATTAAGAATCAAGATAGAGATCAGATCGAAGTTCACGTCAACCGCCCGATAAAAATAGGAATGTTAATCAACCTAGACAATTTGATAGAGGCAATAATATCAAATATGATCCGAATATAGGAAAAATATTTAATGTGATGCAAGTTCTGGTTTTGGTCATTATGCTAATGAATGTGCCAACACTCTTTTGGGAAAAAGGGTAAATTTCAATGCTACCTTAAGTGATGAGTCGATTGTGAAGATGATTGATAAAAATGAAGAATATGTTTTCTCTGCAAGAATTATATATGATGATACTCTTGATGATTTCTTGGATGATTCTGATGTCAAATCAAATGTGCCAACATTTGAGGAAACATTGGAAGTTCGAGGAAGTTAATTGTTTGTCAAGTTCTTGTGTAGATAAAGTAGGTACTTGTAACAATGTTTGCAAAGATTGTAAGTCCAGCTTATCTAAAGCTTGAAAAGGAGTTGGAATCCACTCAAAGCCTTAAAGGACATGACTATTAAAGAATCATATCAAAAGGATTTGGTGATAAAGCTTGAGGTCATATTGACACGGAAAGATCTGGAGATATGCAACCTTAAATAGCAACTCAAGGGGCACAACACTTTGAATTTCAAAAGATATTCAGAGAGTACAACAAAATATGATGATGCACTAACAATTGGAAGTACAAGTAGACATGGTCTTGCTTATAATGGTAATATTACTCAGTTTTTAAACAATAATAAGCCTTGAAGGTGTGCGTAAGTGTTTTTGCGAGAATGTTGGCACAATCGAGAACAACACGAGACGTAAACAAATGAACAAAAATACACAGCGGAAGTCTTAAACACTTTGCAAGATGGATATCAAAATTTTGTATAGACTATAAATAAGTCTATATTGCCAAACGGCGTATTATCACTAGTAATTGTTAAGTGATACAATCGGTGAAAACATAAGCCATACCGTGAATGGATCTACATATATAGTGACTAGATAATATTCAATCTAACCTATCACTAATACAAATAAAGACCCAATGTTGAGTGAAATATTGGAACATTCACCAACGGAAGTATCGAGTATGAAACTACAATAAATTCTATAATCTATGCCAATAGACTATGCTAGATTGTGTTTCCCTCAACTTCAAGTTTTAATCTTCATAGCAGCCGTGTATATATAGATAAATCTGGACTCTTAATGCTTGAAGATAACTTCCACATCTCCCTTGAAAATAGGTAACTTCCATGTAACTTCCCCATGATCTTTATAACTTCTCTTTGCTTGCCTTTTCAAACGCATGACTTAGGTAATCGCCGTAAGTCTTCATTACGAAAGAAAACAAGACATTGATCAAGACAAAACGTGGGTTAAGGGTTAGTGGAAGTGGAAGGACGAATTTTGATGTTGTGACCGGAATGTTGGCACATTCTCGAGTAACACTCGTCATAACATCAACAATCTCCCTCAATTCGGCCTTTCTTTGGAACACACACGATGTTGTACCATTGTACGGAATGTGTACACAATAGAGATAAGTAAATAAACATCAAGTAAATGACATCTCATTACTTAGCCAAAAACGAATAACACTTAAACATAAAATAACACTTAGAACATAAAATACGAACATAACATAGACTTAACACTTAACAAACCAAAATCGAGCTAACATAAAACAATAACAAATAAACTAACTAGTATAAAGCAGAGCAATAATACATAATGACATATAACACAATAAATTAGAGCTTAAGACAAAAACTATAAGAAACCTAAACAAAGAACATAACAAATACTAGACTTAAACAAAATAGAATCGTAACATATTATCACGGACTTAAAAAAAAAACTTAACTAAATATCAAACTACTATTAAGTTCAAAAATATACCTAAAAAATAAGATAAGTTCGAAAATATAAACATAAAACGAGAAAATAAATTGAGTCTTTACAAAAACAGATAAAGCTTATAAATGAAGATTAGGAGAGGATTGGGCTGTCAAGTATAATAGCTGCATCTTCATCGCCTACACGAACTCCCCTTTCTTCAAGTTCCTCTATCTTGAAAGCTCCCCTCGCTAGGATCAACAATGTCCCCAATCATCCAAGTCATCATACAGACACCGAGATCTTCATCATCCCACCCATCGCATCTATCTTTTCAGCATCAACGTCCATGTTTGAATTCTTTGGGTCCATCATCATTGTTCTTTGGGAATTGTGGGCACATTCTCCGGCATTCTCAGGTATCGATTTCCATTTCAGCATCGTGAGCTGCACTTGTTCCAGCTCCAGAGATATCCGCATCTGGTCCTCCTCCGGTTGCATCAACATCAGCATTCATACCAACAACATCTCCATCCCTAGCAGCCGGTTTAGCGGCAACATCGGCGGCTTGAGCGGCAACACCATCGAGTCCTACTCCCCCTGTGAGTTGAAAGGAGTGCTTCCCAGGACCCTTTTGTGCATCTCAAGATTGTTTAACGACACTTGGCATTATTAATTAAATTATCTGTCATAGCAATTTGATCCGGATAAACTACATCTTTGTAATTGCGGTATGTTGGCAGCGTGTGTGCCAACATCTCTCGGCACATCACCGGTTGATCGGCGGGAACTTCAACTTCAAGGGCATTTGGATCTCGTAGGGCGAGATCAATAACTCTTGGTCCAGTCCTCGGGACATGAGATATTGCCAGACTTAGTGCAAGCGAGCTGATAATCTCATTATTTTCTCTCTGAAATCCTTGAGCCGAAATCAACATGTGAATTAGGCTAGGATAAGGTAGTAGCCTTTGCTTGATATTCTCCCGAATATGTCATCATATTGTCAAAAATAGTCTTCCCAAGATTAAACCTCCTAAGATGGCCAATCTTGTACATTAGATGACTTGCTCCGAGGTCGAGTGGTTGTGTTCGATGAAGGCGATCAATTGTACACAATTAACTTGTGCAAGACACTATACAAACTTGTCTAAACCGAGGAATTCATTCTAAATCTCCAAACAAGAATCCTTCCTCCGGTAATTACACTCGATCACTTCATCTAAATTATCCACATGTGGATCCTCATCATCACTAGTTCTTAAGACAGAATTAATTATAGGTGAGTCACCTCTATAACCATGCCTCTAAATTTCACTTTCCCGTAGTGCCTAGAATTAACTTGAAACTCTTACTTTCAGATTAGCATAAAATTCATATACCCAACTAAGTAAGGTGTAACAAACTGAAGGAAATGCATCAAAGATCTGTCGATCAAATATCCAACAAGATTCATAGAGACAAAATCATCCATCTTAATTATTCTTTCCCCAACTATCACTCGAGTTCTCGAGTCCTAAATTTATCACTATCAACACCATGATAACTATCATCGAATCGAGATGAAGACATATGCAGAGAGGAATCGGTATGTACCTCATCGATTTTGCCTTACTAGCTTCGATGAAGAGGACTCGAGAATCGAGAGGATGATGTGTCCATTGGTGTGCCAACATCCTTCAAAGACATCCTGCGAATCATTTCACTTTGCTCCTCTTTTCCATGACATACAATCACATTACTGCATTCTAGGTGTAAACATATAGACATCGAGACATCATTTCATTAGAGATCATGTACAAAAGAATGATACTAGGATAGAGAAGATAGCCCACGAGAATCTCGGAGAGCAGACCTTCTTACAAAACCATTAGCTGAGTCTAGATTTAAAGAAGCTGTGTTTAGAATTAGGATTACTTGATGCATCTTTACCTGATTTTTGATTACTTTTGTTTGCATTTATTATTTTTTTCCTTCTTTCTTTCTTTTCTTTAAATACTTGTCTAGAAAGAATTGTCGGACTAGATATGTATCAAAGGACAATCAGTAGCTGATATCATTGATCTCCTTTTGAGGAATCAAGAATCAAGGTTTAGTCATATTGACCCTATCGACTTGATGATTACTTATCGACATTAGGCGAATCGAGACAAGGACACAATAGTCGGTTGATTTCCTCAAAGCAGATGACTATTGCATCCTATCCGACTTACCACAGTTACTAATGGTTTCCTTAAGTCTTTGTATTTGCAGAAACTAGATCATATCAGATTGTTAGATCGGATAGAATCTACTCATCTTCTACAAACCTTCTCATCTGTTCACCCCCTCCTTAGTGTCCTCATAAAATTTGTTTTCAAACATACTCTCAAAAATCTTCTTTAAAAATTATTTAGATGAACTGATCTTGGAAAACCCATCACAGTCTGTTTTGTTTAAAATAAAATGGTGTTTTAACTTGTCTTAAATCGTGATAAAAAGAAAATAAAACTAGGTTGTTTTTTGAAAAACCCAAACGAGGTCATTTCTCGGAAAACTTCAAAACCTTGACTGCTTTAGGAAACCACTTATGCAAAGAAAAGTAAACCTAGGGTGGCGTCGGGTATACTTACTTCTCTGCATAAAGTAACCCTACTACGGTCAAATCAACGATCTACAAAGTTACTTTTTCGCATTTCAAACTCAAGTTATCTACACGCTGAATCCCAATCGTTTATCCTTATTTTAACCGTTGATTCAAGACAAGAAATCATTTCAAATAAACTACTCGAGATTAAAACCCGCTTTCCAAAGCAGTTTCTCTTTCCAAATTTCCCACCTATAAATACATCTTCTTCTTCATTTAAAGCGTTTTCACTTTCGGAAAAATTACTTAAATCTCTGCAAATTTTCAATCTTCCTAAAACTCTTTCAAAATTTTATGAGCCATTCTCAAAAACTACTCGGAATAAGCTGCAACAATGGTGGACATCAATAAAGATACGTTCAACAAGAAAATTAAGTCGTAAATGTATGTCGACTTCGACACTACCACCGATGAAGAATCAAAACAGGTTATGAGATTACTTGGGAACGATCTAGATTGAGAACATTTTGTTTGAAAAGTCAGAATCGAACAAGGCGTTGGATATGCGAGAGTGGAGTTTTATGTAAACGGTGATTACGAAAATGGAGTTTTCAAGACAAAAGTTTAAGGTGAAGAAGCTGGTGGTGACGACGGCGGAGGTAGCCAATCTTCAAAACTAGTAATGAAGGCATTAATCCCCTTACATACAAAACAACTGATTGGGTAGAATCATTTGAGATGATTGCCGGAAATCGATGAAGGACCGCGATTGGAGTTGAAGAAGAAGAATATGCTCCGTCGGAAGTATCGTGCCTGCTCATGGCAATCTTGACAAAAGCTATTCTTGGGGAGCAGTAACTCCCATGATGGGCCGACGAGACCCCACCTGAATCGCCCGAGAGCCATCTAAGATGGGGTCCAAGTCAATCGGGCCGAGATGCTTGCTAAACCATTTTGAGACAGAGAGAAGCAGTGGGCTGGTGAATGGTGAGTGGACAGCCAAGTCCATCACCGGCCTCTTCAACAAGATAACCGTATTCTGGAGAACTGCTGACCACCCGGATCAAGCTGGAAAGACGGTGTGAGAGCCTACACAAAGTAGAAGGGGCTCTTCACAAAAAGCGAGGTGATCGGCGGGCGGCTGATTACGATGTGGAGGCGGCTGAGGTGAGGGTGCCAGATCCTCGGCCAAGGAGGAAGAGGAGGAAGAGCAAGGCGATGAGCCGACCGTGAGCTCAGGTGAGGCTTCACAGCCAATGAAGCTGAAGGAGAAGGCGACGAAGAGGAGGAGGTTGGTGAAAACCTCGAGAGAAGGGGACATCGTCTCTTTGCTCGGCTGATCTCTTGGTGAAGAAGCTCAAACACTTGAGATAGCGGCGGTGATCCAGTCCAAAGAAGTCGACAGACTCCCTCCCCTCTCCCAAAAAGGTACAACTCTTGAGCCTCTACAAGTCTTTCTCCCTCCCCTCTCCAACCCACTCTGCGATGAAGAGGTGTCCCAGTGGCACCTCGAGCCTCTTATACAGACCTACTCCCATACAAGTCCAAGTTGGAACCTCATCATCTCCTCTCCACCAAACTCAAACGACCTCTCCACGCCCTTCCCCATCTGATTTTTATCTTTCTTAACCGGACTGTCTACTCCATAACCCCTATAACCACCATCTCCCCCATCCTTATTACCTTCAACATCAACCCAACCTCAACCCACAGGTGAACCCACACCATCCCCCTCAACCAACCACTTCACGGCCAACACTATCTCCACCACCTACCTCATCTGAAATGCCACCCCTTCCAGCTTCTCCACCACCAAATCCCCCTCCCCCACCATCGAGACTTAACCACTTCTTCCCAACCCTCCCCACAAGTCCAAGCTCCGGATCTCTCCCAAAACATCTTTGGAGATATCCGGATAAACTCCCAGTCAAAAAACCCCTCCCCCTCCTCATCGTCTGAATCTTCGGAGGAGGAACCCAGCCCATGCTCTGCCATCTCCTCTGCCTTTGAACACTTGCATCAGTAAAATTATTCACAAGGTGGAGAAGATGATGGACAAGAAGACGCGGCAAGTGGTCCGAGCCGTCAACGAGACGATGTTCACCAATATGCGGATAACCGAGATGAACATCTCCCGCAACCTATCGAACAAACTTGGCTTTGCTATTGGTGGTCGTCTTGGCAGCCTGGAGGAGGAGGTTAGGCTTCTCAAGGAAAAGTAGCAAGAGCAACGAGATTCAGTGCAGAGCCGGCTGAGACAAATCGACTACAAAATTCGTTATCTTTGAATTGGAGTACCAGCTCCGAGCCCTCAAGAATGAAGTTAAAAAGGGGGAAGGAGCTGGGCAAGGAAAGGTAGACACCCTCACGGCTGATGTCCGTGCAATCGGATGAGTTGGAGGTAGCGAAGGCGGAGCTCAAGGTAAAATCAAATGAGCTCGCCGCCTTATAGCCGAGGGTGACCCAAATAGAGGATGCCATCCGGGAGGATGAGGAGAAGAGGAAGAAGGAGGAGAAAGAGAAGGCGAGAAGCTGCTAGCTCGATTGAAAAGAGGCCCGAGAAGCCCGAGGCCAAGGGTAAGGGCAAAGGGAAAGCGATAGCAGAGAAGGAAGCATCGATTGAGCCGCCATCCCCAGGGCCGAAAGAAAAAAAAAAAAGAGTCGACTTCTCCAACCTCTCGGTGAGCGAGATAAGGTGCATACATGCTGAAAAGGAGATGTATGAGAGGAAGGAGAAGAAGAGGCTAAAGAAGGCTGGGCAAGGAGGCGGAGGCTGAAGTGGGATAGGGAGTCTCAAAAATTGGTGTCTAAGGCTGCGAGATGAAGGTGACTTCCAACCCTACCACCACACCTCGGCTCCTCACAAGATGGTTCTTTGGCAAGTACACGGAGGAGTACAAGAAGAAGGCAATGGATGCCAAGTGGATGTACCACTTGTATATCTTGAAGAACTCTCCTACCGATGCACGGTGATGAGGATTTACGATGGCATGCTTGGATGGAGAATGAAGACGCTGATTTATATGGGAGGTGCTTGATGAGGCAAGCCAAGTATTCAATCTGCGATCTCATTGCCTGACCTTTGAGCATGCGGCGAAGCAAAACGAAGATGGGACACCTGACTTAGCTTGGGTCGGGATAGTCATTGCTAAAGTCGAAGTGGAGTCCAAGCTCACGAGATGAGGAAGAACTGAAAAGCTCGAGTTAGGGTCTTCACTTGGTGGATGTCCCCGAGTCAAGTCGATGGGGAGTCCGATAGATCGGGACTTTTTCTTTCCTTATCTTATCTTTTATCGACTCTCTCTTTTTGTAATCCGTAAATGTGTGAATGAATATACTGAACTTTATCTGATTTACTTGTCTTATTTTTAAGCTTTATTTAATGATTTTTAAGAAAACTTAAAAATTTTCTAAGTGTTAATCATCCGAGAAAATTTTCATCTCGCATTAAAAATTTTTCAAAAACTTTCTAAGTCTTTAAAATTTATCTAAGTCTTAAGACTTAAACCTTTTCTAAGTATAAATCGTCAAAAGTCTTAAGATTTAAAAAAAATTCAAAATTTTTCTATGTGTGAATTAAGTGCTCTAACATGAATAAATCAATTAAGTGTGAATGTTTTAATGTGCTGTCTGATTATCTTGAATAACTTTGACTAACATCATTTGTAAGTGTGTCTCTTTCTTGCAATTTTAACTTCATCAAAAAGGGGGAAATTGTTAGATCGGAAGAAGTTTTGATGAGTTATAAAGGATCAACTCGGATGAACAACCAACTTCAAAGAACAGTGAGGTGAAGATCTAGTACTAGGCTGATCGGACTAGGAAGAACTGGATAGGTCACCGAGGTTTGAAGAGGCAAAAGTAGTCGAAGACAAGTTCGAGACAAGTCATCTGCAGGAGGCGACTATGAAGAGCTCGAGACAAGGTCAAGACAAGCCGAGTAGAATAAGAAAGGCAAGTCTTCACCAAGTCACCGCAGACGACTAAGGGCAAGATCACCAAGATAAGAGCGGTTATCAAGATTAAGTTTGTTAAGCGGTTTTAGTTTGTTACAACCAACTAACAAACTAACTATCTTTCCAGGCTTATAAATAGGTCTAGGCATAACTTTATCTTCATTAGAATACACAACAAATTCATTCTCGCACTTCACTTTGATAATTCACAAGTTTTCCAAAAAAGTTCACTCACGTTTTCAAAGAAATTTTTCATAAATTCTAAGTGTTTATAGAACACTTCTCTGTACATCTTCAACACACTTCTTGCACTTTGTAAAGTTAGATTTTCCAGAAAAGTTTAGGAGTTTGAAGATAGTTTGAAGATCGAGAAGATCATTGTAAAGTTGTAAGTTATACGTTGGAAAGTAAGTAAGTAAGTAGTGGAAGAGACCCTTCTTCAAGTTGAAGAAGGAGAGTGGATGTAGGATCATAGATCCGAACCACTATAAATCGTCTTGTTCTTTATTGTTTTCATTTACTTATCTGTTCTTATTCAAATTCAACTTTTAATCAAAGTTCGATTTCGAAATTACAATCAGACTTGTTATCGGTTTGCTTTTGATCCGGTTAAAGTTGAGTTTAACAATCGATTTACTCTTTGTGTAAACTTTGGTGTCTTGAATTGATTTTCCAGATTTGAAAAAGTTAGAAAATCTATTCAACCCCCTTCTAGATTTTCCCTAGAAGGCTATTTCAAGTTTCTCTTTATTATACTCAACTCGTGGGACCAACAATGGTGTTGAATGTGGTAGGTGACTAAGTTTGTGGACATCCTGAAGAAGGAGAAGAATAGGTTCTTTCTTATTGATGATGCGGCTCATCTTTGAGGTGAAAATTTGGGCCGTAGAACAGTATGTTTCCATGTCTAAGAAGATCACAGTCTTGTTAGAAAAGATGTTACCCGGAGTTGAGTGGGATCGAGAGATGGACAAAGTCTTATACCAAGGCTAAGTTCATGCTCAATAAAAATGAGGAACTATCTCGGGCCACCGGATATTGATGATGAAGGAGATATGCAGATGGCTTTGGTGAAGGAACTGTTGTTGTTTCTCCTGAAAGAGAGGCTGCTCAATCGGATGATGAGGAAGATTCTTACGCTAATGAGGCATAGTCGGAAGAAGGTGATGGAATGGAGGTAGATGATGATAGTAATGAGGAAGAGTTTGCTGCTAGCGAATCGAGAGAAAGAGAAGTCTCCTAAGCCACCAGTCAAAAGGAAAGAAAGTTCTAATTTCTAAGTCGGTGCAAAGCTTTGGGTTTTGCCTTTTCGACAGCGAGGATCAGTACCAATCTCTGAGTTACCTAAAAAGTAAGCTAGGAAACCTTACGTAGTGCCCGAGGCAAGGTTCGATTAGTAGCCGAACTAGAGGAGCAAGGTTATGCTGGATGGGTTGTTTCTGGATAGAAAGGATCTTGGTGATGATGCATTGGAGATTGACAATTCATCGTCCAAGGATGCAGAGCACATCATTTCACCAAAGTCAGCTGATTGGAGTGTATAGGGCAAGAGCTTTTAAGACCAATCGCAAAATATCAAACCCAAGGGAGAAAGTATGCAAATGAAATTCAAGGATAAGAGTTCTAGATGGCTAAAGTTGCAACAAGATATAAGACTAAAATCTCTACAAAATGCAAGAAATTAAATGGCAAGATTATGCAAACAATATATCAAACACCTAAAATGCAAGATCAAATACACTAAAATCAATGGGGAATTTGGGTGCAAGGGATAATCTCCATCAAGGAATCCATGATTAACAAGCTATGATTGTATCCAAGTGTAAATCAATCAAATTAGAAAGCATAAACCATCATGAAATTAATCACTCCATTTATATCACAATGCCTAATGTGAGTATCCTTAGTTCTTCCTATCTCTCAATGTAGAAGTCTCCAATTCATACAATCATGCAAAATTGAAACCCAATTAACACCTAATCACATTAGCTCAACTCTCGCCTATTGCTAGGGTGATCAACCATTAATCAAAAGAGACAATCTTTCATGAAGCACAATTAAGAATCACAATTAGGAAGCAAGCTAATTCAATTGATCACAATTATCAACAATCATAGCATGAGGCAATCACTTCATCCCTAATTTCAATTATCCCAAACACAAAGCTATTAGCCCATGGTGCTACAAGCAAAAGCCATGGGTAGAAAATCTAAGAAAGCAATTAACAATCTAATCAACACAAGCAATGAAATAAAGAGAGCAAAGCGTAAGAACATCACCAATTGAAGTTAAATAGACAAAAATAGGAATGATTAATCTTCTACAATGCTTCAATTCAACTCCTCTACTCCCAAATCACAGCTGGAATCTTCAATTACAATGAATCAAAATGCTAATCTAGTGGACTAAAAGTAGAATCTAATCTAATTCTAACAATCTATGGCAATTACAATGGAAATCATGCTACAAAAGTGCAAAAATTCGCCTAAGGAACCTCCCGAAAGCTTGCTCTAAATTGCTAGAATCAAGTTATGCTATGTTTTGGCTTCAATGGGCTTTAAAACTGCAATTTTCGATTTTTGGCACTCCTCGACTCGAGCTTCGAGGCCCAAGAGTCGAGGCCTAAGAGTCGCATCCACGCTTCTTCAAAATTCCTCCGCCTCGAGTCGAGGTTCAGCCCCCAACTCGAGGAATCTGCCATTTTCCATCCCTCGAGTTGAGATTTCTGCAATTTTGAAATTCTTTCCCTCCGGCTGACCCTTGAGTCGAGTGCATGTCCCCTCGACACATTGCTCGAGACCAGGCAATTTTATCGAGAAGGGCTTCGGGCCCGACCCGTTTTCGTCCGGTATGTTCGTCTCTTCATTCTAAGAATAACGGTACTCTCGGTTTGGCAAAATTCCTCCGATTTACCTGCAAAACGGATGAAAAACCTCAAAATCTCACAAAGTAATACTTTTTAGGCAAAAGAGTGATACTTTTCACATTTATGCACAAATATCACACTTTAGCTCACTTTTTGCACTAAAATAGGCCCTAAAAACATGTATCAATTCACTCCAATCATACCCCCAAACTTGAATTGTTGCTCGTCCTCGAGCAACGTAGAAACTAAGAACAAAGGAGTGAATTGATTGCAATTATGTCACTTAGCTCATCATCTTCCCACACTTAGCAATCAAATCACCATCATTAGCCAACATTCAAGCTCAACTAAATATAGGACAAGAAAGGCTCATAAAAATAGGCTAAAATGGGTTCAAATTCACTTGACTTGCCAAAGAATAAGGATCATAATGCTCAACATGGCTTACTAAGGAAATCAAATGTATTTGGTGGGGAAAATTTGGCAAAGTGACTAATCATTCCAAAACATGGTCTCTTATCACTTTCAAGAAATCACACAAAGATCAACATCAACAAGTCTAGTGGCAAGTTCTTGCATACAAATCCATGAATGATGCACTCACAAAGGATTAATATCAACCGATAAGATGTACGATTATTAAGGCACAAAAGCTCATGGGCTTAAATTGAGCAATGAATTAAGCATCATCAATCACATTCATCTTCACACAATTAATCAAGAAAGCTAGCTTCAAGCTACAAATCTACTAATGATCAAATAAAAATCCAATAAGTCTTGCAAATCAACACAAGTGCTCATGTACATAAATCCAAGCATACTCACTACCACATGAATGATACTCAAAGATATATCAATGAATCAACAATTAAGCTCAAGATAAATCAAAGAATATAGAATCATAGGAATAAGGAATCCATAGGATCATCAAATCACAATCATCAATAGACAATAAGCTCAAAAAGATCAAGAGAATCATAGCATCAATAAAATCATCAAACCATCAAAATCCAAATCATCACATCATCAAGTTCACCAAGAGTACAATCATCATAATAAAGAGTACAATCACCAAGAAGATAAGCATCTAAAACTAAGGAGAGGGAATGAGGAATAGGGGATAGCCCTAATAGGCGACGGTGGCGGTGGAGGAGGATAGCTCGGCCCGAAGTTCCACGAGCTCATCTGCTGCAGGAGGGCGTACATGTCATTACGAGTCTTCGAGAGACTCTTCCTGCATCCTTCTAGTCTCTTCATTAAATCTACGCGAATCCTCAATCATTCAAGACATCTCATCCCGGCGAGTCGGGCTCTCAATATGCATCCTCGACTATCCGCCCACATCTGCTCGGCCAATACCCACGGCCTCGAGACGAACTCCCCGCCTCATACTCTCTACTCCTCATCTCGTCCTGCCCGGTACATTTTGATCTCCGGCTGGTAATCCTCATCCATGCATGCAGTGGCTCCTCCTGCTCACGGCTCCGCGTCCTCCTCGGCCTCGAGTCATCCTCCTCCTCGGCCCTCTGCTCTCACCGCAACACCCTCATCATCCGAATCGAATCGGAACTCTGACTGTTGGCCATCATTACCCTCGTTGTCCCCCTGATTGGAGTGTATAGGCAAGAGCATTTAAGACCAATCGCAAAATATCGAACCCAAGGGAGAAAGTATGCAAACAAAATTCAAGGATAATAGTTCTAGATGGCTAAAGTTGCAACAAGATATAGGACAAAAATCTCTACAAAATGGCAAGAAATTAAATGGCAAGATTATGCAAACAATATATCAAACACCTAATATGCAAGATCAAATACACTAAAATCAATGGGGGATTTGGGTGCAAGGGATAATCTCCATCAAGGAATCCATGATTAACAAGCTATGATTGTATCCAAATGCAAATCAATCAAATTAGAAAGCATAAACCATCATGAAATTAATCACTCCATTAATATCACAATGCCTAATGTGAGTATCCTTAGTTATTCCCATCTCTCAATGTAGAAGTCCCCAATTCATACAATCATGCAAAATTGAAACCCGATTAACACCTAATCACTGATTGGAGTGAATTGATACATGTTTTTAGGGCTATTTTTAGTGCAAAAAGTGAGCTAAAGTGTTAGTTTTGTGCCTAAATGTGAAAAGTATCACTCTTTTGCCTAAAAGTATTATTTGTGAGATTTTGATGTTTTCCGTCCATTTTGCAGGTAATTCGGTGGATTTTTGCCAAACCGAGAGTACCATTAGGCTTATAATGAAGAGACGGACATCCGGGACAAAAACAGGGTCGGGGCCGAAGCCCCGTGCGAGAAAAAATGCCACTGGACTCGAGCTGCGATCGAGGAGCAAGAGCCTCGAGTCGAGGGCTATGTAGAAAAGGATAAAAACGGAAAATGGCAGCGGTCTCGACTCGAGGGAGGAGCCTCGAGTCGAGGGAGGTGAAAAGGCAGGGACCTCGAGTCGAGGCATGACCCTCGACTCGAGGGTAGTTTTCGAGAATTTTTGTATTTAAAGAGGAGAAGCAGGGGCATTTCGGTAGATAACTTGAACAAGAGTTCATAGTAGCAGATTAGTAAGCGGTTTTGGGCGATTTCTCAAGCCCCAAGCCAATTTCCATCTTAGATTAGTGTAGAAGTTAGAATTAGATTTAGATTTCCATTGTTGTTGGTAGATTAGACATAGATTAGCATTTGATCCTTGTAATCCTTTCAATTCAAGCTTGTAATTCATTTGGAGATTGGTGTTGAAGACTCAAGCATTCCTATTTTTGTTGATTGAAGATCATTTGGTGATGTTTTTCCTCTTTTGTCTCTTTAATTTCTTAATTGTTGTGAGTTGCTTTATGTTTGTTCAATTCTATCTTCTCCCCATGGGTATTGTTTGTGGTACCATGGGCTAATCTCTCTTGTGCTTGGGTTAATTGAAATTGATGATGAATTGATTGATGATGCTATAATTGTTGATGATTGGAGATTAATTGAGTAGATTGCTTACTAATTGTGATTCTCATTTGTGCTTCATGCATAATTGTCTCTTTAGATTAGTGTTTGATCACCCTAGCTATAGGCGAGAGTTGCGCTAACGTGATCCTAGATTAATCGGGTGATAATTGTGTATGAATGTGTGGATTGGGTGCTTCGGAATCGAGAGATTAGTTGCACTAAGGATACTCACATTAGTTTTCTACCTAATTGTGATTATTAATTGTGCTTTGTGTAAAATTGTTTCTTTTGATTAATGGTTGATCACCCTAGCAATAGGCGAGAGTTAAGCTAACGTGATTAGGTGTTGATCGGGTTTCAATTTTGCATGATTGTATGAATTGGGGATTTCTACATTGAGAGATGGGAAAGACTAAGGATACTCACAATAGGCATTGTGATTTTAATGAAGTGATTAATTTCATGATGGTTTATGCTTTCTATCTTAGTTGATTTGCAATTTGATTCAATTGTAGCTTGTTAATTGATGATTCCTTGATGGATGTTAGCCCTAGCACCTCTATCCCACCATTTATTGTTGTGTTTGTTATCGCATTCTTAGTGTTCGATCATTTGCTTGCTTGTTGTTTTGTATTTTTGCTTGTGTTTTTGTTGTTTTTGTTCCAAACCATTGTTGCAACTCTAGTCACTAAGAACTTGTATTTCTAGGACCTCATGTGCATACTTTTTCCCTTGGGTTCGATATTTTGTTGATTGGTCTTAATAACTCTTACCCTATACACTCCAATCAATCACGTTAGCTCAACTCTCGCCTATTGCTAGGGTGATCAACCATTAATAAAAAGAGAGAATTTTTCATGAAGCACAATTAAGAATCACAATTAGGAAGCAAGCTAATTCAATTGATCACAATTATCAAAAATCATAGCATGAGGCAATCACTTCATCCCTAATTTCAATTATCCCAAGCACAAAGCTATTAGCCCATGGTGCTACAAGCAAAAGCCATGGGTAGAAAATCTAAGAAAACAATTAACATTCTAATCAACACAAGCAATGAATTAAAAAGAGCAAAGGGTAAGAACAACACCAATTGAACTTCAATAGACAAAAATAGGAATGATTAATCTTCTACAATGCTTCAATTCAACTTCTCTACTCCCAAATCACAGCTGGAATCTTCAATTACAATGAATCAAAATGCTAATCTAATGGACTAAAAGTAGAATCTAATCTAATTCTAACAATCTATGGCAATTACAATGGAAATCAAGCTACAAAGTGCAAAATTCGCCTAAGGAACCTCCTGGAAACTGCTCTAAACTGCTAGAATCAAGTTATGCTCTGTTTTGGCTTCAATGGGCTTTAAAAGCTGCATTTTCGGTTTTGGCACTCCTCGACTCGAGCTTGAGGCCCTCGAGCCGACGCCTAAGAGTCGCTAACATGCTTCTTCAAAATTCCTCCTGCCTCGAGTCGAGGCTCGGCCCTCGACTCGAGGATTACGCCAATTTTCCATCCCTCGACTCGAGGCTCCTCCCTCAGTCGAGATTTCTGCAATTTTGAAAATCCTTTCCCTCGGCTGACCCTCGAGTCGAGGTCTGTGTCCCCTCGACCCGTGCTCGAGACCAGGGCAATTTTATCGAGAAGGGCTTCGGGCCCGACCCTCATTTTCGTCCGGTATGTTCGTCTCTTCATTCTAAGAATAACGATACTCTCGGTTTGGAAAAATTCCACCGATTTACCTGCAAAACGGACGAAAAACCTCAAAATCTCACAAAGTAATACTTTTTAGGCAAAAGAGTGATACTTTTCACATTTATGCACAAAAATCACACTTTAGCTCACTTTTTGCACTAAAATAGGCCCTAAAACGTGTATCAATTCACTCCAATCATACCCCCAAACTTGAATTGTTGCTCGTCCTCGAGCAACGTAGAACTAAGAACAAAGGAGTGAATTGATTGCAATTATGTCACATGGCACCATAGGCGAAGTATAAGACAATCGAACTCATCAATGAACATAAGTATCAATGCAACTATCCACTAGCAAACAAGATAAATCATGCTCAAACAAATGCTCAATCAAACACTTAAAATATTGCTCCTTCCATGGAGTGTTTCACTCTTCAACGAAATGTATAATTCACATAAGTCCGAATATATTCATTCACAAATTTACAAATTTACAAATAGAAGAACTGATAGAAAATAAAAGATAAGGAAAGAAAAATCCTGTTCTATCGTATTCCCCATCGGCTGGCCTCTGGAATGTTCAGCGGTAGAAAATTCTTGATCTAAGGCCGTTTAAGCTCTTCTTCATCTGTTAGCCCGGTTTCACGTTACGCTTTGGCTATAACCGTCTTGACCCATTCCGGATCGGAGAGCCGTCTTCTTTCGAGTTGGGGGTAACTTGCTCATAGGCTGGTGCAACTAAGTCGCGATTGAACACATTATGTACCTCATCAAGCGGCTTCCCATACGAGATCGGCATCCTCCTTTTCCATCCACTCGTGCCGGCTCTTATCTTCGTCGGTGCTCCGGATGGCGATGCCTTCAAGATGTACCAGTAATACATCCATCGGCATCCAGGGCTAGCTTCTTGTATTCGCTTGTGTATTTCCACTGAAACCATCTTTGGAGGGCTGAAGTGCGGTGGACGGGGCGGAAGTCCGCTTCATCAGTGCTTTGGATACCCATTTCCGGGAATCCCTGTCCCACTTCACTCAGCTTTCCCAGCTTCTTGACGTCTTCTTCTCCTGCTTTTCATACTTTTCCTTCTCGGCATGGATTCATCGATCTGCTCAGTGATAGGTTTGAGAAGTCGAGCTCCTTTCTTTTCGCTCGACTCTGGGCGTCAGTGATCAGTGCTCGGTGATGAAGACTTCTCTGTGCTTTGCCTTTACCCTTGCCCTTGGCCTCGGCTTTTCTGCTTCTTTCATCTTGGCCAGCGAGCTTCGACTTCTCCTTCTCCTCCTTCTTCCTCTTCTCCTCATCCTCTCGGATGGCCTCCTCTATTTGGGTCACCCTCGGTTGCAAGTGCCGGCTCATCTGATTTAACTTTCAATTCAGCCTTGGCTGCCTCCAACTTCAGTGTATGCCTTAGAGTCCACCTTGTCTGTGAGTGACAAGACTCCAGCTGTGAGGGTGTCCATCCTTCCTTCTGCTCCTTCCCCCTTTTTAACTTCATTACGAAGTGCAGGTGTCTTTCTGGTGAACAATGGACCCTAAAGTCGTTACGATCGGATGTGAGAGTGTTGACTAGGATCTCGTTGTCATTTGCCATCTTTGCTTGATTGCCTTAACCTCCTCCTCCAGTCACTCGGTAGAGATCCAACGGCCGGTCTTTGAGATTGGCTGATAGGTTCCTTGACATGTTGACCTCGGCCAATCTGCATGTTGGTGAGCATCGTATCGGTATTTGCTCATATCACCTTCCTTGTCTTCTTCTCCATCATCTTTTGAACTTGAGATATTATCTTCTTATGCATATCTTCAAAAGGCGATGAGATGGCAAAATTGGATCGGCCTTCTCCTCCGATTCGGATGAGGAAGAGGTGGTGGGAGAGGTTGGGTAGGGGAGCTCATGTGGATATCCCCAAAAATATTGGAGGTATCCACGGGTGGGGTCGGATGGGAGAGATGTAGTGGGGGCGTCGATGGGGAGGGGGATTTACGGTGGAGGAGATGATGGTAGGGTGGAATATGTGAAGTAGTGGGTGGGGGAGATGAGGTTGTTTGGGGTAATATGGGTTGAGTTTCGGAGGATATGGGTAAGGCTTGTGGGGAGATGGATATGGGAGTTGGGGCGAATCTTGGTCTGTAAGAAAGGACAGCATCCGAGATGGAGATGGTGGAGGGGATGTAGTTTGAGGAAGGGTAGATGAGGTTGGGATTTGGACTATATCGGAAGTAGGCTGTTTTAGAGGCTCGAGGTGCCGGCACAGGACACCTCTTCATCGCGAGTGGCCCGGAGAGGGGAGGGGGAAAATTGTACTGTCTGTGGGTGGGGAGGGTCCTCTCCGAGCTTATCTCCTGGACCTCCTGCTGAATGAACCACTGCGCTGCGATCTGCCAGTGGTTACCTCTTCGGGTAAAGACTTGGCTGGTCGGCGAGACGTTCCACCCGGCTCGAGAGGTCTTAATCAACCTCCTCCTCCTTGGTGCCTTGACTTCATTGGGTGGCGGCCTCGGGTGAGCTCACTTTGTCGGCGGCTCTTCCTCTCTCTCCTCTTCTTCCTCCTCCTCAACTTCTTCTGGTGCACGAGCTCCTACCTCGGCTCCACCTTCGTCTCGAATCATTTGGAGCCCCAAGAGGTTCATCCTTCGTCGAGAATCCCCTTTTGTTTTGTGTAGGGTCGACTCCGTCGACCAATTGATCTCGGTGACGACGGGTCCTCCATGATCACCGTCACCTTATTGAATAGGTGGTGATCGACCTTTGCCACTTTCCTCCAACAACCTCCAACCTTTTTCTTTCCGTCTCTAGCTTTTCGAGAAGCATCCCATTGATTAGCTTGGACCCCATCAATTATTGTCCTCATGACACATAGTGCAGGTTTGGTCAGCCCGTCATGAGAACTTTGTTCTCCCAAGATGACCTTTGTGACGATGGTCATCGAAGTCGTGTTGGTCCCGGAATGTTGAGTTGATTAATAACCTTGAGTTAGCTTCCTAGAATAAAATCTAGAAAGTGGGGTTTGAATAGATTTTGTTGATTTTTAAATCTTTCAAAATCAATTCAAAATATCGATTAAACACGGCGGAAAATAATTGATAACTCAACTTTTAAGAAGATCAAAAGCAAGGTTGATATTCAGATTTTAGTTAAGATTCTGAACTTTAATCTTGAATTAACAATATTGTAATTTGAACAAAAATTAAAGAAAGCAAGAAATAACACCGAGGATTTATAGTGGTTCGGATTTTAATAATCCTACATCCACTCTCCTTCTTCAATCAAGAAGGGACTCTGCTTACTACTTACTTTCTTACTTTCAACTTACGACTTACAATTTGTACAAATCTTCAAATCTTCAATCTCCTAAATCCTTCTCTAAAATCTAACTATTACAATGAATACTGGATTTTGAAGATTACAAGAAAAGTGTTCTAAAACACTCGAGAACTTTTTGAGAACTCTCTTGAAATACTTGTGAAAAGATTGTGATTGAAATCGAGTAGTGAATAGTGTGAAAAATCAAATATACATAAGTGTCTTGAAAAATAAAATCTAGTCCTATTTATAAGTCTGGAAAGACAGTTAGTTTGTTAGTTAGTTCTAACAAACTTGAAAGCTATAACAAACTTAAACTTGTAAAGCTGCTCTAGACCTCGGTGATTCTTCATATTCATCTTGGTGACTTGGTGAAAACTTCGCCTTTCTTATTCTACTCGGCTTATCTTGACCTCGTCTCGAGCTCTTCATATTTGTCTCCTGCAGATGACTAGGTTCAAGCTCGTCTCCAGATGACTAGCATGATATCGGACCTCGGTGACTAGGTTGGTGCTTGACCCCGTCGATCGGCTTATCTTATAAAACTTATTCTCTGCTGTTCTTCGAGGTTGGCTGATCAATCTGAGTTGTTCTTTAATTCATCAAAACCTCTTGATCCAACAATTTCCCCCTTTTTGATGAAGTTAAAACCTATAATAAAGAAACATACTCACAGTGAAGTTAGTACTAGTTTTAGTTAAATCAATCGAGATAGATAAATCAAAGCACATTTTCACACTTCAACAGATTCATTCACATTCAAGGCATAAAAAAACATTTAAGTCTTTTAGACTCTTTTAGAAGTACTTAGAAAAATTTAAAAAAATTTAACACCGAGATATAAGATTTCTCGGAAGATTTATTCTTAAAAATTAAAAATTTCAAAGAAACTAATACACATAATTCACATAAGTCCGAATATATTCATTCACGAAATTTCTGATTACAAAATAAGAGAAGCTGATAGAGAATAAAAGATAAGGAAAGAAAAACACTGTTCTATCGATTCCCCATCGATCGACCTCTGGAATGTTTAGCCGGTGAAAATCCTTGCTCTAAGTTGTTTGAGATCACTCTCATCTCGTGAGCTCGGATTCCCTTTCTCGCTTTGGCCACAAGCTGTTACGACCCATTCCGGATCGGGAGAACCATCTTCTTTCGGCTTGGGGTGACTGCTCATAGGCTGGTGCGATCGGATCGCTTGATTGAACACATTATGTGCCTCATCGAGCGGCTTCCCATAAAGATCTGCGTCCTCCTTCTCCATCCATTCATCCCGGTGATGTCTTCATCGGCTGCTCAGATGGTGATGCCTTCAAGATGTACCGATTAATACATCCATTTAGCATCCAGGGCTTGCTTTTTTATATTCACTGGTGTATTTTCTGATACCATCTTTGGAGGAGGCTGTAGTGCGATGGACGGGCGGAAGTCCGCAATTTGCGGCTTTGGATACCCACTTCCGAGTATCCCTATCCCACTTCAGCTCGGCCTTCCCCATCTTCTTCAACCTCTTCTTCTCAATCTTTTCAAACATCTCCTTCTCAAGACGATTCTTCTAATCTGCTCGGCTGATAAGTTGGAGAAGTCTGGTTCCTTTCTCTTGCGCTCGGCTGATCTGGGTGATCATCTGCTCGGTGATGGAGACTTCTCAGGCTTCTGCTGCTATCCCTTTACCTTTGCCCTTGGGCTCCGGTTCCTCGATTCTTTCATGCGAGCCAGCGGCTTCTCTGTCTTCTCTTCTTCCTCCTTCTTTCTCTTCTCCTCATCCTCTCGGATGACCTCTTCAATTTGGGTTACCCTCGGTTGCAAGGCGACCAACTCGTGCGATTTGATTTTAATTTCCACCTTGGCTGCCTCCAACTCAGTGTCTGCCTTTGTATCAAGCTTGTTAGTTATTGACATGACACCAGTGTGAGGGTTTCCATTCTCGCTCTCAAGACCTTCCCCCTTTTTAACTTCATCTTGGAGAGGCAAGCTGGGCCTCTATTGCTGCACAACGTAAATGCGAAATCGTTACGATCGAGATGTGAGTGTTGAGACCACGATTTCGTTGTCGGCGGCTATTTTCTCTTTCGATGCCTTGACCTCCTCCTCAAGCGCACTCGGCTGAGATCCAACGGCGGTCTTGAGATTGGCTGATAAATTTTTGGTCATGTTGACCTCGGCAATCTGCATGTTGGCGAGCATAGTATCTCGTGGATCGCCCGAATCACCTTTCGTGTTTTCTTCTCCATCATCCTCTGAACTTGGGAAATGATTTTGCTTTGTGGAGTTGTTCAAACGCAGAGGAGATGGCAAGAATTGGTCTGTCCTCTCCCTCCGATTCGGACGAGGGAAGAGGTGGTGGGAGAAGTTGGACTAGGGGAGCTCATGGGAATATCCCCAAAGATATTTGAGGTATCCACATGAGGTTCGGTGGGGTAGATGAGGTGGGGGTGTCTGATGGTGGGGGTGGGATTTACGGTGGGGGTGATGATGGTAAAGGTGGGATTTGTCAAGTGGTAGGTGGAGGAGATGGGAGTGATTGGGGTAAGATGAGTTGGGGTTGAGAAGTTGTGGGTAAGGCTGGTGGAGATATGGAGATGGGGGTTGGGGAGAATCTTGGTCGAGAGAGGAAGGACGGTATATGAGATGGGGATGGTGGAGGAGATGAGAGTTGGGTTTGGGGGAGAGAAGATGAGGTTGGAATTTGGACAATTTCGGGAGTAGGCTGTTTCGAGAGGCTCGAGGTGCCGGCACAGGACACCTCTTCATTGCCATTTGGGTTGGAGATGGGGAGGGGAGAAATGTACGACCACGGGTGGGGAGGGTCCCTTGAGCGATTTCTGGACCTCCTCCCGGGTGGACCACCCGATCTGCAATTTGCGGCGTGGACACATCCTCGGGGAAGAAGAGATGGCTGATCTGCGAGATGATCCTCCCAACTCGGAGGTTTTCACCAACCTCCGTCTCCTTGGTGCCTCCTCCTTCGCCTTCATCGGCTGTTCAGCCTCAGTGAGCTCACGGTTCAGCGCTCCGCCTCCACATCTTCCTCCTCCTCCTCCTCCTCGCCTTCTTCTTCACTGGAGCTTGAGCTCCAACCTTAGCTCCACCCTCATCGGGAATCACTGGAGCCCCGAGTGGCTCGTCTTTGGTCGAATCCCTTTACGCTTCGTGTAAGCTCGGACCCCATCTCGACCAATTGATCTCGGGCCGACAAAGCAAGTCCTCCATGATCACAGTCACTTTGTTAAAAAGACCGGTGATCGACTTAGCCTGCCATTTCCCATTCACCACCTCCAGGCGCTTTCTTTCCGTCTCCAGCTTCTCCGAGTAATAGACCAGCCCGGTTGGCCTGTACTCCATCCAAAATTGTTCTCATCACGCAGAGTCTGGGTCTAGTCAGCCCATCATGAGAGCTCTGTTCTCCCGTGTATCACCTTCGTGACAATGGTCATCGAAGGCGATATCGTCGTCGGAGCATCTTCTTCTTTAACTCCGATCGGCGATCCTTCATAGAATTCCGGGTAATTATCTCAAATGATTCTACCCATTCATCAGATTTGTAGGCGAGGGGTTCACTCCCTCATTGCTTGTATAAAAATTTTGGCCACCTCCGCGGGAAACGGTCAAAACCTCTCCATATACCCTGGTTTGAAAAACTCCATGTTCATATGTCCCATTGACATAGAACTTCAAACCTCTCATATCCAATGTCTTATTGGAAGGGGATTTCTTGGAGCAAAAGTCCTCAATCCAGCCAGTTGGAGTGTATAGGGTAAGAGTTATTAAGACCAATCAACAAAAATATCGAACCCAAGGGAGAAAGTATGCAAACGAAATTCAAGAATAAGAGTTCTAAATGGCTAAAGTTGCAACAAGCTCTTGAACTAAATCACTACAAATTACAAGAAATTAAATGGCAAGATTATGCAAACAATTAATCAAACACTTAGAATGCAAGATCAAATAGACTAAAATCAATGAGGGAATTGGGTGCAAGGGATAATCTCCATCAAGGAATCCATGATTAACAAGCTATGATTGTATCCAAGTGCAAATCAATCAAATTAGAAGGCATAAACCATCATGAAATTAATCACTCCATTAATATCACAATGCCTAATGTGAGTATCCTTAGTTCTTCCCGTCTCTCAATGTAGAAGTCCCCAATTCATACAATCATGCAAAATTGAAACCCGATTAACACCTAATCACGTTAGCTCAACTCTCGCCTATTGCTAGGGTGATCAACCATTAATCAAAAGAGACAATTTTTCATGAAGCACAATTAAGAATCACAATTAGGAAGCAATCTAATTCAATTGATCACAATTATCAACAATCTTAGCATGAGGCAATCACTTCATCCCTAATTTCAATTATCCCAAGCACAAAGCTATTAGCCCATGGTGCTACAAGCAAAAACCATGGCTAGAAAATCTAAGAAAGCAATTGAAAATCTAATCACTACAAGCAATGAATTAAAGAGATCAAAGGGTAAGAACATCACCAATTAAGCTTCAATAGGCAAAAATAAGAATGATTAATCTTGTACAATGCTTCAATTCAACTTCACTTCTTCTCAATTCTCACCTGCAAACTTCAATTACAATCCACCAATCTACTAATCTAATGAACTAAATGTGGAATCTATCTCAATTCTAACAATCTAATGCAATTACAAGTAAATTCAAGCTACAAAATGTAAAATTCGCTCAAAGAAACTCCTAGAAACCGCTTCTGAATCGCTAGAATCAACTCTCCCTCTGTTTTGGCTTCCAATGACTTAAAAACTGAATTTTTCAGTTTTGGGCACTCCTCGAGTCGAGCTTCGAGGCCCTCGAGTCGAGGCCTAAAAGTCGCTAACACGTTTCTTTAAAAATCTCTCCTGCCTCGAGTCGAGGCCTCGCCCACGAGTCGAGCTCCTGCAATTTTCATCTCCCTCGACTCGAGGCTCCTCCCTCGAGTCGAGCTCGCTGACTTTTTGAAATGATTTCCCTCCAAAGCATGAACCTCGAGTCGAGGTCTGTGCACCCTCGACTCCAACTCGAGATCGGGGCATTTTTATCGAGAAGGGCTCAGCCCGACCCGTTTTCGTCCGTATGTTCGTCTTTTCATTCTAAGAATACCGGTACTCTCGGTTTGGCAAAATTCCACCGATTTACCTGCAAAACGGGCGAAATACATCAAAACCTCTCAAAGTAATACATTTTAGGCAAAAGAGTGATACTTTTCACATTTAGGCACAAAATCATACTTTAGCTCACTTTTGCACTAAAAATAGCCCTAAAAACATGTATCAATTCACTCCAATCATACCCCAAAACTTGAATTGTTGCTCGTCCTCGAGCAACGTAGAAACTAAGAACAAAGGAGTGAATTGATTTCAATTATGTCACATGGCACCATAGGCGAAAAATAAGACAATCGAACTCATCAATGATCACTTGTATCAATGCAACTCTCTTCTAGCAATCAAGACAAATCATGCTCAAACAAATGCTCAATCAAATACTCAACACATTGCTCCTTCCATGGAGTGTTTCACTCTTCACTCAAGTGTATCAAGGTTTAAAGCACTCAATCATCAATTCACAAATAAGTACACCATATGCTTGCCACAAGACTTAATCTCAATCAAAATCATTTGTGATCACTCAAGAATCCAAGAGGTCTTTCTTCTAGGTTGTAATGTTGGCTCTTTGGAAAGGTGAGATATTTATGGATAAGAGTGACTAAGTAATAGAGACTTGAATGTAAACTAATCCATACAATGCACATCTCTTCACTTTCATCTAGCAACACTCTTCCTTTTGAACTTCAATGATCATTCCACCATTCACTTGAGCTTTCTCTCTTTTAAAGCTCACAAATTGAATCATTTCTTTTCATGCATTTTCTTTACAATTCAATCTTTCACAACCTTTCTTTTCTTTTATGCTTCATTCATCACTTAGCTCATCATCTTCCCACACTTAGCAATCAAATCACCATCATTAGCCAACATTCAAGCTCAACTAAACATAGGACAAGAAAGGCTCATACGAATAGGCTAAATGGTTTCAATTTCACTTGGCTTGCCAAAGAATATGGATCATAGGCTCAACATGGCTCACTAAGGAAATCAAATGTATTTGGTAGGAAAGTATTTGGCAAAGTGACTCATCATTCCAAACATGGCCTCTTATCATTTTCAAAACATTACACAAAGATAAATATCAACAAGTCTAGTGGCAAGTTCTAGTATACAATTCATGAATGATGCACTCACAAAGGAATCAAATCAACCGTATAAAATGTACGATTATTAGGCACAAAACTCACGGGCTTAAATTGAGCAATGAATTAAGCATCTTCAATCACATTCATCTTCACATAATCACTCAAGAAGGCTAGCTTAAAGCCACAAATCAACTCGTGATCAAATCAAAATCCAATTAGTCTTGCAAATCAAGCATAAGTGCTCATGTACATAATCTCAAGCACACTCACTATATCAAGATGATACTCAAAGATATGTCAATTAATCCACAATTAAGCTCAAGATCAATCAATCTAAGAAGATATGCAAGAAATACAAGTCACAATTATAGCCTCATCATCAATAAGCAATAAGCTCAATAAACCCCATAATCATAGAATAACACAAAAGATAGGCAAATTAAGAAAAACACCTCCCCCAAACTTAGACAAGTCTAAGTTTGAAAGGAAATGTTGTACCAATAAGCCTTTAAACTCCATCTTTCTTCAAACATGTAGGGCTCATCATGCTTTATGCGCTTTCCTTCTTGATCTTGCATTTCCTTGCAATTTCAATCACTTCCCAAACTAATGTAGTGCGTGTACCTACAATTGGGCATAAGACACATCAAATAATTACCACTAAGAGATGCAAGAAACAAATAACGACCAACACCCCCAAACTTGAATGATAGCATGAATTCAAGGTTTAGAATGAGTGATAAAAATATGCAACTCAAAATGATATTAACAATCAAGCTCAAAATACCCTATGAATCTCAACGCAAAGAGCATAATTTCCTAAGCATGAGCAATTCCTAAGAATACAAGGCAAAAATCCACAAAAAAACAAAACACAAACACACACCAAACACACCAAAGCAATAAAATGATGGTTGCCTCCCATCTAGCGCTAGGTTTAACGTCCTTTGCCGGACGGAACTCTAAGAGTTCATACTTCCCTTTTATCTACGAGAATGGTAGGCACTTCTTTTTGGGATGGAAGGGTCCTTGTGCCTAACCAAGATCTCCTTTGTCAATAGACAACATCCCATTTCATCTTCCACTAGGAGCTTTCCTTCTTCTTTGATCTCCTTCACTTTCAACACCTCTTTGAGTCTTTCTACTCCTAGTAGTCTCATCCAATTCGACTCCCTCCATACCACTTGATCTCCAACCACAAAGTTTTCAACTTTCTTCTCAAGTGGTGGCTTCCTTTCTTCTAACACCCCCAAACTTGAGCATTGCTCAAGTTTGGTCACTTCCTTCACTCCTTCTTTTTTCTTCCTATCTCTCGGATCAAGCAAAGGTACATGAAGAGCCTTCTCTTTCCTAAAATCATCAAGAGAAACACAAGAATTATTAGAAATCATATTACAAGAAGGAATAAAATGCTCATGAATTAAAGAATTACAAGAAGTAGAAGGTGGAGAATCATCCCTATCAATTGAAGGGCACAAATCAATGATCTCTATGTAGCCACATTTCTTCTTCTCCATCTTGCTTTGAGCAACTTCTTCCATTGGAGCTCTAGAAAATGTCACTTCTTCGCCATTAAAGCTCAACGTGAGCTCCCCTTTTCAACATTCACAATGGCTTTTCCGGTTGCAAGGAAAGGTCTACCAAGTATGATAGGTGCCTCAAGTTCTTCCTTCATGTCAAGAATAATAAAATCAACCGGGAAGATGAACTTGCCAACTCCTACTAATACATCTTCAATGATCCCAAATGGTTGAGCATATGATTGATCCGCCAATTGAAGATTTATATTTGTAGGAGTCACCTCTCCTAGCTCCAACTTCTCAAACACGGACAAAGGCATGACATTTATACTAGCTCCCCAAATCACACAAGCCTTTGAGGTTCCCACTCTCACCAATCTCACATGGAATTATAAAGCTCCCGTATCCTTTCTCTTTTGTGGTAAGTGTCTTTCCAAGATCCCCTTGCACTCCTCCACTAGCTTGAGCATACCCTTTTCATCCCAACTCCTCTTCTTAGCCATAATCTCCTTCAAGAACTTCTTGTAGTGGGGTATTTGTTCAAGGGCATCCAATAGTGGAATATGAACATGCAAGCTTTTAAAAACCTTTAAAAACTTACCAAACTCCTCATCAAGCTTCTTCTTCACAAGTCTTTGAGGAAAAGGAACCGGATTAGCTTTCATAGGCACTCCCCATGCACCTTTCTTGGACTTCTCTTCTTTTTCTTGGACTCTCTTCTTGCTTGCTCTTCACTTGCCTCTTCTTTCTCCACAACCACATTTTCTTCAATAACTTCTTCCTCTTTCACCGCCTCTTTTTCAACATCCCCATCTTTAGGCATCTTTGGGCCTTCATAGCTAGCACCACTCCTTAGTTGAATAGCACTACAAAACTCCTTTGGATTAGGCTCGGTGGTAGATGGATACTTCCCTTTGTTTTGCATGTGATCCACCGTAGAAGAAAGCTTCCCAACCGTTGTGGCTAATTGTCCCACTTGATGTTCAATGGTCTTGAATATTGAATCATTCGCCTCCAACTTCTTCATTATCATCCCCAAAATCTCCTCCGTGGTAGCCTTTCCTTCATTGTTTGGAGCCTTTGCACCACTGATCAAATCCGGGAGGAAATTGAATAAGCGGCTCTCGGATTGGCATATGAAAAAATTTCGTGTCTCCTCCATGTATTCCCATTAAATGGAGCTTGCGGTTGAGGTTGATAGCTTCCTTGTGGCCTATTTTGGTAAGGCATTTGGTAAGGCCTTCCTCCTTGATAGTTCCCTTGATAGTTTCCTCCTTGATAGCCTCCTTGGAATGGAGGCCTCCCCATATAGTTCACTTCTTCCATAGGCATTAAGCTTTGAAAACTATCAACTTGAGCATGTGGTGGAGGATTTCCCCCTTGTTGTGACACGGTAAGAGCTCCAATCTTGTCCATCATGGCCATCATCATAGACTTCATACTCTCCATTTCCTCCACTTGAGACACCCGATGGTGGTTCCCCTACTAACACTTGCTTGAAATGAATCTTGAGCAATATTTTCCATAATTTGTTTCATTTCTATCACCGACTTGGACCAAATTGACCCATTGGCACAAGCATTCAAGAAAGCTCTATCGGAATCATTGAGGCCGGTGTAGAAATACATAATGGTTTGCTCATCGGAAAAACCATGTTGCGGACAATTGATGAGTAGCATACCATACCTCTCCCATGCTTCCGGAATAGTCTCTCCATTCTTTTGCCGAAAGTGAGAAATAGCTTCCTTTGCTTGCACCGTCTTGGATGGCGGATAGAATTTCATCAAGAATCTTTTGCTAAGGTCCTCCCATGTACGTACGGTTCGGGCGGAATAGAATTAAGCCAAGCTGTGGCTCTCCCGTAAGAGTGAAGGAGAAAAGCCTAAGCTTCTTTGCATCTTCGGGTACCCCATGGTATTTTGTAGTGTCCGAAATCTCTAAGAATTGTGCCATATGTTGATGTGGACATTCATCTTCGTCCTTGCCTTCGAATTGTCTCTCTCTAAGCATCCTCACTAAAGCGGGACTTATCTCAAAATTGTTGGCTTCTATTCTTGGCCTTGCTATCCCATCGTAGTGCTCTCTAGGTTGTGGCTCAAAAACTCTCTCAATGGCCTCCCTTGAGGTGGTAGTTCATTCATAGGTTGTGGTTGTGGTTGGGCATTTGGAATGTGGGGTGGCTCATGGTATCGTGGCTCATTCATGTAAGGCATTTGAGGGAAGTATGGTGGATAAGGTGGATAATATGGGTATTGATGGACTTGTGGAGGATAAGGGTATGGATTTTGGTAAGGAAAGTGTTGTGGTGGCATCCCTTGAAATAAAGGGTTATCTTGAGCATTAAAATTGTTCCCATGACCTCCATTGTCTACTCTTCCCTCTCCATGTCCATTCAACTCCTCAACTTGTGGTTCACCACCCCTCTCTCCTTATTCCGTTGATCTTCTCCTTCCATATCTTCCCTTCGCTGCCTCACACTATTTCTTCTCAACGTAGCTCAATTTCCGGATTTAGTGGCAAGGGTGGAACACCACTCGATCTTGTTCGCATGCACCTACAATGCCACAAATCCAAGTATCAACTTCTAACCAAAAAAATCAACAAAAACAAAAATAAAAATAACAAATAGCCACTTCAAACAATCCTCGAATCTCACATATTGGCGCAAAAACTAACTCCCGGCAACGGCGCCATTTGATTGGAGTGTATAGGGTAAGAGTTATTAAGACCAATCAATAAAAATATCGAACCCAAGGGAGAAAGTATGCAAACGAAATTCAAGAATAAGAGTTCTAAATGGCTAAAGTTGCAACAAGCTCTTGAACTAAATCACTACAAATTACAAGAAATTAAATGGCAAGATTATGCAAACAATTAATCAAACACTTAGAATGCAAGATCAAATAGACTAAAATCAATGAGGGAATGGGTGCAAGGGATAATCTCCATCAAGGAATCCATGATTAACAAGCTATGATTGTATCCAAGTGCAAATCAATCAAATTAGAAGGCATAAACCATCATGAAATTAATCACTCCATTAATATCATAATGCCTAATGTGAGTATCCTTAGTTCTTCCCATCTCTCAATGTAGAAGTCCCCAATTCATACAATCATGCAAAATTGAAACCCGATTAACACCTAATCACGTTAGCTCAACTCTCGCCTATTGCTAGGGTGATCAACCATTAATCAAAAGAGACAATTTTTCATGAAGCACAATTAAGAATCACAATTAGGAAGCAATCTAATTCAATTGATCACAATTATCAACAATCTTAGCATGAGGCAATCACTTCATCCCTAATTTCAATTATCCCAAGCACAAAGCTATTAGCCCATGGTGCTACAAGCAAAAACCATGGCTAGAAAATCTAAGAAAGCAATTGAAAATCTAATCACTACAAGCAATGAATTAAAGAGATCAAAGGGTAAGAACATCACCAATTAAGCTTCAATAGGCAAAAATAAGAATGATTAATCTTGTACAATGCTTCAATTCAACTTCACTTCTTCTCAATTCTTAGCTGCAAACTTCAATTACAATCCACCAATCTACTAATCTAATGAACTAAATGTGAAATCTATCTCAATTCTAACAATCTAATGCAATTACAAGTAAATTCAAGCTACAAAATGTAAAATTCGCTCAAAGAAACTCCTAGAAACTACTCAACTGCTAGAATCAACTCTCCCTCTGTTTTGGCTTCCAATGACTTAAAAACTGAATTTTTCGGTTTTGGACACTCCTCGAGTCGAGCTTTAGGCCCTCGAGTCGAGGCCTAAAAGTCGCTAACACGTTTCTTTAAAAATCTCTCCTGCCTCGAGTCGAGGCCTCGCCCTCAGTCGAGCTCCTGCAATTTTCATCTCCCTCGACTCGAGGCTCCTCCCTCGAGTCGAGCTCGCTGACTTTTTGAAATGATTTCCCTCCAAAGCATGAACCTCGAGTCGAGGTCTGTGCACCCTCGACTCCAACTCGAGATTAGGGCATTTTTATCGAGAAGGGCTCAGGGCCCGACCCCGTTTTCATCCCGTATGTTCGTCTTTTCATTCTAAGAATACCGGTACTCTCGGTTTGGCAAAATTCCACCGATTTACCTGCAAAATGGGCGAAATACATCAAAACCTCTCAAAGGAATACTTTTTAGGCAAAAGAGTGATACTTTTCACATTTAGGCACAAAAATCATACTTTAGCTCACTTTTGCACTAAAAATAACCCTAAAAACATGTATCAATTCACTCCAATCACAGCCCTTTCCAATAAGGATAATATCTCCTGGATTCTCCGTCGGTGGTGGTGTCGAAGTCGACATACATCTCAGACTTCACTTTCTTAAGCGTAGGTTTCATTATGCACATCCACCATGGTTGATGTTATTCCTCTCACGAAGTGCTCATATACTGATTTAGAAAGAGTTTGAGAAGATATGCAGAGAGTTTTGAGATTTTACGAAAGTGAAAAGAATGATTTTGGAGAAGAAGATGTATTTATAGGGTAATAGATTGGAAAGAGAAACCGCCATTTTGAAACCTTGAATTAATCTTAGTCATTTATTCAAAAAGTTTTTACCGAGTATTAATCAACGGTTAAAAACTAAGATAAGCGATTATGATTCAGCGAGTGGATGTTAATCGCCTTTGGAATGCGTAAATAGTTACTTTATAGATCGTTGATTTGTGAGATGTAGGTTACTTTATGCGAGAGAAGTAAGTATACGGCGACGTCCACTAGGGTTACCTTACTTTGGCTAAGGGTTTGCAAATCGAGATGAGTTTGAAAAAAGCAGACTAGTTTTAAAAGCAGATGGGTTTGGAAAGTCATCCGATAAAGTAACTTTGTCGATTTTGAAAATCAACGGCTTAGATGTAACTTTTTAGCAAATTTTAAAAGAGTTAAAACTAAACAGGACTCGAGACTTAATTTTCTAAAACTAGGTTGTTCATCCATTTTAAAAAAATTTATTTAGAAATAAAAGTAATAGAATAAAGGAATTTGAATAAGAAGAGATGAAACAAGATGATCTCGTAACTTTGTTCTGCAAAGACATATACTCAAAAGAAACCATCGAAGCTTAAGGTAAATCGGATAGAATGTAAATAGTCATCTGTTTTCTTCAGAGATCAACTCGACTATTGTGTCCTTGTCGATTTACTCAATGTCGACAAGTAATTATCAATTCGGATAAGGTCAATATGACTAATCCTTGATTCTTGATTCCTAAAAGGAGATCAATGATATCAGCTACTGATTGTCCTTTGACACATATCTAGTCCGATAATTCTTTCTAGACATTAATTTAAAGAAAAGAAAAGATAAGAAATAAGGAAACAGATGCACACAAATTAGAAACCAGCTAAAGATGCATCAAGTAATCCTAATTCTAAGCACATTTCTTTAAACCTAGATTCAGCTTAATGGTTTTGTAAGAATGTCGACTCTTTGTGATTCGGTGACAATTTTCTCTATCCTAATGTCATTCTACTCAACATGATCCCTAATGAAATGATGCCTAATATCTATATGCTTACATCTAGAATGTAGAACAAGATTGTAAGTCATTGCTATTGCACTATTACTATCACAAGTAAATAAGAACAGTTGATGTTTGAATATTATAATCTCTAAGTCATTGACTAATCCAGAGGAGTTGAGAGCAACAACTTCCACCCATGTATTCACTTGATTGTAGAGGTGGCAACGATGTCTGCTTCTTAGATAACCAAGAAATTAATTTGTTGCCTAAGAATTGACAAGTTCCAGTGGATTTTCTATCAATCTTACATCCTCCAAAGTCTGAATCGAATAACTGTCACCAAAGTTGTCATCACCGGGTACCATAACCCTACTTGCAAGGTTCCTTTGAGATATCTAAGAATTTTCTTAGCCGTCTCCGAGGATGAGTTTTCTTGGGATTAGACTGGAATCTTGCACATACCCCTACCGCAAAGGATATGTCCTGGTCTACTTGCGGTGAGATAAAGAAGAGATCCAATCGGTCCACGATACTCCGTTGCATCGGTGGGTATTCCTGCTCATTTGAATCCATTGAGAAGTTAGTTGCCATAGGTATTTTAACTTCTCTGCTAGTTGTCATTCCAAATTTCTCAATCGGATCCTTAGCATACTTAGACTAATGTAAAAATATACCCTTACTCATCTGTTTAATCTGTAAGCCTAGAAAGTATGTTAATTCTCCCATCATTGACATTTCAAACCTGTTTTTCATGAGAATGCTAAATTCTTCACATAATTTGATTAGGTGAACCAAAGATTATGTCATCTACATAAATTTGAACTAGTAAGATGTTGCCATCTACTTCCTTTCTAAACAAAGTTCTATCAATCTTGCCTTTAGAAAAACCATTTTGATGTCAAGAAATCGGATATGGTATCATACCGGGCTCTGGGAGCTTGTTTCATCCATATAGAGCTATGTTGAGTTTATAGACCTTGTTATTGATCTTAAACCCGGGAGGCTGCTCTACATAGACCTCCTCAAGTAACACACCATTAAGAAAAGCAAACTTAACATCCATTTGAAAGACTTTGAAAGATTTATATGCAGCAAATGCCAAGAACAATCTTATTGCCTCTAATCGGCAAGCTGGAGCATAGGTTTCATCATAGTCTATTCCCTCGGTGTGAGTAACCTTGTGCAACCAATCTTGCCTTATTTCGAACAATAATATTGTTCTCATCGTGCTTTATTTTTAAACACCCATTTGGTGCCTATAATCTTTACGTGTAAAGGTCTTTCCACTAGATCCCTCCCATATTTTTCCTTTCAAAGTGATGCAGTTCTTCTGCATGCTACATTATCGATTTGGGTCGATAGGGCTTCCTCAATAGACTTGGGTTCAAGAAGCGACACATAACAAGCGAAAAAGACTTTCGATGTCTAGCATCATTCGTGTAATGCACACTACTAGATGGGTCTCCTATAATCTGATCGAGATGGATGATAGCTTCTCATCCTTTTGCCTATATGAGGAGAAGGATCCTCATCTTGAGTTTCGGTAGGCAACTCCTCGACTCAACCTCGGTGACGTTCCCCCTTCATCGGTGACCCCATTGATCGGTGATGTCAAGGGTGTCTGTTTCGATGGAGTCTCGATCAGTTGTCTTGATTATCGGATGGGGATTCTTCTTCATCTGATTCTCGAATCAAGACTAGGTAGATAGACAATTCTATGTTTAGTCTTGGGCCAGTTCAATTTTATCTAGACTTTCGTAAATTTGATCCACTTTATCTCGAACAGAATACAATTCATCAAAAACAACATGAGGGTTTCCTCCACACAAAAGGTTGTCTTGTTAAAAACTCTAAATGCCTTTGAAGTATTGGAATATCCCAAGAATATTCTATCATTGCTTTAGCATCAAAAGTTCTTAACTTAGATTTTCCATTGTTATGGATGAAACACTTACAACCAAAAGCTTTGAAGTATGAGATCCTTGGAATCTTACCCTTCCAAATCTCATAAGGAGTCTTACCCTTGTCTTTTACAACTAAGCACCTATTCGGGTATAGCAAGTCGTGTTGATGGCTTGACCCGAGAACCTATGAGGGTATTATACTCACCAACATGCTCCTGGTGCTTCCTTCAAAGTTCTATTCCTTCTTTCAACCACTCCATTTTGTTGAGGAGTTCTTGCTGAAGATGTCTCATGAATAATTCCACACTCATTGAAAAAATTAGATAAACAAGAATTCAAAATTTTGCCCTTATCACTCCTTATTTTAATAATATTAACACCCTTTTCATTACGAATCATGCGAATAGATCGGGAATCTTGTTCATAGTCTCATTTTTCTTGAAAAGAAATATAACCCAAGTGTATCTAGAAAAGTCATCTACTACAACAAGAGTATATTTCCTTCCACTAAAAGCGAGAGGTGAAACGACTCCCAAATGCAGATCCGAGATGAAGAAGTTGCAACACTCTTTCGGATGAAAAGGAGTTAATACTCTTAAATGAGTGTCTAGGCTGTTTACCTTTTTACAAGCATCACATTTAAGATCGGTGGATAAAAGTTTTTCAGGTAATCCTTTGACAAGATTCTTCTTAGCCGGTTTACTAAGGGTCTTGAAATTCGGATGACTAAGCCTCTTGTGCCATAGCAGTGAGATCTTCTCCACCCTTAGCTATCGACAGTATCTTTGGGACAACTATTAAAGTTGGCCACATAGACATTACCATGTACGAAGCCGATTAATAGTACCTTATCTGAGGAATTATCTAAAATATCACATTTATCCCTTGAGAATTTGACAAGAAAACCTTTATCACAAAGGCTGGGAAGCAGACAGATTATGTTTCAAACCTTCAACAAAATATACCTCGAGATACCTAAATATCCTTGATAATCGAGTACCTACACCTTTAGTACGACCACAATTATTATCACCAAATAAAACTCTTGGACCATCAATGCTTTGAAAATTTGATAACGACTTCTTGTTATGGGTCATATGTTGTGAAACGACCACTATCAATGTACCATATTGAAGCTAAGATCTCTTCCTTGAGTGATGATCCCCTGTGAATCCTCGTGAAACAAATTAGTCTTGAGGTACCCTAGTGATCTTGGGTCCTTTTGGGTCAAGAATCACTTTAGATATCCAAATAAACATCTCATCTTTAGACAACAAATCGGACTCAAGTTTTCTACCAAATCTGTCTACAATTATATCATTTTTGAATGATAACTTGTTGTATTCAGATTGAGTAATTTTCCTAAACTTAGGAAATGTAGGATAGCATTTGCTCCTTCCATCAAAAGAATTATAATAAAAATATCTTCTTATTTTGGTTCTTGGATTCCTTCTAGTCCGATAGGGAGTTTTCAAATTTGAATTCTTGGTTTTGATTGGTAGATGAAGTCCTTATCGACTAGTTGGTTTCCATGGACCAATTTTAGTATCCTTTGATTGAGCAGATGCTTTCACAAATTTTCTAGGTTTTTGAACATCTGATTTGTTGTTCCTATCATAACCAAGACTGTCTTGTCATGAGATTTTAGAGAAGTATTAAAAATATGATCTATTGCGATTGTGAATTATTAAGGTGACTAATTTTGAAGACAAGCTTCTCATTGTCTTTCTTAATTAATTCATTTTCAGCCAGACTACTTCAAATTTATCTTTTAAAGTTTTCAATTCATTTTCTAACCTTTCAGTAAGGTGGTGATGTACTAGCTTGATCTAAAGAAAACATTCCCCCTTGAATGTTTCCTCGGTCTCTAGCGAGTTCATCACCTGCTTGCCTTTATTTAGAATTTGAATCGATCCTTTAAAAACAAATTCTCTATCTCTAGTCTGTTTATAAGCAGCCAAAGATGTCTTTAAATCTCTTAATAACTCATGAATAACGATTTGGTCATGATCGGATGCAGGTCGACAAGAATCATTATCGACGATGAATAGTAGATTACCTCATTAGCCATGAGACAGATCTCATCATCCGATCCGAAATCGGATGAGGATGATGAGGATGATGATGATTTCTTTGGCTCTTTTTCTTCAGCCAATAAAGCTCTTTGATACGCAAATCTCCTGTCTCTTTTCTTCCTCTTTTCTTCCCTTTCTTTAGGAGTCGATTGAGGACAGTCATATTTGAAATGTCCTGGCTTGTTGCATGTATAGCAAATGTCACTCCCGTCTCGATCTGGGGACTGAAGGATTTCTTCCGACAGTGATTTGTATCTTCTTGTCGACTTTTGTTTTTGTCATCATCGAAGATTTATCCACCTTCCTATCGATCTGGATCTCTGTCTATCCTTACTCGCAAATCTCAATTTATTTCTCTTATACTTCATTCTCAATTTATCATACCTTTTTGTAAGTAAAGCCATCTGCTCTTTCGAGAGATAGATCGGCTCCTCTGAGACTCTGTTAACACCTTGTCTTCTTTCTTGACAAATGCAACAGACTTGGATGAGGTACTTGACTCCATCTCATCTTGTAACGCCCGGAATTCGAGAAAGTCGACCTTTGAGGTCCTGACGTCCTAAACCCGAGTCATCACTTAGTGAACCATAAAATCGAGCCAAAAATTTCTTTTTAGAAGGCAAAGCCATTCATTTGAGTTGCAGCGGAAGATTTCACAAACACTTATTTAAGACGTTTGAACCATATTCATAACTAAATGAAGAGATTAATCGTTTGACAAAAGTCACCCGGTGAGTCTAAGGTTCAACTCTCGGGAAAATCGTAGTGACGAAGTCTTTAACAAAAATACAAATTTTCATAAAGATATAAAGCGACCCATTTAGATAAAAGGAGAGTGGAAGCGGGTCGTCTATTGCAGGCTCCGGGCCTCAATCTCGTGACACTGAAAAATATTAGTTATAGGGTGTGAGATAAAATCTCGGTGGATGACACTGTCTGTTGTTATCTGATTGACAGAAATCCCAAAATAATTGAATTTTTTATGCTTTATTCTCATCTTTCGTTATTTACTTCCTTGTTATGGCATTGTGTACATTTGTATAAGGTAATCTTCCGTTATAAAAATTTTCATCCTTTAACTTCCGTTCGATTAAGAAATTCATCTTTCTTTACAACGGTTAGTACATAAATATAGCACATATGAGATGGCACATGATAGTTTCCTATCACATCCGATCTCCGTAATCACATTGTGGAATGGCACGTTTACACGTCCAAGACCCGTAATCATCACTACAACATAACTTAGATTATGTAACACCCCAAAATTGTTACCTATTGTGCATAAAGTGTTACTTATGTAAAAGTGTTACATATGTAGTGTCACCTATGTAAAAGTGTTACCTAATAAGTGTTACCTAATAAGTGTTACCTAATAAGTGTTACAACATGGTGTTACATAAAGTCATTTATGTTGTATTGCATATTGTGGAATGGCACGCTTACACGTCCGAGACCCGTAATCATATGGGAGGGCACATGATAGTTTCCTATCACATCCGGACCCCGTAAACTTTCATCATAGGGGAGGGCACATGATAGTTTCCTATCACATCCGGACCCGTAAACTTTCATCAATGGGAGGGCACATGATAGTCTCCTATCACATCCGGACCCGTAAACTTTCATCAATGGGAGGGCACATGATAGTTTCCTATCACATCCAGGACCCGTAAACTTTCATCAATGGGAGGGCACATGATAGTTTCCTATCACATCCGACCCCGTAAACTTTCATCAATGGGAGGGCACATGATAGTTTCCTATCACATCCGGACCCAGTAAACTTTCATCAATGGGAAGGCACATGATAGTTTCCTATCACATCCGGACCCGTAAACTTTCATCACATCATATAGGGCAGTAAAATAAAGCTCATCATTGGATGATCACACATTTATAAGTTATGAATTCACATGCTTTTGGTGTTTGCATCTTTTAAGAAAATCATTTATGTTTGATTCGGGAAAAGCGACAACGATCCATATAACATTAACTAGCTATACGAGATAGTGTCACCCACTGGAGAACTTTTAAGAGAAAGTTTAACTTCTTGATTGCTTAGGCCTCTCGTACAAAGTCTCGGTCTCTGGTTCCGACCGTACTCTACCTAGCACAATCCGTATGTTTAGTTCGACGGATCTTTTGTCCACCGAAACTTAGGTTCTTGATCTTATTGTGTCTCTCTAAGTCTAGACTTTGGTATTTAGAGGTACTTGTTTCGTTAACCGATCTTATGGATTCAAACCTTTTGGTTTAACGGTATTTCTAGTGTCTTTGTCGGTTCAAGGTTCGGGATTTGGGTTAGTTGGTTTTATTCTATTATAAGAAACCAAATACCACATTCATGGAGTATCACTTAAATCGTACATCACATAAGGCATGCTTAGTTTTCTAAAAGTTAAGTAGACTATTGCTCCTAATACTCTACCATTGAAGAAAGTGACACGTAAACATGCATAAATAGAATAAGATACTTAGACTCGTTGAAAAATTATGAAATTTAAGTACGTTGTATATCTTTCAGTGTAGAACAAAGTTTATTAAGGGTTCGAGTTCATTCGAGTTACGGAACTATAGCAGATTTTAAAATAAGGACTCTAAATTTCTGTCTCGGCAAAACAGTTGACCTTAAACTTATAAAATCCATAACTCTTTGTAGAAATATCCGGAAATTATGAAATTAAAACATGTGGTGCATTACTCAAATATGAACAACTTTCATTCAGGGATCCAAGCCATTTGACGTCACGGATTCTGCCCAGAAAATTTGTGAACATTCAATTCATCGTTTGGCTTGGTTACTGGACATGTCTTACGAGAAAATTCATAACTTATTGGATACTCGTTTAAAAATCACCAAATTTTAGAATAGCCCTATGCGTCGAACATCGACCAGGTACTCGAGAAAACAAATTTTATCTCATAAAGTACTAAACGAAAAGTCATGATTTTTGATTATGATTTACAACACATCAATGGGAACATCCCAGATTTTTCCTAGAATTTTATAACTATCGAAGGGGAGAAATAACAGAAATGAGTCACTGCTCCCAGATTATGCACATTTACGTCACACATATTTCCACGATTTTATTCTCCTTACACATTGACCAGAAAATTATGAAATTTAAACATGTTGTTCTAGACTTCAAATAATACATCTAGGAATTTTTCCATGATTTTTAAACGGGTGGAAAGGGTCCAAATGAATTTTACAAAACGGGTCGCAGCTAGGACATATACTTCGGCGCTTTCATACTTCAAGTATAACTTCACCATTTTGACTCCAAACACCATAATTCCAACTCAAGCACTCCATATAAGATTAAAGCATATCAAAGCAAGCTCGTAGGGCTTCCTAAACTATTTTTCCTAAGTCTTCTAAGCTAAGAAGGCATAAGACTAAAAGAAATGGCTAGGAGGCTTACCCTTGGAGAGTTTCTTCCCTTTCTTGAGAGCCCCAAAGCTTTTTGGTTGTGTGGGAAATGAAGAGGCAGCCCTCTATTAATAGAGGAGAAGGAGGAGGTCCATGGCTGATTTGGATGGTGGGGAGGAGATTAGGGAAAGAATAGGCTCAAGTCTAATTGTACCTATCCTAGGATTTTAGAAGATTTTTGGTTAAAGGGTACTACTCTCACATGCCTTCACATGGCCGGTTGTTTTGGGGGTTTTGGGCTGTCATTTTGGCAGCCCACTCTTTTTAAAAACAGTATTGTGATCTCGACGTTGAATTTTCGGTATTTTTCGGTCTGAGTTTCGCTCCAAAATTATTAAAACGCAGCGATTGGAAAATAAACATTTTTCATTAGGGTTTTCTTGAGTGTTTCTCACCTTTAAAGGACTCATTGATCATTATTAAACAAATCCGGATTACGGATGTGAGTTCGAAAAGTATCGATAGATTTTCGGGTTGAAAAACCGTTAAATCGGTTGGAGAAAAATTAAGAAAACCACATAGAATTTAAATCAATCAATAAAATAAATCAAACTTAGAAAATCAAATATAAAACTCTAGGTTTTGGTTTTGGGTTATTACACATCTTCCTCATCTTCTATCTGGATATCGTACTCTAAAGCTTTAAGATGAGAAAATAAAGTATGGTGAGTAATGGAGGATAAATCTTGAGTTGCTTTAAGGATATTGGATTTTTCCTCCATCTCTTGGTTAATAATCTCGGAATCTTGTTATTTATCTCTTTCTCTGAATAATTCTTTCCAAGGTCATTGCTTTGTTGAGAAGATTGGTCAACCTAACATCAAAGCGATCCACGTACTCATTTTCTTTCATTTTGAATGTTTCAAATGTATGCAATCGACTGTAGCTTGTTTTCCTTGACTTGATCAGATCCTTCACAAACATTGGCTAAAGTTTGCCACATCTCTTTGGCTGTTTTGCATCTTTTAACTTTTTCTATCCAATCCTTACTTAGAGTCTCGATGATTTCGATTCGAGCTACTTGGTCAAGATTGTGGACCTTTCTTTCATCATTTGTCAATTCGTAACTCTTCTTTTCTTGTCTAGTTCTTGATTCATCACTCTCGGCTCCGTCTTTGGTGCCTCCATGATAAAACTTTATAGGACCTTCCTCAAGGACCTCTTCCATCCTATCATGAATGGCCTTCGATGATTTTCCATCCTAAATTTCCGAGAATCATAGTCTTCAATAGAAAATTCAGGAAGATTCCTAGACTTTTTATTTTTCCCTGATGACATGATGAAACAAAGAACAAAATATTCCACAAAAGCTTATTAGTAGCACTGTTAGTAATGAAAGAAAATGAAGAAAATCAAGATAATTTCGTAATCTTGTTCAAGACCTAAAATCAATATCGTAATGACTTAACACCGCTCCGATACCACTTGTTGGTCCCTAATGTTGAGTTGATTAATAACCTTGAGTTAGCTTCCTAGAACAAAATCTAGAAAGGGGGTTTGAATAGATTTTGTTGATTTTTAAATCTTTCAAAATCAATTCAAAATATCGAGATTAAACACAATGAAAATAATTGATAACTCAACTTTTAACAAGATCAAAAGCAAGGTTGATATTCAGATTTTAGTTAAGATTCTGAACTTTAATCTTGAATTAACAATATTGTAATTTGAACAAAAATTAAAGAAAACAAGAAATAACACCAGGATTTATAGTGGTTCGAATTTTAATAATCCTACATCCACTCTCCTTCTTCAATTTGAAGAAGGGACTCTGCTACTACTTACTTTCTTACTTTCAACTTACGACTTACAATTTGTACAAATCTTCAAATCTTCAATCTCCTAAATCCTTCTCTAAAATCTAACTATTACGGTGAATCTGGATTTTGAAGATTACAAGAAAAGTGTTCTAAAAACACTCAACTTTTGAGAACTCTCTTGAAATACTTGTGAAAAGATTGTGATTGAAATCGAGTAGTGAATAGTGTGAAAAATCAAATATGCATAAGTGTCTTGAAAAATAAAATCTAGTCCTATTTATAAGTCTCGGAAAGACGGTTAGTTTGTTAGTTAGTTCTAACAAACTTGAAACTGCTTAACAAACTTAAACTTGTAAACCGCTCTAGACCTCGCTTGATTCTTCATATTCATCTTGATTGACTTGGTGAAAACTCGCCTTTCTTATTCTACTCGGCTTATCTTGACCTCGTCACGAGCTCTTCATATTTGTCTCCCGCAGATGACTAGGTTCAAGCTCGTCTCAGGATGACTAGCATGATATCGGACCTCGGTGACTAGGTTGGTGCTTGACCCGTCGATCGGCTTATCTTATAAAACTTATTCTCTGCTTTGTTCTTCAGGTTGGGTGATCACCGAGCAGCTTCTTTAATTCATCAAAACCTCTTGATCCAACAAGTCGATACCGTCTGCCGAGCATCTTCTTCTTCAACTCCGATCGCCGATCCTTCATGGAATTCCGGGCAATCATCTCGAATGATTACGCCCATTCATCGAACTTGTAGGTGAGGGGGTTCACTCCATCACTACTTGTATCAAAAATCCTGGCCACCTCCGCCGAGTAACGGTTAAAACCTCTCCATAAACTCTGGTTTTAAAAACTCCGTTCTCGAATGTCCCGTTGATGTAGAACTCAATTCCCTGCATATCCGGTGTTTTATTGGGGGATTTCTTGGAACAAAACGTCCTCAATCCAGCCCTCTCCAATAATTCCAAAACCTCTCTTGATTCGCCATCGGAGGTTGTGTCAAAATCCACATACATCTCCGATTTGATCTTCTTATTAAACGTCTCACTATGAACATCCACCATGGTTGAAGTTATTCCTATTTGTTTTTTAGAAGTGCTCATAAAATGATCAAATACGAGATTTGAAAATTTTGCGAGAGAGTTTATAAGTATTTCGAGAGTGAAAAAGTTTGTTTAAGGAAGAAGATGTATTTATAGGAGGGAAGATTGGAAAGAGAAACCGCCATTTTGGAAAATTTGAACTAATCTGAGCCATTTATTAAAAAGTTTTTACCGCGCATAAATCAACGGTTAAAAAATTAAGATAAGCGATTAGGATTCAGCGCGTGGATGTTAATCGCCTTTGGAATGCGTAAATAGTTACTTTATAGACTGTTGATTTGTGAGATGTAGGTTACTTTATGCGGGAAGTAAGTATACCTGACGTCGGCCTAGGGTTACCTTACTTCGACTAAGGGTTTGCAAATCGGATGAGTTTGAAAAGCAGATGAGTTGAAAAAATCATCGTCTGATACAAGAACTGTCTGATTTTAAAAAATGACTTAAGTAAAAAAAAAAATTTAACAAACTTAAAGACAAATTTTTAAATAAACAAGACTTAGACTTAATTTTCTAAAAATGGGATTTTCAATCAATAAAAAAATTTATAAAACCATGAAGTCTAAAAATGAGAACCGGATGAGGTGAAACAAGATGATCTGTGATGTATTCCTGCAAAGACATAGACTCATAGAAAACCATTAGTAGCTTGACGTAGATCGAGATAGGGTGCAAATAGTCATCCGATTTTCGTAAAATCAGTTGACTATTGTGCCCTTGTCTGATTTACCATATGTCGATAAGTAATTATCATGTCGGATAAGGTCAATATGACTAATCCTTGATTCTTGATTCCTAAGAAGGAAATCAATGATATCGGCTACTGATTGTCCTTTCTCATATCTAGTCGATAATTCTTTCTAGACATGATAAACTAAATTGAGAGAGACAAGAATTAAAAAGTACGAATTAGAGATTTACTAATGAAGCATCTAATAAACCTAATTCTACGAGATAATTCTTTAAACCTTGTCTCTGCCAATGGTTTTGTCAAGATGTACTCTCTTTGAAAGTCACCAAGATCTTCTCAAGTCCGATATCTCCTTTCTATATGGTCTCGGATGAAGTGGTGTCTCGATATCTACATGCTTGCATCTTGTATGAAGAATCGGGTTACGAGTAATAGCTATGGCACTATTACTATCACAAAGATTGGTACATCTTTGGTGATAATATTATAGTCCCTTAGGCTGGCGACTTATCCAGATCAGTGAGAACAACAACTTCCGGTGCCATATACTCGGCTTGATTGTAGAAGTAGCTACAGAGGTTTGTTTCTTAGACAACCATGAAATCAGCTTACTTCCAAGAAATTGGCAAGTACCGATGTAGATTTTCTATCTATCTTACACCCACCAAAATCGAATCGAGTATCCAGACATTTCAAAGTTGTCATCACCGGATACCACAATCCAACATTTATTGTTCCTTTCAAATACTTGAGGATTTTCTTTCTTGCTTCAAGATGGCTTTTCTTAGAATTAGCTTGAAATCTAGCACAGACTCCAACCGCAAAAGAAATATCGTGTCTACTAGCGATTAAATATAATAAAGAACCAATAAGACCTCGATACTCACCGATCGTTGTCTTCTCCTTCTCATCAAGATCCATTGAAAAATTTGTCATCATAGGTATCTTAGCTTCTACCGGTACCTATTCCATATTTTTCAATAAGATCTTTGTATATTTGGCTTGGTTGATGAATATTCCCTTCTTTGTCTCCGCTTGACTTGAAGTCCAAAAATATGTCATTTCTCCCATCATGGACATTTCAAATCTGCTTTTCATAAGACTACTAAATTCTTCACATAAAGATATGTTAGTTGATCCAAAAATTATATCATCAACATAAATTTGAACTAACAAAAGATCACAACCAAACTCTTTTCTAAAGAGAGTTCTATAAATTCTACCTTTAACAAAACCATTTTGAATTAAATAATCGGACAAGGTGTCATACCAAGCTCTTGGTGCTTGTTTAAGTCCATATAGAGCTTTCCTTAGTTTATAAACTTTGTCTCCTTTGACAAAGCCAGGAGGCTGCTCTACATAAACTTCTTCACCTAAGATTCCATTTAAGAAGGCTGATTTAACATCCATCTCGAAAAACTATGAATCCTTTAAAAGTCGCATAGGCTAAAAACAATCTTATGGCTTCCAGACGAGCCACCGGGTGCAAAGGTTTCATCATAATCAATACCCTCGATTGTGAATAACCTTGAGCAACTAGTCTGGCCTTATTTCTAACCACAATATTGTTTTCATCCCTTTTGTTTTTAAAGACCCATTTAGTTCCAATAACTTTTTGATGATGAGGCCTTTCAACAAGCTCCCACACATCTTGTCTTTGAAATCGATTTAGTTCTTCTTGCATGGCATTAATCCGGTTGGAATCGATTAAAGCTTCGTAATTGATTTAGGTTCAAGTAATGACACATAGCAATCGAACATACAATCTTGATTTAGTTGGGTCCTCGTCTGGACACCGAGTCTAAATCTCCAATTATCTGCTCAAATGGGTGATATGACATTATTTTCTTACCTTTATCTTTTACAATGATGATGTCTTGTCGAATTATTTATTTCAGATGATTCTATGTTACCTTCGATATCTCTACCGATCGGTGATGTGTCGTTGATCGTCCGATCGATTGATATGTTGTTGGTCGTCTCGATCATTTAGTAGATCGGTGATGAGGAAGTTCTTTCAGGTTCTTTTCCTTTGTCGATTCTTCCTCTTCATCCGAATCGATTCTTGATTGTAGAATTTTATGGTAGATCCTTTGATAGTCATCTCGATCCGGATCATCTCGATATTTTTGTGATGTCCCCTGTCTTATCAAACTCAAAAGAAGATTCGTCAAATACCACATGGGGTGTTTCTTCTACACACAAGGTTGTCTTATTAAAAACTCTATATGCCTTTGATATAGATGAGTATCCTAAGAATATCCCATCTCGCTATCTTGGCATCAAAGGTTTTTAATTGAGATTTCCCATTATTGTGTATGAAACTTTTACAACCAAATATATGAAAATATGAAATTTTGGGAGATCTTCCCTTCCAAATTTCATAGGGAGTTTTACACTTATCCTTAACAATCGACTCCTATTTTGAACATAGCAGTCGTATTCACCGCTTCGCCCAAAATCTATGAGGAGTGTTGAATTCGAGATAGCATTGATCTAGCCGCCTCTTTCAAGGTCCTGTTTCTTCTTTCAACAACTCCATTTTGTTGTGGAGTCCTTGCCGCAGATGTTTCCCGAGCTATGCCATTCTCAATGCAGGTAGTTAGAAATCAATTTATTTAGAAATTCAAGACCTTTATCACTTCTAATTTTAACAATATTTAATCCCTTTTCATTTTGAATCTTTTAAGAAATTCGGAATCTTGGTCATAGTCTCATCCTTTTTGTATAAGAAAATAACCCAAGTAAATCTTGAAAAATCATCAACAATTACTAAGGTGTATTTTCTTCCACTAAAGCCGAGAGGAGTTCTGGACCAAACAGATCCATATGAAGAAGTTCCAAAATTCTTTCTCAAGAAGGATTACTTATTGTTTTAAAAGAAGCTTTGGTTTGTTTTCCTTTTTGACAAGAAACACATACATGGTTCTTTGAAAATATTTTATCGGGAAGTCCTTTAACTAAAGATTTCCTTGCTATTTTGTTAAGAGTTTTGAAGTTTAAGTAACCAAGTCGTCATTACACAGCCCAACTTAAGTCATCGAACTCTTAGCAACAAGACAAGTATCTTTAGGACATTTTGAAGTTAGCAACATAGATGTTACCTTGTCTTACTCCAGCCGATAGAATATTTTCATTTAAACCATCTAAAACATAGCATGCATTATAAGTAAATTTGACACAAAACCCTTTATCACAAAATTGTGAAAGCAGATAGTAGGTTGTGCTTCAATCCTTCCACGTAGTAAACTTCTTGAACTTGAACATCTCCAATCATTAGTGTTCCAACACCTTTAGTAAGTCCATAGTTGTTGTCTCCAAACATCACTCTTGGTCCATCAATGGTTTGATAGTTAGAGAGAAGTCGTCTTTCATAGGTCATGTGCTTGGAACAGCCACTATCAATATACCGGATGACCTCAAGAATGTCTCCTCTATCAACTATCTTCTTGTCTTCCTGCAATCACAAATTTATTTCTTAGGTACCCTTTGTACTTTGGGTCCTTTCAAGTTAAGTTGATCTAGGAATCCGGATAAAAATATCAATGTTCCTTAAAACCATAGATTGAAGCTTGCATCCATATCTATCTACTAAGATAAGACTTTCAAGATCAATCGATTTAGTTGATCTTTTGAAATTGTCTTGAATCTTGGTATAAATGGATAAGATCTGCTTCTTCCATCAAAGTCAATTATACCTAGGATAGATCTTTGATTTAGTCTTATGTTCAGCCTTAGGAGTTACTTTCCTCGTCCTGATTTTTCTTTTCGTAAGCATCAAATGAGGTAATTAATTCCTTTGGTTTCCAGGACTCGAATAAAGTTTCTACCTTAGGTTTAGTTGCTTTCACAAAGACTCTAGGTTTTATAGGATCATTCTTCTTATTCCTATCAAAACCTAATCCAGCTTTATCACTAGACTTTTGAGATGAATTGAAGATTTTATCTATTGTGGTTTGAGACTTATTCAAAAGTCCCAACTTGAGATTTAATTCTCTGTTAGTCCTTTTATAATTTTCATTCTCGTAATAGATATTTGAAAATTTTATTTTTAAAGAACTCGATTCCTGTTCTAACTTATCTGTCTTATCGGACAAGGTACTTGTGACCATCTTAGTCGACATTCCCCCTTGAATGTACAGTCTAGTTTCTCACTTTCCTTAGTCGATTGACCTTAGTTAGATCGAAATTTGATCCTTTAATTAAGATTTTCGCTCTATCTGTTTATAAGCGAGATAGAAGCGGTCTCCAAATCTTTCAACAGCTTTATCAATAAGACTGGGATCGGCCAGATAAGGTGTCACAGTCATTATCTCGATGATGAATAGTAATGTACCTCTTTAGCCATTAGACATATGTCATCATCGACCCAAAATCAAATGAAGATGAGGATGATGATGTCTCTCGAGCTTCTTCTTTCTCGCCTAGTAAAGCTCTCTCGTCAGCATATCTTCTATCTCTTTTCTTCCTCTTTTCTTCTCTCTCTCTCTGGGAGTGAGTTGAGGACAATCATAGCTGTAGTGACCAGGTTTGCTGCATGTATAGCATATATCTCCTCTGCTGCTTTTGGACTACTATCTCCTCGTCGATAGGTGACCTATGACTTCTTGGTAGATCCTTCTTTTTATTATTATCTGAACTCTTTTCATCTCTGTCGATCTATAATTCCTTCGATCTAATCTGTCTCTTTTGTTTCTTAGTACTTCATCTTCAATCTTTCATACCTTTTCAACAAAAGAGTCATTTCTTCTTTTCTGAGACAAATCGGATGCTTTAGAAATCTTTTATTCATCCTGATGCACAAATGCTACAGATTTTCCAGATGTAGATGACTCGCTCATCTTCTTCATCTTCAATGTGAATGTCATATTCCGGTGCTTTAAGATGAGAAAAGAGAGTGTGATGTGATATTGATGACAAATTTTGTGTTGCCTTGAGAATATTGGCTTTCTCTCTCCATCTTTTGCTCAAAGATCTGAGTATCTTGTTGTTAATTTCTTTCTCGGTGTAGGTCTTACCCAAATCGGCTGCTTTGTTCACAAGATTAGTCAATCTCACATCCAGGTTGATCTACAGTCTCACCATCCTTCATTTTGAATGTGTCAAAAGCATGTAGAAACAGATCGAAGCTTATTTTCTTTGACACTGTTGAGATCCTTCACAAATTCCACAAAGAGTCTCCCACATTTCCTTGGCGGTCTTGCATCTTTTAACCTTTTCTATCCAATCTTTACTTAGAGTCTCAATGATCTCGGTTCGAGCTACTTGATCAAGATTATGAACCTTTCTTTCATCATTTGTTAACTCATAGCTCTTCTTTTCTTGTCACAGTCCTGGATTCGGTGACTCGGCTCGATCTTTGGTTCCTCCATGATAGAATTTTATAGGTCCCTCTTCTAGAACCTCTTCCATCCTATCATGAATGGCTTTTAGGTGATTCTCCATCCTAAATTTCCAGTAATCATAATCTTCAATAGAGAATTCAGGAAGGTTCCTAGACTTTTTGTTTTTCCCGATGACATGATGAAACAAAGAAACAAAATACTCCACAAGCTAATTAGTAGCACTGTTAGTAAAAGAAGAAAAATGAAGAAAATCAAGATAATTTCAGAATCTTGTTCAAGACCTAAAATCAATATCGGAAACTGACTTAACACCGCTCTGATACCACTTGTTGGTCCCCGAATGTTGAGTTGATTTAAAACCTAGAGATAACCTTCTAGAACCAAAATCTAGAAAGGGGAGGGGGTTTGAATAGATTTTGTAGATTTTTCGAATCTCTCAAAATCAATTCAAAATATCAGATTAAACACAGCGGAAAACAATTGTAAACTCAACTTTTAACAAGATCAAAAGCAAGGCTGATATTTAGATTCTAGTTAAGATTCTGAATTTTAATCTTGGATTAACAAAAGTGTAATTTGAGCGAGAAATTAAAGAAAGCAAGAAATAACACCGGGATTTATAGTGGTTCGGATTTTAACAATCCTACATCCACTCTCCTTCTCCAAACTTTGAAGAAGGGTCTTCACTAGCCGCTTACTTACTTCTTGTACAAACTTTACAAATTTCAACTCGATCTTCAACTCTTCAACAATCTAATCAACTCTCTGAAATCTAACTCTAAAAATAAGATGTGTTTTTGAAGATGTGAAGTGAAGTGTTCTATAAACACTTAAAAATATTTGAAATCTCTCTTGAAAAATACTTTTTGAAATCAATAGTGAATCTTGTGAAGAATCAAATTCGCATTAGTGTCTAGAAAAATAAAATCTAGTCCTATTTATAAGTCTGAAAAGACGGTTAGTTTGTTAGTCGGTTCTAACAAACTGAAACCGCTCAACAAACTTATTCTTGGAAAATGCTCTTGACCTCGGTGATTCTTCTCACTCGTCTGCGGTGACTTGGTGAAGACTTGCCTTTCTTATTCTACTCGGCTTGTCTTGACCTCGTCTCGAGCTCTTCATGATCGTCTCCTGCAGATGACTAGATCTCGGTGACTTAATTTGTTCTAGACCTCGTCGATCTGTTTAGCTTAACCTCGGTGATCTTCGGATCGTCGATCAACTTAGCTGCTTCTTTTTTAACTCATCAAAACTTCTTGATTCAACAAATCTAACTTGTAACTTCCTCTTGGTTAGATGAAACTCGCTTCTTGAAACTTGTGTAAAATTTTCTAACACTTCATCGTTTGCTATTTGTCACACCACTATCTGCGTCTTCCTTCTATGGTGAGACATTGTATATTGTGTTAGACTTCATCTTTCGACTTGCGTTGTCCTCATCGACTTTTGTCCTCATCGATTTCTTGTCCTCATCCGAGGTTTTGTCCTAGTCTGATTTCTTAACCTAGTCGACTTCTTGTTCTCAACTTATACTTAGCTTTATTTACAAATACTTCATTTGTCTATACATAATGCTCAATTGGTCATCCTATTTTATACTTTTAACACATCAAAACTAAATACAACTTTTCTTACCTAACAATTATCTAGATCTGAGCTTCATTATACCTTGATGATTCTTTGGATTCCTTATTCTATGATTTTGAGCTAGACTTGATTTTGAGCTTTATTGTGGATTTATTGTCATATTTTTAGTATCATTCTTGATGTAGTGAGTATGCTTGGGATTATGTACATGTGCACTTATGCTTGATTTGCAAGATATATTGAATTTAGATTTGATTATGAGTTGATATGCATCTTGAAGCTAGCATGCTTGATAATTATGTGATGATGGATGTGATTGATAATGCTTGATTCATTGCTCAATGTAAGCTCGTGAGCTTTTGTGCCGTAATAATTGTACATTTTATACGGTTAATATGATTTCTTTGTGAGTGCCTCATTCATAGATTTGTATGCTAGAACTTGCCACTAGACTTGTTGATATTGATCTTTGTGTGATGTCATTAAAGTGATAAGAGGTCATGTTTGGAATGATGAGTCACTTTGCCAAATTTTTCCCCTCCAAAACATTTGATTTCCTTAGTGAGCCATTTTGAGCTTTATATCCTTATTCTTTGGCAAGCCAAGTGAAATTGAACCATTTGCCTATTTCTATGAGCCTACTTGTCCTATGCTTAGTAGAGCTTGATTGTTGGCTAATGATGGTGATTTGATTGCAAAGTGTGGTGGAGAATTAAGTGTTAAGTGATGAATGCTTGATAGAAGAAGAAAGGTTGATGAAAGAAAGATTTGAATTGTGAAAAATGAGAAGTGAAAAAAGAAAAATTCAATTTGTGAGCTTTAAAAAAGAAAGAAAGAAAGCTCAAGTGAATGGTGGTGATTGAATTCTAAGTGCATGGGAAGAGTTGCTTGACAATGATTGAAGAGATGTGAATTGTATTTGTTAGCTTTCATTCAAGTCTCTACTACTTAGTCACTCTTATCCTAAAACATCCCACCTTTCCAAAGAGTTTACATTACAAACTTAAAGAAAGACCTCTTTGATTTTTGTTTGATCACAAATGATTTTGATTGAGATTAAGTCTTTTGGCAATCATATGGTGTGCAAGTTCGTGAATTTGATAATTGAGTGCCTTATACCTTTATACACTTGAGTGAAGAGTGAAACACTCCATGGAAGGAGCAATATGTTGAGTATTTGATGTTGCATTTGTTGGAGCATGATTCATCTTGATTGCTAGTGAATAGTTTGCATTGATACTAATGTTCATTGATGAGTTCGATTAACTTTTACTTCTTCTATGGTGCCATGTGACATAATTGCAATCAATTAACTCCTTTGTGCTTAGTTGCTACGTTGCTCGAAGACGAGAAACACTTCAAGTTTGGGGGTATTATGATTGGAGTGAATTGATGCATGTTTTTAGGGCTTATTTGAGTGCAAAAAGTGATCAAAGTGTTATTTTTGTGCATTAATGTGTAGAGTAACACTTATTTGCCTAAAAGTATTACTTGATGAGTATTTGATGTTTTTCGTCCGTTTCGCAGGTAATTCGGTGGAATCTTGCCAATCCGAGAGTACCGGTGTGCTTAGAATGAAGAGACGAACATATCGGATGAAAATGGGGGTCGGGGCCGAAGCCCCTCGAAAAGTGCCACTGGTCTCGAGCTGCGTCGAGGAGCAAGAGCCTCAAGTCGAGGTGGGGCTGGAGGGAAAGGATTTGAAAAAGGCGCTGCCTCGACTCGAGGGAGGAGCCTCAAGTCGAGGAATGTGAGAAAGGCAGGATCCTCGAGTCGAGGGTTGAGCTTCGACTCGAGGCAGGAGCTAAACTTGTAAAAGCGCATCCACGACTCTTGAACCTTGACTCGAGGGCCTCAAGCTCAAGTCGAGGGCCCCAAAATTCGAAATTTGCGGTTTAAAGCCAATTGAAGCCAAAAGAGAGCATATACTCATCCTAGCAGTTTAGAGCGGTTTCAGGTGGTTCCTTAGGCGAATTTCTCAATCTTTAACTTAATTTCCATTGTAATTGCAATAGATTGTTAGATTTAGAGATTCTAGTTTGTAAGCATTAGATTAGTGTTTTGATCGAAGAGAATTGAAGATTCAAGTTGTAATTGAAGAGTGGAGAAGTTGAATTCAAGTGTTGTAGAAGAATCAAGCATTCCTATTTTTGTTTATTGAAGATCAATTGGTGATGTTCTTACCTTTTTCTCTCTTTAATTCATTGTTTGTGTTGATTAGATTGTTAATTGCTTTCTTAGATTTTCTACCCATGGCTTTTGCTTGTAGCACCATGGGCTAATAATTTTGTGCTTGAGATAATTGAAATTAAGGATGAAGTGATTGCCTCATGCTATAATTGTTGATTTGTTTCCTAATTGTGAATCTTAATTGTGCTTCATGTAAAATTGTCTCTTTAGATTAATGGTTGATCACCCTAGCAATAGGCGAGAGTTGAGCTAACGTGATTAGGTGTTAATCGGGTTACAATTTTGCATGATTGTATGAATTGGGGATTTCAACATTGAGAGATGGGAAAGACTAAGAATACTCGCATTAGGCATTGTGATTTTAATAGAGTGATTAATTTCATGATGGTTTTATACTTTCTAATTGATTGATTTGCATTTGGATACAATTATAGCTTGTTAATCATGGAATCCTTGATGGAGATTATCCCTTGCACCCCATTCCCCCATTGTTTCTAGTCTATTTGTTTTTGCATTCTAAGTGTTCGATTTATTGCTTGCATAGTTTAGCCATTTTAATTCTTGCCATTATTTTGTTGATTTTAGTCCAAAACCTTGTTGCAACTCTAGTCACCTAGAACTCTTATCCTTAGGGCCTCGTTTGCATACTTTCTCCCTTGGGTTCGATAATTTGCGATTGGTCTTAATAGCTCTTACCCGGTTACTACTCCAATCATATGGACTGGTCCATCTTAGGAATTATTTGCACCTAATGGATTGCGAACTGAGACCTATAGAGCATCACACTCTTAAGCCTTAAGCCCTCACCACTAGGCCAACCCCTATACGAGGAAATATTTTGCGTTTTTGAATTATTATCTTTTATATGTAAGAAAAATTGATGTTTGAAAATAATAAAAAATAAATTTCAAACACAAAAATTTAAAATAAGTAGCTTAAATGGTGTGTGTTGTTTGACTTCTTCCAAAAGATCTTGTGTTCAAACCTTCGTTGACTTCTTATGAATGGTTTTGAGTTAAAACCTGATGTTAAATAATAAATAATAAATAATAATATATAAGTTAGATGGTGGGTATTGATTGACACCTTTCAAAAGGTCTTAGATTCAAATTTGAATTGTGTTTTGTATTATCATTTTTATTATATAAGAAAAAAATTGAACAAATATGATCGTCACCGATTCATGGTGAACATTGTCACCAAATAATAATGTGACAAAATACATGCATCGATAATTATTTTCAATAATAATTACAAAATATTGCATCGTCACGAAAATATTATATTATACGATGAATATTATGACTAATTACAATGAATAATGTCACCAAATAATATTGTGACAAAATACATGCGTCACTAATTATTATGAATAATTAGTGACAATATATTTCATCGTCACAAAAATATTTTACTATACGCAATATTATCGTCACAAATAACAACAAATATTATCGTCACAAAATAACAATGAAGATATACGCGCCACCGCCGATCACCTTAACATGAACTTAGACACCCTCGATCTCGATTCGATTTTCCTACCCCGGGGCCAGCGAAGATTTTGGCGTCCATAGGTAGTAAATCACGAGGCGTATTTTATTAATTGTTTCTTCACTTATTTTATTAATATTTTCTGATATTGTGCACATATTTTCTGTCATTGTGCAAATATTTTTGGTTATTGTGCAAATATTTTTCTGTCATTATTCAAATTTTTTCTATTATTGTGCAAATATTTTTACGCCTTGTTCAAATTTTTTTTTTGTTATGGTGCTCAATTTTTTTTGTTATTGTTCAAATTTTTACATTATTGTGTAAGTGTTATTGTGCAAATATATTTCAAAATTTTGAGTGATAATTTGTTTTGATTTAGATTTTATTATTGTTCAATTTTTTTCTCGTAATTGTGCAATTATTTTTACAGTGTTGTGCGAGACATTTTACTGTCATAGCAAGAACCGAGAGATTTGAAGAAAAAAATCTGTGATTTGGAGAAGAAGAAGAAGAAGAAGAAGAAGAACCGGAGATTTCGTGGAGTGATTTTAGAAATTTAAAATTTGAATTTTTATGCAGATTTTTGTTTTTAGTGTGATGGGATTGATGGGATGAAGATTACTCGAGATCTCCGAGAAAGGATGATATGCTTATCTCAAGCTTCATACATTGACACTGTTTTGAGGACGTTTCAGCATGCAAGATTCCAAGAAAGGTTTTGTACCTTTCGGGCATGGAATTCATCTGTCAAAAGACATTTGTCCTAAGACACAAAAAGAGATATATAAGATGAAGAAAATTCCATATGCTTCGGCGGTTGGAAGCCTCATGTATGCAATGCTGTGCACGAGACCGAGATACTTGCTATGCGGTGGGCATGGTGGCAAGATATCAAAGTAACCGGGAAAGGAACATTGGGTGCGGTTAAAAACATTCTAAGTATACGAAAAGAACTCGAGATAGAATGTTAGTTTATCAATCGGACAGTCTAATCCTTGTGGGTTACACGGGCTCAATTTCCAATCGGAACATAGACTCAGAAAAATCTACCTCGGGAAATGTGTTTTGCTTGGGAGGTGGAGCAATGACATGGAGGAGTGTGAAGCAAAAATGCATCATTGACTCAACCATAGAAGCCGAGTATGTCGCTGTTTGTGAAGCAGCGAAAGAAGCGGTTTAGCTAAAAACTTCTTAGTGGACTTGGATGTGGTTCGAATTTTCTGGCTGTATTGCAATCTATTTTGATAATCTTTGGGGCGATTGCAAATTCAAAGGAACCACGAGCCCACAAGGCGAGCAAGCACATTGAAAGGAAATACCATCATATACAAGAAATTGTTAAGAGAGGAGATATAGTGATGGAAAAGATTGCATCGGAGGACAACCTAGCTGATCCTTTCTCAAAGAGTCTGCCTCGGCATACATTCGAGAGACATGTGGAAGGAATGGGAGTCAAGTGCATTGCCAAGCTGCTTTGAGTATAAGTGGGAGAAATGTGGAGGACATGCTATAGTATATTTAAAAGCGAGACTTTGAGTATAAGTGGGAGATTGTTAGGGATATCTTGAAAAGTATACTTTTAGTGCTACTTTGTATATTGAACTGATTCTTGCACTTTTTATGAGAATAAATTGGTTATCACTTGTTGCATTAAATATTATGAATGTTATTTATTTTATTTTTTTGTAAAAACGTTCAATATACTTTACATTGTAGACAATGTGGTGTGTAGAAGATCGCGATGAAGATCACATTGTCGAGTTCCTTGTAATAACTTGTAATGAGTATAATAAGATTCACAACTTAGGTGGAATTGAACAATCCAATGGTTAAAGTTGAGGTGTAAGGCTCAAATTGGTTTTTCTTTGCCAAGAGATTACACTAGTGCATTTGTTTTGATGAATAAGACCTACGGCGAGATAATTCTTCTAGGCGATTTGAAAGAAGAATTAGATCTCGGTGGTTGTTTATTTCTTAATTTATCACTTGATTGGGATTGTGTATAATTGATTGATGTTGCTTTGATTTATTGTGAGGAAAGAATCATTGGGATTCAATTCTAGATATTTTGGGCGACATTATTAATTATAAGACAGATTGCTAAATTAATACGTAAAATCGTGTCTTGATACGTCAAGTTGATAATGTCTCCTTGGTGGGCTCAAAGCGTTTATCATATCAAATCAGCATTGGATTAAGTTCGGTATGATAATAATGTTGAGATGTCTTTCCCAAGGAATTAAAAGATATTAATTAATTAAAGCATTCAGTTGCTTTAATTAATTAATGGATATTGGTTCTTAAACACGGAAAATAATAACCGGGAGCCATATTTCGTAATATGAGTTAGGATGGGTAGTGCAATATTATTTCTATAGTGTAGTGAATTAATATTAATGAGCTAGAATAATATTGTTGCTCAATATTAGTTTCTAGGCCCATTGGGAGGCTCAATCCTAATTCTCCTAAAGACCCCTTGGGTAGCCTAATAAAAGCCCAATTAACTAAGGTGGTTAAAAGATAAGAATTAATTATGATTTTTATTTGATATTTTTCGAAAATTAATGCGGAGAGAGAGAAGAGATCTAGTCTTTCCATATTTTGTGGAGAAAGATAAGGAGATCAAATCTTGTGGATTTTTCTTACTCTCCAAGGCATTAAAAATCTACTGGATACATTGTATCTAGTAAGGCTGAAATTTTTGAAAAATAAGTTTTAAATTTTCGAAAAATGAGGCTGAAATTTTCGAAAAATAAGGCAGAAATTTTCGAAAATATATGCATTATTTATGCATGGGATTTTTCCAATCAACTTGCGAGGTTGAGATAGGGAGAAAATTCTAGAGTCTTGACTTTTCTTGAGAGAAAAATAAGAGCAACGGTGAAACACTAATTCTTTTCAAGAGAGTTAAAAGGCTTGTAGGATCTCCCACCAGATCCACAAGCTTGGGCTTAGGGAATACCTGAGAAGGTGTTTGGGTTGAATCAAGGACCTTTTTTCCTCGAGGGTTGTCTCAACGGAACTCAAAGGCGTCCTTAATTGTCTCAAAGGCGGTTTTCTCCGATCAAGAGGTAATTACTTATCCCTTAGTTCCGCATGTTTAGTGGCTATGTATGTTTTACCATTATTCAAATTGCGTGAATTTATTTTGATTTAATTGCTTTAAATCATGTTGTTAGATTTATGATAATTTGTATCTAAATAACGCCCGAATAGATCTTGGATATTCAAATTTTCCCAACGAGTAACCTTGTGCTACTAGTCTAGCGTTATTACGAACAATAACATTGTTTTCATTAGTCTTATTTTTGATAACCCCTTTGGTGCCTATAATTTTTCTATGAATGGAGTCTGTCCACTAGCTCCCATACATTACGCCTTTCAAATTGATGTAGTTCTTCTTACATGACGATTACCCGGCTTGGGTAGGATAAAGCCTCCTCCATAGACCTAGGCTCAAGAAGTGATACATAACAACTGAACATACTTTGAGAATCCAACATAGTCCTCATTTGGACACTACTCGAAGGATCCCCAATGATCTGTTTATGGATGATAACTTCTCATCTTTTTGCCTATATAAGTAGAAGTACCCACATCGGTGACTTAGAAAGTAACTCATCTTGTTCGGCTGAGTAGACATTCCCCCTACATCTACTTGACCTTGTGCGATCGGATGATGTTAAAGGTGTCTCCTCGGATGGAGCAGGATATGAGTTCTTCTTCATCTGAATCAATCAAAACTAGGAAGATAGGTTTCCCTTTGTTTAGGATTGCTAAGTTCAAGTATATTTATATCATTCGAAATTTGGTCAACCTTGTGCGAAAAAGTATGAATTTCATCAAACACCACATGAGGTATTTCTTCCACACAAAGAGTTGTCTTATTAAAAACTCTAAATGCCTCGGATGTCTTTGGAATATTCTAAGAAAATTCCATCAACTACTTTGACATCAAACGTCTTTAATTTAGATTTTCCATTGTTATGAATAAAACACTTACAACCAAAAGCACGAAAGTAAGAGATTCTTAGAATTTTACATTTCCACAGCTCATATGGAGTCTTACCCTTATCTTTTACGGCAGACACCTATTCTCGGGGTATAGCAAACCGTGTTGATTGCTTGATTCGTAACCTCTGTGGAGTTCCATACTCAGCTAACATGCTTCTAGCCGCCTCTTTGAGTGTTACTGTTTCTTCTCTTAACAACACAATTTTGTTGTAGTGTTAGAAGCAGATGATGTCTCATGTGCAATACCATTCTCGGTAAAGTAGTTAGATAAACAAGAATTTAAAAATTCGGTGCCCTTGTCACCCCTTATCTTAATTATATTAACACCTTTCTCATTTTGGATTTGTTTTAAAAATCTGGTATCTTGCTCATCGTCTCATTTTTCTTGAAAAGAAATAACACCCAAGTGTATCTAGAATAATCATCCACCATAACTAAAGTGTATTTCCTCCCACTAAAGTGAGAGGTGAAATAGGTTCAAACAAATCCAAATGAAGTAGTTGTAACACCCTTTACGAGATGAGATAGTGTTAATACTCTTAAAGGAGTTCCTAGGTTATTTACCTCTCGACAAGCATCATGTTGGTCCCGGACGAGATGTGCAAGGAGGTGGAAAGTCTAGAAGGGGGTTGAATAGACTTTACCACACTCAAAACTTTTTACAACTTTTCGTGAGCCGAGTGTGAGGTTAGAAGACTTTAAAGTCTTCTGCAGCAAGGTACTCGAGTGTGCTAAGTGAGATCGGCGAGACTTCGAAACTCGAAGTCTTCGATGGTGCGGAAGCTAATCTCGTGTGTATTTGAAAAACCCTTTTAAAGAAAACCTTTGAGAAGAATACTTAGCAAGATTAATGCAGGTTTATAAAAACAATGATGAATGAGTAGTTATAATTATGAATGCGTAAAGGCTGTAAAGGCACATAAATTTTTATAGTGGTTCGGATATAACGATCCTACGTCCACTCTCCCCGATTCCACAGGGGCCTTACTATCCACCAAACTCGGTCTTGTCTCCTCTAATCTCCTTGAGGATTCGACCACGGGAAGTTTAACAAGTTCCCGCCCTTGAGTACAATCGATTCGATCTTTGAGTGTTTAACTCTTAGATCTAAAACAATCAACCTTTTCTCGCACCGAGATAATGAAAGGTGATTTACACTTCCTTGACCAAAAATAAATCTCTTAGAAAATTCAATGTGTTCGATCAATTTACGGTATGAAGAGTTAAGCGTGTATTGCAGTTGAATGAAGGAAAATGTTCTTGATGTTTCTCGCGCGTGTGTCACTTTTTGAAAATCCTTCACTTCAGCTTTTATGATACTGAATTTGACTAGCCGTTAGGTTAATGTGTCAATCAGATCTTTCAAAGAAATGGTAAGTGATCGTTGGAAGATTTGTTTGACTTTGGATAATTGATTTTACGATACCAATCAATTATGTCGTGATTGATCTTGATTGATAATCAAATCTTCACTTGACTGACTTCGAGTATCTTAGAGTTATCTTTCCGACTTTTGTTATCCCCGATGAATTTCTTGAAGTCAACTCTAGCAACTTTCAACCTTGCTCCAAAGCACATCTAAAGCTTGCCGTAGCATGGTTTCCAACCTTGCTATCTTCACTTGAACCTTTCTTGACAATACTTCTTTTTGCGTAACTCTTATCATCTCTTCTTGATCTTCATGACGCCCTTCTAAATGACTTCAACGAAATCTCTCTTAGATCTTTAAGTCTTCTTATCAGTGACCTTTAGTTCTCAAAAACCAATCGATACAAAAAGGTTAAGCCTAGCAAGTTTAACTGCGTACTAAGACATAAACCCTATCTAGATCATCACCGACTAACGAGTTCACTGGTCCTATTACACATAGGTTTTAAGAACATCATCAAAACATACAAATTCAAATCCTAACAAATTCCCCCTTTTTGATGATGTTAAAACCTTCTTGAGAACCGCTCACAAACAAGGATAAGCGAAAGAAAGACAAAGAGACCTTAAAAAGATCTCAATCAAAACCAGGTGACAACGAGAAGTTGTCTAGGCGCAAAACATTCACTTCTATTCATATATATATCGATCGGTACAAATTACGTAAGTGAAAAGCAAAAAGAACAAGAGATAACAAGGAAATGCATAAAAAGATAAGTACTAACATCAAGTAGACTTCTCGGCGGTCTAGCTTCTCAACCAGAACCTTCATGTCTTCCTCGGTCATACCTTCGAAACCCTGTTGGAACGTTTAGCCACTCATACACTCTATCATAGAGTTCTCTGTTATTTGTTCCAATAGGTGGGTTGACTCCTCGGCCAAGCAGATTTTGAGCGTCTGCGAACACTCACTCGGTGGTCAAACTTCCCATCTCGCTGTGACTGGAGTAGGAATCTTTTCAAATTCTCGCGCTTGAAGGTTCGGGTTGAATTCCACGAAGCTCTCGTAATATCAGCCCGTGATTCTTGTGCTTTTCCTCCATCCAAGCAAAGAATGTTTCATTCGGCTGTGGCCCCGACGCCAATACTCTTGCAGACATAGTATGAGCGAGATGAAATCCCTCTTTCTTTGCTTTCCGGTCCTCAAATCTCTCCGAGGACAACAATCATCCACAAATCCATCGAATTGTGGGGAGGATAAAGTCTTCCTCGGCCTCGCTGCTCCAAGAAGCTTCTTTCCTTTCTTACCCTCGCTTCTTCCTTGACACAAAGGTTTTGCTTTTACTGCAGCTTTCTTCGGTATGAACCGCTTTTTCTGTTTGCTCTCCAAAGACATCCACATCTTTCCCTTGCTTCCCTAGTAGCTTGATCATCTTGTGACTATCCTTCTCTTCCATCCTTCTAGTTTCTAAGTCACCGGAAAGGCTTCCTCATGCAAAGCCTCCAACTCTTCTTCACAGACTTTCCTTGAACTTTTTCGACATCTTAACCAACCTTCTCCTTTTCGGTGGTTGGGAACTCGACCTTCATCTTCACCCATTCCAGCCAGACTCTCGCGGCGCCCTTTTCAGCTCTGCTTTTTCTTTCCGTTCCAACAGAAAACTTTCAACAGCCTCCAGCCCTATCTTTCGATCCTTCAATTCTTTATCCTTAGCCTCATCTCTGTCAACCATCTCGGTTCTCAATCGGCTTTCCCCCTTTTTAACATCATTCAAAAGAGGGTCCACCGACCTTCCATTTCCGTCATCTTGGCAAGGATATCCCGTCTGTAGGCGGTAAACTTTTCCGTGAACTTCGCAGCTTCGGCATACTCGGCCGCTATTGGAGAAGCAATCTTCTCATCGATTTTGAACATATGCCAACAAAGCCAGCAGCTGTCACCGCAGTATGCCGTGAGCCGCCTCCGTCAATCTAGCATTTGCCTCCCGGATAGCCGCAATTTGCTTTCCCATGTCCAGCATAGATGATTGGATAGCCGCATTCTCGATCAATTCCTTCCTTTAATCGTGCTTCCATGGCACCGAGTCTCGTTAATCGATCCTCCATTTTCGTCCGAAATCTGTCCTCAACCGCCTCTCTTTCAAAGCAAACACCTTCCCGAGAGTAGCTTCGGCTTTCTCACCTTCAGCCTTTACACTTTCAACGTGCTTTCTCACCTCATTTATGTTGTTCAACATCATGCCGGAAAAGAGTTTCGATGATAGTCTCCTCGTTGCTCGGAAAACATATCGGCGGCGGTTTGACGGATCAAAGAGGGGGCCGTCGAATGGCGGCCTCGATGTAGGACTTGGACGACTCAATAGACTCAGCAAGAGGAGTGTATTTAACAGCCAATACGAGAAAACATTGAAGCATACCGTTGTGTTAACTCAAGAAACTTTGAGGAGTAAGAGTTATACAGATCCTCATGAACAATAACAGCATAAAATTTGGCAAGCGTACGAGATGTAAAGTCGGGAAGAGGAGGAGGGATAGTAGAAACACCTTTCTTGATTTCTTCAGAACTGTAAAAAGAAGAGCTGAACTACCTTCAAGCGGTTCTCGGTTCATCCATCGGTCGAGCAACTAGGCATGCAATTTGATGATCTCGTGGTTAGAGTCAAAAGCTTTGGCAACTCCAGCCTTGTTACGTAGTTCGAACTCCCATAGAGAGAACTCATTATGGCCAATCTCATTTGCCGTAAGAATAAGATCATCTATTGCTCCTACTCGCATTTCTCCATACTAGGATGTCTATCAGCCAGGCTTCGCTCCTCCGACATATCCCGTAATCTAGGAAACTTCTTTGTCCACCCAAGTAGAAACCTCGGTAATCAAACACTTCTCAAATGGGCCACGAGGTCTATCGGCAAGGTTAACCATCTGCATTGGGACATCTCCAACCACACCTCCACCGTGATCACCCTCAAGAACTCGGGTGATAGGCTCCGGCGGCACCCATGCCCGCAACATCATCGCCAATTTCCATCGGTGCAGCAAGCTTGGAAGAAGAGGGAATCTCGTAAAGAGAAGGAAACAGAATTGGTACTGTTCCTCCTCACCGGCGGATTCATGGGAGACCATCTCTTCAAGATCCGAAATCGGAGAATCATCAACCTCCATTGCATCCACCACCGACGATCCTTTCTTTCCGGGAGATACCTTAGGAGGCATCTGTGCTCCTCTGCAGTACGATTGCTCACCGAATCTTTCCGGGTTGCCACGGTGAACCTCTTTGCCTTTCTCTGTGGTAGCTGTGGAAATCGAATTTGATCTTCGCCGCCAAGACTTCCGAGTCTTCTCCCCGTACTAGCAGCCTTTGAACTTGCGGTGCACGATCACTAATATCCGAATCTTTGACAGTCTCATCTTTTCTACCAATATCCATCATCGAGGCAATTCCTCCGATGGGTGACACATCCGCAGTTCCCCTCAATCTCACTGGTCTTCTTCATCATCGTAATCGGGAGGGCCACCGAGCTCCTCATCCTTATTCAGCATAAACTTTGCCTTGGTGTATGGTTTCGTCCACTTTGGGTCCCACGCCGTGTTGGGCATCACCCTTTCCAAGAACACCGTAATCTTGTTCGGCATGGAAACGTATTGTTCCACAGCCCATACCTTAACTTCTGGATGTCCAACCACCTCTGTCCGAAAGAACCTGCTTCTTTTCCTTCGCAGAATCTCAAAGAATTTATTGACCCAATCACACTCGACTCCATCCACAATCGCCTTTAAAGCACACAAACGCCTCGACTTACCGAGTCCATACTCTGGCGTTCACCAAACATCACTTTCACCATGATGTCAAACAACAGTCTATACTTCCTTTTGAGATATGCTTTCTTCAAATCCGACACATGATGCCGACATGAAGTTTTCGCTAGAGAACGAAAGGCTTCGAGATGATTATCTCGACATATAAGATTCTCGGGTCAATACCTTGCAGTGATAACCCTAAATGTTGATGAACATCCTCTCGTCCGATGGTGAGACTGCGGCGAACAACATCGTTTTGATCCTGTTTCTACCAAAGTCACCACGAACAATCGTACCACATAAGCATCAAGAGTTCGTCGTTCAGAGAATGAGCCGAATAAGATCTGATACAAACCCCGATCAGATAGGGAGATTCAGAATCTCCAATGCTTCCCGTCCAGCTTGTTCTAAAATCTACGGATAATTCACTCCGTACTTTCTCTCGATAGGACCAGGAGGGTCGAGAGACTTGTGTTTCCACTGCGATTTGTTTTCGAAGAAGATTGCTTTGGAGCCATTGATATTAACTCAAAGAAAATGAACAAAGATCGGAAGAAGAAGGAAAGAGATGAGCAATAGTATGAAGTAATGAGGAAGAGAGAGAAAAGAACATCAATTTATAAGAAAGAAGAAAGAAACCGCTAAAATTTTAAAATACAAAATAAGATTTGAACGTTGATTGGCATATTGCACGCATCAGATCGAACGGTTATAAATTAAACGGTTCGAATTCGAAAAGTGCGTGTCCTCGGCTCCGATTTGAAAAAGGTAATTTTCCAAAATTTGAGAGATTTTCGTCCGCAGAAATAGAATAGGAAATAATATTTTAAAGGAAAATTATCCCATACCCCATGGTTGAAAAGATTTGATTTGACAATTCACAGCGTTAATTTTCAAAGCCGAGGATAAGTAAGGAAATAAAATATTCGAAAATTATTTTAGCTACGAAACAAGGAATATTTTATATCAAGAATAATTTTTAAACGAATAAAATTAGAGTAAATTGAGAGAGAGAGAGAGAAAGAGGGAGAGAGTAAGAGTAACATATCTCAGTTGATATTGTAATCAATCGATACCACCGAGTACTTTATGAAGCAAGGTTTTTATACCCTTCTCCAGCAGGTTTGAAAGTTCACTGCAGCAGCTTTTATACTCTTCTTCAAGCTTTATACTCTTCTTTAGCAAGCTTTTCACCCTTCTTCAGCAAGCTTTATACCCTTCTTGACAAGATGTTTTCCTGGATCTAATAAACCTAGTTCCACCGAAAGATCTCTAAACCGTGCTTCTGCCAAAGGTTTTGTAAAAATGTCTGCTCTCTGCCGATCTGTATGAATCTTTTCCATTCGAATGTTTCTCTTTTCGACATGATCTCTCGATGAAGTGATGACGTATATCCACATGCTTGCATCTTGTGTGAAATCTTGGATTCTCGTGTAATAGCAATGGCAGCTACTGTTGCTATCACAAAAGATAGGAATTTCTTTAGTGATAATGTGATAATCTTGTAATTGTTGACTTATCCAAAGTAAGCTGTGAGCAACAACTTCCGGCGGCCATATACTCTGCTTCCGTGGTTGATGTAGCCACTGAAGTTTGCTTCTTAGAAAACCACGAGACCAGCTTACTTCCAAGAAATTGACAAGTACTGTGGTTGATTTTCTATCGATTCTACAACCACCATAGTCTCGAATCGTAATATCCACCGAGTTCCAAATTGTCATCAGCAGGATACCAAAGACCCAAGTTTGTGGTACCCTTGAGATATTTTAAGATCTTCTTTGCTGCATCCAAATGACTTTTCTTTGGATCGGCTTGAAATCTTGCGCATACTCCAATCACGAAAGAAATGTCAGTTCCGCTTGCCGTTAGGTACAAAGAAAGAACCTATTAGTCCTCGGTACATAGTCCGATCAACACTTTCACCATCCTCATCTGGATCCATCTTGTAATTTGTCACCATGGGAATTTTTGCATCCTTGCTTGTTATCATTCTAAATTTTTCTAGCATATTTTTGGTATACTTTGCTTGGTTTATGAATATTCCTTTTGAAGTTTGCTTGACTTGAAGTCCTAAGAAATAATTCATTTCTCCCATCATAGACATTTCAAACTTACTTTGCATCAATTTACTAAATTTTTCACAAAGCTTCTTGTTTGGTGATCCAAAGATTATGTCGTCCACATAAATGCATACTAAGAGAATATCATGATCTTCTTCAATTCTCGAACAAAGTTCGATCAATCTTCCCTTTACTAAATCCATGCTCAAGTAGAAACTGTGATAATGTGTCATACCAAGCTCGAGGGCTTGTTTTAGTCCATATAAAGCTTTCTTCAGGCGGTATACTTGATCTCCTTGTACGAAACTCGAGGTTGTTCAACGTATACTTCTTACGCAAGAACTCCATTTAGAAACGCTGATTTTACGTCCATTTGATATACTCTGAATTTCATATATGCTGCATATGCAAGGAATAATCTTATAGCTTCTAATCTTGCTACTGGAGCAAACGCCTCATCATAGTCAATCCCTTCGACCGTGAGTAACCTTCGCAACGAGCCTTGCTTTATTTCGATAACCTCATCTTTCTCATTTTTCTTGTTCTTGAAAACCCACTTTGTTCCAATCACTTTTTGATGTTTTGGTCTATCAACGAGTATCCAAACATCTTGTCGTGTGAATTGATTTAGTTCATCTTGCATAGCTTCTATCCAGCTTTGTGTCCACCAGGTGTTTCTTCAATATTCTTTGGTTCTTGAAGAGAGACATAGCAAGCTAAACAAACCATCTAGATTTATCCTTTTTCTTGTTTTGACTCCATCTTGAGGATTACCTAAGATTAAATCACCGGGATGATCTCGTCATCCAATTCCTTCTATTAGATGCGTTCAACTCTTCTCAAGGCATTATTGGAACATCATCTTGAGTCATTCCCCCTTGATTTGATAAATTTATATCTGGAGTTCTCGGTGAGTCATCGCAGGTCTTGAGATTACTTCACAGACTTTGTTTTGCTTGAGTCTTCTCTTGTCTCAAGAATACCTTTTCCTTTTTCTCGCCAACTTTGAGATTTGCTGATCATCTTCGAATCGGAATCTAGAATAGGTAAATGAACCTTGACGTAATTTGTCTTATCCTTGAGTTCAAGTTTCTCAAACCCTTCGCCGGTGACTCTTCTCTTCCTTTGTCCTTAGACTCAACAATAGATTCATTAAAAACCACATGAGGTGTTTCTTCCACAACAAGGGTTTTCCTATTAAAAACTTCGATAAGCCTTGCTTGTCTTTGGAATATCCTAAAATATCCCATCAAGACCTTTGGCGTCAAAAGTTTTTAACTTGGATTTGCCGTTGTCATGAATGAAACACTGCAACCAAAAACACGAAAGAAAGAAACACGAGGAATTCTACCTTTCCATAACTCATACGGTGTCTTTCCATATTCTTTGGTCAAGAACTTCGATTCTGAGTATAGCATGCTTTGTATTCACACCTCTGCCCAAAACCTCTCGAGGAACATTGTATTCTGCTAGCATTGTTCGCAGCCTTCCTTGAGTGTTCTGTTTCTCCTCTCGGCAACACCATTTTGTTGTGGAGTGCGGGCGACGTTTCATGTTGAATTCCAGCTTCTTTGCAATACATCGCTATGTGAGAGTTTAAGAATTCTGTTCCTTTGTCACTTCTAATCCTTACAACACTTTCTCCTTTCTCGTTTTGTAATCTCTTGATAATTCCGGTAATCTTGTGATGGTTTCATTCTTCTTGAACATAAATATCACCCATGTGAATCTAGAATAGTCATCTACCACCACCAAAGTGTATTTTCTACCACCGAAGCTCAATGGGGATACGGGGCCAAATAAATCCATGTGAAGTAACCGTAGTACCCTACTTGACGTTGGTACGAAACTTCCTTGAATGAGGCCTTAGTTTGCTTTCCTTTCTCGCACGAGTCACAAAATCGATCTTTTGAGAAAACTTCATTTGGCAAGCCTTCTACAAGAGATCTTCTGGCTATCTTGTTTAGCGTTTTGAAATTTATGTGACTCAATCTCTTGTGCCATAACCAGCTTGTTTACGAAGTACTTTTTGCTACAAGGCATGTATTGCTTGGACATTTCGAAATTCTCGCAACATAAACATTTCCCTTTCTCAAGCCGAGTTAAAAGTACCGATCATTTAAGCCACTCAAAACAACACACAAAGAACTAGAGAACTTAAGCGAGTATCCCTTATCACAGCATTGTGAGGCTGAAAGCAAGTTATGCTTTAATCCTTCCACGTAGAAAACTTCCTCCACACGTACATCTCCAATGTATAGAGTCCCAACACCTTTGGTAATACCAAAGTTATTGTCTCCAAATACCACCCGTGGGCCATTTTGTGATTTTATTGAGCTCAAGAGTTGCTTGTTTCCGGTCATATGCTTCGAGCACCCACGTCGATGTACGAGACAGTTTTCCCGGCAACCTCTCTTTCATGTCCCACGGCGTCCTGCACGTTTAGTTAAGTTTTAGGTACCCTTTAGGTTTGGGTCCTTGAGAGTTAGCACAATCTTTAGGAATCCATAGGAATAGATTCTTCTTATCGTATTGAAGATCTTATCCTTCTTCCATACATATCAACATAGACAACCTCATCCTTTGGTGCCTTCTTGAATGTTTGTCTATGAGTGTCGACCGTGTTCCTTCCGAGAAAACTTGACCCTTCCGAGGTCCTCTAGATGAAGTGATCAGCCGTTGTGCAATGGTTCGAGGGTTTTGATGATAAGGGTACGTTCTACTTGAGCCATCAAAAGATTCATATCTCACAGGCACAGATGACTTAGTAGATTGATTAGCAAGCTTTGAAGTTTGCTTAGATTGTGTAGTCTTGGTGAGACTGTCTCCACAGAGATGGTTTCGGCTGATGTCTACCTTTCGACCTTGCTTGAGGTTTCTTAAGTTGGGATTCCCCCTTCTTTTGATACCTCATCGGTTGTTTAGGTTGTTGAGTATAACTACTCTTCTTCCCATTCGACCGATTTCTTTGGGTCAGCAACCTTTTACCCTTATCGGTAGGTTTAGGTTTGGAACCCTCTCCTACCAAATCATTACCCTTAACATGTGTACTCTTCTTAAGTACACTTGTTTGAACCTCGTGAGGATTGGGCAATGGTAAAACCAATTCCCTTCTTTACGTTAGGTGTTTGAGACGATTCAACTATTGTTTGAACTGCATGAGAAGCTTTGTTCGCTTGATCCAACCTCAAACTTAAACGTTCCTCACTTGATTTTATACGCTCATGCTGATGGAAAAGTTCATCGAATTTCGCTTGTAGAATCTTCAATCGATCGGTTTTCTCAAGATTCTCAAAGCAAGCAACCTTTCTACCAAAGAAACCCTGTTCAAGATACTTCATTTTAAGAGTATTTAACTCTTCCGAAGTTATCTCGATTAGAATCTGTTAGTGTCTCGTATGTCTTGCTAATAGATTCTTGTGTAAATCGATCAATTTCTTCTTTTAAGCTCACATTCTCCTTTTCCACACGGTTGTAAGCATTTATAGCAGTTTTGAGATCTTCCATTAACTTATCAACAAAGTTATGGTCAAACTCTTCGCAAAAAGACACACGAGAAGCGGACGAAGAGCAGAATCGAAAGTACCTCATCTCCTTTTGCCATAAGACACAAATCATTGTCAAGAGAAGTCGAAGATGATGTTGAATCACTTGAAAGAGTATCCTCCTCTTCACCACTAAAGCACGTTTGTCTGCAAACTTTACATTTCCTCATCAATCTCTTTTCTTCTCTTTCTCTTGGAGTTAGATCTCGGACAATCATAAGCTGAAATGTCCCGATTTATGACAATTATAGCAAGCATCACTTCTTGAAGATCTTCTTGGACTAGAGTCCCTTTTAGGAGAAAAGTCTCTTCTTCTTGGACTTTCTTCTCTTTTTCTTTCTGGAGTCTTGAACCTCCTATCCTCCTTGGAATCTTCGATCTCTTATCTCAAGATTTGTTTCCGACACAAAACCAGCTTTTCTTAGAATTCTTCCAATGTCTTCTATATTTCCCAAATTTCGAATTCATTTTATCAAACTTTACAGTCGTCAGGCCATTTGTTCTTTCAAGCTTAAATCCTCTCCAATAGGTTCTTTTGATGACTTATTCGAAGTGACCTTGAAAGCAACTTCCTTTCCGAGAGTTTGAATTTCCTTCGTCCTCGTCTTCTTCTTGTTTCAAATCATATTCATGAGCTTTCAAATGTGAAAATAACTCATGATGACTTATCTGCTCGAGTTCTTTTGTATCTTTGATCACCGTGATCTTGACTCTCCATTTACTAGTTAGAGATCTCAAAATTTTGTTGTTGATTTCCTTCTCGGTATAAGACTTTCCTAATGAACTTGCTTTATTGATGATATTTGTCAGTCTTAGATCCAACCGATCTATTGTCTCATCGGGCTTCATCTTAAATGTGTCAAACGAATGTAGAATAGGCGCAACTTATTTTCTTTAATTTGCTCCGAACCTTCACACATGAGTGCTAGGGTTTCCCACATCTCTTTTGCGGTCTTACATGTCTTGACTTTCTCTCGTAAGCTCTCTGGTTAGAGTCTCTATGATCTCTCGTCCGAGCAATTTGATCAAGATTAAATAGTTTCCTTTCATCATTTGACATTTCACTCCTTTTCTTTTCAATCTTACATCGAGAAGATGCTTCGCTCCACCGCTCCCGTAACTTACTGGTTCAAAGTAAAACTTTATTGGTCCATCTTCAAGTGTTTCGAGCATCCTATCATGAATTGCACCAAGATGATTTTCCATGCGGAATTTCCGGTAGTCATAGTCTTCAATAGAAAACTCGTAGCTTTCTTTTCTTGCTCTTATGAGAACTCATTGTTAGTAATAAAACAATTATGCAATGAATGCAATGAGTTTTATAAAAAAGCGGTTTTTCAAAAGATGCATTGAGATGACCACAACAGTCTTTCCTCAAAGACTATTGGTAACCAAAGCCGGTGGTCGGTTGAACCACTTTGCTCCGATACCACTTGTTGGTCCCGGACGAGATGTGCAAGGAGGTGGAAAGTCTAGAAGGGGGTTGAATAGACTTTACCACACTCAAAACTTTTTACAACTTTTCGTGAGCTGAGTGTGAGGTTAGAAGACTTTAAAGTCTTCGCAGCAAGGTACTCAGAGTGTGCTAAGTGAGATCACAGACTTCGAAACTCGAAGTCTTCGATGGTGCGGAAGCTAATCTCGTGTGTATTTGAAAAACCCTTTTAAAGAAAACCTTTGAGAAGAATACTTAGCAAGATTAATGCAGTTTATAAAAACAATGATGAATGAGTAGTTATAATTATGAATGCAGAAGTCAGTAAAGGCACGAGAGATTTTTATAGTGGTTCGGATATAACGATCCTACGTCCACTCTCCCCCGATTCCACAGGGGCCTTACTATCCACCAAACTCGGTCTTGTCTCCTCTAATCTCCTTGAGGATTCGACCACGTGAAGTTTAACAAGTTCCTGCCCTTGGTACAATCGATTCGATCTTTGAGTGTTTAATTCTTAGATCTAAAACAATCAACCTTTTCTCGTCTTCGAGATAATGAAAGGTGATTTACACTTCCTTGACCAAAAATAAATCTCTTAGAAAATTCAACGTGTTCGATCAATTTCGTATGAAGAGTTAAGCGTGTATTGCGGTGAATGAAGGAAAATGTTCTTGATGTTTCTCGCGCGTGTGTCACTTTTTGAAAATCCTTCACTTCAGCTTTTATGATACTGAATTTGACTAGCCGTTAGGTTAATGTGTCAATCGAGATCTTTCAAAGAAATGGTAAGTGATCGTTGGAAGATTTGTTTGACTTTGGATAATTGATTTTGCGATACCAATCAATTATGTCGTGATTGATCTTGATTGATAATCAAATCTTCACTTGGTGACTTCGAGTATCTTAGAGTTATCTTTCGACTTTTGTTATCCCCGATGAATTTCTTGAAGTCAACTCTAGCAACTTTCAACCTTGCTCCAAAGACATCTAAAGCTTGCTTTGTAGCATGGTTTCCAACCTTGCTATCTTCACTTGAACCTTTCTTGACAATACTTCTTTTTGCGTAACTCTTATCATCTCTTCTTGATCTTCATGACGCCCTTCTAAATGACTTCGAACGAAATCTCTCTTAGATCTTTAAGTCTTCTTATCAAGCTGACCTTTAGTTCTCAACCAATCTGATACAAAAGGTTAAGCCTAGCAAGTTTAATCAGTACTAAGACATAAACCCTATCTAGATCATCACCGACTAACAGTTCAATGGTCCTATTACACATAGGTTTTAAGAACATCATCAAAACATACAAATTCAAATCCTAACACATCACATTTAAGATCATTAGAACATAATTTTTAGACGAGTCCTTTAACAAGATTTTTCTTAGCTATCTCGTTAATGGTCTTGAATAGGGATGGCAACGGGTGGGTGCAGGACGGGTTTGCTTTGTCCCGGGACCCGCCCGCCTTTTTGGACCCATTACCCACCTCGCGAACCCGACAGTGTTACCCACCCCGCCCCAATTTTTTTAAAGATTTTCACATCTCTAAGTCTCTACTCTATACAAATATAAAAAATTCATCAATATTATTTTCAAAATATAACATATTCACGTGAAACATTGAAATTGCAAAAATAAAAATTAAAATATCATTAGTGTGTTAATCATGCAACAAATGACAAATCAAATACAAATATTTAAATTCAATCACACGTCAAATAAAATATAATACTTTTAATATATATTTTAAATAATTAATTAAAATAATTAAAATATAAAACTTTTAATATTGTATTAAATAAAATATAACCCTAAACCATAGAACATAAAATAATTATATAATTAATATTTATTTTAATATATATATATATATATATATATATATATATATATATATACGGGGTGGGTCCATATGATACTGTGACCCGTCCCTGCACCGGTAAATACCCGTTTGACCGGGTCCAAACCCACCCCAAGACCCATTTGATCGGGTTTTTACCCGCCCGTGCGGGTCGGGTTTGTGGCGGGTTCGGGTTTTGACCCACCCCATTGTCATCCCTAGTCTTGAAGTTCGATGACTAAGCCTCTTGTGTCATAGCCAGTGAGATCATCTCCAACCTTATCAACCAGACGGTATCTTTAGGACAACTATTAAAGTTAGCCACATAAACATTACCGTGTCCAAGCCGATTAAGAGAACCTCGTCTCAAGGACTGCCTAAAATATCACATTTATCCCTAGAAAATTAACAATAAAGCCTTTATCACTTAGTTGAGAAACAGGAAATAAGTTGTACTTTAAACCTTCAACAAAATAAACATCGGATATCCGAACATCACCTATAATTAAAGTTCCAACACCTTTGGTCCGACCACGCTTGTTGTCACCAAAAAGTACTCTTGGACCATCAATACTTTGGAAATTTGAGAACAGTCTTCTTTCACATGTCATATGCTTTGGGAAGAGCCAATATCAATGTACCAAATTGTGGCTAGAATTTCTTCCTTAGAAGATGGTCCTTGAAGTTCCTACAAAATAAAGTTAAGTAAGAGGTATCCTAGTGATCTTGGGTCCTTTTGGGTCAATAATCACTTTGGGTAACCATACAAACACATCATTATTCAAGAATAAATCGGACTCAAGTTGTTTACCAAATCACAACATATATCTTAGTCTTGTATCTTCTTGATCTTTTGAAATGATGATAACATCTCGCTTCTTCCATCAAAAGGACTATAAGAAGAAATCTTCTTAAATTTTGTTCTTGAAATCTTTTCTTCGATTAGGCTTCCTCATCCGACTCTTTATGATCGTGAGATGTAGTCTTAATCGACTTTGAGGTTTTCAAGGTCCAATTTTAATTCCTTTTGAGGTTTCACCACTTTGACAAACTTCCTCGGTTTTAAAGATTCTCGATTTATTACTTCTATCATAACCAAGACATATTTTGTCATGAGACTTTTGTGAAGTTCTGAAAATTTGGTCTATAACCGATTGTGAATTATTAAGTTGACTCACCTTGAAGACAAGCTTCTCATTGGTCTTTTTAATAGATTCATTCTCATTACATACCACCGTAAATTTGTCTTTTAAAGATTTCAATTTATCCTTTAATCTTTCGTAAAGACTATATCCATTGACTATATCCATTGAATATATCCTCTCCTTAGGGTATACAGTCCCTCTTGAATATATCCATTGACTTAGGATAGTCCATAACTTGCTTTCCTTTGATTAGAGTCTGAACTTGTTCTTTCAAAGTCAAATTTTACGCTTCTAACCGCTTGTAAGCATTTAGAGACATTTTCAAATCATTCAAAAGACTTTTGATAACAGATCGTCATTATCTAAAATCGATTTGTAATACTCATTATCGATGAAGAATAGTAATCTACCTCTTTTACCATTGCGAGATCTCATCATCCGATCCGAAGTCGACGATGAGGATGACGAATATGACTTTCTAGCTTCTCTTTCTTCAGCAAGAAGGGCTCTCTCGATCTACAAAGCGTCTGTCCCTCTTCTTTCTTTTTCCTCCCTTTCCTTGGGAGTCACCGAGGACAGTCATAGTTGTAATGCCCTCGGCTTGTTACAAGTGTACAAGTATCACCACGTTACGATATGGGGCTGCTAAGCCTCTTCTTTGCAGAGACTTATACCTTCTTATGCGAATCTTTTTCTTGTCATCATCTGTGGACTCCATATCATCTTTTCTTCGGATCTTGATCTGGACTCGTCCTTCCCTGCAAATCTTGACTTGTTACGTTTATACTTCATCTTAAGACGATTATACCATTTTGTCAATAAAGCTATCTTCTCTTTCAAAGAAAGATCAACTCCTTTTAACTTAGCTACTAACTTCTCTTCTCTATTGACAAAAGCAACCTGCCTTAGTAGAGGTTGTTGGGATATATATTTGTATAGTTTTGATGATGTGTTTAAAACCTTAGTGTAGTCAGATGATGATCTAATTCAAGTTACATAGTCTTTTGTTAAGAGGGAAACCTTTCGACATCGGGACAAGAAGACTTGAAGACCATCTCGAGATAGAAGACTTCGTGACAAGAAGATAGAAGGCACAAGTAGAAGAGTTCGTTTAGAAGACTTGGCCTCGGAGTAGAAGATTTCGTCTAGAAGACCTGAACAAAGCAGACTTGAGGTAGAAGACTCTGGCCAGGCATAAGAAGACTGAAGATAGCAAGGTTGAATTATGGAAAGTCCAATCGGCTAAGTTGGGACAAGCTGAGTTCAAGAGTTGACCAACATCCGATTCCAAGATTCAAGGAAGACATGATTGAAAATCATTGATTAAATCATGATTCAATCATAAAGATTAGATTGCAATCAAGGAAGATATGGAAGACCAATCAAATACCAATCAAGGAAATCAATTAGGTTGTGAATCAATCAAGACTTGATTGATGGGAATCAATCAAGCCAATCAAGCAAGTCAACCAATTCATACTTTCCAAACTATAGAGGATTTGATTGCTAGCTTTTCCAACGGCTAGTTTTTCAATCTCTATAAATATTAGTGATCACAACAAGCTCGCGCATGGAACACACACATATTCAAAATTGACATAAAAATACGACGAGCTAACGAATAAACAAAGGTCATCATTCCAAGAGCTTTAAACACATTAACACAAAGCTTAGAGAAATAATCCATTTCTATCTTAGAGCAACTAATAGATTAGGATTATTTCATAGTTGGAATTGTAAATCACCTTTCATTATCTCTGTACGAGAAAAGGTTGATTATTTCTAGATCATAGAGTTAACACTCGAAGGTCACCACTTTGTACCAAGGGCGAGAACTGTTAGGATGTATACTATAAGCTTAGCTTTTGTATGAACATCTTTTGATATGAGATTCATTATGATCAAAATACTTATTTTTATAATTGTTACATATATCATTGTTCTTGTCAGATTAATCTATACCGTAGATAACATGGTGTGTGGTGTCACACAAGATCATGCTATCGGTTCCTTATAGATTATAAAGAATAGCTCACAACCAAGATGGATTTGGACAAACAATTGGAACGGTTGTAGTATAATTTGGTATTAGTCTATCTTGACTATAAAGTTACACTAGTGCATTTTGTTGTATTGAGCAGACCATATGAGGTTGTTCAATTTGTACCGACTATATAAAAGAACAAGACCTCTCGTTGTTATGGATGTACGTCTTCTTAATCCCTATATATTAACGGGCAAGTGTACTCGGTGTATGTTTCTTTAATTTGCCAATGAGTGAGATTTATTAAATCAATAGGCTCGGTGAATTGGGAGATAGCACTGTTTATATGGTGTGTTGTTGATTATAGAAAGAATCATGTCCTAATTATTTAGGATGATGATGTCCCCTTGAGGAGCTCATAAAGATTATCATGTAAACCCCGCAGTGGATTTAATCCGACATGATAATAAAGATGAGTGGTACTACTCTTGGAATTAGATGTAAATTAATTAAGTTGTCAAGAACTTATTTAATTTATGGACATTCGATATCTTAAACACGGGGAAATAAATGTACACATAATAAAGAAGCCCATATTGTAATATGGTATTAGGATGTAATTCAATTATAACTCTTTAGTGGACCGAGTTATAATTGATGGGCTTAAGTTGAGTGTTCGGATTGAACACGGGATGTTTAGGCCCATCAGAGGCCCAACCCTAATTCCTACTTAGGGTCCCTGTTGTAGCCTATAAATTAACTCCTACATCACAGCCTCGCTAGACGTGTGAAAAAAATGTGAGATCAAAGAGAGGCAGATTCTGATTCCTTAGAGGATCGTCGACCACTCGGCGTCGAGGGAAAGGGATAGGAATACGGCGTAAGACCGTGAGATTCGTGGCTCATCGTTGATCCCCGCCTGACCTAAGAACTGGTTTGACTTCACCTATTAAGGTGAATAGGTATGATTTTATTTCTACTGCGTTGTATGCATGTGATACCGAATTAGATAATCAATTAGAGTCGGCGATCCGGTGGTTCCAACAATTGGTATCGAGCCGTGTTTTCTAACTCTATGCGATTGATTCGGTTAATAATTTTGCAACGTGTATCTTGATCTGTTATAATAGGGTTTCTTGATCTCGTTATAATAGGGTTTCTTGATATGTTATAATAGGGTTTCTTGATCTATTATTATAGGATTGCAAAATTTTATGATCCGATATTGTAGGGTTTGCTAGATAAATATGGTGTTTTCAACAGAACCATATATTCAACTATTATGGTCTGATTATATGTTTATGTATGGATTAAACCCTCGGACCTGTCGAGGTTGTTTTTTTGGGTTGGTGCATGATTGTAATAGTAATTAATACGGCGTGCAGCCGTGTAGGTTTTTTGTTTTTTCGATCAAGATGATATATAGGATCGATGGATAAAATTGTAATAGAATAGATTAGGGTTATTCGATTAGTGAACCAGATCGATGGATGAACTCGATTCGGATCGATAGCGTACGTAATCAATGGATCGATTGGCGTACATGATCGATTGATCAAGAGCATGGGAGTATCTAAGAGGCCATAATAGTTGGAATTTTTATTTTCCATATTTATTCCTTTTATTTATATGTGTTGTTGTTATGCATATTTTTATGTGTCTCATATGTTACGCGATGCTAAAATCCCTCATGATAAATAACTAAGTGGGAGAGGGATTAATTTTAATAAATCCCATAACCTCCATTTCTGGTTTGTAAGAGATGCATTCAAATATAAACGTTGGTTTTAAGTGCCTTCTTCCATATCGAATGTGTTTGCTTACGGATCACTAGATCAAACTTCCTTATGGATAATTATGAGAAAATTATTTAGGAGCGTGTTATCTTCTCCATCCGAAGAGGCACAAACCTAGATAATAGACTTGGTATTAAGAAATGGTATACGCTAGGTGCATGTGATAGTATCCTCCCCATCGAAGTAAGTGCTAGTATTTTTATGGCTAAAGATAAACCAACTATTAATTTTATTTTGTTTGACAAAATAATGAAATTAATGGGTAAAACCTCCTCTTACAAATATTTGAATTAATATACGCCCACACTATCGTGGCATGTAAAATTCACGTTGTTTTGAGGTGTTGGTGAATTTAAATTGTATTGTTTGAGGGAAACAATATTATTTTAAATTCTTATGTTTTGATCTGTGTATTTACGTGTTTCTCGTGATATTATATATGGCTTTCAATCCTCTTGTTGTTATACTTAAAGAATAGAAGTCTGATTGTCAAGGATAAGTGTAAAACTCCCTATGAAATTTGGAAGGGAAGATCTCCCAAAATTTCATATTTTCATATTTTTTTGGTTGTAAATGTTTCATACACAACAATGGGAAATCTCAATTAAAAACCTTTGATGCCAAGATAGCAGATGGGATATTCTTAGGATACTCATCTATATCAAAGGCATATAGAGTTTTTAATAAGACAACCTTGTGTGTAGAAGAAACACCCCGTGTTGTATTTGATGAATCTTCTTTTGAGTTTGATAAGACAGGGACATCACAAAGATATCGGATGATCCTGGATCGATGACTATCAAAGGATCAACCATAAAATTCTACAATCAAGAATCGTATTCGAGATGAAGAGGAAGAATCGAGACAAAGGAAAGGAATCAAAGAACTTCCTCAACATCTACCAACCGATCGCACGACAAATGACACATCACCGATCGGACAACCAACAACACATCACCGATCGAGATAGAGTTATCGAAGGTAACATAGAATCATCTCAAATAAATAATTCAGACAAGACACCATCTACCGTAAAAGATAAAGGTAAGAAAGTAATGTCATATCACCCAAGCAGAGATAATTGGAGATTTAGACTGCGGCGTCCAGACGAGGACCCAACTAAATCAAGATTGTATGTTCGATTGCTATGTGTCATTACTTGAACCTAAATCAATTACTGAAGCTCTAATCTGATTCCAACCGGATTAATGCCATGCAAGAAGAACTAAATCGAGTTTCTAAGACAAGATGTGTGGGAGCTTTTTAAAAGACGTCATCATCAAAAAGTCATTGGAACTAAATGGGTCTTTAAAAACAAGAGGGATGAAAACAATATTGTGGTTAGAAATAAGGCCAGACTAGTTGCTCAAGGTTATTCACAATCGTGAGGGTATTGATTATGATGAAACCTTTGCACCGGTGGCTCGTCTGGGAAGCCATAAGATTGTTTTTAGCCTATGCAGCTTTTAAAAGATTCATAGTTTTTCAAATGGATGTTAAGTCAGCATTCTTAAATGGAATCCTAGCCGAGGAAGTTTATGTAGAGCAACCCCATGGCTTTGTCAAAGGAGACAAGGTTTATAAACTAAGGAAAGCTCTATATGGACTTAAACAAGCACCAAGAGCTTGGTATGACACCTTGTCGATTATTTAATTCAAAATGGTTTTGTTAAAGGTAGAAATGATAGAACTCTCTTTAGAAAAGAGTTTGGTTGTGATCTTTTGTTAGTTCAAATTTATGTTGATGATATAATTTTTGGATCAACTAACATATCTTTATGTGACGAATTTAGTAGTCTTATGAAAAGCAGATTTGAAATGTCCATGATGGGAGAAATAACATATTTGTTGGTCCCGGAATGTTGAGTTGAATAAAACCTCGAGTTAGCCTTCTAGAACAAAATCTAGAAAGGAGGGGTTTGAATAGATTTTGTAGATTTTTCGAATCTCACAAAATCAATTCAAAGTACCATTTACACATGGAAAACAATTTTAAACTCAACTTTCAACAAGATCAAAAGCAACACCGATATTGTAGGTTGAACTTTAATCCTGGAATTAATCGATGATTGATGAACTAAGAATTGAAAAGAATCAAATAAGTAAATCAAAGCAATAAAGAACATAGGATTTATAGTGGTTCGGATTATAACAATCCTACATCCACTCTCCTTCTTCAATCTTGAAGAAGGGCCTTCACTTACTTACTTTCTTCCTTCTTGCCGACTTACTTACAATATTGAATCTTCAGCCTTACAAAGAATTCTTCCTAATTTCTGGATATCTATGGCTTGAAGATCTTGTGTGAAAAGTTTTCTATAAACACTAAAACCGGAAAACGTATAAAACGTTTGTGAATGTGTACAATATTTGTGACTTGTGAAAACACAATGTATATTGATGAGTGCAAAGTATCAAAAGTTAAATTCTAAGCTAATTTCTATCCCTATTTATAGAGATCTTCACTTGGTAGTTGTAACTTCCTTGAATTCGGTTTTGATCGGTTATAACAATATAGCTGAATTCGTAACTTCCTCTTGATTAGTTAAAAGCTGCTTCTTGAAACTTTGTGTAATATTTCTCTAACACCTCATCGTCGATACTTACTTCACCTTGTCCTCATCTTCATTCCTTGTCTAGGTGTTTGTTTATAGTAACGCATCTCAACCTGTCTTCTATCTGTTGTCCTTGTCGATATCTTGACCTCGTCGATATTTTCTCCTTATACGAGATTTGTCCTTGTCGATGTCTTGACCTAGTCCGACTATTTATACTTAGTTTTATTTACAATGGTATACTTCAATTTGCCTATACAAGATGCTCATTTGGTCATCCTATTTTACACTTTTAACACATCAAAACTAAATACAATTTTTCTTTTCCTAACAATATTTTCTTGGACTTCAAGTCAAGCAGACAAAGAAGGGAATATTCATCAACCAAGCCAAATATACAAAAGATCTTATTGAAAAATATGGAATAGGTACCACGGTAGAAGCTAAGATACCTATGATGACAAATTTTTAAATGGATCCAGACGAGAAGGGAGAAAACACCGATCAAACCGAGTATCGAGGTCTTATTGGTTCTTTATTATATTTAATCGCTAGTAGACCTGATATTTCATTTGCGGTGGGAGTTTGTGCTCGATTTCAAGCTAATCCTAAGAAAAGCCATCTTGAAGCGTGCAAAGAAAATCCTCAAGTATTTGAAAGGAACAAGAAATATTGGACTGTGGTATCCGGTGATGACAACTTTTTGAAATGTCTGGATACTTCGATTCGGATTTTGGTGGGTGTAAGATAGATAGAAAATCTACATCCGGTACTTGTCAATTTCTTGGAAGTAAGTTGATTTCATGGTTGTCTAAGAAACAAACCTCCGTAGCTACTTCCACAATTGAAGCCGAGTATATGGCACTGAAGTTGTTGTTCTCACCGATCCGATAAGTCAACAAACTAAGGGATCGTAATATTATCACCAAAGATGTACCTATCTTTTGTGATAGTAATAGTGCCATAGCTATTACTCAAAACCTAGTTCTCCATACAAGATGCAAGCATGTAGATATCGAGACACCACTTCATCCGAGACCATGTAGAAAAAGGAGATATCGAGACTTGAGAAGATCTTGACCGACTTTCAAAGAGCAGACATCTTGACAAAACCACCGCAGTAGACGAGGTTTAAAGAATTATCTGTAGAATTAGGTTTATTAGATGCTTCTTTAGTAAATCTCTAATTCTGTTTTTTTTCTTGTCTCTCTCAATTTAGTTTATTATGTCTAGAAAGAATTATCGACTAGATCCGAGTCAAAGGACAATCAGTAGCCGATATCATTGATCTCTGTTTAGGAATCAAGAATCAAGGATTAGTCATATTGACCTTCTCTCGACATGATAATTCCTTATCTCGACATATGGTAAATCGGACTAGGGCACAATAGTCGGGCTGATTTTCTCAAAACAGATGACTATCTCGCACCCTATCCGATCTACCTCGGCTACTAATAAGTTTTGATGAGATTGTTTGCAGGAACAGTATAGCAGATTAGTCTCATAAATATCTTCATTCGTAAAACCTTCATCTTCGTTTTTTTTCCCTAAAAATCTTTGGTTTCAAATAAAGTCCTCAAGTTTGTATATTTCAAGCAATCATACTTTGTAACTAAACCGAAAATACTGTGTTAAATTTTAAACATTTGTGGTTTTCAAAAATCGGACTAGGAGAGAGTTTTTGAAAAATATCGATAAGATCAATTTGACCAAGTCTCGATTTTACCAAATCGAAATAGAATACCCGAGTGTTAAGTAAGGCACCTCATTGCTTATGTCGGGTATACTAATTACTTCGATAAAGTAAGTCTATTAGCCGCCTAATCCGTAGGATAAACGGTTACTTTTTACACAATTCAAGACACGTGAAGGCCACGCGCTTGAATTTCAATCGCTTTTCTCGCTAAACCGTCGATGTTTTACACGCGCCTCTTAAAATCAACGGTTTAAAATTAAAATTCCGAGATCGTGCCACGTTTTGCATTCCCAATCTTTCTCTCTCTCTCCTCTAAGTTTAAAATCTTACCTTCTTCATTAAAATTTTTTCACTTTCACATTTCACTTATCAAAATCCTTCAGAAAATTCCTTTCTTACAAAACTTATTCAAATGGCTTCTTCCTCATCCCAACCCTCTAAACCTCCCACTTATATAACCGCATCCGTCTCAAATTTCAAAATGAATATCAAGCAGCTTAAGAATAAACTCAAAGCCGAGATGTATGTCGACTTTGAAACCACTCAGACAGAGAATCCAGCGAAATATTAAGGATTTTGGAAGCATCAAGATTACGAGGGTTCTGTTTCACTCAAATCCGCAGAAATGTAACAATGGACTTCATAGGCGCAGAATTTCGGCAACAAGAAGTTTTCGATAATGGGTTTAGTACTACGTAGAGGGTACTAGGTTGGAGTATACTAAAGAGAATGTAGCTCGGATTTTGGATACATCTACTGAGGGTGTAAATCCATTAGTATATAAGGAAGAGGAATGGGAACAATCTTTTGATATGTTCGCCTGGATTACGTATAGGGGAACAAGGAGAGATTTGAAAAAGCATATGTTGAGAAGGAAATATAGGTTGTTGATGACTATAGTGACTAAGTCAATTCCGGGTGATCGAGTTCACATGACGAAGTCACTAAGTCTAGCCTGTGTTGTATGAGGGCCGTCGTTGATGGTATAAGGGTTGATTGGGTAGAACTGCTGTTTAGGAGGTTGAAGGAAGAGAAGGCAGTGGTTGGTATTTAACCCTACTGTTGGTGATTGGGTTCTCTACCATCGTGAGTTTGTTTAATAAGATCACGATGCGATGGATGGACTGAATAAGAGGGTCCAGATGAGGGAAGGCAAGAAGAAATTTTCTAAGCAAAAGGGTTTGCTTACAAAGAATGAGAGGTTGGGTGGATTGCCGGATTCGAGACGATGAATCGGATGAGGCATGCACCCAGAGAATCGAGTTGGCAGCACTGGGTGCAGAGGCAGCCACCGAGGTACCAGAGGTAGAGGTACCCGAAGCCGAGATCCCAAGAAATGGATAGAGGCACTGGCCGCACAACCACCGAGGAAGCACTGGGGTGGAAACAGAAATGGCTCAACCACTTAGAAGGTGGACCAGGAGAAGGCTGGTCAAGGCTGCTGTCAGTCGGGAGTCTTCCTCAACTCCCGCAACACTTCGTATAGCAGCAGCTGCACAGCCGAGACGGAGGTCTTTGGAAGATCCCAGCCTCCGAGCGAACCGCATCTGCCGAGAGACAAGCCTCTGTGTACATCCTCCAACATCTCATCTTCGAGAAAAATCCCCCACCCACCTAGGCGATGAAGAAGTATCCAAGGCTGGTACTTCGAGCCTCTCAAATGACTTACTCCCGATATTATCCAAATACAAACACCTCCCACCTTATCTCCCTTACCCGAAATACCCCCACCTCATCTCCCACACCTGATATCCCTCCCACCTCTACTCAACCTTTCAATTTTCTTGATTTCCTCTCCACCAAATATCCCACTCCTCACCCCAAATCACCCAATACACACTCCTAGACCTGATGGATCTCGTAGGAAGCTTCGAGCTCTCCCTAAGATCAGATGCCAAAAGGAGATTAGCCGAGTTAATTCCTGAACTTCGCTTAACCTCTGAAGTAATGAAGGAATTCATTGAGATCTGGCTGGTCCATCATCTGCGGATCGGTGATCTCGGAGGAGATGAGTCTATTTACCGATGAAGTAGGCTGGGACAATTTCATCACCCGGGAGAAGGTTATTTTGGAGTCTACCGGAATCTCATCCTTATCACCATCCTATCGGAGGAGCAGCTCACTGAATTTCCTACGAAGCCGCCTTGGCTTGTCTCGAAACCTTACCAGTGGCCCCTCCCAAAGAGCTTCCGGATCCACCTTCTCTTCACCTGAATCACCGAGAAGAGGGTAGAGGATAAGTTCACTCGGATGCTCACAATGAAGACCGCAGACATCGTAGATTCTCGGTGTAACTATGGAAGACATGCTAAAAGCATCTCGAGGTAAACCTTCTATCTTCTATTTCAAATATTGTTAAAATGGTTGTCAAAGAAGAGCTGGAAGAAGTGAAGAAGGAGGTTGGAGAGCTGAAAATCCAGGACCTGCCGACAATCAATCACTGGCCGATGAGATCCTCCTTAATCAATCCTCATCTTCCACCTATTTTATGTTATCAAGGAGCAGCTTGCTATGCTACTTGATGATGTTAAAAAGGGGGAAGATGTGGAGATCGTGAAAGTTTGAGCTTAACCAGATCAAACTTTCAGCGGCCCAATCGATGAGCTCACTACCTTAAAACTTAGAATTGATCAGTTGAGGAAGCAATCGGTAAGCGGATGAGCTGGCCGTAAAGAAAGAAGCTGAGGCTGAAATCTGAAAGATACATGGCTAAGATCGTAGAGAGGAAGGAGGAGGCTAGAGCCAAAGCCGAAGCCGAGAAGGGAAAAGGGAAAGAGCTGGTAGTGGTGGAGAAAGAGAAGGAAAAGGAGACAGAGAAGGTCGTGTCGCCTATCGGCAGAGCTTGATGTCCAAAGTCACTGGAAAGAGACCACTTTGGAAAAATCAGCTGAGCGGCTTAGGATAGAGGCGAAAGGGACCGACGGATCAAGGCCGAAAAGGTGCATTATGGCCGGAGGTAAGCCGGAAGGAAGATTAAGTCGGCAAAGGAGGCTGACCGCATTTTTGATAAGTTCCGGAAGAAGTGGGTTGTCCCATCACCGGAGGAGGAGCAGAGGCAGCTTGGATCGCACTGCAGAAAGGACCGATGCTCCCCAAAAATGATTGCACATCCATCGTGGGCACTGAGTACATGAAGTACAAAGCCAAGTGGACCTTCTTCCGGTACATATGCAAAGGAGTTGGAGCATCATCGACAATGAGACGATCGCTTGGCATGATTGGATGGAGAAGGAAAATCCAAGTTTGTACCAGAAACTTCTTGATAAAGGAGATGAATGGTACAACGTGGATTTGGTTGCTCAGAACTACTCATCCATTCCGATAAAGCTGAAAGATGATGGCTCGATAGACAAGGAATGGATCAGGTCAACTATCAACTATGGTATAAATCGGATGAAGTTGATCGATCCAAAGGAAATTGCTGAAATGAGGACGCAAATATTTGATTGGATGCAGCTTCCAGAGAAAGACAGATGGATGATTAGATAAGCTTAAATTTTCTTATCTTTTATCTTCTTATCTGCTCCATATGTAAATTTGTAAATGAGCTGAATATGAATGAGATGGCTGGTTCTTATCTCTGCTTTACTTGTGTGTTTTAAAAGTTTTCTTTCTTGTTTTAAGAAACCTTAAAATTTTTATAAGTATAAACCATCTCGAGAAAATTTATCATCTCGGACTCAATATTTGCAAAATTTTTTTAAGTCTAAAATTTCTTTCCTAAGACTTAAAATTTTCCTTTTGAAAAATTTCTTATGACTAAGGAATTTTTTTTTCTTCAAAACTTTCTAAGTGTGTATTAGAATGCATTAATCGAATTGATAGTGTGAATGTATTCCAACTTGCTTATCTCGATGGTCTTGAATAACTTTGACTAACATCACCGTGAGTATGTTTCTTTTATAGTTTTAACATCATCAAAAAGGGGGAAATTGTTAGATCAAGTAGAGTTTTGATGAGTTAAAAGGAACAATCCAGATGAGCATAACGTTGATAAACAGCTCGTATCGTAGTTCGGTGCTAAGTCGATCGATCGGGTCAAGAGCCGATTAAGTTAGCCGGAGATCAAAGTTTACAAGTCATCTGGAGACAAGCTCAAATCTAGTCATCTGCAGGAGACGATCATAAAGAGCTCGAGACGAGGTCAAGACAAGCCGAGTAGAATAAGAAAGGCGAGTCTTCACTAAGTCGGTTGCAGATGAGTAGAAGAAATCACCGAGGTCAAGAGCAGCTTTTCAAGATTAAGTTTGTTGAGTAGCTTTCCAGCTTTGTTAGAACTGACTAACAAACTAACCGTCTTTTCGAGACTTATAAATAGGACTAGATTTTATTTTTCAATACACTTATGCAAATCTGATTTTTCACACTATTCACTATTGAATTCACAAAGTATTTTCAAAAGAAGTTTCAAATATTTTTAAGTGTTTATATAACACTTCACTTCACATCTTAAAAAACACTTCTTATTCTAGAGTTAGATTTTAGAAGTTTGGTTTGCATTGTTGAAGAGTTGAAGATCAAGTTGTAAGTTGTAAAGATTGTAAGTAAGTAAGCGGCTAGTGAAGACCCTTCTTCAAAGTTTGAAGAAGGAGAGTGGATGTAGGATTGTTATAATCCGAACCACTATAAAACCTCGTGTTATTTAATGCTTTCTTTTAATTTACGTTCTAGTTACAATTTGTTAATTCAAGATTAAATTTCAGAATCTTAGCTAAAATCTGAGATATCATCATTGCTTTTGATCTTGTTAAAAGTTGAGTTTTCAATTGTTTTCCGCTGTGTTTAATTTGATACTTTGAATTGATTTTGAAGAGATTTAAAAAAATCTACAAAATCTATTCAAACCCCCCTTTCTAGATTTTGTTCTAGAAGGCTATCTCAAGGTTTTAATCAACTCAACATTCGGGGACCAACGAAGTTCGGGTTGCTTATGACAATCGTGACCAAGTCAATCCTAGGAGATCAAAGCTCCCATGATGGAGTGACTAAGTCACGTTTGAGCTGTATGAGGGCAATTGTTGATGGAGTTAGGGTGGATTGGGTTGATCTGCTGTTTAGAAGGCTAAAGGAGGAGAAGCCGAGGTCAGCCGTATAACCCCGATGGAGGAGACTGACAGTTCTTCAACCGTGAGCTTGTTTAACAAGATCACGGTATTGATGGAGGGTTTGAATAAGAGGTTTGAAACGAGAGAAGGGATGAAAAAATTCTCAAAACAAAAGGGCTTCTTAACAAAGAATGAAAGGATAGACGGATTGCCTGACTCGGATGATGAGTCGATGATGCAAGGAGGCGAGAGGAGCAGCAGGCCGCGGTGGCTCGAGGCAAGCGGCTGAACCTCAAATTCCAGCAGCTGAGGCTGCTGAACTTGAGACAGGAGCTCTACCAGCCGAGGATCCAGCTGTAGTTGAAGTGACGGTGAGGAGGCAACAATCTGCAGTAAGGTCTCCTAGGAGGAGATCGAGGAGGAGGCTAGTCAAAGGCTGCCGAAAAGAAGCCAACAGCAGAGCCATCCGAAGCTGCTTCTAGCCAACACTCGAGATGAAGATTTAGATGAAGACAATCAATTCATTCTTCTAGGAGGTCCTCCAGACATCCGAATCTTGAGCGGCTCTGGTCGTCGGATGGAAGCTTCTACCCTACTTCCCGAAGAGGTTCCAGCCTGAGATTGCACCGAGGTTGCAAAGCTGGATGTTCCTTCTTCTCCACCCAAGGAAGCGGCACTCTCACAGTCCCAACTCATCTCTCTCTCTTACACAATCCCCACCGGCAATGAAGAGGTGTGCCCGGCTGGCACCTCGAGCCTCTACAATGTACCACGGTTGCCTCAAACTATCAGTCCAACTCCCACACCCAAACATAAACCGAACTCACCACAACCCAATCGAAACCATCCCCTCCTCCACCCAACATGAAACCACCCCCACCCTCACCATCATCCCACAATCCGAACGACCAACCTCATCTACCACACTGAAACTCAACTTCCCACCTCTCCACATACACAAACCACACCTCCACCAGAAATAGACATAACTTCCTACTCCTTCCTGGAAGATATCCAGATGAGCTCGCCAGTTCCTCTCCCCCAAATTTCTGAACTCCATACTCCCACTTCCTCCTCATCCGAATCCTCTTCTCGAGGATGAGGACAGTGACTTGAGCCCCACCTCAGCCATCAACTTCCATCATAGCTCAAATGGAGAAGAAGATGAAGCAAGCTTTTGAGAAAAAGATGAAAAAGAAGACGAAGAAGATGGTAAAGGCAAAACCGAAACGATGATCTCAAACATGAGGGATGTAGAGGTAAATCTCACTCAAAAAAATTACCTCTATTACTAACTCTGTTCTGCTGAGAAGGTGAAAGCCTTGGAGGAGGAAGTACAAGGGTCAAGAATCGTGTTACAGATTACAATGTGATAGTGGTGGATTCATTGGCTTTGGATAAGTCGGACTTCGTAAAATGCAAGGATCTCAGACGAAGCCGATTACCTTAGCCGATGAAGTAAAAAAGGGGGAAGAGGAGGTGAAAGAAAGAGAGCAGGCCCTCACAGTTGTGAATGAGACGAGGAAAGAAGTTGATAGAAAAGCCAGACAGCTTGAGCCGGAGGCAGCCGTGAGGAAGCTCGTATCAAATCCGATGAGCTGGCTGCACTTCGGGATTGAGGGTCAGCCAACCGGAGGAAGCTTTGAGGGAGGATGAGGCGAGGAGTAAAAGGAAGAGGAAGACGAGTCTACCCACCGCTTGCGAAAATTAAAGAATCGAAAAATCGGCACTGAGGTAAAAGGAAAGGGCAAGGGAAAGATTGTTGAAGAGCCACTCCAGCCAAAATGCTAAGTCCCAAGCCCACCTTGTCCGAAAAAGAAAGAGTGGGCCCGACTACTCAAATCACCCGAGGAACATATCGGCGGGATCATGAGAGAGCGGGCGTTCTATGGAGAAAGGGAGAGAAAGAAGTCAAAAGAAAAATAAAGGGACTTGAGATGAGGTGGAGTAAGGAGGTGAGGAAATGGGAAATGAAAGGGGCGATTTAAGCCGACTTCGGACCTTACCATCGGACACTCAACCCGCCAAAGGTCGTCGCTGGAAAACTTTTCAAAGAATACAAGGAGAAGAATTTGGGCCTTGAGATAGATGTATCACCGGTACATCTTGAAGGGGTCTGATTCAGCAGCCTTAAGACGAGGACCCGAGGTGGCACGAGTGGATCAAAAAAGAAGACAAAGATCTTTACCGAGGTTGCTTGTCGAAGCGGATAAGTTTTTCAACGCCGATCTTTGTGCCCCACCCTATGAGACAGCAGACCCAAGACCAACCCCGATGGCTCAATTAATATGAATTGGATTAAAGGCATCATAGCCAAAGTCAAGTAGAGTCGGGTTGAAGGATGAAGAAGAGCTCAAGAAGCTAAGGAAAGGGTCTTCACCGGTTGGCCATTCCCGAAGCTAATCGGTGGGGAGTCCGATCACGAGGATCATTTTCTTTTCTTTATCTTCTTATTTTTGATCTTTTTGTATCTTGTAAATCTCATGTGAATAAACATATGTTTAACCTATGAGCTTTACTTGTCTTATTTTCTTAAAGTTTTTTTCTTGTTTTAAGAAAACTCAAAAATTTTTCTTTCTAAGTATAAATCATCCGAGAAATTTATCATCTCAGACTTAAAATTTTCAAAATTTTTCTAAGTCTAAAATTTTCTAAGTCCTAAAGACTTAAAAGTTTTAAAGTCTAAAAGACTTAATTTTTTTGTGTTTTATGTTAATTGAATCGATTAAAGTGAAAATGTGTTCTAATATACCTATTTGTTAAAACTTGATTAACTCTAAACTAACTTCGGTTGTGAGTGTGTCTCTTTCTTGTAGGTTTTAACTTCATCAAAAAGGGGGAAATTGTTAGATCAAATAAAGTTTTGATGAGTTAAAAGATCAATCCGGATGAGCGCACAACTATGAAGAAAAGCTAAGATTAGGTGCTCATACTAAGCCGATCGTACTAGGTCAAGGACTCGGTTAAGTCACCGAGATTAGAAGTTATAAGTCATCCGAGACAAGCTCAAGTCTAGGCATCTGCAAGAGACAATTATGAAGAGCTCGAGGCGAGGTCAAGACAAGCTGAGTAGGATAAGAAAAGCGAGTCTTCACCCAAGTCACCGCAGACGAGTAGAAGAAATCAGCGGAGGTCAAGAGCGATTTCAAGATTAAGTTTGTTAAGCGATTTCGATTTGTTAGAACTCGACTAACAAACTAAGCTGTCTTTTCGAGACTTATAAATAGGTCTAGTTTTATTTTTCAATACACTCATGCAAATTTGATTTTTCACACTGTTCACTATTGATTTCAATCTCAATTCACAAAGTATTTTCAAAAGAGTTTTCAAAAGTTTCAAGTGTTTATAGAACACTTCTCTTTTAATCTTCAAAAATCCAATATTCACCGTAGTTGTTAGATTCACTAGAAAGAGTTAGGTGTACTTTGAAGATTTGAAGAAAGTTGTAAGTTGTAAGTTGTAAGGTCGTGAGTAAGAAAGTAGTAAGCTGGTCCCTTCTTCAAATTAGAGAAGGATAGTGGATGTAGGATTGTTATATTCCGAACCACTATAAATGCAGTGTTCTTTATTGCTTTTGTTTACTTTCTTAATTTCCAGTTTATCAATTAAAGATTAATTTCAAAATCAAAGTTAAAATCGAATATCTGTTTGCTTTTGATCTTAATAAAGTTGAGATTAAATTGAATTTCCGTTGTGTCACTTTGGTGCTTTGAATAAATTTTGAAAGATTTGTAAAAATCAAAATCTATTCAACCCCTCCTTCTAGATTTTTCCTAGAAGGTGATATAAGTTTTGCCTAATCGCTCAACTAATTGGGACCAACAATTTCAAACATTTGTACATTAGATTAATGATTTGATCCATTAGATTTTCATTTTCAAGATTGTAATTGAAGAGGTGGAGATTGTAATTGAAGCCATTGTGAAGACTCAAGCATTCTTATTTTTGTTAATTGAAGACAATTGGTGATGTTCTTCTACTTTTCTCTCTTTAATTCATTGTTTGTGTTGATTTGTTCCTTAATTGCTTTCTTAGATTTTTCACCCATGGCTTTTGTTCTTAGCACCATGGGCTAATAGTTTTGTGCTTGAGATAATTGAAATTAGGGATGATGTGGTTGCCTCATGCTATGATTGTTGATAATTGTTATCAATCGAGTTAGATTGCTTACTAATTGTGATTCTCATTGTGCTTCATGCAAAATTATCTCTTTAAATTAATGTTTGATCACCCTAGCAATAGGCGAGAGTCGAGCTAACATGATTAGGGATTAATCGGGTTATAATTTTGCATGATTGTATGAATTGGGGACTTCTTAATTGAGAGATTGGAAGGACTAAGAATACTCACATTAGGCATTGTGTTATTAAAGGAGTGATTAATTTCATGATGGTTTATGCTTTCTAACTTGATTGATTTGCAATTTGATTCAATCATAGCTTGTTAATCATTGATTCCTTGATGGAGATTATCCCTAGCTCCCCTATCCCCCATTGATCTTAGCTTATTTGTTATTGCATATTAGGTGTTTGATAATTTGCTTGCATAGTATTAGAAATTTAATTCTTGCAAATATATTGTAGATTTTAGTGCCAAACCCATCTTGCAACAATAGTAACTAATAACTTGCATTCTTAGGGCCTCACTTGCATACTAATTCCCTTGGGTTCGATATTCTTGATTGGTCTTAATACCGCTTCTGGAAAACTACAAATCAAATAGGAGAGGAAGGAAAGGGGATCGGGTATTAGAGTAGCAGCCTCGAGTCGTGGCTGCTGTGAATTGATGCGTCTTTTAATAAAAATCGCTAGCCTCGACTCGAGGCTCCACCCTCGGTCGAGGGATTCAAAAATTTCTAACCTCGACTCGAGGCTCGGACCTCGACTCGAGGGATAAGTGGTTTTGCGAAAATGACTAAGGATGGACACCTCGACCCGAGGGCTGGGTCACCTCGACCCGGGGTCGAGTCCAAGGAATTTTTACAGTTACCGGACCGGACCGACCCCGAAACTCCTTAGAAATGACCTATACGACCCAACGAACCCATATATATCTTTTTGGAGCCAGAAGTTTTGGGCTTGGCCGTCTTGGATATTTGGCCTAATGAATTTGAATTTGAAGTGAATTTGAACTGAATTTTAATTTTAAATTCCAAACGAATATGGACATCCGATTGTCTAAGTTCATGGACATTTCAAAAGGTATGTAATAGCTGGGTTATTCTTGAATTAACCACCATGAAATCCGTCCCTTACCTAAAATAGAATTGATTGGTTTGATTCTTTGAGTTAATTTCGGGAGGGTCCTCAAATCCAAGTCCTGTGTCTATAATAGGGAGCATATCCATGTGGTCTTTCACCTGAAAAATACACCCATTTGCAGAATTTTTGAAATTGCATAACATTTTACGTATCGTTCTTACGCATTTCATATAGTGTGCGATCCAGTTCACACGCGGTTCCAGTTAGCGGTGCTTGATACACGTGATACTACACGTGTCGAGATTAAAGTCATTTTATTTTTAAAAATATTACGTCAATCTGTGAGCACTAGATGAGACATATTTATTTTGTGGGCAAAGGTTTCACACCTTGACTCGACTTGCTCCGAGTGTTCGTGTTGTGCTCGTTGCTTCTATTCGAAGCTCGTATTCGATGCTCTTTTGGGAAAGTTGCCTAAAGAACAAATTGATACTTTTGAAGCCAACAACTAATATTGCTGGAGTTAAGTGGTATTACTTCTTTGTTTTCATTTCTTCCTTAACTGATAAATTAGATACCTTAGATACCTTATCGATTCCTCTTGATGAAGAAAGCATAGCAGTTTTCCCAGTAGATGATTCAACCTCATCTTCTTCATCTTCAATCTCAATATCATACTCTAATGCCTTAAGATGTGAAAATAATGTATGATGTGAAATTGATGATAAATTATGAGTAGCTTTTAGAATATTTGCTTTTTCCCTCCATCTCTTGCTCAAGGCTCTAAGGATCTTGTTGTTGATTTCTTTTTCGGTGTAGGAATTTCCTAGGTCGGCTTTGTTTAAAAGATTTGTCATCGTAATATCCACACTGATCAATTGATTCTCCATCTTTCATCTTGAATGTATCAAATGCATGTAGTACAGTTGCGGCTTATTTTCCTTGACTTGATCTCGAACCTTCACACATATTTGCTAAGGTTTCCAACATTTCTTTGGTTATTTTGTAGCGTTTCACCTTTTCTATCCAATCTTTACTCAAGGTTTCGATAATCTCAGTTCTTGCAACTTGATCCAAGTTATAAATCTTCCTTTCAACATTAGTCAAATCAGCACCCTTCTTTTCACGCCTAACCATAGCTTCTGAAGATTCAATTTCATCACTCACCACTCCATGATAGAACTTAATTGGACCTTCCTCCGAATTTCCTCCATATGATCATGAATAGCCTTTAGATGATTTTTCATCCTGAACTTCCGGTAATCATAATCTTCAATTGAAAATTAAGCAAACTCCTGGTCTTCTTGCTTTTAATAGTAGACATGATGATCAAGAAAACTTCAATAAAAACTTATTAGTAGTGTTACGGATATCAAAGATGAAGAATGAACACAAAAACACAATTCAAGAACTATCAAGACCTCAAATATATCGAAATAGTATAACACCGCTCCGATACCACTTGTTAGTCCTGTTAGGATGTATACTATAAGCCTAGCTTTTGTATGAACATCTTTTTGAGCATGAACATCTTTTTAATATAAGATTCATTATGATCAAAATACTTATTGTTTATGATTGTTATATATATCATTATTTTATGCAGGTTAATCTATCTTGTAGATAACATGGTGTGTGGTGTCACAGAAGATTATGCTATCAGTTCCTTATAGATTATAAATAATAGCTCACAACCAAGATGGATTTGGACAAACCATTGGAACGGTTGTAGTGTAATTTGGTATTAGTCTATCTTGACTATAAAGTTTCACTAGTACATTTTGTATGTATTGAGCGGGACCATATGAAGTTGTTCAATTTGTACCGACTATATAAAAGAACAAGACCTCTGTTGTTATGGATGTACGTCTTCTTAATCCCTATATAATAATGGGCACGTGTACTCGATGTATGTTTCTTTGATTTGCCAATGGGTGAGATTTATTAAATCAATAGGCTCGGTGAATTGGGAGATAGCATTGTTTATATGGTGTGCTCTTGATTATAGAAGGAATCCGTGTCCTAATTATTTAGGATGATGATGTCCCCTTGAGGAGCTCATAAAGATTATTATGTAAACCCTGAGGTGGATTTAATCCGACATAATAATAAAGATGAGTGGTACTACTATTAGAATTAGATATAAATTAATTAAGTTGTCATTAATTTAATTAGTTTATGGACATTCGATATCTTAAACACGGGGAAATAAACGTACACATAATAAAGGAGCCCATATTATAGTATGGGATTAGGACGGTAATTCAATTATAACTCTTTAGTGGGTGAGTTATAATTGATGGGCTTAAGTAAAGTGTTCGGATGAACACGAGGATTTTTAGGCCCATCGGGAGGCCCAACCCTAATTCCTCCTTAGGGTCCCCTGTTGTAGCCTATAAAAAAACCCTAACATCGAGCCTCCGGCGTGTGAAAAACGTGAGATCGAGAGAGGCGGATTCGATTCCTTGGAGGATCATCGACCACTCGGCGTCGAAGGGAAAGGGATAGGAATACGGCGTAAGACCGTGAGGTTCGAGGCTCATCCTTCGATCGCAGCTTCGACCTTAGAACTGGTTTGTCTTCACCTATTACGGTGAATAAAGGTACAATTCTATCCGCTGCGTTTATGTGATTACGATCCCGAATCGATAATTTCGTAGAGTCGGCGATCGGTGGGTCCAACAGTCCCGATCGATCAAGTTTTATACAAACTAAAAATCTAAAAATGGGGGATTGAATAGATTTTCAACATACTCAACTTTTCTTTCAAATTAATCCAAGACAACCCAATGTAAATTCGGATTATCCGAGTATCGATTTGTACAAATGGAAGTAATTTTTATACTTGATCGATTGATAACTCTTGAATAAGCGTTTTGATATTTGAGATTAAATGTAAACGAGAAAAGCAAATTAAAGAAATACTTAGAGTAAAGAACACACGAATTTATAGTGGTTCGGATTTGTAAAAATCCTACGTCCACTCTCCTTTCACAAACTTGTGAAAGGGTCTTCACCTACTTACTTTCTTCCTTCCTTACTTACAGTTTACAACTGTAATCTTCAACCTTACAAGCAATTCTTCATGATTTACGGAATTCTATGGCTTGAAGATATGAGTGACAGTGTTCTATAAACACCGAAAACTATGAACGTTTAGAGAGTGTTGATTGTGATACAAGTTGTTATGATTTACAAAGTTTTCAAAAGTTATTCTATCCTATTCGAAGGATCTATTTATAGGAGGCGAGATACTTGGTAGTTGTAACTTCCTTGTTGACTCATCGTTAGTCTGTTGTAACCAACTAACTGAATCTTGTAATCGCTTCTTGATCAATTATAATTGTTCTTTAAGTTGGTTATAAGCTGCTGATTCTTCAAATACTTTAAGTCGTCTGCACCTCTCGTCTTCAAACGTGTATCACCTCATCTAATTATCTTCACGTCTTCACATTATTCTAATCTTGAAGTGTCTAGTCGTAAATGCTTCCTCGTCTTCATCCGAGTTTGTCTTCATCTTATTCTAAGTACTTAGTCTATTACAAGATCTCACACATTACATCACCGCTATACAACAATTCGTTGGTCATCTTAATTTACATACTCATCTTAACTTCATCAAAACTAAAATATTTTTCTTCCTAACACGAAGAACAGCGAAATCAACCATGATCAAAAAAGAAAAGGTAACTATTTTTCTATGAAAATTAACGATGCTTTGGTTCGGAATGAGATTAACCATTTGAAACACACGCTTATTGGGCGGATTTCTATGGCTCAGGGATTCTCCCTATTTGATAGAGGATTTACGTGTAAAATCGGGAAATATATAGGGTATTGTTGGAGATTGGAGCCTTATTCTGCTCGGGAAAGGCTATTTCAACATCGGTTTGCCTATTATGGCGGATAGGGATAGGATTTTGGATAAGCGCACGTGGGGTTTAAAGTCGGGTTTGATGAGGGTCCAACACTAGGTGCCTGGTTTTAATCCCTATATAGTAAATACCAATTTAGCTCAAGTTTGGGTTCGAATATTCGAAATTCCAATGGAGTTTTTTCAGCCGGCTATAATACATGCCATGGCATCGACACCGGGCACCGTGATTAAGATGGACGAGCGTACAACCCGGCGGATAATGTGTCATTACGCCGGGGTTTTGGTTGAAGTGGATATGACAATAGGATGCGAGGACTATATCATGTTTGAATTTGCGGGATAAGTTATGTTCGCGTCTTTAAAATACGAGAAGCTTCAGCCTTTTGCAATCATTGTGGGATTGTTGGCTACTCTTTGGGGACATGTAGAGTCAGTAGCCAACCAACTTGATAATTCGGGTAAAGTTTTTCAAAAGCCAATTACAAATCCCAAGCGAGTTCCTACAACTTGGGTTAGAAAGGAAAGGTTAGATGTTAATCCACCGGTGCTCTCAAAGAATGATTTTGCGGCTTTGGCGGACTTTGAGAAAGAAGAGGAGGTGGTTTGTAACACGGAAGTGGCAAAGGCACACCAGCTAGATACATATTTGGATAAGAAGAACAAATGGACAACGGCGAGTGCCGCCTTTGGCAACAACGAATAAGAGAGGTGCAAACAAAGTCTCGGCTGAAGGACTACAAAAGGCGAGAGGGTAACCAAGCTCCAACCAGCTTGAGCAAGGCATCTTCTGAAACAAGCAGCTCAAAGTTAGTTTATTCGCTGTCTATTCTTTGACAAAAAGGGTAACATCGGGGAAAGATGGTAGTGGTAAAAGAATATATTTTACGGAATAAGCCCTGTGGCAACTCAACCAAATTGGAATGCGGTCCTCGCCTCCTTTTGATAAAAGTTATGTGATTACCACAAATGTTGATACGTAAGCTCTTAAATCAATGCGAGCCGTGGCTACTAGAAGTTGGGCGACATGTGTGAAGATGAGTTAAATCCACTTTGAAATATGAAGCAGGTGAGATTCTTCTTTTAGCGATTAATGATAGGTTCTTATGTACTTGATTCTTTGTTTTGTTTATAGAATCTTCCATTTTCATTGATCCTTTCAAGGTATTAAATAAGGTTTCGGCCTCTGGATCGAGTGTGATTTTATGACTATTTATGTTTTCTTTTTAATATAATAACTAATTAGACCAATATAAAACATCTAAATAAAATAAATTTGAAGCTAAATAAACAACTAACTTACGTATATATCTTTATTATTTTTTATACCCGATTTAAAATATACTCCCTCCATCGTATAAATGTAAGCATATAGTTATTTTCACACAAATTAGAAAATGAAAGTTATTATGTGATGCGTAAAAGCTGACTTGGGCCCGTTTCCCCACCTGGGTTCCATGTGGGTAAAGCCTTTACGCAGCGAGAATTCCTAGCTCTTCTCGAACGTACTGCAAAAACACGCCGGAGGGTTCTCCGCGTAGGCACTCCGACGCTCAAGTCAGTCACCGGAAAATACTCAAGAAAGTACGTAGGAAGTAGCTAAGTAAGAGTGATAGTTAATTGATATCGTTACCTCCCTTCGAGAGTTTTATTTATACGTACGTTAAGAGTGATAACCGTCATCACGGTTTCGGGGCATTATCCCGCACGTTTCCTCAAGATGTCGTGCGTGGGTATCTTTTCTCTCAAGAAATCTGATTGTGCCTATGTTTTCCCTCCTCGACGGAGGTTGGACCTAGTCAATGAAGGAATATAGGAGATATTCCTTGACTTGGGCCTTAATTATCACTACTACTCGTTACTTCTCACGTTTCTCGGTCATATCGGATAAATAACCGCTATGGGCTTGGTCAAATGCCCGCGTGCTCTTCAAATCTACTTTGGGCCTCGCGGCCCACCTGCAGCTAGGTTTGGGCCTCGCGGCCCACCTGTAGTCGAGGTTTGGGCCTCGTGGCTTATCTATAGTTAGGATTGGGCTCGTGGCTTATACTCGTAGTTAGGTTTGGGCCTCGTGACCCACCCAGGTAGGTTTAGGGCTTCGTAGCCTTATTGCGGTCGATGCAGGCTCGGGCCCGTCTCGGGTTTTCCTCCCTCTATCGAGGGTATTCGGTTACGTCCTTGGGCCTTATTGAGCTGTTCGTATTTGGGCCCTACATGTAGTTGGGCCTGACATGTTTATCTGCATCAACTACTCCACCCTACTCCGGTGAGCGATCTCGGAGCTCCTCGGAGTAAGGAAGATTTAGGCGATCTCTCTGCGGCTTTAGCTTTGGGATATCCTCCTGCAGTTTTGCTTTAAGGGACATCCTCCCTGCAGCCTTTAGCTTTGGGACATCCTCCTTGTAGCCCATTCCCGGATACATCCCCCTCGCTAGTCTGTTGGCATTTTGCAACTCTTCGGTTCTTGCGTTTGCAGTGCCGAGCATGCATCTGCGCTTCGGCTTCAATAAGCGGACACATGCTTCCATCAACTCTCTTCTTATTTCGAATCACTCACATCAATATTCCTCTTCCTCCTCAAAATTCCGTTCACACTGCTCGGTCTTACTACAAATTTTTCGTCAAAAACCCTTCCTTCTACATTCCGCCCTCCTCTTCGTCTCCATGTAAACTCTTTCTTTCTTTTTCTAGTTTATTTCATATAGAATAGGGTTTTGACTCATGCCTTCCTCTAGTTCATCAAGAACTCCATCTCCCACTCGGAACTCCTCACGAGTTCCCACCATTCTCCGATTCCTTCGCCGTGGGGATGCCTCTCCGGTATCCTCCTTCTCCCCCAGGTAGATAGGAGACATTTTTGGGACTCTTTTGCGGGCTCCACCAAACTCAAAGAAAAAGCCCTAGATAGTTATTTCTCGGATAACATTATTTCTTCAGGTTTTCATTTATCAATGCCTGACCCGTGTGAGCGACCTAACACGACCACTCCCCGACCCTCGCTTTGGCATGCCCGGTTCGAAGTGGGGTTGAGACTTCCTCATCCCAAGTTTCTTTGCTAAATCTCAGACCTCTACGGGGTTCCACTCAATCAATTTACCCCAAATGCACTTCGGATGATGATTTCCTTCTACGTTCTCCTTAAAGGGAATGGGGAAAACCATCAATGAGTTGTTTTTCTCCCAATACAACCGCAAAACTTCCGGTCCCTTCAACTACGTGAGTAGTAGGGTGAAAGAAAAATGCTTGTTCCTTGGGAAAGTCCCAAATATCAACAAGGAATGGAGTGATCACTATCTTTTTATTACCTCCGATCGTCCTTGGCCTTTCAAAATCGAGATGGATTTACAAAAACCCTTCTCCTCCAAACTCCCTCTAACTTGATTTCTTCTTTTGCCAACCGCCGGTAATTCAAATGCTGAATGCCCATGTAAATGCTCATGGGTATTTCAACTTACCCGAACTTTGCTTTAATTCTCGTGTTCTCTCCCATTTTAAATTCCACTCGATAAGGATCCCCCTCGAACCAAATGATGGTAATTATGTCATTTTCTGCATTTATGAGTATGATCATACTTGATACTAACTCGCCTTCTCTTTGGCGTTTTGAAATGTTGTGGTTATCCTAGGTTTTGGAAGGTCCCGCCGATTCCACCGACTCGACCCCCGCACTCGCTTCTCATGATGACGTGCCTGATGCACCTCACTCGCCTTCGATTCCTGCTCCCACGGAAGACCACGAGGGTGATCTCCCTCCTCCGAAGAAGTCAAAACCACAAAGGGCAAGCTGCAGCCAGCCAAGGTTCCCTTTATTCTAAGGACACCTTCCGCCGCAAGTATCCGACTGTGCGAAGCCAAGGTCTTTCCTCTACTCCCATTGACGTCAATTCTTACTCCTCGGGCACCTTTGCCAGCAAGTTTTTGGTGATTTGATATCCGCCGAAGCCTGCGAGAGGCTTGTTAACCTCCCTCCCCGCTCAATAACAAGACCAAGCCGCAGGCCATTTTACATGGGTAACTTATACCCTAGCCTTTGCTTGTTGGTATATACTTTTTGAGATAAGTGTTAACATAAGTTGTGCTCTTTATGTTTCAGTTGGGTATTACGCTATTCAGCTTGTGGAGCCCTCCAACTTGCTCCCTTCTCCTCGATTAAAGGAGTTGGAGGATTTGCTTCTTGCGGAAAAGAAGAAGGCTACTCGCAGCCTTCGTATCAAGAAGATTGAAGCCGAGCTATCGAAGGCCGAGGCAGCATGTGAGGCGGCCGAGAAAGAGACCAGTGATTTGGCCATCCATTACGCTTTTCAAGAATCTCGAGTACACGCGAAGGCTTTGGTAGAGGGAGTAAAATCCTTCCGTGATCACCTCTTCACTTACGGACCAGGTCGGCGGTTCTTACATTCTCTGTGGACAAACTTGAAGGATACCTACTGCAGATCCCAGTTTTCGGGAGACATGAGTCCCTACATCGGTATTCCTATTTCTATGAATACGGCTTCAACGCCGCGGCAGCAAGAACAAGCCGATCCTTCTTTTTCCGGCGAGTTTAACAAGACCGAACCTCTTCGTGCCATGCCCACACCGCCATACTTCAAGGGGATGCTACCCGCCTCATTGAGGAGGAGTGGTGGCTCCCAGTAATGAGCCAGCTGTCTCCGAATTCTCGAAAGCCGAGGTGACATCTCGCCACTCCGAGTATCCATGACGCAGCCCTTATGCCCCCTTGCTCTAAATGATCTCCTTTCTAGGGAAGAGGCATGTTTGAAACGGGCTACGGAGGTGGAGGCGAACTAGGATGCCGCTATTGAAATAGAAGGACCCCAAGATTCCCCAGTATTCTTCTTCTATATCAATATCTTACGGATGTAATAGACAATTTTACTTTTTCTGTTTTAAGTGTTGGTTTAGCACTTAGATTCTATTTTCCCCTCTGTTGGGAATTTATTCTTGAACTACGATTGAAGTAGTTTTTCGGGTAAGTGTTATTAAGACCAATCAACAAAATATCGAACCCATGGGAAAAAGTATGCACATGAGGCCCTAGAAATACGAGTTCTTAGTGACTAGAGTTGCAACAATGGTTTGGAACGAAAGCAACAAAACACAAGCAAAAATACAAAACAACAAGGAGAAAGCAAATGATCGAACGCTTAGAATGCGATAACAAACACAACAATAAATGGTGAGATAGAGGTGCTAGGATTAACATCCATCAATGAATCATCAATCAACAAGCTACAATTGAATCAAATTGCAAACCAACTAAGATAGAAAGCATTAAACCATCATGAAATTAATCACTCCATTAAAATCACAATGCCCGATGTGAGTATCCTTAGTCTTTCCCATCTCTCAATGTAGAAATCCCCAATTCATACAATCATGCAAAATTGAAACCCGATTAACACCTAATCACGTTAGCTCAACTCTCGCCTATTGCTAGGGTGATCAACCATTAATCAAAAGAGACAATTTTACACAAAGCACAATTAAGAATCACATTTAGGAAACAAACTAATGTGAGTATCCTTAGTGCAACTAATCTCTCGATTATGAAGCACCCAATCCACGCATTCATACACAATTATCACCCGATTAATCCCGGATCACGTTAGCGCAACTCGTTTATAGCTAGGGTGATCAAACACTAATCTAAAGAGATAATTATGCATGAAGCACAAATGAGAATCACAATTAGTAAGCAATCTACTCAATTGATCTCCAATCATCAACAATCATAGCATCATCAATCAAATCATCATCAATTTCAATTAACCCAAGCACAAGAGATTTAGCCCATGGTACCACAAACAATACCCATGGGAAGAAGATAGAATTGATCAAACACAAAACAAATCACAACAATTAAAAATCAAAGAGACAAAAGAGGAAAAATATCACCAATAGATCTTCAATAGACAAAAATAGGAATGCTTGAGTCTTCAACACCAATCTCCAAATGAATTACATGCTTGAATTGAATGAATTACACAAATCAAAGGCTAATCTATTACTAATCTAGCAACAATCAGTGGAAATCTAATCCTAAATCTACCAATCTACTCTACCTAAGGAAGGAATTGGCTTGGGGCCGAGAAATCGCCCCAAAACCGCTACTAACTGCTATTATGAACTCCTCTATCAAATGCTCTGCTTCTCCCCTTAAATACCGAATTTTTGAAAAACACCCCCTCGAGTCGAGGGCTCCTACAAAATTCTCCTCCCTCGACTCGAGGTCATGCCTCAGTCGAGAGCTGTCATTTTCCGAATTTGATCCTTTTGTGCACAACCCTCGACTCGAGGCTCTTGTCCCTCGATTAGAGCTCGAGTCCAGGGGCACTTTTTCGCGCGCGGGGCTTCGGCCCCAACCCCGTTTTCATCCCGTATGATTGTCTCTTCATTCTAAGCCTAATGGTACTCTCGGTTTAGAAAAACAAGATCTAAGGCTAATCTATGGTTAATCTAGCAACAATCTATGTAAATCTAATCCTAAATCTAACTTCTACTCTAACTACAAGGAGAAGTTGGCTTGGGAACTGAGAAATCGCCACAAAACCGCTACTAAGCGCTATTGACTAAATTCTTCCCCAAATGCTCTGCCTCGGCCTTTAAATAGGCGAATTTCTTAAAAACTTCCCCCTCGAGTAGAGGGTCAGGCCTCGACTCGAGGCTCATGCATTTCTCCACTCCCTCGGCTCGAGCGTCGGGCCTCGAGTTGAGGCTCCTGCCCTACGAATTTGATCCTTTTACGCACAACCCTCGACTTAGGGCTCATGGTCCTCGACCCGAGCTCGAGTCCAGGAGCACTTTTCTCGCGCGGGGCTTCGGCCCGACCCGTTTTCATCCGAAATGATCGTCTCTTCATTCTAAGTCCAACGGTACTCTCGATTTGGCAAAATTCCACCGAATTACCTGCAAAATGGACGAAAAACATCAAAATCCCACAAATAATACTTTTCAAGCAAAAAAATGATACTTTTCACATTTAGGCACAAAAACTAACACTTTAGCTCACTTTTTGCACTAAAATAGGCCCTAAAAACATGCATCAATTCACTCCAATCAAACTCTGTTGCCCTCTTAGTGGGGGCTCTTTTGTGATGACTTAATCTCTTTCCTCCCTCATCGGGAGTTGATTTTTCTAATCGATACTTGCTCTCCCTTGTCGGGAGTTTATTTCATGGCTGTTGTTTATACTCCCTTGCTGAGAGTCCTTTATTGCATGTATGTTTGGGTCCTCCCTTACCGGGAGTTGATATTCGTATTTGTTGTTTACCCTCCCTTGTCGGAAGCTTTTCTTGTGTATATGCATGTGTCCTCCTTGTCGGGAATTGCATGCTTCTTATCTGTACTTCTCGTATTTGATTTTCGCTGCATGTTTACAAAGCTGTCTAGCTTGAAGTTGTTAGTTTTGACTATGTGATTTAGGATGCATATTTCCAGTATTATAGCTTCTAGGCTGTTAGTTCTAATGCATGATTTGGGTACTAGGAACATAATACTAGTTATGGCGTGAATGTATCCCTTTTTCTCATGGACAGAGATAACTCATTTGTTTGAAATTCCTCTTTTTCCTTTGCTTGGGGGTTTACGCCTTAGGCTCTCAAATCCTCCCTTGACTTCGTAGTCTAGGGGTTTCTTTAGATAGCTTTTCTAAACTTAAAGTTATCCTTTCTCTAGGATTACGTAAGTTTGAACCTTGCTTGGTAGGTCTAACTTAGTATTTCAAAAAGCTTTCTTAGCTTCTTGCTCAAGAAACCTTCCTCTAGGTTTAAATTGACCGAACCCTTCTTATTGTGGTTCGGCCTGAATTCCCTCAAGCTATCTCTTAGCTTTACTTCGTATATTACCTCCCGGGTCAAGATTAGTTAGACTTTTGTATGCTTAACTTACATAATCCTTTACGGATATAGGTTTAGTCAAACTTCGCAGGTTTAACTTGACCTTTTCGAAACTCTTCGCAGTTTCGATCCTTGACACCCTTTTTAGGTGCTTATCTAGCTAATCCCTTTTTGTAGACTTGAAGCTATATCCTATATTTCTCACTTAGCCAATTAAGCTCTCACTATAGAGTCGAGTTGGCCTTAGAAAACTTTCTATTAGTTCTGTCCTCGCAAACTACCTGTGTTCGGGCAGAGGCTGAACCCCATCTGTAAGTTCAACTTAGCTTGCATGAAGCTAGTTATCGGTTTTCATTCTTGCAGCTCCTTTCGAGGAGTAAGCAAGTTGTATGCACTTCATGTGCTTAGATTCCCTTATTCCCTCATGGATTTCACGTTAGTTAAGCCCTCTCTATGGGCTCAATTTATTCTTCCGAAAGTTTTTAGCTTTTCTCTTCTAAAAACCTTTATCTAGGTTTTACGAGTCTATCCCCGATTTCTTTGGGAATGACCTTTCCGTACTTTTGGTAAGCTTAGAAACCCTATGTAGGCTAAACTTGTTACTCGTCGAAGCCTTTCTCGAGGTTCGGATTAGTCAAGACCCTCTCCATGGGTCAAATCTTCCAGTCATCTCCTTAACTTTTCTCTTTGTAACCCTCTTGGGTTCGAGTCAAGTTTCGCCAAGGCTAAGCCCTATGCCGTGGATGAGTCTTATCCCTCTTTTGAATTTGGCGAGAACCATGTCAATAGGTTCAATTTTATATTTTCGTAATTATCTCTTAGTGGTTAAACCTCCTCCTGCGTTTAGACTCGCATCTCTGGGATTATTTCCCGGCCTCCATTTTGGAAATCTCGTTTAGGCTTGAGCTAATTAAGCCTTTACCGTAGAAAACTATCTCTTAGTTAGACTTGGGTAAATTGAACTTGATTTTCAAGGCTTTCATAGCCTCTAGTATCATAGTCCTCTCTGGACGTGGGTTTAGTTGAACACTTATAGATTTATCTTTAACTTCTCCGAAAGCTGTCATAGTTTGATTTTAAAAACCCTTTTTAAACATGGAGTCTGGATAAGCCCTCCTCGTAGGCTAGATCAAGGCCTTTCTTAACGCCTTATCTCGTATTAAGTCGGTTAAACCCTTACGGTAGGTTTACCTAGGTCTTAGAAGCTATCTTTCAGCTTTAATTCTCGCAACCTTCTTGGTCTAGATGGGTTAAACCCCTCTGCATATTTAACTTTAGTGTTTTGAAGTTTTGAAGCTATCTCTTAGCTTTGTTTCTCGTAACCCTTCTGCGGGTTCGGTGGGTTAAACCCTCTGTGTAGGTTTAACTTTAGTGTTTTGAAGCTATCTCTTGGCTTCGTTTCTCATAACCCTTCTCTGGGTTCGGTGGGTTAAACCCTCTGTGTAGGTTTAACTTTAGTGTTTTGAAGCTATCTCTTAGCTTCGTTTCTCATAACCCTTCTCTCTGGGTTCGGGTGGGTTAAACCCTCTCTGTAGGTTTAACTTTTAGTGTTTTGAAGCTATCTCTTAGCTTCGTTTCTCGTAACCCTTCTCTCAGGTTCAGGTGGGTTAAACCCTCTCTGTAGGTTTAACTTTTAGTGTTTTGAAGTTATCTCTTAGCTTCGTTTCTCGTAACCCTTCTCTGCAGGTTCGGGTGGGTTAAACCCTCTCTGTAGGTTTAACTTTTAGTATTTTGAAGCTATCTCTTAGCTTCGTTTTTCGTTGTTTAATGTGAACTCATTTCGTGAATGCTCATCGTATTTCTCATTGAATGCTTCTTGTGCATTTTATTCACTCATCTAACTTTTTGAAAGTTATTAATTCTCATATAATCAATCGTGTGTTGTGATGCAATCGAATCGAATAGCATACAATCATATTGTTTCAATCTTAATTAACGAAAGAATGAACTAGTAAACTCATGGATAATGAAAAATCGCTTACATTAATTAGCAAACGGGTGTGTTCCATTGACCATAATCGATCAACACAAGTCAAGAACTAACTTGGCCGGCCTCTTTAAAAACCTCCCGCGGTAAAACCTAGTGGGAAACCCGCATGCGGGAAAAAAGTACTAGTGGAATGAAATTACAATTTATTCGATTCAAATAACATGAATAAAACAACTCTTGCATAAAAAGAACCACCTACTTGCAGCGAGGCGAGTACTTTCCTCGGGTATAAAACCTCTTCAATCGGCGAGACATTCCGAGTGCAGCCGGTTGATTTCCTTCCATGTCTTGTTAAGCTCCTCCTCGGAGGACCTTGGTCACCTTATGCGGCCCTTCCCACTTGAGATCGAGCTTTCCAATGTTTTTCAATGCATCGGCTTGTCTCAAGACTAGATCTACTTCTTCAAATCTCCGACTTATGACTTTACGGTCATAAGCGGCCTTTATGCGACTTTTGTACTTCTCGGTTTTCGGTGGACTATTTCGCTCCTCCTCCCTCATTAGCTCTTCATTTCTCCCCTCACCGAAGTGGGCTAAACGATGTGTCTCCATCCCCACTTACGAAGGTATGACATGCAGTTGCCCATACACTAGGTGAAAGGGGACTCCTCTGTTGGCTCCCTAGGGGTGGTCCTATAAGCCCACAAAAATCGACTCTAGCTCATCAACCCACCTCCCTCCAGCTTTGTCCAGTCGGGCACGTATTCCGTTCACAATAGTTCTGTTGGTGACTTCCACGGCCGTTGGCACGAGCGTGTGCCAACGATGTGAATCTCTGGACAATCTTTAGGTTATCACACCATTTCCGTACCATGTTTCCCATAAATTGGGTCTCATTATACGATACCGAGGATTCTAGGTATGCCAAACTGCAAAGCAAATATATCTCCATAAAAATTTGATTATGTTACCTTCTTCAATCCTCGCTAGAGGTACAGCGACCCACTTGCTAAAATAGTCCACTTCCACCAATAGGAACTTCCGCCGGCCCACCGCAATCGAGAATGGGCCCACCGAGTCAATCCCCACTTCGCGAAGGGACGAGGAGAGTGCATGGTCCCCATCTCCTCTGCGGGGAGGTGGATGAGGCAGCCATGCTTTTGGCATTTCTCACACTTCTTCACCCGAGTCTTTAGCGTCACTGGGTCATGGTAGGCCCAGTATCCGGCCCTCAAGGCTTTCCGGACTATTGCCCGAGCCCCTGTATGGTCGGCCACAACAAACTTCATGTATATCCTTGATTACGTACCTCCCTTCTTGAGGGGATAAACACCTCAAGTAAGGTTGCGTGAAGGAGCGCCGGTACATCTTATCTCCGATCATCGTGTATCGAATTCTCCAGTCCGAGCTTTCCTTTTATTTGGGCAGCTCTCCGGGTTACGCAACACTCGATATATACTAGTTCTCCAATCATCTTCGACTCAGATGACCCTCTCGAGGAGACCGTTGCTTTAGCCTGCCGATCACTAGGGTGATCTTCCCCCTCCATGCGGTGTTGCGAACTACTTGACTTTGAAAGGCTATCCGCCTGAGGTTTTCCTCTCGAGGTATTTGTCTAACCTCAAAGGAACTAAACCTTCCACGAAGCTCGGCTACTCGCCGCGAGTAGGCTATCATTTTCTCGTCCTTAGCTTCGTACCCACCTGTAACTCTTTGGGTTACAAGTTGGGATTCTGAAAATATGACCACCCGACCTGCTCCCGGCTCGGCGGCCATCTCCGTTCCTCGAATCGGGGCCTCGTACTCGGCTCCGTTGTTGGAGGTAATGAATTCAAACCTCACTGCAACTTGTGTTTCCTGGCCCTCTGGATCAATAATTACGATCCCCTCTCCACAACCACTGCATAAATACAGTCGTCAACATATACCTTCCATTCTCCTTCCTCCAGCACGAGTACCCTTCGAATGAAGTCGACAGGGCACATGCTTTAATGGTCCTCCGTGGCTCGCAATCCACGTCATATTCTCCCGATTCGATGGCCCACTTGACTATCCTCCCGAGAGATCAGCTCTTCCAATCACCTGTTTGAGGAAGGTAGTTAGTCCGAACAATGACCTTATGTGATAAAAATAAGATCGTAACCTCCAAGCCGTGACCATTATAGTAAGGGCTACCTTCTCTATCTCTCGAGTATCTATCTTCTGCTCCTTGAATAAGTTTACCGATGTAGTAAACGAGGTTTATGGGTTGACCCATCTTCCCTCACCAAAGACGGAGCTAAGTGAGACCCCACCTACAGAGATAGAGGTAAAGTGTCTCCCAGTACCGGCTTTGTCGGCGTAGGTAACTAAGCTAGGTGCTTCTTAAGCTCCTCAAACGCCTTTCTTGGCATTGCTCATCTCATTCAAACTTGGATCCCTTCCTTAGAATCTTGAAGAAGGGGTGGCTCCTTTCTGCAGATCTGGCTATGAATCTGCTCGGTCTTGTAATTCTTCCGTTCGGTCTCTGCAGCTCCTTGATGTTAGTGGGAGGCTGCATATCGAGCACGGCTTTCACCTTGGTGGGGTTAACCTCGATTCCCCGCTGGGTCACCATATATCCGAGGAATTTCCCGGATTTCACCCCGAAAGAACACTTGGCCGGATTCGACTTCATGCCATTCCTCCTTAGCACTAAGAAAGCTTCCTCCGGATCAGCCCACGTGCTCTCTGGCTTTCACACTTTTCACAAGCATATCATCAACGTAGACTTCCATGTTCCTCCCTAGCTGGTCTCGGAACATCTTATCAACCATTCTTTGATAGGTTGCTCCTGCATTCTTCAATCCAAAGGGCATTCTAATATAGCAAAAAGTTCCACTAGCAAAAATGAAACTTATCTTTGGAATATACGGAGGGAAAATTTGTATTTGATGGTAGCTTAATAGGCGTCCATCATACTTAGCAGCTCAAATGTAGATGTAGAATCAACCATCTGGTCGATCCTAGGCAAGGGATAATGATCCTTAGGGCAAGCCTTATTCGGATCTCGAAAATCTATGCACATTCTCCATTTTCCCCTGGTTTTGCCACCAACACCGCATTGGACAGCCAGAGGGAAAGCGAATTCGCTTGACATATCCTGCCTCCAGCGGTTTCTCTGCATTAACCTTTGTAATGGCATCTTTTTTTGGTCCAAAGACCCTTAGTTTCGCTTCACCGGTTTAGCTTTAGGGTCCAAGTTCGGGTGGTGCATCGCCACCTCCTCGGGATACTTATCATGTCGGAGGAAGAAAAATAAAAATATCCGCATTTCTTCGTAGAGTACATTGCAGGTCTCTCTCTAGCTCTGGCTCATTTGAGCTCGATCCTTGTTGTGTATCCCTTTTTGTCTGGATACAACTCGATCATCATCGGCTCTTCGTCAACTTTCATTTTTGAGGATCAATTTCCTCCGTAATCTTACATCTCTTGGATTCTCGGTCCACCTCCTTTTCTCTTTTCAAGCTGCGATGCGGCTCTTTGTCGGCCATCTTTACCGCCTCCACATAATATTTTCTGACCGCAGTGATCACCCTACTTCACCCAACTCATCGTTCACTGGAAACTTGAGTTTCATGTGATAAGTTGATATGACCACCTGAAATAAATTCAATCTTGGCCTACCAAAGATCATGTTGTAAGATGAGGGTACATCAACAATAAAAAAATTCACCATAACTACCCTCCTCCGTGGAACTTCACCGAGTCCTACGGAGGGTTACCCGACCAAGATGGTGGATCGCTCCTCCGGTAAATCCATACAACGATGTATCCACCGATTGCATTTCTATGTTTAAATTCATCTTCTTGAAGCATTCCAAGAAAATGATGTTCGCCGAGCTCCCGTACCACAAAGATCCTTGCTACGGTATATCCGGCCACATTTGTTGTGATGACTAGTGCATCACCGTGGTCCCTCCTTCCTCAGGCCTCCATCCTCTGGACCAAAAATGAATACGAGGTGTATGGATGACCTCCTTCGATCCACGTCTCTTGACATCTCTCTTACCTCTCTCTTGAGGGTCCTCTCTCCAGCTTTTCTAGCGCGGAAGGAGTCTCCTCTGCTGGGCCTCCGACTATCATCTGGATAAGTCCTCTCTTACGGGAGGGTCTCTCCTCCAGCCTCCCTTCGATCATCCTTCCTTTTTCCTCGGCTTTGTCATCAGCTTCCTTTCTTTTACGCCCCCGGAGCTGACCCGATCTCTGTAAACAAACTCTTTAAGATGTCCTGCTTGGATCATCCTTTCAATCTCATCACGTAAATGGAAATAGTTGTTAGTGTCATGCCCATATTCATTATAGAAGCGACAAAACTTATCGACTTGGGCTTCGAGGCCCTCTGGATCGTGTCCATGGAAACATCATTTACGGATGGTCGAGATGCTACCTCCGGTAGCTCTGCCGGCTCGAGCTTTAGGGGGTGTACTTGTCAAACCTGGAGCGAGGTCCAGTTTTGCAGCTTTCTCCGGCTCCACTGTTGAGCTTTTCTTTGATGATTCTTTCTTCTTCTCGGAGTCCACTAGGTTTGACCTCGGCTCTCTTCGCCTTTCTCACTTTCTCCAGCGTAACGTACTTCTCCGCTCTCCTTAGCAATTCTCGAGCGTCTGGGTGACTTCTTTGCCGGGGAGAAAAATAGGTCCCCATCTCGGAGATTGCTAGTAAAAGCATTAATTTTTACCTCTGCAGGGTGGCGGTTGGGACTTCCAATGCCGCCTAATTGAATCTCTTCATGAAGGCCCGTAGGCTTTCATTTTCCCCTTGCTAACAATGTCGGTGTAGCTCTAGGTTGCCTCCTTGCACTAGCGAACTAGTGCAAGAACAATTCTCCGAAGCCGCTCGAAGGAGTTGATGGAATTTGGCTCCACTGGCCGAACCACCTTTGGGCCGCCTTGGATAAAGTAGTAAGAAAGACCTGCACTTCACAACCTCCCCATATCTATGGAGGAGGGCCGAATTTTCAAATCTTACCAAATGGTCATAGGGATCGAGTCGTACCTTCATATTCATAATTAAGAGGTTTAAAATTGCTAGGCAACTCATCTTGCAAGATATTCTCGATTAAATTGGCAACTGTAACAGTCGAGGCATCTTGACCACTGTTGAATCAAGAAGTTTTGATGAGTTAAAAGAAGCGGCTCGGTGATCGACGACACGAAGAACATCTAAGTTTAAGCTAGGCCGATCGGACGGAGTCGAGAACAAATCTAATCAGCTGAGATCTAGTCATCTGCAGGAGACAAACATGAAGAGCTCGACGAGGTCAAGATAAGCTAAGTAGAATAAGAAAGGCTAATCTTCACTAAGTCACCGCAGATGAGGAGAGCAAGGACAGTGAGGGTAGCGGTTTTCAAGCTTAAGTTTGTCAAAGCGAGTTTTTAGTTTGTTAGAACTAATTGTCTTTTGAGACTTATAAATAGGTCTAGGCACTTCATTTTTAAAGATACATAGAACACTTTCTTGAACACAATATACACAGATTTCGCAAGTCATTTTCTCATAACACAAATTTTCAAATCACAAGATTTCTTCATAGAATTTTTCAAGTGTTTATAGAACACTTCACTTCACATCTTCAAAAACCACATCTTATTCTTAGAATTAGATTTCAAAAAGTTGGTTAGAATTTTTGAAGAGTTGAAGATCAAGTTGTAATTTGTAAAAGATTGTAAGTAAGTAAGCGGGTAGTGAAGACCCTTCTTCAAAGTTTGGAGAAGGAGAGTGGATGTAGGATTGTTATAATCCGAACCACTATAAAATCTAGTGTTCTTTACTGCTTTCTTTTAATTTCTTTTCAAGTTACAATTTGTTAACTCAAGATTAGATTCTAGAATCTTAGCTAAAATCTGAATATCATCGGTGCTTTTGATCTTGTTAAAAGTTGAGTTTACAATTGTTTTCCATTGTGCTTAATCGATACTTTGAATTGTTTTTGAAAAGATTCAAAAAATCTACAAAATCTATTCAAACCCCCTTTCTAGATTTTGTTCTAGAAGGCTATCTCAAGGTTTTAAAAGAAATTTATCTCAAGGTTTTAATCAACTCGACACTCGGGGACCAACAAGTGGTATCGGAGCATTGTTAAGCTCAGTTACGATATTGATTTTAGGTGTTGAATAAGATTAAATTATCTTGATTTTCTTCATTTTCTTCTTTACTACTAAGTGCTAATAATTAGTTTGTGGAGTATTTTGTTCCTTTGTTTCATCATGTCATCGGGGAAAAACAAGAAGTCTAGAAATCTTCTGAATTCTCTATTGAAGATTATGATTCTTGGAAATTTAGGATGGAGAATCACCTAAAAGGCATTCATGATAGGATGGAAGAGGTTCTTGAAGAGGGACCTATAAAATTTTATCATGGAGGAACCCGTACTGAGCCGAGTCGGTGAATCCAGGACCGGACAAGAAAAGAAGAGCTACGAGTTAACAAATGATGAAAGAAAGGTCCATAATCTTGATCAAGTAGCTCGAAAGAGATCATTGAGACTCTAAGTAAGGATTGGATTGAAAAGGTTAAAAGATGCAAGACTGCCAAGGAAATGTGGGAGACTCTTCTTGGAATTTGTGAAGGATGAACAAAGTCAAAGAAAATAAGCTTGATCTGTTCTACATACATTTGACACGTTTAAAATGAAGGATGGTGAAACTATAAATCAATTGGATGTGAGACTGACTAATCTTGTGAACAAAGCAGCCGATTTGGGTAAGACTTACACCTGAGAAAGAAATTAACAACAAGGTACTCGAGATCATTAAGCGAAAGATGGAGAGAGAAAGCTAATATTCTAAAGGCAACACAGAATTTGTCGGCAATATCACATCACACTCTTTTCTCTCATCTTAAAGCACTGGAATATGACATTCACATTGAAGATGAAGAAGATGAGGCGAGTCATCTACATACTGGAAGAACAGTAGCATTTGTTCATCAAGATGAATCTGAAAAGATTTCTAAAGCATCGATTTGTCCGTAAAAGAAGAAATGGCTCTTTTATTGAAAAGGTATGAAAGATCAAGATGAAGTACAAAAGAAACAAAAGAGACAGTTAGGTCGAAGGAACTATAGATCAGACAGGGATGAAAAGAATTCGAGATAATGATAAAAGAAGGATCAGTCGAAGTCATAAGTCACCTATCAGACGAGGAGATAGTAGTCCAAAAGTAGACAGAGGAGATATATGCTATACATGCAGCAAACCTGGTCACTACGGCTATGATTGTCCTCAACTCACTCCCAGAGAGAGAGAAGAAAAGAGGAAGAAAAGAGATAGAAGGTATCTTTGACCGAGAGAGCTCTTCTAGCTGAGAAAGAAGAAGCTTGTGAGACATCATCATCCTCATCCTCATCTGATTTTGGGTCGAGATAATGACATATGTCTAATGGCTAAAGAGGTACATTACTATTCATCATCGAGATAATGACTGTGACACCTTATCTCGAAATCGATCCCGATCTTATTGATAAACTTTTGAAAGATTTGAAGACTGCTTTATCTGCTTATAAACGAGATAGAGACTGAAAATCTTAATTTAAAGGATCAAATTTCTAATCTAACTAAGGTCAATCAGTACTAAGGAAAGTGAGAAACTAGACTGTACATTCAAGGGAATGTCAAACCGAGATGATCACCGGTACCTTGTCCGATAAGGCAGATAAGTTAGAACAGAATTGAAGTTCTTTAAAAGTAAAATTTTCAAATATCTATTACGAGAATGAGAATTATAAGAGGACTAACGAGAGAATTAAATCTCAAGTTAGGACTTATGAATAATTTTCAAATCACAATAGATAAAATTTTCAATTCTTCACAAAAGTCTAGTGATAAAAGCTGGATTAGGCTTTGATAGGAATAAGAAGAATGATCCTATAAAACCTAGAGTCTTTGTCAAAGCAACTAAACCTAAGGTAGAAACTTTATTCAGTCCCTGGAAACTAAAAGAATTAATTACCTCATCTGATACTTACGAAAAGAAAAATCGAGACGAGGAAAATAACTCCTAAGGCTAAACCTAAGACTAAATCAAAGATCTATCCTAGGTATAATAGTTTTGATGGAAGAAGCAAATCTTATCCATTCTTACCAAGATTCAAGACAATTTCAAAGATCAATTAAATAAGATTGATCTTGAAAGTCTTATCTTAGTAGATAGATATGGATGCAAGCTTCAATCTATGGTTTTAAGGAACATTGATAGTTTTATCTGGATTCCTAAGAGTCAACTTAACATGAAAGGACCCAAAGTACAAAGGGTACCTAAGCAATAAATTTGTGATTGCGGGAAGATAAGAAGATAGTTGATAGAGGAGACATTCTTGAGGTCATACTGGTACATTGATAGTGGTTGTTCCAAGCACATGACCTATGAAAGAAGACTTCTCTCTAACTATCAAACCATTGATGGACCGAGAGTGATGTTTGGTGATAACAACTATGGACTTACTAAAGGTGTAGGAACACTAATGATTGGAGATGTTCAAGTTCAAGAGGTTTACTCGTGGAAGGATTGAAGCACAACCTACTATCTGTTTCACAATTTTTGTGATAAAGGGTTTTGTGTCAAATTTACTCATAATGCATGCTATGTATTAGATGGTTTAAATGAAAATATTCTATTGGCTGGAGTTAGACAAGGTAACATTTATGTTGCTAATTTCAAAAGTGTCCTAAAGATACTTGTCTTGTTGCTAAGAGTTCGGATGACTTAAGTTGGGCATGTGAGATGACTTGGTCACTTAAACTTCAAAACTCTTAACAAGATTGCAAGGAAATCTTTAGTTAAAGGACTCCTGATAAAGTATTTTAAAAGAACCATGTATGTGTTTTTGTCAAAAAGGAAAAGCAGACCAAAGCTTCTTTTAAAACAATAAGTAGTCCTTCTTGAAAGGATTACGGAACTTCTTCATATGGATCTGTTTGGTCCATTAACTCCTCTCGGCTTTAGTGGAAGAAAATACACCTTAGTAATTGTTGATGATTTTTCAAGATTTACTTGGGTTATTTTCTTGTACAAAAAGAATGAGACTATGACTAAGATTCCAGAATTTCTTAAAAGATTCAAAATGAAAAGGGATTAAATATTGTTAATCTTAGAAGTGATAAAGGTCTTGAATTTCTAAATAAGTTGATTTCTAACTACTTGCATTGAGAATGGCATAGCTCGGGAAACATCTGCGTGCAAGGACCCCACAACAAAATGGAGTTGTTGAGAGAAGAAACGAGGACCTTGAAAGAGGCCGCTAGAACAATATTATCTGAATTCAACACTCCTCATAGGTTTTGGGCGAGAAGCGGTGAATACGACCTACTATGTTCAAAATAGAAGTCGATTGTCAACTCCCTATGAAATTTGGAAGGGAAGATCTCCCAAAATTTCATATTTTCATATATTTGGTTGTAAATGTTTCATACACAACAATGGAAAATCTCAATTAAAAACCTTTGATGCCAAGATAGCAGATGTGATATTCTTAGGATACTCATCTATATCAAAGGCATATAGAGTTTTTAATAAGACAACCTTGTGTGTAGAAGAAACACCTAATGTGGTATTTGATGAATCTTCTTTTGAGATTGATAAGACGGGGAACATCACAAAGATATCGGATAATCTGAATCGGATGACTATCAAAGGATCAACCATAAAATTCTACAATCAAGAATCAGATTCGGATGAAGAGGAAGAATCGAGACAAAGGAAAGGAACCTGAAAGAACTTCCTCAACAGGCTGATCTACCAACCGATCAGCACGACAAATGACACATCGGTGATCGGACAACCAACAACACATCGGTGATCGGATAGAGTTATCGAAGGTAACATAGAATCATCTGAAATAAATAATTCGGACAAGACACCATCTACCGTAAAGATAAAGGTAAGAAAGTAATGTCATATCACCCAACCGAACAGATAATTGGAGATTTAGACTGCAGGCGTCAGACGAGGACCCAACTAAATCAAGATTGTATGTTCAGTTGCTATGTGTCATTACTTGAACCTAAATCAATTACGAAGCTCTAATCGATTCCAACTGGATTAATGCCATGCAAGAAGAACTAAATCGAGTTTCAAAGACAAGATGTTTGGGAGCTTGTTGAAAGGCCTCATCATCAAAAAGTCATTGGAACTAAATGGGTCTTTAAAAATAAGAGGGATGAAAACAATATTGTGGTTAGAAATAAGGCCAGACTAGTTGCTCAAGGTTATTCACAATCGGAGGGTATTGATTATGGCACCAGTGGCTCGTCTGGAAGCTATAAGATTGTTTTTAGCCTATCTTGCTTTTAAAAGATTCATAGTTTTTCAAATGGATGTTAAGTCAGCATTCTTAAATGGAATCTTAGCTGAGGAAGTTTATGTAGAGCAACCCCTGGCTTTGTCAAAGGAGACAAGGTTTATAAACTAAGGAAAGCTCTATATGGACTTAAACAAGCACCAAGAGCTTGGTATGACACCTTTTTACTGAATATTTAATTCAAAATGGTTTTGTTAAAGGTAGAATTGATAGAACTCTCTTTAGAAAAGAGTTTGGTTGTGATCTTTTGTTAGTTCAAATTTATGTTGATGATATAATATTTGGATTAACTAACATATCTTTGTGTGAAGATTTTAGTTCGCTTATGAAAAGCAGATTTGAAATGTCCATGATGGGTGAGATGACTTATTTTCTTGGACTTCAAGTCAAAGCAGGACAAAGAAGGGAATATTCATCAACCAAGCCAAATATACAAAGATCTTATTGAAAAATATGGAATAGGTACCAGCCGAGAAGCTAAGATACCTATGATGACAATTTTTTCAATGGATCCAGATGAGAAGGGAGAAGACACTGATCAAACTGAGTATCGAGGTCTTATTGGTTCTTTATTATATTTAAGCGCTAGTAGACCTGATATTTCATTTGCGGTTGGAGTCTCAGGTTTCGATTTCAAGCTAATCCTAAGAAAAGCCATCTTGAAGTAGCAAAGAAAATCCTCAAGTATTTGAAAGGAACAGTAAATGTTGGATTGTGGTATCCAAATTGATGACAATTTTGAGCCGTCTGGATACTCAGATTCGGATTTTGGTGGGTGTAAGATAGATAGAAAATCTACATCTGGTACTTGCCAATTTCTTGGAAGTAAGTGATTTCATGGTTGTCTAAGAAACAAACCTCTGTAGCTACTTCCACAATCAAGCCGAGTATATGGCAGGTGGAAGTTGTTGTTCTCACTGATCTGGATAAGTCAACGGCTAAGGGACTATAATATTATCACCAAAGATGTACCTATCTTTTGTGATAGTAATAGTGCCATAGCTATTACTCAAAATCCAGTTCTTCATACAAGATGCAAGCATGTAGATATCGGACACCACTTCATCCGAGACCATGTAGAAAAAGGAGATATCGACTTGAGAAGATCTTGGTGATTTTCAAAGAGCAGACATCTTGACAAAATCATTGGCAGAGACAAGGTTTAAAGAACTATCTGTAGAACTAGGATTATTAGATACTTCTTTAGTAAATCTCTAATTCTGTTTTTATTTCTTGTCTCTCTCAATTTTATTTTATTATGTCTAGAAAGAAATATCAGGACTAGATCTCGAGTCAAAGAGGCAATCAGTGTAGCTGATATCATTGATTTCCTTCTTAGGAATCAAGAATCAAGGATTAGTCATATTGACCTTATCTAACATGATAATTACTTATCGACATATGGTAAATCGAGACAAGGGCACAATAGTCAACTGATTTTCTCAAAAACAGATGACTATCTCGCACCCTATCTGATCTACCTCAAGCTACTAATGATTTTCCTTGAGTCTATATCTTTGCGGGAATAGGTCACGAGATCATACCGTATCACCTCACCTTTGTTCTCAAATCTTTATTCGAGACACTTTTATCTTCTAAAATAAACTTCATGATAATTGGAATGATTGATTGGAAATCCCATCTTTAGAAAATTAAGTCTCGGTCTGTTTATTTAAAATTGTCTTTAAGATTGCTAAAAAGTTGAACTTAAGCTGTTTTTAAAATCAGACGGAGTTACTTTATCAGATGACTATTTCAACTCATTTGTTTATGAACTCATCTGATTTGCAAACCCTTAGTCGAAGTAAGGTAACCCTAGGTGGCGTCGGGTATACTTACTTCCCTACATAAAGTAACCTACATTTGTCAAATCAACAGTCTATAAAGTAACTATTTACGCATTCCAAAGGCGATTAACATCCACGCGCTGAATCGTAATCGCTTATCTTAATTTTTAACCGTTGATTTATGCGCGGTAAAAACTTTTGAATAAATGGCTCAGTTAATTCAAATTTTCTAAAATGGCGGTCTCTCTTTCCAATCTTCCCCCTATAAATACATCGTCTTCCTCAAACAAACTTTTTCACTCTCGAAATCCTTACAAACTCTCTGCAAAATTTTCAAAACTCTTATTCGATCATTTCATGAGCACTTCTCAAAAATAAATAGGAGTTACTTCAACCATGGTGGATGTTCACAACGAGACGTATAATAAGAAGATCAAATCGGAGATGTATGTGGATTTCGAAACAACTTCCGATGGTGAATCAAGGGAGATTTTGGAGTTATTGGATAGGGTTGGATTGCGAACATTCTGTTCCAAGAAATCCCCCTCCAATAAAATACTTTGGATATGTGGGGAATCGAGTTCTACGTCAATGGGACGTTCGAGAATGGAGTCTTTAAAACCAGAGTATATGGAGATGTTTTAACTGTTACTCGCGGAGGTGGCTAGGATTTTTGATACAAGTAGTGAAGGAGTGAACCCCTCACCTATAAGTCGATGAATGGGTAGAATCATTCGAGATGATTGCCCGAAATTCCATGAGGGACCGGCGATCGGAGCTGAAGAAGAAGATGCTCCGACGGAGGTATCGACTTCGATGACCATCGTAACAAAGGTCGTCTTGGGAGAACAAAGTTCTCATGATGGGCTGACGAGACCTAGACTATGTGTCATGAGGACGATACTAGATGGGGTCCAAGCTAAGCTGGGCTGGGATGCTCTTGGAGAAGCTAGAGACGAGAAAGGAAAAGGTTGGAGGTAGTTGGAGGAAAGTGGCGAGGCGAGGTCGATCACCGGCCTATTCAATAAGGTGACGGTGATCATGGAGGACTGCTGTCGGTTGAGATCAACCGATCGGATGGAGTCAGGCCGTATACAAAACAAAAGGGGATTCGACGAAGGATGAACCTCTTGGGGCTCCAGTGATTCAGACGAAGGTGGAGCCGAGGTAGGAGCTCAAGCACCACTTGAAGAAGGCGAGGAGGAGGAAGAAGAGGAGAGAGAGGAAGAGCTGCCGGCAGTGAGCTCGGTGAGGCCGCCCACCAATGAAGGCTGAAGGAGAAGGCACCAAGGAGGAGGAGGTTGGTTAAAACCTGCGAGCTGGAGTGGGACGTCTGCTGACAAGCCAAGTCTCCTACCTGAAGAGGTAACCACGCTGTAGATTGCAGCACAGGTGGTTGATCGGAGGAGGTCCAGGACATAAGCTCGGAGAGGACCCCCTCCCCCACACACAGACAGTACAATTTTCCCCTCCCCTCTCCAGCCCACTCGCGATGAAGAGGTGTCCCAGGCTGGCACCTCGAGCCTCTAAAATAGCCTACTTCCGAAATAGTCCAAATCCCAACCTCATCTACCCTCCCCAAACCCAAACTTCATCCCCCACCATCTCCATCTCATATGCCGTCCTTCCTTACGGGACCGGTTCGCCCAACTCCCATATCCATCTCCCCACCGGCCTTACCCATATCCTCCCAAACTCAACCCATATTACCCCAAACAACCCCATCTCCCCACCCACTACTTCACATATTCCACCCCCACCATCTTCCCTCCACCGTAAATCCTCCCCCATCGAAGCCCCCACTTCATCTCTCCCATCCGAACCCCACCCGGTGGATACCTCCAATATCTTTGGGGATATCCACATGAGCTCCCAGTCCAACCTCTCCCACCACCTCTTCCTCATCCGAATCAGAGGAGGAGGCGATCCAATTCTTGCCATTTCATCAGCCTTTGAAGATATGCACAAGAAAATAATATCTCAAGTTCAAAGGATGATGGAAAAGAAGACAAGGAAGGTGATACGAGCAACACCGATACGATGCTCGCCAACATGCAGATTCTTTGAGGTCAACATGTAATAACCCAAAACCAAAACCTAGAGTTTTATATTTGATTTTCTAAGTTTGATTTATTTTATTGATTGATTTAAATTCTATGTGGTTTTCTTAATTTTTCTCCAATCGACGAACGGTTTTTCAACCCGAAAATCTATCGATACTTTTCGAACTCACATCCATAATCCGGATTTGTTTAATAATGATCAATGAGTCCTTTAAAGGTGAGAAACACTCAAGAAAACCCTAATGAAAAATGTTTGTTTTCCAATCGCTGCGTTTTAATAAATTTTGAGCCGAAACTCGAACCGAAAATACCGAAAATTCAACGTCGAGATCACAATACTGTATTAAATAGTGGGCTGCCAATTAACAACCCAATTGCCCAAAAATAACCGACCATGTGGGAAGTTAGAAGGGAATAGTGCTCATTGTACCTTTTGCCCAAAAATCACACCCTAAGTACCCTACTTAGTGTACTACCTTCCCTAAATCCCTCCCCATCACCCAATCAGCCGTCCCTCTCCCCTTCCTCCCTTCTATAAATAGGTTGCTACCCTCTTTCATTTCCCACACCAAGAGGAAAGCTTTGGGGCTCTCAAGAAAGGGAAGAAACTCTCCAAGGGTAAGCCTCCTAGCCATTTCTTTTAGTCTTATGCCTTCTTAGCTTAGAAGACTTAGGAAAAATAGTTTAGGAAGCCCTAAGAGCTTGTTTTCATATGCTTTAATCTTATATGGAGTGCTTGAGTTGGAATTATGGTGTTTGGAGTCAAAATGGTGAAGTTATACTTGAAGTATGAAACTGCCGAAGTATATGCCCTAGCTGCTGACCCGTTTTGTAAAATTCATTTGGACCCTTTCCACCCGTTTAAAAATCATGGAAAAATTCCTAGATGTATTATTTGAAGTCTAGAACAACATGTTTAAATTTCATAATTTTCTGGTCAATGTGTAAGGAGAATAAAATCATGAAAGGTTATGTGTCGGAAGTGATCCGAAACTGGGAGCAGTGACTCATTTCTTTTATTTATTCCCTTTCTGATGGTTATAAAATTCTAGAAAAAAATCTGGGATGTTCCCCTTGATGTGTTGTAAATCATAGTCAAATATCATGACTTTTTGTATAGTACTTTATGAGATAAAATTCGTTTTCTGAGTACCTGGTCGATGTTCGACGCATAGGGTTATTCTATGTTGCACGAATTTAATTATCCAGTTAGACTATTTTATAAATCATGGAAAAATTCATGAACGACCTAAAACCTGTTTATAACAAGATTCTTAAATTTGGTGATTTTTAAACGAGTATCCAGTAAGTTATGAATTTTCTCGTAAGACATGTTCAGTAACCGAGCCAAACGATGGATTGAATGTTCACGATTTTTCTGGACAGAATCCGTAAGTCAAATGGCTTGGGTCCCTGAATGAACGTTGTTCATACTTGAGTAGTTCATCACATGTTTTAATTTCATAATTTTTGGATGTTTCTTCTGAGAGTTATGGATTTTATAAGTTTAAGGTCACTGTTTTGCCGAGACAGAAATTTAGAGTCCTTATTTTAAAATCTGCTATAGTTCCGTAACTCGAATGAACTCGAACCCTTAATAAACTTTGTTCTACACTGAAAGATGTACAACATACTTAAATTTCATAATTTTCCAACGAGTCTAAGTATCTTATTCTATTTATGCATGTTTACGTGTCACTTTCTTCAATGGTAGAGTATTAGGAGCAATAGTCTACTTAACTTTTAGAAAACTAAGCATGCCTTATGTGATGTACGATTTATGTGATACTCCATGAATGTGGTATTTGGTTTCTTATAATAGAATAAAACCAACTAACCCAAATCCCGAACCTTGAACCGACAAGTACACTAGAAATACCGTTAAACCAAAAGGTTTGAATCCATAAGATCGGTTAACGAAACAAGTACTTCTAAATACCAAAGCCTAGACTTAGAGAGACACGATAGGGTCAAGAACATAAGTTTCTAATGGACAAAGAGTTGTCGAACTAAACATACGGATTGTGCTAGGTAGAGTACGGTCGAACTCGAGACCAGGAGGTTTGTACGAGAGGCCTAAGCGATCAAGAAGTTAAACTTTCTCTTAAAAGTTCTCCAGGTGGGTGACACTATCTGTATAGCTAGTTAATGTTATATGGACTGTTGTCAATTTTCCCGAATCAAACATAAATAGATTTTCTTAAAAGATGCAAACACCAAAAGCATGTGAATTCATAACTTATAAATGTGTGATCATCCAATGATAAACTTTATTTTACGCCCTATATGATATGATGAATGTTTACGGGGTCCGGATGTGATAGGAAACTATCATGTGCCCTCCCATTGATGAAAGTTTACGGGGTCGGATGTGATAGGAAACTATCATGTGCCCTCCCATTGATGAAAGTTTACGGGGTCGGATGTGATAGGAAACTATCATGTGCCCTCCCATTGATGAAAGTTTACGGGTCCGGATGTGATAGGAAACTATCATGTGCCCTCCCATTGATGAAAGTTTACGGGTCCGGATGTGATAGAAAACTATCATGTGCCCTCCCATATGATTACGGGTCTCGGACGTGTAAGCGTGCCATCCCGCAATATGCAATACAACATAAATGACTTTATGTAACACCATGTTGTAACACTTATTAGGTAACACTTATTAGGTAACACTTATTAGGTAACACTTATTAAGTAACACTTTACGCACAATAGGTAACAATTTAGGGGTGTTACATAATCTAAGTTATGTTGTAGTGATGATTACGGGTCTCGGACGTGTAAACGTGCCATTCCACAATGTGATTACGGAGATCGGATGTGATAGGAAACTATCATGTGCCATCTCATACGTGCTATATTTATGTACTAAGCTGTTTTAAAGAAAGATGAATTTCTTAATCGAACGGAAGTTAAAGGATAAAAATTTTATAACGGAAGATTACCTAATACAAATGAACACAACGCCATAACAAGGAAGTAAATAACGAAAGATGAGAATAAAGCATAAAACATTCAACTATTTTGGGATTTCCTCAATCAACTGTATAACAACAGACAGTCATCCATCGAGATTTTATCTCACGCCCTATAACTAATATTTTTCGTGTCACGAGATTGAGGTCCGGGAGCTGCAATAGACGACCCGCTTCCACTCTCCTTTTACCTAAATGGGTCGCTTTATATCTTTATGAAAATTTGTATTTTTGTTAAAGACTCGTCACTACGATTTTCCCGAGAGTTGAACCTTAGACTCACCGGGTGACTTTTGTCAAACGATTAATCTCTTCATTTAGTTATGAATATGGTTCAAACGTCTTAAATAAGTGTTTGTGAAATCTTCCGCTGCAACTCAAATGAATAGCTTTGCCTTCTAAAGAGAAATTTTTTGGCTCGATTTTATGGTTCACTAAGTGATGACTCGGGTTTAGGGCGTCGGGACCTCAAAGGTCGACTTTACGAGATTAGGGCGTTACACAACATGTCAAGGAACCTATCGGCCCAATCTCAAGCCTTCTTTGTTGGATCTCGGCTAAGTGACACGGAGGAGGAGGTTAAGGCACTGAAGCGAGAAGATGACGGTGACAACGAGATCCCCTGGTCAACACTCTCACGTCGATCGGAATGACTTCGAGTCCGTTGCTCGGCTCGGAAAGACAGCTCCAGACCTACGTAATGAAGTTAAAAAGGGGAAGGAGCGAGAAGGAAGGATGGACACCCTCACAGTGGGGTCTTGTCACTCCATGCACAAGGTGGTATCTAAAGCGAGACACGGTGAGTTGGAGGCGTAAGGCGAGAATTAAAAGTTAAATCGGATGAGCTGGCGGCCTTGCACTGAGGGTGGCCCAAATAGAGGAGGTCATCCGAGAGGATGAGGAGAAGAGGAGGAAGGAGGTAGAAGAGTAATCGAAGCTCTGCTGGCCAAGATGAAAGAAGCGAGAAAAACACGAGGCCAAGGGCAAGGTAAAAGGCAAAGCGGCAGAGAAGTCTTCATCGGTGAGCGGTGATCGGCCCAGGCCGAGCGCAAAAGTAAGGAGCCTGACTTCTCAAACCTATCAGCTGAGCGGATCGAGAAGAATCCATGTTGAGAAGGAAAAGTATGAGAAGCGGGAGAAGAAGAGGTGAAGAAGGTGGGAAAGGCTGAGTGAAGTGGGACGAGGATTCCGGAAGTGGGTATCCAAAGCACCGAGATGAAGCGGACTTCCGCCACTGTCCACCGCACTTCAGCCCCTCCAAAGATGGTCTCGGGAAATACACGAGCGAATACAAGAAGCTAGCCCTGGATGCCGAGATGGATGTACTACTTGGTACATCTTGAAGGCATCGCCATCTGGAAGCGGCCGATGAAGACATGAGTGGCACGAGTGGATGGAAAAGGAGGATCTTGATCTGTATAGGAAGCTGCTTGATGAGGCGCACAATGTGTTCAAGCTGCGACTTAGTTGCACCAGCCTATGAGCAAGTTACCCCCAAGCCGAAAGAAGACGGCTCTCCCGATCTGGAATGGGTCAAGACGGTTATAGCCAAAGCGAAAGGAAACCGAGGCTCACGAGATGAAGAAGTGCTTAAACAAAGAGCAAGGATTTTCAATAGGTGAACATTCCAGAGGCCAGCCGATGGGGAATCGATAGAACAGGATTTTCTTTCCTTATCTTTTATTTTCTATCGGTTCCTCTATTTGTAAATTTGTAAATTTGTGAATGAATATATTTGGACTTATGTGAATTACGTGTATCGGTTTCTTAAAGTTTTTTTGGTTTTAAGAAAAATTAAAATTTTTCTTAGTATAAATCATCGAGAATTTTATATCTCGATTTAAAATTTTTCTCTAAAAATTTATCTAAGTCTTAAGACTCAAATTTTTAAGTATTTCTAAAAGAGTCTAAAAAGACATAATTTTTTTAGTGTTTGAATGTGAATGAATCTGTTGTGATAAGATTAAGTGCTCACGATATACCTATCCTCGATCATTTCAACTAATTCTAGTACTAACTTCACTTGTGAGTGTGTTTCTTCCTTATAGGTTTTAACTTCAAAGCAAAAAGGGGGAAATTATTGAATCAAGAAGTTTTGATGAGTTAAAAGAAGCGGCTCGGTGATCGGACGACTGAAGAAACGGCTAAGTTCAAGCTAGGCTGATCGTGACGGAGTCGAGAACAAATCTAATCAGCTGAGATCTAGTCATCTGCGGGAGATAAACATGAAGAGCTCGAGACGAGGTCAAGATAAGCTAAGCGAGAATAAGAAAGGCGAATCTTCACTAAGTCAGTGCGAGATGAGGAGAGCAAGGACAGTGAGGACTGCGAGTTTTCAAGCTTAAGTTTGTCAAAGCAGTTTTTAGTTTGTTAGAACTAACTAACAAACTAAGCTGTTTTTTCGACTTATAAATAGGTTTAGGCACTTCATTTTTAAAGATACATAGAACACTTTCTTGAACACAATATACACAGATTTCACAAGTCATTTTCTCATAACACAAATTTTCAAATCACAAGATTTCTTCATAGAATTTTTCAAGTTTTTATAGAACACTTCACTTCACATCTTCAAAAACCACATCTTATTCTTAGAATTAGATTTCAGAAAGTTGATTAGAATTTTTGAAGAGTTGAAGATCAAGTTGTAATTTGTAAAAGATTGTAAGTAAGTAAGCGGTAGTGAAGACCCTTCTTCAAAGTTTGGAGAAGGAGAGTGGATGTAGGATTGTTATAATCCGAACCACTATAAAATCTAGTGTTCTTTATCGCTTTCTTTTAATTTCTCTTCAAGTTACAATTTGTTAACTCAAGATTAGATTCGAGAATCTTAGCTTAAATCGAGATATCATCATTTCTTTTGATCTTGTTAAAAGTTGAGTTTACAATTGTTTTCCATTGTGCTTAATCGATACTTTGAATTGTTTTTGAAAAGATTCGAAAAATCTACAAAATCTATTCAAACCCCCCTTTCTAGATTTTGTTCTAGAAGGCTATCTCAAGGTTTTAATCAACTCAACACTCGGGGACCAACAGACCCGATTTTCCATCCGATGCTTCATGTTGTCCATTTGTTTCCTCAAAGACATGATACTGGTCTTTCATGGCTTCTGAATGGGTAGCTCTTGTACCCTCTTCCTCATCCTCGATCTTACTCTCTCGCCGCAGGGGGTGTCTCTCTCCCGTGCGGCTTCTTCCTGACCAGCCTCCCTAGGCCACAAGGCTGTGACCTTCTCTCTTGGACTCCTTCGCCCCCGAGGACCTCCTCCTAGATTCTGGACTCCACTTCTCTCCTTCGTTCTTCTTGATGCTCGTCCTGCCTACTCCCCCAAGTTGGGATCGAGCATGTAGGTTTCTGGTCTGGTTCTCCAATCCTTCCTGCAGGTGTGGGTCCTCCACCTTCCGCGATTGCTCTTGCTACAACTCGAGCTATCATATCATCCAGTGCTCCCGAGTGAGGGTGATGGAGGCGGCTGGTTACGGCATTCTCACGAGGTATCCCCTAGGCTGGAGCATTGGCGGCTCAGGGGACCCGCTATAGGGATTCCTTACGGAATCGCGAGAGGAAGAGGCGAGATGGGTTAACCCCTCCCTCTCTAGCACCAACTCCCACTCCTAGATGGCGTTGACTAGGAGTCGAGCTTTCGTCTCACACAAGCTGTAACAAGTGGTGGGGTTGGGCGCAGCTTCGCCCCGCATTGGGTTTACGGGGGCCGTCCTTCCTCGAGCCAGATGCGAGTGCAATCGGTCTCAAGGGTGTACGTTCACCGGTCATGATGTCCTTCTTTCGAGAAAATCAGAAAAGAAAAGAAGTTGAAACTCACATCTCCGCTCTTCCTTCCCACAGACGTCGCCAATTGATACGTAAAAGCGGCTGGGCCCGTTTCCCCACCCGGGTTCCACGTGGGTAAAGCCTTTACGCAGCGAGAATTCCTAGCTCTTCTCGAACGTACCTGCAAAAACACGTCGGAGGGTTCTCCGGCGTAGGCACTCGATGCTCAAGTCAAAGTCACCGGAAAATACTCAAGAAAGTACGTAGGAAGTAGCTAAGTAAGAGTGATAGTTAATTGATACCGTTACCTCCCTTCGAGAGTTTTATTTATACGTACGTTAAGAGTGATAACCGTCATCACGGTTTCAGGGCATTATCCCGCACGTTTCCTCAAGATGTCGTGCGTGGGCATCTTTTCTCTCAAGAAATCTGATTGTGCCTACGTTTTCCCTCACAGAACGGAGGTTGGACCCGATCAACGAAGGAATATAGGAGATATTCCTTGACTTGGGCCTTAATTATCTCAACTACTCGTTATTTCTCACGTTTCTCGGTCTTATCGGATAAATAACCGCTCTGGGCTTGGTCAAATGCCCGCGTGCTCTTTAAATCTCACAGGCCTCGCGGCCCACTGCGGCTAGGTTTCGGCCTCGCGGCCCACCTGTAGTTGGGTTTGGGCCTCGTGGCTTATCTCGTAGTTAGGATTGGGCCTCGTGACTTATCTCGTAGTTAGGTTTAGGCCTCGTGGCCCACCTATAGGTAGGTTTAGGGCTTCGTAGCCTTATCGCGATCCATCGGGCTCGGGCCCATCTCGGGTTTTCCTCCCTCTATCGAGGGTATTCGGTTACATCCTTGGACCTTATTGAGTCGTATTTGGGCCCTACGTGTAGTTGGGCACGACATTTTTATCCGCATCATTATGGTTAACGATTAAATTTTTATTTGATTTTTCTATATTACCCTTATTTAATTATGTACCTAGATATTATTTTGAAAAAAAAACAAGATTTATTAAATATGGGTAACCATGTAAATGAAAGATAAAGGATACATTAATGATGCGTAAGACAAAGTTACGCTAACAAGAATCGAACCCCGTACTGAGAGTCGTGAGATCACTCTTCAAACACGTGTCAAAATAGTACAATCCGAACCTTAACACAAGCTTCAAAACCTGCAAAACACGCTGGAGGGGTCCCGCGTAGAGACTCCGGCGCTCAAGTCGGTGATCGGAAAGTGTGTAAAAAGGGCCCTAAATACCCGGTTAGGGACCTCTGGGAGCTAATCTAAGTTAACCGAATAGATGCTAATGGAGATAATTGTTACGTGCTCAAAGTGTGATTAGTGAGTAAGTGAATTCGTACCTTCTTCTTCATAGGGATAATACATAAATAGTACCGGAAGGGGACGGTTGTCACCACCCTCCGATTAAGCTTTCCACTCTTCATCGTGTTCCTCCCACGTTCACGTCCCATTCCTCCTTTTTCGGAATACTCCCATCCAGTCTTTCCTAATACTCTCTTCGGGCCCTCTTTAATCCAGTCTTGGCTTGTTCCTTACTTAACTCCTTATCCCGCCAGCTTTATCCTAACCACCAGCCCCTTTTCTTGGTACTTATCTTAACTACCTACTATATTCCCGTTAATCCGACTCCCGCATTGCATTCTAGGCTTACTCACGGACTTATCCATATGTCTATAACTCGGGGCTCCTCTTTGGGCGCTTGTTGGGCCCTAGCCCATATTCCCTTTTATATTCGACATGGGCCAATCTTGGCCCATAACATATTTGTGCCATATCAATCGCTCCCCCTACTCTCTTTGGGACGTGTAGGGCCCAAGTGAGTAGTTGATTAATTCAAAAGGGTTGGTGCTCGGTCCCGGGTTCAGCCCCCACTATCGAGAGACTCTTCGGCTTCCCATCCAGTGCGAAACGTCTTATCAAAGCGTCACACTCACTGACTCAGTCATTAATGCACCTCCTTTAATCGTCCAATGGAGAGGCTACACCTTTTATACTCCCCTTTTTAGACCATAACCTGCTCCCTCTCTATTCAAACTTCAAACTTCTAAGTTTATCTCTTCCATTCTCCTCCTTCGTCATTCTCGACCAAATTTCTTCAAGATTTTCGTGCTCACTGCATTACTCTCTCTTTCTTGTCCACCTCCCCACCAGGTATTCTCTATTCCCTACTTTATTTCCATCATCTGCCGTTCTCCATTTCTTTTTAAGCAAGATCCCATGGATGGTGTCCACTGTCCCCGAGATCCCTCGGGACAAAATTTCTTCCTCCTCCAAAATGTCCTCTAGGACATTAGAGGAGTTCCACCGGCGAGGATGGATGCCCCCGACTTCTCTACCCGGATACCCTATGCGCGTAAGAAAGGCCCAACTGACAGAGGGTAGAACCCTAGCTTTTGCAGGAGAACAAATCAGAGCGAGTCTCCGCTTCCCCCTTTTCCCTTTCTTATCCGCATTTCGTAACTCTTCCGGTCCCCTGAATCAGTTTACTCCCAACGGCCTCCAAATGATGATTTCCTTTTACATTGTTGGTCCCACTTAGTTGAGTATCTTAGGAAAACTTGAATTAACCTTCTAGGAAAAATCTAGAAGGGGGTTGAATAGATTTTTAGATTTTACAAATCTTCCAAATTTAATCAAATACTCAAGTAGCACAAATGAATTCAATTTTAAACTCAACTTGATCAAGATCAAAAGCAACTTTGATATTATAGTTTTAACTTTGATTAGAAATCAATCTTTGATTAATAAAGCTGAAATTGAAATTGTGAGAAAAGTAAAGTAAAGTAATAAAGAACACCAGATTTTATAATGGTTCGGATTATGAATAATCCTACATCCACTCTCCTTCTCCAACATGAAGAAGGGACCAGCTTACTACTTACTTACTTACAATCGACTTACAACTTACGACACAAATTTCTTGAGATCTTCAAAACTCCTAACTTCTTCTCTTGAATCTAACTATTGCGGTGAGTAGTGAATTTTGAAGATTACAAGTAAAGTGTTCTATAAACACTTAGAATTGATTTGAAAAATTCTTTTGAAAACTTGTGAATTTGTTATGAAATCGAAAATTTAGAGTAATCGTGAATTGTGATATGTGCAAGGTTGAATTATTTTGAAAAATGAAAATCTAGACCTATTTATAAGTCTGAAAAGAGCGTAAGTTTGTTAGTCGGTTCTAACAAAGCTGAAAGCTACTCAACAAACTTAATCTTGAAAACCGCTTGCTCCTCGGTGATTTTAACCTACTCGTCTGCGGTGACTTGGTGAAGACTTGCCTTTCTTATTCTACTCGGCTTGTCTCGACCTCGTCTGAGCTCTTCATAATTGTCTCCTGGAGATGACTAGATTTGAACTTGTCTCCAAGCGACTTGTAACTTTCCAGTCTTCAATCGACTTGCTCGATTGATGACCTAATCTGATCGGCTTAGTACTTGGACTCGGTCTTAGTGTTCTTCATAGTCGTCGATCATCGAACCTACTTTTAACTCATCAAAGCATTCTTGATCTAGCTCGGGCCCATCTCGGGTTTTCCTCCCTCTATCGAGGGTATTCGGTTACGTCCTTGGACCTTATTGAGCTGGTCGTATTTGGGCCCTACGTGTAGTTGGGCACGACATTTTTATCCGCATCATTATGGTTAACGCATTAAATTTTTATTTGATTTTCTATATTACCCTTATTTAATTATGTACCTAGATATTATTTTGAAAAAAAAACAAGATTTATTAAATATGGGTAACCATGTAAATGAAAGATAAAGGATACATTAATGATGCGTAAGACAAAGTTACGCTAACAAGAATCGAACCCCGTGCACGAGAGTCGTGAGATCACTCTTCAAACACGTGTCAAAATAGTACAATCCGAACCTTAACACGAGCTTCAAAAACCTGCAAAACACGCTGGAGGGTCCCGGCGTAGAGACTCCGACGCTCAAGTCGGTGATCGGAAAGTGTGTAAAAAAGGGCCCTAAATACCCGGTTAGGGACCTCGGGAGCTAATCTAAGTTAACCGAATAGATGCTAATGGAGATAATTGTTACGTGCTCAAAGTGTGATTAGTGAGTAAGTGAATTCGTACCTTCTTCTTCATAGGGATAATACATAAATAGTACACGGAAGGGACGGTTGTCACCACCCTCCGATTAAGCTTTCCACTCTTCATCGTGTTCCTCCCACGCTCACGTCCCATTCCTCCTTTTCGGAATACTCCCATCCAGTCTTTCCTAATACTCTCTTCGGGCCCTCTTTAATCCGGTCTTGGCTTGTTCCTTACTTAACTCCTTATCCCAGCCGGTTTATCCTAACCACCAGCCCCTTTTCTTGGTACTTATCTTAACTACCTACTATATTCCTGTTAATCGACCCCGCATTGCATTCTAGGCTTACTCACGGACTTATCCATATGTCTATAACTCGGGGCTCCTCTTTGGGCGCTTGTTGGGCCCTAGCCCATATTCCCTTTTTATATTCGACATGGGCCAATCTTGGCCCATAACATATTTGTGCCATATCAATCGCTCCCCCTACTCTCTTTGGGGACGTGTAGGGCCCAAGTGAGTAGTTGATTAATTCAAAAGGGTTGGTGCTCGGTCCCGGGTTCAGCCCCCACTATCGAGAGACTCTTCGGCTTCCCATCCAGTGCGTAAACGTCTTATCAAACGTCACACGCCCGACTGGTCATTAATGCACCTCCTTTAATCGTCCAATGGAGAGGCTACACCTTTTATACTCCCCTTTTTAGACCATAACCTGCTCCCTCTCTATTCAAACTTCAAACTTCTAAGTTTATCTCTTCCATTCTCCTCCTTCGTCATTCTCGACCAAATTTCTTCAAGATTTTCGTGCTCCCTGCATTACTCTCTCTTTCTTGTCCACCTCCCCACCAGGTATTCTCTATTCCCTACTTTATTTCCATCATCTCATTGCCGTTCTCCATTTCTTTTTTAAGCAAGATCCCATGGATGGTGTCCACACTGTCCCCGAGATCCCTCGGGACAAAATTTCTTCCTCCTCCAAAATGTCCTCTAGGACATTAGAGGAGTTCCACCGGCGAGGATGGATGCCCCTGACTTCTCTACCCGGATACCCGGTGCGGAAGAAAGGCCCAACCTGACAGAGGGTAGAACCACTAGCTTTGCAGGAGAACAAATCCGAGCAGGTCTCCGCTTCCCCCTTTTCCCTTTCTTATCCGCATTTCGAGAACTCTTCCGGTCCCCAGAATCGAGTTTACTCCCAACGGCCTCCAAATGATGATTTCCTTTTACATTGTTGGTCCCACTTAGTTGAGTATCTTAGGAAAACTTGAATTAACCTTCTAGGAAAAATCTAGAAGGGGGTTGAATAGATTTTTAGATTTTTACAAATCTTCCAAATTTAATCAAAAACTCAAGTAGCACAAATGGAATTCAATTTTAAACTCAACTTGATCAAGATCAAAAGCAACTTTGATATTATAGTTTTAACTTTGATTCTCGAAATCAATCTTTGATTAATAAAGCTGAAATTGAAATTGTGAGAAAAGTAAAGTAAAGTAATAAAGAACACCAGATTTTATAATGGTTCGGATTATGAATAATCCTACATCCACTCTCCTTCTCCAACATGAAGAAGGGACCAGCTTACTACTTACTTACTTACAATCGACTTACAACTTACGACTTACAAATTTCTTGAGATCTTCAAAACTCCTAACTTCTTCTCTTGAATCTAACTATTGCGGTGAGTAGTGAATTTTGAAGATTACAAGTAAAGTGTTCTATAAACACTTAGAATTGATTTGAAAAATTCTTTTGAAAACTTGTGAATTTGTTATGAAATCAAAATTTAGAGTAATCGTGAATTGTGATATGTGCAAGGTTGAATTATTTTGAAAAATGAAAATCTAGACCTATTTATAAGTCTGAAAAAGGCGTAAGTTTGTTAGTCGGTTCTAACAAATCAAAACTACTCAACAAACTTAATCTTGAAAACCGCTTGCTCCTCACCGATTTTAACCTACTCGTCTGCGGTGACTTGGTGAAGACTTGCCTTTCTTATTCTACTCAGCTTGTCTCGACCTCGTCTCGAGCTCTTCATAATTGTCTCCTGGAGATGACTAGATTTGAACTTGTCTCCAAAGCGACTTGTAACTTTCCAGTCTTCAAGTGACTTGCTCGATTGATGACCTAGTCTCGATCGGCTTAGTACTTGGACTCGATCTTAGGCTTCTTCATAGTCGTCGATCATCGAACCTACTTTTAACTCATCAAAGCATTCTTGATCTAGCTCGGGCCCATCTCGGGTTTTCCTCCCTCTATCGAGGGTATTCGGTTACGTCCTTGGACCTTATTGAGCTGGTCGTATTTGGGCCCTACGTGTAGTTGGGCACGACATTTTTATCCGCATCATTATGGTTAACGCATTAAATTTTTATTTGATTTTCTATATTACCCTTATTTAATTATGTACCTAGATATTATTTTGAAAAAAAAACAAGATTTATTAAATATGGGTAACCATGTAAATGAAAGATAAAGGATACATTAATGATGCGTAAGACAAAGTTACGCTAACAAGAATCGAACCCGTGCACGAGAGTCGTGAGATCACTCTTCAAACACGTGTCAAAATAGTACAATCCGAACCTTAACACAAGCTTCAAAACCTGCAAAACACGCTGGAGGGGTCCCCTGTAGAGACTCCGACGCTCAAGTCGGTGATCGGAAAGTGTGTAAAAAAGGGCCCTAAATACCCGGTTAGGGACCTCTGGGAGCTAATCTAAGTTAACCGAATAGATGCTAATGGAGATAATTGTTACGTGCTCAAAGTGTGATTAGTGAGTAAGTGAATTCGTACCTTCTTCTTCATAGGGATAATACATAAATAGTACTGGAAGGGGACGGTTGTCACCACCCTCCGATTAAGCTTTCCACTCTTCATCGTGTTCCTCCCACGTTCACGTCCCATTCCTCCTTTTCGGAATACTCCCATCCGTGTCTTTCCTAATACTCTCTTCGGGCCCTCTTTAATCCAGTCTTGGCTTGTTCCTTACTTAACTCCTTATCCCAAAGCAGCTTTATCCTAACCACCAGCCCCTTTTCTTGGTACTTATCTTAACTACCTACTATATTCCCTGTTAATCCGACCCCCGCATTGCATTCTAGGCTTACTCACGGACTTATCCATATGTCTATAACTCGGGGCTCCTCTTTGGGCGCTTGTTGGGCCCTAGCCCATATTCCCTTTTTATATTCGACATGGGCCAATCTTGGCCCATAACATATTTGTGCCATATCAATCTGCTCCCCTACTCTCTTTGGGACGTGTAGGGCCCAAGTGAGTAGTTGATTAATTCAAAAGGGTTGGTGCTCGGTCCCGGGTTCAGCCCCCACTATCGAGAGACTCTTCGGCTTCCCATCCAGTGCGTAAACGTCTTATCAAACGTCACACGCTGACTCGGTCATTAATGCACCTCCTTTAATCGTCCAATGGAGAGGCTACACCTTTTATACTCCCCTTTTTAGACCATAACCTGCTCCCTCTCTATTCAAACTTCAAACTTCTAAGTTTATCTCTTCCATTCTCCTCCTTCGTCATTCTCGACCAAATTTCTTCAAGATTTTCGTGCTCCCGCATTACTCTCTCTTTCTGTCCACCTCCCCACCAGGTATTCTCTATTCCCTACTTTATTTCCATCATCTGCCGTTCTCCATTTCTTTTTTAAGCAAGATCCCATGGATGGTGTCCACTGTCCCCGAGATCCCTCGGGACAAAATTTCTTCCTCCTCCAAAATGTCCTCTAGGACATTAGAGGAGTTCCACCGCGAGGATGGATGCCCCTGACTTCTCTACCCGGATACCGGTGCGGAAGAAAGGCCCAACCTGACAGAGGGTAGAACCCTAGCTTTCTGGGAGAACAAATCCGAGCAGGTCTCCGCTTCCCCCTTTTCCCTTTCTTATCCGCATTTCGTAACTCTTCCGGTCCCCCTGAATCGGTTTACTCCCAACGGCCTCCAAATGATGATTTCCTTTTACATTGTTGGTCCCACTTAGTTGAGTATCTTAGGAAAACTTGAATTAACCTTCTAGGAAAAATCTAGAAGGGGGTTGAATAGATTTTTAGATTTTTACAAATCTTCCAAATTTAATCAAAAACTCAAGTAGCACAATGGAATTCAATTTTAAACTCAACTTGATCAAGATCAAAAGCAACCTGATATTATAGTTTTAACTTTGATTCTCAAATCAATCTTTGATTAATAAAGCTGAAATTGAAATTGACGAGAAAAGTAAAGTAAAGTAATAAAGAACACCGATTTTATAATGGTTCGGATTATGAATAATCCTACATCCACTCTCCTTCTCCAACATGAAGAAGGGACCAGCTTACTACTTACTTACTTACAATCGACTTACAACTTACAACTTACAAATTTCTTCGCATCTTCAAAACTCCTAACTTCTTCTCTTGAATCTAACTATTGCGGTGAGTAGTGAATTTTGAAGATTACAAGTAAAGTGTTCTATAAACACTTAGAATTGATTTGAAAAATTCTTTTGAAAACTTGTGAATTTGTTATGAAATCGAAAATTTAGAGTAATCGTGAATTGTGATATGTGCAAGGTTGAATTATTTTGAAAATGAAAATCTAGACCTATTTATAAGTCTGAAAAGACTGTAAGTTTGTTAGTCGGTTCTAACAAACTGAAAACCGCTCAACAAACTTAATCTTGAAAACCGCTTGCTCCTCGGTGATTTTAACCTACTCGTCTGCGGTGACTTGGTGAAGACTTGCCTTTCTTATTCTACTCGGCTTGTCTCGACCTCGCCGAGCTCTTCATAATTGTCTCACGGAGATGACTAGATTTGAACTTGTCTCCAAACGACTTGTAACTTTCAGTCTTCAACCGACTTGCTCGATTGATGACCTAATCTGATCGGCTTAGTACTTGGACTCGGTCTTAGCTGTTCTTCATAGTCAATGCGATCATCTGAACCTACTTTTAACTCATCAAAGCATTCTTGATCTAGCAATTTCCCCCTTTTTGATGAAGTTAAAACCTACAAGGAAGAAACACACTCACAAAGTTAATTTATCGTTAATCAAGATTATCAGACAGTATATTAGAACACATTCATACTTCAAATCAGATTCATTCAAACTACAACACTTAATCCAAAATAAAATTTTAAAGTCTTTTAGACTCTTTCAAAATATTTAGACTTAAAAACTTTAAGTCTTAGAACTTCGAAAATTTTAGACTTAAAAAATTTTTGAAAATTTTAAGTCTCGAGATGATAAATTTCTCGAGATGATTAATACTTAGAAAATTTTTTAAGTTTTCTTAAAGCGAAAAAAAAACTTTTATGAAATAAGACAAGTGAATCACATAAGTCAAAGTATATTCATTCACATATATACAATTTACATATAGGGAGAAGCTGATAGAAATAAAAGATAAGGAAAAGAAAATCTTGTCTATCAAATTGCCCATCGGCTTGCTTCGGGAATGTTCAACTAATTGAAAATCCTTGCTCTGAAATTTGTTTGAGTTCGTTCTCGTCTGTGAGCTCGGATTCTCTCTCGGCTTTAATAACGACTGATTTGACCCATTCCATGTCTAGAGATCCATCTTCATTCAGCTTAGGAGAGACTTGCTCATAGGTGGAGCGACAAGATCAGCATCGAGCGATTGAACACCTTATGCGCCTCATCGAGCGATCTTCCGTCTGGATCAGCATTCTCCTTCTCCATCCATTCATGCCATTGCATGTCTTCATCAGTTGCACCAGATGGAGATGCCTTCAAGATGTACCAATAGTACATCCATCGGCATCCAGCGCTTTCTTCTTGTATTATTTGGTGAGCTGTCCGAGAGACCATCTTAGGAGGAGGCGGACGAGTGATGGACAGGTCGGAAATCAACTTCATCGGCTGCTTTTGACACCCATTTCCGAAAGTGTCCACTGTCCCACTTCAGCTCCGCCTTTCCCAGCTTCTTCGAGTCCTCTTCTTTTCCGCTTCTCATACTTCTCCTTCTCGGCATGTATTCTTCTAATCTGCTCGGTGAGAGGTTTGAGTACTCGAGGTTCTTTTCGTTTTCGCTCTGCTGGTGCAGGGACTGGTCACGCTCGGTGATAAAACTTTCTCGATCAGCTGCCTTTCCTTTACCCTAGCCCTTGGCCTCGGGTTTCTCGGCCCTCTTTCATTACGGCGCAGTTGTTCGATCTTTTCCTCCTCCTCCTTCCTCTTCTTCTCCTCATCCTCTCGGATGACCTCCTCAATCTGGGTCACCCTCGGTTGCAAGGCAGCCCGGCTCATTTGATTTGATCTTTAACTCTGCCTTGGTGCAAGGCAGCCACTTATCCGATTTGATCTTTAACTCTGCCTTGGCTGCCTCCAACTCAGGTGAGTCTGCCTTTGAGTCGAGCTTATGTCTCATTATTGACATGACTCTAGCGTGAGGGAGTCCATTCTTCCTTCGGCTCCATCCCCCTTTTTGACTTCATCTTGCGTGGTCTCTGAGTCTGTTTTTCCAAGGCGAGCAACAAACCACTGAAGTCTGTCTAATCTGAGTAAGGGCATTGACCAGACTTCGTTGTCTGCTGCCACCTTTGCTTGAGCAACCTCAACTCCTCCTCCGGGTTGCTCAGTAGGGTACTAATCTGCAGTGCCAAGGTTGGCTGATAGATTGCGAGAGATGTTGACCTTGACAATCTGCATGTTAGCGAGCATCGTTTCGGTGGCTGCTTGAATCACCTTCTTAGTCTTCTTCTCCATCATCTTCTCGACTTTCTCAATGATTTGTTTGTGCAGTCCGTGAAGGCGTAAGAGATGGCGGAGATTGGATCGTCTCCTCCTCGATTCGGATGAGGAGGAGGGAGTGGGAGAAGTTGGACTGGGAGCTCATGGGGATATCTCCAAAGAGGTTGGAGGTATCCAAGGGTTGGGGTTCGGTGGGTTGGGAGGAAGTGGGGGTGTCGATGGTGGTGGAGGGGAATCTCGGGTGGGGGTGAAGATGGAGGGGTGGTATATCGGATGAAGTGGTTGGTGGAGAAGGGGTTGGGCTGTGGGATAGTGGGTTGGGGTGCGAGAGGGTTGGGGTGGGCTGTGAGAGAGAGTTGAGGAAGATGGGAGTAAGGGTGGGGGTGAGATGGTAGATATATGGGTGGGGAGTAGGCGAGTCGGAGTTAGAAAGGAAAAGAAGTCGGATGGGGAGGGAGGAGGAGATGAGGTTTGGTTTGTGGGAGTGTGGCGGATGAGGTTTCAGCTTGGACAATTATGGGAGTAGGCTGTTTAAGAGGCTTAGAGGTGCCGGCCTAGGTCACCTCTTCATCGCGAGTGGGCTGGAGAGGGGAGGGGAATTGTACCTTTCTCGGGAGAAGGCGAGGGGTCCGCTTCTGAGCTGATCTCCCGAACATCCTCTGTCTGGACCACCTCGTGCTGCTATCTCCAATGTTAGTGCCTCTTCGCCCGGCAGCTAGAGGCCGATCAACAGCAGAGGTTCCTCCCCTTTCGAGGCTTTTATCAGCCTCCTCCTCTTAGGAATCTTCTCCTTCGCTTCATTGGATGTGAGGCCTCGGTAGAAATCATTGAAGGCTCCGCTGGTTGCTCTTCTTCTTCTTCTTCCTCCTCCTCGGTGAGGGATCTCGAGCCCGACTTGGTGCTCCTCCGTCAGTCACCGGTCCTCCAATCGGCTCATCTTTGGTTAGCAGCCCTTTCGCTTTGTATATGCTCTAACTCCATCAGCCCAGTATAACCGTCACCTTATTGAACAAGCCGGTGATCGATTTGGCCTACCACTTCCCATTGACTACCTCCAGTCTCTTCCTTTCGGTCTCAAACCTCCCGGCAACATCCCGGCCCGGTTGGCTTGTACTCCATCAATGATGGCCCTCATACAAAGACAACTGGGTCTCGTCGACCCATCATGGGAGTTCTGCTCCCTAAAATGACCTTCGTCAATATCGTCATTAGCGAGATGATATCTCCGTCGAGCATTTTCTTCTTTAGTTCAGACCTCCGATCCTTCATTGAGTCTCGGGCAATCATCTCGAATGATTCTACCCGGTCGTCGATTTATAGGTGAGGATTCACTCCTTCATCACCGACATTGAAAATCCAAGCCACCTCCGCCGTGGTTATTGTTAACTCTTCACCGTAGACACGGGTTACGAAAATACCGTTCTCATATATCCCATTGACATAAAATTCGATACCTCTCATATCCAACGCGTTTTATTGGAGTTGGATTTCTTGGAAACGAGAATGTCCTCAATCCCGACCTCTCCAATAAATCGAGAATCTGTCTTGATTCACCATCGCTGGTTGTGTTGAAGTCGACATACATTTACGACTTGATCTTTTTATTGAAGGTTTCGTATGTACTTCCACCATTGTTGAAGTTGTTGAGATAGTTTTCTGGAATTGGCTCATAAAAATTTAGGTGAGGATTGAAATTTTTTTTTGCAGAGTATATGAGAAGTTTTTCTGAAAGTAAAAGATTTTGATTTAAGAAGAAGATGTATTTATAGGAGGGAAGATTTGAAAGAGAAACCGCTTTAGAAAATTTGTTTCAATCTAAGTCGTTTATTTAAAATGATTTATTGTCTTTGAATGAGCAGTCGAAAAATCTGGATAAACTACTAGGATTCAGCGTGTATAGTTCACTAATCTTGAATTGCGTAAAAGTTACTTTGTAGACTGTTGATTTGACATTACTAGGTTACTTTATGCGGAGAAGTAAGTATTCTGACGTCGGCCTAGGGTTACTTTCCTTCGTATAAGGGTTTTCAAAAACAAATGGGTTTATAAAATCATCGATGAAGTAACTTGTCCGATTTTGAAAGCGACTTAGTTTTATCTTTTGGCAAACTAAAAGACTTAGTAAAAAATTTATTTTAAATAAGCAGCTCGCATTTTAATTTTCTAAAGTTAGGTTTTCCAACCAATCAATCCAATAATAGTTTTATAAGAAAACACAATGTATGGAGAGTATTCGAAGCAAAGGTGTCTAGTTGAGAATGTTTATAACATGTAATAACCCAAAACCCAATTATAGGATTTTATATTTAATTTTCTAAGTTTAGGGATCATTTTATTTTATTCCAATTTCATATGTGGTTTTCTTAATTTTTCTCCAATCGACGAATGGTTTTTCGACCGAAAATCTACCGATAATTTTCGAACTCACATCCGTAATCCGGATTTTTTTAATAATGATTAATTATCAATAGTCCTTTAAAGGTGAGAAACACTCAAGAAAACCCTAAGAAAAATGTTTGTTCTCCCATCGCGCGTTTTAATAAATTTTCAGAGCTGAAACTTGAACCGAAAAATACCGAAAATTCAACGTCAAGATCACAATACTGTTTTAAAGAGTGGGCTGCCAAAAGGACAGCCCAAAACCCCCAAAACAGCCGGCCATGTGAGGCAAGTAGGAGTAGTGAGCCTAGCATGTGCCTAATAACCCAAATATCTTCCAAAATCCTAGGATAGGTGTACCCCCTAAGCCTATTTTTCCTTATTTTCCTCCCCACCACCCAAATCAGCCGTCCCTCTCCCCCTTCTCCTCTATAAATATAATTTGCTGCCCTTTTCATCTTCCACACAACAAAAGCTTTGGGGCTCTTAAGAAAAGGAGGAAAATTCTCCAAGGGTAAGTCCCTAAACCCCTCTTAAGTCTTATGTTTTCTCTTAGCTTAGGAATTCAGGAAACATATGATATGAGGCCCTAAGAACTCCTTTTTACATGATTTGATCTTATATGGAGTGCTTGAGTTGGAATTTTGGTGTTTGGAGTCAAAATGGTGAAGTTATACTTGAAACATGAAGCTGCCAAAACCATGCCCTAACCACTGACCCGTTTTTGTAAAATTCATTCGGACCCATTCCACCCATTTAAAAATCATGAAACATTTCCTAGATGTAGTATTTGAAGAGTAGAATAACATACTAAAATTTAGTGGCCACTGAATTTTTGTATACTGAGAATAAAATCATGAAAGATTATGTGTCGGAAGTGATCCGAAACTGGGAGCAGTGACTCATTTCTTTTATTTCTTCCCTTTCTGATAGTTATAAAATTCTAGGAAAAATCTGGGATGTTCCTTTTGATGTGTTGTAAATCATAGTCAAAAGCATAACTTTTCGTTTAGCACTTCATGAGATAAAATTCTTTTTCTGAGTACCTGGTCGACGTTCGACTCATAGGGTTATTCTGTGTTGCACGAATTTATTTTTCCATTTAGACTATTGTATAAATCATGCAAAAATTCATGAATAACCAAAAACCAGTTTTTAACAAGATCCTTAAATTTGGTTATTTTTAAACGAGTATCCAATAAGTTATGAATTTTCTCGTAAGACATGTTCAGTAACCGAGCCAAACGATAGATTGAATGTTCACGATTTTTCTGGACGGAATCCGTAGGTCAAATGGCTTAGGTCCCGGAAAGAAAGTTGTTCATTATTGAGTGCTCTGCATCACATGTTTTAATTTCATAATTTTTGGATGTTTCGGCAGAGAGTTATGGATTTTATAATTTAAGGTCACTGTTTTTGCCGAAACAGAAATTTAGAGTCCTTATTGCAAAATCTGCTATAGTTTCGTAACTCAAATGAACACGGACCCTTAATAAACTTTGTTCTACACTGAACGATGTACAACATATTAAAATTTCATAATTTTCCAACGAGTCTAAGTATTTTATTTCATTTATGCATGTATAGGTATTGTTTCTTCATTTGACTAGTACTTGACAAATTAAATGGCCAAAACTTTTAATGAAGTGCATGTTTAAATATTGAATGTTATACGTGATACTTTATGAATGCATATACTTGAGTGTCTTAAGTGTTTTCTTGAAAATGAACGGAACCGAAAGTCTCAAATTCGGGACCCACAAACCGTAGTACACTAACAAAGCCGTTAGACATAGGATTTAACTCATAGAAGCTTTTGATAAAATGAAGTACCCCTTCTTCGTTCAAAGCCTTGCACAATAAGATCAAGAACCTAAATTTCTAATGGACAAAAGAGTTGTCGAACTAAACATATGAATTGTGCTAGATAGAGTATGGTCGGAACCGAGACCGAGACTTTCGTGCGAGAGGCCTAAGCAATCAAGAAGTTAGACTTTTCTCTTAAAAGTTCTCCAGTGGGTGACACTATCTGTATAGCTAGTTAATGTTATATGGATCGTTGTCAGTCTTCGAGAATCAAACATAAACAGTTTTCTCGAAAGACGCAAACAACTCAAAAGCATGAAAATGTACAACTCCTAACTATATGAATGTATGAGAACAAGTTTCTTTTACTTTGATTATTTATTTTTACATGTTACATATGAGAGTTAGTATCTCTATTGATCTATTGATCTGCGGAGGGCGAAGCCCTATATAAACAGGAGAAATAAGGTTGGAAGAGGATTTGGATTGTGTGCGAAATGCCACTAGTGCCACCTCACGGGAGCAATAAGGATGGTAGAGGGTTTAGATTGTGTGCGTAAATACCACTAGTGCCACCTCATTTGGGACGGAGAATTACGGGTCTCGGACGTATTAACGTGTCATTCCACAATGTGATTACGAGGGATCGACGTACTAGCGTGCCATCTCATATGTGCTATATATATATATATACTAACTATCGCAAAGAAAGATGAATTTCTTAATTGAATAAAGTTGAAGGATGAAAATCTTATAATCAAGATTACCTTGTACAAATGGGATAAATGTCACAACGCATAACTAAAGATAAGAGAAGAATAAAAGATTCATTTATATTCGGGTTTTCCTGTCAACTGCGGTAACAGATACAAAGTTACCCACTGAGATTCCTATCTCACTCTCCCAAACGTAATATTTTCGGGTTGCGAGAATGAGGCCCGGGAGGCTGCGGTAAGACGACCGCTTCCCACTCTCTATTAATTAATAAATAAATTGTCTTAGTAACTTTCAACCTTTTGTAATGGATACTTTACTAATTTTATGTTATTATCTCCCCTTGGGAGTTGTACTCGCGAGATGGTTTGATCAAAGTAGATACCGATCTTTTATTTTAAAAGAGTTTCTCTTCACCAAGTAAAGTGTTTCATAAATTTTTCATGCAACTTAATCGTTTGTTATTCAAAGAAATTTTAAGCTCGATTTTATGTTTCACTAAGTGACGACTCGGGTTTAGGACGTCGGACCCCAAAGGTCGACATTCCGAATTAGGGCGTTATAGGTGGTATCGAGCCTATGTTAAAACCTTCGGACCAAAATGATTATTTACTTATTAATTTCAAAATCTTACTTAGAAAATAGATAAATTTCAATCCTTATAAATTTTGAACCTTAGAAAATGCTACTTGTGGGAGGTTGTCTACAAAGATGCAAACCGGGAACAAGCCTCAAGGTATGCGACTCTTGCAAAATATTGAATAATAAAACCGTTACAAATGATTAATAACCAAGAAGGAACATGAAATCTCAAACAATTAACTACCGAAAAGAAATGTTACGAAGGAAAAATATCTTTGCCTTGACTAACTTTACTTGCGCATGAACGTGAAATCTACATATTTACTTATGCTTTCTTATATTTTGATTTTAAGCGAGCACTCATTATTTTTCGCTTTATACGCTATTACTATTTTCTTCTTTTTCGCTTCGACGTTAGTCCTTTCTTTCTTTTTCGATTGGGGTTTATTAGGTAGGTAGCTATGCCGATTAGACACCGCGTTCTTAGTATTCAGCGAGTTTGAGGGAGTCTATTTTCGACTTTGTTGCACGATTTGTGGACTATCGGAGACGGGCTACCGGTGAGGGCCTCGAGCTCTCGATCGGCGGTGCTGCCCTACTTAGAGATGTCGTTCAGCCCGGTGGTTAGACCGTGCTAGGGAGGTTTTGACTCTCGTTGGGATTTCGATTGCCGCACTAGAGGCCAGATCTGCTGACCTCTTTCATGGACGATCTAGTCGACCGCATCGACTTCGCTGCTAGGGCCGTAGAGCGGTCTAAGGTTGAGTTTGTCCGCGCCACTTTCCATAATGTTGTGGCCGATGTCCTCCGCACCGAGCGGACGTCTTTGCTGAGCACGAGATCGTAGTGTTAGCAACTCGGAGGAGAGAGCTAGACGATAGGGGCTGGCGAGCTTCGAGAGGAGGTCACCCGCCTTACGGAGCGTGAGGAGGCGAGGAGGGTGACGGCGAGGACTCACCGCTCTTACGGAGTGGAGTTTTGGGAGGAGACAGGCTTATCGGAGGACTGTTGAGTCCGATCCGGTTGGCGACTACCTTGATTTGGAGCGATATGACGATACTAGAGAGGATGTTTGGTCCCCTGTTCGTCTCGGGACGAGCAGCGGTGGTCGGGCCTAGCCGTGTTGGTGCATCATCCTCCTCGACTGATCTAGATAGTAGGAGTAGATTAGCGGTAGGGATAGTTTCCCGGTGGTAGTCGGATGATCCTAGTTTTTGTTAGCGGTCGGACGTAGTTTGAACCCTTTTTGACCAAGCGAACCGTAGCTTTTTTTGTAAACAATTTCGCGAAACCTGTGTAGTTGACCTTTTGCCATATGTATATTATGTTCTTACTTTAATGATATTACTTTGTTTTAAAGCCTCGCATCTTTAAATTTTCGTTTGGAGCCTCTTTGTCTCTCCATTTAAACTTTGAGAACTTGTCTTTCTCACTTCATCTATATATGTGTATGTGTTGTCTCATGTAGCTTGTGGGATATTCTATTCTATTCGTTATTTCTATCTTAACGTTTGGGACATGTGTTAGTTGCTCTCTAACATGCAACGACGCAGCCCAACAACCGTCTTCTTGGTGACGATCGGTATGTTCGGTTCTACCATGTGCTCTCGTGCATGATTGACTTAGTACCATCTTTGTTAAATATTTGGATTCTCTTGATTTGAATTTGAAATCATACCTCTGTATCGTAATTACATTCTTTTCCTTTCAGACCCTACCCTAGGATGCCACCGAGCGAAAGACCCGCGCTAATCGAGAACCATCCGAGGGTTACTCAGGACGAGAAGCTCCACCGCTGCATCCGGGCCGAGATGGCACGGGAATTCTTCAATTCCTGCAAAATTTCATGTAGCAGCAAACACCACCACCACCTGCCCATGCGCCACCCCACCACCCCCACGCAAACTCGATTATCGAACAGTTCCGCCACCGCAACCACCCAGACTTAAGGGTAATGAAGGACCAATGGGAACAGAGGAGTGGATCTACGAGATAGAATGAATTTTCCGCCATATGACATTGGTGAAGCACAAAAAGTTTCGTGTGCCCGGTTTCAATTGGTGAGGATGCCGCTTAGTGGTGGGAAGCCCATGAGCGTATTATGACTACGGGTGAAAGATAAGCTTTTACTTGGGGAGATTTCAAGCAAGCTGTTATGAGGAGGTATTTTCCCGAGGCCCCTACGGGACCGAGAAGGAGGTTGAGTTTGTGAACCTCAGCAGGAACCCTTTCCGTGACTCGAGTACGAAAAGCGGTTTAACAAAGCTGTCTCGCTATGCTCCACACAGTGGAGGTAGATGAGAGGAAGCGAGGAGATTCAAAAGAGGTTTGAGACCGAGAGATCGGAGGAATCGTAGGCTGGTTTGAAACTCTCGACCTATTGTGAAGTTTTTATCGTGCCTTGATTGTATCCATCGGTCTAGGGCTTGAGTTCAAACAGGACTCCATCTGCACTTTCGGTAAACGAGGAATGGACCACCGAACTTCAAAAGAAACAATGGTCCGCTTCAAGGAGGAAGCGGCTTCGGACCAAGACCCCACCGCTTTGTTCTAACTGCAGAAGGCCACACGCGGGACCATGCTCAAAGGGGCGGCACATGCTTCAAGTGCCACCAACCAGGCATAAGGCCTATGAATGCCCCAGGCAACAAATGGACCGCCGCCAGCCTTAAGGAACCAAGTGCGTCCACCGGCCAACAACTACCGTTTGCGGGACCACCCGGTGGAAATTTTCGTCCTCTGGGCCACCAAGAGGAAATATCCCGCTCGGGGACAAAGGGGCATGCCCAGTGAACGCCATTATGAATGAGGAAGGTTTGGAGGACCCGACTCTCCATGAGACCATGACGTACATTGCTAGTACTTGGTTTACTGCTCATGTTTTGTTTGATATTGGAGCTTCACACTCCTTTATGTCGAAAGGTTTAAGAAAAACCTTAATTTGGAAAGTGTTGACGGAGAACCCTTGAATGTCGGTATCCCATCGGGGGATGTACTAAGCATTCAAGAACAAGTGAGGGAGTGAGTATAAATTTGGGTGAACATGAAGTAAAACTGATCTTCACATCCTAAGGATGAAGGATTTCAATATAATCCTAGGGATAGATTGGTTAAGGAAGAATAAGGCTGTCATAAGATGTTCGAGAAAGGGAGATAGACTTTGAAACAATGAGTGGCCAGCATTTCACCTTCAATGGGACGCCAGCGAACCGGAGTAAGGATAATCTCTACAATAAAAGCGGCAAAGCTACTACGCAGAGAGACAAACCAGGGATACTTAGTCAGTATCTCAACAACGGCTACGGATACAAACTACTTTCTTTGAAGTGCGAATCGTAAGAGAATACCACGACATTTTTCCCGAAGAGTTATATGGATTACCACCGGATCGCCAAGTAGAATTTACCATCGACTTAACACCCGGTGCTACACCGTGTCAAAGTCACCATATAGAATGGCACCTAAAGAATTGCAGGAGCTAAAGGAGCAAGCTGCAAGAATTAGTGGATAAAAAGTACATCCGCCCAAGCGTGTCACCTTGGGGAGCACACTGTACTTTTTGTGAAGAAGAAGGATGGGTCACTCGGAATGTGTATCGATTATAGAGGGTTAAACCAATTAACCATTAAGAACAAATATCCTCTCCCAAGAATTGAGGACTTGTTCGACCACCGAAACACTGCAATAGTGTTCTCAAAAATCGATCCGAGGTCGGGCTATCACCAACTCGAAAGTTAAAGAAAGTGATATCCCAAAGACAGCTTTCGGGACAAGGTATGGACATTATGAGTTTCTTGTCATGCCTTTTGGAGTGACGAATGCCCCCACAGTCTTCATGGATTTGATGAATCGAATATTCCATCGAGTACTTGGATAAGTTCATCATTGTCTTCATCGGCGACATCTTGGTGTACTTGAAGGACGAAAAGCAACACGAAGAACACCTCGGATCAGATTGGAGACACTAAAACGTGAGAAATTGTACGCTAAGTTCAGCAAGTGCGAATTGCGGATTGATCGAGTCATGTTTCTAGGTCATATAATCTCATGCAAAGGGGATTGAGATGGATCCCGCAAAGTTGGAGGCCATAATGGACTGGAAGACTCCAACTAATGTCAACTAAATACGGAGTTTCCTAGGCTTGGCAGATACTATCGAAGATTTATCCAGGATTTCTCACGCATTGCAAAGCCTTTGACACATTTGACAAAGAAGAGTGAAAAGTTTGTCACGGACGCCTACCCGTGAGGAAAGCTTTGAGGAATTGAAGAAGAAATTAACTTCCTCGCCGGTGTTGACCATTCCCGACGGATCCAAGGGATTTGTCATCTATACGAATGCATCCTTATCAGATTGGGATGTGTCCTTATGCGAGAATGGAAAGGTCATTGCATATGCGTCCCGCCAACTAAAGACTCACGAATAAAACTATCCCACACATGACTTGGAATTAGCGTTTGTGGTTCACGCGCTAAAGATATGGAGACACCGCTGTATGGTAGTAAGTGCGAGATCTATACGTACCACAAGAGCACGAAATACTTCTTTACGCAATGAAACTAAATATGCGTCAAAGAAGGTGGCTCGAACCGGTAAAGATTACGATTGCACTATCCATTACCATTCTGGAAAAGCGAGCGTTGTGGCCGATGCACCGAGTAGAAAGGAAAGTGCGACGCTCAGCGCCATGCCAACCGAACAAGAGTCGCCGATCGGGGATTTTTCCCGAATGAAGTTAGAATTCTCTAATCAGCATTGCGCAAGGGAGATGATTTTCGCACTCACCGTGCAACCGACCTTAAGAGAAAGAATCAAAGAGGCACGGAAGAGTGATAAATTCCTCGAAGGAATGAAAGAACGGGCACAAAAAGGGACTATTCAGGATTTCATCGTAAGTCCCGACGGCACCTTGATGTTTAGAAATAGAATCGTGTGCCAAGAAAGGAGCAATTGACGCATGAGATCATGAGAGAAGCCCACAACACACCATACACCGTACACCCTAGAGAGACGAAGATGTACCGGGAGCTACGGGAAAACTTTTGGTGGAGAGCCATGAAGAGGTCAATAGCTCATTTCGTAAGGAAATGTCGACTGCCAGCCAGATTAAGGCGAGACCACCGGCGACCATTGGGGTTCTGAACCCATTAGAAATACCGGAATGGAAATGGGAGAATATCTCCATGGATTTTGTCACCGGTTTTCCCAAGACGGTGAAAAATCACGATGCGATATGGGTTGTAGTGGATAGACTCACTAAATCGGCTCATTTCATTCCCATCCGTACGACCTATTCAATGGATAAGCTTGCTCAATTGTACGTGGCGAAGTAGTCGGTGCATGGTGTGCCGCCTCGATCGTTTGAGATAGAGACCCTCATTTCACCTCAAACTTTTGGAGAAGTTTACAACAAGCCTTAGGGACGAAGCTAAATTTCAAGACAAGCATATGATCCTCGGACGGATGAGTCAATTGGAAAGGACAATTCAAACCTTAGAGGACATGTTGAGAGCTTGTGCTCTAGATTTCGAAGGAAGTTGGGAACCTAACCTTCCTTTTGTGGAATTTGCTTATAATAACAGCTACCAATCAACAATACGAGATGGCGCCATACGAATCACTTTATGGAAAAAGTGTAGATCACCTATTTGTTGGGACGAGGTTGGAGTCCGGAAAATCTTAGGACCCGAACTAGTGGAGAAATCGGTGGAGACCATTTCACGGATCGGGGAAAAGATCCGGATAGCACAAGACCGTCGAAGTCGTATGCTGATATACGGAGAAAAGATTTGCACTTTGAAGTCGGGGACAAGGTATTCTTAAAAGTTGCGCCAATGAAGGGGTTAGTTCGTTTTGGGAAGAGGGGTAAGTTGAAACCTCGCTTCATAGGACCATTTGACATTTTGGACAAGGTCGGAAGCGTAGCTTACCGAGTGGCGCGCCACCGATCTTGTCCCAAGTGCACAATGTGTTCCACGTATCCACACTCGGGAAGTACGTGAGCGACCCGAGACCATGTTGTCGATTTTAAGGATCTGAGCCTAAGCCACGACCTAACTTACGAAGAAGTACTTGTGGCTATCTTGGAAAGAAAGGTTCATACCCTAAGGAACCGGGAAGTTCCTCTAGTCTTGGTTCAATGGAGCAGGCATGGGAAGGAAGGAGCTACAGGAAAGAGAAGATGAAATCTTAGCTAAGTACCCGCGCGTGTCTTTAATTTAAGCGAGTAAATTTCGGGACGAAATTTCTCTTAAGGGGTATAGGATGTAATAACCCAAAACCTAATTATAGGATTTTATATTTAATTTTCTAAGTTTAGGGATCATTTTATTTTATTCCAATTTCATATGTGGTTTTCTTAATTTTTCTCCAATCGATTTAACGGTTTTCGATTCGAAAATCTACCGATACTTTTCGAACTCACATCCGTAATCCGGATTTTTAATAATAATTAATTACCAATAGTCCTTTAAAGGTGAGAAACACTCAAGAAAACCCTAAAAAAATTTGTTCTCCCATCGCGCGTTTTAATAAATTTTCGGAGCTGAAACTCGAACCAAAAATACCGAAAATTCAATGTCGAGATCACAATACTGTTTTAAAGAGTGGGCTGCCAATAGGACAGCCCAAAACCCCCAAAACAGCCGGCCATGTGAGGCAAGTAGGAGTAGTGAGCCTAGCATGTGCCTATTAACCCAAATATCTTCCAAAAATCCTAGGATAGGTGTACCCCCTAAGCCAATTTTTCCTTATTCTCCTCCCCACCACCCAAATCAGCCGTCCCTCTCCCCCTTCTCCTCTATAAATAGAATTTGCTGCCCTTTTCATCTTCCACACAACAAAAGCTTTGGGGCTCTCAAGAAAAGGAGGAAAATTCTCCAAGGGTAAGTCCCTAAACCCCCTCTTAAGTCTTATGTTTCCTCTTAGCTTAGGAATTCATGAAAAATATGATATGAGGCTCTAAGAACTCCTTTTACATGACATGTTCTTATATGGAGTGCTTGAGTTGGAATTTTGGTGTTTGGAGTCAAAATGGTGAAGTTATACTTGAAACATGAAGCTGCCAAAACCATGCCCTACCCACTGACCCGTTTTTGTAAAATTCATTCGGACCCTTTCCACCCGTTTAAAAATCATGAAACAATTCCTAGATGTAGTATTTGAAGTGTAGAATAACATACTAAAATTTCGTGGCCACTGAACTTTTGTAGACTGAGAATAAAATCATGAAAGATTATGTGTCGGAAGTGATCCGAAACTGGGAGCAGTGATTCATTTCTTTTATTTCTTCCCTTTCTGATAGTAATAAAATTCTAGGAAAAATCTGTATGTTCTCCTTGATGTTTTTAAATCATATTCAAAAATCATAACTTTTTGTTTAGCGCTTCCTGAGATAAAATTCGTTTTCTGAGTACCTGGTCGACGCTCGACACATAGGGTTATTCTGTGTTGCACGAATTTATTTTTCAAGTTAAACTATTGTATAAATCATGGAAAAATTCATGAATAACCTAAAATCAGTTTATAACAAGGTCCTTAAATTTTGTGATTTTTAAACGAGTATCCAATAAGTTATGAATTTTCTCGTAAGACATGTCCAGTAACCGAGCCAAACGATATATTGAATGTTCATGATTTTTCTGGACAGAATCCGTATGTCAAATGGCTTGGGTCCCTGAATGAAAGTTGTTCATACTTGAGTGCTGCATCACATGTTTTATTTTCATAATATTTGGATGTTTCTGGAGAGAGTTATGGATTTTATAATTTAAGGTCACTGTTTTTGCCGAAACAGAAATTTAGAGTCCTTATTGCAAATTCTGCTATAGTTTCGTAACTCAAATGAACTCGGACCCTTAATAAACTTTGTTCTAAACTGAATGACGTACAACATATTAAAATTTCATAATTTTCCAACGAGTCTAAGTATTTTATTTCATTTATGCATGTATAGGTATTGTTTCTTCATTTGACTAGTACTTGACAAATTAAATGGCTAAAACTTTTAATGAAGTGCATGTTTAAATATTGAATGTTATACGTGATACTTTATGAATGCATATACTTGAGTGTCTTAAGTGTTTTCTTGAAAATGAACAGAACCGAAAGTTCCAAATTCGGGACCCACAAACCGTAGTACACTAACAAAGCCGTTAGACATAGGATTTAACCCATAGAAGCTTTTGATAAAATGAAGTACCCCTTCTTCGTTCAAAGCCTTGCACAATAAGATCAAGAACCTAAATTTCTAATGGACAAAAGAGTTGTCGAACTAAACATATGAATTGTGCTAGATAGAGTATGGTCGGAGCCGAGACCGAGACTTTCGTACGAGAGACCTAAGCAATCAAGAAGTTAGACTTTTCTCTTAAAAGTTCTCTAGGTGGGTGACACTATCTGTATAGCTAGTTAATGTTATATGGATCGTTGTCGGTCTTCCCGAATCAAACATAAACAGTTTTCTCGAAAGACGCAAACAACTCAAAAGCATGAAAATGCACAACTCGACTATATGAATGTATGAGAACAAGTTTCTTTTACTTTGATTATTTATTTTTACATGTTACATACGAGTTAGTATCTCTATTGATCTATTGATCTGCAGAGGGCGAAGCCCTATATAAACGGGAGAAATAAGGTTGGAAGAGGGTTTGGATTGTGTGCGAAATGCCACCAATGCCACCTCACGGGAGCAATAAGGATGGTAGAGGGTTTGGATTGTGTGCAGTAAATGTCACTAGTGCCACCTCATTTGGGACGGAGAATTACGGGTCTCGGACGAACGTGTCATTCTACAATCTGACACGAGGATCGGACGTACTAGCGTGCCATCTCATATGTGCTATATATATATATATACTAAGCTGTCGCAAAGAAAGATGAATTTCTTAATCGAGTAAAGTTGAAGGATGAAAATCTTATAATCAAGATTACCTTGTACAAATGGGCTAAATGCCGCAACGCATAACTAAAGATAAGAGAAGAATAAAAGATTCATTTATATTCGGGTTTTCTGTCAATATGTGTAACAAAGATACAGTTACCCATCGAGATTCCTATCTCACTCTCCCAAACTTAAAATTTTCAAAGTTGCGAGAATGAGGCCCGGGAGCTGCGGTAGACGACCGCTTCCCACTCTCTCTTAATTAATAAATAAATTGTCGTAGTAACTTTCAACCTTTTGTAACGGATACTTTACTAATTTTATGTTATTATCTCCCCGGGAGTTGTACTACTTGAGATGGTTTGATCAAAGTAGATACTTGATTTTTATTTTAAAAGAGTTTCTCTTCACCAAGAAAAGTGTTTGAAATTTTTCCACCGCAACTTAATCGTTTGTTATTCAAAGAAATTTTATGGCTCAGTTTTTATGTTTCACTAAGTGACGACTCGGGTTTAGGACGTCGGACCCCGAAGGTCGACTTTCTCAATTCCGGGCGTTTAATTAACAGATGAGGTGAAAGCAGTCGATTTATCAAACCTGATCTGTGACTGCTCCTGCAAAGACAAAGACTTGAAGAAAACCATTAGTAACTTGAGGTAGATCAGATAGGGTGCAGATAGTCAATCAAGCTTTCTCAAGAAATCAACCGATTAATATGCCCTAGTCGATTTACCGAATGTCGGATAAGTAATCATCATGTCGGATAAGGTCAATATGACTAATCCTTGATTCTTGATTCCAAAATAGGAGATCAATGATATCACTACTGATTGTCCTTTGACTCATATCTAGTCCGATAATTCTTTCTGGACATAGTAAACTAATTTGAGAGAAACAATGAATGAAAAACATAGAATTATAGATTAACTAAAGAAGCATCTAATAATCCTAATTCTACAGATAGTTCTTTAAACCTTGTTTCGCAATGGCTTTGTCAAGATGTCTGCTCTTTAGAAATCGGTCAAGATCTTCTCTAGGCGATGTCACCTTTCTCTACATGGTCTCGAATGAAGTGGTGTCTCGATATCTACATGCTTGCATCTAGTATGTAGAACTGGGTTACTGGGTAATAGCTATGACACTATTACTATCACAAAAGATTGGTACATCTTTGGTAATAATGTTATAGTCCCTTAACTGTTGACTTATCCGGATCGGTGTGAACAACAACTTCCACCGCCATATACTCGGCTTTAGTTGTGGAAGTAGCTACAGAGGTTTGCTTTTTAGACAACCATGAAATCAGCTTACTTCCAAGAAATTGGCAAGTACCAGATGTAGATTTTCTATCTATCTTACACCCACCAAAGTCCGAGTCCGAGTATCCAGAGACCAAAGTTGTCATCATGGATACCATAACCCAACATTTACAGTTCCTTTCGATACTTAAGAATTTTCTTTGATGCTTCAAGATGGCTTTTCTTAGGATTAGCTTGAAATCGAGCATGACTCCAACCGCAAATGAAATATCAGGTCTACTAGCGATTAAATATAATAAAGAACCAATTAGACCTCGATACTCGGTTTGATCGATGTCTTATCCCTTCTCGTCTGGATCCATTGAAAAATTTGTCATTATAGGTATCTTAGCTTCTCGACTAGTACCTATTCCAAATTTATCAATAAGATCTTTTGTATATTTGGCTTGGTTGATGAAAATTCCCTTCTTTATCTGTTTGACTTGGAGTCCAAGAAAATAAGTCATCTCTCCCATCAAGGACATTTCAAATCTAGCTTTTCATAAGATGACTAAATTCTTCACACAAAGATATGTTAGTTGATCCAAAAATAATATCATCAACATAAATCAACTAACAAAAGATCACAACCAAATTCTTTTCTAAAGAGAGTTCTATCAATTCTACCTTTAACAAAACCATTTTGAATCAAATAATCGACAAGGTGTCATACCATGCTCTTGGTGCTTGTTTAAGTCCATATAGAGCTTTCCTTAGTTTATAAACCTTGTCTCCTTTGACAAAACCAGGAGGTTGCTCTACATAAACTTCCTCATCTAGGATTCCATTAAGAAATGCCTTGACAAAACATCCTTTTGAAAAACTATGAATCTTTTAAAAGCGGCATAGGCTAAAAACAATCTTATGGCTTCCAGACGAGCCATCGTGCAAAGGTTTCATCATAATCAATTCCTTCGATTGTGAATAACCTTGAGCAACTAGTTTGGCTTTATTTCTAACCACAATATTGTTTTCATCCCTTTTGTTTTTAAAGACCCATTTAGTTCCAATGACTTTTTATGATGAGGCCCTTCAACAAGCTCCCACACATCTTGTCTTTGAAACTGATTTAGTTCTTCTTGCATGGCATTAATCCAATGGAATCGGTGAGAGCTTCGTAATAGATTTAAGTTCAAGTAATGACACATAGCAACCGAACATACAATCTTGATTTAGTTGTGTCCTTATCTGGACTCCAGTCTAAATCTCCAATTATTTGTTCAAATTTGGGTGATATGACATTACTTTCTTACCTTTGTCTTTTACACTTGGATGAAGTTTTGTCTGAATTATTTATTTCAGATGATTCTATGTTACCTTCTCGATGACTCAACCTCGATCATCCGAGTTGTTGGTCGTCTGATCACTGGTGTGGAAGAGTTTCCGTGTTCCTTCTCTCGTGTTTGAAACTAGTTCTTCTTCATCCTGAGTCTGATTCTTGATTGTAGAATTTTATGGTTGATCTCTTGATAGTCATTTGATCCAGATCATCCGATATCTTTGTGATGTCCCCTGTCTTACCGTACTCAAAAGAAGATTCATCAAATACCACATGGGGTGTTTCTTCCACACACAAGGTTGTCTTATTAAAAACTCTATATGCCTTTGATACAGATGAGTATCCCAAGAATATCCCATTTGCTATCTTGGCATCAAAAGTTTTTAATTGAGATTTTCCATTGTTGTGTATGAAACATTTACAACCAATTATATGAAAGTATGAAATTTTGGGAGATCTTCCCTTCCAAATTTCGTAGGGAGTTTTGCATTTATTTTTAATAATCAAACTTCTATTTTGAACATAGCAAGTTGTATTAATGCCTTCGCCCAAAACCTGTGTGGAGTGTTGTACTCGAGATAACATTGTTCTAGCCGCCTCTTTCAATGTTCTGTTTCTCCTTTCAACTACTCCATTTTGTTGTGGAGTCCTTCTTTGCAGATGTTTCATGAGCTATGCCATTCTCAATGCAGTAGTTAGTAACAAACTTATTAAGGAATTCAGTACCTTTATCCCTTCTAATTTTAACAATAGTTAGTCCTTTTTCATTTTGAACCTTTTAACGGATCCATGTGAAGAAGTTCCGTAATCCTTTCGAAGAAGGACTACTTATTGTTTTAAAAGAAGTTTTAGTCTGCTTTTCCTTTTTGACAAGAATCACACACGTGGTTCTTTGAAAATACTTTATCGTGGAGTCCTTTAACTAAAGATTTCCTTGCTATTTTGTTAAGAGTTTTGAAGTTTAAATGCCCAAGACGTTTGTGCCACAAACCCAACTTAAATCATCCGAACTCTTAGCAACAAGGCAAGTATCTTTAGGACAACTTTTGAAATTAGCAACATAAATGTTACCTTGTCTCGACTCAGCTAATAGAATATTTTCATTAATACCATCTAATACAAAGCATGCATTATGAGTAAATTTGACACTTAACCCCTTATCACAAAATTGTGAAACAGATAGTAAATTATGCTTCAATCCTTCTACGTAGTAGACTTCATGTACTTGAATATCACTTATCATCGGTGTTCCTACACCTTTGGTAAGTCCATAATTGTTATCTCCAAACATTACTCTTGGTCCATCTATGATCGATAGTTAGAGAGAAGTCGTCTTTCATAGGTCATATGCTTGGAACACCCACTGTCAATGTACCGGATGACCTCAAGAATGTCTCCTCTTTCAACTATCTTCTTATCTTCCTTCAATCACAAATTTAATGCTTAGGTACCCTTTGTACTTTGGGTCTTTTCATGTTAAGTTGACTTTTAGGAATCCAGACAAAGATATCAATGTTCCTCAAAACCATAGATTTAAGTTTACATCCATATCTATCTACTAAGATAAGACTTTCAAGATCAATCTTGTTTAACCGATCTTTTGAAATTGTCTTGTATATTGGTAAAAATGGATATGTTTTACATCTTCCATCAAAGTTATTATACCTAGGATAAAACTTTGACTTAGTCTTAGGTTTAACCTTAGGAGTTTACTGTTAGGATTAGAATTTGTATGTTTTGATGATGTTCCTAAAACCTAAGTGTAATAGGACCATTTGAACTGTTAGTCGGTGATGATCTAGATAGGGTTTATGTCTTAGTATAGTTAATCTTGCTAGGCTCGACCTGAAGATCCGTATTGATTGAGAATTAAAGGTCACATGATAAGAAGACTCAAAGATCTAAGAGAGATCTCATTCGAAGTCATCTAGAAGGGCGTCGTGAAGATAAAGAAGAGATGATAAGGTATATGCAAAAAGAAGTGTTATCAAGAAAGGTTCAAGTGAAGATAACAAGGTTGGAATCCGTGCTACAAAGATGCTTTGGAAGCTGTCTTTGGAGAAAGGTGTAAGGTTGCTAGAGTTGACTTGAGAGATTCATCGGGGTTAACAAAAGTCGAAGGATAATTCGAGATATCTGAAATCAATATAGAGAAGATTGGATTATCAATCAAGATCAATCAAGATATAATTGATTGATATCGACAATCAATTATCCAAAGTCAAACAAATCTTCCAACGATCACTTACCATTTCTTGAAGACTGATTGACAAATTAGTCTAACGGCTAGTCAAATTCAGGATCATATAAACTGAAGTGAAGGATTTTGAAAAATATACATGCGCGAGAAACATCAAGAGAAATCCATTTTCACTCATTGCAGACACGCATAATTCTTCGTACTGCAAATCGATTCAATACGCCGATATTCTTAAAGAGATTTATTTTTGGTCAAGGAAGTGTAAATCACCTTTCATTATCTCTGTACGAGAAAAGGTTGATTGTTTCAGATCTAAGAGTTAACACTCGAAGATCACTTTGATTGTACCAAGGGCGGGAACTTGTTAAACTTCCTGTGGTCGAATCCTCAAGGAGATTAGAGGAGACAAGACCAGTTTTGGTGGATAGTAAGGCCCCTGTGGAATCGGGGAGAGTGGACGTAGGATCGTTATATCCGAACCACTATAAAAATCTCTCGTGTCTTTAAAAGCTTCTGCATACATACTTATAACTCGCTCATTCATCATTGTTTTAATAAACCTACACTAATCTTGCTAAGTATTCATCACCAAGGTTTTCATTAAAAGGGTTTTTCAAATTCACACGAGATTAGTTTCCGCACCATCGAAGACTTCAAGTTTCCGAAGTCTGCGATCTCACTTAGCACACTCGAGTACCTTGTTGCGTAAGACTTCAAAGTCTTCTAACCTCACACTCACTCACGAAAAGTCAAAAGTTTTGAGTGTGGTAAAGTCTATTCAACCCCCTTCTAGACTTTCCACCTCCTTGCACATCTCGTCCGGGACCAACAAGTGGTATCGGAGCGGTGGTTCAACCGACCACCGGCTTTGGTTACCAATAGTCTTTGGGGAAAGACTGTTGTGGTCACTGAGCAGATCTTTTGAAAAACCATTTTCATAAAACTCATTGCATTCGTGCATATCGTTTTTATTACTAACAATGAGTTCTCTTAAGAGCAAGAAAAGAAAGCTACCAGAGTTCTCTATTGAAGACTATGACTACTGGAAATTCCGCATGGAAAATCATCTTGGTGCAATTCATGATAGAATGCTCGAAACTCTTGAAGATGGACCAATAAAGTTTTACTTTGAACCAAGTAAGTTCTCGAAGCGGTGGAGCGAAGCATCTACTCAACGAGAAGATTGAAAAGAAAAGAAGTGAGATGTCAAATGATGAAAGGAAATAATTTAATCTTGACCAAGTTGCTCGGACCGAGATCATAGAGACACTAACCGCAGAGCTTACGAGAGAAAGTCAAGACATGTAAAACTGCCAAAGAAATGTGGGAAACTCTAGCACTCATGTGTGAAGGGTCGGAGCAAATTAAAGAGAATAAGTTGCAGTCCATTCTACATTCGTTTGACACCTTCAAGATGAAGCCCGATGAGACAATAGATCAATTGGACCTAAGACTGACAAATATCATCAATAAGGCAAGTTCTTTGGGAAAATCTTACACTGAGAAGGAGATCAACAACAAAATATTGAGATCTCTAACTAGCAAATGGAGAGTCAAGATTACGGTGATTAAAGATACAAAAGAATGAGCAAAATCAGTCATCATGAGCTATTTTCTCATTTGAAAAGCTCATGAATATGATCTCAAACAAGAAGAAGACGAGGATGAAGGAAATTAAAATTCCACGGGAAAGGAAGTTGCTTTCAAAGTCACTTCAAATCAGTCATCTAAAGAACCTATTGGAGAGGATTTATGCTTGAAAGAATAGATGGTTTTGCTTGACGGAAAGTTTGATAAAATGAATTCAAAATTTGGAAAATATAGAAGACATTGGAAGAATATAAAGAAAGATGGTTTCAGATCTGGAAACAAATCTTCAGATAAGAGATTAGAAGATTCCAAAGAGGATAGAAGGTTCAAGACTCCGAGAAAGAAGAAGAGAAGATAGTCCAAGAAGAAGAGATTTCTCTCCTAAAAGGGATTCTAGCCCAAGAAGATCTTCAAGAAGCGATGCTTGTTATACTTGTCATAAATCTGGACATTTCAGCTATGATTGTCCGTAATTAACTCCTAGAGAAAAAGAAGAAAAGAGATTAATGAGGACGAAAGTTTGCGGACAAGCGTGCTTTAGTGGTGAAGAGGAGGATACTCTTTCAAGTGATTCAACATCATCTTGAGACTTCTCTTCGCACAATGATTTGTGTCTTATGGCAAATGGAGATGAGGTATTTTCGATTCCTGTTCTTCGTCTCGCTTCTCGTGTTTCTTTTGCGAGAAGACTTTGACCATAACTTAGTTGATAAGTTAATGGAAGATCTCAAAACTACGATAAATGCTTACAACCGTGTGGAAAAGGAGAATGTGAGCTTGAAAGAAAAAAATTGATCTATTTACACAAGAATCTATTAGCAAGACATCTCGAGACACAAACAGACTTTAATCGGATAACTTCGTAAGAGTGAAACACTCTTAAGGAGAAGTACACTGAACAGTGTCTGCTGGTAGAAAGGTTGCTTCTTTGAGAATCTTGAGAAAAGCGATCGATTGAAAATTCTACAAGCAAAGTTCGATGAACTTTTCCATCGGCATGAGCGTATAAAATCAAGTGAGGAACGTTTAAGTTTGAGGTTGGATCAACTGAACAAAGCTTCTCATGCGGTTCAAATAATAGTTGAATCAAACAAGTGTACTTAAGAAGAGTACACATGTTAAGGGTAATGATTTGGTAGGAGAGGGTTCCAAACCTAAACCTCTTGATAAGGGTAAAAGGTTGTCTGACCCCGAAATCAGTTGAATACTCAACAACCTAAACAACCGATGAGGTATCAAAGAAGGGGAATCCCAAATTAAGAAACCTCAGCAAGGTCGGAAAAGTAGACATCACGAAACCATCTCTCGAGGAGGCAGTCTCGGTGAAGACTACACAACCTAAGCAAACTTCAAAGCTTGCCGAACGGTCTACTAAGCCTTACATGCCGGTGAGATATGAATCTTTTGATGGCTCAAGTAGAACGTATCCTTATCATCAAAACCCTCGGACCATTGCACGGCTGATCACTCCATACGAGAAGACCTCAAAAGGGTCAAGTCTTCCGGAAGGAACACGGTCGACACCCATAGACATACATTCAAGAAGGCACCAAAGGATGAGATTGTCTATGTTGATTTGTATGGAAGAAGGATAAGATCTTCCGGACATGATAAGAAGAGTATATTCCTATGGATTCCTAAAGATTGTGTTAACTCTCAAGGACCCAAATCTAAAGGGTACCTAAAACTTAACTAAACGTGCGGGACGCCGTGAGACATGAAAGAGAGGTTGCTTTGGAAATACTTTATGCAGTACATCGACAAAGTGGATGTTCAAGCATATGACTGGAAACAAGCAACTCTTGAGCTCAATAAAATCACAAAATGGCCCACGGGTGGTATTTGGAGACAATAACTTTGGGATTACCAAAGGTGTTGGGACTCTATACATTGGAGATGTACGTGTTGAGGAAGTTTGCTACGTGGAAGGATTAAAGCATAACTTACTCTTAGTTTCACAATTCTGTGATATGGGATACTCGATTAAGTTTTCTAGTTCTCTGTGTGTTGTTTTGAGTGGTTTAAACGATCAGTGCTCTTAACCGGCTTGAGAAAGGGCAATGTTTATGTTGCGAGAATTTCGTAAATGTTCAAGCAATACATGTCTTGTAGCAAAAAGTACTTGAAACTAGCTGGTTATGGCACAAGAGGCTGAGTCATATAAATTTCAAAACGCTAAACAAGATAGCCAGAAGTCTCTTGTAGAAGGTTTGTCAAATGAAGTTTTCTCAAAAGATCGGATCTGCGACTCTTGCTAAAAAGAAAAGTAAACTAGAGCTTCTTTCAAGGAAGTTTACGTACCAACGTCAAGTAGGGTACTACAATTACTTCATATGGATCTATTTGGTCCTGTATCTCCGTTAAGCTTCGGTGGTAGAAAATACACTCTGGTGGTGGTAGATGACTATTCAAGATTCACATGGGTGATATTTATGTTCAAAAAGAATGAAACTATCACAAAGTTTCCAGAATTCTTGAAGAGATTACAAAAGCGAGAAAGGAGAAAATGTTGTAAGGATCGAAGTGACAAAGGAACAAAATTTCTAAACTCTCACATAACAACGTATTGCAAAGAGGCTGGGATTCAAAGCATGAAACGTCTGCGGCTCGCACTCTGTAACAACAAATTTCGTGAATTTAATTTATAAAAACACGAAAAGGTTTACAATTTGATTTTAATCGGATTGAACCGATTAAATTTTAGCGGACCCTAGCTCTAAATTTAATCCTCTGATTCTTCTCTTCAAAATTGGTGTTGACTTAGATGATTCGGCGGATTTGGTGGATTTGGTGGACTTATAACGTTAATCCAAGGGCTTAAGAGCCTTATTTTGGATTAAACGCTATTTACGGAGACTTTTGGATGAACGTTCTTGAATCTTCAAGAGGCCGCGATGAACGCCTTTGAATCTTCAAGGAGAAACGTCGATCGGAGGGTTGAACACCTTGATCCGGATCGGGCCAGCTGTTCGGTTAACTTGCTTGAAGAATGCCTTTGAATGCCGCGAAGAACGCTGAAGTCTGCTCTGAGCTCTGGAATTGAGTCTAGAGTTGCCTCTGAAATTGTGCAGAAATTGTGTCCGAAGTGAATGAATGAAGACCCCTATTTATAGTTGTAGGGAATGCATAGTTTCCTTCTCCTCCTTGCCGCGTGGCGCGATTTGATTCACCGAGATTGATTTGATAGGCTGGGATTAGAAGCCCATCGGACTTGATTTGATTTGATTTGATCGATTTGATCGATTTGATTTGATTTAGTCTAACTTTCCATTTTAACGCGATCTTGTACGTTATATGGTAAGTTAATTACTTTATACCAAGTTACGAATATTTAAATATCCGTAGGATTTAATTTCGGCTTTTACTTGTATATTTAATATCAATAAATTATTTAATTTGAGAATTAATTTAATTAAATTCCCATAATATAAATAATTAAATTTATTTGATATTAATACTTAATTTCCACGTGTCGCCATTTAATTGGGCGCAAAATTAATTTGCTTACACACTCCACAACAAAATAGTGTTGTTGAAAGGAGAAATAGGACACTCAAGGAAGCTGCCCGAACAATGCTAGCGAGTATAATGTTCCTCGAGAGGTTTTGGGCAGAGGCACCGAATACGGCATGCTATACTCGGAATCGAAGCTTGTCGACCAAAGAACATGGAAAGACACCATATGAGTTATGGAAAGGTAGAATTCCTCGTGTCACTTTCTTTCGTGTTTTTGGCCGTAGGTGTTTCATTCATGACAATGGCAAATCCAAGTTAAAAACCTTTGATGCCAAGGTTGCCGATGGAATATTTTTAGGATATTCCAAAGACAAGCAAGGCTTATCGGGTTTTTAATAGGAAAACCCTTGTTGTGGAAGAAACACCTCATGTGATTTTTAATGAGTCTATTGTTGAGTCTAAGGACAAAGGACGAGAAGAGTCACCGCGTAAGGAGTTGGGAAACTAGAACTCAAGGATAAGACAAAATATGTCAAGGTTCACTTACCCATTTTAGACTCGTATTCGAAGATGATCAAGAAATCTCAAAGTCAGCAGACTCAAGCAAAACAAAGTCTGCTGAAGAAACCCCTAAGGCCGCCGATGACTCACCCTAACACCGGATATGAATTTATCAAATCAAGGGGGAATGACGCAAGATGATGTTCCAACAATACCTTGAGAAGAGTTAAATGTATCTAATAGAAGGAATTGGATGACTGATCATCCTAGTGACTTAATCTTAGGTAATCCTCAAGATGGAGTCAAAACAAGAAGGAAAATAAACCTAGATGGTTTATTTAGTTGCTATGTTTCTTTACAAGAACCTAAGAATATTGAAGAAGCGTTGTTGGACACAAATTGGATAGAAGCTATGCAAGATGAACTGAATCAATTCACACGACAAGATGTTTGGGTACTTGTTGATAGACCAAAACATCAAAAAGTGATTGGAACGAAGTGGGTTTTCAAGAACACGAAAAATGAGAAAGATGAAGTCACCGAGAAATAAAGCAAGGCTTGTCGCGCAAGGTTACTCATAGTCGAAGGAATTGACTATGATGAGACGCTTGCACTGTAGCCGCATTAGAAGCTATAAGATTATTCCTTGCGTACGCAGCATATATGAAATTCAGAGTATACCAAATGGACGTAAAATCTGCGTTTCTAAATGGAGTTCTTGTGAAGAAGTATACGTTGAACAACCCCTGTTTTGTTCAAGGAAATCAAGTTTACCGTCTGAAAAAAGCTCTATATGGACTAAAGCAAGCTCCTCGAGCTTGGTATGACACACTATCACGCTTTTACTTGATCATGGATTCAAGATAAAGGAAAGATTGATCGAACCTTGTTCGAATTGAAGAAGAACGAGATATTCTATTAGTACTGATCTATGTGGACGACATAATCTTTGGATCTCCAAACAAGAAGCTTTGCGAAAAATTAAGTGAATTGATGCAAAGTAAGTTTGAAATGTCTATGATGGGAGAAATGAATTATTTCTTAGGCCTTCAAGTCAAGCAAATTTCTAAAGGAATATTCATAAACCAAGCAAAGTATACCAAGAACATGCTAGAAAAGTTTGGAATGTTAACAAGCAAGGATGCAAAAATTCCAATGGTAACAAACTACAAGATGGATCTAGATGAGGATGGTGAGAGTGTTGATCGAGACCATGTACGGAGGATTAATAGGTTCCTTGTTGTATCTAACGACAAGCGGAACTGATATTTCCTTCGCAGTTGGAGTATGCACTAGATTTCAAGCCAATCCAAAGAAAAGTCATTTGGATGCAAAGCAAAGAAGATTTTAAAGTATCTCAAGGGTACAACAAACTTAGGTCTGTGGTACCACGATGACAACCCGGAACTCGGTGGATATTCTAATTCGTATTATGGTGGTTGTAGAATTGATAAAAATCAACCACGGGCACATATCAATTTCTTGGAAGTAAGCTGGTTTCTTGGTTTTCTAAGAAGCAAACTTCAGTGGCTACGCTAACTACGTAAGGTAATATATGGCTGCCGGGAGTTGTTGCTCAAAATTACTTTGGATAAGTCAACAATTGCAAGATTATCACATTGTCACTAAAGAAATTCCTATCTTTTGTGATAGCAAGCTGCGCCATTGCTATTATTCGAATCCAAGACTCCACACAAGATGCAAGCATGTGGATATACGTCATCACTTTATTAGAGATCATGTTGAAAAGAAAAACATTCGAATGGAAAAGATACATACAGATCGACGAGAGCAGACGTTCTTACAAAACCGTTGGTAGACGCACGGTTTAGAGATCTATCTGTAGAATTAGGTCTACTGGATCCAGGAAAATCATATTAACGCATTCTTGAAGAAGGTTACTAAGTATAAAGCTTGTCAAGAGAGCATTAAGCTTGTCAAGAGAGCATTAAGTTTGTCAAGAGAGCATTAAACTTGTTGAAGAGAGTATAAAGCTTGCTAAAGATAACTTCAAAACTTGCCGCAGAAAGTTCTAAAACCTTGCCGCTATAGTACTCGATGGTATCGGTTGATTACAATATCAACTCGACAGATATGTTATTCTTATTCTCTCTCTCTCTCTCTCTCTCGCTCTCTCTCTCTCTCTCGATTTGCTCTTGTCTATTTGTTTGAAAAATATTTTGGTATAAAATATTCCTTAGTCTATGTGGTTAAAATAATTTTCTAATATTTTATTCCTTTGTTTATCCTCGGCATTGGGAAGTAATTCTCGTGAATTGTCAAATCAAATCTTTTCAACCACAAATTTTGGGGTAATTTTTCCTTAAAATATTATTTTTTTCCTCCATCCTATTTCTCAAGGACCCGAAAATCTTTTAATTTTGGAAAATACCTTTTTCAAATCCAGAGCCGAGGACACGCACTTTTCGAATTCGAACCGTTTAATTCATAACCGCTCAATCTGATCGTGCAATATGCAAATCAACGCTCAAATCTTATTTTGTAATTTAAAATTTAGCGGTTTCCTTCTTCTCTCTTATAAATTGATTTTCTCATCTCTTTCTCTTTCATTACTCATTATCTTCGTTCTCTGTTTTCCTTCTTCTGAAATTTGATCAATTTCTGCTTGTATATCAATAGCTCCGAAACAATCTTCTTCTTCGAAAAAGGTCGCAGGGAAACACAAGACTCTAGATCCTTTGGCCCTATCGGAGAAAGTGCGGAGCGAATTATCAATGGATTTTCGAACAACCGAACAATGAGAAGCGGAGATTCTAAATCTCTTATCTCGATCGAGGTTTGTTTTAGTATTGCTCGGCTCATTCTTCGTAACGATGGACTCATGATGCCTCGTCGTTCGGTTTAAGTTCGTGGCGAGTTTGGAAGGAATAGCATCAAAACGACAGTGTTTGGTCAAAGTTTGACCATCAAACGGCAGGATGTTCATGAACACTTGGGTTTGTCTCTTCAAGGCATTGAGCTAATTATATATGTCGGAAAATCATCTCGAAGCCTTTCGCTCTCTAGCGAAAACTTCGTGTCATCATCATGTGTCGGACTTGAAGAAAGCATATCTTAAGCGGGAAATATACACTGTCGTTTGATATCATGGTAAAGGTTATGTTTGGGGAACGACAGAGTATGGACTCGAGTGAGTCGAGAGGTGTCTTTGTGCTTTGAAGGCGATTGTGGATGGAGTGGAGTGTGATTGGGTCGCAAGTTCTTTGAGATTCTGCGCAGAAGGAAAAGAATCGGTTCTTTCGGACCGAGGTGGACGGACATCCGAGAGGTTAAGGTGTGGGCTGTGGAACAAGATGTTTCCATGTCAAACAAGATTACAGTGTTGCTGGAGAAGGTGATGCCTAACACGCCGTGGGACCCGAAGTGGACGAAACCATATACTAAGGCAAAGTTTATGCCGAATAAGGATGAGGAGCTCAGTGGTCCTCCCGATTCTCGATGATGAAGAAGATCAGTGAAGTTGAGGAAGAACCTGCGATGTGTTGCCGATTCTGAGAAGTTGCTCCCGAGATCGATGATATCGAGAAAGATGAGATGGTGAAGGATTCGGACAACCCATCTAAGAGTGTCGGTGAATGAGGCACCAAAGCAAGCTCCAAGGCTGCTAGTTTAAGGGAGAAGACTCAAGTCTTCTCGAAGCGAAGATCGATTCTAATTTCACAGTTACCACGAGAGGAAGGCAAAGATGTTAACTATGGTAACTCGAGAAAGATTCAGTCTTGTGATCGTACCAGAGGAGCACAAATGCCTCCTAAGGTATCTCCTGGCAAGAAAGGTTCGTCATGCGGAGGATGCAATGGAGGTTGATGAATCTCCAATGTCGATGATGAAGAGATGGTCTCTCATGAAACTGCTGGTGAGAAGGAATAGGTACCAATTCCGTTTCCTTCTCTTTCGAGATTCCTTCTTCTTCAAAATCGATGCACCGATGGAAGTTGGCGATGATGTTGCGGGCATGGGTGCCGCCGAGCCTATCACCCGGAGTTCTTGAGGGTGATCTCGGAGAAGATGTAATTGGAGCAGATCCGATGGAGTGCATAAATGGTAAACCTTTGGTAGGATACGTGGACCGTTTGAGAAGTGTTTGATGGCCGAGGCTTCTACTTGGGTGGACAACAAGTTTCCCAGTTGCAGGGATTTTTCGGAGGAGCGTAGTTTCTTGATAGATATCCTGGTATGGAAGAATGCAAGGCTTGGAGCTATTGATGATCTCATTCTTCCGGCAAATGAGATTGGTCACAATGAGTTCTCTCTGTGGGAGTTTGAACTACGAGACCAAGGCTGGAGTAGCGAGCATTTGACTTAACCTCGAATCATCAGTTGCTTGCCTAGTTGCTCGATTGTTGGATGAACCTCGAGCTGCGAGAGGATGGTTCAGTTCCTCCCTTTACAATGATCGAAGAAATCAAGAAAGGCGTCTCTTCTATCCCTCCTCCTCTTCCTGATTTTACATTTGTACGCTTGCCCAAATTTATACTGTTGTTGTTTATGAGGATTTGTATAACTCTTACTCTATAAAGTTTCTTTGAGTTAACACAACGGTATGCTACAATGTTTTCTCGTATTGGCTGCTAAGTATACCCCTCTTGCTTTGAGTCTATTGAGTCCTCAAAGTCCTACATCGAAGCCGCCATTCGACGGCCCCATCCTTGATCCGTCAAATTGCTTTGCTGAAATGTTTTACGAGCAACAGAGACCATTATCGAAACTCTTTCTCGCATGATGTTGAATAACATAAATGAGGTTAGGAAGCATGTTGAGATTGTAAAGGCTGAAGGAGAGAAAGGTGAAGTTAATCTCGGGAAGGTGTTTCTTTGAAGAGAGTTGATTGAGGACAGATTTCGGACAAAGATGGAGGACCGATTGACGAAACTCGGTGGCATCGATGCACGATTACGAAGGAATTGATCAATGCGTCCATCCAATCTTCTCTGCTGGAGATGGGAAAACAGATCGCTCGTGCAAGAGGCGAATGCCGATGGCGGAGACGGCTACTCTGCGGTGACATCGCTGCCATTGTTAAGCATATGCTAGCAATTGATGAGAAGATTGCTTCTCCAATAGCGGTGAGTTTGCTTTGAATCGAAAAGATTACGTAAAAGTTTCTTTGCATACGAGACGGGATATTCTTTCCAAGATGCTTTGGAGATGGAAGCTCATTTGGATCCCTCTTCGAGTGATGTTAAAAAGGGGAAGGCCGGTTGAGAACTGAGATGGTTGAGATAGATGAGGCGAATGACAAAGAATTGAAGGAGGTGAAAGATAGGCTAGAGGCCGTTGAAAATTTCTTCTTTGGAACGAAAAGAGAAGGTAGACTTGAAGAGAGCTTTGCGAGAGTCTGCTGGAGTGGGCGAAGGTCAAAGCTCCCAACCTTTGAAAAGGAGAAGGTTGGTTAAGATGTCTGAAAAAGTTGATAAAGTGAAGTCTGTGAAGAAGAGTTGGAAGCTTTGCATGAGGAAGTTTTCTTCTTGTGATTTAGAAACTAGAAGGATGGAGGAAAAGGACAGTCACAAGATGATCAAACTCCTTGGAAAGCAAGGAAAAGAGGTGGATGTTTTGGACGATAAACGAAGAAGATGTTCATACCGAAGAAAGTTGCTGCAAAACTGTGTGTCAAAGAAAAGCAAAGTAGGAAAGGAAAGAAGCTGCTTTGGAGCGAGCAGAGGCTAAGGAAGACTTTATCCTCCCCACAACACTAATGGATATGTGGATGGTTGCTGCCCTCCGAGAGGATTGAGGACTGGAAAGCGCAAAGAGAGATTTCATTTGCTCATACTATGTGTGCAAAAGTATCGGCATCGGGGCCTGATAAATGAAACATTCTTTGCTTGGATGGAGGAAAAGCACGGTGATCTTTGGGCGAGAGATTTTGAAAGCTTCTATTGAGTTCAACCTAAACCTTCAAGCGCGAGTTTGAAAAGATTCCTACTCCAGTCTACAACAGATGGGAAGTTTGACCAGTGAGTGTTTGCAGGGACGCTCAAAATCTACTTGGTTGAGGTCAACCCATCTATTGGAGCAGAGATAACAGGAACTCTATGATAGAGTGTATGAGTGGCTGAATGTTCCAACGGGGTTTCAAGGTATGACTGAGGAAGATATGAAGGTTCTTTGGTTGGGAAGCTAGATTGCTTTGGGACGGGAAGGCGATGAAGTCTGCTTTTTTTTATGCATTTCTTTGTTATCTTTTGCTCTTTTTGCATTTCACTTCTGTAAGATGTACCGATATCTCTATATTAATAGAAGTGAATGTTTTGCGCTAAAACAACTTCTCATTGTCATCTGGTTTCGTTTGAGATCTTTTTAAAGGTCTCTTCTTGTCTTCTTTTCGCATATCTTTGTTTATGTGCGGTTCTCAAAAAGGTTTTAACATCATCAAAAAGGGGAATTTGTTAGGATTAGAATTTGTATGTTTTGATGATGTTCCTAAAACCTAAGTGTAATAGGACCAGTGAACTCGTTAGTCGGTGATGATCTAGATAGGGTTTATGTCTTAGTATAGTTAATCTTGCTAGGCTCGACTGAAGATCCGTATTGATTGAGAACTAAAGGCTGCTGATAAGAAGACTCAAAGATCTAAGAGAGATCTCATTCGAAGTCATCTAAAAGGGCGTCCTGAAGATAAAGAAGAGATGATAAGGTATATGCAAAAAGAAGTGTTATCAAGAAAGGTTCAAGTGAAGATAGCAAGTTTGGAATCCATGCTACAACAAGCTTTGGGCTGTCTTTGGAGCAAGGTGTAAGGTTGCTAGAGTTGACTTCGAGAGATTCATCGGGGTTAACAAAAGTCAAGGATAATTCGTAGATATCCGAAATCAATCTAGAGAAGATTGGATTATCAATCAAGATCAATCAAGATATAATTGATTGATATCGGACAATCAATTATCCAAAGTCAAACAAATCTTCCAACGATCACTTACCATTTCTTGAAGACTGATTGACAAATTAGTCTAACGGCTAGTCAAATTCAGGATCATATAAACTGAAGTGAAGGATTTTGAAAAATATACACGCGCGAGAAACATCAAGAGAAATCCATTTTCACTCATTGCGGTACACGCATAATTCTTCGTACGAGAAATCGATTCAATACGCTGATATTCTTAAAGACATTTATTTTTGGTCAAGGAAGTGTAAATCACCTTTCATTATCTCTGTGAGAAAAGGTTGATTGTTTCGCATCTAAGAGTTAACACCGAAGATCACTTTGATTGTACCAAGGGCAGAACTTGTTAAACTTCCTGTGGTCGAATCCTCGAGGAGATTAGAGGAGACAAGACCAGTTTTGGTGGATAGTAAGGCCCCTGTGGAATCGGTGGAGAGTGGACGTAGGATCGTTATATCCGAACCACTATAAAAATCTCTCGTGTCTTTAAAAGCTTTACGCATACATACTTATAACCGCTCATTCATCATTGTTTTAATTAACCTACACTAATCTTGCTAAGTATTCATCACCAAGGTTTTCATTAAAAGGGTTTTTCAAATTCACACGAGATTAGCTTCGCACCATCGAAGACTTCGAAGTTTCCGAAGTCTCGCCGATCTCACTTAGCACACTCGAGTACCTTCTTTGTAGAAGACTTCAAAGTCTTCTAACCTTACACTCAGCTCACGAAAAGTCAAAAAAGTTTTGAGTGTGGTAAAGTCTATTCAACCCCCTTCTAGACTTTCCACCTCCTTGCACATCTCGTCGGGACGAACAAGTGGTATCGAGCGGTGGTTCAACCGACCACCGGCTTTGGTTACCAATAGTCTTTGGGGAAAGATCACACCGAATGCATTTTTTTGAAAAACCGTTTTCATAAAACTCATTGCATTCTGTGCATATCGCTTTTATTACTAACAATGAGTTCTCTTAAGAGCAGTAAAAGAAAGCTACCAGAGTTCTCTATTGAAGACTATGACTACTGGAAATTCCGCATGGAAAATCATCTTGGTGCAATTCATGATAGAATGTTCGAAACTCTTGAAGATGGACCAATAAAGTTTTACTTTGAACCAGCAAGTTACAGCGGTGGAGCGAAGCATCTACTCGGCGAGAAGATTGAAAAAAAGAAGTGAGATGTCAAATGATTGACCAAGTTGCTCGGATCGAGATCATAGAGACACTAACCAGAGCTTATAGAGAAAGTCAAGACATGTAAAAGCGCCAAAGAAATGTGGGAAACTCTAGCACTCATGTTTGTCTCGATCGACATTCCCCCTTGAATGTACAATCTGGTTTCTCACTAACCTTTGTTTGATTGACCTTAGTCGGATCGGTAATTTGATTTTTAAATTAAAATTTTCGGTCTCTATCGGTTTATAAGCAAATAGAGCAGTCTCCAAATCTTTCAAAAGTTTCTCAATAAGACTAGGATCGATTTCGGATAAGGTATCACAATCATTATCCGAGGATGAATAGTAATGTGCCTCTTTTCCATTAAACGAGATGTCGTCATTTGACCCAAAATCGATGAGGATGAGGATGATGATGTCTCATGAACTTCTTCTTTCTCGGCCGGAAGAGCTCTCGATCAGCATACCTTTTATCTCTATTTTTCCTCTTTTCTTCTCTCTCTCTGGGAGTGAGTTGAGGACAATCATAACTATAGTGACCGGGCTTGTTGCATGTATAATGAGATATCTCCTCTGTCTGTCTTAGGACTACTATCTCCTCGTCTAATTGGTGACTTATGCTTCCTCGTCGATCCTTTTTCCTATCATTATCTGAACCCTTTTCTTCTTTATCCGATACGTAATTCCTTCGACCTGATTTGTCTCTCTTGTTTCTTTTGTACTTCATTCTCGGCCTTTCATATCTTTTTAACAAGAGTCATTTCCTCCTTAATAGACAAATCGGATGCCTTGGAGATCTTTTGAGATTCATCTTGATGAACAAATGCCACATGATCTTTCAGATTTTGAAGATTACGCTTCATCTTCTTCATCTTCGATTTGGATGTCATATTCTAATGCTTTCGGATGAGAAAATAAAGTGTGGTGTGAAATTGAAGATAAATTAAGGTAGCTTTCGAATATTAGCTTTTTCTCTCCATCTTTTGCTTAATGACCTCAACACTTTATTGTTGATTTCTTTCTCTGTATAGGTTTTACCCAAATCACCGCCTTATTCGGTAGATTAGTCGGCCTAACATCTAGTTGATCAATGTATTCTCCTTCTTTCATCTTGAAAGTGTCAAAAACACGTAGAATTGATTGCAATTTATTTTCTTTGACACGATCGATCCTTCACAGATTCCAAAGAAGAGTTTCCCACATTTCCTTGGCAGTTTTGTATCTTTTCACCTTTTCAATCCAATCCTTACTTAATGTTTCAATGATATCTGTTCTAGTAACTTGATCCAGTTATGAATCTTTCTTTCATCACTTGTGAGTTACGAGCTTTTCTTTTCTTGCCTCACTCTTGTTTTAATTTCTTTGCAGATACCATCACTTGTACCTCCATGATAAAACTTGATAGGTCCTTCCTCAAGAACCTCCTCCATTCTATCATGAATTGCTTTGAGATGGTTCTCCATTCTAAACTTCCAATAGTCATATTCTTTAATTGAGAAATCGGGTAAACTCCTGGATTTCTTGCTCTTAACAAGACATGGTGAGATAGAAAAACAAAACACTTACAAGATCTTGTTATTAGAACTGTTAGTGAAACAAAGAAAATAAAGATAATCAAGAACAAATTTCAGAATCTTGGTTAAGACCTAAAATCAATATCGAATAGCTTAACACCTGCTCTGATACCACTTGTTGGTCCCACTTAGTTGAGTATCTTAGGAAAACTTGAATTAACCTTCTAGGAAAAATCTAGAAGAGGGGGTTGAATAGATTTTTAGATTTTTACAAATCTTCCAAACTTAATCAAAAACTCAAGTAGCACAAATGAATTCAATTTTAAACTCAACTTGATCAAGATCGAAACAACCTGATATTTTAGTTTTAACATTGATTACGAAATCAATCTTTGATTAATAAAGCTGGAAATTGAAATTAACGAGAAAAGTAAAGTAAAGCAATAAAGAACATCAAATTTTATAGTGGTTCGGATTATGAATAATCCTACATCCACTCTCCTTCTCCAACTTGAAGAAGGGACCAGCTTACTACTTATTTACTTACAATCGACTTACAACTTACAAATTTCTTGAGATCTTCAAAACTCCTAACTTCTTCTCTTGAATCTAACTATTACGGTGAGTAGTGGATTTTGAAGATTACAAGTAAAGTGTTCTATAAACACTTAGAATTGATTTGAAAAATTCTTTTGAAAACTTGTGAATTTGTTATGAAATCTGAAAATTGAGAGTAATCGTGAATTGTGATATGTGCAAGGTTGAATTATTTTGAAAAATAAAAATCTAGACCTATTTATAAGTCGAAAAGACAGTTAGTTTGTTAGTCGGTTCTAACAACTGAAAGCTACTCAACAAACTTAATCTTGAAAACCGCTTGCTCCTCAAATTGATTTTAACCTACTCGTCTGCCAGTGAATTGGTGAAGACTTGCCTTTCTTATTCTACTCGGCTTGTCTCGACCTCGTGCGAGCTCTTCATAATTGTCTCCTGCAGATGACTAGATTTGAACTTGTCTCAGACGACTTGTAACTTTCTCTTCAGCCTTTCACCGACTTGCTCAATTGATGACCTAGTCCGATTAGCTTAGTACTTGGACTCGGCCTCACTGTTCTTCATAGTCGTCTGATCATCCGAACCTACTTTTAACTCATCAAAACATTCTTGATCTAACATACATGTTGGTAAAAGGGGTCGGGGAGAACCCGGTGGGGACCTCTTTTCACTCATTTCAACCGCAAGATCCTTCACTCCTTCTTCTACACCACCGCCCGAACTCGAGGTTTATGCTCCTTCCTTACCCGTCCCCATGACAGTATCCCAAATTGGGTGAGGAGTATTTCTTTATCATCCCCCCGAACCTTGGGGTTTTCCTCATGACGGGTGGATCTTCAAGAACCCCCTTATGAAGGCTCCCCACCCTAAATCCACTTCCGGTCTCAATTACCAAGTTATTCGCAAGCTAAACTCTGCATCCAGAGGCGAGGCCTCTTTAATTCTGTTGATCTTAGTAGTAATCCCCGCCTCTTATCCCATTTCGGTTTCGATTCTCCCGAAACCCGTCTAAATTCGGAAGATGGTAACCCTCCGTTAGTTCCTTTAGATATCATAATCACCAATATGTGTCTACATAATTAGTGTTTAATTCTAACCCCTGCTTTCCTTTTTGCGAAATGAGCTGGATGTCAAAGTGCGTTCGGAAGCCCACTAGTTCCACCGGTTCTCGGCTCCCTCTGCTCCTCCTAATACCGAAAATGCTCCCCGGCTCCTGCCCGGCTCGGTTCCAGCCCCTTCCTCTGTTTCTAAAAGGACCGGGGCCGCCTCGGGTAAGGCGGTACACTCACACGATACCCCTCTTCCAGCTCGTAGCGAAGCCGCGAGAAAGCGTTCCAAGGGGAAGAAAACCAACCCTTCGTGCATTCCCCGGGTTGATCTCGAGTCGAGTCCGGAAGAAGAGAATCCTCTCTCCGTCTTCTCGCCGCAAGTATGTTTCCATGGGTACCTCCCAATCACTACTTGGTCTTTCCCTCCTAGAAAAGATCGTTCGCACCTCCGAAGCTTTTCTTTGAGGTAAACCCTTATCTTTCATTTATTCATACATTTATAGTGAGAGTTGATTGCTAACCCCCATGTCTTGTTCTTAGTTTAGCGTCCTATTTTCGAGACTTAGCCACCACCTCCTATAGCTCACTCACCGCAGCCAAGGAGGAGAGACGAAACCCTCCCGCACTTGGAAAAACTCAAGGTTCAAGAACTCACCTCGATGCGTGACCAATTGGTGCAAGAGTGCAAGAAATTGCGTTCGCGGAGTCACCGCTGCTAACCGGGAGGCTAGGCGAGCGCAAGTACAGGTTAGGGAAGGCTGAATCGGTGTTTCAAGCTAAAGGGGTCAAGCTTTGTGTGAGTGCCCTTTTCACTTCCCCTTTAGGCGGGAGTTCTTGGGGGACTTGCACTCTTCTTGGCTGAAGGCATATAAGAGCAAATTTCACCGGCTATTTTGGGGGATATGGGAGAGTATATCCCCTTTTTTATGGACCACGGGTTTGACACGAGATATATCCCTGCACCAAGCTCCCGACTTCAAGGGAGAGTATGATCGTGCGGCTCTCCTTCACACCACGAAGACTCCCTCTAATTTCTTTGGTGATGGGGAGGGCAACCACTGACGAGCCGTGGTGGCTTCCCGTATTAGCGCAAGCTGTTAGAAAGCTCCGAAATACCGAGGTCAATGCCACCGGCCTGCTTCCTATGAGTGCCCCACCTTTCCCCATCCTTCCGAGTGAAGATCCCATCGACCCCGGTGTAGTGAAGGAAAAGAAGTCGAAAGTGAAGGTGGTGACTCCGGCCTCCATTACGAAAAGGAAACTATCAATTCCCCCTAACCGAACTCCTTTTATTTTCTTATTATCCTGAACACTTTTAATTTTTATGTCGTTAAACAATGCTTGACTTAACCCGGGCTGCTTGTGACCCGGTGAAAAGCTGATGGGCCCTGCCGGGTGTTTGTGCCCGGCAAGCCTCTTTTGTTGGCATATCTAGGGGCCTCTGCGGGGCTGTTTGTGTCCCCGTAAGCCCCCATATATTATTTTGCAAAATAATAAGTTCTACATAGGCTTTTGATCATGCTTTCTTCGACTAGCATCTTTTGCCGCCTCATTCATAATCGCTTTTTCCCGCCTATGTTTATTGCTTCCGTATCTTGTGAGAGCGCTTGACTTGTTTTTGTTGTGCAAAAATTCCTCTTAAACCTACACGAAATAGGCTCTCTCCCGAACCTTAAAAAATCCTAAGTGAATGATTATTCACTTGATATTTCGAAAAATTATAAGGCTCTCTCAACCTCAAAACCTTAAGTGAATGATTATTCACTTAATATATTTGAAAAATTTAAGGCTCTCTCGGGAACCTCAAAAAACCTTAAGTGAATGATTATTCACTTAATATTTCAAAAATTTTAAGGCTCTCTCGGGAACCTCAAAACCCTAAGTGAATGATTATTCAATTACTATTTCAAAAAATTATAAGGCTCTCTCGAACCTCAAAAAACCTTAAGTGAATGATTATTCACTTAATATTTCTTAAAAATTTTAAGGCTCTCTCAGAACCTCAAAAAACCATAAGTGAATGATTATTCACTTAATATTTCTCGAAAAAAATTTTAAGGCTCTCTCGGGAACCTCAAAAACCCTAACTGAATGATTATTCACTTACTTGAACCCGTGGCCCTTTACGGGCCTTCAAAGTTTTAAGTGAATTTTCCGATTCACTTAAATAGAATCCGGGCCCTATCGGAGCCTCTTAATTTTTAAGGTCAATTCTTTGAACCTTAAAAAATCCCAAGTGAATTTTCGATTCACGTGATTGAAATCGGGGCCCTCTACGAGCCTTCAAAGTTTAAGTGAATTTTTCAATTCACTTAAATAACATCTATGCTCTATCGGAGCCTCTTAATTTTTAAGGTCAATTCTTTGAACCTTAAAAAATCCCAAGTGAATTTTCGATTCACTTGATTGAAATCGAGGGCCCTCTCTGGGCCTTCAAAGTTTAAGTGAATTTTCGATTCACTTAAATAGAATCCGGCTCTATCGGAGCCTCTTAATTTTTAAGGTCAATTCTTTGAACCTTAAAAAATCCCAAGTGAATTTTCAGATTCACTTGATTGAAATCAGGGCCCTCTATGGGCCTTCAAAGTTTAAGTGAATTTTCAGATTCACTTACATAGAATCCGGGCTCTATCGGAGCCTCTTAATTTTTAAGGTCAATTCTTTGATCCTTAAAAATCCCAAGTGAATTTTCAGATTTACTTGATCGAAATCGATTGCTTCTCTGGGCCTTCAAAGTTTAAGTGAATTTTCGATTCACTTAAATAGAATTCGAAGCTCTATCGGAGCCTCTTAATTATTAAGGTCAATTCTTTGAACCTTAAAAATCTCAAGTGAATTTTCAGATTCACTTGATCGAAATCGATGCCTTCTCTGGGCCTTCAAAGTTTAAGTGAATTTTCGATTCACTTAAATAGAATCCGGCTCTATCGGAGCCTTTTAATTTTAAGGTCAATTCTTTGAACCTTAAAAAATCCCAAGTGAATTTTCAGATTCACTTTATTGAAATCGTGGCCCTCTCTAGGCCTTCAAAGTTTAAGTGAATTTTCGATTCACTTAAATAGATTCCGGCTCCATCGGAGCCTCTTAATTTTAAGGTCAATTCTTAGATCCTTAAAAATCCCAAGTGAATTTTTAGATTCACTTGATCGAAATCGATTGCTTCTCTGGGCCTTCAAAGTTTAAGTGAATTTTCGATTCACTTAAATAGAATCTGAGCTCTATCGGAGCCTCTTAATTTTTAAGGTCAATTCTTTGAACCTTAAAAATCTCAAGTGAATTTTCATATTCACTTGATCGAAATCGATGCCCTCTCTCGGCCTTCAAAGTTTAAGTGAATTTTCGATTCACTTAAATATAATCCGCCCTATCGGAGCCTCTTAATTTTTAAGGTCAATTCTTTGAACCTTAAAAAATCGCAAGTGAATTTTCAGATTCACTTGATCGAAATCAGGGCCCTCTCTGGGCCTTTAAAGTTTAAGTGAATTTTCAGATTCACTTAAATAGAATCCGGCTCTATCGGAGCCTCTTAATTTTTAAGGTCAATTCTTTGATCCTTAAAAAATCCCAAGTGAATTTTCGATTCACTTGATTGAAATCGAGGGCCCTCTCTCGGGCCTTCAAAGTTTAAGTGAAATTTGATTCACTTAAATAGAATCCGGCTCTATCGGAGCCTCTTAACTTTTTAAGGTCAATTATTTGAACCTTAAAAAATCCCAAGTGAATTTTCGTGATTCACTTGATCGAAATCGATGCCCTCTCTGGGCCTTCAAAGTTTAAGTGAATTTTCGCATTCACTTAAATAGAATCCGGGCTCTATCGGAGCCTCTTAATTTTAAGGTCAATTCTTTTAACCTTAAAAAATTCCAAGTGAATTTTCAGATTCACTTGATCGAAATCAGGCCCTCTCTGGGCCTTCAAAGTTTAAGTGAATTTTCCGATTTACTTAAATAGAATCCGGGCTCTATCGAGCCTCTTAATTTTTAAGGTCAATTCTTTGAACCTTAAAAATCCCAAGTGAATTTTCGTATTCACTTGATCCTCTTATCATCCTCGTATTTGTTTGTATCATACATTTGATTAACATCTATATGAGATCCACTCCTTCTTCATAAAGTAAACAATCGATGTAAACTGAAACAGAATTTTTATTAATTGAACCGCATAAACCCCGAAGAGCCTAAGCTAGCCTCCTTAAAAAACCTCCTATGGTAAAACCCGGTGGGAAACCCATAGGAGGAAAAAAAGAGTACTAGTAGGGTTGTAGTACAATAGTTCAAAATAGAAAACAATTATGAAATCAACTACAAAGCAATAATGATAACAAGAAGTGCTCCTAAACGAAGAACCACTTCGATTGGCGACATTCGAGGGCCATATCACGGTGTCCCATCTATTTCTTCCGTAATATATGCTCCCCGAGGCAACACTTGTACGACCCGATAAGGTCCCTCCCGGTTGGGTTCCAGCTTCTTTACCGGCTTCAAAGCATCGGCTCTCCTTAGTACTAAGTCTCCTTTCTCGAAGGTTCTAGGAACCACTCTTTTATTGTATCTTTGCTTTGATTCTAGCTTTATATCTCTCGGCTCTTACTCTGCAATCTCTCTTTCTTCCTCAAGTAGGTCCAGGTTCTCCTTCATCAAGTTCTCGTTTACCTCCTCATTAAAGTACTCAATTCGATGGGAACTCATCCCTATTTCTACAGGAGCACGGCGTCGGCTCCATAAACTAGCCGAAAAGGAGACTCACCTATTGCCGCTCTCGAGGTAGTTATGTAGGCCCATAGGACCGAGTCTAGTTCATCAACCCATGCTCCCCAACTCTCTCTAATCGTGCTTTAATCCCACTTACCACGATCCTGTTAGTGACTTCCACCTGGCCATTCGCACGAGGGTGTGCTACGAAGTGAATTTCGCGGATCTTTAGGGCCCTACACCATTCCCGGACCTTTTGCCATTGAAGCGAGTCCCATTGTCCGACACAAGTATCAGGGAACTCCAAACTGCAGCATATAAACTTCCATAGGAATTTTATCACATTCTGCTCATCAATTTTAGCCAAGGGAGCTGCCTCGACCCATTTGCTAAAGTAATCCACCGCCATGATCGGGAACTTTCGTTGGCCTCGAGCTAGAGGGAAGGGTCCCACCAGTCCATCCCCCATTTGGCAAAAGGGCATGGGGCATACATAGCACCCATCTCCTCGGCAGGAGGTGTATCAACGGGCCATGCTTTTGACATCTTTCGCACCTCTTCACTAGGTCCTTTGCGTCTTCATTCATTGTTGGCGAAGTATCCAGCTCTTAAGGTCCTTCTTGCCGGTGCCGAGCTCCCGCATGGTCCGCCGCACATCCCTCATGCATCTCTTTTATTACATGTCTTCCTACCTGCTAGATAAACATCTTAGATATGGACATGTGAATTTAGACCCCTTTACGAGGATGTGAAAGAACCGATAACTCCTCTCGGCTGATCTGGCTATGAATCGGCTCAGGTCGTAATCCTCCCGTTCGGCGTCTAGAGCTCCTTCAAGGTTACGGGAGGCTGCATGTTCAACATCGCTTGCACCTTCTCCGGATTCACCTCTATTCCTCTTTGGTTCACCATGTATCCGAGAAATTTACCTCGCTTTAACTCAAAAAGAGCATTTAGCAGATTTAACATGATTTCATTTCTCCGAATTACCTTGAAGAATTCGCCTAAGTCAGCCACGTGCTCCGAGGCTTTCCGGCTTTTACCAAAGCATATCATCCACATATACCTCCACATTCCTACCTATCTCAAGCTCCCGAAATACTTTATCCACCATACGCTGATAGGTAGCTCCTGCATTGATCGGTCCAAGGGCATCTTCACATAACCAAAAGTTCCACAACGTACGATAAAATCGACCTTTGGGATATCTCCCGAGATACGCTTGTATCTGGTGATATCCTGGATATGCATCCATCATGCTAAGCAGCTCGAAACCGGCTGTGGAGTCCACCAATTGATCAATTCTCGGCTATGGGTAGTGATCCTTAGGGCATGCTTTATTCGGATCCCGAAAATCAATACACATCCTCCACCTCGCCACCCCCTTAGGGACCGTAAACGGCGTTGGATAGCCATTACGGGAACTCGATCTTCTTCACTGTCTGCATTAGCGGCTTCTCTACTTCTCCTCGATGATCGAGGTCCTTTTCGGCTCCGAAGTGCTGAAGTTTTTGTTTCACCGGCCTTACTTTAGGATCCGCATTGAGATAGTGCATCGCCACCTCGGGGCGTATCCCCTTCATATCTATAGTTGAGAAAGCGAATAGGTCGCATTTTCTCTTATCAAATGTATTACCTCTTCGTAGATCCGATGTTCCATCTCGAGTCCCAGTGCAGTGGTAAATCCGGTTTTGTTGGGAAATATTTCCACCGGCATCGGCTCCTCCTCGGCCTGCATCTTCGAGGTCCCTTCTTCCTCCTCCCGACGAACCTCGCATCTCTTACGCTCTGGGTCCGATCTTCGGGCTCTGTTAAGCCGGTTAAAGTGCGCTTTATCAGCCAGCTTTACGGAGTCTACATAGCACCTTCGAGACCAGGCTGGTCCCCTTTTACTTTTCCCACTTGATCCTCCACCGGGAACTTCATCTTCATATGATAAGTGGATACTATTGCCTGGAAAGTATTTAAAATTGGTCTTCCAAAGATCACGTTATATGAAGATGGCACATCTACGATCGTGAATGTCCCCATCATGACCTTCCTTCGAGGAGGAGTACCTAGGCCCACCCGCAACATCACTGTCCTAGTGGTTGAATAGCTCCTCCGGTGAAACCGTATAGAGCAAGATCAATGGGCTCTAATCTCATGTTCAAGTTCATCCTCTTCAAACAGTCCGGGAACATAATGTCCGCCGAGCTTCTTGTATCCACAAAAATACGTGCCACATCATATCCTGCAATATCGTAGTAATTACCAAGGCATCACTATGAGGTCCCCGAGCTTCTCTGCCATCCTTTGGCCCAAAGTGGATGCGGGGCGGCTGTCACCCGCCCTATCTCCTTTATATCGACCTTCGTCCAGCTCGCAGAGCCCTAACAGCCTTCCTTGCCCTGAATGAGTCTCCTTCGGGGCCTCCCATTATTATCTCTGGATAACACCTCTTTTGGGTGGTGGTTGCTCTTCAGTGGTGGTCTCGTGAACCCCGGTGCTTGTCTTCTATTTTTTCTTGAGACTCCTTCCTTTTGAATCTTCGTGGGCCTCGTCGATCCCTATAGATGAATTCCTTCAGTGCCCGGCTGTATCGCCTTTCAATTTCATCCTTCAAGTGAAAACATTGGTTAGTATCATGTCCATACTCGTTATGAAAATGACAAAACCTGTCCTCTTTAGGCTTTAAAGGTCACCTCGACCTTGACCAGGGAACTTCATCTCAGGGTGATCTGCCGCTACGTCGAGTAACCTCTGCAGTTCTATCTTTAAGGGTGTATACTTTTCGAACTCGCTTCGGGATCGTGAATCGCCTGGGGTGGCTGTTGTTGGGGCTGTATCTTTAGTTTCAGTCCCCTTCTTCTTTAGGTCTCCTATCGGCGGCTTGACCTCATTTCTTTTGGCCTTTCTCACCTCCTCCAAGGTCACGTACTTTTCGGCTCTCCGCGGCGGCTCATCGAACGTGTCTACGAGGCTTCTTTGCCAACGAGGAAAATAGGTCTCCATCACGTAAACCGTTAGTTAAAGCATTAATTTTTACCTCTGTGTGATGCGGAGGGCACCTCCAAGGCAGCTTGATTAAACCTTTTCGTGAAGGCCCGCAAGCTCTCTTTCTCTCCTTATTGCATGTTGAACAACGTTAGCGTCGTCTGGCCGTCTCCGGGCAGCAACCGATGTAAAAATAGGTCGCTAAATTCTTCAAACGAGTTGATAGTGTTGGGTCCCAATTGGCTAAACCATTCTTTGGCCGGCCTTAGCCGGTGTAGTCACGAAGACCACGCACTTGACCCCCTCACTATAGCGGTGTAGGAGGGCTGAATTCTCGAATCATACCAGTGCTCATAGGGATCGATGTCCCATCATACTCGTAATTCAAAGGTTTGAAGTTTTGAGGTAGCTCGTCCTGCAAAATCTCATTAGAAAATCGAGAACCCGACACGGGTTTAGAATTACTAACCCGAGCATTCATCTCGCTTCTTCATCTTGTCAATTTGCTTCGGAGAATCAAAATTAGCTTCCATCATTCCTAGGATGAGAATCACCCTTACCTTCTCTTGCCTCTTCAACATTCCTTCTCTCCTGCGGGATATTCCGTAATATCTCCACCTCCGTCACTTTTGGGGGCTGTCCCGAAATCACCCCATCTTCCTCTGCGCAGCTTCGTGCCCTTGCTCTATCCCTTCCATCGATCTGCGTGCAGGATGACACCAAAGGCTTGATTCTCTGTTAACCTCTTTCTCATTTCCTTCCGGGGCATAGGAATTGGACTCCTTTTCTAAGGATAGCTTTCAACATGGTCCTTACCGTAGCATCAATCTGCTCCTTAAACGCTACCGGTATCTCCGAAGCCGTGGGGTCTTGTGACACGGCAACTCCTGTATCAGGATTCACTACCGCACAGACCTTCGCCACGACGGGAGGTGGAGCAGATGTTTCTTCTCTACTTGCTCCCGATCCGCCTAGAGCCTCGGTTTGCTCCTGTAGTCACATTTGCCTCCTCCCTTTGTGCATTGGGTGTAGGGAGATCCGACTGAGCCCTTTCTATACCTGGGCCAACAAATCACCGCTGGATGAGACGACGCCACTTCCCTTCTTGCTAACGTTCCCACAGCAGGGGGTGGAAAAGGGACGGCCGCAGAGGGCCGACCTCTTCCCCCTCTCCTTCTTCGATTCCTCTTGTCCTCCAGCCATAATAATCACGGTTATAAAGAAACTTCACGTCTTAGACCCAAAGTTTTCCACAGACAGGCGCCACTTGATGCGTAAGACAAACTCACGCTAACAAGAATCGAACCCCGTACACGAGATTTGTGAGATCACTCTTCAAACACGTGTCAAAACAGTACAATCCAAACCTGAACACGAGCTTGAATATCAGAAACACACCGGAGGGTCCCGGCGTAGAGACTCGATGCTCAAGTCGGTGATTGGAAAGTGTGTAAAGAGGGCCCTAAATACCCGGTTAGGGACCTCCGGGAGCTAATCTAAGTTAACCGAATAGATGCTAATGGAGATAATTGTTACATGCTCAAAGTGTGATTAGTAAGTAAGTGAATTCGTATCTTCTTCTTCATAGGGATAATACATAAATAGTACCGGAAGGGGACGGTTGTCATCACTCTCCGATGAAGCTCTCCACTCTTCATCGTGTTCCTCTCACGTTCACGCCCCATTCCTCCTGCTTTCGAATACTCCCTTCCAGGTCTTTCCCGATACTCTCTTCGGGCCCTCTTTGACCCAGTCTTGGTTTGTTCCTTACTTAACTCCTTATCCCAGCAGCTTATCCTAACCGCCACCCCCTTATCTTGGTACTTATCTTAACTACCTGCTATATTCCCGTTAATCCGACCCCACATTGCATTCTAGGCTTACTCACGGACTTATCCATATGTCTATAACTCGGGGCTCCTCTTTGGGCGCTTGTTAGGCCCTAGCCCATATTCCCTTTTTATATTCCGACTTGGGCAGTCTTGGCCCATAACATATTTGTGCCATATCAATTAAATATAGTAATTGACCTATTTTGTGGGACGATTAAAATAAAAAATAAGTCTATCTTTGTGGAATGGAGGAAATATATTTTAATTATATTACTATACACACTCTATTTTAGACTCTAATACCCTTATGGTCATTTTTTTAGGAGCACCCTTGGTTGAGACGGTCTCATCCATGACCCATCTTACATAGTTGATACCTTTGGTCAAATATTTAATATTCATACTCACATATTTCATGCTTCGCTGCCAATTTTTTTCAATTCTAATTTTCGGACATTTGATACTCATACTAATATATTTGCTACTCTAAGTCTCGTCTTATGTATGGAATAGTCTCATACAAATTTTTCTTTTTCTTTTTAAAGATAGACACAATGTATTGGTAGCTCGTTGACTAGTTAATTTTACTATGAACTAAACTAAAAATTATCAAATTATAATGAAGTTCTCATTTATCTAATTAATTTTCATATTTCTGTTGGTCCTAGATTGAGTGATTAAAGATAGCTAAGTACACCTCCTAGAGATAATCTAGAAGGAGGGGTTGAATAGATTATCTAAATCTTTTTACAAAAATTCAGATTATCAATTCAAGATACCAAAGTAGAACAAAGAGAAACTTGATTTTAGACTCAATCTTTTGAAATCGGATCAAAAAGCAATCGAAATCAATCGAAATTAATTTTTTTGAGCAATTGATTATCAACGAGATAAGTAAAAACAGAAGTAAAGAACACAGGATTTATAGTGGTTCGGATCAAAATGATCCTACATCCACTCTCCTTCAACTCGAAGAAGGGTCTTGACTCACTTACTTGCTTACTTACTTACCGCGATATTACAATTACAATGATGTGAAGATCTTCTTCTTCAACCTATCTCCAATCTATCAAACTATCTAGAAACTTGAAGGATATAGTGAAGAATGTTTGAAGATATACAAGAGAGTGTTCTATAAACACTTAGAAACTTATGAAAACTCTTTGGAAAACTTGTGAGTGCCTTTGAAAATCGTGGAATATTAGAATTGTGAGTGCTAAGTGTTTTTTTTTCAGAATCGTGCTTACTCCTATTTATAAGCTCGTGATACGGTTAGTTTGTTGTACCAAACTAAAAACCGTTTAACAAACTTATTCTTGAAAACCGTCTTGACCTAAGCTGATCTTAAGCTAGTCGTCTGCTGTGACTTGGTGAAGACTCGCCTTTTTATTCTACTCGTTTGGTCTTGACCTCGTCTTGAGCTCTTCATTATTCACTCCAAGATGACTTCTTTAAGATCGTCTTGAGATGACCTTCTCTTTCTAGACCTCGGTGACTACACTAGCTCTACCTAGTCGATCACCTAGCACTAGTGTTCATTACATCACTGTTTTGTACATACTCACTGGTCATCTTACTTACATGAGTGACTCTAGTCTATACAATTTAACTCATCAAAACTAAACCCGATCTAGCATTTCCTCTCCAAAGATTTTTGTTATTTCGCTTATTTTTCTTTGGAACAACAGTTTACGTAATCCCATTTCCAAAAATTTTGATGTGATGAATAATTCTTCCCAATAGAGAATTAGCGTTGCATCAAATAATTGACATTTTTCATAGCTACTTCAATAAACTTTGGATTTATAGACTCGTGGATTTTCAATAAATTTAGCCAATAGAGCTAGCTGTGTTCATATTAGAAATTGAAATTGTTTTGATTTGTTGGAAATCATATGGTAAGAATCACTAACCTTTAACGTAGCGGAATAGATCGAGTCGGTTGAATTCTACATACCTCTTGTGATCCTCGTAGTCGGAAACGCAATCACGTTATTTCTACGAATTGCTTTCAATGTTCACAATTTAAGTGCCCTTTTGAGTATTCATGTTGATATGGCACAAATATGTTTTGGGCCAAGACTGCCCAAATCGAGTATAAAACCGGAATATGGGTTAGGGCCCAACAAGCGCCCAAAAAGGAGCCCAGAGCTATAAACGTATGGATAAGTCTGCGAGTAAGCCCAGAATGCGATATGGGATTAGATTAACAAGAATATCGCAGGTAGTTATGATAAGTACCAAGAAAAGGGGCTGGCGGTTAGGATAAACCGCTAGGATAAGGAGTTAAGTAAGGAACAAGCCATGACTCGGTCAAAGAGGGCTCGAAGAGAGTATCAAGAAAGATCTGAAAGGGAATATTCCGGGAATAAGGAGTGGGACGTGGAGGATGGACGTGAACGTGGGAGGAATACGATGAAGAGTGGAGAGCTTCATCGGAGGGTGGTGATAACTGTCCACTTCCGTGTACTATTTATGTAGGATTCATTAAAAGAAAAAGGTACGAATTCACTTACTTACTAATCACACTTGGAGCACGTAAAAACTATCTTTAATAAGCACTTACTCGGCTAACATACATTAGCTCCCGGAGGTCCCTAACCGGGTATTTAGGGCCCTCCTTTTACACGCTTTCCAATCATCGACTTGAGCGTCGGAGTCCCTATGCCGGGGACCCCTCCGGTGTGTTTTGCAGGTATTCAAGCTCGTGTTCAGGTTTGAATTGTATTGTTTTGGTGTGTGTTCGAAGGGTGATCGCACGAATCTCGGAGTACGGGGTTCGATTCTTGTTAGAGTGACTTTGTCTTACGCATCAAGTGGCGCCGTCTGTGGGAACCTTGGGTCTAAGACGTGAGTTTCCTTTATAACCTGTGATTATTATGGATGGAGGACAAGATGAATCCAAGAAGGAAGGTGGGGAAGAGGTCGGCCCTCTCTGGCTGTCCCTTTTCCACCCCCTGCTGCGGAACAATGGCAAGAATGGAAGTGGCGTTGTCTCGCATGGGTGACGTTGGCCCGGGTATAGAAAGGGCTCGGTCGGATCCCTCTACACCCAATGCACAAAGGGAGGAGGCAAATGTGACTACAAGAGCAAATCGGGCTCTAAGCGGATCGGGAGCAAGCGAGGAAGAACCACCTGCTCCACCTCCCGTCGGACGAGGCGAAGGCCACGTGCCCATAGTGATTCCTGGTATAGGAGTTTCGTCTCGCAAGACCCCGTGGCTCGGCGGCTTTCAAGGAACGAGAATGATGCTACGGTGAGGACTATGCTTTGGAAGCTATCCTTAGGGAATGAGTCCAATTCCCTATGCCCCCAGAGGGAAATGAGAAAGAGGTTAACAGGGAATCGAGTGTTGGTGTCATCTCGAGAACGTAGATCGATGGAAAGGACAGAGCAAGGGCTCGAAGCCTATAGAGGAAGATGAGGTAATTTGGGACAGCTCCCGAAAGAGCCGGAGATGGAGATATTACGGAATATCCGCAGGAGAGAAGGAATGTTGAAGAAACGGTAGATGGTAAGGGTGATTCTCATCCTAAGGATGAGGAGGCCATTTTGATCCTCCAAAAGCAGATTAACGGTATGCGGAAGCGAATGAATGCTCGAGTTAGTAATTCTAGACTGTGTCGGGTTCTCGATTTTCTAATGAGATTTTGCGGGATGAGCTACCACAAAACTTCAAACCTTTGAATTACTAGTATGATGGGACATCTGATCCCTATGAGCACCTAGTACGATTCGAGAATTCAGCTCTCCTACACCGATACGGTGAGGGGGTCAAATGCGTGGTCTTCCCGACTACGTTGGCTAAAGGCTCGGCCAAGAATGGTTTAGCCAATTGGGACCTAATACTATCAACTCGTTTGAAGAATTTAGCAACCTATTTTTACATCGGTTGCTAGTGCCCGGAGACATCCCGGGGCGACACTAACGTTGTTCAACATGCAACAAGGAGAGAAAGAGAGCTTGCGGGTCCTCCTAAACAAAGTTCAATCAAGCTGCTTTGGAGGTGCCCTCCGCATCAGCAAAGGTAAAAATTAATGCTTTGACTAATGGTTTACGTGATGGGGACCTATTCTCCCGTTGACACGTTCGATGAGCTATTGCGGAGAGCCGAGAAGTACGTGACCTTGGAGGATGTGAGGAAGGCCAAGAGAAATGAGGTCAAGCCGCCGATGGCGAACCTAAAAGATGGGGACAGAAACTAAAGATATAACCCCAATAACAGCCACCCCGTGGCGGTTACGATCCTAGAACAGATTCAAAAAGTATACACCATCAAGATAAAACCCGCGAGAGGTCCCGGACGTAGCGGCGGATCACCCAGAGATGAAGTTCCCTGGACAAGGTCGAGGGACCTTTGAAGCCTAAAGAAGACAGGTTTTGTCGTTTTCATAACGAGTATGGACATGATACTAACCAATGTTTTGACTTGAAGGATGAAATTGAAAGGCTAATACAGGCTGGGCACTGAAGGAATTCATTTATAGGGACCATCAAGGCCCGCGGAGATTCAAAAGAAAAGAGTCCGAAGAAAAACAGAAGACAAGCACCGGGCTCGCGAGACCACCCGGAGGAGCAACCACCACCCAAGAGAGGTGCCATCCAAATGATAATGGGCGAGGAAGGCTGCTATTAGGGCTCTGCAGGCTGGACGAAGATCTGATATAAAGGAGATAGGGCGGATGACAGCCGCCCCGCATCCACTTCGGACCGGAGGATGGTGGAGGGCCCGAGGACCTCATAGTGATGCCTTGGTAATTACTACGATATTGCTTTGGATATGATGTGGCGGTATTTTTATGGATACGGGAAGTTCGGTGGATATTATGTTCTGGACCGTGTGAAGAGGATGAACTTGAACGTGAAATTAGAGCCCGTTGATACGGCTCTATACGGTTTCACTTTGGAGGAGCTATTCAGCCACTAGAACAAGTGATGTTGCAGGTGGGCTTAGGTACTCCTCCTCGAAGGAAGGTCGTGATGGGGACGTTCTGATCGTGGATGTGCAATCTTCATATAATGTGATCTTTGGAAGACTAATTTTAAATACTTTCCGTGCAATAGTATCCACCTATCATATGAAGATGAAGTTCCCAGTGGAAGATCAAGTAGGAGAAGTAAAAGGGGACCAATTCCATTCTCGAAGGTCCTATGTAGACTCAGTAAAGCTGGCTGATAAAGCGTACTTTAACCACTTAATAGAGCCCGAGGATCGAACCCAGAGCGTAAAAGATGCAAGGTCCATCAAGAGGAGGGAGAAGTGACCTCGAAGATGCAAGCCGAGGAAGAGCTGATGCCGGTCGAAATATTCCCCAACAAAAGCTGGATTTACTACAATTGGGACTCGAGATGGAACATCGGGTGCACGAAGAGGTAATATGTTTGATAAGAGAAAATGCTGACCTATTTGCTTTCTCATCAATAGATATGAAGGGGATACCTCCCGAGGTGGCGATGCATTATCTTAACGCGGATCCTAAAGTAAGGCAAGTGAAGCAAAAACTTCGGCACTTCGGAGTGAAAAGGACACGATCATCGAGGAGAAGTAGAGAAGCCGCTTAATGCAAGACAGTGAAGAAGATCGAGTTCCCGTAATGGCTATCCAACGCCGTTCTAGTCCCTAAGGGGGTGGCGAGGTGGAGGATGTGTATTGATTTTGGGATCTGAATAAAGCATGCCCCAAGGACCACTACCCGTGTTAGACCAAGATTGTTTTGATGAGTTAAGAGACTATTCCGGATGAGCAGACTATGATAAAGAATGGAGACTAAGTTCTAGTACGAAGCCGATCGAGACTAGGTCAAGATTAGTTCAAGTCGGTGGAGACGAGGAGTGACAAGTCGTCTGGAGAAAACCTCAATCCTAATCATCTGTAGGAGACAAGTATAAAGAGCTCGAGACGAGGTCAAGATAAGCCGAGTAGAATAAGAAAGGCTAGTCTTCACCAAGTCACCGCAGACGAGTAGGAAGAATCAGTAGAGGTTTCAAGCGGTTTTCAAAATTAAGTTTGTTAAGCGGTTTCAAGTTTGTTAGAACTAACTAACAAACTAACCGACTTTCCGAGACTTATATATAGGTCTAGGTTTTTCATTTTTCATATAGAACACTTATGCATATTAGATTTCACTCTATTCACTACTCGATTTCAATCACAATATTTTCACAAGTATTTCTAGTGAGTTTTCAAAAAGTTCTAAGTGTTTTTAGAACACTTTTCTTGTGATCTTCAAAATCCAATACACACCGTAATAGTTAGATTTCTAGAAGAAGAGTTTAGGAGTTTGAAGATTTGAAGAATTGTACAAGTTGTAAGTTGTAAGCCGGAAGTGAGAAAGTAAGCGATAGCGAGTCCCTTCTTCGATTGAAGAAGGAGAGTGGATGTAGGATTATTAAAATCCGAACCACTATAAATCCTGGTGTTATTTCTTGCTTTCTTTAGTTTATGTTTGATTTACAATTGTGTTACTTCAAGATTAAAGTTGAATCTTAACTAAAATCGAATATCAACCTTGCTTTTGATCTTATAAAAAGTTGAGAATTCAATCATAATCCTGTGTTTAATCGATATTTTGAATTGGTTTTGAAAGATTTAAAATCTACAAAATCTATTCAAACCCCCTTTCTAGATTTTGTTCTAGGAAGCATTCTCAAGATTTTAATCAACTCAACTTTCCTGGACCAACAAGTGGTATCGGAGCGGTGTTAAGTCATTACGATATTGATTTTAGGTCTTGAACAAGATTCTCGAATTATCTTGATTTTCTTCATTTTCTTTCATTTCTAACAGTGCTACTAATAAGCTTTTGTGGAGTATTTTGTCTTTGTTTCATCATGTCATCGTGTAAAAGTAATAAGTCTAGGAATCTTCACGAATTTTCCATTGAAGAGTATGATTATTGGAAATTTAGGATGGAAAATCATCGAAGGCCATTCATGATAGAATGGAAGAGGTCCTTGAGGAAGGTCCTATAAAGTTTTATCATGGAGGCACCAAAGATCGAGCAGTAGACAACCGAATCAAGAACTAGACAAGAAAAGAAGAGTTACGAATTGACTAATGATGAAAGGAAGGTCCACAATCTTGATCAAGTAGCTAGAACAGAAATCATTGAGACTCGAGTAAAGATTGGATAGAGAAGGTTAAGAGATGTAAAACAACCAAAGAAATGTGGCAAACCTTAGCTAATGTTTGTGAAGGATCTGATCAAGTTAAGGAGAACAAGCTACGATCAAGCATGTGCATACATTTGAAACATTCAAGATGAAAGAAAATGAGTCTCGTAGATCGAGTTTGATGTTAGGTTGACCAATCTTCTCAACAAAGCGGTGACCTTGGAAAGAATTATTCAGAGAAGGAGATTAATAACAAGATTCTGAGATCATTAACCAAGAGATGGAGGGAAAAATCCAATATCCTTAAAGCAACTCAAGATTTATCCTCTATTACTCACCATACTTTATTTTCTCATCTTAAAGCTTTAGAGTATGATATCCAGATAGAAGATGAGGAAGATGAGATGGAGTCAAGCACCTCATCCAAGTCTCTGTTGCCTTTGTCAAGAAAGAAGACAAGGTGTCACCGTAATCTGTAGGAGCCGATCTATCTTTGAAAGAGCAAATGGCTTTACTTACAAAAAGGTATGATAAATTGAGAATGAAGTATAAGAGAAATAAATTGAGATTTGCAGGTAGAGATAGACAAAGATCCAGATCGGATAGGAAGGTGGATAAATCTTCGATGATGACAAAAACAAGAGCCGAGACAAGAAGATACGAGATCACTGTCGGAAGAAATACTTCAGTCCCAGATCGAGATAGGAGTGACATTTGTTATACATGCAACAAGCCGTGACATTTCAGCTATGGACTGTCCTCAATCGACTCCTAAAGAAAGGGAAGAAAAGAGGAAGAAAAGAGACAGGAGATTTGCAGATCAAAGAGTTTTGTTGGCTGAAGAAAAAGAGCCAAAGAAATCATCATCATCTTCATCATCCTCATCTCGATTTTGGATCGATGACGAGATCTGTCTCATGGCCAATGAGGTAATCTACTATTCATCTTCGTATAATGATTCTTGTCGATCTGCATCGATCATGACCAAACTGTTATTCATGAGTTATTGAGAGATTTAAAGACATCTTTAGCTGCTTATAAACAGTGGAGACAGAAAATTTAATTTTAAAAGATCGATTCAAATTCTAAATAAAGGCAAGCGGGTGATGAACAGCTTAGAGACTGAGGAAACATTCAAGGGGAATGTTTTCATCGATCAAGCTAGTACATCACCGGCTTACCCGAAAGGTTAGAAAATGAATTGAAAACTTTAAAAGATAAATTTGAAGTAGTCTGCTGAAAATGAATTAATTAAGAAAGACAATGAGAAGCTTGTCTTCAAAATTAGTCACTTAATAATTCACAATCGTAATAGATCATATTTTTAATACTTCTCAAAAATCTCATGATAAGACAGGACTTGGTTATGATAGGAACAATAAATCGGATGTTCAAAACCTAGGAAATTTGTGAAAGCATCTGCTCAAACAAAAGATATTAAAATTGGTCCATGGAAACCAACTAGTCGGATAAGGACTACATCTTCCATCAAAACCAAGAATTCAATTGAAAAATCCCTATCGTACTAGAAGGAATTCAAGAACCAAAATAAGAAGATTTTCTTATTATAATTCTTTTGATGGAAGGAGCAAATGCTATCCTAGATTTCCTAAGTTTAGGAAAATTACCCAATCTGAATACAACAAGTTGTCATTTAAAAATGATATAATTGTAGACAGATTTGGTAGAAAATCTGAGTCCGATTTATTGTCTGCAGATGAGATGTTTATTTGGATTCCTAAAGTGATTCTTGACCCAAAAGGACCCAAGATCACTAGGGTACCTCAAAACTAATCTGCTTTTACAGATTCACAGGATCATCACTCAAGGAAGAGATCTTAGCTTCAATATGGTACATTGACAGTGGTCGTTCACAACATATGACCCATAACAAGAAGTGTTATCAAATTTTCAAAGCATTGATGGTCCAAGAGTTTTATTTGGTGATAATAATTGTGGTCGACTAAAGGTGTAGGTACTTTGATTATCAAGGATATTCAGGTATCTCGAGGTATATTTTGTTGAAGGTTTGAAACATAATCACATTCTGTTTCTCGGCTTTGTGATAAAGGTTTTCTAGTAAAATTTTCAAGGGATAAATGTGATATTTTGCATAGTTCCTCGAATAAGGTACTATTAATCGGCTTCAGACATGGTAATGTCTATGTGGCCAACTTTAATAGTTGTCCCCAAGATACTTGTCGATGGCTAAGGGTGGAGAAGATATCGGTGGCTATGGCATAAAAGGCTTAGTCATCTGAATTTCAAGACCCTTAGTAAGCCGCTAAGAAGAACCTTGTCAAGGGATTACCTGAAAAACTTTTATCAACCGATCTTAAATGTGATGCTTGTCAAAAGGTAAACAGCCTAGACACTCATTTAAGAGTATTAACTCCTCCTCATCCGAAAGAGTGTTGCAACTCCTTCATCTGGATCTGTTTGGACTTGTTACACCTCTCGGTTTCGGTGGAAGGAAATATACTCTTGTTGTAGTAGATGACTTTTCTAGATACACTTGGGTTATATTTCTTTTCAAGAAAAATGAGACTATGAACAAGATTCCTGATCTGTTGCATAAATTCGAGAATGAGAAGGGAGTTAATATTATTAAAATAAGGAGTGATAAAGTGCAGATTTTTGAATTCTTGTTTATCTAATTTCTTCAATGAGTGTGGAATTATTCATGAGACATCTTCAGCAAGAACTCCTCAACAAAATGGAGTGGTTGAAAGAAGGAGTAGAACTTTGAAGGAAGCAGGAAGCATGTTGGTGAGTATAATACCCTCATAGGTTCTCGGTCAAGCCATCAACATAGCTTGCTATACCTGAACAGTGCTTAGTTGTCAAAGACAAGGGTAAGACTCCTTATGAGATTTGGAAGGGTAAGATTCCAAGGATCTCATACTTCAAAGCTTTTGGTTGTAAGTGTTTCATTCATAACAATGGGAAATCTAAGTTAAGAACTTTTGATGCTAAAGCGGTGATGGAATATTCTCGGGATATTCTAATACTTCAAAGGCATTTAGAGTTTTTAACAAGACAACCCTTTGTGTGGAGGAAACTCCTCATGTTGTTTTTGATGAGTTGTATTCCTTCTCGGATAAAGTGAATCAAATTTCTGAAAATCTAGATAAAATTGAATTATCCAAGACTAAACATAGAACTGTCTATCTACCTAGTCTTGATTCGAATCGATGAAGAAGAATCCCCATCCGATATTCAAGACAACTTCGATCGAGACTCCTTCCATCGAGACACCTTTGACATCGGTGATCGGCAAGGGTTAGGCGATGAAGGGGGAACGTCACCGAGGTTGAGTCGGAGGAGTTGCTCTACCGAGACTCAAGATGAGGATCCTTCTCCTCACATAGGCAAAAGGATGAGAAGCTATCATCCATCCGATCGATTATAGGAGACCCATCTAGTAGTGTACAGACACGAATGATGCTAGACTCAAAGTCTTTTCGGTTGTTATGTGTCGCTTCTTGAACCCAAGTCTATTGAGGAAGCATTATCGACCCAAATCGATAATGACCATGCAGAAGAAGCGCATCGCTTTGAAAGACAAAATGTATGGGATCTAGTGGAAAGACCCTTACACGTAAAGATTATAGGCACCAAATGGGTGTTTAAAAACAAAAGATGAGAACAATATTATTGTTCGAAATAAGGCAAGACTGGTTGCACAAGGTTATTCACACCGAGGGAATAGACTATGATGAAACCTATGCTCCATTGCGTATTAGAGGCAATAAGATTGTTCTTGGCATTTGCTGCATATAAGTCTTTCAAAGTCTTTCAAATGGATGTTAAGTCTGCTTTTCTTAATGGTGTGTTACTTGAAGAGGTCTATGTAGAGCAGCCTCCTGGGTTTAAGACAAATAACAAGGTCTATAAACTCAACAAAGCTCTATATGGATGAAACAAGCTCCCGTGAGCTTGGTATGATACTCTATCTCGATTTCTTGACATCAAATGGTTTTTCTAAAGGTAAGATTGATAGAACTTTGTTTAGAAAGGAAGTAGATGGCAACATCCTACTAGTTCAAATTTATGTAGATGACATAATTTTTGGTTCACCTAATCTGAAATTATGTGAAGAGTTTAACATTCTCATGAAAAACGAGGTTTGAAATGTCAATGATGGGAGAATTAACATACTTTCTAGGCTTACAAATTAAACAGATGAGTAAGGGTATATTTATACATCAGTCTAAGTATGCTAAGGATCCGATTGAGAAATTTGGAATGACTACTAGCGAGAGAAGTTAAAATACCTATGGCAACTAACTTCTCAATGGATTCAGATGAGCAGGGATACCCACCGATGCAACGGAGTATCGTGGACTGATTGGATCTCTTCTCTATCTCACCGCAAGTAGACCGTACATAGCCTTTGCGGTTGGGGTATGTGCAAGATTCCAGTCTAATCCCAAGAAAACTCATCTCGGAGATCGCTAAGAAAATTCTTAGATATCTCAAAGGAACCTTGCAAGTAGGGTTATGGTACCCGGTGATGACAACTTTGGTGACAGGTTATTCGATTCGGACTTTGGAGGATGTAAGATTGATAGAAAATCCACTTACGGAACTTGTCAATTCTTAGGCAACAAATTAATTTCTTGGTTATCTAAGAAACAGGACATCTGTTGCCACTTCCACAATCAAGTGAATACATGGCAAATGGAAGTTGTTGCTCTCAACTCCTCTGGATTAGTCAACACTTAGAGACTATAATGTTCAAACATCACTGCTCCTATTTACCGTGATAGTAATAGTGCAATAGCAATGACTTACAATTCTGTTTTACATTCTAGATGTAAGCATATAGATATTAGGCATCATTTCATTAGGGATCATGTTGAGAAGAATGACATTAGAATTGAGAAAATTGCCACCGAATCACAAAAAGTGACATTCTTACAAAACCATTAGCTGAATCTAGGTTTAAAGAAATGTGTTTAGAATTAGGATTACTTGATGCATCTTTAGCTGATTTCTAATTTGTGTGCATCTGTTTTCTTATTTTCTTTTCTTTATATTAATGTCTAGAAAGAATTATCGACTAGATATGTGTCAAAGGGCAATCTAGTCGATATCATTGATCTCCTTTTAGGAATCAAGAATCAAGGATTAGTCATATTGACCTTATCTGAATTGATAATTACTTGTCTCGACATTGAGTAAATCGAACAAGGATACAATAGTCACCTGATCTCCCGATGAAAACAGATGACTATTTACATCCTATCTGATTTACCTTAAGCTTCGATGGTTTCTTTTGAGTTTATGTCTTTGCAGAACAGTCACGATAATCTTTGTTTCATTCTTTTATTCAAACTCCTTATTCTATTTCTATTGTTTCTTAATTTTTTTAGAAAAGTAAATCGAGTCTGCTTTATTTAAACGTGTTTTGAAAATTGCTAAAAAGTTACATCTAAACTGTTGGTTTTCGAGATCGAGACGGGTTACTCTATCGGATGACTTTCTAAAACCCATCTGCTTTTAAGCTAACTGCTTTTTCAAACTCATCTGCTTGGAAACCTTTAGTTGAAGTAAGATACCACATGGTCGACGCCGTATACTTACTTCTCTGAATAAAGTAACCTATATCGGTCAAATCAACAGTCTATAAAGTAACTATTTACGCATTCCAAAGGCGATTACAATTCACGCGCTGAATCCTAATCGCTTATCTTAGTTTTTAACCGTTGATTAATACTTAGTAAAAACTTTTTGAATAAATGGCTAAGATTAATTCATATTTTCAAAAATGGCGGTTTCTCTTTCCAATCTTCCCCCTATAAATACATCTTCTTCTTCCCTAAATCTTTTTCTTTCCATTCTTAGAAAATCTGCATATATTGACAAATCCTTTTCAAATTCACAAAACCTTCAAATGGCATCCTCTTCAAAAACCACCAAAACTTATAAACCCAAATACATTTCCACAAATATTTCTCATTTCAAAATGAATGAGGAATATTTCAAAACCGCTTGAAAGCGGAAATGTATGTTGATTTCAAACCACAAATGACCCGATCAAGAAATACTTCGTCTTCTCGAAGCCTCACGACTCGAGGATTTCTATCGCTGAAGTCTCCGCAAAATGTAATGCAGCATTTGCTGGGAGCAGAATTTTTGGCGAGAATGGAGGACACTCAGGAAGGATTTGATACTTCTATTGACGGAACAACACCGAGCTATTCAAGAGAAAACATTGCCAGATTTTTGATACGTCAATGGAGGGAGTTAATCCATTGACGTACAAAGAAGATGAGTGGGAAGAATCCTTTGATATGATGGCGAGAGTCACTTACAGGGGAACTCGCGAGGATTTAAAGAAGAACCCGTTAAGAAGGAGATCCGTGTTATTGATGACGGTGGTTACAAAGGCGGTCTTTGGGTGAGCAAAGCTCACATGATGGGTTAACTAAACCCAGATTGTGTGTGATGCGAGCCATTGTGGATGGAGTGCAAGTTAATTGGGTGGAGTTGTTGATACACAAGCTCGGGGAGGAGAAGAAACGATTGACTTTCAAGTCGTCTGCGAGAAAATGGATACCTACCTCGGCAGTCGGCCTCTTCAACAAAATTACTTGTACTCATTAAAGGGCTAAATAGGGAGGTGATTTGGAGAATAGGTACCAAAAAGTACTCCAAGCGAAGGGAATCCTCACAAAGTGTTGGTCCCGGACGAGATGTGCAAGGAGGTGGAAAGTCTAGAAGGGGGTTGAATAGACTTTACCACACTCAAAACTTTACAACTTTTCGTGAGCTGAGTGTGAGGTTAGAAGACTTTAAAGTCTTCTGCGGCAAAGGTACTCGAGTGTGCTAAGTGAGATCGGCGAGACTTGACTTCGAAGTCTTCGATGGTGCGGAAGCTAATCTCGTGTGTATTTGAAAAACCCTTTTAAAGAAAACCTTTGAGAAGAATACTTAGCAAGATTAATGCGGGTTTATAAAAACAATGATGAATGAGTAGTTATAATTATGAATGCGAGAAAGTCAGAAGGCACGTAGATTTTTATAGTGGTTCGGATATAACGATCCTACGTCCACTCTCCCCGATTCCACGGGGCCTTACTATCCACCAAACTCGGTCTTGTCTCCTCTAATCTCCTTGAGGATTCGACCACGGGAAGTTTAACAAGTTCACGCCCTTGGTACAATCGATTCGATCTTTGAGTGTTTAACTCTTAGATCTAAAACAATCAACCTTTTCTCGCATCGAGATAATGAAAGGTGATTTACACTTCCTTGACCAAAAATAAATCTCTTAGAAAATTCAACGTGTTCGATCAATTTACGGTATGAAGAGTTAAGCGTGTATTGCGGTGAATGAAGGAAAATGTTCTTGATGTTTCTCGCGCGTGTGTCACTTTTTGAAAATCCTTCACTTCGCTTTTATGATCTTGAATTTGACTAGCCGTTAGGTTAATGTGTCAATCAGATCTTTCAAAGAAATGGTAAGTGATCGTTGGAAGATTTGTTTGACTTTGGATAATTGATTTTCGATACCAATCAATTATGTCGTGATTGATCTTGATTGATAATCAAATCTTCACTTGGTGACTTCGAGTATCTTAGAGTTATCTTTCGACTTTTGTTATCACTGATGAATTTCTTGAAGTCAACTCTAGCAACTTTCAACCTTGCTCCAGCACATCTAAAAGCTTGTTTGTAGCATGGTTTCCAACCTTGCTATCTTCACTTGAACCTTTCTTGACAATACTTCTTTTTGCGAAACTCTTATCATCTCTTCTTGATCTTCATGACGCCCTTCTAAATGACTTGAACGAAATCTCTCTTAGATCTTTAAGTCTTCTTATCAGACCTTTAGTTCTCAACCAATCGATACAAAAGGTTAAGCCTAGCAAGTTTAAGCGTACTAAGACATAAACCCTATCTAGATCATCGGTGACTAACGAGTTCGGTGGTCCTATTACACATAGGTTTTAAGAACATCATCAAAACATACAAATTCAAATCCTAACAAATTCCCCCTTTTTGATGATGTTAAAACCTTCTTGAGAACTGCTCACAAACAAGGATAAGCGAAAGAAAGACAAAGAGACCTTAAAAGATCTCAATCAAAACCAGTGACAACGAGAAGTTGTCTAGGCGCAAAACATTCACTTCTATTCATATATATATCGATCGGTACAAATTACGAAGTGAAAAGCAAAAAGAACAAGAGATAACAAGGAAATGCATAAAAAGATAAGTACTAACATCGGCACTTCTCGGGCCTAGCTTCTCAACCAGAACCTTCATGTCTTCCTCAGTCATACCTTGAAACCCTGTTGGAACGTTTAGCCACTCATACACTCTATCATAGAGTTCTCTGTTATTTGTTCCAATAGGTGGGTTGACCTCGGCCAGCAGATTTTGAGCGTCCTGCGAACACTCGGTGGTCAAACTTCCCATCTGCTGTGGATGGAGTAGGAATCTTTTCAAATTACAGCGCTTGAAGGTTCGGGTTGAATTCCACTGAAGCTCTCGAGAATATCAGCCCAGAGATTATTGTGCTTTTCCTCCATCCAAGCAAAGAATGTTTCATTATTTGTGGCCCCGACGCCAATACTCTTGCAGACATAGTATGAGCAGATGAAATCCCTCTTTCTTGCTTTCCGGTCCTCAAATCTCTCCGGAGGACAGCAATCATCCACAAATCCATCAGAATTGTGGGGAGGATAAAGTCTTCCTCGGCCTCTGCTCCAAAGAGCTTCTTTCCTTTCTTACCCTGCTTCTTCCTTGACACAAAGAGTTTTGCTTTCTGACTTTCTTCGGTATGAAATCGCTTTTACATTTGCTCTCCAGCACATCCACATCTTTCCCTTGCTTCCCTAGTAGCTTGATCATCTTGTGACTATCCTTCTCTTCCATCCTTCTAGTTTCTAAGTCGGCAGAAAGGTTCCTCATGCAAAGCCTCCAACTCTTCTTCTTGAGACTTTCCTTGAACTTTTCAGACATCTTAACCAACCTTCTCCTTTTCGGTGGTTGGGAACTCGACCTTCATCTTCACCCATTCCAAGCGAGACTCTCGCGGCGCCACTTTTCGGCTCTGCTTTTTCTTTCCGTTCCAACGAAAACTTTCAACAGCCTCCAGGCTATCTTTCAGATCCTTCAATTCTTTATCCTTAGCCTCATCTCTGTCAACCATCTCGGTTCTCAACCGGCTTTCCCCTTTTTAACATCATTCAAAAGAGGGTCCACCGACCTTCCATTTCCGTCATCTTGGCAAGGATATCCCGTGCTGTAGGCGATAAACTTTTCCGTGAACTTCTGCAATTCAGCATACTCGGCCGCTATTGGAGAAGCAATCTTCTCATCGATTTTGAGCATATCTTTGAGCAATGACGGCCAGATGTCGGCCCGCAGATGGTTGTAGCCGTCTCCGTCAATCTAGCATTTGCCTCACAGGCCGATCGCAATTTGCTTTCCAATGTCCAAAGCATAGATGATTGGATAGCCGCATTCTGATCAATTCCTTCCTTTAACTATGCTTCCATGGCACCGAGTCTCGTTAATCGATCCTCCATTTTCGTCCGAAATCTGTCCTCAACCGCCTCTCTTTCAGCAAACACCTTCCCGAGAGTAGCTTCGGCTTTCTCACCTTCACCTTTACACTTTCAACGTGCTTTCTCACCTCATTTATGTTGTTCAACATCATGCGAGAAAGAGTTTCGATGATAGTCTCCTGTTGCTCGAGAAAACATATCGGCAGCGGTTTGACGGATCAAAGAGGGGGCCGTCGAATGGCGGCCTCGATGTAGGACTTGGACGACTCAATAGACTCAGCAAGAGGAGTGTATTTAGCAGCCAATACAGAAAACATTGAAGCATCTTGTTGTGTTAACTCGGCAAACTTTGAGGAGTAAGAGTTATACAGATCCTCATGAACAATAACAGCATAAAATTTGGCAAGCGTACGGATGTAAAGTCAGGAAGAGGAGGAGGGATAGTAGAAACACCTTTCTTGATTTCTTCAGAATCGTAAAAGAAGAGCTGAACTACCTTCAGAGGTTCTCGTTCATCCATCGGTCGAGCAACTAGGCATGCAATTTGATGATCCGTGGTTAGGTCAAAAGCTTTGGCAACTCCGGCCTTGTTACGTAGTTCGAACTCCCATAGAGAGAACTCATTATGGCCAATCTCATTTGCCAAGAATAAGATCATCTATTGCTCCCGGCCTCGCATTTCTCCATACTAGGATGTCTATCGGCGAGGCTTCGCTCCTCGACATATCCCGTAATCTAGGAAACTTCTTTGTCCACCCAAGTAGAAACCTCGGTAATCAAACACTTCTCAAATGGGCCACGAGGTCTATCGGCAAGGTTAACCATCTGCATTGGGACATCTCCAACCACACCTCCACCGTGATCACCCTCAGCAACTCGGGTGATAGGCTCGGCGGCACCCATGCCCGCAACATCATCGCCAATTTCCATCGGTGCGGCAAGCTTGGAAGAAGAGGGAATCTCGAAAGAGAAGGAAACGGAATTGGTACTGCTCCTCCTCACCGGCGGATTCATGAGAGACCATCTCTTCAAAGATCCGAAATCGGAGAATCATCAACCTCCATTGCATCCACCACCGACGATCCTTTCTTTCCGGGAGATACCTTAGGAGGCATCTGTGCTCCTGCAGTACGACCGCTCACCGAATCTTTCCGGGTTGCCCACGGTGAACCTCTTTGCCTTTCTGCGGTAGGCTGTGAAATCGGAATTTGATCTTATTTGCCGTAAGACTTCCGAGTCTTCTCCCCTGTACTAGCAGCCTTTGAACTTGCTGGTGCACGATCACTAATATCCGAATCTTTGACAGTCTCATCTTTTCTACCAATATCCATCACTGGGCAATTCCTCCGATGGGTGACACATCCGCAGTTCCCCCTCAATCTCGGCTGGTCTTCTTCATCATCAATCGGGAGGGCCACCGAGCTCCTCATCCTTATTCAGATAAACTTTGCCTTGGTGTATGGTTTCGTCCACTTTGGGTCCCACGCCGTGTTGGGCATCACCCTTTCCAGAACACCGTAATCTTGTTCGACATGGAAACGTATTGTTCCACAGCCCATACCTTAACTTCTGGATGTCCAACCACCTCTGTCCGAAAGAACTGTTTTCCTTCTGCGAGAATCTCAAAGAATTTCTTGACCCAATCACACTCGACTCCATCCACAATCGCCTTTAAAGCACACAAACGCCTCGACTTACCGAGTCCATACTGCGCTTTCACCAAACATCACTTTCACCATGATGTCAAACAACGGTCTATACTTCCTTTTGAGATATGCTTTCTTCAAATCCGACACATGATGCCGACATGAAGTTTTCGCTAGAGAACGAAAGGCTTCGAGATGATTATCGACATATAAGATTCTCGGGTCAATACCTTGCAGTGATAACCCTAAATGTTGATGAACATCCTCTCGTCCGATGGTCGACTACGGCCAAACACTGCCGTTTGATCTCGTTCTTACCAAAGTCACCACGAACCCGATCTGTACCACATAAGCATCAAGAGTTCGTCGTTCAGAGAATGAGCGAGCAGACTTGATACAAACCCCGATCGAGATAGGAGATTCAGAATCTCCACCGCTTCCCATTGTCCGATTGTTCTAAAATCTACGGATAATTCACTCCGTACTTTCTCTGATAGGACCAGAGGGTCGAGAGACTTGTGTTTCCACTGCGATTGTTTTCGAAGAAGATTGCTTTGGAGCCATTGATATTAACTCAAAGAAAATGAACAAAGATCGAAGAAGGAAAGAGATGAGCAATAGTATGAAGTAATGAGGAAGAGAGAGAAAAGAACATCAATTTATAAGAAAGAAGAAAGAAACCGCTAAAATTTTAAAATACAAAATAAGATTTGAACGTTGATTGGCATATTGCACGATCAGATCGAACGGTTATAAATTAAACGGTTCGAATTCGAAAAGTGCGTGTCCTCATTTCTGGATTTGAAAAAGGTAATTTTCCAAAATTTGAGAGATTTTCGTCCATGAGAAATAGAATAGGAAATAATATTTTAAAGGAAAATTATCCCATACCCCATGGTTGAAAAGATTTGATTTGACAATTCACGGCGTTAATTTTCAAAGGCGAGGATAAGTAAGGAAATAAAATATTCCGAAAATTATTTTAGCTACGAGAAACAAGGAATATTTTATATCAAGAACAATTTTTAAACGAATAAACAGCAGTAAATTGAGAGAGAGAGAGAGAAAGAGGGAGAGAGTAAGAGTAACATATCTGTCGGTTGATATTGTAATCAAGTGATACCACCGAGCATCTTGTAGCAAAGAAGGTTTTTATACCCTTCTCCGGCGAGGTTTGAAAGTTCATTTCGCCCAGCTTTTATACTCTTCTTCAAAGCTTTATACTCTTCTTTAGCATGCTTTTCACCCTTCTTGACAAGCTTTATACCCTTCTTCAGCAAGATGTTTTCCTGGATCTAATAAACCTAGTTCCACTAAAAGATCTCTAAACCGTGCTTACGCCAAAGGTTTTGTAAAAATGTCTGCTCTCTGTCGATCTGTATGAATCTTTTCCATTCGAATGTTTCTCTTTTCGACATGATCTCGATGAAGTGATGACGTATATCCACATGCTTGCATCTTGTGTGAAATCTTGGATTACGTGTAATAGCAATGGCCGTTGCTATCACAAAAGATAGGAATTTCTTTAGTGATAATGTGATAATCTTGTAATTGTTGACTTATCCAAAGTAAGCGTGAGCAACAACTTCCGCGGCCATATACTCTGCTTAGTGGTTGATGTAGCCACCGAAGTTTGCTTCTTAGAAAACCACGAGACCAGCTTACTTCCAAGAAATTGACAAGTACTGCGGGTTGATTTTCTATCGATTCTACAACCACCATAGTCGAATCGGAATATCCACCGAGTTCCAAATTGTCATCAGCAGGATACCAAAGACCCAAGTTTGTGGTACCCTTGAGATATTTTAAGATCTTCTTTGCCGCATCCAAATGACTTTTCTTTGGGTGGCTTGAAATCTTGCGCATACTCCAATCATGCGAAAGAAATGTCAGTCTGCTGTCATTAGGTACAAAGAAAGAACCTATTAGTCCTCGGTACATAGTCGATCAACACTTTCACCATCCTCATCTGGATCCATCTTGTAATTTGTCACCATGGGAATTTTTGCATCCTTGCTTGTTATCATTCTAAATTTTTCTAGCATATTTTTGGTATACTTTGCTTGGTTTATGAATATTCCTTTTGAAGTTTGCTTGACTTGAAGTCCTAAGAAATAATTCATTTCTCCCATCATAGACATTTCAAACTTACTTTGCATCAATTTACTAAATTTTTCACAAAGCTTCTTGTTTGGTGATCCAAAGATTATGTCGTCCACATAAATGCATACTAAGAGAATATCATGATCTTCTTCAATTCTGAACAAAGTTCGATCAATCTTCCCTTTACTAAATCCATGCTCAAGTAGAAACTGTGATAATGTGTCATACCAAGCTCGAGGGGCTTGTTTTAGTCCATATAAAGCTTTCTTCGGGCGGTATACTTGATCTCCTTGTACGAAACACGGAGGTTGTTCAACGTATACTTCTTACGCAAGAACTCCATTTAGAAACGCTGATTTTACGTCCATTTGATATACTGAATTTCATATATGCTGCATATGCAAGGAATAATCTTATAGCTTCTAATCTTGCTCTTTGGAGCAACGTCTCATCACAGTCAATCCCTTCCGACTGTGAGTAACCTTCTTGCGCAACGAGCCTTGCTTTATTTCGATAACCTCATCTTTCTCATTTTTCTTGTTCTTGAAAACCCACTTTGTTCCAATCACTTTTGATGTTTTGGTCTATCAACGAGTATCCAAACATCTTGTCGTGTGAATTGATTTAGTTCATCTTGCATAGCTTCTATCCGATTTGTGTCCACCGGTGCTTCTTCAATATTCTTTGGTTCTTGAAGAGAGACATAGCAACTAAACAAACCATCTAGATTTATCCTTCTTCTTGTTTTGACTCCATCTTGAGGATTACCTAAGATTAAATCACCGGGATGATCTGTCATCCAATTCCTTCTATTAGATGCGTTCAACTCTTCGAAGGCATTATTGGAACATCATCTTGAGTCATTCCCCCTTGATTTGATAAATTTATATCGGAGTTCGGGTGAGTCATCGCAGGTCTTGAGATTACTTAGACTTTGTTTTGCTTGAGTCTTCTCTTGTCTCAAGAATACCTTTTCCTTTTACGCCAACTTTGAGATTTGCCGATCATCTTGAGAATCGGAATCTAGAATAGGTAAATGAACCTTGACGTAATTTGTCTTATCCTTGAGTTCAAGTTTCTCAAACCCTTCGCCGGTGACTCTTCTCTTCCTTTGTCCTTAGACTCAACAATAGATTCATTAAAAACCACATGAGGTGTTTCTTCCACAACAAGGGTTTTCCTATTAAAAACTTCGATAAGCACTTGCTTGTCTTTGGAATATCCTAAAAATATCCCATCGTGCCCTTGGCGTCAAAAGTTTTTAACTTGGATTTGCCGTTGTCATGAATGAAACACACGCAACCAAAAACACGAAAGAAAGAAACACGAGGAATTCTACCTTTCCATAACTCATACGGTGTCTTTCCATATTCTTTGGTCAAGAAACTTCGATTCTGAGTATAGCATGCTTTGTATTCACAGCCTCTGCCCAAAACCTCGAGGAACATTGTATTACGCTAGCATTGTTACGGCAGCTTCCTTGAGTGTTCTGTTTCTCCTCTCAAGCAACACCATTTTGTTGTGGAGTGCGGGCGTGACGTTTCATGTTGAATTCCGACTTCTTTGCAATACATCGCTATGTGAGAGTTTAAGAATTCTGTTCCTTTGTCACTTCTAATCCTTACAACACTTTCTCCTTTCTCGTTTTGTAATCTCTTGATAATTCCGGTAATCTTGTGATGGTTTCATTCTTCTTGAACATAAATATCACCCATGTGAATCTAGAATAGTCATCTACCACCACCAAAGTGTATTTTCTACCACTGAAGCTCAATGGGGATACGGGGCCAAATAAATCCATGTGAAGTAATCAGTAGTACCCTACTTGACGTTGGTACAAAACTTCCTTGAATGAGGCCTTAGTTTGCTTTCCTTTTCGGCACGAGTCACAAATCGATCTTTTGAGAAAACTTCATTTGGCAAGCCTTCTACAAGAGACCTTCCGGCTATCTTGTTTAGCGTTTTGAAATTTATGTGACTCAATCTCTTGTGCCATAACCAGCTTGTTTCAAGTACTTTTTGCTACAAGGCATGTATTGCTTGGACATTTCAAATTTCGCAACATAAACATTTCCCTTTCTCAAGCCAGTTAAAAGTACACGATCATTTAAGCCACTCAAAACAACACACAAAGAACTAGAGAACTTAAGCGAGTATCCCTTATCACGTAATTGTGAGAAAAGCAAGTTATGCTTTAATCCTTCCACGTAGAAAACTTCCTCCACACGTACATCTCCAATGTATAGAGTCCCAACACCTTTGGTAATACCAAAGTTATTGTCTCCAAATACCACCCGTGGGCCATTTTGTGATTTTATTGAGCTCAAGAGTTGCTTGTTTCCAGTCATATGCTTCGAGCACCCACTTGTCGATGTACTGAGACAGTTTTCCCAGCAACCTCTCTTTCATGTCCCACGGCGTCCTGCACGTTTAGTTAAGTTTTAGGTACCCTTTAGGTTTGGGTCCTTGAGAGTTAGCACAATCTTTAGGAATCCATAGGAATAGATTCTTCTTATCGTATTCAAGATCTTATCCTTCTTCCATACATATCAACATAGACAACCTCATCCTTTGGTGCCTTCTTGAATGTTTGTCTATGAGTGTCGACTGTGTTCCTTCCAAAACTTCACCCTTCCGAGGTCCTCTAGATGAAGTGATCAGCCGTTGTGCAATGGTTCGAGGGTTTTGATGATAAAGTACGTTCTACTTGAGCCATCAAAAGATTCATATCTCACAGGCACGAGATGACTTAGTAGATTGATTAGCAAGCTTTGAAGTTTGCTTAGATTGTGTAGTCTTCACTGAGGACTGCCTCCACGAGAGATGGTTTCGGCCGATGTCTACCTTTCGACCTTCTTTGAGGTTTCTTAAGTTGGGATTCCCCCTTCTTTTGATACCTCATCGGTTGTTTAGGTTGTTGAGTATAACTACTCTTCTTCCCATTCGGCGATTTCTTTGGGTCAGCAACCTTTTTACCCTTATCGGTAGGTTTAGGTTTGGAACCCTCTCCTACCAAATCATTACCCTTAACATGTGTACTCTTCTTAAGTACACTTGTTTGAACTCGTGAGGATTGGGCAATGGTAAAACCAATTCCCTTCTTTACGTTAGGTGTTTGAGACGATTCAACTATTGTTTGAACTGCATGAGAAGCTTTGTTCAGTTGATCCAACCTCAAACTTAAACGTTCCTCACTTGATTTTATACGCTCATGCTGATGGAAAAGTTCATCGAATTTCGCTTGTAGAATCTTCAAGCGATCGGTTTTCTCAAGATTCTCGGCCAAGCAACCTTTCTACCAAGAAACCACTCGTTTCAAGATACTTCATTTTAAGAGTATTTAACTCTTCCAAGTTATCCGATTAGAATCTGTTAGTGTCTCGAGATGTCTTGCTAATAGATTCTTGTGTAAATCGATCAATTTCTTCTTTCAAGCTCACATTCTCCTTTTCCACACAGTTGTAAGCATTTATAGCAGTTTTGAGATCTTCCATTAACTTATCAACAAAGTTATGGTCAAACTCTTCTGCAAAAGACACACGAGAAGCGGACGAAGAGCGAGAATCGAAAGTACCTCATCTCCTTTTGCCATAAGACACAAATCATTGTCTCAAGAGAAGTCTGAAGATGATGTTGAATCACTTGAAAGAGTATCCTCCTCTTGGACACTAAAGCACGTTTGTCTGCAAACTTTACATTCCTCATCAATCTTTTTCTTCTCTTTCTCTTGGAGTTAGATCTGGACAATCATAACTGAAATGTCCCGATTTATGACAATTATAGCAAGCATCACTTCTTGAAGATCTTCTTGGACTAGAGTCCCTTTTAGGAGAAAAGTCTCTTCTTCTTGGACTTTCTTCTCTTTTTCTTTCTCGGAGTCTTGAACCTCCTATCCTCCTTGGAATCTTCGATCTCTTATCTCAAGATTTGTTTCGGACACTGAAACCGATTTTCTTAGAATTCTTCCAATGTCTTCTATATTTCCCAAATTTGAATTCATTTTATCAAACTTTACAGTCGGCAAGGCCATTTGTTCTTTCAAGCTTAAATCCTCTCAATAGGTTCTTTTGATGGCGATTGAAGTGACCTTGAAAGCAACTTCCTTTCCGGTAGAGTTTGAATTTCCTTCGTCCTCGTCTTCTTCTTGTTTCAAATCATATTCATGAGCTTTCAAATGTGAAAATAACTCATGATGACTTATCTGCTCAGTTCTTTTGTATCTTTGATCACCGTGATCTTGACTCTCCATTTACTAGTTAGAGATCTCAAAATTTTGTTGTTGATTTCCTTCTCGGTATAAGACTTTCCTAATGAACTTGCTTTATTGATGATATTTGTCATCTTAGATCCAACCGATCTATTGTCTCATCGAGCTTCATCTTAAATGTGTCAAACGAATGTAGAATAGACGCAACTTATTTTCTTTAATTTGCTCCGAACCTTCACACATGAGTGCTAGGGTTTCCCACATCTCTTTTGCGGTCTTACATGTCTTGACTTTCTCTGTAAGCTCTCTGGTTAGAGTCTCTATGATCTCTGTCCGAGCAATTTGATCAAGATTAAATAGTTTCCTTTCATCATTTGACATTTCACTCCTTTTCTTTTCAATCTTACGCCGAGAAGATGCTTACGCTCCACCGCTCCCAGAACTTCTTGGTTCAAAGTAAAACTTTATTGGTCCATCTTCAAGTGTTTCGAGCATCCTATCATGAATTGCACCAAGATGATTTTCCATGCGGAATTTCCAGTAGTCATAGTCTTCAATAGAAAACTCTGGTAGCTTTCTTTTCTTGCTCTTATGAGAACTCATTGTTAGTAATAAAACAATTATGCAATGAATGCAATGAGTTTTATAAAAAAATGGTTTTTCAAAAAGATCATTGAGATGACCACAACAGTCTTTCCTCAAAGACTATTGGTAACCAAAGCCGGTGGTCGGTTGAACCATTTGCTCTGATACCACTTGTTGGTCCCGGACGAGATGTGCAAGGAGGTGGAAAGTCTAGAAGGGGGTTGAATAGACTTTACCACACTCAAAACTTTTACAACTTTTCGTGAGCTGAGTGTGAGGTTAGAAGACTTTAAAGTCTTCTGCGGCAAGGTACTCGAGAGTGTGCTAAGTGAGATCGGCGGACTTCTAAACTCGAAGTCTTCGATGGTGCGGAAAGCTAATCTCGTGTGTATTTGAAAAACCCTTTTAAAGAAAACCTTTGAGAAGAATACTTAGCAAGATTAATGCGGGTTTATAAAAACAATGATGAATGAGTAGTTATAATTATGAATGCGAGAAAGTTTTGTAAAGGCACGAGATTTTTATAGTGGTTCGGATATAACGATCCTACGTCCACTCTCCCCGATTCCACAGGGCCTTACTATCCACCAAACTCGGTCTTGTCTCCTCTAATCTCCTTGAGGATTCGACCACGGGAAGTTTAACAAGTTCCCGCCCTTGGTACAATCGATTCGATCTTTGAGTGTTTAACTCTTAGATCTAAAACAATCAACCTTTTCTCGTCTTGAGATAATGAAAGGTGATTTACACTTCCTTGACCAAAAATAAATCTCTTAGAAAATTCAACGTGTTCGATCAATTTACGGTATGAAGAGTTAAGCGTGTATTGCAGTTGAATGAAGGAAAATGTTCTTGATGTTTCTCGCGCGTGTGTCACTTTTTGAAAATCCTTCACTTCAGTTTTTATGATCTTGAATTTGACTAGCCGTTAGGTTAATGTGTCAATCGAGATCTTTCAAAGAAATGGTAAGTGATCGTTGGAAGATTTGTTTGACTTTGGATAATTGATTTTGATACCAATCAATTATGTCGTGATTGATCTTGATTGATAATCAAATCTTCACTTGGTGACTTGAGTATCTTAGAGTTATCTTTCGACTTTTGTTATCCACGATGAATTTCTTGAAGTCAACTCTAGCAACTTTCAACCTTGCTCCAAAGCCACATCTAAAGCTTGTTTGTAGCATGGTTTCCAACCTTGCTATCTTCACTTGAACCTTTCTTGACAATACTTCTTTTTGCGTAACTCTTATCATCTCTTCTTGATCTTCATGACGCCCTTCTAAATGACTTGAAGCGAAATCTCTCTTAGATCTTTAAGTCTTCTTATCGGCACCTTTAGTTCTCAACCAATCGATACAAAAGGTTAAGCCTAGCAAGTTTAAGCTGTACTAAGACATAAACCCTATCTAGATCATCAAATTTGACTAACGAGTTCAGGTGGTCCTATTACACATAGGTTTTAAGAACATCATCAAAACATACAAATTCAAATCCTAACACAAAGGATGACAGGCTTGGAGGAAATCCAGACTGGATGATGAGTCGATGCGGCCAGTGGCTCAGAGGGCGGGCAGAAATGGCAGAGGTTCAGTGGACCAAAGCACTGAACCTGGGCTTGAGGGCCCCAGAGGAGGTCGAAAGCAGAGGGACATGAAGCGGCAGCGGTGAGGTCGCACCTCAAGTACAATCTGCTGAAAGCAGTGCTGCGATCCCAAGGACGTTTGAGAGGAGGAAGAGGAGGTTGGTGAAAGCCTCGGAGAAGAAGAAGGGGAAAGCTCGTCTGCTGCTCCCGCCAAAGTTGCCTCGAGATGAAGAGGAAGAAGAGGAAGCAGAAATCCCTTTGGTAAGGAGGCCAAGACAGGCAGCCCAGAGCTCAAGGATCCACCAAATCTGGTAGCTCCGAGCAGCGAGATGGAACTATCAACCCTGCTACCAGAGGAGGTCCCGGTCCTTCAGATAGCGGCCGAGGTTGGACAGCCTAGAGGTTCCTCTCTCCCCAACCAAGGAAGCTGCTCTTTCCCGATTCGAGAGGCAGAGTACAAGTCTTTCTCCATCTCCTACCTTATCTCCCGTACTGCACAGCAATGAAGAAATGCACCAGCTGGCATTTCGAGCACATGCCTCGGCCTGAAGCCCCACAAATCCAAATTGGCAATGAAGGAGTATCCCGTGTGGTACTCGAGCCTCTCCAACGGCTACCTCCCCACAGTCCAAATCCAAACCACACCCATAGAATCTTCACCTCCAACAACAACACCCACAAAACCATCTCCCCACCCTCATCGAACAAATACCTCTCCCCTCAATCCAAACCTCTCCAATTCCAATAATATCCTACTCTTCTCTTCCAACTATTCAAACTCAAGCTATTCCTCTCCCATCTACTCAACCGAACCAATACCCTCCTCGTCGACTCCTCAACCGAGGATGAAGACATCGATTTAAGCCCAACCACTTTGCTCTCTCCTCTATATTGTCCCTTGTCGAGAAAAAGATCAATGCTACATTTAGAAGAAAAATGGAAAGAAAGACAAGGAGGATGGTCAAAGTCTATTCTGAGACACAATGCTAGCTTGACATGAGAGAAGTTGAGGTAACATTGTCGATAAAATTATAAATGTCACTAACTCTCACTTTAATTTGGTAAAGTGAAATCGATGGAGGAGGAGGCTGAGGGCATTGAAGGAGGAAGTTATGGGTTATAATCAGCTGGTTGTGAATGAGTTGGCTGTAGACCACTCGAGACTTCGAGTCAAGTGCAACGCTTTAGATGCAAAACTTTCGAGACTTGGCTGCTGAAGTTAAAAAGAGGGGAAAAAGCCGAGGCGAGAAGAGACTAGCCCTCACAGCGTGGTCGAGGAGACCAGAAAGATGTGGGCATGAAGGCCAACACAGTGATCTCGGGAGGTAGCTAGGAGGAAGCTCGGATCAAATACGATGAGTAGGCTGCTCTCCAGGTGAGGGTGAGTCGGTGGAGGAAGCTATAAAGGAAGATGAGGAGAAGAGGAGGATAGATGAGGAGGAAAGAACAGAGAAGCTCTTGGCTCGGCTAAAAGAATCCGAATCTGAAGGAGCCAAGGGGAAAGGAAAGGAAGTAGCGATCGAGCCCGGATCAGATGAACTTATTACTGAGGCTCTTTGCTAAAGGAAAAGGGAAGAGGAAGCTGATTATTCCAATCTCTCGGAAGAAGCGAGATCAAAAGAATTAAGAGAGAGATGGAATATTTTGGCAAGAAAGAAAAGAAGAGGCAGAGAAAGAAGAAAGACTCCAACGTCTTAGAGCACTGCGGCGAAAATGGTTAATAAAGATCAAGGCGGTGGGAAATTTAGGCCATTTCACAACACGTCTGCACCTCCTAAGGCGGCTGCGGAAAATATCTTCTTGAATACAAAGACAAGAACACGGAGGGAATGTGGATGTACTATTGGTACATTCTTAAAGCTCCAGGGCAACTCGGCAAGATCCAGTTTGGCTTGGCACGAGTGGATCGAGCAAGTAGACGCGGATTTCTATGCTCAGGCCGCTAGAAGAGGCCGATGTAGAATTCAATGTCAACCTCGATCTCTCCAAAGCCTTCGAGTATGCCATCCCTGCAAAGAAGCAGATGGTACCTTGGACCTAGACTAGGTTCAAGGGATTCTTAAGAAAGCAGAGTCCGAATCTGGACTTACTCAAGAGGAGGATCTGAAGCGGCTTAGGAGGCGTGTATTCAATGGCTAATGATCCCGAGATGAAGAGCAATGGGGAGTTTAATAGAAACAGGATTTTTCTTTTCCTTATTTCTACTTTTCTATTATCTTCTCATCTGTAATCTTTGTAAATTCAATGTGAATATACTTTGTTTGATTCATTTTACTAGTCTTATTTTCTTAAAGTTTTTACTTTAAGCAAAACTTAAAATTTTCTTAAGTATAAGTCATCTCGAGAATTTTATCTCTCGAGACTTAAAAAAAAAAATTAAATTTTTAACCTAAGTTTTAAGACTCATTTGGTTTTCTAAGTTTTTTAAAAGGGAGTCTAAAAGATCTAAAATTTTCATATGTGAATAAATCATTGTAATGTGAAGAATGTGCTCTGATATACCTATCTATTGATCTTGATAAACTCGAACTAACTTCATTTGTGAGTGTGTCTATTCTTTTAGGTTTTAACTTCATCAAAAGGGGAAATTGTTAGACCAAGATTGTTTTGATGAGTTAAGAGACTATTCCAGATGAAGCGAGACTATGATAAAGAACTGGAGACTAAGTTCTAGTACGAAGGCTGATCGAGACTAGGTCAAGATTAGTTCAAGTCACCGAGACGAGGAGTGACAAGTCGTCTGGAGAAAACCTCAATCCTAATCATCTGCAGGAGACAAGTATAAAGAGCTCAGACGAGGTCAAGATAAGCTGAGTAGAATAAGAAAGGCTAGTCTTCACCAAGTCACCTGAGACGAGTAGGAAGAATCACCGAGATTTCAAGCGATTTTCAAAATTAAGTTTGTTAAGCGATTTCAAGTTTGTTAGAACTAACTAACAAACTAACTCGACTTTCCCGGAACTTATATATAGGTCTAGGTTTTTCATTTTTCATATAGAACACTTATGCATATTAGATTTCACTCTATTCACTACTCGATTTCAATCACAATATTTTCACAAGTATTTCTAGTGTGTTTTCAAAAAGTTCTAAGTGTTTTTAGAACACTTTTCTTGTGATCTTCAAAATCCAATACACCTGTAATAGTTAGATTTCTAGAAGAAGAGTTTAGGAGATTGAAGATTTGAAGAATTGTACAAGTTGTAAGTTGTAAGGTGGAAGTGAGAAAGTAAGCGATGGCAGAGTCCCTTCTTGATTGAAGAAGGAGAGTGGATGTAGGATTATTAAAATCCGAACCACTATAAATCCTGGTGTTATTTCTTGCTTTCTTTAGTTTCTGTTTGATTTACAATTGTGTTACTTCAAGATTAAAGTTCGTAATCTTAACTAAAATCAATATCAACCTTGCTTTTGATCTTATAAAAAGTTGAGAATTCAATCATAATCCGCTGTGTTTAATCTGATATTTTGAATTGGTTTTGAAAGATTTAAAAAATCTACAAAATCTATTCAAACCCCCTTTCTAGATTTTGTTCTAGGAAGCATTCTCAAGATTTTAATCAACTCAACTTTAGGGACCAACAACCCGTTACCGAGAATTGATAAATTAGTGGACTCCACGGCTGGTTTCGAGCCGCTTAGCATGATGGACGCATATCAAGGATATCACCAGATACAACCGTATCCGGGAGATATCCTAAAGGTCGATTTTATCGTACCTTATGGAACTTTTGGTTATGTGAAGATGCCCTTGGATCGATCAATGCAGGAGCTACCTACCAGCGTATGGTGGATAAAGTATTTCGGGAGCAGATAGGTAGGAATGTGGAGGTGTATGTGGATGATATGATGGTAAAAGCCGTAAAGCCCGGAGCACGTGGTGACTTAGACGAATTCTTTAAGGTAATACGGAGAAATGGAATCATGTTAAACCTCGCTAAATGCTCTTTTGGAGTTAAAGCGAGTAAATTTCTCGGATACATGGTGAACCAAAGAGGAATAGAGGTGAATCCGGAGAAGGTACAAGCGGTGTTGAACATGCAGCCCCGAGGACCTTGAAGGAGCTCTAGACGCTGAGCAGGAAGATAACGGCCACTGCCGATTCATAGCTAGATCAGCCGAGAGGAGTTATCGATTCTTTCGCATCCTCGAAAAGGGTCTAAATTCACTTGGGACGAGCGATGCTTGGAGGCCTTCGAGGATCTCAAAGCCCATTTAGCTCGGCTCCCAACACTCACAAAGCCCTTACCAGTGATAGCACTGTATTTATATTTATCTGTGGGAGAGCACTCGTTGAGTACAAGATCTTGATAAAAGAACAATGTCCTGAGCAAAAGCCGGTGTACTATGTGAGTAAGCTTATCCAGGAGGTGGAAAGTAGGTACTCCGAGATCGAAAAGGCTGCTTTGGCGGTTATGGTTACTGGCCGAGGAGATTGAGGCCTTATTTTTTATCACATAAGATTGTTGTTAGGACTAACTATCCATTGAAGCGAGTGATAGCTCGCGTTGACCTATCTGGAAGGATGGTGAAATGGGCCATCGAATTGGGTGAATACCAAGTGGAGTTTGAGCCCGAGAAAGGCCATTAAGGCCCGAGGCCTTATCGGACTTCATTCGGGGAGGCTACACGGCCGGAGGAGATTGCACTCTGGAAGCTCTATGTGGATGGATCAACAACATTGATGGGTTCGGAGGCTGGCATTGTGATACTTGATCCCCAAGGATTAGAAACCACTGGTGGCTGTCAAGTTCCGGTTCCATACCTCTAATAATGGGGCGGAGTACGAGGCACTAATCGAGAGGGACGGAGATGGCAGCAGACTTGGGAGCTCAAGGTATCATCATATTTTCGACTCTCGGTTGGTGTCCCAACAGGTGAACGAGGACTGTGACGCTAAGGACCCCAAGATGATAGCATATAAAGACCGAGTTAAGGAGGCTGGAGAGCGAGTTCTATCGGTTCGAAGTCCAACAGATTCCAAGAGAGGAGAATATGAAGGCGGATGGATTGGCAAAGCTAGCCGATTCCTCACCAATAGGAGGATCCGGCAAGATAACTTTGGTTCTTGCCGAAAGAGAAGCTACAGAGCCCATAGTGGAAGCTATTGGACGGCGCGGCAGATTGGAGAAGTGAAATCAGAAAGCTCTAACTCGGGACCTGCTATAGGGTCTCGGAGAGATAAGTAATTTAGAATCAGATTTTGTATAATTGGTGATCAATTATATAAAGCGATCTTTCACATGTCCGTATTTAAGGTGTTTGTCTAGCTGGGAAGGAAGGCATGTGTTAAAAGAAATGCATGAGAGATGTGCGGCGGATCATGCGGGAGCTCGGGCGTTGGCGAGAAGAACCCTAAGGGCTGGGTACTTTTGGCCAACTATGAATGAAGATGCCAAGGACCTAGTGAAAAGGTGCGAAAGATGCCAAAAGCATGGCCCGTTGATACACTTCCTGCTGAAGAGATGGGGCTATGTATGCCCCATGCCCTTTGCCAAATGGGGAATGGACTGGTGGGGCCCTTTCCTATAGCTCGAGGCCAACGAAAGTTCCTGATTGTGGCGGTAGATTACTTTAGCAAATGGGTCGAGGCAGCTCTCTTGGCTAAAATTGATGAGCGAATGTGATAAAATTCCTATGGAAGTTTATATCTTGCGGAGTTTGGAGTCCCACGGATCGGGTGTCGGACAATAGGACTCATTTCAATGGCGAAAAGGTCCAGGAGTGGTGTAGGGCCCTAAAGATCCACCGAAGTTCACTTGGTAGCATACCCCAAGCTAATGGCCAAGTTGAAGTTACTAACGAGGATTGTGGTCAATGGGATCAAAGCACGATTGGAGAGTGTCGGGGAGCATGGGTTGATGAGCTAGACTCGGTCTTATGGGCCTCTGAGAACCACCTCGGCAGTGCAACAGGTGAGTCTCCTTTTCGGTTAGTTTATGGAGCTAACATTGTGCTCCCTGCAGAAATAGGGATGAGTTCCCATCGAGTTGAGCACTTTAATGAGGAGGTGAACCAGAACTTGATGAAGGAGAACTGGACCAACTTGAGGAAGAAAGAGAGGTCACGAGATAAGAGCTGAAAGATATAAGACTAGAATCAAAGCGGCATACAATAAAAAAGTGGTTCCTAGAACATTCGAGAAAGGAGACTTAGTGCGAGAAGAGCCGATGCTTTGAAGCCGGTAAAGAAGCTGGAACCCAACTGGGAGGGACCTTATCGGGTCGTACAAGTATTGCCAGGGAGCATATATCCTGGAAGAGATAGATGGGACACACGTGGTACGGCCTTGGAATGTCGTCAATCAAGAGGTTCTTCATTTATGAGCACTTCTTGCTACCGGTATTCCTTTGTAGTTGATTTTATAGTTGTTTTCTATTTTGAACTATTGTACTACACCCTACTAGTACTCTTTTTTCCTCCTATGGGTTTCCCACTAGGTTTTACCATAGGAGGTTTTTAAGGAGGCTAGCTTAGGCTCTTGGGTCTATGTTGACATTGTCAATAGGGCATTTCAATTAATAAAAATTCTTTTTCAGTTTACATCGATTGTGTACTTTATAAAAAAGGAGTGGATGGCATACGAGATGATACTCAAGTGTATGATATAAACGAATATGGTGATAAGATGATTAAGTGAATCTGAAAATTCACTTAAGATTTTTAAGGTTCAAATAATTAACCTTAAAAATTTAAAGGCTCCGATAGAGCCCGGATTATGTTTAGGTGAATCGGAGAATTCACTTATACCGAGAAGGCCCTGAGAAGGCCCTAATTTCGATCAAGTGAATCGAAAATTCACTTAGGATTTTTAAGGTTCAAAGAACTAACCTTAAAAATTTAAAGGCTCGATAGAGCCGGATTTTGTTTAAGTGAATTGGAGAATTCACTTATACGGCTTCTTTTCCTTCAGCTATTCCGGGGTCGGCAGGATCTTCACTCGGGAGGATGGGGAAAGGAGGGGCACTCATAGGAAGCAGGTGGTGGCATTGACCTCGACATTTTGGAGCTTCCTAACAGCTTGCGCTAATACGGGAAGCCACCACGGCTCATCAAGGTTGCCCTCCCCATCACCGGGGAAATTAGGAGGAGTCTTCGAGTGAGAAGGGGAGCCTCACGATCATACTCTCCCTTGAAGTCGGGAGCTTGGTGCTGGGATATAGCCGTGTCAAACCCGTGGTCCACAAAAAGGGGATATACTCTGCCATATCCCCCAAATAGTTGGGGCTGCTCTTATATGCTTTCAGCCAAGAAGAGTGCAAGTCCCCCAAGAACTCCCGCCCTAAAGGGAAGTGAAAAGGGCGCTCACATAAAGCTTCTCTAACCTGTACTGCGCCCGCCTAGCCTCCTGGTTAGCGGCGGTGACTTGCGAATGCGATTTCTTGCACCTTTATTGCACCAATTGATCACGTCTGAGGTGAGTTCTTGAACCTTGAGTTTTCCCGAGTCGGGGAGGGTTTTACGTCTCCTCTTTGGGCTGCGGTGAGGGAGCTATAGGAGGTGGTGGCCAAATCTGAAAATAGGATGCCAAACTAGAAAAAGACACATGGGTTAACAATCAACTCTTACTATAAACGTATGAATAAAGCGAAAGATAAGGGTTTACCTCATCAAACGCTTCGAAGGCGCGAAGTAGTGATTGGGAGGTACCCAGGAAACATACTTGCGGCAGACGGAGAGAGGGTTCTCTTCGTCCGGATTCGACTCGAGATCAACATGGGGAATACACGAAGGGTTGGTTTTCTTCCCTTTGGAGGCGTTTTCTCGTGGCTTGATCACGAGCTGGAAGAGGGGTATCGTGTGAGTGTATCGGCTTACCTAAGGCAGCCACTGGTCCTTTTAGAAAGCGAGGAAGGGGCTGGAACCGAGCTAGCGGGAGTTGGGGGAGCATTTTACGTATTAGGGAGCTGTGGGGAGGCGAGAATCGAGTGGAACCAGAGGGCTTCGAACGCACTTTGACATCCAGCTCATTTACGCAAAAGGAAAGAAAGCGGGGTTGAGAATTAAACACTAATTATGTAGACACATATTGGTGATTATGATATCTAAAGGAACTAACGGAAGGTTACCGTCTTCGGAATTTAGAGGGGTTTCGGGAGAATCAAACCGAAATGGGATAAGAGACGGGGATTACTACTAAGATCAACAATTAAAGAGGCCTCGCCTCTCTGCATGCATGTTTAGCTTGCGAATAACTTAGTAATTGAGATTGGAGGTGGATTGAGGGTGGGGAGCCTTCATAAGGGGGTTCTTGAAGATCCACCCGTTATGAGAAAAACCCCAAGGTTCGGGAACGATAAAGAAGTACTCCTCGATCCAGTTTGGAATATTGTCGTAGGGACGGGTAAGGAAGGAGCATAAACCCGAGTTCGGGCGGTGGTGTAGAAGAAGGAGTTAAGGATCTTGCGGTTGAAATGAGTGAAAAGAGGTCCCCACTGGGTTTCCCGGCCCCTTTTACCAACATGTAAAAGGAAATCATCATTTGAAGGCCGTTGGGAGTAAACTGATTAGAGGACCACGAAGAGTTACGAAATGCGGATAAGAAAGGGAGAAGGGGAAGCGCAGACCTGCTCGGTTTTGCTCTTCCCAGAAAGTTAGGGTTCGGCCCTCCGTCGGATGGGGCCTTTCTTACGCACCGGGTATCCGGGTAGAGAAGTCGGGAAATCCATCCTCGCCGGTGGAACTCCTCTAATGTCCCTAAGGACATTTTGGAGGAGGAGGAAATTTTGTCCCGAGGATCTCGGGAGCAGAACACCATCCATGGGTTCTTGCTTAAAAAGAAATGGAGAATGGCGAGATGATGGAATAAAAGTAGGGAATAGAGAATACGATGGGGAGGAAGGCAGGTAAAGAGAGAGGAATCTTTGGAAGCACGGAAATCTTGAAGAGGTTTGGTCGAGAACAACGAAGGAGAGGAATGGAAGAGATAAACTTAGAAGTTTGAAATTCGAATAGAGGGAGAGCAGGTTATAGCACGAAAAGGGAGTATAAAAGGTGTAGCCTCTTTATTGGACGGTTAAAGGAGGTGCATTGATGGCGAGTCAAGCGTGTGACGTTTGATAAGACATTTACGCACTCAGGCGGGAAGCCGAGGAGTCTCTCGATAGAAGGAGCTGAACCGGGGCCGAGTACCTATCCATTTAAATTAATCAGCTACTCCCTTGGGCCCTATACGTCCCAAGAGAGTAGGGGAGCGATTGATATGGCATAAATATGTTATAGGCCAAGACTGCCCCAAATCGGAAGTATAAAACCGGAATATGGGTTAGGGCCCAACAAGCGCCCAAAAAGGAGCCAAGAGCTATAAACGTATGGATAAGTCTGCGAGTAAGCCCGAGAATGCGATATGGGATTAGATTAACAAGAATATCGCGAGGTAGTTAGGACAAGTACCAAGAAAAGGGGCTGACGGTTAGGATAAAGCTGCTAGTATAAGGAGTTAAGTAAGGAACAAGCCAAGACTCGGTCAAAGAGGGCCCGAAGAGAGTATCAAGAAAGATCTGGAAGGGAATATTCCGGGGAATAAGGAGTGGGGCGTGGAGGATGGACGTGAACGTGGGAGGAATACGATGAATAGTGGAGAGCTTCATCGGAGGGTGGTGATAAGCTGTCCACTTCCAAGTACTATTTATGTAGGATTCATGAAAAGAAGAAGGTACGAATTCACTTACTTACTAATCACAATTGGAGCACGTAAAAACTATCTTTAATAAGCACTTACTCGGCTAACTTACATTAGCTCCCGAGAGGTCCCTAACCGGGTATTTAGGGCCCTCCTTTTTGATTGGAGTGAATTGATGCATGTTTTTAGGGCCTATTTTAGTGTAAAAAGTGAGCTAAAGTGTTAGTTTTTGTGCTTAAATGTGAAAAGTATCACTCTTTTGCATAAAAGTATTATTTGTGAGATTTTGATGTTTTTCGTCCATTTTGCAGGTAATTCGGTGGATTTTTGCCAAACCGAGAGTACCATTAGGCTTAGAATGAAGAGACAGACATCGGGACGAAAACGAGGGTCGGGGCCGAAGCCACGTGTGAGAAAAGTGCCACTGGACTCGAGCTGCAGTCGAGGGACAAGAGCCTCGAGTCGAGGGATGTGTAGAAAGGACCAAATTCAGAAAATGGCATGAACCTCGACTCGAGACATGACCCTCGAGTCGAGGCGAGGAATTTGCGGGGACCTCGAGTCGAGGCACGACCCTCGACTCGAGGGTGGTTTTCAATTGGTTATTTAATGAGGAGAAGTAGGGAGACTCATATCATCTTTCATAGTAGCAGATTAGTAGCGGTTTTGGGGCGATTTCTCAAGCCCCAAGCCAATTCCTTCCTTAGATTAGTGTAGAAATTAGATTTAGGATTAGATTTCAATTGATTGTTGCTAGATTAGCCATAGATAGCTTTAGATCATTGTAATCCTTTCAATTCAAGCTTGTAGTTCCTTTGGAGATTGGTGTTGAAGACTCAAGCATTCCTATTTTGGTTAATTGAAGATCATTTGGTGATGTTTTTCCTCTTTTGTCTCTTTAATTTCTTAATTGTTGTGATTTGCTTTGTGTTTGATCAATTCTATCTTCTTCCCATTGGTATTGTTTGTGGTACCATGGGCTAAATCTCTCTTGTGCTTGGGTTAATTGAAATTTATGATGAATTGATTGATGATGCTATGATTGTTGATGATTGGAGATCAATTGAGTAGATTGCTTACTAATTGTGATTCTCATTTGTGCTTTATGCATAATTATCTCTTTAGATTAGTGTTTGATCACCCTAGCTATAGACGAGAGTTGCGCTAACGTGATCCGAGATTAATCGGGTGATAATTGTGTATGAATGTGTGGATTGGGTGCTTCGAATCGAGAGATTAGTTGCACTAAGGATACTCGCATTAGTTTGTTTCCTAATTGTGATTCTTAAATGTGCGTTGTGTAAAAGTGTTTCTTTAGATTAATGGTTGATCACCCTAGCAATAGGCGAGAGTTGAGCTAACGTGATTAGGTGTTGATCGAGTTTCAATTTTGCATGATTGTATGAATTGGGGATTTCTACATTGAGAGATGGGAAAGACTAAGGATACTCACATTAGGCGTTGTGATTTTAATGGAGTGATTAATTTCATGATGGTTTATGCTTTCTATCTTAGTTGATTTGCAATTTGATTCAATTGTAGCTTGTTAATTGATGATTCATTGATGGATGTTAATCCTAGCACCTCTATCGCACAATTTAGTGTTGTTGTTGTTATCGCATTCTAAGTGTTCGATCCATTGCTTACTCCTTGTTGTTTTGTATTTTGCAAGTGTTTTTGTTCCAAACCATTGTTGCAACTCTAGTCACTAATAACTTGTATTTCTAGGACCTCATGTGCATACTTTTTCCCTTGGGTTCGATATTTTTGTTGATTGGTCTTAATAACTCTTACCTATACACTCCAATCAAATGGCGCCGTTGCCGGGGAATTAGTTTTGCGCCTTAAGTGAGACTTAGGAATTGTTTGAAGTGACTATTTGTTGCCTTTGTGTTTGAGTTTGTTTTGTTATTTTTGTTTGAATTTGATACTTTGAAATCTTGTCTAGATGGAAGGATACAACTCATACTTGTGGAATCAAGAATATTATCAAGATAGTAGGGTGTATTCTCCACATTTTGAAGAATTGAGCTACAATGATTGGAGGAACTATGAAAATAATTCTCAATGGCAACAAGTTCCATCCAATTATGAAGATTGGATAAGTGAAGAAATTTCTCCCCAACTCAAGAGATGTTCCCATACTATGAGCCTTATGATCAAGCATGCAATCAAGATTGGGGATTGAATTTCAAGGGGCATCGGAAGAGGAAGCTTACTATGATGAAAGGAGGAGTTATGAGAATGATTATCCAATGCCACAAGCTTCTCCTCAAATTGAAGAATGGGGACTCTATGATATGAGAGCTATATTGCAAGAAATGCTTGGATTTGTGTTGGAAAAATTTGAGGAAGATGATGCTAGATGTGATCAAATGCTTCCCTTGTATGAAGAAATGTATGAGATCAAAGAAAAGGTAAATTCATGGATAGAGGGGAACATGGAGATCACCGGAGTGCATTTCACGTTTATTAAGTGTCAACTCAAAGATTTCCTACGCCAAGTAAAGAACTTGAATATCATGGAAAGTCAAGAAGAAGAAGGGGAGGAAGAAAATGAAAGAAGAAATGTAGTAGAGGGTCCAAGCAATGAGGATGAAAGGAAGAAATCTCTTGTCAAAAGTGAGGAAGAGGAGTGTCCATTGATGGACATGAGCTATAATGAGGAAGAAAATCTAAGAGCATCAAATGAAGCTTTGAAGATCGAAATGAGCATTTTTATACCCTCTAACTCTTCAAATTTTGATTTAATTGATAATGATGCTTCTCATGATTTAATTTTGCCTCTTGTGAATTTTGACTATAGGGAAGAATTGAAAAAACGCTTGGGCATCCTTGAAAGGAAAGAAGAATCGAGAAGGATGGCAAGAGAAAAAGGGGAACAACCATGGACACTTTGCATATCTATCGGTGGTTGTCCTATCTTTTCGGTGAGCCTCCTAGATTATGAAGCTCAAAGATCTAGATACAATGGGAAGGAGGATCGCTACCCTTAGCCATTCCGATGAAGGATGTTGGATGTGAAGAATAAGTCCGGCATAGGACAATAAAAATAGCGCTTGATGGGAGGCAACCCATTCTTTTTATTTTTCTTTCTTGTGTTTTGGTAGATTAGTGTTGTTGTTTTTTTAGGAGATTTGGCTTGCTACTTAATTGCTCATGCTTTAGAAATAATGCTCTTTGCTTTAGAGATACATTTGGGATATTGAGCTTATTGTTGATATCATTATGAGTTGCATATATTTGGAGCCAAACTTGAATGCATGACTTCATTCAAGTTTGGGGGTGTGTGTCATTTAGGGTAGAAATGCATCTCTTAGTGATGATTATTTTGATGAATTGTTTTGCCCGTGTGTAGGTATACTCACAACGAGGATTGGAAAGGATCGAATTTGCAAAGGAATCGAGGAATCGAGAAGGAAAGGAGAGCTTAAAAGTTGGTGAAAATGAGCAAAAGGAAGAGAACCCGGTCTCCTCGATCGAATGAGCGACCGGGCTTAAATCGAGGACCAACACGGTAATTTCTTGTATATTTGGGTTCGTTAGGGGTATAAAGGTCATTTTTAGGAGTTTCGGGGTCGGGTCGGGCCGGGAATCGTCAAAAATTCCACTGGACTCGACCCAGTCGAGCTTGCATGGTCCCCGGGTCGAGGATTTGTACTTAGGCAAAATTTCATAATTTGACATATTCCTCGAGTCGAGGGTGCCACCTCGAGTCGAGGAGCTAGATTTTGTATTTCCCTCGAGTCGTGCGTGAGACCTCGAGTCGAGGCGGTCGAAATTTTGAATCCCTCGAGTCGAGGCCTGACCCTCGACTCGAGGCGCGGGTTTTTTAAATACGCGAGACGATTGCAGCGAGAATCCCGAGTCGAGGGTTAGCGATGCCGTTTCCAGCCCCGTTCCCACCTCTTTCCGACGGTTGTGAGTCATTTCCACCGTAAAATTACCATCCTTTCCTCATTTTATCATTTACATTGCATAAAGATAGGATCTTGAGGGTTTTGGAATCAAATTTGGGGATTTTTGGTTGAAATAGAGTGGGTGTTTTCCAAATCCGTTTTTGGCCAAATTTTCAAACAAGGTACGTAAATTCTACTCTTCTTGGCTTCAATTTCGTTGTTATATTGTGATATTTGCATGGGTGTTATGATTTGTGATAAAATTCTTGAATTTGGAACATTTCATTTGGGCATTTTGATAGACACTTGAGATGCATGATTATTGTGGATGATTTGGAGCCTCGTATGAGTATATTTGGATTGTTTGATGAGACTAGGAGCATGTTTAGGATTGAAATTGATAGTGTGCTCGTTTATTTGTGAATTTGGATTAGAATTGTGAATTATGGCATTTGTAGGAATTCCTAGTATAATTGTTTGGATCAATTGGTTGAGTTGAGTTATTCTTAGGATAGAAGTGTATGAATTGTTGATGCATAATTGTTTAAATACTTGCTAATTGGCCTATGATTATTTTTTTTTTTTTTTGGGATTTTCTTGAGCTTAATTGCATGATTATTTGTTGAGCCACTTGTGAATTAATTGTGGGGCCATTCTAGTAAGTATACATGTTTGAGGATTATTTTGAGCACTTCTATTGGATGTATGTGTTTAGTTGACTCATTGACCATTGTTGAGGCTTTGTTGCTAGTTACTAGGGATTTTGTTCATTTGAGATAATTATTGATCGTTGACTCGTTCATGGTATGCTTGATATTTTTGAGCTCGTATTGTATTTGTTGGTATTGATTTTTGCTCTTGGGAATGTTTTGCAGGAACAATGTCTAGAGGGGCCGATGCACATAACCTCTCCGAGGCGGAGATTCGCGAGAAAGAAGCTGCCATCCGACGTGCACACAGGACACCCGCCGAGCTTGGAATTCAGTGGGATGATCACCGGTGGAGGACACATATTGAGTTATATTCCGAGCTCTATAACCGGGTGGTCAAGGCGAGATTAGTTGACCACGAGTGCATGATATCGATGGGGATCGAGGAGGATATTCCTCGCTTATTTGAGCAAGTTGGGATGGGGGTTTCTTGATGAAGAGGCCTCGGACGTATATCGGACTCACTCTCGAGTTCCTATGCACGGTGAGAGTTGATAAGGTCGGGAGGGCCAAATTCCCGAGGAGTATTACATTTGAGCTCATGGGGCACGAGTATTCGTTGACTGCGGGCGAGGTCAACGAGATTATTGGAGCACCTACGGACCCAGACCGATCACTGTTGAACATCGGGGAAGGAGTATAATGCTAAGCAATTTTGGAGGAGGATTTCAGATTCTGGGCTCCTAGCAGCCCGATTTTGTTCCGGGAAGTCTAAGAGCACACATATCCGAACCCGGTCATTCGATATCTTGAGAAGATTCTCTCGGGTACCATATTCGCGAGATCGAGAGGGAGGAGCCGTGGTATCCGAGGAGCTATACGTTATTTGGTGCTTTCTCCATGGAGTCGATTTAATGCGGCTGCCTATCTTTGCTACTTATTTGAGAGAGCCACTAGCACGAAGTTCAAGAAGATTAATTTCGGTGGCATGATTACATTGATCGCTAAGCATCTTGGGATCCCGAAGCATAACCTCGCAGCAAGGAGGGCCCTGACCTTACTCTTGATACCATGCGGCGCATGAGGACGCTAGACCGCATCGGTAGGACGTGGTGCCTACAGAAGATCATGGTGGCCGATTCCCTCTCCCTAATAAGAGGTTGACGGCAGCTTTCGGATCTCGAGGCATTTGTGACTATCAACTTGCGTATGTGGTCACGAGCGTCATCCGAGGCGATAGACGCCTACACTAGAGAGCATGGGGATGTGCTTAGAGAGGTTGATGATGACGATGGGGGTCGGCTGTCGGGTTACGATGATGATCGGGGTGACGGAGCTGCGAGAGGGAGCGAGAGGTAGAGATCGGAGATTATGATTCGAGGACGAGGATGATGAGGAGCGGAGCAAGAGGAGCCGCCAAGTCTGATGGACGAGGATTACCAGCCGAGAGATTAACATGTACCGGCAGGCGAGATGAGGAGTAGAGAGTACGAGGCGGGAGTTCATCTCGAGGCCGTGGGTTTTGACCGAGGAGATATGGGCGAGATACTGAGGATGCATATAGAGAGTCCGACCCGGCAGGATGAGATGTACCGGATGCTTGAGGAGTCCCGAGATTTAATGAAGAGACTCGGAGGATGCAGGAGGAGTCTCGAAGACTCGGCATGACATGTATGCACTCCTTCACAGATGAGCTCGTGGAACTTCGGGCAGGACACTATCCTCCTCCACCGCCGCCGTCTCGATTACTAGGGTTATCCCCTATTCCTCATTCCCTCTTCTTGTTGTTCTTTAGATTCTGATATTCTTGTTTTCCTTTGTACTTTTGATGATGATTATACTCTTGACTTGTGATGATTTGATGATTGATGTTTTGGATGGATGATTTAATTGATGCTATGATTTCCTTGATATATTTTTGAGCTTATTGTCTATTGGTGATTGTGACTTGATGATCCTTTGGATTTCTTTATTCCATGATTCCATGTTCTTTATCTTGAGCTTAATTGTGGATTAATTGACATATTTTTAGTATCATTCATGTGGTAGTGAGTATGCTTGAGATTATGTACATGAGCATTTGAGTTTAATTTGCAAGACTAGTTGGATTTTGATATGATCACTAGTTGATTTGTGTCTTGAAGCTAGCTTGCTTGATTAATTATGTGAAGATGAATGTGATTGAAGATGCTTGATTCATTGCTCAATTTAAGCCCGTGAGCTTTTGTGCCTTAATAATCGTACATCTTATATGGTTGATTTGATTCCTTTGGGAGTGCATCATTCATAGATTTGTATGCTAGAACTTGCCACTAGACTTGTTGATATTGATCTTTGTATGATGTCTTGAAAATGATAAGAGGCCATGTTTGATATGTTAAGTCACTTTGCCAAAATATTTTCCCTACCAAATACATTTGATTTCCTTAGTGAGCCATGTTGAGCCTATTATCCATATTCTTTGGCAAGCCAAGTGAAATTGAAACCATTTAGCCTATTTTTATGAGCCTTTCTTGTCCTATATTTAGTTGAGCTTGAATGTTGGCTAATAATGGTGATTTGATTGCTAAGTGTGGGAAGATGATGAGCTAAGTGATGAATATTGAAAGAAAAGAAAGGTTGTGAAAGATTGAATTGTGAAAAATGTGACAATGAAAAGAAAGAAAAATTCAATTTGTGAGCTTAAAAAGAGAAAGCTCAAGTGAATGGTGGATTGATCCTTAAAGTTCTAAAGGAAGAGTGTTGCTTGATGAAAAGTGAAGAGATGTGCATTGTATGGATTAGTTTTCATTCAAGTCTCTACTACTTAGTCACTTTATCTAAAAACATCTCACCTTTCCAAAGAGCCTACATTACAACCTAGAAGAAAGACCTCTTTGATTCTTGATTGATCGTAATTAATTTTTATTGAGACTAAGTCTTGTGGCAAGCATATGGTGTATTTGTTCATGCAATTGATGATGGAGAGCTTTAAACCTTGATACACTTGAGTGAAGAGTGAAACACTCCATGGAAGGAGCAATGTGTTGAGTATTTGATTGAGCATTTGTTTGAGCATGATTTGTCTTGATTGCTAGTGCATAGTTGCATCGATACTTGAGATCATTGATGAGTTCGATTGTCTTATTTTTCGCCTATGGTGCCATGTGACATAATTGCAATCAATTCACTCATTTGTTCTTAGTTTCTACGTTGCTCGAGGACGAGCAACAATTCAAGTTTGGGGGTATGATTGGAGTGAATTGATGCATGTTTTTAGGGCCTATTTTAGTGCAAAAGTGAGCTAAAGTGTTAGTTTTTGTGCTTAAATGTGAAAAGTATCACTCTTTTGCCTAAAAGTATTATTTGTGAGATTTTGATGTTTTTCGTCCATTTTGCAGGTAATTCGGTGGATTTTTGCCAAACCGAGAGTACCATTAGGCTTAGAATGAAGAGACGGACATCCGGGACGAACAGGGGTCGGGGCCGAAGCCACGTGTGAGAAAAGTGCCACTGGACTCGAGCTGCAGTCGAGGACAAGAGCCTCGAGTCGAGGGATGTGTAGAAAGGACCAAATTCAGAAAATGGCATGAGCCTCGACTCGAGACATGACCCTCGAGTCGAGGGCGAGGAATTTTGCAGGGACCTCGAGTCGAGGCACGACCCTCGACTCGAGGGTGGTTTTCCGTAAATTCGTTATTTAATGAGGAGAAGCAGGGAGACTCATATCATCTTTCATAATGCTTGATTAGTAGCGGTTTTGGGGCGATTTCTCAAGCCCCAAGCCAATTCCTTCCTTAGATTAGTGTAGAAGTTAGATTTAGGATTAGATTTCAATTGATTGTTGCTAGATTAGCCATAGATTAGCTTTAGATCATTGTAATCCTTTCAATTCAAGCTTGTAGTTCCTTTGGAGATTGGTGTTGAAGACTCAAGCATTCCTATTTTGGTTAATTGAAGATCATTTGGTGATGTTTTTCCTCTTTTGTCTCTTTAATTTCTTAATTGTTGTGATTTGCTTTGTGTTTGATCAATTCTATCTTCTTCCCATTGGTATTGTTTGTGGTACCATGGGCTAAATCTCTCTTGTGCTTGGGTTAATTGAAATTTATGATGAATTGATTGATGATGCTATGATTGTTGATGATTGGAGATCAATTGAGTAGATTGCTTACTAATTGTGATTCTCATTTGTGCTTTATGCATAATTATCTCTTTAGATTAGTGTTTGATCACCCTAGCTATAGACGAGAGTTGCGCTAACGTGATCCGAGATTAATCGGGTGATAATTGTGTATGAATGTGTGGATTGGGTGCTTTAATCGAGAGATTAGTTGCACTAAGGATACTCACATTAGTTTGTTTCCTAATTGTGATTCTTAAATGTGCGTTGTGTAAAAGTGTTTCTTTAGATTAATGGTTGATCACCCTAGCAATAGGCGAGAGTTGAGCTAACGTGATTAGGTGTTGATCGAGTTTCAATTTTGCATGATTGTATGAATTGGGGATTTCTACATTGAGAGATGGGAAAGACTAAGGATACTCACATTAGGCATTGTGATTTTAATGGAGTGATTAATTTCATGATGGTTTATGCTTTCTATCTTAGTTGATTTGCAATTTGATTCAATTGTAGCTTGTTAATTGATGATTCATTGATGGATGTTAATCCTAGCACCTCTATCGCACAATTTAGTGTTGTTGTTGTTATCGCATTCTAAGTGTTCGATCCATTGCTTACTCCTTGTTGTTTTGTATTTTGCAAGTGTTTTTGTTCCAAACCATTGTTGCAACTCTAGTCACTAATAACTTGTATTTCTAGGACCTCATGTGCATACTTTTTCCCTTGGGTTCGATATTTTTGTTGATTGGTCTTAATAACTCTTACCCTATACACTCCAATCACTTTTACACGCTTTCCAATCAATCTGACTTGAGCGTCGGAGTCCCTACGCCGGGACCCCTCAAATTGCAGGTATTCAAGCTCGTGTTCGTGTTCAAATTGTATTGTTTTGGCGCGTGTTCGAAGGGTGATCGCACGAATCTCAGATACGGGGTTCGATTCTTGTTAGCGTGACTTTGTCTTACGCATCACATGTGATATGTGATACGTATGAAGAAGGGTTGAACGTATTTCTCGTTTTTCTCCTTTGGGAAAAATATGGGAGAGAGAGAGAGGGAGAGATTTTCAGAGATTAATTCCAATAATCTTCTCTTTTGAAAAATACGCATGTATTTTTCTAAAATAGGGAATGGAAGTTATTTCACTAACTTTCATCATCTATATCCACTTTCATGTGTGGATTATTTAAATAAATAATATTTAATTATTAATTTACTTTCATATCCCACTCACACATGAAGTTTGAGTCTTATACTCCTATACTTCACTTATTTATACAATCACATAATATATTTTTCAATACAATCAAATAAATCGTGTGACCCTCAAGAATATGAGTTTTGTGCTATACACTTGTTATGGATATATAGCAACTTCACCATTTTCACATGAAGAATTCAAAACTCGTTATACCCAGAAACTCTTACAATTAACACAAGTTGACATATCTCTTTCAATCCCTTGAATATATTATAGCATATTCAACTTTTCATCAAATCTATGTATTCATAATCAAGTTCTCAACTCGATTGACCGGTCAATGAATTACAATAGATTGTGTTAGTAATGATATTCTTCCTTTTACACAAAATATCTACAAACTCCCACTATAGCTGCTTTCCTAGACATATACCGCATTGCCGAATTATCTTAGCTATTGGTAACATGCTAAAGTAGCAACACTAAAGTGGAGACTTAAAAATATAGCGAGAAAGTCTTAAGGGTACTCTAAGAGGTTCATTTAAACCTCAAGGCCTCATACAATGAGATAATAGGGATATCTTTCTCATTTTCTTATGGTTAACTTAGCACATGGGGTATGAAACACATGTTACGATGTCTTGAACTTCTGAATGGAAGCGTGTGTCTTTTGAGTCATTCTCTCTCTCATCCAACATCGTATAAATCACCAGTTCAAGTGCATCACTGGACACTTAACTTAGATTTTCTCCCACTATTGTCTAGGGAATCCATTGATTCAGCTTATGGACAAGTCAAATAGATTTGTGGCAAAATCTATTGCGATTATTTCCAAATAATCTCATCTCTACACATACTCGATGTCGAGGTGAATGCTCGTATGAGAGAGCCAATCTATACTTGTCGACACACTATTATGCGAAGCATCACATAAATTATAATACATAAGTCTCTTGCAACATTAACATATACTCTCATCACATTTTCAAATCCATACAAACCCCGAAACTTAGATGTCCAAAAACATCTATTAGAACAAGTTTGGCGATAGGATTTGCTAACATCAAACGAGTAAAATATCTTTTAAGAATCACTTTTTCCTTCTTTGCAATATCTTTACAAAGAACTTTAGAGTATTTAGTTTTCTTGATACTTGGAATATCCGATGTAAGCATTAGTTGCTTTGACTATCACCGAATAGTAGTAACTCCTACTAAAGTGTTTTATTCCACAATGAATTGTAGTAAAACATTTCTCACTGGAGTATTTGATTCTATAATTGTTAGGATGTATACTATAAGCCTAGCTTTTGTATGAACATCTTTTTGAGTATGAACATCCTTTTAATATGAGATTCATTATGATCAAAATACTTATTGTTTATGATTGTTATATATATCATTATTTTGTCCAGATTAATCTATCTGTAGATAACATGGTGTGTGGTGTCACATGAGAAGATCATGCTATCAGTTCCTTATAGATTATAAATAATAGCTCACAACCAAGATGGATTTGGACAAACCATTGGAGCGGTTGTAGTGTAATTTGGTATTAGTCTATCTTGACTATAAAGTTACACTAGTACATTTTGTATGTATTGAGCGGGAGCATATGAGGTTGTTCAATTTGTAGGACTATATAAAAGAACAAGACCTCTGTTGTTATGGATGTACGTCTTCTTAATCCCTATATAATAATGGGCACGTGTACTCGGTGTATGTTTCTTTGATGTGCCAATGGGTGAGATTTATTAAATCAATAGGCTCGGTGAATTGGGAGATAGCATTGTTTGTATAGTGTCTTTGTTGATTATAGAAGGAATCTGTGTCCTAATTATTTAGGATGATGATGTCCCCTTGAGGAGCTCATAAAGATTATTATGTAAACCTGCAGGTGGATTTAATCCGACATAATAATAAAGATGAGTGGTACTACTCTTGGAATTAGATATAATTAATTAAGTTGTCGATAATTTAATTAATTTATGGACATTCGATATCTTAAACACGGGAAATAAACGTACACATAATAAAAAGGAGCCCATATTATAATATGGGATTAGGATGGTTATTCAATTATAACTCTTTAGTGGTGAGTTATAATTGATGGGCTTAAGTAAAGTGTTCGAGACCGAACACGGGATATTTAGGCCCATCGGGAGGCCCAACCCTAATTCCTCCTTAGGGTCCTGTTGTAGCCTATAAATAAACCCTAACATCGAGCCTCCGAGTGTGTGAAAAAAATGTGAGATCGAGAGAGGCGGATTCTGATTCCTTGGAGGATAGTCAACCACTCGGCGTCGAGGGAAAGGGATAGGAATACGGCGAGAAGACCGTGAGGTTCGTGGCTCATCCTTCGATCGCAGATTCCGAGCTTAGAACTGGTTCGTCTTCACCTATTACGGTGAATAAAGGTACAATTCTATCCGCTGCGTTTATGTGATTGCGATCCCGAATCGATAATTTCATAGAGTCGGCGATCGGTGGTTCCAACAATAATGAATCGCTACAACACTCACTGGAGTGTTTGATTCCACAATGAATCACTACAACTCGACTGGAGTGTTTGATTCCAAAATGAATTGCTCCAACTTCATTTAAAGTGCTTACTATTTCCAAAAGTTTCAAGAAATCTCTTAACCAAACTACTTCTTAGACTACGGATGCACATGTCACAAGGTTGACTTCTATAGTGGACGATGCTATACGAGGCTGTCTCATACTATATCATTAGATTCCCTTAATATTCAAGCAAGATGACATAACTAGAATTTAATTTACACTCTTTAATATTCAAACAAGATGCTCATACCCTCTTTAATAAAAAAATTTCTTATCGATCAAAAAAAAAAATCACAATTCTAGATTGTGTACGTATAATTATAATTTTAGATTATCTCCTTAAGATAACAATCAGTAGTACCACTCGAGATATCTCAAAATCTCAAACACTTTCTTTTAGTGTCTTTTCTCCATTAATTGATATCTCATTAACCAAAACTAATAGCTTAACTATTGTCTCAATGCGTGAATAACTTAGCATGCATTGGACTTCCAATTGCATTTGTATATGATATTATCGACATTCCATCCTTGAATTTTTTCACAACATGAGTATCAATAGGTTTTCATACACCTATTCTCAATTGTTTAAGAAGTCTCTTTGTGTAAGCCTCTTAAGACAACCCCAAGTAACTTCTTCGAACAATCTTTATGAATCTTTCCATAAAAAAACATATTCACCGTTGTTATTCCATTTAATAATATAATAACAAAAGCAGTATTAGAATTACAAAAGCTGTCTTAGACCATTTAACTAAGCATAATGATCTTTGTCTTTCACAACAAAGTTATATGAGATAATCATTAAATGAAATCTCAAGTTACACTATCTTGAGGATTATTTAAGTTCACAAATCGACTTTTCAATTTACAAACATTATCCTCTTAGAAGATTGAATCAAACATGTTACATGTGGATTTTTCTTCCAATTCCCATTGGAAAAACTAGTTTTCAACGTCCAATTTGAAGTAATTCTAAATTTAAACTTAATATATTAGCTAGAATCGGTTGAGGTAAAAATTACAACAGGATGTAAAAGTTAATACACTCCTTTTAGAGTATAAGTTTTTCATCATGTGAACTTTATTACCTCACCATAGAATCATCAATCTCAATTTAATTTTTTGAGAATTTATTAAATCTGAATTACTTAATGTCTTGATGAAAAGTCTACAAGTTTCCAAACTTGGTTTGACCTCAACGACTCAAGTTTGTCTTACATTGCTTTCTTTCATTGGTCTTTTGTGGCCTGAGATAGAACCTCTCGAATGTTTATAGGTTCTTCCTCTTTCACTAAAGACTTATCATATTTTTACGGATATCATAATGCCACTCAAGTATATATTTTCTAGACAATTACTCTCATCAAGATCCATCTGATCTTTAATGGGTAAAAATCTATAAAAAAATTATTTTATCGAGTAAATCACTCCCACTTGGATCTGATAGAGAGTGATTATTCCAATCCTAAAAAAATGATTTAGATTTTATGTGATTCTATCTCAAGCTCACTTCAACCCATTTGATCAACGATCAACACGTATCCCTTAGATTTAATAATGTACCTAATGAAGGTACAACTAATCACTTGACCCAACTTTTCATACTAACTTGTAGAATCATGTATACGAGTTGTTGATCCTTAATTCTAAGGATACTAAACTCAGGTATCTCACCTAACTTGAGATCAAAATGGAATTGAAGCAATTAAATTACTAAAAACAAACACATACAACTAATAACAACTCATCTCCCCTAAGAGAGATGGTTAAATTAGCTTGTGTCTGCATGGATCTCATCATATCCAACCAAACGTTCAAAACTCTAGTCGGCTCCACCATTTTTCAACGGTGTGTAAAGTTTTTAATAATCGTTGGATTATGTCTTTTCATCACATAGTTCATTGAACTGTTTAGACAAAAATTCACTACTTTAAAGGTTCCTATAACCTTCAAAGTTGTGTCTTTTTATTCACAAAACCTTTTAGGTAATGTCTAAAACAATCCAATGTCTTGGACTTGCGTGAAATAAAAGCAGACATCTCTAAAACATGAAAAATCAACAAAGAGGGTAATGAAAAAGAATAAGATTCATCCATGTTATTCGACATTCATAGAATCACATTTATCAAAATAAAATAATTGTAATGAAAAACAACTATAATAGTTTTATTAAATGGTTTTTAAGTCACTTATGAGCAAGATAACATTCCCTTATGATAACTCGACTTTTTAAAATTGAACCTCAAAGTTACGCTTTCACAAGTCGATTCATCTAATCTTGTATAACGTGACTCGGACTAGCATGCCATATGTCATTATTTACATAAGCATTACTAGAGGAACATACTTCTAAAAATATGAACTAACTTCATAAAAGTTGTTCCTTCGCAATCCAAAACCATATAAAATATTTAAAGGAAGTCAAATACCATAATACATATTGTAAATACTAATTTCAACCAGGTCTCACGAAAATAGTAAATCATGTCTCAATCGTAGAAAAATATTTATAGAAGTGAGATCCTAAGTGATCTCTAGAGCAATCGGGAGACTATGCGGTATGAAACATTGATCATTGTCAATCTCAAGTTTACAAGTCTCTAGACCTCAACTCGAGCTTAAACCCCACATAATTGCATCTCGTCTCAATGTCCATCCGTCTTTAGTCAACGATCTTGTCATTTATGAGTCTCTAATCCATTGGGATAAGACTCAACTAAGAATACATTACTAAAGATAATTATACTCAAAATAAAAATGGAATGAACAATCTAGTCCTTCTTGGACTTAGGACATTCGTGAGTAAAATGACCACTCTTGTTACATCTGAAGTATGTCACTCACTCTTATCCATTTTTAGTCTAGCATTAGGATTGACACCAAGATTCATCGGTACATCCAGTTCGAGGCCGCTTACCTTTATCACTTTCCTTCCACCGTTTACATTTTAAGCTTGAAGCTTGTATTGAATTTGATTCAACAATGAGAACACTTTATGAAGACTTGGCTGCTCCAAATCCGTCATTTTTTAACTCAGCGTCATGAACTATATGAGTGAAAGTCAAAATACTTTCATCAAGAGTCGTATCGATCCTCAAGTGTTCCCACTTGTCGAGAAAGTGACTGGATTTGGTTCCAAATTTGATGTTCCTCGAGAATGTAAAGTGTTACTATACTTTTCTTTCAGATATTCCCAGATATCATGGGTAGTAAGGCGATGTGCACACTCACGAGATCATGTTATCGATGGTGAACTCATCAATATATCACGTGCTATGACAATTTTTATTTTCCAAATCTCATGATTCTTTTAAATACGAGTTTCCATCATAATTCCAGGATCTTCCATAACATGGTTTGATAATATCTAATACATCATGTCGTGTGTCATAATTATCGCTATTGAAGTTTTTCTATTATGTTCAACTCAGCGATTATTGCTTTTGAGACCATTATCTGGTTTTAATAGAAGTGTTTCAAAAAATAATATTCATTTATGTATCAACATGTTCTATGATGAGCTAATTGACATCTATATAATTCGATACAAAAATCAATATCGAAAAATGACTCAAATTCATTAATCATCAATCTCGTTAAGTATCCTCATTAAATAGACTCAGTTCCCAAAAACATGAACAAAATTTAGTTCTAGCATTCATAATCTACTAAATTGCTAAAACTCCTACTCAATAACATGAAATTGCATGCTTAAAACATTCTATCAATATTAACACAATAAAGCATAATCATGTCATAAAAACAACCAAAATAGTTACGGTAATTTCGAAGTCTATTTCAAGTCTTAAATACCAACTAATAGGGTCATTCAAAAAACAATCTTGTTTCAAAGAACACTCTTAGGTAAACTCCTTAAAATTTTTGGATAATCTATGATGTAATATATGTGCTCTAGGAGTACTTCATTAGTACTCATTATGTGAAATTATGACAAAAGAATCTACATGGCGATTCATCCAAACGTTACTTTGACTTCTCAAGTTAAAACCGTCGGATCGTCGAATCATTCTCTTATGTAAACATGTTGCTTGTTCAACTTGTCTACTGTATCCAATACCCAATTATCAATCGTTTCTATCATAGTATCACAATTTTTATAAGATTCCAATTCCAATTTAAAAAAATTATTTAAAAAACCCAAAAACTACTTAAAGTTTTCTTGGAAGTGTCTCAGCTCGAGTCTTGATTGAAGTATTTAATCGTGCAAGTATTGTTACAACCCAATCAAGTTATCGAACCCATGAGATATGATATGCAACGAGGCCCTAGGACGCAAGTTGTCTATGACTATTGAAGCAAGCTTGAGTTTATCTAAACAATCTACTAAAACATGAGAACGAAATACCAAACAATTAAGCTATGAATGAAGCTAAGAACAAGTAACAAGCTACAATAACTTCAAAGAAGTGCAAATGGGGAATGGGTGCTAGGGATAATCCCCACTAAGGAATCAATGATCACCACTATAATTGTCTCAAATTGCCATTCAATCAAGATAGAAAGTAATTAACATCATGCAACAATCTCTCCATTAATCACACAATGCCTAATTGTGAACATTCTCAATGCAACGAATCTCTCAATTACAAAGCATCTAATTCATACAATCATACACAGTTATCACCCGATTAATCCCTAATCATGTTAGCTCAACTCTCGTTTGTTGCTAGGATGATCAAACACTAATCCAAAAAGAGATAAACATGTATGAAGCACAATAAATATCAACAATTAGGGCACACCGATCAAAAAAAAAAAATTAGGGCACTATCTCTCTCAATTAAACAACAATCATCCACAACTATAGCTAGAGCAATCAAATCATTCTTAATTTCAATTATCCCAAGCACAAAGGAATTAACACATGATGCAACAAGAAAATCCCATGAGTAAGCAAACAAATAGCATGATCAACATAGCAATTAAGAAATTGAAATAGAGAGATAGTAAGAATATCACCAAATTTGCCAATGAAATAAGAATTGAATGCTTGAATCTTCACAACTTGAACTCTTTTTCAATTGAATTACAACCTTCAAATCACTAATCTAGTGGATAAAACTCTAATCTAATCAACAATTAACGAAAATCTAACTATAAACTTGAATCTAAGTAGCTAGGAAGTAGAAATTGGTTAAGAACTCTAAAAATCGCCACAGAAACGAATGGTAAGCTGCTCCTAACTATCCAATGCTCTGCTTTTCGTCAAATGGTGTTCAAAGGGTGAGATTTACGAAAAACGGACGCCTCGCGTCGAGCTCTAAGGCCTCGACTCGAGCCCTAGCTTGAAAACACGACTTATGCTCAAAATTACACATGCCTCGACTTGAGGTAATGTTGCTCGAGTCGAGCTTGCCGTAAATTTCGCGCTTCTTCAAATTTCGTCCATGGCTCAAGTCGAGCTCCCGTGGCTCGACCTTAGGTCGAGTCCACGGATTTTTCGCTCCCAACATTTGCTTCCGACCCCCATTTTCATCCCACGTATTTGTCTCTTCGTCATATGAATCCCGATACTCTCGGTTCGGTCTAATTCCTCCGAAAATCCACGAGAATGAGGCAAAACACCTCGAAAATCCATTAGTTTTCACATAGTAATACCTTTCATGCACAAGAGTGATACTCAATACCTTAAAGCACAAATACTAACACTTTTCATCACTTTTTGCAAAGAATTACCTAAAAAATCATGCAATCATTCACTCTCATCAAGTCTAAACTCTTATTAAGTCTCGAAGTATATAATTAGAATTAACTTATGAAATATTAAAAGATCTATACATTTTCATCATAGAACTTCAATGTTCCAAAACAAGTCGTGTTATAATTTTTCATCATGTAATTCTTAAAATGCATAACACCAACTTCATTGATCGAATTTCAAGAACCATAATTGTTCGTCTACTCTTGAGTCATACCCATAAAATGAGCAACCATTAAACATATCAATGCTTAAAACTTTTTAACACATGAATTTTAAGTTCACTATTACATCAAGCATAATTATTGTCAAGTGTAATACGCTAATTCACAAGTGAAATAAGTTAAACTACGATTCTCATCTTAATGGATAAATAAGTACTCAAACTTTAATAGTTCAAATACCTCATATTTATGCATATTAAAAATCTACACTGAAAAATATTAATATAGGAATTTACGACACCAAAATTGGAGTTAAAATGAGCTCAAAAGAGTTGAAACAAGTTTGCACGAGCGCGTAAACGCGAAAGTAACACCAAAACGGCCAGAAACCACCTGAACAAGCCGGAAACAGCCGCATGTGCCCAAACGCGCCACTAGAGGCCTCACACGCGCCTTCACGTGCAGACCGGATGACCACACACGCTTTCATGCGCCCTCACGCGACACCGCGGATGTGAGCGCGTGAGGTGCACTGCCGCCGGTCTCTGTGCGTGAGGTCATTAGGTATTATAATGGTCAATGTAGACATTTAACATAACACTATTTTTGTAAAAAAATATATATATATATATATATATATATTGGAGTGTGTATAATAAAATCGGGAATTTGTTTAGCCGTAGTCGTAAAGTAAGTGTATTTTTATAATAATATTAAAATAAATGATAATATCATTTAGTTGAAAAATAATTCCAACATTACTTTTTATCTCAAAATATCATTATTGGACAAAATAAGACAATGTCACACAAATTAATTCCTATAATAATTTCATTTAGTTGTGTCATTGAGTCTTGATCTATACATCACCAAGTGTGATGAGACCGTTTCAAATGACGTGTTCCGTGCAACAATAAAAATATTATTTTTGTTTATAAAAATTTCAAAGAAAAACCACTTTTACAGTTAAAGTATTAATTTTTAGTTGAAAAGTAATATTTTTTTGTCGACCGCACGAAACGCATCCTATGAAACGATCTCATACGATTTCTTGTGTTTATATATTAGCAACATCATTCTAATGGAGGTGTAAAATATTCGTCAAACAAAAAGAAAAAGAAAAGGAAAATGGTGTGAATTCTTCTTTAATCTGAAAATGAAAACTGCTTTTGCGATCACCTTCTTCCTTGTTTTCCAGTTGGTCTTGATCTCCAAAATATAGCATTTGGGTCCGGGCAAATTTGGTACGGGATTTTTGAGAGGGGACTTGAGGTAAGCTGCAATATCATTCAATAGTTGAATAAATTATATATTCTAATCATTATTATCACAAGAGCAACTCTCCTAAAAAATATTTTAGGTATAATTACAGTATATTAAAAAAATATATCGCTACATGGGTCAACCAGGTTTAACAAATTTTCCAACAAAAATTGAATTAATAAAAATAGAAGAACTCGATTGAAATACTATAATTTTTTTATTGGGTAAAGAGTGACACGAACCCATGATCTTTAGGCCCATAGAAAGCGGAGTTCTAACCACTTGAACTATACTAACATGAATATGTTATTACAAGAACAAATATATATATCACTAGTCTTTACACAAGCAAATATTTATCTTAATACTAACTATAAAGAAATATATGTATTTTGTAAGATAAATATTTGTTTCTTAATTTGTTCTTCATCTGTTTAAATCTTCTTTTTTTTTTAGAGTTTGTATTGGTTTTGTCCATATAATAACACATTTTTCTCCATGTATTCAAATAATAACACACTTTTTAATTTCATACATTTGTTACTATAATGACTAATATTTATTTATGTAAGAACAAATATATATTAATGGTTCTTACTTTAACATAATCTAGGAAGCGAGCTTTATGTTTTTATATTTGTGCAGTTTTTTTAAAAGATTTGTTTGACCCAATTACGATCTACAAATTTTTATATTTGACCTATATTTCATGAATCCTTAATTTGAGAAATATTTTATATAAGTATTTTTCTTTTTAAAATATATATTTTGGTCCAAGTCATGTAATATGTCAATTATTAGTTTGAAGCCTGAAATATTAAATTTTTCAATTTGGATTCTGAAAAAATAATTATTTATTTGGAGCCTGAAAAATTAAACTTTTCAATTTAGATTCTAAAAAAAATTAACTATCATTACAAGACATCTTTTATTAAAGGATTTTATCAGTCTAAACCCCGAAAGGTAGGTCATTATCAATCCGAAACTTAAAAATAAAACTTATCAATTTTATAATGATAGTTAAAATTATTTAAAAACCAGAATTAATAAATTTTATCTTTTAAGTCGCAAATTGATAATTGCCCTATCTATAATAATTGAACAGATAAACCCCCAAATATATATTTAGTGCAAGATAACAAGTTAACAGCCTATATTCAACAATATAATTATTCATATTTTTTAGAATAGTGATTTATTAAGAACCTTTAATAACCAGAAATCCTAAAATAAAAATGTAAAACACACAACTCTAAAAATATTTAATCAAACCTCCAGAGAAAAACTAGCAAGGCAGAGTTTAAGATATCCATATACTAAAACAAGGTGCATGAGTTGAATATGTGCAGCAATCACATTAAAAATAAGTTTATCACCAAGTGATGAGAAATTCTTCTCTGATTATTGGGGTTCATCCCTTATCCATTTAGTAATATGAGTAACCCTACTTATGGAAATCACAGAAACATGCACACATAAATTCATAGCATAAGAAACGATTAGTGGTCTCACCTAAGAACAGACAATTCAATTTGAGAGAAGTCCATGTCAGTCGAGCACCCTTGTAATGAAATCGTCGTCGACATTAGACTCGTCGGTTCCTTGATGGCGAGAACCTTACACTTCAAATTCCCCGTGCTACTGTTTTGGGGAGAGATAAATCTGCATTCGTGCACCAAAGTTAAACTAAATGATCATGTGTAATGTTAAGCCTATTTATGTACATTAGCTTATGACATTTGTTGGATCAATATATGGGGCTTATACACGTTTAGATTTACATGATTTAAGTTTCTTATATCAAAAATAAAAATCCGCCTTGGCGGCCGTTGGTCGATGCGATTTTCACAAATCCTATTGTTGGCCGATGCGATTTTTCACAAATTCTATATTGTTAGGCGGCCGAGTTATTGTGTTATAATTTTTTTTTTGTTTTTAGTTTAAAACCAATTTTTGGCACTTTAAAATAAAAATCGGACTGACTAGACTGCTCAAAACCGTTCGTCTAGCAACTTTCGACTTTTACAACCTTACTCCCCTAATATAAAAGAAAACCTTACTCCCTACATATAAAAGTAAACGAAATAGTGGAAACAGACACCTTTTAGCAACGAAGTCACAATGGAGATGTCAAAACTAGGAAGCCAGTGCTAATCACCTTCAAAATTCATTTTCCGGAATATAAAAAAATAAAGTTTCTTTCATTTACTAAAATGTACAAGACAGACACATACATGAATGACACTGCTGTTATTACAATTAAGATCCTTGTATAACCTGTTGATCAGTGTAATTTGAGAAAACAAGAACAGAAATGCATAGAGTTTCTACATCCTCAGAACCAATGTTTTCATAAAAGAATCAATGAACAAATCAGACAGCATCAACTGACGGTCCAACCAGTTCTCTGCCTATTTTTATATATTACATTAAAATTAAATATGCACTTGAAAAAAATTTAAAATTATACTTATAAATTTCATATTGATATAAATACAATGGAGTCATACAACACGTCATTTTAAAATACTAAAATTTAATAAATACTAAAATATTAAAATGAGAGAAAAATAAATAGGTATTACACATTATGCAGTTTATAGAATTGAAAGACGTGCTTAACAAATTTAATAATTTAAATATTAAATAAAAGGGACTAAGTGATACCTCATTGTTTTAACTTTAAATTTTAATAAATCATTTTTTCTTGTTGCTGGTTTTTTTATCCAACCTCAAAAATATTTTTGGGATAATTTGATTGGTCTCATAGTTGGTTCTCAGTTAAAGGTTTTTTAATTCATTATAGTGATTTTCAAAACCATTTACAAAATTATGGTGGTTTTTATATGGGTTAAGTATTACCAGTACTACATATGGACAAAAATGACTACTGTGAATACTACCTTTTCAAAAATGAATATCCACTATAATGTGTTCCTATAATACCCCTCATTTGACTTTTTTAATTAAAAAAATATTGTGTCTAGTTGACAGCCCATTGTACCACAATTAATTATTAAACCATAATTTATCTCACGATTCTCTCACAATCCCACGTTCCCCTCTCTCTCGTCACAAGAAAACCCTCTCTCTCTCTTCCCCCTCGGCCTCTCACAATCCCACGCTCCTCTCTCTCTCGCCCACCGCTAACCACCGCACACAGCTGCCACATCGCCACCATCGTGACGTCATCCACCGCCTCGGCGGCGGATCGGCGACGGCGCACCCACCAAGATCGGCGATCCCTCTTCTCCAAGCTTCGCCTCTTCACCGGCCGTTCCCATCTCCAAGTCAAGCGACGACCATGAAGCCCAGACGACGACGCATCCAGCGGCGACGCACCCCGCGACGGCGCACTCCCACCGCCCGAGATTGGCGCTCGGCGCTCGTCCACCGACGAAGACGAAGGCGACGTCGGCCGGATCTGTGGCGTCGGCGCTTGCGATCTGTTCGTGGATCTGAAGTCGGAGCACCTAGCGGTGGCGCCGCCCACCGCGACGGCGCCTCTCTCACTCTCCCGATGAAGACGAAGACGGACGGATCGATTCACGGTTTGATGTATTTTTGTTTTAGATCATTGATGTGCTTTGATTTTTTTATTTTTGTTGTTGTGAATCACCGGTTTGATTTTTAATTCAAGTTTGATAAATTTTCATTTGTAAATTATAAGATGCGGGATTTGCGAATTGAAGTGGGATTATGAGATACGAGATTTGCGTAATTTTCTATTTTTTTAGTACGTGCAGGATTACGAGATCGGTGAGTTGTTTGAGGACTTTTGTATCGATGATTTTTTCATGTAAAATAGTGTTCAAGATTCCGAAAATATAGATAGTATATTGATTCTTAAATTATTTTTTGTTGTTTAATTTCTTGGAACTTGGGTTTTTGTTTGAAAATAATGTGCGAAATTTTCTCGCACATGTGCAATGAAGCTGCACATGTGCGTAACTTTTCTTCTGTTTGTGTAATTTATTGAGTTTGATTTCACGAGTTTGTGTGACTCATTGAGATTTTTTATATTTGATTGATGGATTTACTTTTATATACTCCCTTTTATATTGTTTGGTTTTTCCGGTTCTTGTGTTTTTCTTGGATATTATTTGATTGATGGATTTCTTGGATATTATTGTGATACGACAATGATAATGTGCAGATTTTACGCACATGTGCGAGTTTTGTTTTTTGTTACGCACATGCGAAGTTTTTGCATAATTCTGATTTATATTTTTTATTGTTGAATTTTGAATCAAAATGTAACAAATTTTTTTTTTTTTTTTTTTTTGCGTCTTTTTGAATTTTTTTCATATGTAACCTCATATAATATAAAATTTTTTTGGGTCGATTAATAATTAATATAGTATACAATTTTTATGGAAAAATAAAAAAATATTATTTGCGAAAAAAATAATAAGAAAAAAGTGATTTACACAAGTAAAAAATTATAAATATTAAATTCCTTAAAAATATATATGAAAGGTGATGAAAAATGATGAGAAGGCTGTCATGTCGTAAAAAAAAGTACAATCAAATAGTCACATCAATTTCAAAGGTGCAAAGTCACATCAATTTGCTTAATGTGCAAAAGTTGCGAGATCTTGTGTCAAGAGGGGTACTTTGGGAAGATATCACCCTTTTATTGTATCGATAGTCATTTACCTTAGTGTTGTATTTAGTTGTAATATAACTCTTAAGATTGTACCTAGATATAAGTGACCCTTTTTATATTGTTTGCAGAATTGTGAAGGGCGCCCTCACGTTAGATGCCCCATCAAAGAAACCGACAAAACACAAGCTGACTCTTAACTTAAAAAAATAATAAATATTTTAGAGGGTGCCAATGCTTTGGGCACCCCTTGAATCATCAGCGACATCACCCGCAACTCGTAAGCATACATTTTCAATCCTTCCTATAAGCATACATTTTCATTTTCTTTGAAATATACGTACGTATCTACACATGGAAGAGTAGACACCTTCATTCTCCTTAGGCTTCTTCATAATTTTTTTCTCTCTCATAAACTGTATGTGTGGAAAGAAATGACACGAGAAGATTTAAGAAGAGAAAGATGAACTCTTGTCATACAAATACTCTCATATCAATATTATTTTTTAAATAAAATATATGAGACCAAGTCATGAAGAAATTATTAGATAAAAAGAAAAATACTTATTTATTCACCACGACTTAATCAATGTCATGAAGAAATTATTAGATAAAAAGAAAAAATACTTATTTATTCACCACGACTTAATCAATGTGGCGGGTGTTACTCACCTAATTTTTCGGAAATCATGGGATAAGCCACAACACCTCAAGAATAAATAATTCGAATTGTATAGATTATTTACTTCTCACTCGAGAGATTTACAGGAAAATTTTGAGAAAGAGATTTACAAGAAAGAAATCAAAAAATATATACAATAAGATACAATTCTATTTTCTAGAATAATCTAACACTTTTTAAATTATTTATTCCTAATTATCCTTATTAAAGTGAATTTGAGAAGAATTAGAGGAAATTTTCTTTGTACATTGCGCTTCCATGGATGGTGTTCTTCAAGTTTATGGATGGTGTAGTTCAAGGGAAATGAAAATATATGCTTACAGAGTTGCGGAGTTTAGTCGGCGATGATTCAAGGTGCGCCCAAAGCATTGGCGCCCCTCTAAAATATTTATTATTTTTAAGTTAAGAGTCTGCAGTTCTGCAGTGATGAGGATGAAGTTGCTGAAATTTGAAAGCCATCTCAAACTACTCAACACCTTTCAAAGTTACAATTTATTGTTATTAATTTTGCCCTTTCGGTTTTAGTCCTGCAAGTTTTGTAAACTTGCCTTTCATCATATTATTTATCCATCTCGCATGTTTTCGTTTGAAGTATCAGTTAATATATGAAATCTGTTAAGGACTTTTCCTTACAATTGTGTTTTCCGGTATTTCTTTAAGAAATCAACGGACTCGCATCTTTCCCATTACGTTTACGCATCATTTGGTATCAGGAGACAAGCTACGCTCCCCACAATGCCACCACGCCATACCTCCAACCGTGCCTCCTCGAGGACGGCGTTTCCTCACTCAATCGCAGAATGGGACGAGTTTCAAACCCAAATGTCTGATATCCAAGCAGCATTAATGCAAATTCTTGCATCTCGAGACTTCCCAATCTTAGCGGCCGCCTCATGCTCCCACCACTCAACCGACTTTTGATGCCTCCGATACAGAGGACGCACGAAGCAACTCTTGATAATCCTTTTGCTCCACGGTAACCCCACCACACACCACGCCCGATCGAGGTTATATCCCATTCAAAACCGAGCTCCCGAGAATTTCATGGTTCCATGGATGCGAGATGCTTTCTTAGATTGGTTTGCGATAGTTGAAGAAATTCTTGCCTACTCGAAATCCCCACCGAACGCCGTGTACAACTTGTCGTTACTCGGCTCAAGAGTAGGGCTGCTGCATGGTGGCACCACCTCAAAACTCTCATATACGACTTGGTAAGGACCCACTCATCTCTTGGGACCGATTTGAAAACCTTTTGCGTGACGCCAATTTGTTCCATTTAATTATGACCGTGTTCTTTACCAAAGACTTCAAAACCTTCGCCAAGGTGGCCGCCTTTGTTCTTTGCATATGCGGATGAATTTTATCAATTACTCGCACGCGTTTATTTATCGGAATCTGCCGAGCAGGTTGGTTTCCGTTTCATTGGTGGGCTACGCATTCAATTCCAAGATACTCTCAATCTATTTGCCCGGCTTAGTCTCGGATGCTTATCAAAGAACCCTCATTACGGAGCAATGATCTGGCCGTCGCTCCACGGCACCACCGAACCCTCCTCGCTCGGATCGTTCTTCATTGGTTCCCGACTCTAAACCAGCACCATCGGCTCTCCCACGACAATCACCCACGACATCTCAATCACACCCTCCTCGGCCAGGCACTTGCTTTCGATGTGGTGAGCGGGGTCATCACATCTCTGCTTGTCCACGCCAAAGTCGAGGCCTATTCGTGGAAGACACGGCGACACCTGATTTGGTTCTTGAATCAAGAACAGAACCATACTCTTCGCCACCAATATATGATGAAGAACCGGAATCTTTGTCACACACGAACTTTTATATGGAGATACGGGCCCCTCCCTCGTTCTCCGACGTTCATTTTACGGCCCAAACAATCTGGATTTGTCCATGTGTCACGCTATTTTCGAATCCACTTGTACCATTAAGGGTAAAGTCTGCCCGATTGATGATTGATTCGGGATCATGTGAGAACGTTATCGCAGCCGATGCAATTCTTAAATTATCAATTACACCGAAACTCACCCACGTCCCTATAATCTTGCTTGGTTACAACATGGTATGCGTGTTCTTTGTGAATCAACGCGCCGGGATTAAGTTTTCTATTGGTCCTTCCTTCTCGAGACGATGTATGGTGCGGCGTCGTCCCAATGGATGCATGCTATCTGTTGCTTGGACGGCCTTGGCAATTTGTGAGAGATATTATCTATGAGGGCGCCGCAATGCTTACACTTTCACTATGGATAACAAAAGTTCACACTCGCCTACCATCCCACCGCCACCTACTAGCCACCGAAAGTTTTGTTTTATTGCTCAATCGGGCAGATTTCTTATAGAAATCGAGACGGCCTGATTGTTTTGTTGTTACTACCACGGCCCGGCTTATTTACTTTCTCTGAGAATCTCCTACCCTCACGGCCTTATTACATGAATTTTTAGATATTTTTCCAGACACACTTCCACCTGGATTACCGCCTTTGCGTGACATTCAACACCAAATAGACTTTATCCACAGGGCTCCTCTTCCAAACTACCCTCACTATCGGATGAGTCCTAAGAAACATGAAGAACTTCGACGGCAAGTCGAAGAATTGCTTCAACAAGGCCTAATTCGACAGAGCATTAGTCCTTGTGCGGTGCGGCTCTTCTCATTCCCAAAAAAAAGGTGATTGGCGCATGTGCATAGACTGGCACAGCGGTGAATAAAATAACTATTCGGTATAGTTTTCCCATCCCTCGCTTAGAAGATTTACTTGATCAATTATCGGTGCACGTATTTTTAGCAAATTGGATCTTGAGCGGATATCATCAGATTCGTGTTCGCCCCGATGACGAATGGAAAAGCGACCTTTAAAACTCGGGAAGACCTATTCGAATGGATGGTCATTCCGTTCGGCCTCTCAAACGCACCAAGCACATTCATGCGAGTCATGAATCAAACGCTTTGTTCCCTCATCGGCATTTGCGTTGTCATTAATTTTGACGACATTCTCGTCTACTGACCCTTCACTCGATGCACACTTCGATCATCTTCGTGCAGTCCTTACTATTCTTCGAAAGGAACAATTCTTTGCGGCTCCGAACAAATGCGGTTTTTATCGGATTTTGTGATCTTCTTGGGTTACAAAATTAGTTCGGAAGGTGTTCAAGTAGATGAGGCCAAAATTCAGCTATCATTAATCGGCCTACGCCAACATCTTTGTCGGAAACTCGAAGCTTTCACGGACTTGCGTCTTTTTACGAGACGATTTATTCGGAATTTCTCTACTATTATGGCCCCTATCACCAACATTATGCAATAAAAGGACTTTGTGTGGACTTCGAGGTCGCCAAAGCTTTCACAACAATTAAAACCAAGCCGACCTCCTGCGCCAATCCTCATTCTCCCAGTTTTTCGTCACCTTTCGAGGTCAATTGTGACGCTTTGCGAATAGCTATCGGTGCGATCCTTGGTCGGGAGGCAAACCCGTAGCTTTTTTAGTGAAAAGCATGCGGTGCTCGCCTTCGTTACAACACTTACGATGTCGAATTCTACGCAATCGTTCGTGCAATCCAAAATTGGCGCCATTACCTTTTTCACAAGGAATTTGTTTTGTTCTCGATCATGATGCACTAAAACATCAGTCCACTCAATCAAACATCTCCGCACGACATGCAAAGTGGTAAGCATATCTGCAAGCAGTTTACCTTTGTCGTAAGACATATATCGGGCTCTTCCAATCGCGTCGCAGATGCTTTAAGTTGACGCTCATGTCTCCTTACCGAGCTTCGCACCGACATCATTGGCTTTGAGGAATTTCGGCACTTATATGCTTCGATGCATTTTTGGTCCTATTTTACAGAACCTACGGGATGGCAATGATTGTGACTTCCTTTTACATGATGGCTTCCTTTTTAAGGGTCTTGCACTTTGTATTCGGATTGCGGTCTTCAATACAAACTCATATCCGAACTTCACTCAGCGGGCCATGTTGGAAGAGATAGAACTACGAATTGGTTCTTCGGCGTTACTTTTGGCCTACAATTCGCCGTGAGGTGGCTAAGTTCGTGGTGCGTTGTCGCACTTGCCCAATTGTCGAAGGGAGTCGCCTCGAATGCGGTCTTCTGAGACCCTTACCCATACCTCGGCAACCACTGGGTAGCTCTAAGCATGGATTTCATTTTGGGACTTCCAAGAACTCAACGTGGCTTTGACTCCATTCTTGTCATAGTCGATCGTTTTTCTAAAATGTCGCACTTTATTCCATGCAAAGGACAACGGATCTTGTACACGTTGCTCAACTTTTTTAAGGAAGTTTATCGCATTCATGGCCTTCCGCTCTCCATCATCTCCGATCGAGACACCCGCTTTTTAAGTCATTTTTGGCGTTCTTTATGGCGTATGACGAATCGCTCTTCTTTTTAGCGGCGCCTATCATCCGCAAACGGACGGCCAAACCGAGGTTGTAAATCGCTATCTCGGAACTTACTTCGATGCCTTGTTGGAGACAATCTGAAATCTTGGGACTTACGTCTCCCTCAAGCTGAATTTGCCCACAAATGCGCTTGAACCGTAGCACGGGTTCCTCCCCGTTCGAGATTGTGTATGGCCTTAGTCCTCGAGGCCCAGGATTTGCTCACTTTGCCATCGACTTCTAACACCGACGACGAGATGAGGATTTGCTTCTTGATATTCGGGCCGCATTCATGGCCAAACAAAATCACGTCTCGGAATCTGCTACTACCGAGTATAAAAGCCGCGCAGATGTTCGACTCCGCCATGTGCTATTTAAAGTAGGTGATCTCGTTTGGGCAATTCTAACTAAGGACCGATTCCCACAACACGAGTACAACAAACTCGCGGCACGCAAAATTGGCCGGTCGAAATTGTTGAAGTCATCAATCCTAACGCTTATCGTCTTCGCCTACCTCCTCACCTTCGCACCTCCGATGTGTTCAATGTCAAACACCTAGTGCCTTACCTTGGGAGAATGCGGTTGAGGATGAAGCTAATCGCGATCCGAGGTCGAATCGTTTCCAACCGGGAGAGAATGATGAGGATGAAGGCTGCTGAAGTTTGAAAGCCATCTCAAACTACTCAACACCTTTCAAAGTTACAATTTATTGTTATTAATTTTGCCCTTTCGGTTTTAGTCCTGCAAGTTTTGTAAACTTGCCTTTCATCATATTATTTATCCATCTGGATGTTTTCGTTTGAAGTATCGTATTAATATATGAAATCCTGTTAAGGACTTTTCCTTACAATTGTGTTTTCCGGTATTTCTTTAAGAAATCAACGGACTCGCATCTTTCCCATTACGTTTACGCATCGCCAGGATTTGTCGATTTCTTTGATGGGGCGCCTAACGTGAGGCGCCCCTTCACAATTCTGCAAACAGTATAAAGACCACCATAATTTTGTAAATGGTTTTGAAAACCACTATAATGAATTAAAAAAACCTCAGTTGAACCGGTTCGATCCGAAACAGTGCTCAGAACACAAGTGTGTCCAGTGTAATGTAATTTCTCAGTTCTGACCAATCCTCATTCCCAAAAAACACCATTAAACTACTTAACTTGAAACTTTAAATTTATGAGCAGAGCAATAATTCCAATATAATAGTTCAACTAAATAATTACTTGGTACAATACGCGCACTTATTAATTGAAAAGTTAATATCTATTGCCTCAGCAGGTACAATAATTAATTATGCAAATAAAGGCAAGAATAACAACACAAAGAGTAAAGGACAAAAAGGAAAACATTGGCAATCTTTTTTATTAAACCTCTTCTTCCGGGTAAGGTGGGGGTGTTGACCAACCACCGTACAATGTCATGATGATTCAATATTAACAGTCGGGTTAATTGCACGAAAACCCCTCATAATACGAAAATATTGCGTGAAATCCTCGTGTGGTTTGAAAATTACACGAAACCCGCCGTGCTTTATTAATAAAGCAAATTCTTCTTTTTTTTTTTTTTTTTTTTCTTGAGACTATATCATGAAAGATAGTAATGAAACGAAAAATTAAAAATTGTTCTATTTTTTTTTAAAAAAAAAAGGTTTTTTTTTTTAATAAAACACCACCACATAACACCTATAAACCTACTCTCTCTCCTTATAATTTTATATATCTAAATTATAATTTACATCATCAATTACTTTAATTACACTCAACATTAATATAATAATATAATTTTATTTATTCTTATACAAACATTTTTTTTTTTGAAAACATATACAAACATAGTTAAATCATACTTTACTAAAAAAACCCCAAAACAAACCCACATTATTTTTCAGAATTTTAAATTTCAAAACCCAAAAACAAACACACATTATATTTCAGAATTCAAAAATCAGTTTTTGAAGGGTCACTTAAAACACGACCATCACCTAGGTTTTCGTGCAATTAACCCATTAACACTCATCAAAATATCAACCAACCCCATTGCGGTTTCACACCCAATTTTAATCAAGCCTCAATTATTAGATGAATAGTTCGATGAGAATTACTGATGGGTTCATGATTTCACCAAACGAAAACCAGTAATAATAATAATAATAATAATAATAATAATAATAATAATAATAATAATGATATATACATACATAAATTAAAACACAATAATTGAATTAATTATTACCTGTAGAGAAAGCTCCGATCGTGAAGACCTAATACAAGAGTGGAGGCGCCGAGCTCTCTGACGACGGAGGCGATCCTCCGGCCCTCCTCATCGCCTTCCGTCACAACAATCTCAGTTTTCGTCTGGCTTCATCATAAATTAATTAATTTCATACACTAAATCAAAATAGAGAATGAGAAATCGCAAATAAGGGCGTACATTGAGAAAATCGGTGTTGCAGATATCTCTGAAGGAAAGCGCTAATTGGAAGCCCTTAAGGCGAAGTCGTCGGAGTTTTTTCTTGTTTTTGGAGCATCTTTGGGTGGGATAGACATGGAGGAGAGTAATCACATCGCCGCTGCGAAGAATGTTGTGCAGCGCCCATTTCAGGGCGGTTCTCGCCACCTCCGCCTCTTCCACCACCACCACAATTTTCTCCATTTTATTTGCTGTCAAAAAACACAGCGTGTATTATTAATAATAATAATAATAATGCAGTTGAATATTTGAGGGAAGGATGGATGAATTAAGGAGTGATGGACTGGTTGTGAGGCAATGATTTTGACAGCGGACCCCACTTTTTGTTTTTGAGATACATATTGGGAGCTTTCTATATTGACTCCTCCTTCTGGGTGCGAGCATTATTCGATTTTTAACTGAAAATCGAACTAAATTGAATTAAAATTTTAATTTAGTTCAATTATTTTAGTATTCGATTGGTATTCGATTTTTAAATTTAAAAATTTTGGTATTCGATTTCGATATTGATTTTATGAATAAAATTTTGGTATAACCGAAAATCGAATCAAATTTATTATATATTAATATATATAATATAATATATATATATATTAAAATATAAAATAATATAGAGTCAATAACATGCGAGTCTGAAATATTAGAGGTATTTACGCGGGAGTACATGTACGGTGAAACCTTACGTAAAGGTGCAAAAAAAGGCCCAAAAAGTCAACAATGCCCTTTAATTCAAATTCTCCTTAATTTCAATTTTCAAATTCCAAGATTCCAAAATTACATTTCAAAATTTCAAAATTCAAATACTAAAATCTCCGCTTCTTCTCCTTCTTCTTTTCTCCAAATCACGCATTTTTTTCTTCAAATCTCCTGTTCTTGCTAGGTTTTCTTTCAAATCTCCCGATCTTGCTGTTTTTTTTTTTTTTTCAAATCTCCACGATTATTGTAAAAGTAACACTTGCACAACTTTAAAAAATATTTGCACAATAATAGGAAAAAAATTGAACAATAATAAAATCTCAATCAAAAGAAATTATCACTCAAAATTTTGAAAATATATTTGCACAATAACACTTGCACAAATGACGTAAAAATTTGAACAATAGCAGAAAAATATTTGCACAATAACCAAAAATATTCGCACAAATTATCACTCAAAATATTTGCACAATAACAAAAATATTTGAACAATTGCGAGAAAAATATTTGTACAATAACAAAAAATTTGAACAATTGCAGCAAAATATTTGAACACCTAAATTTCTATTAACAACAAAACATTAACAATAAAACCACAAACATTAACATCAATTCAATAAAGAAAATACTAATATCATTCAAAATTAATTAATACTTTAAAGTAAAAACAAATAATACCCTTTAACAACACAATAATAACTATCAAAATCAATGTAAAGAACTAATACTATCAAAATCAAACTAACCATCAAAAAAACCAACCATGTTTATTTTCATGTATGCAGAGTAATCGTATAGCAGTTGGTAATGTTTCAACTTTCAGAGCAATGATTTAACACTAGCCTTCCTGATGTTGTATCCTCGAATCCATGCACAGTAATTGCAAAACATACTCACAATCAACGATTGGTTTGGGTGTTACAAATTTTAGATTCCAAATTTTCATATTCCACTCAAACAACCCTAAATCCCTATCAAACGTTCCCATCCCAAAAAACAGTAATGACTTTGAAGGGAAAAAAAAAAAAAAAGAACAGCATCACAAATACTCCATTGCGCATAATTAATCAGAAATAGAAAGACGACGAAAAAATACCAGGAAATTTATAGATCTTAACAGAATGGTCAATGGATCCAGAAGCGAGGCAGGTGGAATTAGGGCTGAGGGCCAAAGCCGTAACACCCTCACGGTGGTTGCGAAGAAACTTAGGAGCATTTGAGGGCGTAATAGCGTCATGAATGCATATAGCATTGTCGGAAGATGAGGATGTGACGATGTGGTCGCCATTAGAAGCCCACAAAACGGAGCAGAGTGAACAGCTGTCGTCGCTCTTGTGTTCTTGTCGTCGAAGAACACGAATTGTTGAATCTGAAAACCAGTCCACTCCTATTAATTAAACCTCATTTGAAATTTGAATTTTAAGAAAGAGTAAATATCGGATAATGAGAGAGAAAAAATCAAAATAAGAGAGGAGAAAACAATCAGACAAATTTAAAAAAGGGCAATTTAGTCATATTACTCCACATAAAAATGTCATGTATCTCAGCGTAATACGTGCACAAATCGTGTACCTCTCCGTCATTAACTCAATAATATAATATAAGAAAAATTACAAATAATATAATATATAATATAATATATAATGGAGTATGATATATATATATATATATATATATATATATATATATATATATATAATTTTACGAATTTGTATTAAATTTTGTATTTGATATTTTATGTTGATGTTTTGATATTTTGGATTTGGATTTTATATTGGAACTTGAGAACTTGGAACTTAGTATATAAATGATTTATATTTACTTGTATTTTACTTGTTTTGGTTGAGAAATTATTATTTTAAAAAAAAGTCTAAAAGAAAAGTCTCAAAATTTATTTTTAAAAAAATTAAAAAAATTCGGTATTCGGTATTATACCGAAACCAAACCGAAAATTTTGATTTTGGTATTGATCGATTTTTACATATTTCGGTTCGGTTTCGATTTCTTATAGTGCTAATTCGGTATTTGTTCGATTTTCACTATTCGATTACGGTTCGGTTACCGAATACCGAATGCACACCCCTACCTCCTTGTTTTAAACCCCAAATATTGACCCTTGGTATAGAGATTGAAAATTGAGGGGCATGTATTTTTAGGTTTTAGATTTAAAATTTCAACTCAAACTCTCCTGTAAACAAGTTTTCATGGTGTGTTTACTAAATTACATAATTAATGTAATGATATAAATATTTTACGCTAAATAAATTTTATAAGAGACTAACTCATTAATTTATGTATCGAGTTATTCATATAAAATATTAATTTGAATTTTTACAAGAGACTGATTCATTAATTTATGTATCCAGTCATTCATATAAAATATTAATTTGACTTTAATTTGAATTTATGTTAATAGACGGTTGAGATAATCCCCAAATTAGTCAAATTGTTTGGTTTAAGGGAGTAAAATGAGATGAATATTTTAATCCCGAGTAGCAAGTTGTTTGGTTTGTGAGATTTTGGTCCGAGACTCTATCCCTCGGAAAGAAATCCCCGCACTTATCAATATTATTGTTGGATGAATTTATCATGTGCTTTATGGCGTAATTTTTTTATCCCTTCTATCAAAATGACTTAATTATCCTCTTATAAAATACTATGAGTTTTTCTTCTATTTTAATCATCATAATTAAAAAAAAAAAAAAAAAAAGGTATTATTGACAATCATTATACTTATCCCATGTATCATTTAATGCAAACACAATATAATCATTTATCAAGATAAATGTAGTCCCGCAATCCAAACATATAGATTTTCTCAAACAAAATAATCCAAACAAGATAATCCCACTAAATCCTATCACAACTAATTCATCCCGTCTTGTGAAGCAAACGATCCTATAAGAGATAAAAAATTTCCCCAATAATAACTAATAAAGGTTGGTCACCTCATTATTGTTTAAAAATGATTTTCTATATGATTTTTTATTTGATACACTCGAATTTAAAGATCCATCTCATCATATGTGACGTGATTAATGAAAGGACCCATTATTGTATATAAGATCTCTTAAGTCTAATCGTATTTTCTTTTTTTTCTAAAAAGTCTAATTGTATTTAAAATCCAATTAGATATGTGTTTAATTCTTGGAAATTTGTAATTTATCTATTATTACAATCTGACTTGTTTGTGAATGCATTTTGGTCTCTTGTTTTGTTGTGTGTTTTGAATGATACTCCATATTTTAATCATTTATGGTCTTTTTCAAATACAGAATATGATAGATTTGACATCCTTTGCCAATTGACGTTTCTTCATCGCTGCTTTTTGTGATTTCCAAAACTAATGAGATAGTCTTAATTGATTGTTTGTGTTTGCTTGAAGGAACTCTAGCGTAAGATTAAAATTGAATTCGGGACCAAAAGTAATTTAATTTATGTTTTTAGGACAAACTAATCCGACTAGAAGACTTTGGATTACATTGTCCCAAGCTAAAAATTATTATATTATCCTTATATTTTCTATTGTTGAGGCGGTAATATCATTTTCCTATCAATTCCACCTAATCTATCAATCCAAATGCAAAATTATATTTATCATTACAAAATAAAAAAGAACAATCCTACAATCCAAACATATATTTATTCCAAATATATCAATCCGAATAGTACAATCCAATTTAATTTATCTCATCTAATCAATCCCGTCTCGTGAAGCAAACGACCCCTAAATATATAATACACCAATTGATTTCATTTCTAGAAATGGGCGGGAAATATTTGAGGCTATTGATAGTAATCTTTTGATTTAATCTTGACCGCATATTAATTTAGGATAATTTTTTTACAAAAAAATTAATAATCATCTATATTTAATAAAAAAATTATTTATGGATATCATTAATCAATCAATTAATTACTAATTTGTGCAATTAATTGTTTGATTGGTGCAACTTCATCTCTATATAATATCTTCTTCCTCATCTCTCATTGATACCGTGTCACATCCCGATTTTGGAAGACTTTTAAAAAGGAAATAATGACAACTTGGTTCATGTGGCAAGCCTAATTATGCAGAGGTGCATCACTTTTTAAATTGTGTGTAATTTATCCAAAATACCCTCAAATGCTGAACATGGTTCTCTCGGCTCGTTCTTTTCTCTCTCCGCAGCGTAACTACTCTCGATAATATCTCGGATCGTTTGACTCTCTCTCCTCCATTTGGCCGCAGCCGTTCTTCTCTCTCAACGTCACATCTTTGTACTTTTTCTTAATATTTTTTTAAATTCAAATTTTGAAATGAGTTATTTGTTAGATATCTTCCTTTTCGTCCCCGATTCATTTGAATATCAATTTTTCGTGATCGTCGAGTTTAGAATTTTTAAGTGGGAGCAAGTTTTTTTATATGCACTCTTTTTTTCTGTTTGTTTTTATGGATTAACAGGAACATTCTCTTGTTTTTGCTGTGAAATTTAATGGCTTAAGGAAATTGATAGCTCTTCGTGGACGCAATTCGTTTGATCAACTTTGTGCACATGTTATGATGAAATGGCATCACTTAAGAAAGATTATTTCTCTTTTTTTGTACGTTTGGTAGTGTGGATGAATGTGTTTTGGAGGGTGACGATGATATCCCTGAATGTGTATAGCATATGCAGTAGTTTACATATAAATATAGTTGATGTAATTGTGCGTGTGTGCGAACAACCCAAAGGTGATTATGGTGCGTGCGGTGATGTTATGATTTCAGACACTCATGTTATTAGTGGCTCGGCTGATTTTTCGGTGATTCATGTTTACCATCGTTTGACATTAATCCTCTCATTCCTAAAGTTTCATACCTTTCGGATTCTTGGGTAGACCTCATGAAGGGTGGCGTTGGGGCTATTTTTGGCGGTGCAAGTTGAATTTAGGGAATCATTAGTCAAGTACTCAACCCGTTTAGGTTTTTTATTTAAGTATCTCGTAAATACCGATCGATACATATACGCGGTGTGCGTTGAAGTGGGGGGTGATTGGTTTGTTAGGGCTAAGAAAAGGATTTTGGTGGTGATTTTATTATTTATAAATCAAACCTATCACACGGCTTGTTCGGCTAAATTGTTAAATTATAAAGGCAAACGACTCGGGTTTAGAATTACTAGTCGGCTTTGCATTGAAAGAAGTCAAGTCTAAACCGACAATTGGTGGATCTGAGTTAGTTAATATCATGAGGAATAACTACGACATCGAACCGCCTTACCAAAAAGACTATCGTGCATCTCACTTTGCGATTAACGGTATATTTGGTAGTTATGAAAATTCATATGGTAATTTGAGATGGTATATTGAAGTCAGAATAGGACAAATCCACGGTAGTGTTGGTTTTTTGAGAAAGATGGATCTTCTAATGAATTCCAAAGGCTTTTCATATCTTTTTATGCTTCGATAGTTGGTTTTGAATCATGTCGCCCAATGTTGTTTTTGGATGGTATGTTCCTTAAGGGTCGTTCTAAAGGAATACTGCTCACAACTACTGCGAAGGATGGCAATAATGGTATCCTTCATTTTTTTCTTTGGTTTTTTGTCACCTTATAGATTGATATTTTTACATGTTTCTATTTATGTTTAGGTCTTTCCCTTGTTGCGTTCGCAATAGTGTCTGCTGAGAATACTTCAAATTGGACATGGTTTGTCCGTAACATAAAAGATCATGTGAAGCATAAGAAGAAAATCTTTTACATATCCGACAGAATTCTCGTATTATTGCAACATTCAACCATCTATTTCAAGATGATGTTCATTATTTCTGTCTTTTTCATCTTCTAGCAAACTTTAGAGGCCATTTTTTTCCGAAAAAAATACCGTAGTCGTTATTCGTTATGTGATTTGTTCAAGGCGTGTGCTTACGCTCCAACCAAGCGTTTGTTTGATGAGAACTTGCAAAAATTCTTATAGCTTGGAGGTGAATTGGTGAAGAATGGGTTGCCATGCTCCCATTTGAGAGGTGGGCAGTGGCATACTCTCCTAACATCATTCGTTATGGAAAAATAACATCTAATGCCGCCGAGTCCTTTAACAATTGGCTACTTGAAGCTCGTAGCCTCCCTGTGACCTTCTTATGTGATTAGATACGGAAGAATGTTTCACGTTGGTTTGTTGAAAGGAGGTCTCAATCTAATGACCGGAATACCCCCTTAGTACCAATTAAGGATGTTGAATGGAGTGTTTTAAGCGAACTTGGTATGTCTTGGATTGTTAATACGTGTCCTGGTGGTGAGTTCGAAGTATTAACAGACATTTCTTGTGTTGTTGATCTCGGTAGAAGGACTTGCTCATGCTATTTGTGGCAAATCATTGGGTTTCCTTGCGCGCATGTTATTGTAGTGATTCGGCGGAATTGTGATTCGTTTTCGTCATATAGAAGAGTGTTATTTCATTATGACATATAAGGCACTTATGCGGCAAATATTAACCCTGTGCCTCAAACGCTGAAATTTGAACTACATGATGCGTCTCGAAGATCTTACCACCTAAAATTAGCCGTATGCCAGTCGTCCTAAGAAATCAAGAATTACATCCTATGGTGAATTTCATAAGAAGAAACGCATGCCATCTTTCAAGAAGAAACAATCTGATTTCAGCGTATGTTCCTATTTTTTTTTTTAAATTATTAGGCTTTCATTGTGGTTGTTGATTTTTTTCCTTTTTTGTTTTCTCTCGGAAATGCAGGCCCCAAGGTGAAGATAGGATTGTTTATCATTCCACCTTTTGTGTTTTAGGTATTCTAGTCTGCTTTTGCAATCCCGATTTTGTTAATCGTGTCAAACTTGTACATTATGTATAAGTTCAAGTTTAACATGGCTTACTTTTTTGATTGGTTGTATTGAATGGTGCTTTTGTATGAACAATTATCATCAATACATAAATCATTTATATTTTTGCAAAGCAAGAATCATGTCAATTATCATCAATACATTAATTTAGATATTATCACAACTATCATTGTTAATGTTTGCAACTATTATAGTTGCTATATTTACCTTCTATTCGTTCTTCTTCTTGTGTTTGTTTTGGTCGAAATTGTTGTCATCTTTTTCCTGCAACTTGAAACTTCATCCTGCCTCATCTATATTTGTATTCCACTCGATTGGAGTGCACCAGTGAGACCACCCATGTCGTTCACAATTGTAGTACAATCTTCCTGAATTCATTCGTGTCTCGGATACTTTAATTGTAGTTGGACAATGCGGCGGAGGTGCGTAATGACTTTGAGTATCTTGGATATGTTGTGGCTGAAGTTTGAGACATTTTTTCTTTGTTATGGCTTTTTTTGCTGTTTGTTTCTATTTTTATTGATGTGAATTTTATTTTTTGTTGTTGGAGCAAATATTTAGACATTTTTTTAGCTTTTGTGCAATTAACGGTCAAATTCTAACGGTCATATTTTGCACACCGTAGAAATTATGTGTTTTCGTAATTTATATTCACATTTATGTTGTACAATTTTATTGTGTTGTTGTTCAACTTTTTTCTCATTGCTCAATATGATTTTTATTTTTATAAATGAGCCATTTTTAAAAGAGTTATTGGGCTTTCGATTATTGGGCCTCTTCATTTTAATTTTGATTTGTTGGTCATGTTGTGTGTTTAGTCCTTGTCGTATAAATATAAACTGTTGTGCAATAATTTTCTACAATTGTTCAATAACTATCTTCTCATTGTGCAATAATATTCTACAATTGTGCAATAACTATCCATTGTTGTGCAATACTATTATACAATTGTTCAATTACAATCAATCACAGTGCAATGGGATTCTACATTTATGCAATATGAACGAACTTTTTGTAGGTCTTTCTCGTGATATGGTTGATACGTATCAACTTTCTTTGTTGTTAGTGGGCTTCCAAGTTTTGGGCTTTTTTTTGTTGGTGTTTATGTATTAAGACTATTGGTCATTTAACGACTCCATTTTGTTAAGATAATAGTTTCAATTTGTGTTAATGGGCTTCCGTTAATTGGCCCTTTGTCGTGCAAAAAATTCATGTTTTGTGCAGATTATTATATACTTGTGCAATTATTTAATAGTGATGTGCAATAATATTAAACTATTGTGTAAATTTATTATTATGCAGTTGTCCAATTGTTAATATGATTTTATAGAAGGGGTTTTTTCCTTCTATAATTTATGCCCTTTTTTTGGCTTTATATGGTAGTCATTTTTTTCTATTGTGCAATAATAATTATTTATTGTGTAATTTTTTATTATTAGATGTGCAAGCTTATGTATATTCATTTATTTAATTTGAAAAAAATATTTTTACAAGCATTGATAACATTAATATTCAAACAACAGAATAAGGTACATTTATTTCTTTATTTGAATTTTTTTTTTTAAAAAACTAAAATAACTTATCCACAATAATTGTAGTTATTAACTGCAAGTTTGTGATTGATTAACCTCTCCACTCACTTAAAAGGCAACCGCCACACGCGCTTATACCTTAATGAAGTAGTCGTTATAGTATATTAATTAAAAATTAAATATAATGTCTTTACACATTCCTTCTCTTCTCGTGTATTTAGTGTAATAAGTACATGTATACCGTGTTGTCAAAAAAACCCAAGTATAATCATACCAGTTCATATAATCTCACGCAAAGTCAAAATTAAAACCATTTCAAATACGTCATTCCGAAAAAAACCCGATGGTAACATTGAAGGATAACAAAAATCTTAAATCTTCATCTAGCTTTTCCGCAAACACATATCCAACACTCCCATTCGAAATAATCCTCGAATATCCCGATCCTACTCCCGCTAAAAACACTGTGCATTTGTAGATGTGTATCCAAGCTCGGGAGGAGGGAAATAGAGGCAGATGACTTCAGAAGAAAAACTTCAAGAGATGAAGAAACAAAATCAAATGGAGTGTTTTACTTGAAAGCAGAGTATATTGGTCAAGCACCGAGGTATGCTAGATAACCATATGAAAACCCTCTAAATATTTGGATTAATGAACGAGGGGATGAAAGAAAACCCATTTTTGGTTGTTGTGAAGGGTTGATTCTGTATTGCAATTTGAGCAATGCTTTTTTTTAGCTAATCCATTTACTAAAGAGAGGCGTAGGATTCCATTCCTGCAAAATCGTTTTCCCACATTCATATCTAGGTTCACCTCAGAAGCATTTGTTAATTTTGATTTGGGTTACTTCCTCGCTAAAAATGAATATAAAATTGTAAGGGTTGCTTTGTTTATGGGTAGCGAATTCCTTACAGAGATTCAAATTTACTCCTCTGTTACAAACATTTGGGTAAACGTGAGACCGCTTCGTATGAAAGGCCTCTGTTTGTACCCCTGCTTTTGCACATGGGTTATTCTACTTGTAGGTTGTGTCAAATGGACAATTATCCATCTATTCTTTTAATGCCGATGATGATTAATTGTGATTTTTTTTTCAGCGTTATAATTTAATTTACATTTCCTAATGAAATCAGATATTTGGGTAATAGAGCTAGGATGATTGCATTAGACAAAGAGTAGGCTTCTTGTTTGCAATTCTCGTTATAAGCGTAATTCGAGTGTAACATATGGCTGCATCACAATTACTGTAATAGGGATCATTGGGTTGGGTTCAGATAAACCTTGCTCCGTAACTTGTCACCGACCGCATGATTGTTAAATCCAATATGTCATTACAAGGCATCTAAGCGCCACTTGTTGTGTGAGATTTTCCCTATTGGTGTTAGGGTTGTTTTTGATTTTGTGTCCGAATAGTACTATATTATGATTCTAAAATGTGGATGCAGACAAGTTGGTTAAATATTGGTGTTGGCAGAGCATGATAAGCCCACCCCCGCATTGTAATAGTTAGGAAATATCTATTGTAATAGGTAGGGAATATCTGATGTAATCGTTTACTATATCTAATATTTTATTATGCTATTTCAATTTTAATTGTCTGCTTAATGTAATCTAATTTTACGAATTGTTTGTATGTTTCCTTGATTTAATTTTGTTAGATCAGTTTTTAGTTTTGATGAGTTAAAATGTATAGACTAGACAAGCTCATGAAAATAGGATGACCGATTGAGATTGTATAGACCATTTGAAGTAGTAAGATTTGTACTAGACCGATCGACTAGGCTAGGTAAATGAAGTCACCGAGACCAGAAGTACGAGATCATCGAAGACAGTCTTGAAGAAGTCATTTGTTGGAGAGAATAATGAGGAGCTCAAGACGAGGTCGAGACTAGCCGAGTAGAATAAGAAAGACAGTTTTCACCAAGTCAGAATGCATAACCTAACTCAAGATCGATGAGGTCAAGACAGCTTTTAAAGAAAAGTTTGTTAAACGATTTTTAGTTTATTACAACAAACTAACCGTCTTACGTGCATATAAATAGAAGTAAGCATAGTTCTAGAAGAAGTTTTAGCACTCGTTATTCCGAAATTCACATTTTCTAAAACCACTCAAGAATCTTCAAAAGTTTTCATAAGTTTTCTAAGTGTTTAAAGAACACTTCGTATATCTTCAAACCACTATCTGCTTATAATTTCTAGTTTACCTAGTTAGTTTGATAGTTTGAAGGTATATTGAAGGCGAAGATCGTCAATCCTTGTAATTGTAATCGACAAGTAGTTAGTGAGTAGAGCCCCTTCTTCAAGTTGAAGGAGAGTGGATGTAGGATCTTTTGATCCGAACCACTATAAATCTTGTGTCATTTACTTTCGCATTTATTTCTATTGATAATCATTGTTTAAACAAACTTGTTTCGCATTGCTTTTAGATCCATATTCATAGATTGAGTCTAAAAATTATTTCCGTTGTTCAACTTTGAGTTTCGGGTTTTGCTTTAATCTCTTGAATTGTTAATCAATTTTGCAAAAGATTTAGATAATCTATTTGTTGGTCCTGACGAGATGTGCGGGGAGGTAGAAAGTCTAGAAGGGGGTTGAATAGACTTTCCACACTCAAAACTATTTTCAACTTTTCGTGAGTGAGTGTGAGGTTAGAAGACTTTGAAGTCTTCTACAGAAGGTACTCGAGTGTGCTATGTGAGATCAACAGACTTTGGAAACTCGAAGGCTTCGATGGTGCGGAAGCTAATCTCGTGTGTATTTGAAAAACCCTTTTAATGAAAACCTTCTTGAAAGATACTTAGCAAGTCTCGATGCAGTTTATTAAAACGATGATGAATGAGCAAGCTTATAAGTATGAATGCGTAAAGCATGTAAAGACACATATATTTTATAGTGGTTCGGATATAACAATCCTACGTCCACTCTCCCCGATTTCACAGGGGCCTTACTAACGAAAAGATCTTTTGTCCTCCTCCTCCTTGAGGATTTGACCACAGTGAGGTTTTACAAGTTCCTGCCCTTGTTTGGTCTTCTATCCTCGTTCTCCTTGAGGATTTAACCACAGGATGTTTTACAAGTTCCCGCCTTGGTACAAAGTGGTGATCTTAGAGTGTTAACTCTTAGATCAAAAGATAATCAACCTTTTCTCGTACAGAGATAATAAAAGGTGATTTTACAATTCCAACCAAGAAATAATCCTAATCTATTAGTTGCTCTAAGATAGCAATGGATTATTTCTCTAAGCTTGTGTTAATGCGTTTAAAGCTCTTGGAATGGTGACCTTGCTTGTTCGTTAGCTCGTCGTGTTTTTGTGTCTCTTTTGAATATGCATGTATTCCATGCGCGAGTTTGTGATGATCACCAATATTCATAGAGATTGAAAACTAGCCGTTGGAAAAGCTAGCAATCGATTCTCTATCGCTTGGAAAGTATCAATTGTTGACTAGCTTGATTGGCTTGATCGATTCCCATCAATCAAGTCTTGATTGATTTACTACCGATTGATTCCCTTGATTGTTATTTGATTGGTCTTCCATATCTTCCTTGATTGCAATCTAATCTTTATGATTGAATCTTGATTTAATCATTGATTGTCACTCATCTCTTCCTTGAATCTTGGAATCGGATATCGGTCAACTCTTGAACTCGGCTTATCTCAACTTTGCTGATCCGACTTTCCATAATTCAACCTTGCACGACGTCAAGTTTTCTTGTCTGTCAGAGTCTTCTACCTCAAGTCTGCTTTGACCAAGTCTTACGGGCCAGAACCCTTCTATTTCAGTCAAGTCTTCTAGGCGAACCCTTTTACTCCATGTCAAGTTTTCTAGACAAACCCTTCTACTCCGTGCCAAGTCTTCTAGACGAACTCTTCTACTTCAGGGCCTTCTATCTTCTTGGCACGAAGTCTTCTATCTCAGCTGGTCTTCAAGTCTTCTTGTCTAGTCTAGAAAGGTTTCCCCTTAACAAAAGACTATCTAACATGAACTAGATCATCACCAGCTAACAAGTTCAACTGGTCCTATTACACTACGATTTTAAACACATCATCAAAATTATACAAATATATATCCTAACAATTTTCCCCTTTTTGATGATGTTAAAACCTTCTAAGAATTGAAATAAAAAGAAGATAAGCAATACGGTAAAGGACCGAGAGATCTTAAAATAGATCTCAATAGAAATCATTTGTTAACTAGAAGTTATCTCGCAGAGGATTGCAATTCTTAGCTTACTTTCCCCCTTTTTGACATCATCAAGGAGAAGGATCACTTGGCTTCCATCTTTAGAGTCTTCTTGAATATATCACTATGTGTGTGTAATGATCAACTCTCTAAATTTTGTAAGTCACCGGTATTCCCCCTTAGCAATCGAACTCTTCTTATCATGTAAGCTTTTATATTTGTAATCAATAAAATGTCATGAGATTCTTCTTTTGATTGTCTCAACCGATCCACCTTAAACTCTTCTTCCCTTAAGCGGTGAACTCTTCTCGTTAATTAAGTCACCTTGGCTTGTAGTCTTCTACCCTAAGCTGCTTCTCTTGGATCTAGCAAACTTAATTCCACCTGATAGTTCTCTTCAAAGAAAGTTGAAAGTTTTCTTCAAAGAAGCTTTACAGGATCCTTAGCAACCTTCTCCAAAAGTTGAAAGCTTTCTTTTTCAACATATTTTCCCGGATCCGAAGAAGCCTAATTCCACCGATAGATCTCTAAACTTTACTTTGAGTATCCCTTGTCGTAGAAATGGGACACAAACAACATATTATGTTATAGGCCTTCTATGTAGAGAACTTCCTCTACTCGTACATCTCCAATGTCTAAGGTTTCAACTCCTCAGGTTATACCATTGTTGTCACCAAAGACTACGCATGGGTCATCTTGAGGCTTGATGGAACTTAAGAAGTGTTTGTCACAAGTTATATGCTTGAGCACCCACCGCCGATGTACAAGACAGTGTTATCCAATTCTTCTTCTATAGGGACCCATGCGACCCTACAAAACAATTAAAGTTTTGGTACCCTTTGGGTGTTAGGTCCTTGAGGGTTAGCACAACTTTTAGGGATCCACGGGAATAAGGTGTTCTTATCAAGTTTAGAAGACCTCATCCTTCTCCCATACATATCAACATAGACAACTTCATCTTTTGGTGCCTTCTTGGATGCATGTCTATGAGTGTTGGTTGTGTTCCTTCCAAGATTTCGACCCTTCGAGGTCCTCTAGATGGAGTGATCAACCGTTGTGCAATGGTTCGAGGGTTTTGATGATAAGGATACGTTCTACTTGAGCCATCAAAAGATTCATATCTCACGAGCACGAGAAGACTTAGTAGACCGTTTAGCAAACTTTGAAGTTTACTTAGGTTGTGTAGTCTTCACCGAGACTGCCTCCACATAGATGGTTTCGGTGATGTCTACTTTTCGACCTTGGTGAGGTTTCTTAAGTTGGGATTCCCCCTTCTTTTGATACCTCATCGATTGTTTAAGTTGTTGAGTATAACTACTCTTCTTCCCATTCAACTCGGTTTGCTAGGCCAAAGCAACCTTTTTACACTTATCAAGTAGGTTTAGGTTTGGAACCCTCTCCTACCAAATCATTACCCTTAACATGTATACTCTTCTTAAGTACACTTGTTTGAACCTCGTGAGGCTTGGGCAATGGTAAAACCAATTCCCTTCTTTACGTTAGGTGTTTGAGACGAATCAACTATTGTTTGAACCGCATGAGAAGCTTTGTTCAGCTTGATCCAACCTCAAACTTAAACGCTCCTCACTTGATTTTACAAGTTCATGTTGATGGAAAAGTTCATCGAACTTTGCTTGTAGAATCTTTTAATTGATCTCGGTCTTCTCAATATTCTCGGTAAGCAACCTTTCTACCAAGACCTTGTTCAAGACACTTGACTTAAGAGTGTTTAACTCTTCCGAAGTTATCTGATTAGAGTCTCTGCTAGTATTCCGAAGGCTTGCTAGTAGATTCTTGAGTAAGTAGTTCAATCTCAGCCTTTAAGCTAGTGTTCTCTTTTTCCACACAATTGTAAGCGTGTATAGCAAGATTGAGATCACCCATTAATTTATCAACAAAGTTATGGTCAAACTCATCCGCTAGAGAGGTGCGAGAAGAAGAAGAAGAAGAAGAAGAATAAGAGTCGAAGATACCTCTTCTCGTGTTTGTCATTAAACATAGATCATTATCAGAGAGAAATCTAATGAGGTTGATGAACTAGATGTAGACTCTTCTTGGCCTACCATCAAATCTTTCTTGTCAAGAAATCTTCTATCTCTCATCAATCTCTCTTCTACTCTTTGAAAAAGTGGGGCATCAAGTTCTCTTCTAGTAGTCTCTATTGGATCCCAATTGAACTTCATTGGTCCATCATCCAAAATATCTAGCATACGGTCATGAAAGGTTCTCGAGGTGGTTTTTTATGCTCAACTTCCAGTAGTCATAGTCTTCTACAGAGAACTTTGGTAGCTTTCTAACTTTATCGCTCTTATGAGAACTCATTGTTAGTAATAAAAATAATTATGTACTGAATGCAATGAGTTTTATGAAAACGGTTTTTCAAAAAGATCTGCTCGTATGACCACAACAGCTTCTTTCCTCAAAGACTATTGGTAACCAAAGCCGCGGGTCGGAACCACCGCTTCCGATACCACTTGTTGGTCCCGGACGAGATGTGCGGGGAGGTAGAAAGTCTAGAAGGGGGTTGAATAGACTTTCCACACTCAAAACTATTTTTTAACTTTTCGTGAGCCGAGTGTAAGGTTAGAAAACTTTGAAGTCTTCTACTGACAAGGTACTCGAGTGTGCTTTATGTGAGATCAGCAGACTTTGGAAACTCGAAGACTTCGATGGTGCGGAAGCTAATCTCGTGTGTATTTGAAAAACCCTTTTAATGAAAACCTTCTTGAAAGATACTTAGCAAGTCGATGCGGGTTTATTAAAATGATGATGAATGAGCAATTATAAGTATGAATGCGTAAAGCATGTAAAGACACATATATTTTATAGTGGTTCGGATATAACAATCCTACGTCCACTCTCCCCGATTTCACAGGGGCCTTACTAACGAAAAGATCTTTTGTCCTCGTTCTCCTTGAGGATTTGACCACAAGAGGTTTTACAAGTTCCTGCCCTTGTTTGGTCTTCTATCCTCGTTCTCCTTGAGGATTCAACCACATGATGTTTTACAAGTTCCTGCCCTTGGTACGAGTGGTGATCTTCGAGTGTTAACTCTTAGATCAAAAGATAATCAACCTTTTCTCGCAGAGATAATGAAAGGTGATTTTACAATTCCAACTAAGAAATAATCCTAATCTATTAGTTGCTCTAAGATAGCAATAGATTATTTCTCTAAGCTTGTGTTAATGCGTTTAAAGCTCTTGGAATGGTGACCTTGCTTGTTCGTTAGCTCGTCGTGTTTTTGTGTCTCTTTTGAATATGCGTGTATTCCATGCGCGAGCTTGTAGTGATCACCAATATTCATAGAGATTGAAAAACTAGCCATTGGAAAAGCTAGCAATCGATTCTCTATCGTTTGGAAAGTATTAATTGTTGACTTGCTTGATTGGCTTGATTGATTCCCATCAATCAAGTCTTGATTGATTTACTACCCGATTGATTCCCTTGATTGTTATTTTATTGGTCTTCCATATCTTCCTTGATTGCAATCTAATCTTTATGATTGAATCTTGATTTAATCATTGATTGTCAATCATCTCTTCCTTGAATCTTGGAATCGGATATCGGTCAACTCTTGAACTCGGCTTGTCTCAACTTTGCGATCTAACTTTCCATAATTCAACCTTGCCGATGTCAAGTCTTCTTGTCTCACAGAGTCTTCTACCTCAAGTCTGCTTTGACCAAGTCTTCTGGACGAACCCTTCAATTCCAGTCAAGTCTTCTAGGCAAACCCTTCTACTCCTGTGTCAAGTCTTCTAGACGAACCCTTCTACTCCGTGCCAAGTCTTCTAGACGAACTCTTCTACTTCGTGCCTTCTATCTTCTTGGCACGAAGTCTTCTATCTCACTGGTCTTCAAGTCTTCTTGTCTAGTCTAGAAAGGTTTCCCCTTAACAAAAGACTATCTAACATGAACTAGATCATCAGCTAGCTAACAAGTTCAGTGGTCCTATTACACTAAGGTTTTAAACACATCATCAAAACTATACAAATATATATCCTAACACTATTCAACCCCCTTTTAGATTATCTCTGGAAGGTCTACTTGTTTTCACTAATTACTCAATCTGGGACCAACAAGTGGTATCGGAAGCGATGTTAAAGGTCATTACGAATATTTCTTTTAGTGAAAGTGATCTTTATTTTTCAAATCTTGAAAAAGATTTATTATCGAATATTTCCTCGCTGATTTTACTTGTTATCTACTAATCATGTCTTTGAGTGATAGAAAGGTAAAAAATCCTCTAGATTTTGAGATTGAAGATTATGATTATTGGAAGTTTCGTATGGAAAATCATCTCAAATCTATTCATCTTCGAATGGAAGATGTTTTATCCAAGGACCAATCAAAATTTTCCATGGAGGTGTAAGTGATTGAGCAAGCGGCTCATAGTCTCGAACTCGAGACAGAGAAAAAGATGTCCGAATTGACAAATGATAAAAGAAAAGTACACAATCTTGATCGGGTGGCCAAGAATGAGATCATTGTGACTCTCAAAGCAGAGAGTAGTATGAAAAAGATAAAAAGTGTAAGTCAAGAAAAGAGATGTGGGATACTCTAGCTAATATGTCCGAAGGCACAGATCGGGTAAAGGAGAATAAGCTTCCATCTATTTGATGTTTTTAAAATGAAAGAAGGTGAGTCTATTGATCGGCTAGACATGAGAATGACTAATCGATCAATAGAGCCACCGATTTGGGTAAAGTTTACACCGAAAAGGAGATTAATAATAAAATCCTTAGATCTCTAACCAAGCGTTGGAGGGAAAAATGAAATCTAATAAAAGCCACTAAGGATCTTTCCACCACGAGTCATTATACTTTATTTTCTCACTTGAAATGTTATGAGTTTGATATTCGAGGTAGAGGATGAAGAAGATGAGATGGAATCCAAGACCTCATCTAAGACAGTAGTAGCCTTTGTCAACAAGGAATACAAACTCAGAAATGAAGTCAAATGAGCTGATCTTTCTCTAAAGGAACAGATGGCTTTACCGACCAAGAGGTATGATCGATCGAGAATGAAATATAAACATAACAAATTGAAATTTGCGAGAAAAGACAGATCAAGATCAAGATCCGAGAAGGAAAGACAATGTAGAATCTACAGATGATGATCGAAGGAAAAATCGACAAGAAGGTACAAGTCACCTGCAAAGAAGAATCCCAGAGTCATAGATCGGATCGGGAGATACTTGTTGCACTGTAACAAGCCAGAATTATAGCTATGATTGTCCCAGGTGACTCCTAAAGAAAGAGAGGAGAAAAGGAAGAATAGGGATAGACGCTTTGCAAATCAAAGAGCCCTTCTTCAAGAAAGAGAATCAAGAAAATCATCTTCATAATCATCATCGTCTGATTTTGGATCGGATGACGAAATCTGTCTAGTGGTAAAAGAGGTAGATTACTACTTGATGCGGATAAAAATGTCGGGCCCAACTACACGTAGGGCCCAAATACACCCAGCCCAGTAGGGCTCGATGATGTAACCGAATACCCTTGATAGAGGGAGGAAAACCCGAGATGGGCCCGAGCCCGAGATCGACCGCAATAAGGCTACGAAGCCCTAAATCTACCAACAGTGGGCCGCGAGGCCCAAACCCAACTACATGATAGGCCACGAGGTCTAAACCCGGCCTACGAGTCACGAGGCCCAAACCCGACTACAGGTGGGCCGCGAGGCCCAAACCCACTGCAGTGGACCGAGAGGCCCTGTAGATTTGGAGAGAACTTGAGTGTTTGGACCGAGCCCATAGCGATTATTTATCTAATAAGACCAAGAAACGTTAGAAGGAGCGAGTAGTTGAGATAATTAAGGCCCATGTCAAGGAATATCTCCTATATTCCTTCATTGGAGGTCCAAGCTCCGTCTGGGGGAATTCGTAGGCACAATACAGATTTCTTGAGAGAAAAGATATCCACACACGACATCATGATAAAACGTGTGGGATAATGCCCTGAAACCGTGATGACGGTTATTACTGTTAACTTACGTATAAATGACACACCCGTAAGGGAGGTAATGGTATCGAATGACTATCGGTTTACTTAGCTACTCTATACGTACTTTCTTGAGTTTTTCCGAATCGACTTGAGCGTTGGAGTGCCTACGCCGGAGAATCCTCCGGCGTGTTTTGCGGTACGTTTGTTCGAGGGAAGCTAAGGACCTTAAGTGCGTAAGGCTTTACCCATGTGAACCCAAGTGGGGAAACGGCCCGGAGTTAGTTTTTACGCATCAGCGGCGCCGCATGGGAAAGGAGAGCCGAGGCGTGAGTTTCAACTTCTTTTCTTTTCGATTATACGAAAGAAGGAAACCATGATTGGTGAACGTACACCCATGAGGCCGATTGCACTAGTACCGGCTCGAGGAAGGACAGCCCCGCGAACCCAATGCAAGGCGAAGGTACGTCCGACCCCGTGCCTCCCGTTCTTGTACCCAACACTAAAGGACCACCACTTGTTACGGTGGTGCGAGACAAAAGCTCGACTCTAGGCCAACGCCATCCAGAGTGGGAGCTACTGCTAGAGAGGGGGTGAACCCACTTGCCTCTTCCTCTGCGATTCCGAAGGAATCCCTATAGCGGGGGTCCCGAAGCCGCCAATGCTCCAGCCCAGGGGATACCTCCGAGAATGCGAGAACCAGCTTCCTCCGTCGCCCGACTCGGGAGCCTGGATGATATGATAGCTCGAGCCGTAGCGAGCAGCAATTGTGGAGGAGGACCCCCACTGCAGGAAGGACTGGAGAACTAGGACCGGGAAACCTGCTGCTCGATCCCAACTTTGGGGGAGTAGGCGGGACGAGCATCAAGAAGAACGAAGGAGAGAGGTGGAGTCCGGGAACCGGAGGAAACCCCGGGAGGCTGAAGGAGTCCAAGAAAGGAGGTCGGCGGTTCCTCGACCGAGGGAGGCTGGTCGGAGGAAGCCGCACGGGGAAGGAGACAGCCCCTCGGCGGCGGGGAAGTAAGATCGAGGAACAAGAAGAGGGCACAAGAGACACCCAATCTGAGGCCATGAAAGACCGGATCAGTCGTTGAGGAGACAGATGGACAACATGAAGCATCGAGATGGAAAATCGGGTCGGTATGCCTCGACCCGTTACGGGTTGCCAATATACCGAGAATATCTTACAAGATGAGTTGCCTAGCAATTTTAAACCTCTTAATTATGAATATGATGGTACGAGTGACCCCTATGACCATTTGGTGAGATTTGAAAATTCGGCCCTCCTCCATCGATATGGGGAGGGTGTGAAGTGCGAGTCTTTCTTACTCCTTTATCCAAGACACCCGGTAGTGGTTTAGCGATTGGAGCCCAATTCCATCAACTCCTTTGAACAGTTTGGAGAGCTCTTCTTGCATCGATTCGCTAATGCAAGGAGGCAACCTAGAACTACTGCCGACATTGTTCAACATGAAGCAAGGTGAAAATGATAGCCTACGGGCCTTCATGAAGAGGTTCAATCAGGCGGCATTGGAAGTCCCAACCGCCACCCCGAGGTAAAAATTAATGCTTTTACTAGAAATCTCCGAGATGGGGACCTATTTTCCTCTCGGCCAAGAAGCTTGATCAGGACGTTCGATGAACTACTAAGGAGAGCAGAGAAGTACGTCACACTAGAATAAGTGAGGAAGGCGAAGAGAGCCGAAGTCAAACTCGATGGACTGAGAAGAAGAAAGAATCATCAAAGAAAAACTCAACGACGGAACCGAGAGAAAGCTGCAATATCGGGACCCGCTCCGAGGTTTGACAAGTACACCTCCACGAAGCTCGAGTCGGCGGAGCTCTTGGAGGAAGCATCGACCACCACGAGATGAAGTTTCCATGGACACGATCCAGGGCCTCGAAGCCCAAGTCGAGATAAGTTTTGTCGTTTCCATAATGAATATTGGCATGACACTAACAATTGTTTTCACTTACGTGATGACATTGAGAGGATGATCCAAGCGGGATATCTTAAAGAATTCGTTTATAGAGATCGAGTTAGCTCCAGGGGACAAAAAGAAAGGAAGGCGATGACAAGGCCGAGGAGAAAGGGAGGATGATCGAAGGGAGGCGGGAGGAGAGACCCTCCCGAGAAGAGAGGACTTATCTAGATGATAGTCGGAGGTCCAGCGAGAGGAGACTCCTTCCGCGCTAGAAAAAGCGGAGAGAGGACCCTTAGGAGAGAGGTAGGAGAGATGTCCAGAGACGTGGATCGAAGGAGGTCATCCATATACCTCGAATTCATTTTGGTCCAGCAGGATGGAGGCACGAGGAAGGAGGACCACGGTGATGCACTAGTCATCACAACGGATGTGGCCGGATATACGGTAGCAAGGATCTTCGTAGATACGGGAGCTCGGCGAGACATCATATTCTTGGAATGCTTCAAGAAGATGAATTTAAACATAGAAATGCAACCGGTGGATACATCGTTGTATGGATTCACAGGAGAGGCGATCCACCCTCTTGGTCGAGTAACCCTCCAAGTGGGGCTAGGCGAAGCTCCACGGAGGAGGGTAGTTATGGCAAATTTTTTGATTGTTGATGTACCCTCATCCTACAACATGATCTTCGGTAGGCCAAGATTGAATTTATTTCAGGTGGTCATATCAACTTATCACATGAAACTCAAGTTTCCAGGTGAACGATGAGGTGGGTGAAGTAGGTGGCGATCACCGCAATCCAAAATGCTACATGGAGGCGGTAAAGATGGCAGACAAAGAGCTGCATCGCAGCCTGAAAAGAGACAAGGAGGTGGACCGAGAATCCAAGAGATGTAAGATTATGGAGGAAATTAATCCTCCAAAAATGAAAGCTGACGAAGAGCTAGTGATGGTCGAGTTGTATCCAGAGAAGAGAGGATAAACAACTAGGATTGGAGCCCAGTGGAGCCGAGTTAGAGAGAGACTTGGTAACAACTTTGCGAAGAAATGCGAGATGTTTTTGCTTTTTCTTCCTCGACATGACAGTATTCCCGAGGAGGTGGCGATGCATCACCCGAATGTGGATCCTAAGGCTAAACCAAGAAAGCAGTAAACTAAGGGTCTTTGGACCAAAAAGATGCCATTACGAAGGTTGAAGCGTAAAAGCTACCGGAGGCGGGACATGTCAAGCGAATCCGATTTCCTACATTTGTCCAATGCGGTGTTGGTGGCAAAACCGGGGAAATGGAGAATGTGCATAGATTTTGGAGATACGAACAAGGCTTACCCTAAGGATTATTATCCCTTGCCTAGGATTGACCATATGGTTGATTCTACATCTGGATTTGAGCTGCTAAGTATGATGGACGCCTATCAAGGCTACCATCAAATACAAATTTTCCCTCCGTGACATTCCAAATGTAAGTTTCATTATTGCTAGTGGAACTTTTTGCCATATTAGAATGCCCTTTGGATTGAAGAATGCGGGAGCAACCTATCGAGAGAATGGTTGATAAAATGTTCCGAGACCAGCTAGGGAGGAACATGGAAGTTTACGTTGATGATATGCTTGTGAAAAGCGTGAAAGGCTGAAAAGCACGTGGCGGATCTCGGGAGGAAGCTTTTTCGGTGCTCGGGAGAAATGACATGAAGTTGAATCCAGCCAAGTGTTCTTTTTGGTGTAAGGTCCGGGAAATTCATCGGATATATGGTGACCCGGGGAATCGAGGTTAACCACTGCTAAGGTGAAAGCCGTGCTCGATATGCGACCTCCCACCAATATCAAGGAGTCAGAGACCGAATGGAAGAATTACAGCGTTGAGCAGATTCATAGCCAAGTCTGCAGAGAGGAGCCATCCCTTCTTCAAAATTTTGAGGAAGGGATCCAAGTTCGAGTGGGACGAGCAATGCCGAGGCGTTCGAGGAGCTTAAACAAAGACTGGCCTAGTTACCTACGTTAACGAAGCCAATTCCGGGAGACACTCTAGCTTTACCTCTCTGTAGGTGGGGTCTCACTTAGCTCCGTGCTAGTGAGGGAGGAAGGTGTTAGGATGTATACTATAAGCCTAACTTTTGTATGAATATTTTTTTAGTATGAACATCCTTTTAATATGAGATTCATTATGATCAAAATACTTATTGTTTATGATTGTTATATATATCATTATTTTGTCAGATTAATCTATCTTGTATATAACATGGTGTGTGGTGTCACACGAGAAGATCATCTTATCAGTTCCTTATAGATTATAAATAATAGCTCACAACCAAGATGGATTTGGACAAACCATTGGAGCGGTTGTAGTGTAATTTGGTATTAGTCTATCTTGACTATAAAGTTACACTAGTACATTTTGTATGTATTGAGCAAGACCATATGAGGTTGTTCAATTTGTACTTGACTATATAAAAGAACAAGACCTCTGTTGTTATGGATGTACGTCTTCTTAATCCCTATATAATAACGGGCACGTGTACTCATTGTATGTTTCTTTGATTTGCCAATGAGTGAGATTTATTAAATTAATAGGCTCGGTGAATTGGGAGATAGCATTGTTTATATGGTGTCTTGTTGATTATAGAAGGAATCCGTGTCCTAATTATTTAGGATGATGATGTCCCCTTGAGGAGCTCATAAAGATTATTATGTAAACCCCTGCAGTGGATTTAATCCGACATAATAATAAAGATGAGTGGTACTACTCTTGGAATTAGATATAAATTAATTAAGTTGTCATTAATTTAATAAATTTATGGACATTCGATATCTTAAACATGGGGAAATAAACGTACACATAATAAAGGAGCCCATATTATAATATGGGATTAGGATGGTAATTCAATTATAACTCTTTAGTGGTGAGTTATAATTGATGGACTTAAGTAAAGTGTTCGGACTGAACACGAGGATATTTAGGCCCATCGGGAGGCCCAACCCTAATTCCTCCTTAGGGTCCTGTTGTAGCCTATAAATAAACCTAACATCGAGCCTCCAGATGTGTGAAAAAATGTGAGATCGAGAGAGGCGGATTCTGATTCCTTGGAGGATCGTCGACCACTCGACGTCGAGGGAAAGGGATAGGAATACGGCGAGAAGACCGTGAGGTTCGAGGCTCATCCTTCGATCGCGATTCGATCTTAGAAGCTGGTTCGTCTTCACCTATTACGGTGAATAAAGGTACAATTCTATCCGCTGCATTTATGTGGCTGCGATCACGAATCTGATAATTTCATAGAGTCGGCGATCGGTGGTTCCAACGAGAAGGTCGACCCAAAACCTGTTTACTACATCGGTAAGCTCATCCAGGAGGCGAAGTGAGATACTCGAGAGATAGAGAAAGCAGCCACGACTATAATGGTCACGACATGGAGGTTACGACCTTATTTTTTGTCACATAAGGTCATTGTTCGGACTAACTACCTTCCGAAATAGGTGATAGGGAGAGCTGATCTTTCGGGGAGGATGGTCAAGTGGGCGTCGAGCGGGAGAATATGACGTGGATTTAGAGCCACGGAGGACCATTAAAGCACAAGCCCTCTCGACTTCATCCGGGAGGGTACACGTGCGTCGGAGAAAGGAGAATGGAAGGTATATGTTGGCGGCTCTGTGTCTATGCGGGGTTGTGGAGTTGGGATCGTAATTATTGATCCAGAGGGCCAGAAATGCAAGTTGCGGTGAGGTTCGGGTTTGTTACCTCTAACAACGGAGCTGAGTACGAGGCCACGATTCGAGGAACGGAGATGGCCGCCGAGCCGGGAGCAAGTCGGGTGGTCATATTTTCGTATTCCCAACTTATAACCCAGCGGAGTTACGAGGTGGGTACGAGGCCAAGGATGAGAAGATGGTAGCCTACCTTGGCGAGTAGGCGAGCTACGAGGAAGGTTCGATTCCTTTGAGGTTAAACAAATACCTCGAGAGGAAAACTCTAGAGCGGATAGCCTTTCAAAGCTAGCGAGTTCCGCAACACCGAGGGGAGGGGGAAGATCACCTTGGTGACTGCAAAAGGCTGAAGCAGCAGTTCCGTCGGTAGGAGCCATCGGAGGTGAAGATGGCGGAGAACCAGCATATACCGAGTGTTGCAGAACCCGGAGAGCTGCCGAGATAAAAGGAAAGCTCGGGGTGGAGAATTCGATACACGATAATCGGGGACAAGATGTACCGGCGGTCCTTCACGCAGCCTTACTTGAGGTGTTTATCCCCTCAAGAAGGGAGGTACATAATTAAAGATATACATGAAGGTTGTTGTCTTTGACCATGCGGGGGCTCGGGCAATAGTCGGAAAGCCTTGAGAGCCGGATACTTCGGCCTACCATGACCCGGGGCGCAAGGACCAGGTGAAGAAGTGTGAGAAATGCCAAAAGCATGGCTGCCTCATCCACCTCCCTGCAGAGGAGATGGGGACCATGCATTCCCGTGTCCCTTCGCGAAGTGGGATTGACACAGTGGGCCCATTCCCGATTGCGGTGGGCCAACCGAAGTTCCTATTGGTGGCGGTGGACTACTTTAGCAAGTGGGTGAGTTGTACCTCTAGCGAGGATCGAAGAAGGTAACATAATCAAATTTTTATGAAGGTATATTTGCTTTGCGAGTTTGGCATACCTAGAATCACAGTATCGAGATAATGGGACCCGGTTTATGGGAAACATTATGCGGGAATGGTGTGATAACACGAAGATTGTTCAGAGATTCACATCGGTGGCACACCCCTAGGCCGATGGTCGTGTGGAGGTCACAACAGAACAATTGTGAACAGAATACGTGCCCGGCTGGACAAAGGCCGGAGGAGGTGGGTCGATGAGCTAGAGTCGGTTTGTGGGCTTATCGGACCACCCCCAGAGAGCCAACCGAGAGTCCCCTTTCACCTGGTGTATGGGGCAGGCTGCGGTCATACCTTCGTAAGTGGGGATGGAGACACATCGTTTAGCCCACTTCCGGGAGGAGAAATGAAGAGGCTGATGAGGAGAACCTAGACATGCTAGAGGAGGAGCGCGAGATTGCCCACCGAAACAGAAGTACAAAAGTCGCATAAAGGCCGCTTATGATCGAAAGTCATAAGTCGGAGATTTGAAGAAGGAGATTTAGTCTTGAGACAAGCGGGCCAGCGCTGAAAAACATTGGAAAACTTCGATCCCAAGTGGGAAGGGCCGTACAAGGTGACCAAAGTCCTCCGAGGGGAGCTTATGAGTTACAAGACATGGAAGGAAATCAACTGGCTAGACCACTAGAATGTCTGCCGCTTGAAGAGGTTTTACACACGAAGAAAGTACTGCCTCGCCGCAAGTAGGTGGTTCTTTTTATGCAAGAGTTGTTCTATTCATGTTATTTGGATTACGAATAAATTGTAATTTCATTCCACTTTGGTACTCTTTTTTCCCGTCCTGCGGGTTTCCCAATGGGTTTTACCGCAGGAGGTTTTTAAAAAGGCGGCCAAGTTAGCTCTTAACTTGTGTTGATCGATTATGGTCAATGGGGCAAATTTGTTTATCAATTAATGAAAGCGATTTTTCATTATCTATGAGTTTATTAGTTTACTCTTTCGTTGATTACGATTGAAACAATATGATTACATGCTATTCGACACGATTGCATCACAACACACGATTGATTATATGAGAATTGATAACTTGCGAAAAGTTAAAGCGAATAAGTAAAATGCACAAGAAGCATTCAATGAGAAATACGATGAGCATTCATGAAATGAATTCTGTTAGATCAAGAAAGTTTTGATGAGTTAAAAGAAGTAATTGAGACGATCGAGATGACCACTGAAGAGCAGTGAGACCAAGTCCCGATACTAAGGTGATCGGACTAGGTCATTGGTAGAGCAAGTCATTTGAAGACTAGAAGGTTGCAAGTCATCCTGAGACAAGCTCAAATCTAGTCATCTGCAGAAGACAATTATGAAAAGCTCGAGACGAGGTCAAGACAAGCCGAGTAGAATAAGAAAGACGAGTCTTCACCAAGTCGGCGAGGCGAGTAGAATAAAATCAGGCGAGGATTAAAGCGAGTTTTCAAGATTAAGTTTGTTGAACAATTTTTAGTTTGTTAGAACTAACTAACAAACTAAGCTGTCTTTTCAGACTTATAAATAGGTCTAGTTTTTCATTTTTTAAAATACTTTTACTTTACATATCACGAATTTCGCATTGCTCACTATTTAGATTTCTATCTTCACAATCAATTCACAAGTTTTTCACAAAGAGTTTTCAAAACAATTCTAAGTGTTTATAGAACACTTTACTTGTAATCTTCAAAGTTCACTACTCACCGTAATAGTTAGATTCCGAGAAAAGAATTTAGGAGTTTTGAAGATACGAAGATATTTGTAAGCGTAAATTATAAGTTGGATCGAAAGTAAGTAAGTGGTAAGTTGAGTCCCTTCTTCAAGTTGGAGAAGGAGAGTGGATGTAGGATTATTCATAATCCGAACCACTATAAATCTTTGTGTTCCTTATTGCCTTACTTTACTTATTTGTTTCTTTCAATTTTCGGTTTATCAATCAAAGATTAATTTGAAATTGGAGTTAGAACTAAAATATCGGTGTGCTTTTGATCTTAATAAAGTTGAGTTTAAAATTGAATTCCATTGTGTTACTTGTGTATTTTGAATAAGTTTTTAAAGATTTGTAAAAATCGAAAAATCTATTCAACCCCCTTCTAGATTTTTCCTAGAAGGCTCGTATAAGTTTTGTCTAATCTACTCAACTAAGTGGGCCTAACAAGTGGTATCGGAAGCAGGTGTTAAGCTATTCCGATATTGATTTTAGGTCTTAACCAAGATTCTGAAATTAATTCTTGATTATCTTCATCTTCATTGTTTCGCTAAGCTGTACTACTAACAAGATCTTGTAAGTTTTTAGTTTTCTATCTCAACATGTCATCTGTTAAGAGCAAGAAATCAAGGAGTCTACCTGTTTTCTCAATCGAAGAATATGACAACTGGAAATTTAGAATGGAGAACCATCTCAAAGCAATTCATGATAGAATGGAGGAGGTTCTTGAAGAAGGACCTATCAAATTTTATCATGGAGGTACAAGTGGCCAGTCTTGGCTGCAGAAACAAGAGTTAGGCAAGAGAAAAAGAGCTCCAGAACTCACAAGTGATGAAAGAAAGATTCATAATCTGGATCAGGTTGCTAGAATCGAGATCATTGAAACATTGAGTAAAGACTGGATCGAAAAAGTGAAAAGATGCAAGACTCGCCAAGGAAATGTGGGAAACTCTTTCATGGAATTTATGAAGGATCGAGATCAGTCAAGGAAAACAAAGCTGCAATCAGTATTACTTATTTTTGACACTTTCAAGATGAAAGAAGGAGAATCCATTGATCAACTAGATGTTAGGTGACTAATCTTCTAAATAAAGGCGGTGATTTGAGGAAAACTTATTCAGAGAAAGAAATCAACAATAAGGTGTTGAGGTCTTTAAGCAAAAGATGGAGAGAGAAAGCTAATATTCTTAAAGCTACTCGGAATCTATATTCAATTTCACACCACACTTTATTTTCTCATCTCGAGGCATTAGAGTATGACATCCAAATCGAAGACGAAGAAGATGAAGCGAGAATCTTCAACATCTGGAAAGAAGCGTAGCATTTCTTCATCAAGAAGAATCCGAGAAAATCTCCAAGGCATCGATTTATCTATTAAGGAGGAAATGACTCTTTTATTAAAACGATATGAAAGGCCGAGAATGAAGTACAAAAGAAATAAGAAAGATAGATCAGAGTCGAAGGAATTATAGATCGGATAAAGAAGAAAAGAGTTCGTACAATGATAGGAAAAATGATCGCGAGAAAGCACAAGTCACCAATTAGAAGAGGAGATAGTAGTCCTAAGACAGACAGGGAGATGTTTGTTATACATGTAACAAACCTGGTCACCGTAGTTATGATTGTCCTCAACTCACTCCAAGAGAGAGAGAAGAAAAGAGGAAAAGCGAGACGAAGGTATGCTGATCGAGAGCTCTGCTAGGCCGAGAAAGAAGAAGTTCATGAAACATCATCATCCTCATCCACATCTGATTTTGGATCGAGATGACGACATCTATTTAATGGAAAAAGAGGTACATTACTATTCATCCTCGGATAATGACTATGATACCTTATCTAAAACTAATCCTAGTCTAATAGAAAAACTTTTGAAAGATTTGGAGACTGCTCTATCTGCTTATAAACAGATAGAGACTGAAAATTTTGATTTAAAGAATCAAATTACTGATCGACTAAAGTCAATCAAACAAAGGGTAGTGAGAAACTAGGCTGTACATTCAAGGGGGAATGTCGGTGAGACCATCACTAGTACCTTGTCCGATAAGGCAGACAAGTTAGAAAAGGAATTGAATTCTTTAAAAATAAAATTTTCAAACATCTATTCTGAAAATGAGAATTACAAATGAACTAACAGAGAATTAAATCTCAAGTTAGGGCTTTTAAATAACTCTCGAGATCACAATAGATAAAATCTTCAATACTTCACAAAAGTCTAATGACAAAGCGTATTAGGTTTTGATAGGAGTAAGAAAAATGATCCAATAAAACCTAGAGTTTTTGTTAAAGCAACTAAACCAAAGATAGAAACTAGATTTAGTCCTTGGAAACCTAAGGAATTAATTACCTCATCGATACTTACGAAAAGAAAACACAGAGACGAGGAAAGTTGATCCTAAGGTCAAACCAAAGATTAAGTCAAAATCATATCCTAGGTATAATGGCTTTGATGGAAGAAGTAAAACATATCCATTTTTACCAAGATACAAGGCAATTACAAAGATCGGCTTAAACAAAATTGATCTTGAAAGTCTTATCTTAGTAGATAGATATGGATGTAAACTTCAATCTATGGTTTTAAAGAACATTGATATCTTTGTGCTGGATACCTAAATGTCAACTTAACATGAAAGGACCCAAAGTACAAAGGGTACCTAAGCATTAAATTTGTGATTGCAGGAAGACAAGAAGATAGTTGAAAGAGGAGACATTCTTGGGGTCATCTGGTACATTGGCGATGCTGTTCCAAGCATATGACCTATGAAAGACGTCTTCTTTCTAACTATCGGACCATAGACGTACCAATAGTAATGTTTGGAGATAACAATTATGGACTTACCGGAGGAGTAGGGACATTAATGATAGGTGATATTCAAGTAAATAAAGTCTACTATGTGGAAGGATTGAAGCACAACTTACTATCTGTTTCACAATTTTGTGATAAGGGGTTAAGTGTAAAATTTACTCATAATGCATGCTATGTGTTAGATGGTATTAATGAAAATATTCTATTAGGTGAGTCGACAAGGTAACATTTATGTTGCAAATTTTAAAAGTTGTCCTAAAGATACTTGTCTTGTTGCTAAGAGTTCGGATGATTTAAGGTGCTATGGCACAAAGCGTCTTGGCCACTTAAACTTCAAAACTCTTAACAAAAATAGCAAGGAAATCTTTAGTAAAATGACTCCCTGATAAAGTATTTTCAAAGAACCATGTGTGTGATTCTTGTCAAAAAGGAAAACAGACTAAAGCTTCTTTTAAAACAATAAGAAGTCCTTCTTCGTAAAGAATTGGAACTTCTTCACATGGATCTTTTTGGTCCAAAGAACACCTCTCGGCTTTAGTGGAAGAAAGTATACTCTGGTAATTGTTGATGACTTTTCAAGATTTACAGGTTATTTTCTTATATAAAAAGATGAGACTATGATTAAGATTCCAGAATTTCTTAAAAGGTTCAAAATGAAAAAGGGCTAATTATTGTTAAAATTAGAAGTGATAAAGGTACTGAGTTCCTTAATAAGCTTGTTACTAACTCGCATTGAGAATGACATAGCTCATGAAACATCTGCGGCACGGACTCCACAACAAAATGGAGTAGTTGAAAGGAGAAACGAGAACCTTGAAAGAGGCAGCTAGAACAATGTTATCTCGAGTACAACACTCCACACAGTTTTGGGCGGCGATTAATACAGCTTGTTTTGTCCAAAATAAAAGTTTGATTGTTAAAGATAAATGCAAAACTCCCTATGAAATTTGGAAGGGAAGATCCCCTAAAATTTCATACTTTCATATATTTGGTTGTAAATGTTTCATACACAACAATGGTAAATCTCAATTAAAAACTTTTGATGCCGGGATAGCGAGATGGAATATTCTTAGGATATTCATCTCGTATCAAAAGCATATAGAGCTTTTAATAAGACAACCTTGTGTGTAGAAGAAACACCACATGTTGTATTTGATGAATCTTCTTTTGAGTATAGTAAGACAGGGGACATCACAAAGATATCGGATGATCTGGATCGAGATGACTATCAAAAGATCAACCATAAAATTCTACAATCAAGAATCGACTCAAATGAAGAGGAAGAACCAGACTCAAACAAAGAGAACGAACACGGAAGCTCTTCCTCACCAGGTGATCACCACGACCAATACCTCGGATGATCGAGGTTGAGTCATCGAAGGTAACATAGAATCATCTGAAATAAATAATTCAGACAAAAATTCATCGATTGTAAAAGAACAAAGGTAAGAAAGTAATGTTGTTGGTCCCGATTAGTTGAGAGATTAGACAAAACTTAAACTAGCCTTCTAGGAAAAATCTAGAAGGGGGGGTTTAATAGATTTTTAAATCTTAAATCTTTACAAATCTTTCAAGACTTATTCAAAATACCCAAGTAGCACAATGAAATTCAATTTAATCTCAACTTTACTAAGATCAAAAGCACACCGATATTTTAGTCTAACTTTAATTCAAATGGATTTTTGATTGATAAACTGGAAATTAAAAGCAACAAGTAAGTAAAATGGAAACAAGAAAGAACACCGTGATTTATAGTGGTTCGGATCAAACGATCTTACATCCACTCTCCTCCTTTAATCTTGAAGAAGGGTCTCCACTTACTATCTTCCTTCCTTCTTGCTTACTTACTTACAATCGTGAATCTTCAGCCTTACAACTCTTTCTTCCTAATTTCGAATATCAATGGCTTGAAGATGTTACGTGCAAAAGTGTTCTACAAACACTAAACCGGAAACGTATAGAACGTTTATGTGTGTTTACAACTTTTATGACTCGTGTGTATAGAATGTGTGAATAGTGTAGATGTAAAGAATAAAAAAGGTGATTCTATTCTAATTTCCATCCCTATTTATAGAGATCTTGATTGGTAGTTGTAACTTCCTTGAATTACTGTTTTAGTCGATTATAATAATATAACCGAATCTTGTAACTTCCTCTTGGTTAGTTGAAACTGTCTCTTGATACTTGTGTGAAATGCTTCTAACACTTCCTTGTCTGCATTTTGCCTCACCGTCTTCGTCTTCATTCTTTATGCAGGTGATTGTTTATCGAACGGACCTCATCTGTCTTCTTCACATTGTCCTTGTCTAATATCTGGTCTCTGTCGATTTCTTTTCCTTATATGAGGTTTGTCCTAGTCGATTTCTTGTCCTCATCTTATTTGTACTTAGTTTTATTTACAATCACTTACTTCATTTGTCTATACATGATGCTTCACCGGTCATCCTATTTTACACTTTTTAACACATCAAAACTAAATACAACTTTTCTTTCCTAACAATTTCCCCTTTTTGATGATGTTAAAACATAGCTCAAGAAAAGAAAAATGTTAGTACTCTTAGAAGATAAGAATATTACACGGTATACACTTAAGCCACGTAATCGAGATAATCGAGCAATAGACTTTATAATCGGATGATCGAGCAATACAATTGATCAAGATTGAGGTCGAGATAATCGAAGAAAACATACGAGAATAAGATTAGAAAGTTTCGGATATTCGGTGTTATAAACTTATGAGCCGATTACTTATACCAAGAATTAGTTAGTTGTTTTGAAAGTAAAACAAGTTAGTTAAACAAACAAGTTTCAAGAGAATAGATCAACTGTGTATTTGCATATATTCACGAGACTTGCACATTTTTCACATAGGTCGAGATAAGGATCACGAGATAGAGAGATTTAGATCTAGTCATACCACCTATCCTGCTCGGGTATCTTTAGCCAATCAAAGACTCTGTTCTTTAAAGACACCGTTTCTCCTCCTGTGCAAGATCGGCTATAGATTCGGCCTTGATGATCACCGCTTGATCTTCTCATGGTCAGACGACCATCTCTTGTCGAGAGGAGGTTCCATTTGAGAATAGGAAGGTGCGATTACGTGCGCATTGAACTCTTCATGCGCAAGATCTATCGATATTGATACATTTGAGGATCTCTTTCTTCCAGCCGGTTGTGAAATGCGGCGTTCTCATCCAAGCCCCATTTGATATTCTTGCACACATGAAACCGGAAGACCCAATCTACTTCAAAGGGCCTCCATTTCACTTGATCTGCCATGAGTAGGACTTCCTTGGGAACAACCTCACCTCGATAGAGGCTGAAAACATCTTTACCTTGCTCATCTCTTTCCTTCGAACCCATCTCCTCGGAGATCTGTCATAGAACTTCCCACCGCTTTCTCCGCTCACGTCTCTTCTTTGCATCTCGTCTTTTATATTTTTCAATTTCCTCCCTCTTCCTTTTTCGATCTTTTCTTCTTCATCAATCTCAACACTGGGTTTTCGAGGTTGACTTGAAGCCTTGGCTTTCCCAGTGCTTTTGTTGAGGATAAGGGAGATTTGATTGAAAGGACGGGGACAGGATCAACAGTTGATGGTAGTTCCTTCCGAGTTTCAAGCTCTGGTTCAGACTCGGTGGACTCAGCAGCGTCTTTGACCTCCTCTTTAGTCTCCTCAAGGCTCTCTCGAGACTTCTCCTCTCTCGCCTTTTTCTTCTCCTCTTCGTATCTTATCAACTCCTCGAGCAGCTCATCTATTACGAGATTCAAGGCCAGCACTGATCATCTTGCAATTCAACTCTTTTCTTGAGCTCACTATCTTCCCCCTTTTTGACATCAGCAAATCGGGTGTTGCAGATAGTGACCACTTGCTCAATCGACCCATCACCATGCCTTACAAGTCCAGTCTTTTGATCCAAATTGATCACAACGCTTCTTATGAGCAGTCTGTTCTTCCGAATTCATCTTCCATGAAGCTGTTTTAGAATAGCGATCTGCCTATCTTTCTCCATGGCTAATTGCATTTTTAACACTTGAGAAAATGAACATTCTTTTGCCCTCCAAGATTCCTTGACACGATCTTCAACGCTATCACCGATTTCTCGATAAGCATCTTGAACGTATTGTTTGATCCAGGCCTCTTGAGAGTTCATTTCCTCGGCTACCTTTTGTTTGACCTTAGCCATGTTTTCTTCATGTCCGATTCCGAGAAAAATAGAGGTCGATCTTAGTCTTCTCATGAACCGCAACCTCTATGTTTTCCTTGATTGAAGATGTTATAACTCCAGAACCAGTGTAGAGCACTCGGACTAGCTCTCTTCGGGATTCAGACACCTCTTCCTTCGGAGCATTGAATTCGGATACGCATACGATCCGAAGGTCCTGTAATCTCTTAAGATGGAGAAGATAGAGTTAAATTTATCTCCTCAATAGGAATAATAGCTTCGATTTGCAGGTGGAGGAGAATCTGCCCAAGGTGTTGTTGTTGGCACTCCGGATTCCACCTCGGCTTATGCAGCTCCATCATCATTACTGCTTGTGCCTCCTCACCAGATGTATCCATCTCGGTGGCTCATCGCCAGCTCCACGGTCATTCATTCGATCCCCGTCACCTCATCTCCTTTTTCGGCTAAGTCCTCCTTTCCTTGTTCTTTTTCCTTCACCTCTCCCAAAATCTCCACCTCCTCTGGTGCCTCATCTCCAAGGTACACCTTTTGAAGAATGTAATTTACAAAAGCATCTTATGTCGGGATGTCTTAGAAGGATTTAAGCTTAGCTTTCCTGAGGACTTCTTTTTCCGGATGGATGATTGTTTCCACCGCTTCCGATATCGGGATGACTGTCACCTCGAATGAGCCCAACTCGAGTCTTCTTAGCAAAAATACATCAATGAGTTCCTTTAGAAGTTCGGGCTCAAATCTGCTAGGGTGGATTCTTTTCGATGAGGAATTTCTTTCCAAGAATCCGTAAAGAGGTTTCGGTTGGACCCATTACCCCTATGGGTTGGGTAGGTTTAGGAAAATGTTTGATTCGGATGAGGTAGAAGGTAAGAAAGAAAAGAGATCTTCTCGTGGATTGTGTTTGGATTGGACTTCTCGGGAGTGGACTGCTTTTAGAGGCTCGAGGCAAGCGGTCTCACCTCGCCTCTTCATTGCCAGGTTGGGATGTAGAGGGTTACGGTACTTCATCCTCGAGATGAGGAGGATGAAAATTTGGCTTGTTCTTTGTCCTGGTCGTCTCCGGATGAGATCTCGACCCTTCCTCCTTGTCCCAGGCTTTCTCGGCCTCGGTGAGACACTTCCCCCTTGGGAAGCTGTCTCCTCCTCCTCCTCTCCTTCGCCTCTGTCTCGTGACGAGGACTCATCTACCAAAATTGATTTGACCTCCTTTGTCTTGGCTTTTGAAGCCTTCTTCCTAGGAGGCCGGGGTGGAGCTGGAGCATCCCCGTCTCCTTCTCGAGTCTGTAGGTCCATAGAGTTTCCCATCCTTAATCAGAGTCCCTTCTGCAGTGTATTTCTTCACACCCTCCTTCCATCCAGGTTGTCTCACCCTAGCTTGTGTTCAAGTATGATGGTAATCCTGGCCATCATACTTGTGATTTTGGTCAAGGACCATCTCATCAATTCAGCTATAACTTGGGTCTTGGTGAATTTCTTCTTCTCCTCCATTATCCTCGAATACACCAATCTTGCCCAATTAATCTCTCGCTCTGTCTATTATTACCCTCGCACAACAGATCCTCGGCTTGGTTAATCCATCGTGACTCTGCTTGCTCTCCCGGAATACACTTGATTAAGATTAACATCAATAATCGATACTTCCTCTTCAACATCGGCCTTTTGATTCGCCGTTGTGTTTTGATAGGTTCTTCTCGCCATTAATCGGAAACTATCCAAGTATTCCGATGCTTTGTACGTAAAAGTGTTTTCTCCGATGGTGCTCAACCCAAAAATTTCTCCGATTTCTCCAATAGATAATACCACCTTTTTAGTCTTCCCTTTGGTTCGAATCGGGTTTCTAGCCCGATATCGGTAGCCTTTGCTATGGTTAAAAACTCAGCAGAGAGATCATCCGTGAGTCGATTCCTTGATGATTTCTTTGTGCAAGATCTTATTCAGACCTGCGGACTCAAGCAAACTCAATATCTCCCCTGGTCTCTGGATCGGTTGAAATATTCCATTCAACAAACATCTCCGACTTTGTTTTATCTCGAATCGAAGTAAGATTGTATTCATACTTGATATTAACTTTCTTTGATTCCGCTATTTTTAAGGAATATAGAAGGTTTTAGGAGGGAAAGGAAAAGTTTGAGAAAATATGAAGGGTTTTATGTGTGCGTAAATGAAATTATGCACACGAACTCCTATTTATATGGAATAATATAATAATAAACAATTATAAAATCAATAATTGCCCTGAAAAAGTGTAAGTATAGGCTTTCGAATCGCCATTAATGCAATTATGACATTTATTTTGAAAAGTGCAGAGAATATTATTATATATGTCGCGCGTGATATTTAGACGGTTCATATTTCGAAACCGCCTCCATTTCGGGCGCGTGAAGCTTACTCAACGTATTTCAAAATTATATTTGATAAAATTTCGGGTCCGTAGTAACTTCTCTCTGACAGAGTTAATTATTTGAGAAAATACTTTTTCAGCTTAATTGGAGAGATAAAATAAAATATACAAGTTTTAGTAAAAAAACAAAATTTGAACCCTTATCCTTTTATTTTGTAAAATAAAATATTTTTAATATCTTGAGTAACTTCATTTTTGAAGAAATATTAAAAATGAATTATGATATTAAATTCATATATTAATTATATGAACCTAATATTCATAATTTAATAGACGATTAAAAGTTTAGAAGATACTTCCCGAAGACTTCACCTTATGCTGGATTGATAGCATCATAGTCTGTTTCATGAATACTTGGATAAGTGGACCTTGTCTTGTATTTAGAGATATGTTAATCAAACCTTGTTCTTTCTGAAATTAAAGACACTTAGACAAATCATTAGTAATTAGGGTAAGTCGGATAAGATGCAATGGTCGTCTGATTTTATAGAAGTTAGCCTACTATTGCGATCTTGTGCTGATTTACCAAATGTCGAATAAGTAATCATCAAGTCGATAAGGTCAATATGACTAATCCTTGATTCTTGATTCCAAATTAGGAGATCAATGATATCACCACCGATTGTCCTTTGACTCATATCTAGTCCGATAATTCTTTCTAGACATAATAAACTAATTGAAAGAGAGATAGAGAATGAAAAACAAAGAATAAGATTATAGATTAACTAAAGAAGCATCTAATAATCCTAATTCTACAGATAGTTCTTTAAACCTTGTCTCTGCCGGTGGCTTTGTCAAGATGTCTGCTCTTTGAAAATCGGTTAGAATCTTCTCTAGTACGATGTCACCTCTCTCTGCGTGGTCTCGGATAAAGTGGTGTCTAATATCAACATGCTTGCATCTTGTATGTAGGATCGGGTTACGAGTAATAGCTATGACACTATTACTATCACAAAAGATAGGTACATCTTTGGTGATAATGTTATAGTCCCTTAACTGTTGACTTATCCAGATCGGTGAACAACAACTTCCACCGCCATATACTCGGCTTCGATTGTGGAAGTAGCTACAGAGGTTTGTTTCTTAGTCAACCATGAAATCAGCTTACTATCAAGAAATTGGCAATTACCGGATGTAGATTTTCTATCTATCTTACACCCACCAAAGTCTGAGTCCGAGTATCCAGACATCAAAGTTGTCATCTACCGGATACCATAACCCAACATTTACAGTTCCTTTTAGATACTTAAGAATTTTCTTTCTTTGCTTCAAGATGACTTTTCTTAGGATTTGCTTGAAATCGAGCACGAGACTCCAACCGCAAATAAAATATCGTGTCTACTAGCAGTTAAATATAATAAAGAACCAATTAGACCTCGATACTCGGTTTGATCGGATCTTCTCCCTTCTCGTCTGGATCCATTGAAAAATTTGTCATCATAGGTATCTTAGCTTCTCGACTGGTACCTATTCCAAATTTATCAATAAGATCTTTGTATATTTGGCTTGGTTGATAAAAATTCCCTTCTTTGTCTGTTTGGCTTGAAGTCCAAGAAAATAAGTCATCTCACCCATCATGGACATTTCGAATCTGCTTTTCATAAGATGACTAAATTCTTCACACAAAGATATGTTAGTTGATCCAAAAATAATATCATCAACATAAATCTGAACTAACAAAAGATCATAACCAAATTCTTTTCTAAAGAGAGTTCTATCAATTCTACCTTTAACAAAACCATTTTGAATCAAATAATCAAACAAGGTGTCAAACCATGCTCTTGGTGCTTATTTAAGTCCATATAGAGCTTTCCTCAACCTATAAACCTTGTCTCCTTTGACAAAACCCGGAGGTTGCTCTACATAAACTTCCTCAGCTAGGATTCCATTAAGAAATGCCGACATAATATCCATTTGAAAAACTATGAATCTTTTAAAAGCAGCATAGGCTAAAAACAATCTTATGGCTTCCGTGACGAGCCACCGGTGCAAAGGTTTCATCATAATCAATCCCTCCGATTGTGAATAACCTTGAGCAACAAGTCGGCTTTATTTCTTACCACAATATTGTTTTCATCCCTTTTGTTTTTAAAGACCCATTTAGTTGTCTTTGAAACTGATTTAGTTCTTCTTGCATGACATTAATCCAATGGAATCGATTAGAGCTTTTGTAATAGATTTAGGTTCAAGTAATGATACATAGCAATCGAACATGCAATCTTGATTTAGTTGGGTCCTTGTCTGACTCCGAGTCTAAATCTCCAATTATCTGCTCAGTGGATGATATGACATTACTTTCTTACCTTTATCTTCTACAATGGATGAAGTTTTTGTCAATTATTTATTTCGAGATGATTCTATGTTACCTTCAGCTTACCTCTTCCCGATCATTTGAGGTGTTTGTTGTCCGATCGGTTGGTAGATCACCGGTGAGGAAGATCTTTCAGGTCCTTTCTCCTTGTCTAGTTCTTCCTCTTCATCTGAGTCTGATTCTTGATTGTAGAATTTTATGGTTGATCTCTCGATAGTCATTTGATTCAGATCATCGATATCTTTGTGATGTTATCTGTCTTACTAAACTCAAAAGAAGATTCATCAAAAACAACATGTGGTGTTTCCTCTACACACAAGGTTGTCTTATTAAAAACTCTATATGCTTTTGATACGGATGAGTATCCTAAGAATATCCCATCTCGCTATCTTGGCATCAAAAGTTTTTAATTGAGATTTACCATTGTTGTGTATGAAACACTTGCAACCAAATATATGAAAATATGAAATTTTTGGAGATCTTCCCTTCCAAATTTCATAGGAGTTTTGCATTTATCTTTAACAATCAAACTTCTATTTTGAACAAAACAAGTCAGTATTAATGCCTTCGCCCAAAACCTCGTGTGGAGTGTTGTATTCGGATAACATTGTTCTCGCCGCCTCTTTCAAGGTTCTGTTTCTCCTTTCAACTACTCCATTTTGTTGTGGAGTCCTTGCTGCAGATGTTTCATGAGCTATGCCATTCTCAATGCAAGAGTTAGTAACAAGCTTATTAAGGAACTCAGTACCTTTATCACTTCTAATTTTAACAATAGTTAGCCCTTTTTTCATTTTGAACCTTTTTAAGAAATTCGAATCTTAATCATTGTCTTCATTCTTTTTGTACAAGAAAATAACCTGTAAATCTTAAAAAATCATCAACAATTACCAAAGTATATTTCCTTCCACCGAAGCCGAGAGGTGTGATTGGACCAAAAAGATCCATATGAAGAAGTTCCAAATTTCTTTCTCAAGAAGGACTACTTATTGTTTTAAAAGAAGTTTTAGTCTGCTTTCCTTTTGACATGAATCACACACATGGTTCTTTTTGAAAATACTTTATCAGGGAGTCCTTGAACTAAAGATTTCCTTGCTATTTTGTTAAGAGTCTTGAAGTTTAAGTGGCCAAGACGTTTATGCCACAATAACTTAAATCATCTCGAGCTCTTAGCAACAAGACAAGTGTTTTTAGGACAACTTTTAAAATTTACAACATAAATGTTACCTTGTCTCGACTCCAGCTAATAGAATATTTTCATTAATACCATCTAATACAAAGCATGCATTATGAGTAAATTTGACACTTAACCCCTTATCACAAAATTGTGAAACAGATAGTAAATTGTGCTTCAATCCTTCCACGTAGTAGACTTCATGTACTTGAATATCACCTATCATCAGTGTCCCTACACCTTTGGTAAGTCCATAATTGTTATCTCCAAACATTACTCTTGGTCCGTCTATGATCTCGATAGTTAGAGATAAGTCATCTTTCATAGGTCATGTGCTTGGAACAACCACTGTCAATGTACCAGTATGACCTCAAGAATGTCTCCTCTTTCAACTATCTTATCTTCCTGCAATCACAAATTTAATGCTTAGGTACCCTTTTTACTTTGGGTCCTTTCATGTTAAGTTGACTTTTAGGAATCCAGATAAAGATATCAATGTTCCTCGTAACCATAGATTGAAGTTTACATCAATATCTCGTTGGTCCCGATTGGTTGAGTTGATTAAGAAAATTTGAGTTAACCTTCTAGAATAAAATCTAGAAGGGGGGGGTTGAATAGATTTTGTAGATTTTTCAAATCTTTCAAAATTGATTCAAAGTACCAGATGTACACATCGGAAATTCAATATTAGACTCAACTTTATTAAGATCAAAGGCAGATCGATATTCAGATTTTAACTTTGATTCTCAAATTAATCTTTGAACAATAAATTGGAAATTACACAGATAAGTAAATAAAAGCAGAAAGAATACCGCATTTTATAGTGGTTCGGATTATAACTATCCTACATCCACTCTCCTTCTCCAACTTGAAGAAGGGTCTCTACTATCTCGCTACTTACTTACTTTACAATCGTACAACTTACAACTTACAATTTGATCTTCAACTCTTCAAACTCCAAACCAAATCAGAAATCTAACTCTAAGATAAAGAAGTGTATTTGAAGATGTGCAAGGAAGTGTTCTACAAACACTTAGAAAAATCTATGAAGAAATCTTGGAAAACTATTTTGTGCTTTTTTTTGAAAACTTGTGAGTTTAGAGAATATCTTCTTTGGTAAAATAACTTGTGTGTTCTCAGGTATTCTCAGATGTTCTATATCTTCTTAATGAAGTGCCTAGACCTATTTATAAGTCTGAAAAAACAGTTAGTTTGTTAGTCAGTTCTAACAAACCAAAACCGCTTTAACAAACTTAATCTTGAAAATCGCTCTAGACCTCGGCTTACTTTACTCTACCCATCTCATGACTTGGTGAAGACTCGCCTTTCTTATTCTACTCGGCTTGTCTCGACCTCATCTCGAGCTCTTCATATTTGTCTCCTGCAGATGACTAGACTCAAGCTCATCTCCAGACGACTTGTAATCTTCCGCACCTCGGTGACTAGATTGGTTCACGACCTGTCGATCGGCTTAGCTTAAGGTCTCAATCTCACTGTTCTTCGGGTTGTCGATCATCTGAGCAGCCTTCTTTTAACTCACCAAAACTTCTTGATCCAACAATATCTATCTACTAAGATAAGACTTTCAAGATCAATTTTGTTTAACTGATCTTTAGAAATTGTCTTGAATCTTGGTAAAAATGGATATGTTTTACTTCTTCCATCAAAGCCATTATACCTAGGATAGGACTTTGATTTAGTCTTAGGTTTAACCTTAGGAGCTACTTTCCTCGTCTCTGTGATTTCTTCTCGTAAGTATCGATGAGGTAATTAATTCCTTAGGTTTCTGTGACTAAATCTAGTTTCTATCTTTGGTTTAGTTGCTTTAACAAAAACTCTAGGTTTTATTGGATCATTTTTCTTACTCCTATCAAAACCTAATCCAGCTTTTATCATTAGACTTTTGTGAAGTATTGAAGATTTTATCTATTGTGGTCTCGAGAGTTATTTAGAAGTCCTAACTTGAGATTTAATTCTCTGTTAGTCTTCTTGTAACCCTTATTCTCGTAATAGATATTTGAAAATTTTATTTTCAAAGAATTCAATTCCTGTTCTAACTTATCTGTCTTATCGTACAAGGTACTAGTGATCAACTCACCGACATTCCCCTTGAATGTACACTGGTTTCTCACTAACCTTTGTTTGATTGACCTTAGTCGATCGCATATGATTCTTTAAATTAAAGTTTTCAGTCTCTATCTCGTTTATAAGTAGATAGAGTAGTCTCCAAATCTTTCAAAAGTTTTTCAATAAGATTAGGATCAGTTTATAAGGTATCACAATTATTATCTCGAGGATGAATAGTAATGTACCTCTTTTGCCATTAAACAGATGTCGTCATCTCGACTCCAAAATCAGATGAGGATGAGGATGATGATGTCTCATGAACTTCTTCTTTCTCACCTGTAAGAGCTCTCGATCAAAGCATACCTCCTATCTCTCTTTTTCCTCTTTTCTTCTCTCTCTCTGGGAGTGAGTTGAGGACAATCATAACTATAGTGACCAGGCTTGTTACATGTATAACAAATATCTCCTCTGTCTGTCTTAGGACTACTATCTCCTCGTCCCGACTTTTGCTTCCTCGTCCGATCCTTTTTCCTATCATTGTCTCGAACTCTTTTCTTCTTTATCTCGATCTGTAATTTCTTCGACCCGATCTGTCTCTCTTGTTTCTTTTGTACTTCATTCTCAACCTTTCATATCTTTTTAACAAAAGAGCCATTTCTTCCTTAATGGACAAATCGATGCCTTGGATATCTTCTCGGATTCATCTTGATGAACAAATGCTACAGCCTTTCCCGATGTTGAAGATTCTCGCTTCGCTTCTTCATCTTCGATTTGGATGTCATACTCTAATGCCTTCAGATGAGAAAATAAAGTGTGATGTGAAATTGAAGATAGATTCTGAGTAGCTTTCAGAATATTAGTTTTCTCTCTCAATCTTTTGCTTAATGACCTCAACACTTTATTGTTGATTTCTTTCTCTGTATAGGTTTTACCCAAATCAGCTGCCCTATTCAAGAGATTAGTCACCTAACATCCAGTTGATCAATGGATTCTCCTTCTTTCATCTTGAAAGTGTCAAAAACATGTAGAACTGATTGCAATTTGTTTTCTTTGACCTCGATCTCGATCCTTCACAGATTCCGGCAAGTGTTTCCCACATTTCCTTGTGCGCTTGCATCTTTTCACCTTTTCAATCCAATCCTTACTTAATGTTTCAATGATCTCTGTTCTAGCAACTTGATCCAGATTATGAATCTTACTTTCATCACTTGTGAGTTTTGAGCTTTTCTTTTCTTGCCTCACTCTTGTTTCACCGCAGCATTCATCACTTGTGCCTCCATGATAAACTTGATAGGAGTGAATTGATACATGTTTTTAGGGCTTATTTTAGTGCAAAAAGTGAGCTAAAGTGTGATTTTTGTGCATAAATGTGAAAAGTATCACTCTTTTGCCTAAAAAGTATTACTTTGTGAGATTTTGATGTTTTTCATCCGTTTTGCAGTAAATTGATGGAAATTTGCCAAACCGAGAGTACTGTTATTCTTAGAATGAAGAGACGAACATACCGGATTTAAATGGGGGTTGGGCCCGAAGCCCTTCTCGATAAAATTGCCTGTCTGGAGCACAAGTCGAGGAGCACAGACTCGACTCGAGGGTCAGCCGGAGGGAAAGGATTTTCAAAATTGCAGCAGCCTCGACTCGAGGGAGGAGCCTCGAGTCGAGGGATGGAAAATCGGCAGGATCCTCGAGTCGAGGGCCGAGCCTCGACTTGAGGCAGGAGGAATTTTGAAGAAGCGTGGATGCGACTCTAGGCCTCGACTCGAGGGCCTCGAAGCTCGAGTCGAGGAGTGCCAAAACTGAAAAATGCAGCTTTAAAGCCCATTGAAGCCAAAACAGAGCATAACTTGATTCTAGCAGCTGAGCAGCTTCCAGAGGTACCTTAGGCGAATTTTGCACTTTGTAGATTGATTTCCATTGTAATTGCCATAGATTGTTAGAATTAGATTAGATTCTACATTTAGTCCACTAGATTAGCATTTTGATTGATTGTAATTGAAGATTCCACTGTGATTTGGGAGAAGAGAAGTTGAATTCAAGCATTGTAGAAGATTAATCATTCCTATTTTTGTATATTGAAGTTCAACCGGTGATGTTCTTACCCTTTGCTCTCTTTAATTCATTGCTTGTGTTGATTAGATTGTTAATTGCTTTCTTAGATTTTCTACCCATGGCTTTTGCTTGTAGCACCATGGGCTAATAGCTTTGTGCTTGGGATAATTGAAATTAGGGATGAAGTGATTTCCTCATGCTATGATTGTTGATAATTGTGATCAATGATTGAGACTCGGATGAAGAAGAATCCCCATCTGATAATCGAAGACAACTTCGATCAGACTCCGTCTGAGGAGACACCCGCGACATCACCGGTGATCGGCGGGGGTCACCTGATGAAGGGGAATGTCAGCTCGAGGTAGAGTCAGAGGAGTTGCCTATTGAGTCTCAAGATGAGGATCCTTCTACTCATATAGGCAAAAGGATAAGAAGCTACCATCCATCTCGATCGATTATAGGAGACCCATATAGTAGTGTGCGTACATGAATGATGCTAGACTCACGAAAGTCCTGCTCAACTGTTATGTGTCGCTTCTTGAACTCAAGTCTATTGAGGAAGCTCTATCTCGATCCAAACTGGATAACAACCATGCAGGAGGAACTACATCGGTTTGAAAGGCAAAATGTTTGGGAATTAGTGGAAAGACCCTTACATAGAAAGATTATAGACACCAAATGGGTGTTAAAAAACAAAACAGATGAGAACAATATTATTGTTCGTAACAAGGCAAGATTGGTAGCTCAAGGTTACTCACGGTCGAGGGAATAGACTATGATGAAACCTATGCTCCAGCTTGCCGATTAGAAGCAATAAGGTCTGTTCTTGGCATTTCTTTGCATATAAATCTTTCAAAGTCTTTCAAATGGATGTTAAGTCTGCCTTCCTTAATGGTGTGTTACTTGAGGAAGCCTATGTGGAGCAGCCTCCCGGGTTTAAGATCAATAACAAGGTCTATAAACTCAACAAAGCTCTATATGGACTGAAACAAGCTCCCAGGGCTTGGTATGATACCTTATCCGATTTCTCGATATCAAATGGATTTTCAAAAGGTAAGATTGATAGGACTTTGTTTAGAAAGGAAGTAGATGGTAACATCTTATTAGTTTAAATTTATGTAGATGATATAATCTTTGGTTCACCTAATCAAATTATGTGAAGAGTTTAGTATTCTCATGAAAAACAGGTTTGAAATGTCAATGATGGGTGAATTAACATATTTTCTAGGCTTACATATTAAACAGATGAGTAAGGGTATTTTTATACATCGATCTAAATATGCTAAGGATCTTATTGAGAAAATTTGGGATGACTACTAGTAGAGAAGTTAAAATACCTTTGGCAACTAACTTATCTATGGATTCGGATGAACAGGATACCCACGAGATGCAACGGAGTATTGTGGACTGATTGGATCTCTTCTCTATCTCACCGCAAGTAGGCCAGACATAGCCTTTGCGGTTGGGGTATGTGCAAGACTCAGTCTAATCCCAAGAAAACTCATCCGGAATCTGCTAAAAATTCTTAAATATCTCAAAGGAACTTTGCAAGTAGGGTTATGGTACCCGGTGATGACAACTTCTGAAATGGGCAGTTATTCAGATTCAGACTTTGGGGATTTAAGATTGATAGGAAATCCACTTCAGGAACTTGTCAATTCTTAGGAAACAAATTAATTTCTTGGTTATCTATGAAACAGACATCTATTGCCACCTCCACAACCGAGGCCGAGTACATGGCGTACCGGAAGTTGTTGCTCTCAACTCCTCCTGGATTAGTCAACAACTTAGAGATTATAATGTTCAAACATCATCTATTCCTATTTACTGTGATAGTAATAGTGCAATAGCTATGATTTACAATCTTGTTCTCGCATTCTAGGTGTAAGCATATAGACATTAGACATCATTTCATTAGAGATCATGTGGAAAAGAATGACATTAGAATTGAGAAGATAGCCACCGAGTCACAAAGAGCAGACATTCTTACAAAACCATTAGCAGAGTCTAGATTTAAAGAATTATGCTTAGAATTAGGATTACTTTATGCTTCTTTAGCTGATTTCTAAATTGCTTGCATCGACATTCGATGTAAATCGACGAGGGCACAATGGTCAGTTGATTTCTGAGAAATAGATGACTATCTCGCATCCTATCCGATCTACCTCAAGTTACTAATGATTTTCCTTAAGTCTATGTCTTTGCAGGAATAGGTCATAGATCATACTGTCTCACCTCATCTTTGATAAACCCTCTTTATTCGCAGACACCTTTGTTTTTAAATAAACTTCACATTAAAAAAAAAACTCTCATTGGAATGATTGGTTGGAAAACCTAACTTTAGGAAATTAAATCTCAGCCTGTTTATTTAAATTTTTAAAGTTTGCTAAAAGTTAAAACTAAGCTATTTTAAAATCATACAGGTTACTTTATCGATGACTTTACAAACCCATCTGTTTTGAAAAACCCTTACACGAAGTAAGGTAACCCTAGGCGACGTCAGTATACTTACTTCTCTGCATAAAGTAACCTACATCTGTCAAATCAACAGTCTATAAAGTAACTATTTACGCATTCCAAAGGCGAGTAGCATCCATGCGCTGAATCCCAATCGTTTATCCTGATTTTTAACCGTTGATTCATGCGCAGTAAAACTTTTAAATAAACGGCTTATATCAATTCAGATTTTCTAAAAGCGGTTTCTCTTTCCAATTTTCCCTCCTATAAATACGTCTTCTTCCTCACTTAAACCTTTTCACTTTCAGTAAATTTATACCTATACTCTGCAAATTTTCAAAAACTCTTAGTCGAATTCTTTCATGAGCACTTCTCAAAAACGTTTAGGCGTAACATCAACCATGGTGGAGGTACACAATGAAACGTATAACAAGAAGATAAAGTCAGAGATGTATGTCGACTTTGATACAACTTCGATGGTGAATCGAGGGAGATCCTTGGATTATTGGAGAGGTCGGGATTGAGGAAGTTTTGTTCCAAGAAATCCACCTTCAATAAAACACCGTATATGAGGGGGATTGAATTCTACGTCAATGGGATGTTTGAGAATGGAGTTTTCAAAACTCGAGTCTACGGCGAAGTTTTGACCGTAACTCGGCAGTAAGTGGCCCGTATCTTTGACACCAGCAGTGAAGGGGTTAACCCCCTCACATACAAATCAGATGACTCCGGTAGAATCATTTGAGATGATTGCCTGTATTCGATGAAGGATCGTCGATCGAATCAAGAAGAAAATGCTCCGATGGAGATATCGTCTTCTAATGATGATATTGACGAAGGTCATTCTTGGGGAGCAGAACTCCCATGATGGGCTAACTGCACCAGGCTGTGCTGCATGAGGGCGACTATAGATGGAGTTCAAGCCAACCGGGCTGGGATGCTATTGGGGCGATTTGAGACCGAGAGGAAGAGGTTGGAGGTTGTTGGTGGAAAATGGCAGGCGTGGTCAATCACCACCTATTCAATAAGGTGACGGTGATTTTGGAGGACTTGGACAGCCGAGATAAACTGGGCTGATGGAGTCGAGCCTACACCAAACAGAAAGGGCTTGACTAAGGATGAGCCGCTCGAGGCTCCGGCCCGACTCAAATAAAGGGAGCAACCGAGGTCGAGCTCGGTTCCATCACCGAGGAGGTCAAGAAGAAGAAGAAGAGGAAAGGGAGGAGCAGCCGACGGTGAGCTCACCGAGGCTTCACACCAATGAAGTGAAGGAGAAGGCCAAGAGAAGGAGGAGGTTGGTGAAAACCTCGGAGTGGGGGACGTCTGGCGATCAGCCAAGTCTGTTGGTCAAGAGGCACCGACGCTGGAGATAGCAGCCAAAGTAGTCCAATCGGAGGAGATACAAGAGATAAGCTCGAGAGGACCCCTTCCCCACTCACGGTCGGGTACAATTCTCCCCTCCCCCTCTCCAGCCCACTCTGGCGATGAAGAGGTGACTCAGCCGGCACCTCCGAGCCTCTAAAATAGCCTACTCCCAAAACAGTCCAAGCCACAACCTCATCTTCCCTTCCCTTCCCCAAACACAAACCTCATCCCCTCCACCCTCCCCATCTGAGATGCCGTCCTTCCTCACAGACCAGATACTCCCCACTCCCATATCTACCATCTCCCCACCAGCCTTACTCACATCTTCTCTAACTCTCCCCACACCCCAATCCAACCCACCATACCTCAGCCAACCCCTTCTCCACCACCCACTACATTTGAAATTCCACCCCTTCCATCTTCACCCCCACTCGTAAATCCCCCTCCACCATCGTACGCCCTACTTCTTCCCAACCTTCTAAACTCCCAACCGGTGGATACCTCCAATATTTTGGAGATATCCACATGAGCTCCCCTAGTCCAACTACTTCCCACCCCCTCTTCCTCATCCGATTCAGAGGAAGAGACCAGTCAATCTTTGCCATCTCCTCGGCCTTTGAGGACTTACACAAACAGATCATTACCAAAGTTCGAGAGGCGATGGAGAGGAAGACAAGGAAGGTGATTCGAGCAGTCACCAACACAATGCTCGCCAACATGCAGAGATAGCTGAGGTCAACATCACTCGCAACCTATCAGCCAACCTCGGCACTGCTGTTGGTACTCGTGAGTAACCTGGAGGAGGAGGTCAAGGTGCTCAAGCGTAAGGTGGCGGCAGACAACGAAGTCCTGGTCAACGCACTTACATCTGATCGATCGACTTCGTGGTTCGTTGTTCGGCCTTGGAAAGACAGACCCTTCGTGATGAAGTCAAAAAGGGGGAAGGAGGCTGAAGGAAGAATAGACACCCTCACACTGAGTCTTGTCACTCACGGACAAGGTAGACTCAAAGGCACTCAATCGAGTTGGAGGCAGCCAAAGCCGACATCAAAATCAAATCGACGAGCCGGCCGCTTGCACCGAGGGTAACCCAGATAGAGGAGGCCATCCGAGAGGATGAGGAGAAGAGGAGGAAGGAGGAGGAAGAGAAGTCTGAGCTGCCGCTGGCCAAGATGAAAGAGTCTAAAAACCCGAGGCCATGGGCAAGGGTAAAGGCAAGCTGATCAAGAAGCGGTGATCAGCCCTGCACTAACAAATGAGCGAAAAGAAAAGAGCTCGACTACTCAAACCTCTCACCGAACATATCGAAGTATCCACACCGAGAAGGAGAAGTATGAGAAGCAGAGGAGAAGAAGAGGCCGAAGAAACTAGGGAAGGCGGAGCTGAAGTGGGGACAGGGATACTCGGAAGTGGGTATCCAAGGCGGCCGATGAAGCAGACTTCCGCCCTGTCCACCGATCATCAACTCCTCCCAAGATGGTCTCTAGGCAAGTACACCGGCGAGTACAAGAAGCAAGCCCTGGATGCCGGATGGATGTACTACTAGTACATCTTGAAGGCATCTCCATCTCGTGCAACATGAAGACATGCGATGGCATGAATGGATGGAAAAGGAGGATGCCGATCTTTACGGAAACTGCTCGATGAGGCACATAATGTGTTTAATCGCGATCTGGTCGCACCACCTATGAGCAAGTTACCCCCAAGCTGAAAGAAGATGGATCTCCGGACATGGAATGGGTCAGATCGTCATAATCAAAGCCGAAAGAGAATCCGAGCTCACAGCACGAGAATGAACTCAAGCAGCTCGAGCGAGGATCTTCAACCGGCTGAACATTCCAGAAGCAAGCAGATGGGGAGTCCGATAGACAGGATTTTCTTTTCCTTATCTTTTATTTTCTATCAGTTCACCTATCTCAGTAAATTGTAAATTTGTGAATGAATATACTTGGACTTATGTGAAATACTTGTCTTATTTTCTTAAAGTTTTTTTTTCCCGCTTTAAGAAAACTTAAAATTTTTCTAAGTATAAATCATCCGAGAATTTTATCTCTCGTACTTAAATTTTTTTAAAATTTATCTAAGTCTTAAGACTAAAATTTTTTTCTAAGTATTTCTAAAGGGTCTAAATGACTTGTTTTTTCTTAAGTGCTTTAATGTGATTGAATCTGCTGTAATGTGAAAAAGTGCTCTGGTATACCTATCTCGATTATCTTAACTAACTCTAGAACTAACTTCACTGTGAGTGTGTTTCTTCCTTGTAGGTTTTAACTTCATCAAAAAGGGGGAAATTGTTGGATCAAGAAGTTTTGATGAGTTAAAAGAAGCAGAGATGATCGATGACCAAGAACAGTGAGATTGAGACTCAAGCTAAGCCGATCGACAGGTCGAGAACTAAACTAGTCGATTGAGGTCAGAAGATTACAAGTCATCTGAAGATGAGTTCAAATCTAGTCATCTGCAGGAGACAAATATGAAGAGCTCGAGACAAGGTCAAGACAAGCTGAGTAGAATAAGAAAGACGAGTCTTCACCAAGTCACCGGCAGACGAGTAGAGTAAAATCAGCCGAGGTCTAGAGCAGCTTTCAGTCTGCTAGAACTGAATAACAAACTAACTGCCTTTTTCAGACTTATAAATAGGTCTAGGCACTTTATTAAAAATACACGTAACACACGAGTTATCAATTCAGCAAGATATTCTCTCAAATCACAAGTTTTCAAAAAGCACAAAATAATTTTCAAAGATTTCTTCATAGATTTTTCTAAGTGTTTGTAGAACACTTCTTTGCACATCTTCATATACACTTCTTTATCTTAGAGTTAGATTTCACAGATTTGGTTAGGATTTTGAAGAGTTGAAGATCAAATTGTAATTTGTAAGTTGTACGATTGTAAAGTAAGTAAGTAAGTAGATAGTAGAGACCCTTCTTCAAGTTGGAGAAGGAGAGTGGATGTAGGATTGTTATAATCCGAACCACTATAAAATCAGTGTTCTTTACTGTTTTTTATTTACTTATCTCTGCTCGTTTCAATTTCCAGCTTTATTGTTCAAAGATTAATTTCAGAATCGAAGTTAAAATCTAAAAATATCAGTTTGCTTTTGATCTTAATAAAGTTGAGATTAACTTTGAATTTCCGATGTGTTACTTTGGTGCTTTGAATAAATTTTGAAAGATTTGAAAAACCTGAAAAATTTATTCAACCCCTTCTAGATTTTTCCTAGAAGGCCGATACAAGTTTATCCAATCTGCTCAACTAATCGGGACCAACACTAACAAACTAACTGTCTTTTCAACTTGTAAATAGGTATAGTTTTTCATTTTTTAAAATACTTTTACTTTACATATCACGAATTTCGCATTGCTCACTATTTAGATTTCTATCTTCACAATCAATTCACAAGTTTTTCACAAAGAGTTTTCAAAACAATTCTAAGTGTTTATAGAACACTTTACTTGTAATCTTCTCACTACTCATTGTAATAGTTAGATTCCAGTAAAAGAATTTAGGAGTTTTGAAGATCTCAAGATATTTGTAAGTCGTAAATTGTAAGTTGGATCGAAAGTAAGTAAGTGGTAAGCTGAGTCCCTTCTTCAAGTTGGAGAAGGAGAGTGGATGTAGGATTATTCATAATCCGAACCACCGTAAATCTTTGTGTTCCTTATTGCCTTACTTTACTTATCTTACTTTCAATTTTTAGTTTATCAATCAAAGATTAATTTTAATTGGAGTTAGAACTAAAATATCGGTGTGCTTTTAATCTTAATAAAATTGAGTTTAAAATTGAATTCCGCTATGTTACTTGTGTGTTTTGAATAAGTTTTTAAAGATTTGTAAAATTCTGAAAAATCTATTCAACCCCCTTCTAGATTTTTCCTAGAAGGCTTGTATAAGTTTTATCTAATCTACTCAACTAAGTGGGACCAACAAATTCACATCAAAACACGAGAAAAGAAGCTAAGAGATAGCTTGAAACATCAAAGTTAAACCTATAGAGAAGGTTTAACCCACCTAAACCCAGAGAAGGGTTACGAGAAAAGAAGCTAAGAGATAGCTTGAAACACTAAAGTTAAACCTATAGAAAGGGTTTAACCTACCTAAACCTGCAGAGAAGGGTTACGAGAAAAGAAGCTAAGAGATAGCTTCAAACACTAAAGTTAAACCTATAGAGAGGGTTTAACCCACCTAAACCCAGAGAAGGGTTACGGGAAAAGAAGCTAAGAGATAGCTTCGAAACATCAATGTTAAACCTATAGAGAGAGGTTTAACCCACCTAAACCCAGAGAAGGGTTACGAGAAAAGAAGCTAAGAGATAGCTTCAAAACATCAAAGTTAAACCTATAGAGAGGGTTTAACCCACCTAAACCCAGAGAAGGGTTACGAGAAAAGAAGCTAAGAGATGGCTTCGAAACACTAAAGTTAAACCTATAGAGAGGGTTTAACCCACCTAAACCCAGAGAAGGGTTACGAGAAAAGAAGCTAAGAGATAACTTCAGTAACACTAAAGTTAAACCTATAGAGAGGGTTTAACCCACCTAAACCCAGAGAAGGGTTACGAGAAAAGAAGCTAAGAGATAGCTTCAAAACATCAAAGTTAGACTTACAAGAGAGGGTTTAGCTCACCTAAATCCGAGAAAAAGGTTGTGAGACAAGAAGCTAAGAAATAGCTCCAAAAATCTGAAATCAAACCTATGAGAGAAGTTAAGAAATAACTTCTAAAAACTGAATTTAAACCCACAGACGGGTTTAACCTATCTAGACCCAAGGAAGGGTGTAAGAGTTAAAGCCGAAAGATGGCTTTGAAGAACCTAGTTAAACCTACAAGAAGGATTTAACCGACCAAGTGTAAAACATGAGATAGGGATTTTAGAAAAGCCTTGATCAGGCCTACGAGAAGGGCTCACTAAACCCGCACCTAGGAGGGGTTTCGGGATTTGAAACCGCCGAAGTTTCAAAGTTATTCAGTTAAACTTATAAAGTTTAGCCAAATCCGTGTCCAGAGAGGACTATTAGATGTAAGGCTATGAAAGTCTTAAAGTTATCAAGTTGGACTTATAAGTGTCTAACTAGGTTAGTCCCAAGGAAGGGATTACTAGACAAAAAACTAAGGCGTACTTGGCTACGTGTAAAATCAATCTATGGCAAAGGTTTAACCAACCTAAGCCTAGGTGAAATCTGAGGAAAGAAGCTAAGAAATAGTTTGAAACATCAAGCTAAACCTAAGGAAAGGTTTTTAGAAGAGAAAAGCTAAGAAAGCTTCCGTAAGAGCAAGTTAAGCCCATAGAAAGGGCTTGACTAACTTGAAATTCATGAAGGATTAAGGAAAGCCGAGCCCATGGAGTAGCTTACTTACTCCTCAAAAGGAGTGGTAAAGAGTGAAATCGATGACCGGCTTCATGCCGGCTAAGTTGAAGTGTGCGAGATGGGGTTCAGCCCGCCCAACCTGTGGATGTTGGCGAAGACGGGAACTAATAGAAAGTTTCCGAGCCCAACCGGACTCTATAGTAAGAGCCTAATTGGCTAAGTGAGAAATATAGGATATAGCTTCAAGTCTACAAAAAGGGCTTAGCTAGATAAGCACCTAAGAAGGGTGGCAAGAATCGAAGCTGCGAAAAGTTTCGAAAGTATTGAAATTAAACATGCGAAGTTTGACTAAACCTATATCCAGGAAGGATGATGTAAGTTAGGCATACGAGAGTCTAACTAATCTAGATCTAGGAGGCAATCTACGAAGTAAAGCTAAGAGATAGCTTGAGGGGAATTCAGGTGAACTAGTGGAAAAAGGGTTTGGCCGAGCTAAACCTAGACGAAGGCCTCAAGAGCAAGAATCTAAGAAAGCCTTTTGAAATACTAAGTGAAACCCACCAAGCGAGGTTCTAACTTATGTAAACATGAGAAAAGTTCTTGAGAAAAGGAGTTAAGTGACTCAGAAGGATATGACAAGTCAAAGGCAAAAGTTGCTTGAGAAAAGCTAAACTTCAAGCCTAGAAGAATTATTTGGGGAAACCCTTAGACTACGAAGTCAAGGGAAAACCTAAGGCATAAACCCCTAGAAATGAAAAAAGGGATTTTAAGCAGATGAGTTATCAATCTATGAGAAAAAGGATACGTACACGCTACCGGCCAGTTGTTATGTTCCCAAAGTGATTAAGTCACGAATGCAAGCTAATAGCTTAGAAGCTAGACAGTTTGTAAACATGCAGCAAAAATTGAATACGAGAAGCACAAACAAGGAGCATGCAACTCCCGGCAAGGGAGGACACAAGCATTCATGCACAACAAGCTCCCGACAAGGGAGGATAAACAACAGCTTATGAAAGCTAATTCCCGGCAAGGGAAGATACAAAGGATAAACGAGAATTAACTCCCGACGAGTGAGGATCGCATATATTCACACCAAAAGGCCCCGGCAAGGGGGCAAAAGAGTTTAAAAATGAAATGTAAACTCCCAACAGAGGGAGAGCAGAGTTTAAAATGCCAAACCGGCATAAGAAAAAGAGAGGGAAAGAGCAGAATTCATTACAAGGTAAAGTAAATTGTTTGTAGCATCAAGAGTTAAACAGAGGGTTAGTCTTCCTCGGCCTCAACTTCGCAGCAGCTTGCTCGGCATCCTTCTCCATGGCACGAGCCATGCATGCTTCCTCCCGGGAACCAAAAACTTCCAGGATAAGGGGAATAAAGGGGGATCAGCGGGGCATCTCTCGCCGTAACCTCAACCTTTATCAGTTCAACCACCAACCGGTTAAGAATCGGAGTCCACCACTCTTCTTCGATCGAGCGGAAAGATTCGACTTTGAAAGAAGGAGGAGTAGGCATGGCCATGAGAGGAGCAGTCTTATTAAATTCCCCGAGAAGCTGGGATCGGCTGCTACGCACGGCCGTGTTGAACCCATAGTCATAAAAGAACCGGATGTAAGGGCTCATGTCCCCAAGAAAGCTGGGGTGATTGAGATAGTCCTTCTTTAGAGTGGGCCACAAAGCATGTAAGAAATGCCGACTGTGTTCGAGAATAGAAAAGGGTCTTTAAACAGACCTCGCTCCCTCCACCAGTGGCCTTTGATGTACACAGGACTCCCGCAGAGCGTGGTGGACCGCCAGTCGTTAGTCTCTTTTTCGCAGCCTCCCGTGCTGCCTCGGCTTTCGCGGCTCGGCCTCAACCTTCTTAAGGCGAAGGGAGGCAAGAGTGGCCTTCTTCTTCTCTGCAAGGAGAGTGTCCTCCAGTTCCTTGAGTCGTGGCGAAGGGAGAAGGTTAGAAGGGCTCCACAAGCTGGATAAAAGGATGCCCAACTAAGACACAAACACACAGCATCGTGTTGGTATTTGCATTGAGAATTAGATACACCTCGGTTAAGAGGAATTGGAGATTACCCGAGCAAAATGGCACTCAGCCTCGACGCCGCTGGTTTGGAGGGAGGTGGCGAGCTTCTCATAGTCTTCTGCAGAAATTCGTTCACCGAAAACTTACTGACGGAGGTACCCGAGGAATATGAATCAACATCGATAGGGGTGGAGGAGAGACCTGCTGCGCCGCGTCGGGTACTTACGCCTAAACGTATCCTTCGAGGGGAGCGAGCCCTGGCTAGTGGGAGCCTTACCCTTGTTGGTCTTTGACTTCTTCGGGAGGAGCCTCGGGGTCGGGCTTCCTCGGGTTCCACAGATCTGGGACAGTGAGAGGAAGGAGTAGCATCTGGAGCCTCGGTTGCGAGGCGAGAGGGAGGTGGGGGCACGTCTCAAGAGCCTTCGGGGCCCTCCAAAACCTTCGACAACCATAGCATATCCGAGGGAACAGAAAAACAACACGAGATCGGTTAAAATGAGCCCATAAAGGGTGTATTTATAAGAAAAGGAGAAAACATTTACCGTCTCCCGGTTCGAGAGGAACTCTCACGGAGCAAAACTTGAAGTAGGAAAGGAGGCCGGGATTAGAACAAAGCCCGGGCAATGAAAATACCAGCGAGGCGCGCATATGGGAATTCGGATCTGAATTACCCGGTGATTAGTGGGAGAAGAGATATGGTTAGGAGGAGCTGGGGAGAGGGGTTCTTATAAACCCAGTCTTGATGCTTGAAAGGTCGTGGTTTATCGGGGGTATGAAAACATAATGGTTACCCCACTCCTTATTGATATTTGGGACCTTACCCGAGAAAAGAACATTTCCCTTTTACCTCACTGCGTGGCCGACGGTTTTACAGCTTATATCGAGAAAAGAACAATTCAGCAGATGGTCTTCCTCCATTTCCCTTGAGAAGGATATAGAAGGGAGATCATCATGCGAATAGCATTCGGAGCAAATTGGTTGAGAGGGACATTATAGAGGTCTGATATTTGGCACAAGAATTTAGGAGGAGGAAGGTGCAGCCCAGCCTCAAACTGGGCTTGCCAGAAAGCTAAAGTTAGGAGTCGCTAAGTTGGGACGTACTCGGTCCAGAAGAGATAGGCTATATCCCGACGCCATGTAGTCGCCGGAGATGAGGTCACTAAGGGCTTTTTCAAAAATTTTTGAGGGACCCGCGAAGGAGTCCCAAAACCGAACCCTATCTACCTCTGGAGAAGAGGGAGAACGGGAGGAGAATCCCTAGAAGGGTCGGGATTAGAGAATGGTGAGAACTACGAGATGAGTTTCTAGCATGAGAGAGGGTTTAGGAAGAACCAGACCGAGACATTGCTAAGAACGTTCCTAGGAGGGAGCGAGGATAAGAAAAAGAAAGATTACCTGGTTTTGGAGAAGAGCTCGGAAGGAAAGCCGAAGAGTGCGCTTGCTCAAGGATTCACGAGAAAGAGAGATCATAGGGAAATGAGGCGGAGAAATTCTTAAGAAAAAGAAGAAGAAGCGGAAGTGATCGATTTAAAATAAAGAGGGAGTTAAGTGATGGCATGTATCAGTGACTAAAACTGAAGGGCGGATGCATGATTGACAGTTGTCCGGTGCAAAAGCCGAGGAGTCGCTAAACGCCAACGAACTAGCGAGAGGGGATGTATCCGGGAAGCCGGAGCTACAGAGAGGAGGTCCCAAAGCTAAAGTGCAGGGAGGATGTCCCCGAGAGCAAGACTGCAGGGGGATATCCCAAAGCTAAATCTGCAGGAGGATCTGCGTAAATCTTTCTAACTCCGTGGAGCTCCAAGATCGCTCACCGGAGTAGGGGAGTGGTTGATGCAGATAAAAATGTCGTGCCCAACTACACGTAGAGCCCAAATACACCCAGCCAAGAGGGCTCGATGATGTAACTGAATACCCTTGATAGAGGGAGGAAAACCCGAGATGGGCCCGAGCCTAGATTGACCGCAATAAGGCTACGAAGCCCTAAACCTACCTACAGGTGGGCCGCGAGGCCTGTGCCTCGTATGGAGAGGGGTCACGAGGCCCAAACTCTAACTACGAGATAGGCCACGAGGCCTAAACCCAACCTACAGTCACGAGGCCCAAACCCGACTACAGGTGGGCCGCGAGGCCCAAACCCACCGGGCAGTGGACCGAGAGGCCCAGTGCGAGATTTGGAGAGCACATGAGTGTTTGACCGAGCCCATAGCGGTTATTTATCCGATAAGACTAAGAAACGTTAGAAGGAACGAGTAGTTGAGTTAATTAAGGCTCAAGTCAAGGAATGTCTCCTATATTCCTTCATTGATCGGGTCCAACCTCCGTCCAGGGGAGAATTCGTAGGTACAATACAGATTTCTTGAGAGAAAAGATATCCACACACGACATCATGGCGTAACGTGTGGGATAATGCCCCCAAACCGTGATGACGGTTATTACTCTTAACTTACGTATAAATGACACACCCGGAAGGGAGGTAACGGTATCGAATGACTATCACCTTACTTAGCTACTCTATACATACTTTCTTGAGTTTTTTCCTGGGTAATCTGACTTGAAAGCATCGGAGTGCCTACGCCGGAGAATCCTCCAGCGTGTTTTGCGTGCACGTTTGTTCGAGGGAAGCTAAGGACCTTAAGTGCGTAAGGCTTTACCCACGTGAACCCGGTGGGGAAACGGGCCCAGGTTAGTTTTTACGCATCACTACTCTTCGTCTGATAATGAGTTGTATAAGTCGGTTTCAGATAATGATCAAATCGTGATTAAGGGACTTTTGAAAGATCTAAAAATATCTCTAAGTGCTTATAAACAACTAGAGACTGAAAATTTAACTTTAAAAGATCAAATTCATACTCTAATCAAAGGTAAGCAAGTTGTGAACTACTCGAGTCTGTGGAAACATTCAAGGGGGAATGTTTACCCTAGGCCGAGGCTAGTACATCACCTAGTCTTTCCGAAAGATTAGAAGAAGAATTAAAATCTTTAAAAGATAAATTTGAAATGGTATGTAATGAGAATGAGTCAATTAAGAAGACTAATGAAACGCTTGTCTTCAAAATGAGTCAACTTAATAACTCACAATCGCTTATAGACCATATTTTTAGAACTTAACAAAAGTCTCATGATAAGACAGTCTTGGTTATGATAGAAATAATAAGCCGTAAACTTTGAAACCAAGGAAGTTTGTAAAAGTTTCCGATACATCAAAAGGAATTAAAATTGGACCTTGGAAGCCACAAAGTCAGATGAGGATTACTTCTCCTAATCAATAGTAAAAATCGATGAGGAATCCTAATCGATAAAAAGAGTTCCAAGAACCAAGATTAAAAGGAATCTTTCTTATAGTTCTTTTGATGGTAGAAGCAGATGCTATCCTTGGTTTCAAAAGATCAAGAAGGTCACCAAATCTGATTTCAACAAGCTTGCATAGAAGTCTGATATATTTGTTGACAGATTTGGTAGACAACTTAAATCGACATATTATTGAACAATGAAATGTTTGTTTGGATACCCAAAGTGATTATTGACCTTAAAGGACCCAAGATCACTAAGGTGCCTCTTACCTAATTTCTTTTACAGGAATCTCAAGGGCTATCTTTAAAAGAGGAAATTCTAGCATCCATCTGGTACATTGACAAGGATCGCTCTCAGCACATGACCTCGTGAAAGGAAGCTACTCTCAAATTTCCAAAATATAGATGGTGTAAGAGTTTTATTTGGTGACAATAATCATGATGTACAGACCAAGGGAGTTGGCGCCTTAATTATAGGTGATGTCCAGTGTCTGAACTCTATTATGTAGAAGGTTTGAAACATAATTTATTATCTATTTCTCAACTCTGTGATAGAGGTTTTAATGATAGATTTTCAAAGGATAAGTGTGACATTTTAGACAGTTCCTTAGACAAGGCATTCTTAATCGGGTTTCGCACATGGTAATGTCTATGTGGCTAACTTTAATAGTTGTTCCAAAGACACATGTCTAGTTGCTAAAGGTGGAGATAACCTCAGTTGGTTATGACATAAAAGACTTAAGTCATCTCAATTTCAAAACCCTTAGCAAAATAGCTAAGAGCAATCTTGTCAAAGGATTGCCTCGAAAGACTATGCTTAACTGATCTTAAATGTGATGCATGCCAAAAAGGTAAACAACCCAGAACTCCTTCAAAAGTATTAATACAATTTCATCTCGAAAGGGTTTTACAACTCCTTCATTTGGATTTGTTTGAACCGGTTTACCCTTCGGCTTTAGTGGAAGGAAATACATCCTAGTAGTTGTTGATGATTATTCAAGATATACTTGGGTGATATTTCTTTTCAAGAAAAATGAGACGGTGAACAAGATCCCAGATCTGTTCAAACAAATACAAAATAAAAAAGGTGTTAATATTATTAAAATAAGGAGTGACAAGGGTACTGAGTTCTTGAATTCTTGTTTATTTAACTATCTTAATGAGAATGGAATAGTACATGAGACATCATCGGCGTAACACCACAACAAAATGGAGTCGTGGAAAGAAGGAATAGAACACTTAAAGAAGCAGCCAAAAGCATGTTAGCGTAATATGGAACACCCCAAAGGTTCTGGGCCGAGGCAATTAATACAGCCCTGCTACACCCAGAATAGATGCTTACCAGCTTAAAAATAAGGGTAAGACTCCTTATGAACTTTGGAAGGTAAGGTTCCAGGAATCTCTTATTTTCGTGCTTTTGGGTGTAAGTGTTTCATTCACAACAATAGGAAGTCTAAATTGAAGACATTTGTTGCTAAGGCAAATGATGCGATATTCTTAGGATATTTCAACACCTCCAAGGCTTTCAGAGTCTTCAATAAGACAACTCTTTGTGTGGAAGAAACTCCACATGTAGTGTTTGATGAACTTCATACTTTTTCAAATAAGGTAAACCAAATTACTAATAATCTAGATAGAATTGAACTAAACAAAACTAAATAGAGGAAAACTTATCTGCCTAGTTTTGATTTAGATTTAGATAATGAAGAATCTCCATCTCGAGAATCGAGAGGGAACTCCTCTTTCTGCTCTATCCGAGGAGATTCCTCCGACATCATCCGATCGGCCAAGGTTAGTAGATGAAGGGGGAACGCCTACTCGGGAAGAACAAGTTGAGTTACCTCACCGAGACTACAGATGAGGATACTTCAACTCAAATAGGCAATAGGATGAGGAGTTATCATCCAGCCGATCGATTATTGGGGATCCCTCAAGTAGTGTTCATACACGAACGGTGTTAGATTCCCGAGTATGTTCACCGCTATGTTTCACTCCTTAAGCCTAAGTCTATTGAGGAGGCTCTATCTCGACCCAAGCCGGGTAACAACCATGCAAGAAGAACTGCATCAATTTGAAAGACAAAATGTTTGAGAGCAAGTAGATAGACCCATTCATAAAAAGATTATAGGCACTAAATGGGTGTTTAAAAATAAAACAGATTTAAAAAATATTATTATTCGCAATAAGGCTGGACTAGTAGCACAGTGGTTATCACACTGAGGGAATAGACTATGATGAAACCTATGCTCCAGTCGCCGATTAGAAGCAATGAGGTTGTTTTTAGTCTTTCCCGCCTATAAATGTTTTAAAGTCTTTCGAGATGGATGTCAAGTTTGCCTTCCCGAATGGAGTGTTACTTGAAAAAGTCTATGTTAAACAAATTTCAGGGTTTAGGAAAAATAACAAAGTCTATAAACTCAACAAGGCACTATATGGACTGAAGCAAGCACCCCGAGCTTGGTACGATACTCTATCTGAATTTCGATATCAAGTGGATTTTCTAAAGGTAAGATAGATAGAACACTCGTTTAGGAAAGAAGTAAATGGTGATATCTTATTAGTTCATATCTATGTAGATGATATTTTTTTGGTTCACCTAATCGACTTTATGTGAAGAATTTAGTGTTCTCATGAAAAATAGATTCGAAATGTCTATGATGGGAGAACTAACATATTTTCTAGGTTTGCGATTAAAATGCATAAAGCAGAGGGATCTTTATACATCGACTAAATATGCAAATGACCTCATAGATAAGTTTGGGATGATTACTAGTAGAGAGGTTAAAATACCTATAACAACTAACTTCTCTATGGATTCAGATGAGAATGGGATACCCACCGATGCAACAGAGTATCGTGGATTAATCGGATCCTTGTTATATCTCACCGCAAGTAGGCACGATATAGCCTTTGCGGTTGGGGTAGACAGTTCTATGTTTAGTCTTGGATAGTTCAATCTTATCTAGATTTTTAGAAATTTGATTTACTTTATCTGAGAAGGAATACAACTCATCAAAAACAACATGAGGAGTTTCCTCCACACAAAGGGTTGTCTTGTTAAAAACTCTAAATGCCTTGGAAGTGTTGGAATATCCCAAGAATATTTCATCACCGCCTTAGCATCAAAGGTTCTTAACTTAGATTTCCCATTGTTATGGATGAAACATTTACAACCAAAAGCTCTGAAATATGAGATTCTTCGAATCTTACCCTTCCAAATCTCATATGGAGTCTTACCCTTGTCTTTAACAACCAAGCACACAATTTCCTGGGTATAACAAGCCGTGTTGATGGCTTCAGCCCGTAACCTGTGAGGGGTTTCATACTCGGCTAACATGCTCCCGCCTGCCTCTTTCAAAGTTCAATTCCTTCTTTCAACCACTCCATTTTGTTGAGGAGTTCTTGCTGATGATGTCTCATGAATAATTCCACACTCATTCAAAAAGTTAGATAAACAAGAATTCAAAAATTATGTGCCCTTATCACTTCTTATTTTAATAATATTAACACCCTTTTCATTTTGAATCTGTCTCGAATGTATCATGGATCTTGTTAATAGTCTCATTTTTCTTGAAAAGAAATATAACCAAAGTGCATCTAGAAAAGTCATCTACTACAACAAGAGTATATTTCCTTCCACCGAAACCGAGAGGAGAAACAGTCCAAACAGATCCAGATGAAGTAGTTGTAAAACTCTTTCAGATGAAGAGGTGTTAATACTCTTAAATGAGTGTCTAGGCTGTTTACCTTTTGACAAGCATCACATTTAAGATCGGTAGATAAAAGTTTCTCGGTAATCCCTTAACAAGGTTCTTTTTAGCCAGCTTACTAAGGGTCTTGAAGTTCGGATGACTAAGCCTCTTGTGCCATAGCCACCGAGATCATCTCCACCCTTAGCTATCGAGACAAGTATCTTTAGGACAACTATTAAAGTTGACCACATAGACATTGCCATGTCTGAAGCCGATTAAAAGTACCTTATCTGAGGAACTATCTAAGATATCACATTTATCCTTAGAAAATTTGACAAGAAAACTTTTATCACAAAGTTGGGAAACAGCAGATAGATTATGTTTCAAACCTTCAACAAAATATACCTCGGATACCGAATATCCTTGATAATCGTAGTACCTACTCCTTTAGTCCGACCACAATTATTGTCTCCAAATAATACTCTTGGACCATCAATGCTTTGGAAATTTGATAGTAGCCTCTTGTTATAAGTCATGTGTTGTGAGCAACCACTATCAATGTACCATATAGAAGCTAAGATCTCTTCCTTAAGTGATGATCCTGTGAATCTTGAAAAACAGATTAGTTATAAGGTACCCTAGTGATCTTGGGTCCTTGAAGGTCAAGCATCACTTTAGGTAACCAAATAAAAATCTCATTTCCAAATAATAAATCGAGACTTGGTCTCTCTACCAAATTTGTCTACAATTAAATCACTTTTAAATGACAACTTGTTGTATTCAGATTTAGTGATTTTCCTGAACATAGGAAATGTGGGATAACATCCGCTTCTCCCATCAAAAGGATTGTAATAAGAATTTCGTCTTATTTTGGTCTTTGAATTTCTCTTAGTCTCGATAAGGAGTCCTCACTGAATTTTTGTTTTCAAGGTGGGAGATGCAGTCCTTATTTGACTAGTTGGTTTCAAGGACCAATTCTAATCTCTTTTGAGTGATCGATGCTTTTACAAATTTCCTAGGTTTCGAACATCTGATTTACTATTTCTGTCATAACCAAGACCTCGTTTTGTCATGGGATTATTGAGATGTATTAAAGATGTGATCTATTACTAATTGTGAATTATTAACTTGACTAATTTTGAAGACTAACTTCTCATTGTCTTTCTTAATTAATTCATTTTCAAATGCACAAATTGTTTCAAATTTGTCTTTTAAAGTTTTCAATTCACTTTCTAATCTTTCGGGTAAGTTGGTGATGTACTAGCCTCGGCACTGGGAAAACATTCCCCTTGAATGTTTCCTCGGTTTCTAGATAGTTCATCACCTGCTTTCCTTTAATTAGAATTTGGATTTGATCCTTTAAAGTCAAATTCTTTGTCTCTAGTCTGTTTATAAGCAGCCAGAGATGTCTTTAAATCTCTCAATAATTCATGAATAACAGCTTTGATCATTATCGAGACAGATTTATAGGAATCATTATCGAAGATGAATAATAGACTACCTCTTTAGCCATGAGACAAACTTCATCATCCTGATCCAAAATGAGATGAGGATGATGATGATGATGATGATTTTCTTGACTCCTTTTCTTCAGCTAAAAGAGCCCTTTGATCTGCAAATCTCTTGTCTCTCTTTTCCTTTTCTCTTCCCTTTCTTTAGGAGTCAGTTGAGGACAATCATAGCTGAAGTGTCCTGGCTTGTTGCACATGTAGCAAGTGTCACTCCTATCTGTTTTGGGGCTGGAAGGATTTCTCTTAACACGGGATCTCGTATCTTCTCGTCTCGGCTCCTATTCTTGTCATCATCTGTAGAATCATCTTCCTTTCTTCTTGACTTGGATCTAGATCTATTCTTACCTGCAAATCTCAATTTATTTCGTTTATACTTCATTCTTAATCTATCATACCTTTTGGTGAGCAGAGCCATCTGCTCCTTCGAGAGATAGGTCACTCCTACAGATTCAGTTGACATCTTGTCTTCTTTCTTTGACAAAGGCAACAGACTTGGATGAGGTGCTTGACTCCATCTCATCCTCCTCATCTTCTATTTAAATGTCATACTCTAAAGCTTTAAGGTGAGAGAATAAGGTATGGTGAGTAATAGAAGATAAATTTTGAGTTGCTTTAAGGATATTGGATTTTTCTCTCCATCTCTTGGTTAAAGATCTCAATATCTTGTTATTAATCTCCTTCTCTCGTATAGTTCTTTCCCAGATCACCGCTTTGTTGTGGAGATTCGTTAACCTTACATCTAGCTGATCCACGCTTTCATTTTCCTTCATCTTGAAGGTATCAAAGGCGTGTAATACATCGGCAGCTTATTCTCTTTTACTTGGTCTCGATCCTTCACAGACATTCGCCGAAGTTTGCCACATCTCTTTGGCCGATTTGCATCTTTTGACCTTCTCAATCTAGTCTTTACTTAGAGTCTCAATAATTTTAGTCCTAGCTACATGATCTAGGTTGTGGATTTTCCTTTCATCATTTGTCACTGTAACTCTTTTTCTCTTGTCTCGACTCTTGATTCGGCTGATTCAAGATTACCATTGCTAGTGCCTCCATGATAAAATTTTATTGGTCCTTCTTCAAGAACCTCCTCCATCCTATCATGGATAGCCTTGAGATGATTTTTTTTCCATCCCGAATTTCCAATAGTCATACTCTTCAATTGAAAATTCGTAGATTCCTGGATTTCTTGCTCTTGCTCGAAGACATGATGAGATAGAAAAACAAAATACTCCACAAACTTGTTAGTAGCACGCTTAGTAACAATAAAGAAGATGAAGAAAATCAAGAAAATTTCAGAATCTTAGTTAAGACTCTAAAATCAATACTTAATAGCTTAACACCGCTCCGATACCACTTGTTGGTCCCGATTAGTCGAGCAGATTGGATAAACTTGTATCACCTTCTAGGAAAAATCTAGAAGGGGGTTGAATAGATTTTTCAGTTTTTCAAATCTTTCAAAATTTATTCAAAGCACCAAAGTAACACAGCGGAAATTCAAAGTTAATCTCAACTTTATTAAGATCAAAAGCAAACTGATATTTTTAGATTTTAACTTCGATTCTCAAATTAATCTTTGAACAATAAACTAAAATTGAAACGAGCAGATAAGTAAATAAAAACAAGAAAGAACACCAGATTTTATAGTGGTTCGGATTATAACAATCCTACATCCACTCTCCTTCTCCAACTTGAAGAAGGGTCTCTACTATCTGCTTACTTACTTACTTTACAATCGTATAACTTACAAATTACAATTTGATCTTCAACTCTTCAAAATCCTAACCAAATCATGAAATCTAACTCTAAGATAAAGAAGTGTATATGAAGATGTGCAAAGAAGTGTTCTACAAACACTTAGAAAAATCTATGAAGAAATCTTTGAAAATTATTTTGTGCTTTTGAAAACTTGTGATTTGAGAGAATATCTTGCTGAATTGATAACTCGTGTGTTCTGTGTATTTTTAATAAAGTGCCTAGACCTATTTATAAGTCTGAAAAGACAGTTAGTTTGTTAGTCGGTTCTAACAAACTGAAAACTGCTTTAACAAACTTATTCTTGAAAAGCTGCTCTAGACCTCACCGATTTTACTCTACTCGTCTGCATTTGACTTGGTGAAGACTCGCCTTTTTTATTCTACTTAGCTTGTCTTGACCTCGTCTGAGCTCTTCATATTTGTCTCCTGCAAATGACTAGACTTGAACTCATCTTCGATGACTTGTAATCTTCCCGACCTTAGCCGACTAGTTTAGTTCTCGACCCTGTCGATCGCCTTAGCTTCGTGTCTCAATCTCACTGTTCTTTAGGTCATCCGATCATCCGAGCCGCTTCTTTTAACTCATCAAAACTTCTTGATCCAACAGTTAGTTAGTTCTAACAAACTAAAAACTGCTCAACAAACTTAATCTTGAAAACTCGCTTTAATCCTCACCGATTTTATTCTACTCGTCTGCAGTGACTTGGTGAAGACTTCGCCTTTCTTATTCTACTCATCTTGTCTTGACCTCGTGCGAGCTCTTCATAATTGTCTCCTGCAGATGACTAGATTTGAGCTTGTCTCCAGATGACTTGCAACCTTCCAGTCTTCACCACTTGCTCGACCAATGACCTAGTCCGATCACCTTAGTATTGGGACTTGGTCTCACTGCTCTTCGTGGTCATCCGATCATCTGAATTACTTCTTTTAACTCATCAAAACTTTCTTGATCTAACAAATTTTCCCTTTTTGATGAAGTTAAAACCTACAAGAAAGAGACACACTCACAAAGTTAGTTAAAGTTAATCAAGATTATCGATAGACATATTAGAACACATTCATACTTCAAATCAGATTAATTCAAGTTAAAGTACTCAATTCACACTTAAAAATATTCTTAAGTCTTTAAGACTTTTTCAAAATATTTAGACTTAAAAATATAAGTCTTAGGACTTAGAAAATTTTAAAACTTAGAAACTTTTAAGACTTGGAGAATTTTAAAACTTAGAAAATTTTAAGAAAATTTTAAGTCCGAGATGATAATTTCCTTAGATGATTAATACTTAGAAAATTTTTAAGTTTCCTTAGAAACCAAAAAACTTAAAACAATAAAGCAAGATAAACCAGACAAAACATAGTATATTCACATCGTATTTAAAAAGATTACAACATAAGACTAATAGAAAAGAAAAGTAAGGAAAAGTAAAAATCCTATTTCTATTAGACTCCCCACTAGTCTTAAATGCGGAATCATCGCCCAATTGAATACCCTCCTTCTAAGCCGCTTAAGGTCCTCTTCTTGAATAAGTCCAGACTCGGCCTCTGCCTTCTTCACAATTTCCACGACCCAGTCTAGGTCCAGGGAACCATCAGATTATTGGCGAGATGGCATATTCGAAGGCTGGAGAGATCGTTGACGTTGAACTCCACATCTGCTTCTTCCAGCGAGCCGATGATAGAAGTCCGCATCTACCTTTTCAATCCATTTGTGCCAAGCTAAGTCGTGGTCTCATTGAGTTGCTCCGGCCTTTGAGAATATACCGTAAGTATATCCACATTCCCTCCAGATTCTTCTCCTTGTACTCATATGCATATTTTCCACAAGCCACTTAGGAGGAGCAGACGTCGTATGAAATGGTCTCGAATTTATCACCGCCTTGGTCTTTTATCAGCCATTTCCGCTCAGCGGTGCTCCAGAAGACATTGGCGTCCTTCTTCTTCTTTTGCCTTCTCTTTTCTTTCTTGCCATAGAATTCCATTTCTCTTATGATCCTTTTGATCCGATCTTGGCGATTTGAATAATCGGCTTCTCTTTTGCCTTTGCCTTTGGATACGACCTCGACCGATTGCTTTCCTTTGCCCTTCGCTCCTTCTTGTTCGACTCTTTCAGCTTTTCCAAAAGCTTTTCGTTCTATCCTCTTCTTCCTTCCTCCTTTTCTTTTCACCCTCCTTCACCGCCTCTTCCAATTGACTCACCCTCACTGGAGAGCGGCTAGCTCATCGAGACTTGAGTTTCAAGTCTTCCTTAGCTGCCTCTAGATCAGCTGTGTTGGCCTTTGTGCCTACTTCTTTTCTGGTCTCCTCGACCACAACCGTGAGGGCTTGTCTCTTTTCTTGCTCGTCTTTTTCCCCCTTTTTAACTTCAAAGCAGCCAAGTTAGTCATTTTTATATCAAGATCGTTGCACTTGACTCAAGTCGATTGGTCTCTTGCCATCTCATTTACCACCATCTGATTATATCCCTTCACCTCTTCTTTCAACGCCTTTAGCTCTTCCTCTATTGCTTTCACTTTTTCAGCCGGTCTGAGTTAGTGACAAATAATTTTATCGGATAGATTTACCTCCACTTCTCTCATGTGGCAAGCATTGTTTCAGCCATCGCCTCAACCATCTTCCTTGTCCTCCTTTTCATTTTCCTCTTGAAGGTTAAGTTTATCTTTTTCTCCACTTGAGTAAGGATTGAGGATATAGCGTAAGCGAGGACTAAGGTCATTTGTTATCTTCCTCGGATAAAGAATCGAGACGAAGAAGGGGATTGTTCTTTTTAGTAGGTGGGAGAGGGATAGGATGTGTTTGGATGGTTGGAAGAGAAGAGTAAGATATGGTGGGAAAAGATGAGGCTTGGACTTGGGGGAGAGGAATTTGTTCGATTGATGGGGAGGTGATGGTTGAGTTTGTGTAGTGGGGGTGGGGGTGGGAGAAAAGGTTTGGATGAGTGGTGATGGTGGTTGTGGTGTGGGTTGTTCTATTTCGGGAAGGATGGTTTGAGTTTGGACTGTTGAGGGAGTAGGCCGTTGGAGAGGCTCCGAGGTACCAACCTGGATTACCTCTTCATCGCCTGTTTGGACAGTTGGGATAGTAGGCTGAATTCGAGGCTCAAGTGCCAGCCTGGGGCACTTCTTCATTGCCAGGTGGGGGGATAATGAAGGAGAAGAAGATAAGCTTGTACTGTCTCGGGAATAGAGGGAAGAGCAGCTTCCTTGGTTGGGGAGGGGAACCTCAAGCCGACCAACCTCTGCTGCTATTTTCAAAGACCGAACCTACTGCGTAACAAGGTTGCTATGTCCGCTTGCTTCTCGACCCTCCGTACTTGGTGGAGCCTTCAGAGCTTTGAGATGCTCGTCTGGGCCTCCTTACCAAGGGAATTTCAGCTTCCTCTACTTCCTCTTCATCCGAGGCTTCTCTGGTAGAGACAGCAGATGAACCTTCCCTTTCCTTTTCTCACCGCTTTTACCACCGTCTCTTCTTCCGCCTCCGGGAGACCCTTGGAATTACAGCAGCTGTCTCCCAGGTTGGAATCACAACCGCTTCCTCATGAGTTGCGACCCCAGTTTCCTCCTCCTCAGGTTCCACTGCTTCTACCCTAGCCGTAGGTACTTCCTCTGGTTCATTCTTTGGTCTCGAGCTTCTTCGATTCGCTTCCAGCCTCGATCTCTGGCAAGCGTCGATGCATCGTCTGAGTCTGGCTTCCTCCAAGCCTCTCATCCTTTGTAAGAATGCCTTTTGCTTGGAGTACTTCTTAGTACCCACTCTCCAGTCATTGCCACTGTTCGGCCCTTCGATAAGTACGGTGATTTTGTTGAGCAGACCGACTATCGAGTTAGGTACCCAGCCCTCAACAGATGATTTGAAGGATAGTCTTTTCTTTTCTTCCTTCAGCTTGTGAATCAGCAAATCCACCCAATTTACTTGAACCCCATCCAAAATCGCCCTCATCACACACAATCTGGGTTTGGTCAACCCATCATGTGAGCTCTGTTCACCCAAAGACCGATTTAGTGACCACCGTCATCGATAAATGGTACCTCCTCCTTAGTAGATTCTTCTTTAAATCCCTTCGGGTTCCTCTCGTAAGTCACCCTCGCCATTAAATCAAATGATTCCTCCCAGTCGTCCTCTTTGTACGTCAATGGATTGACTCTCCATTGGACGTGTTGAAGATTCTGTAATGTTTTCTCTGGAGTAACTCAAAGCACCGTTCCATCTACGGTTGTGTCGAACCCATCCCAGGTATCCCTTAGGTTTGCAGAAACTCTGCTCCAAGTAAATCGGCGGTTGTTTTGAGGAGATTTCATTGAAAGTAATCCTCTTAACCTGGATGCTTCCAATAATTGAAGGATCTCTGCGGATTCGGATCTCGAGTGGTTTCAAGTCTACATACATCTCTGCTTTTACTCGGTTTTTGAATAATTCTTCATTTATTTTAAAATGAGAGGTGTTTCTAGAAATATATGTGGGTTTGTAGGTTTTGGTAGTTTTAGAAGAAGAGGCCATGGTGAATTTGTTTAAGGTATTGGAAAAGTTTTTTTGAGAATTTGCAAGTTTTCTGAAAGTGAAAACGGTTACATGAGAAAGATGTATTTATAGGAGGGAGAATTTGAGAGAGAGAAACGCTTTGAAAAGCGGGTTTTATTCTCGAGTCGTTCATTTTAAAAGATTTCTTGTCTGAATCAATGGTTAAAATTTGGATAAACGATTGGGATTCAGCGCGTGTAAATAACTTGACTTTGGAATGCGTAAAAAGTAACTTTGTAGACTGTTGATTTGACCGAAATAGGTTTACTTTATGCAGAGAAGTTACTACCCTTATCGACAAAATTTAGTGGTTACCTTTCTTTGCATAAAGGTTTTCTAAAGCAGAGACAAGGTTATGAAATTAACTGGTAAATGACCTCGTCAGGTTTTAAAAGCAGTCTAGTTTTGTCTTTTTAAAGCAATGAAAATAAATAGACTCATAATAAGATTTCTAAGATTAGTTTCTCCAACCAATTATTCCAACTAATAAAAACAATTTGAGAGATTATTTTGAAAACACAATTTGTACTACCACATAGAGGTAATCGATGAGAAGGTTTGTAGCAGATGAGTAGATGTTGTCCGATCTAATAATCTGATTTGTGATCTATTCCTGCAAAGACATAAACTTGAAAAAAACCATTAGTAGCTAGGGTAAGTCGGATAAGATGCAATGGTCATCGATTCTATAGAAATCACCGACTATTATGTCCTTGTCTGATTTACCAAATGTCGAATAAGTAATCATCAAGTCGAGATAAGGTCAATATGACAAATCCTTGATTCTTGATTCCTTAGAAGGAGATCAATGATATCACTACCGATTGTCCTTTGACTCATATCAAGTCCGATAATTCTTTCTAGACATAGTAAACTAAATTGAGAGAGACAAAGAATGACAAACATTGGATAAGATTATAGATTAACTAAAGAATCATCTAATAATCCTAATTCTACAGTAAAGTTCTTTAAACCTTGTCTCTGCCAAAGGGCTTTGTCAAGATGTCTACTCTTTGAAAATCAGATAATCTTTTCAAGTCCGATGTTACCTTTCTCAACGTGATCTCGGATGAAGTGATGTCTTATGTCAACATGCTTGCATCTAGTATGTAGGATTTGGGTTACGGGTAATAGTTATGGCACTATTACTATCACAAAAGATAGGTACATCTTTGGTGATAATATTATAGTCCCTTAACTGTTGACTTATCCGGTCAGGAACAACAACTTCCACCGCCATATACTCGACTTCGATTGTGAAAGTAGCTACAGAGGTTTGTTTCTTAGACAACCATGAAATCAGCTTATTACCAAGAAATTGGCAAGTACCAGACGTAGATTTTCTATCTATCTTACATCCACCAAAATCCGAATCGAGTATCCAGACAACTCAAAGTTGTCATCACCGGATACCACAATCCAACATTTCTTGTACCTTTCGATACTTAAGAATTTTCTTCGCCTTCAAGATGCACTACAAAAAAATACTATTTGGCGAGGGCAATTAACGAGGGAAAGAAAACCCTCGTTAATTTTCGAGGGTCAAGCCGAGGGCGGAATTCGCGATGGCTTTAGCGAGGGCATGTGGCCCTCGTAAGATAGTGACGGCTCACACGAGGCGGACTAACCTCGGCAACTAACGAGGGCTAGCCCTCACGAAGGCCACGTCACATTCTAACGAGGGCCAGCCACCTCGCTAGGCCCCTCGCCAACCACCATTTAAATAGACCCACGGCCCCTTTTCCCTCACGTAAACCCTCCCTCCCTCCCCCATTTGCTCCACTTGCCGCGCCGCCCAAAATTACACCACCCACTAGTTGGGTTTTATTGTACTCGTTCCTAGGAACATTTCTACGGTGAATTTTTATGATTTAATCGGTTAATTTTGTTGTTATTTTACAAATTTTGTATTTTTTTATATGCATATATTTGCGTAATTTTGTTGTTAATTTTGTTGTTATTATACATAATATGCATGTATTTGTGTAATTTTGTTGTTATAGTTGGTGATTTATTAATTATTTAGAGTTAATTTGTATAATTGTTGTGTATTTTATTTATTTAGGAAAATATTAATTAATTAGTAATTATGTAATTATATAATTTTGTTGTTATAGTTGGTGATTTATTAATTATTTAGTGTTAATTTTTATAATTGTTATATATATTTAAGTATTTAGGAAAATTATTAGTACATGAATTATATGTAATTATTTAGAGTTAAGTAATTAGTAATTATGCAATTATATAATTTTGTTGTTATAGTTGGTGATTTATTTTATTTAGTGTTATTTTTTGTAATTGTTAGGTGTATTTTGATTATTAGTAATTATTTAGGAAAATTAGTAGTATAAGATTATTATATAATTATTTAGTGTTAATTAATTAGTAATCATGCAATTATATGATTTTGATTATTAATATTATTATAATTTTAATTTAATTGCTATAATTTATATATTTGTAGGTGGGTATGTTTATTGAAAAGATTCGATCCGGAGTATAATTTCATAGCCACCACTATCACCGTGAGTATTCTTTTTGTAATTAATTAATTATTATTTAAATACGGTTTTAATTTAATTATAATAATTATTTGATTTAAAATTATTTTGCATGCATGATATAATAATAATTTATATATATGGTGATCGATTTTCAATCAAATTTTGTATGATAGTTCAATTATAATATTAATTTTGAAAATTGAAACGATGTTCGATTCAAGTTGATGTTGGAGTTGAGGGTTGATGAATTGTTTGGTATTGTTTGTGTTAGGTAAGGAAAGTTGTATTTAGTTTTGATGTGTTAAAAAGTGTAAAATAGGATGATCGGTGAGCATTATGTATAGACAGTTGATGTAAAGTATTTGTAAATAAAGCTAAGTACAAATCAGATAAGGACAGGAGTCGACTAGGGTAAGAAAATAGACTAGGTCAAAACATCGACAGTGGACAAGAAATCAGATGAGAACCAGATATCGATAAGGACGACATAGAAGACAGATTAAGACTCAATACAATAAACAATCACCTGCATAAGAAATGAAGACGAAGATGATTGGAGTGAATTGATGCATGTTTTTAGGGCCTATTTTAGTGCAAAAAGTGAGCTAAAGTGTTAGTGTTTGTGCCTAAATGTGAAAAGTATCACTCTTTTGCTTAAAAAGTATTATTTATGGGATTTTGATATTTTTCATCCATTTCGCAGTAATTCGGTGGAATTTTGCCAATCCGAGAGTACCATTAGGCTTAGAATGAAGAGACGGTCATACAGGACAGAACGGGGTCGGGGCCGAAGTCCCGCGCGAGAAAAGTGCCCTGGACTCGAGCTCTAGTCGAGGACCATGAGCCTCGAGTCGAGGGATATGCGAAAGGACCAAAATCGAAAGAAAGGCAGCGGCCTCGACTAAGGCATGACCCTCGAGTCGAGGGAGGAGAATTTGCAGGAGCCTCGAGTCGAGGCCTGACCCTCGACTCGAGGGGAGGTTTTCCCAAAAATTCGGTATTTAAGGGAGAAGCAGAGCAATTCAGGAGGAACTTAGTTAATAGCGGTTAGTAGCGGTTTTGGGGCGATTTCTCGAGCCCAAGCCAATTTCCATCTTAGGTAGAGTAGATTGGTTGAATTAGTCTTAGATTTCAATTGATTGTTGGTAGATTAGCATTAGATTAGCATTTGATCATTGTAATTCTTTCAATTCGAGCTTGTAATTCATTTGGAGATTGGTGTTGAAGACTCAAGCATTCCTATTTTTGTGGATTGAAGACCAATTGGTGATGTTTTTCCTCTTTTGTCTCTTTAATTTCATAGTTGTTGTGATTTGCTTTGTGTTTGTGCAATTCTATCTTCTTCCCATGGGTATTGTTTCTGGTACCATGGGCTAACTCTCTTGTGCTTGGGTTAATAGAAATTGATGATGATTTGATTGATGATGCTATGATTGTTGATGATTGGAGATCAATTGAGTAGATTGCTTACTAATTGTGATTCTCATTTATGCTTCATGCATAATTATCTCTTTATATTAGTGTTTGATCACCCTAGCTATAGACGAGAGTTGCGCTAACGTGTTCTCGTATTAATCGGGTGATAATTGTGTATGAATGTGTGGATTGGGTGCTTGAGAATCGAGAGATTAGTTGCACTAAGGATACTCACATTAGTTTGTTTCCTAATTGTGATTCTTAATTGTGCTTTGTGTAAAATTGTCTCTTTAGATTAATGGTTGATCACCCTAGCAATAGTAGAGTTGAGCTAACGTGATTAGGTGTTGATCGAGTTTCAATTTTGCATGATTGTATAAATTGGGGATTTCTACATTGAGAAATGGGAAAGACTAAGGATACTCACATTAGGCATTGTGATTTTAATGGAGTGATTAATTTCATGATGGTTTAATGCTTTCTATCTTAGTTGATTTGCAATTTGATTCAATTGTAGCTTGTTGATTGATGATTCATTAATGGATGTTAATCCTAGCATCTCTATCCCACCATTTATTGTTGTTTTGTTATTGCATTCTAAGTGCTCGATCATTTGCTTGCTTGTTATTGTTTTGTATTTTTGCTAGTGTTTTGTTGTTTTTGTTCCAAACCATTGTTGCAACTCTAGTCACTAAAAACTCGTATTTCTAGGGCCTCATGTGCATACTTTTTCCCTTGGGTTCGATATTTTGTTGATTGGTCTTAATAACACTTACCCGAAAACTACTCCAATCGAAGACGAGGGTGAGGCAAGTAGCAGACGATGAAGTGTTAGAAAAATTTTACACAAGTTTCAAGAAACAGTTCAACTAACCAAGAGGAAGTTACAAGTTTCGGTTATACGATTACAACCGACCAAAACAGAATTCAAGGAAGTTACAACTACCAAATGAAGATCTCTATAAATAGGGATAGAAATTAGTTTAGAATTAACTTTTGATACTTTGCATTCACTATTATTCACATATTTTGTATTCACGAGCCACAAATATTGTACACATACACAAAGCGTTCTATACGTTTTCCAGCTTTAAGTGTTTATAGAACACTTTTCACGTAACATCTTCAAGCCATAGATATTCAGAATTTAGGAAGAAATCATTGTAAGGTGAAGATTCACAATTGTAAGTAAGTAAGCATGAAGGAAGAAAGTCGGTAAGTGAAGACCCTTCTTCAAGTTGAAGAAGGAGAGTGGATGTAGGATTTTTATAATCCGAACCACTATAAATCGTGTTCTTTATTGCTTTGATTACTTATTTGTTTCTTTTCAATTTCCAATTCGTTAATCAGATTAATTTCAAGTTTAAAGTTAATACCAAAATATCGGTTTGCTTTTGATCTTGTTATTATTGAGTATAAAATTGTTTTCCATTGTGTTACTTTGGTATTTCGAATAAGTTTTAGAAGATTTGAAAAATTTCTAAAAATCTATTCAACCCCCTTCTAGATTTTTCTTAGAAGGTTGTTTAAATTTCTTTTAAAATCTCAATTAATCGGGACCAACAAGTGGTATCAAAGCGGTGTTAAGTCATTACGATATTGATTTTAGGTCTTAACCAAGATCCTGAAATTTGTTCTTGATTATACGTATTTTTGTTTCACTAACAGTTCTACTAACAAGATCTTGTAAGTGTTTTGGCTTTTCTGTTTCACCATGTCTTCTCAAGAGCAAGAAATCCAGGAGTCTCGCCGATTTTTCAATAGAAGAATATGACTATTGGAAGTTTAGGATGGAGAACCATCTCAAAGCAATTTATGAGGTTCTTGAGGAAGGACCTATCAAGTTTTATCATGGTGGTACAAGTGATGGTACTACAAAGAAATTAAAACAAGAGTGAGTCAAGAAAAGAAAAGCTCGTAACTCACAAGTGATGAAAGGAAGATTCATAATTTGGATCAAGTTACAAGAACTGAAATTATCGAACATTGAGTAAGGATTGGATAGAAAAGGTAAAAGATGCAAGACTGCCAAGGAAATGTGGGAGACTCTTGATGGAATCTGTAAAGGATGCGAACAGTTAAAGAAAACAAATTGCGATCTGTTCTACATGTTTTTGACACTATCAAGATGAAAGAAGGAGAGTCTCGTTGATCAATTAGATGTTAGGTTGACAAATCTATTAAACAAGGCAACTGATTTCGGAAAAACATATACAGAGAAAGAAATCAATAATAAAGTGCTTTGAGGTCATTGAGCAAAAGATGGAGAGAAAAAGCTAATATTCTCAAAGCTACTCAAAATCATCCTCAATTTCACATCACACTTTGTTTTCTCATCTCAAGGCATTAGAATATGATATCCAAATTGAAGATGAAGAAGATGAAGCAAAATCTTCAACATCTGGAAAGGCAGAGCATTTGTTCATCAAGATGAATCGAGAAGATCTCCAAGGCATCCGATTTGTCTATGAAGGAGGAAATGGCTCTTTTATTGAAAAGATATGAAAGATTGAAGATGAAGTACAAAAGAAACAAGAGAGAGGCAAAGTCGGGTCGAAGGAACTATAGATCGGACAGAGATGAAAAGAGTTCGGACAATGATAGAAAGAAGGATCGGACAAAGAATCATAAGTCACCTATCGACGAGGAGATAGTAGTCCAAAAAGCAGAGACAGAGGAGATATTTGTTATACATGCAACAAGCCTGGTCACTACGGTTATAATCGTCCTCAACTCACTCCTAGAGAGAGAGAAGAAAAGAGGAAGAAAAGAGATAGAAGGTATGCTTTGATCAGAGAGCACTTCTAGATGAGAAAGAAGAAGTTCATGAGACATCTTCATCCCGATCCTCATCTGATTTTGGATCGAGATGACGACATCTCTGTCGATGGCAAAAGAGGTACATTACTATTCATCCTCGAGATAATGAATGTGATACCTTATCGAAACCGATCCTAGTCTTATTGATAAACTTTTGAAAGATTTGGAGACAAATTTCTGTTGCTTATAAACAGATAGAGACTGAAAATTTTAATTTAAAGAATCAAATTACTAATCTAACTAAGGTCAATCAAACTAAGGAAAGTGAGAAATCATTTGTACATTCAAGGGGAATGTCGGTCGAGATGATCACTAGTTCCTTGTCCGATAAGACAGATAAGTTAGAACAAGAATTGAGTTCTTTGAAAATAAAATTTTCAAATATCTATTCTGAGAATGAGAGTTACAAGAAGACTAACAGAGAGTTAAATCTCAAGTTTGGGCTTCTAAATAACTCCCAAACCACAATAGATAAGATCTTTAATACTTCACAAAAGTCTAGTGATAAAAGCTGGATTAGATTTTTATAGGAGTAAGAAAAATGATCCGATAAAACCTAGAGTCTTTGTCAAAGCAACTAAACCAAAGATCGAAACTAGATTTAGTCCCTGGAAACCTAATGAATTAATTACCTCATCCGATAATTCGGGAAAGAAGAAAGCAGACGAGGAAAGAAACTCCAAATGTAAAACCCAAGACTAAATCAAAGTCTTATCCTAGGTATAATGGCTTTGATGGAAGAAGCAAAACATATCCCTTCTTACCAAGATAAAAGACAATTTCCAAAGTCAGGTTAAATAAGATTGATCTTGAAAGTCTTATCTTAGTGGATAGATATGGGTGTAAACTGAAATCTATGGTTTTAAGGAACATTGATATCCTTATGCGGATTCCTAAAAATCAACTTAACATGAAAGGACCCAAAGTACAAAGGGTACCTAAGCAATAAATTTGTATTTGCGGGAAGATAAGAAGATAGTTGATAGAGGTGACATTCTTGAGGTCATCTGGTACATTGATAGTGGTTGTTCCAAGCACATGACCTATGAAAGACGACTTCTCTCTAACTATCGGACTATAGATGGACCAAGAGTAATATTTGGAGACAACAACTATGGACTTACTAAAGGAGTAGGGACACTAATGATTGGAGATATTCAAGTAAATGAAGTTTACTACGTAGAAGGATTGAGGCACAATTTACTATCTGTTTCACAATTTTGTGACAAAGGGTTTTGTGTCAAATTTACTAATAATGCATGCTATGTTCTAGATGGTATTAATGAAAATATTCTATTAGCTGGAGTCGACAAGGTAACATTTATGTTGCAAATTTCAAAAGTTGTCCTAAAGATACTTGTCTTGTTGCTAAGAGTTCGGATGACTTAAGTTAGTGTGGCACAAACGTCTTGGTCACTTAAACTTCAAAACTCTTAACAAAATAGCAAGGAAATCTTTAGTTAAAGGACTCCCTGATAAAGTATTTTCAAAGAACCATGTATGTGATGCTTGTCAAAAAGGAAAACAAACCAAAGCATCTTTTAAAATAATAAGTAGTCCTTCTTGAAAGGATTCTGGAACTTCTTCACATGGATCTTTTTGGACCAAGAACCCCTCTCGGTTTTAGTGGAAGAATATATACCTTGGTAATTGTTGATGATTTTTCAAGGTTTACCTGGGTTATTTTCTTGTACAAAAAGAATGAAACTATGATAAAGATTCCAGAATTTCTTAAAAAGATTCAAAATGAAAAGGGATTAACTATTGTTAAAATTAGAAGTGATAAAGGTACTGAATTCCTTAATAAATTTATCACTAACTACCGCATTGAGAATAACATAGCTCAGAAACATCTGCAGCAAGGACTCCACAACAAAATGGAGTAGTTGAAAGGAGAAATAGAACCTTGAAAGAGGCCGCTAGATTAATGTTAGCCGAGTATAATACTCCTCACGAGTTTTGGGCGAAGGCATTGTTAATACACATGTTATGTTCAAAATAGAAGCTTAGTTGTTAAGGATAAGTGTAAAACTCCCTATGAAATTTGGAAGGGACGACCTCCCAAAATTTCATACTTTCATATATTTGGTTGTAAATGTTTCATACACAACAATGGAAAATCTCAATTAAAAACCTTTGATGCCAAGATAGCAGATGGGATATTCTTGGGATACTCATCTATATCAAAGGCATATAGAGTTTTTAATAAGACAACCTTGTGTGTTGAAAAAACACCTCATGTGGTATTTGATGAATCTTCTTTTGAGTTTGATAAGACAGGGACATCACAAAGATATCGATGATCTGGATCCATGACAATCAAAGAGTCGACCATAAAATTCTACAATCAAGAATCGACTCGATGAAGAGGATGATTTGGACAAAGGAAAAGAACCTGAAAGATCTTCCTCACCCGTTGATCTACCAACTAATCGACGCCTAGTACATTTGATGATCGGGGATCAAGGTAACATAGAATCATCTGAAATAAATAATTAAGACAAAACTTCATCCACTGTGAAAGATAAAGGTAAGAAAATAATGGCATATCACCCAGTGAGCAGATAATCGAGATTTAGATTCTCGTGTCCAGACAAGGACTCAACTAAATCAAGATTGTATGTTCAATTGCTATGTGTCATTACTTGAACCTAAATCTATTACAGAACCTCTAACCGATTCCAACCGGATTAATGCCATGCAAGAAGAACTAAATTCGTTTCGAAGACAAGAAGTGTGGGAGCTTGTTGAAAGGCCTCATCATCAAAAAGTCATTGGAACTAAATGGGTCTTTAAAAACAAAAGGGATGAAAACAATATTGTGGTTAGAAATAAGGCAAGACTAGTTGCTTAAGGTTATTCACAATCGTAGGGTATTGATTATGATGAAACCTTTGCACCAGTAGCTCGTCTGGAAGCCATAAGATTGTTTTTAGCCTATGTTGCTTTTAAAAGATTCATAGTTTTACAAATGGATGTTAAGTCAGCTTTTCTAAATGGAATCCTAGCTGAGGAAGTTTATGTACAAAGAACCTCCTGGTTTTGTCAAAGGAGACAAAGTTTATAAACTAAGGAAAGCTCTATATGGACTTAAACAAGCACCAAGAGCTTGAGATGACACCTTGTCTCGATTATTTAATTAAAAATGGTTTTTTTAAAGGTAGAATTGATAGAACTCTTTTTAGAAAAGAGTTTGGTTGTGATCTTTTGTTAGTTCAAATTTATGTTGATGATATAATATTTGGATCAACTAAAATATCTTTGTGTGAAGAATTTAGTTCTCTTATGAAAAGCAGATTTGAAATGTCCATGATGGGAGAAATGACTTATTTTCTTGGACTTCAAGTCAAACAGACAAAGAGGGGAATATTCATCAACCAAGCCAAATATACAAAAGATCTTATTGATAAATTTGGAATAGGTACCATCCGAGAAGCTAAGATACCTATGATGACAAATTTTTCAATGGATCCAGAATGAGAAGGAGAAGACACTAATCAAACCGAGTATCGAGGTCTAATCGGTTCTTTATTATATTTAATCGCTATTAGACCTGATATTTCATTTGCGATTGGAGTCTCGTGCTCGATTTCAAGCTAATCCTAAGAAAATCCATCTTGAAGCAAAGAAAGAAAATTCTCAAGTATCCGAAAGGAACTATAAATGTTGGATTATGGTATCCAATGATGATAACTTTGAGCCGTCTGGATATTCAGACTCGATTTTGGTGGGTGTAAGATAGATAGAAAATCTACATCTGGTACTTGCCAATTTGTTGGTAGTAAGCTGATTTCATGGTTATCTAAGAAACAAACCTCTGTAGCTACTTCCACAATCAAGCCGAGTATATGGCACCGGAAGTTGTTGTTCACAATCGATCTGGATAAGTCAACAACTAAGGGACTATAACATTATCACCAAAGATGTACCCATCTTTTGTGATAGTAATAGTGCCATAGCTATTACCGAACCACTGTCCTACATACAAGATGCAAGCATGTAGATATCGGACACCACTTCATCTCGAGACCATGTAGAAAAAGGAGATATCGACTAGAAAAGATTCTTACTTGACTTTCAAAGAGCAGACATTTTAACAAAGCCACTTGCAGAGACAAGGTTTAAAGAACTATCTGTAGAATTAGGATTATTAGATGCTTCTTTAGTTAATCTATAATCTTATTTCTTGTTTTCTTAGTCTCTCTCAATTGGTTTATTATGTCTAGAAAGAATTATCGCACTAGATATGAGTCAAAGGACAATCAGGTAGTCTGATATCATTAATCTCCTATCTTGGGATCAAGAATCAAGGATTAGTCATATTGACCCTATCTGAATTGATAATTACTTATCGACATAGGTAAATCGAGACAAAGACACAATAGTCAATCAACTTCTATAAAATCGGATGACTATTGCACCTTATCCGACTTACCCTTGGTACTAATGATTTGTCTAAGTGTCTCGTGATTTCGTAAAGAACAAAGTTTAGTACACATCTCTAAATACAAGACAAGGTTTATTCATCCAAGTATTCAGAAGCAGACAGTAATGCTATCAATCTGCAAGGTGAAAGTCCAGGAAGTTTCTCTAAAATACTCTTAATTATGAATATTGAGTTCATATAATTAATATGTTAGGATTAGAATTTGTATGTTTTGATGATGTTCCTAAAACCTAAGTGTAATAGGACCCATTTGAACCTGCTAGTCACCGATGATCTAGATAGGGTTTATGTCTTAGTATAGTTAAACTTGCTAGGCTTGACCAAGATCTGTATTGATTGAGAAGCGAAGGCTGCTGATAAGAAGACTTAAGGATCTAAGAAAGATCTTGTTCGAAGTCATCTAGAAAGGCGCCGTGAAGATAAAGAAGAGATAATAAGGCATATGCAAAAAGGGTGTTGTCAAGAAAGGTTTAAGTGAAGATAGCAAGGTTGGAATCCGTGCTACATCAAGCTTTGGAACTGTCTTTGGAGCAAGGTGTAAGGTTGCTAGAGTTGACTTTGAGAGAATCATCGGGGTTAATAAAAGTCGAAGGATAATTCAGAGATATTCGATATCAATCTAGAGAAGATTGAATTATCAATCAAGATCAATCAAGATATAATTGATTGATATCGCATAATCAATTATCCAAAGTCAAACAAATCTTCCAACGATCACTTACCATTTCTTGAAGACACGATTGACAAATTAGTCTAACGGCTAGTCAAATTCAGGATCATATAAAAACTGAAGTGAAGGATTTTTGAAAATACACACGCGCGAGAAACATCAAGAGAAATCCATTTTCACTCATTGCAGTACACGCATAATTCTTCGTACAGAAATCGATTCGATACGTTGATATTCTTAAAGAAATTTATTTTTGGTCAAGGAAGTGTAAATCACTTTTCATTATCTCTGTACGAGAAAAGGTCGATTATTTCGCATCTAAGAGTTAACACTTGAAGATCACATTGATTGTACCAAGGGCGTGAACTTGTTAAACTTCTTGTGGTCGAATCCTCGAGGAGATTAGAGGAGACAAGACCAGTTTTGGTGGATAGTAAGACCCCTGTGGAATCGGGGAGAGTGGACGTAGGATCGTTATATCCGAACCACTATAAAAATCCTTGTGTCTTTACAAGCTTTACGCATTCATACTTATAACTGCTCATTCATCATTGTTTTAATAAACTTGCACTAAACTTCCTAAGTATTCATCACCAAGGTTTTCATCAAAAGGGTTTTTCAAATACACACGAGATTAGCTTCCGCACCATCAAGACTTCGAGATTCCGAAGTCTGCCGATCACACCTAACACACTCTAGTACCTTCTTTGTAGAAGACTTCAAAGCCTTCTAATCTCACACTCGGCTCACGAAAAGTTGAAAAAGTTTTGAGTGTGGGAAAGTCTATTCAACCCCCTTCTAGACTTTCCACCTCCTTTCACATCTCGTTCCGACCAACAAGTGGTATCAGAGCGGTGATTCAACCGACCACCGGCTTTAGTTACCAATAGTCTTTGAGGAAAGACTGTTGTGGTCACTGGCAGATCTTTTGAAAAACCATTTTCATAAAACTCATTGCATTCTGTGCATATCGCTTTTATTACTAACAATGAGTTCTCTTAAGAGCAAGAAAGAAAGCTACCAGAGTTTTCTATTGAAGACTATGACTCTGGAAATTCCGCATGGAAAATCATCTTGGTGCAATTCATGATAGAATGCTTGAAACCCTTGAAGATGGACCAATAAAGTTTTACTTTGAACCGGTAAGTTAAGGCGGTGGAGCGAGAAGCATCTACTCGACGGAAGATTGAAAAGAAAAGAAGTGAGATGTCAAATGATGAAAGTAAACTATTTAATCTTGACCAAGTTGCTCGGATCGAGATCATAGAGACACTAACCAGAGAGCTTATAGAGAAAGTCAAGACATGTAAGACTACCAAAGAAATGTGGGAAACTCTAGCACTCATGTGTGAAGGATCGGAGCAAATTAAAGAGAGCAAGTTGCAGTCCATTCTACATTCATTTGACACCTTCAAGATGAAGCCCGATGAGACAATAGATCAATTGGACTTAAGACTGACAAATATCATCAATAAAGCAAATTCTTTGGGAAAATCTTACACCGAGAAGGAGATCAACAACAAAATATTGAGATCTCTAACTAGCAAATGGAAAGTCAAGATTACAGTGATTAAAGATACAAAAGAAATGAGCAAAATCAGTCATCATGAGCTATTTTCGCATTTGAAAGCTCATGAATATGATTTGAAACAAGAAGAAGATGAGGATGAAGGAAATTCAAATTCCACAGAAATGAAGTTGCTTTCAAGGTCACTTCAAATCAGCCATCTAAAGAACCTATTGAAGAGGATTTAAGCTTGAAAGAACAGATGGCCTTCTTGACTTAAAGTTTGATAAAATGAATTCAAAATTTGGGAAATATAGAAGACATTGGAAGAATACAAAGAAAGTTATTTTCAGATCCGGAAAGAAAATCTTGAGACAAGAGATCGAAGATTCCAAAGAAGACAAGGTTCAAGACTCTAGAAAGAAGAAGAGGAGATAGCCCAAGAAGAAGAGATTTTTCTCCTAGAAACTAGCCCAAGAAGAAGAGATTTTTCTCGTAAAAGGATTCTAGCCCAAGAAGATCTTCAAGAAGTGATGCTTGTTATAATTGTCATAAATCGGGACATTTCAGCTATGATTGTCCAGATTTAACTCCTAGAGAAAGAGAAGAAAAGAGATTGATGAGGAACGAGAAAGTTTGGCTTGACAAGCGTGCTTTAGTGGTCAAGAGGAGGATAATCTTTCAAGTGATTCAACATCATCTTCAGACTTCTCTTCAAACAATGATTTGTGTCTTATGGCAAATGGAGATGAGGTATTTTTCGATTCCTGTTCTTCGTCCGCTTCTCGTGTTTCTTTTGCGAAGAGTTTGACCATAACTTTGTTGATAAGTTAATGGAAGATCTCAAAAGCTGCTATAAACGCTTACAACTGTGTGGAAAAGGAGAATGTGAGCTTGAAAGAAAAAATTGATCTATTTACACAAGAATCTATTAGCAAGACATCTCGAGACACTAATAGATCTTAATCGAGATAACTTCGTAAGAGTTAAACACTCTTAAAGTGAAGTACACCGAACAGTGTCTCTGGTAGAAAGGTTGCTTGCCGAGAATCTTGAGAAAACCGATCGATTGAAAATTCTACAAGCAAAGTTCGATGAACTTTGCCATCGGCATGAGCGTGTAAAATCAAGTGAGGAACGTTTAAGTTTGAGGTTGGATCAACTGAACAAAGCTTCTCATGCGGTTCAAATAATAGTTGAATCGTCTCAAACACCTAACGTAAAGAAGGGAATTGGTTTTACCATTGCCCAATCCTCTCGAGTTCAAACAAGTGTACCTAAGAAGAGTACACATGTTAAGGGTAATGATTTGGTAGGAGAGGGTTCCAAACATAAACCTGATAAGGGTAAAAAGGTTCTTGACCCGGCCAAACCGGTTGAATGGGAAGAAGAGTAATTATACTCAACAACCTAAACAACCTGATGAGGTGTCAAAAGAAGGGGAATCCCAACTTAAGAAACCTCAAAGCAAGGTCGGAAAAGTAGACGTCACCGAAACCATCTCCGAGGAGACAGTCTCGGTGAAGACTACACAACCTAAGCAAACTTCAAAGTTTGCCGAACGGTCTACTAAGCCTTACGTACTCGTGAGATATGAATCTTTTGATGGCTCAAGTAGAACGTATCCTTATCATCAAAACCCTCGGACCATTGCACAGTGGCTGATCACTCCATACGTAAGACCTCGTAAGGGTCAAAAGTCTTCTGGAAGGAACACAATCGACACCCATAGACATACATTCAAGAAGGCACCAAAGGATGAGATTGTCTATGTTGATATGTATGGAAGAAGGATAAGATCTTCCTGAATATGATAAGAAGAGTCTATTCCTATAGATTCCTAAATACTGTGCTAACTCTCAAGGACCCAAATCTAAAGGGTACCTAAAACTTAACTAAATGTGCAGGACACCGTGGGACTTGAAAGAGAGGTTGCTGAAATACTGTCTGGTACATCGACGGTGGGTGTTCGAAGCATATGACCGAAACAAGCAACTCTTGAGCTCAATAAAATCACAAAATGGCCCACGGGTGGTATTTGGAGACAATAACTTTGGGATTACCAAAGGTGTTGGGACTCTATACATTGGAGATGTACGTATTGAGGAAGTTTTCTACGTGGAAATTAAAGCATAACTTGCTCTCGCCTCACAATTCCGTGATAAAGGATACTCGATTAAGTTTTCTAGTTCTCTGTGTGTTGTCTTGAGTGGTTTAAATGATCGAGTGCTTTTAACCGGCTTGAGAAAGGGCAATGTTTATGTTGCAGAATTTCGTAAATGTTCAAGCAATACATGCCTTGTAGCAAAGAGTACTTCGTGGTTAGTCTGGCTATGGCACAAGAGACTTAGTCATATAAATTTCAAAACGCTAAACAAGATAGCCAGGAAGTCTCTTGTAGAAGGTTTGCCAAATGAAGTTTTCTCAAAAGATCGGATCTGCGACTCTTGTAAAAAGGAAAGCAAACTAGAGCCTCTTTCAAAGAAGTTTTTGTACCAACGTCAAGTAGGGTACTACAATTACTTCATATGGATCTATTTGATCCTGTATCTCCGTTAAGCTTCGGTGGTAGAAAATATACTCCGTGGTGGTAGATGACTATTCAAGATTCACATGGGTGATATTTATGTTCAAGAAGAATGAAACTATCACAAAGTTACCAATTATCAAGAGATTACAAAACGAGAAAGGAGAAAATGTTGTAAGGATCGAAGTGATAAAGGAACAGAATTCCTAAACTCTCATATAGAAACGTATTACAATGAGGCTGGGATTCAAGATGAAACGTCTCATGCTCGCACTCCACAAAGAAATGGTGTTGTTGAGAGGAGAAATAGGACACTCAAGGAAGCTGCTAGAACAATGCTAGCAGAGTATAATGTCCCTCGCAGGTTTTGGGCAGAGGCTGTGATACAAAGATGCTATACTCGGAATCGAAGCTTGTCGACCAAAGAACATGGAAAGACACCATATGAGTTATGGAAAGGTAGAATTTCTCATGTCTCTTTCTTTCGTGTTTTTGGCTGTAGGTGTTTCATTCATGACAATGGCAAATCCAAGTTAAAAACCTTTGATGCCAAGGTTGCCGATGGAATATTTTTAGGATATTCCAGACAAGCAAGGCCTATTGAAGTTTTTAACAGAAAACCCTTGTTGTGGAAGAAACACCTCATGTGGTTTTTAATGAGTCTATTGTTGAGTCTAAGGACAAAGGACGAGAAGAGTCACTAGCGAAGGATTTGGGAAACTAGAACTCAAGGATAAGACAAAATATGTCAAGGTTCACTTGCCCATTTTAGACTCGATTCGAAGATGATCAAGAAATCTCTAAGTCGAGAATCAAGCAAAACAAAGTCCTGGAAGAAACTCCTAAAGCCGTTGATGACTCACCCAACACCAGATGTGAATTTATCAAATCAAGGGGGAATGACGCAAGATGATGTTCCAACAATACCTTCAGAAGAGTTAAACTTATCTAATAGAAGGAATTGGATGACTGATCATCCTAGTGACTTAATCTTAGGAAATCCTCAAGATGGAGTAAAAACAAGAAGGAAAATCAACCTAGATGGTTTATTTAGCTGCTATGTTTCTCTACAAGAACCTAAGAATATTGAAGAAGCATTGTTGGACACAAACCGGATAGAAGCCATGCAAGATGAATGAATCAATTCACACGACAAGATGTTTGGGTACTTGTTGATAGACCAAAACATCAAAAAGTGATTGGAACGAAGTGGGTTTTCAAGAACAAGAAAAATGAGAAAGATGAAGTCACCGTAAATAAAGCAAGGCTTGTTGCGCAAGGTTACTCTCATTCGAAGGAATTGACTATGTCGAGACGCTCGCACCAGAGCTGATTAGAAGCTATAATATTATTCCTTGCGTACGCAGATATATGAAATTCAGAGTATATCAAATGGATGTAAAGTCTGCGTTTCTAAATGGAGTTCTTGCTGAGGAAGTATACGTTGAACAACCCCCGTGTTTTGTTCAAGGAAATAAAGTCTACCGTCTAAAGAAAGCTCTATATGGACTAAAGCAAGCTCCTCGAGCTTGGTATGACACACTATCGCAGCTTTTACTTGATCGTGGATTCAGTAAAGGAAAGATTGATCGAACCTTGTTTAGAATTGAAGAAGAACGAGATATTCTATTAGTACATATCTATGTGGACGACATCATCTTTGGATCTCCAAACAAGAAGCTTTGTGAAAAATTCAAGAAATTGATGCAAAGTAAGTTTGAAATGTCTATGATGGGAGAAATGAATTATTTCTTAGGCCTTCAAGTCAAGCAAACTTCTAAAGGAATATTCATAAACCAAGCAAAGTATACCAAAAACATGCTAGAAAAGTTTGGAATGTTAACAAGCAAGGATGCAAAAATTCCAATGGTAACAAACTACAAGATGGATCCAGATGAGGATGGTGAAAGTGTTGATCGACCATGTACGAGAGGATTAATAGGTTCCTTGCTATATCTAACAGCAAGCGCACTGATATTTCCTTCGCAGCTTGAGTATGCGCTAGATTTCAAGCCAATCCAAAGAAAAGTCATTTGGATGCAGCGAAGAAGATTTTAAAATATCTCAAGGGTACAACAAACTTAGGTCTATGGTACCCTCACGATGACAATCTGGAACTCGGTGGATATTGATTCGATTATGGTGGTTGTAGAATTGATAGAAAATCAACCACGGGCACATGTCAATTTCTTGGAAGTAAACTGGTTTCTTAGTTTTCTAAGAAGCAAACTTCAGTTGGCTACGCCAACTCGGCAGGGTAATATATGGCTGTCGGGAGTTGTTGCTCACAATTACTTTGGATAAGTCAACAATTGCAAGACTATCACATTGTCACTAAAGAAATTCCTATCTTTTGTGATAGCAACAGTGCCATTGCTATTACTCGAGAATCCGATTACTCCACACAAGATGCAAGCATGTGGATATACGTCATCACTTTATTAAAGATCATGTTGAAAAGAAAAACATTCGAATGGAAAAGATTCATACAGATCGACAGAGAGCAGACATTCTTATGAAACCATTGGCGTAAGCACGGTTTAGAGATCTATCTCGTAGAATTAGGTCTACCGGATCCGAAAAATCATGTTAACACATTGTCAAGAAGGTTACTAAGTATAAAGGTCTGAAGATAACATTAAGCTTGTTGAAGAGAGCATTAAACTTGTCAAGAGAGTATAAAGCTCGCAAGAAAGCATTAAACTTGTGAAGAGAGTATAAAGCTTGCTCAAGAGAACTTCAAAACCTCACGTAGAAAGTTCTAAAACCTTGTCACGCATACAAGATTAAGGGTATCGATTGATTACAATATCAACCGACATATATGTTTTTCTCTCTCTCTCTCTCGATTTGCTTTTGTCTATTCGTTTGAAAAATATTTTGGTATAAAATATTCCTTAGTCTCTGTGGTTAAAATAATTTTCTAATATTTTATTCCTTCGTTTATCCTCAGCATTGGGAAGTAATTCTCGTGAATTGTCAAATCAAATCTTTTCAACCACAAATTATGGGGTAATTTTTTCCTTAAAATATTATTTTACCTCCTATGTATGCGGACGCGAAAAATCTTTTAATTTTGGAAAATATCTTTTTCAAATCCAGAGCCGAGGACACACACTTCTCGGAATTCGAACCATTTAATTCATAATCGTTCGATCTGATCGTGCAATATGCAAATCAACGTTCTAATTTTATTTCGAAATTTAAAAATTAGCGGTTTCCTTCTTCTCTCTTATAAATTGATTTTATCATCTTTTTCTCTTTCATTACTCCTTATCTTCATTCTCTATTTTTTCCTTCTTGAAATTTGATCAATTTCTACGTTAATATCAATGGCTCCAAAACAATCTTCTTCTTCAAAAGGTCGCGAAACACAAGACTCTAGACCCTTTGGCCCTTTCGGAGAAAGTGAGAAGCGAATTATCGGTGGATTTTCGAACAAGCTGGACGGCGGGAAGCAAAGGAGATTTTAAATCTCTTATCGATCGGGGTTTGTTTCAAGATCGTTTCAGCTCATTCTTGAGCAGCGGACTCTTGATGCCTATGTTGTTCGATTTAGTTCGTGGTGAGTTTGGACGGAGCAGCATCAAAACGCAGCAGTGTTTGGTCAAAGTTTGGCCATCGACGGCGAGATGTTCATGAACACTTGGATTTTTCTCTTCAAGGCATTGACCCGAGAATCATATATGTCGGAAAATCATCTCGAAGCCTTTCTCTCTCTAGAGAAAACTTCATGTCGTCATTATGTGTCGAACTTGAAGAAAGCATATCTCAAGCGGAAATATAGACCTGTTGTTTGATATCATGGTAAAAGTTATGTTTGGGGAACGACAGAGTATGGACTCGGTGAGTCGAGGCATCTTTGTGCTTTGAAGGCGATTGTGGATGGAGTGGAGTGTGATTGGTCAAGAAGTTCTTTGAGATTGTGCGTAAGGAAAAGAATCGGTTCTTTCGGATCGAGGTGGACGGACATCCGAGAGGTTAAGGTGTGGGCTGTGGAACAGTATGTTTCCATGTCAAATAAGATTACAATGTTCTTTGGAGAGGGTGATGCCTAACACGGTGTAGGACCCGAAGTGGACGAAACCATATATTAAGGCAAAGTTTATCGAATAAGGATGAGGAGCTCGGTGGTCCTCCCGATTCTGATGATGAAGAAGATCAGGCTGAAGTTGAGGAAGAGCCTGGCTGATGTGTTGCCAATTACGGAGGTTGCTCCGAGACCGATGATATCGGGAAAGATAAGAAGGTGAAGGATTCAGCACAACCCATCTAAGAGTGTCGGTGAACAGCTCCGGCAAGTTCCAAGGCTGCTAGTTCGGGGAGAAGACTCGAAGTCTTCTCGGTAGCGAAGATCGATTCCGATCTCACAGCTTACCACGAGAGGAAGGCAAATGTACCCGAGGAGCACAGATGCCTCCTAAGGTATCTCCTGGCAAGAAAGGTTCATCCGCGGAGGATGCAATGGAGGTTGATGATTCTCCAATATCGCACGATGAAGAGATGGTCTCTCATGAAACTGTTGGTGAGAAGGAACAGTACCAATTCCATTTCCTCTCTTTTTGAGATTCCTTCTTCTTCAAAGTCAGCTGCACCGATGGAAGTTGGCGATGATGTTGCGGGCATGGGTGCCGCTTCGAGCCTATCACCCGAGTTGCGAGGGTGTTCTCGGTGAAGATGTGGTTGGAGTAGATCGATGGAATCTGTACAAATGGTAAACCTTGCTGGTAGAGTACGTGGACCGTTTGAGAAGTGCTTGATGGCCGAGGCTTCTACTTGGGTGGACAAAGCAAGTTTCCCAGTTGCGAGAATTTTCGGAGGAGCGTAGCTTCTTGATCGATATTCCGTATGGAAGAATGTAAGACTTGGAGCGATTGATGATCTCATTCTCGTTGGCAAATGAGATTGGTCACAATGAGTTCTCTCTGTGGGAGTTTGAGCTACGAGACCAAGGCGGGCGTAGCCAAAGCATTTGACTTAACCTCGAGACCATCGATTGCTTGCCTAGTTGCTCATTTGTTGGATGAACCAGAGCCTGCAGAGGATGGTTCAGTTCCTCCCTTTACAATGACTAAAGAAATCAGAAAGGTGTCTCTTCTATCCCTCCTCCTCTTCCCGATTTTACATCTGTACGCTTGCCCAATTTTATGCCTGTTGTTGTTCATGAGGATTTGTATAACTCTTACTCGCAAAGTTTGCTTTGAGTTAACACAACAGTATGCTTCAATGTTTTCTGTATTGGCTGCTAAATATACCCCTCTTGCTGAGTCTATTGAGTCCTCAAAGTCCTACATCGAAGCCGCAATTCAGACGGCCCCCTCCTTGATCCGTCAAACCGCTGCCGATATGTTTTCCGAGCAGCAGGAGACCATTATCGAAACTCTTTCTGGCATGATGTTGAATAACATAAATGAGGTTAGGAAGCATGTTGAAAGTGTAAAGGCTGAAGGAGAGAAAGGCTGAAGCTAATCTCGGGAAAGTGTTTCTTTGAAAGAGAGTTGGTTGAGGATAGATTCTGGACAAAGATGGAGGATCGATTAGCTAAACTCAGTGGCATGGATGCTAGCGATTACGTGAAGGAATTGATCGAGAATGCGACCATTCAATCTTCCCTCCCGGAGATGGGAAAATAAATCGCTCGCGGCAAGAGGCGAATGCCAAATTGACGGAGGCGGCTACGGCATCTGCGGTGACACTGCTTTATTCTTTGTTCGGCATATGCTAACAATCGATGAGAAGATTGCTTCTCCAATAGCAGCTGAGTTTCTTTGAGCTGAAAAAGTTTATAGAGAAGTTTACTGCGTACGAGACGGGATATTCTTTCCAAGATGCCGGAGATGGAAGCTCGCTGACCCCTCTTTTGAATGACGTTAAAAAGGGGAAGGCGATTGAGAACCGAGATGGTTGAGAGAGATGAGGCAAAGGATAAAGAATTGAAGGAGATGAAAGATAAGGCTAGAGGCCGTTGAAAATTTCTTGCTTTGGAACGGAAAAAGAAGGCGAGATTTGAAGAGGGCTTTGAGAGAGTCTGTGGCGTGAGCGAAGGTCAAAGTTCCCAACCGTTAAAAGGAGAAGGTTGGTTAAGATGTCTGAAAAAGTTGAAAAAGGAAAGTCTGCTGAAGAAGAGTTGGAAGCTTTGCATGAGGAAGCTTTCCTTGCTGATTTGGAAACTAGAAGGATGGAGGAAAAGGACAGTCACAAGATGATCAAACTCCTCGGAAAGCAAGGAAAAGAGGTGGATGTTTTGGATAGTAAACAAGAAGATGTTCATACCGAAGAAGGTTGCTGCAAAGCCACCGTATCAAAGAAGAAGCAGAGTAGGAAAGGAAAGAAGTCTGCTGGAGCAGCAGGTGAGGAAGACTTTATCCTCCCCACAACACCGATGGATATGTGGATGATTGCTGCCCTCTGAGAGGGTTGAGGACTGAAAGCAGAAAGAGAGATTTCATTTGCTCATACTATGTGTGCAAAAGTATCGGCATTGGGGCCACAGAAATGAAACATTCTTTGCTTGGATGGAGGAAAAGCACAGTGATCTTTGGGCGTAGATTTTGAAAGCTTCGCTGAGTTCAACCTAAACCTCAAGCGCCAGATTTTGAAAAGATTCCTACTCCAACAAAGAGATGGAAAGTTCGACCACCGAGTGTTCGCAGGACGCTTAAAATCTGCTTGACTGAGGTCACCCCACCTATTGGAACAGATAACAGGAACTCTATGATAGAGTGTATGAGTGGCTGAATGTTCCAACGGGGTTTTGAAGGTATGACCGAGGAAGATATGAAGGTTGCTTTGGTTGGGAAGCTAGATTGTTGTTTGGGGAGATAGTCGATGGACGGGAAAGGCGATGTAGTCTGTTTTTTGTGTGCATTTCTTTGTTATCTCTTGCTCTTTTTGCATTTCACTTACGTAAAATGTACCGATATCTCCATATTTAATAGAAGTGAATGTTTTGCGCCAAGACAACTTCTCGTTGTCATCTGATTTCTTTTGAGATCTTGTTAAAGATCTCTTCTTGTCTTCTTTTCGCATATCTTTGCTTATGTGCAGTTCTCAAGAAGGTTTTAACATCATCAAAAAGGGGGAATTTGTTAGGATTAGAATTTGTATGTTTTGATGATGTTCGTAAAACCTAAGTGTAATAGGACAGTGAACTCGCTAGTCGGTGATGATCTAGATAGGGTTTATGTCTTAGTATAGTTAAACTTGCTAGGCTTGACACGAAGATCTGTATTGATTGAGAATCAAGGTCGCTGATAAGAAGACTTAAGGATCTAAGAAAGATCTTGTTCAAGTCATCTAGAAAGGCGTCGTGAAGATAAAGAAGAGATAATAAGGCATATGCAAAAAGGGTGTTGTCAAGAAAGGTTTAAGTGAAGATAGCAAGGTTGGAATCCGTGCTACGCAAGCTTTAGGAACTGTCTTTGGAGCAAGGTGTAAGGTTGCTAGAGTTGACTTTGAGAGAATCATCGGGGTTAACAAAAGTCGAAGGATAATTCAGAGATATCCGATATCAATCTAGAGAAGATTGAATTATCAATCAAGATCAATCAAGATATAATTGATTGATATCGGATAATCAATTATCCAAAGTCAAACAAATCTTCCAACGATCACTTACCATTTCTTGAAGACCTGATTGACAAATTAGTCTAACGGCTAGTCAAATTCAGGATCATATAATAAGCGAAGTGAAGGATTTTTTTAAAATACACACGCGAGAAACATCAAGAGAAATCCATTTTCACTCATTGCAGTACACGCATAATTCTTCGTACCAATCGATTTGATACGTTGATATTCTTAAAGAAATTTATTTTTGGTCAAGGAAGTGTAAATCACTTTTCATTATCTCTGTACGAGAAAAGGTCGATTATTTCAGATCTAAGAGTTAACACTCGAAGATCACATTGATTGTACCAAGGGCAGGAACTTGTTAAACTTCCCTTGGTCGAATCATCGAGGAGATTAGAGGAGACAAGACCAGCTTTGGTGGATAGTAAGGCCCCTGTGGAATCAGGAGAGTGGACGTAGGATCGTTATATCCGAACCATTATAAAAATCCTTGTGTCTTTACAAGCTTTCGCATTCATACTTATAACTGCTCATTCATCATTATTTTAATAAACTTGCACTAAACCAAATAAGTATTCAAAACCAAGGTTTTCATCAAAAGGGTTTTTCAAATACACACGAGATTAGCTTCCGCACCATCGAAGACTTCGAGATTCCGAAGTCTGCTGATCACACCTAGCACACTCGAGTACCTTGCCGTAGAAGACTTCAAAGCCTTCTAATCTCACACTCACTCACGAAGTCGAAAAAGTTTTGAGTGTGGGAAAGTCTATTCAACTCCCCTTCTAGACTTTCCACCTCCTTTCACATCTCGTCCGGGACCAACATAATATATGAATTTAATATCATAATTCTTTTTAACATTTATTCAAAAATGAAGTTACTCAAGATATTAAAAATATTTTGTTTTACAAAATAAAAGGATAAGGGTTCATATTTGTTTTCTAAAATCAGAATATTTTATTTTATCTCTCCAATTAATCGAAAAGTATTTTCTTAAATAAGTAACTATCTCAGGAGAGAAGTTACTACGGACCCGAAATTTTATCAAATTTACTTTTGAAATATGCCGAGTATGATTCACGCGCTTAAATGGAGGCGGTTTCAAATATGAACCGTCTCAACCTCACGCGCGACATATTAAATAATATTCTCTCGCACTTTTCAAAATAAATGTCATAATTGCATTAATGGCGATTCGAAAGCCTATATTTACACTTTTGTAGGCAATTATTAATTTTATAATTGTTTATTATTATATTTGCCATATAAATAGGAACTCGTGTGCATAATTCCATTTACGCACACATAAAACCCTTCATATTTTCTCAAATTTTTCTTTTCCCTCCTAAACCTTCTATATTCTTCAATGGCGGATTCTAAGAAAGCAAAAATCAAGTTCGAATATGATCTCACATCCATTCGTGATAGAACTAAGTCGAAATGTACGTCGAATGGGATATTTCAACCGACTCAAACAAGAGAAATTCTGAATCGCTTGAATCACGAGGATTAAAGAGATACCGCACGATGAAACCATCGAGAAATCTTATCGTGGACGATCTGTGTGCCGAAGTTCTTAACTGTGGCGAAAACAACAGATACTCGGGTTGGAATCTCAAATCGTAACCAAAGAGAAGAAGAGAAGGGTGATTTTATCGATTTACGAAATTGGAGTAATTTTCGGTTTAAGCACCACTAGTGATAATCCATTTACATATAAATCATCGGAATATTTGGAAAGTTTCCGAATGATGGCCAGAGAACTTACCTAAATACGATCGAAAATCAAGAGGCCAATGTCAAGAGAAAATACAGGCTTTTGATGTTAATTTTGATGAAGTGTATTTTGGGAGCAAAGCAGAGCCACGATGGGCTAACCAAGCCAAGGATTTGCAATCTGAGGGCTATATTAGACGGAGCCGAGATAAACCGGGCGAGGCCGGTTTACTCAAGGATAATGGAGGAGAAGAAAAGTTCACCAAAACACCAATTTCAGATGAGCCGATGAAATGGTCTCTGACCAAAATTGCAAGTATGATGGCCAGGATCACCATCATACTTGAACACAAGGTGGGGACAGATAACCTCGATCAAGTGTTGGTGTAAAGAAGTACACCAGATAGAAGGGGCTTCTAATCAAAGACGAGAAGTTATATGGACCGACGGATTCTCAAGGAGATGGAGATGCTCCAGCTCAGCTCCAGCCTCCAAAGAAAAAGGCTTCAAAAGCCAAGGCGAAGGAGGCTAAGACGGTGTTGGTTGATGAATCCTCGTCTCACGAGATGGAGGAAGCAGAGGAGGAAGAGGAGGAGACAGCCTTCCCAAGGGGGAAGTGTCGCAGCCGAGGTGGCAAGAGGATCTCGGGCGCAGCAGACAAAGTGGATGTCTCGCCCGAGGAAGAATCGAAGGAGAGGAAGCCAGATCACCATCTTCATCTTCGTCCTCATCGAGGATGGAGTACCTAAACCCTCCACATCCCAACCTGGCAATGAAGGGGCAGATGAGACTCGCTTCTAAGCCTCTAAAACGGTCCACTCCCAAAAGTCCAACACAAACCCAACCTTCATATGATCCATTTCCTTTCTTACCCTCAACCTCATCTCGAACCAGATCTATTCTTAAACCAACCCAACCCATCCGGAGTAATGGGTCCAATCGAAACCTCTCTACGGATTCTCGGAAAAGAAATTCATACTTAGGCAAGAATCCACTCTCAAAGACAAGCCCGAGCTTCTCAAAGAGCTGATTGATCTATATCTTCTAAGAAGACTCAGCCGGGCTCATTTGAAGAGACGGCTATCCTAATAGCGTAGGGAAATAACCTAGCTCTCTCGGGGAGAAAGAAGTCCTCAAGAAGACAAAGCTTAAATTATTCCAGGATATCCTAACGGAAAATACATTTGTTGATTATATCTTACAAAGGGTATACCTTGGAGATGAGACCCTAGAGGAGGTGGAGAAGGTTGAAGAGCGAGAAGGCTAAGTTGCTTGTGGAAGGAGTAGAGGAAGAAGCGGGAGGAATGACCGGTGGAGCTGCCGATGAGCCACCGAGATGGATACAACTGAGGAGGCACAAACAGAAAGCAGGTTGTGAGGCAAGAAACAACCGAGGTGGAATCAGATGTGCCAGCTACATCGACGCATTTGGCATTCCCCTCCAGCCTACCGCATGAAGCCGATTTTGAGGAAATAGATTTAACTCTATTTCCTCCCTCCGAATAGCAGACCTTGTCCTCCACATCTGCGTCTGTATCCGATGTGGAAGCGCTGAAAGCGTGTTGAAAATCCGAGGAATGCTTGTCCGAATGCCTTCCAGATGGTTCCAAGTGTTATAACTTCTTAAATAAAGGAAAATATAGAAGGCTGCTGTCCATGAGAAAACCAAGATTGATCTTTACTTCTCTGGAATCGTACATGAAGAGAACATGGTTAAAGTGAAACAAAAGGTGGCCGAGGAAATGAACAATCAAGATGCCTCGGGTCAAACAATATGTTAGAGACGCTTATCGCCAAATCGGTGATAGTGTTGAAGACCAGTGAGAGAGTCTTGGAAAGCAAAGGAAGCCTCATTCTCTCAAATTCTGAAAATGCAAATAGCCATGGAAAAAGACAGACAGACAACCATCTTGAAAAAATTCATGGAGAATGAATTCGCATTTAGCCGAGGTTGGACAAAAGAAAAGATATGACCAAATTGGATCAAGACAGAGCTTGTAAGAGAAGAACTCATAGGACAAATAAATCAAGTAGCCACTATCTCGCAACACCCGATTTGCCGATGTCAAAAAGGGGGAAGATAGTGAGCTCAAGAAAAGAATTGAGTTATAGGATGATCACTGATGGCCCCGAATCGAGGATAGATGAGTTGTCGGATGAGTTGAAAAGGAGAACAGTGAGTCCACCGAGTCCGAACTTGAACTCGAACCGCCACCCACCGTTGATCCCGCTCCCGTCCCGACAATCAAATCCCCTCATCCTCATCTAAAGCACTGGGAAAGCTAAGGCTTCAAGCCAAGTTCAAGACCCGCCTGAGATGTAAGAGGAAGCAAGAGTGCTAAAGAGGAAGAGGGAGGAAAAGGAGAAGTATAAAAGGAGAGAAGCTAAGAGGAGGAGGGAGCAAGAGAAAGCAGCTGGAAAAATTTACGACAGGAAGACGAGGAAGTGGGTACAAAGGTCGAAGAACAAAGAAGGAGAAGAGATCTTTCGCCCACTCCATAGAACAGGCCGTGCCCAAGGAAATCCTTCCCATGGACCAACAAGTAAAATGGAGAGCTTATGAAGGGGAATAGATCTTCCTGTTCCATGTCTGCAAAATAATCACTTGGGGCAATGACGAGAATATTGCGTTTCATGAATGGCTGGAGGCAAAAGATCCCAACTTCTATCAAGATTGATCGATCTCGGAGACTCGAGTTTAATGTAGACATAGTCGCACCACCTTATTCAACCATGTCTGCTCCGCTTTACGCAAGATGGTAAATGCAGGCGAGGGAAAAGATAAAGCAGATGCTAATCCAAGCAGAGACGATGGCCAATCTAGCTGAAGGAGGAGACATTGAGCCTAAAGAACCGTGTGTTTGATCGATGACTATTCCGTAAGAAGACAGGTGGTATGACTAAGTCAATCTTTTACTACTCTTCGATTGTCTGATATGATAAGGTGTAGAATGTGCAAATCATGAATTCATGTGAAATATATCTTTGAACTACTTTCACAAAACTTGGTTGTTTAACTAACTTGTTTTTTTTTCTAACTAATTCTTGGTATGAGTAATCGGACACCGAATCATTTGAAATCTTATAAACTTTTTCTAAGTTTTTACTCCCGATTATCCGATCTCAAATCTTGTTTAAAGTATCGCTCCGATCATCTCGAATATAAAGTCTATTGCTCGATTATCCGACTATGTGTTTGTGTATCTTGTATTATGCTTATCTTCAAATATACTAACATTTTTCTTTTCTTGAGCTGTGTTTTAACATCATCAAAAAGGGGGAAATTGTTAGGTAAGGAATGTTGTATTTAGTTTTGATGTGTTAAAAAGTGTAAAATAGGATGACCAAATTGAGCATTATGTATAGACAAATGATGTAAAGTATTTGTAAATAAAGCTAAGTACAAATCGTATAAGGACAGAAGTCGCTAGGGTAAGAAAATGTACTAGGTCAAAACATCGACAGGACAAGAAATCAGATGAGAACCAGATATCGTATAAGGACGACATAGAAGACAGCTTAAGACTCAATACAATAAACAATCACCCGCATAAGAAATAAAGACGAAGACAGGTGAGGCAAGTAGCAGCACGATGAAGTGTTAGAAAAATTTTACACAAGTTTCAAGAAGCAGTTCAACTAACCAAGAGGAAGTTACAAGTTTCAGCTTATACGATTACAACCGACCAAAACAGAATTCAAGGAAGTTACAACTACCAAATGAAGATCTCTATAAATAGGGATAGAAATTAGTTTAGAATTAACTTTTGATATTTTGCATTCACTATTATTCACATATTTTGTATTCACGAGCCACAAATATTATACACATACACAAACGTTTCTATACGTTTTCCAGCTTTAAGTGTTTATAGAACACTTTTCACAAAACATCTTCAAGCCATAGATATTCGTAAATTAGGAAGAAATCGTTGTAAGGCTGAAGATTCACAATTGTAAGTAAATAAGCAAGAAGGAAGAAAGTCAAGAGTGAAGACCCTTCTTCAAGTTGAAGAAGGAGAGTGGATGTAGGATTTTTATAATCCGAACCACTATAAATCGATGTTCACCGCTTTCAGCCATTTATTTATTTCTTTTCAATTTCCAATTCGTTAATCATGATTAATTTCAGGATTAAAGTTAATACCAAAATATCGCTTGCTTTTGATCTTGTTATTGTTGAGTATAAAATTGTTTTACGCTGTGTTACTTTGGTAATTCGAATAAGTTTTAGAAGATTTGAAAAATTTCTAAAAATCTATTCAACCCCCTTCTAGATTTTTCTTAGAAGGTTGTTTAAATTTCTTTTAAAATCTCAACTAATTGGGACCAACAGCTTTGTAGAATGTGCGTTTCGACTTGATTAATTTTAATTAAGTCGGAAATGGATGCACTAGGAACATAATATATTAACTGGGGATACGATAAAATAAGTCAAAACTCTACCGAAATTTTAAGAAAATATATATATTAATATTAGAAAAAATATATTAACTGGAAGAATTAATTATGATTTAATTAAATTTTGAATCTTCATTAATCAAACAGATCTATTCCTATGAATTATTCAAGTCGTAGTTGGATGTATGGTCCAAGAACGATTAATGGCATGATATCTCCCGAATTTCTTAGTGGACTTGAATCGCTTATAGAATTCGCTACTAGTAACCCGGAATGGATGAGTGGAGGAAAGATTAGGTGTCCTTGCTCGAAATTCAAATGTAGGATCCAGAGTTTTAGAGAATCCATTGACGTGAAATCACATTTGTTTAGACATGGGTTTATGTCTAATTATCACAATTCGATTTTGCACGGTGAGCAAAATTAGAATTCTATACCACACTATGATCACCGGCGTCGACTTCATATAGAGTTGACGACACCGCAACATCTAGCTCGTACCACAATATGCTGATGGACTTAACTTCTGGTCCTAACATTAGTTTGCAAAATGTGGAAGAAGAACTCCTTAGTGAGGAACCTCCTAATCAAGATGCCGCACATTTTTTTGGCATGCTTCGCGGCAAATGGATCAGATCTCGTATCCTGTTGCGAGTCTCATTCTCGCTTGTCATTCAATGCCCGTGTTTTAAACATTAAAACCGAGAACATACTGTCTGAAAGGGGTTACAATCAAATGGTTGATTTGATTAGTGAGATTTGCCCTCCGTAAAATCTGTGCCCAAGAAATTTTCCGATACTAAACAATGATGGGTGGGATGGGTCTTCCCGTAGAGAGGATTGATTGTTGTGCAAATAATTGTATGATATATTGGGGTGCAGACAGGTGAACTTGAATCGTGTAATAATGTGGTTTTATTTAATTATTGTTACAGATGAGCGGACCGTCTGGATCGAGGGGACCATCTCGGTTTAGAGGAGTCGGGTCGAGCGGACCATCCAGGTCCGTGAGTCGAGATGCCAGGTACTGCACTGCTACCCTTTATTCGTGAGGATGAGGACGTGGCCGCCGGCCCCGAGGCCTATGAGGACCATCATCCAGCTCCAGCTCCAGCCTCCGGGGTCCTGGATATATGGATCTACCAGGCACGTAAGTTAAATACTTGTGAATAATAAACTATGTCATATTTATATGTCTATTAATTTTGCGTGTTTATTCCCTTTTTGCAGGTTGATGCCATCGAATACGGTATCTAGGACTATTCGGGAGATTATGTCTCGACATATGGATCCCTGCATTCACTTTCCGGATGATATCTACCGAGAGGCTCAGATCGTGGGAGACATTTCGTGTACATTATATTTTGTTATTCGCTATTTAATTTTGATTAATTTATAAACTTTAACGCTTATTAAGTACAATAATATTTTGTTTGGCAGAGACAAACTAGGTGGGACTCCTACCGTTACGAACTCAACAGAGGTGTATGAGCTGCTCGCTCATAGGGCGCAAATAGATACATCGATATACCGAACAACGTGAGAACGCTGTGGGTCACCAAGCACCAGAGGCCTGGATGGGATGACGCCGTCTTCAATGGACTGCTCGCTATCGGGATAGAGAAGACGTGAGAGAAAAAAGCGAGCGGTGTCATACGAATCGAATGTCGAGCTCGGAGGCCGGGTACCGCATCTCCCGTCATAGGGCGGAAACCGTGGATCACCGAGTATACATATGACTTTGTAAGTATTTTTTTAATGCTAGTTCAATATTTTAATTAAACACGTGGTTCTAATTAAATAAATACAGGAGAGGAAGCATGGACGGCCCCCACGGATCGGGACATAGTTCAAAGATTACCACGTGTATGATGACGGGGAATACACCTACGGGGCTATTAGTGACACACTTGTAAGTATTTTCATTTTATATTATGTAATAATTTATAATAAAATATTATATATATGTCTATTTTTATAATCTAAAATTTTAAGTGTCGAAATATTCAGACAAAGCATGAAGTACAAGAGGTGGCCTCCCGGATGCCCTCCGAGGGGTCGAGCTCCGAACCCCAACCCAACTTATCCCAGATCTATGTCAATACCGTTGGAAAACAACACGGGAGGGTTTGGGGTCTTGGTCACCGGGTAAGTCCAGACGCATCCCCTTCGGCTCTTGCTCATCGAGTGCTCCTCCTCCTAGTGGCTACACCCATGCCGATATCGACCGGCCGCTCCAAGAGGAGCGTGAGAGGATGCGGGAGGAGATGGAGCGTAGAGACGCCGCTTTGCAAGCGGAGATGCGAGCGGAGTTACGTACGGAGATGCGTGCGGAGTTTCAGCGGACATGCAACGGCAAATCCAGGAGATGATGCAGGGTTGCAGTGGTTCCTTGCTCGGTGGCGACCCACCGGTCCGGTGGTTCCGATCACCATCCCGTGGGTCTCGGGTTCTAGGCGGCGGTGAATGAAATATTCGTGTTTTAAAACTATCACAATTTTTTGAATATTAATTAAGAATTTATGAATTTTAAATGTTTACGAGTGTGAATTTTAATTGATTAAGATGATGAATTTTAATTATTTAAAGTATTAATTTAATTGTTTAAGAGTACATATATACACATGATAATATATATATGTAATAATAATAATAACAATAATAAATAATATAATATGTATATAGTGAATTATATATAGGATGCAATTTAATTGAATATATACAATATTAATAATTATAAAATAATAATATACATACTAAAATATAGTATACAATTTAATTGAATATATATGTGATAATAATAATAATAATTATAAACATGATAATATATATGTAATAATAATAATAATAACATTAATAAATGATAATATGTATATAGTGAATTATATATATGATGCAATTTAATTGAATATATATAATATTAATAATTATAAAATAATTATTTATATACTAAAATATAGTATACAATTTAATTGAATATATGTGATAATAATAATAATTATAAACATGATAATATATATATATTTAATAATAATAATAATAATAATAATAATAATAATAATAATAATAATAATAATAACAATAATAAATGATAACAATAATAAATGATAATATGTGATAACAAATTTAATTGAATAATAGTTATAAATTAAATATATAAAATATTGACATAATATGATATTAATATATTTAAAAGCAAAATCATATCGAATGATTAGCTTTGCCCAAACGGTAAAGCGCCTAAGCACTCTCCTCCTATGCGCGCGCGGAGGTCGCAGTTCGAAACCCTCACGCGAAAAAAAATGCCCTCACCAGCCGCCGTGGTCGCGAGTTCGATACCCCCGGCCGTATTTTTTATAGGTTCAAATTTACCGAGGGCGAGACGTGGGGCCCGCCTCGCCAGCTGGCCCTCGGCAAAGCCCTTGCCAAATACCCCTCGGCAATGCCCTCGCCAAATTGTCCCTCGGCCATGCCCTCGGCAATACCCTCGCCAAATCCTCTGAAATTTTCCTCGCCAAATCCTCGGCAATTAGCGAGGGCACCGCCTCGCTAATTAATGAGGGGCGAGCCGAGGGATATGTTACCGAGGAGGTTTTTAGAGAGGGCAAGTTGCCCTCGGTAAAACCCTCGCCAAGCCCCCGCCCTCGCCAAATCCCTCTCTAATCCCCTCGCTAAATTGGTTTTTTTTTTTTGTAGTGATGGCTTTTCTTAGGATTAGCTTGAAATCGTGCGCAGACTCCGCAAATGAAATATCAGTCTACTAGCGCTAAATATAATAATGACCCAATTAGACCTCGATACTCACTTGATCGTTGTCTTCTCCCTTTTCATCTGGATCCATTGAAAAGTTTGTCATCATAGGTATCTTGGCTTCTCGACTAGTACCTATTCCAAATTTTTCAATGAGATCTTTTGTGTATTTGGCTTGATTAATGAATATTCCCTTCTTTGTCTGCTTGACTTGAAGTCCAAGAAAATAAGTCATCTCTCCCATCATGGACATTTCAAATCTGCTTTTCATAAGATGACTAAATTCTTCACACAAAGATATGTTAGTTGATTCAAAAATAATATCATCAACATAAATCAACTAGCAAAAGATCACACCAAATTCTTTTCTAAAGAGAGTTCTATCAATTCTACCTTTAAGAAAACCATTTTGAATTAAATAATCGACAATGTATCATACCATGCTCTAGGTGCTTGTTTAAGTTCATATAGAGCTTTCCTTAACTTATAGACCTTGTCTCCTTTGACAAAACCAGAGGTTGCTCTACATAAACTTCCTCGGCTAGGATTCCATTAAGAAAAGCTGACTTAACATCCATTTGAAAAACTATGAATCTTTTAAACGCAAAGCATAGGCTAGAAACAATCTTATGGCTTCCAGACGAAGCTCTTGTGCAAAGGTTTCATCATAATCAATCCCCTTTGATTGTGAATAACCTTGCGCAACTAATCAGCTTTATTTCTAACCACAACATTGTTTTCATCCCTTTTTATTTTTAAAGACCCATTTAGTTCCAATGACTTTTGATGATGAGGCCTTCCAACAAGCTCCCACACATCTTTTCTTTGAAACTAATTTAGTTCTTCTTGCATGGCATTAATCCGATTGGAATCGGTTAGAGCTTCTGTAATAGATTTAGGTTCAAGTAATGACACATAGTAACTGAACATGCAATCTTGATTTAGTTGGGTCCTCGTCTGGACTCCAGTCTAATTCTCCAATTATCTGCTCACTGGGTGATATGACATTTGTTAGGAAAGAAAAGTTGTATTTAGTTTTGATGTGTTAAAAGTGTAAAATAGGATGACCAGTGAAGCATCATGTATAGACAGTGAAGTAAGTGATTGTAAATAAAACTAAGTACAAATAAGATGAGGACAAGAAATCAGACTAGGTCAAGAAATCGACTAGGACAAACCTCGTATAAGGACAAGAAATCAGACGGAGACCGAGATATCGACAAGGACAATGTGAAGAAGACAGATGAGGTCCAGTTCGATAAACAATCACCCGCATAAAGAATGAAGACGAAGACAGGTGAGGCAAAATGCGAACAAGGAAGTGTTAGAAGAATTTCACACAAGTATCAAGAGATAGTTTCAACTAACCAAGAGGAAGTTACAAGATTCAGCTTATATTGTTATAACTCGATTTAAAAATGTAATTCAAGGAAGTTACAACTACCAATCGAAGATCTCTATAAATAGGGATAAAAATTAGAATAGAATCACCTTTTTGATTCTTTGCATCTACACTATTCACACTATTTATACACACGAGTCTTTGCAACTACCAGCTTTAGTGTTTGTAGAACACTTTTGTACAGTAACATCTTCAAGCCATTGATATTCGTAAATTAGGAAGAAAGAGTTGTAAGGTGAAGATTCACGATTGTAAGTAAGTAAGCAAGAAGGAAGGAAGATAGTAAGTGGAGACCCTTCTTCAAGATTGAAGGAGGAGAGTGGATGTAGGATCGTTTGATCCGAACCACTATAAATACCGTGTTCTTTACTATTTCCATTTTACTTACTTGTTGCTTTTAATTTCCAGTTTATCAATCAAAAATCCATTTAATTAAAGTTAGACTAAAATATTAGTGTGCTTTTGATCTTAGTAAAGTTGAGATTAAATTGAATTTTCGTTGTGCTACTTGGGTGTTTTGAATATGTCTTGAAAGATTTGTAAAGATTTAAAAATCTATTCAACCCCCGATTGGAGTGTATAGGGCAAGAGCTTTTAAGACCAATCGCAAAATATCGAACCTAAGGGAGAAAGTATGCAAACGAAATTCAAGGATAAGAGTTCTAAATGGCTAAAGTTGCAACAAGATATAGGACTAAAATCTCTATAAGAATGCAAGAAATTAAATGGCAAGATTATGCAAACAATATATCAAACACCTAATATGCAAGATCAAATACACTAAAATCAATGGGGATTTGGGTGCAAGGGATAATCTCCATCAAGGAATCCATGATTAACAAGCTATGATTGTATCCAAATGCAAATCAATCAAATTAGAAAGCATAAACCATCATAAAATTAATCACTCCATTAATATCGCAATGCCTAATGTGAGTATCCTTAGTTCTTCCCATCTCTCAATGTAGAAGTCCCCAATTCATACAATCATGCAAAATTGAAACCCGATTAACACCTAATCACGTTAGCTCAACTCTCGCCTATTGCTAGGGTGATCAACCATTAATCAAAAGAGACAATTTTTCATGAATCACAATTAAGAATCACAATTAGGAAGCAAGCTAATTCAATTGATCACAATTATCAACAATCATAGCATGAGAAAATCACTTCATCCCTAGTTTCAATTATCCCGAGCACAAAGCTATTAGCCCATGGTGCTACAAGCAAAAGCCATGGGTAGAAAATCTAAGAAAGCAATTAACAATCTAATCAACACAAGCAATGAATTAAAGAGAGCAAAGGGTAAGAACATCACCAATTGAACTTCAATATACAAAAATAGGAATGATTAATCTTCTACAATGCTTGAATTCAACTTCTCTTCTCCCAAATCACAGTGGAATCTTCAATTACAATCAATCAAAATGCTAATCTAGTGGACTAAATGTAGAATCTAATCTAATTCTAACAATCTATGGCAATTACAATAGAAATCAATCTACAAAGTGCAAAATTCGCCTAAGGAACCTCCTGAAATTGCTCTAAATCTGCTAGAATCAAGTTATGCTCTGTTTTGGCTTCAATGAGCTTTAAAACTACATTTTTCGGTTTTGGCACTCCTCGACTCGAGCTTCGTGCCCTCGAGTCGAGGCCTAAGAGTCGCATCCACGCTTCTTCAAAATTCCTCCCGCCCGAGTCGAGGCTCAGCCCTCGACTTGAGGATCCCTGTCGATTTTCCATCCCTCGACTCGAGGCTCCTCCCTCGAGTCGAGACTGCTGCAATTTTGAAAATCCTTTCCCTCCGGCTGACCCTCGAGTCGAGGTCCTGTGCTCCCTCGACTTGTGCTCGAGACCAGGGCAATTTTATCGAGAAGGGCTTCGGCCCGACCCCGTTTTCATCCGGTATGTTCGCCTCTTCATTCTAAGAATAACGGTACTCTCGGTTTGGCAAATTTCCACCAATTTACCTGCAAAACGGACGAAAAACATCAAAAAGTAATACTTTTTAGGCAAAAGAGTGATATTTTTCACATTTATGCACAAAAATCACACTTTAGCTCACTTTTTGCACTAAAATTAGCCCTAAAAACATGTATCAATTCACTCCAATCATACCCCCAAACTTGAATTGTTGCTCGTCCTCGAGCAACGTAGAAACTAAGAACAAAGGAGTGAATTGATTGCAATTATGTCACATGGCACTATAGACGAAATAAAAGACAAATAACTCATCAATGAACATAAGTATCAATGCAACTATCCACTAGCCATCAAGATGAATCATGCTCAAACAAATGCTCAATCAAACACTTAACACATTGCTCCTTCCATGGAGTGTTTCACTCTTCACTCATGTGTATAAAGGTATAAAGCACTCAATCATCAAATTCATGAACTTGCACACCATATGCTTGCCAAAAGACTTAATCTCAATCAAAATCATTTATGATCAATCAAGAATCAAAGAGGTCTTTCTTCTAGGTTGTAATGTAGGCTCTTTGGAAAGGTGGGATGAATTTGGATAAGAGTGACTAAGTAGTAGAGACTTGAATGTAAGTTAATCAATACAAAACACATCTCTTCTCTTTTCATCAAGCACACTCTTCCTTTTTAACTTCAATGATCAATCCACCATTCACTTGAGCTTTCTCTTTTAAGCTCACAAATTGAATTTTTCCTTCACTTCATATTCACATACTTGTCTTCACAATTCAATTTTTCTCACAACCTTTTTCTTCTTTCAATATTCATCACTTAGCTCATCATTTTTCACCACACTTAGCAATCAAATCACCATCATTAGCCAACATTCAAGCTCAACTAAATATAGGACAAGAAGGCTCATAAAAATAGGCAAATGGTTTCAATTTTACTTGTCTTACCAAAGAATATGGATCATAAGGCTCAACATGGCTTACTAAGGAAATCAAATGTATTTGGTAGGGAAAATATTTGGCAAAGTGACTAAACATATCAAACATGGCCTCTTATCACTTTCAAGACATCACACAAAGATCAATATCAATAAGTCTAGTGGCAAGTTCTAGCATACAAATCATGAATGATGCACTCACAAGGAATATCAAATCAACCGTATAAGATGTACGATTATTAAGGTACAAAAACTCACGGGCTTAAATTGAGCAATGAATTAAGCATTATCAATCACATTCATCTTCACACAATAAATCAAGAAAGCTAGCTTCAAGCTACAAATCTACTCATGATCAAGTCAAAATCCAATAAGTCTTGCAAATCAACATAAGTGCTCATGTACATAAATCCAAGCATACTCACTACCACATGAATAATACTCAAAGATATATCAATAAATCCACAATGAAGCTCAAATCAAAGAATATGGAATCAAAAGATTAAGGAATCCAAAGCAATCATCAAGGCATAATCATCACTAGACAATAAGCTCAAATATAATCAAGAGAATCATAGCATCACTAAAATCATCAAACCATCAAAATCCAAATCATCACATCATCAAGTTAATCAAGAGTACAATCACCACAATAAAGAGTACAATCACCAAGAAGATAAGCATCTAAAAACTAAGAAGAGGGAATGAGGAATATGGGATAGCCCTAATAGTCGGACGGCGGCGGTGGAGGAGGATAGCTCGGCCCGAAGTTCCACGAGCTCATCTCGCTGCAGTGAGGGCGTACATGTCATTCTCGAGTCTTCGTGAGACTCTTCCCGCATCCTCCTAGTCTCTTCATTAAATCTACGAGAATCCTCAATCATCCTGTACATCTCATCCTGGCGAGTCGGGCTCTTAATATGCATCCTCCGACTATCCGCTCACATCTGCTCAGCCAATACCCACGGCATCTCGAGACGAACTCCCCGCCTCACACTCTACTCCTCATCTCGCCCCGCAAATACATGTTGATCTCCGGCTGGTAATCCTCATCCATCTCGTACAGGTGGCTCCTCCCGCTCCGGCTCCTCGTCATCCTCGGCCTCGACTCATCCTCCTCCTCGCCTCTGCTCTCACCGCAACACCCTCATCATCGTAATCAATCGTAACTCGACTACCGCCATCATTATCATCGCCGCCCCTCATCTCGGAGAACATCCCCATGCTCTCTCGTGTAAGCATCTATGGCATCAGTGTGACGCCTACGACCACATGCGAAGATTGATGGTCACAAAGGCCTCGAGATCCAAACACCGTTGTCAACCTCTTATTCGCGAGGGAATCGGCCACCGTGGTGCTGCTGGAAACACCACGCCTTACCGATGCGATCAAGTGTCCTCATACGTCGCATGGTATCGGTAGTAAGATCAGGACCATCTAATGCCGCGAGGATGTGAGTAGGGATCCCGAGATGCTCACTATCAATGTAATCATGCCACCAAAGTTGATCTTCTTGAATTTCATGCTCGTAGCTCTCTCAAACAAATAGCAGAGGTATGCGGCAGCGTTGAATCTAACTCCATGCAACAAGCACCACAAGACATACAACTCCTCGTATACCACGGCTCCTCCCTCCGATCTCGCGAATATAGTACTCGCGAGAATCTTCACCAAGTATCGAACTACCGGGTTCCGAATGTGCGTGCTCTTAGACTTCCCAGAACAAACTCAGCCGGCTCGGTGCCCCGAATCGAAATACGCCTCTAGAACTTCTTGGCGTTGTACTCCTCCCTAATGTTGAGCAATGATCTCGGGGTCGGTGGAGTGCGCTAAGAATCTCGTTGACCTCGTCCAAAGTCAACTCATACTCATTCCCCATGAGCTTGAAAGTGATTTTCCTTGCGAACTTGGCCCTCCCGGCCTTATGGACCTTAACCGTGCAAAGGAACTCGAGGGTGAGTCCGAGATGGGTCCGAGGCCTCTTGGCTAAGAAGCCTCCCATGCCTACTTGCTCAAAAGTCGAGGGATATCATACTCAATCCCCATGGATAGCATGCGCTTATGATCGACTAATCGGGTTTTGACCACTTTCTTGTACAGCTCGGCATAGAGGATGATATGCTTCCTCCATTTGTAATCGTCCCACTGAATTCCTGGGCCACGGGCATCCTGTGTGCAAATCGGATTGCCTCCTCTCTCTCTCGGATTTGCATCCGAAAAATTATGGCCATCACCTCCCTAAACATAGTTCCCGCACAAATAATCCAAAGGCCACAAATTATTTCCACAATACAATACAAGCTCAACATATCAATCTAATCATGAACGAGTCAACCAAGCAATAATCTCTCCAATCTTAACAAAAACTCCCTAGTGACTAGGCAACAAATCCTCAACAATTGGTCAAAGAGTCAATCAAAGCAAATATAGTCCATAGATGTGCTCATAATCCCTCAAAACATGCATACTTACTACATGGCTTCAACAATAAACACCAAAGAATTAAGCTCATCAAATATCATGCAATTAAGCTACAAAAATTATATCTACAAAACACAAGCGAACTAGCAAGCATTTAGACAACTAAGCATCATCAACAATAAACTTCTACCATCACCAAACCTCAAATTGACCAAATTTTCCAACAATTCACTAGGAAATCCTAAAAAGTATGCCAAAATCACAATTCAAGCCAAATTTCACAAATAAACGAGCAACATATCATATACAATCCTAAACATGCTCCTAAAATCCTCAATTAACTAACAAATTCTCAACAATGGCTTCAATTTATCAAAATCAATCATGCATACCAAGTGCTTGACAAAATGCCCAAAAATAAATTCCAATTCAATGAATTCATGCAATTTTATCAACACCCAACACAATAATCATACTTCAACAATGAAATTGAAAGCCAAATGAGAAGAGTTTACATACCTTATTGAGAAATATCGGCTTGAAATGGAAGATATGAACACCCACGCACTACTCCACAAAAGCCCCAAATTTGATACATAAACCCTCAAAATCCACTCTTGATGCAATGTATGTGAATAATATGGTGAAATGATGGAAGACACACGGTGAAATCGGCGCAAATTGGCAGGAAATAGGGTGGGAGGACGAAGGGGAACGGCACGGTGGGAAACCCTCAAATCGTGCTTTCAAATCGACTCTGCGTTTTATATCGAGACACCACCTCGAGTCGAGGGTCAGGCCTCGACTCGAGGAACCCCATTTTTCAAAAGCCTCGACTCGAGGTTCCTCCCTTGAGTCGAGGGATGTGCCGACTTCAAAAAATTCTAAGTGTCAATGCCTCGACTCGAGGACTATGCAACCTCGACCTAAGGTCGAGTCCAGTGGAATTTTTACGATTCCCGGCCCGACCCGACCCCCGAAACTCCTAAAAATGACCTCAACGCTCCTAACAAACCCAAATATCCAAGAATTTACCATTTTGGTCCCTCGATTTAAGCCCGGTCGCTCATTCGATCGAGGAGACCGGGTTCTCTTCCTTTATGCTCATTTTCACCAACTTTTAAGCTCTCCTTTCCTTCTCGATTCCTTGATTCCTTTGCAATTACGATCCTTTTCCAATCCTCATAGTGAGTATACCTACAAACGAGCACAAATAGTCATCAAATAATCATCACTAAGAGATGCATTTCTACCCTAGATGACACACACCCCCAAACTTGATTGAAGATATGCATTCAAAATTTAGTATGGGAATGATACAAGTATGCAACCCTTAGATGATATAACAATTAAGCTCAATATTCCAAATACACTTTATCCATCAACTAACAAATTCTCCTAAGCATGAGCAATTCCCAAGAATCCAAAGCAAAAATTCCACAAAAAGGACAAAACACAAAAACACAAAGCAAACACACCAAAGCAATAAAACGATGGGTTGCCTCCCATCTAGCGCTAGATTTAACGCCCTTGCCGGACGGAACTCAAAGAGTTCATACTTCCCTTTCTTTGTCAATGTAGGGATCAGCCTTGTGCTTTACTAGATGTTCCTTTGCAAAAAGGCAACATCCCCACTAGTCCTCTAGGAGGAGCTTTCCTCCTTCTTTGATTTCTTTGACTGTAAGCACCTCCTTGGGTCTTTCGACTCCAAGTAGCCGACTCCAATTTGATTCAAACCACACCACTTGATCTCCTACTTCAAAACTTTCCTCCTTTTTCTCAAGTGGTGCCTTTTTCTCAACCAATACCCCCAAACTTGAGCCTTGCTCAAGTTTGGTCAAATCTTTCTCACCTTCTTCCTTCTCTTTTTCACCGGGTCAAGGAAATGGTCCTTTATCGCTTTCTCCTTCCTACAATCATTAGAGGAAACACAAGACTTGTTAGAAATGATTTTACAAGAGGGAAGGAAATGCTCATTAACTAAAGGATGAGTAGAAGTAATAGGTGTAGAAACTTCCCTTTCAATGGAAGGACATTCATCAACAATCTCTATGTATCCACACGTCTTCTTCTCTACCTTGCTTTGAGCAACCTCTTCCTCATGAACTCTTGTAAATGTAACTTTATCACCATTTGAGCTCAACTTAAATTCTCCTTTCTCCACATTAATCATAGCTTTGCCCGTTGCAAGGAAAGGTCGACCAAGGATGATCGGTGCCTCAAGTTCCTCCTTCATGTCTAATACAATGAAATCCACCGGAATATGAGTTTGTCAACCCCTACTAACACATCTTCAATAATCCCAAATAGTTGAGCATATGATTGATCCGCTAATTGAAGATTGATGTTTGTAGGAGTAACCTCTCCTAGATCCAATTTTTTGAACACGGACAATGGCATCACATTAATACTTGCTCCTAGGTCACACAAGCCTTGAATATTTACCGCCTCTCCAATCTCACATGGGATAATGAAGCTTCCGGATCCTTTTTCTTTTGTGGCAAGTGTCCATTCCAAAATTTCTTTGCATTCTTCCACTAACTTGAGCATCCCCTTCTAATCCCAACTCCTTTTCTTGGACATGATTTCTCTCAAGAACTTCTTATAGTGTGGAACTTGTTCAAGGGCCTCCAAGAGTGGGATATCGACATGCAAATTCTTGAAAATTTCTAAAAACTTACCAAACTCTTCATCAAGTTTCTTCCTCTCTAGTCTCTTGGGAAACGGAACCGGATTAGCCTTTATTGGAACTCCCCATTCATTTTTGACTTTTCTTCCTTCTTTGCATCTCCCCTCACTTTCACCTCTTCTTCACTTTTCTTCTCCTCCACAACCACTCTTTCTTGTCTCTCTTCTTCCTCATTCACCGCCTCTTCTTCAAACTTCCCTTCTTTGGACATTTTAGGACCTTCATAGCTAGTGCCACTCCTTAGCTTGATTCCACTACAAAACTCTTTAGAGTTCGGCTCAGTAATGGATGGGTACTTTCCTTTATTTTGTAGATGATCCACCGTAGACGAGAGCTTCCCAACCGTAGTAGCAAGTTGCCCTACTTGATGCTCAATCGTCTTGAAACGAGTGTCCATTTGCTTCCCTATATCATCACGCCTTAAGTCATTAGCTTCCAATTTCTTCACAATCAACCCCAAAATCTCCTCCGTGGTAGCCTTTCCTTCATGTTAGGAGTCTTTGCACCCGGATCAAACCCGGGAGGAAATTGAACGGCGGCTCTCGGATTGGCATATGAAAAATTTGCATGTCTCCTCTATGTATTCCCATTAAATTGAGCTTGCGGTTGAGGTTGGTAGCTTCCTTGTGGCCTATTTTGATAAGGCATTTGGTAAGGCCTTCCTCCTTGATAATTCCCTTGAAAATTTCCTCCTTGATAGCCTCCTTGGAATGGAGGCCTACCCATATAACTAACTTCTTCAACCGGCAAAGGACTTGGACAAACATCAACATGAGGAACAGATGGACTCACACTTGCTTGACCTTGTGAAGTATTAAGAGCTCCCAATCGGTCCATCATAGTCATCATCATACTCTTCATCGATTCGATCTCATCTACTTGTGACACCCTATGGTGTGCTCCCGATTAACCGACACTTGGAATGAATCTTGAGCTATGTTCTCCATTATTTCATTCATTTGCCCAACAGCTTTTAGACCAAATCGATCCATTAGCACAAGCATTCAAAAATGACCTATCCCCATCCGTCAAACCATTGCAAAAGTACATAATGGTTTGCTCCTCCTAGAAAACCGTGTTGAGGACAATTAATAAGTAACATGCCATACCTCTCCCACGCCTCCCGGTATCGTCTCCCCATTCTTTTGGCGGAAGTGGGAAATAGCCTCCTTAGCTTGCACGGTCTTTGACGGTGGGTAGAACTTCATCAAAAATTTCGTGGACAACTCTTCCCATGTACGTACGGTCCCGGCGTGTAATGAATTAAGCCATGCATTTGCTCTTCCTTTCAATGTAAAGGCGAAAAGCCTCAACTTCTTCGCATCTTCGGGTACCCCATGGTATTTTGTAGTGTCGGCAATCTTAAGAAATTGTGTCATATGTTGATGTGGGCACTCATTTTCATCCCTTCCTTCAAATTGCTTCTCCCTAAGCATTCTTACTAAAGCGGGACTTATCTCAAAGTTATTAGCATCTATCCTCGGCCTTGCTATCCCATCATAGTGCTCTCTAAGTTGTGGCTCAAAGAATTCTCTCAAAGGCCTTCCTTGAGGTGGTGGCTCATTTACGGGTGGTGGTTGGGCATTTGGTATGTGAGGTGGCTCATGATATCGTGGCTCTTGGTTATACGGCATATGAGGATAGTATGGTGGAAATTGTTGTGGATGAGGTGGATAGTAGGGATATTGATGAGCTTGTGGAGGATAAGGATATGGATTTTGGTAGGGATAGTTTTGTGGTGGCATCCCTTGAGGGAAAGGGCCAACTTGAGCATGGAAATGGTTCTCATTACCTCCATGTTCTACTCCTCCTTCTCCTTGTCCATGTACCTCCTCAACTTGAGGATCACCCACTATTCTCTCCTCATTTCCTTGATCTTCCCCTTCCATAGCTTCCTTCTTCTTCTCACACGATTCCTTCTCAAAGTAGCCTCAATTTCGGATTTAGTGGCAAGGGTGGAACACCACTAGACCTTGTTAGCATGCACCTACAATGCCACAAATCCAAGTATCAACTTCAAACCAACAAAATCAACAAAAACAACAACAAAAGCAACAATTAGCCACTTCAAACAATCCTCAAATCTCACTTATAGGCGCAAAAACTAACTCCCGGCAACGGCGCCATTTGATTGGAGTGTATAGGGCAAGAGCTTTTAAGACCAATCGCAAAATATCGAACCCAAGGGAGAAAGTATGCAAACGAAATTCAAGGATAAGAGTTCTAAATGGCTAAAGTTTCAACAAGATATAGGACTAAAATCTTTATAAGAATGCAAGAAATTAAATGGCAAGATTATGCAAACAATATATCAAACACCTAATATGCAAGATCAAATACACTAAAATCAATGGGGGATTTGGGTGCAAGGGATAATCTCCATCAAGGAATCCATGATTAACAAGCTATGATTGTATCCAAATGCAAATCAATCAAATTAGAAAGCATAAACCATCATGAAATTAATCACTCCATTAATATCACAATGCCTAATGTGAGTATCCTTAGTTCTTCCCATCTCTCAATGTAGAAGTCCCCAATTCATACAATCATGCAAAATTGAAACCCGATTAACACCTAATCACGTTAGCTCAACTCTCGCCTATTGCTAGGGTGATCAACCATTAATCAAAAGAGACAATTTTTCATGAAGCACAATTAGGAAGCAAGCTAATTCATCAAATCCCAAGAAAACTCATCTGAAACAGCTAAGAAAATCCTAAAGTATCTTAAAGGTACTCTGCAGGTTGGGTTGTGGTACCCATCCGATGACAACTTCGAAGCTTTCAGGTTATTCAGATTCGTTTTGGAGGTCAGAATGGATAGGAAGTCCACATCTGGAACTTGTCAATTTTTAGGCAACAAGTTAATTTCTTGGCTATCTAAGAAATAAAATTCAGTTGCAACCTCCACAATCGAAGTGAATACATGGCAATGGTAGTTATTGCTCTCGCCTTCTCTAGATTAGTTAGCAGCTTATGGACTATAATATTCTCACATCATCTCGTGCCTATTTTTTGTGATAGTAGTAGTGCAATAGCCATGACATACAATCATGTTTTGCATTTCGTGTAAGCCTCGTAGATATTAGGCATCATTTTATTAGGGATCATGTTGAGAAGAATGATATTAGACTAGAAAAGATAGCAATCGAATTACAAAGAGCTGATATACTTACTAAACCTTTAGTGAGTCTAGATTTAAGGAATTATGTTTAGAATTAGGATTACTTGATACATCCTTAGCTGATTTTTGACTTCTATTGTATATATCTTGTATATTCCTTCTATCTTCTTTTTCTTTAAAAATATGTCAAGAAAGAATTATCGACTTGGCATGTGTCAAAGGGTAATCACAGAGCTGATATCATTGATCTCATTTCAAAGGAATCAAGAATCAAGGATTAGTCATATTGACCCTATTTAACTAGATAATTTCTTATCTCAAATTAAGTAAATCGCACAAGAACATAATCAACTGATTTTGCTAAGAATCGATGAGCATATGTAACTTGTCCGACATACTCTAGCTACTAATGGTTTTCCAAGTTTGTGTATCTCAGGAACATGTTATAAACAACATTGTTAGATCAGTATAGACCTTCTCATATGAAAGACTTCCTCATCCGAACAAAACCTATCATGTTTTCTTCTCAAAATTGTTTTCAAAAATTACTCTTACAACTCATCAATTTCAAAATTTTTCGATGAGTTGTCTTTTTGAAAACCTCTAAGTTAAATGTCTTCATATACCAGCTTATATGGAGATATGAGACTTAGTAATTTTTTTAATAATGGCATAAGTTAACTCAAACTTAAAAATATTTTTGTTTTCAAAATAATCGACTAGGACGTGTTTTCAAAATCCCGCATAAGGTTATTTTCAGACCAAGTCATCCTAAACCTTTGTTTGATTTAGAACACCTTTATGCAAAGAAAGATATATTTTGACTTACGCCAGTATACTTACTTCTCTCGCATAAAGCAGACCCTAAAACCGTCAAATCAATAGGTCAAGGGTTACTTTTACGCATTTCAAAACCGAGTTAATGCCATGCGCTGAACCCCAAACGTCTAATTTTATTTAGCCGTTCATCCGAAATAGTGTGATATTTAAATTAACGGTTCGTATTAAAAACCACTTTACACGTGGATTCTCTCTCCGATTTTCCCTCCTATATACATTCATCTTCCTCATTTCACCCATTTTACTTTCGTAAAACCCATTTTTACACTCAGTAAATTCCAACTTACCAAAATCTTGAAAAAACCCTTGTTCATGACCGGAAAAGCCATAAATCTTACAGCAATGATGGTAAACTTCAACAAAGAAGCCTAAGTCTGAGATGTATGTAGACTTCGAGACTACGAGAGATGCCGAGTCGTTGGAGATCCTTTGATTACTGGAAAAATCGAGGCCGAGGATATTACTGCTCGAAGAAATCGAGAAAAACATGACACCGGATATGCATGGAATAGAGTTCTACATCAACGGTGTCTACGAGAATGGAGTATTCAAGTCAAAGGTGGACGATGTTGATGTCTCTGTTTCTCGAGCAGACATTGCCAGGACCTTTGAGACAAGTGAGGATGGTGTGAATCCGTACACCTACAAAGATGATGACTGGTCGAATCATTCGAGATGATGGTCCGATCTTCATGCAAGGATCGCTGGAAGGAGCTCAAGATAAAAATGCTCCGGAGGAAGTATCGTCTTCGATGATGATACTCCCTAGTCGATTCTAGGAGAGCAGAACTCTCATGACGGGCTCTCTGTGCCGAGGTTAAACCGCCTTAGGGCAATTTTAGATGGTGTTCATGTGAACTCGGGCCGAGGTGTTGATGGGGAGATTGAAGGATGAGAAGAAGAGGCTGGAATGCGTGAATGGGGAATGGACAGCCAAGACCATCACGAGCCTCTTCAACAAAATCACCGTGCTGGAGGATCTACTATCGATGGCCTCAATCGATCGATGGTGTGAGGAGCTACACAAAGCGAAGGGGCTCCTCACAAAAATGAACCGATAGGAGGCCCAGCAGACTCAGATGATGAGGCGGCCGGAGTGAGGGAAGTTGATCCTCACCGAGGAGGTGCAACCAGCCGAGCCAACAGTGAGCTCTGGCCGAGGCCTCAAAGCCGATGAAGTCAAGGAGAAGGCCAAGAAGAGAAGGAGGCTGTTGAAACCCTCGGAGAAGAAGGCTGTTGGGGAGTCATCTCGTCGTCCTCAAATTCCGCCGCGAGGAATCTCAAACCTCGGAAGTGGCTCAAGCCGAGGTGTTGGAGGAGCCCAGCTCGAAGAGAACTCCCTTAGCCGAGAAGGTGATCTCTGTAGGTACTTCTTCCAATCTCTCTTCATCTTCTCGAATCCACCCCTCCCTCACCTCGTTCACTTTGGCGATGACGAGGTAGTCTTGGTTGCTACCTCGAGCCTCAAAATCAGCCAACCTCCCAAAACGTCCAAACAACCCAACTCAAACCCCCAATACATCCGTCCCCCACCAACCTCATCTCAAACAACCCCACTACCCATCATTCCCATCTACGAACCCACACTCTTAACCACCATCACCCCCATCATAACACTACCAATCGCATCTTCACCTCCCCCAACCACAGTGACAAAGAACTTCATCATCTCAACTCCCCCTTCTCCACCAACCGATACCTATTGGAACCATCGGATCGCCGATTTTATGTGATTATCAGATTCGGGATCACGAGATATGATAAAACACAGCGAAAAAGAATCATACCTATTCACCATAATAGGTGAAGAAGAACCAGCTTATAAGGTTAGAATCGCCGATCAAAGGATGAACCTCGAACCTTACGATCTTCTGCCGTATTCCTATCCCTTTCACTTGGACGTTGTGTGGGCGACGATCTTCCAAAGAATCGAAACTCGCCTCCTCCTTTTTACGTTTTTAACACACGTGGGAGGCTCAAGTAGGATTATTTATAAGCTACAACAGTGGACCCCGAGGAGGAATTAGGTTGGGCCTCCCGATGGGCTTATGCGTCCCGTGTTCACCCCGAACACTCCACTTAAGCCCATCAATTATAACTCGGTCCACTAAAGAGTTATAATTGAACTACCGTCCTAATCCCATATTACAATATGGGCTCCTTTATTATGTGTACGTTTATTTCCCCATGTTTAAGATATCGAATGTCCATAAATTAAATAAGTTATGACAACTTAGTTAATTTACATCTAATTCCAAGAGTAGTACCACTCATCCTTATTATCATGTCGGACTAAATCCACTGCAGGGTTTACATGATAATCTTTATGAGCTCCTCAAGAGGATATCATCATCCTAAATAATTAGGGACAGATTCCTTCTATAATCAACAAAGCACACCATATAAATAGTGTTATCTCCCAATTCACCGAGCCTATTGATTTAATAAATCTCACCCATTGGCAAATTAAAGAAACAAACACCGAGTACACGTGCGGTTATTATATAGGGATTAAGAAGATGTACATCCATTGTTAGAAAGAAAAGTTGTATTTAGTTTTGATGTGTTAAAAAGTGTAAAATAGGATGACCAAATTGAGCATCATGTATAGATAAATTTGAAGTAAGCAAAAATGTAAATAAAACTAAGTACAAATAAGATGAGAATCGAAATCAGATTAGGACAAACCTCAGATGAGGACAAGAGAATTAGATAGGGATAAGAAGTCGACAAGGACAACGTGAAGAAGACAGATGAGGTCCAATACGATAATCACCAAGACAAAGAATGAAGGCGAAGACAGGTGAGGCAAAAACAGACAAGGAAGTGTTAGAGAAATTTCACAAGTATCAAGAAGCAGTTTCAACGAACCAAGAGGAAGTTACAAGATTTTACAAGATTCGCTTATACTTATAACCGACTAAAAGTAATTCAAGGAAGTTACAACTACCAAATGAAGATCTCTATAAATAGGGATAGAAACTAGAATAAAAAAATATACCTAATTAACAATCACAATTATTCATTCACATTCTCTTCACAACTTGTATTCAGAATTTCGTAAACACACACAAACATTCTATACGTTTCCAGTTTAGTGTTTGTAGAACACTTTTGCATAGAACATCTTCAAGCCATAGATATTCGTAAATTAGGAAGAAATTATTGTAAGGCTGAATATTCACGATTGTAAGTAAGTAAGCGAGAAGAAAGGAAGATAGTAAGTGAAGACCCTTCTTCAAGTTGGAGAAGGAGAGTGGACGTAGGATCGCTTGATCCAACCACTATAAATATGGTGTTCTTTATTGCTTTGATATACTTACTTGTTTCTTTCAATTTCCAGCTTTTCACCAAAGATCAATTTTAGAATTAAAGTTAAAACTAAATATCAGTTTGCTTTTGATCTTGATCAAGTTGAGTTTCAATTGAATTCATTGTGCTACTTGGGTTTTTGATTAAATTTGAAAGATTTACGTAAATCTAAAATCTATTCAACCCCTCTTCTAGATTTTTCCTAGAAGGTTAATTCAAGTTTTCCTTAAGATACTCAACTAAGTGGGACCAACAAGTGGTATCGTGAGCGGTGTTAAGTCGCTCGATATTGATTCTAGGTCTTAACCAAGATCTCGTAAATTTGTTCTTGATTATCTTCATTTTCTTTGTCTCACTAACAATACTACTAGCAAGATCTTGTAAGCTTGTTTTGGTTTTCTATCTCAACATGTCTTCACAAGAGCAAGAAATCAAGGAGTCTACCCGATTTCTCAATTGAAGAATATGACTATTGGAAGTTTAGAATGGAGAACCATCTCAAAGCAATTCATGATAGAATGGAGGAGGTTCTAGAGGAAGGACCTATCAAGTTTTATCATGGTGGCACAAGTGATGGCGGAATTGAAACAAAAGTGAGGCAAGAAAAGAAAAGCTCAACTCACAAGTGATGAAAGAAAGAGTCATAATCAAAAGGTGAAAAGTTGCTAGAACCGAGATCATTATAACATTGAGTAAGGATTGGATTGAAAAGGTGAAAAGATGCAAGACTCTTGCTGGAATCTGTGAAGGATCGATCAAGTCAAAGAAAACAAATTGCAATCAGATTACATGTTTTTGACACTTTCAAGATGAAAGAAGGAGAATCCATTGATCAACTAGATGTTAGGCTGACTAATCTTCCGAACAAGGCGCTTGATTTGGGTAAAACCTATACTGAGAAAGAAATCAACAATAAAGTGTTGAGGTCATTAAGTAAAAGATGGAGAGAAAAAGCTAATATTCTGAAAGCTACTCAGAATCTATCTTCAATTTCACACTACACTTTATTTTCTCATTTGAAGGCATTAGAATATGACATCCAAATCGAAGATGAAGAAGATGAAGCCCTGAAAGATCAGTAGCATTTGTTCATCAAGATGAATCTGAAAAGTTCTCCAAGGCATCCGATTTGTCTATTAAGGAAGAAATGACTCTTCTGTTAAAGAGATATGAAAGGCCGAGAATGAAGTACAAAAGAAACAAGAGAGACAGATCGTGTCGAAGGAACAACAGATCAAATAAAGAAGAAAAGGGTTCGCATAATGATAAGAAAAAGGATCGACGAGGAAGCATAAGTCACCAATCGACGAGGAGATAGTAGTCCTAAAACAGACAGAGGAGATATTTGTTATACATGCAACAAGCATGGTCACTATAGTTATGATCGTCCTCAACTCACTCCAAGAGAGAGAGAAGAAAAGAGGAAAAAGGGAGATAGAAGGTATCTTTGATCGAGAGCTCTTCCGGGCCGAGAAAGAAGAAGTTCATGAGACATCATCATCCTCATCCTCATCTGATTTTGGATCGATGACGACATCCGTTTAATGGCAAAAGAGGTACATTACTATTCATCCTCGGTATAATGATTGTGATACCTTATTTGAAACTCGATCCTAGTCTTATTGAAAAACTTTTGAAAGATTTGGAGACTGCTCTGTCTCGCTTATAAACAGAGAGAAACTCAAAATTTTAATTTAAAGAATCAAATTACCGATCCGACTAAGGTCAATCAAACTAAGGTTAGTGAGAAACCAGACTGTTCATTCAAGGGGAATGTCGATCGAGATAATCACTAGTACCTTGTCCGATAAGACAAATAAGTTAGAACAGAATTGAATTCTTTAAAAATAAAATTTTCAAATATCTATTCTAAGAATGAGAGTTACAAGAAAACTAACAGAGAATTAAATCACAAGTTAGGACTTCTAAATAACACTCAGACCACAATAGATAAAATCTTCAATACTTCACAAAAGTCTAGTGATAAAACTGGTTTAGAATTTGATAGGAGTAAGAAAAATGATCCAATAAAACCTAGAGTTTTTGTTAAAGCAACTAAACCAAAGATAGAAACTAGATTTAGTCCTGGAAGCCTAAGGAATTAATTACCTCATCCGATACTTCAAAAGAAAACAGACGAGGAAAGTAACTCCTAAGGATAAATCTAAGACTAAGTCAAAATCCTATCCTAGGTATAATGACTTTGATGGAACAAGTAAAACATATCCATTTTTACCAAGATTTAAGACAATTTCAAAAGATCAGTTAAATAAGATTGATCTTGAAAGTCTTATCTTAGTAGATAGATATGGATGTAAACTTCAATCTATGGTTTTGAGGAACATTGATATCTTTGTTTGGATTCCTAAAAGTCAACTTAACATGAAAGGACCCAAAGTACAAAGGGTACCTAAGCATTAAATTTGTGATTGCAGGAAGATAAGAAGATAGTTGAAAGAGGTGACATTCTTGAGGTCATCTCGGTACATTGACAAATGGTTGTTCTAAGCACATGACCTACGAAAGACGACTTCTCTCTAACTATCGATCATAGATGGACCAAGAGTAATGTTTGGAGATAACAATTATGGACTTACCAAAGGTGTAGGAACACCGATAATAGGTGATATTCAAGTAAATGAAGTCTACTACGTGGAAGGATTGAAGCACAACTTACTATCCGTTTCACAATTTTGTGATAAGGGGTTAAGTATCAAATTTACTCATAATGCATGCTTTGTATTAGATGGTATTAATGAAAATATTCTATTAGCTGGAGTCGACAAGGTAACATTTATGTTGCTAATTTCAAAGTTGTCCTAAAGATACTTGCCTTGTTGCTAAGTGTTCGAGATGATTTAAGTTGGTCAGTAGCACAAACGCGTCTTGGCCATTTAAACTTCAAAACTCTTAACAAAATAGCAAGGAAATCTTTAGTTAAAGGACTCCACGATAAAGTATTTTCAAAGAACCATGTGTGTGATTCTTGTAAAAAGGAAAACAGACAAAAACTTCTTTTTGGTCCTTCTTCTAAAGGATTCGTACTTCTTCACATGGATCTTTTTGGTCCAGTAACTCTTCTTAGCTTTAGTGGAAGAAAATATACCTTGGTAATTGTTTATGACTTTTCAAGATTTACCTGTTATTTTCTTATACAAAAAGAATGAGACTATGATTAAGATTCCAATTTCTTAAAAAGGTTCAAAATGAGAAAGGACTAACTATTGTTAAAATTAGAAGTGATAAAGGTACTGAATTCCTTAATAAGTTTGTTACTAACTACTGCATTGAGAATGACATAGCTCATGAAACGTCTGCAGCAAGGACTCCACAACAAAATGGAGTAGTTGAAAGAAGAAACAGAACCTTAAAAGAGGCGGCTAGAACAATGTTATCTCGAGTACAACACTCCACACAGGTTTTGGGCGTAAGATGTTAATACAGCTTGTTATGTTCAAAATAGAAGTTTGATTGTTAAAGATAAATGCAAAACACCCCATGAAATTTGGAAGAGAAGATTCCCCAAAATTTCATACTTTCATATATTTGGTTGTAAATGTTTCATACACAACAATGGTAAATCTCAATTAAAAACTTTTGATGCTAAGATAGCAGATGGGATATTCTTGGGATACTCAACCGTATCAAAGGCATATAGAGTTTTTAATAAGACAACCTTGTGTGTAGAAGAAACACCCCATGTGGTATTTGATGAATCTTCTTTTGAGTATAGTACTATTGCAGGGAACATCACAAAGATATCGATGATCTGGATCGAGATAACTATCAAGAGATCAACCATAAAATTCTACAATCAGAATCGAGACTCGAGATGAAGAAGAAAAACCAGATTCAAACACAGAGAAAGAACCTGGAAGCTCTTCCTCACCGGTGATCGACGACAAACAACCCAAATGATCAGGTAGAGTCATCGAAGGTAACATAGAATCATCTCAAATAAATAATTCAGACAAAACTTCATCCATTGTAAAAGACAAAGGTAAGAAAGTAATGTCATATCACCCAATGAACAGATAATTGGAGATTTAGACTGGAGTCCATACAAGGACCCAACTAAATCGAGATTGTATGTTCGATTGCTATGTGTCATTACTTAAACATAAATCTATTACGTAAGCTCTAATCGATTCCAACTAGATTAATGTCATGCAAGAAGAACTAAATCAATTTCAAAGACAAGATGTGTGGGAGCTTGTTGAAAGGCATCATAATCAAAAAGTCATTGGAACTAAATGGGTCTTTAAAAACAAAAGGGATGAAAACAATATTGTGGTTAGGAATAAAGCCGACTAGTTGCTCAAGGTTATTCACAATCAGAGGATTGATTATGATGAAAGCTTTTCACCGGTAGCTCGTCTGGAAGCCATAAGATTGTTTTTAGCCTATCTTGCTTTTAAAAGATTCATAGTTTTTCAAATGGATGTTAAGTCAGCATTTCTTAATGGAATCCTAGCCGAGGAAGTTTATGTAGAGCAACCTCCCGGTTTTGTCAAATGAGACAAGGTTTATAAACTAAAGAAAGCTCTATATGGACTTAAACAAGCACCAAGAGCATGGTATGACACCTTGTCTGATTATTTAATTCAAAATGGTTTTGTGAAAGGTAGAATTGATAGAACTCTCTTTAGAAAAGAATATGGTTGTGATCTTTTATTAGTTCAGATTTATGTTGATGATATTATTTTGGATCAACTAACATATCTTTGTGTGAAGAATTTAGTCATCTTATGAAAAGCAGATTTGAAATGTCCATGATGGGAGAGATGACTTATTTTCTTGGACTCCAAGTCAAACAGACTAAGAAAGAAATATTCATCAATCAAGCCAAATATACAAAGATCTCATTGAAAAATTTGGAATAGGTACCAGCCGAGAAGCTAAGATACCTATGATGACAAACTTTTCAATGGATCCAGACGAGAAGGGAGAAGACACTGATCAAACCGAGTATCGAGGTCTAATTGGTTCATTATTATATTTAATCGCTAGTAGACCTGATATTTCATTTGCAGCTAGAGTCATGCTCAATTTCAAGCTAACCCTAAGAAAAGCCATCTTGAAGCAAAAGAAAGAAATTCTTAAATATCTTAAAGGTACAGAAATGTTGGATTGTGGTATCCAGTGATGACACTTTGAGCCGTCTCTGGTGGGTATAAGAGAGATAGAAAATCTACATCTGGTACTTGTCAATTTCTTGGTAGTAAGCTGATTTCATGGTTGTTTAAGAAACAAACCTCTGTAGCTACTTCCACGAGTGAAAGCCGAGTATATGGCGGTGGAAGTTGTTGTTCACACCGATCCGGATAAGTCAACAGCTAAGGGACTATAACATTATCACCAAAGATGTACCAATCTTTTGTGATAGTAATAGTGACATAGCTATTACCCAGAACCCGATCCTACATACTAGATGCAAGCATGTAGATATCGACACCACTTCATCCGAGACCATGTAGAGAAAGGTGACATCGGACTAGAGAAGATTCTCGACCGATTTCCAAAGAGCAGACATTTTGACAAAACCATTGGCGAGACAAGGTTTAAAGAACTATCTATAGAATTAGGATTATTAGATGCTTCTTTACCTAATCTATAATCTTATCTTATTATCTCTTTTTGTCTCTCTCAATCTTAGTTTATTATGTCTAGAAAAGATTTATCGTACTAGATATGAGTCAAAGGACAATCGTAGCTGATATCATTGATCTCCTATTTTGGAATCAAGAATCAAGGATTAGTCATATTGACCTTATCCGACTTGATGATTACTTATCCGACATTGGGTAAAAGAGACATGATCACAATAGTCGGTTGTCTTCTACAAGATCGAGATGACCATTGCATCTTATCTAACTCACCCTAGTTACTAATGATTTGTCTAAGTGTCTGTGATTTCGGGAAGAACAAGGTTTGATAAACATATCTCTAATACAAGACAAGGTCTACTTATCCAAGTATTCATGGAACAGGACTATGATGCTATCAATCCGCATAAGGTGAAGGCTTCAGAAGTATCTCTAAACTTTGTCACTTTTAATAAAATTATGTATATTAGTTCATATAATTGATATATGAATTTAATATCATAATCCTTTTAATATTTCTTCAAAAATGAAGTTACTCAAGATATTAAAAATGTTTTGTTTTACAAAATTAAAAGATAAGGGTTCAAAATTTTTAAATATAAGTATTTTTTTCATTTTTATCTCTCCAATCAACTGAAAAGTATTTCTTAAATAAGTAACTCTGTCAGAGAGAAGTTAATACGGACCCGAAATTTTATCAAATTTTTATTTTGAAATACATTCTAAACCAAATGTTGAAGGCGATAAGTTTTATCAAGTATTTCATTTTTGTCTTGGTGATTGGAAAGTACTTAAAAAGGCCAAACTAAACTCCTTCTAAGACATTCTCGACGGAGAACACTTTTGTAGATTACATTCTACAAAGAGTGTATCTTGGAGATGAGGCACCGAGAGGAGGTGGAGAAGGTTGAGGAGCAGAAAAAGGTTGTCATGCACGAGAGAGGAGACAAAGTGGAAGAGACGGAAGGAATGACCGGTGGAGCTGCCGATAAACCAAATGAGATGGATACAACTAAGGAGGCACAAAGCGAAGCAGACAGGAGGCAAGTGGCGGTGAGGTAGAAACGGATGTGCCAACTAAATCCATGCATCGGACAGATTCTCCTCCCGGCCGCCGTACAAGCTGATATTCCAATTGAGGAGATAGATTTAACTCTATCTTCTCCTTACGAAGAGACGACCTTGCCCTCCACATCTGCGTCTGTATCCGAAATAGAAGCTTTGAAGGCTGAAGTTGCAAATCAAGAATGCCTGTCTCAACGCCTTTCAAATGGTGCCAAGTGTCATCACATCTTCTATCAAAGAAAATATAGAGGCTGCAATTCACGAGAAATCTAAGATTAACCTCTATTTTTCTGGAATCAAACATAAAGAGAACATGGCTAAGGTCAAGCAAAAGGTTGCTAAGGAAATGAACACTCAAGATGCCTGGATCAAACAATACGCTCGAGATGCTTATCGACAAATCGGTGATAGCATTGAAGATCGTAAAAGAATCTTGGACAGCAAAGGAAGCTTCATTTTCTCAAGTGTTAAAGATGCAACTAGCCATGGAAAAGGATAGCAGGCGGCTATTCTCGCGGCAGTTCATGGAAGATAAATTCAGATGAATCAAACAACCCACAAGAAGCGTCTTGATCAATTGGATCAAAAGACTCGGTTTTGTAAGAGAAGAACTCATTGGGCGGATAAATCAAGTAGCCACTATCTACAACACCCGATTTGCTGATGTCAAAAAGGGGAAGATAGTGAGCTCAAGAAAAGAGTTGAGTTGCAAGAAGATCAGTGCTGGCCTTAAATCGAGAATAGATGAACTATTTGAAGAGTTGTTGAAATCAAGAGGAGAAGAAGAAGGCGGTAGAGGAAAAGTCTCAGAGAGCTTTAAGGAGACTAAAGAGGAGGTCGAAGACGAGTGAATCCACGAATCGGAACCTGAGCCTAAATTGCCACTTCTTGTTGATCCTGTCCCGTCCTAACAATCAAATATCCCTCATCCTCAACTAAAGCACTGGGAAAGCAAAGACTTCAAGTCAACCTCGAAGACCCAGTTTGAGATAGAGGAGGAAGAAAGAGTTCTTAAGAGGAGAAGGGAAGAGAAAGAAAAGTACAAGAGGAGGGATGCCAAAAGGAGGGAGCAAGAGAAGGCAACAGGAAAATTTATGACCGAAAATAGTGGAAGTGGGTCCAGACGAGTAGAGATGAGCAAGGAGTTGAGTTTTTCAGACCTTTTCATCGGAGCGATGTTGTCCCAAAGAAAATCTTGCCGATGAAGGATCGGGAGATGTGGAGATCTTACAAAGCCGAATGGATATTTGCTTTCCATGTCCTGTAAGAAGATTCAATGGGGCTTGAAGAGACCATCGCTTTCCATGTTTGGTTAGAAGAAAAGGATTCCAAGTTCTATCAATATTTGATCGACCTTGCTCACAGAGAGTTCAACGCAGACGTAGTCGCGCCAGCCTACTCACCGATGGAACCCCCTAGAACAAAAGATGGCCAGCTAGATCGTGAAAGAGTCAAGCGATTGATTATAAGAGCTGAAGCTGAAGCCGACCTAGTCAAGGAGGGGAGACGGTGTCTACGAAGAAGAGAGTCTTTGATGGTTAAGCATACCGAGAAGAAGACAGTGGTACGATTAAGTCTATCTCATTCTACTCATCCGATTATACTGCTTTTCTGAATGTGAAAATGTGCAAGTCTGTGAATATATGTGAATACCTGTTTCAACCACTCTCATAAACTTGGTTGTTTAACTAACTTGTTTTTCTTTCAAAACATCCGACTAATTCCTGGTACTAGTAATCGGCTCATAACTTCGTAACACTAAATCATCGATAAAAATACTGATCTTATTCTTCCGATTATCCTGATTTTAATTTTGATAAATTTTGTTGCTCTCGATCATCCGACCGTGAAGTTTATTGCTCTCGATCATCCGACTAAGTGACTTAATTGTATACTTTGTGATATTCTTATCCTCTAAAGAGTACTAACATTTTTCTTTTCTTGAGCTATGTTTTAACATCATCAAAAAGGGGGAAATTGTTAGAAAGAAAAATTGTATTTAGTTTTGATACATTAAAAAGTGTAAAATAGGATGACCTTTGAGCATCATATATAGACAAATTAAGTAAGCAAAAATGTAAATAAAACTAAGTACAAATAAGATGAGAATCAGAAATCGAGACTAGGACAAACCTCGAGATGAGGACAAGAGAATTAGATAGGGATAAGAAGTCGAGACAAGGACAGCGTGAAGAAGACAGATGAGGTCCAATACGATAATCACTAAGACAAAGAATGAAGGCAAAGATAGGGTGAGGCAAAAGCAGACAAGGAAGTGTTAGAGAAATTTCACAAGTATCAAGAAGCGGTTTCAACGAACCAAGAGGAAGTTACAAGATTCGAGTTATCTTGTTATAACCGACTAAAACAGAATTCAAGAAAGTTACAACTACCAAATGAAGATCTCTATAAATAGGGATATAACCTAGAATAAAAAAATATACCTAATTAACAATCACAATTATTCATTCACATTCTCTTCACAACTTGTATTCAGAATTTACGTAAACACACACAAACGTTCTATACGTTTCCGGTTTAGTGTTTATAGAACACTTTTGCATAGAACATCTTCAAGCCATAGATATTCGTAAATTAGGAAGAAATTGTTGTAAGGCTGAAGATTTACGATTGTAAGTAAGTAAGCGAGAAGAAAGGAAGATAGTAAGTGAAGACCTTTCTTCAAGTTGGAGAAGGAGAGTGGACGTAGGATCGTTTGATCCGAACTACTATAAATCTGGTGTTCTTTATTGCTTTGATATACTTACCTGTTTCTTTCAATTTCCAGCTTTTCAATCAAAGATCAATTTCGAGAATTGAAGTTAAAACTAAATATCAGTTTGCTTTTGATCTTGATCAAGTTGAGTTTAAATTGAATTCCGCTATGCTACTTAGGTTTTTGATTAAATTTGAAAGATTTACGAAATCTAAAAATCTATTCAACCCCCTTCTAGATTTTTCCTAGAAGGTTAATTCAAGTTTTCCTTAAGATACTCAACTAAGTGGGACCAACATCCATAATAACAAAGGTCTTGTTCTTTTACATAGTCGGTACAAATTGAACAACCTCATATGGTCCTGCTCAATACATACAAAATGTACTAGTGTAACTTTATAGTCAAGATAGACTAATACCAGATTACACCACAACCGTTCCAATGGTTTGTCCAAATCCATCTTGGTTGTGAGCTATTATTTATAATCTATAAGGAATTGATAGCATGATCTTCCTCGTGTGACACCACACACCATATTATCTACGGTATAGACTAATGCTGACAAAAATAATAATATATGTAATAATCATAAAAAGCAAGTATTTGATCATAATGAATCTCATATCATAAAGATGTTCACACAAAAAGCTAGGCTTATAGTATACATCCTAACAATACCCCCAAACACAACCCATCCCCCAGTCCAAGTACCACATATCTCCCACTCCATGTTTGGAGATATTCGAGATGAACTCCCCTTCCCCGAACTCCCTCATCCTCTTCCTCGTCTGAATCCTCTTCAAAGGATGAAGACAAGGATGATCCTACATCAGCCTTCTCAAACATGCAAAAGAAGATTAATTCAAAGGTGGAGAGGCTGGTAGCTAGCAGACAAAGAATATCATCCGGGTCATCACGGACACGATGATAGCCAACATTAGGATAGTCGAGGTAAATATCACCAAAAACATTTCTAGTAAATCTAACACCGTGTTGGCTGAACGTGTAAGCAAGATAGAGGAGGAGGTGAAAATCGAAGGCAAAGGTGGCCGAAGACAACGCGATAGTAGTGGATGCTATCTCCATGGACAAGACAGATTTCGAGTGCGTTGCTCTTCTCTTGAAACTCAACCGCAAGAGTTGAAAGATGAAGTCAAAAAGGGGAAACAGCTAAGCAAGAAAGGATCGAGGCTCTCTCGGTGGTGTCAAGGCCAACCAAGATCGGATATCTCTGAAGGCGGTACCACGGCAGCTGAAGCAAGAAAGGCTGAAGTGAAAATCAAATCGGATGAGCTTGTTGCTCTCCAGTGAGGGTGACTCGAGATCAAGAAGCCATCTGGGAAGATGAGGAGAGGAGAAGAAGGAGGAGGAAGAGAAGTCTGCAAGGCTGATGGCTCGTATCAAAGAATCTGAAAAATCCTTAGAGGCCGGAGGCAAAGGCAAAGGGAAGATAATAGAGGAGTCGGCTCTAGCCGAGATCGCAATGCTAAATCTACTAAGCCCGAGAAAGAAAAAGAGAACCTGCCTACTCAAACTTATCTAAGGAGCGAGATCAAAAGAATCGAGACAAGAGAAGGAGTGGTACGGAGAGAGGGAGAGGAGGAGAATGAAGAAGAAGAAGAACAAAGGGCTGGAGATGAAATGGAGTAAGGACATTAGGAAGTGGGTGATGAAAACAGCTAATGATGAAGACTTCCATCCTTACCACCGATCATCCGCCCCTCCCAAGATGGTCACAGTCAACTCACGAAAGAATACAGAGAGAAAAACTTGGATGCCGGATGGATGTACTACTTTGGTACATTCTCAAGGGATCCGAGTCTTCAACCGAAGATGACGACCTAAGATGGCATGAGTGGATGGATAAAGAAGACCCCGATCTCTATCAAAGGATGCTCGATGAGGGAGATAAGGTATTCAATCTTGATCTAACAGCCCTCGCCTATGAGATCGCAAAGCCAAAGATGAATGGTGATGGGACCATCGACTTTAGCTGGATAAAAACATAGTTACTAAAGTTGAAGTCGAGTCGGGACTCAAGGAGGAAAGCAAGTCAAGGCTGCTAAGGAAGAGAGTCTTCAATCGGCTTATGGTTCGAGAAGAAGATCAATGGGGTGTCCAGATAAGATCAATTTTTCTTTTCTCATCTTTTTATCTTATATGCACCAATTGTAATCAGGAAAGTGTTTATATGAATGAGATTGTGTGAACTTATCCGAATGACTTTGTCATATGTTTTCAAGCTTAAGTTCATTATTGCTTTCTAAGAAGATATCAAGAAATTTTTCTAAGTGCTAATCATCCGAGAAAAACTTTATTCCTTAAAACAAAAATTTCTTAAAATTTTTTAAGTATAAAATTTTCCACGTATGAAAATTCTCTAAGTGTGATGAAGTGCTCTTACGTAAACCTATCCGATTAAAAGATGGTTACGTGTTTTGAATGCTTATCGATTATCTTGAATGACCTTGACTAACACCATTTGTGAGTTCATTTCTTTCTTGCGATTTTAACTTCATCAAAAAGGGAAATTGTTAGATCGGGTTTTTAGTTTTGATGAGTTAAAATGTATAGACTAGACAAGTTCATGTAAATAGCATGACCAGTGAGATTGTATAGACCACTGAAGTAGTAAGCTTTGTACTAGGCTGATCGAGACTAGGCTAGGTAAATGAAGTCGGCTAAGACCGAGAAAGTACGAGGTTATCCGAAGACAGTCTTGAAGAAGTCATCTGTTGGAGAGAATGATGAGGAGCTCAAGACGAGGTCGAGGACTAGCCGAGTAGAATAAGAAAGGCATGTTTTCACTAAGTCGGCCAACAGCAACTAACTCAAGATCACCTAAGGTCAAGACAGCTTTTAAAGAAAAGTTTATTAAGCGGTTTTTAGTTTGTTACAATAAACTAACCATCTTACAAGCTTATAAATAGAAGTAAGCACAGTTCTAAGAAGAACTTTTAGCACTCGTTATTTTGAAATTCACATTTTCTAAAAGCACTCAAGAATCTTCAAAAGTTTTCATAAGGTTTCTAAGTGTTTAAAGACACTTATTGTATATTTTCAAACCACTATCTGCACCGTAATTTCTAGTTTACCTAGTTAGTCCGATAGTCTCGAAGGTATATTGAAGGTGAAGATCGTCAATCCTTGTAATTGTAATCGGCGGTAAGTCGAGTGAGTAGAGCCCCTTCTTCAAATTTTGAAGGAGAGTGGATGTAGGATCTTTTTATCCGAACCACTATAAATCTTGTGTCATTTACTTTACGCATTTATTTCATTGATAATCATTGTTCAAACAAACTTGTTTCGATTGCTTTTAGATCCATATTCATAGATTGAGTCTAAAAATTGTTTTCATTTGCTCAACTTTGAGTTTCGTGGTTTTGCTTTATTCTCTTGAATTGATAATCAATTTTGCAAAAGATTTAGATAATCTATTCAACCCCCTTCTAGATTATCTCTGGAAGGTCTACTTGTTTTCACTAATTACTCAATCTCGGACCAACAAATTTGCATAATTTTTTTAATAAACTTGCACAAAAAACAAAAATTCTGAACAACAGGTTGCAAAATAATTGAACAACAATATCAAATAATTGAACAACATAGAAAGAAATTTGCAAAATATAACAGAGTGCTTGTATACACATAATCGTCAAAAGATTTAAATAATGTATAAGACATAGGTGTCTGTAGCACATTATAATTAAAACATTAATAATCAAAAAAGAGGATAAGTTGTTGTAGCCTATTAACATGAAAAGGGGTCAATTAGTTAAGGCCCGATGCCAAACGCATAATAAAAGAAGGCCCAATTTCTTGTGTCAAAAGTTGCACACCGTGTTATTTAAACTTGCACAACAAAATAATTGTTTTGAACAAATCCTTTTACGGTTGAACAACAATGGAAACAAATTGCACAAACAAGTGTGTAAATAATATTCTACCGTTATGCAATATTAATATACTATTGTTTAATACAAATTTGTCGTTGTGCAACAATATTATACAATTGTTCAATAAAATCCAACTTTTGTGCATCGGGCTTGCATTTTATTTCGGGCTATTTCTTAAAAATAATCGGTCTATCTTCAAAGGCAATCATTGGCCTTTTTTTGTAGTATAGGGCTTTATATGTTATTCCGTTTTAGGAATTGTTCATTAAATTAGTTAAGGCCCGATGCCAAACGCATAATAAAAGAAGGCCCAATTTCTTGTGTCAAAAGTTGCACACCGTGTTATTTAAACTAGCACAATAAAATAATTGTTTTGAACAAATTCTTTTATAGTTGAACAACAATGGAAACAAATTGCACAAAGCGATTGTGTAAATAATATTCTACCATTGTGTAATATTAATATAGTTTTGTTTAATAAAATTTTGTCGTTGTGCAACAATATTATACAATTGTTCAATAAAATCCAACTTTTGTGCATCGGACTTGCGTTTTATTTCTCGGCTATTTCTTAAAAATAATCGGTCTATCTTCGGTGCAATCATTGGACCTTTTTTTGTAGTATTGGGCTTTATATTCTATTTCATTTTTTTTTAGAAATTGTTCATTAAATTTGGCCAATGTGCAATCCTTTTTTCACACTTTTCTTTTGATTTGCACACTTAACAATACTTTTTTTGCACAATGCTTTTTTTTTCCGATCATTCCATGTTCGGAAATTGCACAACAACGAGTTAAATTAGCACAACAACACTAAATAAATTGCACAGAGGATATTTTTTCAAATGGAAAACTGAATTCGCAAATTGTTAACTTTACATGAGTCATGTAAACTACTACATATATGTCGATAAACAAAGCAACCGTGTCTAAGTCATCAAACTATTACATTATCTCGCATCAAGGAACATTCTAACCATCTTTGATCTATAATTTGCAGCAGAGATTAGGCTATAATCACCCTTATTCATTCTTTTTTGTCCACAGAATGACTCTATCAAGTTACACACAATAATTCCACAATCCAACGATTCCGGTGCTTGCTGCAAGCTATCTTCAGAGATGGGACCTATCAATTTCTTCATTAGGAATGAGTGAGTAGGCCTAAGTCTTGTAAACATTTCACGCAGCTTGTTTTGCACATACTTCACCTATGTCATTCAATATGTGGAATATAAATAGCAATATAACAAAGTTCATGTTAAAGCTCAAATTATTTCTAGAAAAATTTCTAACCACTATCAATGATTGTGTTATATGTTGGTCTACTCCTCTTCTTCTAGGACGCATCGAATTATATAACTTCCATTCATTCTTCTTTATATTGAGTTTCAGCGGTGTTCAATGATCACCCGGTCCTCTTGATGAACCTCCATGTACCATGGCTAGCATTGGAAACAATAAACAGTCCATGTCCATACATTCTTCTATCTTTTTGTCGACCAAGTTCACTAGTGGTCCTTTTGGACTCTTGTCTTGATCAATGACTTTTGCACAAAAGTTCAAAAATAATAAAAACATTACAATTATAATCACGGATAATACATAAATATTCATGGAATATGGGGAGAATTTTTTACCCAACAAGGTGGGAAGTGAAGACCATCATGTTCTTTGCGTAAGGCTTGTCATTGTAATTCTTAAAGTGCATCAAGTCTAACCATGAATCAATTATCTAAATTGACAAGAATAAGTAAATGTTAATTTTTTGTTAACCATCATGATTGAAAATATAAAAAGTTCCTTACCCCGTATAGCAATACAATCACTAACTGTCACGAAGCGAATGGACTTACGCATGTCCAAATAACGAGACACAGTCAAACATAAACAGTTAAGAGTTAAAAATGATAGAAAATATATTTCATTTATTTAAATACTAAAATTTTAAGTTAACTTACGCTGCTCCTTCAGTTTCCCGTAAGTATTCAACTTGTTCCCTTAAACATCCGTCTCTGCCTTTTTTACAATAAATACTTGTCATCGAGCACGAACGAATTTATTTTCTCTCCGATGACAATCTTCTGTTCATTTCCCATTTCAAAGTCACAATTTTCATTCTCCTCTGCCAAAAGAATTAGTTCCTGGGTGCTTAGTCATGCGGTGTAATTACTCGCCCGTCGACCATCACCACCGTTCGACTCTTGACCCTTTTTATCATCGAGCTTGGGGAAGGATAGGTGACTATACTCTTACCTTTATCCTCCGGTGTTCTTTCTGCCACTTCATTTGAAATAATTTTTCAAGGCTTTTAGCCATGTAGGTATTTTCTTTGAGAAGTTTCTCGTTTTCTTGTTGAGCAATGTGCGCTTCTCAACTACATCCAGATGTTCCAAGTTGGTGGGTTCTCGTGACAACTATGTAATGTAAGGTATGGCCGCCTCTTCCAACTTTTTTTTTAAGTTTCATTTTCCATCCTGCACCGCTTGATGTAATTGTCCCTCTCGGCTATCTCATCGGTAAAATGCTTCAGGATCTTCTTGTTCTCCTCCTCCAATCTTTCAATTTCTTGATCATCCTTTTGCATACTAGTTTTTCATCCTCACCGCATCTTTTCCATTGTTTCTTCCTTATCCTCATCTACCTTAATATCATAAAACTAGTTATCATCCTCTGAAAATAAATCCACAATAACATTTTGTATTTGTGCGATCGCGAATCCCCCAATTTTTGTGTAAGGTATAGGCTAAAAGATGAAACAAAGAAATCCAACACTTGCATTTACCATTCCTTTCCAACCTTGAAGTTACGTCACAATGACTCTTTTCTTGGTGATGTCCTAGAATATTTTTCTTTGTCAATACTGCTTCTTGAGTCATTTTGGATGTTGAATCCACAATCTCTTTCACTTTTACCTGATTTATGACTTCCTATTCTTTCATTGTCATCATCACATTGGCGGCTCACTCACCCATCATCCACAATGTCGCACGTTGCCTCCACGTACTCTTCATCACTTGAACACCGACCACGAGATAATTCCGCCACCATCGATTCAACCCCGCTATTCTTTACCTCCTTATTTGCTATCTTATCTTCGGTGATCACTTGGTCAAATTCTGTATTTATATAAGTCATCGAGTTTTCATGATTGCTTCTCATTTGATGTAGCTTTCAAAAGAATTTTGTTCACCTAAAAGTTGATCTCACATTTTGTTAATTACAAAATATTTGTTGCAATAATAATGTAATTTGCAATTAGTTTGAAATACTTACATGATGTTTTTTGACAATCTCATACGTTGGAGATTCTTGTTGATTACATTCATATCCCAATTTAGAAATCTAGGAAATGTTGCATCAATCTTTGCTTCAACTAAATCAGTGTGTTCACATAAGCAAATCTATCAATAAAAAAAAAAGTAATATATTGAGCTCATAAATATGTTATTGTAATAGAGTATATTCATTTAATAAATATAAAATATATTACCGGGCAAAGATAATTGCACAACCTCCGGCTTTCATCTTCTCACTAGACAAGATCCGGGCTTTCAACATTTTCACTATATAAGTACTCCAATCATAACTGCATATCTTTTCCATTTCTTTTAGATACACGAGTTAGATGGAAGGAACACGACCTATTCGGAATGGTGCTAGACATGATGCCATGATGTAACAAAGGTAATAGCCTAGCCACATCGTCTACATCCTCACCGCTTCACTATCTATAATTGCCTTAAGTTTCGGGTAAACTACGGTCATGTACATGACAAACGGGTATCTATACTCTCAATCTGATTTTTAAAACATCTTTTCACCCATTTTGGTACGACGTATTGCTCTCCCTTACTTTCAATTGATGTACTACCATCACTAATCCCAAAAATTAGTTGTGCATCTCTACTCACTATAAGTATACGCTCCCCCAATGACAAAATTTTACTCTCAACATCAAAACTCATTAGAATCGCCTTATGTCATCCTCGTACTTGAAGTATCTCTTCCCTAGTTTTTCGTGATCACTCGTGTAGATGGATTCAAATAATAACCAAAAAGGCATCAATTTCAGTCTTTTTAAATGATCATCTCTAAACTTAAGGCTATTTATTTCCTTAATTGCAGTTCATAGATTTGATATATAATAAGTCTCATTCTTGATAACAAAAATTTCACCTACAAATTTTTTAAAAACAAATTTTCGGTGTTAACAATAATGTATAAAATTCTTTAATTTACAAATTTGCTACATTATATTTAATTTTGCAAGAATTAGACAAGTTTATCATTACCGAAAGCTTGATTAAGTGGACTGTTAGATCAAGTAGAGTTTTGATGAGTTAAAAGGAACAATCCGAGATGAGCAGACAACGTTGATGAACTCGGATCGAGTTCGGTGCTAAGTCGATCGGATCGGGTCAAGAGCCGATTAAGTTAATGGAGATCAAAGTTTACAAGTCATCCGGAGACAAGCTCAAATCTAGTCATCTGCAGGAGACGATCATAAAGAGCTCAGACGAGGTCAAGACAAGCCGAGTAGAATAAGAAAGGCAAGTCTTCACTAAGTCACCGCAGACGAGTAGAAGAAATCACCGAGGTCAAGAGCAGCTTTCAAGATTAAGTTTGTTGGCGGTTTCAGTTTGTTAGAACTGATTAACAAACTAACTGTCTTTTCGAGACTTATAAATAGGACTAGATCTTATTTTTCATCACACTTATGCAAATCTGCTTTTTTCACACTATTCACTATTGAATTCACAAAGTATTTTCAAAAGAGGTTTCAAATATATTCTAAGTGTTTATAGAACACTTCACATCTTCAAAAACACTTCTTATTCTAGAGTTAGATTTTAGAAGGTTGGTTAGCATTGTTGAAGAGTTGAAGATCAAGTTGTAAGTTGTAAAGATTGTAAGTAAGTAAGCGGCTAGTGAAGACCCTTCTTCAAAGTTTGGAGAAGGAGAGTGGATGTAGGATTGTTATAATCCGAACCACTATAAAATCGTTGTTATTTACTTGCTTTCTTCTAATTTACGTTCAAGTTACAATTTGTTATTCGAGATTAAATTTCAGAATCTTAGCTAAAATCAGATATCATCATTGCTTTTGATCTTGTTAAAAGTTGAGTTTAAAATTATTTTCCGCTCGTGCTTAATCGATACTACGAATTAATTTTGGAAAGATTCGGGAAAAATCTACAAAATCTATTCAAACCCCCTTTCTAGATTTTGTTCTAGAAGGCTATCTCAAGGTTTTAATCAACTCAACATTCGGGGACCAACAAGTGGTATCGAGCGGTGTTAAGTCGTTTCGATATTGATTTTAGGTCTTGAATAAGATTTTGAAATTATCTTGATTTTCTTCATTTTCTTCTTTACTACTAACGGTGCTACTAATCGGTTTGTGGAGTATTTTGTTCCTTTATTTCATCATGTCATCGGGGAAAAACAAGAAGTCAAGGAATCTTCCTGAATTCTCTATTGAAGATTATGATTAAGGAAATTTAGGATGGAGAATCACCTAAAAGCCATTCATGATAGGATGGAAGAGGTTCTTGAAGAGGGACCTATAAAATTTTATCATGGAGGCACCAAAGACTGAGCCGAGTCACCAATCCAGGACTGCATAAGAAAAGAAGAGCTCGAGTTAACAAATGATGAAAGAAAGGTCCATAATCTTGATCAAGTAGCTCGAACCGAGATCATTGAGACTCTAAGTAAGGATTGGATTGAAAAGGTTAATAGATGCAAGACTGCCAATGAAATGTGGGAGACTCTTGCTGGAATTTGTGAAGGATCTCGAATGTGTCAAAGAAAATAAGTTTCACTGTTTCTACATGCATTTGACACGTTCAAAATGAAGGATGGTGAAATCGTAGATCAATTGGACGTGAGACTAACTAATCTTGTGAACAAAGCGGCCGATTTGGGTAAGACTTACACCGAGAAAGAAATTAACAACAAGATACTCACTTTGAGCAAAAGATGGAGAGAGAAAGCTAATATTCTCAAGGCAACACAGAATTTGTCATCAATATCACATCACACTCTTTTCTCTCATCTTAAAGCACCGGAATATGACATTCACATTGAAGATGAAGAAGATGAGGCAGAGTCATCTACATCCGGAAAACAAGAGCATTTGTTCATCAAGATGAATCTGAAAAGATCTCTAAAGCATCTCGATTTGTCCATAAAAGAAGAAATGGCTCTTTTGTTGAAAAGGTATGAAAGACTCAAGATGAAGTACAAACGAAACAAAAGAGAGATTAGGTCGAAGGAACTATAGATCCGACAGGATGAAAAGAGCTCGGATAATGATAAAAAGAAGGATCACCAAGAAGTCATAAGTCACCTATCGACGAGGAGATAGTAGTCCAAAAATAGACAGAGGAGATATATGCTATACATGCAGCAAACCTGGTCACTACAAATATGATTGTCCTCAACTCACTCCCAGAGAGAGAGAGAAGAAAGAGGAAGAAAAGAGATAGAAGGTATGCCGACTGAGAGCTCTCCTAGCCGAGAAAGAAGAAGTTCGTGAGACATCATCATCCTCATCCTCATCCGATTTTGGAGTCGGATGATGACATATGCCTAATGGCTAAAGAGGTACATTACTATTCATCATCGAGATAATGACCGTGATACCTTATCTCAAATTGATCCCAGATCTTATTGATAAACTTTTGAAAGATTTGGAGACTACTCTATCCGCTTATAAACAGATAGAGACTGAAAATCTTAATTTAAAGAATCAAATTTCTGATCTAACTAAGGTCAATCAAACTAAGGAAAGTGAGAAACCAGACTGTACATTCAAGGGGGAATGTCGATCGAGATGATCACCAAGACCTTGTCCTGATAAGACAGATAAGTTAGAACAGAATTGAGTTCTTTAAAAGTAAAATTTTCAAATATCTATTCTGAGAATGAGAATTATAAAAGGACTAATAGAGAATTAAATCTCAAGTTAGGACTTATGAATAATTCTCAAACCACAATAGATAAAATTTTCAATTCTTCAAGAAAGTCTAGTGATAAACCGGATTAGGTTTTGATAGGAGTAAGAAGAATGATCCAATAAAACCTAGAGTTTTTGTTTAAACAACTAAACCTAAGATAGAAACTTTATTCAGTCCTGAAACCAAAGGAATTAATTACCTCATCCGATACTTACAAAAGAAAACCAGACGAGGAAAGTAACTCCTAAGGCTAAACCTAAGACTAAATCAAAGATCTATCCTAGGTATAGTAGCTTTGATGGAAGAAGCAAATCTTATCCATTCTTACCAAGATTCAAGACAATTTCAAAAGATCAATTAAATAAGATTGATCTTGAAAGTCTTATCTTAGTAGATCGATATGGATGCAAGCTACAAACTATGGTTTTAAGGAACATTGATATTTTTATCTGGATTCCTAAGAGCCAACTTAACATGAAAGGACCCAAAGTACAAAGGGTACCTAAGCAATAAATTTGTGATTGCAGGAAGATAAGAAGATAGTTGATAGAGGAGACATTCTTGAGGTCATCCGGTATATTGATAGTGACTGTTCCAAGCACATGACCTATGAAAGAAGACTTCTCTCTAACTATCAAACCATTGATGGACCTAGAGTGATGTTTGGTGATAACAACTATGGACTTACTAAAGGTGTAGGAACACTAATGATTGGAGTTGTTCAAGTTCAAGAAGTTTACTACGTGGAAGGATTGAAGCACAACTTACTATTTGTTTCACAATTTTGTGATAAAGGGTTTTGTGTCAAATTTACTCATAATGCATGCTATATATTATATGGTTTAAATGAAAATATTCTATTGGCTGGAGTTAGACAAGGTAACATTTATGTTGCTAATTTCAAAAGCTGTCCTAAAGATACTTGTCTTGTTGCTAAGAGTTCGATGACTTAAGTCAGTGGGTAATGCACGACTTGGTCACTTAAACTTCAAAACTCTTAAAAAAATAGCAAGGAAATCTTTAGTTAAAGGACTCCCGATAAAATATTTTCAAAGAACCATGTATGTGTTTCTTGTCAAAAAGGAAAAGCAGACCAAAGCTTCTTTTAAATCAATAAGTAGTCCTTCTTCGTAAAGGATTCTCGAACTTCTTCATATGGATCTATTTGGTCCAAGAACTCCTCTCGGCTTTAGTGGAAGAAAATACACCTTAGTAATTGTTGATGACTTTTCAAGATTTACTTGGGTTATTTTCTCGTACAAAAAGAATGAGACTATGACTAAGATTCCGTAGTTCCTTAAAAGATTCAAAATGAAAAGGGATTAAATACTGTTAAAATTAGAAGTGATAAAGGTACTTGAATTTCTAAATAAATTGATTTCTAACTACTGCATTGAGAATGGCATAGCTCAGAAACATCTGCGGAAGGACTCCACAACAAAATGGAGTTGTTGAGAGAAGAAACAGGACCTTGAAAGAGGCAATAGAACAATGTTATCCGAATTCAACACTCCTCATAGGTTTTGGGCGATAGCTAATACGACTGCTATGTTCAAAATAGAAGTCTGATTGTCAAGGATAAGTGTAAAACTCCCTATGAAATTTGGAAGGGAAGATCTCCCAAAATTTCATATTTTCATATATTTGGTTGTAAATGTTTCATACACAACAATGGGAAATCTCAATTAAAAACCTTTGATGCCAAGATAGCGGATGGGATATTCTTAGGATACTCATCTATATCAAAGGCATATAGAGTTTTAATAAGACAACCTTGTGTGTAGAAGAAACACCCCATGTGGTATTTGATGAATCTTCTTTTGAGTTTGATAAGACAGGGACATCACAAAGATATCGAATAATCTGGATCGAGATGACTATCAAAGGATCAACCATAAAATTCTACAATCAAGAATCGATTGAGATGAAGAGGAAGAATCGACAAAGGAAAGGAACCTGAAAGAACTTCCTCAACGGTGATCTACCAACCGATCAGACGACCAACGACACATCAGTGATCGGACGACCAACGACACATCACCGATCGGGTAGAGTTATCAAGGTAACATAGAATCATCTCAAATAAATAATTCAGACAAGACACCATCTACCGTAAAAGATAAAGGTAAGAAAGTAATGTCATATCACCCACTGAAAGCAGATAATTGGAGATTTAGACTCTGGTGTCCAGACGAGGACCCAACTAAATCAAGATTGTATGTTCGATTGCTATGTGTCATTACTTGAACCTAAATCAATTACGAAGCTCTAACCGATTCCAACCGGATTAATGTCATGCAAGAAGAACTAAATCGAGTTTCAAAGACAAGATGTGTGGGAGCTTGTTGAAAGACATCATCATCAAAAGTCATTGGAACTAAATGGGTCTTTAAAAACAAGAGGGATGAAAATAATATTGTGGTTAGAAATAAGGCCGACTAGTTGCTCAAGGTTATTCACAATCGAGGGTATTGATTATGATGAAACCTTTGCACCAAAGAGCTTCGTCTGGAAGCCATAAGATTGTTTTTAGCCTATGCACTTTTAAAAGATTCATAGTTTTTCAAATGGATGTTAAGTCAGCTTTCTTAAATGGAATCCTAGCCGAGGAAGTTTATGTAGAGCAACCCCTAGCTTTGTCAAAGGAGACAAGGTTTATAAACTAAGGAAATCTCTATATGGACTTAAACAAGCTGCAAGAGCTTGGTATGACACCTTGTCGATTATTTAATTCAAAATGGTTTTGTTAAAGGTAGAATAGATAGAACTCTCTTTAGAAAAGAGTTTGGTTGTGATCTTTTGTTAGTTCAAATTTATATTGATGATATAATTTTTGGATCAACTAACATATCTTTATGTGAAGAATTTAGTAGTCTTATGAAGAGCAGATTTAAAATGTCCATAATGGGAGAAATGACATATTTTCTTGGACTTCAAGTCAAGCAGACAATGAAGGGAATATTCATCAACCAAGCTAAATATACAAAAGATCTTATTGAAAAATATGGAATAGGTACCACCGAGAAGCTAAGATACCTATGATGATAAATTTTTCAATGGATCCAGACGAGAAGGAGAAGACACCGATCAAACTGAGTATCGAGGTCTTATTGGTTCTTTATTATATTTAATCGCTAGTAGACGATATTTCATTTGCGGTTGGAGTCTGTGCTCGATTTCAAGCTAATCCTAAGAAAAGCCATCTTGAAGCAAAGAAAGAAAATCCTCAAGTATTTGAAAGGAACAATAAATGTTGGATTGTGGTATCCAGGTGATGACAACTTTGGAAATGTCTGGATACTCGATTCAGATTTTGGTGGGTGTAAGATAGATAGAAAATCTACATCCGGTACTTACCAATTTCTTGGAAGTAAGCCGATTTCATGGTTGTCTAAGAAACAAACCTCTGTAGCTACTTCCACAATCAAGCCGAGTATATGGCGGTGGAAGTTGTTGTTCTCACCGATCTGGATAAGTCAGCGGCTAAGGGACTATAATATTATCACCAAAGATGTACCTATCTTTTGTGATAGTAATTGTGCCATAGCTATTACTCAAGATCCAGTTCTTCATACAAGATGCAAGCATGTAGATATCGACACCATTTCATCCGAGACCATGTAGAAAAAGGAGATATCGGACTTGAGAAGATCTTGGCCAGACTTTCTAAGAGCAATTATCTTGACAAAACCAGCGTAACGAGGTTTAAAGAATTATCTCGTAGAATTAGGTTTATTAGATGCTTCTTTAGTAAATCTCTAATTTTTTTAATCTTGTCTCTCTCAATTTAGTTTATTATGTCTAGAAAGAATTATCGTACTAGATCTCGAGTCAAAGGACAATCAGTGTAGGCGATATCATTGATTTCCTATTTAGGAATCAAGAATCAAGGATTAGTCATATTGACCTTATCCGACATGATAATTGCTTATCTAACATATGGTAAATCGGACTAGGGCACAATAGTCGGCTGATTTTACGAAAAGCAGATGACTATCTGCACCCTATCCGATCTACCTCATTCTTAATAAGTTTTGATGAGTTTGTTTTGCGAGAGCAATTATATCAGATTAGTCTCATAAATATCTTCATTCAGAAAACCTTCATCTTCGTTTTTCCTCAAAATCTTTGGTTTCAAATAAAATCCTTAAGTTTGTGTATTTCAAGCAATCTGTACTTTGTAACTAAAGTGAAAATACTTGTGTAAGTTTTAAACATTTGTGGTTTTCAAAAATCGGACTAGGAGAGAGTTTTGAAAAATATTAGATAAGATCAATTTGACCAAGTCTGATTTTACCAAATCAAATAGAATACTTGAGTGTTAAGTAAGGCACCTCATTGCTTAAATCGGGTATACTAATTACTTCGATAAAGAAAGTCTATTAGCCGTCTAATCCGTAGGATAAACGGTTACTTTTACACAATTCAAGACACGTGAAGGCCACGCGCCTGAATTTCAATCGTTTTCTCGCTAAACCGTTGATGTTTTACACGCGCCTCTTAAAATCAATGGTTTAAAATTAAAACTACGAGATCGTGCCACGTTTTGCATTCCCAAACTTTCCCTCTCTCTCCTCTAAGTTTAAAATCTTACCTTCTTCATTAAAATTTTTCACTTTCACATTTTACTTATCAAATCCTTTGTAAAAATTCCTTTCTTACAAAAACTTATTCAAATGGCTTCTTCTTCATCCCAACCCTCTAAACCTCCCACTTATATAAGCTGCATCCGTCTCAAATTTCTAAATGAATACGGAAGCGATTAAGAATAAACTCAAAGTCGAGATGTATGTCGACTTTGAAACCACTCAGACAGGAATCCGGCGAAATATTAAGGCTTTTGGAAGCATCAAGATTGCGAGGGTTACATTCATTCAAATCCATGAGAAAACGAGAACAATGGACTTCATTGGTGCGAGAATTTACGGCAAATAGTGAGTTTTTCGATAACGGGTTTAGTACTACGGTAGAGGGTACTAGGTTGGAGTATACTAAAGAAAATGTAGCTCGAATTTTGGATACATCGGTGAGGGTATAAATCCATTAGTGTATAAGGAAGAGGAATGGGAACAATCTTTTGATTTGTTCGCGGGATTACATATAGGGGAACAAGGAGAGATTTGAAAAATCATATGTTGAGAAGAAAGTATAGGCTTTGTTGATGACTATAGTGACTAAGTCGGTCAGGTGATCGAGTTCACATGACGGAGTTACTAAGTCTAGGCCGTGTTGTATGAGGGCTATCTTTGATGGTATAAGGGTTGATTGGGTAGAACTAGCTGTTTAGGAGGTTGAAGGAAGAGAAGGCAAGGTTGGTATTTAACCCTACTGTTGGTAATTGGGTTCCTCGGATCCTACGTGAGTCTATTTAATAAGATCACGATCTTGATGGATGGACCGAATAAGAGGGTCCGAGACGAGAGAAGGCAAGAAGAAATTTTCTAAGCAAAAGGGTTTGCTTACAAAGAATGAGAGGTTGGGTGGATTGCCGGATTCGAGACGATGAATCGAGATGAGGCACAGGCCCGGAGAATCGAGTTAGCGGCGGTGGGGTGCAGAGGCGGCCAGTGAGGTACAGGTAGAGGTACCCGAAGGAGGAAGCAGGAGAAGGCTGTTCAAGGCTGTGATCTGATTGGGGAGTCTTCCTCAACTCCTTCTAGTCTGCTACGAGAAGAGGCTACAACACTTGAGATAGCGGCAGCGGCGGTGCGAGTGAGATGGAGGTGCTTTGGAAGATCCCGGCTGAGCGAACCGCATCTGCCGAGAGGCAAGCCTCTCAGTACATCTTCCAACATCTCATCTTGAGAAAAATCCCCCACCCACCTAGGCGATGAAGAAGTATCCAAGGCTGGTACTTGAGCCTGCGAAACAGCCTACTCCCGATATTATCCAAATACAAACACCTCCCACCTCATCTCCCTTACCCGAAATACCCCCACCTCATCTCCCACACTGATATCCCTCCCACCTCTACTCAACCTTTCGATTTTCTTGATTTTCTCTCCACTAAATATCCCACTCCCTCACCCCAAATCAGTCCAATACACACTCCCGGACGATGGATCGTAGGAAGCTTCGAGCTCTCCCTACGATCGGATGCCAAAAGGAGATTAGTTGAGTTAATTCTGAACTTTAGTTTAACCACGAAGTAATGAAGGAATTCATTGAGATATGGCTGGTCCATCATCTGTGATGGTGATCTGGAGGAGATGAGTCATTTACTAATGAAGTAGGGTGGGACAATTTCATCACACAGGAGAAGGTTATTTTGGAGTCTGCTGGAATCTCATCCTTATCGGTCATCCTATCGGAGGAGCACTCACGAATTTCCTACGAAGCCGCCTTGGCCATGTACAAACCTTACCGGCCGTCCCTCCCGGCGGCCAGGATCCACCTTCTCTTCAATTCAGATCGGTGGAGAAGAGGGTAGAGGATAAGTTCACTCGGATGCTCACAATGAAGGCTGCAAACATCGTAGATTACAGTCGATGTAACAATTGAAGACATGCTAAAAGCATCCGAGGTAAACCTTCTATCTTCTATTTCAAATCTTTGTTAAAATGGTTGTCAAAGAAGAGCTGGGACGAAGTGAAGAAGGAGGTTGGAGAGTGAGAATCCGGACCCAGTGACAATCAGCTGGCCGATGAGATCCTCCTTAATCAATCCTCGGCTTCCACCTATTTTCTTGTTATCAAGGAGCAGCTTGCTATGCTACTTGATGATGTTAAAAAGGGGAAGATGTGGAGATCGTGAAAGCCGAGCTTAACTGAGATCAAACTTTCAAAGCACCAATCAAATGAGCTCACCGCCTTAAAACTTAGAATCGATCAGTTGAGGAAGCAATCGGGCGAGATGAGCTGGCGAGAAAGAAAGAAGTTGAGCTGAAATCTGAAAGATATATGGTCAAGATCAGAGAGAGGAAGGAGGAGGCTAGAGCCAAAGTGAAGGCGAGAAGGGAAAAGGGAAAGAGCTGGTAGTGGTGGAGAAAGAGAAGGAAAAGGAGGCGAGAGAAGGTCGTGTCGCCTATCGGGCGAGCACGATGTCCAAAAGTCTTTGGAAAGAGACCACTTGAAAAATCAGCCGAGCGGCTTAGGATAGAGGCGAAAGGGACCGACGGATCAAGGCCGAAAAGGTGTATTATGGCCGGAGGAAGCCGGAAGGAAGATTAAGTCGGCAAAGGAGCACAGCCGCATTTTTGATAAGTTCCGAGAAGAAGTGGGTTGTCCCATCAGCCGGAGGAGGAGCAGAGGCGGCTTGGATCGAGACTGCGAGAAAGGGTGATGCTCCCGAAAATGATTGCACATCCATCATGGGCAGTGAGTACATGAAGTACGAAGCCAAGTGGACCTTCTTGGTACATATGCAAAGGAGTTGGAGCATCATCGACAATGAGACGATTGCTTGGCATGATTGGATGGAGAAGGAAAATCCAAGTTTGTACCAAAAACTTCTTGATGAAGGAGATGAATGGTACAACGTGGATTTGGTTGCTCAGAACTACTCGTCCATTCCAATAAAATTGAATGATGAAGGCTCGATTGACAAGGAGTGGATCGAGTCAACTATCAACTATGGTATAAATCAAATGAAGTTGGTGATCCAAAGGAAATTGTTGAGGCGAGGACGCGAATATTTGATTGGATGCAACTTCCAAAGAAAGACAGGATGGACAAATTAGATAAGCTTAAATTTTCTTATTCTTTATCTTCTTATCATGCTCCATATGTAAATCAGAAATGAGCTGAATATGAATGAGATGACTGGTTCTTATCTGTTTTACTTTTTGTTTTAAAAGTTTTCTTTATTGTTTTAAGAAACTTTAAAATTTTTCTAAGTATAAACCATCGAGAAAATTTATCATCTCGGACTCAATATTTGCAAAATTTTTCTTAAGTCTAAAAGTTTTTCTAAGACTTAAATTTTTCCTTTTGAAAAATTCTTATGACTAAAGAATTTTTACTTCAAAACTTTCTAAGTGTGTATTAGAATGCTTTAATCAATTGATAGTGTGAATGTATTCTAACTTGCTTATCGATTGTCTTGAATAACTTTGACTAACATCAATTTGTGAGTATGTTTCTTTTATAGTTTTAACATCATCAAAAAGGGGGAAATTGTTAGATCAAGTAGAGTTTTGATGAGTTAAAAGGAACAATCCAGATGAGCGGACAACGTTGATGAAGCGGCTCGAATCGAGTTCGGTGCTAAGGTGATCGACTAGGTCAAGAGGCGATTAAGTTAGGCTGGAGATCAAAGTTTACAAGTCATCGAGACAAGCTCAAATCTAGTCATCTGCGGGAGACGATCATAAAGAGCTCGAGGCGAGGTCAAGACAAGTGAGTAGAATAAGAAAGGCAAGTCTTCACTAAGTCACCGAGACGAGTAGAAGAAATCACCGAGGTCAAGAGCGAGTTTTCAAGATTAAGTTTGTTGAGCGATTTCCGGTTTGTTAGAACCGATTAACAAACTAACTGTCTTTTCGGACTTATAAATAGGACTAGATCTTATTTTTCAACACACTTATGCAAATCTGTTTTTTTCACACTATTCACTATTGAATTCACAAAGTATTTTCAAAAGAGGTTTCAAATATTTTCTAAGTGTTTATAGAACACTTCACATCTTCAAAAACACTTCTTATTCTAGAGTTAGATTTTAGAAGGTTGGTTAGCATTGTTGAAGAGTTGAAGATCAAGTTGTAAGTTGTAAAGATTGTAAGTAAGTAAGCGGTAGTGAAGACCCTTCTTCAAAGTTTGGAGAAGGAGAGTGGATGTAGGATTGTTATAATCAGAACCACTATAAAATCTGTTGTTATTCTTGCTTTCTTCTAATTTACATTCAAGTTACAATTTGTTATTCGAGATTAAATTTAGAATCTTAGCTAAAATCAATATCATCATTGCTTTTGATCTTGTTAAAAGTTGAGTTTAAAATTGTTTTCCGTTGTGCTTAATCGATACTCGAATTAATTTTGGAAAGATTCGGGAAAAATCTACAAAATCTATTTAAACCCCCTTTCTAGATTTCGTTCTAGAAGGCTATCTCAAGGTTTTAATCAACTCAACATTCAGGGACCAACATGGACGAACCACCTTCTATCGCTTTTTTCTTGGTGTATCTTCATTGGAGTCCGAAGAGGAATCATCAATAATTTTCTTCATCTTTCTACACCCCGTCATACATGCAATTTTATAACAATCATTACGGATAAACAGTGCATTAATTTCAATCATTACGAGATAATTTCAATCTAAAGTATAACATCGATTCCAAGTTAGATGAGTAGTGCTTCTCCTTTTGTGTTTTGTTCTTCTCTTTCGTCGTCTTTCTACAATCACAAGTGTCACTATCTCGATTCTCAAACACAAATATGTTTCGGTAGTGTATGATGTATAAACATAATGAATTACAACCATAGTTTAGTCAACATTTAATTTGTCAACACACAAATTTTTTACCGATTCTGTTGAAATGTAGACATATCTAACCACCTTCTTTCTTGGGAAATTTATACGTAATATGAGTACGTAAGGCATAACATATATCATACAGATTACTTCCAAATAAAAAATAAAATATGAATGTAAATTATCTTATACATTTATCTTTCTTTTTCGTTGGTCATCACGTATTCATGCTACGAAAAACTAAAAGCGTTGAAGAAGAAGAATTTCGAAGCGAAAGAAGGTTAGCAAGTTTGAACAACAAATTTTCCACATGTCGATGAATAAGTAATTTACCTCGTTTTTCAACAACTCTATCATCTATGTACTTCCTCTTTCTCGATTTTCTTTCATTGCTTTGTCATCAACGTACCACGATTTTCTTCCTATCACGACTCCATTCCTTTCGATTTTGAAGTCAGTAAAATTCAGAAATTTCATGAGAAATTTTTTTCAAATTATGTACAACATAACAATTTTAGTAATTCATACCTTCTTGTATCGTCGCAATTAAAAAATTCTCGTTTGAATTTTGAATTCTACCGCAAAGATATGTCTCAAGTTTCTCTCCACGTTTACTTCTTTTTTGAATTTCAAATTTGAAATACTGACTTTGAATTTGGTATATAGTTTTAGGCTTGAAAATCTCCAAATTCTGCTGCAATTGTATGGTGATTTGACGTACAATCACAACAATTGTGCCGATCTTCAATTTGTCTTTGCAATTTGGTCTCAAGATTTGGGTAAGGGTATTGTTGTAATTTTGCCCCTAAGTTTTGCACCTCTTTGATACTTTTCATTGTGCATGCACCTCTATGTAAATATAGGTTGTCAAATGCATTTACATGTTACTAACTCTTTAAAAAGAACTTAGTGAACAATTTATTCATAAACTATTTTTTATTGTAAATAAACTAGAAAGTGATGAGGATAAGCGCAATTAAAACTTTACACAAAATTTTCAAGAATTAAAAGATTTAACACAAACACTCATATACTTTATAAAAGTAACTAAGAACCAAACGATTTTTATAAAACTTGCAGCAGAAGTAAATAGTGAAAACATTAGTAAGTTCGAAAGTGGAACATCATCAATAGAAATTAATGTAATTTATTTTCAAATATAAAAAAGTTTAATAAAACAAATGAGATGTGACCCTTAAAAATATGCATTTAAAAATAATCCTAAAATTCTTAATTTGAACTTAAAATAACAAGAATTAATTTTAAAAATGAACTATTACTTGAATGTTTTGATACACATCCACCGGCCCTCCACCGTACTCCTTATTAATCAAACATGTTAATGAGTTTGGGGTGAGCGAAACAACTAGCTCGGTGGGGTCCCATTTGTCACAATTAAATATCACACATAAATAAAATTATTAACTCACATAACATTAATATAATTAGAGTGTCAATATATTGGTACATCGATCAGATACGGTGGAGTTGCCAAGGAGCTTTCCCTCCGGATCGTAGCACCCGCAAAGTTACAACGACCTTACCATCGAAGTAACCAAATTACATATGTGATATGTGGACGTAGTATGATGTAGCAAGAAACAATTAAACTTACATGAATATTTAAAAATGACAAATTAAATACGCGAGTAAGAAACCCCACCTAAAGTTAATGTCGTGATGCGAATTGCCTCAAATTAAATGTGTAAACTTAAATTTTCCAAAGTAATCTCTCTGGCCTCCTATTAATCAAAATCTTAAATATTACTAAATACAATTCTTTATCTCAATAATTCCAAAAAAAAAAAAAAAATCAACACCTTGAATCATAATTTACAAAACCACTCAATTAATCCCGAAAACTAACACCTTTGATCATAATTCACAAAATCATGTGTCACTTAAATTCTAATCTCATCAATTAGCCGACTCAATTTCTATTATCAAAACTCATGACCTTTTCATTATCACCTCCAAATCAATTTTCAAAACCCATAAAATTTGTAATCTCAATTAATACAACTTAGTGGAAACAAAATATATATATATATATATATATATATATATATATATATATATATATATATATATATTCACACCACCAATTAGCCATGAGAACCCGTTTAAATAACAAGAGGTATTAGGAATTTTAGAGGGGATAAATAAATTGGTGGGGGAAAGAAGAAAATGTACCGTATTGTGAAGAGAAATGTCGTAGTGAAAATATCATATTTGTTGAGTATGAGATTTTTAGGGTAAGATTTTATAAATAGACTTGGGCTTGAGTTTAGGTTTGGGCTTGGTAAGATAAGAATTAATATTTAAATATTTAAAGATTTTAAAATCTTTATTCAAAAGATTTAGGAATTTAAAAATAGGGAAGAAAATATATTTTTAGTGAGAAAAATTAGGCATTTGTATCTCTTGGAAAACTCAAGGTTTGACTTTTAAATAAAAAATTCTTTAGAAAATAATGAAATTGAAAGATATTATTTATTAATACTTGCAAGATATGAAAAAAATATTTAATTTTAATAAAATTCGATATTTTACAATTAAATAAAGATAATAAATAATACTGAAAAATTAGCGGTATTACATCCTTCCCTCTTAAAATATTTTCGTCCTCGAAAATTAATCAAATACCTAGATCTTGTTGTCTCATTGCAAATACTCAAGATCTACTTCATAACTTATATCTTCACCATTATTTTCCACAAAAAGTAATCTCTTCTCTTTTGAAAGACACTTCCTTCTTTGATAACTAATGCTCGTTTGATCCTTACTCAACCAATCTAAACTTAATATTATGTCAAATTCTCTCATGTCGATTACATGTGAACCCACTAACAAGTCATTCTCATAAATATCTAAAGTAGCACCCTTAATCATTCCATCAACTATGATAATCTTACCTAATTTATACTAACCTCAAAGGCTTCAGTTTGCTATTTCCCTAAGAGATAATTGAATCGTTAAAAATAATTGTTGATAGTCTTATTTCTACTCCCAAATACTCTATTGTCTAACATTGTAACTAAAATCATCCGCCTTCACCTCATCTATAGTCACCTTTTATATATCTTGATGAGAGGTTCTATAAATTGTAATACGCATGTAATGAATATGCTCATGAAAAATATTACTTTATGTGGTAAAATTTTAAATATTTATGCAATTGATGCACTTGGAAAAATAATATATATTATCCTTTATAAAATTTTGAAAAAAATATGAATAATCAATGATTTTTATAAATAAATAAAATCTCTTTTCTGATAATAATAAAAATTTTAATACATTATTTTTAATAACTAACTTGAAAACTTTTAGGGGCATTATATTCTGCCCCTCTTAGAAAATTTTCGTCCTCAAAATCGAGACAAAATGATGCATGCATATACTTAACTTTTGAAATAGTCACGTAGTAAACATACTTATTTGCATGATCTTATAACATATAATAACTTAATTTGAATGAAATTTGAAATGTAGCATGATGCATGTACATATATCATATGATCATCTTTTTCATGATCGAAAATTAAAATAGTATATGTCATACCTTATTGGAGTTTTAGTGGCGGACGGTGGTTGGTGTCATAACTTATTAAAAATAAATAATGCATAGTTCAAATTCTTTTGCCAAAGTTTTTTTTTTTCTTGGAACTTAATAATTTTTTTTTTTAAAAAGACTCTAAAAGAAGAATATTTTTTTACAAGTCTACAAGAACGTAGACATGCTCCGATAGCACTCTGTCACATCCGATTTTGGAAGGCTTTTAAAAAGAACTTAGTTAACAATTTATTCTAAAACTAATTTTTGTTGTAAATAAACTAGAAAGTTTGGAGGATAAGCGTAAATTTAAACTTTACACAAAATTTTGAAGAATAAAATAGTTAAGATTTAACACAAAGACTCATATACTTTATAAAAGGAACTAAGAAGGGAGTTTCTTATAATAGTCGGTGTGACCGACTATCAATAATCGATCTGTATGTGTCATTAGATCTAAAATTCAAGGGTTCAAAATTAGTGACCTCGCACTGTTGCATTATTCGTCGAACTAACCATCGCTTTCTTCGCACCAACCATCGTTTTGCATCGCACTATCGCACTTTTATAATAAATTTAATATTTTAAAAAGTATAATTATAAATTTACAAAATTATCCTTAATACAATTTAATAATTATAACCTTCAACGATTCTTCACCCATGGATTAATCCACAACTCAAACTTCAATTTATTCCAAAATTCTGATTCCTCACAAATACACAATCATCCACATATCATCTTCTTTTCCCTTTCGCGGTCCATCGACAGTCATGGCGACAGCGGTACCGGCACTATCTCATCTCTGGCAAATTTCATTTTTCCCTTTTTTCCTATCGACTCTGTATCGCGCTGCCTGCGTGTAGCGCGCCTCTCCACTCCACCGCGAACATGACCTCTGCTCTTATTAGGGTTGGGCACTCGTCTCTCTCTCACAAGTCATGTCTCTGCTCCTCATGAAGAGATATTCACAACGACGATGGGGGCGGCGGCTAGGGTTTCAGGGGCGTGCGACGCGACAACGATGACAGTCCAAGACCGGCGCCGCTTGCGCCGTTTCTCTGAATTCAATTTTTTGTAGTTCTTGATGTTGAAATTAATGGTTCGACCATCATATGTATGATGCCCTATTCTTAAATTGAAATCTGCAATCCTTGGTCTTGATTTTCCACAGTTCCTTGGTCCTCGATTTTCCATAAAGCAGCGGTAGATTCATGAAGATTCTTATCAATTATTCATTTTTCGTTTGGTTAATGTTTCACAATGTCGCAACTCGCAAGGCTTCTACTTACTATTTTCTTGGTGCAAGGAATTTTTGTTGATTAGTGCTTTTTTGGTATTCATTTTGTGTTTCAATGAATTGATTCAGGATTTTGATCTACGCTTCTCGGTAATTATTTTTGTTTGTTACCTGATGTTTAATTTGCAGTAACCTGATGAATAACGAATGTTTGTCCTTCTCTTATTCATTTTGTTCAATTATTCACCCATGAAATCAAAATGAAGTCCAATATTTATGCATCTATTTTGTTGGTATTATGTTGTTCATAACACAAATTGATGATTTGAGTTTTCAGTTTGTCGGGTTAACTACAAATTATTCATCTATTGTGTTGGGTTTCAAAAACTTTGCTGTAACTGATGTTTAATTATTTGTTAATATGCAGCAATTGTGCAAAACTGAATTTTAATTATTGTTCCGTCCAAAAAAAAATTTTTAATTATTGTTCAAGCAAAGTATCAGATTAAAGAATCTCTAGTTAATAAGCTTATGTATCTCTGAAAGAAAATGTTCATCTACATGAACTTAGAAATGGTTAGTTAAATATGCTTTTGGAGTCCGATAGTGACCAGAAACTAAAAACAAAAATTCAAATTTCTTATTGTTGTTAATTGTTGTGTTTACGTCTTCTGAAGAACTCAGATACATTCTCTCTTTTAAAGAGACTCCCACTTATTATCTAATGATTTGATGCATGACTTGCACGATTCACTATCACTGTAAAAGAAGAAACTAGCACTTGCAGTAATATTAATTCTTGTCTCTTTTCTTGTAAAAATATTAATCCCTACGTTTTTATCTATTTCAACCACAGCAATTTGTGTTAAAGTTAGTGGAATTCACCCGTTGACTTCTTTATTAAATTATTCATTCTATATCTAAAATTGTTGCATTAAAAATCAATTTGCAAAACAATGAAGGTAATATTTACACTCTGATAATTAAAGAAAATCTTTTTTATCAGAAAAAAAAATAAATAATGCCACCCAAAAATGGAGTACAAGAGATACTCTAATCCTTACATTACAACATCCAATAACAAACAAAAAATCGGAAAAATCACAAGATATAGTTTTTTTACGGGAATCACAGCCGGTAGTTTGACACCCAACACCGTGACTAAAATTCCTATCTAAACTCCAAGCATTTCCTTGGTTCCCTAAACCACTCCTTAAAGAAAATCTTATTCCAATACTCCCCAAATTCTTCTAATTCTTTCTTCTTCTTTTTAGGCATAGTCAATTATTAATTGCATGAAGATAACATGATGACAAATGCTACAAGACGAAGCTGGCAATTAGTGGTGATACTCCTGCAAGTAAAATGAGCATAGCCAACTTATTCAGTTATTCTAGTCCCAATATTCTGATGTATTTCATATAATATCATACATATTTTTGTTTAATTTGATACTGAAATATTTTATGTGCATTTTAATATTTTCATTATTATTACTATACATATGCATTATATATATATATATATATATATATATATATTTATAACTACACACAATATTACAAAAGATCTACGAAGTATATATATACATGATATTTTGGAGGTAATTTGCAAGACATGAAAGGTAATATATTCATTTTATTTAACTGAGCCACAATAGCTAACTATTTTATTATTCTCTTCTTAAACAAAAAGACATGATCTAGGCAATACTTTTCCAGTTTTGATTCAAGATTCTACAACTTAGTAATACGATAACAGTTTTGAGATGTTATTTTGATAGTATTTTCTAAAAAACTTATAAAGGGACTAAGAGAGACTACTATTATAATTAGTTAACAAGATAAGCTAGTATTTGATTTTGTGATTAAACTAGCTGGTCAACAATATCTACAACCAAGCTTGACAGGGACTATTAACAAACATATTGGATTAGATAAATCAAATCATATATGACAACTCAATATCAGATTGCTAAACTTTTTGTTCTTCTCTTCTTACGAACAAAAAGCATTGTCTAGGCAATAGATTTTTCCAGTTTTGATTCAAAAAATTTACAGCTTAGTAATAAGATAACAAATTAAAACGTTGGGACTCGGGGAACAAGTCTTCAGGTTAATTATATTTTCACTCAGGCATTAAATCAAACATGTTGTCTACCATATTATCATTACTACAACAAGCAACACAAATACTATCAGGAGGCCAATTCAAAATTCACAAGAACTGAAATAGTTGCAGGATTTCGAATGCACGAACATAAAAATCAAGTTAATCATTGCCATTGAAACTTATCTTCGTCGATTCAAGAAATACAACGTGATTTTCTCGATTGTATATGAAAAATTGAGGTTTCAAATGCAAGCGGAAGGAGAGAAACCCAATAGACAGACTCTGCTTTAATTCTTAGCACTTGTGCTGAATCTGCTGGTAACAGAGAGAGTTATAACAGACGTCCCTTTAAAAAAACTCCCTTATCATAATATATGCAAGATATGGACCGTTTTAATGAGAATAAATTTCTGATCTCTTGGAATGCAAAGGAGGCCTTCGATCTCTTCTAACGTTTAAAGTGAAACCAATTTGTACCACGTTCATCAGTTTTGAGCACATGTGATATGGTGGATTAGGGTTCTAATGATTTAAATTGATTAGGGTTCCAATCATTTTTTAATTTTAAGTTAATGTAAGGTTTAATTGATAAAGTTAATTTTTGTGTGAAAACATCGATAAAGTTAATTGGAATTAATTTTAATTCATCTGATTGTAAGTATATATTTTCAAACAGAAATATTTCAAAGAGAGGGTAAAATAGTAAATAATTAAATATACATTAAAAATAATTTTAAAATATAAAATTGTACAACGGTAATAAGTCGGTCGGCCATGAGTGCGATGACACGTGTCACGATTTTAGACTTCGATTATAGATAGTCGGTCACACCACGACTATGGTAAGAAAATCCCAACTAAGAAACAAATATTTTTTATAAAACATGCACCTAAGTAAATAGTGAAAACATTAGTAAGTTCGAAAGTAGAACATAATCAATAGAAATTAATGTAATTTATTTTCAAATATAAAAAAAAGTTTAATAAAACAAATGAGATGTGACTCTTAAGAAATATGCATTTAAAAATAATCCTAAAATTCTTAATTTGAACTTAAAATAATAAGAATTAATTTCAAATACGAAATATTACTTGAATGCTTGTGACACACATCCACCGCCCGCCACAAAACAACTAACTCTCATGAGTCCTATTTGTCATAATTAAATATCACACAAATAAAATTATTAACTCACATAACATTAATATAATTAGAGTGTCAATATATTAGCTATCAACTGCACACGGTGGAATTGCCTCCAAAGAGCTTTTCCTCCCGGACCGTAGTCCCCACAAAGTTACAAAGACCTTACCGTCGGAGTAACCAAATAACGTATGTGATATGTGAACTTTCGAAGTAACCAAATAACGTATGTGATATGTGAACCGTCAAAGTAACCACATAACGTATGTGATATGTGAACGTAGTATGATGTAGCAAACAACAATTAAACTTACATGAATATTTAAAAATAATAAATTAAATACGCGAGTAAGAAACCACACCGAAATTAATGTCGTGGATGCAATTACCGTCAACTACCATAAATAATAATAGAAATAAATTCTCAAATTAAATATGTAAATTTAAAATTCCCAAAATAATCTTTCTCGGTCTCCTATTAATCAAAATCCTAGGAAACACAATTTTTTATCTCAATAATTCCAAATAAACTCCAACACCACTGAATCATAATTTACAAAACCACTCAATTAATCCGAAAACTAACACCTTTTACTATTATCAAAACCCATGACCTTTTCATTATCACCTCCAAATCAATTTCCAAACCCATATGCTTATCTCGTGCATTAACTTTATATAAGAACTAATATTACATATATTGAATAAAATTTGTAATCTTAATTAATACAACTTGGTGGAAATAAAGTTCCACTAACTATATATCCTCAACCCACACACACACACACACACACACACACACACATATATATATATATATTCACACCACCAATTAGCCATGTGATTAAATAACAAGAGGTATTAGAAATTTTAAAGAGGATAAATAAATTGGTGGGGAAGAAAAAAATGTACCGTACAATAGTTGTCGTAACAAAAATTATGATATTGGTTGAGTATGAAATTTTCTAGGGTAAGATTTTATAAATAGTCGTATAAACCATGGGCTTGAGCTTGGGCTTGGGCTTGAGTTTAGGTTTGGGCTTGGTGAGATAAGAACTAATATTTAAATATTAAAAGATTTTAAAATCCTTATTCAAAAGATTTAGGAATTTAAAAATAGGAAAGAAAATATATATTTTTAGTGAGAAAAATTAGACATTTGTATATCATGGAAAATTCAAAGTTTGACTTTTAAATAAAAGATTCTTTAGAAAATAATAAAAATGAAAGATATTATTTATTAAAACTTGCAAGATATGAATAAAATATTTAATTTTAATAAAACTCGATATTTTAGAATTAAATAAAGATAATAAATAATACCGAAAAATTAGGGGTATTACATTTCAACCTAACTCTAAATTCGCACGAAATACATATGCGTAAATCAATTATTTAGTACACATTATTAACATATTATTATGCATCTATCTCTGTGTGTGTGAGAGATAGAGAGATGAACTCAACAACTATGTGGTGGCCACCATGCAAAGCACGTTTACGGCAAAAACTCGTGACAAGAAAAGCGGCCTATTTTGTGGAAAAGATTTATGAGAACCAAGTTACTATTCGAGAAGAAAATCATACTTCATTCGTTACAATTTAAATTGCTCAAAATCTAAAAAGTAATGTTAAAATTTTATTTTCTCATACTCAAAATAGTAAAAAACAACTATATCTCGAACTAAACCCTTACAAACATCTCTTATTTATACATCACTAGAAATTAGGCTCGCAAATTTGTAATATATATATTATTGAATAATTATTTCACATATTTTTATACAATATAGATTTAAATTAAAAAGAAAAAGAAAAAAATTCTAAATATTTATTTGTTACTAAATGATATAAATGTAGGACAATATGAATTTATCATTTCATTAATTTAAAAATATAATTTACAACTAAAACTACAAATTTGAGAAAATTTCTTTGTACACAATATTTGTAGTATATTTGGATGATTTTCTATCGAATCCAAGTGAAAGAATTTTCAATCTTTTTCTGCTCTTTACTCTTGAAAATGTCACGCATACAACCGTCCATGTGTGAAAATAGGCTTGAGAAGGTACAATCCAACATTTGAAAGAGATTGACCTTGACTTTTATTTATCATCATCGCAAAACACAATAGAATTGAAAACTATCTCCTCTGAAAATTTGCCGCATTGATGGATCTGAATTACTAAGTGTCATTTTGGGTATGAACACTTTATTCCCAATATTAGTTCCCGAAAAAATTTCCGCTTCAATAATGTGCTTTCCAAGCTTTTTGACAATTAATCTCGTTCCATTGCACAAATTTACTTTCCGATAAATATTTCTTTTCAAAGCATTATCGGCATACCATTCATCAAAACCAATCGATGGTTCATTAATCTAGAACCTAATAGAATTAAAAAACTTGAAATTAATAAATATCAATATCAACATGAAGTAATTAATAAATCATAAAATTTCAATAATAAATAAATGTAATGGCATAATGCATAAATAATTTCAATAAACATGTAATTTTAAAAAGATTACTTAACGTATTTGTCTATAGAATAGTAATTTACATTAAAAAAATTAAAACTACTATAAGATTAACATAATTATTAAACAATATTTTATTATTTAAATAATAAAGTAAAAATTTGTTTTTCTTAAATTTTAAATTCTAATTCATGATTTTTGATAATTATTGATGCGGATAAAATGTCGAGGCCCAACTACGTGTAGGGCCCAAGGATATTCAAATTTAATAGGGCCCAATGACGTAACTAAATACCCTCAATATAGGGAGGAAAACCCGAGAGGCCCGAGCCCAGATCGACCGCAACAAGGTCAGAAGCCTCGAACCCACCTACAGGTGGGCCACGAGGCCCAAACCTAACCGCGAGATAGGCCACGAGGCCTAAACCTAATCTGAGACATGTGCCACGAGGCCTAAACTTAACTACGAGGCCGCGAGGCCCAAACCCGATTATAGGTGGGGCTGTGAGGCTCAAACCTAGCTGCAGGTGGGCCACGAGGCCCAGGCGAGATTTAAAGAGCATACGAGTATTTGACAAAGCCCATGGCGGTTATTTATCCGATAAGACCGAGAAGTATGAGAAGTAACGAGTAGTTGAGATAATTAAGACCCAAGTCAAGGGATATCTCCTATATTCCTTCATCCAGGAGGGAAAACGTAGGCACAATCGATTTCTTGAGAGAAAAGATATCCATGCACGACATCGTGAGGAAAGCGTGCGGGATAGTGCCTAAACCGTGATGACGGTTATCACTCTTAACGTACGTATAAATAAGACTTTCGAAGGGAGGTAACGGTATCAATCAACTATCACTCTTACTTAGCTACTTCCTACGTACTTTCCCGAGTGTTTTTCGGTGACCCGTCTTGAGCGTCGGAGTGCCTACGCCGGAGAACCCTCCGGCGTATTTTTGTAGGTACGTTAGAGAAGAGCTACGAATTACTGCTGCGTAAAGGCTTTACCCACGTGGAACCCAGGTGGGGAAACGGGCCCAGTCGGTTTTACGCATCAATTGGCGCCGTCTGTGGGAAAGAAGTGCTTTGAGACGTGAGTTTCAACTTCTTTTCTTTTCTGATTATCCGAAAGAAGGACATCATGAGTGGTGAATGTACGCCCATGAGACCGATTGCACTAGTACCGGCTTGAGGAAGGACAACCCCCGCAAACCCAATACGAGGGTGAGGCTACGTCCAACCCCGTGCCACCTATTGCTGTGCCCAACACTCAAGGACCACCACTTGTTACGGTGGTACGAGATGAAAGCTCGACTCCTGGCCAACGCCATCCAAGAATAGGAGCTGCTGCTAGAGAGGGAGGGGTTAACCCACCGCCTCTTCCTCTGCGATTCCCGAAGGAATCCCTATAGCGAGGATCCCCGAGCCGCCAATGCTCCAAACCCGGGGGATACCTCGAGAATGCCGTAACTAGCTGCCCCCATCGCCCTCACTCGGGAGCAAATGGACGATATGATAGCGCGAGCTGTAGCAAGAGCAAACACGGAGGAGGACCCCCACTTGCAGGAAGGACTGGAGAACCGGGACCGGGAAACCTGCCTTCTCGATCCCAACTTGGGAGGAGTAGGCGGGCGAGCATCAAGAAGAACTAAGAAGAGAAGTGGAGTCTAGAAACCAGGAGGAGGTCCCTGGGGGCATGAGTCCAAGAAAGAAGGTCGCCAGTTCCTAGACCTAGGGAGGCTGGTCCAGATGAAGCCGCACTGGAGGAAAATAACCCCCGCAGGTGAGAGAGTAAGATTGAGGATGAGGAAGAGGGTACAGGAGATACCCGGTCGAAGCCATGAAAGACCAGATCAGTCTCTCGAGGAAACAAATGGACAACATGAAGCATCGATGGAAAATCGGGTCGGTATGCCTCGACCGCTACGGGTTGCCAATTTACCGAGAATATCTTACAAGTTGAGTTGCCTAACAATTTTAAACCTCTTAATTATGAATATGATGGTACGACCGACCCCTATGACCATTTGGTGAGATTTGAAAATTCAGCCCTCCTCCATCGATATGGAGAGGGTGTTTCTTACTACTCTATCCAAGGCACCCAACGGTGGTTTAGCCATTGGAGCCCAATTCCATCAACTCCTTCGAGCGGTTTGGAGAACTATTCTTGCATCGGTTGCTAGTGCAAGGAGGCAACCTAGAGCTACGCTAACGTTGTTCAACATGAAGCAAGGTGAAAATGAAAGCCTACGGGCCTTCATGAAGAGATTCAATCGGGCAAAGACTGGAAGTCCCAACCGCCACCCCAGAGGTAAAAATTAATGCTTTTACTAGCAATCTCCGAGATGGAGACCTATTTTCCTCCACGGCCAAGAAGCCGATCTAGACGTTCGATGAACTACTAAGGAGAGCACGAAGTACGTCACACCGAGGAAGTGAGAGAAGGCGAAGAGAGCCGAGGTCAAACCTAGTGGACCTAAGAAGAAGAAAGAATCATCAAAGAAAAGCTCAACAATGGAGCCGGAGAAAGCCGCCAAAGCTAGACCTCGCTCCAAGTTTGACAAGTACACCCCCTGAAACTTGAGCCGCGTAACTACCGGAGGTAGCATCGACCACCCCGAAATGAAGTTTCCATGGACCCGGTCCAGAGGGCCTCAAAAACCTAAATCAAATAAGTTTTGTCGTTTCCATAATGAATATGCGCATGACTGATTGGAGTGTATAGGGTAAGAGTTATTAAGACCAATCAACAAAAATATCGAACCCAAGGGAAAAAGTATGCACATGAGGTCCTAGAAATACAAGTTATTAGTGACTAGAGTTGCAACAATGGTTTGGAACAAAAAAGCGACAAAACACAAGCAAAAATACAAAACAACAAGGAGCAAGCAAATGATCGAACACTTAGAATGCGAGAACAAAAACAACAATAAATGGTGGGATAGGGGTGCTAGGATTAACATCCATCAATGAATCATCAATCAACAAGCTACAATTGAATCAAATTGCAAATCAACTAAGATAGAAAGCATAAACCATCATGAAATTAATCACTCCATTAAAATCACATTGCCTAATGTGAGTATCCTTAGTCTTTCCCATCTCTCAATGTAGAAATCCCCAATTCATACAATCATGCAAAATTGAAACTCGATCAACACCTAATCACGTTAGCTCAACTCGCCTATTGCTAGGGTGATCAACCATTAATCAAAAGAAACAATTTTACACAAAGCACAATTAAGAATCACAATTAGGTAGAAAACTAATGTGAGTATCCTTAGTGCAACTAATCTCTCGATTCAAGCACCCAATCCACGCATTCATACACAATTATCACCCGATTAATACCGAATCACGTTAGCGCAACTCTCGCCTATAGCTAGGGTGATCAAACACTAATCTAAAGAGATAATTATGCATGAAGCACAAATGAAAATCACAATTAGTAAGCAATCTACTCAATTAATCTCCAATCATCAACAATTATAGCATCATCAATCAAATCATCATCAATTTCAATTAACCCAAGCACAAGAGAGATTTAGCCCATGGTGAAATCCATGGGAAGAAGATAGAATTGATCAAACACAAAGCAAATCACAACAAATAAGAAATTAAAGAGACAAAAGAGGAAAAACATCACCAAATGATCTTCAATCAACAAAATAGAAATGCTTGAGTCTTCAACACCAATCTCCAAATGAATTACAAGCTTGAATTGAAAGAATCACAAGGATCAAATGCTAATCTATGACTAATCTACCAACAATCAAAGGAAATCTACATCTAAATCTAACTTCTACTCTAACCTCAAGGGAAATTGGCTTGGGGCCCGAGAATTCGCCCCAAAACCGCTACTAATCGCTACTATCTAGTATGTCTCTGGATTGCTCTGCTTCAAGTTCTTAAATACCGAATTTATGAAAAACTTCCCCTCGAGTCGAGGGTCGTGCCTCGACTCGAGGTCCCCGCATTTCTTCACTCCTCGACTCGAGGGTCATGTCTCGAGTCGAGGCTTCGCCTTTGTCTCATCCCTCGACTCGAGGGTCATGTCTCGAGTCGAGGCTCCTGCTTTCCTTCAATTTTGGTCCTTTCTGCATATCCCTCGACTCGAGGCTCTTGTCCCTCGACTGCAGCTCGAGTCCAGGCATTTTTCTCGCACGGGGCTTCGGCCCCGACCCTGTTTTCATCCCGGATGTCCGTCTCTTCATTCTAAGCCTAATGGTACTCTTGGTTTGGCAAAAATCCACCAAATTACCTGCAAAATGGACGGAAAACATCAAAATCTCACAAATAATACTTTTTAGGCAAAAGAGTGATACTTTTCACATTTAGGCACAAAAACTAACACTTTAGCTCACTTTTTGCACTAAAAATAGCCCTAAAAACATGTATCAATTCACTCCAATCATACCCCAAACTTGAATTGTTGCTCGTCCTCGAGCAACGTAGAACTAAGAACAAAGGAGTGAATTGATTGCAATTATGTCACATGGCACCTATAGGCGAAAAATAAGACAATCGAACTCATCAATGATCACTTGTATCAATGCAACTATCCACTAGCAATCAAGACAAATCATGCTCAAACAAATGCTCAATCAAATATTCAACACATTGCTCCTTCCATGGAGTGTTTCACTCTTCACTCAAGTGTATCAAGGTTTAAAGCACTCAATCATCAATTCACAAATAAGTACACCATATGCTTGCCACAAGAATTAATCTCAATCAAAATCATTTGTGATCAATCAAGAATCAAAGAGGTCTTTCATTAAGGTTGTAATGTAAGCTCTTTGGAATAGGTGAGATAATTTGGGTAAGAGTGACTAAGTAGTAGAGACTTGAATGTAAGCTAATCATTTCAATACACATCTCTTCACTTCTCATCAAGCACACTCTTCCTTTTGAACTTCAATGATCATTCCACCATTCACTTGAACTTTCTCTTTTTAAAGCTCACAAATTGAATTATTTTATTTTTTTTTCATTTCACTTTTCTTCACAATTCAATTTTTCTTCACAACCTTTCTTTCTTCTTTCAAGCTTTCATCACTTAGCTCTTCTTTCTCCCACACTTAACAATGTAAATCACCATCTATAACCAACAATCAAGCTCTACTAAGCATAGGACAAGAAGGCTCATAAAAATAGGCTAATGGCTTCAATTTCACTTGGCTTGCCAAAGAATAAGAATAATAGGCTCAAAATGGCTCACTAAGGAAATCAAATGTATTTGGTGGGGAAAATATTTTGGCAAAGTGACTTAACATATCAAACATGGCCTCTTATCATTTTCAAGACATCATACAAAGATCAATATCAACAAGTCTAGTGGCAAGTTCTAGCATACAAATCTATGAATGATGCACTCCCAAAGGAATCAAATCAACCGTATAAGATGTACGATTATTAAGGCACAAAAGCTCACGGGCTTAAATTGAGCAATGAATCAAGCATCTTCAATCACATTCATCTTCACATAATTAATCAAGCAAGCTAGCTTCAAGACACAAATCAACTAGTGATCAAATCAAAATCCAATTAATCTTGCAAATCAAACACAAGTGCACATGTACATAATCTCAAGCACACTCACTACCACATGAATGATACTAAAAAATATGACACTAAATCCACAATAAAGCTCAAAATCAATCAATCCAAGAAGATATGCAAGAAATACAAGTCACAATTATAGCCTCATCATCAATAAGCAATAAGCTCAATAAACCCCATAATCATAGAATAACACAAAAGATAGGCAAATTAAGAAAAACACCTCCCCCAAACTTAGACAAGTCTAAGTTTGAAAGGAAATGTTGTACCAATAAGCCTTTAAACTCCATCTTCCTTCAAACATGTAGGGCTCATCATGCTTTATGCGCTTTCCTTCTTGATCTTGCATTTCCTTGCAACTCCAATGGCTTTCCAATTCATCTAGAAAGTGTACCTACAAATGGGCATAAGAATCATCAAAACATTACCACTAAGAGATGCAAGAACCAAATAACGACCAACACCCCCAAACTTGAATGATAGCATGAGTTCAAAGTTTGGCTCAAAATATAGGCAACTCATAATGATATTAACAATTAAGCACAACAATATATGAATCTCAAAGCATAGAGCATCATGTACCAAGAATAAGCAATTAAGTAGCAAGCCAAATCTCCTAAAAAACAAAAACACTAATCTACCAAAAACACAAGAAAGAAAATAAAAAGGATGGGTTGCCTCCCATCGAGCGCTATTTTTAGTGTCCTTTGCCGGACTTATTCTTCACATCCAACATCCTTCATCGGAATGGCCAAGGATAGCGATCCTCCTTGCCATTGTATCTCAACCTTTGAGCTTCGAAATTTTGGAGTTTCATATGTAGGATAGACCCATCATCCAAATCCTTGCACTTTGATGATGGTTGTCCTCCTTGCTTTCTCACCAACATCCTTCTCCCTTTCTTTTCTCCAAGGATGCCCAAGCACTTCTTTAATTCTTTCCTATAATCAAAGTTCTCAAGAGGTAAAATCAAATCATTAGAAGCATCAATTTCAATTAAATCACAAATTGAAGAGTTAGAAGGTATAGAAATGCTCATTTCAATCTTCAAAGCTTCATTTGATGCTCTTAGATTTTCTTCCTCATTATAGCTCATGTCCATCAATGGACACTCCTCTTCCTCACTTTTGACAAGAGATTTCTTCCTTTCATCCTCATTGCTTGGACCCTCTACTACATTTCTTCTTTCATTTTCTTCCTCCCCTTCTTCTTCTTGACTTTCCATGATATTCAAGTTCTTTACTTGGCGTAGGAAATCTTTGAGTTGACACTTAATAAACGTTAAATGCACTCGGTGATCTCCATGTTCCCCTCTATCCATGAATTTACCTTTTCTTTGGTCTCATACATTTCTTCATACAAGGGAAGCATTTGATCACATCTAGTATCATCTTCCTCAAATTTTTCCAACACAAATCCAAGCATCTCTTGCAATATAGCTCTCATATCATAGAGTCCCCATTCTTCAATTTTAGGAGAAGCTTGTGGCATTGGATAGTCATTCTCATAGCTCCTCCTATCATCATAATAATCTTCCTCTTCCGATGCCCCTTGAAATTCGAATCCCCAATCTTGATTGCATGCTTGATCATAAGGCTCGTAATATGGGAACATCTCTTGAGGTGGGGGAGAAATTTCTTCACTTATCCAATCTTCATAATTGGATGGAACTTGTTGCCATTGAGAATTATCTTCATAGTTCCTCCAATCATTGTAGCTCAATTCTTCAAAATGTGGAGAATACACCCTACTATCTTGATAATATTCTTGATTCCACAAGTATGAGTTGTATCCTTCCATCTAGACAAGATTTCAAAGTATCAAATTCAAACAAAAATAACAAAACAAACACGAACACAAAGGCAACAAATAGTCACTTCAAACAATTCCTAAATCTCACTTAAGGCGCAAAAACTAATTCCCGGCAACGGCGCCATTTGATTGGAGTGTATAGGGTAAGAGTTATTAAGACCAATCAACAAAAATATCGAACCCAAGGGAAAAAGTATGCACATGAGGTCCTAGAAATACAAGTTATTAGTGACTAGAGTTGCAACAATGGTTTGGAACAAAAACGACAAAACACAAGCAAAAATACAAAACAACAAGGAGCAAGCAAATGATCGAACACTTAGAATGCGAGAACAAAAACAACAATAAATGGTGGGATAGGGGTGCTAGGATTAACATCCATCAATGAATCATCAATCAACAAGCTACAATTGAATCAAATTGCAAATCAACTAAGATAGAAAGCATAAACCATCATGAAATTAATCACTCCATTAAAATCACATTGCCTAATGTGAGTATCCTTAGTCTTTCCCATCTCTCAATGTAGAAATCCCCAATTCATACAATCATGCAAAATTGAAACTCGATCAACACCTAATCACGTTAGCTCAACTCTCGCCTATTGCTAGGGTGATCAACCATTAATCAAAAGAAACAATTTTACACAAAGCACAATTAAGAATCACAATTAGGTAGAAAACTAATGTGAGTATCCTTAGTGCAACTAATCTCTCGATTCAAGCACCCAATCCACGCATTCATACACAATTATCACCCGATTAATACCGAATCACGTTAGCGCAACTCTCGTCTATAGCTAGGGTGATCAAACACTAATCTAAAGAGATAATTATGCATGAAGCACAAATGAAAATCACAATTAGTAAGCAATCTACTCAATTAATCTCCAATCATCAACAATTATAGCATCATCAATCAAATCATCATCAATTTCAATTAACCCAAGCACAAGAGAGATTTAGCCCATGGTGAAATCCATGGGAAGAAGATAGAATTGATCAAACACAAAGCAAATCACAACAAATAAGAAATTAAAGAGACAAAAGAGGAAAAACATCACCAAATGATCTTCAATCAACAAAAATAGAAATGCTTGAGTCTTCAACACCAATCTCCAAATGAATTACAAGCTTGAATTGAAAGAATCACAAGGATCAAATGCTAATCTATGACTAATCTACCAACAATCAAAGGAAATCTACATCTAAATCTAACTTCTACTCTAACCTCAAGGGAAATTGGCTTGGGGCCCGAGAATTCGCCCTATGTCTCTGGATTGCTCTGCTTCAAGTTCTTAAATACCGAATTTATGAAAAACTTCCCCTCGAGTCGAGGTCGTGCCTCGACTCGAGGTCCCCTGCATTTCTTCACTCCCTCGACTCGAGGGTCATGTCTCGAGTCGAGGCTTCGCCTTTGTCTCATCCCTCGACTCGAGGGTCATGTCTCGAGTCGAGGCTCCTGCTTTTCCTTCAATTTTGGTCCTTTCTGCATATCCCTCGACTCGAGGCTCTTGTCCCTCGACCGCAGCTCGAGTCCAGTGGCATTTTCTCGCACGGGGCTTCGGCCCCGACCCTGTTTTCATCCCGGATGTCCGTCTCTTCATTCTAAGCCTAATGGTACTCTTGGTTTGGCAAAAATCCACCAAATTACCTGCAAAATGGACGGAAAACATCAAAATCTCACAAATAATACTTTTTAGGCAAAAGAGTGATACTTTTCACATTTAGGCACAAAAACTAACACTTTAGCTCACTTTTTGCACTAAAAATAGCCCTAAAAACATGTATCAATTCACTCCAATCAATGACACTAATAATTGTTTCCATTTACGTGATGAGATTGAGAGGATGATCCAAGCGAGGACATCTTAAAGAGATTGTTTACAGAGATCGAGTCGGCTCCAGGGGCAAAAAGAAAAGAAGCTGATGACAAAGCCGAGGAAAAAGGAAGGATGATAGAAGGGAGGCAGGAGGAGTGACCCTCCCGTAAGAGAGGACTTATCCAGATAATAGTCGGAGGCCCGAGCGAGAGGGAGACTCCTTCCGCGCTAGAAAAGGCTGGAGAAAGGACCCTCGGGAGAGAGGTAGGAGAGATGTCAAGAGACGTGGGTCGAAGGAGGTCATCCATACACCTCGGATTCATTTTGGTCCAGAGGATGGAGGCTTGAGGAAAGAGGACCACAATGATGCACTAGTCATCACAACGGATGTGGCCGGATATCTTGTAGCAAGGATCTTCGTAGATACGGGAGCTCGGCAGACATCATGTTCTTGAAATGCTTCAAGAAGATGAATTTAAACATAGAGATGCAACCGGTGGATACGGCGTTGTGCGGATTCACGGGAGAGGCGGTCCACCCTCTCGGTCGAGGTAACCCTCCGGGTGGGGGGCTAGGCGAAGCTCCACGTAAGAGGGTAGTTATGGCAAATTTTTTTATTGTTGATGTACCCTCATCTTACAACATGATCTTTGGTAGGCCAGTATTGAATTTATTTTAGGTGGTCATATCAACTTACCACATGAAACTCAAGTTTCCGGTGAACAATGAGGTGGGTGAAGTAGTGGTGATCACCGCAATCCAAAATGCTATGTGGAGGCAAAGTAAAGATGGCCGACAAAGAGTGCACACCGCAGCTTGAAAAGAGGCAAGGAGGTGGACCGAGAATCTAAGAGATGCACAATTACGGAGGAAATTGATCCTCTAAAAATGAAAGCCGACGAAGAACTCGATGATGATCGAGTTGTATCCAGGCAAGAAGGGATACACAACAAGGATCGGAGCCACTGGAGCGCAGCTAGAGAGAGACTCGTAACATCTTTGTGAAGAAATGCAGATGTTTTTCTTTTTCTTCCTTTGACATGACAGGTATCCCGAGGAGGTGGCGATGCACCACCGAATGTGGACCCTAAAGCTAAACCGGTGAAGCGAGAAACTAAGGGTCTTTGGACCGAGAAAAAGATGCCATTACGAAGGTCAAGCAGAGAAACCGCTGGAGGCGTGACATGTCAAGCGAATACAGTTTCCCACCGGCTGTCCAATGCGGTATTGGTGGCAAAACCAGGGGAAATGGAGAATGTGCATAGATTTTGAGATCTCGAACAAGGCTTGCCCTAAGAATCATTATCCCTTGCCTAGGATCGACCGGATGGTCGATTCTACATCTGGATTTGAGCTGCTAAGTATGATGGACGCCTATCAAGGCTACCATCAAATACAAATTTTCCCTCCGTATATTCCAAAGGTAAGTTTCATTATTGCTAGTGGAACTTTTGCTATATTAGAATGCCCTTTGGATTGAAGAATGTAGGAGCAACCTATCGAGAGAATGGTTGACAAGATGTTCCGAGACCAGCTAGGGAGGAACATGGAAGTCTACATTGATGATATGATTGTGAAAAGCGTGAAAGATGGAGAGCACGTGGCGGATCCGGAGGAAGCTTTTCGGTGCTCGGGAGGAATGGCATGAAGTCAATCCCGGCTAAGTGTTCTTTTGGAGTGAGATCCGGAAATTCCTCGGATATATGGTGACCCAGTGGGAATCGAGGTTAACCTGCTACGGTGAAAGTTATACTCGATATGCAGCCTCCCACCAATATCAAGGTGCTACGTAGACCGAATGGAAGAATTACGGCGTTGAGCAAATTCATAGCCAGTCTGCAGAGAATAGCCACCCCTTCTTCAAAATTCCGAGGAAGGGATCCAAGTTCGAGTGGGATGAGCGATGCCATCAGCGTTCGAGGAGCTTAAAAGACCTGGCCCAGCTTACCTATGTTAACAAAGCCAATCCCGTGGAGACACTCTACCTTTACCTCTCCGTAGGTGGGGTCTCACTCGGCTCCGTGCTGGTGATGGAGGAGGGATCAACCCAAAAACCTGTTTACTACATCGGTAAGCTCATCCAAGGAGCTGAAGAGAAATACTCGGAGATAGAGAAGGCAGCCCCGACGATAATGGTCACGGCACGGAGGTTACGACCTTATTTCTTGTCACATAAGGTCATTGTTCGGACTAACTACCTTAAAGCAGGTGATAGGGAGAGCTGATCTTTCGGGGAGGATGGTCAAATGGGCCGTCGAATCGAGAATATGACGTGGATTTCGAGCCACGGAGGACCATTAAAGCACAAGCCCTCTCGACTTCATCCGGGGAGGGTACACGTCTGTTGGAAGAAGGAGAATGGAAGGTATATGTTGGACGGCTCTGTATCTATGCGGGGTTGTGGAGCGGGAATCGTAATTATTGATCCAGAGGGCCGGGAAATACAAGTTGCGGTGAGGTACGAGGCCCCGATTCGAGGAACGGAGATGGCCGCCGAGGCCGGGAGCAGGTCGGGTGGTCGTATTTTGAATTCTCAACTTGTAACCCAAAGAAAGTTACAGGGGGTACGAAGCCTAAGGACGAGAAAATGATAGCCTACCTTGGCGAGTAGCGGAGCTGCAGGAAGGTTCGCCTTTGAGGTTAAACAAATACCTCGAGAGGAAAACTCCAGAGCGGATAGCCTTTCGAAGCCGGTGAGTTCCGCAACACCGGCAGGAGGGGGAAGATCACCCCGGTGACCGCAGGCTGAAGCAACGGTTTCCTCAAGAGGGGTCATCGGAGTCAAGATGATTGGAGAACCAGCATATACCGAGTGTTGCGTAACCCGAGAGCTGTCCAGATAAGAGGAAAGCTCGAATCGAGAATCCGATACACGATGATCGGGGACAAGATGTACCGGCGGTCCTTCACGCAGCCTTACTTGAGGTGTTTATACCCTCAAGAAGGGAGGTACGTAATTAAAGATATATATGAAGGTTGTTGTGCCGACCATGCAGTGGCTCGGGCAATAGTCCGAAAGCCTTGAGAGCCGAATACTTCTCGGCCTACCATGACCCAGACGCCAAGGACTAGGTGAAGAAGTGTGAGAAATGCCAAAAACATGGCTGCCTCATCCACCTCCCTGCAGAGGAGATGGGGACCATGCACTCTCCGTGTCCCTTCGCGAAGTGGAGGATTGACCCGGTAGGCCCATTTTCGATTGCAGGTGGGCCTGCATGGAAGTTCCTATTGGTGGCAGTGGACTACTTTAGCAAGTGGGTCGAAGTTGTACCTCTAGAAGGATCGAAGATGGTAACATAATCAAATTTTTATGGAGATATATTTGCTTTGCAGTTTGGCATACCTAGAATCCTCGGTATCGGATAATGGGACCCACTTTATGAGAAACATTGTACGGAATGGTGCGACAACCTCAAGATTGTCCAGAGATTCACATCGGTGGCACACCCTCGTGCCAATGGCCAGTGGAGGTCACCAATAGAACTATTGTGAATGGAATATGTGCCCGGCTGGACAAAGCCGGAGGGAGGTGGATCGATGAGCTACGGTCGAGTCTTGTGGGCTTATCGGACCACCCCTGTGGAGCCAACAGAGGAGTCCTCCTTTCACCTAGTGTATGGGGCAGCTGCGGTCATACCTTGTAAGTGGGGATGGAGACACATCGTTTAGCCCACTTCCGGGGAGGGAAGAAATGAAGAGTCGATGAGGGAGAACCTAGACATGCTAGAGGAGGAGCGCGAAATCACCCACCGAAACCGAGAAGTACAAAAGTCGCATAAAGCCGCTTATGACCGAGAAAGTCATAAGTCGGAGATTTGAAGAAGGAGATCTTGTCTTGAGGCAAGATGAAGCGCTGAAAAATATTGGAAAGCTCGATCCCAAGTGGGAGGGGCCGTACAAGGTGATCAAAGTCCTCCGAGGAGGAGCATATGAACCGCAAGACATGGAAGGAAATCAACCGGCAAGACCTTGGAATGTTTGCCATTTGAAGAGGTTCTACACACAAGAGAGTAGCTATCTCACTGCAAGTAGGTGGTTCTTTTTATGCAAGAGTTGTTTAAATTCATGTTATTTGAATTCTGAATTTGATTTAATTTCGTTCCACCGATACTCTTTTTTCCCCTACTGCGGGTTTCCCAATGGGTTTTACCGCAGGGAGGTTTTTTAAAGAGGCCGGCCAAGTTAGTTCTTGACTTGTGTTGATCGATTATGGTCAATGGAACACACCCGTTTGCAATTAATGAAAGCGATTTTCATTATCCATGAGTTTATTAGTTCATTCTTTCGTTGATTACGATTGAAGCAATATGGTGGCATGCTATTCGATTCGATTGCATCACAACACACGATTAATTATATGAGAATTGATAACTTGCGAAAAATTTAAATGAATAAATAAAATGCACGAGAAGCATTCAATGAGAAATACGATGAGCATTCACAAAATGGATTCACATCAAACAAAAAGAAGCTAAGAGATAGCTTCGAAAACTAAAGTTAAACCTACGAGAGAAGGTTTAACCCACCTAAACTCGCAGAGGGTTACAAGAAAAGAAGCTAAGCGATAGCTTCGAAAACTAAAGTTAAACCCACGAGAGAGGGTTTAACCCACCTAAACCCAGAGAGGGGTTACAAGAAAAGAAGCTAAGAGATAGCTTCGAAAGCTAAAGTTAAACCCACAGAGAGGGTTTAACCCACCTAAACCCCGAGAGAGGGGTTACAAGAAAAGAAGCTAAGAGATAGCTTCGAAAGCTAAAGTTAAACCCACAGAGAGGGTTTAACCCACCTAAACCCAGAGAGGGGTTACAAGAAAAGAAGCTAAGAGATAGCTTCGAAAACTAAAGTTTAACTCACCTAAACCCAGAGGGGTTACAAGAAATGAAGCTAAGATATAGCTTCGAAAGCTAAAGTTAAACCCACAGAGAGGGTTTAACCCACCTAAACCCGAGAGAGAGGTTACAAGAAAAGAAGCTAAGAGATAGCTTCAAAACTAAAGTTAAACCCACAGAGAGGGTTTAACCCACCTAAACCTAGAGAGAGGTTACGAGAAAAGAAGCTAAGAGGTAGCTTCAAAACATCAAGCTAAACCTAAGGAAAGGTTTCAGAGATGGAGGCTAAGAAAGCTTCAAAAGTGCTAAGTTGAACCCATAAAAGATGTAATAACCCAAAACCAAAACCTAGAGTTTTATATTTGATTTTCTAAGTTTGATTTATTTTATTGATTGATTTAAATTCTATGTGGTTTTCTTAATTTTTCTCCAATCGATTTAACGGTTTTTCAACCCGAAAATCTATCGATACTTTTCGAACTCACATCCATAATCCGGATTTGTTTAATAATGAATAATGATCAATGAGTCCTTTAAAGGTGAGAAACACTCAAGAAAACCCTAATGAAAAATGTTTGTTTTCCAATCGCTGCGTTTTAATAAATTTTCGGAGCCGAAACTCGAACCGAAAATACCGAAAATTCAACGTCGAGATCACAATATCAGATTAAATAGTGGGCTGCCAATTGACAGCCCAATTGCCCAAAAATAACCGACCATGTGGGAAGTTAGAAGGGAATAGTGCCAATGGTACCTTTCTTTACATAACCACACTCTAAAGACCTACCTAGTGTGCTACCTCTCCCTATTTCCCTCCCCAAAACCCCCAAAACAACCGGCCATGTGAAGGCATGTGAGAGTAGTACCTATTAACCCAAAAATCTTGCCAAAATCTTAGGTTTAGCTCCTAAACTAGCCTTATAGCCTCATGTCTATTAATCACCTAGTTTGCTCCCTTTCCGCACCTCACTTGACCGGCCCCCTCCCTCTCTTTTCCCCTATAAATACCCCTCTTTCCCTTCTTCATTTCCTACACCAACAAAGAAGGAAAGAACAAGTAGCAAGCAAGAAGTCCTTAGGAGGAAACTACAAAGGTTAGCCTCTAAGCTTATGTTTTGTTTTAAGAGCTTTAAACAATTAGTAGAAGCATGATAGGAACTCCTAAGAACTCCTTTTTACATAATATGATCTTATATGGAGTGCTTGAGTTGGAATTTTGGTGTTTGGAGTCAAAATGGTGAAGTTATACTTGAAACATGAAACTGCCGAAATCAAGCCCCAACCACTGACCCGTTTTGGTAAAATACAATCGGACCCTTTCCACCCGTTTAAAAATCATGGAAAAATTCCTAGATGTATTATTTGAAGTCTAGAACAACATGTTTAAATTTCATAATTTTCTGGTCAATGTGTAAGGAGAATAAAATCGTGGAAATATGTGTGACGTAAATGTGCATAATCTGGGAGCAGTGACTCATTTCTGTTATTTCTCCCCTTTCTGATAGTTATAAAATTCTAGGAAAAATCTGGGATGTTACCTTTGATGTGTTGTAAATCATAATCAAAAATCATGACTTTTCGTTTAGTACTTTATGAGATAAAATTCATTTTCTGAGTACCTGGTCGATGTTCGACGCATAGGGCTATTCTGTGTTGCACGAATTTGTTTTCCAGTTTTTCTTAAGTAATAAATTATTGAAAAATTCATGGATGTCCTAAAACCTGTTTATAACAATATTCTAAAATTTGGTGATTTTTAAACGCGTATCCAATAAGTTATGAATTTTCTCGTAAGACATGTCCAGTAACCAAGCCAAACGATGGATTGAATGTTCACAAATTTTCTGGGCAGAATCCGTCGTCAAATGGCTTGGGTCCCTGAATGAAAGTTGTTCATATTTGAGTAATGCACCACATGTTTAATTTCATAATTTCCGGATATTTCTACAAAGAGTTATGGATTTTATAAGTTTAAAGTCACTGTTTTGCCGAGACAGAAATTTAGAGTCCTTATTTTAAAATCTGCTATAGTTCCGTAACTCGAAAGAACTCGAACCCTTAATAAACTTTTTCTACACTGAAAGATGTACAACATACTTAAATTTCATAATTTTCCAACGAGTCTAAGTATCTTATTCTATTTATGCATGTTTACGTGTCACTTTCTTTGGTAGAGTATTAGGAGCAATAGTCTACTTAACTTTTAGAAAACTAAGCATGCCTTATGTGATGTACGATTTATGTGATACTCCATGAATGTGGTATTTGGTTTCTTATAATAGAATAAAACCAACTAACCCAAATCCCGAACCTTGAACCGACAAAGACACTAGAAATACCGTTAAACCAAAAGGTTTGAATCCATAAGATCGGTTAACGAAACAAGTACCTCTAAATACCAAAGTCTAGACTTAGAGAGACACAATAAGATCGAGAACCTAAATTTCTAATGGACAAAAAGGTTTGTCGAACTAAACATACGGATTGTGCTAGGTAGAGTACGGTCGGAACCTGAGACCGGAGGTTTGTACGAGAGGCCTAAGCGATCAAGAAGTTAAACTTTCTCTTAAAAGTTCTCCAGGTGGGTGACACTATCTGTATAGCTAGTTAATGTTATATGGATCGTTGTCGCTTTTCCGAATCAAACATAAACAGATTCCTCGAAAGATGCAAATACCAAAAGCGTGTGAATGTATAACTTAAATGTGTGATCGTCAAATGATGAGCTATATTTTACTTTTATTTATTATTTTATGAAAGGAGGGCAAGCCCTATATGATGTGCTGAATGTTTACGGGGTCCGGATGTGATAGGAAACTATCATGTGCCCTCCCATTGATGAAAGTTTACGGGTCCGGATGTGATAGGAAACTATCATGTGCCCTCCCATTGATGAAAGTTTACGGGTCCGGATGTGATAGGAAACTATCATGTGCCCTCCCATTGATGAAAGTTTACGGGTCCGGATGTGATAGGAAACTATCATGTGCCCTCCCATTGATGAAAGTTTACGGGGTCCGGATGTGATAGGAAACTATCATGTGCCCTCCCATTGATGAAAGTTTACGGGGTCCGGATGTGATAGGAAACTATCATGTGCCCTCCCATATGATTACGGGTCTCGGACGTGTAAGCGTGCCATCCCGCAATATGCAATACAACATAAATGACTTTATGTAACACCATGTTGTAACACTTATTAGGTAACACTTATTAGGTAACACTTATTAGGTAACACTTTTACATAAGTAACACTTTATGCACAATAGGTAACAATTTTGGGGTGTTACATAATCTAAGTTATGTTGTAGTGATGATTACGGGTCTCGGACGTGTAAACGTGCCATTCCACAATGTGATTACGGAGATCGGATGTGATAGAAAACTATCATGTGCCATCTCATACGTGCTATATTTATGTACTAAGCTGTTTTAAAGAAAGATGAATTTCTTAATCGAACGGAAGTTAAAGGATGAAAATTTTATAACGGAAGATTACCTAATACAAATGAACACAACGCCATAACAAGGAAGTAAATAACGAAAGATGAGAATAAAGGATAAAACATTCAACTATTTTGGGATTTCCTGTCAATCTGTATAACAACAGACAGTCATCCACCGAGATTTTATCTCACACCCTATAACTAATATTTTTCAGTCACGAGATTGAGGCCCGGGAGCTGCAATAGACGACCCGCTTCCACTCTCCTTTTATCTAAATGGGTCGCTTTATATCTTTATGAAAATTTGTATTTTGTTAAAGACTCGTCACTACGATTTTCCCGAGAGTTGAACCTTAGACTCACCGGTGACTTTTGTCAAACGATTAATCTCTTCATTTAGTTATGAATATGGTTCAAACGTCTTAAATAAGTGTTTGTGAAATCTTCCGCTGCAACTCAAATGAATAGCTTTGCCTTCTAAAAAGAATTTTTGGCTCGATTTTATGGTTCACTAAGTGATGACTCGGGTTTAGGACGTCGAGGACCTCAAAGGTCGACTTTCAATTCCGGGCGTTACATGTGGTATCGAGCTTATGTTCAAAACTTCGGACCAAATGATTTATTTTTCCTTTCATTTTAAAATTTCACTTAGAAAACAAACAAATTTTATGAAAGCCCTGACTAAATGTTACTTGTGGGAGGTTGTCTATTGCAAGCAAACCGAAACAAGCCTCAAGGTGCGTAATGTCTTATTCGTTGAATAACAAAACCGTTACAAGTTAGAACCGAAAACAAACAAGAAAGAAAACATGAGAATAAACAACAAAGAAAATATATTTCCAAGAAAATGAATTATGCATGCCTTAATAGATTTTGTGCGCATGTGTGTGAAATCTACTTGACTACTTGTGTATTTACTTACATGTTTGATTTTGTGCGAGCACTTTCGTTTTTGCCCTTTATACACTACTACTATTTTCTTCTTCCTATTTTTGGCCTTAGACCTCCGTAACCCCTTTCGCTTAGCAAGCCAAATCTTTTTATAGCAGCCTCGTATCACTCGTGTAGTTGACTTTGCCATATATATGTAATGTCTATTTTAGTTAAATTATTTTGTTTTAAAGCCTCGCATCTTTAAATTTTCGTTGGAGCCTCTTTGACTCTCCATTCAAACTTTGAGAACTCGTCTTTCTCATGTCAATTATATATGTATGTTATTCTCACGTAGTTTTGTGAGATATTCTATTCTATCCGTTATATTTTTATCTTAATATTTACAATATGTGTTATTACCTCTCTAACATGCATCGTCGAGCTCAACAACCGTCTTCTGTCCCGGACAAGTATGTTCCGGTTTACCGCGTGCTCCCATGCATGATTGACTTAATACCGTGTTGTTAAATATTGGATTCTCTTGTTTTGAATTTAATCATACGTATATAATGTAAAATATTTTATTTCCTTTAGACCGCCCTAGGATGCCGCCTAGAAGGAAAACCCGTGCTAATCAAGAACCGTCTCGAGGGTTCTCAGAGGGCGCCAAGCTCCACCTGCTGCATCAGAGCCGAGATGACACGAGAATTCTTCAATTCCCTACAAACTTTCATGCAGCAACAAACACCACCGCCGCCGCCTACCCATGCACCACCCCAGACCCCCATGCCAACTCGATTGTCGAACAGTTCCGCCGACCGCAACCACCGGACTTAAGGGTAATGAAGGACCAATGGGAACAGAGGAGTGGATCTCTCGAGATGGAGCGAATTTTCCGCCATATGACTATGACTAAAGCACAAAAAGTTTCGTGTGCCCGGTTTCAATTAGGCCGAGGATGCCGCTCGGTGGTGGGAAGCTCATGAGCGTATTATGACTACCGGTGAAAGAGAAGCTTTTACTTGGGGAGATTTCAAACAAGCTGTTATGGGGAGATATTTTCCCTGTGCTCTCCGAGATCGAAGGAGGTAGAGTTTGTAAATCTTAAACAAGGAACCCTTTCGGTGATCGAGTATGAAAAACAATTTAATAAATTATCCCGTTATGCTCCACACCTAGTGGAAATGGACGAAAGGAAAGCAAGGAGATTTGAGAGAGGCCTAAGACCGTAGATTGGAGGTGTCGTAGCTGGATTAAAGCTCTCAAGCTATGGTGAAGTCTTCGACCGTGCACTCATTGTGTCCATCGGTCTAGGACTGGAGTTTAGGCAAACCCCACCTGTTTTGTCTGCGAACAAAAATTGGTTTCCAAATTTTAAGAACTCGAGCCGACCACAAAAAGAAAACAACCTAGTTACTCAACATGGACCAAGACCCCCACTACCCTGCCCTAGTTGTGAAAAATCACATGTAGGACCATGCCTTAAAGGGACCAACACATGTTACAGATGCCGCCAACCGGGACACAGTAGTCTCCGAGTGCCCTCAACTAACCAAAGGACCACCCCCAAAGAGATGGGATCGGGGTCGTCAGCCATTTGTGACCAACTATCATCTACTGTGGCCTCCAAGTGGTGACTACCACTTACCTCGGGCCGCCAAGAGGAGGCATCCCCTGCTCAAGGACAAAGGAGACGTCTTGAGATAAATGCCATAACGGTAGAAAATGACATGGAGGATCGACTCCCAACGAATAAGCGACAAGTACGTTGCTAGCACTTGGTTTACGTGCTCATATATTACTTAATGTTGGAGCCTCGCACTCATATCTAAGGATTAAGGAAAACCTCGATTGAAAAGTTTTAACGAAACGCGTTGGACGTAAATGTTCCATTTGGGGAATGCAATGAACATCCAGGGTTTAGTAGAGAAAGTACTTAAGCAACCTAAGACACGGTCAGTTCTTTTGAAGTTTAGAGATAAATTTAAGGGTTGATTTACGAGGAAATGTGTGCAACAATCTTAGAAGGGAAGGTTCACGTCTCGAGGAGTTAAGAATTTGCCAATAGTACTAGTACAGTGAAGCAAACACGGAAAGGATGGAGCTCCTAAGAGAGAGAGAGAGAGAGAGAGAGAGAGAGAGAGAGAGAGAGAGGATGAGTACTTAGCTAAGAACCCGCGACGTCTTCAAAATAGGTAAGTAAATTTCGGGGACGAAATTTCTCTTAAGGGGTGTAGGATGTAATAACCCAAAACCAAAACCTAGAGTTTTATATTTGATTTTCTAAGTTTGATTTATTTTATTGATTGATTTAAATTCTATGTGGTTTTCTTAATTTTTCTCCAATCGACGAACGGTTTTTCAACCCGAAAATCTATCGATACTTTTCGAACTCACATCCATAATCCGGATTTGTTTAATAATGAATAATGATCAATGAGTCCTTTAAAGGTGAGAAACACTCAAGAAAACCATAATGAAAAATGTTTGTTTTCCAATCGCGCTTTAATAAATTTTCGAGCGAAACTCGAACCGAAAAATACCGAAAATTCAACGCCGAGATCACAATCTGTATTAAATAGTGGGCTGCCAATTGACAGCCCAATTGCCCAAAAATAACCGACCATGTGGGAAGTTAGAAGGAATAGTGCCAATGGTACCTTTCTTTACCCATAACCACACTCTAAAGACCTACCTAGTGTGCTACCTCTCCCTATTTCCCTCCCCAAAACCCCCAAAACAACCGGCCATGTGAAGGCATGTGAGAGTAGTACCTATTAACCCAAAAATCTTGCCAAAATCTTAGGTTTAGCTCCTAAACTAGCCTTATAGCCTCATGTCTATTAATCACCTAGTTTGCTCCCTTTCCCCACCTCACTTGACCGGCCCCCTCCCCTCTCTTTTCCCCTATAAATACCCCTCTTTCCCTTCTTCATTTCCTACACCAACAAAGAAGGAAAGAACAAGTAGCAAGCAAGAAGTCCTTAGGAGGAAACTACAAAGGTTAGCCTCTAAGCTTATGTTTTGTTTTAAGAGCTTTAAACAATTAGTAGAAGCATGATAGGAACTCCTAAGAACTCCTTTTTACATAATATGATCTTATATGGAGTGCTTGAGTTGGAATTTTGGTGTTTGGAGTCAAAATGGTGAAGTTATACTTGAAATATGAAACTGCGAAATCAAGCCCCAACCACTGACCCGTTTTTGTAAAATACAATCGGACCCTTTCCACCCGTTTAAAAATCATGGAAATATTCCTAGATGTATTATTTGAAGTCTAGAACAACATGTTTAAATTTCATAATTTTCTGGTCAATGTGTAAGGAGAATAAAATCGTGGAAATATGTGTGACGTAAATGTGCATAATCTGGGAGCAGTGACTCATTTCTGTTATTTCCCCCTTTCTGATAGTTATAAAATTCTAGGAAAAATTTGGGATGTTACCCTTGATGTGTTGTAAATCATAATAAAAATCTTGACTTTTCGTTTAGTACTTTATGAGATAAAATTCGTTTTCTGAGTACCTGGTCGATGTTCGACGCATAGGGCTATTCTGTGTTGCACGAATTTATTTTCCAATTTTTCTTAAGTAATAAATTATGGAAAAATTCATGGATGTCCTACAACCTGTTTATAACAATATTCTAAAATTTGGTGATTTTTAAACGAGTATCCAATAAGTTATGAATTTTCTCGTAAGACATGTCCAGTAACCAAGCCAAACGATGGATTGAATGTTCACAAATTTTCTGGGCAGAATCCGTACGTCAAATGGCTTGGGTCCCTGAATGAAAGTTGTTCATATTTGAGTAATTCACCACATGTTTTAATTTCATAATTTCCGGATATTTCTACAAAGAGTTATGGATTTTATAAGTTTAAAGTCACTGTTTTGCCGAGACAGAAATTTAGAGTCCTTATTTTAAAATCTGCTATAGTTCCGTAACTCGAATGAACTCGAACCCTTAATAAACTTTGTTCTACACTGAATTATGTACAACATACTTAAATTTCATAATTTTCCAACGAGTCTAAGTATCTTATTCTATTTATGCATGTTTACGTGTCACTTTCTTTGGTAGAGTATTAGGAGCAATAGTCTACTTAACTTTTAGAAAACTAAGCATGCCTTATGTGATGTACGATTTATGTGATACTCCATGAATGTGGTATTTGGTTTCTTATAATAGAATAAAACCAACTAACCCAAATCCCGAACCTTGAACCGACAAGACACTAGAAATACCGTTAAACCAAAAGGTTTGAATCCATAAGATCGGTTAACGAAACAAGTACCTCTAAATACCAAAGTCTAGACTTAGAGAGACACAATAAGATCGAGAACCTAAATTTCTAATGGACAAAAGGTTTGTCGAACTAAACATACGGATTGTGCTAGGTAGAGTACGGTCGGAACCGAGACCAGGAGGTTTGTACGAGAGGCCTAAGCGATCAAGAAGTTAAACTTTCTCTTAAAAGTTCTCCAGTGGGTGACACTATCTGTATAGCTAGTTAATGTTATATGGATCTGTTGTCGCTTTTCCCGAATCAAACATAAACAGATTCCTCGAAAGATGCAAATACCAAAAGCGTGTGAATGTATAACTTAAATGTGTGATCGTCAAATGATGAGCTATATTTTACTTTTATTTATTATTTTATGAAAGGAGGGCAAGCCCTATATGATGTGCGAATGTTTACGGGGTCCGGATGTGATAGGAAACTATCATGTGCCCTCCCATTGATGAAAGTTTACGGGTCCGGATGTGATAGGAAACTATCATGTGCCCTCCCATTGATGAAAGTTTACGGGTCCGGATGTGATAGGAAACTATCATGTGCCCTCCCATTGATGAAAGTTTACGGGGTCCGGATGTGATAGGAAACTATCATGTGCCCTCCCATTGATGAAAGTTTACGGGTCCGGATGTGATAGGAAACTATCATGTGCCCTCCCATATGATTACGGGTCTCGGACGTGTAAGCGTGCCATCCCGCAATATGCAATACAACATAAATGACTTTATGTAACACCATGTTGTAACACTTATTAGGTAACACTTATTAGGTAACACTTATTAGGTAACACTTTTACATAAGTAACACTTTATGCACAATAGGTAACAATTTTGGGGTGTTACATAATCTAAGTTATGTTGTAGTGATGATTACGGGTCTCGGACGTGTAAACGTGCCATTCCACAATGTGATTACGGAGATCGGATGTGATAGGAAACTATCATGTGCCATCTCATACGTCTATATTTATGTACTAATCGTTTTAAAGAAAGATGAATTTCTTAATCGAACGGAAGTTAAAGGATGAAAATTTTATAACGGAAGATTACCTAATACAAATGAACACAACGCCATAACAAGGAAGTAAATAACGAAAGATGAGAATAAAGGATAAAACATTCAACTATTTTGGGATTTCTGTCAATCAGTATAACAACAGATGTGTCATCCATCGAGATTTTATCTCACACCCTATAACTAATATTTTTCAGGTCACGAGATTGAGGCCCGGGAGCTGCAATAGACGACCCGCTTCCACTCTCCTTTTATCTAAATGGGTCGCTTTATATCTTTATGAAAATTTGTATTTTGTTAAAGACTCGTCACTACGATTTTCCCGAGAGTTGAACCTTAGACTCACCGGGTGACTTTTGTCAAACGATTAATCTCTTCATTTAGTTATGAATATGGTTCAAACGCGTCTTAAATAAGTGTTTGTGAAATCTTCCGCTGCAACTCAAATGAATAGCTTTGCCTTCTAAAAAGAATTTTTTTGGCTCGATTTTATGGTTCACTAAGTGATGACTCGGGTTTAGGACGTTAGGACCTCAAAGGTCGACTTTACGAATTCCGGGCGTTACAAAAGAGGGGTGAACTTATCTAACTTAAGAAAAGGTCTTGCCTAGAGAGATTAAGGGAGACCTGGGAGGAAGTGCGACATTAGTGAAAACCCAGAAAAGAGGGTTATACAGCCTAAAAATCGAAGTCGTTTAAAGGGTTTGAGCATACTCAAGCCCTAGAATACGAGAATTTGAGACATGGCTCAAGAAGAGCCTAAGTCGATCCTGCGAAAGAGGGGCCTAAATCAGGTTTTACCCGAAGAAGGCCTCCCAAGAAGAAACTAAGTTAAAACCTGTAATAGGGCATTAACTAGTATGAGCTGAGAAAGGTTTTTCGAGGAAGAGTTATGTTAAACCTACGGAAGGGGCTCGGTTAGCTCAAACCTAGAGGGTAGATTCTGATTGGAGTAGTTTTCGGGTAAGTGTTATTAAGACCAATCAACAAAATATCGAACCCAAGGAAAAAAGTATGCACATGAGGCCCTAGAAATACGAGTTTTTAGTGACTAGAGTTGCAATAATGGATGGCACAAAAACAACAAAACACTCGCAAAATACAAACAAAAACAAGCAAACAAATGATCGAACACTTAGAATGCGAGGACAAAAACAACAATAAAAAGGTGGGATAAAGGTGCTAGGATTAACATCCATCAATGAATCATCAATCAACAAGCTACAATTGAATCAAATTGCAAATCAACTAAGATAGAAAGCATGAAGCACAAATGAAGCACAATTAGTAAGCAATCTACTCAATTGATCTCCAATCATCAACAATCATAGCATCATCAATCAAATCATCATCAATTTCAATTAACCCAAGCACAAAAGAGTTAGCCCATGGTGAAATCCATGGGAAGAAGATAGAATTGATCAAACACAAAGTAAATCACAACAATTAAGAAATTAAAGAGACAAAAGAGGAAAAACATCACCAAATGATCTTCAATCAACAACAATAGGAATGCTTGAGTCTTCAACACCAATCTCCAAATGAATTACAAGCTTGAATTGAAAGAAAAACAAGAATCTAAAGCTAATCTATGGCTATTCTAGCAACAATCAATTGAAATCTAAGTCTAAATCTACCAATCTACTCTACCTAAGGAAGAAATTGGCTTGGGGCCTGAGAAATCGCCCCAAAACCGCTACTAATCAAGCTATTCTGAATTGTATAACAATTGCTCTGCTTCTCCCCTTTAAATACGAATTTTCGTAAAAACCGCCTCGAATCGAGGGTCAGGCCTCGACTCGAGGCCTCTGCTTTGTCCCATCCCTCGACTCGAGGGTCATGTCTCTAGTCGAGACTGCTGCCATTTTCCCAATTTAGTCCTTTTCTCGCACATCCCTCGACTCGAGGCTCTTGTCCCTCGACTGCAGCTCGAGTCCAGTGGCACTTTTTCTCCGTGGGGCTTCGGCCCCGACCCCCATTTTCGTCCGATATGTCCGTTTCTTCATTCTAAGTCCAATGTTACTCTCGGTTTGGCAAAATTCCACCGAATTACCTGCAAAATGGACGAAAAACATCAAAATCTCACAAATAGTACTTTTCAAGCAAAAGAGTGATACTTTTCACATTTAAGCACAAAAACTAACACTTTAGCTCACTTTTGCACTAAAATAGGCCCTAAAAACATGCATCAATTCACTCCAATCATACCCCCAAACTTGAATTGTTGCTCGTCCTCGAGCAACGTAGAAACTAAGAACAAAGGAGTGAATTGATTGCAATTATGTCACATGGCACCATAGATGAAGTATAAGACAATCGAACTCATCAATGATCATAAATATCAATGCATCTATCCACTAGCAAACAAGATGAATCATGCTCAAATAAATCCTCAATCAAATACTCAACACATTGCTCCTTCCATGGAGTGTTTCACTCTTCACTCAAGTGTATCAAGGTATAAGGCACTCAATCATCAAATTCACAAACTTGCACACCATATGCTTGCCAAAAGACTTAATCTCAATCCAAATCATTTATGATCAATCAAGAATCAAAGAGGTCTTTCTCTTAGGTTGTAATGTAGGCTCTTTGGAAAGGTGGGATGTTTTTGGATAAGAGTGACTAATTAGTAGAGACTTGAATGTAAGCTAATCAATACAAAACACTTCTCTTCTCTTTTCATCTAGTAACACTCTTTCTTTTGAACTTCAATGATCAATCCACCATTCACTTGAGCTTTCTCTTTTAAGCTCACAAATTGAATTTTTCTTCACTTCATGTTCACCTTTTCACAATTCAATTTTTTTCACAACCTTTTTCTTCTTTCAATATTCATCACTTAGCTCATCATCTTCCCACACTTAGCAATCAAATCACCATCATTAGCCAACATTCAAGCTCAACTAAATATAGGACAAGAAAGGCTCATAAAAATAGGCTAAAAGGTTTTCAATTTCACTTGGCTTGCCAAAGAATAAGGGTTATAAGGCTCAACATGGCTTACTAAGGAAATCAAATGTATTTGGTGGGTAAAATTTGGCAAAGTGACTCATCATTCCAAACATGGCCTCTTATCACTTTCAAGACATCACACAAAGATCAATATCAACAAGTCTAGTGGCAAGTTCTAGCATTCAAATCATGAATGATGCACTCACAAAAGATTAAATCAACCGTATAAGATGTACGATTATTAAGGTACAAAAGCTCACGGGCTTAAATTGAGCAATGAATTAAGCATTATCAATCACATTCATCTTCACATAATAAATCAAGCAAGCTAGCTTCAAGCTATATATCAACTAACGATCAAATCAAAATCCAATAAGTCTTACAAATCAAACACAAGTGCTCATGTACATAAATCCAAGCATACTCACTACCACATAAAGAATAATACTCAAAGATATGTCAATAAATCCACAATGAAGCTCAAAACACATTTAGCCCCAAAATATATATATACAAGAAATCCAAGATACCAATATAGTTTAATCATCAATAAGCAATAAGCTCAACAAACCCATAATAAGCAATATGCTTGAGTCTTCAACACCAATCTCCAAATGAATTACAAGCTTGAATTGAAAGAATTACAAGGATCAAATGCTAATCTATGGCTAATCTATCAACAATCAAAGGAAATCTACATCTAATTCTAACTTCTACTCTACCTAGAATGGAAAATTGGCTTGGGGCCCGAGAAATCGCCCCAAAACCGCTTACTAACTGCTATTATTAACTAAGTGTCTCTGGATTGCTCTGCTTCAACTCTTTAAATACCGAATTTCGAAAAAGCGCCTCGAGTCGAGGGTCAGGCCTCGACTGGGCCTCTGCAAAATACCTCGTCCTCGACTCCGGGGTCATGCCTCGAGTCGAGGCTTCCTCTTTTCCCAATTTAGTCCTTTTCGCATAGCCCTCGACTCGAGGCTCTTGCTCCTCGATCGCAGCTCGAGTCCAGTGGCATTTTTTTCTCACAGGGCTTCGGCCCCGACCCCATTTTCATCCCGTATGATCGTCTCTTCATTCTAAGCCTAATGGTACTCTCGGTTTGGCAAAAATCCACCGAATTACCTGCAAAATGGACGAAAAACATCAAAATCTCACAAATAATACTTTTTAGGCAAAAGAGTGATACTTTTCACATTTAGGCACAAAAATCACAGTTTAGCTCACTTTTTGCACTAAAATAGGCCCTAAAAATATGTACCAATTCACTCCAATCAACGATGCTCGCCAATATGCGGATTGCCTGAGATGAATATCTCCCGCAACCTATCGCACAATCTCGGCACTGCTATTGGTAGTCGGTGGGCAGCCTGGAGGAGGATGTAAGGTGCTCAAGCGAAGGTGGCAAAGCAGACAATGAAATCCTTGTCCAGGAGCTGTGTAGATAAATCGGACTTCGTGGATTTGTTGTGCTGCGTTGGAAGACCAGCTCCAAACCCTTAAGAATGAAGTTAAAAGGGGAAGGAGCTGAGAGAAAGATGGACACCCTCACATTTGGAGTCTTGGCTATCACAGACAAGCTTGAATCAAAAGCCGACACACCGAGTTGGAGGCGGCTAAGGCGTAAATTAAAGTAAAATCGCACAAACTTGCTGCCTTACAACCGAGGGTGACCCAAATTGAGGATGACATCCGAGAGGATGAGGAGAAGAAGAAGAAGGAGGATGAGGAGAAGACGGAGAAGCTGCTAGCCCGTTTGAAAGAGTCCGAGAAGCCCGAGGCCAAGGGTAAGGGCAAAGGGAAAGCAACAGTAGTAGCAGAGAAGGAGTCATCACCGAGCAGTGACCATCCCTGCACTACCTGAGCGAAAAAAAAAGAGCCTGACTTTTCCAACCTCTCGGTGAGCAGATAAGGAGGATACATGCTTTGAGAAGGAAAGGTATAAGAGGAAGGAGAAGAAGAGGCTAAAGAAGCTGGGCATGGGAGTTGAGTTGAAGTGGGATAGGGAGTCTCGGAAATGGGTATCCAAGGCCGCGAGATGAAGGCGACTTCCGACCCTACCACCGCACCTCGGCTCCTCCAAAGATGGTGGCTGGCAAATATACGGAGGAGTACAAGCAAAAGCAATGGATGCCAAGTTGATGTACTCTTTGGTACATTTTGAAGAACTCTCCTACCGGGCGGTGATGAAGATCTTCAATGGCATGCTTGGATGGAGAATGAAGATGCGATCTTTATGGAAGGTCACTGGATGAAGCAAGCCAAGTCTTCAATTGTGATCTCATTGCTCCGGCCTTCGAGCATGCCAAGCCGAAGCAAAATGAAGATGGGACTCCTGACTTAGCTTGGGTCAGACCGTCATTGCTAAAGCCGAGGTGGAGTCCAAGCTCACGAGATGAAGATGAACTCAAGAAGCTCGGGACTAGGGTCTTCACCGGGCCGGGAAGTCCCCGAATCAAGCAGATGGGGAGTTTGATAGATCGGGATTTTTCTTTCCTTATCTTATTTTCTATCGTTCTCTATTTTTGTAATCAGATATATGTGAATGAATATCTTGAATCTTATCTCGATTTACTTGTCTTATTTTTTTAAGCTTTCTTTCTTGGTTTTAAGAAAACTTAAAAATTTTCTAAGTATTAATCATCTAAGAAAATTCACATCTCGCATTTAAAACTTTCTAAAAATTTTTCTAAGTTTTAAAAATTTTCTAAGTCCTAAGACTTAAAATTTTTTTAAGTCTAAATCTTTTGAAAAAGACTTAAGACTTAAGAATTTTTCCTTTGAAACTTTTCTAAGTGTGAATTAAGTGCTCCAACTTGAATAAATCTGAATTAACGCATGAATGTGTTACGATATGCCTATCGATTATCTTGGATAACTTTTACTAACATTAGTTGTGAGTGTGTCTCTTTATTGCGGTTTAACTTCATCAAAAAGGGGGAAATTGTTAGATCGTAATATGTTTTAATGAGTTAAAAAGGATCAATTCAGATGATCGGACGACTTTGAAGAACAATTGAGGTCAAGATCCGATACTAAGATGATCGAGACTAGGAAGAACTGGGACAGGTCGGTGAAGTCCTGGAAAGTTAGAGGTCATCTAGAGACAAGCTCAAGACAAGTCATCTGCAGGAGACGATTATGAAGAGCTCATACAAGGTCAAGACAGCCGAGTAGAATAAGAAAGACAAGTCTTCACCAAGTCAGTGCAGACGAGTTGTGAAAGATCGGTGAAGATGAGAACGATTATCAAGATTAAGTTTGTTAAGCGGTTTTAGTTTGTTAAAACTAACTAACAAACTAATCTGTCTTTCCGCACTTATAAATACGTCTAGGTTTTACTTTATTATATAACAACACTTTATCATAACACTTTGAACATACTACTCAGATTTTGATTACGCACTTTCACTTCGATTCATAAAGTTTTTCAAAGAAAGTTTTCAAAGTTCTAAGTGTTTGTAGAACACTTTCTTGTATATCTTCAAAACTCACTTATCATTGTAAAGTTAGATTTCAGAAAAGAGTCTAGGAGTTTGAAGATTTGAAGATCTTTGTAAGTTGTAAATTGTACGTTGGAAAGTGAGTAAGTAAGTAGTAGAAGAGACCCTTCTTCAATTAGATCCGAACCACTATAAATCGTCTTGTTCTTTATTGCTTTCGATTACTTATCTCGTGCTTATTCAATTTCAACTTCTAATCAAAGTTCAATTTCAGAATTATAATTAGACAAATTATCAGTTTGCTTTTGATCCGATTAAAGTTGAGTTTAAAAATAAATTCCGCCGTGTTAACTTTGGTGTATTGAGTTGATTTTCTAAGATTTGTAAAAACTTGAAAAATCTATTCAACCCCCTTCTAGATTTTCCCTAGAAGGTGATTCAAGTTTTCTTTTGTATACTTAACTAAGTGGGACCAACAAGATTAGTTTGGGTAGTTCGTTTGAATTTCATGAGAAATTTGGATAATCTATTCAACCCTCTTCTAGATTATTTCTAATGATTCTAACTCAATCCTGGGACCAACAAGTGGTATTAGAGCGGCGTTAAAGCTGTTCTTGATATATCTTTTGGTTTCGAAACCGATTGTTCATTCAATTTCTCGATCTAGATCTATGATTGGTGTGTATAGGGTAAGAGTTATTAAGACCAATCAACAAATTATTGAACCCAAGGGAGAAAGTATGCAAACGAGGCCCTAAGGATATGAGTTCTAGGTGACTAGAGTTGCAACGAGGTTTTGGATTAAAATCAATACACAATTAGCAAGAATTTAAAAAGCTAAACTATGCAAGCAATATATCAAACACTTAATATGCAATATCAAACAAGCTAAAATCAATGGGGAATGGGGTGCAAGGGATAATCTCCATCAAGGAATCCATGATTAACAAGCTATAATTGTATCAAAATGCCAATCAATCAAATTAGAAAGCATAAACCATCATGAAATTAATCACTCCATTAAAATCACAATGCCTAATGTGAGCATTCTTAGTCATTCCCATTTCTCAATGTAGAAATCCCCAATTCATACCATCATGCAAAATTGTAACCCGATTAACACCTAATCACGTTAGCTCAACTCTCGCCTATTGCTAGGGTGATCAACCATTAATCAAAAGATACAATTTTCCATGAAGCACAATTAAGAATCACAATTAGGAAGCAATCTAATTCAATTGATCACAATCATCAACAATTATAGCATGAGGCAATCACTTCATCCCTAATTTCAATTATCCCAAGCACAAAGCTATTAGCCCATGGTGCTACAAGCAAAAGCCATGGGTAGAAAATCTAAGAAAGCAATTAAATCACAAATCAACACAAACAATGACTTAAAGAGAGAAAAAGGTAAGAACATCACCCATTGATCTTCAATATACAAAAATAGGAATGCTTGAGTCCTTTACAACACTTGAATTCTCCTTCTCCACTCTCAAATACAACTTGAATCTTCAATTTCAAATGATCAAATTGCTAATCAATGAATTACAAACTAGAATCTATGCTAATTCTAACAATCTAGGGCAATTACAATAGAAATCAAGCTACAAACTGAGAAATTCGCCTAAGGAACCACCTCGAAACCGCTTCTAAACCGCTAGGATGAATCTATCCTCTGCTTTGGCTTCAAATGGCTTAGAAACTGAATTTTCCGATTTTTGGGGTCCCTCGACTCGAGCTTGAGGCCCTCGAGTCGAGGTCCGAGAGTCGCTAACATGCTTTCATGCCTTTTCTCCTTCCCTCGACTCGAGGTTCCTCCTCGAGTCGAGACAATGCTTTTTCAAAATCATCTTCCCTCAATCCCCATCCTTGACTCGAGGTTCATGCTTCCTCAACCGTGCAGCTCGAGACCAGTGGCTCCTTTTTTCGAGCGGGGCTTCGGCCCCGACCCCGCTGGTCCGATATGTTCGTCTCTTCATTCTAAGCACACCGGTACTCTCAGATTGGCAAAATTCCACCGAATTACCTGCAAAGTGGACGAAAAACATCATAAACTCACCAAGTAATACTTTTTAGGCAAATAAGTGATACTCTACGCATTTATGCACAAAAATCAACACTTTGATCACTTTTACACTCAAATAAGCCCTAAAACATGCATCAATTCACTCCAATCATACCCCAAACATGAAGTGTTGCTCGTCCTCGAGCAATGTAGAAACTAAGCACAAAGGAGTGAATTGATTGCAATTATGTCATATGGCACTATAGATGAAGTATAAGACAATCAAACTCATCAAGATAGATCATGCTCAAACAAATGCTCAATCAAACACTTAACACATTGCTCCTTCCATGGAGTGTTTCACTCTACTCTCAAGTGTATAAGGATATAATGCACTCAATCATCAAATTCATGAACATGCACACCATAAGCTTGCCAATGGACTCAATCTCAATCAAAACCATTTGTGTTAAATTAAGAATCAAAGAGGTCTTTTTCTAGGTTGTAATGTAGGCTCTTTGGAAAGGTGAAATTTTTGGATAAGAGTGACTAAGTAGTAGAGACTTGAATGAAAGCTAATCAATATAAAACACATCTCTTCAAACTTTTCATCAACTCTCCTTCAAGCAATCAAAGTTCAATCACCACACTTCTCTTGAGCTTTCTTTTTCACTTAAGCTCAATAATTGAATCTTGCTCTTTTTCCACTTCACTCATTTTTTTCTTCACAATTCAATTTTTCACAACATTTCTTCTTCTTTTTCAAGCATCATCACTTAGCACATCATTTTCACCACTCTTTACAATCAAATCACCATCATTAACCAACAATCAAGCTCTACTAAACATAGGACAAGAAGGCTCATAAAAATAGGCAAAAGGCTTCAATTTCACTTGGCTTGCCAAAGAATAAGGATAATAAGGCTCAACATGGCTCACTAAGGAAATCAAATGTATTTGGTGGGAAAAATTTGGTTAAGTGACTCATCATAACAAACATGGCCTCTTATCACTTTCATGACATCCCACAAAGATCAATCTCAACAAGTCTAGTGGCAAGTTCTAGCATACAAATCATGAATGATGCACTCACAAAGGAATTATATCAACCGTATAAGATGTACGATTATAAGGCACAAAAGCTCACGGGCTTAAATTGAGCAATGAATCAAGCATCATCAATCACATTCATCTTTACATAATTTATCAAGCAAGCTAGTTTCAAGCTACAAATCTACTAATGATCAAATCTAAATCCAATAAGTCTTGCAAATCAAACACAAGTGCTCATGTACATAAATCCAAGCATACTCACTACAACAAGAATGATACTAAAAGATATAACAATAAATCCACAATGAAACTCAAAATCATAGAATAAAGAATCAAAGGAATAAGGAATACAAAGGATCATCAATAGACAATTAAGCTTAAATAGATCAAGATAATAAAATCATCATCAATAAAATCAACCAACAATCCAAATCATCACATCATCAAGAGTACAATCACCATCAAGAGTACAAATCATCAAAAAGATAGGAATCTAAAAATTAAGGAGAGGGAATAAGGAATAGGGGATAGCCCTAAGAGTCGGATGGCGGCGGTGGAGGATAGTGGCCGAGCCCAAAGTTCCACGAGCTGAACTGTTGTAAGAGGGCATATATGTCTTGCCGAGTCTGCCGCGTCTCCTCTATCATCCGATACATCTCATCCTAGCGAGTCGCTCTCGATATGCATCTTCTCGGCTATCCACCCACATCTCCTCGGGCCAACACCCACGGCCTCTCGTGATGAGCTCCCACCTCATCTCATCCCGCCCATACATGTTAATCTCAGCCGATAATCTTCATCCATTTGTACCGGTAACTCCTCCCGCTCTGGCTCCTTATACTCATCCTCCTCATCGCCATCTCCTGCCTCTGCCTCTGCTCCCTCTCGCGGCACCCTCACCCCGATCATCTCCAGATCCGGATCGGCCTCATCATCGCCGTCATCCTTATCTCGGAGGTTAACTCCATGCTCTCTCGTATAGGCGTCGATCACCTCGGTATGACGCTGTGACCACATGCGTAAGTTAACGGTTACGAAAGCAAGAGAACCAAAGACTGCCGTCAACCTCTTATTCGGAAGAGGGAATCTACCACCGTGGTGCTGCTGAGGCACCAAGTCCTACCAATACGGTCGAGTGTCCTCATGCTCCTCATGGTATCGGTAGTGAGATCGGGTCCCTCTAAAGCTCGAGGTTATGAGTGGGAATGCCGAGGTGCTCGACTATCAACGTAATCATGCCTCCAAAACTAATCTTCTTGAACTTTGTACTCGTGGCTCTCTCAAATAGATAATAGAGGTATACGGCAGTTGAACTTCACTCCGTGGAGAAAACACCACAAGACATACAACTCCTCCGAAACCACAGCTCCTCCTCCGATCTCACGAATATAGTGCTCGCGAGGATCTTCTCCAAGTAACGAATACCGGGTTTCGGATGTGGGCGCTCTTCGACTTCCCGAAACAAACTCAGCCGAACCGGCGCCCGAATCAAATCCATCTCCAAAACTTTTTGCATTGTACTCCTTCCTGGCATTGAGGAGTGATCTATCGTGGTCCGTTGGTGTACCAAGGATCTCGTTGACCTCGTCCACGGTCAACTCGTGACTCATTCCCCATCAACTCGAATTTAATGCTCCTCGGAAACTTGGCCCTCCCGACCTTATGAACTTTGACAAAGGCACGTAAACTCCGTGGTAAGCCCGAGATAAGTCCTAGGCCTCTTTGCTAAGAAGCCCCCATGTCGATCTGCTCGAAGAGACGAGGAATATCATCCTCAATTCCCATAGACAACATACGGTCGTGATCAACAAGTCGTGTCTTAACCACCTGTTATATAGCTCGGAGTAGAGATCAATATGCTTCCTCCATTCATGGTCGCCCCACCGAATTCCGACCTCGGCGGGCATCCTATGAGCAAATCTGATGGCTCTCTCTCGTCTCGAACCTCCTCCTCCGAGAGGTTGTTTCCGCTCGGCTCCTCTAAACATTTTCCTGCAAAACATTCCCAAAGGCAAAAATTAATTACCACAAAATAGGAATATGAGCAACGAATGATATCCATCTTGTCTTGAACAAGTCAATAATCACCCAAAACTATCCAATCACAACAATTCCTAGTAACTAATCAATAAACCCCAACAGTTGGTCAAAGAGTCAACTAAAACAAATACCATCAAAAGAAGTGCTCACATACTCCTCAACATATACATACTTAACTAGAATGGCTTAGACAATGAAAATCACCATGTAGGCTCACTAAAATCATACAAATATGCTCCAAAAATATATCGAATAATAACAAGCCAACTAGCAAGTAATTCAACACATAGCATCACCAAAATTGCACTTCCATCATCAATACTCAACTCAACTTGACCAAATTAACAAAGACAATATCACTAGGAATTCCCAACTTTGCCAAAAATTTTCTAGCCAAATTCCACAAATAATCGAGCAAAATATCACCTTCAATCCTATGCACGCTCCTAAACTCATTAATCAACTCAAATATTCTCATAAAAGGCTCCAATTCATCAAAATCAATAATGCATATAAGGTGTTTGACAAAATGCCCAAGAGAAAGTTCAAATTCAAAGAAATCTTGCAAAATTATCAACACCCATGCAATAAATCACCACAACTATGTAATTGAGAGCCAATAGACAATGAATTACGTACTTTGTTGATCGAATTCGGACTAGAAACGTGCAATTGCAAAACCCACGAACCAACTCACAAATTCCCCAATTTGGAACCACAAAACCCTCAAAATCTAAACTTTTGATGCAATATGATGATAATGTGATGAAATGATGATGATTAAACGGTGGAAACTATGCAAGATTGACGGAAATATGATAATGGGACGAAAGGAATCGTATTTTGCCCTAACTCCACGAGTCGTGCAATCGTATGACTGAATCTGCATTTTTATAAACAGCACCGGCCTCGAGTCGAGGGTCGTGCCTCGGCTCGAGAAACCCTGTATTTTCAAAGGCCTCAACTCAGGTTCCTCCCTCGAGTCGAGGGATGTACCGATTTCAAGATTTTTCTAAGTGTTGGAACCTCGGCCCGGGGCTGCGCAACCTCGACCCTAGGTCGAGTCCAGGAATTTTGACGATTTTCGGGACCGACCCGACCCCGAAACTCCTAAAAATAACCTCTACGCCCCTAACGAACCCAAATAAGCAAGAAATTACCGCTTTGGTCCCTCGATTTAAGCCTGGTCACTCATTCGATCGAGGAAACCGGGCTCTCTTCCTTTTCGCTCGTTTTCACCAACTTTTAAACTCTCCTTTCTTCCCGATTCTTAGATTCCTTTGCAAGTTCGATCCTTTTCCCATCCAAGTAGTAAGTATCCTACAACAACAAACAACTTCATCAATTAATCATCATTACGAGATGCATTTCTTCCCTAAATGAACAACACCCCTAAACTTAAATGAAAATATGAATTCAAAATTTAGAATGAGAGTGATACCAATATGAAACTCAAAATGAAATAACCATTAAGCTCACTATACAATTCATCCTTATCAATTAGGCACTATTTCCAAAGCATGAACAATTTCCAAATCCATAGCAAAATCCCACAAAAAGAACCAAAAACAAAAACAACAAGCAAACACACCAAAGCAATAAAAGGATGGGTTGCCTCCCATTTAGCGCTAGGTTTAATGTCCTTTGGGACGGAACTCTAAGAGTTCATACTTTCCTTTCTTTGTCAATGTGAAGATCGTCCTTGAGCCTCACTAGATGTTCTTTTGCAAAGAGGCAACATCCCCACTTATCCTCTAGGAGTAGCTTTCCTCCTTCTTTGATTTCTTTCACCGTAAGCACTTCCTTGGGCCTTTCGATTCCAAGTAGCCTACTCCAATTTGATTCGCTCCATACCACTTGATCTCCTACTTCAAAACTTTCTTCCTTTTTCACAATTGGTGACATCTTCTCCATTAACGCCCCCAAACTTGAGCCATGCTCAAATTTGGTCAAATCTTTCTCACATTCTTCATTCTCTTTTTAACCGGGTCAAGCAAAGGCTCCATAATAGCTTTCTCTTTCCTAGAATCACCAAGGGAAACACAAGACTTGTTAGAAATGATTTTACAAGAGGGAAGGAAATGCTCATTAACAAATGGAATAGAAGAAGTAATAGGTGTAGGGCATACATCAACAATCTCTATGTATCCACACGTCTTCTTCTCCACCTTGCTTTGAGCAACCTCTTCCTCATGATCTCTTGTAAATGTCACTTCATCTCCATTTGAGCTTAACTTAAGCTCTCCTTTCTCCACATTAATCATCGCTTTGTCCGTGGCAAGGAAAGGTCGACCAAGTATGATCGGTGCCTCAAGCTCCTCCTTCATGTCTAATACAATGAAATCCACCGGGAATATGAGCTTGCCAACCCCTACCAACACATCTTCAATGATCCCAAATGGATGAGCGTATGATTGATCCGCTAGTTGAAGATTAATATTTGTAGGAATCACCTCCCCTAGCTCCAATGTCTTGAACACGGACAATGGCATCACATTTATACTTGCTCCGAGGTCACACAAGCCTTGAATGTTCTCATTCTCTCCAATCTCACATGGGATAATGAAGCTTCCGGGATCCTTTCTCTTTTGTGGCAAGTGTCTCTCCAAGATTTCCTTGCATTCCTCCACTAGCTTAATCATTCCCTTCTCATCCCAACTCCTCTTCTTGGACATAATCTCTCTCAAGAACTTCTTGTAGTGTGGAATTTGTTCAAGGGCCTCCAAAAGTGGAATATCGAAATGCAAGTTCTTGAAAATTTCTAGAAACTTACCAAATTCTTCATCAAGTCTCTTCCTCTCTAATCTCTTAGGAAACGGAACCAGATTAGCCTTCATTGGAATTCCCATTCATTCTTGATCTCTTCCTTCTTCTTTGCATCTCTCTTTGCTTTCAGATCTTCACTTGCCTTCCTTTCCTCAACCATTCTTTCATGACTCACTTCTTCCTCATTCACCACCTCCTCTTCAAACTCCCCTTCTTTGAGCATTTTCGGCCCTTCATAGCTAGTTCTACTTCTTAGCTTGATTGCACTACAAAATTCCTTAGGATTCGTCTCGGTAGTGGATGGGTATTTCCCTTTATTTTGGAGATGGTCCACCGTGGACGAGAGCTTTCCAACCGTAGTAGCAAGTTGCCCTACTTGATGCTCGATCGTCTTGAAACGAGTGTCTATTTGCTTGCCTATATCATCAAGACTTGAGTCATTAGCTTCCAATTTCTTCACTATCAACCCCAAAATCTCATCCGTGGTAGCCTTTCCTTCATTGTTAGGAGCCTTGGCACCCGGATCAAATCTAGGAGGAAATTGAATGGCGGCTCTAGGATTGGCATAAGAAAAATTTTCATGTCTCCTCCATGTATTCCCATTAAATTGAACTTGAGGTTGAGGTTGGTAGCTTCCTTGTGGCCTATATTGGTAAGGCATTTGATAGGGCCTTCCTCCTTGATAATTTCCTTGAAAATTTCCTCCTTGATAGCCTCCTTGGAATGGAGGCCTACCCATGTAGCTAACTTCTTCCACCGGCATCGGACTAACACTCATATCAACATGAAAAACGGATGGACTAACACTTGCTTGGCCTTGTGAAGTAGTAAGAGCCCCCAATCGGTCCATCATCGTCATCATCATGCTCTTCATGGACTCTATCTCCTCAACTTGTGACACCCTATGGTGTGCTCTCCAATTTACCGACACTTGAAATGAGTCTTGGGCTATGTTCTCCATTATTTCATTCATTTGCCCCACGGTTTTAGACCAAATCGATCCATTCGCACAAGCATTTAGGAACGACCTATCCCCATCCATCAAACCATTGCAAAAGTACATAATGGTTTGTTCTTCCGGAAAACCGTGTTGAGGACAATTGATAAGTAACATGCCATACCTCTCCCACGCCTCCAGTATGGTCTCCCCATTCTTTTGGCGGAAGTGGGAGATTGCCTCCTTAGCTCGAACGGTCTTGGACGGTGGGTAGAACTTCATTAAAAATCTCTTGGACAAATCCTCCCATGTACGGACGGTCCCGGACGGTAATGAATTAAGCCATGCTTTAGCTCTCCCTTTTAATGTGAAGGCAAAGAGCCTCAACTTCTTCGCATCTTTGGGTACCCCGTTGTACTTCGTAGATTCGACAATCTCAAGAAATTGTGCCATATGTTGATGTGGGCACTCATTTTCGTCCTTGTCTTCAAATTGCTTCTCCCTAAGCATTCTCACTAGAGCGGGACTTATCTCAAAGTTATTAGCATCTATCCTCGGCCTTGCTATCCCGTCATAGTGCTCTCTAAGTTGTGGCTCAAAAATTCTCTCAAAGGCCTCCCTTGAGGTGGTGGCTCATTCACGGGTTGTGGTTGGGCATTTGGTATGTGAGGTGGCTCATGATATCGTGGCTCTTGGTTGTACGGTATATGGGGATATTATGGTGGAAATTGTTGTGGATGAGGTGGATAGTAGGGATATTGATGAGCTTGTGGAGGGTAAGGGTATGGATTTTGGTAGGGATAATTTTGGTGGCATCCCTTGAGGGAAAGGGCCAACTTGAGCATGGAAATGGTTCCCATTACCTCCATGTTCTACTCCTCCTTCTCCTTGTCCATGTACCTCCTCAACTTGAGGTTCCCCAACTACTCTCTCCTCATTCCTTTGATCATCTACTTCCATAGCTCCCCTTCTTCTTCTCACACGATTTCTTCTCAAAGTAGCCTAAATCTCTGGATTTAGTGGCAAGGTGAAATACCACTTTACCTTGTTATCATGCACCTACAATGCCACAAATCCAAGTATTAAATTCAAACAAAACAAAATCAACAAAAATAAAAATAAAAGCAACAAATAACCACTTCAAACAATCCTTAAGTCTCACTTATAGGCGCAAAAACTAACTCCCCGGCAACGGCGCCAATTGATTGGTGTGTATAGGGTAAGAGTTATTAAGACCAATCAACAAATTATCGAACCCAAGGGAGAAAGTATGCAAATGAGGCCCTAAGGATATGAGTTCTAGGTGACTAGAGTTGCAATAAGGTTTTGGACTAAAATCAATACACAATTAGCAAGAATTTAAAAAGCTAAACTATGCAAGCAATATATCAAACACTTAATATGCAATATCAAACAAGCTAAAATCAATGGGGAATGGGGTGCAAGGGATAATCTCCATCAAGGAATCCATGATTAACAAGCTATAATTGTATCAAAATGCCAATCAATCAAATTACAAAGCATAAGTCATCATGAAATTAATCACTCTATTAAAATCACAATGCCTAATGTGAGCATTCATAGTCTTTCCCATTTATCAATGTAGAAATCCCCAATTCATACCATCATGCAAAATTGTAACCCGATTAACACCTAATCCAGCTTAGCTCAACTCTCGCCTATTGCTAGGGTGATCAACCATTAATCAAAAGATACAATTTTCCATGAAGCACAATTAAGAATCACAATTAGGAAGCAATCTAATTCAATTGATCACAATCATCAACAATTATAGCATGAGGCAATCACTTCATCCCTAATTTCAATTATCCCAATGATTGGAGTGAATTGATACATGTTTTTAGGGCCAATTTTAGTGCAAAAAGTGAGCTAAAGTGTGATTTTTGTGCCTAAATGTGAAAAGTATCATTCTTTTGCCTAAAAGTATTACTTTGTGAGGTTTTGATGTATTTCGCCCGTTTTGCAGGTAAATCGGTGGAATTTAGCCAATACGAGAGTACCGGTATTCTTAGAATGAAAAGACGAACATACGGGACGAAAATGGGGGTCGGGCTCGGAGTCCTTCTCGATAAAAATTCCCTGGTCTCGGGTTGGAGTCGAGGTGCACAGACCTCGACTCGAGGTTCATCTTTGGAGGAAACAATTTCAAAAGACAGGATCCTCGACTCGAGGGAGGAGCCTCGAGTCGAGGATGGGAAAATGCAGGAAGCTCGACTGAGGGCGAAGCCTCGACTCGAGGCAGAGAGATTTTTAAAGAAACGTGTTAGCAACTCTTAGGCCTCGACTCGAGGGCACGAAGCTCGACTCGAGGAGTGCCCAAAACCGAAAAATTCAGTTTTTAAGCCATTGGAAGCCAAAACAGGGGGATTGATTCTAGCGATTCAGAGCGGTTTCTAGGAGTTTCTTTGAGCGAATTTTACATTTTGTAGCTTGAATTTACTAGCAATTGCATTAGATTGTTAGAATTGAGTTAGATTCCACATTTATTTCATTAGATTAGTAGATTGGTTGATTGTAATTGAAGTTTGCAGGTGAGAAGTGGGAAGAATTGAAGTTGTATTGAAGCATTGTACAAGATTAATCATTCTTATTTTTGCCTATTGGAGCTTGATTGGTGATGTTCTTACCCTTTGATCTCTTTAATTCATTGCTTGTAGTGATTAGATTGTTAATTGCTTTCTTAGATTTTCTAGCCATGGCTTTTGCTTGTAGCACCATGGGATAATAGCTTTGTGCTTGGGATAATTGAAATTAGGGATGAAGTGATTGCCTCATGCTATGATTGTTGATAATTGTGATCAATTGAATTAGATTGCTCCCTAATTGTGATTCTTAATTGTGCTTCATGAAAAATTGTCTCTTTTGATTAATGGTTGATCACCCTAGCAATAGGCGAGAGTTGAGCTAATGTGATTAGGTGTTAATCGGGTTTCAATTTTGCATGATTGTATGAATTGGAAACTTCTACATTAAGAGATGGGAAGAACTAAGGATACTCACATTAGGCATTGTGATATTAATGGATTGATTAATTTCATGATGGTTTATGCTTTCTAATTTGATTGATTTGCATTTGGATACAATCATAGCTTGTTAATCATGGATTCCTTGATGGAGATTATCCCTTGCACCCAATTCACCCATTGATTTTAGTCTATTTGATCTTGTATTCTAAGTGTTTGATAAATTGTTTGCATAAACTTGCCATTTAATTTCTTGCATTTTGTAGTGATTTAGTTCAAGAGCTTGTTGCAACTTTAGCCATTTAGAACTCTTATCCTTGAATTTCGTTTGCATACTTTCTCCCTTGGGTTCGATATTTTTGTTGATTGGTCTTAATAACTCTTACCCTATACACTCCAATCAAATGGCGCCGTTGCCGGGAGTTAGTTTTTGCGCTTATAAGTGAGATTCGAGGATTGTTTGAAGTGGCTATTTGTTGTTTTTATTTTTGTTTTTGTTAATTTTGTTGGTTAGAATTTGATACTTGGATTTGTGGCATTGTAGGTGTATGCTAACAAGATCAAGTGGTGTTCCACCCTTGCCACTAAATCCGGAAATTGAGGCTACATTGAGAAGAAATCGTGTGAGAAGAAGAAAGGAAGCTATGGAAGGAGAAGAGCAAAGGCATGAGGAGAGACTAGTGAGTGATCCTCAAGAAGAGGAGGTACATGGACAAGGAGTAGGAGGAGGAGAGAATGGAGGTAATGGGAATCATTTCCATGCTCAAGTTGGCCCTTTCCCTCAAGGGATGCCACCACAAAATTACCCCTACCAAAATCCATACCCTTATCCACCTCAAGCTCATCAATATCCCTACTATCCACCTCATCCACAACAATTTCCACCATACTATCCCCATATGCCGTATAATCAAGAGCCACGATATCATGAGCCACCTCATATACCAAATGCCCAACCACAAACCGTAAATGAGCCACCACCTCAAGGAAGGCCTTTGAGAGAGTTCTTTGAACCACAACTTAGAGAGCATTATGATGGGATAGCAAGGCCGAGGATAGATGCTAATAACTTCGAGATAAGTCCCGCTTTGGTGAGAATGCTTAGGGAGAAGCAATTTGAAGGTAGAGATGAAAATGAGTGCTCACGTCAACATATGGCACAATTTCTTGAGATTGCCGACACTACAAAATACCATGGGGTACCCGAAGATGCGAAGAAGTTGAGGCTCTTTGCCTTTACATTGAAAGGAAGAGCAAAAGCATGGCTTAATTCACTACCGCCCGGGACCGTACGTACATGGGAGGAGTTGTCAAAGAAATTCTTGATGAAATTTTACCCACCATCAAAGACCGTGCAAGCGAAGGAGGTTATTTCCCATTTCCGACAAAAGAATGGGGAGACGATACCGGAGGCGTGGGAGAGGTATGGCATGTTACTTATCAATTGTCCTCAACACGGTTTTCCTGGAGGAGCAAACCATTATGTACTTTTGCAATGGTTTGACGGATGGGGATAGGTCGTTTTGAATGCTTGTGCTAATGAATCGATTTGGTCTAAAACTGTGGGGCAAATGAATGAAATAATGGAGAACATAGCTCAAGACTCATTCCAAGTGTCGGTTAATAGAGGAGCACACCATAGAGTGTCACAAGTTGATGAGATAGAGAGTATGAAGAGTATGATGATGACTATGATGGACCGATTGGGAGCTCTTACGACTTCACAAAGCCAAGCAAGTGTGAGTCCATCCGTTCCTCATGTTGATGTTGGGCCAAGTTCATTGCCGGTGGAAGAAGTGAGTTATATGGGTAGGCCTCCATTCCTAGGAGGCTATCAAGGAGGAAACTATCAAGGGAACTATCAAGGAGGAAGGCCTTACCAAATGCCTTACCAAAATAGGCCACAAGGAAGCTATCAACCTCAACCGCAAGCTCCATTTAATGGGAATACATGGAGGAGACACGAATATTTTTCATATGCCAATCCGAGAGCCGCCGTTCAATTTCCTCCCGGATTTGATCCGGTGCAAAGGCTCCAAACAATGAAGGAAAGGCTACCACGGAGGAAATCTTGGGGTTGATTGTGAAGAAGTTGGAAGCTAATGATTCAAGGCTTGATGATATAGGGAAGCAAATGGACACTCATTTCAAGACGATCGAGCATCAAGTAGGCAACTTGCTACTACGGTTGGGAAGCTCTAGTCTACGGTGGACCATCTCCAAAACAAAGGAAAGTATCCATCCACTACCGAGCCTAATCCTAAAGAGTTTTGTAGTGCAATCAAGCTAAGGAGTGGCACTAGCTATGAAGGTCCGAAATTGTCTCAAGAAGGGGAGTTTGAAGAAGAGGTGGTGAATGAGGAAGAAGAGAGACAAGAAAGAGTGGTTGTGGAGGAGAAGAAAAGTGAAGAAGAGGTGAAAGTGAAGGGGAATGCAAAGAAGGAAGAAAAATCAAAGAATGAATGGGGGTTTCAATGAAGGCTAATTCGGTTCCTTTTCCCAAGAGATTAGAGAGGAAGAAACTTGATAAAGAGTTTGGTAAGTTTTTAGAGATTTTCAAGAATTTGCATGTTGATATTCCACTTTTGGAGGCCCTTGAACAAGTTCCACATTATAAGAAGTTCTTGAGAGAAATTATGTCCAAGAAAAGGAGTTGGGATGAGAAGGGGATGCTCAAGCTAGTGGAAGAATGCAATGACATCTTGGAAAGACACTTGCCACAAAAGAAGAAGGATCTGGGGAGCTTCATTATCCCATGTGAGATTGGAGAGAAGGTAGACATTCAAGGCTTATGTGATCTAGGAGCAAGTATTAATGTGATGCCATTGTCCGTGTTCAAGCAATTGGATTTAGGGGAGGTGATTCCTATGAACATCAATCTTCAATTAGCGGATCAATCACATGCTCAACCATTTGGGATAATTGAAGATGTGTTAGTAGGGGTTGATAAACTCATATTCCCGGTGGATTTTATTGTATTAGACATGAAGGAGGAACTTGAGGCACCGATCATTCTTGGTCGACCTTTCCTTGCAACGGGCAAGGCCATGATTAATGTGGAAAAAGGAGAGCTTAAGTTGAGCTCAAATGGTGATGAAGTGACATTTACAAGAGTTCATGAGGAAGAGGTTGCTCAAAGTAAGGTAGAGAAGAAAACGTGTGGATACATAGAGATTGTTGATGAATGCCCTTCCATTGAAAGGGAAGTTTCTACACCTATTATTTTTACTTATCCTTTAGTTAATGAGCATTTCCTTCCCTCTTGTAAGATCATTTCTAACAAGTCTTGTGTTTCCTTTGATGATTGTAGGAAGGAGGAATCGATAAAGAACCCTTTGCTTGACCCCGGTGAACAAGAGAAAAAGAGGAAAGTGGGAAAGAGTTGACCAAATTTGAGCATGGCTCAAGTTTGGGGGTATTGATTGAGAAAGAGGCACCACTTGAGAAAAGGGATGAAAAATTTGAAGTAGGAGATCAAGTGGTGTGGGGTGAATCAAATTGGAGTCGGCTACTTGGTGTTGAAAAACCGAAAGAGGTGCTTACGGTGAAAGAAATCAAAGAAGGAGGAAAGCTACTCCTAGAAGATAAGTGGGGGTGTTGCCTTTTTGCAAAGGAACACCTAGTGGAGCACAAAGCTGGTCTCTACATGGATAAAGAAAGGGAAGTGTGAACTCTTTTAGTTCTGTCCGGCAAAGGACGTTAAACCTAGCGCTAGATGGGAGGCAACCCATCGTTTTATTGCTTTGGTGTGTTGTTGTGTGTTTGTGTTTTGCTCTTTTTGTGGATTTTTGCCTTGGATTCTTAGGAATTGCTCATGCTAGGAGAAGATGTTAGTTGATGGATGGTGTATTTGGTTATTGAGCTTATATGTTATGTCAATTAAGGGTTGCATAATTGTATCATTCCCATACTTAATTTTGAATGCATAACCTCATTCAAGTTTGGGGGTGTGTGTGTCTAGGTTAGAAATGCATCCCTTATTTATGATTATTTGATGACTAATGATGCCCGGTTGTAGGTATACTCACTACGGAGATTGACAAACGAGGGAATTGAAAAAGGAATCAAGGAATTGGAAAGGAAGGAAAGCTTAAAAGTTGGTGAAAATGAGCATTAAGGAAGACAACCCGGTCTCCTCGATCGAATGAGCGACCGGGCTTAAATCGAGGGACCAACATGGTAAATTTTTGCATATTTGGGTTCATTAGGGGCGTAGAGGTCGATTTTGGGAGTTTCGGGGTCGGGTCGGGCCCGGGAATCGTAAAAATGCCTGGTCTCGACCCAAGGTCGAGCTTGCATAGACCTTGAGTCGAGGTATTGAAACTTAGAAAATTTTTGAAATGGCACATTCCTCGACTCGAGGGAGGAACCTCGAGTCGAGGCTTTTGAAAAGTGGGATTCCTCGAGTCGAGGCCTGACCCTCGACTCGAGGTTGGTGTCTGTTATAAAAGTCGCGATTCGCTTTTAGCAATCCACGACTCGAGGGTTTTCCCCTTTCACGATCCCTTTCGCCGTTCTTCCCTATTTTTGACATTTTCCAGCAGTTTTCACCGATTAATCATCACAATATCATCGCATTATCATTGTATTGCATCCAAGAGTGGAATTTGTGGGTTTATTCATCCAAATTTGGGGGTTTTGAGTGGAAGCCGCATAGGTGTTCGTTCTTAGCATTCAAAGCCAAATTTCCTCGAAAAGGTATGTAATTTCTTTTCTTTTGGCTTTCAATTTCGTGATTGGTGTATAGTTGATGCTTGGGTGTTGATGAAATTGCATGAATTTAGTTGAACTAGATTTTCATTTGGGCATTTTGTCTAACACTTTATATGCATGATTTATGTTGATCAATTGAAGCCTTTAGGGAGATTATTTTGAGTAATTGAGGATGGTAGGAGCATGTTAGGATTGTATATATTTTGTGTTGCTCGTTTATTGGAGAATTTGGCTTGGATGGTGATTATTGAGCATGATAGGATTTCCTAGTGCATTGTTGAATATTTGGTCAATTTGGGGTTTTTGATGATGATAGAAGTTGATTGTGAGTAATGCTTAATTGTCTAAATGCTTGTTAGTTGGTTCATGTTTGGAGATATGATTTTGGAGCTTATTTGCATGATTTTTCATTGAGATTAGTTCTTTGGTGTTCATTGTGAAGCCATCTAGTTAAGTATTATATGCTTTCATTGACTCATTGACCATTTGTTGAGGATTTATTGCTTAGTCACTAAGAATGTTGTTGAGGCTTGGATATAGTGTTGTTGACTCGTCCATGGTATAGAGTGATATCTCGAGCTAGCTTTTGATTGTTGGACTAATGTGTGCTATTGGGATTATTCGTGCGGGAATCATGTTTAGGGAGTGGATGGCCACAATTATTCGGATGCCGGAGATCCGAGAGAGAGAAGATGCTATACGCTTTGCACACCGGATGCCTGCTGAATTAGGAATTCGGTGGGATGACTATAAGTGGAGAAAGCACATCATTTTGTATGCTTTGAATTGTATAAGAAGGTGGTCAAGACTCGTCTGTTGATCATAACCGCATGCTTTCTATGGGGATTGAAGAGGACATTCCTAGGTTGTTCGAGCAAGTAGGCATGGGAGGTTTTCTAGCTAAGAGACCTCGAACCCATCTTGGACTCACTCTCGAGTTCTTATGCACACCAAAGTCCACAAGGCGAGGAGGAACAAGTTTGCACGGAAGATCACTTTTGAGCTCATGGGGAACGATTACGAATTGACTTTGGATGAGATAAATGAGCTACTCGGAGCACCTACGACCACCGATAGATCTTTGCTCAACATTAGAGAAGAGTACAACGAAAAAGTTGAGGCGTATTTCGATTCGGGGCTCCGAGTCAACCCGAGTTTGTGCCGGGAAGTCTAAGAGCACACACATTCGAACCCGGTGGTCCGATACTTAGAGAAGATCCTCGCGAGTACCATATTCACGAGATCGAGGGAGGAGCCGTGGTCTCTTAAGAGCTATATGTATTGTGGTGCTTCTTACATGGAGTGAGGTTCAACGCACTGCGCACCTCATTATTTGTTTGAGAGAGCTACGAGCACTAAGTTCAAGAAGATAAATTTTGGTGGGATGATTACTCGATAGCTGAGCATCTTGTGTTAGATCAAGATTGTTTTGATGAGTTAAAAGGTTATCTCTCGATGAGCGAGATGATAATAAAAGATAGTGAAGACTCGAGTTCTAGTACGAAGCCGATCGAGACTAGGTCAAGAATAGTTCAAGTCACCGAGACTAGGAATCACAAGTCATCCTGGAGACAAGCTCAATTCTAGTCATCTGCGAGACGATCATGAAGAGCTCGACGAGGTCAAGACAAGCTGAGTAGAATAAGAAAGACTAGTCTTCGCTAAGTCGAAATTTTGAGACGAGTAGGAAGAATCACCGAGGTCTCGGCGCTTTTCAAGATTAAGTTTGTTAAGCGGTTTCAAGTTTGTTAGAACTAACTAACAAACTAACTGTCTTTTCGAGACTTATAAATAGGACTAGATTTATTTTTCAATTCACTTATGCAAGTTCGATTTTTCACAATTCACTATTGATTTCATAGAGTAATTTTCAAAAAGGATTTCAAATATTTTCTAAGTGTTTATAGAACACTTCACTTCATATCTTCAAAAACACATCTTATTCTTAGAGTTAGATTTCAGAGTGTTGATTAGATTGTTGAAGAGCGAAGTCCAAGTTGTAATTTGTAAAGGTTGTACGGTGAGTAAGTAAGTAGCTAGTGGAGACCTTTCTTGAGTTTGAAGAAAGAGAGTGGATGTAGGATTATTCATAATCCGAACCAATATAAATTCAGTGTTATTTCTTGCTTTCTTTAATTTCGGTTCAAATTACAATTTTGTTAATTCAAGATTAAAGTTTAGAATCCTAACTAAAATCTGAATATCACCTTTGCTTTTGATCTTGTTAAAAGTTGAGTTCTCATTCATATTCCGCTGTGTGTAATCTGGTGCTTTGAATTTATTTTGAAAAGATTTGAAAAATTAACAAAATCTATTCAACCCCCCTTTCTAGATTTTGTTCTAGGAAGCTAACTTAAGGTTTTAATCAACTCAACATTCCGGGACCAACAAGTGGTATCGGAGCGGTGTTAAGTCGCTTACGATATTGATTTTAGGTCTTGAACAAGATTATGAAATTATCTTGATTTTCTTCAATTTTTCTTCTTTTTCTAACTTGCTACTAATTAGCTTGTGGAGTATTTTGTTCCTTGTTTCATCATGTCATCGGGGAAAAACAAAACGCCTAGAAATCTTCTGAATTCTCTATCGAAGATTATGATTATCGGAAATTTAGGATGGAAAATCATCGAAGGCCATTCATGATAGGATGGAAGAGGTCCTTGAAGAAGGTCCTATAAAGTTTTATCATGGAGGTACAAAGATCCGGAGCCGAGTCACCAATCAAGAACTAGACAAGAAAAGAAGAGTTACGAATTGACAAATGATGAAAGAAAGGTCCACAATCTTGATCAAGTAGCTCGAACTGAAATCATCGAGACTCTAAGTAAAGATTGGATAGAAAAAGTTAAGAGATGCAAAGCGCTAAAGAGATGTGGCAAACTTTAGCCAATGTTTGTGAAGGATCGATCAAGTCAAAGAAAACAAGTCAGCGATCGGTCTTGCATGCATTTGAAACATTTAAAATGAAAGAAAATGAGTACGTGGATCAGTTAGATGTAAGGTTAACCAATCTTCTCAACAAAGCAGCTGACCTTGGAAAGAATTATTCAGAGAAAGAGATTAATAACAAGATTACTGAGATCATTAACCAAGAGATGGAGGGAAAAATCCAATATCCTTAAAGTAACTCAAGATTTATCCTCTATTACTCATCGTACTTTATTTTCTCATCTTAAAGCTCTAGAGTATGATGTTCAGATAGAAGATGAGGAAGATGAGATGGAGTCAAGTACTTCATCCAAGTCTGTTGCTTTTGTCATAAAGAAGACAAGGTGTCAACAGAGTCTCAGAGGAGCCGATTTATCCCTAAAGGAGCGAGATGGTTTTACTCACAAAAAGGTATGATAAATGGAGAATGAAGTATAAGAGAAATAAATTGAGATTTGCAGGTAAGGATAGACATAGATCCAGATCGAGATAGGAAGGTGGATAAATCTTCGATGATGACAAAAACAAGAGCTGACAAGAAGATACAGATCACACAGCCGAAGAAATCCTTCCAGTCCCGAGATCAGACAGAGTGACACTTGCTATACTTGCAATAAGCCGGGACATTTCAGCTATGACTGTCCTCAATCGACTCCTAAAGAAAGGGAAGAAAAGAGGAAGAAAAGAGACAGGAGATTTGCGAGATCAAAGAGCTTTATTGGCTGAAGAAAAAGAGCCAAAGAAATCATCATCATCATCATCATCCTCATCGATTTGGATCGGATGATGAGATCTGTCTCATGGCTAATGAGGTAATCTACTATTCATCGTCGGATAATGATTCTTGTCGATCTGCATCCGATCATGACCAAAGCTGTTATCCATGAGTTATTGAGAGATTTAAAGACATCTTTGGTTGCTTATAAACAGCTAGAGAAAGAGAATTTATTTTTAAAGGATCAAATTCAAATTCAAATTAAAGGCAAGCAGTGATGGAATTGCCCAGAGACCAAGAAATATTCAAGGGAGAATGTTTTCTTGATCAAGCTAGTACATAAGCCACCTTACGAAAGGTTAGAAAATGAATTGAAAACTTTAAAAGACAAATTTGATGTAGTCTGTGCTGAAAATGAATTAATTAAGAAAGACAATGAGAAGCTTGTCTTCAAAATTAGTCAACTTAATAATTCACAATCGATAATAGATCATATTTTTAATACTTCTCAAAAATCTCATGACAAGACAGGTCTTGGTTATGATAGGAACAATAAATCGAGATGTTCAAAAACCTAGAAAATTTTTGAAAGCATCTGTTCAATCAAAGGATATTAAAATTGGTCCATGGAAACCAACTAGTCGAGATAAGGACTACATTTTCCAAATGAAACCAAGAATTCAAATGAAAACTCCCTATCAAACTAGAAGGAATCCAAGAACCAAAATAAGAAGATATTCTTATTATAATTCTTTTGATGGAAGGAGCAAATGATATCCTACATTTCCTAAGTTTAGGAAAATTACTCAATCTAATACAACAAGTTATCATTTAAAAATGACATAATTGTAGAAATATTTGGTAGAAAACTTGAGTCCGATTTATTGTCTAAAGATGAGATGTTTATTTGGATATCTAAAGTGATTCTTGACCCAAAAGGACCCAAGATCACTAGGGTACCTCAAAACTAATTTGTTTCACAGGATTCACAGGATCATCACTCAAGGAAGAGATTTTAGCTTCAATATGGTACATTGATAGTGGTATTCACAACATATGACCCATAACAAGAAGTCGTTATCAAATTTTCAAAGCATTGATGGTCCAAGAGTTTTATTTGGTGATAAAAATTGTGGTCGGACTAAAGGTGTAGGTACTACGATTATCAAGGATATTCGGGTATACGAGGTATATTTTGTTGAAGGTTTGAAACATAATGCTATCTGTTTCTCAGCTTTGTGATAAAGGTTTTCTTGTCAAATTCTCAAAGGATAAATGTGATATTTTAGATAATTCCTCGGATAAGGTATCATTAATCGGCTTGAGACATGGAAATGTCTATGTGGCCAACTTTAATAGTTGTCCCAAAGATACCGTCTCGATAGCTAAGGGTGGAGAAGATATCACCGGCTATGGCACAAGAGGCTTAGTCATCCGAATTTCAAAACTCTTAGTAAGCTAGCTAAAAAGAACCTTGTCAAGGGATTACCTGAAAAACATTTATCCACCGATCTTAAATGTGATGCTTGTCAAAAAGGTAAACGGCCTAGACACTCATTTAAGAGTATTAACTCCTCTTCATCCGAAAGAGTGTTGCAACTTCTTCATCTCGGATCTGTTTGGACTGTTTCACCTCTCGGTTTCGGTGGAAGGAAATATACTCTTGTTGTAGTCGATGACTTTTCTAGATACACTTGGGTTATATTTCTTTTCAAGAAAAATGAGACTATGAACAAGATTCTGATCTGCCTGCATGATTCAGAATGAAAAGGGTGTTAATATTATTAAAATAAGGAGTGATAAGGGCACGAATTTTTGAATTCTTGTTTATCTAATTTTTCAATGAGTGTGGAATTATTCATGAGACATCTTCAGCAAGAACTCCTCAACAAAATGGAGTAGTTGAAAGAAGGAATAGAACTTTGAAGGAAGCGGCCGGGAGCATGTTGGTGAGTATGATACCCTCATAGGTTACAATTTGAAGCCATCAACACGACTTGCTATACCTGCATCAGGTGCTTAGTTGTCAAAGACAAGGGTAAGACTCCATATGAGATTTGGAAGGGTAAGATTCCAAGGATCTCATATTTCAAAGCTTTTGGTTGTAAGTGTTTCATCCATAACAATGGAAAATCTAAGTTAAGAACTTTTGATGCTAAGGCGGTGATGGAATATTCTTGGGATATTCTAATACTTCCAAGGCATTTAGAGTTTTTAACATAACAACCCTTTGTGTGGAGGAAACCCCTCATGTTGTTTTTGATGAGTTGTATTCCTGCTCGGATAAAGTGAATCAAATTTACTGAAAGTCTAGATAAAATTGAATCTGCCCAAGACTAAACATAGAACCGTTTATCTACCTAGTCTTGATTCGTAATCGGATGAAGAAGAATCCCCATCCGATATTCGAAGACAACTTGATCGTACTCCTTCGCATCGACACCTTTGACATCACCGATCAGCAAGGGTTAGGCGATGAAGGGGAAACGTCGGTGAGGTTGAGTCGGAGGAGTTGCCTACCGAGACTCAAGATGAGGATCCTTCTCCTCACATAGGCAAAGGATGAGAAGCTATCATCCATCTCGATCGATTATAGGAGACCCATCTAGTAGTGTGTAGACACGAATGATGCTAGACTCTGAAAGTCTTTTCGGTTGTTATGTGTCGCTTCTTGAACCCAAGTCTATTGAGGAAGCCCTATCGACTCCAAACTGGATAACGGCCATGCGGGAAGAAGCTGCATCGGTTTGAAAGACAAAATGTATGGGATCTAGTGGAAAGACCCTTACACGTAAAGATTATAGGCACCAAATGGGTGTTTAAAAATAAAATGTATGAGAACAACATTATTGTTCGAAATAAGGTAAGACTGGTTGCACAAGGTTACTCACACCGAGGGAATAGACTATGACGAAACCTATGCTCCAGTTGCGAATTAGAGGCAATAAGATTGTTCTTCGCATTTGTTGCATATAAATCTTTCAAAGTTTTTCAAATGGATGTTAAGTCTGCCTTTCTTAATGGTGTGTTACTTGAGGAGGTCTATGTAGAGCGGCCTCCCGGGTTTAAGATCAATAACAAGGTCTATAAACTCAACAAAGCTCTATATGGACTAAAACAAGCTCCCGAGCTTGGTATGATACACTATCTGATTTCTTGACATCAAATGGTTTTTCTAAAGGCAAGATTGATAGAACTTTGTTTAGAAAGGAAGTAGATGGCAACATCTTACTAGTTCAAATTTATGTAGATGACATAATCTTTGGTTCACCTAATCTGAAATTATGTGAAGAGTTTAGCATTCTCATGAAAAACGAGGTTTGAAATGTCAATGATGGGAGAATTAACATACTTTCTAGGCTTACAGATTAAACGGATGAGTAAGGGTATATTTATATATATCAGTCTAAGTATGCTAAGGATCGATTGAGAAATTTGGAATGACTACTAGCGAGAGAAGTTAAAATACCCATGGCAACTAACTTCTCTATAGATTCGATGAGCGAGGATACCCACCGATGCAACGGAGTATCGTGGACCGATTGGATCTCTTCTCTATCTCACTTGCCAAGTAGGCCGGACATAGCCTTTGCGGTTGGGGTATGTGCAAGATTCCAGTCTAATCCCAAGAAGACTCATCTGGAGACGGCTAAGAAAATTCTTAGATATCTCAAAGGAACCTTGCAAGTAGGGTTATGGTACCCAATCGATGACAACTTTGAGCGACGGAGGTTATTGATTCAGACTTTGGAGGATGTAAGATTGATAGAAAATCCACTTACGGAACTTGTCAATTCTTAGGCAACAAATTAATTTCTTGGTTATCTAAGAAACAGACATACATTGCCATCTCTACAACCGAAGTCGAATACATGGCGGTGGAAGTTGTTGCTCTCAACTCCTCTGGATTAGTCAACGGCTTAGAGATTATAATATTCAAACATCGAGTTGTTCCTATTTCTTGTGATAGTAATAGTGCAATAACAATGACTTACAATCCTGTTCTACATTCTAGATGTAAGCATATAGATATTAGGCATCATTTCATTAGGGATCATATTGAGAAGAATGACATTAGGATTGAGAAAATTGCCACCGAATCACAAAGAGTGACATTCTTACAAAACCATTAGCTGAATCTAGGTTTGAAGAAATGTGCTTAGAATTAGGATTACTTGATGCATCTTTAGCAAGTTTCTAATTTGTGTGCATCTGTTGAATATTTGTTTCCTTATTTACGGTCTTTTCTTTTCTTTAAATTAATGTTTAGAAAGAATTATCGGACTAGATATGTGTCAAAGGACAATCGGTAGCCGATATCATTGATCTTCTTTTAGGAATCAAGAATCAAGGATTAGTCATATTGACCTTATCTCGAATTGATAATTACTTGTTCGACATTGAGTAAATCGAGACAAGGACACAATAGTCACCGATCTCACGAAGAAAAGCAGATGACTATTTGCATCCTATCCGATTTACCTTAAGCTTCGATGGTTTCTTTTGAGTATATGTCTTTGCGAGAACAGTCACGAGATCATACTTGTTTCATCTCTTCTTATTCAAACTCCTTTATTCTGTTATTTTTGTTCCTAAATAAACTGTATTTTTTCAAAACATATAAACAACCTAGTTTTAGAAAATTAAGTCTCGAGTCTGTTTAGTTTAAACTCGTTTTAAAATTGCTAAAAAGTTACATCTAAGTCAGTTGGTTTTCAAAATCGGACGAGTTACTTTATCGATGTCTTTCCAAACTCATACATTTTTAAACTAATGCTTTTCAAACTCATCTGTTTAGTAAACCTTCAGTTGAAGTAAGATACCACTTGGCCGACGCTGTATACTTACTTCTCTGCATAAAGTAACCTATATCGGTCAAATCAACGATCTATAAAGTAACTATTTACGCATTCCAAAGGCGATTAAATTTCACGCGCTGAATCCTAATCGCTTATCTTAGTTTTTAACCGTTGATTTACACTCAGTAGAAAACTTTTTGAATAAATGGCTCATTTATTTAAATTTTTTAAAATGGCGGTTTCTCTTTCCAATCTTCCCCCTATAAATTTATCTTCTTCTTCCTTTAATCATTTTTCCATTCTCGTAAAACCTGCATATCTTCCATATACATTTTCAAATTCACAAAAACTTTCAAATGGCATCTTCTTCCAAAACCACCAAGACTTTTAAACCCAAATACATCTCCACCAATATTTCTCACTTCAAAATGAATGAGGAATATTTCAAAAAATCGTTTAAAGGCAGAAATGTATGTCGATTTTGAAACAACCCATGACCCGAGAATCAACGAAATTCTTCGTCTTCTTGAAGCATCGCGACTCGGAGGTTTTCTATCAATGAAATCTCCTCAAAATAGAACGGCAGATTTGCTTGGGGCGAGTTTCCGGCAAGAATGGAGGACACCCAGGATGGGTTTGATACTTCGTTGATGGGACGACTCGAGTTTTACAAGGGAAAATATTTCAGAATTTTTGATACATCAATGGAAGGAGTCAATCCATTGGCGTATAAGGAGGATGAATGGGAAACATCATTTGATATGATGGCGAGGTGTCGCGAGAGAGGAACAAGGAGGGATTTAAAGAAGAATCTTCTCCACGAAAATTCGGGATTGCTGATGACGGTAGTAACGAAGGCGGTGTTGGGTGAGCAAAGCTCACATGATGGGTTAACCAAACCCAGTTGTGTGTGATGCGAGCCATTTTGGATGGGGTGCAAGTCAATTGGGTTGATTTATTGATTTACAAGCTCGGGAAGAAAAGAAACGATTGACCTTCAAATCGTCGGCAGAGGGCTGGATTCCTACCTCGGCTTGATCGGCACTGTTCAACAAAATCATTGTACTTATTGAAGGACTTAACAGGAGGCTGACCGGAGAATAGGCACGAAAAAATACTCCAAGCGAAGGGTATCCTGACCAAGGATGACAAGGCTGGAGAAATCCAGAACTTCGGGCGATGCGTCGATACTACAAGAGCTCAAAGGCTGGAGGCGAAATGCAGAAGCTCGAGACCAAAGAATGAACCACCTGAGGTGGCCCTAGTTGAGGTCGAAACAGAGGGACATGAGGCGGCAGTGAGGTCGCACCTCAAGAAGAATCTATTGAAATACCGCTGCAGTCCCAAGGACATTTCAGAGGAGGAAGAAAAGGAGGCCGGTAAAAGCCGCGGATAAGAAGAAGAGGGGAAAGCTCGTCTCACGCTCCCGCCAAAGTTGCCTCGAGATGAAGAGGAAGAAGAGGAGACTGAGATTCCTTTGGTAAGAAGGCCAAGACGAGCAGCTCAAAGCTCACGAAGGATCCACCAAATCTGGTAGCTCCGAGCAGCGAGATGGAGTTATCAACCTTGCTACCAGAGGAGGTCTCGGTCCTTCGTATAGCGGCCGAGGTTGGTCACCGGAAGTTCCACTCTCCCCAACCAAGGAAGTTGCTCTTTCCCTTATTCCAGGCAGGTACAAGTCTTTCTCCATCTCCTACCTTATCTCCCGTGACTGCAATGAAGAAATGCCTCAGTGGCATTTACGAGCCTCAAGCTCACCGACATCCCATCTGTCCATTTAGGCAATGAAGGGGTATCCAGTGCCGGTACTCCGAAACCTCTCCCATACTGCCTCCCCTACGCCCAAATCCAAATGCCACCAACAGAATCCGAACCTACCCCATCTCCCATATCCATCCCTACCACACAACCTCAAACATCTCCCACCCTCATCCGAGCAAATCACTCTCCCACACACCAAACCTCACCAATTCCAATAATATCCTACTCTTCTCTTCCAACCATACAAACTCAATCTATTCCTCTCCCATCTACTCAACCGGAACCAATACCCTCCTCGTCGACTCCTCAACCGAGGATGATGACACCGATCTAAGCCCAACCACCGCTATCTCCTCTATTCTATCCCTTGTCGAGAAAAAGATCAATGCTACATTCGGAAGAAAAATGGAAAGGAAGACAAGGAGGATGGTTAAAGTCATTACAGACACCATGATAGCCAGCATGAGAGAAGTAGAGGTAAACTTATGCGATAAAATCATATCTACTACTAACTCTGTGTTGGTGATAAAGTAAAAGCAATGGAGGATGAGCCGAGGGAGTTGAAAGAGGAAGTAAAAGGATATAATCAGAGGTAGTGAGTGAGTTGGCCTTAGATCACTCGAGACTTCGAGGCCAAGTGCAATATATTGGATGAAAAACTCACGGCCTTGGCAGATGAAGTTAAAAAGGGGGAAAAAGTCAAGCGAGAGAAAAGACAAGCCCTCACAGTGTGGTCGAGGAGACCAGAAAGATGTAGGCATAAAGGCCAACACACTGATCCGAGGCAGCCAGGAGGAAGCTCGAATCAAGTCTCGATGAGTTGGCCGCTCTCCACCGAGGGTGAGTCAACTTGAAGAAGTCAGTAAAGGAGGATGAGGAGAAGAGAAGGAAAGAAGAGGAGGAAATGATGAAAAGCTCTTGGCTCGGCTTAAAGAATCCGAATGCGGAAGGAGCCAAGGGGAAGGGAAAGGAAGTAGCAGCCACCGAGCCCAGATCAGTGAACTTATTAGCGAGTGTCAGCCGCTAAGGGAAAAGGAAAAAGGGAAGCTGATTATTCTAATCTCTCGACGAGCAGATCAAAAGAATTAAGAGAGAGATGGAATTCTATGGCAAGAAAGAGAAAAAGAAGCGAGAGGAAGAAGAAAGACTCCAATGTAAATGCGGAGTCTTTCTTGGCGAAAATGGTTGATCAAAGATCAAGGCAGGGAAATTCAGGCCATTTCATAACACGTCTGCACCTCTTAAGTTGGCTTGCGGAAAGTATCTTTGCTGAATACAGAGAGAAGAATTTAGAGGGAATGTGGATATACTACCGGTATATTCTCAAGGGCCCAGAGCATCTCAGCAAGATCCAGACTTGGCTTGGCATGAATGGATTGAGAAGGTGGATAAAGAATTCTATCATCGGTGCTTTGGAAGAAGCGGATGTGGAGTTTAATGTCAACCTAGTCTCTCCGGCTTTTGAATATGCCATCCTGCCAGAAACCAGATGGATCCACTGGACCTAGACCGGGTCAAGGGTATTTTGAAGAAGGCAGAGGCTGAATCTGGACTTGCTCAAGGAAAAGACACGAGGCGGCTTAGGAAGCGTGTGTTTAATCGGGTGATGATCCCAGATGAAGACCAATGGGAAGATTAATAGAAAGCAGGATTTTTCTTTTCCTTATTTCTATTTTCTATTAATTTTCCATCTGTAATCTTTGTAAATCCAATGTGAATATACTGTGTTTAATTCATTTTACTTGTCTTATTTTCTTAAAGTTATTTTTACCGCTTTAAGAAAAACTTAAAATTTTCTTAAGTATAAGTCATCTCGAGAATTTTATCTCTCGAGACTTGAAATTTTTAAAAAAATTATTATATTAACCTAAGTCTTAAGACTCATTTGTTTTCCTAAGATTTTTTAAAGGGAGTCTAAAAGACTTAAAGTTTTTTTAGTGCTTTAATTGTGAAATGAATCTGTTGTGTTGTGAAATATGTGCTCTGATTTACCTATCTAATAATCTTGATTAACTCTAAACTAACTTCAGTGTGAGTGTGTCTCTTTTTGTAGGTTTTAACTTCATCAAAAATGGAGAAAGTGTTAGATCAAGATTGTTTTGATGAGTTAAAAGGTTATCTCGAGATGAGCGAGATGATAATAAAAGATAGTGAAGGCTGAGTTCTAGTACGAAGGCTGATCGAGACTAGGTCGAGAATAGTTCAAGTCGGTGGAGACTAGGAATCACAAGTCATCCGAGACAAGCTCAATTCTAGTCATCTGCGGGAGACGATAATGAAGAGCTCGAGGCGAGGTCAAGACAAGCTGAGTAGAATAAGAAAGGCTAGTCTTCGCTAAGTCGATTCATTGACGAGTAGGAAGAATCAGGTGAGGTCTCGAGCAGATTTCAAGATTAAGTTTGTTAAGCGGTTTCAAGTTTGTTAGAACTAACTAACAAACTAACTGTCTTTCACTTATAAATAGGACTAGATTTATTTTTCAATTCACTTATGCAAGTTCGATTTTTCACAATTCACTATTGATTTCATAGAGTAATTTTCAAAAAGGATTTCAAATATTTTCTAAGTGTTTATAGAACACTTCACTTCATATCTTCAAAAACACATCTTATTCTTAGAGTTAGATTTGAGTGTTGATTAGATTGTTGAAGAGTCAAGTCCAAGTTGTAATTTGTAAAGGTTGTACGGTGAGTAAGTAAGTAGCTAGTGGAGACCTTTCTTCAAAGTTTGAAGAAAGAGAGTGGATGTACGATTATTCATAATCCGAACCACTATAAATTCTGGTGTTATTTCTTGCTTTCTTTAATTTCGGTTCAAATTACAATTTTGTTAATTCAAGATTAAAGTTCGTAATCCTAACTAAAATCAATATCACCTTTGCTTTTGATCTTGTTAAAAGTTGAGTTCTCATTCATATTCCATTGTGTGTAATGTCTGGTGCTTTGAATTGATTTTGAAAAGATTTGAAAAATTAACAAAATCTATTCAAACCCCCCTTTCTAGATTTTATTCTAGGAAGCTAACTCAAGGTTTTAATCAACTCAACATTCCGGGACCAACATCTTGGTATCCCGACTCATAACCTTGCGGCACTAGACGGTCCAGATTTGACTACGAGACACTATGAGACGCATGAGGACATTGGATCGTATCGGGAGGATGTGGTGCCTACAGCAGCACCATGGTGGCAGTTCCCTCTTCCTAATAAGAGGTTGGCGGCGGTTTTTGGATCTACATCTTTTGTGACCATTAACTGCGTATGTGGTCGCAGCCACACCGATGCCATAGATGCCTACACGAGGGAGCATGGGGACGTGCTTAGAGATGAGGGGATGATGATGATCAGCGGAGTCGGCGGCCAGTCAGATTCCGATTCTTCTTCCGATGATGATGGAGATGCGGCTTAGAGCAAAGGTTGCCTGAGGAGGTTGAGTCCGAGGACGAGGATGACGAGGAGCCGGAGCAAGAAGAGCGGCTTGTCCGAGATGGAAGAGGAGTATCAGCCAGAGATTAATATGTACCGGTAGGATGAGATGAGGAGTAGAGAGTACGAGGCGGGAAGTTCATCTCACTGGGCCGTGGGTCTTGGCCCGAGGAGATGTGGGCGGGCAGTCGGAGGATGCACATTGAGAGTCCGACCCGACAGATGAGATGTATCGGATGATGGAGGAGTCTCGTAGGTTCAATGAAGAGACGAGGAGGATGCAAGAAGAATCAATGAAGACGCAAAATGATATGTATTCCCTCCTTCAACAAATGAGCTCGTGGAATTTCGGGCCGAGCTATCCTCCTCCACCGCCGCCTTCCGACTACTAGGGCTATCCCCTATCCCTCATTCCCTCTCATTAGATTTAGATGTTTATGTTTTGGTGGATTGTACTCTTATCTTGATGATGGTGTTTGTTGATTGACTTTTGATGACTTGTGATTATTTGATGATTTGATGTTTTGGATGGATGATTTTATTGATGCTATGATTTCCTTGATCTATTTTTGAGCTTATTGTCTATTGGTGATTGTGACTTGATGATCCTTTGGATTTCTTTATTCCCATGATTCCATGTTCTTTATCTTGAGCTTAATTGTAGATTCATTGACATATTTTTAGTATCATTCATGTGATAGTGAGTATGCTTGAGATTATGTACATGAGCATTTGAGTTTGAATTGCAAGACTAGTTGGATTTTGATATGATCATGAGTAGATTTGTAGCTTGAAGCTAGTTCTTGATTTATTGTGTAAGGATGGATGTGATTGATGATACTTGATTCATTGCTCAAGTTAAGCCCGTGAGTTTTTGTGCCTTAATAATCGTACATCTTATACGGTTGATTGATCCTTTGAGAGTGCATCATTCATGATTTGTATGCTAGAACTTGCCACTAGACTTGTTGATATTGATCTTTGTGTGATGTTTTGAAAGTGATAAGAGGCCATTTTTGATATGTTTAGTCATTTTGCCAAATATTTTCCCCACCAAATACATTTGATTTCCTTAGTGAGCCATGTTGAGCCTATTATCCATATTCTTTGGCAAGCCAAGTGAAATTGAAACCATTTAGCCTATTTTGATGAGCCTTTCTTGTCCTATATTTAAGTTGAGCTTGAATGTTGGCTAATAATGGTGATTTGATTGCTAAGTGTGGGAAAGATAATGTGTAAGTGATGATGCTTGAAAGAAGAAAGAAAGGTTGTGAAAAATTGCATTGTGAAAAAAATGCATGGAAAGAAGAAAAATTCAATTTGTGAGCTTAAAAGAGAAAGCTCAAGTGAATGGTGGATTGATCATTGAAGTTAAAAAGGAAGAGTGTACTTGATGAAAAGTGAAGAGATGTGTTTTGTATTGATTAGTTTACATTCAAGTCTCTACTACTTAATCACTTTTATCCAAAAACATCCCACCTTTCCAAAGAGCCTACATTACAACCTAGAAGAAAGACCTCTTTGATTCTTGATTGATCATAATTGATTTTGATTGAGATTAAGTCTTGTGGCAAGCATATGGTGTGCAAGTTCATGAATTTGATGATTGAGTGCTTTAAACCTTTATACACTGGAGTAAAGAGTAAAACACTCCATGGAAGGAGCAATGTGTTAAGTGTTTGATTGAGCATTTGTTTGAGCATGATTCATCTTGATGGCTAGTGGATAGTTGTATTGATACAAGTGATCATTGATGAGTTCGATTGTCTTATTTTTCGTCTATGGTGCCATGTGACATAATTGCAATCAATTCACTTCTTTGTTCTTAGTTTCTCGTTGCTCGAGGGCGAGCAACAATTCAAGTTTGGGGGTGTGATTGGAGTGAATTGATACATGTTTTTAGGGCCAATTTTAGTGCAAAAAGTGAGCTAAAGTGTGATTTTTGTGCCTAAATGTGAAAAGTATCATTCTTTTGCCTAAAAAGTATTACTTTGTGAGGTTTTGATGTATTTCGCCCGTTTTGCAGGTAAATCGGTGGAATTTAGCCAATTCGAGAGTACCGGTATTCTTAGAATGAAAAGACGAACATACGGGACGCGAGGGTCGGGCTCGGAGCCCTTCTCGATAAAAATTCCCTGGTCTCGGGTTGGAGTCGAGGGTGCACAAACCTCGACTCGAGGTTCATGCTTTGGAGGGAAACAATTTCAAAGACAGGATCCTCGACTCGAGGGAGGAGCCTCGAGTCGAGGGATGGGAAAAATGCAGGAAGCTCGACTGAGGGCGAAGCCTCGACTCGAGGCGGGAGAGATTTTTAAAGAAACGTGTTAGCGACTCTTAGGCCTCGACTTGAGGGCCTGAAGCTCGACTCGAGGAGTGCCCAAAACCGAAAAATTCAGTTTTTAAGCCATTGGAAGCCAAAACAGAGGGGGAGTTTTAGATTAAACCATGGGTTCCTCTTCAAACAAATAGGAAATAGGAATCAATGGGAGAATAGAGAATTGATCCAGGGGCTTCTAGCAGTTCAGATTGAGCGATTTCTAGGAGTTTCTTTGAGCGAATTTTACATTTTGTAGCTTGAATTTACTAGCAATTGCATTAGATTGTTAGAATTGAGTTAGATTCCACATTTATTTCATTAGATTAGTAGATTGGTTGATTGTAATTGAAGTTTGCAGCTGAGAAGTGGGAAGAATTGAAGTTGTATTGAAGCATTGTACAAGATTAATCATTCTTATTTTTGCCTATTGGAGCTTGATTGGTGATGGTCTTACCCTTTGATCTCTTTAATTCATTGCTTGTAGTGATTAGACTGTTAATTGCTTTCTTAGATTTTATAGCCATGGCTTTTGCTTGTAGCACCATGGGCTAATAGCTTTGTGCTTGGGATAATTGAAATTAGGGATGAAGTGATTGCCTCATGCTATGATTGTTGATAATTGTGATCAATTAAATTAGATTGCTCCCTAATTGTGATTCTTAATTGTGCTTCATGAAAAATTGTCTCTTTTGATTAATGGTTGATCACCCTAGCAATAGACGAGAGTTGAGCTAACGTGATTAAGTGTTAATCGGGTTTAAATTTTGCATGATTGTATGAATTGGGCACTTCTACATTGAGAGATGGGAAGAACTAAGGATACTCACATTAGGCATTGTGATATTAATGGAGTGATTAATTTCATGATGGTTTATGCTTTCTAATTTGATTGATTTGCATTTGGATACAATCATAGCTTGTTAATCATGGATTCCTTGATGGAGATTATCCCTTGCACCCAATTCCCCCATTGATTTTAGTCTATTTGATCTTGAATTCTAAGTGTTTGATAAATTGTTTGCATAAACTTGCCATTTAATTTCTTGCATTTTGTAGTGATTTAGTTCAAGAGCTTGTTGCAACTTTAGCCATTTAGAACTCTTATCCTTGAATTTTGTTTGCATACTTTCTCCCTTGGGTTCGATATTTTTGTTGATTGGTCTTAATAACTCTTACCCTATACACTCCAATCACCCAAGCACAAAGCTATTAGCCCATGGTGCTACAAGCAAAAGCCATGGGTAGAAAATCTAAGAAAGCGGTTAAATCACAAATCAACACAAACAATGAATTAAAGAGAGAAAAAGGTAAGAACATCACCAATTGATCTTCAATATACAAAAATAGGAATGCTTGAGTCATTTACAACACTTGAATTCTCCTTCTCCACTCTCAAATACAACTTGAATCTTCAATTTCAAATGATCAAATTGCTAATCTATGAATTACAAACTAGAATCTATGCTAATTCTAACAATCTAGGGCAATTACAATGGAAATCAAGCTACAAACCGAGAAATTCACCTAAGGAACCACCAGAAACTGCTCTAAACTGTTAGGATGAATCTATCCTCTGTTTTGGCTTCAAATGGCTTCAAAACTGAATTTTCCGATTTTGGGGTCCCTCGACTCGAGCTTGAGGCCCTCGAGTCGACGTCGAGAGTCGCTAACACGCTTTTAAACTTTTTTTTCACCTGCCTCGAGTCGAGGCTCGGGATCTTGCCTTTTCTCCTTCCCTCGACTCGAGGTTCCTCCCTCGAGTCGAGACAGCCACTTTTTCAAAATCATCTTCCCTCCAAAGACCATCCTCGACTTGAGGTTCATGCTTCCTCGACACGAGCTCGAGACCGGTGGCTCCTTTTTTTCGAGCGGGGCTTCGGCCCCAACCCCCATTTTTGTCCGATATGTTCGACTCTTCATTCTAAGCACACCGGTACTCTCGGATTGGCAAAATTCCACCGAATTACCTGCAAAATGGACGAAAAACATCATAAACTCACCAAGTAATACTTTTAGGTAAATAAGTGATACTCTATGCATTTATGCACAAAAATCAACACTTTGATCACTTTTTACACTCAAATAAGCCCTAAAAACATGCATCAATTCACTCCAATCAATCTATTCTTCATAATATCCTCGTCGATATATTGTTATCTACTACTAACCATGTCTCTCGGGCCGATAGAAAGGTTAAGAGTCTTCCCGACTTCGAGATCGAAGACTATGATGATTGGAAATTCCGAATGGAAAATCATCGAAGTCTATCAGTAGCAATAAACGAGATTATTGTGACTCTCGATCGAGAATGGTATGAGAAGATTAAAAAGTGTAAAAGCGCCAGCGGATGTGGGACACCCTTGCTAATATGTGCGAAGGCACAAACCAGTGAAAGAGAACAAGGTGGAAGTTGTTCTCCATTTATTTGATACGTTTAAAATGAAAGAGGGTGAATCTATTGATAAATTGGACATGAGAATGACCAATTTGATTAATAGAGCCACAAATCTTGGCAAGACTTATACCGAAAAGAGATAAATAACAAAATCCTTAGATCTCCAACTAAACGTTGGAGGAAAAGGGTAATCCGATTAAAGCTACCAAGGACTTATCATCTATGAATCATTATACTCTATTTTCTTACTTGAAAGGGTATGCGTTTGATATCCAAGTTGAGGACGAGGAGGATGAAGTTGAGTTGAGTACCTCTACAAAAGCTGTAGCATTTGTCAACGGGGAAGAGAAACCTCGTTATAGAGTCAAAGGAGCTGATCACTCTTTGAAAGAGCAGATGGCTTTCTTTGACAAAGAGGTATGATACTGATGGAACACGCCGGTGAAAGCGGTCCGATCCCAAGATCGTTGTTGGATGCCAAACATATAAAAGCAGAGAACAAAAAAAAAAAAAAAAAACCTAAACATGCATCTAAAGCAAATGTTAGATTCGTTACCCTTGAAGATCAAGGCTTTGATTCCACAATAGACCTTCTAGTCTATCTCCCAACCTCGTTCGAACACCGGGTGGATGGCGAGCTATCGAATCGTGGTGAAAAGGGCTGCTGCAGCGTTTTTTCTTCCTCTTCTTTTAAACGAATCAAGCCCCTTTTTATATACACTCATTAGGTTTTTTCATGGGCCAGACTAGGGATCCATTAGAAGGTATAGGGTTTGGGCTTCTTTCAAGTCCAAACGTTCTTATGTTCAGCCTGCACATTATTTGGCCCGAAAACATTAATTCATTCCACTAGAGAATTAATGTTGCACTCCCGTCCTATCCCAAACCGAATCAGACTTCTATTAGACTCTATAACTCCCGTGTTAAAGATATCGCACGTCCATTAATTATTAAAGTTTCGACTATTTTAATTAATTAATATCTATTATTCCTTGAGTAGTACCACTCAACCTTGTTGTCGTGCGGATTAAATCCACTGCAGTGGTTTAATACGACAATCCTTTATGAGATCCTCAAGAGGACGTCATCACACGGATGACCAGGACACGGTGCCCTAATGCCAATAAATAGACATCATGCGAGTGATATCACTACCCAAAATACAGAGTATGTTGAATCTAATAAGATTCTCACCCATGATAAATCAAAGTAGTGAATAAGCACTCCACACACCTAAATATCACACTTAGGGTTAAGAATTATAAGAGTCACCAAGACCTCTAGTTCTTCATGACATCGAATAGAAGAACATGTCTTATCTGGGATCCATTCAATACGACACGGTCGTATTAGTATAAACTAATGACCAAGACAAGCCACCAACAAGTTCATACTACAACTTAAACCAATAGTTATGTCCGTAACTATCTCGATCGTGAATCTTGTTTATATCTTATAAGGAACCGACAATATTATCTTACTGTGACTACAAACCCACCACATTGTCTACAATATAAGATAAATAGACATACAAACAATCACTATTGAAAGAAAGCAATAATGTGAAAAATATTTATTTCAGATAATAAGGAAATCAAATATACATCCACAAAGCCCAACAAAATTTTGCTTTACATGATACTCCAACATGATCGTCTTAAGCTGAAATATAGACGTAACAAGTCTAGATTTGTAGGGAGGGACAGTCGAGATTGAGATCTCGAAGGAAAGATGATGTGGAGACAACAAATGATGACAAAAGAAAAGGTCGACGAGGAGATACAAGTCTCCTATGAAGAAGAGTTATGGTAGCCCGAGATCCTGAATGTGGTGATACTTGTAACAAGCCGTGGCATTATAGCTATGATCAGACGAATTGACTCCCAAGGAAAGGGAGGAGAAGAGGAGGAAAAAGAGGGATACACGCTTCGCAGACCAGTAGAGCTCTTCTTGCTGAAGAGAAAGAAACAAGAAAGTCATCATTATCGATTTCGGATCGACGATGAAATCTGCCTAATGGTAAAGGAGGTAAGCTATTACTCATCTTCCGAGAATGAATCTAATAAGTAAGTTTCGTGCAATGACCAAACGTGATCAAAAGTCTTCTAAAGAATTTGAAAACATCTCCAAATGCTTACAAGCAATTTAAGTCTGAAAATTTGACTTTGAAAGAACAAGTGCAAACTCTAATTAAAGGAAAGCAGATTATGAATCGCTGTCCGAGGCGAGGATACATTCAAGGGGGAATGTATACTTGATCGAGGCAAGTACATCTTCTAGTCTTCTGAAAGATTAGGAAAGAATCGAAATCTTTGAAAGACAAATTCACAGTAGGTTTGTAATGAGAATGAGTATATTAAGAAAACTAATGAGAAGCTTGTCTTCAAATTGAGTCGATTAATATCACACAATCATTATAGATCATATTTTCAAAACCTCACAAAAGTCTCATGATAAGGTCTTGGCTATGACAAGTAATAAATCGTAATCTTTGAAACCAAGGAAATTAGTCAAAGCTAGATAAATCCTCAAAAGAAATTAAGTTTGGACCATGGAAACCTCAAAGTCAGATTATGACTACCTCGTCGATCGATAAAAAGAATCGATGAGGAAGCCTAATCAAGAAAAGGATTCCAAAATCCAAATTTAAATAGATATCTAGATACGATTCTTTTGACCGAAGAAGCAAATGCTTTCCTCTGTTTCAAAAGTTCAAGAAGTTGACCAAATCTGAATATAACAAACTTGCATATAAGATTGAAATTTATGTTGATAGATTTGGAAGACAAACTTGATTCGATCTACTTGCTTAATAATGATGTGTTTATTTGGATACCCAAAGTGATTATTGACTAAAGGACCCAAGATCACTAGGGTACCTCTTAATTAATTTTATGTTATAGGAACATCAAGTACCATCTTTGATAAGCTTAAAAGTCAATAATCACCCTTCAAGTGTAAAGGGATCATGTAGCAAGGAAGTTACCGGTTAAATATCGATCCAAGGGAATCAAGTGGGAAATAGCCCTAAATTTACTAGTTTAATTGCAATTGTAGCACAAGCCATTCAACAAGATCAATGATTCAAGCAACAATTATCGATAGCAATCAACGAAAATTAACTAACACGAAAAACAATCAATGATAAAGATGTGCTTGAGTGCTTATCAACTAATGGGGATCAAACATGCAACAAATTCAAATGAGCATTTATCATATCAATCAATCAATAAGAGAAACTTTGATACAAGCGGTAATCACGTACTTGGTAAGCCTAGGAATTATGCTACGATTTAAGCTCGAAAGTTTGAAAGGACTAAGTCACCCTTTTCTCCCGGGCAAGAACATGAATCAATAGGTTCCCCTAGCGTGTCTCCCCTTCGATACTAAGGCACCTTACCTATGGTCTCTTCACCGATTACCCGATTGATCGTCTAAGTATTAGTGTGTAATTGATGTAATTCTAGTAGAAATAACCAAATCTCCTTGTATTAAGTTAATATTCACTCTAATTACTTAATTAATTCCCTTACCCAAATGAGTTAACTAACTACCCAAGTCTCCTTGTGATAATTAAGCAACTATGCATGGAATTAGAAATCAATTAAGCAAATAGATCATTTAATACACATCAATCCAATCAATTAACCAACAATCAAAATAACCCATTATAATTCATCACAATATTCAATCACCCATAAGCATCAAAACACTCAAACACAAAGAAACTAGTCAAACATATTAAGAAACAAAAATCTAAGAAATGGGGGAGAAGAGAGATGATCAACATTGAAAATTAACCAACAAAAGCTTAAAATAAAGGAGAAATATCACCTAGATGGTGTTCTTACAATTTGGATATTCCAAAGTAACTTGTAATTTGCAAAAGAAATAAAAGGAAATGAAAAACTAGGCTAACTATGTGTAATTTTCTATCTAATTGTGTGTTTTGAAGAGTAAGTGTGTTGTTCTCCCTTTGAAATCTGAATATGAAGGTATATATAGTGAGGGATTAGTGCATAAAATGTTAAAATTGCAATTTGGGGCCTCAAAAATATTAAAAATGCATTTTTCGCGCTGAATTGAGGTTGACGGTCAAACTTCGGCCGAGTTGACCGAGTCAACTCAAATGAGTCGGGAAACCCGCACTGGAACGCAGAGCGTGTCTCGGACCGAGGGAGATGATGGTTGGTCGAGGCGAGCTCCGGAATGATTTGAGCGAGTGATTGTGGTATAATCGGGTAAGAAGTATTAAGACCAAACCAAGTATCGAACCCAAGGGATAATATATGCAATGAGGCCCTAAGACATGAGTTTTCAATGACTATTGTTGCAAGCACGGTTTTGGTTCCAATTACTCTACAAATTTGCAAGAATTAAAATCAATCAACAAGCAATTAATGAATTAGGCAAATAATTAATCTAGAACAAATAGCAAACTAGCAAACTCAAATATCAAATGGGGATAGGATGCCACGGATAATCTCCATCAAGGAATCAATTATCACAACTATAATTGCATTAAATAGCTATTCAATCAAGATAAAAAGTATGAACATCATGCAATAATGTCTCCATTCATCACACAATGTCTAAATGTGAGTATTCTAAGTGCAACTAATCTCTCAATTATAAAGCACCTAATTCATACAATCATACACAATTATAACTCGATTAATCTCTAATCACATTAGCTTAACTTTCGTTTGTTGCTAGGGTGATCAAACATTAATCAAAAGAAATAAAAATGCATGAAACACAATTAGCATCAACAATTAGGAAACTATCTATCTCAATTAAACAACAATCATCAACAATTATAGCAAAAGCAATCAAATCATCCTCAATTTCAATTATCCCAAGCACAAGAGAATTAGCCCACGGAGCAAAGTGCAAAATCCATGAGTGAAAAATGAAATAGCATGATCATCATAGCAATTAACAAGACAATTAAGAAATAGAAAACAAGAGATAAGAAAAACATCACCAATTTGGCCAATTGAATAGAAATTGAATGCTTGAATCTCCAAATGTAAACTTCTTCTTCAATGGATTTACAACTTCAAATGACTAATCTAGTGGATTAAAGGCTGATCTACTCAACAATCAATGAAAATCTAACTATAACTATGAACGTAATCAACCAAGAAGGAGATATTGGCTTGGGAATTTGGAAAATCGCCCAAAACTGAAAGGTAGCTGCTATGGAGTGAAGTATGCTCGTTTTCGTCCAATGGGGTTTAAAATGGAGATTTTCTGAAAATAAAGTGCCTCACCCGAGCTTGGGCCCTCGAGTCGAGCTTGGTGAAGTCGCGTTCACGCTTTCTTTAAAGACACCAGCCTCGACCCGGGCTCCTCGCCCTCGAGTCGAGCTTGGTGTCGTGGCTTCAACCTCGACCCAGGCTCCTCGCCCTCGAGTCGAGGCTCTTCGTACTTAGCCAAAATCTTCGATCTATCACATCCCTCGACCCGAGGCTCCTGCCCCTCGACCGGTGGTCGAGTCCAGGAATTTTGGACTCCCGACTTGACCTTCCGACCCCGTTTTTGCCCCACATGTTCGTCCCTTCGCCGTGTGAATCCGATACTCTCAGTTCGGTCTAAGTCCACCAAAACCCTGAAAATAAGACGAAACACTTCGAAAACCATTAATTTCAATATAGTAATACCTTTTATGCAAATGAGTGATACTCTACATCTTAAAGCAGAAATTCTAACACTTTTCATCACTTTTTGCAATTAATTACCTCAAAATCATGCATCAATTCACTCACATCAAATACCCCCAAACTTAAGATGTTGCTCGTCCTCGAGCAACGAAACAAATAAGCACAAACGAGTGAATTGATTGCAATTATGTCTCATGGCACCATAGAAGAAAATAGGACAATCAAACTCATCAATGAACTCAAGTTTCAATGCAAACTCTCAACTGACAATCATAATGCATCATGCTCAAACAAATGCAAAATCCAATACTCACATCATTGCTCCTTCCATGGAGTGTTTCTCTCCTCTCTCAAGTGTATAATGGTAGAATGTCTCTCAATCATCAAATTCAAGAATATGCATCCCATAAGCTTGCCAAAGGACTCAGTCTCCATTATTTTATTTTGTTTTTCAATCATGAATCAAAGAGGGCTTTCGTCGAGGTTGTAATGTAGGCTCTTTGGAATGGGTAGGTGAATTTAGGTAAGAGTGACTCAAAAATTAGTAAGGAACTTAAATATTAACTAAGCAATTCAATACACTTCTCTTCCAAATCTTTAACAATCAACTCTCTTTCTTCTTCATGCTTTTCAAAGTCTATTCACCAACCTTCTTTTGAGCTTTCTTTCATTTCTAAGCTCACAATTGAATTTTTCTTTTTTCATTTTCACAATTTTTCACAATTTAATTTTTTTCACATCTCAACCTTTCTTTTTCTTTTCTTAACTTTCAACTTAGCTTATCATGTTAGATCAAGTAAAGTTTTGATGAGTTAAAAGATCAATCCAGATGAGCAGACAACGTTGAAGAACAGCTAAGATCCGAGCTCAGCACTAAGCTCGATCGAGACTAAGTCAAGGTCTGATTAAGTCACCAAGATCAAGCCGAAAGTCATCTGAGACAAAATCAAGTCTAGTCATCTGCAGGAGACAATTATGAAGAGTTCGGACAAGGTCAAGACAAGTTGAGTAGAATAAGAAAAGCGAGTCTTCACCAAGTCATTTGCAGACGAGTAGAAGAAATCACCGAGGTCAAGAGCAGCTTTCAAGATTAAGTTTGTTAAAAGCGATTTCCGGTTTGTTAGAACTCGACTAACAAACTAACTATCTTTTCAGACTTATAAATAGGTCTAGATTTTATTTTTCAATACACTTATGCAAATTTGATTTTCCACACTATTCACTATTCAGATTTCAAATCCACAAAGTATTTTCAAAAGAGTTTTCAAAAGTTTCAAGTGTTTATAGAACACTTCTCGTGTAATCTTAAAAATCAATTATTCACTGTAATTCTTAGTTTCATCGAAGGAGTTAGGAATACTTTGAAGATTTGAAGAAAAGTTGTAAGTTGTACTATTGTAAAGTAAGTAAGAAAGCAGATTGTAGAGACCCTTCTTCAAGTTGGAGAAGGAGAGTGGATATAGGATTGTTATAATCCGAACCACTATAGAATCCGTGTTCTTGTGCTTTTATTTACTTACTTGTTATTTTCATTTCTCAACTTATTGATCGTGATTAATTTCGTAATCAAAGTTAACATCTAAATATCGGTTTGCTTTTGATCTTTATAAAGTTGAGATTAAATTGAATATTCCATTTGTGTTACTTTGGTGATTTGAATAAATTTTAGAAGATTTGTAATAATCACAAAATCTATTCAACCCCTCTTCTAGATTTTGTCCTAGAACTCCTTTGGATTAGTCAACAACTTAGAGATTATAATATTCAAACATCAACTGTTCCTATTTTACTGTGATAGTAATAGTGCAATAGCAATGACTTACAATCCCATTACGCATTCTAGATGTAAGCATATAGATATTAGGCATCATTTCATTAGAGATCATGTTGAGAAGAATGAAGTTAGAATTGAGAAGATAGCCACTAAGTCACAAAGAGCGAGACATTCTTACAAAACCATTAGGTGAGTCTAGATTTAAAGAATTATGCTTAGAATTAGGATTACTTGATGCATCCTTAGCTGATTTCTAAATTGTTTGTATTTGTTAAATGTATTCCTTATTTCTCGGTCATTTCTTTTCTTTAAATTAATGTCTAGAAAGAATTATCGACTAGATATGAGTCAAAGGACAATCAGTAGTTGATATCATTGATTTCCTTTTTAGGAATCAAGAATCAAGGATTAGTCATATTGACCTTATCCGACTTGATAATTACTTATCGACATTCGGTAAATCGGACTAGGGCACAATAGTCACCGATTTCTAGAAAACAGATGACTATCTCGCACCCTATCTAATCTACCCCACTACTAATAGTTTTGATGAGTTTGCTTGTAGGAACAGTATACTGATTTGTCTCTTAAATCTCTTCAATCGAAAACCCTCACCATTGTCCTTCCTCAAAATCTATTATTTTCAAATTAAAGTTCATAAGTCTACATATTTCAAATTAATCAGTACTAGTGACTAAAACTGAATATCCTGTGTTAAGCTTAAACATCTGTGTTTTTCAAAATCGACTGGACAAAGTTTTTCGAAAATACAAGACAAGGTCAGTTTGACCAAGTCTGTTATTAACCAAGTCTGAAATAGAAGACCTATTTACAAAGAAAGGTATCTTTTAGCTTACGTCAGGTACTAATTACCTCCGATAAAGCAAACCTATTAGCCGCCTAATCCGTAGGATAAACGGTTACTTTTACACAATTCAAGACGCGTAGAGGCCACGCGCCTGAATTCGAAGCGATTTTCTCGCTAAACCGTCGATGTTTTACACGCGCTTTTTAAATCAACGGTTTAAAAATAAATTCCGAGATCGTGCCATGTATTGTGTTCCCAAACTTTCCTCTCTCTCTCCTCTGGGTTTAAAATCTTACCTTCGTTGTTTTAAAATTTTCACTTTCACATTTCACTTATCAAAATCTTCTGTAAAAATAACATTTTCTTACAAAAGTTATTCAAATGGCTTCTACCTCTTCCCAACCCCTAGAGTTCCCACCTATATAATCGCATCTATTTCGTAATCAAGATGAACACCGAGGCGATCGTAAACAAACTCAAAGCCGAAATGTATGTTGATTTTGAAATAACTCAACATAGAGAATCCAGCGAGATTCTAGGCCTACTTGAAGCATCGAGGCTACAAGGAATTTGCTCGATGAAATCGGCAGAAAACAGAACCATGGATTTCATAGGGGCAGAGTTTCTCGGCTAATAGCGAGTTCAAAATGGTTTCGTACCGTAGAAGGTACTCGATTGGAATTTACCAAGGAAAACGTGGCTCGGATTCTGGATACAACGGCGGATGGAGTAAATCCATTGATTTACAAGGAGGAGGAATGGGAACAGTCTTTTGATATGTTTGCAAGGGTCACTTATAGAGGAACAAGGAGAGATTTGAAGAAGCATATGTTAAGAAGAAAGTATAGGTTATTGATGACAATTGTGACCAAGTCTATTCTCGGGAGATTAGAGTTCACGTGATGGTGTGACGAAGTCCGTGTTATGCCGCATGCGAGCCATCTATGACGGAATCAGGTAGATTGGGTTGAGCTAATGCTCAGAGACCGAAGGAGGAAAAGACAAGATCGGTGTATAACCCTCGTTGATGCTGATTGGGTTCCTCGGCCAATCGTGAGTCTGCTCAATAAGATCACGATCTTGATGGATGGGCTGAACAAAAGGGTACAAACAAGGAAGGGCAAGAAAAATATTCCAAGCAAGGGGCCGCCGACAAAGAACGAGAGACTGGATGGGTTGCCGATTCAGATGATGAATCGATGAAGCAAGGGCCCGAGAAATGAAGCAAGCACTGGAGTCCAGAGACAGCAACCGAGGTACCGTAAGCCGAGGTACCCGAGGCCGAGATACCAGCTGAAGTTGATGTACCGACAACACAACTAGCCGAGAAAGCACCGGAGTGGAACTAGAGGTCACCTGCACCTGAAGAACCTGCACTGATGTTCCGCCTCCAAAGGAGGTCCAGGAGGAGGCTGATCAAAGCCGCAGATGTACTGTCCGAGGAGAGTCTTCGCAACTCCCTCAAGCCTCGCTTCCAAGAAGCTGCTACACTACAAATAGCAAAGCAGCAGAGAGGCAGAGACTCAAGTGCGGAGGATCCTACCGAGCGGACAAAGATCTCGCCGAGAAACAGTCTCTCTGTGTACATCATCAAACATCTCTTCATCTGATAAATCCCCCACCCACCTTGGCGATGAAGAAGTATCCCAGCCGGTACTTCGAGCCTCTTAAACAATGTCTTACTCCCGACATAGTCCAAATCCAAACCACTCTACCTCCCACCTCATCCCCAATCCTGAAACCCTCCCACCTCCACTCAACCATTTGATTTTCTTGACTTCCTCTCCACCAAATATCCCACTCCCTCACCCCAAATAAGTCCAATACACACCCCTGCACTGACGGATCTCAGAGGAAGCTTTGAGCTCTCCCTACGATCGACGCTCGAAGGAGGCTAGCAGAGCTCATTCCCGAACTTCAGTTCAACCCCGAAGTGATGAAGGAATTCATTGAAGTATGGCTGGTCCATCATTTAAGGGCCGGAGATCTCGGGAGGAGATGAGCCTGTTCACATATGAGGTTGGGCCGGGAAAACTTCATCTCCCGGGAGAAAGTTGTTCTGGAGTCTGCAGGAATCACTTCAATTTCAACCATCCTCGTCAAGAGCAACTCCCGAACCTCCTAAGAAGTCGCCTAGGCTTGCCCGAAACCTCCCCGCCGCCTCCTAGCAGCCGGGATCTACCTTCTCTTCAATACTAAATCAGCTAGAGAAGAGAGTAGAGGATAAATTCACCCAGATGCTCATGATGAAAACTGCAGATATTGTAGATTTTGTCTGTGTGACAATGGAGGACATGCTAAAAGCATCTCGAGGTAAATCTCTTATCTTCTATTTCGATTCTCGTTAAAATGATCACAAAGAAGAATTGGCTGAAGTGAAAAAGGAAGTTGGAGAGTCAAGAGCCAAACTCTGCCGATAATCGTATTCTGGCCGATGAGATCTTACTCAATCAATCCTCGCCTTCCACCTATTTTACCGTTATTAAGGAGCAGCTTGCTATACTACTTGATGATGTTAAAAAGGGGGAAGACGTGGAGATCGTTAAAGCCGAGCTCAACCAGATTAAGCTTTCAAGAACAGCCCGGCCAATCGGATGAGCTCACCGCCCTAAAGATAAGAATCGAGCAGATTGAGGAGGCGATTAGGGTAGATGAGCCGGCCGTAAAGAAGGAAGCCGAGTCAAGTCTCGAAAGATTTATGGCCAAGATCAGGAGAGAAAGGAGGAAGCAAAAGCCAAAGCCGAGGCCGAGTGGTGGCAAAGGAAAAGAGCTGGTGATAGCGGAGAAAGGGAAAGAGAAGGAGCCGGAGAGAGTCATGTCGCCTATCGGACAGAGCTCGATGTCCAAAGTCAGCTGGAAAGAGACCACTTGAAAAATCAGCCGAGCGGCTTAGGATAGAGGCGTAAAGGGACCGACGGATTAAGGCGAGAGAAGGTCTACTATGGCCGGAGGGAAGCTAGGAGGAAGATAAAGTCTGCGAAGGAAGCCGGCAATCTTTGACATGTTCCGAAGAAGTGGGTAGTCCCATCGGTTGGAGGAGGAGCAGATACGGCATGGATCGGACTGAAGAAAGAACCGATGCTCCTCCAAAGTTGATTGCGCATCCAAAGATGGGCAGCCGAGTACATGAAGTAGGAGGCTAAATGGACCTTCTTCTCGGTACATCTCGCAAAGGAGTTGGAGCATCATCGACAATGAAACCATAGCTTGGCATGACTGGATGGAGAAGGAAAATCCAAGCTTGTACCGTAAACTTCTTGATGAAGGAGATGAATGGTACAACGTGGATTTGGTTGCTCAGAACTACTCATCCATTCCAATTAAGTTGAATGATGATGGCTCGATTGACAAGGAGTGGATCGTGTCAACTATCAACTATGGGATAAATCGGATGAAGTTGGTCGATCCAAAGGAGATTGCCTTGAGCCGAGGACAAGGATATTTGGATCGATGCTTCCGGAGAAAGATAGATGGGCGAGACTAGATAAGCCAAAAAAATTTTTATCCTTTATCTTCTTATCTGCTCCATATGTAAAAATGTAAATGTGCTCTACATGAATGCGATGATCGTATCTTATCCGATTTACTTGTTTTTTTAAGCTTTCTTTCTTTTTAAGAAAAATTAAAAATTTTAAAAAAAAATAATATAAAACATCTCGAGAAATTTATCATCTCGACTTAAGATTTTCAAATTTTCCTAAGTCTAAAATTTTTCTAAGCCCTAAGACTTAAATTTTTTTCGTTTGAAAAAGTCTTAAGACTTAAGAATTTTTATTCCAAAATTTTTCTAAGTGTGGATTAAAGTGCTCTAACTTGAAATAAATCAATTGAAAAGTGTGAATGTATTAATAATATGCCTATCTCGACTCTCTTGAATAACTTTGACTAACATCACCGTGAGTATGTTTCTTTCTTATAGTTTTAACATCATCAAAAAGGGGGAAATTGTTAGATCAAGTAAAGTTTTGATGAGTTAAAAGATCAATCCAGATGAGCAGACAACGTTGAAGAACAAATAAGATTAGAGCTCAAGACTAAGCCGATCGTACTAAGTCAAGGTCCGATTAAGTCACCAAGATCGGAAGCCGCAAGTCATCCTGAGACAAGCTCAAGTCTAGTCATCTACAGGAGACAATTATGAAGAGTTCGGACAAGGTCAAGACAAGCCGAGTAGAATAAGAAAAGCGAGTCTTCACCAAGTCACCGAGATGAGTAGAAGAAATCACCGAGGTCAAGAGCAGCTTTTCAAGATTAAGTTTGTTAAAGCGATTTCAGCTTGTTAGAACCGACTAACAAAGTAACTGTCTTTTCGTACTTATAAATAGGTCTAGATTTTATTTTTCAATACACTTATGCAAATTTGATTTTCCACACTATTCACTATTGTATTTCAAATCCACAAAGTATTTTCAAAAGAGTTTTCAAAAGTTTCAAGTGTTTATAGAACACTTCTCGTGTAATCTTCAAAATCAATTATTCACTGTAATTCTTAGTTTCATCGAAGGAGTTAGGAATACTTTGAAGATTTGAAGAAAAGTTGTAAGTTGTACTATTGTAAAGTAAGTAAGTAAGCAGATAGTAGAGACCCTTCTTCAAGTTGGAGAAGGAGAGTGGATGTAGGATTGTTATAATCCGAGCCACTATAAAATCCGTGTTCTTGTGCTTTTATTTACTTACTTGTTATTTTCATTTCTCGGCTTATTGATCGGGATTAATTTCTAATCAAAGTTAACATCTAAATATCAGTTTGCTTTTGATCTTTATAAAGTTGAGATTAAATTGAATATTCCTGTGTTACTTTGGTGATTTGAATAAATTTTAGAATATTTGTAAAAATCTACAAAATCTATTCAACCCCCTTCTAGATTTTGTCCTAGAAGGTGATACAAGTTTATTAATCAACTCAACAAATCGGGACCAACATATCATCATTCCTCCACACTTTTGCTTTCAATGCTCCATTTATTTAGCCAACAATTAAGCTCTACTAAACATAGGACAATAAGGCTCATAAAAATAGGCAAAATGGTTTCAATTTCACTTGGCTTGCCAAAGAATAAGGACACTAGGCTCAAAATGGCTTACTAAGGAAATCAAATATTTTTGTGGGGAAAAATTTGGCTAAGTGACTTCTTATATCAAACATGGCCTCTTATCATATTCATGAAATCACACAAAGATCAATTTCAATAAGTCAAAAGGCAAGTTCTAGCATACATATCAATGAATGATGCACTCACAAAGAAATTTAACCGTATAGATGTACGAATTTTAAGGCACAAAAGCTCACGGGCTTAAATTGAGCAATGAATCAAGCATTTTCAATCACATTTATCATCACATAACCATCAATCATGCTAGCTTCAAGCCACATATCAACTCATGATCATATCAAAATTCAATATGTCCTTCAATCAAGCACAAGTGCACATGTACATAATATCAAGCACACTCACTTCATCAACAAATATAACTCAAATATATGCATGAGATCCACAAGTAAAGCTCAATATTCATTACACCCCAAAATTATATACAAGAGCACAAAAGATAGGCAAGGAAAGAAGAACACTTCCCCAAACTTAGACAAGTCTAAGTTTGAGAGGAAGTGTTGTACCATAAAGTCTTCAAAATCAATATTTCCTTCAAGCATGTAGGGCTCATCAAGCTTCCTAGCATTTCTCACTTCCTACAAAGATCGCAAGACACAATTATTCAAAGCAAGAAAACTCAGAACAAAAAAAAAAATAAAACAAGAAAAGGATGGGTTGCCTCCCATCTAGTGCTAGGTTTAATGTCCTATGCCGGACGGAACTCAAGGAGTTCATACTCCCATTTTAATGTAGATGTTAGGCACTTCTTTAGGAATAGGAGGGTCCTTGTGCCTCACTAAGGTCTCTTTTGTAAACAAACAACATCCCCACTTGTCCTCCAACAAGAGCTTCCCTCCTTCTCGACTTCTTTCACCTTCAACACCTCTTTAAGTCTCTCCACTCCTAGTAGTCTACTCCAATTAGATTCACTCCATACCACTTGATCTCCAACCACAAAGTTTTCTACTCTCTTTCCCTCTTGTGGCATCTTCCTCTTCTCCAGCACCCCCAACCTTGAGACTTGCTCAAGTTTGGTCAACTTCTTCACTCCTTCTTCATTCTTCCTCCATTTATCTCTGGGAAGAGCCTTCTCTTAGTGCATGAAGAGTCTTCTCCTCCCTAAAGTCATCAAGAGAAACACAAGACTTATTAGCAATCACATTACAAGAAGAAATAAGATGATCATTGATTAAAGAATTAGAAGAGTTAGAATCATCCCTATCCTTTGAAGGGCACAAGTCAATGATCTCTATATAGCCACATTCATTTTCTCTAAAGCACTTGGAACATCTTCTTCTAATGGAGCTCTAGAAAATGTTATCTCTTCTCCATTAAAGCTCAATTTGAGCTCTCCTTTTTCACATTGATCATGGCTCTCCCGGTAGCAAGGAAAGGTCTACCAAGAATGATAGGTGCCTCAAGTTCTTCCTTCATATCAAGCACTACAAAATTCACCGGGAAGATAAACTTGCCAACCCCCACTAATACATCTTCAATAATCCCATAAGAATGAGCAAAAGATTGATCCGCCAATTAAAGATTAATAATGGTGGGAATCACCTCTCCTAACGCCAACTTTTTGAATATGGATAAAGGCATCACATTGATACTAGCTCCCAAATCACATAAGCTTGTACTTTCCCATTTTCACCAATTTCACAAGGAATCGTAAAACTCCCGGATCCTTAAGCTTTTGAGGAAGGTGTCTCTCAAGAATCTCCTTGCATTCTTCCACCAACTTTATTGCTCCTTTCTCATCCCATTTTCTCATCTTAGACATTATCTCCTTCAAATTTCTTGTAATGGGATATTTGCTCAAGGGCATCTAGAAATGGAATATCAACATGCAAACTCTTAAACACCTCCAAGAACTTACCAAACTCCTCATCAAGCTTCTTCTTCACAAGTCTTTGAGGATAGGGAATCGGAATAGGAGTCATTGGCACTCCCCATGCATATTTGGAGTTCTCTTCTTTCTTTGTTTCTTCCTTTGCTTTGATCTTATCATCACTCTCTTTCTCAACCTCCACACTGTTCAATCACCCGCTCTTTCTCAACCTCTTTCTCACCTTCAACTTCCTTGGGCATTTTAGGGCCTTCATATCTAGCACCACTCCTTAATTGTATAGCACTACAAAACTCTCTTGGATTAGGCTCGGTAGTAGACGGATATTTCCCCTTATTTTGCAAATGATCCACCGTAGATGAGAGTTTTCCAACCGTTGAAGCCAATTGCCCCACTTGGTGCTCAATCGTCTTGAATCTAAGGTCCATTTGGTTCCCAATATCATCCAATCTCGAGTCATTGGACTCTAGCCTCTTCACAATCATACCAAGTAGCTCCTCCGTAGTTGTTTTCCCCTCATTATTAGGAGTTTTTGCCCCGGATCAAACCCGGGAGGAAATTGAACGGTGGCTCTCGGATTAGCGTATGAGAAATTTTCATGTCTTCTCCAATTGTTGGCATTATATGGAGCTTGAGGTTGAGGAGGCAAATTACCTTGAGGCCTATTTTGATAAGGCACTTGATAGGGCTTGAAAATTCCCTTGATAGCCCCCTTGATAAGGAGGTCTTCCCATGAAATTAACTTCTTCTATAGGCAAAGGGCTTTGACAATTATCAACTTGAGCAAGTGGTGGAGGATTTTCCCCTTGTTGTGATACGGTAAGAGCTCCAATCTTGTCCATCATGGCCATCATCATAGACTTCATACTCTCAATTTCCTCCACTTGAGACACCTAATGGTGATTCCCCCTACTTACATTTGCTTGAAACGAGTCTTGAGCAATGTTCTCCATAATTTGATTCATCTCTATCACCGACTTGGACCAAATTGACCCATTTGCACAAGCATTCAAGAAAGCTCTATCGAAATCATTGAGGCCGGTGTAGAAATATATAATGGTTTGCTCATCGGGAAAATTGTGTTGCAGACAAGCTATCAACAAATTTCTAAATCTTTCCCAAGCGGCGGTAATAGACTCCCCATTCTTTTGGCGAAATTCTAAAATGGCCTCTTTAGTTTAGACGGTCTTGGATGGAAGATAGAACTTCATCAAAAATCTTTTGCTAAGGTCCTCCCAAGTAGGAATGGTTCCGGGAGGGATAGAATTGAGCCAAGCCTTGGCTCTCCCCTTAAGAGTGAAGGCAAATAACCTTAGCTTTTTAGCATCCTAGGACACTCCGTTATACTTGGTGGTGTCGAAAATCTCCAAAAATTGTGCCATATGTTGATGAGGGCACTCTTCTTCATCTTTTCCTTCGAATTGCTTCTCCCTCAACATTCTTACAAGAGCCGGACTTATCTTAAAATTATTAGCTTCGATCCTTGACCTTGCAATATCATCATAATACTCACACAATTTAGGCTCAAAGAATTCCCTTAGTGGCCTACCTTGAGGTGGAGGATTTTGCATAGGAGGAGGTTGGGCTTGTGGTATATGTGGTGGCTCTTGATATCTAGGCTCTTGGGGATATGACATTTGTGGATAATATGGTGGGAATTGTTGTGGATGAGGTGGATAATATGGATATTGGTGAGCTTGTGGATGATATGGGTATGGATTTTGGTATGGGAATTGATTTGGTGGCATCCTTTGAGGGAAAGGGCCAACTTGAGCATTGTAGGGTGGATTGTGTCCATTGCCTCCATGGTTCCCTTGCACTCCCCATGACCATTGCCATTTCCATTTCCATTTACTTCCTCCACATGAGGTTCACCAACTCTTTCTTCATTTACCAAATCTTCACCTTCCAACATTTCTCTTCTTTTTCTCCCATGGTTTCTACGAAGTGTAGCTTCTATTTTTGGATTGAATGGCTCGGGTGGTATACCACGAAATCTCGTGATCATGCACCTACACACCACTAATCAAATTATCAAAATCAAACAAAAACAAAAACAAAACGAAAATATAAAAGCAACAAGTAACCATTTTCAACTAATTCCTAAGTCTCACTTAAAAGCATAAACATATCCCCGATAACAGCGCCATTTTGATTGTGGTATAATCGGGTAAGAAGTATTAAGACCAAACCAAGTATCGAACCCAAGGGATAATATATGCAATGAGGCCCTAAGACATGATTTTTCAATGACTATTGTTGCAAGCATGGTTTTGGTTCCAATTACTGTACAAATTTGCAATAATCAAAATCAATCAACAAGAAATTAATGAATTAGGTAAAAAATTAATCTAGAACAAGTAGCAAACTAGCAAACTCAAATATCAAATGGGGATAGGATGCTAGGGATAATCTCCATCAAGGAATCAATTATCACAACTATAATTGCATTAAATTGCTATTCAATCAAGATAAAAGTATGAACATCATGCAATAATGTCTCCATTCATCACACAATGTCTAAATGTGAGTATTCTAAGTGCAACTAATCTCTCAATTATGAAGCACCTAATTCATACAATCATACACAATTATAAATCGATTAATCTCTAATCACGTTAGCTTAACTTTCGCTTGTTGCTAGGGTGATCAAACACTAATAAAAAGATAAAAATGCATGAAGCACAATTAACATCAACAATTAGGAAACTATCTATTCAATTAAACAACAATCATCAACAATTATAGCAAGAGCAATCAAATCATCCTCAATTTCAATTATCCCAAGCACAAGAGAATTACCCCATGGAGCAAAGTGCAAAATCCATGGGTGAAAAATGAAATAGCATGATCATCATAGCAATTAATAAGACAATTAAGTGTTGGTCCCGAGATTGAGTTATTAAAAGCAGCTAAGTACACCTCCTAGAGATAATCTAGAAGGGGGTTGAATAGATTATCTAAATTTTCCCAAAATTCAGATTTATCAATTCAAGAAACCAGAGATGATCGGCGGAAATAGTTTTAACTCAATCTTTTAGTAAGGATCTAAAGCGATCTGAAATTAGTCTTGTTCAAACAATTGATTATCAACAAAAAGATAAAATCGTAAAGTAAAAGACACGGGATTTATAGTGGTTCGTATCAAATGATCCTACATCCACTTTCCTTCTTCAACTCGAAGAAGGGCCTCGACTACTTACTCACTTACTTACTTACAGATTACAATTACAACAACTTTATGATCTTTTTCTTCAGCCTATCTTCAAACTATCAATTTATCTAGAAAATCGTAAAGATACAAAGCGTAATGTGTTTGAAGATATATAGGAAAGTGTTCTTTAAACACTTAGAAATTTTTGAAAAGCTTTTAGAAACTCGTGAGTGCTTTTAAAATGTGAATATCATAATTGTGAGTGCTAAAAGTTCTTTTTAGAACTGTGCTTACTCCTATTTATAAGCTGTAAGATGGTTAGTTTGTTGTAACAAACTATAAACCACTTAACAAACTTATCTTGAAAACCGTCTTGACTTCAAATTGATCTCGAGTTAGTCAATCATTGCCGACTCGGTGAAGACTTGCCTTTCTTATTCTACTCAGCTGGTCTTGACCTTGTCTTGAGCTCTTCATTATTCTCTCCAACAGATGACTTCTTCAAGACCTGTCTTCGATGACCTTCTCTTTCTCGACCTCACCGAATTCATTAGCTTTACCTAGTCTGATCACCTAGCACTAATGTTTACTACCTCGGTTGTTCTATACATTCTAAGCTGGTCATCTTATTTACATGAGTTATTTCTAGTGTATACACCTTAACTCATCAAAACAAAAAACCCGATCTAACATTAAGAAATAGAAAACAAGAGATAAGAAGAACATCACCAATTTGGCCAATTGAATAGAAATTGAATGCTTGAATCTCCAAATGTAAACTTCTTCTTCAATGGATTTACAACTTCAAATGACTAATCTAGTGGATTAAAGGCTAATCTACTCAACAATCAATGAAAAACTAATTATAACTATGAATCTAATCAACCAAGAAGGAGATATTTGCTTAGGAATTGGAAAATCGCTTAAAAACTCGAAAGGTAACTGCTATGGAGTTAAGTATGCTCTGTTTTCATCTAAGGGGGTTTAAAATGGAGATTTTCTGAAAATAGGTGCCTCGACTCGAGCTTAGTCCCCTCGAGTCGAGCTTGGTGAAGTCGTATTCACGCTTTCTTTAAAAGACACCAGCCTCGACCCGGGCTCCTCGTGCTCGAGTCGAGCTTGGCATCGTGGCTGCAACCTCGACCCGGGCTCCTCGCCCTCGAGTCAAGGCTCTTCGACTTAGCCAAAATCTTTGATCTGTCACATCCCTTGACCCGAGGCTCTTGCCCCTCGACCGAGTGGTCGAGTTCAGTGAATTTTGGACTCCCGACTTGACCTTCCGACCCCCATTTTTGTCCTACGTGTTCGTCTCTTTGCCGTGTGAATCCCGGTACTCTCGATTCAATCTAATTCCTTTGAAACCCCTAAAAATGAGATGAAACACTTTGAAGAACCATTAATTTCAACATAGTAATACCTTTTATGCAAAAGAGTGATACTCTACACCATAAAGCACAAATTCCAACACTTTTCATCACTTTTGCAATTAATTACCTCAAAAATCATGTATCAATTCACTCACATCGGTGAGCCACGACGATCTGGGCATTTCACCTCGACTGCCCGAAGTGGATATCTTGGATCGAGGCATTGAACGCAGGCTCGAATTGAGGCGAAGCCGGTTCGAGTCATGACGAAACTGGAATTGGAAGGTCTACGTGAGGAACGACGATGGAACAGCCGCTGTTGCGAAGATGTCGCGGTGGTAAATGGCACAGGGCTGAATCGTGCAACAACGGCGGCGGTAGGTCAGGCTGCGTGAAAGGGTGGGCCACGATGGTGGTTCACGGCAGTGAAAAGATCTCGACGCGCGACGGAGGCGATAGCGATGATGTGGCCGATAGTGGTGGAGGGACATTGGCAGCGGTGGTCTTTGTGTGACTAGCGAGGGTTTGCGAAGGCATACTCGCCGCGATTTGTTGGATTTACGATGTCGCTTGGCCGCGACTATGGGCTGTGGTTGAGGTGGTGTTGGGTGGTTGTCGGGCTGTTGTGGTGATGGAATTGTGGCCGTTGCTTTGGTGATTGGGGTTGTCGCGGCAGAGCGGATTTGGGGAAGAGGATGGTGGGTGAATTAATCCGATTTGTAGGTGTAGTTGGTGGGTGTACTCCCTAATCGATGGGTGTATTAGCTTGATTCGCCTACCATAACTTCGTTCTATCGTAACTCTTTCATACGAACTCCATTTGACCCGATTCTATTTGCATTATGACCGTCTCTCACCCTCTTTCCAACCATGTAATTGCTCCATTAATTTGAATAAAACAAATATCCTCAATTTGCACTCAAAAACCTCGCAATTTTACATTCAAAACACCAACTCAAATAATGAATTGCAATTAGACCAATTAATAGTGAATTAACATGAAAATCATATCAATTTGAGAAGATTAAGCACACAATTATCACGCAATAATTCACCCTAATCAATCTTCCAAAGAAGAAATTCTTGCAACAATCTAGAAGATGGATAGTGGTTGTTCTCAACACATGACATGTGAGAAGAGGCCGCTTTAAAATTTTCAAAGTATTGATGGTCCTAGGGTGCTCTTTGGTGACAAACAACCGTGGTCGGACCAAGGTGTTGGAACCTTAATTATTGGAGATGTTCATGTTTTAGAGGTTTATTTTGTTGAAGGTTTGAAGCACAATTTATTATTTGTATCTTAATTATGTGATAGAGGGTTCGGTGTTAGATTTTTCTAAAGATAAGTGTGACATTTTAGGCAGTCTTTCGAGATAAGGTTTTACTAACCGGGTTTAGACATTGAAATGTTTACATGGCCAATTTTAATAGTTGCCCTAAAGATATATGTCTGGTTGCTAAGGGTGGAGATGATCTCATTTGGCTATGGCACAAGAGACTTAGTTATATGAACTTCAAGACCCTTAACATGATTGCTGAAAAATCTTGTCAAAGGATTGCTTGAAAAGTTACTTTCTAATGATCTAAAATGTGATGCATGTCAAAAAGGAAAACAACCTAGAAATTCTTTTAAGAGTATTAACACAATCTCATCTGAAAGAGTGTTTGAACTTCTTCATTTGGATTTGTTTGGACTCGCTTTCACCACTCGGTTTTAGTGGAAGGAAGTATACTCTAGTAGTTGTGGATGATTATTCCGGATATACTTCGGTAATACTTCTTTTCAAGAAAAATGAGACTATGAACAAGATTCAAGAATTATTCAAACAAATTCAAAATGAGAAGGGTGTTAATATAATAAAGATTAGAAGTGACAAAGGTCTTGAGTTTATCAATTCTTGTCTATTTAACTATTTTGTTGAGAATGGTATTGTACATGAGACATCATTCATGAGAACACCACAATAAAATGGTGTTGGGGAGAGAAAAAACGAGAACACCGAAAGAGGCAGCTAGAAGCATGTTAGCCGAGTATGGAACTCCACGAGAGGTTCGGGGCCGAGGCAATTAATACAACTTGCTACACCTGCAATAAGTGTCTGCCTATGAAAGATAAGGGTCGAGACTCCTTATGAGCTATGGAAGGGTAAGGGTCACACTAGAATTTCTTATTTCCGTGCTTTTGGTTGTAAGTGTTTTATCCATAACAATGGGAAGTCTAAACTAAAGACATTTGATGTCAAGGTGGTGATGGAATATTCTTAGTATATTCCAAAGCACATCTAAGGCATTTAGAGTCTTTAATAAGAATACTCTTTGTGTGGAAGAAACTCCTCACGTTGTGTTTGATGAAATTCATGCATCTTCGAGATAAGGTTGACCAAATTTCAAATGATCTAAGTAGACTTGAACTTAACAACTCTAAATAGAGAGAAACCTATCTTTCTAACTTTGATTCGATTCGGATAAAGAGGAACACTCATCTAATATTCGTAAAGAAACTTCTATACCGTCTCATCCGAGGAGACACCTTTGACATCATTGATCGACAAGGTCAATCGATGAAGGGGGAATGTCTACCTAGACTAGACATAAAGAGTCAAATTCTGAATCGGTGATGAGGATATTTCTACTCAAATAGGCAAAAGGATGAGAAGTTATCATCCATCTCGAATCGATCATTGGAGATCCTTCCGGTGGTATCCGGACAAAGACCATGTTGGATCTCCAGAGCATGTTCACTGTTATGTATCACTTCTCGAACCTAAGTCTATTGATGAGACTCTATCGACCCAAGTTGGGTAAGCGCCATGCAAGAAGTACTACATCAATTTGAAAGACAAAATATTTGGGAGCTAGTGGATAGACCCATTCGTAGGAAAAATATGGGCACCAAATGGGTATTTAAAAACAAAAATGATAAAAACAACATTATTATTCAAAATAAGGCTAGACTGGTAGCACAAGGTTACTCACGATGCGAGGGAATAGACTATGATGAGACCTATGCTCCAGTCGCGATTAGAAGCAATAAGGTTGTTTTTAGCTTTTTGCCTATAAGGGTTTCAAAGTATTTCAAATGGATGTTAAGTCTGCTTTCTTGAATGACATTTGCTTGAAGAAGTTTATGTAGAGCGATCACTTGGGTTTAGAACTAATAATAAAGTTTATAAACTCAACAAAGCTCTATATGGACTTAAGCAAGCACCACGTGCTTGGTACGATACCCTATCTGAATTCTTGGTTTCAAAAGTGGTTTCACTAAAGGGAAGATAGATAGAACTCTATTTAGAAAAGAAGTAGATGGAAACATCTTACTAGTTCAAATCTATGTAGATGACATTATCTTTGGTTCACCTAATCTGATCTTGTGTGAAGAGTTTGGTGATCTCATGAAGAACTGATTTGAAATGTCTTTGATGGGAGAATTGACATACTTTCTAGGTGCGGGTAAAGCAGACGAGCAGAGGAATTTTCATTCATCAAGCTAAATATGCAAAAGACACGATAGATAAGTTTGGAATGAATACTAGTAGAGAAGTTAAGATAACTATGGCAACTAACTTCTCTATGGATTCGATGAGAATCGATTCCCACGGATGCAAACCGAGTATCGTGGTCTCGATCGGTTCTTTGTTATATCTCACTGCAAGTAGACTAGATATATCTTTTGTAGTTGGGGTATGTGCAATGTTTCAATCTAATCCTAAGAAGTCTCATCCGAGACAGAGATTGGAGTGAATTGACGCATGATTTGAGGGGATATTTTTGTGCAAAAGGTGGTGCAAAGTGTTAGTTTTTGTGCTTAAAAGTGTAGAGTATCACTACTTTGCTTGAAAAGTATCACTTGATGGATTTTTGATGTTTTTCGTCTGTTTTCGTAAATCGGTGGAATTTGACCAAACCGAGAGTACCGGCATACATACGGTGAAGAGACGAATGAGACGGGTGAAAACGGGGCGGAGGTGGAAGTCGTAGAGAAAATTCCCTAGACTCGACCTCTGGTCGAGGCCCAGGAGCTCGACCCGAGGGTGCGAGCAAGTGAAGGAAATTGTAAAATTTGAAGAATCCTCGACTCGAGGGCTAGAAGCTCGAGTCGAGGGTCAGGATTTTTCGGCAAGCTCGACTCAAGGGGCTGAAGCTCGAGTCGAGGCTGGGAGTTTTTAAGAGAGTCGCATCCACGATTTAAGGAAGCTCGACTCGAGGGCCCCAACCTCGGGTCGAGGGTGCCGATTTTTGAAAAATTGTCTTTTTAATCCATTTGAGCGGAAAACAGAGCATAACCTTCCCCATAGCAGTTACTTACAATTTTTAGGGCGATTTCGAGTTTCTTAGCTTAATTCTCCTTGTAGGTTGATTAGATTGTTAGATTTAGATAATTTTTCTTTAATTGTACCTTATATTGGACTTTGATCCATTTGTTTTCTCATTCCAATTTGTAATTCAAGTGAAGAGGAGATTACATTTGAAGATACAATTGAAGATTCAAGCATTCAATATATTGTTCATTTTGGCTTAATTGGTGATGTTCTTCCTCTCTACTCATTTCAATTCATTAATTGTTGTGATTAGCTTTGTGATTTTGCAATTAGATTTTGTACCCATGGATTTGGCACTTTGCTCCATGGGCTAATTCACTTGTGCTTGGGATAATTGAAATTGAGGATGATTTGATTGCCTTGTGCTATGATTGTTGATCAATTGAGATAGTTAGTGCCCTAATTGTAATTCTAATTGTGCTTCATGCATTTTTATCTCTTTAGATTAATGTTTGATCACCCTAGCAATAGGCGAGAGTTGAGCTAACGTGATTAGGGATTAATCGGGTTGTAATTGTGTATGATTGTATGAATTGGGTGCTTCTTAATTGAGAGATTAGTTGCACTAATGATACTCACATTAGGCATTGTGTGATTAATGGAGACTTAATTGCATGATGGTTCTATGTTTTCTATCCTAGTGATTAGCAATTTGATTCAATCATAGCTTGTTGATCATTGATTCCTTGATAGATATTATTCCTAGCACCCCTATCCCCAATTGATTTTTGTTATTTGTTCTAGCCTACCACTTGTTTGATTAATTGCTTGTTGTGTTGTTTGGTTTTAATTCTAGCATTTGTATTGTGTTTTTGGTTCAAAACCGTGATTGCAACAATAGTCATTGAGAACTTGCATTTCTAGGGACTCATGGCCATACTTTTCCCTTGGGTTTGATAAACTTGGTTGTCTTAATATCACTTGCCCGAATTACCGCAATCAAAATGGCGCGGTTGTCGGGATTAGTTTTTGCGCCTTAAGTGAGACTTAGAAATTTGTTGGACGTGGCTACTTGTTGCTTTGTGTTTTTGTTTGTTTTGTTGTTTTTGTTTGAATTTGATACTTGCTATCTTGTGTAGATGGATGGATATGACTCATACGCATGGAATCAAGATTTTTATCAAGAGAGTATGATTTATCCTCCACACTATGATGGATTTGGCTACGATAATTGGGGGAACTATGAGGATAATTATCTAATGCAACAAGTTCCATTTGATTATCAAGATTGGAGATGTGATGAAGTTCCTCCCGCACCTCAAGAGATGTTCCCGTATTATGAGCATTATGATCAAACATTTGATCCATGGGGTGGATTTTAATGGGTCTCGAATCCAAAGAAATAATAAAAACCTCTTTCAAACATATATAAATTTGCAATAGTGGTAAGCAAGTCGTATCCACAGAGATTGGTAAATAGACTTATACTAATCACGAATAAATAATTACAATAAACAAACTTAAGGGGGAGGGTTTGATTTTAGTGATTCAATTCAAATAAAATACAACTAAAAGCAGATTAAATATTCAATGAGTTAAAAACATCCATTTAAAGATAATTTGAAATGGTACAAACACAATTGATCACCGATGCAAAGATGTCTCTTTCACTCGTACACTAAATCGATTATAGTTATTGGTACCACCTAATAACCAATCTTTCCTTACTTTTTCGACAATTAGGATACCATCTATAATTGCTTCTCTAACTAGTAAACAATCCTAGATACCATCTTAGAATTTAATTTAACAGCAGATTATAATCAAGAAAACCCCAATTCTAGCCAACAAACACAAATGTAGATTCATTTAGACTAGATCATATATCTCCCTATAGCAATAATTGAAAACACGGTTGAAATCAATTATGCTACTTGCCATAAAGATTAGAACAATTAAAGAATTACGGATTTAATATTCTAATTGACATTCATTATTATCACGAATTAAATAAATGACCAATTTAAATAACTCGCCCAACAATGTAATCAAATACAAGAGATATATGAATAATGTAGAGTGAAAGAGAATAAAAATCGTATTAGATCTCACATCATGTAGAACCAAATCTTCAATTATCATTAAAGTTGCAGAGAAAAGTTAAGTTACGTAGAAGATAACTGCGAGAGAATAATATCTCCCTCCACAATATAACTAATCTAAAGTTTGAAATTTAAAAATAACTAACTATCCTTATCTATATAATTTAAAATACAAAAGACTAAATATAAAAAAAAATGTTTCAAATCAACGAGACTCTTGGAATGATGAGAAGAATTAAATTTGAGTGTTGGAGTAAAGATGTAGGCGGCACTTGAGTGAAATTTCGTATTAACCTTAGGCGTGCCCACGCCTAACACAAAACAGCCTACCGCATCACTTGTTGTTTACCTTAGAATTTAAGACGTGCCCACGCCTTATGAACAGACTTCTATAAATTGGTCTGGAACATCAATTAAATCTTTATTATACCTACAAAGCATTAAATTTGATCAAAACCAACAAATAAAGATTAATTGACATCTAAAATATGGGAAAATAGTGACAAATTATATGCACTTTATGTAAACTATCAAATTCCCCCACACTTGGACAAAGCTTGTTCTCAATCATGCAAAAGTTCAAAACTCGTCATCTCAACTCATCATCCTTCTCTCATCTTCCTTTGCTCAACCAAAACAAATTTACATACAATGAAAATCCATTTTTTTTTCAAGAGAATCCTCTTTCATCAACAGTTGTGCAAATCATATCAACAATTGAATTGAATTTGAAATGCATAGGATCTAAACACCTCACAAAAGATTCATTCTAACGCTCAAAGTGTTTATGCTACAAATGTATTTGGTGGATCTCTCAAGTCAATACGCAGATGACTTTTACCATAAGCTTGCAAATATATCACATCCTTTACACCAATTAATGAATCAAAGTGCAAATATCAAAGGATTAAGAGGGTAAAGTGTAACGACGCTTAGGTAAAGTAAGACAAATCATTAGGCTAAAAGAGAGTGAAAGAGTTGAAGAAATCATATAACTTTTAAACACAATGCTCAATCAAATGACATCAAAGCTTCACTAATATCAATTTCCAGGTACGAATGCAAAGCTATAACACAAAAGTAAACTTTTTTTCTCTTTTTTCACGAACTTTTTCGATTTTTTGGATTTTCAAAAGCAACAACCAGAATAAAAATAGCTTTCAATCTCAACAATACACATAACAAGTGAAGCTTCATCTGAGCAAATAAAATGTGATGATTCTTCAACTCAAGGTTCAAAAGGTGATAATTGAAGAGAGTGTGTGATGGGGTTAAATTGAAAGAAAAGGTTTGTAGATCAAAATTGACTCACTAAGGGAAAAAAATGATAGATGGTAGGCTTAACGATAAAGGTTCAATCTAACATCCTAACATCCTTATTTGATTCTTACACTTAATTCACCAATGATGATCACATAGATGTGCATAACAATGCAAGTTCTAGAAAAATCAACACAACCACACATATAATAAAATAAGAGGTTGTATAGATGAATGCTCTTTTAGGCTCAAAAGCTCTGAAAAATTAAGGTATAATGTGTGAAGATCCAAACATTTCTCCTTCAACAAATCATGGATGATAACTTGCAAAGCATAACAAATGAGAATTCAAAAACCTTTTCAATTCACACCCAAAAACTTCAATTTTCAAGTCAAGCGTTGGAAGATTCAAAATATCAAATGAGAGAGACAACAAAATAAGAACCAAAACACCTCAATAACAATCCAAGACAAGACCAAAATTTTCAGGACCAAAATAAAATCACCAATAAAACAACTCCTCCCCCACACTTAGACAATGCATTGACCTCAATGCATAAAATAGATGCTCAAAACTGTAAAAGAACAAAAGAAGTAGAAAACTTCCCTGAATAATTGAGCATCCAGAATTTGCATTACTGAAATCAGGGACGACGGCAATCGGAGTCGGCGAAAGATCAGTAACCTGGAGAAGTAGTGACGATGTCTGATGGACGAAGGGAAGCAACGAACAGAACCCGCAAACAGCAAGGCGACGGAAATCTGGAGAAGCAGCGATGAAGGGAACCGGCAAACAGCAAGGCGATGAAGGCAGCGGCGAAGAACGATTGTCGATCTGAGAAAGAGTGCCGTTGATCAGAAAATGGCTTTCGAGAATGGCGTATTACAGATTTTGAAAAAGGGGTAGCGACGGTTATGGAGTGTCGCTGAAAGAGTTATGTCAATCAGAAATGGTGATGGAAAGCAGCGCAGAAAACTGACGAAGATGGAGCGGTTTAGGGCTGGAAAGAGAAAATTGAAACACAAATTAAAAATTAAGCATTTAAAAATAATAATAACCGAAAAAAATTAAAACATATAATAATACAATATATAAAAAATATACACTCCTAATAGAAAAACAAGTAACAAAAATAAGAAAAGAGGCAGAAGATGTTTTTCCCTAAGGCGTGCCCACGCCTTATTATATCACTTCCATTCTAAATCAATTTCGATTAAGGCGTGACCACGCCTTATCAAAAGACTTCTTCGACCCCTAAACACACAAAAACGAAGTAAAAGCTGAAAATGCGAAAATAAAAACTAAATAAACATCGGGTTGCCTCCCGTGAGCGCCTCTCTTTACAATCTTTGGCTAGACGTTCCAAACCCTTCAACCTTGATAATCCGGACAATCCAAAGTAAGATTGTCAACATTATGCACTTGAAAACCTTCGTAAAGGTTTCAATCGATGTCCATTAACCTTAAAAATCTTTCCGGATTCAATACTTTTGATCTTAAGCACCATGAGGAAAGACATTAGTAACAATAAAAGGTCCTAGCCATCTAGAACACAATTTACTAGGAAATAATTTTAACTTCGAATGGAAAAGAATAACTTTTTGATCAACATAAAATTCTTTCCGGAAATCATTCGATCATGAAAGGCTTTTGTCTTTTCCTTGTATATCCTCGAGCTCTCATAAGCATCATTCCGAATCTCTTCAAGCTCTTGCAACTGTAATTTCCTCATCTCACCCGCTTCACCCATGTGCATGTTACATTGTTTGATAGCCCAAGACGCCTTGTGCTCTAACTCTACTAGAAGGTGACAAGGTTTACCAAACACCAAACGGTAAGGAGACATGCCAATTGGGGTCTTAAAAGCAGATTACGTAAGCCCATAGTGAATCATCGAGTCGTGCACTCCAATCTTTCCTATTTGGATTGACGGTCTTTTCAAGAATTGACTTGATTTCTCTATTAGATATCTCGGTCGACCGCTTGTTTGTGGATGATAAGCGGTAGAAACTTCGATATGTGACATTGTACTTTTTCATTAAAGCTTCCACCACTCTATTGCAAAAGTGAGTTCCATGATCACTTATTATAGCCCTTGGCGTTCCGTACCTAACAAAAATGTGAGATTTGACAAAATCTAAAACAACTTTAGCATCGTTAGTACGAGTAGCCTTAGCTTCCACCCACTTTAAAACGTAATCCACGGAAGAAGAATGTAAACATTATTACGAGAAGATGGAAAAGGACCCATGAAATTAATACCCCATATATCAAATATTTCACAAACAAGAATCGAATTAAGTGGCATTTGATTTCTATGTCCTAAATTTCCAGTTTTCGACATTTTTCACAAGTCTTGCAAAACATATATGAATCACGAAACAAATTAAGTCAAAACAATCCACAGTCCAACACTTTACGAGCAGTTCTCTTCGGACCAAAATGACCACCACAAGCATATGAATGACAAAACATAAGTATGGAATGAACCTCATTTTCTGAAACACATCTACGAGTAATTTGATCGTAACAATATTTCCACAAGTAAGGATCATCCCATACATAATATCTTGCATTTCTCTTTATCTTATCTTTTTGAGCTCTAGATAAATCACTTTGTAAAGTCTTAGAAACTAAAAAATTAGCAATGTCATCATACCAAGGACTTGTCTTTTGACTAGAAAAGAGATACTCATCCGGAAAGTCATCCTTCAATGGTAGAGAATCTTCACAAGTGGTCATTAGGATGTATACTATAAGCCTAACTTTTGTATGAACATCTTTTGAGTATGAACATCCTTTTAATATGAGATTCATTATAATCAAAATACTTATTGTTTATGATTGTTATATATATCATTATTTTATCCAGATTAATCTATCTTGTAGATAACATGGTGTGTGGTGTCACACGAGAAGATCATGCAATCGGTTCCTTATAGATTATAAATAATAGCTCACAACCAAGATGGATTTGGACAAACCATTGGAACGGTTGTAGTGTAATTTGGTATTAGTCTATCTTGACTATAAAGTTACACTAGTACATTTTGTATGTATTGAGCAGACCATATGAGGTTGTTCAATTTGTACTTGACTATATAAAAGAACAAGACCTCTGTTGTTATGGATGTACGTCTTCTTAATCCCTATATAATAACGGGCACATGTACTCGGTGTATGTTTCTTTGATTTGCCAATGGGCGAGATTTATTAAATCAATAGGCTCGGTGAATTGGGAGATAGCACTGTTTATATGGTGTGTTGTTGATTATAGAAGGAATCGTGTCCTAATTATTTAGGATGATGATGTCCTCTTGAGGAGTTCATAAAGATTACTATGTAAACCTGCAGTGGATTTAATCCAACATAATAATAAATATGAGTGGTACTACTCTTGGAATTAGATATAAATTAATTAAGTTGTCGAGAATTTAATTAATTTATGGACATTCGATATCTTAAACACGGGAAATAAACATACACATAATAATGGAGCCCATATTATAATATGGGATTAGGACCGTAATTCAATTATAATTCTTTAGTGGACCGAGTTATAATTGATGGGCTTAAGTAAAGTGTTCGGATCGAACACGGGATATTTAGGCCCATCAGAGGCCCAATCCTAATTCCTCCTTAGGGTCCCTGTTGTAGCCTATAAATAAACTCCTAACATCGCAGCCTCCGGATGTGTGAAAAATATGTGAGATCAAAGAGAGGCGGATTCTCGATTCCTTGGAGGATCGTCGACCACTCGACGTCCAAGGGAAAGGGATAGGAATACGGCGTAAGACCGTGAGGTACGAGGCTCATCCTTCGATCGCAGCTTCGACCTTAGAACTGGTTCGTCTTCACCTATTACGGTGAATAAAGGTACAATTCTATCCGCTGCGTTTATGTGATTGTGATTACGAATGCGATAATTTCAGAGTCGGTGATCGATGGTTCCAACATGGTCAAACGACTTAGATGATCAGCGACCAAATTTTCTCGAGCCTTTTCAATCTCGAATCTCTAGATCAAATTCTTTTATCAAAAGTATCCATCGAATAAGTCTAGGCTTTGACTCCTTCTTTGATATCAAGAACTTAAGAGCTGCATGATCGAGAATAAACAATCACTTTAGCACAAAGTAAATATGAACGGAATTTTTCTAAAGCAAAGACAATAGCTAAAAGTTCTTTTTCTATTGTTGAGTAATTGCTTTGTGCACTATCAAGTGTTCTTGAAGCATAATAAAATGACATGGTGAGCTCTTCCAATCCTTTGCCCAAGAACAACACCAACCGCATAATTACTCGCTTCACACATGATTTCGAATGGAAGATCCCAATTCGGTGAATGCATAATTGGTGCAGATGTCAACATGTCCTTCAATTTATTGAATGCCTCTTTGCAAGCCACATCAAACTCAAACACTGCATCTTTTTGTAACAATCTACATAAAGGATGAGTGATTTTGGAGAAATCTTTGATAAAACGCCGATAGAAACTCTGCATGACCAAGAAGAGAATGAATTTCCCGAACACTTTTCGGTAAGGCAATGTTCTAATTATGTCTATCTTAGCTTAATCAACTTCAATTCCCTAGATGACACAACATGACCTAAAATGATACCTTGATCAACCATAAAAGGACATTTTTCATAGTTCAAAACAAGGTTCGTTACTATGCAACGCTGAAGTATCTTAGTGAGGTTAGTCAAACATTAGTCAAAAGAATCACCATAAACAAAAAAGTCATCCATGAAGACCTCCATGATGTTCTCTACATATTCTGAAAATATACTAACCATACATCTCGAAATGTAGTTGGAGCGTTGCAAAGACCAAATGGTATACGTATAAATGCAAAAGTACCGAAGGAACATGTGAATGTCATTTTCTCTCGATCTTCGTGTACAACAAGAATTTGATGAAAACCTGAATAGCCATCAAGACAACAATAATGAGAACGACCAGCTAAACGTTCAAGCATTTGATCAATGAATGGAAGAGGAAAATGATCATTTCTTGTTACATGATTTAAGGCTCTATAGTCTATACAAACGCGCCATCCATTTTAAATACGAGAAGCTATCATCTCACCATCATTATTTTCAACCATAGTTATACTTGTTTTCTTAGGAACAACCGAGTTGGACTTACCCATTCGCTATAAAAAATTGGAAAGATCATACCATGACCAAGAAGCTTCAAAATTTCTGATTTTACCACTTCCTTAATAGGTGGGTTCAATCTGCGTTGAGCTTGTCGAGAAGGCTTGCTTTCTTCCTCCAAAAGGATCTTATGCGTACATATGTGAGGACTTATCCCCTTAATGTCAAAGAATGGTCCATCCTATTCAAATCAATTTTTCTTCCCCTAAAGTAGAGAGTTTGTTAGAAACTATGACAGAAGTGTCTCATTCTCGCCCGTAAACATGTACTTCAAGTGATTTGGAAGAGTTTTCAATTCCAATTTAGGTGCCTGCACAATTGAAGGAAGAAGTTTAGAATAAGTTTGAGGTAATTCAAGATAAGAAACATTCGCCGCAAAGGCCGCAATGATTATAATTCATGAATTGTTTCTTGTAATGATCTAAGCCAAACTTATCCATAATTTCCTGTGCATGTTCAAGAGAAAGATTTTCACTTAAAGCAACTTTTAGTGTATCATCATAACTCAACTCAAAAACTTTTTGTGTGAGAGGTTCAATAACATCAACAACAAAAGCGAAAGACACATCACTAGGATATTTCATAGCATCATAAATATTAAAATTTATAGTTTCACCATCAAACTCCATTGTGAGTAAACCATTATGCACATCTATTTTTGTTCTAGATGTTTTGAGAAAGGTCTCCCTAACAAAATTAGTGAGAGAGATGAATCATTATCTTCCATGTTAAGCACATAAAAGTCAGCGGGAAAATCAAACCATTTACTTGCACCAAAACATCCTCTAAAACACCTTCAGATAAACATTAGATCTATCAGCAAGTTGAATTATCACACCGCTTTCTTTCGAGGGTCCAACATTCAAAGATGAATAAATAGAAAGTGGCATGACATTAATAGAAGCACCAAGATCTAACGTTGCTTTCTCAATTCTCACATTACCAACTTTGCAAGGGATAGTAAACATACCGGATTTGTGCATTTAGGTGGTAATTTCTTTTGAAGAACAATGGAAACATTTTCACCCATACTTACAAATTCATTACCTTTCAGCCTTCCTTTTGTTGGTGCAAAGCTCCTTCGAAACTTGGCATATCGAGGTATTTATTTAATCGCATCAAGTAATGGTATATTTACCTCAACTTTGCAAAAGTTTCAAGAATTTCTTTCTCCTCCTCTTCTTTCTTAGACTTTGAAAATCTTGAGGGAAAGGAACATGTGGTGGCACAACCTCTTGTGACTCTCCTTCATTTGCTTTGGTTTTTTCGGATTGAGGTTGAGAAACTTCAACTTCGTTCTCTTCTTCTTGATCACGTCTTTGAGGCTCCTTCAACTCTTTACCACTCCTCAAGGTAATTGCATTAGCATTTTGCTTAGGATTGACAACCGTCTGCGATGGCAATTTACCTTGTGATTCCAATCTACTCATGGAAGATGTCAATTGACTCATTTGATCTTCCAACCTCTTAATGCTCGTCCGTGTTTCCTATTGAAATTGCCGAGTGTTAAATGCAAGTGCTTTAACAACTTCTTCAAGAGAATTACCTGAGCTTGTAGATGGATTTTGTTGAGGAAAGCTGTGGTTTAGGTTGAGAACTCAAATTGAGATCCTCCCCATCGAAAATTTGGATGATCCTTCCATCCTGGATTGTAATCGTCGAATAAGGATCATACTTCCTTTAAGGTGATCCGGAAATCCTCCTACGGCGTTAGCTTGCTCAGTATCTTCTTGAAGAGTAGGACACATATCAGTTACATGTCCCACGTATACAAATTCCATAATCCTTAACTTGTTGCATCTTTCCTGCAACCAAATTTTGAACAAGAGAAGACAAATTAGTTATACGATCATCAAGAGCGAGAAATGGTTACCTCGTTCACTCTTTGTTTGATGTATCTTGTCTTGTCCCAAATTGTTGAGAGTTAGCTGCCATGTTAGTAATCAAGTCTCTTGCCTCACGAGGAGTTTTATTCACTATTGCACCACCACTAGCGGCATCCATCATTCTCCTTTCTATAGGAAGTAACCCTTCATAAAAGTATTGTATAAGAAGTTGTTCAGTAAATCCCATGTTGAGGGCAACTTGAACACAATTGCTTGAATCTCTCCCAATACTCATGAAGTGTTTCACAATCTCTTTGCTTAATTCCACAAATTTCCCTTCGAATTCCTCTGCTTTTGAAGCCGGGAAGTACTTATCAAGAAATAATCTCACCATTCCCGTCCAAGTAGTGATAGAATCCAGAGGTAAATAGAATAGCCAATCTTTTGCTCTACCCTCCAATGAAAATGGAAAAGCAATCAATTTTACTACCTCTTCGTAAACTCCATGTGGTTTTAGACTCGAACAAACAACATGAAATTCCTTCAAGTGTTGTTGGCCCCACAGATTGAGTGTATAACAAAGAGCTTACACGACCTTCTAGTGAAAATCTAGAGGGGGAGGGGGTTGAATAGATTTTCAAACCCTTTTTCAAAGACAAGATGATTTATTCAAAGTATCAAAGTTTATGTAGCGGATAACAAGTTTTAAACTCAATCTTCAAGGATCAAAAGCAATCTGATTAAGATTCTCAAATTGAATTTGTTTTGAATGTATGAAGAATAACAAGATAGATAAAATAAAGCAAGTAAAGAACACCAAGACTTATAGTGGTTCGAGATCAAACAGATCCTACATCCGCTTTCCTTCTTCAACTTAAAGAAGGGCCTTGACTACTTACTATCTCACTTACTTACAAACGTACAAATACAACTTTTGAAGATCTCTATCTTCGATCCTATCTTCAATCTTCCTATCTTTCTCGAAATTCGAAGATTACAAGCGAAGGTATGTTGAAGATATACAAACAAGTGTTCTACAAACACTTTGAACTTATGAATATCGATTTGAAAACTTTTTGTGTATTTTTGAGAACTTGTGAATAATGTGAGTGAGAGTGCTGAAAGTTGTTTTTTTAAACTGTGCCTAAACATATTTATAAGCCTGAGAAACGGTTAGCTTGTTGTAATAAACTAAAAATCGCTTAACAAACTTATTCTTGAAAACCGCCTTGTCCTCACCGATCTTGGTCCTAGTCTTCATGACTTGGTGAAGACTTGTCTTTCTTATTCTACTCAGCTTGTCTTGACCTCGTCTTGAGAACTTCATTATTGTTTCCAACAGACGACCATCTCTTCTTTGACCTCGGTGACTTTTCCGGCTCTTCCTAGTTTGGTCACCTAGTGCTAGAACTCTACCGATTGGAGTGAATTGATGCATATTTTTAGGGCCTATTTTAGCGCAAAAGTGAGCTAAAGTGTTAGTTTTTGTGCCTAAATATGAAAAGTATCACTCTTTTGCTTAAAATGTATTATTTGTGGGATTTTGATGTTTTTCGTCCATTTTGCAGTAATTCGGTGGAATTTTGCTAAACCGAGAGTACCATTAGGCTTAGAATGAAGAGACGATCATACGGGACGAATGGGGGTCGGGGCCGAAGCCCCGCGCGAGAAAAGTGCCCTGGACTCGAGCTCGCTCGAGGGACGAGAGCCTCGAGTCGAGGGTTGTGCGTAAAAGGATCAAATTCGGAAAATGGCAGCGGTCTCGACTCGAGGCATGACCTCGAGTCGAGGGAGGAGAATTTTGCAGGAGCCTCGAGTTGAGGCCTGACCCTCGACTCGAGGGGTGGTTTTTCCAAAAATTCGGTATTTAAGGGGAGAAGTAGAGCATTTGATAGAGGAGTTCATAATAGCATTTAGTAGCGGTTTTGGGGCAATTTCTCAGGCCCCAAGCCAATTCCTTCCTTAGGTAGAGTAGATTGGTAGATTTAGGATTAGATTTCCATTGATTGTTGCTAGATTAGTAATAGATTAGCCTTTGATTTGTGTAATTCATTCAATTCAAGCCTGTAATTCATTTGGAGATTGGTGTTGAAAACTCAAGCATTCCTCTTTATGTTGATTGAAGATCAATTGGTGATGTTTTTCCTCTTTTATCTCTTTAATTTCTTAATTGTTGTGATTTGCTTAGTGTTTGATCAATTATATCTTCTTCCCATGGGTATTGTTTGTGGTACCATGGGCTAACTCTCTTGTGCTTGGGTTAATTGAAATTGATGATGAATTGATTGATGATGCTATAATTGTTGATGATTGGAGATTAATTGAGTAGATTGCTTACTAATTGTTATTCTCATTTGTGCATCATGCATAATTATCTCTTTAGATTAGTGTTTGATCACCCTAGCTATAGACGAGAGTTGCGCTAACGTGATCCGGGATTAATCGGGTGATAATTGTGTATGAATGTGTGGATTGGGTGCTTCGGAATCGAGAGATTAGTTGCACTAAGGATACTCACATTAGTTTGTTACCTAATTGTGATTCTTCATTGTGCTTTGTGTAAAATTGTCTCTTTAGATTAATGGTTGATCACCCTAGCAATAGGCGAGAGTTGAGCTAACGTGATTAGGTGTTGATCGAGTTTCAATTTTGCATGATTGTATGAATTTGGGATTTCTACATTGAGAGATGGGAAAGACTAAGGATACTCACATTAGGCATTGTGATTTTAATGGAGTGATTAATTTCATGATGGTTTATGCTTTCTATCTTAGTTGATTTGCAATTTGATTCAATTGTAGCTTGTTGATTGATGATTCATTGATGGATGTTAATCCTAGCACCTCTATCTCACCATTTATTGTTGTTTTTGTTATTGCATTTTAAGCGTTCGATCATTTGCTTGCTCATTGTTGTTTTGTATTTTTGCTTGTGTTTTGTTGTTTTTGTTCCAAACCATTGTTGCAACTCTAGTCACTAAGAACTCGTATTTCTAAGGCCTCATGTGCATACTTTTTCTCATGGGTTCGATATTTTTTGATTGGTCTTAATAACACTTACCCGAAAAACTACTCCAATCAAATGGCGCCGTTCACGGGAATTAGTTTTTGCGCCTTAAGTGAGACCTAGGAATTGTTTGAAGTGACTACTTGTTGCCTTTGTGTTTTTGTTTTTGTTGTTGTTTTTGTTTGAATTTGATACTTTGCTATCTTGTCTAGATGGAAGGATACAACTCATACATGTGGAATCAAGAGTATTATCAAGATGGTAGAGTGTATTCTCCACACTTTGAAGAATTTGGATACAATAATTGGATGAGCTTTGAAGATAATTCTCAATTGCAACAAGTTCCATCCAATAATGAAGATTGGAGATATGATGAAATTCCTCCCCAACCTCAAGAGATGTTTTCATACTATGAGTGTTATGATCAATTCGATCCATGTGGATATGAATTTCAAGAAGAAGGAGCTTACTATGAAGATGGGAGAAGCCATGAGTATGACTACCAAATGTCACAAGCTTCTCCTCAAGTTGAAGAATGGGGACTCCATGATGTGAGAACCATATTGTTAGAGATGCTTGGATTTTTGTTGGAAAAATTTGAGGAAGATGATGTTAGATGTGATCAAATGCTTCCCTTGTACGAAGAAATGTATGAGACCAAGTCAAAGGTTAATTCATGGATAGAGGGGAACATGGAGATCGCCAAGTTCCTTTCACATTTATTAAAAGTCAACTCAAATATTCCCTACGCCAAGTGAAGAACTTAACCGTCATGGAAAATCAAGAAAAAGAAGGGGAGGAAGAAAGTGAAAGAAGAGATGTAGTAGAGGGTCCAAGCGAAGAGGTAAAAGTAGAAGGCTTCCTTGTCAAAAGGAGGAAGAGTGTCCATTGATGGACATGAGCTTTAATGAGGAAGAAAATCAAAGAGCATCGAATGAAGCTTTGAAGATTGAAATGAGCATTTCTATACCCTCTAACTCTTCAATTTGTGTTTTAATTGAAAATGATGCTTCTAATGATTTAATTTTTGCCTCTTGTGAATTTTGATTATAGGGAAGAGTTGATGAAACGCTTGGGCATCCTTGAAAGGAAGGAAGAATCGAGAAGGATGGCAAGAGAAAAGGGGAACAACCATGGACACTAAGCATATCTATAAGTGGTTGTCATATCTATTCGGTGAACCTCCATGATTTTGAAGCTCAAAGGTTGAGATACAATGGCAAGGAGGACCGATATCCTTGGCCATTCCGATAAAGAAAGTTGGAAGTGAAAGAATAAGTCCGGCATAGGACAATAAAAATAGCGCTTGATGGGAGGCAACCCATCCTTTTTATTTCTTTTCTTGTGTTCTTTTGGTAGTTTAGTGTTTTTGTTTTATTTTTGGGAGATTTGGCTAGCTACTTAATTGCTCATGCTTAGGAAATTATGCTCTTTACTTTGAGATTCATAGGGTATTTTGAACTTAATGTTGATACAATTAGAAGTTGTATATATTTTTATCACTCTCATTCTAAACCTTGAATTCATGTTATCATTCAAGTTTGGGGGTGTTGGTCATTATTTGGTTCTTGCATCTCTTAGTGGTAATTATTTGATTATTCTTATGCCCGATTGTAGGTACACTTGCTAGATGAATGGGAAAGTGATTGGAATTGCAAGGAAATGCAAGATCAAGAAGGAAAGACCTAGGAAGCTTGATGATCCCTACATGCTTGAAGGAAAAAATGGAGTTTAAAGGCTTATTGTTACAACACTTCCTTTCAAACTTAGACTTGTCTAAGTTTGGGGAGGTGTTTCTCTTCCCTTCTCTAATTCTTTTGTGCTCTTCTATGATTTTGGGGTTGGATGAGCTTATTGCTTAATGATGATGATGCTATAATTGTGTCTTGGTTTCCTTGTATATTTTGAGCTTGATTTATCTTGAGCTTAATTGTGGATTTATTGCATATCTTTGAGTATCATCTTGATATAGTGAGTGTGCTTGAGATTATGTACATGAGCACTTGTGTTTGATTTGCAAGACTTATTGGATTTTGATATGATCATGAGTTGATTTGTGGCTTTAAGCTAGCCTTCTTGAGTGATTGTGTAAAGATGGATGTGATTGAAGATGCTTGATTCATTGCTCAATTTAAGCCCGTGAGCTTTTGTGCCTTAATAATCGTACATCTTATACGGTTGATATTAATCCTTTGTGAGTGCATCATTCATGATTTGTATGCTAGAACTTGCCAATCGACTTGTGGATATTGATCTTTGTGTGATGTCTTGAAAGTGATAAGAGGCCATGTTTGGAATGATTAGTCACTTTGCCAAACTTTCCCCACCAAATACATTTGATTTCCTTAGTAAACCATGTTGAGTATTATGATCCTTATTCTTTGGCAAGCCAAGTGAAATTGAAACCATTTAGCCTATTTTTATGAGCCTTTCTTATCCTATATTTAGTTGAGTTTGAATGTTGGCTAATGATGGTGATTTGATTGCTAAGTGTGGGAAGATGATGAGCTAAGTGATGAATGAAGCATAAAAGAATAAAGGTTGTGAAAAAATTGAATTGTGAAGAAAAAATGAACATGAAGTGAAAAGAAAAATACAATTTGTGAGCTTAAAAAAAGATAAAGCTCAAGTGAATGGTGGATTGATCATTGAAGTTCAAAAGGAAGAGTGTACTTGATGAAAAGAGAAGAGATTGTGCATTTGTATTGATTAGCTTACATTCAAGTCTCTACTACTTAGTCACTCTTATCCAAAAACATTCCACCTTTCCAAAGAGCCTGCATTACAACCTAAGAGAAAGACCTCTTTGATTCTTGATTGATCACAAGTGATTTTGATTGAGATTAAGTCTTGTGGCAAGCATATGGTGTACTTATTTGTGAATTTGATGATTGAAGTGTTTTATACCTTGATACACTTGAGTGAAGTGCGAAACACTCCATGGAAGGAGCAATGTGTTGAGTATTTGATTAAGCATTTGTTTGAGCATAATTCATCTTGATGGCTAGTGGATAGTTACATTGATACTTATGTTTATTGATGAGTTCGATTGTCTTATACTTCGCCTATGGTGCCATGTGACATAATTGCAATCAATTCACTCCTTTGTTCTTAGTTTCTACGTTGCTCGAGGACGAGCAACAATTCAAGTTTGGGGGTATGATTGGAGTGAATTGATGCATGTTTTTAGGGCCTATTTTAGTGTAAAAGTTAGCTAAAGTGTTAGTTTTTGTGCCTAAATGTGAAAAGTATCACTCTTTTGCTTAAAATGTATTATTTGTGGGATTTTGATGTTTTTCGTCCATTTTGCAGGTAATTCGGTGGATTTTTTCTAAACCGAGAGTACCATTAGGCTTAGAATGAAGAGACAATCATACGGGATGAAAACGGGGTTGGGGCCAAAGCCCCGCGCGCCGGAAAAAAGTGCCACTGACTCGAGCTCTAATCGAGGGACAAGAGCCTCGAGTCGAGGGTTGTGCACAAAAGGATCAAATTCGGAAAATGACAGCAGTCTCGACTGAGGCATGACCCTCGAGTCGAGGGAGGAGAATTTTGTAGGAGCCCTCGACTCGAGGGGGTGTTTTTCAAAAATTCGGTATTTAAGGGAGAAGCAGAGCATTTGATAGAGGAGTTCATAATAGCGGTTAGTAGCGGTTTTGGGGCGATTTCTCGGGCCCCAAGCCAATTCCTTCCTTAGGTAGAGTAGATTGGTAGATTTAGGATTAGATTTCCATTGATTGTTGCTAGATTAGTAATAGATTAGCCTTTGATTTGTGTAATTCATTCAATTCAAGCCAGTAATTCATTTGGAGATTGGTGTTGAAGACTCAAGCATTCCTCTTTTTGTTGATTGAAGATCAATTGGTGATGTTTTTCCTCTTTTGTCTCTTTAATTTCTTAATTGTTATGATTTGCTTAGTGTTTGATCAATTCTATCTTCTTCGCATGGGTATTGTTTGTGGTACCATGGGCTAACTCTCTTGTGCTTGGGTTAATTGAAATTGATGATGAATTGATTGATGATGCTATAATTGTTGATGATTGGAGATTAATTGAGTAGATTGCTTACTAATTGTGGTTCTCATTTGTGTTTCATGCATAATTATCTCTTTAGATTAGTGTTTGATCACCCTAGCTATAGACGAGAGTTGCGCTAACGTGATCCGGGATTAATCGGGTGATAATTGTGTATGAATGTGTGGATTGGGTGCTTCGGAATCGAGAGATTAGTTGCACTAAGGATACTCACATTAGTTTGTTACCTAATTGTGATTCTTCATTGTGCTTTGTGTAAAATTGTCTCTTTTGATTAATGGTTGATCACCCTAGCAATAGGCGAGAGTTGAGCTAACGTGATTAGGTGTTGATCGAGTTTCAATTTTGCATGATTGTATGAATTGGGGATTTCTACATTGAGAGATAGGAAAGACTAAGGATACTCACATTAGGCATTGTGATTTTAATGGAGTGATTAATTTCATGATGGTTTATGCTTTCTATCTTAGTTGATTTGCAATTTGATTCAATTGTAGCTTGTTGATTGATGATTCATTGATGGATGTTAATCCTAGCACCTCTATCTCACCATTTATTGTTGTTTTTGTTATTGCATTTTAAGCGTTCGATCATTTGCTTGCTCATTGTTGTTTTGTATTTTTGCTTGTGTTTTGTTGTTTTTGTTCCAAACCATTGTTGCAACTCTAATCACTAAGAACTCGTATTTCTAGGGCCTCATGTGCATACTTTTTCCCATGGGTTCGATATTTTGTTGATTGGTCTTAATAACACTTACCCGAAAAACTACTCCAATCATCTACCTCACTGTTCTATACAATTATCTGGTCATCTTACTTTGCATGAGTTGACTCCAAGTCTGTCTTGTTTTAATTCATCAAAACTTCTTCCGATCTAACAATTCTCCCTTTTTGATGAAGTTAAAACTACAAGAAAAGAAACAAACTCACGGCTGATGTTAGTCAAGGTTATTCAAGATAATCGGATAAGCATATCTTAAACACACAAGCATTTAGTTCGGACTTTATTCACATAAGAGCACTTAGTTCACACTTTTAGAAATATTTTTAGAAAAGTTTTATAAAGAGTTTTAAGTCTAAATACTTTATCGATGATTAGTACTTAGAAAGTTTTAAGTCCTAAGACTTAGAAAATTTTTAGGAAATTTTAATTTGAGATGGAAGTTTCTCATATGATCAACACTTGGAAAATTTTTAAAGTTTTCTTAGAAAGCGATAAAGAAAGCTTAAAAATATAAGACAAGTTGAATCGAGATAAAGTCAAGTATATTCACAAAATATTTACAACTTTACAAGGATGGTGCGGATAAGAAAGAAAAGTAAGAGAATGAAAATCCTGTTCTTATCAAATTCCCAACGACTTGCTTCGGGACATCCACCAAGTGAAGACTCTTGTTCTCGGCTTCTTTACCTCTTCCTCGTCTGTGAGTCCCGACTCGACCTCGGCATTGGTGATTACGGTCTTCACCTGTTCGGATCGAGTCCCATCGGTGTTTAGCTTAGGCTTGGCGTGCTCATAGGCTGGGGCGACTAGATCGCGATTGAATATATCGCTTGCCTTATCGAGCAGCCTTTCATAGAGGCTCGGGTCTTCTTTTTCCATCCACTCGTGCCATTGAATATCTTCATCTCAGAAGCTCCACTGGGGATGCCTTCAAGAAGTATCAATATTACATCCATCTGGCATCCATGTTCTTTTCTCGATATTCTCTCGGTGTATTGACCCGACACCATCTCCTCGGAGGAGCAGACGAGCGGTGGAAAGGGCGGAAGTCTCGCTTCATCACCGCTTTGGAGACCTACTTTCGAATACCCCTGTCCCTCTTCATCTCTCGCTCCTTTGCCCGGCTTCTTCGCCTTTTCCTTTCCCTTTCCCGAACCACTCCTTTTCGGTTTTGATCCTTCCTGATCTGCTCTTGAGATAAGTTGGAGTAGTCGATTCTCTCCTCTTCTTCTCGGCCTTGAGTGATTTGGCAATGTCGACCTCGGCTGGCTCCTTCTCACCGCCTTTCCTTTCCCTTGCCTTTGGCCTCACTTATTTTCTCGACTCTTTCGGTCAGGCCAGCGGCTTCTCCGTCTTCTCTTCCTCCTCTTTCCTCTTTCTTCTCCTCATCCTTTCGGATGGCTTCCTCAATCTGAGTCACCCTCAGCTGCAAGGCGGCGAGCTCATCTCGCCTTCTCTTTCATTTCAGCCTTTGCCGCCTCCATTTCAGTGTTAGCCTTGATTTCCAATTTTTATGAATTGGCCTTAACATCACCGTGAGGGCCTCCACTGGCTTGCCCAACTACTTCCCCCTTTTTAACTTCATCGGTGAGGGCTCGTAGCTGGTCTTCTAGAGAGGCACAACGCACCACGAAGTTTGTTTTATCACTGGTTAATGCCTCTACCAGATTGCATTGTCCTCTCGCTACCTTGGCTTTTAGCAGCCTTCACCTCCTCCTCCAAGCCGCCTGCACGACTAACCAATGCAGAGCCGGTCTTGTCAGTATAGATTTTGTGAAATGTTGACCTCGGCTATCTGCATATTCATCAAGATAGTCTCCATCACCGCCACGACTATGTGTTTTATCGCTTTAGCCACCAGTCTCTCTACCTTCTCGCATGATCTTCTCGTTGTTGATGTTGGAAGGCGAGGACGAGATGGCGAGACATGTGGAGTTATCGGTGTCTTCGTGCGAGGAATCGAGATGATGTGGGAGAGGAGGGTTTTGGGAGAAGGGGAGCTCATCCGGAATTTGGACTTGTGGAGCGGGTTGAGGTGAGGGTGGGATATCGAGATGGTGGGGGTGGAGGTATTTCGGGGTGGAGAAGATGGTGGTGGTGGAGGTAATTTAGAAGGCTGGTGGAGGAGAAGGTGTTGGCTAAGATGTGAAGGGTGCGGGGTCGGGTCTCGAGGAGGAGGAGATGAGGTAGAAGGTAAAATGGTGGGAGGAGATGGTGGTTATTAGAGTGGGAGAGTAGACGGGGCCGATGAGTAGGGGCGGGGTCTCGGTGGGGATGGTGAGGGTGTGGTTTGTAATTGGGGTAAGGAGGTAGAAGGGGATTGGTTTGGACTTCTTGGGAGGTAGGCTGTTGTAGAGGCTCGGAGGTGCCACTGGGACACCTCTTCATCGCCGGGGTGGGCGAGATGAGGGGGAGGCGAAGAAGATAAGCTAGAAGATGTGCCAAAAGAGAGTACCTTCTCGGGGCTTATCTGTCCTCTTTGGTGAAGGGGAGGGGGTCCTTTCGGAGCTTATCTCTGGATCTCCCGTGATTGGACTACGGCTGCCGCAGCCTACTTCCGCAGTTTGGGCTATCGCAGACCGGGCCTGTGCAGCAGACGCCGCCCCTCCTTTTCGAGGCTTTAACCAGCCTCCTCCGCTTGGGTGCCTTCTCCTTCAGCCTTCATTGGGCTGTGAAGCCTCGGTGAGCTCACGGTAGGCTCCGTCGGCTGATCCTCCTCGGCCGAGGGCTCACCTGCCCTCTCCTCGGCCCGCTTCCTCATCGTAGTCTCAAGTAGCCCTCCGATAAGCTCATTCTTGGTAAGGTGCCCTTTCGCTTGGTGTAGCTCCTCACCCCGTCTGTCCAGCTTTAGATCGTCGGCCAGCAGATCCTCAAGGAGGACAAGAATCTTGTTGAATAAGCTGGTAATGGACTTAGCCGTCCATTCACCATTGTTGAAGATGATTCTTTCTTTCTCGCCTTCAACCTCCCCATGAACAATTACGCCCAATTAACTCCGCACCCCATCTAAGATTGCCCCGATGCGGTTTAATGCGGGCCTTGTCACCCCATCATGGGAGTTCGCTCCCCTAGAATACACTTAGTCAAGATCGTCATCGGTAGATGATACTTCCTCCTAAGCATATTCTTTTTCAACTCCTTCCTTCTATCCTCGAATGAGGATCGGGCAATCATCTCAAATGATTCCACCCAATCTTCATCTTTATACACCAAGGGATTCACTCCTTGAGAATTAGTTTCGAACACCCTTGCCACCTCCTCCTTCGTCACCACAACTTCATCACCATCTACCTTCGGTTTGAACACCCCATTCTCCGTGGTTCCATTAATGTAAAACTCGATCCCTCGCATATCAAGGGTCTTATTTTTTTCGATTTCTTCGAGCGTAAGGTTCTTAGCCTTGACCTCTCCAACAATCCCTTAATCTCCAGGATTACGCATCGATGGTGGTGTCAAAATCGACATACATCTCGACTTAATATTCTTGTTGTATGCTTCTTTGTTAAAGTCCACCATTGTTGATGTAATTCCAATATATTCGCGACTATGGCTCATAAAAAGGTTTAAAAAGGGTTTTTGTGAGTTGGGAATTTTACAGAGGGTGAATTACTTTTCTGAAAGTGAAAAGGGTTAATCGAAGAAGAAGGTGATTTTATAGGAGGAAAATTCGTGGAGAGAGAAACCACGTGGAAAGTGGATTTAAATGCGAATCGCTTATTTAAAATGATTTACTATGCTGAATCAACGGTTAAAAATGAGATAAACGATTGAGATTCAAAGCACGTGAGGATAACTCGACTTTGAAATGCGTAAAAGTAATTGTATAGGCTGCGGATTTGACAAATAGTAGGGTTACTTTATGCAGTAGAAGTAAGTATGTCTCGACGTAAGCCTAGATTTACCTTTCTTTGCACAAAGGTTTACTAAAACTGACAAGGTTTTGAATTCGTTCGAGAAATGACCTTGTCTCGGATTTTTCAAAAGACAACCTAGCTTTATCCCTTTTTAAAACAAAGTCTAAGACGAGTTATTTAATGTCAATTATTTTAAATAGACTCGAGTCTTATATTCAAATATTACTAGTGTATAAGAATATCAAACTCAACGGGATTTTCAAAGACTAACTCATCTGAAAAGTTTTGAAATAGATGAGTTGTGAGAATGATTTTGAAAACGAGGCTTTTTGAAGAAAATACGTAAAGGGTGAACAAATGATGAGGTTTATAAGTTTAGAAAATTCAAGCCGATCTAACAATGTTGATCTATTACATGTTCCTATAGATACATAAACTCAAGAAACCATTAGTAGTCAAAGTAAGTCGGATAGGATGCAGAGTCATCTGCTTTGAGAAAATCACCACTATTGTGTCCTTGTCTCGATTTACTTGATGTTAGATAAGCAATTATCAAGTCGATAAGGTTAATATGACTAATCCTTGATTCTTGATTCCTAAGAAGGAGATCAATGATATCACTCGTGATTGTCCTTTGACACATATCAAGTCCGATAATTCTTCCTCGACAAGATTTAAAGAAAGAGAAAAGAAAGAAAGAAAGAAAATACAAGATACAAACAATAGTAATTAAAAATCAGCTAAGGATGCATCAAGTAATCCTAACTCTAAACACAATTCCTTAAATCTAGATTCACTAAGGGTTTTGTAAGTAGATCTCGCTCTCTCCGAGACTCAATTGCTATCTTTTCTATTCTAATGTCATTATTTTCAACATGATCTCTAATGAAATGATGTCTCGATATTTATATGCTTACACCTAGAATGCAAGACAGGGTTGTATGTCATAGCTATTGCACTATTACTATCACGGTAAATAGGAGCAGGATGATGTTAGAATATTATAATCCCTAAGCCGCTTACTAATCCGTAAAAGTTGAGGACAACAACTACCACCGTCATGTACTCAACTTCGATTGTGGAGGTTGTAATGTATGTTTGTTTCTTAGATAACCAAGACATTAATTTTTTGCCTAAAAATTGACAAGTTCCGTAGTGGATTTCCTATCAATTTTACAGCCTCCAAAATCGAGTCCGAATAGCACGATAGCTCGAAGTTGTCATCGATGGGTACCACAACCCAACCCGCAAAGTCCCTTTAAGATATTTAAGGATTTTCTTAGCCGTCTCTAGATGAGTTTTCTTGGGATTTGATTGGAATCTTGCACATACCCCAACCGCAAAGGCTATGTCCGCCTACTTGCAGTGAGATAGAGAAGGGATCCAATCACCCACGATACTCTGCATCTGTGGGTATCCCCTGCTCATCCGAATCCATAGAGAAGTTAGTTGCCATAGGTATTTTAACTTCCCTACTAGTAGTCATCCCAAATTTATCTATAATGTTCTTAGCATACTTAGTTTGATGTATGAATATGCCCTTATTCGCTCTGCTTAATTTGCAAGCCTAGAAAATATGTTAATTCACCCATCATTTACATTTCAAACTCGTTTTTCATGAGAATACTAAATTCTTCACACAAGGTCGATTAGGTGAACCAAATATGATATCATCAAAGATAAATTTGAACTAATAAGATGTTGCCATCTATTTCTTTTCTAAACAAAGTTCTGTCTATCTTACCATTTGAGAAACCACTTGATATAAAGAATTCAGACAGGTATCATACCAAGCCCCGGGTGCTTGCTTTAGTCCATATAGAGCCTTATGGAGTTTATAGACCTTATTATTGATCTTAAACCTCGGGGTGTTTCTACATAGACCTCTTCAAGTAACACACCATTCGTAAAGGCAGACTTGACATCCATTTGAAAGACCTTGAAAGATTTATAAGCAAGAAATGCCAAAAACAGTCTTATTGCTTCTAATCTCGCAATCGGAGCGTAGGTTTCATCATAGTCTATCCCCTCGTGTGAGTAACCTTGTGCTACCAATCTTGCCTTAATACGAACAATAATGTTGTTTTCAACAGCTTTATTTTTAAAAACTCATTTGGTGCCTATAATCTTTCTATGTAAGTGGTCCTGGCCCACCGGTTCCCAAATATTTTGCCTTTCAAACCGATGCAATTCTTCCCGCATGGCCGTTATCCAGCTTTGGATCGATAGAGCCTCCTCAATAGACTTAGGCTCAAGAAGTGACACATAGCGGCTGAACATACTTTGGGAATCTAACATTGTTCGTGTCTGAACACTACTAGATGGATCCCCAATGATCTCGATCACCTGGATGATAATTTCTCATCCTCTTACTCGCTTGAGTTGAAGTACCCTCATCTCGTAGACTCGGTAGGTAACTCAACCGATTCTTCCCGAGCAGACGCTCCCCCTTCATCTACCGACTCGGTTGATCGGATGATGTCAAGGGTGTCTCCTCGATGGAACTCGAAGAGGGGTTGCCTTCGATTCTCGGATGGGGATTCTTCATCATCGGAATCAATCAAAACTAAAGCAGATAGATTGTCCTATGTTTAGTTTTAGTTAGTTCAATTTTATCTTATTTTATTTTTGAAAAGTAAAATAAATTTATACTAAATTGAGTACAAAGGGTACTCAACCCGCATAAATACAAAAATATCAGAAGACTCCAACATTCCAGTTGACTAGAGTTCCTTGTAATTCCTAACCAAATCTACGTAAACTTCCTTGCCTCACCAAGCCACTCTACATAAAAGCATTCTTTTACTTTCAACAAATAAATTTCTAACCAAGATTTAATTTTCAACTTTAACTCCTCCGCTAATTTTTGGAAATCGTGTTCCTTCGTTGGAAAATAAGTGAGTTTCTAGCTTGCCATATGCTACAGATCGTCCCCACCCATATTGCCGATGCCGCCTTGGTAAGAGGTTTGTCCTTACCTAACAATTCCCCAAATTGCAAGAAGTTAATACCTGGATCATTATGCATAACTCCATTGACCCCCAACCAGCTTAGCATAGACGACCACAAAGTACTTGAAGCTGGACATTCGAAGAGAAGATGAATATTTGATTCTCGGTTACAAACTTACACAATGAGCATCTTGTTTCCTCCTCCGTAATTTGAACCCCTCTATCTCTCACAGATCACCGGTAGTTAGCCTCTTCTTCAATGCTTTCCATGCCAACATTATCATCCTTCTTGGAGCCCAGCATTTCCATAGCCTACGGAAAATTATTTTTGTTTGAGCCGGTTCCTCGGCCATTGGTGCTGTCTCCAACAGATTTGCATAAGCTTGTTTTGTTGAATAATTGCCACTTGAAGCACTCCGTCCATCTCCAACCGCCCTTTCCGTCTTTGTAAATTTTTTTCCCGCCAATCAATTCACAAAGTTCGTTAATAGCATCAGAATTTTGAGAAGAAAAATTTCTCCTCCATTTCCACTCCCAAATCCACTCGTCGCCACCCATCTCCCCATTTCTCGCTATCCTAGCTTCTTTCAACAAAGCTGCGGTTGAATAATCTTGGGAATTTTTATTTCAAGCTACAATCCCCCACCCAATTATCCCACCAAAATATATGTTTTCTCCATTCCCTACCTCTCTAGTCACCGCTCCCTCATCCCTCCCAACCCATTCTCTCCCTATAAATCCTCATCAAGTATCTCCACCAATTTAAACATCTCCGTCTACGACCTCCTCTTCTCTCAATTTCTCCCACCACACCATATTTTGACTTAATCACCCGCACTCCAAAGCCTTTCTTCCTCTGTCACCAACCTCCACACCCATTTACCTAAAAGAGCCTTGTTAAACAATCCTAGATTTTTAATGCCCAAACCCCCTTCCTCCTTTGTTTTGCAAATATTATCCCAAGAAACCCAAGGAATTCTGTAAGTGTCCTCACTCCCACCCCAAAGAAAATTTCTTTGAATTTTAACAATCTCTCGAATGGTTTTTTTGGGAATTTTGTAGAATGACAAACAATATGTTGGCATTGCGGATAGAACGGATTGTACCAAAGTTGCTTTTCCACCCATGGATATATTTTTCCCCTTCCATTTTGACAATATGCTTTTGATCTTGCTCACTGCACCTTCCTACGAAGAATGCCGAGAGTAATTTACCCCAACTCGAATGCCGAGATAATTAAATGGGATAGAAGTCGACGAGCAGCCCAAAGATCGATGCCCAACAGGTCGATTCTCCCTTCAAACGTTTACTCTGAAAGAGAGCATTTGTGGAAATTGACCTTCGTGCCGACATCAATTCAAAGTTACATAAAATCGCCTTGATAACCTTCATGTTTTCTTCGATCCCTCGCACATGAATATTGTGTCGTCTGCGATCAAGGTGAGAAATCTGGATTTTGTCCTTCCCCACCACAAGAGGCGATAAAAGGCCTTGCGCAACCGCCGATTCCGTCATCATACCAAGGCCTTCGCAATAAGGAGGTAGAGAAAGGGAGATAGGGGATCACCCTGTCTCAAACCACGCTTAATTTGGAATTCACCGGAGGGACTCCCATTCACAAGAATCAAGCAAGAGCCGTCGATATACATTCATGAATCCACTTTCTCCATCTCGGTCTAAAATTGAACCCTCTCATCATTTTGTCCAAGAACTCCCAATGATCGAGTCGTAGGCTTTCGCGAAATCCACCTTAAAAAATACATTTCCGCCTTTTCTTACTTTTAGCTTCCTCAATTGCTTCATTTAATACCGTGATGCCATCCGTGATCTCGATTTTCCGAGATAATGCATTCTAGGACTTTCCTTAATCTTCTCGAGAGAACCTTAGCAATGATTTTGTACATACATCCAACCAAGGAAATTGGCCTAAAATCTTCAATTCGTTGCTTTCGGACTTTTTGGGTATGAGGACAATAAATGTTGGATTGAGACCTTTAACAATTCTCCCGAATCTGTGAAACCCTTCCATCATCTTCAAGACATCATTTTCCAAAGACTGCCCAATTTTCTTTGATAAAACCGAAGGTGAGTCCGTCGGGCCCCGGATCGCTATTGGAGTCACAATCACCCTTTTTCTATGGAAGAATTTAGTATTCGCATCTCCCTCCTTGATCCATTTCACCCTTGCTTTTTGGAAAAGTTGCGCCTCTTTCCTTTCCAAATCGGTCATCAGTCTCCCATCAAGAACAAACGTCTTTCTGCCTCCTCTCGAGTCCAATCCCATAGCGTCATCTATAGCATCAAGAGTAAGTAACTCCTATTTTTTCTGATAATACTAGTATCCAACACCCCATAGACTCTCCGATTCCACTCTTTTATGTCATGTTTGAGTAATTTCATCTTCTCTTTAAGAATGTATCTCGGCCCACCCACTTATGTGATACGAGGACCATTTCTCCTTCACAAAATCACTAAAGTTTTCATGAGAAAGCTAAGAATTAAAGAATTTGAATGGTTTAGGGCCCCACCAATCTTTCCCATGTCTCGTGAAGATGGGAACATGATCCGAAATCGATCTACAACAGCCTTTCAATCTTGCATGAGGCCACCGATTCAACCATTCATTATTGACAATGATTCTATCCAGCGACTTTTAGCTGAGCCGTCCGGCCGGTACCAAGTAAATTTCCTCCCGATGATCTGCAGATCGATTAGATTATTCGACTCGATAAAGTCTTTGAAGAATCTAATCTCTCTACTCTATTTCCTCGGATAATCCACATCTTTTATCTTCCTCCAAAATTGCATTGAAATCTCCAATCATACAAACACAAGAATCGTAATATTGTTCGCTACCGTAGCTAAACAATCCCATAATCTCAATTTTTCAGCTAACCCACAAGGAGAATAGACATTTATTATTACACAATGAGCTCCATTATCAACCCAATAACCGTTAATAGCCAACGTACTGAGGCATTCCAAAGCAACTACTCATCTTGAAAACTTCATCATTCCACATTGTGATGATGCCCCCGATCTTCCTTCTTCCGACTCCTTAAAACTCCATCTCGGGATACCTCTATTACCCTACATTGCCTTGCATAATCCTTCTTCCACGACTTCTTTTTTGATTCTTGAATACAACAGACATCCGACTTAAGGGAATAATTGAGTTCTCGATTTCTTTCCTTTTGCTCTGCTCCCCAACCCTCTCACATTGTAGCTTAAAATCTTCATTAATTAACTTTCATGACTCTCCTTTTCTTAGCTTGGCTTTTCACGCGTCCACCCTTCTTATCTTGTTTCACCAATTCTCCTAGGCTCGTTTCAATCTCTTCAACCGGAGTCTCTGCTTCTAACCCAATCACGTTCCCTAGTTTCCGTGTGTACTCTACTTCTTGCCGCACTGCACTCTCCGCTTGGTAATATTCCCATCGATGTTCTTCAAAACTTTGATTACCACACCGAGCAATTCGGTCCTTTTCTTTTGATTTCTTCTTCCCGCTTACCATTTTTTCTTTGGATTCGCCGCCGCCACCGAAGATTCAAGTGGAATAAGACTCCAACCCAGCCTTCGAACTCTCTGCCATTACCACAGGTCTTCACCGTGTTCACCTAAGGGATTTTGATCGGTCAAACCGCCTAATTGGGGATTTTCAATTGAAACCAGGTTAGACTTTAACCTCCGTTGTGGGCTTCCAGTAGGTATCAATTTCTTTAAGTTTGCTTGGTCCTTTTCCACTAAAAATGGGCCAGCCATTTCCTTGGAATTCCCGAGACGATGATTTAAATCAAAATTATTATTTGTTTTCACACCCATGTCTACTTGGTTGGGTCGGGCGAGAAGAATAAAGGAATTTGCATTTTTGGGCTTAATTAAAGGCCCAACTTTAGTTGAATTATTCCCCTTCTCCGAAAACAAATTCCCTTTATTTTAGTAAATAGAAATCTTCCCATTATCGAGCGTGGGCCCCTCCGAATCTTTGTTGGATTACAAGGCACGAGGAAGTTGCTGGACGTGGGGGCTTTCTTGATTCCCGATGCATTATGGTAATTATTGCATGGCGGCGACAGAATTCCTTGCTCAAACAATTTGAAATTTTTGACGTTTCCCCTTCCCCTTCCCCATAATTCAAAATTTCCCTCTTCTCGAATTCCACCTTTTCCGATCGACCAGCCTCATCTTCACTATTATCCGATCCATCGGAATTTACTTCTTCGGAAAACTTTGGATTTAATGTTCTTCCGTGAGACTCGGTGATTCTCGCATCCCCTCCGATTTTTTCCTCTTCCTCCCGATTCGATCTTATGAATTTTCCCATCAATCATCACCTGGATTGGTTCTTTTGGAATCTCCCCATACGGGGTCTTGATAAGGATTCTCGCGAATTGCAAGTTTTGGTGCAACAGGTATCTTCATCTATTTTAATTATAGTTCCCAATTTAACGGATAGAAGCTTAAAAATCTTGGAGCCCAAGCCTCCAAAGGAACCCCAAACCACTTTGTCCATACAACTCTATTGTTATCCATCGATTGTTTTTCCATTCAACAATATCGTAAAACCACCGCTTAACTTTCCTTTTTGATCGTCTACGTAAAATCGAACATCTTCCACGTCATTGGGCCTAAGCAAAACCTGATCCCCCTAGGTGTGTTACGCAATATCTCGCCCCCAAGTCTTCTTGAATGTGATTCCCATCAATCATCCATACGAAGTTCCTTCTTTAGACGTCCGATTATGCAATGACTAAGCCATTCCTTCTCTTTCTCCGTTGATGTGAATGATAAACCTTTCCAACTGATTTACGCCGATGGGATCCCACAGGATTCTTTACTACCTCTTTAGGCTTCGGATTTCTTCAACAAACAATATCGAGGGCACCTTGTAAGCAAGGTGAGATATCCTGTTTTCCACCCGATGGTTATACCTCTTCACTTGAGTGTCCTTATCTCCACGATCGAAGCTGGCTTTTTTGCTCTAAGTTTGAATGACCCAATCCATACCTTGTTCAATTGTTCCTCCACAAAACCAGTGGTCAATATCCGCATTGAATCTCACGAAACCAAATCTTTCACCCTTTTTGTTCCTCTTTGAAGGAATGAATAAATCAATCACCTTTGCAATTTCATTGAATTTATTTATCATATTTTCCCGCCACCAACCCTCTGGAAAATTCCAAAAGAAAAAAGTTACCACAGGTTTTCCGGCCACTTTGGACCGATACCTTGATTCTATCCACTTTGCCAATCCGATGTTTGTCCTGTTTTTGACATCGAAGGCTTACGGTTACGAGGACGCGGTTTATGCCTCACCGAGATCCACTCGGAAAGGTTTCTCTCACCCCCTCTCCCCACACTCGGTTTTTCTCTCACTAGCGCTCATCGGCTTTTTTTATTCACTTTATCTCAAAAGTATGGAATTCATCAAATACCACATGAGGAGTTTCCTCCACATAAAGAGTTGTCTTATTGAAGACTCAAAGCTTTGGAAGTGTTGGAATATCCCAAGAATATCCCATCACCGCCTTAGCATCAAAAGTCCTTAGCTTAGACTTTCTATTGTTATGGATGAAGCATTTACAACCAAAAGCACGAAAGTATGAGATTCTTGGAACCTTACCTTTCCAAATCTCATAAGGTGTCTTACCCTTGCTCTTGGTAGTAAGCATATGTTCTCGAGTGTAGCAAGCGGTATTAATAGCCTCGGCCGGAACCTTTGAGGTGTTCCATACTCACTAGCATCCTACCCTGTTTCTTTGAGAGTCCTATTTCTTCTCTCCACAACTCCATTCATTGTGGTGTTCTAGTGAAGAAGTCTCATGAACTATATCATTCTCATTCAAATAGTTAGATAAACAAGAATTCAAGAATTTTGTTCCCTTATCACTCCTAATTTTAATAATATTAACACCCTTCTCATTTTGAATTTGTCGAACAGATCGGGGATCTTGTTCACTGTCTCATTCTTTTTAAGAGGAATATTACCCAAGTGTATCTAGAAAAGTCATCAACAACTACAAGGGTATACTTCCTTCCACTAAAGCCGAGTGGTGTAACAGTCCAAATAAATCAAGATGAAGGATTTGTAAAACCCTTTCGGATGAGGATGTGTTAATACTTTTAAAAGAGTGTCTCAGGTTGTTTACCTTTTTGACAAGCATCACATTTCGAGATCGGTTGAACACGACTTCTCGGGTAGTCCTTTGACAAGATTCTTTTTAGCTAGCTTGCTAAGGGTTTTGAAGTTCGGATGACTAAGCCTTTTATGCCATAGCCCGCCGAGATCATCTCCACCTTTAGCTACAAGACATGTGTCTTTGGGGCAACTATTAAAGTTAGCCACACAGACATTATCATGTCTCAAGCCAATTAAGAGTACCCGTCTCGAGGAACTATCTATGATATCACACTTATCTTTAGAAAATTTAACAAGAAACCCTTTATCACATAGTTGAGAAATAGACAACAAATTATGCTTTAAACCTTTTACAAAATAAACCTCGAGATACCTGGACATCCCTTATAATTAATGTACCAACTCCCTTAGTCCTGTCCACAGCTTATTATCTCTAAACAAGACTCTAGGACCATCAATATTCGAAAGTTTGATAATAGCTTCTTATCATAAGTCATTGTCTTTGTGAACAACCACCGTCTATGTAATGATGGAAGCTAGAATTTCTTCTTTTAATGATAGTCCCTGGATTCCTTCAAGTCGATTAGGTATGAGGTACCCTAGTGATCTTGGGTCCTTTGAGGTCAATAATCACTTTGGGTATCCAGACAAACATCTCATTCTTTATAATAAATCGATTGGATTTGTCTACCAAATCTATCTACAAATACATCACATTTGAATGAGAATTTCTTGTAGTCGATATAGTAACTCTTTTAAACTTTGAAAAAATGGGATAGATCTGCTTCTCCCATAAAAAAACTATAATAAGAATTTCTTCTAATCTTGGTTCTTGGAACCCTCTTGGTCATATTTGGATTCCTTATCTCAATCTTATTTTTCGCATTAGGAGATGCGATCCACATCCGACTTTGTGGTTTCCAAGGCCCAATTTTAACTTCTTTTGATGTTTCAGCAGCCTTCACAAATTTCCTTGGTTCTTGAACTTCGATTTATTATTTCTATCATAGCCAAGTCCTCGTTTTATCATGGGATTTTTGAGAAGTACTAAAGATATGGTTTATGATCGATTGTGAGTTATTAAGTGACTCAATTTGAAGACAAGCTTCTCATTGGCCTTCTTAATTAACTCATTTTCATTACAGACCACTTCAAATTTATCTTTCAAAGATTTCAATTCATTCTCTAATCTTTCAGCAGACTAGTGAAGTACTAGCCTCGGCACAGGGTAAACATTCCCCTTGAATGTCTCCTCGGACTCAATAGTTTACAACTTGTTTGCCTTTAACTAGAGTCTAAATCTGTTCTTTCAAAGTTAAATTTTCAGTCTCTAATTTTTTATAAGCACTTAGAGACATCTTTAAATCTTTCAAAAGTCTTTTGATAACAGTTTGGTCATTATGCGAGATGCAGTTTGTAAGAATCATTATCGGATGAGGAATAGTAATCTACCTCTTTGGCCATCGACAGACTTCATCGTCTCGATCCAAAATCGATGAAGTTGATGATGATGATGATGATGATGATGATGATGATGATGACTTTCTTAACTCTTTCTCCTCAGCAAGAAGAGCTCTACGATCTCGCAAAATGCCTATCTCTCTTCTTCCTTTTCTCCTCTCTTTCCTTGGGAGTCACCGGGACAAGTCATAGCTGAAGTGCCTCGGCTTGTTACAGTGTAACAAGTATCTCCCGGCCCGATTTGGGGCCGATAGGGTTCTTTCTTGCAGGAGATTTATATCTTCTTGTCTCGACTCTTCTTCTTATCATCATCTGTTGATTCATCATCTTTTCTCTTGGATCTGGATCTCGATCTGTCCTTCTCTCGCAAATTTCAACTTATTACGCTTATATTTCATCCTTAATCGATCATACCTCTTTGTCAAGAAAGCCATCTGTTCCTTCAATGATAGATCAGCTCCTTTAGGCTCGGCCACTGTCTTGTCTTCTCTGTTGACAAAGGCAACGATCTTAGATGAGGTGCTTGACTCCATCTCATCTTCCTCATCTTCTATCTCGAATATCATACTCTAGAGCTTTAAGATGAGAAAATAATGTATGATGAGAGATTGGGGACAAATTATGAGTTGCTTTGAGGATATTGGTCTTTTCTCTCCATCTCTTACTCAAAGATCTGAGTATCTTGTTATTGATTTCCTTTTACGTATAATTCTTTCCCAAATCTGCGGCTTTGTTGAGAAGATTTATTAATCGACATCTAGTTGGTCAACAGCTTTCACTTTCTTTCATCTTGAATGTATCAAATGCATGCAATACCGATCAAGCTTATTCTCTTTTACTTGATCAGATCCCTCACATACATTAGCAAGTGTTTCCCACATTTCCTTTCTTTGTTTTCCATCTCTTAACTTTCTCAATCCAATCTTTACTCGGTGTCTCAATAATTTCAGTCCTTGCCACTTGGTCTAGATTATGGATCTTCCTCTCACCATTAGTCGGCTCAACACTTTTCTTCTCTTGCCTAACCCTCGTCTCTATAGCTCCGGTTCCATCACTCGTACCTCCATGATAGAATTTTATTGGACCTTCTTCAAGAACTTCCTCCATACAATCATGGATAGCCTTCAGATGATTTTCCATTCTGAATTTCCAATAATCGAATTCCTCAATAGAGAACTCGGGTAGGCTCCTGGTTTTCTTGCTTTTAACAAATGACATAGTGAATCAAGAAACTCAACAAGAACTTGTTAGTAAGGTTAGTGGATCGAAAATGGAGATAATGGACAAAGACAATTCCAAACTTTTCAAGACCACAAATCTATATCAAACAGCTTAACATCAAGCTCGATACCACTTGTTATCCCCACAGTTGAGTGTATAACAAAGAGCTTAGACGACCTTCTAGTGAAAATCTAGAAGGGGGGTTGAATAGATTTTCAAACCCTTTTTCAAGATAAGATGATCTATTCAAAGTATCAAAGTTTATGTAGCGGATAACAAGTTTTAAACTCAATCTTCAAGGATCAAAAGCAATCTGATTAAGATTCTCAAATTGAATTTGTTTTGAACGTATGAAGAATAACAAGATAGATAAAATAAAGCGAAAAGAACACCAAGACTTATAATGGTTCGGATCAAACAGATCAAACATCCACTCTCCTTCTTCAACTTGAAGAAGGGCCTCGACTACTTACTATCTCACTTACTTACAAACGTACAAATACAACTTTTGAAGATCTCTATCTTCGATCCTATCTTTAATCTTCTTATCTTTTTGGAAATTCAAGGTTACAGTGCGAAGTGTTGAAGATATACAAACAAGTGTTCTACAAACACTTTGAACTTATGAATATCGCTTTGAAAACTTTTTGTGTATTTTTGAGAACTTGTGTATAATGTGAGTGAGAGTGCTGAAAGTTGTTTTGTTAAATCGTGCCTAAACATATTTATAAGCTCGAGAAACAGTTAGTTTTTGTAACAAACTAAAAATCACTTAACAAACTTATTCTTGAAAACCGCCTTATCCTCGGCTCATCTTGGTCCTAGTCATCTACGGTGACTTGGTGAAGACTTGCCTCTTATTCTACTCGGCTTGTCTTGACCTCGTCTTGAGCTCTTCATTATTGTTTCCAATAGACGACCATATCAAGCTCGTCTTCGATGACCTTCTCTTCTTTGACCTCGGTGACTTATCTAGCTCTTCCTAGTCCGGGTCACCTCTAGTGCTAGAACTCTACCTCACTGCTCTATACAATTAGCTGGACATCTTACTTTGCATGAGTTGACTCCAAGTCTATCTTGTTTTAATTCATCAAAACTTCTTCGATCTAATAAGTGTTTATGTGGATCTTCATTCTCAAGTCCATGAAACCTTGGCAACAAATGAATCAACCTGCACTTCAACTAAAAATTTGTATCAATATCTGGATATTGGATACAAAGTAGTGGTTGTTGAGCAAGATCGGGTGCGCCAATTCTCTCAACGCCCTATCTATTTGAGCCATTTTGGTTTCTTTCTTAGAATCACTTGATGTATTGGTAGAATCAAGTTCCAAATCCTTTTGAGGTGATGATGAAGATGATACTAGCCTTTTAAGCTTCTTTTCCTTCTTCAATCTACGAGCCTTTTTTCGATTTCAGATCAAACAAAAGTTCACCTACACCACAAGATCGAGACATAAAAATAAAATATGCAAAATAACTTAAACACAAACAATAAACCTATTTGACACCAATCCCGACAACGGCGCCAAAAATTTGATGGGTTTCGAATCCAAGAAATAATAAAAACTCCGCTTTTAAACAAATATAAATTTGCAATAGTGGTAAGCAAGGTTGTATCCACGTAAATTGGTAAATAGACTTATACTAATCACGAATAAATAATTACAATAAACAAACTTAAGGAGGGGGTTTGATTTTAGTGATTCAATTCAAATAAAATACAACTAAAACAGATTAAATATTCAATGAGTTAAAAACATCTAGCCAAAGATAATTTGAGAAATTGTTCAAACACAATTGATCACCGATGCAAAGATGTCTCTTTCACTCTCACACTAAGTCAGATTATAGTTATTGGTACCACTTAATAACTAATCTTTCCTTACTTTTTCGGCAATTAGGATACCATCTCTAATTGCTTCTCTAACTAGTAAATAATCCTAGATACCATCTTAGAATTTAATTTACCAGCAGCATTATAATCAAGAAAGACCCAATTCTAGCCAATAAACACACATGTAGGTTCATTTAGACTAGATCATATATCTCCCTATAGCAATAATCGAAAACCTGGTTGAAATCAATTATGCTACTTGCCACAAAGATTAGAACAATTAAACAATTACGGATTTAACGTTCTAATTGACATTCATTATTAACACGAATTAAATAAATGGCCAATTTAAATAACTCGCCCAACAATGTAATCAAATACAAGAGATATATGAATAATGTAGAGTGAAAGAGAATGAAAAACATATTAGATCTCACATCATGTAGAACCAAATCTTCAATTATCCAAGACTAGATTAATAATTTAGCAATCCATAAGCATAGAAACATAATTCTCCATTAAAGTTGCGAGAGAAAAGTTAAGTTACGTAGAAGATAATCTGAGAGAATAATATCTCCCTCCACAATATAACTAATCTAGAGTTTGAAATTTAAAAATAACTAATTATCCTTATCTAAATAATTTAAAATACAAAAGACTAAATATAAAAATAAAAACGTTTCTAAAATCAACGAGACTCTTGGAATGATGAGAAGAATTAAATTTGAGTCTCGGAGTAAAGACGTAGGCGGCACTTGAGTGAAATTTTGTATTAACCTTAGGCGTGCCCATGCCTAACATAGAAACAGCGACCGCATCACTTGTTCACCTTAGAATTTAAGACGTGCCTCGCCTTATGAACAGACTTCTACAGTCCTCTTTATAAATTACTCCAATTGGTCTCGAACATCAATTAAATCTTTATTGTACCTACAAAGAATTAAACTTGATCAAAACCAACAAATAAAGATTAATTAACATCTAAAATATGGGGAAATAGTGACAAATTATATGCACTTTATGTAAACTATCCGATTTGAGTTTCAAGGAGCATCGAAGGAGATTTTTATGATGATGGGAGAAGCTATGAGTATGACTATCAAATGCCACAAGCTTCCTCTCAATATGAAGAATGGAGAATCCATGATGTGAGAGCTATCTTGAAGGAGATGCTTGGATTTTTGTTGAAGAGAATTGAGGAAAATGACCACTAGATGTGAAGAAATATTTCCCTTGTATGAGAACATTTATGAGGCCAAAGCAATGGTTGATGCAATGATAGATGGGAACATGGAGATCACCGAAGCTCAATTCAATATTTTAAGAAGTCAACTCAAATATTTTCTAATCCAAGTAAAGAACATAACCATCATGGAGAATCATCAAGAGGAAGGGAAGGAAGAAAATGAAAGTGAAGATGATGAAGAAAATGAAAATGAAGATGGAGAAGAAGAGGGTCCAAGCAAGAAGGATGAAATGAATAATTTCTTTGTCAAAAGTGAAGAAGAGGAATGTCCATTGATGGACATGAGCAACAATGAACAAGAAAATCTAGAAGCGTCGAATTTAGCATTGAAGAATGAAATGAGCATTTCTATACCTTCAAACTCTTCAATTTGTACTTTAATTGAGATTGATGCTTCTATTGATTTTATTTTACCTCTTGTGAACTTTGATTATAGAAAAGAATTAATGAAGTGTTTGGGCATCCTTGAGAAAAAGAAACGGAGAAAGATGATGGTGAGAGAGCAAGGGGGACAACTATTGTTAATGTGCAAGGATGTGGATGATGGGTCTATCCTACATGAGTGCCTTCATGATTTTGAATCTAAAAGATTGAAGTATTGTGGCAAGGAGGACCGATATCCTTAGTCATTCCGATGAAAAGAGTTTGAAATGAATGAATAAGTCCGGCATAGGACATGAAAAATAGCGCTTGATGGGAGGCAACCCATCCTTTTTGTTGTTTTTGTGTGTTTGTGTGCTTTTGTTTTTGCTTTTGTTTTGTTGGAGAATTGGCTTGGAATTTATTTGATGATGCTTAGGAGATTGTGATATATATTGCTATGGGATTATTAGAATGATTGAGCTTGTTTGAAATCATTGAGAGTTGCATATTATTTTAATCACTCTTTTGCCAAACTTTGAATTTCATGCTAAAATTTAAGTTTATGGGTGATGATTATTTTTATTGGTTATCTTGCAACTTGTCTTGGTAAGGATTTAATGGTTTTGTGCTCAATTATAGGTACACTTGCTAGATGAAGTGGAATTGCTAGGAAGCTTGATGAGCCCTACATGCTTGAAGGAAAGATGGATGTTGAAGGCTTATTGGTACAACACTTCCTTTCAAACTTAGACTTATCTATGTTTGGGGAGGTGTTCTTCTTTTCTTGCTTATCTTTTGTGCTCTTGTATATGATTTGGGGTGTGATTTATTTTTAGTTTTAATTGTGGATTTCATGCATACATTTGAGTTATATTTGTTGAGATTTTATAGGGAGATTGTTAGATCAAGATTGTTTTGATGAGTTAAATGGACTGTTCCCGAGATGAAAGCGAGACTATGATAAAGAACTCGAAGACTAAGTTCTAGTACGAAGCCGATCGAGACTAGGTCAAGATTAGTTCAAGTCACCAAGACGAGGAATGACAAGTCATCCGAGACAACCTCAATCATAATCATCTGCAGGAGACAAGTATAAAGAGCTCGACGAGGTCAAGACAAGCCGAGTAGAATAAGAAAGGCGAGTCTTCACCAAGTCACCGCAGACGAGTAGGAAGAGTCACCGAGGTCTCAAGCGCTTTTCAAGATTAAGTTTGTTAAGCAGCTTCAAGTTTGTTAGAACTAACTAACAAACTAACTGTCTTTCCGTGACTTATAAATAGGTCTAGGTTTTTCATTTTTCATAGATAGAACACTTATGCATATTTGGTTTTTCACTCTATTCACTACTCGTATTTCAATCACAATCTTTTCACAAGTATTTCTAGTGAGTTTTCAAAAATTCTAAGTGTTTTTAGAACACTTTTCTTGTAATCTTCAAAATCCAATACACACCGTAATAGTTAGATTTTTAGAAGAAGGGTTTAGGAGATTGAAGATTTGAAGATTTGTACGAGTTGTAAGTTGTAAGCCGATAGTAAGAAAGTAAGCGAGGCAGAGTCCCTTCTTGATTGAAGAAGGAGAGTGGATGTAGGATTATTAAAATCCGAACCACTATAAATCCTAGTGTTATTTCTTGCTTTCTTTAGTTTCGCTTGATTTACAATTGTGTTACTTCAAGATTAAAGTTCAATCTTAACTAAAATCTGAATATCAACCTTGCTTTTGATCTAGTAAAAAGTTGAGAATTCATTTATATTCCGATTGTGTTTACTTCCGATATTTTGAATTGATTTTGAAAGATTTGAAAAATCTACAAAATCTATTCAAACCCCCTTTCTAGATTTTGTTCTAGGAAGCTAACTCAAGGTTTTTAATCAACTCAACTTTCCGGGACCAACAAAGTGATTGTGATTGAGATTATGTACATGTGCACTTGTGCTTGATTGAAGGATTAATTGACTTTTGATGTGATCATAAGTTGATATGTGGCTTGAAGCTAGCATGATTGATAATTATGTGATGATGAATGTGATTGAAAATGCTTGATTCATTACTCAAATTAAGCCCGTGAGTTTTGTGCCTTTAAAATCGTACATTTTATACGGTTTGTTAGATCAAATAAAGTTTTGATGAGTTAAAAGATCAGTCCAGATGAGCATAACTATGAAGAAAAGCCGAGATCAGTGCTCCTACTAAGCCGATCGAGACTAGGTCAAGGATCCGGTTAAGTCACCGAGATCGAAGTTGCAAGTCGCCCTGAGACAAGCTCAAGTCTAGTCATCCGCAGGAGACAATTATGAAGAGCTCGACGAGGTCAAGACAAGCCGAGTAGAATAAGAAAAGCAAGTCTTCACCAACTCATAGACGGGTAGAAGAAATCACCGAGGTCAAGAGCAGATTTCAAGATTAAGTTTGTTAAAGCAGTTTCACTTTGGTAGAACCGACTAACAAACTAACTGTCTTTTCGAGACTTATAAATAGGTCTAGTTTTATTCTTCAATACACTTATGCAAATTTGATTTTTCACACCATTCACTATTCAGATTTCAATCTCAATTCACAAAGTGTTTTAAAAAGAGTTTTCAAAAGTTTAAAGTGTTTATAGAACACTTCTCCGTAATCTTCAAAATCCATTATTCACTGTAATTCTTAGATTCACAAGAAGGAGTTAGGAGTATTTTGAAGATTTGAAGAAAGTTGTAAGTTGTAAGTTGTGAAGTAAGAAAGTAGTAAGCTGGTCCCTTCTTCAAATTGGAGAAGGAGAGTGGATGTAGGATTGTTATAATCCGAACCACTATAAAATCAGTGTTCTTTCGCTTTTATTTACTTTTCTGTTCAATTGTCAATTTATTGTTCAAAGATTAATTTTAATCAAAGTTAAAATCGAATATCGGTTTGCTTTTGATCTTAATAAAGTTGAGATTAATATTGAATTTCCATTGTGTTAATCGATATTTGGAATTGATTTTGAAAGATTTGTAAAATCTGAAAAATCTATTCAACCCCCCTTCTAGGATTTTCCTAGAAGGCGATACACGTTTTTCTCAATCTGCTCAACTAATCGGGACCAACAAGTGGTATCGGAGCGGTGTTAGTGCTCGATATTGATTTTAGGTCTTAACTAAGATTCTGAAATTTTCTTAATTTTCTTCATCTTCTTTATTGCTACTAATTGTGCTACTAACAAGTTTGTGGAGTGTTTTGTTTCTCTATCTCATCATGTCTACAGCAAGAGCAAGAAATCCAGGAATCTATCTGAATTTTCTATTGAAGATTATGATTATTGGAAATTCAGGATGGAAAATCATCTCAAGGCTATCCATGATAGGATGGAGGAGGTTCTTGAAGAAGGACCTATAAAATTTTATCATGGAGGCACTAGGAATGGCACCGAATCTGCCAATCCAGAGCCGGACAAGAGAAAAAGAGCTCAGAATCGACAAATGATGAAAGAAAAATCCACAATCTGGACCGGGTAGCCAGGATGAAATCATTGAGACTCGAGTAAAGACTGGATTGAGAAAGTCAAGAGATGCAAAACCGCAAAAGAGATGTGGCAAACTCTAGCAAATGTCTGTGAAGGATCGTACCAAGTAAAAGAGAATAAGTTGCGATGCATGTTCTACACGCCTTTGATACCTTCAAGATGAAGGAAAATGAATCTGTGGATCAGCTAGATGTAAGGTTGACGAATCTCCTCAATAAAGCGGTGACACTGGGAAAGAACTATACGAGAGAAGGAGATTAATAACAAGATACTGAGATCATTAACCAAGAGATGGAGAGAAAAATCCAATATCCTTAAAGCAACTCAAAATTTATCTTCTATTACTCACCATACCTTATTCTCTCACCTTAAAGCTTTAGAGTATGACATTCAAATAGAAGATGAAGAGGATGAGATGGAGTCGAGCACCTCATCTAAGTCTCGTTGCCTTTGTCGGCAAAGAAGACAAGATGTCAACCGAATCAGAGGAGTTGATCTATCTCTCAAGGAGCAGATGGCTCTGCTCACCAAAAGGTATGACAAATTAAGGATGAAATATAAATGAAATAAATTGAGATTTGCGAGTAAGGACAGATCGAGATCCAAATCAAGAAGAAAGGAAGATGAGTCTATAGATGATGACAAGAGTAGGAGCCGCACGAGAAGATTCGGATCACCTGTTAAAAGAAATCCATCCAGCCTAAATCGCAAGTGACACTTGCTACACATGCAACAAGCCAGGACACTTCAGCTATGATTGTCCTCAACTAACTCCTAAAGAAAGGGAAGAGAAAAGGAATAAGAGAGACAAGAGATTTGCAGATCAAAGGGCTCTGTTGGCTGAAGAAAAGGAGTCGAGAAAATCATCATCATCATCATCATCATCTTCATCGATTTCGGATCGGATGATGAAATCTGTCTCATGGCTAAAGAGGTAATCTATTATTCATCTTGATAATGATTCTTGTCAATCTGCATCGATAATGATCAAACCGTTATTCATGAATTATTGAGAGACTTAAAGACATCTCTGGCTGCTTATAAACAACTAGAGACGAGAGAATTTGGCTTTAAAGGATCAAATTCTAATTCTAATTAAAGGAAAGCAGGTGATAAACTATCCGACCGAGGAAACATTCAAGGGGGAATGTTTTCCCAGTGAGGCTAGTACATCACCACCTTACCTAAAAGATTAGAAAGTGAATTGAAAACTTTAAAAGATAAATTTGAAGCAATCATGTGCTGAAAATGAATTAATTAAGAAAGACAATGAGAAGCTAGTCTTCAAAATTAGTTAACTTAATAATTCACAATCAGTAATAGATCACATCTTTAATACATCTCAAAAATTCCATGACAAAAGCGAGGTCTTGGTTATGACAGAAATAATAAATCGGATGTCCGAAACCTAGGAAATTTGTAAAAGCATCTCGATCACTCTAAAGAGGTTAAAATTGGTCCTTGGAAACCAATTAGTCAAGTAAGGACTGCATCTCCTGGCTTGAAAACAAAAATTCAGCTGAGGTCTCCTTATAAGACTAAGAGAAATCCAAGAACCAAAATAATAAGAAGAAATTCTTATTATAATCCTTTTGATGGGAGAAGCAGATGTTATCCCACATTTCCTAAGTTAAGGAAAATTACTAAATCAATACAACAAGTTATCATTTAAAAGTGATACAATTGTAGACAGATTTGGTAGAGAGACCAAGTCTCGATTTATTATTTGGAGATGAGATTTTTATCTGGTTACTTAAAGTGATGCTTGACCTTCAAGGACCCAAGATCACTAGGGTACCTTATAACTAATGCTTTTCAGATTCACGGGGATCATCACTCAAGGAAGAGCCATATGGTACATTGATAGTGGTTGTTCACAACACATGACTCATAACAAGAGGTCATTATCAAATTTCCAGAGCATTGATGGTCCAAGAGTATTGTTTGGAGACAATAATTGTGGTCGACTAAAGGAGTAGGTACTGATTATCAAGGATATTCGTATCTCGAGGTATATTTTGTTGAAGGTTTGAAACATAATCGCTATCTGTTTTCCACTTTGTGATAAAGGTTTTCTTGTCAAATTTTCTAAGGATAAATGTGACATCTTAGATTGTTCCTCGGATAAGGTACTTTTAATCGGCTTGAGACATGGTAATGTCTATGTGGCCAACTTTAATAGTTGTCCTAAAGATACTTGTCTGATAGCTAAGGGTGGAGATGATCTCACTGGCTATGGCACAAGAGGCTTAGTCATCCGAATTTCAAAACCCTTAGTAAGTCAAGCTAAAAAGAACCTTGTTAAGGGATTACCTGAGAAACTTTTATCTACCGATCTTAAATGTGATGCTTGTCGAAAGGTAAACAGCCTAGACACTCATTTAAGAGTATTAACACCTCTTCATCCGAAAGAGTTTTACAACTACTTCATCTGGATCCGTTTAGACTGCTTTCTCCTCTCGCCAAAGTGGAAGGAAATATACTCTTGTTGTAGTAGATGACTTTTCTAGATACACTTGGGTTATATTTCTCTTCAAGAAAAATGAGACTATAAACAAGATCCCCGATCTGCTCGCATGCATTCAAAATGAAAAGGGTCTTAATATTGTTAAAATAAGAAGTTATAAGGGCATCGAATTTTTGAATTCTTGTTTATCTAACTTTTTCAATGAGTGTGGAATTATTCATGAGACATCATCGGCAAGAACTCATCAACAAAATGGAGTGGTTGAAAGAAGGAATAGAACCTTGAAGGAAGCGCCGGGAGCATGTTAGTGAGTATGAAACCCTCACGAGGTTACAGGGGTCAAGCCATCAACACGGCTTGTTATACCCACAGGTGCTTGGTTGTTAAAGACAAGGGTAAGACTCCATATGAGATCTGGAAGGGTAAGATTCCAAGAATCTCATATTTCGAGCTTTTGGTTGTAAGTGTTTTATCCATAACAATGGGAAATCTAAGTTAAGAACTTTTGATGCTAAGGCGGTGATGGAATATTCTTGGGATATTCCAACACTTCCAAGGCATTTAGAGTTTTTAACAAGACAACCCTTTGTGTGGAGGAAACCTCTCATGTTGTTTTTGATGAGTTATATTCCTTCTCGGTATAAAGTGAATCAAATTTACTAAAGTCTAGATAAAATTGAACCGACCAAGACTAAACATAGAACCGTCTATCTACCTAGTCTTGATTCAGAATCAGATGTAGAAGAATCCCCATCCGATAATCAAGACAACTTCGATCGAGACTCCATCGTAATGTACACCCTTGACATCACCGGTGATCGGCGGGAGTCGGTGATGAAGGGGAACGTCGGCTCGGGTAGAGTCGGAGGAGTTGCCTGCGAGTCTCAAGATGAGGATCCTTCCACTCATATAGGCAAAAGGATGAGAAGCTACCATCCATCTCGATCAGATTATAGGAGACCCATCTAGTAGTGTGCGGAACACGAATGATGCTTTGGACTCAAAGTCTGCTCACTGTTATGTGTCGCTTCTTGAACCCAAGTCTATTGAGGAAGCTCTATCGATCCAAATCGGATAATGACCATGCGGGAGGAACTACATCAGTTTGACCCTTACATAGAAAGATTATAGGCACCAAATGGGTGTTTAAAAACAAAAGCAGATGAGAACAACATTATTGTTCGTAATAAGGCAAGATTGGTAGCTCAAGGTTACTAATAGTCCGAAGGAATAGACTATGATGAAACCTATGCTCCAATTGCGAGATTAGAAGCAATAAGGTTGTTCTTGGCATTTGCTTTGCATAAAAATCTTTCAAAGTCTTTCAAATGGATGTTAAGTCTGCCTTCCTTAATGGTGTGTTGCTTGAGGAAGTTTATGTGGAGCAGCCTCCTGTGTTTAAGATCAATAACAAGGTCTACAAACTCAACAAAGCTCTATATGGACTGAAACAAGCTCCCGTGGCTTGGTATGATACCTTATCTGATTTCTTGACATCAAATGGATTTTCAAAAGGTAAGATTGATAGAACTCTGTTTAGAAAGGAAGTAGATGGTAACATCTTATTAGTTCAAATTTATGTAGATGACATAATCTTTGGTTCATCTAATGCGAAATTATGTGAAGAGTTTAGTATTCTCATGAAAAACAGGTTTGAAATGTCAATGATAGGTGAATTAACATACTTTCTAGGCTTACAGTTAAACAGATGAGTAAGGGTATTTTTATACATCGCTTAAATATGCTAAGGATCCTGATTGAGAAATTTGGAATGACTACTAGCGAGAGAAGTTAAAATACCCATGGCAACTAACTTCTCAATGGATTCGAGATGAGCAAGGGATACCCACAGATGCAATGGAGTATCGTGGTGATTGGATCTCTTCTCTATCTCACTGCAAGTAGGCCGGACATAGTTTTGCGGTTGGGGTATGTGCAAGATTCCAGTCTAATCCCAAGAAAACTCATCTGGAGTCTCGCTAAGAAAATCCTTAAATGTCTCAAAGGAACCTTGCAAGTAGGGTTATGGTACCCGGTGATGACAACTTTGGTGACGGGTTATTCAGACTCGAGACTTTGGGGATGTAAGATTGATAGGAAATCCACTTCAGAACTTGTCAATTCTTAGGCAACAAATTAATTTCTTGGTTATCTAAGAAGCAGGACATCTGTTGCCACCTCCACAATCAAGTCAATACATGGCACTGAAGTTGTTGCTCAACTCCTCTGGATTAGTCAACAGCTTAGAGATTATAATATTCGGACATCATTTGTTCCTATTCTTGTGATAGTAATAGTGCAATAGCTATGACTTACAATCATGTTACGCATTCTAGATTTAAGCATATAGACATTAGCCATCATTTCATTAGAGATCATGTGGAGAAAAATGACATTAGGATTGAGAAGATAGCCAACGAATCACAAAGAGCGAGACATTCTTACAAAACCATTAGTGAGTCTAGATTTAAAGAATTGTGCTTAGAATTAGGACTACTTGATGCATCTTTAGCTGATTTCTAAATTGTTTGCATCGATTAATGTATTCTTTTTTTCTAGTTATTTATGTTCTTTAAATTAATGTCTAGAAAGAATTGTCGGACTAGATATGAGTCAAAGGACAATCGGGTAGCTGATATCATTGATTTTTTTAGAAATCAAGAATCAAGGATTAGTCATATTGACCTTATCCGACTTGATGATTACTTATCCGACATTCGGTAAATCAGACTAGGGCACAATAGTCACCTGATTTCTAGAAAACAAATTACTATTTGCACCCTATCGATCTACCTCATTTACTAATAGTTTTGATGAGTTTGCTTGCGGGAGCAGGTATACCAACTTTGTCTCTTATTCTCTTCAATCGAAAAACCTCATCTTTGTCCTTCCTCAAAATCTTTTGTTTTCAAATAAATTTCATAAGTCTGCCTATTTCAAAATAATTTGTACTAGTGACTAAACTAAAAATATCGTGTTAAGTATTGTGTTAAAAATTGTGTTTTTCAAAATCGGACTAGGAGAAAGTTTTTCAAAATTATAAGACATGGTCATTTTGACCAAGTCTGCTATTAATCCGATCTGAAAGAGAAAACCTATTTGCAAAGAAAGGCATCTCATTGCTTATGTCGTATACTAATTACTTCGATAAAGCAAGTCTATTAGCCGTCTAATCCGTAGGTTAAACGGTTACTTTTACGCAATTCAAGACGCGTTCATGACACGCGCCTGAATTCAAGCGATTTTCTCGCTAAACCGTCGATGTTCTACACGCGCTTTTAAATCAACGGTTTAAAATTAAATCTTTGAGATCGTGCCACATATCGTCTTCCCGCCTTTCCCTCTCTCACCCCTGGGTTTAAAAACTTACCTTCTTCATTTTCAAAATTTACTTTCACTTTCCCCCGATCGTAAATTTTCGAAAATTTTCAATCTCTCAAAAATATTTCAATGGCTTCTTCTTCTTCTCAAACACCAAAACCCCTACTTATATTACCTCCACAAATTCTGATTTCAAAATGATTTGAGAATGCCAAAAACAAGCTCAAAGCTGAGATGTTTGTAGATTTTGATACTACAAATGACAGAGAATCCAGGAGATCATTGAATTATTAGAAGCTTCAAGACTCGAGAGGGTTTTGTTCGTACAAATCCCCGGAAAACAAAACGGCAGATTTTCTAGGAGCGGAGTTCCTTGCCAAAAGTGTATTTACAGAGAGTGGTTTCAAAACCAATGTTGAAGGTACTCAATGGAGTTTACTAAAGAAAATGTGGCTAGGATTCTTGATACTTCAATGGAAGGGATAAATCCCCGAGGAGGAAGAAGAATGGGAGGAGTCATTTGACTGTTTGCAAGGATTACTTACAGAGGGATAAGGAGATATTTGAAGAAACATATGCTTTGAGGAGGAAGTTTAGGTGCTTATGACAATCGTGACCAAATCAATCCTAGGAGATCAAAGCTCTCATGATGGAGTGACAAAGTCACGTTTGTCTTTGTATGAGGGCCATTTTTATGGAGTGAGAGTAGATTGGGTTGATGTGTTGTTTAGGAGGTGAAGGAGGAGAAGGCTGAGGTCATTGTATAACCACGATGGAGGAGGCTGGACAGTGTCTTCAAGCGTGAGCTTGTTTAACAAAATCACAGTTGTTGATGCAAGATCTAAACAAGAGGTTTGAGACGAGGGAAGGGCTGAAAAAGTATTCTAAGCGAAAGGCTTATTGACGAAGAATGAAAGGATTGGTGGATTGCGACTCGATGATGAGTCGAGATGATGCGAGGAGACAGAGAGAGCAAGAAGCGGCCGCGGTGGCTCGAGGCGGCGGTTGAACCTCAGATTCCAGCAGTGAGAGGCTGCCGAGCTTCAACAAGCACCACCAGCCGAGGATCCAGTGTTGTTGAGGTGGCAGTGAGGAGGCAGCAACCGCAGTGAGGTCCCGAGGAGAAGATCAAGGAGGAGGCTCGTCAAGGCCTCGAGAGAAGAAGTCATCTCTTTGAGCCGTCTGAAGCTACTACCAGCCAACAATCAGACGAGGATTCGATGAAGACAATCGATTCATTCTTCGAGAGGAGGTCCTCCAGACATTTGAATCCTCGGGCGGCTCGGGCCGATGATGGAAACCTCAACCTTATTTCCTGAAGAGGTTCCAGTCTTTGGAGATTGCAGTGAGGTTGCAAAGCCGGATGTTCCTTCTTCTCCGGCCAAGGAAGCTGCACTCTCTCCCATTCGGGAGGAAGGTACTAATTCATCTCTATCTCTTACTCAATCCCCACCTGGCAATGAAGAGGTGTGCCCGGCCGGCACCTCGAAGCCTCTTCAATGTACCCACTTGCCCCATACTATCAGTCCAACTCCCACACTCCAAACACAAACCGAACTCACCACAACCCCATCTGAAACTATTCCCTCCTCCACCCAACCCGAAACCACCCCAAACCCCACCCCCATCGTCATCCCACAAATTGAACAGCCTACCTCATCTACCCTAACCCCATCTCGAAATTTAACCTTCCACTTCCCCAACACAAACCACACCTCCACGAGAAATAGACATAACTTCCTATTCCTTCCCGGAGGATATCCAGATGAGCTCACCGGTCCCTCTCCCCCAAATTTCGAACCCCATACTCCCACTTCCTCCTCATCTGAATCCTCTTCCGAGGATGAGGACAGTGACTTGAGCCCCACCTCAGCCATCACTTCAATCTTAACTCAAATGGAGAAGAAGATGAAACAAGCTTTTGAGAAAAAGATGAAGAAGAAAACGAAGAAGATGGTGAAGGCGATGAGGCAATGATCTCTAACATGAGGGAAGTAGAGGTAAATCTAACTCAAAAGATTACTTCTATTACTAACTCTGCTCTTCTTTGAGAAGGTGAAAGCCTTGGAGGAGGAGGTGCAAGGGTGAAGAATCAGTGACAGACATTACAATGCGATAGTGGTGGATTCATTGGCTTTGGACAAGTCGACTTCGTGGTAAAATACAAGGATCTGGAGACGAAGTGACTACCTTAGGCGATGAAGTAAAAAGGGGAAGAGGAGGTGAAAGAAAGAGAGCAGGCACTCACAGCTGTGGTGGATGAGACAAGAAAGAAAGTTGATACAAAAGCCGGCATTGCTTTGGGGAGGCAGCCGAGGAGGAAGCTCGAATCAAATCCGATGAGCTGCCGCACTTCACCCGAGGGTCAGCCAACCGAGGAAGCCTTGAAGGAGGATGAGGCGAGGAGGAAAAAGGAGGAGGAAGACAAGTCTGCCTAGCTGCTTGTAAAAATCAAAGAGTCTCAAAATTTGCGGCTAAGGTAAAAGGAAAGGGGAAGGGGAAGCTTGTCGAAGAGTCGGCTCAGTGCTAAGTCCCAAGCCCACCTTTGTCTCGAGAAAAGAAAGAGGGAGCCCGACTACTCGAATGCCTGAGGAACAGATCAGCGAGGATCATGAGAGAACAGGCATTTTATGGAGAAAGGGAGAGGAAGAAGGCTGAAAAAGAAAAATAAAGGGCTTGAGATAAGGTGGAGCAAGGATGTGAGAAAATGGGAGATGAAAGGCGAGGCAAGCCGACTTCGATCCTTACCATCGGACACTCAACTCGCCAAAGGTCGTCCGGCAAACTTGTTCAAAGAATATAAGGAGAAGAATCGGGCGCTGATGGATGTATCACTAGTACATTACGAAGGGGTCTGATTCAGCAGCCTCAAGACGAGGACTTGATGTTGGTCCCGAATGTTGAGTTGATTTAAAACTTTGAAATAACCTTCTAGAACAAAATCTAGAAAGGGGGTTTGAATAGATTTTGTAGATTTTTCGAATCTCTCAAAATCAATTCAAAATATCGATTAAACACAGCGGAAAACAATTGTAAACTCAACTTTTAACAAGATCAAAAGCAAGGGTGATATTTAGATTCTAGTTAAGATTCTGAATTTTAATCTTGAATTAACAAAATTGTAACTTGAACAGAAATTAAAGAAAGCAAGAAATAACACTGTGGATTTATAGTGGTTCGGATTTTAACAATCCTACATCCACTCTCCTTCTCCAAACTTTGAAGAAGGGTCTTCACTAGCCTTACTTACTTACTATACAAACTTTACAAATTACAACTTGATCTTCAACTCTTCAAAAACTAATCAACTTTCTAAAATCTAACTCTAAGAACAAGATGTGTTTCTAAAGATGTGAAGTGAAGTGTTCTATAAACACTTAGAAAATATTTGAAATCTCTCTTGAAAACTACTTTGTGAAATCAATAGTAAGAAAAATGGTGTGTAAAATCAAATTGGCATAAGTGTCTAAAAAAATAAAATCTAGTCCTATTTATAAGTCTCGAAAAGTCGGTTTGTTTGTTAGTTAGTTCTAACAAACCGAAAACCGCTTAACAAACCTATTCTTGAAAACTGCTCTTGACCTCGGTGATTCTTCCTACTCGTCAAATCTGCGGTGACTTGGTGAAGACTTGCTGTCTTATTCTACTCGGCTTGTCTTGACCTCGTCTCGAGCTTCTCATGATCGTCTCCTGCAGATGACTAGTTTTGAGTTTGTCTTGAGATGACTTGTAGACTTTGATCTCCAGCTAACTTAATCGGCTCTTGACCCGATCGATCGGCTTAGAATTAAATCGATCTCGAAGCCGTTTATCAACGTTAATACGCTCATCTGGATTGCTTCTTTTAACTCATCAAAACTCTACTTGATCTAACAATTTCCCCTTTTTGATGAAGTTAAAACCTACAAGAAAGAGACACACTCACAAATGAAGTTAGTTTATAGTTTAATCAAGATTATTAGATAGGTATATCGAGCACATTTTTCACAATACAATGATTCATTTCACACTCAAAGTACTAAAAAAATTTAAGTCTTTTAGACTCTTTTTAGAAGTATTTAGAAAATTGAGTTTTAAGACTTAGAAATAAAAAAAAATTTCTTTTCAAAATTTCAAGTCCGAGAGATAAAATTCTCGGATGACTTTTACTTAAACAAAATTTAAGTTTTTCTTAAAGCGAGAAAAAAACTTTAAGAAACTAAGACAAGTAAATCACAAACGTTCAAATATATTCATTCATATATTTACAAATTTACAATGATCAAAAGATAAAAAGATAAGGAAAAGAGAAAAGATCCTTTATCGATTCCCCACCGATTGGATTCAGGAATATCCAACCGTAAAGACTCTCTTCCTTAGCTTTTCAGGTTCTTCCTCGTCTTTCAACCGGACTCAACCTCGGCTTTGGCAATGATGCCTTTGATCCAGCTTCATGTCGACCGAGCCGTCTGGATTGGTCTTGGGCCTTCCTTTCTCATAGGCCGGAGCACATAGATCGGCATTGAAGAATTTGTCGGCTTCTACCAGCGGCCTCGATAGAAATCCTTATCCTCCTTTTCTATCCACTCATGCCACTTCGTGTCTTCGTCCGGCTCTGCTGAATCAGACCCCTTCAGGATGTACCAATGATACATCCATCTCGGCTTCCAAATTCTTTTCTTTATATTCTTTGAGAAGTCTGCCATTACGACCTTTGGTGGATTGAGTGTCCTCGTGATATGGCCTAAATTCAGATTCATCCGCCTCCTTCATCTCCCATTTTCGACATCTCTGCTCCACCTCATCTCCAGTCCCTTGCTCTTCTTCTTGACTTCTTTCTTTCTCTTTCTCCATAGAAAGCCTGTCCTCTCATGATCCTGCGATCTGTTCCTCGGGCAGTTAGAGTAATCAGGCTCCCTCTTTCTTTTCTCGGAGATAGTGAGCTTAGGACTCAAGACTTTGACTGGAGCAGATTCTACAATCATCTTTCCTTTCCCCTTCCCTTTCACCTCAATTTGCTTTTGTCTCGAGATTCTTTTAGCTTTGTCGGCACTGAGCGATCCTTTCTTCTTCTTCTTTCTTCCTCCTCTCCTCATCTTCTTTTATCGCCTCCTCAAGTTGGCTGACCCTCATGAAGTGCAGCCAACTCATCGATTTAATGCGAGCTTCCTCTCTGTTGCCTCCAACTCGGTGTGCTAGCCTTTGTCTCAACTTTACTTTTCGTCTCATCTAACACATGTGAGTGCCAACTCTCTTTCCTTCACCTCATTTTCCCCCTTTTTGACTTCATCGCCAAGGTAGTCGGCTTCTGTCTCGATTCGGTGCATTTAACCCTCAAGTCGACTTGTCCAAGGCCAACGAGTCCACCACAATCGAGTTGTATTCAGAGACTTGTGATTTCAGCCCTTTGACTTCCTCCTCCATAGCTGTCACCTTTTCAAAGAAGAACAGATTGAGTTATAGATGTAATCTTTTCAAGAAGATTTACCTCTACTTCCCGCATATTTGAGATCATTGCTTCGTGACAGCTTTCACCATTTTCTTTGTCCTTCTCTGGAGCTTCTTTTCGAACGCCGCTTCATCTTCCTCTCCATTTGAGCAATTATGGAAGTGATGGCTGATGTCGGACTTAAGTCACTTTCCTCCTCCTCGGATGAGGATTTGGAAGAAGAAGAGGTAGAGGGGGAAGTTCAAAATTTTGAGGTTGAGGAATTGGGAGCTCATCCGAATGTCTTCTAGAAAAGAATAAGAGGTGACGTATATTTCTGGGGAGTGAAGTGTTGGGTTTCGAGATGGGGTGGGGGTTGATGTAGTGGGTGGTTCTATTTGTGGAGAGATGGTTGGAGGAAGAGTAGTTTCAGTGTTGGGTTGTAGTGGGGATGATTTCAGTTTGGGTGGTGGTGGGAATAGTTTCGGATGAAGTTTGGACTATATGGAGCAACCGTGGCTGTTTTGCAGGCTCGGAGGTGCCAGTAGGGCACACCTCTTCATTACCAGTGGGGATTTGGAGGGAGAGAGAGATGAAGTAGTACCTTCTTCTTGAATGGGTGAAAGAACAGCCTTCCTTGGCTGGAGAGGCCGGGACATCCACTGCTCAACCTCATTGCTATTTCCAACACCGGTACTTCTTCCGGTAGAAGGGTAGAGACTTCCGTCCGGCGACCGAGCCGCTGTAAGATTCAGACGTCCTAGAGGACCTCCTCTGAAGAATAAATTGATTATCTTCATCGGAGTCCTCATCCTGTCTGTGACTTGTAGATGGCTCGGCTACAGTACCCTATCTGCAGCCACTAACCAGTCTTCTCCTTGACCTTCTCCTTGATGGTGACCTCACGAGAGTTGCTTTGCCTCCTCGGTATTACTTCTACAACAATGGATCCTCGTCAGTTGTGCTTGGCCAGTGAGTACGGTAACCTCTGCTGGTTGAGGTTCACTGCAGGTCTCTGTACCACCGCACTCGCTAATCGCCCTCTCTGCCTCTGTGCATCTTCGACTCATCGTCAGTCGAGGCAATCCTCCAATCCTTTCATCCTTAGTAAGTAAGCCTTTACGCTTCGAATACTTCTTTAATCCTTCCCTTGTTTCAAACCTTTTATTCAACCCCTCCATCAACACAGTGATCTTATTTAATAGACTAATGAGGTGATCCAGTCTCCATCACTGGGTTGAATAACAACCTTAACTTCTCCTCTTTCATCCTCCTAAACAACAGTCTACCCAATCTGCTGTACTCCATCAACAATGGCCCTCATGCAACACAATCGTGACTTAGTCACTCCATCATGGGAGCTTTGATCTCCTAGGATTGACTTAGTTACAATCGTCATGAGCAGCCTAAATCTCCTCCTCAACATATGTTTCTTTAACTCTCTCCTAACACCCCTGTATGTAACCCTTGCAAACATATCAAACGATTCTTCCCAATCGTTCTCCTTATACACCAAAGGATTGACCCCTTCCATCGAAGTATCCAAAATCCTTGCAACGTTCTCCTTAGAAAACTCCAATTGAGTACCTTCGACAGGATGTTTGAAGCCATTTTCTCAGAATTCACTTCTTGCGAGAAACTCTGCTCCGATGAAATCAGCCGTTTTGTTTAGCGTGGATTTAAACGAATGAAACTCCGTAGTCTTGAAGCTTCCGGTAGTCGATAATTTCTCTGGACTCTCTGTCGTTTGTAGTCTCAAAATCTACAAACATTTCAGCCTTCAATTTGTTTTTGATCAATCGTAAAGCATTTTGAAATCAGATCCTGAAGCGGATATATATGAAGGTGGTTTTGGGGTTTGAGAAGAAGAGGATGCCATTGATAAGTTTTTTAAAGTAAGAAATTTTCAAGTAAATTTTGATAGCGGGGAATTGTGAAAGTAAAAAATTTTAAAGCTGATGAAGATAAGTTTTTAAACTAGGGGAGAGAGAGGGAAAGTTTGGAAAATCGAAACGTGGCACGATCTCGGGGTTTCGATTTTAAACCGGCCGATTAAAAAGGCGCGTGTAAAACATCAACGGTTTTGCGAGAAAATCGATTTGAATTCAGGCGCGTAACCTACACGCGTCTTGAATTGCGTAAAAAGTAGCTGTTTATCCTACGGATTAGGCGGCTAATAGACTTACTTTATCGTAAATAATTAGTATACCTGACGTAAGCAATGAAATGGCTTGCTTAGTACTCGTGTATTCTATTCCGCATAAGGTAAAAAAATGTCGACTTGGTCAAAATAACCTTGTCTTATATTTTTCGAAAGTTTTTCTTAGTCGATATTTCCGGTATTTCCAGTTTAATTACAAAACAGTTACTTGAGAACCACAGACTTAAGAACTTAATTTGAAAAACAACAATTTTGAGAAAAAAACTAAGATGAAGGTTTTACGAATGAAGAGATTTATGAGACTAATCGATATTTCTGTTCTGCAAAACAAACTCAACAAAACTATTAGTAACTTAGGTAGATCGGATAGGATGCGGATAGTCATCTGCTTTTTCGAAAATCGGTGACTATTGTGCCCTAGTCCCGATTTACCATATGTCACTAAGCAATTATCATGTCGGATAAGGTCAATATGACTAATCCTTGATTCTTGATTCCTAAACAGAGATCAATGATATCACCACTGATTGTCCTTTGACTCGGATCTAGTCGATAATTCTTTCTAGACATAATAAACTAAATTGAGAGAGACAAGAATTAAAAAAAACAATTAAAGATTTACTAACGAAGCATCTAATAAACCTAATTCTACAGATAATTCTTTAAACCTCGTCTCTGCTAGTGGTTTTGTCAAGATGTCTCGCTCTTTGAAAGTCGGTCAAGATCTTCTCAAGTCGATATCTCCTTTTTCTACATGGTCTCGGATGAAGTGGTGTCTGATATCTACATGTTTGCATCTTGTATGAAGAACTGGGTTCGGTAATAGCTATGGCACTATTACTATCACAAAATATTGGTACATCTTTGGTGATAATATTATAGTCCCTTAGGCTCGACTTATCCAGATCACCGAGAACAACTTCCACCGCCATATACTCGGCTTTAGTTGTGGAAGTAGCTACAGAGGTTTGTTTCTTAGACAACCATGAAATCAGCTTACTTCCAAGAAATTGGCAAGTACCGGATGTAGATTTTCTGTCTATCTTACACCCACCAAAATCTGAATCGAGTATCCGCATGTACTCAAAGTTGTCATCATTTGGATACCACAATCCAACATTTATTACTTGAGGATTTTCTTTCGCTGTCAAGATGGCTTTTCTTAGGATTAGCTTGAAATCTAGCACAGACTCCAACCGCAAAAGAAATATCAGGTCTACTAGCGATTAAATATAATAAAGAACCAATAAGACCTCGATACTCGGTCGATCGGTGTCTTCTCCCTTCTCATTCTGGATCCATTGAAAAATTTGTCATCATAGGTATCTTAGCTTCTCGGCTGGTACCTATTCCATATTTTTCAATAATATCTTTTGTATATTTAGCTTGATTCATGAATATTCCCTTCTTTGTCTGCTTGACTTGAAGTCCAAGAAAATATGTCATTTCTCCCATCATGGACATTTCAAATCTGCTTTTCATAAGACTACTAAATTCTTCACACAAAGATATGTTAGTTGATCCAAAAATTATATCATCAACATAAATTTGAACTAACAAAAGATCACAACCAAACTCTTTTCTAAATAGAGTTCTATCAATTCTACCTTTAACAAAACCATTTTGAATTAAATAATCGAGACAAGGTGTCATACCAAGCTCTTGGTGCTTGTTTAAGTCCATGTAGAGCTTTCCTTAGTTTATAAACTTTGTTTCCTTTTACAAAACCAGAGGTTGCTCTACATAAACTTCCTCGGCTAAGATTCCATTTAAGAAGGCTGATTTAACATCCATCTGAAAAACTATGAATCTTTTAAAAGGCTGCATAGGCTAAAAATAATCTTATGGCTTCCAGACGAGCCTTGGTGCAAAGGTTTCATCATAATCAATACCCTCGATTGTGAATAACCTTGAGCAACTAGTCTGGCCTTATTTCTAACCACAATATTATTTTCATCCCTTTTGTTTTTAAAGACTCATTTAGTTCCAATGACTTTTTGATGATGAGGCCTTTCCACAAGCTCCCACACATCTTGTCTTTGAAATCGATTTAGTTCTTCTTGCATGGCATTAATCCGGTTGGAATCGCTTAAAGCTTCGTAATTGATTTAGGTTCAAGTAATGACACATAGCAACTGAACATACAATCTTGATTTAGTTGGGTCCTCGTCTGACACCAGAGTCTAAATCTCCAATTATCTGCTCACCGGGTGATATGACATTACTTTCTTACCTTTATCTTTTACAAAGGATGATGTCTTGTCTGAATTATTTATTTCAAATGATTCTATGTTACCTTCGATGACTCTACGATCGGCTAATGTGTTGTTGGTCATCGATCGGCCGATATGTTGTTGGTCGTCTAATCGGTTGGTAAATCACCGTTGAGGAAGTTCTTTCTGGTTCTTTTCCTTTGTCTCGATTCTTCCTCTTCATCTGAATCGATTCTTGAGTATAGAATTTTATGGTTGATCCTTTGATAGTCATCGATTCGATTATACGATATCTTTGTGATGTCCCCTGTCTTATCAAACTCAAAAGAAGATTCATCAAATACCACATGAGGTGTTTCTTCTACACACAAGGTTGTCTTATTAAAAACTCTATATGCCTTTGATATAGATGAATATCCTAAGAATATCCCATCTGCTATATTGGCATCAAAGGTTTTTAATTGAGATTTCCCATTATTGTGTATGAAACATTTACAACCAAATATATGAAAATATGAAATTTTGGGAGATCTTCCCTTCCAAATTTCATAGGAGTTTTACACTTATCCTTGACAATCGACTCCTATTTTGAACATAGCAGTGTATTCACCATACACGCCCAAAACCTATGAGAAGTGTTGAATTCGAGATAGCATTGTTCTAGCCGCTCTTTTAAGGTTCTGTTTCTTCTTTCAACAACTCCATTTTGTTGTGGAGTCCTTGCCGCAGATGTTTCTGAGCTATGTCATTCTCAATGCAGAGTTAGAAATCAATTTATTTAGGAATTCTTACCTTTATCACTTCTAATTTTAACAACATTTAATCCCTTTTCATTTTGAATCTTTTTAAGAAATTCTGGAATCTTAGTCATAGTCTCATTCTTTTTGTACAAGAAAATAACCCAAGTAAATCTTGAAAAATCATCAACAATTACTAAGGTGTATTTTCTTCCACTAAAGCCGAGAGGAGTTCTTGGACCAAACAGATCCATATGAAGAAGTTCCAAAATTCTTTCTCAAGAAGGATTACTTATTGTTTTAAAAGAAGCTTTGGTCTGCTTTTCCTTTTTGACAAGAAACACATACATGGTTCTTTGAAAATATTTTATCGGGAGTCCTTTAACTAAAGATTTCCTTGCTATTTTGTTAAGAGTTTTGAAGTTTAAGTGACCAAGTCGTCATGCCACACCCAACTTAAGTCATCGAACTCTTAGCAACAAGACAAGTATCTTTAGGACACCTTTTGAAGTTAGCAACATAAATGTTACCTTGTCTAACTCCAGCCAATAGAATATTTTCATTTAAACCATCTAATACATAGCATGCATTATGAGTAAATTTGACACAAAACCCTTTATCACAAAATTGTGAAAGCAGATAGTAGGTTGTGCTTCAATCCTTCCACGTAGTAAACTTCTTGAACTTGAACATCTCCAATCATTAGTGTTCCAACACCTTTAGTAAGTCCAAAGTTGTTATCTCCAAACATCACTCTAGGTCCATCAATGGTTTGATAGTTAGAGAGAAGTCGTCTTTCATAGGTCATGTGCTTGGAACGGCCACTATCAATACACCGATGACCTCAAGAATGTCTCCTCTATCAACTATCTTTTTATCTTCCTGCAATCACAAATTTATTGCTTAGATACCCTTTGTATTTTGGGTCCTTTCATGTTAAGTTGACTCTTAGGAATCCAGATAAAAATATCAATGTTCCTTAAAACCATTGATTGAAGCTTGCATCCATATCTATCTACTAAGATAAGACTTTCAAGATCAATCTGATTTAGTTGATCTTTTGAAATTGTCTTGAATCTTGGTAAGAATGGATAAGATCTCGCTTCTTCCATCAAAGCTATTATACCTAGGATAGATCTTTGGTTTAGTCTTAGGTTTAGCCTTAGGAGTTACTTTCCTCGTCGATTTTTCTTTTCAAGTATCGATGAGGTAATTAATTCCTTTGGTTTCCAGGACCGAATAAAGTGTCTACCTTAGGTTTAGTTGCTTTCACAAAGACTCTAGGTTTTATAGGATCATTTTTCTTATTCCTATCAAAACCTAATCCAGCTTTTATCACTAGACTTTTGAGATGAATTGAAGATTTTATCTATTGTGGTTTGAGAATTATTCATAAGTCCTAACTTGAGATTTAATTCTCTGTTAGTTCTTTTATAATTCTCATTCTCGGAATAGATGTTTGAAAATTTTATTTTTAAAGAACTCGATTCTGTTCTAACTTATCTGCCTTATCGTGACAAAGTATCAGTGATCATCTCGATCGACATTCCCCCTTGAATGTACAGTCTGATTTCTCACTTTTCTTAGTCTAATTGACCTTAGTTAGATCAGAAATTTAATCTTTTAAATTAAGATTTTCAGTCTCTATCTGTTTATAGGCGAGATAGAGCGGCCTCCAAGTCTTTCAAAAGTTTATCAATAAGATCGGATCGGGCTTTCGAATAAGGTGTCACGATCATTATCGATGATGAATAGTAATGTACCTCTTTAGCCATCGTACATATATCATCATCTGATCCAAAATCAGATGAAGATGAGGATGATGATGTCTCACGAGCTTCTTCTTTCTCGGCTAGGAGAGCTCTCTCAGTCGCATACCTTCTATCTCTTTTCTTCCTCTTTTCTTCTCTCTCTCTGGGAGTGAGTTGAGGACAATCATAGGCTGTAGTGGCCGGGTTTGCTGCAGTATAGCATATATCTCCTCTGCGCTTTTGGACTACTATCTCCTCGCCTCGATAGGTGATCTATGACTTCTTGGTGATCCTTCTTTTTATCATTATCTCGAACTGTTGGTCCCGGAAAGTTGAGTTGATTAATAACCTTGAGTTAGCTTCCTAGAACAAAATCTAGAAAGGGGGTTTGAATAGATTTTGTAGATTTTTCAAATCTTTTCAAAATCAATTCAAAATATCGATTAAACACGGAATATAATTGAGAACTCAACTTTTAACAAGATCAAAAGCAAGGTTGATATTCAGATTTTAGTTAAGATTCTCGAACTTTAATCTTGAATTAAAAATTATAAATTGAACAAAATTAAAGAAAGCAAGAAATAACACCGTGGATTTATAGTGGTTCGGATTTTAATAATCCTACATCCACTCTCCTTCTTCAATCGAAGAAGGGACTCGCTTACTACTTACTTTCCCACTTTCACTTTACAACTTACAATTTGTACAAATCTTCAAATCTTCAATCTCCTAAACCCTTCTCTAAAATCTAACTATTACGGTGAGTATCGGATTTTGAAGATTACAAGAAAAGTGTCCTAAAAATACTTAGAACTTTTTGAGAACTCTATTGAAATACTTGTGAAAAGATTGTGATTGAAATCGAGTAGTGAATAGTGTGAAAAATCGAATATGCATCGAGTGTGTTGAAGAATAAAATCTAGTCCTATTTATAAGTCTGAAAAGACAGTTAGTTCTAACAAACTTGAAACCGCTTAACAAACTTAATCTTGTAAACCGCTTGAGACCTCGGTGATTCTTCATACTCATCTTCAAATTGACTTGGTGAAAACTTCGCCTTTCTTATTCTACTCGGCTTATCTTGACCCCGTCTCGAGCTCTTCATGTTTGTCTCCTGCAGATGACTAGGTTCAAGCTTGTCTTGGATGACTAGCATGATATCGGACCTCGGTGACTAGGTTGGTGCTTGACCCCATCCGATCGGCTTATCTTATAAACTTATCCTCTGTTGTTCTTCAGGTTGGTGATCGATCATTTGCTCTTTAACTCATCAAAACCTCTTGATCCAACAATTTCCCCCTTTTTGATGAAGTTAAAACCTATAATAAAGAAACATACTCACAGTGAAGTTAGTAATAGATTTAGTTAAATCAATCGAGATAGATAAAGCACATTTTCACACTTCAATGATTCATTCACATTCAAGACATAAAAAAATTTAAGTCTTTTAGACTCTTTTAGAAGTACTTAGAAAAAAATTTTACAAAAATTTTAACACGAGAGATATAAGATTTCTCAAATGATTTATACTTAGAAAAATTTTAAAAAAATTTTAACTCGAGATATAAAATTTCTCGGATGATTTATTATTTTTTTAAAACAAAATTTTAAAAAAATTTTAAAAACTCATACACATAATTCACATAAGTCCGAATATATTCATTCACAGAAATTTACAGATTACAAAATAAGAGAAACTGATAGAGAATAAAAGATAAGGAAAGAAAAATCTGTTCTATCGATTCCCCATCGGTCTCGCCTCTGGAATGTTTAGCGGTGAAAATCCTTGCTCTAAGTCATTTGAGATCATTCTCATCTGTGAGCTCGGATTCCCTTTCGCTTTGGCCACAATCGCTCGACCCATTCCGGATCGGGAGAACCATCTTCTTTCGGCTTGGGGGTGACCTGCTCATAGGATGGTGCGATCGGATCGCGATTGAACACATTATGTGCCTCGTCGAGTAGCTTCCCATAAAGATCTGCAAGGCCCTCCTTCTCCAACCATTCATGCCACCGATGTCTTCATTGGCCGCTCCAGATGGTGATGCCTTCAAGATGTACCAAGAATACATCCATTTAGCATCCGTGGCTTGCTTTTATATTCACCGGTGTATTTCCCGATACCATCTTTGGAGGAGTCAGAGTGCGATGGATGTGGCGGAAGTCCGCTTCATTTGCAGCTTTGGATACCCACTTCCGAGTATCCCCGCCCCACTTCAAATTTCGGCCTTCCCCATCTTCTTCACCTTTTCTTCTCTCTCTTTTCAAACATCTCCTTTTCAAGATCGATTCTTCCGATCTGCTCACTGATAAGTTGGAAAAGTCTGGTTCCTTTCTCTTGCGCTCGGCTGATGCAGGGCTGATCATCTGCTCGGCCGATGGAGACTTCTCATTGCCGCCGCTGCTTTCCCTTTACCTTTGCCCTTGGGCTCCGGCCCTCGATTCTTTCATGCAAGCCAGCAGCCTTCTCTCGCTTTCTCTTCTTCCTCCTTCTTTCTCTTCTCCTCATCCTCTCGGATGGCCTCTTCAATCTGGGTTACCCTCACTGCAAGGCAACAACTTGTCTCGATTTGATTTTAATTTCCACCTTGGCTGTCTCCAACTCACCGTGTTCCGCCTTTGTATCAAGCTTGTCGCTTATTGACATGACACCGATTGTGAGGGTTTCCATTCTCGCTCTCAGCACCTTCCTCCTTTTTAACTTCATCTTTGAGAGATCAAGCCGGGCCTCTATCGCTGCACAACGCCGTTCAAATCGCTACGATCGGATGTGAGTGTTGAGACCACGATTTCGTTGTTAGCAATGCTTTCTCTTTCGGTGCCTTGACCTCCTCCTCAAGCGCACTTAGCACGGATCCAACAAAGCAGTCTGAGATTGGCTGATAAATTTCTCGTCATGTTGACCTCAGAATCTACATGTTGGCGAGCATAGTATCTCGTGGATCGCCGAATCACCTTTCGTGTTTTCTTCTCCATCATCCTCTCGAACTTGGGAAATGATTTTGTGTGGAGTTGTTCAAACGCAGAGGAGATGGCAAGAATTGGTATGTCCTCTCCCTCCGAATCACGAGGAAGAGGTGGTGGGAGAAGTTGGACTAGGGGAGCTCATGGGAATATCCCCAAAGATATTTGAGGTATCCACATGAGGTTCTGGGGGTAGATGAGGTGGAGGTGTCTCGATGGTGGGGGTGGGATTTCGGTGGGGGAGATGATGGTAAAGGTGGGATTTGTGAAGTGGTAGGTGGAGGAGATTGGAGTGATTGGAGTAAGATGAGTTGGGGTTGAGAAGTTGTGGGTAAGGCTGGTGGAGATATGGAGATGGGGGTTGGGGCGAATCTTGGTCCAGAGAGGAAGGACAAGATATGAGATGGGGATGGTGGAGGAGATGAGAGTTGGGTTTGGGGGAGAGAAGATGAGGTTGGACTTTGGACAATTTCGGGAGTAGGCTCAAGCTTTGAGGCTCGAGGTGCCACTGGGACACCTCTTCATTGCGCTTGGGTTGGAGATGGGGAGGGGGAGAAATGTACCTGACCACGGCCGGGAGGGGTCCCTTCGTAATCGATTTCCTGGACCTCCTCCACTGGACCACCCGAGCCGCAATTTGCAGCGTGGACACTTCCTCGTGAAGAAGAGATGGCTGATCTCTGCAGATGATCCTCCCAACTCGTAGGTTTTCACCAACCTTCGTCTCCTTGGTGCCTTCTCCTTCACCTTCATCGGCTGCTCAGCCTCACCAGCTCACAGCTTGGCGCCTCCGCCTCCACATCTTCCTCCTCCTCCTCCTCGCCTTCTTCTTCACTGGAGCTTGAGCTCCAACCTCGCCTCCACCCTCATCGGGACCACTGGAGCCCCGAGTGGCTCATCTTTGGTCAATCCCCTTCGCTTCGTAAGCTCGGACCCCGCCTCGACCAATTGATCTCGGCCGACAGCAAGTCCTCCATAATCACACTCACTTTGTTAAAAAGACTAGTGATCGACTTAGCCTACCATTTTCCATTCACCACCTCCGCACGCTTTCTTTCCGTCTCCACTTCTCCAAGAATAGACCAGCCTACTGGCCTCGTACTCCATCCAAAATTGTTCTCATCACGCAGAGTCCGGGTCCGGTCAGCCCATCATGAGAGCTCTATTCTCCCAAGATCACCTTCGTGACAATGGTCATCGAAGGCGATATCGCTGCCGGAGCATCTTCTTCTTTAACTCCGATCGCGATCCTTCATAGAATTTCGGCAATCATCTCAAATGATTCTACCCATTCATCAGATTTGTAGGTGAGGGGTTCACTCCTCACCGCTCGTATCAAAAATTATGGCCACCTCTGTAGGAAAGCAGTCAAAACTTCTCCATATACCCTGGTTCGAAAAACTCCATGTTCATATGTCCCATTGACATAGAACTCCAAACCTCTCATATCCAATGTCTTATTGGAAGGGGATTTCTTGGAGCAAAAAGTCCTCAATCCACCCTTTCCAATAAGGACAATATCTCCTGGATTCTCCGTCGGTGGTGGTGTCGAAGTCGACATACATCTCGACTTCACCTTCTTAGCGTAGGTTTCATTATGTACATCCACCATTGTTGATGTTACTCCTCTTACGTAAATGCTCATATACAGATTTAGAAAGGATTTAGGAAAATTTGCAGAGAGTTTTGAGATTTTCTCGAAAGTGAAAAGAATGACTTTGGAGAAGAAGATGTATTTATAGGGAATAGATTGGAAAGAGAAACCGCCATTTTTGAAAACTTGAATTAATCTTAGCCATTTATTCAAAAAGTTTTTACCGAGTATTAATCAACGGTTAAAAACTAAGATAAGCGATTAGGATTTAGCGCGTGGATGTTAATCGCCTTAGGAATGCGTAAATAGTTACTTTATAGACTGTTGATTTGACAGATGTAGGTTACTTTATGCAGAGAAGTAAGTATACCTGACGCCACCTAGGGTTACCTTACTTCGCTAAAGGTTTGCAAATCGATGAGTTTGAAAAATAGACTAGTTTTAAAACAGATGGGTTTGGAAAGTCATCCTGATAAAGTAACATGTCCGATTCTCAAAATCAAGAGCCTTAGATGTAACTTTTTAGCAAATTTTAAAACGAGTTTAAACAAAACAGACTGCATTTACTTTTCTAAAACATGGTTGTTCAACAAATTTTTTTAAAAAATGCAGTTTATTTAAGAATAAAAATAATCAATAATGAGGTTTGAATAAGAAGAGATGAAACAAGATGATCTCGTGACTGTTCTCGCAAAAACATATACTCAAAAGAAACCATCGAAGCTTAAGGTAAATCGGATAGGATGTAAATAGTCATCCGGTTTTCTCAGAGATCACCGACTATTGTGTCCTTGTCTCTGATTTACTCAATGTCGACAAGTAATTATCAATTCAGATAAGGTCAATATGACTAATCCTTGATTCTTGATTCCTAAAAGGAGATCAATGATATCAGCTACTGATTGTCCTTTGACACATATCTAGTCTCGATAATTCTTTCTAGACATTAATTTAAAGAAAAGAAAAGATAAGAAATAAGGAAACAGATGCACACAAATTAGAAACCAGCTAAAGATGCATCAAGTAATCCTAATTCTAAGCACATTTCTTTAAACCTAGATTCAGCTAATGGTTTTGTAAGAATGTCGACTCTTTGTGATTCAAAGGCAATTTTCTCAATCCTAATGTCATTCTTCTCAACATGATCCCTAATGAAATGATGTCTAATATCTATATGCTTACATCTAGAATGTAGAACAGGATTGTAAGTCATTGCTATTGCACTATTACTATCACAAGTAAATAGGAACAAATGATGTTTGAATACTATAATCTCTAAGTCATTGACTAATCCAGAGGAGTTGAGAGCAACAACTTCCAGTGCCATGTATTCGGCTTCATTGTGGAGGTGGCAATGTATGTCCTGCTTCTTAGATAACCAAGAAATTAATTTGTTGCCTAAGAATTGACAAGTTCCGTAAGTGGATTTTCTATCAATCTTACATCCTCCAAAGTCCGAATCAATAACCTGTTAGCTCAAAGTTGTCATCACCGGGTACCATAACCCTACTTGCAAGATTCCTTTGAGATATCTAAGAATTTTCTTAGCCGTCTCCGGATGAGTTTTCTTGGGATTAGACTGAATCTTGCACATACCCCAACCGCAAAGGATATGTCCGGGTCTACTTGCAGTGAGATAAAGAAGAGATCCAATCACCCACGATACTCCGTTGCATCGGTGGGTATCCCCTCGCTCATCCAATCCATTGAGAAGTTAGTTGCCATAGGTATTTTAACTTCTCTCGCTAGTTGACATTCCAAATTTCTCAATCGTATCCTTAGCATACTTAGACCTGATGTATAAATATATCCTTACTCATCTCGTTTAATCTGTAAGCCTAGAAAGTATGTTAATTCTCTCATCATTGACATTTCAAACCTGTTTTTCATGAGAATGCTAAACTCTTCACATAATTTCAGATTAGGTGAACCAAAGATTATGTCATCTACATAAATTTGAACTAGTAAGATGTCGCCATCTACTTCCTTTCTAAACAAAGTTCTATCAATCTTGCCTTTAGAAAAACCATTTGATGTCAAGAAATCGAGATAGAGTATCATACTGTGCTCGGGAGCTTGTTTCAGTCCATATAGAGCTTTGTTGAGTTTATAGACCTTGTTATTGATCTTAAACCCTGTGAGGCTGCTCTACATAGACCTCCTCAAGTAACACACCATTAAGAAAAGCAGACTTAACATCCATTTGAAAGACTTTGAAAGATTTATATGCGGCAAATGCCAAGAACAACCTTATTGCCTCTAATCTGCAATCGGAGCATAGGTTTCATCATAGTCTATTCCCTCGATCGTAAGTAACCTTGTGCAACCAGTCTTGCCTTATTTCAAGAATAATGTTGTTCTCATCTGCTTTATTTTTAAACACCCATTTGGTGCCTCTAATCTTTCTCGTAAGGGTCTTTCTACTAGATCCCATACATTTTGTCTTTCAAACTCGATGCGCTTCTTCCCGCATGGTCCGTTATCCAGCTTAGGGTCTGATAGGGCTTCCTCAATAGACTTGGGTTCAAGAAGCGACACATAACAACCGAAAAGACTTTCGCAGTCTAGCATCATTCGTGTCTGCACACTACTAGATGGGTCTCCTATAATCGATCGGATGGATGATAGCTTCTCATCCTTTTGCCTATGTGAGGAGAAGGATCCTCATCTTGAGTCTCGAGGCAACTCCTCCGACTCAACCTCACCGACGTTCCTCTTCATCACCGACCCCCGCCGATCACCGATGTCAAGGGTGTCTGTTTCGATGGAGTCTCGATCAAGTTGTCTTCGATTATCGATGGGGATTCTTCTTCATCTCGATTCTCAATCAAGACTAGGTAGATAGACGGTTCTATGTTTAGTCTTGGACAGCTTCAATTTTATCTAGACTTTCGTAAATTTGATTCACTTTATCTCGAGAAGGAATACAATTCATCAAAAACAACATGAGGGGTTTCCTCCACACAAAGGGTTGTCTTGTTAAAAACTCTAAATGCTTTGGAAGTATTAGAATATCCCAAGAATATTCCATCACCGCCTTAGCATCAAAAGTTCTTAACTTAGATTTTTCATTGTTATGGATGAAACACTTACAACCAAAGCTTTGAAGTATGAGATCCTTGGAATCTTACCCTTCCAAATCTCATAAGGAGTCTTACCCTTGTCTTTGACAACTAAGCACTGCTCGGGTATAGCAAGTCGTGTTGATGGCTTCACCCCGTAACCTATGAGGGGTATTATACTCACCAACATGCTCCCGGCCGCTTCCTTCAAAGTTCTATTCCTTCTTTCAACCACTGCATTTTGTTGAGGAGTTCTTGCTGAAGATGTCTCATGAATAATTCCACACTCATTGAAAAAATTAGATAAACAAGAATTCAAAATTTCGTGCCCTTATCACTCCTTATTTTAATAATATTAACACCCTTTTCATTCTCAATCTGCAACAGATCAGGGATCTTGTTCATAGTCTCATTTTTCTTGAAAAGAAATATAACCCAAGTGTATCTAAAAAGTCATCTACTACAACAAGAGTATATTTCCTTCCACCGAAACCGAGAAGTGAAACAGTCCAAACAGATCCAGATGAAGAAGTTGTAACACTCTTCCGGATGAAGAGGAGTTAATACTCTTAAATGAGTGTCTAGGTTGTTTACCTTTTTGACAAGCATCACATTTAAGATCGGTGGATAAAAGTTTTTCGGGTAATCCTTTGACAAGGTTCTTTTAGCGACTTACTAAGGGTCTTGAAATTCGGATGACTAAGCCTCTTGTGCCATAGCCACCGAGATCTTCTCCACCCTTAGCTATCGAGACAGTATCTTTGGGACAACTATTAAAGTTGGCCACATAGACATTACCATGTCTCAAGCCGCTAATGCACCTTATCTCGAGGAATTATCTAAAATATCACATTTATCCCTTGAGAATTTGACAAGAAAACCTTTATCACAAAGCCGAGAAACAGATAAGAGATTATGTTTCAAACCTTCAACAAAATATACCTCGTATACGAATATCCTTGATAATCAGAGTACCTACACCTTTAGTCTAACCACAATTATTATCACCAAATAAAACTCTTGGACCATCAATGCTTTGAAAATTTGATAACGACTTCTTGTTATGGGTCATATGTTGTGAACAGCCACTATCAATGTACCATATTGAAGCTAAGATCTCTTCCTTGAGTGATGATCCCCGTGAATCCTGTAAAACAGATTAGTTTTGAGGTACCCTAGTGATCTTGGGTCCTTTTGGGTCAAGAATCAATTTAGGAATCCAAATAAACATCTCATCTTCAGACAATAAATCAAACTCGGATTTTCTACCAAATCTGTCTACAATTATATCATTTTTGAATGATAACTTGTTGTATTCAGATTGAGTAATTTTCCTAAACTTAGGAAATGTAGGATAGCATTTGCTCCTTCCATCAAAAGGATTATAATAAGAATATCTTCTTATTTTGGTTCTTGGATTCCTTCTAGTCCGATAGGGAGTTTTCAATCAATTCTTGGTTTCAGACTAGAAGATGTAGTCCTTATCTCGACTAGTTGGTTTCCATGGACCAATTTTAATATCCTTTGATTGAACAGATGCTTTCACAAATTTTCTAGGTTTTTGGACATCCGATTTATTGTTCCTATCATAACCAAGACCTCGTCTTGTCATGAGATTTTGAGAAGAATTAAAAATATGATCTATTACCGATTGTGAACTATTAAGTCTGACTAATTTTGAAGACAAGCTTCTCATTGTCTTTCTTAATTAATTCATTTTCAGCACAGACTACTTCAAATTTGTCTTTTAAAGTTTTCAATTCATTTTCTAACCTTTCAGTAAGCCGGCCGATGTACTAGCTTCACCAAGAAAACATTCCGCCTTGAATATTTCCTCGGCCTACGAGCAGCTTCATCACCTCGTTTGCCTTTATTTAGAATTTGAATCTGATCCTTTAAAAACAAATTCTCTGTCTCTAGTTGTTTATAAGCAGCTAAAGATGTCTTTAAATCTCTCAATAACTTATGAATTACAGCTTGGTCATAATCGATGCAGATCGACAAGAATCATTATCTCGACGATGAATAGTAGATTACCTCATTAGCCATGAGACAGATCTCATCATCCGATCCGAAATCGATGAGGATGATGATGATTTCTTTGGCTCTTTTTCTTCAGCCAATAAAGCTCTTTGATCTCGCAAATCTCCTGTCTCTTTTCTTCCTCTTTTCTTCCCTTTCTTTAGGAGTCACTTGAGGACACCATAGCTGAAATGTCCTCGGCTTGTTGCATGTATAGCAAATGTCACTCCTGTCTCGATCTGGGACTGAAGTATTTCTTCCGACAGTGATTTGTATCTTCTTGTCTCGGCTCTTGTTTTTGTCATCATCTCAAGATTTATCCACCTTCCTATCTCGATCTGGATCTTTGTCTATCCTTACCTCGCAAATCTCAATTTATTTCTCTTATACTTCATTCTCAATTTATCATACCTTTTTGTAAGTAAAGCCATCTGCTCTTTCAGAGATAGATCAGCTCCTACAGACTCTGTTGACACCTTGTCTTCTTTGCCGACAAAAGCAACAGACTTGGATGAGGTACTTGATTCCATCTCATCTTCCTCATCTTCTATCTGGATATCATACTCTAAAGCTTTAAGATGAGAAAATAAAGTATGGTGAGTAATAGAGGATAAATCTTGAGTTGCTTTAAGGATATTGGATTTTTCCTCCATCTCTTGGTTAATGATCTCGTAATCTTGTTATTAATCTCTTTCTCTCGAATAATTCTTTCCAAGGTCACCGCTTTGTTGAGAAGATTAGTCAACCTAACATCAAACCGATCCACAGACTCATTTTCTTTCATTTTGAATGTTTCAAATGTATGCAATCTTGACCGTAGCTAGTTTTCCTTGACTTGATCAGATCCTTCACAAACATTGGCTAAAGTTTGCCACATCTCTTTGGCTGTTTTGCATCTCTTAACCTTCTCTATCCAATCTTTACTAAGAGTCTCGATGATTTCAGTTCTAGCTACTTGGTCAAGATTGTGGACCTTTCTTTCATCATTCGTCAATTCGTAACTCTTCTTTTCTTGTCTAGTTCTTGATTCAGTTGTCTCTTCTCCGTCTTGGTGCCTCCATGATAAAACTTTATAGGACCTTCCTCAAGGACCTCTTCCATTCTATCATGAATGGCCTTCGATGATTTTCCAACCTAAATTTCCAATAATCATAATCTTCAATGGAAAATTCAGGAAGATTCCTAGACTTTTTATTTTTCCCGATGACATGATGATACAAAGAACAAAAAAAAATTCCACAAAAGCTTATTAGTAGCACCGTTAGTAATGAAAGAAAATGAAGAAAATCAAGATAATTTCGAATCTTGTTCAAGACCTAAAATCAATATCGTAACAGCTTAACACCGCTCCGATACCACTTGTTGGTCCCGGAAAGTTGAGTTGATTAATAACCTTGAGTTAGCTTCCTAGAACAAAATCTAGAAAGGGGGTTTGAATAGATTTTGTAGATTTTTCAAATCTTTTCAAAATCAATTCAAAATATCGATTAAACACAATGGAATATAATTGAGAACTCAACTTTTAACAAGATCAAAAGCAAGGTTGATATTCAGATTTTAGTTAAGATTACGAACTTTAATCTTGAATTAAAAATTATAAATTGAATGTAAATTAAAGAAAGCAAGAAATAACACCGGGATTTATAGTGGTTCGGATTTTAATAATCCTACATCCACTCTCCTTCTTCAATCAAGAAGGGACTCTGCTACTACTTACTTTCCCACTTTCACCTTACAACTTACAATTTGTACAAATCTTCAAATCTTCAATCTCCTAAACCCTTCTCTAAAATCTAACTATTACGGTGAGTATCGGATTTTGAAGATTACAAGAAAAGTGTTCTAAAAACACTTAGAACTTTTTGAGAACTCTATTGAAATACTTGTGAAAAGATTGTGATTGAAATCTGAGTAGTGAATAGTGTGAAAAATCGAATATGCATCAAAGTGTGTTGAAGAATAAAATCTAGTCCTATTTATAAGTCTGAAAAGACAGCTTAGTTTGTTAGTTAGTTCTAACAAACTTGAAACTCGCTTAACAAACTTAATCTTGTAAACCGCTTGAGACCTCACTGATTCTTCATACTCATCTTGGTGACTTGGTGAAAACTTCGCCTTTCTTATTCTACTCGGCTTATCTTGACCCCGTCTCGAGCTCTTCATGTTTGTCTCCTGCAGATGACTAGGTTCAAGCTTATCTTCGGATGACTAGCATGATATCGCACTCACCGACTAGGTTGGTGCTTGACCCCATCCGATCGGCTTATCTTATAAACTTATCCTCTGTTGTTCTTCAGGTTGGCTGATCGAGCCGCTCTTTAACTCATCAAAACCTCTTGATCCAACATGAACTCTTTTCATCCCCTCGCCTCGATCTATAGTTCCTTCGACCTAATCTGCCTCTTTTGTTTCTTCAGTATTTCATCTTCGCCTTTCATACCTTTTCAACAAAAGAGCCATTTCTTCTTTTACGCATAAATCGAGATGCTTTAGAAATCTTTTCGCATTCATCCCGATGAACAAATGCTACTGTTTTTCCGGATGTAGATGACTCTGCCTCATCTTCTTCATCTTCATGTGAATGTCATATTCCGAGTGCTTTAAGATGAGAGAAGAGAGTGTGATGTGATATAGACGACAAATTCTGTGATTCCTTGAGAATATTAGCTTTCTCTCTCCATCTTTTGCTCAAAGATCTCGAGTACTTTGTTATTAATTTCTTTCTCAGTGTAAGTCTTACCCAAATCACCGCTTTGTTCACAAGATTAGTCAATCTCACGTCTAGTTGATCTACGCTTCACCATCCTTCATTTTGAATGTGTCAAAAGCATGTAGAACGGACTAAAGCTTGTTTTCTTTGACTGCTCGCATCCTTCACAAATTCCAAAGAAGAGTCTCCCACATTTCTTTGGCGCCTTGCATCTTTTAACCTTTTCTATCCAATCTTTACTTAGAGTCTCAATGATCTCGGTTGAGCTACTTGATCAAGATTATGGACCTTTCTTTCATCATTTGTTAACTCGAGCTCTTCTTTTCTTGTCCGGTTCTCGATTCAAATTGACTCGGCTCCGAGTCAGGTTCCTCCATGATAGAATTTTATAGGTCCCTCTTCAAGAACCTCTTCCATCCTATCATGAATGGCTTTTAGGTGATTCTCCATCCTAAATTTCCAAAGAATCATAGTCTTCAATAGAGAATTCAGAAGATTCCTAGACTTTTGTTTTTCCCGATGACATGATGAAACAAATAACAAAAATACTCCACAAACTAATTAGTAGCAATGTTAGTAAAAGAAGAAAACGAAGAAAAATCAAGATAATTTTAGAATCTTATTCAAGACCTAAAATCAATATCGAAATAGCTTAACACCGCTCCGATACCACTTGTTGGTCCTCGAATGTTGAGTTGATTTAAAACCTTGAAATAACCTTCTAGAACAAAATCTAGAAAGGGGGGTTTGAATAGATTTTGTAGATTTTCGAATCTCTCAAAATCAATTCAAAATATCGATTAAACATTGCGGAAAACAATTGTAAACTCAACTTTTAACAAGATCAAAAGCAAGGCCGATATTTAGATTCTAGTTAAGATTCTGAATTTTAATCTTGAATTAACAAAATTGTAACTTGAATGTAAATTAAAGAAAGCAAGAAATAACACCAGGATTTATAGTGGTTCGGATTTTAACAATCCTACATCCACTCTCCTTCTCCAAACTTTGAAGAAGGGTCTTCACTAGCCGCTTACTTACTTACCGTACAAACTTTACAAATTACAACTTGATCTTCAACTCTTCAAAAACTAATCAACTTTCTAAAATCTAACTCTAAGAACAAGATGTGTTTCTAAAGATGTGAAGTGAAGTGTTCTATAAACACTTAGAAAATATTTGAAATCTCTCTTGAAAACTACTTTGTGAAATCAATAGTAAGAAAAATGGTGTGTAAAATCAAATTGGCATAAGTGTCTAAAAAAATAAAATCTAGTCCTATTTATAAGTCTGAAAAGACAGCTTTGTTTGTTAGTTAGTTCTAACAAACTCAAAACCGCTTAACAAACCTATTCTTGAAAATCGCTCTTGACCTCACCGATTCTTCCTACTCGCCTCTGCAGACTTGGTGAAGACTTGCCTTTCTTATTCTACTCAGCTTGTCTTGACCTCGTCTCGAGCTTCTCATGATCGTCTCCTGCAGATGACTAGTTTTGAGCTTGTCTTCGATGACTTGTAGACTTTGATCTCCGCCTAACTTAATCGGCTCTTGACCCAGCCTGATCACCTTAGAATTGAATCCCGATCTCGAGCCGTTTATCAACGTTGTTCCGCTCATCCGGATTGCTTCTTTTAACTCATCAAAACTCTACTTGATCTAACACTTGAGGTGGCACGAGTGGATCGAAAAGGAAGATAAAGATCTTTATCAAAGGCTACTTGTCGAAGCCGATAAATTCTTCAATGCCGATCTTTGTGCCCCGGCCTATGAGACAGCAGACCCAAGACCAACCCCCGATGGCTCAATTGACATGAACTGGATTAAAGGCATCATTGTCAAAGCTGAAGTAGAGTCTGGGTTGAAGAGCTCAAGAAGCTAAGGAAAAGGGTCTTCACCGTTGGCCATTCCCGAAGCTAATCGGTGGGGAGTTTGATCATAGGATCATCTTCTTTTCCTTATCTTTTTATTTTTGTATCTTGTAAATCCGATGTGAATAAACATATGTTTGACTTATGAGTTTTACTTGTCTTATTTTCTTAAAGTTTTTTTTAAAAATCATCTCGAGAAGTTTATCATCTCGGACTTAAAATTTTCAAAATTTTTCTAAGTCTAAAATTTTCTAAGTCCTAAGACTTAACAGTTTGTTTTCTAAAAAAACTTAAAAAAAAATTTTTGGCACTTTATGTTAATTGAATCTGATTAAAATGAAAATGTGTTCTCGATATACCTATTTGTTAAAACTTGATTAACTCTAAAACTAACTTCACCGTGAGTGTGTCTCTTTCTTGTAGGTTTTAACTTCATCAAAAAGGGGAAATTGTTAGATCAAATAAAGTTTTGATGAGTTAAAAGATCAGTCCAGATGAGCAGATAACTATGAAGAAAAGCCGAGATCGTGTGCTCATACTAAGCCGATCAGACTAGGTCAAGGACTCGGTTAAGTCACCGAGATCGGAAGCCGCAAGTCGCCCTGGAGACAAGCTCAAGTCTAGTCATCCGCAGGAGACAATTATGAAGAGCTCGACGAGGTCAAGACAAGCCGAGTAGAATAAGAAAAGCAAGTCTTCACCAAGTCACCAGACGGGTAGAAGAAATCAGCCGAGGTCAAGAGCGATTTTCAAGATTAAGTTTGTTAAAGTAGTTTCAGCTTGTTAGAACCGACTAACAAACTATTTGTCTTTTCAGACTTATAAATAGGTCTAGTTTTATTCTTCAATACACTTGTGCAAATTTGATTTTTCACACCATTCACTATTCGTATTTCAATCTCAATTCACAAAGTGTTTTCAAAAGAGTTTTCAAAAGTTTAAAGTGTTTATAGAACACTTCTCCTCGTAATCTTCAAAATCCATTATTCACTCGTAATTCTTAGATTCACAAGAAGGAGTTAGGAGTATTTTGAAGATTTGAAGAAAGTTGTAAGTTGTAAGTTGTAAGTCGTGAAGTAAGAAAGTAGTAAGTCGGTCCCTTCTTCAAATTAGAGAAGGAGAGTGGATGTAGGATTGTTATAATCCGAACCACTATATAATCTGGTGTTCTTTACGCTTTTATTTACTTTTCTGTTCAATTGTCAATTTATTGTTCAAAGATTAATTTGAATCAAAGTTAAAATCGAATATCAGTTTGCTTTTGATCTTAATAAAGTTGAGACTAATATTGAATTTCTTGTGTTAATCGATATTTTGAATTGATTTTGAAAGATTTGTAAAATCTGAAAAATCTATTCAACCCCCTTCTAGATTTTTCCTAGAAGGTCGATACACGTTTTCTCAATCTGCTCAACTAATCGGGACCAACACGGTTGAATAATTTCTTTGTGAGTGCATCATTCATGGATTTGTATGCTAGAACTTGCCTTTGGACTTGTTGACATTAATCTTTGTGTGATTTCATGAATATGATAAGAGGCCATGTTTGATATGATAAGTCACTTAGCCAAATTTTTCCTCACCAAAAACAATTGATTTCCTTAGTGAGCCATTTTGAGCTTAATATCCATATTCTTTGGCAAGCCAAGTGAAATTGAAGTTATTTGCCTATTTTTATGAGCCTTATTGTCCTATGTTTAGTAGAGCTTGATTGTTGGCTAATAGATGGTGATTTGCATGTAAAGTGTGGTGGAAAGATGATGAGCTAAGATGATTGAGAAGAAAAGAAGAAAGGTTGAGATGTGAATTGAATTGGAAAAATTGTGGAAATGAAAAGAAGAAATATTGAATTTGTGAGCTTACAGGAAAGAGACCTCAAAAGAATGTTGGTGTTTGAACTTTGAAAAGCATTAGAAGGAGTGTGTTGATTGAAAAGAATTGGAAGAGAAGTGTATTGAAGTGCTTAGCTAACTTTCAAGTTCTCTACTACTTGAGTCACTCTTACCTAAAGTCACCTACCCATTCCAAAGAGCCTACATTATGTTAGGATGTATACTATAAGCCTAGTTTTTGTATGAACGTCTTTTTGATATGAGATTCTTTATTATCAAAATACTTGCTTTATATGTTTGTTACATATATCATTGTTTAGTCAAGATTTATCTATATTGTAGATAACATGGTGTGTGGTGTCACACGTAAGATCATGTTATCAGCTTCTTATAGGTTATAAATAAGAGCTCACAACCAAGATGAATTTGGACAAACCATTGGAACGGTTGTGGTGTAATTTGGTATTAGTCTATCTTGACTATAAAATTACACTAGTACGTTTTGTATGTATTGAGCAGACCATATGAGGTTGTTCAATTTGTACCGACTATATAAAAGAACAAGACCTATGTTACTATGGATGTACGTCTTCTTAATCCCTATATAATAACGGACACGTGTACTCGGTGTATGTTTCTTTAATTTGCCAATGGATGAGATTTATTAAATCAATAGGCTCGTGAATTGGGAGGTAGCACTGTTTATATGGTGTGTTGTTGATTATAGAAGGAATCCGTGTCCTAATTATTTAGGATGATGATGTCCCCTTGAGGAGCTCATAAAGATTATCATGTAAACCCTGCAGGTGGATTTAATCCGACATGATAATAAAGATGAGTGGTACTACTCTTGGAATTAGATGTAAATTAATTAAGTTGTCAAGAATTTATTTAATTTATGGACATTCGATATCTTAAACATGGGGAAATAAACGTACACATAATAAAGGAGTCCATATTATAACATGGGATTAGGGCGGTAATTCAATTATAACTCTTTAGTGGACCGAGTTAAAATTGATGGGCTTAAGTAGAGTGTTCAGATTGAACACAGACATTTAGGCCCATCAGAGGCCCAACCCAAATTCCTCCTTAGGGTCCCTGTTGTAGCCTATAAATAAACCCTATATCGAGCCTCCAAGTGTGTGAAAAACGTGATATCGGGAGAGGCGGATTCTAATTCCTTGGAGGATCGTTGACCACTCGACGCCCAAGGGAAAGGGATAGGGATACGGCGGAAGATCGTGAGGTTCGTGGCTCATCCTTGATCCGCAGCTTCGACCTTAGAACTGGTTCGATTTCACCGATTAAGGTGAAAAGGTATGTTTTATTTTTCTCATGTGTTTTATGCATGTGATCCCGAATTGGATAATCACATAGAGTCGGCGATCCGGTGGTTCCAACACATTACAACCTTGATGAAAGACCTTTTTTATTCTTGATTGAACACAAAAGAAAATGATTGAGATTGAGTCCTTTGGCAAGCTTATGGAATGCATGTTTATGAATTCGATGATTGAGTGCATTTTTACCTTGATACACTTGAGTGATGAGAGAAACACTCCATGGAAGGAGCAATGATTTGAGTATTTGATTTTGCATTTGTTTGAGCATGATTCATCTTGATTGCTAGTTGAGAGTTTGCATTGATACTTGAGTTCATTGATGAGTTCAATTGTCTTATTTTTCATCTATGGTGCCATGAGACATAATTGCAATCAATTCACTCTTTTGTGCTTATTTGTTTCATTGCTCGAGGACGAGCAACACTTTAAGTTTGGGGGTATTATGATTGGAGTGAATTGATGCATGATTTGAGGGGGTATTTTTGTGCAAAAAGTGGTGCAAAGTGTTAGTTTTTGTGCTTAAAAGTGTAGAGTATCACTACTTTGCTTGAAAAGTATCACTTGATGGATTTTTGATGTTTTTCGTCCTGCTTTCAAGTAAATCGGTGGAATTTGACCAAACCGAGAGTACCGCATACATACGGCGAAGAGACAAACGAGACGGGCAAAAACGGGGTCGGAGGTGGAAGTCGGGTAGCGAAAATTCCTCGAACTCGACTCTCGGTCGAGGCCTGTGGAACTCGACCCGAGGGTGCAGCAAGTGAAGGAAATTACAAAATTTGAAGAAGCCTCGACTCGAGGGCTGGAAGCTCGAGTCGAGGATCAGGATTTTTTTGACAAGCTCGACTCGAGGGGCTAAAGCTCGAGTCGAGGCCGGGAGTTTTTAAGAGAGTCGCATCCACGATTTAAGGAAGCACAACTCGAGGGCCCCAACCTTTGAAAAATTGGCTTTTTAATCCATTTGAGCGGAAAACAGAGCATAACCTTCCCCATAGCAGTTACTTACAGCTTTTAGGGCGATTTCTGAGTTTCTTAGCTTAATTCTCCTTGTAGGTTGATTAGATTGTTAGATTTAGATAGATTTCCTTTAACTCGTACCTTATATTGGACTTTGATCCATTAGTTTTCTCATTCCAATTTGTAATTCAAGTGAAGAGGAGATTACATTTGAAGATACAATTGAATATTCAAGCATTCAATATATTGTTCATTTTGGTTTAATTGGTGATGTTCTTCCTTTCTACTCATTTCAATTCATTAATTATTGTGATTAGCTTTGTGATTTTGCAATTAGATTTTGACCCCATGGATTTGGCACTTTGCTCCATGGGCTAATTCACTTGTGCTTGGGATAATTAAAATTGAGGATTATTTGATTGCCTTATGCTATGATTGTTGATGATTGTTGATCAATTGAGATAGTTAGTGCCCTAATTGTGAATCTAATTGTGCTTCATGCATTTTTATCTCTTTAGATTAATGTTTGATCACCCTAGCAATAGGCGAGAGTTGAGCTAATGTGATTAGGGATTAATCGGGTTGTAATTGTGTATGATTGTATGAATTGGGTGCTTCTTAATTGAGAGATTAGTTGCAATAAGGATACTCACATTAGGCATTGTGTGATTAATGGAGTCTTAATTGCATGATGGTTCTATGCTTTCTATCTTAGTTGATTGGCAATTTGATTTAATCATAGCTTGTTGATCATTGATTCCTTAATGGATATTATCCCTAGCACCCCTATCCCCAATTGATTTTTGTTATTTGTTCTAGCCTACCACTTGTTTGATTAATTGCTTGTTGTGTTGTTTGGTTTTAATTCTAGCATTTTTATTGTGTTTTTGTTCAAAACCGTGATTGCAACAATAGTCATTGAGAACTTGCAATCCTAGGGACTCACGGCCATACTTTTCCCTTGGGTTCGATAAACTTGGTTGTCTTAATATCGCTTGCCCGAATTACCGCAATCGACACCCAAGAAAATCTGTAGTATCTTAATGGAATCTTGAATGTAGGGTTATGGTACCGGTCGATGACAAATTTGAGCTTTCAGTTATTCAGACTCGAGACTTTGGTGGATATAAAATTGATAGGAAATCCACATCTGAAACTTGTCAATTTTTGGGTAGTAAACTAATTACTTGGTTATCCAAGAAAGAGACTTTTGTTGCCACTTCCACTCGAGGCCGAATGCATGGCACTGGAAGTTGTTGCTCTCAGCTCCTCTGGATTAGTCATCACTTAGAGATTACAATATTCTCACATCATTTGTTCCCATTTTCTCGTGATAGTAATAGTACAATTGCTATTACTCATAATCCTGTGTTGCATACCGGGTGTAAACATGTTGATGTTAGACATCACTTTATAAGAGATCATGTAGAAAAGAATAATATTAGACTAGAAAAGATTTCAACGGAACTTCGGAGGGCGGAGACATCTTGACTAAACCATTAGTTGAATCTCGTTTTAAAGAATTAACAAGAGAGTTAGGATTACTTGATGCATCTTTAGTTGATCTCGTGATTTACTTTTGTTTGTATTAAGTATAGTTTCTCTATCTCAATTTTTTTATCATGTCAAGAAAGAAATATCGACTTGAGTAGTGTCACATGGACAATCACAGAGCTGATATCATTGATCTCATTTTTAAGGAATCAAGAATCAAGGATTAGTCAATTGGTCTTATCTAACTTGATAGTTTCTTATCGACATCAAGTAATTTAGAGATTTTCAATTTACCAAGACAGGTCATTTTAGACTAAGTCAAATAAAACCTAGTCCGATAAGAAAACCTTTATGTTAAGCAAGTGGTGAGTATGCCTACGTCGGGTATACTTACTTCGCCCGCATAAAGTGTCCCCTAAACCGTCTAATCATAGCGTGGGGCGGTTACTTACGCATTTCAATACGCTGAATACCGAACGTCTATTTTCTTAGCCGTTGATCAAAACAAAGGCGACATTTAAACTTATGGCCAAGATTCAAAGTACCTTTCCACGTGGCCTATCTATCCGAGTTTCCTCCCATTAAGCATTACTATCATCATTTTAATAAATTACCTTTGCTAAAACCCTATTTTCTCTCTCTATAAATTTTCTCTCAAAAATTTCCTACCCCTTCAAAAATGGCTACCTGGAGTTATTGCAACTATGATCAAATTTAACCGTAAGGCTTACTCAAAGAAAATCGTATCAAAGATGTATGTAGATTTTGAGACAACTCAAGATAGGGAATCTTTGGAGATTCTCCATCTACTTGAGGAATCCAGTCTCAAAATGTTCTGTTCCAAGAAATCTTCCAACAACAAAACGCTGGACATGAGGGCTTTGAAATTTTACATGAATGGAAGCTTCACCGATGAAGTATTCATCACAAATATTGATGGGCAAAAGATATCAGTTTCAAAATCGACATTTTCCATGTTTTCAAAACAAATGATCAAGGAGTGGATCCATTCACTTACAAAGAGGAAGACCGTATAGAATCTTTTGAACCGATGGCGCATCCTTCATGTAAAGATAGGAGGAAAGAATTAAAGAAGAATCTTTTGCGCAGTAAAGTATAGGTCGTTGATGACAACTCTTACCAAGTCAATCCTTGGTGAACAGAATTCTCATGATGGGTTATCAAAACCCAGGTTGTCTGTTTAAGGGCAATTATCAATGGGGTCAAAGTCGATTGGGCGAAGTATTGATGACAAGGATTCAAGAAGAAAAGGGTAGACCTATGTTTGTGATTGGAGAATGGACGGCTAATACAAGAATCGGTTTGTTCAATAAGGTAATTGTATTACTCGAGTCTATGATGAATTCTCAATTGGTCTAATGGTGTAAGGGGTTACACAAACCAGAAAGGGCTTCGATGAGAAACGAGCATATCGGCGGACCTCCTAATTCGGAGGATGCGAAGGAGTTCGAGAAGAGGTTGGGATCACCGAGTCTCAACAGTGCACTGCATCCGGTTCACCGAGGCCGCACATCCAAGGAAGTCAAAGCTAAGGCCAAGGCACAAAAGAGAAGACGTGCGGTCAAAGCCGCGTCAAAAGAAGTTGTTGAAGGGTCGTCTGCTGCACTCACCCTTCGCCGGAGGAATCTTCGGCTCTAGAGGTTGTAGCTGCCGCAAGAAAGGAAGCCGAGGCTTTGGAAGATCCCGGCTCGAGGTAGGGGAACCTCACTGAAAGGCATAATTTCTTAAAAAGAAGAAGGTACTTCCTCATCTCTTTCTTTATCCTCCCCATCTGAAAAATCTGCTCACTCTGCAATGAAGAGGTAGCCACGGCCGATACCTCGCAGCCTCTAATTCAGCCACCTTCCCAAATAGTCTAAAATCTCCCGTGAGCTCGAAATAGTCCAAACATCTACCGAACGTATCCAACCCACATCCCAAACAGATGATTTCCTAGACTTTCTCACCACAGAATCACACAACTCCCTTTCCTCAAACAAGTCCGGTTCATACCCCTATGTCCGATGGCTCAATCGGGCGGTTTGAGTTATCATTAAGGCCGAGATGGGAGGAGAAGGTTGGTGGAAATGGTTCCCGAACTTCGCCGAACCTTGAAGTAATGAAGGAATCCATTGAGTTGTGGTTGGTGCATCATTTAAGGGCTGGAGATCTGGAGGATCTCGATCTCTTCATTGAAGAAGTTGGCCGGGAGAACTCGGTTCATTTGGGAAAATGAGGTTTTGGAGTCGGCAAGACTATCATCTGTTGCCACCATCATTTCGAAGACCAGCCTTCTTGATCAAGTCGACTCCTTCTTGGCCAATCCCCATCTCCAGCTGATGGTCGTCCTGGCGATCTGGCTCGACCTTTTACGCCTTCTTGAGCCGATGGGAATCGAAAATAGAGGAGAAGTTTGCTCGAGATGCTTCAATCTAAAATAGTTGACATGGTGGATTCTCGAGCATCACGATTGAGGACATGCTGAAAGCATCCGAGGTAAATATTGTGAATAATTTATCAAATTCTCTTAATCTGCATGTGAATGAAAAAGTAGTTGAGCTTAAAGAGGAGATGGAGGGGCTTCGAACAATGGTTGTTGCGAGATAATCAAATATTAGATGACTAGATCTTGAGAGATTAAACCACTTCTTCCACCTACTTTAATGTTGTCAAAGAGCAACTCAAGACGCTTCTTGATGATGTTAAAATGGGGGAAGATATGGTCGATTAGATCGAGTTAAACCAGATAAAAGCTCAACCAAGAGCTGCAGACAGATGAGCTTGATGCTGCTCTTAAGCTCATAAACGAACATATAGAAGAAGCCATCAGGGCAAATGAGCTTCAAAGAAGAAAAAGGAGGCCGAGGAAAAGTCTCGAGAGGCCGATGGCTAAGATCGAGAGAAAGGAAAGAGGAAGTCGAAAAGGCTAAGGCATTTGAAGCCGAGAAAAGAAAAGTGCTTGAACTTGTTAGGTCTCTAATCACCAATCTTCCCGAGATGATTTCTCCCAAAGGCTCTTTGGAAAACGTCCTCTAGAGAAGTGTTAGGAGAAAAATGTTAGTTTTGATTAGTTAAGATGAGTATGTAAAATAAGATGACCAGAATTATTGTATAGCCAGTGAAGTAATGAGTAAAATCTTGTAATAGGCTTAGGACCGATGAAGACAAGATAGAGAGTCGACGAAGACAAGCTAAGATGAAGACAAGGAAGCAGACACCTATACACTTGAAAGATCGGAACATGCAAAGTCATGAAGAAGATCATGTTAGGATGTATACTATAAGCCTAGCTTTTGTATGAACATCTTTTTTATATGAGATTCATTATGATCAAAATACTTGATTTTATGATTGTTACATCTATCATTGTTTTTGTCCAGATTAGTCTATACCGTAGATAATATGTTATGTGGTGTCACACAGAAGATCATGCTATCAGTTCCTTATAGATTATAAATAATTGCTCACAACCAAGATGGATTTGGACAAACCATTGGAACGATTGTGGTGTAATTTGGTATTAGTCTATCTTGACTATAAAGTTACACTAGTACATTTTGTATGTATTGAGCGAGGACCATATGAGGTTGTTCAATTTGTATCGACTATATAAAAGAACAAGACCTCTCGTTACTATGGATGTACGTCTTCTTAATCCCTATATAATAACGGGCACGTGTACTCGGTGTATGTTTCTTTAATTTGCCAATGGATGAGATTTATTAAATCAATAGGCTCGGTGAATTGGGAGATAGCATCGTTTATATGGTGTGTTGTTGATTATAGAAGGAATCCGTGTCCTAATTATTTAGGATGATAATGTCCCATTGAGGAGCTCATAAAGACTATCATGTAAACCCCGCAGTGGATTTAATCCGACATGATAATAAAGATGAGTGGTACTACACTTGGAATTAGATGTAAATTAATTAAGTTGTCATTAATTTATTTAATTTATGGACATTCGATATCTTAAACACGGGAAATAAGCATACACATTATAAAGGAGCCCATATTGTAATATAAGATTAGGATGGTAATTTAATTATAACTCTTTAGTGGACCGAGTTATAATTGATGGGCTTAAGTGGAGTGTTCGGATTAAACACGGGACGTTTAGGCCCATCAGAGGCCCAACCCTAATTCCTCCTTAGGGTCCCTGTTGTAGCCTATAAATAAACCCTACAACAGAGCCTCCCGTACGTGTGAAAAAAATGTAAGATTAGAAAGAGGCGGATTCTCGATTCCTTGGAAGATCGTCGACCACCACGACGTCAAGGGAAAGGGATAGGAATATGGCAAAAGATCGTGAGGTTCGTGGTTCATCCTTGATCCGCAGCTTCGACCTTATAATCAAGTTTGACTTCACCTATTACGGTGAATAGGTATGATTTTCTTTCCGCTGCGTTTACATGCATGTGATCCCGAATCGGATAATCACATAGAGTCGGTGATCCGGTGGTTCCAATAATTGGTATCGAGCCGCATTTTCGACTCTATGCGATTGATTCGGTTAATAGGGTTTGCAAATTTTTATTATCTAATAAAATAGGGTTTACAAATTTTTATGAACTGATATAATAGGGTTTGCAAAATTTTTATGATCTGTTATAATAGGGTTTGCAAAATTTTTATGATCTCGTTATAATAGAGCTTGCATATTTTATGATCCGATATTATAGGGTTTGCAAGATTGATGTTTCGCAGGAACCCTATATCCTACTATTATGGTCTGATTGTATATTTTTGTATGGATTAAACCCTCGGACTGTCGAGGTTGTTTTTGGGTTGGTGCATGATTGTAATAGTAATTAACACGGCGGTCTATCGTGTAGGTTTTTATTTTTCGAACTAGATGATGTATAGGATCGTTGGATAAAAGCTGTAATAGAAAAGATTAGGGTTATTCGATTGGTGAACGAGATCGATGCATGAACCAGATTCCAGATCGATGGCGTACAAAATCGAAGGATCGATTGGCGTATAGGATCGATGGATCATTTTTTCTCGTTAGGATTAAAATTTATATGTTTTGATGATGTTCCTAAAACCTAAGTGTAATAGGACCAGTGAGCACATTAGTCGGTGATGATCTAGATAGGGTTTATGTCTTAGTATAGTTAATCTTGCTAGGCCTAACCTCGTAGATCCATATTGATTGAGAAGCGAAAGGTGCTGATAAGAAGACTTAAAGATCAAAGAAAGATTACATTCGAAGATATCTAGAAGGGCTTCTTGAAGATCAAGAAGAGATAATAAGATATATGCATAAAGAGTGTTGTCAAGAAAGGTTCAAGTGAAGATAGCAAGGTTGGAATCCGTGTTACGCAAGCTTTAGAACTGTCTTTGAAGCAAGGTGTGTAAGGTTGCTAGAGTTGACTTAAAGAGATTCTTCAGATTAACAAAAGTCGAAGGATAAATCGTGAGATATCCGAAATCAATCTAGAGAAGATTGGATTTTCAATCAAGATCAATCAAGAGATAATTGATTGATATCGACAATCAATTATCCAAAGTCAACAAATCTTCCAACGGTCACTTACCATTTCTTGAAGACCCGATTGACAAATTAGTCTAACGGCTAGTCAAATTCAGGATCGTATAAACCTAATTGAAGGATTTTAAAATTATATACGCGCGAGAAACATCAAGAAAAATCTATTCACATTGCAAGTACACGCATAACTCTTCGTACTGTAAATCGATCCAATACGTTGATTTTCTTAAGAGATTTATTTTTGGTCAAGGAAGTGTAAATCACCTTACATTATCTCTGTACAAGAAAAGGTTAATTGTTTCGCATCTAAGAGTTAGCACTCGAAGATCACATTGATTGTACCAAGGGCAGGAACTTGTTAAACTTCCCGTGGTCGAATCCTCAAGGAGATTAGAGGAGACAAGACCAGTTTTGGTGGATAGTAAGGCCCCGAGGAGTCGGGAGAGTGGACGTAAGGATTGTTATATCCGAACCACTATAAAAATCTCTCGTGTCTTTACAAGCTTTCGCATTCATACTTATAACTGCTCATTCATCATCGCTTCTAATAAATCGTATTAAACTTACATAGTGTTCATCACCAAGGTTTTCATTAAAAGGGTTTTTCAAATACACACGAGATTAGCTTCCGCACCATCGAAGACTTAGAGTTTCCGAAGTCTGCTGATCTTACATAACACACTCGAGTACCTTTGTAGAAGACTTCAAAGTCTTCTAACCTCACACTCACCACAAAATGTTGTAAAAAGTTTTGAGTGTGGTAAAGTCTATTCAACCCCCTTCTAGACTTTCCACCTCCTTGCACATCTCGTCCGAGACCAACAAGTGGTATCGGAGCGGTGGTTCAACCGACCACCGACTTTGGTTACCAATAGTCTTTGAGGAAAGACTGTTGTGGTCATCTGAATAGATCTTTTTGAAAAACCATTTTCATAAAACTCATTGCATTCATTGCATAACTGTTTTTTATTACTAACAATGAGTTCTCATAAGAGCGGAAAAGAAAGCTACCCGAATTCTCTATTGAAGACTATGACTACTAGAAATTCCGCATGGAAAATCATCTTGGTGCAATTCATGATAGAATGCTTGAAACTCTTGAAGATGGACCTATAAAGTTCTACTTTGAACCGGTAAGTTCGGAAGTGGTGGAGCGAAGCATCTACTCGTCAAGGTTGAAAAGAAAAGGAGTGAGATGTCAAATGATGAAAGGAAACTATTTAATCTTGACCAAGTTGCTCGAACCGAGATCATAGAAACTCTAACCAGAGAACTTACGGAGAAAGTTAAGACATGTAAGACTCGCCAAAGAAATGTGGGAAACACTAGCACTTATGTGTGAAGGATCGGAGCAAATTAAAGAAAATAAGTTGCGATCTATTCTACATTCGTTTGACACATTTAAGATGAAGCCTCGATGAGACAATAGATCACTGGATTTGAGACCGACAAATATAATCAATAAGGCAAGTTCTTTGGGTAAATCTTACATCGAGAAGGAGATCAACAACAAAATATTGAGATCTCTAACTAGTAAATGGAGAGTCAAGATTACAGTGATTAAAGATACAAAAGAACTTAGCAAAATCAGTCATCATGAGCTATTTTTGCACTTGAAAGCACATGAATATGATATGAAACAAGAAGAAGACGAGGATGAAGGAAATTCAAATTCCATGGGAAAGGAAGTTGCTTTCAAAGTCACTTCAAATCACCATCTAAAGAGCCCGTTGGAGAGGATTTAAGCTTAAAAGAACATATGGCTCTGTGACTAGAAAGTTTGATAAAATGAATTCAAAATTTGGGAAATACGAGAAAACATTGGAAGAACACAAAGAAAGCTGGTTTCGTATCCGGAAATAAATCTTTAGTAAATTCGGATAGGAGATCGAAGATTCCAAAGATGATAGAAGGTTCAAAACTCCAGAAAGAAGAAGAGAAGATAGTCCAAGAAGAAGAGATTTTTCTCCTAAAAGGGATTCTAGCCCAAGGAGATCTTCAAGAAGTGATGCTTACTATACTTGTCATAAACCCGGACACTTCGCTTATGATTGTCAGAATTAACTCCTAGAGAAAGAGAAGAAAAGAGGTTAATGAGGAACAGGGAAGTTTTCTTGACAAGCGTGCTTTAGTGGTCAAGAGGAGGATACTCTCTCAAATGATTCAATATCATCTTCGGACTTCTCTTGAGATAATGATTTATGTCTTATGGCCAATGGAGATGAGGTATTTTCGATTCCTGTTCTTCGTCCGCTTCTCGTGTTTCTCTTGCAGAAAAGTTTGACCATAACTTTGTTGATAAGTTAATGGAAGATCTCAAAACGCTATAAACGCTTACAACCGTGTGGAAAAGGAGAATGTGAGCTTAAAAGAAAAAATTGATCTATTTACACAAGAATCTATTGGCAAGTTATCCGGGACATCGGAGACTTTAATCGATAACTTTAAGAGTTAAATACTCTTAAAATGAAGTACATCGAACAGGTCTGTGATAGAAAGGTTGCTTGCCGAGAATCTTGAGAAAAGCGATCGGTTGAAAATTCTACAAGCAAAGTTTGATGAACTTTTCCATCAGCATGAGCGTATAAAATCAAGTGAGGAACGTTTAAGTTTGAGGTTGGATCAACTCGAACAAAGCTTCTTATGCGGTTCAAACAATAGTTAACTCGTCTCAAACACCTAACATAAAGAAGGGAATTGGTTTTACCATTGCCCAATCCTCACGAGGTTCAAACAAGTGTGATTAAGAAGAGTACACATGTTAAGGGTAATGACTTGGTAGGAGAGGGTTCCAAACCTAAACCTACCGATAAGGGTAAAAAGGTCGACCCGTGAAATCGGTTGAGTGGGAAGAAGAGTAGTTATACTCAACAACCTAAACAACCGATGAGGTATCAAAAGAAGGGGGAATCCCAACTTAAGAAACCTCAAAGCAAGGTCGGAAAAGTAGACATCGGCCGAAACCATATACGTGGAGACAGTCTCGGTGAAGACTACACAACCTAAGCAAACTTCAAAGCTTGCTAGACGGTCTACTAAGTCTTCGTACTCGTGAGATATGAATCTTTTGATGGCTCAAGTAGAACATATCCTTATCATCAAAACCCTAGAACCATTGCACGCTGGCTGATCACTTCATCCAGAGGACCTCGGAGGGTCGAAGTCTTCCGGAAGGAACACACCAACACCCATAGACATACATTCAAGAAGGCACCGAGAGGATGAGATTGTCTATGTTGATATGTATGGAAGAAGGATAAGATCTTCTCGAACATGATAAGAAGAATATATTCCTATGGATTCCTAAAGATTGTGCTAACTCTCAAGGACCCAAATCGAAAGGTTACCTAAAACTTAACTAAACGTATAGGACGCCGTGGGGCATGATAGAGAAGTTCTTTGGAAATACTTTATGCAGTACATCGACAAAGTGGGTGTTTGAAGCATATGACTGGAGACAAGCAACTTTTGAGCTCAATAAAATCACAAAAATGGCCCACGGGTGGTATTTGGAGACAATAACTTTGGTATTACCAAAGGTGTTGGGACTCTATACATTGGAGATGTACGTGTTGATGAAGTTTTCTATGTGGAAGGGTTAAAGCATAATCTGCTCTCGGTTTCACAATTTGCGATAAGGGATACTCGGTTAAGTTTTCTAGTTCTCTGTGCGTTGTTTTAAGTGGTTTAAATGATCGGGTGCTCTTAACCGGCCCGAGAAAGGGCAATGTTTATGTTGCGAGGAATTCGTAGTGTTCAAGCAATACATGCCTTGTGGCAAAAGTACTTGAAGCTAGCTGGTTATGGCACAAGAGATTGAGTCATATAAATTTCAAAATGCTAAACAAGATAGCAGAAAGTCTCTTGTAGAGGGTTTGCCAAATGAGATTTTCTCAAAAGATCGAATCTGCGACTCATGCCAAAAAGGAAAGCAAACTAGAGCTTCTTTTAAGGAAGTTTCGTACCAACGTCAAGTAGGGTACTACAATTACTTCATATGGATCTATTTGGTCTCGTATCTCCTTTAAGCTTCGGTGGCGTAAAATACACTCACGGTGGTGGTAGATGACTACTCAAGATTCACATGGGTGATATTTATGTTCAAAAAGAGCGAAACTATCACAAAGTTACCCAAACTGCAAGAGACTACAAAACGAGAAGGGAGAAAATGTCGTAAGGATCGAAGTGACAAAGGAACAGAATTTCTAAACTCTCACATAGTAACGTATTGCAAAGAGGTTGGGATTCAAAGCATGAAACGTCTGCGGCTCGCACTCTACAAAGAAATGGTGTTCTTGAAAGGAGAAATAGGACACTCAAGGAAGCTGCCGAGAACAATGCTAGCAGAGTATAATGTTCCTCGAGGTTTTGGGCAGAGGCTGTGAATATAGCGTGCTATACTCGTAATCGAAGCTTGTCGACCAAAGACCACGGAAAGACATCGTGCGAGTTATGGAAAGGTAGAATTCCTCGTGTCTCTTTCTTTCGTGTTTTTTTGGTGTAGGTGTTTCATTCATGACAATGGCATATCCAAGTTAAAAACCTTTGATACCAAGGTTGCCGATGGAATATTCTTAGGATATTCCAAAGACAAGCAAGGCCTATTGGGTTTTTAATAGGAAAATGCTTGTTGTGGAAAAAACACCTCATGTGGTTTTTGATGAATCTTTTGCTGAGTCTAAGGACAAAGAACGAGAAGAGTTAATGCGTAAGGATTTGGAAAACTAGAACTCAAGGATAAGACAAAATATGTCAAGGTTCATTTACCCATTTTAGACTCGTATTCAAGATGATCAGCAAATCTCAAAGTCAGCGAGAAAAAGGAAAAGCTATTCTAGAAAGCGAGAGGACTCAAGCAAAACAAAGTCTCTTTGAAGAAACCCCAAGGCCTGCTGATGACTCACCCAGAACACCGTGATGTGAATTTATCAAATCAAGGGGGAACGACGCAAGATGATGTTCCAACAATACCTTGAGAAGAGTTAAACGTGTCTAACAGAAGGAATTGGATGATAGATCATCCCGAGTGATTTAATCTTAGGTAACCCTCAAGACGGAGTCAAAACAAGAAGAAAAATAAATCTAGATGGTTTATTTAGCTGCTATGTTTCTCTACAAAGAACCTAAGAATATTGAAGAAGCTTTGTTGGACACAAACCGGATAGAAGCAATGCAAGATGAATGAATCAATTCACACGACAAGATGTTTGGATACTTGTTGATAGACCAAAACATCAAAAGGTAATTGGAACGAAGTGGGTTTTCAAGAATAAGAAAAATGAGAAAGATGAAGTCACTAGAAATAAAAGCAAGACTTGTCGCGCAAGGTTACTCACAGTCGAAGGAATTGACTATGACGAAACGTTTGCGCCCAAGAGCGATTAGAGGCTATAAGACTATTCCTTGCGTACGCAGCATATATGAAATTCGTAGTATATCAAATGGACGTAAAGTCTGCGTTTCTAAATGGAGTTCTTCTTTGAAGAAGTATACGTTGAACAACCCCGGAGTTTCGTACAAGGAAGTCAAGTTTATCGACCAAGAAAGCTCTATATGGGCTAAAGCAAGCTCCCCAAGCTTGGTATGACACACTATCGCAGCTTTTATTTGATCATGGATTCAGAAGGAAATATTGATCGAACCTTATTCGCATTGAAGAAGATCAAGATATTCTATTAGTACAGATCTATGTGGACGACATAATCTTTGGATCTCCAAACAAGAAGCTTTGTGAAAAATTCGGTGAATTGATGCAAAGTAAGTTTGAAATGTCTATGATGGGAGAAATGAATTATTTCTTAGGTTTTCAAGTCAAGCAAACTTCTAAAGGAATATTCATAAACCAAGCAAAGTATACCAAAAATATGCTAGAAAAGTTTGGAATGTTAACAAGCAAGGATGCAAAAATTCCTATGGTAACAAACTACAAGATGGATCTAGATGAGGATGGTGAAAATGTTGATCGGACCATGTACGAGGAGGATTAATAGGTTCCTTCTTTGTATCTAACGGCAAGCGAGACTGACATTTCTTTCGCAGCTGGAGTATGCGCTAGATTTCAAGCCAATCCAAAGAAAAGTCATTTGGATGCATCAAAGAAGATTTTAAAGTATCTCAAGGGTACAAAGAAACTTAGGTCTTTGGTACCTGCCGATGACAACACGGAACTCGGTGGATATTCGATTCGTACTATGGTGGTTGTAGAATTGATAGAAAATCAACCACGGGTACATGTCAATTTCTTGGAAGTAAGCTGGTTTCTTGGTTCTCTAAGAAGCAAACTTCAGTGGCTACGCCAACCACCGAAGCGGAGTATATGGCTGTAGGAGCCGTTGCTCACAATTACTTTGGATAAGTCAACAATTGCAAGACTATCACATTGTTACTAAAGAAATTCCTATCTTTTGTGATAGCAACAAGTGCCATTGCTATTACTCAGATCCAAGATTACTTCACACAAGATGCAAGCATGTGGATATACGTCATCACTTTATTAGATATCATGTTGAAAAGAAAAACATTCGAATGGAAAAGATTCATACAGATCGACAGAGAGCAGACATTCTTACAAAACCTTTGGCGAAGCACGGTTTAGAGATCTATTGGTAGAATTAGGTCTCTTGGATCCAGAAAATCATGTTAACACTTTCTTTGGAGAAAGCTACTAAGTATACAAATTGCTTTGAAGAGAGCATAAAACTTGTCAAGAGAGTATAAAGCTTGCCAAGAGAACTTCCAAACTCGCCGAAGAAGGTCCTAAAACCTTGTTGCTACAAGATTACTCGGTGGTATCGATTGATTACAATATCAAGCGAGCAGATATGTTATTCTTACTCTCTCTCTCTCTCTCTCTCTCTCTCTCTCTCTCTCTCTCTCTCTCTTTCTCTCGTTTTGCTTGTCTATTCGTTTGAAAAATATTTTGATATAAAATATTCCTTATTCTATGTGGTTAAAATAATTTTTGGAATATTTTATTCCTTAGTTTATCCTCGGCATTGGGAATTAATTTTGTGAATTGTCAAATCAAATCTTTTCAACCACAAGTTATGGGGTAATTTTTCCTTAAAATATTATTTTCTATCCTATTACTACGGACTAGAAAATCTTTTAATTTTGGAAAATATTTTTTTAAATCCAAAGCCGAGGACACGCACTTTTCTAATTCGAACCGCTTAATTCATAATCGCTCGATCTGATCGCAATATGCCAATCAACATTCAAATCTTATTTCGTAATTTAAAAATTAGCGGTTTCCTTCCTCTCTCTTATAAATTATTTTTCTCATTTCTTCCTCTTTCATTACTTCTCATCTCTGTTCTCGGTTTTCTGAATCTTGATCAATTTCTGCGTTAATCTAAATGGCTCCTAAACAATCTTCGTCTTGAAAAAGGTCGCGGAAACACAAGATTCTAGATCCTTTGGCCCTATCGGAGAAAGTGCGGAGTGAATTATCGATGGATTTCGAACAACAAGTCGGCGAGAAGCGGTGGAGATTCTAAATCTCTTATCGATCGGGGCTTGTACCAATATTGCTCGGCTCATTCTTCGGAGCGTCGAACTCTTGATGCCTACATCGTTCAGAGTTTTGGTTCGAGGTGAGTTTGGAAGGAACAACATCAAAATGACAGGTGTTCGGTCATAGTTTGACCATCAAACGGCAGGATGTTCATCAACACTTGGGTTTGTCTCTTCAAGGCATTGACCCCGAGAATCATATATGTCGAAAAACCATCTCGAAGCCTTTCGTTCTCTAGTGAAAACTTTGTGTCGTCATCATGTGTCGGATTTGAAGAAAGTATATCTTAGGCGGAAATATAGATTGTTATTTGATATCGTGGTGAAGGTCATGTTTGGTGAACGATAGAGTATGGACTTAGTAAGTCGAGGCGTCATTGCGCTTTGAAGGCTATTGTGGACGGAGTGGAGTGTGATTGGGTCGGTAAGTTCTTTGAGATTCGCAGAAGAAGAAGAATCGGTTCTTTCGGACTAAGGTTGACGGACATCCGAGAGGTTAAAGTATGGGGTGTGGAACAGTATGTCTCTATGTCCAATAAGATCACAATTTTGTTGGAGAAGATGCTACCTAATACAGCGTGGGACCCGAAGTGGACAAAATCCTACACTAAGGAAAAGTTCATGCTTTGAATAAGGACGAGGAGCTTAGTGGTCCTCCCAGTTGCGATGATGAAGAAGATCATTTGAAATTGAGGGAACCTGGCGATGTGATACCACCATTACGAAGTTGCACTGTGGTCGATGATAGCCGGGAAGGATGAGATTGTGAAGGATTCGGACAACTCATCTAAGAGTATCGGTGAAAAGGCACCGCAAGCTCCAAGGTCGCTAGTTCAGTGGAGAAGACTTTGAAGTCTTCGAAGTGAAGATCGTATCCCGATCTCACAGTTACCACAGAGGAAGGCCAAGAGGGTAACTATGGTAACTCGTAAAGATTGATGGCAATCGCACGAGAGGAGCACGGTTGCCTCCTAAGGTGTCTCCTGGCAAGAAAGGTTCGTCTGCAGAGGATGCCATGGAGGTTGATGATTCTCCATTATCGGGCGATGAAGAGATGGTATCTCTTGCAGCTGTTGGTGAGAAGGAACAGTGTCAATTCTGTTTCCCTCTCTTTCGAGATTCCTTCTTCTTTAAAGTCACCGCACTAATGGAGGTTGGCGATGATGTCGCGGGCATGGGTGCCGCATCGGAGCCTATCACCCGAGGTTGCTGAGGGTGATCTCGGTGAAGATGTGATTGGAGCAGATCCGATGGAGTCTGTGCAAATGGTAAACCTTGTTGGTAGAACACGCGGACCGTTTGAGAAATGTTTGATGTCCGAGGCTTCTACTTTGGTTGACAAAGCAAGTTTCCTAGATTGCGTGATTTTCGTAAGAAGGCGTAGTCTGGCGATAGACATTCGGTGTGGAAGAATGCAAGGCTTGGAGCTATTGATGATCTCATTCTTCCGCAAATGAGATTGGTCATAATGAGTTCTCTGTGGGAATTTGAGCTACGGACCAAGGCTGGAGTAGCCAAAGCATTTGATTTAACAACGGATCATCGATTGCTTGTCTAGTTGCTCGATTGTTGGATGAACCAGAGCTGCAGAAGATGGTTCAGTCCTCTCTTTACAATGCCTCAAGAGATCAGAAAGGTGTCTCTTCTATCCCTCCTCCTCTTCCCCGATTTTACATCCGTACGCTTGCCAAATTTCATGCATGTTCTTGTTCATGAGGATTTGTACAATTCTTACTCTACAAAGTTTGCTAAGTTAACACAACAAGATGCTACCATGTTTTCTCGTATTGGCTGCTAAGTATACCCCTCTTGCCGAGTCTATTGAGTCCTCCAAATCCTACATCGAAGCTGCCATTCGTACGGCCCTCCTTGATTCGTCAAACCTGCTGGCCGATATGTTTGCTAAGCAACAGGAGACTATCATCGAAACTCTCTCCGCATGATGCTAAACAATATAAATGAAGTTAGGAAGCACGTTGAGAGTGTGAAGGCCGAAGGGGAGAAGGTCAAGCTAGCCTCGTAAAGGTGTTTGCTAAAAGGGAGTTGATTGAAGACAGATTTCGGATAAAGATGGAGGATCATTTAACGAAACTTCGGTGGCATGGATGCTAGCTTGTGAGAAGGAATTGATCGAATGCCGTCATTCATTCTTCTCTGGAGCCGGGAAAACAAATTGCTACTGTTCAAGAGGCGAATGCTCGATTGACGGACATCAAGCATAAAGAATCGCAGTGAAATCACGCCCATTTGTTAAGCACATGTTAGCAATTGATGAGAAGATTGCTTCCCCTATAGCAGGAGTTTCTGAATCAAGTTGTTTACAGAGAAGTTCAGTTCGTGCACAGACGGATATTCTTTCCAAGATGCCGAGATGGAAGCTCGTTGGACCCCTCTTTTGAATGATGTTAAAAGGGGGAAAGTCACTTGAGAACTGATATGGTTGCAAGATATGAGGCGAAGGATAAAGAGTTGAAGGAGGTGAAAGATAGGCCGCAGTACTGAGAATTTTTCTTTGGAACGGAAAGAGAAGGCAGATTTGAAGAGAGCTTTGCGAGAGTCATCTGGACATGGTTGCGAGTGGGCGAAGGTCAAAGTTCTCAACCTTTGAAAAGGAGAAGGTTGGTTAAGATGTCTGAAAAAGTTGACAGAGTGAAGTCTGTCAAGAAGAGTTGGAAGCTTTGCATGAGGAAGCTTTTCTTGGTGATTTAGAAACAAGGAGAATGGAAGAAAAGGATAGTCATAAGATGATCAAAATCCTTGGAAAACAAGTAAAAGATGTGGATGTTTTGGACAAGAAATGTAAGAAGATGTTTATACCGAAGAAGGCCGTTGCAAAGCCTCGCCGTGTCAAAGAAGAAGCAAAGTAGGAAAAGTAAGAAGCTCGCTGGAGCAGAGGCCGAGGAAGACTTTATTCTTTCTCACAACACCGATGGATATGTGGATGATTGCCGCCTCCCGAGAGGATTGAGGAATGGAAAGCAGAAAGAGAGATTTCATTTGCTCATACTATGTGTGCAAAAGTATCGGCATCGGGCCACAAAGAAATGAAACATTCCTTGCTTGGATGGAGGAAAGGCACAGTGATCTTTGGGCGTAGATCTTGAAAGCTTCGCTGAGTTCAACCTAAACCTTCAAGCGCCGAGTTTTAAAAGATTCCTACTCCACCACAGCCAGATGGGAAGTTTGATCACCGAGTGTTCGCAGGACACTCAAAATTTGCTTGGCTGTCAGGTCACCCACCCATTGGAACAGATAACATGGAACTCTATGATAGAGTGTACGAGTGGCTGAATGTTCCAACAGGTATCGAAGGTATGAATGAGGAAGTTACGAAGGTTGCTGGTTGGGAAGTGGTGAAGTCTCGTGTTTATCTCTTATGTGCATTTCTTTGTTATCTTTTGCTCTTTTTGTCTTTCACTTCGTAATATGTACCGATCTATTTATATTAATAGAAGTGAATGTTTTGCGCTAAGACAACCTCTCGTTGTCAATCAAGCTTTCGCTTTGAGATCTCTTCAAAGGTCTCTTCTTGTCTTCTTTTCAATGTCTTTGCTTGCAGTTCTCAAGAAGGTTTTAACATCATCAAAAAGGGGGAATTTGTTAGGATTAAAATTTGTATGTTTTGATGATGTTCCTAAAACCTAAGTGTAATAGGACCAAATTTGAGCATATTAGTCACCGATGATCTAGATAGGGTTTATGTCTTAGTACAGCTTAATCTTGCTAGGCCTCGACTGTAGATCCATATTGATTGAGAATCGAAGGTTTGCTTTGATAAGAAGAATTAAAGATCAAAGAAAGATTACATTCGAAGATATCTAGAAGGGCTTCGTGAAGATCAAGAAGAGATAATAAGATATATGCATAAAGAGTGTTGTCAAGAAAGGTTCAAGTGAAGATAGCAAGGTTGGAATCCGTGCTACAAAGAAGCTTTAGAAGCTGTCTTGGCCAAGCAAGGTGTATAAGGTTGCTAGAGTTGACTTAAAGAGATTCTTTAGGATTAACAAAAGTCGGAAGGATAAATCGGAGATATCCGAAATCAATCTAGAGAAGATTGGATTTTCAATCAAGATCAATCAAGAGATAATTGATTGATATCGCATAATCAATTATCCAAAGTCAACAAATCTTCCAACGGTCACTTACCATTTCTTGAAGACTGATTGACAAATTAGTCTAACGGCTAGTCAAATTCAGGATCGTATAAACCGAAGTGAAGGATTTTAAAATTATATACGCGTGAGAAACATCAAGAAAAATCTATTCACATTGCAAGTACATGCATAACTCTTCGTACTTAAATCGATCCAATACGTTGATTTTCTTAAGAGGTTTATTTTTGGTCAAGGAAGTGTAAATCACCTTTCATTATCTCTCGCACGAGAAAAGGTTGATTGTTTCAAATCTAAGAGTTAACACTCGAAGATCACATTGATTGTACCAAGGGCAGAACTTGTTAAACATCCTCGTGGTCGAATCCTCAAGGAGATTAGAGGAGACAAGACCAATTTTGGTGGATAGTAAGGCCCCCGAGGAGTCGGGGAGAGTGGACGTAGGATTGTTATATCCGAACCACTATAAAAATCTTTGTGTCTTTACAAGCTTTCTGCATTCATACTTATAACCGCTCATTCATCATCGTTCTAATAAATCTGCATTAAACTTACTTAGTGTTCATCACCAAGGTTTTCATTAAAAGGGTTTTTCAAATACACACGAGATTAGCTTCGCACCATCGAAGACTCTCGAGTTTCCGAAGTCTGTTGATCTTACATAGCACACTCGAGTACCTTCTTTGTCAGAGAAGACTTCAAAGTCTTCTAACCTCACACTCAGCTCACAAAAAGTTGTAAAGTTTTGAGTGTGGTAAAGTCTATTCAATCCCCCTTCTAGACTTTCCACCTCCTTGCACATCTCGTCCGGACCAACATTTTCTAACGAATTTGACCGGGCAGTCGATCCTCGTATGACGGCAAACATTTAAGAACACGGGAGTATCAAAGAGGCCATAATAGTTGGAATTTTTTATTTTTCATATTTATTCCTTTTTATATGTGTTGTTGTTATGCATGCTTTTATGTGTCTCATATGTTATGCATGCTTTTGTTAGGATGTATACTATAAGCCTAGCTTTTTGTATGAACATCTTTTTATATGAGATTCTTTATGATCAAAATACTTGCTTTTATGATTATTACATATATCATTGTTTTTGTCAGATTAATTTATATTGTAGATAACATGGTGTGTGGTGTCACATAGAAGATCATGCTATCAGGTTCCTTACAGATTATAAATAAGAGCTCACAACCAAGATGAATTTGGACAAACCATTGGAACGGTTATGGTGTAATTTGGTATTAGTCTATCTTGACTATAAAATTGCACTAGTACATTTTGTATGTATTGAGCAGGACCATATGAGGTTGTTCAATTTGTAATCTTGACTATATAAAAGAACAAGACCTTTGTTATTATGGATGTATGTCTTCTTAATCCCTATATAATAACAGGCACGTGTACTCGATGTATGTTTCTTTGATTTACCAATGAGTGAGATTTATTAAATCAATAGGCTCGGTGAATTAGGAGATAGCATTGTTTATATGGTGTGATGTTGATTATAGAAGGAATCCGTGTCCTAATTAGTTAGGATGATGATGTCCCCTCGAGGAGCTCATAAAGATTATCATGTAAACCCTACGGGTGGATTTAATCCGACATGATAATAAAGATGAGTGGTACTACTCTTGGAATTAGATGTAAATTAATTAAGTTGTCAAGAACTTATTTAATGTATGGACATTCGATATCTTAAACACGGGAAATAAATGTACACATAATAAAGGAGCACATATTATAATATGGGATTAGGACGGTAATTCAATTATAACTCTTTAGCGGACCGAGTTACAATTGATGGGCTTAAGTAGAGTGTTCGAGATAGAACACGGGACATTTAGGCCCATCGGGAGGCCCAACCCTAATTCCTCCTTAGGGTCCCTGTTGTAGCCTATAAATAAACCCTACATCGAGCCTCTAAACGTGTGAAAAAAATGTGAGATTAGAGAGAGGCGGATTCTGATTCCTTGGAGAATCGTCGACCACTCGACGTCCAAGGGAAAGGGATAGGGATACGGCGAGAAGATCGTGAGGTTCGTGGCTCATCCTTGATCCGCGATTCGACCTTAGAATCGGATTCGATTTCACCGATTAAGGTGAATATGTATGTTTATTTTTCCGCTGCGTTTTATGCATGTGATCCCCAATTAGATAATCAATTAGAGTCGGCCGATCCGGTGGTTCCAACAAGAAGAAGCTAGATAAGGAATTTGTTAAGTTCTTGGAGGTGTTTAAAAACTTGCATGTTGATATTCCACTTCTAGAAGCCCTTGAGCAAATCCTCCATTACAAGAAATTTTTTAAGGAGATTATGTCAAAGAAAAGAAAATGGGACGATAAGGAGCAATCAAGTTGGTGGAAGAATGCAAGAAAATTTTAAAGAGACATCTTCCTCAAAAGCTTAAGGATCCTGGGAGCTTTGTGATTCCTTGTGAAATTGGTGAAAATGGAAAAGTGTAAAGCTTATGCGATTTGGGAGCTAGTATCAATGTTATGCCTTTATCCATATTCAAAAGGTTGGAATTAGGAGAGGTGATTTCCACTTCTATTAATCTTCAATTGGCGGATCAATCATATGTTCATCCTTATGGGATAATTGAAGATGTGTTAGTAGGAGTTGGCAAGTTTATCTTCTCGGTGGATTTTGTAGTGCTTGGTATGAAGGAAGAGTTTGAGGCACCTATCATTCTTGGTAGACCTTTCCTTGCGACCGAGAGGGCCATGATTAATGTGGAAAAAGGTGAGCTTAAATTGAGCTTTATATGTTTGTTACATATATCAATGTTTTTGTCCGTATTAATCTATATTGTAGATAACATGGTGTGTGGTGTCACACGTAAGATCATGCTATCGGTTCCTTATAGATTATAAATAAGAGCTCACAACCAAGATGAATTTGGACAAACCATTGGAACAGCTTGTGGTGTAATTTGGTATTAGTCTATCTTGACTATAAAATTGCACTAGTACATTTTGTACGTATTGAAGCAGACCATATGAGGTTGTTTAATTTGTACTAACTATATAAAAGAACATGACCTCTGTTATTATGAATGTACGTCTTCTTAATCCCTATATAATAACAGTACGTGTACTCGGTGTTTGTTTCTTTAATTTGCCAATGGGTGAGATATATTAAATCAATAGGCTCGGTGAATTGGGAAATAGCACCGTTTATATGGTGGGGTACATTGATTATAGAAGGAATCTGTGTCCTAATTATTTAGGATGATGATGTCCCCTTGAGGAGCTCATAAAGATTATCATGTAAACCCCGCAGGTGGATTTAATCCGACATGATAATAAAGATTAGTGGTACTACTTTTGAAATTAGATGTAAATTAATTAAGTTGTCAAGAACTTATTTAATTTATGGACATTCGATATCTTAAACACGGGAAATAAACGTACACATAATAAAGGAGCCCATATTATAATATGGGATTAGATGATAATTCAATTATAACTCTTTAGTGGACCGAGTTATAATTGATGGGCTTAAGTTGAGTGTTCGGATTGAACACGTGGGCGTTTAGGCCCATCGGGAGGCCCAACCCTAATTCCTCCTTAGGGTCCCTGTTGTAGCCTATAAATAAACCCTACATCGAGCCTTTAGACGTGTGAAAAAACGTGAGATCGAGAGAGGCGGATTCTGATTCCTTGGTGGATCTTCGACCACTCGGCGTCGAGGAAAGGGATAGGGATACGGCGGAAGATCGTGAGGTTCGTGGCTCATCCTTGATCTGCGATTCGACCTTAGAATCGGTTCGATTTCACCGATTAAGGTGAATAGGTATGTTTTATTTTTCGGCTGCGTTTTATGCATCGATCCCGAATTAGATAATCAATTAGAGTCGGCGATCCTGGTGGTTCCAACAGCTTTTATGTGTCTCACATGTTATGCATGCTTTTATGTGTCTCATATGTTATGCATGTTAAAATCCCTCATGATAAATAACTAAGTGGGAGAGGGATTAACTTCAATAAATCTCATAGCCTCCATTTTTGGTTTGTAAGTGATGCATTCAAACATAAACGTTGGTTTTAAGTGCCTTCTTCCATATCGAATGTGTTTGTTTGCGGATCACTAGATCAAACTTCCTTATAGATAATTATAAGAAAAGTTATTTAGGAGCGTGTTATCTTCTCCATCCGAAGAGGCACACACCTAGATAATTGGCTTGGCATTAAGAAATGGTATACACTTAGGTGCATGTGATAGTATCCTCCCCATCGGAGTAAGTGCTTTTATTTGTATAGCTAAAGATAAACCAACTAATAATTTTATTTTGTTTGACAAAATAATGAAATTAATGGGTAAAACCTCCTCTTACAAATATTTGAATTAGTATACGCCCACACTATCGTGGCATGTAAAATTCACGGTGTTTTGAGGTGTTGGTGAATTTAATTGTATTGTTTGAGGGAATAATATTGATTTAAATTATTATGTTTTGATACTGTGTATTTACGTGTTTCTCAGGATATTATCTATGGTTTTCAATCCTCTTGTTGTTATACTTAAAGAAAAACAAACTTCTTGGTCCAAATTATATTGATTGGAAAAGGAACCTGGACATTGTCTTGATCAAGAGTACAAGTTTGTACTCACCGAGGTCCTGTCTGAAAAGCCCGATGAAAACTCTAGTGAAGAGGAGAAAGAGACTTATAAGAAGTGGATCAAGGCAGATAAGATGGCACGGTGTTACATTTTGGCTTTTATGTCAAATGTGCTGCAACATCGGCATCGTGCCATGACCTCTGTTTATGAGATGATGCTCAATCTCAAAGAACTCTTCTGACACCGTGAGTCGGGCTACTGTGCAAAGAGGCTATGAGAAACTTGGCGACCACCATGGCGAGGGGACACCCGTAAGGGATCATATCCTTAAGATGATGGCTCATTTGAATGAGATGGAAGTCCTAGGAGCTGAAATCGATGGGGAAACCCAGTCGATATCGTTCTCGATCATTGCCTAAGAGTTTTGAGCGGTTCCGTCGAATTACAACATGAACAAAAGGTTGTATTCGTTGGCGGAACTTCCGACGTAACTCCAATCGGCGAAGGGATACTTCGTCCAAACTTCTCAAGCGTATATTGCTGAAAATGTTTCTACATCTAAGCCAAAAGGCAAAGTGATGAAGAAAAAGAAACAAGTTGGTTTGGCAAAGAATGCGGGTGAACCAAAGAAAATTGGTCCACAAAATGGCTTGAAGAAGCCAAAGGGCAAATGCTTTCTATGCAAGCGGCGAGGACATTGGAAGGTAGATTGTCCCGTAAAAAGGAAAACAAAGAAGGTATATCTTATTCACTAATTGTTGAAATATGTTTGGCGGTGTTATCTACCAGCACCTGGTGTGTAGATACGGGAGCCAGCGATCATGTCTGCAATTCTTTGCGGGGTTCCGAGAAACCAGCGACTTAGTGAGGGGAGATTACCATCTACATGGGCGACGCTACGAAAGTGGCAAAGTTGCGGTGGGAGATGTTTATTTATCTTTTGATAGGAATAAGACTTTGGTTTTGAGAAATTGTCTTTACGTACCTTGTTTTAGAAAGAACTTGATTTCGTTTCTAAGTTATTTTTGGATGGATATTTTGTTTCTTTTGATAGCAAAGTGGTTATCAAGAAAAATAGTGTTATTATCTGTTATGGTACATTAATTGGCAATTTATATACTCTTAATCTAATAAATCCTACGAAGAAACAAATGGAAATTAATAGTACATCTTCTAACTCAAATAAGAGAAAAGAACCTTTAAAAATGAACCAAACATATCTTTGGCATCTAAGATTGGGTCGATTAATTTGAGTAGGATTCAAAGGTTGATTGCCAATGGACCTTTGAGTTCATTGGAAGTGGAAAACTATCCGACTGCGAGTCCTGCTTGGAAGAAAAATGACCAAAAGGCCTTTTAAAGCCAAGGGGTATAGAGCAAAGAAGTGTTGGAATTGGTTAATTCGATTTATGTGGTCCTATGTCTACTCAAGCAAGAGGTGGTTTCAAATATTTTGTCTCTTTTATAGATGATTATTCGAGATATGGATATATTTATTTGATGCGCCGCAAGTCTGAGTGCTTTGATAAATTCAAAGAGTACAAGGCTGATATGGAGAAGCGTCAAGGTAAATATATCAAAACACTACGGTCACGATCGTGGTGGCGAGTACCTCTTAGGAGAGTTTAGGAATTACTTATCGAAGCTAGGATTCAATCCCAATTGTGCGCATCTGGTACACCCCAACAAAATGGTGTGGCGGAGCGAAGAAATAGGACTCTCTTGGAAATGGTTAGATCGATGATGAGCTATTCGAATTACCGAGTTCGTTTTGGGGGTATGCCACAGAAACGACAGCGTACATTACTGAACTTGGTACCTTCTAAAACAAGATCTTCTACTCCCACGAGAATTGTGGAACGGGCGTAAGCCTAGTTTGAAACACATTCGGATTTGGGGTAGTCCGGCACATGTCTTTGAAGGGAGATCTTGATAAGTTGGAATCTCGTACGGAAGTTCGGCTGTTTGTGGGCTATCCTAGAGGAACGAAAGGTGGTTTGTTTTATAGTCTTAAAGATCATAGGGTAATTGTTAGCACAAATGCCCGATTCTTAGAAGAGGACTATGTAATGGACCACAAGCCCATGAGTAAAATTGTTTTAGAAGAAATGAGAGGGAAAACTTCTACTTTAGTACCAGCAGTACAAGATGAGATAACACAGGTCAAGGCACCATCATTACTAATGATACACTATTACCACAAGTGTCTCGTCATAGTGGGAGGGTTGTTAGACAACCCGATAGATTCATATTTTGGGAGAGTCTTCGGACTTAGTACCCGATACGAGATATCGTAAAAGAGGAGAAGTTGTTATCGCCAAAATTGCATCGTGGATAACCTAGCGAGATCCTTTCACAAAGGCTCTTCCAAATAAAGCTTTTGATGGGCATGTTGAAGGGATGGGAATCAAATGTATGGCAGCAATTATGGAAGCATAGTCTTTTAGTATAAGTGGGAGATTGTTAGGATGTATACTATAAGTCTAGCTTTTGTATGAACATCTTTTTATATGAGATTCATTATGATCAAAATACTCGTTTTTATGATTGTTAAATCTATCATTGTTTTTGTCAGATAGTCTATACTATAGATAATATGGTGTGTGGTGTCACACGTAAGATCATGCTATCGAGTTCCTTATAGATTATAAATAATTGCTCACAACCAAGATGGATTTGGACAAACCATTGGAACGGTTGTGGTGTAATTTGGTATTAGTCTATCTTGACTATAAAATTACACTAGTACATTTTGTATGTATTGAGCAGGACCATATGAGGTTGTTCAATTTGTACCGACTATATAAAAGAACAAAACATTTGTTATTATGGATGTACGTCTTCTTAATCCCTATATAATAACGGCACGTGTACTCGAGTGTATGTTTCTTTAATTTGACAATGGGTGAGATTTATTAAATCAATAGGCTCGGTGAATTGGGAGATAGACTGCTTATATGGTGTGTTGTTGATTATAGAAGGAATCCGTGTCCTAATTATTTAGGATGATGATGTCCCCTTGAGGAGCTCATAAAGATTATCATGTAAATCCCGCAGTGGATTTAATCCGACATGATAATAAAGATGAGTGGTACTACTCTTGGAATTAGATGTAAATTAATTAAGTTGTCGATAACTTATTTAATTTATGGACATTCGATATCTTAAACACGGGAAATAAACGTACACATAATAAAGGAGCACATATTGTAATATGGGATTAGGTCGGTAATTCAATTATAACTCTTTAGTGGACCGAGTTATAATTGATGGGCTTAAGTGGAGTGTTCAGATTGAACACGGGGCGTTTAGGCCCATCGGGAGGCCCAACCCTAATTCCTCCTTAGGGTCCCCTGTTGTAGCCTATAAATAAACCCTACATCGAGCCTCCCGCAGCGTGTGAAAAAACGTAAGATTAGAAAGCGGATTACGATTCCTTGGAAGATCGTCGACCACCACGACGTCCAAGGGAAAGAGATAGAAATACGGCGAGAAGATCGTGAGGTTCGTGGGTCATCCTTGATCCACGGTTCGACCTTAGAGCTGGTTCGACTTCACCTATTACGGTGAATAGGTATGATTTTCTTTCCGCTGCGTTTACATGCATGTGATCCCGAATCGATAATCACATAGAGTTGGTGATCCGGTGGTTCCAGCGAGATCGACGAGGTGAAGAGCGGGGCGACTTATAGTTAGAGAAATCAGGAAGTTATAACAAATATCAAGAACAGATTATAACTAACCAAGAAGCGGTTACAAGATTTAGTTAGTCGGTTTCAACAAACTTTGAAGAGTCAACGAGACTGTTACAACTACGAGAATCGATCTCTTATAAATAGATCATTAGTTTAGAATAGAATAACTTTTGTAACTTTAGCAATTCACATTTCACACATATCCTGTAACATTTTCAAACGCACATTCAAAGCACATTCTTAAGCACAAGAACGTTCTAAAAGTTCATAGTTTTTGGAGTGTTTATAGAACACTTCCCATATATCTTCAAGCCATTAAATTCCGTGGTTAGGAAGAGTTGATTGTAAAGGTGAAGATCATCACTGTAACCTGTAAGTAAACCGGTAAGAAAGTAAGTAAGTAGTGAAGTCCCTCTCACAATGTTGTAAAAGGAGAATGGACGTAGGATTTTCATAATCGAACCACTAAAAATCATTGTGTTCTTACTTTCTGTTCTTTATCGTTTTACTTGTTCATAATCAACTTTGGATAATCAAACACTTGTTCTAAAGAATTATCAATCGCATCAAGTATAAAATTACTTCCATTTGTATAAATATGATATTTGAATAATCTAATTTTGAATTAGGTTATTTCGAATTGTAGAAAGAAAAAATTGAGTAGTATTGGGAATCTATTCAATCTCCCCCTTTCTAGATTTCCTTTTGGTATAAACTTGATTGACTAGGACCAACATGGGGTATCGGAGCGGTATTAAAGCTGTTTCGATATATCTTAGGTCTTGATAATTCTTGAATTGTGTTCTTTTGGTTATTTTTATTTTTTATTACTAATTCTCGATACGTTTATCTTGAGTATTCTTTGATTATCATGTCTACGATAAAGAGTAAGAAGGCGGAAGCTTGCCGATTTTTCCATCGAGGATTATGACTATTGGAAATTCGTAATGAAAAATCATCTTAAAGTCATTCATGACCGCATGGAGAAAATTTACGGAAGAAGGTCCAATAAAGTTCTATCATGGAGTTGTGAGTGATGGAGCCGAAGTTTTCAGAGGCAAGAGTCGGGCGTGAAAAGAAAAGCCCGGATCTAACTAATGATGAAAGGAAAATTCATAACTTAGATCAAGTCACCAAGACTGAAATAATAGAAACATTAAGCAAGGATTGGATAGAGAAGGTAAAACGTTGCAAAGCGCTAAAGAAATGTGGGAAACTCTTGCAAATATGTGTGAGGGTTACGATCAAGTTAAAGAAAATAAGTGCAATCTATATTATATGCTTTTGACACATTTAATATGAAAGATGGAGAATCAATTGATCAAATGGATATAAGGATGACAAATCTTCTCAACAAAGCTTCGACCTAGGAAGTCCTACACCGAAAAGGAAATCAACAATAAGATCCTTAGAGCTTTGAGCAAGAGATGGAGGGAAAACAAACATCCCGAAAGCTATCCATAATTTATCATCAATTTCACATGCTTTTCTCCATCAAGAGGAACCAGATAAGGTATCTAAGGCATCCGATTTATCAATAAAGGAAAAAATGGTGTTATTTATAAAGAGATATGAAAGGCTTAAAATGAAGTATAAAAGGAACAAACGGGGCCAGATCGGGTCGAAAAAGCTACAAGTTCGAAAGAGAAGATAAGGGATCTGATAATGAAAAGAAAAAGGATCGACTAGGAGATTCAAATCACCGGTCGACGAGGATAGTAGTCCAAAATCGATAGAGATATTTGTTATACATGCAATAAACCTGGTCACTACGGCTATGATTGTCCTCGGTTAACACCTAGAGAACGTGAGGAGAAAAGAAAAAAGTGTGACAGAGGTATGCGGTCAAAGAGCTCTTCTAGCAGAAAAGGAAGTACATGAAACTTCATCATCCTCATCTTCATCCTGGTTTTGGGTCGAGATGATGAAATATGCCTTATGGAAAAATAGGTAAACTATACTCATCTTCTCAAAACGATTGTGAAACTCTGTCAAATCGATAAGAGTCTTATTAGTAAACTTTTGAAAGATACGGAGATTGCTTTATCTCGCTTACAAAGATAGAGATTGAAAATCTAAGTTTAAAAGATCAAATTCTAAATCTAACTAAAGAAAGTCGACTAGGAGTAGTGAGAAATCATACGGCTCATTCAAGGGGGAATGCAAGCCTAAGATTGCTACTAATTCCTCATCCGAAAAGAATCTTGAGTTAGAAAAAGAATAAGATACTTTAAAACTTAAATTGTCAAATGTTTATATTGAAAATGAGAGTTTTAAGAAAACCAACAGAGAGTTAAATCTCAAGTTGGGACTTCTTAGTAACACTCAATCAACTATAGATAGATTCTTCAAACACTTCTCGTAAAGCTAGTGATAAGACGAGGTTTAGGTTTTGTGAGAACCAAGAAGGATGATCCTATTACACCAAGGGTTTTTGTCAAGAGTACTAATACTAAAGAAGAGATTAGAACTGGTCCTTGAAAACCTAAGGAATAAATTAACTCATCTAATGTTTTTACAAAGAAAGTACATATAAAAAAATGTTCCAAAGGTCAAACCAAAGATCGGGACAAACTCTCATCTTAGGTATAATAGTTTTGATGGAAGGAGCAAATCGTATCCATTATTACCTAGATATAAGACAATGTCTAAAGATCAACCGAACAAGATTGATCTTGATAGTCTTATATTGGTTGATAGATACGATGCCAAACTTCAATCACTTGTTTTAAGGAACATAGATGTGTTTATTTGGATTCCAAAAAGTCAACTCAACCAAAAAGGACCCAACTTACAAAGGGTACCTAAAATCTAATCTTTGATTGCAGGAAGATACAAGTAGAGTTGAAAGAGCAGACGTGCTTGAGGTCGTCTGCAGTATATTGACAAATGGGATGTTCAAAATACATAACCTATGAGAAACGCTTACTCTCAAACTATCACCAATTGATGGACCATGAGTTATATTTGGAGACAATAATTTTGGGCAAACCAAAGGAGTTGGAACTTTGATGATTGGTGATGTCCAAGTAAATGAGGTTTACTACGTTGAAGGGTTAAAACACAATCTTTTATCCTGTTTCTCAATTCTATGACATGGGTTTTTGTGTAAAGTTTGCTTGTAATGCTTGCGATGTTTTAAATGGTCTTGATGGAAATATTCTATTAGCTGGAGTCAAACAAGGCAATATTTATATTGTTAACTGTTGGTCCCGATTAGTTGTGTAGATTAGGTGAGAAGTGTATCACCTTCTAGCAAAAATCTAGAAGGGGGTTGAATAGATTTTGAGATTTTTCAAATCTATCAAAAATTTATTCAAAGTATCAAAGTACACAATGAAATTTAAGATTAAACTCAACTTTTAATAAGATCAAAAGCAACACTCGATATTCAAATCTTAACTTTAATTCTAAATTAAACTTTGAACAATAAATTGTAACTTGAACGAGAGATATAAAAGAAAGCGGTAAAGAACACTGCATTTTATAGTGGTTCGGATTATAACAATCCTACATCCACTCTCCTTCTCCAAACTTTGAAGAAGGGTCTCCACTATTTCCTTACTTTCTTACTTTACAATCTTTACAACTTACAACTTGATCTTCAACTCTTCAAAAATGCTAAACAACCTTCTAAAATCTAACTCTAAGAATAAGAAGTGTTTTTGAAGATGTGAAGTGAAGTGTTCTACAAACACTTGAAGATATTTGAAAACACTTTTAAAAATTTCTTTGTGAATGAATAGTGAATAGTGTGAAAAATCGATTTGCATGAGTGTGTTGAAAAATAAAATCTAGACCTATTTATAAGTCTGAAAAGACAGCTTAGTTTGTTAGTTAGTTCTAACAAACTAAAAAGCTGCTAACAAACTTAATCTTGAAAACCGCTCTTGACCTCGGTGATTATTCTTACTCGTCTGCGGTGACTTGGTGAAGACTCGCCTTTCTTATTCTACTCACTTGTCTTGACCTCGTCTGAAGTTCTTCATGATCGTCTCCTGCAGATGACTAGACTTGAGTTTGTCTCCGCATGACTTACAAACTTTGATCTTCACCGACTTAATAAGTCCTTGACCCGATCTGATCGGCTTAGTACCGAACTCCGATCGAAAGCCGCTCATCAACGTTGTTTGTTCATCCGGATTGTTCTTTTAACTCATCAAAACTCTACTTGATCTAACATTAACTTCAAAAGTTGTCCTAAAGATACTTGTTTAGTTGCAAAGAGTTCAAACGATTTAAGTTAGGCTGTGGCATAAGCGTCTTGGTCACTTAAACTTCAAGACTCTTAACAAATTAGCAAGAAAATCTTTAGTCAAAGGACTTCCGTGATAAAATATTTTCAAAGAGTCACATTTGTAAGGCATATAAAAAAGGAAAGCGGACTAAAAGCTTTTTTTAAGACAATAAATAGTCCTTCTTCGTATAGAATTCTCGAACTGCTTCATATGGATCTTTTTGGTCCACTCACTCCTCTCGCTTTAGTGGGAGAAAATATACTTTGGTAATCGTAGATGATTATTCTCAATTTACTCCGGTTATTTTCGCACAAGAAAATGAGACGATGACCAAAATTCCACGAGTTCCTTAAAAGAATTCATAATGAAAAAGGATTAAGTATTGTCAAAATAAGAAGTGATAAAGGTCTTGAATTCCTTAATTCACTTGTTGCTAACTATTGTATTGAGAATGGTATAGCTCACGAAACCTCACCGCAAGGACACCTCAACGGAATGGAGTTGTTGAAAGAAGAAACAGAACTCGAAAGAAGTTGCCAAGATAATGTTATCCGAATTTAACACTCCACACGGGTTTTGGGCGTAAGCCATTAATACAAATTTCGCTTTATTCAAAATAAATGCTTAATTGTTAAAAATAAGTGTAAAACTCCCTACGAAATATGGAAAGGAAGATCACACTACAAGAAATTAGACTTTTCGACGAATTTTTTTGCAACGATACAAAATTCATCACAATTTGTTACTCCGAGGTGACGAATTTTATTTAAAATCCTTGAAAACCTTGAATTTGTGACAAAATAAAATTGTCACAATTAAACTAAAAAATTGTAGCTAATTTATAAATTTCATAACATTGATAAGAAATTCGTCACAATAAACTTTGGAGACAATATTCATAATAATTGTGAACGATCATCGTCATAAAAAATAATATATTTGTGACGATTCAATGTTTTATCGTTAATTATTCAAAATAATTAGTGACACACTTATTTTGTCACAATATTAATTGGTGACAATGTCCATTGTAATTTGTGACTATAATATTCGTCGTATAAAAAATATTATCCGACGATGCAATATTTTATCACTAAATATTCGAAATAAATAGTGACACACTTATTTTGTCACAATATTATTTGGTGACGATGTCCATTAAATTTGTTGACGATAATATTTGTTGTATAATATAATATTTTCACGATGAAGTAAAATTTTGTCACTAATTATTCAAAATAATTAGTTACGCATGTATTTTGTCACAATATTATTTGGTGACGACAATATTTGTCATATTATATAGTATTTTCATGACAATACAATATTTTGTCATTAATTATTAAAAATAATTTGTGACACATATATTTTGTCACAATATTATTTGGTAACGATGTTCATTGTTATTGGTGAACATAATATTTGTTGTATAGTAAAATATTTTCGTGACGATGTTGTAACAATAAATTTTGTGTAATTAGTTTATCAAAATACGAAAATATTTACAATTTAATTTTGATAAGATTAAACCGATAAAATTTTGTGGACCCTAACTCTAAATTTAATTCTCGATTCTTCTCTTCGAATGTTGGCGTAAGACTTGGATGATTTGGTTGATTTGGTGGCGAAATCTTCGGTTGATCTCGTCCGAGGATGGATTTGATGATTTATAACGTTAATCCAAGGGCTTAAGAGCCTTATCTTGGATTAAACGCTATTTGCAGAGACTTTCCTGATGAACGCACTTGAAGGCCGGATGAATGCCTTTGAATCTTCAAGGAGCCGTGAAGAACGCCTTTGAATCTTCAAGGAGAAACGTCGATGGGTTGAGCACCTTGATCTCGGATCGGACGCCGTTCCCAAATGACTTGCTTGAAGATTGCTTCGAGGCCACGAAGAACGCCTTTGAGTCCTCAAGAATGTCTAAAGTCGTCTTGAGCTCGAATTAGTCCGGAATTGTGTGTCAAATGAGTGAATGAAGGCCCCTATACATAGTTGTAGTCGATATTAATTTAATGGATTGGGCTTGGAAGCCCATCGATTTGGCCTCCGATTTGATTTGATTTGTTTCCATGTAGGGCATATTTGATTTAACTTTTCATTTTAACGAGATTTTATACGTTATATGGTAAGTTAATCGCTTTGCCACCAAGTTACGAATATTTAAATATTCGTAGGATTTAATTTCGCTCTTACGTGTATATTAAATATCAATAAATTATTTAATTTGAGAATTTATTTAATTAAATTCTCAAAATATAAATAATTAATTTTATTTGATATTAATATTTATTTTACACGTGTCGCCATTTAATTTAAAAATAAACCGATTTAATAAAAATCGGTTCATAAAATTTATTCCTTCAAATTTAAATCTCAAAGAAATAAATTTACAAGTCCACAAATTATTTATCACATTTGCCCCCATTATTTTTTATTCCCTTTTCTTAACCCTTATTTTTATTTTTACCCAACTCTTATCATGGTTTTCTTCCGAGTACCACCGCATCCATGGAAAAACGCCTCTTGATAATTCTTGATGACGAGCATCAACCTTTGAACAAAGGGACTCACTTAGTTATTGAAACCCCGTTGGCAAATATGCTCGCCATGAAAGACATATCGAATGAATTCCGCATTGATGACCCGGACTTAGGAGATCTCGCAGAGCAAGACTTCTAAAGTCCTGGATCCTAAGGGCAGCTACTACAAACCCACTCCTAAGGTGGTGGACCCTTTGCCAACATTAGGACGGAACATCATCATGGGCCGAGCGGAATGGGGTGACCCTTTGAAGTTTGCAGCAAATTTTATTTCACCAAAGGATACTGGGAGTGGACCGAGGATATCTTGAAAGCAGATGCAAGAAAACTCTTAGAGCATAAGAGTTTATGATGTTGTATTCACGCCGCTCTTCACGCACGACCGCAACTCTGAGATAATCAAGGCTTTCGCGAGGCGTGGTGCCCTACTACCAACACTTTACTCACTAGCCGCGCGTAGATATCCATTTCTCTATGGGGCTTGCATAATTCGACAGGACTTTCCTCGACGGGTCACATATTTAATGAAGTAGTATCGGATGATGCCAACTTATTGACAGACCGGGACTTATGCATTCCGCATAGCCGCATACATCCGCTTCATGCCTATCATTTGCTTTGTGGAGACGCATACGAGTCCAAAGTCTCTATAGCTCAATAGGTAGAATTTTGGTCACCAAACTCGCGAAATACAAGCCACCACCGGCCCGCAACGAGAAGAAGAAGAAGAAGAAGAAGAAGAAGAATTCTCATCCTAAAACTACTTGCAATCCTTCCTCGCATTTTTTAGGAGCACAAGTCGTGGACCTTTGCGTAAATGGCGCCCTTCAAAAAGCTAGATGTTGAACGAAAGTGGCAAGAAGAGACATACTTGGGCCGCTCACTTCGCTTCGGGTTATGCACATTCTCGCCCTTCCTAATGACAACGTGGGTTTTATTAGGCCAAGCACCTTCAAGATGGCATGTTTGATGGCTAAGGGTAAGAAAGTTAGCCTCGTTGTCCCGGTCTTAGCAAATATTTATAGAGGCTTAAGCGGAATTGCACGATCGAGGCCCTCTAAAGATCGAGCAATATTCCCGGTTCATTTCGTTTATGCTTGGCTAGCACAATACTTCAAGACGCATTTCCCGGATGGCCATGGATTGAGTAGACTGCAATGGTGTTTTACTCTAGAGAAAAGCGGTGCTCAGTACTATGAACCCGAAAGCGCTCGTAAAAGATTCACAAAGAAGTTACTACTTCATGGACTTGCAACATAAAGAATGAGCGAACTTTGTACGTGGACGATGGAGAAGGAAAATGGGGCATATGGAGTTACTTTGTGGCCCTTCAAGGTGATCATTTTGCTATCGAGCCTTATAATCCGCACGGTTCAACTGTCGATTCGGTTTCTACCAAGAGGTGTTGGGAGAATCGATGATGGGTGATCTGCGAGAGGTTTCTTTGGAGAAAGGGTTCCTCTGCACTTTGTGCAGACTCATTCCAAGGCGTATCTTCCGCCATCCGTCCAAGATGTTAACAAGTTCTCGCTATCCGAGTACAAGAGATGGTGGAATCAGTCCACGAAATTTACTTAGACACTCATATTAAGGATCCGATTAGATCGAAGCCCAAGGAAGCGTCGCAGATGAAGTAGTGGTCGCCGATGATCACGACTCGTGTGAAGAACCTTCTCCACCTATCATCATTCCTTCTTCAAGTGCATGTTGTAGTGCCGCCTATTGAAACGAGTAAGAGAAAAAGTACTCTTCAAAGTTCGGAGGAGAGTCGAAGTGATCGTCATCGAAGAGGGTCAAGCAAGCCGACAAGCCTCCCGAGTCGGCGGAAGATGATACATTATCCCTTACGAAGAAGGTCCTACTTGCGTTTCTCTTCCTATTATCCCTTAGAAAATTAAACTTGTATTTTGCTTGCCATCACAAGTGTTTGTTGTGCTAATTGCTAGACACTGGTTTTTGCCCGTGCATGGGCTCTTGTTTTTTTTTTTTTGGAATTCATATATTTTTTAAAAAATTACTATTTGTATTGGATGACGTTTTACCTATTCATAGTTTTCATTGTTTTTATGGCAACATTTTGAGAAAAAAGAAGGTTAAGTTTTATGATTTTGGTTGAGAACTTGAGAGCTTCCATAGCTCTCGCCGTGAGCTTATTTTGGAGCATGTTGTTAATACACATATTTAAAAGATTTAGTGTATCCAATTTTTTGAATGACTATTTTGGCTACTCGTGGAATTCATTACCTCTTAAGATGGAGTTTCGAAGGAAGAAGGTTAAGTTTCGATTTTGGTTGAGATCTTGAGAGGTTTCATAGGTCTCCTCGTGGGCTTTATTTTGAGTTTGTGTTAATACACTTATTTAAAAGTAGTGAAATCATTATTTTGATGTCTTTTTTTTGCCGCTCGGGGTTTCATTACATGTTACTATGGTCTTTCAAGGGAGAAGAAGATTTAGTTTCATGGATTTGGTTGAGGTCCATAGCTCTCGTCGTGGGCTTCGCTTTTGATCATTTGGTTTGAAGTCATCCAACTTCAAGACCGGTTCCACTACGGTAGTTTTTATCGCGATTTAATTTATGATCCGAGCATAAAACGCCTATTAAAAATGGTGAGTCGAATGAGATAAATTGTGGTGTTTATATTATCTGCTCAAGAAAATAAATAATAAACTGCTAATGATATTATTTTTTTGTTTGTGATTAAAATTAAACCTTTCAATTTTTTCACATAAAGGATTTAAGTTTAACCTTTACGTTTTTTCTCAACGAAAAATCATTATAACAAAAGGGACGATATCAATACTTTTCTATATACAACTATAATCTATAAAACATTGTAGTAAATTTTATATAATGTAGCGTCCGCATATTACACCAAGGTATTGTGTTTTTTTCATAAAATTCAAATTTATATTATAGTACTTTCAATATTAAAATTATTGTTCTATTATTCTAAAATTTCAGTATCATTGACATAAAATTATAAATTGCCTACATCATTCTTCCTAATGTATAATTTTTTTTTAAAATTAATGCTAAAATTGTATGCACTTAAATTTCATGTGTAAATATTTAATATGATAATCACTAAAGTGGGAAAAATAGATTGGAAGGTTCAAAGTTTAAAAATTAAATTGTCTGGTCTTAAATGATCATGAAATCTCTGGTCAGAATGAATGACCTTAAAATAATACCTTATAATACAACTAATACCTTTTAGTGAAACAATTAATATACACTATAAATCATTTTCGCGGTGTATATTTTTTCCACGAAATTGTCTTTGGCAAAAGATCTTGCTGAGTTTTGTTTTGTTCGTGAGATTTGGAGTAGAAAAAACACATACATGAAATAGATATAATCATTCAAGTCATGACACATGTGTAGTAGAAAAATTCAATTTCATTGAGGTTTATTTTTTTAAGCAATCATTCTCCCATATTACACCCCTAATTACAATTTCTTTCCCATAGTTAAAACTAGGATTAAAAATGAATGGAACCTAATGCATAACATGAAACAGTTAGAATCTTAGACTATAAATGTAGTTTATGAAAATTACATAACCTTGTTTTTCTGCTCAACATAAGTCTCCTGGCAGCTGAGAAACACCAAGACATGGCCAAACATTCATGGACTCAGAGGATCAATAGAGCATAATGTCTGTCTCTATGAATAAAACTCCTAAATCATATTCCAAATTCAGCAATAAATCCCTCCTGAAAGAAGATAGTAATCATCAATCTTCTTCCATAAAAACCTCGTATAAACAAAGATAACAGGATCTCAAATAACTGGCCTAGGAGATGAGTCTTATTGCAAATTAAGGAAAGCAAATAAAACACACACACACAAATTTACAGTTGGAAAAATTATCATGCAAGGTATTCAACTTTCATCTGTCAAGAACATTATTCCAATATTTGTGAGAGACAAAATCTTGTAGATGATTCATAAGTCAATATGATATGTAACCAATTAATCAAAACAATCAAAATAGTAGAAATATCAAAATTGTAATCCAATTTGATGCAATTCATGTTTATATATTTATGAATAACTTGTAACTACTGTCAATCATAAGAACCAAAAAATATCTTCGATATACATATGCACAATATACTATTAAATGAACAAGAATTTTCTAAAATGAAAATAGTAAAAAGATTTGAGATGATCACAAATTACTAAGGTAGTCAATTGTTACATTAGACATGTATAGAATGCAATACACTAAGAAATCCAAGCCAACATGTCACAATGATGAACAAAAAAAGGGCAATGTTACACATTGAATGTGTGTATTGTGAGACAGCAATGTGCAAGAGATCTGCTGAAAGAGTGTTCAGAAGATCACCCCACAAAAACCCCATTTATGAGTCATCCAAATATAGAAATAGTAATATACTTCAAGTGAACCGTGTAGATTTCTTATATAAGCATAAGTATAACTGTATAACCTTCTCCCAAAAAATAGTAAATGCAATTGATGCTTAGTTATAGACTATAGCCTCCTTTATCACCAAGTAGTGAAGGAACATAAAACAAAAACTAAGTTTGACAGATAAAGGTTGAATTAAACCTTTGATCTCATAGAAGCAAGCATACCTCTATTAAATAGAAATATAACTTATATTATTATAGGCAAATTCTTGCGTCAATAATTTTATTATGATATGGTTCACAAATTAGATAAATTAACATCATTCATCACTCCAACTATTTTTACACACTAATCAACATCATTCATCACTCCAACCATTTGTACAGAAATTAAAATAACTCAGTACATAAATTGACTTTAATTGATTATAGAAAGTAGTAGAAATAACATAAACTTATACAATAATCTGATAAACAATTAGCATAATTGAATAAAGCAACATTTGCAAAGTGTATTATTTGCATAACCCACGACTACTAATCATGGGACTAAACTAAAAACGAACTAAAAATGAGTAACTCTAATCATATCATTCCTCTCCCCTTAAATCATCCTTGTCCCATCTACCAGAATATCATGAACAAATTTATTTTGCTAGAGTGGTGTAGTATAACCATTTCGATATATTTTGAGCACCATGTATCCGATAACAACAACCGGCCAAATAACATCGCTATTCAATATTACTACAGATAATTTCAGCATATCATTTAAAATTACAAGATATGCAAATTTAGATGTACAATTCACAAACGTTAATTAAATTTCTAATCCAAAAATTATCAGAAACTCAAGCTATAATTTTACTCAAAATTAGAAGAAATGGATACCTGCCAAAGGGTGGTGGATTACTGAGAGTATGCTTCAAGGGAAAAGTAAAACCTCAGCAGAAAGAGTCGGCAATGGGGAAAGAAAGCTGAAGTTGGAGTCTGCCAGGGTCGAGGAGCAAAGCAAACGGAGTCAGGCCCAACTAGTTCACCAGTCCGGAGTAGAGCAGCACTGCCCTAGTCCGTCCGACAATGTCCCAGTGTGAACAAGAGGCGGCGGCACAACCACAAGGAGCAAGAATAGAGGAGAAAATCACAGGAACCAAAAATGAAATTAGGGGGAGAAAAAAACAATACAAAGATGAAATTAGGGCCAATAAGGGAAAAACTGAGGCGGTGGGAGAAGGAGGCAGACGGTGGCAGTGTGAGGAGGCGGTGTGAGGCAAAAGACACGATACCTGAGATTTCCTCTTCTTTGTGCCCGTACGTCGGAGATGAGAGTTGGGGTCGACGGAGGTGAGAGCGGCGAACGCTGAAGAGGAGAGAAGAGAAGAGGGTTTTCTAAGAAAAGTATACTGTTTTTTTATATATGTATTTTATTAAATTAACTATATCATTAATTGTATTATTGTCATTTATTTAAATATTATTAATTTAAAGAATTACATATTAATTTAAATTCATGTGACAAATTTTTCTACATCATGTCAACTCACTACTTAAAATTAATGTATATTAAAGATATTTTTCTACAAATTGAATTTGAACATCTAAATATAGATTGATCATATGCAATATTAAGTGTCTGGTCTTAGCCAGGTGGAAGTACATAATAACTTTTATTATAAGCGTGGGGTGTCCTGATGTAAAAAAAATCTACCACATATTTAATAAATTTAAACAATATGGAAGTTTTTTAAAATTAATGATATTTAAATAAATAACAATATAACAATTAATTGTATAATATAATAAATTACATGTAAAATCAATTCATGAATTTGATAATGTAAGCTTCCAAATTTATTTTATTTAGATTTGTCACGAATACATCTCATGGTGACTTTTTGTTAGGAGAACAATGTTTTAGTTTTGATGAAGTTAAGATGAGTATGTAAAATAAGATGACCAAATTTGAATTGTTGTATAGCCACTGATGTAATGAGTGAGATCTTGTAATAGACTAAGTACTTAGAATAAGATGAAGACTAGGTAGTAAGTCAAATGGAGACAGACTCGTATGAAGACAAGGAAGCGTACGACTAGACACTTCAAGATCGAGTAATGTGAAGATATGAAGATGATCGGATGAGGTGATACACGTCTCAAGACGAGAGGTGCATAACTTGAAGTGTTTGAAGAATCGACAGCTTATAACCAACTTAAAGAACAATTATAACTAATCAAGAAGCGATTACAAGATTCGCTTAGTTGGTTACAACAGACTAATGATGAGTCAACAAGGAAGTTATAACTATCAAGCATCAGCCTCCTATAAATAGATCCTTTGTATAGAATATAATAACTTTTGAAACTTTGTAATTCACAAGAACTAGTATCACAATCAAGACTCTCTCTAAAATCATATTCACACACAAGAACGCTCAAAACGCTCATAGTTTTTCGCTTTATAGAACACTATCATTCATATCTTCAAGCCATAGATTTCCGTAAATCGTGAAGAATTGATTGTAAGGTCAAGATATCTCTTGTAAACTGTAAGTGAGGAAGGAAGAAAGTAAGTAAGTAGTGAAGACCCTTTCACAAGATTGTGAAATGAGAGTGGATGTAGGATTTTCATAATCCGAACCACTATAAATTTGTGTGTTCTTTACTTTCTGTATTTCTTCAATTTACTTTTCTCGCTTACGTTCAATCTCAAATTTTACAACACTTATTCAAAGAATTATCAATCGGATCAAGTATAAAATTACTTCCGCCGTATAAATCGATACTTAGATAATCCGACATTAGTTAGGTTATCTTGGAATAATTTGAAAGGAAAAATTGAGTAGGTTGGAAATCTATTCAATCCTCCCCTTTCTAGATTTCTTGTTTGTATAAAACTTGATCGACTAGGACCAACACTTTTTCATTAAAAATAAAAAATATGGCCTTAACTAATTTTGAATGTGTTAACCAATAAACTATGATAATTCAATTGGTGTATTGCTTTTAATCATAATAAAAACAAACCGAATCGCATGTTCAAATCGCGTTTTGACAAAAGTTTATGTGGCAAAACCACATTCTTTTATCTCAAAAACTCTTTATTCTCATTCATTTTAATTTTAAGTATTGATCTCAACAAATTATTTTTTTCTTTCAATCTCAACCATACAATTCATTCACTTTTATCTCTCTATTTATTTCAATATGTCGAACTAACCTTAATATTCTTCTCTTCTACCCATTTCTAATTAGAAGAAGATGAATTTTGCATATTTGACCGGGTTCCTCACTTTAGTGGATGACCCGGGTTTGATACCCTTTGGGAACGAAGTTGAAGTTATAAGGTGGCTTAGAGAAAATCTTGGAGTGTTGGGTGCTTGATGAACTAACTGCTAACAACTAACAATAACTAACATTTACCGATAAAAAAATAAATAAATAAGCTTGATTCATCGATTTGGAAAATTTTCTTATATATTGTTCATATGTTTGTTTTCAACCTTATTTTAGATTTGCGTTAGAAATCTAACTTTCTACAATTATAAAATTATATTATTAGCATATATAAAAGTGAGGAGATAAGTTAGTGAAGTGCACTTGTCATGTGGTGCAATAGTATTTTGCACATATAAAAAGAAAATGTAGATCTTACATATTTATTTTATTTTTGTATTTTAGATTTTAATTATATGAGTTGAACTTTTTTTTAAGAATATATAAGTTTTGTTGAAATTTAATATAATTTTATAAATTTTAATTTCTCGTGATGAATTTAGTACCTATTTAAAAATTATAGGACTAATTAAAAAATTATAATATATCCATGTATAACAATATAATTTTCATTTATTAATAAAAATAATAGTAAAAATAAAAATTAATAATTTAAATTTACATTATAATTTCATTTTCAAAATTAATAATAATCAATTCGTGTATTGCACGAGAGAATTACTACTACCTTATAATATAAACTATTACAAAGAATGGCTACGAAGCAATCGACGGATTTGGACGGTGAGAATGTGGACATTGATCGATGGTGGAAGTTTTTCCTATGGAGGCCAACGACGAAGTTGCGGTTGACAAGTTGGGGGATGCGAGTACTTCAATTGGTTTGTTTTCGAACTCTAGTAGCTCACTTGTTCATGCCTCTAAAGCTACCGCCAAAAGGAAAAAGTGGTGCTAAGATTGTTTCTCGAGAGTATAACTTGCGAAATAAATCTTGCCAGAGCGGAGTGCGGACCTCACCTCCTTATGAGAATAACTACGTAATTACCTTAAAGGCCGATACAAATGCTCTTAAATCAATGCAAGCCGTGGCTTCTAAGAGTTGGACAGATATGTGTGACGATGATCTATCCTAAGATTAGGAATGGTGGGACATTGTGTTTTCTTAGAAGTTAAATTTATTCTTATTAGTTTTGAATGAGGACCATGCCTGGATCGACATGTGATCTTATGACTTTTTATTTTTCCTTTAATATAATAACTAATTATAATATAAACTATTAATATCTTTTAATAAAATAACTAATATCCTTCAAATCCGTTTTAAAGTGAAACTTGTTCACACACAAAAAAAAAAAAAAAAGTTAATGCTTAAAAATGAATTTATGTTATATATTATTTATAATACAATATATTACTAGAAATATACAAAGCTTCAAGAACATTAATATATATGTTAGATAGGTAACAAATCAATTATTTTCTTAATATGTGTGCATTAATCTAAAATAACACATATTTTGAATAGAGGGGAGTATTTTTTAAGAGCATTTTATGTAAAAATAAAAATAACAAATAAATTAAAATTTTCAAAAACCACTTATTTTCTCATTAATTTTCACCCTCTATAAATTAATAATATGTCTAAAATAATATATTTTTTTCGGTACCAACTTGGGCCAATTAAAAACTTACCAATTTTGATAAGATAATAAAATAATATTTTTTCAAAAATACCTATATAAATTAGTGTTTTCATCAATGTCATAAATTAATAATTTCTTCAAATTAAAAAAAAAAATTCTCCTTATTCATCCGATGAATTCCTGTTACGTGAACCCTAGTTGATACCTAAATCATCAATGTCTTCGCATTATAAGTTTATAATGTACGCTAGATATTGTGAAACTTCTTTTGGGTCATTTTTACAAGTGTAAATAATTATTTGGGGGATTACAAGGGGGTACAAAATAGATCACATTTGTCTCTAGTACAAAAACTTTTTGGCATTACCACTAGGTACAAAAATATTGTAATTTCCAAGTTTACCCCTTATTCCCCTTACCATTTGGCTCTAGTGTCGAAGACTTTTTGAACATATTTACTATTCATATTTTCATTCCCAATGTATTTTTGTGCTTTGCAAAAATAATACACCCATCTAATTCAATTTTTCCCATTTGGAAGAAATTTCATCTTCTTCGTCGAGCGATCTGAGAAAAATGCCCGTGGATGCGCGACGACGGCGGCTCATTGGTCGCGACGGTGAGGACCACGATGGCCCCTTCCCCAAGATCTCTCGCTCAAAAACCCTTTCTTCTCTGTTCTTTCTTCGCTTTACTCGACGGACATTTTTTCTCCTTTTTCGGTACCCTTCTCTTTTCTCTCTCTCGCACACACCGTTTCTCTGCAGCTTTCTTTATTTTTAGTTTTATGCATAAAATAATATTTTGTTTCATATATGAATTTAGTGTCCCTGAAATTTACTTCTCCATTTTTCGTTACACGTTGGGTCGTCGGCGGTGATGGTTGGTTGATTGTGGTGGTGGATGAATTTGTTGGTTTTCTAGGTAAAGGTGGGCTATGCTGTTGTAATCGTTGAAGCTTTTGATGGTACAGAAAATGACAACGGCAAGTGTAAATTTAACTTCATTTTTACTTCCTCCTTTTATTTTGTAAGTTATGTTAGTGTAGGGGTTCTGCTTTGGTTTTCTTTTTGTATGTATCATGGTTGGTTGATTGTGGTGGTGGATGAATGATTGTTGCAGATTGGGGAGAAGACGTTGGTTGCGCAGATCTGTGAAGAAGAAGATGGATGTACTAATCGAATGGTGGGTGTAGTTGGTGGGTGCACTATCTAATCTAATGGGTGTATCACTTGATTTGCCCACCACAACTTAAATTGCAAAATTAGTTGAATATTTTGCAACTAAAAGGGATATTTTACAATTCTTTGGATATTTTGCAATTTAGTTACAATTTAATTAAGTTGGATACTTTGCAATTTAACTTGATTTTTTTAATTAAGTTGGATATTTTGCAATTTAGTTGCAAAATTTGCATTTGGTTAGATATTTTGCAATTTAGTTGAATATTTTGCAATTGCAATTTAGTTGAATATTTTGCAATTAAAAGGGATATTTTACAATTCTTTGGATAAATGTTGCAATTCTTTTGATAAATGTTGCAATTCTTTTGATAAATGTTGCAATCTAATAAATCGAATTGTAATAGTTTGATAAATAATGCAATATATGAAGCAAAAATTACAATCATAGGAAAGTATTTGCAAGCTACCTAAGATTATTTGCAACAGTATTATAATATGCAATGACAAATAATACGCCCAAAAACGCTCAATTACTCCTATACCCAATCTTTGTTTCAAGGGGAGACACAACCGCTCGATGTTAACAACTAAATCCAATTAGAAGAACAAATCAAGAATTAAAAGACTCAACTCCATTAAAAAGCGTCAACAAAAACAAAATCATCAACCAATGTAATAGCAAAATCGGTGAGACCGAGACCAATATACAAACAGTGGATGGCAAAAACCATACCAAATGTACCATCCGAACGCCGAATTCGTTGATCATAATTCTCGCAACATGTGAATGATAGGAGCGGATATACCACTGTTTTCCCGCATGCGATCGTTGTATTCACAAGCCTAATTTTGCAATTCAAATATCAATATTAATCACCTAACGAAAACACAATAACATCCAAAATCTCACTACAAATTCAAAATACAAACAAAGATAGGTTCAACAAACTACACGTGTCGGCCGGATAGTATGACGGAATTGCCTCCGCCTCGCACCCGGCGCCGGAGCCTCGAACCCCACCTCTCTATTAAACATTGAAACCCCAAACAAAAAATTAAAAAAATGATGATTCTTTAGCATATCGCTTAGCTAATAATCACATGCAAAACTATAGTTAAATTAAGAAGGGGATTGTTAAATTCCGATTCTAAAAATTTTCTAAAGATTGGGCTCATCCTTTACATAAGGGAAAATTTAAAGTCAACACCTCGGCCCAAATTTCAAAGGAAATTGCAGAAAAAGAAGAAAAGAATGTGGTCTCATTTAAGTATACAAAATGAGGAGAAAGGTGCAACATAGAACAGTCTACAAATTGGAATGACTAAGTAACTAGTGAAACCCAAAAACTATGAACAAGATACTTTCTTACCCCATTTTCAAATAGTGGCTTTAAGGGAGCTTGGTAAATTCTTGTGAGGCCAAAATCAAGAATTTTTACGACTCCTTGTTCATCCCCATCACCCATTACCTCGGTTATCAATATTTAATGATAAATCAAAAAATAACTCTGAGCCGATTATCAACAAAAAGCTTCACCGAAATAACAAATAATCAGTAACTAAATTATATTATAAGAGAACAAAGAAGAACAACAATATAAATTAGGGTTTAACATTCAAGAGTACACTTACCGATGCAAGCTTCCTCGTCGCGACTCAGATTTTCGCCGCCGACGCCATGTTCGCGACGCCCATCGTCGCGTGACTCAACCGCAATCCTCCGCGCCGCCGAACACCACCGTTGTCGCCATCGCCCATAACGCCTGCCTCAGATTCGCGCAACCCCAATTGTCGTGCCATTCTCGCCGCCGCTCTCCAACAGAAACCTGGCGACTTCGTCGGTGGAGGTGCCGATCTATTTGCCGAGAAAGGTCTACCCCATCACGGAAAATACGAGGGAGATTTGAGAGAGATGGACGAAGTGTGATAATTAAATTGAGAATTTGGTGAATTTCTCAAGAAAAGAGATAAAGAAATTAGATATAATAATTAGTTGATTTGACGGAGAGAGAAATAAGTGAGAAAAATGAGTGAGGGAAAATAAGGGTATAGTGGGAAACTCACAATATTTTTGTACCTAGTGGTAATGTTAAAAAAATTTTTGTAGTTTTGGTAATGAACACTTGAGCCTTGAATCTAGTTGTAATATTCCCTAATTATTTTCGAGAAACTTAAAAAAGGTTGATTTCACTTAATTATTGGGGGCTCTTGACAAAATATTTCTCCGCATTTCAATTTAGCGCTCATGGTTTTGGATTCCCGGGAAACAAAATTAAAGCATACATTTCCCTTTTAAAATTATTATCAAGAGCCTCTAGTGCATAACAAATGTTATTTCTATTTTTGAGTCATCAATCCTCTTCTCAGCTTTGTTAGGTTCTCTCTCCCTCAGCCCCTCATCTGCGCAGCTGTGCCCGCTCTCGCCGGCCCTCGCCGCCCCCGCTCTCGCAGGCCTCGCCGACCCCACCCTCGTCTCCCGCCCCTCGTCGGCCCTTACGTTGCCACTCTAGTCTATACCGCAACACAAGCAACAACACCGTCCGGCGTCCGCAACGGCGCCGCCCTTCGCCGCCAACAATCGCCGCTGGCCATCGCCGCTCTCACTATAAAGGTAAAATTCCCTATCAACGTCGGCCCATCTGCGTCTGCAAACCATAATTATTTTTGTGTGTATTTCTGGTTATGAATCTGAGGTAGGAGAAGTGAAGAATTGTTCTATATATCTGAGTATATTTTGCCATTTTGTTGTTTTTATTTTTGCTAATCTATGTAATTCTGGCCTTAATACTTATGGGTTTAATCAATTAGCAAAATTCTGTATACTATATTGAACTTAGATCAGCCTACTTTGAGGGGTAGCACATTTTCATTTATTTTTTATGCTAGCGAGCATGCCTTTTAATGTTGCCTTTTGGTTATTTTGAAAAGTGCCTAAATCTGGAGTGTGGGTTGGATTTTATCAGGCTAGCATAGAAGCTCTTTCTGTTAAGAATATGTTCTATATTTATTTTGTGTTTGTTTACTCTTTCCCTCTGTTCATTTTCCCGATCATGTTTTTAAATTTGCTACTTCAAATGCTGATCTGAGTATCTTTTTGTTTTTAACTTTCAAGTTTTACCAATTGTTCTGCACTAGGTAGAAATTGTAAGCATGGTACTCTGTTCTCTGCTTTACAATTCTCGAGGTGTGCTAATTGAGTTTAACCATGTTCTTTTCTAGTCTTACTATTTTTGAATTCTGTTGTTTAATCAGACTTCCAGATGATTTTTGTTGTTTCTTGGTGTTGTATGAGACCCAAAATTGGCTTTAATGCTTTATTTTCATTTACATTTCCATCGTATAAATTGGTTAAACGGGAAAGAAGAGAAAGACATATCTACTGGTTTTGAAGAGTGGCGCTCAGATCCAAGGAAAGCCTTAGGCAGTAGGTGAATTGATGCTTTGCTGATAATTGTATGATAATTGAAGCAAGTGAAATGCACTTGTCACATGGTGCAATAATATTTTGCACATATAAAAAGAAAATTTAGTTCTTGCATATTTATTTTATTGTTTGTATTTTAGATTTTAAATATATGAGTTGAAATAATTTTTTTTTTTAAGATGCCAGTCCCCATGACAGATACTTCTACTAATGCTGATACGGAAGAGAGGAATTTGAGGGTAATGTTGAAACCGATGCAGTATGCAATTATTTTTTTCTTTTCTGGAAGTATATTCGTTTCTTGTATCTCCTTTTGGTGTGCATTAAGAATCTTGCATTCTGAATTGGCACATAGGTTCTGCTTGAATATTTTTGCAGAATGCCTTATGCTTCAATCATTCTAGCAGATAAAGCTCTTATGGTTGGTTGATAGTTTAATCATGACATTTGTTTCTTGTGCAGTTTCAAAACAATCAATTACATGGTATAGTTGGTTCTGATGGTAGTGATAAGTCCAGAGATCAAAAGGTTTGAACTCTCAATTTTATGGGCATACAGTTTTCATTTCAATGTAGATGCATGATTTCAACTACACCCTGCAGACTCTTAACATGTAATGGAGTATAGCAATGAAATAAATTCCCTTCTCGGTGATTCTAAGTCATCAGTTACTCCAACCATCGAAGACCCAAAGACAGTCTTGAATGTAACTCTTGATATTTTATTAGGTCCATTTTTGCTACATATTTTAGTACTCCTTACTCAATTGACTATTGCATATAATGTCAGATAAATGAGAAGCTTACCTCTTTGAAAGCTGCATGGGTGCTGATGGAGCTGTTTTATGTAGACGAGCAATCTTGGACTTGGATCCCTGAACATCTTTTTGATTGGTTAGCCACTATGAAGCCTTTCTCTCTTCACCTACCACTCTTCATTTGTCCATGGGAAATAGTAATGTTTATATTCTTCTACAGGATTTTGATTGTTTGTTTTCTTCAACCCAGTCCACTGTCCACGCAAAACTTGTCGATTTCCAGAAAGAACTCGTAACTATACAGGTCTATACTATAGACATTATTTTGTAATGTTGATAATGTTGCAAGCTCGAGAAGGCATTCTAAGTCATAGACATTATTTTGTAATTTTTTTCTTAATTTCAGCTTTGGTAGCACGGCTCTTAAATTTTTGCAATATTTATCTTAATTTCAGCTTTTGTTGGAAGTAATTTTAGGTTCATAGTCTGCGATTTATATTTCCTTGAAGCTCAAATGCAAATCAACTTATTTCTGATTGTTTTTTACACATTATTGGAATCAATTTAAAGTTAAAATTCTAGTCAGGCGGAACAGAACAAGCAAACATTTTCATTAACTTTTTCTCACTAGACAGTTGAGAATGATCCAGAGTATTGAGAAGTTACATCGTCAGCCTTTGCAGTGGGTGGCTTGATGTTGTGAGTTATATTCAACAAATCACTAACATTTTGCTCAAAAGTATCTCTATTGTATGCGTCTTCTGCTTTTACTAAACTTAATACTTCAGGTAAAACTGTTGCACTTGCATGAATCTTATCAGTTGGATCAGTTTGTAAGCCGAGGTTAGTGAGACTATAATACTTCCAGTTCTATCCTAGTCTTCTTGATGCTCGGTTTTCATGATTATTTCTTACTTTGATTATCCAAGAACAATCTTATTGGTTATGTGAGATTGATATGTAAGATTTTCTTACTCGAGTGAGATACTTTACATCTTGGAGTTTTTCGTGTTTATGGTTTTACATGGTGGACACCCTAGTTAAATTGGAGAATTTATTAATACTATATATCTGTTACTGCATGTATTGGAAAATGAAAGTGAACAAATTACAAATACATGAAACTTAACTAGGAAGAATGTTAGCTTTTCGAAAATTTCCAAACTCTACGTTCCTCTCTTATTTTTATTGAGGAATCTAGGGTAGTATGTCTTTGTCGGAAATATTAAAGACCTAGAAAATTGGAATAAAGCTGAAAGCAATATGAAACTTGGTCGTTAGGTTAATAAGTGTATGGTGTTTAATCCAGTATGTGTAGGGAATAAATGAGTGGTTATCCTAAACGCAAATTGGATAATTGCAAAGCAAAACCAAGGTGGAAATAAATAAATTATTCTGGCTTCAAGTGATGAATCTGATTATAGCATCTTCTAAGTATACTCTATATATAATTGTCAACTCTTTAAGGAAATTCTTCCATGTGCATTTTAGCTTATTTTTATTTGAAGTTACTCCCTTTTTTGTGGAATCATTTCAGGGTTTAGATAGTGATTACCATCACACTGATCACCTGCTTATATTGCATATAATTTCGTCATAGGTGCCTATTCCTACTAGGTACCTAAAGCGATCTACAATAAATCACATGGTGAGCTCCTCTTGCACCTTAGGATGGAGGTGTCAAGAGTTCTTTTATAAATAAGCTGTAAAATTGGAATTATATATTATTTTATTATAAATTTTCTGGTTCAAGTTAAGGACTTCGAGTTGATGTCGTTGCTGACATCAATTTTAGTCATAGGTCTCTTTTGTCGAAATACTCAAGTTCTTGGTCAATTTAAGTGAACTGATTATGTAACACCCAGTTTTTAATTTCATATTTTAAACGATTTAATTAATTTATTTATTATTAAATTTGCAAATTTAATTCTAGCTCTTAAAAATTTATGAATTATAAAATTTAAGAACTAATGTTTCATTGGATATCCAAAGAGTTTTGCAGGATGATAGCCAATTGAGGAAATCGAGTTTCGATCGTGACTCACTCGACACGAGTAAGCAAAAAAATAATAATAATAATAATTATATGAATAAAGGGATAAGTCAGTATATGAAATAGTTTATAAAATACTTTAATAACAATCATATTATATAGATCAATTGGTAATACATAAATGTATATGTTTTATTGAGTTTATGAGATCCAAGGTTCAATTCCTATTTGTGACAATTTATTAGATTTTATTTTGAATTTTGAGTATAAGAATACTTTTCTCTCTCCCTTATTTCCTACAATGATTTAGTGAATATATGTGATTAGATACATATATTAGAAGCCCAAAGATGTTATTTGGCTATGTTTGATTATATATGTTTAGCTTATGAATATGTAAATTATGTGATTATTTGATGTTCTATAGTGGATTGCATGTTGATTATATGGTTTCATGTGGGTTTTGATGCATTTTTTAACTAATGATAAATTACTAGAATTTTCCATAGGGGTTGTTGATGGTCATTTGATATTTAAAATGAGTTGGGTGTCCAATTATGCTTCAACATGTATAAAATTTGTTGTTGGAAATTGCTATGTAATTGCATGTTAATTTCGAGTAGTGATTTGACCTTTTTTAATGAATTTTCTTAAACCCTTTTGCTACAATGTGATTCTAGAAGTCTAGTAAAAATTTAGAATTTTTGGAGCTATTTTCGATTTAATATGATTCTTCTACCAAAGTGTTGTACGGAAGAAAACGCCCTATTTTTGGCGATTATTGCAAAATTTACTCTGAGCAGAAAAATTAATTTTTGAAAGTGATTTTCGACTATGTTATTTTGCTATGATTTAGATTTCATAAGAATTTTACCTTGGTACATTTGGAGTTATATTCTATTTTTAATGAATTTTCTAACAAACAGTGTATTTCCAAATTAAAGGAGCAGTTTTAGTGCTCTAGAACAATACATGATCAATTAGGAAATACAAGGATTTAAAATGTGGAATTTTTATGTGTGTTACTACTGACCGTCTGGATTATTTGAGTTTTTACCTTGCCTTTTTACGAGTAATACACAAGTTTCAATAAATCTTAGAATATAACGTGGCACAGTCTCTATTGTAACCTATTTTTCAGTCCACTTGTGAAAATCATAAGAAAAGAGCTACACATCATTTTTAATTTTAAGTTTTATGGTATGTATATATATGTGTTGTGAACATATTATATAAATTTTGTATTATTTTGACGTGTGTATTTTTACTATAAATTATCTACTACAAGTTATCTTTTATGAAATTTTACACTGAGTATGAGTTGAAAAAATATTTTATTTAATCACGTAATTAATTAAAAGTATATGTTTTCCAGAATAAGCAAATTGGACTTATTATTAGGATTTTAAAATACATTTATGATTCTTTTACAAATATGACAAAAACTTACTTAAATGTTATGTCTCAATGTGTTTTATGTGAATTTGCCTAGTTCTTAGTAACTAGAATTCTTCCTTAAAGTTTGACCGAGTTTGCAAAGCAATATTTAGATCTTATCATAAATAATACGTTGGTATATGTTATATATACTAATTAAAGATAGTGAAAGAACTTTGTATGCATGGTTATAAATTAATACTTACAAGACTAAAAGACGACTAAATATGTTGAGTGCGATTCGAGACAATTTGGATTTTTGGGAAGCTATCTTGAAACATTCAAATACCAAGAAAGTGGGTAACCTTTAAATACTCTTACATTATTTAGAGTAATTTGTGTGTGTGTACGAGCGAGACGAGATCATTGGACTATGCTCTGTATGAATTATAGTTAGTCGACGGACTATGCTCTGTGTGATAAGACTAGTCGACGGACTATGCCTCTGTGTGAATTAAGACAGTCTACGGATTATATCCGTGTGAATTGAGTCGGGTCTACGTGCCTAACGTGTACTCGGTTGACATGCTATTAGTCTTTTTAATGCAATTGTTATTAAATGTTATCCCACCGGGCTTCTCCTCCTGGGAAGACTCGTGATGTTACTTTAAATTTTTCGTGTCCTCTTGACGACGAGACGGACGTGTGACCAACTGTGTAGACTACTCTAAATAAATTTACCATAAACTAAGTTTCGTAAGAATTGAAGCTAATATTAGGACTAATGTTATGTTTTAAGTTTTCAAATTTATGTATGGATTATTAGGTCCCGTGATCGAGTCCCTTCAAAACTACTAGGAAGTTATGTTGGTATTTTAAAATGTTATGTATGCATGATTAGCATATGTCTATTATATTATATTTTGTTATGTTAAGCTAGTTATGACTTTTATCACATGCTTGATGATCTATTTTTGCAAATGTCTAATTAAGTAAGTGTTTGACTTAGTATTGTGGGTAAGACACGAGTTAGACACAAGCATGGTTAGACACTTAAATAATTTGATTTAAAAAAAAATTACTCGTGTTTTTATGATGTTATCTTCCGCTTTACCCCCTTTAAATTAAAAATATTTTGATTCTTCGTGCCTAAAATGCACTTTCTTCCGGTGGCGCCTCCGGGGCTCCACAGATTAATTCCAAATTGATGTGTGGTTTCAGAGCAGCAATTTATGGGCTTTGGCCTTTATTTTTGAGTAATTTCTGTGCCACATAGCTGCTTAATGAAATTTTTAGGCCCTGGCCTTTATTTTTTAGCTTAAGCTAGTGCAATTGGGATGTAGCTGAATTATAATGTCATTCTCACACTTTCTTTTGTTTCTTTTCATGCACGTGCTCTGCTCCCCAATATTTTACTCTATTTTCTTTGTAATTTTAACCATGTTGTATTATTGTTCTTATAAGATTTTGTTTACCTTCTACCTGACTTGTTCCATTGCATTTCTTGTTTTGCAGAATAGTCTCCATAAACTTTGGGCTCTCCTTAATTTCTTTGCTCCCGGAGATATTTAGTTCTGCTGAGACTTTTGATGAATGGTTCCAAATTTAAGCAGTTGAAGACATATTTATAATTTAAAATAAGTGTTGCAAGTGACCTGAAACTGGTTGCTTAAAAAAGATTATTTATATAATTATATATCAATAGATGTATTTATAAAAAAATAAATTAATGTTGCAGAAGAAGTAAAAGAACTAAAAGCCTGGTGTTGTCTAAGTAAAGGTTAAGTAAGATTATGGATAAGTTAGGTAAACTTAATCCACATATTTGACCGAAATTGAAATGGTTGCATATCAAATTAATTAAATAGCATGAATGTTAAGCTCATTTTACCTGCTACTGCTTAAAGTCTTTTGAAATTATTTGTGAATGTATGTACCTAAAGTCTTCTATTTTATTTACTTTGTATCTTAGTGTTTTTATCTGCTGCATGTGTTTTTTTATATCTTTTTCATTATCTTCTTAGTAATATTACACATATTCGATTAACATTAGCTTTTAATATTATTAATATAATTTTTTTACAGGTGATATCCACAGAGAAGAAGATTTTATCATCGTCATTTGAAGGAAAAAGGAATAACATCATGGACATAAGTTTTAGAAATATATATTTTATATTTTTTTAATTTATTGTTTTATTTAATTACAAATATTGTTTGTTGCTTTCTAATGACTTAAATGAACTTTTTTATTAATGCGTACTAATATTTTATCTTTATTTTAATTTTTGTAAATATTTATCTTTTCTTTATTTACTAATTGAAATTAGTTTATCACGATATATATGTAATATTTTTTATAAATTAATTGAGTGTTATTATTAATTTAATATATAAAAATCTAAATAAATTGTTAATAAAAGTAATTATTAATTTTTTTATGATGCAATAATATTTTGTCACTGTATGTTAACAAACAATTACAATATATGTTGTTGCTATACTCAATATTTTTGTGATGTTAATCATCTTCGTGAACAATATGTTATTATGACAAATATTTTGTCACGATTTTTACATCTTTTAACGACGCCAAGCAATTTTGTCATTAAAGTGTATTTTTGGTGACCAAATGTGTCGTCGTAATATCGTTACATATAATGACGATAAAACTTTGGTCACTTTATGTAATTGTTTCATGACAAAAAAATTGAAATATGACAAAATATATGTTGTCACTTTATTTAATTTTTAGTGATGATTTGTATTTTCGTCATCATTTCCAAATCATTTAGTGACAATAAAAATTTTGTCGAGAAATCACATTCATTACCGACAAATTATGTCGTCATTATATATGTACATATATAACAACGATACACAATTTATCACCAAATCACACTCATTAGTGACAAATTATTTTGTTGTTATATATGAACATATATAACAATGATAAAATTTGTCATTAAATCACACTTATTGACGACAAACATTATCGTCATTATATATGTACATATATAACAACGATCAACATTTCGTTATCAAATGACAACTCTTTGTTGACGAATTTTACAAAAGACGGCGAAATAGTTAAACTAATTGTGACAAAAATAACGTCAATAAAATTTGATAAGTTAAGTAATATATGGATAATCGTCACAAAATAGTTAGTTTTTTGTAACAATAATTCAAATCGTCATATAAAATTATACTTTTAGTGACGACACAAAGATATATTAAGTGACGAAATTGTGATGCCTAACGTGAAGATTTATATGTCACCGTAGATAAAAAGATATAGTGACGATGACATTTATAGTCACCAAATGATAACTTTTGGTAACAAATTATAATAGTGTTGCATTTACATAATACCACGCACGTACACCGATGATCTTTTCAACGAAAAATTTCGTCACCAAATATTTATTGTGACGAAAAATGATGTTTTCATGATGAATTTTTTCGTCGTGATTTCTCAATATTCTTGTAGTGCATGTTTATCATAAGACATAAAATTTTAGAACATCTCGTGATAAAATTCTTCATCACGTAATTCTTAAAATGCATATTACTAACATTGGTCGAATTTCAAGAACCATAATTGTTCTTTTACTCTTCAAGTCATACCCATAAAATGAGCAACTATTTAAACAAATCAATGCTTAAAACTTTTAGCACATGAATTTTAAGCTCACTATTGCACCAAACAAATTTATTATGCAGCGTAATAGGCTAATTCACAAGTAAAATAAGTTAAACTATGGTTCTCATCACAATAGATAAATAAGTACTCAAACTTTAATAGTTCAAGTACCTCAAAATATACATAATAAGAATCTACACTAAAAATATGAAGATAGAAATTTACGACACCAAAATCGGAGTTAAAACGAGCTCACACGAGTGAAACAAGTTTACACAAGTGCATAAATGCTGAAAATAACACCAAATGGTTGGAAATCACCCAAAAACCACCCTAAAACAGCTAAACTTGCCGGAACACGCCACCAAGACCTCACAGTGCCGCCACGCGCGAAACAGGTTAGTGTACGCGTGCTCACACGCTCCCATGCGCTACCGTAAGTGTGGGCGCGTGAGAGCCACTCGCCGCCGTCATCGCCGCCGGTCTTCGCGTGTGAGGGCCACGCACCACCGTGTCCACCGTTGATCCGTGTCGGCTCATTCCAGTTCGATTCGAGTCCTTGGTTTAGACCAATGGTTCGTGGTTCAAGTGCACGGTTCGGATCTAGACCTCGCTTTGATTGAGTTCAAACAGGCCTTGACTTGGTCTCACCCAAAGTTTCCAAAAATTGCAGAATAGTACTTTGAAACTATCGAATTCTCTAAACACAACCCACAAACTATCTTTAACGCTTTGTATTTGCCCCAAATTCGTCAAATTTTCAAAAAATCATAACTCACTCAATATTTGACCAAAAATAACAAACTTTATATACACATAATCCTCATTTAATGTACTACAATCTCATATTAAGAACTCATCACGATTCGTGATATATTGTTCATAATTTCCAGTCAAGTTTCTATAATTTTTCAAAGACCAAATTTTAACTCACAAACGATAAGACCAAAAATACGAAATTTTTCAAATTCTACACTATACAAGTCATGTACAGTAAATTTTTCAGCCCCTAATTCCATTGTTTCATAAAATCAAAATTTTAAAAATTACTGATTCACATGATTTTTGTACAATGACTTATAAAATATATATAGAAATTATCATACATAGGTAATTGGCATATAAACATGCATAGAGATTCATAATACACGTACGAGAATCCAACACATTGGCTCGATGCCAATGTTGGAAAACACATGGTCGTAACCACTAACTTTTAATGCAGCGAAATATATCGAACCAGGTTGGATTCCACATACACCGTGATCCTCGTAGTCGGAAACACATTTACGTACGAAATGCTTTCATTGTTCACAATTTAAGTGCCTTTTTGGGGTTGTGTATTACAATACTGATGAAGAATATGCATATCATACGTCTTCTGTTCGAGTGTGAGAAAATCAACTTCTCGGAGAGATGGAGAGTAATCTTCTATTATTAAAATTTTATTTCCTTTCTTATTCGGAAAAATACCGTAAAGTTTTTTATATATGGGTAAGTTGTTCTCAAAACTTCCACATATTATCCTATTCATGTGTGGATATATAAATAATTAATTTATTTATTAACTTTCATTGTTTTACAAAAATAAATTTATACCGCAGTAGATGATCCTCAATGGAGCCAAATCACCATTTGAAAATGCTCTTGTTTACAAATTGTCAATCACAATGATATCAACTTATAGATGCAAGAAAAGTTTGGAAAGTAGAATTGTTATAATGGAGCAAGAAATTGAACAACAACAAAAAAAAAAAAAAAAAGAACCTAAGCAAACGAAAGAATGGATAAATATGAATTTTTAGTTTGATGAAGATACTTACATATGCTTCCTTTGAAGGTTCATGAGCCCATTCTTTTTTCTTTTTGTTATATCAAGTTTTTTTCCATGTAGCCGTTCGTGTTGGCTCTTCTCCCGTCTCAGATCACGCCGTTGTGTATATAAGCAAAGTATAATTATAGTTATAAATATATAACAAATTTTAGTATAAAAGAATAATTTTAAATTCACTTAGGCTCTATTTGGATGGAGTCATTTGAAATCCATGGATTTGAGGATAATACACTATACATTTACAAATCAAAATGGAGAAAGACTAAATGAATGGATTTGGTTCACACAAATATTACTTATAAGTGGGAGGATTTTAAATACCCAACAAAACCTAGTCATTTGAAATCCTCCCACTTCTCCCACTTGTGCTTAATATTTGAGTGAATCAAATCCATTCATTTAGCTTTTTCTCCATTTTAGTTTGTGTGAATGCATGTTATATCATCCTCAAATCTCTTGATTTCAAATTCACTCTATCCAAATGGAGTCTTACATCTTCATAACAAGACTATGCAATAGATTTTATCCCACAGTTTGTTGCATTTTCATTTGTTGGTGATTTTGTTTGTTTCGTTCACTAATTTCTTGCATGTAAATTTAATCGGGATAAATTAATTATTGATGCATTGTATAATAGAAATCTATAGAGGGACATTTTTTTAACAGCAAACCAAGCTTTAATTAGATAAAGGGGTACAAGAAATTCACCCCAATTACAATCACAGTAACAAAATAAAAAGCAGAAAGATAAAAAAACTGCATCCTGCAGCTACCAAACATGTAAATAAGATCATACAACTGTATAAGATAACATGTAATTTAGCATATGACAAATTTAAATAAATTTTTAGCTCAGGTAACATGTAATGCTTATGACTGTCAAGCTTCAAAAAATGAAGTATCACAAGAACACAAGGACATACCATAATTTTTTTATCTATATAATACTCAAAAAAATGAAATATTTTCAAATGACAACATAAAAAATTGAGAACCCCAATGAATGACAAACCAACATAAAAACTGAGAACCCAATGAATAACAAACCCAATAAATTCAATTTATTTTCACCTTACAATACGTAACAGAACACAAGATAGAGATTTTCATACCTTATATGCATCACTCTCGAAATAAGTGACCAGCAGCTCCTAATCGTCTTTGTCTACACCAACGGGACTTTCTTTCTTCATCAAATAAAGTTTATCTAATTTACTTTGGTAACTTCGTATTGCCGATTTAGTTGGCCATAAACAACCTTCTTAACATGATGTTCCTCTTGGAGATTAAATTTTTGCTTGATCATTCCAAATAATTTTAATAAATATCAACACATATTACGAAAATGAAACAAGTGAAAAAACATAATTAAAATAAAAATCAGTTTTAAAATCTTTGGCATTGTTCCCCACAATTCTATTCCCGAGTGGATGGATAACGACATCTAGGCGTCTACCTCCACGTCTCTTTTCTCGATGTAAATTTCAATACTCTTTCCTCTTCCTCTTCTTTGCAAAATGGTGTTGACATATCTTTCATCAACATCGATGAGTTGTTGCTCTTCAATTGTGTTCATGTTTGCAACTGTGTGCATTCAAATACTAATTAATGCAGAAATCTATCGATGAGGAGAAGAAAAATCACTAACATTGTTCATACCTGACAATCAATGAGAGGATATAGGAGTAACATTTCATGAAGACACGAACATCTATATTTAAAATTTTTAAAAATAAATTGTGGAGGGAATTTAAGAGAGTATTAGGGAGGGAATTTAAGAGGATATAGTCTAAGTTAACAATATCTTGCAAGATACCATAATAATTTTAAAGTCGGATGACTCCTCAACTTTTACAACTACGCTAGAATTTTGAGTTCTTTTATGCATCTCACGTTGTTTAGTGTGGAAACAAGATCAATTTACAATGCAAATCTCATAATGAGTCAACCGCTTATCAGACCATATGCCAAGTACAAAAGTTCTTCATTAGTAGGATGATTTTCTCGACGTCCAATTTGACTCGTTAATTGTTTAAAGTTTATGAAATATTTATGTAAACAAACATTATTGGCAAATTAGTTATAAGATTGAAAAAAATTACTCTCTTCAAACCGCTTTGCAAAAGACTCCTCGTACTTCTTTTCCACATCCACATAGCCATTTTGCTTAAGTTCTTCTTTGTGTTCACTAAATGTCAAATTAATTTCTCATAAACTTTAAAGGTAATAGTAATTTTATCATTAATTACCTATTTAAAAAACTTATAATAACATATATACATCTTCCACCACTTTATGATTCCAAAGAAACTTACAAAATAAATGTGGGTATATTTATTTTAAGAAGAAAATTTAATATAGTAAAATATAAAAATACAATGACTACTCATATTAATCAAATAGGGTAAATAGCGAATTAGTCCCATGAGAATTCTTAGCCAATACCTTTAGTCCCACGTTCTTTGTTGGTCCTCTTTTTAATAGAAATGGTCCCGTCCGTTAAATTTTTAACGGTTTTCGTTAATATTTTAAAATTTATTATGAAAAATAAATTAGTTATGTAATTAAATGAAATTATAAATAAAAAAACTATAAAATTATATATAAAATTTGGACATTATTTAAAAATACAAAAAATAAAATCTAAAAATCTAAAAATTTAAAAAAAAATAGAATTGAATATAATTTGAAAATGCAAAAATAAAATTCTTTAAAACCAAATAATAATATATATAAAATCTATAAAATAAAAACAAAAATATATTTATAGAATTTAGTTATAATATGAAAATACAAAGAAAAATTCAAAACAAGTAATAATTTATGTAAGATCTAAGAATTAAATTTGGATAAAACTAACTATGATAATTTTTAAAAATTAAAAAATTATATATAATAACTTTTTTGAATCTAACTATATATAATAACTTAAAGACTTAATATTTAAAATAAAACTTAAGATCTAAAATTGTAGTGAATCCCCTTTCTTGCTACATTCGCCGCCTACATTCCGTCGCCTCTACAATGTCGTCGCCGCCTACATACCGTTCTTAGTTCTAATTTTTAAAAAATATTATTGTGATAAAATAAAATAATTATTATTGAATTCTAATCAATTATAAAAATAAATCTAATATCGTTGAATTCATATAAATCTAATATTATTATGATTAAATAAAATAATTATCATTGAAGTTTAATAAATATAATATTATTGTGATAAAATAAAATAATTATCATTGAATTATGATATTATTCTAAAATATTTAGGATTATATATCAAATTTAATAATTATAAAAATCTAATTAAAAATATCAAATAAAATTGAAAAGTATTAATCATAATTTTTTAAATTTAAATTATGATATTATTCTAAAATATTCGGATTATAAATTAATTTTATTAATTATAAAAAAATCTACTCCCTCCGTCCCACTGTAATTTGCACAGCTTGACTTTTCAACGGTTTTGTGTGAGAATTATTTTATAGTAATATGTGTTCTAAAGTTGTTTTATATGAATGGTTTTGTGTGAGAATTATTTTATAGTAATATGTGTTCTAAAGTTGTTTTATATGAATGATATGTTAGTTCATCTTATTAACTACCATACTATTCATATAAAATAACTTTTGAACACATATTACTATGAAATAATTCTCACATAAAAACCGTTGAAAAGTCAACTATGCAAATTTTGGTGGGGCAGAGGGAGTATTAAAAACTATCAAATAGAATTCAAAAATTTTAATCATAATTCTTCAAATTTAAATTCTCGATATTATTCTAAAATATTCAAAATTATAAATTAATTTTAATAATTATAAACAATCTAAATAATTTAAAATATAAATAAAAAATTATATAAAAAAGATTCAAATTAAAAATAAAAAGATACATGTTAAAACTTAAAATACAATCTTATGGGACTAAAAGTGCTAACGGAAACCGTTAACGAAAAATTCGTATGGGACCATTTTTGTTAAAAAAGACAATTTTCGTGAGAGCTTATTCTCATGGGACTACTTCGCAATTTACCCTAATCAAATATGCAAGATCATTTTATTTATTGGGCAAGTGCATAAATTTTAAATTATAAACATGATTTTTTTAATAAAAAAACACTAGTTATTGAAATACCTTATGAATGGTATCATTTCATCACAATTCTTCAAAACATAATCACGAACCTGCTTCAATGATTTTTCATCAAGAAAATTGTATGTACCTTTTCTGTGATGCGTGAGTTTCGTAAAACACCGACAAATTATTTTATGAAGTTTCTTGGTTTATTTCATAGTTACGTTCTATTTTATTGAATTGTGCCTCGATATCATTCATGTATATTGAGCAAAAAGTTAAGCATTCGTTAGCAACATAACCCTCGGCCATTGATCCTTCCGAGAAGCTTTATTTTTACATATTGTTTTTATGAAAGTATTTAAAACAAAACATTGACCAACTAGAAAAAGTAGATGATAACATAAATTAGATGTTGTAAGAATCTAAATTATAATGTATGATAAATGTTACCTATCAATGATATACATTCATCTATATTGTACCGGTCCTCCTAAAATTATCTCTCGTGCAAGATGAATAGGCAAGTATTATCACTTTTTCATAAATTGTTATCATTTTTTCATAAATTGTTATCACTTTTCAATTTGTTATCACTTTTACACTAACTAGATGTCTTGACACGTGTACTTTGCAAAATTATTTTACATGTTTTTTTGTTCGTTGTTTGTCAAATTGCAGAGATTTTTGTACTTAGTTGAAAAGCTTGAAAGTTGCAGTAATTTTTAGTTGTAAATTTTGTCTTTCTTTTCAAATTTCTACATCATTGTTAGACACTATATCTTAAAATCTCTACAAATATATTTAGATGTAGCCACCCCAAAATTTTCTTAATGTCATCTGTTGGATAAGGATTACTATCTACAACCCGAAGAATACAAAAATAAAAATACATATTGAGTGGTTTCACTAACTAACGGTCCAAGATTAGGCATTCTAGTTTATAATTCATCAAAGAGAAACAAAATCTAGTATCAAGAACTCACTTGGCCGACCACCTGACTCAAAGGCCTTAAAACTGGCACATATAGCATATCACCTGCATATTAAAACAGTAAACTCAGATTGATTATATTTTTACATGAAAATGATATATGATAAAGTCGTACTTATGTGCCTCAGCAAAAGTGAACTTCATATGGCTATTGATATAATTTTTTACAGGGAGAATGGTTCTAATTGTGGACCTCCAAAATCTGGATAGAGCTAAAACAGCAGTAATCATTGAAAGATTTATGCTAATTTCACTTACTATGCAATAAATATATTTTGAATAAGAGTGAGTTTAAAGAGGCGATGCAGAATACTTTCCTAAAGAGTCCCTGAAATAGTACAAAAAGCACTGTGCCTATAGGATATAACATATTAAGTAAAACTAACAAGCAAAAAAATTGTGTTCTCGGCATTGCAAAAACATCATTTTGAGAAATTTTTTAATGCATATTAATTTTTTCCTAGACAACCGTTAATTTGGAGAAGGCATTGTAAAGCAAAAAACATTCATAAGGACCAGAACTTGAAGAGAGAATTAATCCTATTCATATTTCACAAAAACATTTCACTAAGTATAAACAACGCCAAATGTGGTTTAACGTCCATAAAATAAATTACATAACCAAAACGTAGGATAGAAATTTAAGCTAAAACTACTAAACAACCTAAGACAACAATTAGTGTCGTTTTATTGACAAGACACATATGGTTCTCCCTGGCCCCAACAATCCAAGATTCTTGTAACCTTCACCTTAAATGTGCCAATTTGCTACACGTTCTACTAGAGTTGAAAAGTATTGAGGTTTCAGATGCAACAATGATGAAGCATAATATAATCAAAGTTTCAGGACATGGTTAGTTTGCTTGAATCATCGCTAGTATGAATTTAGACATGAGTTTATACATATATAAGTTAATTAAAAAACAATTAAACCCCAATAATCCAAATTTAATCAAATTAACGATGTCAGTTATGAGAAATGCCTCAAATTTCCAAATTTATGAGGCATGCTATCAAGCTTAACTTAACTTTACCACTTGGAATCAATCCCACAAAAAAAAAAAATTACCTATTTTGTTTCATCATGGATTTCCAGAACGTAACATCGACATCAATTATATCATACAAACAATCTACCACGACAAAAATAAAAGCTAATTGTGGATAGAAGAAGAAAAAGAATGCATCTTTTTCTTTTGTGGTTCAGGAAGAGTACCTTTTCAAAAAGCTTCGTTGCAATTCCATTTCCAGCCACACATAAATTGTCATTAAAGACACATAACAACCGTACATAGGTAATCCATGTTTTATTCATTTCTATTTAACAATATGTTAACCTTGAACATTATATAAATATATGATTTATACCTGACTACAAATACTGGCATTTTGTAGCGAAAATTGCTGCTTCAGAGGCTTTGTGTCATCCTTTATTGGGCGTAAGCGAAAACTCAATGAAAAAAGAATAGTATACATTGGCTTGATGATACTGACAGCAAGCATGTACCCTAAATATCATAATCAATTAATTTACATTATACCAGAAGACTATACGTGGAATTCTTTTTAGAGGGTACACCATCTTGCTTTTATCTCGGTTCTATTTGTAGTAATCAAGATGTGTGTATTTCCAAACTTTGTACACTGTATACGCCTCGACTCCTTGGAGAACATATCAGCAGTACACTACACTGCACCATATTTATATATAGATTATATACCTCGAATTCAATTGTCACCAAATGCTACCACAAAATAACCATGAAACAGAACATTCACGAGTAAAAATAAAGAATCTACAAAATAAATCCTTCAATCGGTTACCAAAGTTAAATAAATAAATCAACTTTGATGAATTAAAAGGCACACATTACGTATTACTACAACATGATTAGTACGGGAGACAAAGTTAACATAGCATCCGCAATGTAGAATGGAGAATTTGAGAAAAACATCTTTGTAAATGTTCTAAAGAATCTCAATGATAATTGTTTCTTTTCTCCAGAGTTTCACAACGTGAAAATATTTATGTCATCTTTTGGAAAGGTACATGCTAAATATGAAAAGAAAATCAATTAAGCTTCACCCGATAAGATGTGCTATCTGATTTCTGCATGACATACTTGGATTCTTCTTTAATAAGCTGCTCGCATAGTCCCTCTTCTTCACATCATCGAAAAGAACCTATCAATAATGGCAACATGAGTCCTCATAACGCACAATTACATTGGCTGTTCCATTATTCATGTTTAATATAAATCAGTTATCTAAAATCAAATAAAATTTGCACATCTGTTTATTCCTTACTCTATAAGTATTTATATTCAATATGCAAAGCCCAAATGCAATCACGACTAACGAGTAACACAAATTTCACAATTTCACCGCCTATAGAGGCAAAGTAAACTACTTCCCAGCTCAAGAAGCTAAGTACAAAATACTCAAATATAGAGTGGTAAGTAAAAAAATTGAGAAAGAGAATAACAGCTTTCGAGAATGCATACCCAAACGTCTGAATGTCGGATAGAATAGCATTGCATTTCTTCTTAGCATATTCTTGCTTCACTCGAATGTTTGTGCCACAAATCCACCTACCGCATCACCCGTCATTTCGCTTCCCAATTTATCTACTCGGTTTTATTTAAATTGCTTCAGAAAAATAAATAAAAAGATTAAAAGATGAACAATTAAATTCCATGTATGATCAAAATGGATCAAGAACAACAAATTATTTTGAATCCTTTATGTGTTGTGTGAAAAACTCCACCTTCTTGGTGAATCGAGAGATGTGGCATGAAAGAATGAGCAAGAACAAAATGTCTTTGTTTATGGACAACACTCAAAAACTTCCGCTGCTTGCACATAAAACCACCAAAGTTAAATTCAAAAACCACTTATTGCATAAAAGATTTAATGTATGGAAGAAGAAATAAATATTACTGCATGTTCCGTGTATGATTACAAGGTTGGGTGAGACCCAAATATATACAAAGCAGAGATACAATTAAATATCACAAATCAAGGGATTCACCAAACAACTAAGGAAATTAAAATACGGAAAATAGGGGTGGAAGAAAAGAGATGATTCGATTTGATTCGTCTCCAGAATATACGCGTAGCATATCTCAATATTGCACGAATAAAATTTCCGCGAATGAAACCGTAAAATCAGTACCTAGTCGCCAGAATCGAATAGACTCAATTAGAGCGAAATGATATAGACATGGAACAACTTTGATACCATTGTTGTATACATAAATCTTTTATGTGAATCAAAAAATAAAACTTATTTGAACGGATGAATATCAAGAAAATGAAATGAAAAGTCGTTGACAGTGTGATAAAATCTAGAGAGAGGAAAAGAATCGCTCATTGACGGTGTGACAAAATCTAAAAAGAGGAAAAGAATCGCTCCTTCTCTTCAGGAACTCAAGAATCCGAAAAGCCGTACACTTAGAAGATGAAAAGTACACGCTGAAAGTTTGAAAGGTGGGTTTAAAATGTAATCTAGAGAGAGGAAAAGAATCGCTCAATGACGGTGTGACAAAATCTAAAGAGAGGAAAAGAATCGCTCCTTCTCTTCGAGGATCTCTCAAGAATCCGAAAAGCCGTACACTTAGAAGATGAAAAGTTCACGCTGAAAGTTTGAAAGGTGGGTTTAAAATGTACGCTCCAAAAATTTAGAAGGGTAAAATTGTCCGTAAAAGTTTCTCAACACCAAGCCACTTTTATATATAACTAGCTGCATATCACGTGCGTTGCGTTGTCATTTAGTTTGTTTGATTACTCAACATATTTTTGTTCCACGTTGTTATTTAATTTATTTGATTACTCAACATATTTTTTGTTAAGTACTTATGAGAAAAATGAGAAACAGAGAAACTATCATGTTCTGAAGCAAGAAGCTTAGTTAAACCCCCAAAAAAATTGTATCTGGTGATTGCACAAGAGGAATTTACCCCTCTCCCCCACCACAACTTCTTATCTTAGAAGTAAAACCTTTCATTTTCTTTCTGCAATTATTATTCTTTTATCTTCTTGCAAATCCACTTAAACTTCTATGGAAATTGCATTGCATAACTAATACGTGTAAAACAAACAACATTCATACCATACACAAGTAGGTTCAGAAATTCAAACCCACAAAAATTGGAAATAAAACCAATCAGTAAACATCACCTTCCATTAATCCACACAAAACCCACCAGAAACCCACCCTTCTAGAGAGAGAAGAGATGGAAATTTAATTACATTACAGTAGAAAGCACAATAATCCATATAATGAAATCTTGCTTCATAAGAATCTCTCTTTGTAATATTTTGTATTGATCAACCTTCCAGCTAAAGCACCCCTCAAAGTTGGAACCTTTTTGCAGCAAAGCCTATACATACTCTTCGCCCATTCTTTTATCCTTCTCTACTACAGTCACTCATATATATATATATAGAGAGAGAGAGAGAGAGAGAGAGTCATACCTATATACACACACAATTTTCATATGTTTCTTTCAAACAAATATTGCAAGAGACACCAAATGAAACATAAGATAGTTGGAGATTTGTTACCTTATCCGCCACTACTATTCCAACCATAGTTTCAAAAGTTAATATTGACCCCAAACAATGAATACTGCCAAGTTGTTTTCAAAAGAAGGGGTAGGGAAAAATAAGTAATCGGAAAAAATTTAAATAAATTGATCATATGGGTTATGTCCGGATGAATATTCCTGACCTTCAAGCATTCCAACCCCAACATCACTTAGAAATATAGAACAATGGTAGGGCTATGAGACAACATTATAAGTTTTGGGCCTTCTTAAGCCCGATGCCATCGTAGAAGACGAAGCTCTTTTCATTGGACATAAGTTCAAACATAACAATAATCTAGACCTTCTCTCACTGTATAATGTTAGGTCGGGTCAAATTGTTGACATGTATAAAACTGCAAAACTGGTTGGAAATCAATACAAAATGAATTCAGTAATTGAAATCAAAATAACTGCACAATCTCATCAGGAAGTATTTTAAAGGGGTTACTGCCAGCCATAAAAAAACAACCCTTACCAACTTCTCAAGAAACTGAAGTGCTTTCTCTAGGAAGGATGGGCGTCCAAAAAAAAACCTAAAATTAGATTCAAGTAAAAATACAGGATCATTTGTGATATTTTACTGCTATTGAATTTTGAACTGAAATTAAACATTTGAACCATGGGAGATGCTTAATTCTCATATCCATTCTTGTTTCTTTCTTGGAAAGGAAAGCCTTTGTTTAGAGCTTCTCATTATCTTGCCCCACCCGTAATTTGTTTGTCTATCAGCATTTGCATAGCTCACTCTCATACTATGACCATTCTTTAGCCTTCAAATTTAGATTGATAATGAAAAAGTAGAATCTATCAAGAAGAATAGGAAAGATGATGGAAACAAATGTGCAGACTTTACCTCATATTCATGAATCTTTTGCATTCCGATGCCTGATAAATAATCGATTGCTGCACCCAGACCAATGGCTTCCCCAATAGCAGGAGTCCCAGCCTCAAACCTATCTTTTTCGAAGGTAATTTATGATAAGAATAATAAATCAACAAACAATTAAAGCATTCAATTGTAAATATCTACATATTAATCAATCGGATGTTCAAAGGTAGTTGATAAAACATAGATAGGACACTCACCTGGATGGAGGTTCAGCATATGTCGAGTAATCCAAATATACATCTGATATCATTTCACCACCACCTGAGATTAATGTTTAATAAAGGTTTAAGAGTCCCACTCTAGAAATAACAGAAACCAATAACACTTGATTTTTGTGATCAGGCCAGGAAATTTAGTGATGCTAAGTTATCATGATTCAATGAACATTAATATTTTTGGATTATGGAAAAAGAAAGATAAAAACTGACCTAAGAAAGGAGGCATGTCAGACAATAGCTCACTTTTACCATATAAGAACCCAATGCCTGTAGGCCCACACATCTGAAGCATGATTATTTCTTCACTTCAAATATTGACTTCATAGGACTTGTGTGCTAACACATAACGATATAGAGTTGAGTTGTAATGCAGATGGAAAGGACTTCACCTTATGAGAGGAAGCAACCAGAAAATCAATGTCAAGACTCTTCACATCAACCACCATATGAGGAACACTTTGACAAGCATCTATCAGCACTTTGGCTCCAACAGCATGCGCCCAACCTACAACTTGATCGATTGGAAGAGCAGAAGCTGTGGCAAAAGGAAAGAAACATGTGAATAAGATATTGTTATTACAGCTCTTCAACAGCCATAGCTTTTTGCCAGAGAAATTCACATCTTAAGTAACCTGCCAGTAATAAAGATCTTTAAAATTTGGCATTCACCAAAATATTTAACAAATTTCAAATAAAAGGTAAAAGGTTCAATTATAACTCAAGTCAAAATTGGTAATATGACATTTTGGTTCTGCAATTTAAACAAAATTTTCAGGATATCACATCGGAAGAAAAACCACTTGTCTTAGCATATTGTAATATCAGCCAAGGAAACATCAATCTGAGAGTTTGTCATGGTATTTCTTTTCATGAAATGAAAAGCTCTAACCTGAACCAGACATTAGATTTCCTAAAAGCTGTTGTTTTTCTTCTGTTTAATATCTTAGCCCTTATCTTCTGTTTTTCTTCTGTTTCTCTAATTTATTATTTTCACAGTGCAGAATAGTACCCTAGCAAGCAAACCGACAAAGTCTGAACAAACACTAAAAGTCTAAAATGCTAATAAATGAATGAATATTCCAGGAAAAAAGAAAGGGGGAGATAAATGACGTAACTACAAAGCAAAAATATTCTCCGTGGGACTCACATATAGAGCTTCAAAAGAAGGGGGTCATTTTGACCAGCCAACACTGTTGGAGCTAATGCACAATATTTGTATTAAATCGCTCAGGATATGCAGACTTCATTTTAATGCAACAAAAGCATTCAAAAACAAAATTGCTATATATAAATGTATGGCATTCTCCAATATACATAATTTGTGAGAAAGCAATGTTGATAGAGTGGGCGCTAAAAGGATACAGTAATCCTCTGATCCAGGTCGTAGTTCTCAGAGGTGGCGAAAAGTAATAGATGATTGCGACAAGAATTATGGCTGGAAAAAATAAGAGAAATACACAGAAAAGGACAAAACAAACAACTGTTTAGTTACAAGATAATGCAAGATAACTACAAAGAGAAGCAATGATCATTTTAATAAAGAAAAGGTGCCGAGCAAGAAAACAAAGGAGAAGTTTGTGCAGTCATTTGCTAACCTTAAGAGTAAATGCTCGTCCATCAGGGAACAAAATTGTTAGCAGTTTCTTGTTTTCTCTAAAAACAACACTATACACAGGAAGACATTAAAGATTTCAGGAGACACATTGAAATAGATGAACAGAAAGAGAGAACACCTATTTCATACCTTCCTGAATTATTTAAATCAATGCCGGCCAATGTCAAATTTACTTCACCACCACGCTGTGTAAGCGCACCCAAACAAAGTGAAATTGTGGATATATTAGACAATAAAGCTGAAATTGAAGTCTAATGAAATCAAAGTACTATGAAACTGATCCACCAGAGTTGCATTTCTCAGTGAGATGAAAAATAGTAGCTTGAGGAGTCAAGTTTAGTGTATATATGACTATTACGACTGAAAGTGTTGAAGAGAATTACCGTTGTTGAAGTCGCGTCTGGTTGGAGGATTGCTGAATAATTGAATCCCGTTTTTGTTATTCAAAAACGGCATCGTTTTTTCCTTTCCCTAAATTTGTTAGAACGCGTCAGCGTTTTATTTAGTTGTTTTACGCTTTTTCCCTTCAAAGCCTATTTCATGGCCATGCTCTGTACGTGCTCCACTATCTTGAGTGATTGTGAAATCAAATCTCTGAAATTATTCTCCCATTTCTCCGTATTTCGTACTATTTTCTTCTGCAATTTCTTTACTGTTACAATGACACATATAAGGAATGAAAATATGAAGATGAAAATGGGACTAACAGGGTCATTTTCTAAGGAAACCAAAAAGTGCGTGTAAGAATGAATTCTCTCTTCTCCCAAGATTTCAAGCCTGATTTTAAGCTCCGGCCTTTCTTCCATTCTGCTAAACCCAGAGTAAAAAAACTCAAGAATCAAATACATAATGACATTTACTAAAACAAATACAAATTCATTGTAAAACTTGAAAGTTTGTACGCAAAGATGGAGAACACATAGAAAAATAAATCGACATTTTAGAAGTAAACACCTCATGGGCAATCGTTCGCCGCATCTCAAATCAGCTTCAGTCTTTCACACGTCGAGGAGTCGCCGTCCTCAGTAGATTGTCGCACTGAAAAGGGAAAAAAAAGGGAGAAGAAGCGTTGCTTTCTTGAGAGGAGGGAAGTCGGATCGGGGGAGGGTGAAACTGAAAGGGAAAAAGAAGATAAAAAGCGTTAGATTTCTTGAGAGGAAGCCAGGAAGTCGGAACGGGGGTGGGTGAAAACTGGTAGAAAAAAAGGCGTTGCATTGCTTGAGAAGAGGAAGAGGGAAGTCGAGGGGTGAAACTGAAAGAGGAAAAAGAAAATGAGTTTAGCCAAGGATTAAACTGAACATGACATAAAATGGGAGGGGCAAAAGTGTCTAAAAATGTTTCTCAAATGCTAGCCACTTTTATATATACTAGTAATTTCTCTCGCGATGCGCTGATTGAATATTATAAATTTTAAATATGCAATTAAAATATAAATTTAATTTATTAATTTTTTTACTATTATTTTTTATTAATATATAAATTACAGTATGTTGTTTACCCATGAATATATTACAACTATTTAATTAATTCTATAATTTTTAATAGTTACTAATCTCATTACAAATATTAAAATTCAACAAAACTTATATAATCTAAAATTAAATTATTTAAATTCAACTCATATAATTAAATCTTAAATAAAATTATTTAAATTCAATTCATATAATTAAATCTAAAATAAAAATAATAAAATAAATATTTTATATCTAAATTTATTTTTATATGTGCATACTTATGTTAAATTAAAACTTTTAAAAGAGAATTAAGTTGACATATAATGCGTTAAAATTAGATTTAAAATTAAAACTTATGAAAATTTGAAATTGTTGGTGTAAAGTAAAAAGAAAAAAAAAGTTAATTCACTCTCTTTTAGTGGAGAGTGAGACTCACTATTACACTACATGGCAAGTGCATTTCACTTGCTCTCTTCTTACATTTCACTTTCTCTCTCCCGACTTCTATTTATATATTTAGATTTTATCTAATTTAATCACTCAAGACGAGCACTTTATTCTCTCTCCTACAATCGCTTCAACCAAAAATAACTTTTCTTAATAAGTGTGTCCACCCTCTTGTGATGATTGTCATGGGACGAAGAGAGTACAAATTACAAGTCATTATTTTCTTAGTCATAAAAATAACCCACAAGATAAAGAACCACAACTAAACGTATTTAAGTGAAGCCAATGCAATGAATAATTATCTCCATTATGAGAAGCTAAAGACTAAGGTATGCATTATACGGGAAAGGGGGTATGAACTCTTAGACTTTGTTTGTCAATAATATTGATCCAACCCAACTTTCAAATATAAGTTATATAATATTCATTTCTCTCTTATCACATATACAATCTACAATCCAATCCAAATTTAACCTTTTCATATTTTATGAGTGACACCATAAATATATATTATGTATAATCAATTTTTGTTATATTTTAATATGTAAAAAAGTATATAAAAATTATTTGACTTTCTAAATTTATAACTATAATAGTAAATAAAATTACTATACACTTAAAATAAATTCTAACTCAATAACAAAATTAATATTATAAGCTTTGGAATGCGAAATTGAATAGAAATAAATCAAATTATAAACAGATGTATGAAATATTAAATTACAATTGCAAAAAATAATAGGAGAGAATAATTTTAGGAGTTTGAAAAATAATTTGAATAATTTAGATCAATAATAGAAAATGATGGATCAAAATTTTGTACTATTTAAAGGTGTTAGAAATATTTAAAATAATAAATAAAATAGTTAAATAAAAATAATATTAAAATAATATATATAAGTGTGACATCCGGGCGGCTAACCATCATCGTATATACCCTTCAAACACCTAAGAATTACAAACAATATCATTACGTTAAAATAATTTTTGTTTATTGTTGAAAGTGGAAACTAATAATTTTGTGTTCCTAAGTTTTTTTTTTTATCGGTAAATGTTAGTTGTTAGCGGTTAGAAGTTAGTTCGCCAAGTCTCCTTACAAATCCAAATTCTCCAAGTCTCCTTATATCTCCCACTCCAATTCGTTCCCCAAGGAAATCGAACCTGTGTCTCCCACTTAAGTGAGGAGCCCGGTGGCCAAGTGAGCTATACATAAAGCGGTAGATAAATAAAATTTATTTAAAAATGGTAAATGTAATATTAATAAATGAAGTAGTAAATATACATAAAGCAGTAGATAAATAAAAAGACAAGTAAAAATTATGTCACAAGTGAAATTAAAAAAAAAAAGGACGAATGTGTATGAAATAAAAGATGAGTGGGTAAAATGGTCCAAAAATGATTTACACTCTTAGTCACTTTTATATAGATTATAGATATAGATTTGTATCACTTTTTTAAAGAGTGATAACAATTTATTAAAAAGTGACTCGATTTCATACATGAGACCGTCTCATACAAGTTTTTGCCTTAATTTATTTTGTGATATAAACAAATTATATAGATAGTTTGCAAAAATATATATTTAATTTATTTAATCATATATAGATTATATAGATAGGTATTTAGTATACACATATAATTATTTATTATATGTATAATTTTTCTTTATCCTCAAATATTTTGTGGGGCTAAATATTCTAATTTATCATAATATTTATTGAATGATAATGAGTAAAAGATTCTCTTAACCCAATAAATCGAGTCACACCTTTATTTGTGCATAACATATGAAGAACATATATATAAAAAAAAAAAAATTTAACACTAAAAGTATCCTTTTAAATTTCAATTCAGGCCATAAAATTAACTTCGTTCAAACATTCTAACCATTGTTCTGCTAGCCAAGCTTGAGCTAAGCTCGTTAACCCGTCAACAAGCTTGCGCGGACCAAATTCGAATTATTTACTAATCAGTTGATATCTTATAAGATGAGTGCGTGTTTACATTCAATTTTCGTTGTAGCACTTTTTAGTTAATTTCTTTGTAAGACATTTTAATGATGCTAACATCTACCATTTTTCTATTGTTATAAATGACACTTTTTATTCATAGTAAATAATATTTTTCAGTTATAACACCTATCACTTTTTATGGATGATTTGAGTGCATGTGTGAAGTGGGTGCATATAAAATAAGCCTTTACAAATTCAATATTTAAGGACCTGTTTGTTTTGGATTATTAAATTTTGAGGGATAATGAAACATGTGATACATTTGACTTTTTATGTGATATATTTTACTATAAATCATACAAATCACATGTTTGTTAATATATATTATAACATAGTTCAAGTGTTTGAACTTTGAATTGAGAATTAATTCATGTGATCAGTTTATATATTTTATAATTATACCCTCATCTACTATTTTTTTTTTTTTGATAAAAAGAATATTTTTATCAATTAACTTGATAATATAGTGAGTGATAATTTTAATATCTCATAAAGGGAGGGATACACTCACTCAAAAATGAAAAAACATAGGTTTGCTTTTCATATTTTTACGAGCTATAGGTAATGCAAATCAACAATAACAAATACTTGAATTTAAAAAAAAAAATTATATCTCTACTAGTTACTCGAAACAAACAGTTTCTCAACGTTATATGGCTCGATTATATCCCTCCATAAATGCGTATGATGAATTTGAAAATGCCAAAACTAAGAAGACATGCATGTACACTGGTAGAGATTTGTATACAAGTATAATGCATTAGTTGCCAAGTCGTTTACAGCGCACCCAGAATGCAGTTCCTCCACTTTTGCCACGGGCAACAGCAATTTCCTCATCAATGTAGAACCAAATGAAAAATGGGTCTTCATTGCTCGGCTCCCTATCGTCGTTTCCTTTAAAACTAAACTCGAACGGGTTAAAGGGGCCGATTTTTATCCGGATTTGCTCGAATACGAACGAAAGTATTCGTTTCTTCCATGAAAACCTGCCTTCAAAGGCCAAACACCCCAGAGGCCCAAGATAAACCCCATTCTCGATCCTCTTTCCCTAAAACAAACATGTAAAAATATATCATCACCTGAAGCAGCAAGAATTAATGGGAAAGCATTAACACTATTCAATTTTCTAATCTCTATTTTGTATCACTTTTGGAAATTATGCACCCGTAGTTAATTCTTTTATTTAAAGATTCAGGGAAATTTTTGCGTCGATCTTTATTGGTTGAAAAAGTTTACTAAAATAAGAAAGGGTATGAGATAGTTCCATGAAAGTATTAGCTTATAGTATCTTAGTTTAATTGCAAATAAAATTACAATCTATTGCAAATAGAAATCTAATGTAAATTTTTAAATTTTGTTAAACAAAACTTCAATTAAAATTTTTTTGACAATTAGAACCAATAAACATATTATCTCCTACTCGAAAATGACAAATAGTTATTCTCTGTCATCCGAACAAATCTAAACATATTAATACGACTAATTATTGGTTGTCACGTAGATGACATGTCATTTTTGTGGGAGAAAATATGTTTGTTGGTTCTAATTGTCAAAAAAAAAAAAAAATTGACATTAATTTTGTTTAACATGATTCAAAAGCTTAGATTAGATTGCAATTTCCAATGGTTTTGATTTTATAAAAATTTAAATCTACCTCGTATCATCAGTATTGTGTTGTACTTCTCATGTATCCTTAGTATCTTGGATATTACTGATTTGTACTTTCTTTTTCCACCTGATCTAATAGTTTAGCCACAACTCATTAAAGCTCTCACTTCACCCTTTCAACAAGAATATGCCTATACAAGTCCAACATTTTAGGTTTTAAACTACAGTTCTTACTTGTCACTGAAAATAATTTCTCCAGTAAATAAGGAGTGCATGCAGGAAATTACCAGCCAATGATTCAAGCAACAAACGAAAACGAAGAGTTAGTTCACGAATCAGTTACATTACGCGGATTCAGCTCGCCATCTCCGGCAGGGCAACATTTCGGAGCTCAATGGGTGCATCACGGGGCAGCCAACATTAATGGACTCAATTCACACATAACCAGGGAAATCAGAATTTCTGGGTAAATTGCAGAAATAGTCCCATGAGAATAGACTCTCACTAAAATGAATATTTTCTTTACAAAAATGGTCCCATACGAATTTGCCGTTAAAAACTAATGGTTTTTAGTGTGTGAATAACACGCGCCGTTAGCATTTTTAATCCCGTAAGATTGTATTTTAAGTTTTAACATGTATTTTTTTATTCAGTAAATATTTAAATAAGTTATTAATTAATCGATTTATTTTTAATTTGAATCTTTTTATATAAATTTTTATTTATATTTTAAATTATTTAGATTATTTATAATTATTAAAAATAATTTATAATTTTGAATATTTTAGAATAATATCATAATTTAAATATGAAGGATTATGATTAAATTTTTTTAATTCTATTTGATAATTTTTATTAGATTTTTTTATAATTAATAAAATTAATTTATAATCCCAAATATTTTAGAATAATATCATAATTTAAATTCGAAAAATTTTGATTAATATTTTTCAATTCTATTTGATATTTTTATTATATTTTTATAATTATTAAAACTAATATATAATCCTGAATATTTTAGAATAATAACATAATTAAATGATAATTATTTTATTTTATCACAATAATATTAAATTTATTAAAATTTAATGATAATTATTTTATTTAATCATAATAATATTAGATTTATTAGAATTCAATGATATTAATTTTTTTTTATAATTTATTAAAACTCATTGATAATTATTTTATTTTATCACAATAATATGTTTTAAAAAATTTAAACTAAGAACGGTATGTAGACGGCAATGTGGCATTGTAGAGGCGACGTAATATAGGCGGCGAATGTAGCAGGAAGGGGATTCACTATAATTTTAGATCTTAAGTTTTATTTTAAATATTTAGTCTTTAAGTTATAATATATAGTTTTAAAATTTTTAAAAATTATCATAGTTAGTTTTATCCAAATTTAATTATTAGATCTTACATAAATTATTATGTGTTTTGATTTTTTTTTTTTTTTTGTATTTTCATATTATAACTAAATTCTATAAATATATTTTTGTTTTTATTTTATAGATTTTACATATATTAATATTATTTGGTTTTAAAGAATTTTTTTTTGTATTTTCAAATTATATTCAATTCTATATATTTTTATAAATTTTCAGATTTTTAAATTTTATTTTTTGTATTTTAAATAATGTCCAAATTTTATATATAATTTTACAGTTTTTTTATTTATAATGTAATTTAATTACATAACTAATTTATTTTTTATAATAAATTTAAAAATATTAACGAAACCGTTAAAAACTTAACGGACATGACCATTTCGTTAAAAAAGGACAAAAAAAAAGTAAAACCAAAGGTGTTGATCGAGAATTCTCGATTCGGGTGATTTTTGCATGGTTTTATGGTGGTTTAATTGCATATTTTTGATCTATTTTATGAGCAATATCACCTTAATGAGTATAATTATGAGCTTAACGGTTGTGGAAGGTATTATGTTTATTTTGTAGGCTTTTGATCATATTTTATGCAAAAGACAAGCCTTCGCCAAAAATCGAGTTCGAGTCGAGTAGATGGTCCAAGAAACGAGCCCACTCCGTGCTCATCTCTCGGTGAATCCAAGATCCAAGTGAATAATCAAAAAGACATCAAGAGAGGGTCGCGTAGCAAAAAGAATCACTCAAATCGGAGTTCGTGAGCCCAAGTTATGAAAGATCGAAGTCTGAAGGATCAAACTTGAAGGCCAACTCGGACCGAGTTGGACCCGAACCGAGTCGAGGCACCGAATGGAGAACAAGGTTTTGAAGGTGAAATCCACTCGGTTGGTGAAGGCAACTCGACTGGATGAGAGTCAACTCGACTCGGATGAGAGTCAACTAGGACCGAGGCGTAAAAATGAAACCGAATCGAGGCAAAGAACGGGGAACGAAGCTTTTTGAACGTGAACACCAACTCGACTCGGTTGAGGCCGACTCGACTCGAGTGACTACCAACTCGACTCGGATGAGAGTCAACTCGACCGAGTTGGAGTCCGATCGCGAGAAAAGTCATGAAAAATCGAAATTCAGGATCTAATTGCAATATTTCAAAACTTAACCTAATCCCCTACTATATATACCCGAATTCGGATTTTTAAGGGAAGAACACCCAATTCCACTCACCCACACACATTTGCACACACTTGGAGGTATTTGATTTCTTCTTCCTCAAGTTCTTCCACTTTGAAGCAAGAAATGAGGATTTGAGCTTGGATTGTAATAGATTGTCATCCCCAATAGACTAAGATTCCTTCTCTTGCTCTTTTATTTCAGCTTTTATCCTTTAATTTTGTTTTAGATTGGATGATGATTGTTGTTGGCTAGAAACACCTTGTTCTAGGGATTTGTGGATCTTATTTTGAAATCTATGGTTTAAATTCCTGTTTATTTGGTATTTGTTGTTGATTATAATTCATGTGTTGGAATTATCATGTTTTAAGAGTTTATTGTTATTGACCATGATGATTGCTCTAATGATTATTGTTTGGGTTTAAGATTGAGAAATTAAAACCCATCAATTGACCTCTAATACATGACCCATTTGATTATCACTTGAGAAAGGGACTAATTAGTGGGAAAGTTTTAGGAATCTAAGGTGCTTATTGGGTTGATCATGTTAATAGGGTAGAGATACATGTTAATATTGATTTTCCTTGGGATTGATTGGATAGAAAATATCTTTCAATTCTTGTTGAGTGATTCACTTTGCATAATCATCACATTACCCTTTAGATTTGAATTTGCTACCATAGATGGAGATTTAAGTGAAGCATACCCCTAGAACTATTCATTTACTTGTTGATTTCGCTTGTGTTCCTTCGATTGCTCGTTTTAATCTAGTGCTATTTGTTGTGGCTTTTCTTTCTAATTTTCTTATTGGTGACACTTGGTAGAAATTAGATAAGTTTAGTCTTAATTTGGCAACCCCTTTTAATTGATTCTCTAGACTTGATTAAATCGCTTGCATTACTCTTACGCTAGTCCTCCTTGTGGATCGATACTCTTACTTATCGCACTATAATTTGACAACCGTACGCTATGGAATTAAATTTGTGTGTTGATAAATAGTGGAACAAATTCTCATAGGGCTATTTCTACAATTTACCCGAATTTCCCTACGGTGGAGCGCTACGTTTGGGGATGAACTCGGCCTCAGTCCTCACTACAGCCTTGAGTACAAGGCTATTTGAAAGGGGAAGAATAGATACACCTCTCCTTTGTATTGTTTTTATTCAATGTTTTCATAATTGTGCTGGATATCGGTTGTCGGTTCAACCGTTGAAATGATTTTTGTCTAATTTTATATATTTTTATGTGACTTTAAAAAATAAATATACACTTATAAAAATCATAACTCATAAGTTTCATATTGAAATAAACACAACAAAATTATAGACATCACAATTTTATTTAAGAATATTAAAATTTAATAATTGCTAAAAATATTAAAATGAGAGAGAATTGAATAGATATACATAAAAAATAATTTTAGAAACTAAGGGATTTGTTTAATAAATTTAATAATTTTAAAAAAGGGAATAAAATATGTTATTGTCTAAACTATAACAAATAATGAAAAAATCGGTTCGACCGGTTCAACCGATTTTTTTCAATTTTGACCAGTTTTCCCGGTTTTGACTAATTTTTTCGGTTCAACTTCAGAAATGATTTTTGGTAGTTGAACCGATTTTGAAATACATTGCTTTTATTATTATTATTATTATTATTATTATTATTATTATTATTGTTAATCTTTTAATTAAGTTTAGATTAAATAAATGGCCTGTGGGCCTTACGTCTTGGGCTTAAGTTAGGGTTAAGGTTAGTAAGTCTACTTATATCGCTTTTGTGTCTTTGAGTTAGATCGTCTTTCGATCATTGAACTGTGGACAACTTCGATTGTGGCAAAGTGTATTTGTGTTTCTCTTCGTCAGAATCAGTTACATTAGCCAGTACAATGTTTGGTATCTATAGGAGTTTGAGCATATTTGGAGCCAATATATCTTCAAAACAGAATCAGAAACACAAAAAGAATGACAAAAACTTGTGTGAGACGGTCTCATGCATGAGATCGAGTCACTTTTAATAAATTATTATCATTTTTTTAAAAAAGTGATACAAATTAGTATGAAGTGATAACAAATTGAAAAATAATAATTATATATGAAAAAGTGATAACAATTTATTAAAAAGTGACTCCGTCTCATGTACGTACGATGTCACACAAGAGTGCCCCAAGAAGAATTGCATCTAATGCTGGCTAGAACAAAATTTCAGTAGCAAAACAAACAATGTAATAATCTGAAGTAAGCCCAGGAAAATGATTCATCTATAACAAAAATAGGTAAGCTAAGAGTGAAGAAGCTTACAGCTGCATCAAACCTCTGAACTGCTGTAATTGGGAAGTATTTTCCACGTCCTAACTTTTCTGCCAATTAGCATATATATCAGCACCACAAAATAATAAAGAAGTTGAACTTACAAAACTAAAGTAAACACAGATGTAAAAGAAAGAGTCCCTCAACTGTTGAAACAGGTATCATTAGAATCATTTACTAATATTATAACTATTTTATACTGTAATATCAATTTATAAGTGTAATGATACCACTAAATGAATATTATGTATCAGTGAGTGAATGTAATGATATTAATTTCATACTATGAAACTGCTTCACACTAGATTTTGTATAAAAGAAATACGAGTTGGTCATGTGTGAACAAGTTTCACCGTAAAATTGGTTTACAACAAATACTTGTAGTAAAACAACTAATATCCTTTAATGAAACAAGTTGTTTATTAGTTGTTTCAAACAAGCATCCAAGTGAGGTGTAAAATAATATCATTCAAAATTAATACTTCCTCCATTTTTTTGGTGCTCAACCCAAATTGACACAAGTTTTAATGGGAGAGTTATTTATTAGTATTCAAAGGTGTAAACTTATTTTTAATGAGGGTGTAATTGTATGGTCTTTTCTACTTTATGAAAGGGAGGTTAATCCTTCAAAAAAAAAAAAAAATGAAAGGGAGGTTAAAGTAGGTAAAGTAATGATATGATGTATAAATAATAGATGCTTTTGAAAAGATAGTGCGAGAAAACAAAAAAAAAAACTTTGGAATTTTGAACAATAAAAAAAGAGAGAGGGAGTATCTTATAGTAAAACAACTACTCCCTCCGTCCCGGAAAAGCTTTCATATGTAGGAGGGCACACACTTTAAGAAAAAGAGTAATGATTGAAGTTTTGAGATGTAATTTTGTAAACTTTTATGTATAAAGTAAAAAAATTTTATTGGGTTATATGTATGTGAGAGTAAAAATAATGACATTTGTGTAAATTAGTGAAAATTGTAAGGGTAGAGTTTATAAAGGGTTTTCCATTTTAAGGGTGTGAAACTTATAATGGGACGGACGAAAAAGAAACTGTGAAAGCTTTTATGGGACGGAAGGAGTAATATTTTTAGCGAACAACTAATACTATCAAAATCAGTTTTACTGTAAAATTTGTTCACGCGAAACTTTGTCAAAAGTATGGCACAGGAGCACATTAAATTAAACACTAACCTCTGCAGTGAAGACAAGCATCCAAGTTCTACCAGGCGACTGCGTTCCTCCAAGTGTTTCGAGAAAATTAGAGGGATCAAGCTTTGCCTTCTCAATCACGGAAAAAGCTTGCAGAATATCCTCTTGTGGAGTTTTTCTTGTCTTGGCTGCATTCTTCAGCACTCTTACACACTCCTCAACTTCCTAAATGCAATTCACATTCATACATAAAACTAGAGTTAGTTGCAACATTTCACCTTCAAATTCATTGATAACTAATCATTTGGTATAACCACTAAGTGCTCGTTTGGTCTGCATGATTAGGGCATGACAAATGAGTTAACATGGACTGACAAGTGTTAAAATGAAGTTAATCGTGTCTGCCGAATAATTAATGAAAGAAACCAAACGAGCTATAAAAGCAATGTTTGTTTTGGGTTCAATACCTGGTTCCTACTTCTAGATTTTGTAATCCATTTTAAAAATAAAAGGTAGCAAAATGAGGACCGTAACTTTTCAGTCGGTAATTTAAGGACAATAATTTTTAAAGTCGCGAATTTAGGTCAAATCAGCATGTATCAACCCAAATTGGGCTCAAATTCACTCCGAATTCAGTTCAAATCGGGTCAATCATCCCAATTCAGCTCAAATCATACCGATTAGCCCGATTTAGGTTAATTCAGCTGATTTGGCCTCAATTAGCGACATTTAAAAGTTATTGTCCTTAAATTACTAGCAAGGTGAGTTACGATCCTTATTTTGTCACCCCCACTAAGTTAAGGTTCTTAAAAATATACTCCCTCCGTCTCAAGCAAAGCTACCCATTTGCTTTTATATATTTTTAAGGAAAAATAAAATTTAAGTGTATTTGGTATTGAGATGTAATGGAAAAAGGAAAAAGTAGAGAGAGAAAGCTAAAAATGGGTATATTTTAATTTTAATTGAGTGTTAAAAGGTGTAATAAAATTAAAGACTGGAGATAGTTGATCAAAATCTTTTTGTCATTTAAGAAAATGGGTAGCTTGGAGTGAGACAACGAAAATGACAAAATGGGTAGCTTTCGGTGGGACGGGGGAGTATTATCAACTCTATTATCACACTTTTCAATAGAATTAATTTTTTCTCTCCTTACATTTTAATACATTTAAATAATAACTCACATTATCCAATCATTACAATCACACCACCAACAATATAATAACTCAACATCATTCATTCTTACACATTCATTCCAACATGAAGTTAAATCTTAACTTAAAATCCCAAAATAAACATACATCTTACTTATTAGGGTATCAAAATCTCCTAGATTTGAAAACTATAAACCGAAAACGAACATTGCCTAATAATTTGTGGTTTGTGTTATTATCAGGTTATTTCTCAAGCATGAATGGTTATCCCGTGAATCAAACATTGGGTAACAGAAATATGAAGAGCAATTACTTGATCAATTGATTGTCTACAATGAAATTTTACTTTGGCATAACAATTGACATCAAAACTTTTCTCACTTCGTTGTAACATAGCTAGTGGTTCCTACTTCCATAAAATATTGCATTCAAAAATTATGAGCCAACATGTGTATTCAGGAAATCTCTGAAATTCATTGAGTATTAGTTGATGCACTAATTCTTGTATTAGGTATGCACAAATTAAAATTTGTAATATCTTATCACTTATCAATTAATACCTCCACTTTTTTAAAACAATACTTCAACATTTTTACACGCATAATACGTCGAATTGTGCAAAAATGTTGGGGTATTATTTTATAAGCGTAAGGGTATTACTTGATAAGTGGTACGATATTACAAATTGAAAGAAATTGCATGGTACAACGGGTGTGTGCAAGAATTATTCTAGTTGATTGGGCTAGTGTGAAGCCGTTCCACCGTGTAACTCGGGTTTATAACTAATACCTTATAGTAAAATAATTAATATCATTTAATGAAATAACATAAAATAATTAATATCATTTAAAACTAATATTATATACTCTCTCCGTCTCTTCATAAACTTCTCATTTAAAAATTGCACACTTTTTAAGAAAAATTAGTATTTTATGTGTAGTATGTGTTGATGGAAAAATAAAAAAAAAATAGAGAAAGATAAAGGTAAAAGAGAGATATGTGGGGCCACAATATTGACAAATATGAAAATAGAAAATTTTGGTTAGGATGTTTGTTTTGACAAAATGAGAAATTTACGAGGGGATTGAAAAATAGTAAAAACAACTAATATCATTTAATAAAATAAAAATACTATCAAACTTAGTTTCATTAACACAAGAGTTTGCTACTATGAATTTTATCAATTGATTGCTTGGAATTTAAGCGCTTTATACCTCTGACCCATACAAAATCACGTTGAAAATTAATATAAACAATGGGAATTAAAGTAAATAATCAAGGTCCATTTCCTATTCAAAATATTGCACGTATTTTCTAAGGCAAAAATTTGTATGAGTCGTGTATATGATAAATTCTATTTTTATTATTATTTTTATGCACATTTGCTATCATTGTCATAAATATTCACTATTATTGTCACATTTAATTATAACAGTGAATGTGCATGACAGTGATACTGTCATTGCATATGTGTGACAGTGATACCAAATGTGTATGACAGTAATAGTGAAAATAGAGTTCATCGTGCCTGATTCACACAAGTGTTACACTTTCCCTAATTATCTCATTCCCAAAATTAGTTGTGCCATGGTTCAAACAATTTTTCTGCGCTATCAATAATTTCCAAACTACGATTCAACCACATAATTTCTCTTAAAGGATTAAGCAACTAAACAAAAGGATTGAAGAATAAAGAAAACGCATTATTTATTGATACCTTGCTGAGTTGTTTTTGTTCTTCAACAACGGACGAACTGGAGATTTGGGCGTCGTTATCAAGTGTAGCTCTTGGATTTGGGAGCTCTTTTTTTAAGAGAAGCAATCAAAGAAGATTCAAAAGGTTTATGATTAATGAGCTTGTGAAGAGGAAAGATTGAAGATGAAGATGAAGAACAAGAACAAGAATGAAGAGCAGTAAAGCAGGGGGAGAGAGAAGAAGTGGCCATTTTTAAGTGAACAGAGGAACTTGGGTAGCATTTTGTCACCACACAATGAATGCCCCTTTTGATATTCTAATTAAAAACATGTTATCCAACCTAATTTTTTCAAAATGATAAAAACTTAATTGAAATATTATCAAATTTTTACTTTAGAATAATATATTTTAAAAGTGATGCAATTTATTAGAGATGACAATGGAACGAGTTTTAACTCGGACTCGCATAGAACCCGTCCCGTTCGAAGCGGGTTTGGGCCTCGACCAAGTGGAGTGCTGGGATGGATCTTGATTTTTACCGAACCTACCCCACAAAATGTATTAGAACCCACCTCACATATTTATTATTTTTTATTTTATGAATATGTACTTAAATAAATTTATATTCATATTATTGTATATATATTTATATACTTAAAGTGTTATTTTTAAGTATTAAATAAATATAAAATTTTATTTTGAGTAATTATAAATTATAACTAGAACCTTTTAATATTAAAATAATTTTTTTTTTTTTTTGTAGTTTAAAACTAATATAAATATAAGCGGGTGGAGCGAGTTTGATTTGGCGGATCCACAGAGCAAGGGGGTCCTGAATACGGCAAATTTCGTTAAAACCGATAATACTTTTATTAAAAGGTGATATATGAACTAGGTGGCTTAGCCCACCCGGCCACCTGATTTCTCACTTTAGTGGGAGACCTTGAGTTCAATTTCCTCCGAAATTGATTTACCTTTACCGATTAAAAAAAAAAGGTGATATATGATGAGACTTACTCTTGAAAATTTTGTATGCGTGTACAAAATATGAGCTTTTCTTTCTTAAAACAACATTAATTAAAAATAGAATGAATAACTCTAGGGTACCATCTTTAGAGTTTTATTACTATAAGGTATCATCTCAAAAAGTTATTACTATTAGATACAATCAACATTTTGAGTTCCCATTTTAACCTTGAAAAGTCAAGCACACGTACGTACACGTATTTCTCTTTCATCAATTTCATTCTCTCTCTCTTTTTCTCATTCTCTCTCTACACTCTCTTTCTCTCTCTAACCACCGCCACCGCCACACCCTTCTCGCCATGAACCACCACCGCCATACTCGCGGCTCCGACCGTGAATCCATTTCTCCGTGGTGAACACCGCAACACCGCCATTCTCGACGCAACCGCAATAACGCCGCCTTGTCATAGATCGCGGTGAACACCGCAACAACGCCGCTGTCACGTAGATCGGCGCGCTTCTCCCATTCATACGCATTTACGATGACGGCGCCGCTTAACGGCCACCGTTCGCGAACCCAATGACGCGACGGCGAAATCCACCAAACTTCAAAAAGTTTGTTAATAATCTCTCGCGTTATTTTCAAGTAGCTCCATATTTCTCTCTGCACACCGACCATTTAGCCGAGATCTATCGCTCTAGGGTGTGTAATTTCTTGAGATCAAATGTCTTGTTCTTAGATCCGATTGCATTCGAGTTCATATGTAAGCGTGCCTATTTTTGTGCTTCAATCTCTTTTCAAAGATAGGAAATTTTGGTCGGAATTTTGAGATTTTCGGTGATTTCACCGCACATTTATAAATATAATTGCACATTTATAAATATAATTGCACATTTGTAACTATATTTGCACATGTGCAATTTTTAGAGTAGTCTGATATAATGAAAACTTGTTCTAGATCGATTCTTGTTGTTTGATTTCATGAATCTTGTTTTTTTCTTTTGAAAGTTGTTTGTGTACATTTGGGAACAAATGTGCAGATTCTTTTTTTTTTTGTGCAAAAAGCCGCACATGTGCAATTCTAGAATATTGTTAATCGGATAAAATAAAATACGTAACAAAAAAACGAGAGAAGAATATTGTTAGTCCGATCTTGATTATTGTTCTCAAATGTAAAATGGAAAATGAACGATGCCAATTTGTAATGCTAATCAGAAATGGAAAATGAAACAATTTGGGAAGCCGTACAAAATAAAGGAGCAATATGTACTTTTCAAAAATGGGTAAGCGTAATGGACAAAAATCATCAATGTGTACTATTTCAAAAAGGTAAAAGTAAGGGCAAATTGGGTAGACAACATTAAAATCTTGTAGCTGGTAGTAATTTGTTAAAATGTAGTACCTTAAAGTGTTAGAGTGTCTAATATTGTAGTGGAGAGTTATTGGCTCTTAAAAATAAAACATTTATATAGAATATTTCAGGGGCCAAGGATCCATGAAATATAGTTTACATAGAGATATCCACGGATTCTAAGTGGGTCTTATTGGGCAAGATGATTTTTTTTTCAAATATATTGTGCAAATGCAAAACATAAAAACACACACCTATTTTGTATTACTATAGTGGCAAACATGTGTTACATTATAAAAATAAATATGTATTATAAGAACAAACACCGAAACAAATATTTTGTCCTATATTATAAGGACAAACACATACACATGTAAGATATTAAAAAATGTGTTACCATATGAATTCAAAGATGTTAATGAATGGAAAAAAATATTGTACTGTATATAAATAAAAGTTTTATCATAATGTAAGATGAATCGTGACATATCTAAATTAAACACGTGTTACATATAATTCGATTTGCATTTTTGTGATAAAGACGAGATGTTTATATGAAAATTATATTGTATATTTTTTTCTAATTTTCTTTTTTTTTTTTGGTTATCAAGAATGCCATGTGTTATTCGTAAAAGCACATTACACGAGTGTATTGATTATTCAACAATTTGAACTCACTCTGTTAGATCGGGTTTAGTTTTGATGAGTTAAAATATATAGACTAGAGCTAGCTCATGTATATAAGATGACCAGCTGAGTATGTGTAGAACGGCCGAGATAATGAACATTAGTGCTAGGTCGATCGACTAGGTAGAACTAATGAAGTCACCGAAGTCTAGAAAGATTAGGTCATCCGAAGACGATCTTGAAGAAGTCATCTGTCACGTCCCAATTTTTATAACAATAAGTTTTAAGAAATAATTAATAACTTAAAACAAAAGGCGTGAACTAAAATTTAATTTAAATAAATTTTGACAATTAGCGGAAAACTTTAAAGTTTAAAATCCAATTTAATTAAATTTGAGTGAGTATCAACAACAATAAAAATTTAAAACTTGTCACTAAGAATTTAAATGAATAACTAAATAAAATTAAAAGTGATCTAATTTAATCTCTGGGCTAGGCATCCTCCGTTGTACCACGTTGGCTCTCAATCAAAAAGGGGAAAAAGAAAGGATGAGCAAATCACGGCTCGGTGGGGACATGCTTGTCTAAACTAAATACAATAAGTAATTAAATTAATCAATCACGTTACATTTAGTTCATACATATCACCTCATTTATAAAGGTCAAAAGACCTATCATCACCTTGTTTATAAAGGTCGGAAGACATATCATCACCTCGTTTATAAAGGTCAAGACCTATCTTCACCTCGTTTATAAAGGTCGAAGACCTATCATCACCTCGTTTATAAAGGTCGAAGACCTATCATCATCTCATTTATAAAAGTTAAACATTACCTCATAAATACCTCACATGAATGATAATAAAATCACATATCGCATTTAATAGAGACAAACATAGTAGGATAGAAATCCCCACTTGAAATTAATGTTGTGGATGAAATTGATGCAATTGTTTCAAGCCATACTCCTCGCGGTTACCGTCGCCTTAACACAAATAATTAATTCTACTTAAAAATAATATAAACTCTTAAATTAAATTGATCAAACTCCTACGTTAATCCTCCAAAAATTATTGTATATATATCTAATTTGATGATATCTTTATAAAAAGAAAGACCTAAATTTTGAAACTAGTTTCTGAAACTCAAAACATGTTATACCTCCGTCTATATGTACTATGATTTTAATACTAAATTTAATTAACCAAACTAATTCCAATTAATAATTAAGTCAACCTTATAAGTATAATTAATTATTTATAAACTAATTTGGAATCAAGCATACTGAAGACAAGTTTTAGCAATTAATAATAAGGCTAATCAGAACGGTTTCCAATGTCGCAACACTTTCAAAATACAAATCATTTAATTATAAAAATCAACTCCGATCTCCTTAGTTCATCATCACCAATTTAGCTATATATGAATATATATATATATATATATATATATATATATATGAATAGTGAGCGAAAGATAATTTCATTTACAGAGAAAAAGTGCAGAAAATAAAAGAATTAAAAGAAAAAGTACCGTATGCCAAAAGTTCACTACAACAAAAAGGGTTTTCAGACATCGAAAAGTGCCCCAATATGTACTATTTTGGGACACTTATGATTTTTGGGGCACTTATCACATGTGCTTCCAAATACCGTGTCCCAATAGAGTTAGGGACACTTTTTAAGTGTCTCTACATCAATAGCTTTCTAGGCATTTACATATGCCTCAATATAGATTTCTAGAGGCACATGCAAATGTCCTTTCAAAGGTTAAAATTATGATAATAAGAATATAAGGACACTTATTTGTGTCTTCAAATGAAATATCAGGACATTTATTTTTGCCTTTAAACGAATTTGGGGCACATAATGTGCAATGTCAAAGCTCTATTTATGTCCCTAAATTAATATTATGATGAGACACTTGTTTGTGCATTTAAATTAATCTAGAGACACTTTCATGTGTAGTATTAAAAAAATTGTGCCCCAAATTCATATATTAGGACACTTTTATGTACCTTGTATGTCTGATTTATATGTCTCTATATTCAATACAAATACAACCATATCTTTCTACATTCACAATATATATCAAATGAAATTTATTATAAAATATGTAATGTCATTTTACAATTGAGAATAACCAAACAATCCAAATGACGACTAAACATAAAACTCATGTCTTATCCTATTTTCAAAAAATACACAAGGAAAACTAAATAGAGTCATGGTATTGTTTTACAGAATACATAATGTAAAAATAACTCCATCTAAATTGTGAATGGTCCTTTGAGGTTGAGTGTTATTGTTCCAATAAATTCTTGCATCAATTTTCACCTTCGTACAACACTGCATATTGGATAGAAACAGAAGAAACAATATCAACCAATAAGTTTAACTAAAACATAGATGGACTTTGTTAGAGAATAGTAAAAATAACATTTAAAAATATTTCTTAGGTACACAAACACAAGAATTAACAATTTTTCTGCATTAGTTTAATAAACTACTAGTCAGCATCCGATGCGTAAATTAAAATCGAACTGAATAAGGGGGAAAATGGAACTTTGCTTAAACCATACAAAGCTTTGAGAGAGAGCAATGACACATTTTAGACAATGTAATAAAGGCACTTACCTCCTAACGGCTGGAAACTGAGACAATTGATCATTAAAATCAGCAGTTAGGTAGTTGTAGAGTAGTGCCAATATGCTCTAGATATATTAGCTTCAATCCTTCATGCAAGTGTGCTAGTCTGAAACACTGAGACAAAATTTTAAGACTCAATAAGGAAATGGCATGATTGGAGAAATAGTGGAATGAATAATCATATCAACAATGAACTGGTGAGTTAACTAGTTAAGTCTAGCAAATTATTACCAAAAGTATAGACGACAGTGATAATGAGGGTCTCATAGCAAAGCATATCACAATTGACACAAATATTTTTAGGAAAAATGGTCAAATAAGCCTCTCATTTTATCGGTAAGAACAAAATAAGCTCCCAACTATTTTATAGTACATCTGAGCCTCTTTCTTTTTATTTGAGATCAAATAGGTCTATTTATAAATCAGAACTATCTGAACTGAAAAATGAAAGGTTAGCAGGATTAGAATCCATGAAAGAATTCAAAAGAAAACTCGGTCATCATAGGATTTTATCCTAATTTGGACTCTAGTTTTGAAAAAGGAATTGAGTTCTTGGAATAATTGTGAAAAAGGAACCAAAGCCTGTAATTTCAATTGTTGTCCCATTATACTATTTTTCTTGATCAAAATAGAATGAATCAATGCAAGATTGAATTTCTAGCATGTCCTAATCAATTATAATATTTTTAAAATGCAATACTTCAATAAGTTAAAATACTGGAAAAGTTGTTTAAGATTCCCCATGGATCATGATTATAAACTCAAACACTTCGGTCTCTCGTACTAGTAACTTTTTTATGTCACCACATTCAAACATAAAAATGTAATTGGAAAAACTATATAATACAAGAAGCTCAAGATATTTAACTAACCAGGATAGTGCTCGAAATAGGACTTCCCTCTTTCGTTATTAAGTATGATCTTTCCATCCAATTACGCAAGTCTCAATGTCATGTTAGATGATCGGATGGTTGAGCTCATTTTTTTGGCCGTGTCAGATGATGATCCATCACAATATTCATTCCCTTCATATTTAATCTTAACAGGTACACTGTCCTCATATTCAAGTATATAAGACTTGCCATCTTCCTTCAAATTTTCAAAGAAACACACATATTAAGCTCAATGTCAGTAGTTCTTACAATTGCCCTTCAATACTCATTTTCTCGAGAGAATGAATCACCAAATAACACCTGTCACCAGAGAGCTATTACCAAAACATATTCCAGGAATTTATAAAAAGGCATACATATTAGTAACAAATCAATCTTCACAGCAGCGAACACAAACCTATGTTTATTGCGCATATCAAACCAGGCCAGAAAGGCCAAAGCAATTCAATCCACAACAGTTTTTATAGCATATACAAACAGAGCAAAGGTGAAGTATGCAAATTCTACAGAATATCTTAATGCTTGAGAAGTCAACAAAGAGCAATATATATTAATAACTGAGTGATGTATTCAATCTGAAGCCATAATAGTAAGAATGTTTTTCAAAAAAATTATGAGTCTGATACATTTCTGAAACAATATTGTGCACTGTTCTTTCTTAATCCATTATTTTCCTTTTAATCTTTGAATAAACTCATAGTATAACTGAGCTTGAATGATAGAGATATACAAATCCAATTCCAACGAAATAACAAAATTGTGCATCAGTTAACTACAAAAACAAAACAGAATAAATATAAAGGAATTTGCAGTTACAGATGAATAAATTCGCGAAAATAATAGAAATTACTTGAGAGTTCATCAATTGTATCAACAAATCACTCAATTGTTAAGAAAGACAAAAAGAAAAATTGGCAGACGACGTACTGGCCAGCGATGTACTGGCGCCGATGACGAACTGGTGGACGACACTGGCAGAGGGGGACGGAGGATGACAGCCGGTGAACCGTCGGACGGCACTGGCGACGGGGATGGAGGATGACGGACGGAGGATGGCGGACGACGGACGGAGGACGGCGGACGAAGAATGGCGCTAGGGCACGCGTAGATGAAGAACAAATTTGAGATACAAATCTTTTAAGTACTGATTTTATACTTAATTATTAATTTAAATAAAGTGAGAAATAGAATATTTATTATGTGTCTCAATAAATAAGTAAAATAGAACTTATTTAATTAAGTGCCTCAAATAGTTATTTAGAGACATTTATTAAAAAATGTGTTAAAGAAAAGTGTCGCAATATGTCTTTTTTGTTGTAGTGGTTACAAAGATCTCGATGTTTAGTTGAAAAATATATTTGTGAGTATAAAATTTTCTAGGTAAGGTCACATATAAATAGATGTATTAGTCATGGGCTTGGGCACAGGCTTGAGTGAGATAAGGACTAAAATTTAAATATTAAAACATTTTTAAAATCTTTATTTAAAAGATTTAGTAATTTGAAAATAGGGAAGAAAATATATTTTCTAGTGTAAAAAATTAGGCGTTTGTATCTCATAGAAAACTCAAGATTTGATTTTAAGTAAAAGATTCTTTTTTAGAAAATAATAAAATTGAAGATATTATTTATTAAAATTTGCAAGATACGAAAAATATTTAATTTTAATAAAATTCGATATTTTGAAATTAATAAAGGTAATAAATAATCTTGAAAATATTAGGGGTATTACATCCTTCCCCTCTTAAAATATTTTCATCCTCGAAAATTAATCTCAAATTAGTGAATAATTGACATCAAATTATAACTCATCAAAGTCACTTTAAATATTTATTTTATATACGGCAACATTGCAGATTCATCATTTTGACGAATTAGAGAGTAGACTCTTGCTTTCCCTTCCGATGTGGTTCCCTTCGATCCCGATCCTTGAGTGAGTTTGGGACAATTTCGTGATATGTGTCCGGTTCATGACATTTATAACACTTTCCTTGTCCTTGTAGACATTGTCCCCTATGATTCTTCCCACATGTGGTGCAAGATGGTCTAATATCTTGGGGGATCGGTGTTGTATCTCCGACCTTTGCTTGTTTGTTTTGGCCTTCAATTTGATTGTAATCATCCCACTTTCTTTTTCAAGATTGTCTACTTGCTTTCGACTTGAATTATCTAGCTCCATACTAGCACTATCTCTTGAGATCTTCTAAATATTTCGGCGAAAGTCATCTCACCATGACCGGATATGATATTTCTTATACTTGTGCGCAAGCCCCTTTTGAACCTTCTTTCATATTCTATCACAGTCATCCCTCCTTGTTTCAAGTTATAAAATTCGATCTCCATTTGTTCACGGTAAGAGTGAGGGTAATATTTTTCCATGACAATCTCTTTAAAGTTATTCCAAGTGAGATTGGTTCTTTCCTCTTCGGCCTCATTCTCCAATACGCTTCCCACCAATGGTCTGCATCTTCCACAAGTTGATAGGTGGCGCAAATGACTCTTTGTGCATCGGTGCATCTCATAAACTGTGAAAGTCCGTTCCAAAGATCGTAACCAATCCTCTACAATTTTTGGTCCTTCGTGACCGTTGAACTTAAGTGGATCATGTTTGCGAAATTGTTCCACCACCCCGATGTGAGTGTTATTATTATTCGGAATGCGTGCATCATCTCGATTGAAGAAAGCTTGATGATCTTGAGTTTGATCATTTCGTACTTCTCGTCTCGGAGGCATCCTAATAAGTTTTAAGTTTAAACTATAGAACTAAGATGTAAACACCATGATTTCAAAAATACGTAAATTGTCATTTTAACTTAAAAGACTAAACTTGAAATAAGTCACATACCTTTTTGAGCCAACGTAATAAGTGGATGAATGCAATAGCGGGTAACATTTTTCCATAAAAATATTTTAGAAAATTTCAAACGACAGCTTTTTTTTTAGCAAGTCTACAAGAATGTAAACCCGCTCGATGCCACTCTGTCACGCCCCAATTTTTATAACAATAAGTTTTAAGAAATAATTAATAATTTAAAATAAAAGGCGTGAACTAAAATTTAATTTAAATAAATTTTGACAATCACGGAAGACTTTAAAGTTTAAAATCCAATTTAATTAAATTTGAGTGAGTATCAACAACAATAAAAATTTAAAACTTGTCACTAAGAATTTAAATGAATAACTAAATAAAATTAAAAGTGATCTAATTTAATCTCTCTGGCTAGGCATCCTCCATTGTACCATGTTGGCTCTCAATCCGAAAAGGGGGAAAAAGAAAGGGTGAGCAAACTACGGCTCGGTGGGGACATGCTTGTCTAAACTAAATACAATAAGTAATTAAATTAATCAATCACGTTACATTTAGTCCATAAATATCACCTCGTTTATAAAGGTCGGAAGACCTATCATCACCTCGTTTATAAAGGTCGAAGACCTATCGTCACCTCGTTTATAAAGGTCAAAAAGACCTATCATCATCTCATTTATAAAAGTTAAACATTACCTCATAAATATCTCACATGAATGATAATAAAATCACATATCGCATTTAATAGAGACAAACATAGTAGGATAGAAATCCCCACCGAAATTAATGTTGTGGATGAAATTGATGCAATTGTCTCAAGCTATACTCCTCGCGGTTACCGTCGCCTTAACACAAATAATTAATTCTACTTAGAAAATAATATAAACTCTTAAATTAAATTGATCAAACTCCTACATTAATCCTCCAAAAATTATTGTATATATATCTAATTTGATGATATCTTTATAAAAAGAAAGACTTAATTTTGAAACTAGTTTCTGAAACTCAAAACATGTTATATCTCCGTCTATATGTACTATGATTTTAATACTAAATTTAATTAATCAAACTAATTCCAATTAATAATTAAGTCAACCTTATAAGTATAATTAATTATTTATAAACTAATTTGGAATCAAGCATACTGAAGACAAGTTTTAGCAATTAATAATAAGGCTAATCAGAACGGTTTTCAATGTCGCAACACTTTCAAAATACAAATCATTTAATTAAAAAAATCAACTCCGATCTCCTTAGTTCATCATCACCAATTTAGCTATATATCTATTACCTTATAAAACTAAACTTAAAAAGATTATGTAACAAAGCCACATTCTTCTATTTCAAAATCCCTCTCTTCTCATTCATTTAAATTTTTAAAATTAAACTATTTCAAAATCCCTCTCTTCTCATTCATTTAAGTTTTAGAAATTGATCTCAACCATTTATTTATAATTTTTAATCTTAACCATTGATCTCATTCCATATTATTCTATATAAATCTCTAAGCTCTCATTTGTTTCTCATTAAAAATCCTAAATTTTTTTCGTTGTTTTATAATGAGTTGTTAGTCTTTTTCTTTGTTTTTTTAATTTTATTGCGTATACAAGTTGCGCATTATAGAAAGTGAAAGTATTGTTAGATGATTTTCATCGTATTGCTTTTTAATATTTTGTTATTTTTGCAGACTTTGGATATCCGATTTGATGTTACTATACAAATAAAAGAATTTTGTATACCGCTAATTATGATTAGTACTACAAATAAATTCTCGTAAGTTTTTACTTTCTTTTTGGTTAAAATTAGATTATGATTTTCTTTCTACATGTTCATATGTTCGTTTATTGAAGTTTTGATCTATATTTTTTTATTGTAGATTGCAAACTAATGATTGATTTGATCACCGGAGGATCGACAATTTAGAAGACTATGAAAAATATTTTATTTTTATTTGTATCCATTAGAATTAAAAATTTTATTATTTTTTATAGGATTAATTAATTTATAGATTTTGTTTTGAGTGATTTTAAATTTGTGTATTGTAAATATTGATAATTATATATCAATCAATTTATTTATTTACAAGTTTTTGGCAATATAAATCTATTTTATTTGCATTTAATTTAAAATCTATCAATCTATTAATATTTTACAAAATATAAAATTGAGTTCCTACTTTTTAGGATGTATTTTAGGAGGAGGTTGAATGAATATTGTAATGATATATTTGAAAATATAATGTTTAATTTAAATCAAATCAATAATAGAATTAAAATTGAATTAATTACAAATTGATTCAAAACATATCAAATTGTGATCATAACAATGTTTGACCTTTTCTATATATATACATATATATATACAAGAAAATCAAAGAGATTATTCAAAAATAAATTTATTTCAAGATCTTTGAAATCCAAAGAACACTTAGACCAAAAGAAATATTCGTAACAACTTTAACACTCGCTCCGATACCACTTGTTGGTCCCAGATCGAGTGATTAAAAGCAATAAGTACACCTCCTAGAGATAATCTAGAAGGGGGTTGAATAGATTATCTAAATTTTTCAAAATTCAGTATTATCAATTCAAGAAATCGAGATAGTCAATGAATAGTTTATACTCAATCTTTGATAAAGATCTAAAGCAATCTGAGAACAATTTGTTTACGCAATTAAATATCAACAGAAAGATAAATTCAGAAAGTAAAAATACAAGGTTTATAGTGGTTCGTATCAAAATGATCCTACATCCACTCTCCTTCTTCAACTCGAAGAAGGGTTTCACTACTTACTCACTTACTTACTTACCGAGATTACAATTACAACAACTTGAAGATCTTCCTCTTCACTTATCTTCAAACTATCAATCTATCTAGAAACTAGAATGATACAAAGGCGTAATGTGTTTGAAGATATACTTGGAAGTGTTCTTTAAACACTTGAAATTTATGAAAAATTTTTGGAAAAATTGTGAGTGCCTTAGAAATCGGTGAGTATCGAGAAAATGTGAGTGCAAAAGTATTCTTTTTAGAACTGTGCTTATACTCTATTTATAAGTCTCGTAAGACGGTTAGTTTATTGTAACAAACTAAAAACCGTTTAACAAACTTATCTTGAAAACTGTCTTGACTTGGTGATCTTGAGTTAGTCGTTTCTTTGACTTGGTGAAGACTTGCCTTTCTTATTCTACTCACCGGTCTTGACTTTGTCTTGAACTCTTCATTATTCTCTCCAACGGATGATGTAATACCCCTAATTTTTCCAATATTATTTATTACCTTAATTATAGGCACCAAATGAGTGTTTAAAAATAAGACAGATGAAAATAATATTATTGTTCGTAATAAGACCAGACTAGTAGCACAGTGGTTATTCACACCGAGGATCGACTATGATGAAATCTATGCTCCAAATCGCTAGATTAGAAGCAATAAGACTATTTTTAGTATTTACCGCCTATAAATGTTTCAAAGTCTTTCGGATGGATGTCAAGTCTGCCTTCCTAAATGGAGTGTTACTTGAAGAAGTCTATATAGAACAGCCTCCGTGGTTTAGGACTAATTAATAAAGTCTATAAACTTCACAAGACGCTATATGGACTAAAGCAAGCACCCCGAGCTTGATATGTATCCTGTCTCGAATTTTTGATATCAAGTGGTTTTTCTAAAGGTAAGATAGATAGAACTTTGCTTAGAAAAGAAGTAGATGGTAACATCTTATTAATTCAAATTTATGTAGATGATATTATATTTGGTTCACCTAATCGACCTTGTGTGAGGAGTTTAGTGTTCTCATGAAAAACAGGTTTGAAATGTCTATGATAGGAGAATTAACATACTTTCTAGGCTTGCAGATTAAACAGACAAGTAGAGGTATCTTTATACATCGTACTAAATATGCAAATGACCTCATAGATAAGTTTGGGATGACTACTAGTAGGGAAGTTAAAATGCCTATGGCAACTAACTTCTCAATGGATTCAGATGAGAAGGGGATACCCACGGATGCAATGGAGTATTGTGGATTGATTGGATCCCTGTTATACCTTACGCAAGTAGACCGAGATATAGCCTTTGCGGTTGGGGTGTGTGCAAGATTCCAATCAAATCCCAAGAAAACTCATCCGAGATCGCTAAGAAAATCCTAAAATATCTTAAAGGTACTTTGCAGGTTGGGTTGTGGTACCCATCTCGATGACAACTTCGAAGCTTTCAGTTATTCGGACTCGATTTTGGAGGTCAGAAATTGATAGGAAGTCCACGTCCTGAACTTGTCAATTTTTAGGCAACAAGTTAGTTTCTTGGTTATCTAAGAAACAAACTTATTGCAACCTCCACAACCGAAGCCGAATACATGGCAATGGTAGTTGTTGCTCTCACTTCTCTAGATAAGTCGGCCTTAGGGATTATAATATTCTCACATCGTCTGTGCCTATTTTCTCGTGATAGTAATAGTGCAATAGCCATGACATACAATCTCGCTTTTGCATTCCAGATGTAAGCATATAGACATAAGACATCATTTTATTAGGGATCATGTTGAGAGGAATGACATTAGGATAGAAAAGATAGCAACGGAGTCTCGGAGAGCAGATATACTTACAAAACCCTTAGTTGAGTCTAGATTTAAGGAATTGTGTTTAGAATTAGGATTACTTGATGCATCATTAGCTGATTTATAATTAATATTGTATGTGTCTTGTATTCTCTGTCTTTCTTTCTTTCTTTAAATCTTGTCAAGAAAGAATTATCGAGACTTGGTATGTGTCCAAGGGCAATCACAGAGTTGATATCATTGATCTCCTTTTAGGAATCAAGAATCAAGGATTAGTCATATTGACCTTATCCGACTTGATAATTTCTTAATAGACAACAAGTAAATCGACAAGAACATAATCACCGATCTCTTTAAGAATCGGATGATCCCATGAAACTTGTCCGACTTACTCACGGCTACTAATAGTTTCCTAAGTTTGTGTATCTGCAAGAACATGTTATGAATTAACATTGTTAGATCAAGATGAACCTTCTCATCCGAACAAAACCTTTTCTTGTTCTTTTCTTAAAACTTGTTTTCAAAACTACTCTCACAACTCATCTATTTCCAAAATTTTTTCGATGAGTTGTTCTTTTGAAAACCCAACTGAGTCTAACATTCTTATATACTAGTTATATTTGGATATAAGACTTGGTTTATTTAAAATTATGAAACAAGTTGACTCGTCTTAAAATTTAATCGACTAGGATGTGTCTACAAAAACCCGCATAAGGTCATTTTCGTACCAAGTCAACCTAAACCTTGTCTGATTTAGAAAACCTTTATGCAAAGAAAGGTATATCTAGGCTTATGTCAGGTATACTTACTTCTTTGCATAAAGTGACCCCTACTAGCCATCAAATCCGTAGCTTGAGCGATTTACTTTTACGCATTTCAAAGTCGGGTTAACTTCACGCGTGATTGGAGTGAATTGATGCATGATTTTAGGGTGTATTTTAGTGCGAAAAAGTGATCAAAAGTGTTAGATTTTGTGCCTAAATGTGTAGAGTATCACTTCTTTGCCTAAAAGTATTACTTGTGAGATAATTGATGTTTTTCGTCCGCTTTACAGGTAAATCGGTGGAATTTGGCCAAACCAAGAGTATCGGCATTCTTAAGATGAAGAGACGATCGAGACGGATTTAAAACGGGGGTTGGAGGCAGAGCCCGGGTCGAGAAAATTTTCGACTCGACCTCCGGTCGAGGTCCAGGGGCCTCGACCCGAGGGTGAAGGCAGAGGTGAAAATTCCAAAAATTGAAGCAGCCTCGAATTGAGGGCCGAGCCTCGAGTCGAGGGAGAAGGCGAAGAGAGGTCCTCGAGTCAAGGGCCGAGCCTCGACTCGAGGCGGGTGGAAAAAAATTGTAAAAGCGTGAACACGACTTCAAGGCCTCGACTCGAGGGCCCCAACCTCGAGTCGAGGGATGCCCAAAATTGTTTTTGAGGATTTAAACCATTTTGAGCAGAAACAGAGCATAATCCTCCTAGCATAATTTAGAGCAGCTTATTAGGCGGTTTTCTCGAGCGAAATTATCATTCCATAGCTTAATTCTCCTTGTAATTGGATTAGATTCTTAGTTTTAGATTGATTTCAAGCACTTGTACATTATATTAGTGATTTGATCCATTAGATTTTCATTCTCAAGATTGTAATTGAAGACGTGGAGATTGTAATTGAAGCCATTATGAAGACTCAAGCATTCTTATTTTTGTTAATTGAAGACAATTGGTGATGCTCTTCTACTTTTCTCTCTTTAATTCATTGTTTGTGTTGATTTGTTCCTTAATTACTTTCTTAGATTTTTCACCCATCACTTTTGCTCTTAGCACCATGGGCTAATAATTTTGTGCTTGGGATAATTGAAATTAGGGATGATGTGATTGCCTCATGCTATGATTGTTGATAATTGTGATCAATTGAGTTGGATTGCTTCCTAATTGTGATTCTCATTGTGCTTCATGCAAAATTATCTCTTTAGATTAATGTTTGATCACCCTAGCAATAAAGGCGAGAGTTGAGCTAACGTGATTAGGGATTAATCGGTCTATAATTTTGCATGATTGTATGAATTGGGGACTTCTTAATTGAGAGATTGGAAGGACTAATAATACTCACATTAGGCATTGTGTTATTAATGGAGTGATTAATTTCATGATGGTTTATGCTTTCTAACTTGATTGATTTGCAATTTGATTCAATCATAGCTTGTTAATCATTGTTTCCTTGATGGAGATTATCCTTAGCACCCCTATCCCCCATTGATCTTAGCATATTTGTTATTGCATATTAGGTGTTTGATCATTTGCTTGCATAGTATTAGAAATTTAATTCTTGCAAATATATTGTAGATTTTAGTGCCAAACCCATCTTGCAACAATAGTAACTAATAACTTGCATTCTTAGGGCCTCACTTGCATACTAATTCCCTTGGGTTCGATATTCTTGATTGATCTTAATACCGCTTGCCGGAAAACTACAAATTAACGCTACTGGACACCAAGCGTCTAACTCTTATCTAGCCGTTGATCCGAAATAGTGCATCATTTTAAATTAATCGGTGCTGATTAAAAACTACTTTACACGTGGATTCTCTCTCCAATTTTCCATCCTATAAATGTTTATCTTCCTTATTTAACCCATTTCACTTCCGTAAATCATGTTTTACTCTCTGTAAAATTCTCAATTTACAAAACCTTTGATAAACCCTTTCATGTATCAAAAGTTCATCTAATTACTTCAACAATGGTGAACTTCAACAAGGAAGCCTTCAATAAAAAGATTAAGTTCGAGATGTACGTGGACTTCGATACAACAACATGCAAAATCAATGGAGATTCTACAACCGCTCGAAAGATCGAGGCTTCGGGTTTTCTCGCTCAAGAAATCTGATAAGAACAAGACCCTAGTCATGAGAGGGATCAAGTTCTACATAAATGGTGAATATGAAGATGGGATTTTTAAATCGAAAGTAGATGACATGGATATAACGGTTACAAGAGCAAAAATCGCAAGGATCTTCAAACCAACGCTGAAGGCGTGAATCCGCTCACATACAAAGATAATGACCGGGTAGAATCATTCGAGATGATTGGCCGTTCTTCATGTAAGGATCGGAGGAAGGAGTTAAAGAAGAATATGCTTAGGAGGAAGTATCGTCTCACGATGACGATACCGACTAAGTCTATTCTCGGGGAGCGTAACTCCCATGACGGTCTCACAAGGCCACGATTGAACTGCATCGTGGCCATTTTGGATGGAGTTCAAGTTAATCGGGCTGATAGGCAAGGTTAAAGACGGAGAAAGACAGTGGAATGTGTCAACGATTTAATGGATCGCCAAGACCATCACCAGCCTCTTCAACAAAATAACGGTTCTTCTAGAGGATCTGGCCGCGCATTTACATCAATCGGATCGATGGCGTGAGGAGCTATACCAAGCGAAGGGATCCTCACTAAAAATGAATTTATCGGGGGCCAGCAGATTCAGACGGAGAAGCTGAGGAGAGGGTAAATGAGCCCTCGGTTGAGGAGGAGCGCAAGCCGAGCCAACCCCGAGCTCACTCGAGGCCTCAAGGCTAATGAAGTGAAGGAGAAGGCGACGAAGCGTAGAAGGCCGGTGAAAGCTTCGGAGAAGAAGACATAAGGAGGATCATCTGCCGCACCACCAAGCCTTCTATCCGAAGAGGTTCAAACTACGGAGGTGAGCAGCGGCTGCCGAAGCCGAGACACTAGAGGAGCCAAGCTCGGAGATAACTCCTACACCGAGAAGGTAATCTCCTTTGGCACCTCCTCTAGTATATCTACTTTTGAATCCTCCCCATCCCCCTCATCCGCTACCCCGACAATGAAGAGGTGTGCCAGTCCGGCACCTCGCAGCCTCTACAACAGCCTCTCTCCCAAACACCCAAACAACCCAAGCCGAAACCCCCACCACATCAATCCCTCCACCAACTACATCCGAATCCATCCCACTACCCATCGTCCCTATCTATCACCCTACACCCCTAACCACAATAACCCCCATCATTACTTTACCTACTACCTCATCTCCTCTCCCAACAACAAATTAAGCCGCAACCTCCTCATCCCACCCACCATCTTCACCATTACCCACAAACATCCCCCAACCTCAAACACAAACCTCTCCCAAAGTCCAAATATCCTGATATCTCCCATAACATCTTTGGGGATATTCGGATGAACTCCCTCTCCCAAAACTCCCTCATCCTCCTCTTCATCCGAATCCTCCTCCAAAGATGAAGACTCGGATAGCCCATTATCGCCCATCTCTTCGCCTTTTCAAACCTTCAAAAGAAAATCAACTCAAGGTAGAGAGGCTGGTAGCAAAGTGGACAAACCATATAATCGTAAGGCCACTTATACAATGATAGCCAACATACGAGTAGCCGAGGTGAACATCTCCGAGAACGTATCCGAAAAATTAGGCTCCGTGTTGGCCGATCGTCTGAGCACTGGAGGAGGAAGTGAAGCTGCTAAAGGCAAGGGTAGCCGAGGATAACGCCGTGGTCGTGGATGCTTTGACCATGGACAAGACAGATTTTAGAGTGCGTTGTTCCTCATTAGAAACCCAAAGTGCAGACCCTTAAAGATGAAGTTAAAAAGGGGGAAGCAGGGCAAGAAAGGTTGGAGGCCCTCGCACCGGTGTCAAGGCCAATGCCGATAAGTTAAATCTCAAGGCGCATACACTGAAATGAGGCGACAAGGGCGAAGTTAAGATGAAAGAGTAGGTCATCCGAAGACGATCTTGAAGTCATCTCGTTGGAGAGAATAATGAAGAGCTCAAGACAAAGTCAAGACCACCGAGTAGAATAAGAAAGACAAGTCTTCACCAAGTCAGAGCAGACGACTAGCTCAAGATCACCAAGTCAAGACAGCTTTCAAGATAAGTTTGTTAAAAAAATTTTAGTTTGTTACAACAAACTAACCGTCTTCTGAGACTTATAAATAGGTATAAGCACGATTAAAAAGAATACTTTTGCACTCATATTTTCTCGATACTCATGATTTCTAAGGCACTCACAAGTTTTCCAAAAAGTTTTTCATAAATTTCCAAGTGTTTAAAGAACACTTCCCGTATATCTTCAAACACATTCTCGCACCGAATCGTTCTAGTTTTTAGATAGATTGATAGTTTGAAGATAAGCTAAAGAGGAAGATCTTCAAGTTGTTGTAATTGTAATCTCGGTAAGTAAGTGAGTAAGTAGTCGAGACCCTTCTTCGAGTTGAAGAAGGAAAGTGGATGTAGGATCATTTTGACCGAACCACTACAAACCCCGTGTCTTTTACTTTCCGAATTTATCTTTGTTGATATTCAATTGCGTAAACAAATTGTTCTCAATCGCTTTAGATCTTTATTAAAGATTGAGTATAAACTATTTCCGCCGACTATCTCTCGATTTCTTGAATTGATAATCCGAATTTTTGAAAAATTTAGATAATTTATTCAACCCCCTTCTAGATTATCTCTAGGAGGTGTACTTAGCCGCTTTAAATCACACAATCTCGACCAACACACTATCATTAGCTTTGTGTTGATTCACCAACTCGTATAATCTCTTAATTTCTCTTCTCTAAATTTGCCTATTATATTCTTATTTATGTTTGAATTAAAGAGTTTAAAATGAAATAATTTAGAAATTCATCCAAATTGGTTGGACTACTAATTCACAAAAAAATAGCTCATATAGATTTTAAATCCACCCCCAATCCATTCAATTGAAACGGAATCTAAAAAAACTTTACAATTTTAAAATATATGGAATTATATCCAATTAATTTTTATCGTTCTTGAAAATAATAAATAGAGTAGCTTGGAATAAACGTGGTGTAATGTTTCTATGTAATACTTGATATAAAACTCAAATGATCAATTTCATTGAAAATTGATCTTAATTTGATTGTATCTTTAGAGTTATATCATTGCAATTTTGAATTTATATAAAATAATTGTGTGAACAGGTTTTACCATAAAACTAGTTTACAACTAATATTATTTAGTGAAACATTTAATACTCTTTAATAAATTATTTAATATAATTCAAAATCTGATACATTTTTATTAAACAAATAATAACTTTTCGTAAAACAACTAATACTTTAAAATAAATTTTACAAGTGAAATTTATTAGTACAATGGTTTGCCTTCGTTTAAATATGAAACTGATTTTACGATTTTCCAGTGATGCTTGATAGTTGACACCTTGTACAAAAATAAATACGAGATAATCACCGTGATTAGCCTCCGGGCATAGACGGATGGTAAGTGGGCAAAGTGACTGAGCACATACACTCCGACATCCCGAGTTCGATTTTGTGTGGTGACAATTCTTTACCGAGATATTACGAGAGGTTGTTGGAATCGTGTCTCCCGAAAGTCCTCTCCTTGCATGGCCGCCACTCGTGCACATCCCTCGATTTACAACCCGCACCAAAAAGGCCTGCAGTACAGTGAGAGGGGGTTTGCGCCTTTCGGGTATTTCCTCCTTATTAAAAAAAAGGATAATCACTGTGATTTTCTAATTTGGGAAACAAAAATGCAAAATATTTATTGTTGACTAACATTTATATAATATATTATATGAATTTGGAATCAGTAAAATTACTCATGCAATGATATTCGTGGATCCTAGGCGGGTCGGGTTGGGTTCGGTGCGAATGTGATACACAAGCTTCTCACTACTCATTGGTCAATATATTTCATGCATTTTGTGCATTTTAATTATTTGTGTGTTATGTTTTTCTTGAATATTTTATCTCATATTATTTTATAGTATTTTTAAATACGAAATTTGTTACATATACTCTTAAATATTTAGTAGTGAGAAAATTCTTTCCTAATTTATTAAAATTCATTTGAATAATTAATGATTATTAAATAGTAGATATTAAATAAATACACTATTTCTTTTATGCTAATTGATGTAAAGATGTACATATCCATAGCATTACTTAATGAGATTTAATAATAAAATAATTTATTTCACAATACTTTAGTTAATTGGTACATGTGTGCGTGTGTATATACTTGCATTCGGTCGTTCGGGCCTATTTTGGACCGAACCAAATAGATTAAAATTTTTAAAAATTCTCCCAAAAATCGAACCGAACCTTTTAAGGACCGAATCAATAGACCGAACTAATTCGGTTCGACTATTTCGGGTAGTTCGGACAAAAATTCAATATAAGTAATAAAACCATAAAATTGAGAGATACACAAAGAAATAACATTCAATAGCAATATTTAAAGGATTATAATACCAAATTAAGTTTAAAAGTTCAACACAATTAATCAAACACCAAAGTTCAAATTTTAAATAGACTAAAATTCAAATAATACCATCAACAATCAATGTTTAAATGGTCTAATTCATCAGTCTTCATAGATATGTGGAAGACTCAAATGCCACACTTTTAAACTTGAAAAAAAGTGAAGGATTTAGTAAATAGAAAAGAAAACAACACGTAAAAAACTAAAGAAAAAAAAAAAAGAGGATGTCTCTTGTGAAATATTGCACCGTGCAATATCGCTTAAAAATGGAAAGACTAAAAACTCGCGGGTCACGGCCAGCGTAACGGGTCGAAAATGAAATATCATGCAAGCTAGGTCAAAAATCACAACACAAAGAAAATGGCGCAGATGCAATGATTTACGATGATGCGCTAAGACACTAAAATCGTTGAATATAACATCGAAAATTCAACCAAAAGATCGAGACGAGTAAATGCAAAAAAAAAAAAAAAAAAGAAAGAACCATGGATGATTATTTTGAAAATTGCAAGATAATCGCGGTGATAATTCTGCAAGTTCTTCAACACCGTAATTGTGTTAATTCTCACATGCGATTACTGGTGATTACATAATACAACAAAAATTATAAAAACCACGAACTCAACATTAAATTCCTTAATAAAAATAAAAATGTTACTTATTTCACACATGTATGCTACCGCATGGGGGTGAACGCGGTTACTATTTCGAAAATAATATTTTTGTGTTACTTTTAAAAATTACATGTGTTACTATATTCACTAACGGGTGTTACTATATATATAGTTTAATGATGATATATGTTACTATATACATCAAACAAAGTGTTACCCTAAAAATTGGTGTCTTGTAGGGATGATTAGTGTGGAGTCAACAGAAATGTTGGATGATTCAAACACTCGCACTGCTGAACATAACTTACAAAATGATGAATATGTTGGTTCACTTATTGGAATTAGAAGAGATATAATAGATTAGATGTATGATCTATACCGTGCACACGCCCGTTCATTGGGATGTAGTGTCCGTAAGTCAACATGAATTATTTCTTCGATGGAAGCAACACAATAACATCTAAATTGTACATGTGTTCTTCTAGCAGTTTAAAGAACAAAACAAATGATGTACTTCTACAAAAGTCTACAAAGAACAAAAAATTGGGGGAAACGAGAACTAATTGCAAGACACAACCGAGAGCAAGAATCACCGAAGATGAGAGATATGAGGTAGCAAAGCACATAACAGAGCACAATCATCCATTAACGAGAAAAGAATGGAGTCATTTACATCGCTCGTAAAGGGCAATTACAGGTGGGATGGCTGATGCTATCAAGAAGATGGTGACATTTGGTACAAAACCAGTGACTCTTTCTGTATCTAGCTTATAGTGCCGGAGGGAAAGACCAAGTTGGGTATACAATGAAGGACCACATGAACTTTATTGATCGTCACAAAAGAAGCAACATAGAAGGTGGTGATGCAAAAATGTTCATGGAACTAATACAAAATCAGTCGAGATGAGGAAAGTGAGTTCTTTTACAAGGTACAAATGAATGATGATGGCGTAATGAGTAATGTTTATTGGAGGGACTCAATGATGAAGGAAGATTATGGAATATATGACGATGTTCGGTGTTTGACACCACTTATAAAACTAACAAGTATGATCTGATTTGTGCACCATTTGTTGGGATAAAAATACCATGTTTGGTATAGCATTCTTATCCGTCGAAAAGACAGACACTTTTGAGTGACTTTTTACGGTGTTCAAGAAATCAATGGGTGGGAGAAGTCCAAGAACAATATTCACCGACTGTGATCTAGTAATTGCAAATGTAATGGAGAAAGTATGATTTTAATTCATTGCAATCGATATATACAAGATTTACTCGATAACTATCACATGTGATACCAAATGAAATATATAATGTTACTTTATAAGTATAAATGTGTTACTATTACTATTTCATTACATTGTGTGTGATGCCATAGGTTTTCCCGAAAGCACGACATAGATTTTTCTGTGGCACCTCCAAAGAAATGCGCTTAGCAAATTTGCAAAGCTCGGAAATAACGCATTTAAAGATGCATTCAATAAGTGTTTATCGGGTGTAGAGATAGGGATGAGTTCGAGAGCCGTTGGAATGGGATGATCACAGACTACAACTTGCAAGATAATGCTTGGTTTAAAAGACTCTACAGCTTGAAGGAAAAGTGGTGCACTGTGTTGAGCAAAGACTTTTTCTCTGCTGGAATACTATCTTCACAAAGAAGTGAAAACACAAACAGTTCCATCTCATTCAATTCAAGAAGGAGCACTTTGGGTTGATGATTTTTATAAAATTTTCAATAACATAGTAAGTGCATGGAGAACAAGAGAGAGAAATGATGAATTCCAATGCCAACGTTAAAAGCCAAGATCTTCTTTGGAAATTAATGGAATAATGAAGTTTACACACTTGCCATTTTCAATATTTTTAGAAAAGAATTTCTCTAAAGCCTATCATGCACTTCACATGAGATAGGAAGAGAGGACACTACTTTGATATATGATGTTACTACACAAGGTGTGGTCAATATGATGATCTTTGAAAAAATATGGTTTGTGTCTTTGTCATTGCAAAAATTTGAGGAATGTGGCATATTATGTTGTCATTCAATATGGGCACTGCATATTAACTCAAGCAAGTGCATAATACCAAATGAATATATATGTAGGAGGTGGACAAAAATGCAAAAACAGCTTTTGGGACAAAAACAGGGGACTAACAACAAATCAAACTCGCAGACAATTCCGTGGAGACATGATATGGCAAGGAAGAGCTACAATCTGATTTTAGAATCAAAAAAATGAGGATGCACGAAAAATACTCGAAGATAGTTATGAAAGAGACTCACTAGTTATTAAGACATTAGTCTCTAAAGAGCAACCTCAAACATCTATTGAGATTGAAGATATAATGACTGTATTAGACCCTCAACGATCAATCACAAAGGGACGGAAAACACGGGTAAAGAACCATTTCACTAGAAGCAAAAAAAGAGCAAGAATAATAGCAAAAGAATTTGGCACCGCAACCCTAAACCCCTATTTATTTTAATTTTCAATTGTATTAGTTCAAAGAATGTGGCATTGTTGCACAATATTATTAAACCTTTTATTTTGGTTATTAATTTTTTTATGTTATATTCAATATTACCGTTTAATCAAAACTATGTTATATTAACGTCTAATTGTGTTACTATAACTATAATTGACATAATTAGTTGAAATGTGTATTTGTTGCATGTTTATATATATTACGATTTAGAACAAACTATGTTACTATTCGTTTATATTTATGTTACAAGATATATTATATTTATATCAATTTATTTTTATATGTTATACTTCAAGAAAAGAGGATAATAGTAATGTAGTATGAATTACCTCCATATGCATACTCTCCTAGCACCGCAGTCTTCATTATAAACTTGATATGTGATAAAATATTATTTGTATTTTTTAAAACACAAAAATGAATTACAAAAACTATGTTACAATACATGTTTTAACTATGTTACTACGAATAATTTTATATATGATGTATACCTTATGATGGGTGATTGCCCAACATACATATATTCTACATCCTGTCAAGAAAATAAATATATTACAAAGGGACAAAAAAAAAAAAAAAAACAAATACACAAATAAATATCCCATGAAAGAACACATCAATTATGATAAACAAAATAAAAATTACTACAAATGTATATACACACTCCTAATAAATATGCACAGACACCGCCAACCTATAAAACACAAAAATGATCATTCTTAGCAATAATTACCAAGAAGCATCATAAGTTTTTACCAAAAACAAAAAAATCACCACCGTAAATGCACAACAAAATAACCATATATCCAACCAAATTTCACCATAAAAAATATAGTATTCATCAGCCCCCGATCGTAAACTTAGTACGAAAAATAAAATTAGACAACAAAGTATTTATCACGGCCTTAAAATCTTTCTCCTTTCATATGCAACAAGATCAGCCTTCCGCTTTTTCTCACAGCAGCAATGGATCTTTCACCGTTCTAGCTGATTGGAGTGATTTGATGCATGTTTTTAGGGCTATTTTAGTGCAAAGTGATCAAAAGTGTTAGATTTTGTGCTTAAATGTGTAGAGTATCACTTATTTGCCTAAAAAGTATTACTTGTGAGATATTTGATGTTTTTCGTCCGCTTTACAGGTAAATCGGTGGAATTTGGCCAAACCGAGAGTATCGGCATTCTTAGGATGAAGAGCCAATCGAGACGGGTAAAAACGGGGTTAGAGGCGGAGCCCGGTCGAGAAAATTCCTGGACTCGACCTCCGGTCGAGGTCTAGGGGCCTCGACCCGAGGGTGAAGGCTATTGGATGAAATTCAAAAATTTGAAGAAGCCTCGACTCGAGGGCAAAAGGGGCAGCCTCGAGTCGAGCCCTCGACTCGAGGGAGATGATTTTTTCAGAAAATTCATCTATTTAAGGGGCAAAACAGAGCATAACTTTCATACCATTTCATAGAGCAAGCTTACAGGCGGTTTTGGGGGCAATTTCTTAGGCCCCAAGCTAATTTTCCCTTGTAGGTAGAGTAGATTGTAGATTAGATTTAGATTTCCATTGTTGTTGCTTAGATTAGCTTTAGATCTCTAGATTTCTCAATTCAAGCTTGTAATTGCATTGGAGAAGAAGTGTATTGAAGACTCAAGCATTCCTATTTTTGTTGATTTAATCCGATTGGTGATGTTTTTCCTCTCTTGTCTTTTCAATTCCTTTATTGTTGTTAGATTGTTGTTTGCTCAATTAGATCTTCTTCCCATGGATTTTGCTGTTGGCACCATGGGCTAACTCTCTTGTGCTTGGGTTAATTGAAATTGAGGATGAAGTGATTGTCTTATGCTTTGATTGTTGATGATTGTTGATCAATTGAGTTAGATTGCTTCCTAATTGTGATTCTCATTGTGCTTCATGCATAATTATCTCTTTAGATCAATGTTTGATCACCCTAGCAATAGGCGAGAGTTGAGCTAACGTGAATAGGGATTAATCGGGTTATAATTGTGTATGAATGTATTAATTGGGTGCTTCTTAATTAAGAGATTGGAAGTACTAAGGATACTCACATTAGGCATTGTGTTATTAATGGAGTGATTAATTTCATGATGGTTTTATGCTTTCTATCTTAGTTGATCTACAATTCGATACAATCATAGCTTGTTAATCATTGATTCGTTGATGGATATTATCCCGAGCACCCCAATCCCCCATTGAAACCAAGTTAATTGTTTTTGCATATTAGGTGTTTGATTATTTGCTTGCATAGTATTTGATTTTTAGTTCTTGCAATTATATTGCGGTGTTTAGTGACAAAACCCATCTTGCAACAATAGTCACCAATAACTTGTATTCTTAGGGCCTCACGTGCATACTAATTCCCTTGGGTTCGATATTCTTGATTGGTCTTAATACCGCTTACCCGAAACCTACAATCACTAGCACCCAGTGATTTCTTCTCATAAATTGCAAGTACATTCCGAAAGACCCTGTCCCTCGTAATATTAGTTCGAGATTCAACCACGATAGAGCAAAATTTAGCTCTATAAAAATATGTTGGTCCCGAGATTAAGTATTTAAGAGAAACCAAATACACCTTCCAGAGATAATCTAGAAGGGGGTTGAATAAATTATCTAAATCTTTTGCAAAATTTAGATTATCAATTCAAGAAAACAGAGATGAACAATGAAACAGCTTTTAGACTCAATCATTTTCAAAATAGGATCAAAAGCAATCAAATTAATTTGTTTGAACAATGATTATCAACAGAAAGATAAATGCAGAAGTAAATGACAAATGATTTATAGTGGTTCGTATCAAAAGATCCTACATCCACTCTCCTCCTTCAACTTGAAGAAGGGCCTCGACTCACTTACTTACTTACTCACCGGTGATTACAATTACAATGATTCGAGATCTTCGTCTTCAACCTATCTTCAAACTATAAATCTATCTAATAAATCTAAAAAGTACGGTGCGAGAATGTGTTTGAAGATATACAGAAAGTGTTCTTTAAAAACTTAGAAAGTTATGAAATCTTTTGAAAACTTGTGAGTGCTTCAAATTGTGAGTTTGGAATGAATAGTGCTAAGAGTTCTTCTAAGAACTGTGCTTACTGATTGGAGTGAATTGATACATGTTTTTAGGGCTATTTTTAGTGCAAAAAGTGAGCTAAAGTGTTAGTTTTTGTGCCTAAATATGAAAAGTATCACTCTTTTGCCTAAAAAGTATTACTTTGAGAGGTTTTGATGTATTTCGCCCTGCTTTGCAGGTAAATCGGTGGAATTTTGCCAAACCGAGAGTACCGGATTCTTAGAATGAAAAGACGAACATACGGGACGAAAATGCGGGTCGGGCCCGAGCCCTTCTCGATAAAAATTCCCGATCTCGAAGTTCGAGTCGAGGGTGCACAGACCTCGACTCGAGGTTCATGCCGGAGGGAAATCATTTCAAAAATTGGCAAGCTCGACTCGAGGGAGGAGCCTCGAGTCGAGGGGGACGAAAATTGCAGAGAGCTCGACTCGAGGGCGAGGCCTCGACTCGAGGCCGGAGAGAATTTTAAAGAAACGTGTTAGCGACTTTAGGCCTCGACTCGAGGGCCTCGAAGCTCGACTCGAGGAGTGCCCAAAACCGAAAATTCAGTTTTTAAGCCATGGAAAGCAAAAAAAAAGAGAGGGAGTTGATTCTAGCAGTTCGGAGCGGTTTCTAGGAGTTCCTTTGAGCGAATTTTACATTTTGTAGCTTGAATTTACTTGTAATTGCACTAGATTGTTAGAATTTAGATAGATTCCACATTTAGAGCATTAGATTAGTAGATTGGTGATTGTAATTGAAGTTTGCAGTGAGAATTGAGAAGAAGTGAAGTTGAATTGAAGCATTGTACAAGATTAATCATTCTTATTTTTGCCTATTGAAGCTTAATTGGTGATGTTCTTAACCTTTGATCTCTTTAATTCATTGCTTGTAGTGATTAGATTTTCAATTGCTTTCTTAGATTTTCTAGCCATGGTTTTTGCTTGTAGCACCATGGGCTAATAGCCTTGTGCTTGGGATAATTGAAATTAGGGATGAAGTGATTGCCTCATGCTATGATTGTTGACAATTGTGATCAATTGAATTAGATTGCTTCCTAATTGTGATTCTTAATTGTGCTTCATGAAAAATTGTCTCTTTTGATTAATGGTTGATCACCCTAGCAATAGGCGAGAGTTGAGCTAACGTGATTAGGTGTTAATCGGGTTTCAATTTTGCATGATTGTATGAATTGGGGACTTCTACATTGAGAGATGGGAAGAACTAAGGATACTCACATTAGGCATTGTGATATTAATGGAGTGATTAATTTCATGATGGTTTATGCTTTCTAATTTGATTGATTTGCATTTGGATACAATCATAGCTTGTTAATCGTGGATTCCTTGATGGAGATTATCCCTTGCACCCTATTCCCTCATTGATTTTAGTCTATTTGATCTTGCATTCTAAGTGTTTGATAAATTGTTTGCATAATCTTGCCATTTAAATTCTTGCAATTTGTAGTGATTTAGTTCAAGAGCTTGTTGCAACTCTAGCCATTTAGAACTCTTATCCTTGAATTTCATTTGCATACTTTCTCCCTTGGGTTCGATATTTTTGTTGATTGGTCTTAATAACTCTTACCCTATACACTCCAATCACTTACTCCTATTTATAAGCCTGTAAGATAGTTAGTTTGTTGTAATAAACTAAAAACCGCTTAACAAACTTTTCTTTAAAACCGTCTTGACTTCAAATTTAATCTTGAGTTAGTCATCTCGTCGACTTGGTGAAGACTTGCCTTTCTTATTCTACTCATTGGTCTTGTATATTTTGAGCTAATTTTGATTTTGAGCTTAATTTTGGATTTAGTTGCATATCTTTTAGTATCATTCTTGATAGAGTGAGTGTGCTTGAGATTATGTACATGAGCACTTGTGTTTGATTTGCAAGACTAATTGAATTTTGATTTGATCACGAGTTGATTTGTGGCTTGATGCTAGTATTCTTGATTGATTGTGTAAGGATGGATGTGATTGATAACGCTTGATTCATTGCTCAATTTAAGCCCGTGAGCTTTTGTGCCTTAATAATCGTACATCTTATACGGTTGACATGATTTCTTTGTGAGTGCATCATTCATGATTTGTATGCTAGAACTTGCCACTCGACTTGTTGATATTGATCTTTGTGTGATGTCTTGAAAATGATAAGAGGCCATGTTTGATATGATTAGTCACTTTGCCAAAATTTTCCATACCAAATACATTTGATTTCCTTAGTAAGCCATGTTGAGCCTTATGATCCTTATTCTTTGGCAAGCCAAGTGAAATTGAAACCATTTAGCCTATTTTTATGAGCCTTTCTTGTCCTATATTTAGTTGAGCTTGAATGTTGGCTAATGATGGTGATTTGATTGCTAAGTGGTGGAAAATGATGAGCTAAGTGATGATGCTTGAAAAAGAAAGAAAGGTTGTGAAATGAAAAATTGAATTGTGAAGAAAAATATGAAGTGAATGAAAAGAAGAAAAAATTCAATTTGTGAGCTTAAAAGAGAAAGCTCAAGTGAATGGTGGATTGATCATTGAAGTTCAAAAGAAAGAGTGTTACTTGATGAAAAGTGAAGAGATGTGCATTTGTATTAATTAGCTTACATTCAAGTCTCTACTACTTAGTCACTCTTATCCAAAAACATCCCACCTTTCCAAAGAGCCTACATTACAACCTAGAAGAAAGACCTCTTTGATTCTTGATTGATCATAAATGATTTTGATTGAGATTAAGTTTTTGGCAAGCATATGGTGTGCAAGTTGTGAATTTGATGATTGAGTGCTTTATACCTTGATACACTTGAGTGAAGAGTGAAACACTCCATGGAAGGAGCAATGTATTAAGTGTTTGATTGAGCATTTGTTTGAGCATGATCTATCTTGATTGCTAGTGGATAGGAGCATTGATAATAATGATCATTGATGAGTTCAATTGTCTTATATTTTGTCTATAGTGCCATGTGACATAATTGCAATCAATTCACTCCTTTGTTCTTAGTTTCTACGCTCGTTGCTCGAGGACGAGCAACAATTCAAGTTTGGGGGTATGATTGGAGTGAATTGATGCATGTTTTTAGGGCCTATTTTAGTGCAAAAAGTGAGTTAAAGTGTGATTTTTGTGCCTAAATATGAAAAGTATCACTCTTTTGCCTAAAAGTATTACTTTGTGAGATTTCGATGTTTTTCGTCCATTTTGCAGGTAATTCGGTTGAATTTTGCCAAACCGAGAGTACCATTAGGCTTAGAATGAAGAGACGATCATACGGGACAAAAGCGGGAGTCGGGCCGAAGCCCCGCGTGAGAAAAGTGCCCTGGACTCGAGCTGCGTCGAGGACCATAAGCCTCGAGTCGAGGGCTATGCAGAAAGGGCCAAAATCGAGAAAGCGAGCACCTCGAGTCGAGGCATGACCCTCGAGTCGGGGCGAGGAGTTTTACGAGGAGCCTCGGGTCGAGGCCTGACCCTCGACTCGAGGGGAGGTTTTTCCAAAAATTCGGTATTTAAGGGGAGAAGCGAGCATGCCACTTAATCAATTCATAATAGCAGTTAGTAAGCGGTTTTGGTGCGATTTCTCGGACCCCAAGCCAATTTCTTCCTTAGGTAGAGTAGATTGGTAGATTTAGACTTAGATTTCAATTGATTGTTGGTAGATTAGACATAGATTAGCTTTAGATCCTTGTAATTCTTTCAATTCAAGCTTGTAATTCATTTGGAGATTGGTGTTGAAGACTCAAGCATTCCTCTTTTTGTTGATTGAAGATCAATTGGTGATGTTTTTCCTCTTTTGTCTCTTTAATTTCTTAATTGTTGTAATTTGCTTTGTGTTTGTTCAATTCTATCTTTTTCCCATGGGTATTGTTTGTGGTACCATGGGCTAACTCTCTTGTGCTTGGGTTAATTGAAATTGATGATGAATTGATTGATGATGCTATGATTGTTGATGATTGGAGATCAATTGAGTAGATTGCTTACTAATTGTGATTCTCATTTGTGCTTCATGCATAATTATCTCTTTTGATTAATGGTTGATCACCCTAGCTATAGACGAGAGTTGCGCTAACGTGATCCGGGATTAATCGGGTGATAATTGTGTATGAATGTGTGGATTGGGTGCTTCGAGAATCGAGAGATTAGTTGCACTAAGGATACTCATATTAGTTTGTTTCCTATTTGGATTCTTAATTGTGCTTTGTGTAAAATTGCTTCTTTAGATTAGTGGTTAATCACCCTAGCAATAGGCAAGAGTTGAGCTAACGTGATTAGGTGTTGATCGAGCTTCAATTTTGCATGATTGTATGAATTGGGGTTTTCTACATTGAGAGATGGGAAAGACTAAGGATACTCACATTAGACATTGTGATTTTAATAGAGTGATTAATTTCATGATGGTTTATGCTTTCTATCTTAGTTGATTTGCAATTTGATTCAATTGTAGCTTGTTGATTGATGATTCATTGATGGATGTTAATCCTAGCACCTCTATCCCACCATTTATTGTTGTTTTTGTTATCGCATCTTAAGTGTTCGATCATTTGTTTGCTTGTTGTTATCTTGTATTCTTGCAAGTGTTTTGTTGTTTTTGTTCCAAACCATTGTTGCAACTCTAGTCACTAAAAACTTGTATTTCTAGTGGCCTCATGTGCATACTTTTTCCATTGGGTTCGATATTTTGTTGATTGGTCTTAATAACTCTTACCTTATACACTCCAATCAGACCTTCAGATAGAACATCTTCTATACGAGGATGAATAGATTTGAGATGATTTTCCATACGAAACTTTCAATAATCATAATCTTCAATCTCAAAACTGGAAGGTTCTTGACTTTTGTTGTCACTCACAGACATGATTAGTAGATAAAAAGAGTAATAAGCAGAAATATTCAGTAATAAATCTGTTTCAAGATTTGAGTAGAAAAGACTGCCTTGACCAAAAGAAATATTCGTAACAACTTTAACACCGCTCCGATACCACTTGTTGGTCCCAAGATTGAGTAGTTTAATAGAATCAAGCGCACCTTCCAGAGATAATCTAGAAGGGGGTTGAATAAATTATCTAAATCTTTTCAAAATTCAGATTATCAATTCAAATTATAATTGCAAATCCCCAAAATTAAAGTTTAACAATGTGGAAACAGATTCAACTCAATCTATGAAACTGGATCTAAATCAATCAAACAAGTTTATTCAAAACACGTATAATGTTAGGAAGAAAGTTGTTAGTTTTGATGAGTTAAAATGTAAAATAGGATGACCAAATGAGTATCTTGTATAGACAATGAAGTAAGTAATAATAATATGTAAAGATAACTAAGTACAAATTTTAGATAAGGATATTCGGAGAGATCGATAAGGACGAAATCGACAAGGACGAGAAATCGACGAGGACCGAGAAAACAGATGAGGATAAGTTATCGACGGAGAAAGTGACAGATGGGGTGAAGAACGATAAACAATCATCAAGTCAAGGAACGAAGACGAAGACAGAGTGAGTTAAAGAGAAGACAATGAAGTGTTAGGAATTCTTACATAAATATCAAGAAACAGCTTATAACTAACCAAGAAGAAGTTACAAGATTCGATTACACCGTTATAACCGACTAAAACAGAATTCACAAGGAAGTTACAACTACCAAAGAAGATCTCTATAAATAGGGATTGAAATCGTAATAGAATTACTTTTGAATTGTTGCAACTTCACACTATTCACTCACATTCTATACACACTTTCAAATATTGTAATCACGTGCACAAACGTGATATACGTTTCGAGCTTCTTAGTGTTTGTAGAACACTTTTCACGTAACATCTTCAAGCCATTGATTTTCAAAAATTAGGAAGAATTGTTGTAAGGTCAAGATTCACGTTGTAAGTAAGTAAGAAGAAAGAAGGAAGATAGTAAGTGGAGACCCTTCTTCAAGTTGAAGGAGGAGAGTGGGCGTAGGATCGCTTGATCCGAACCACTATAAACTACCGTGTTCTTTACCGTTTTCATTTACTTGTTTGTTCATATCGATTTCTCGTTCATAATCAAAGATCAATTTCAGAATTAAAGTTAGACAAATTATCGGTGTGCTTTTGATCCAAATAAAGTTGTTTGTAAGTATATTCCATTGTGTAACTTTGGTGTTTTGAATAAGTTACTAAAGATTTGTAAAATCTAAAAAATCTATTCAACCCCCCTTCTAGATTTTTCCTTGAAGGCTGGTTCAAGTTTTCTCTAATATACTCAACTAAGTGGGACTAATGATAATCAATGAAAATAAATGCAGAAAGTAAATGACACAAAATTTATAGTGGTTCGCATCCAAAGATCCTACATCCACTCTCCTTCTTCAAAACTTGAAGAAGGGGCTCTACCTTCTTACTTACTCTCTTGCTTCCCGTTGATTACAATTTACAGATTTAGACGATCTTCGCCTTTAATTCACCTTCAATCTATCAATCTAACTAGCTAATCTAAAATTACGGTGCATTGTAATTTGAAGATGTACGTAAAGTGTTCTTTAAACACTTAGAAAATATTGTGAAAATCTTTGAAGATATGTGAGTGCTTTTCAAGAATGTGAATTTCAAAATAATGAGTACTAAGAGTTCTTCTAAGAACTGTGCTTAATCCTATTTATAATCCTGTAAGACGGTTAGTTTGTTGTAACAAACTTAAAACCGCTTAACAACCTTTTCTTTAAACCTACCCCGACCTCACCGATCTTGAGTTAGTCGTCTGTCTTTGACTTGGTGAAAACTGTCTTTCTTATTCTACTTAGCTGGTCTTGACCTTGTCTTGAGCTCTTCATTATTCTCTCCAAAAGATGACTTCTTCAAGACTATCTTCGATGACCTTCTAGCTTCCCGATCTCACCGACTTCTTTTACCTTGCCTAGTCCGATTAGCCTAGTACAATGCTACTACTTCACCGATCTATACAATTTCAAATGGGTCATCCTAATTTTACATAAGCTTGTCTAACCTATACATTTTAACTCATCAAAACTAAAAACCCGATCTAACAAATCTTGTTATTGATCTCTTTTTCGTGTAAGACTTTCCTAGGTCAAAGAACCTTGTTGAGAAGATTTGTCATCCTAATATCCAACCGATCAACCGATTCTCCATCCTTCATTTTGAATGTATCAAATGCATGTAGAACAGATTGCAGCTTATTTTCCTTAACCCGATCTGAACCTTCACACATATTTGCCAATGTCTCCCACATTTCTTTGGGTCATCTTACGGTGTTTCACTTTTTCTATCCAATCTTTACTCGTGGTTTCAATAATCTTTGTTCTTACAACTTGATCCAAGTTATGAATCTTTCTTTCATCATTTGTCAAATCAAGACCCTTTTTTCACGTCGACCCGGCTTTAGAAGATTCAGCTCCATCACTCACAATTCCATGGTAAAACTTAATCGGACCTTCCTCCGTAATTTCTTCCATTCGATCATGAATAGCCTTTAGATGATTTTCCATCCTAAACTTCCAAGAATCATAATCTTCAATGGAAAATTCTCGCAAACTCCTCGGTCTTTTTGCTCTTAATCGCAGACATGATTATCAAGAAACGCAATAGAAACTTATTAGCGGGGTTAGTTAAAACGAATATGAAGAATAATTGCAAAAACACAATTCAAGAACTATCAAGACCTCCAATATATCGATGCGCTTAACGCTGCTCCGATACCACTTGTTGGTCCCAGCCGATCAAGTGGTATACAAACAAAATCTAGAAAGGAGAGGGGAGGGATTGAATAGATTTTCAACCTACTCAATTTTTCCTTTCAACTAAACTAAGATTATCCAAATTAACCTTGGATTATCTAAGTATCGTATTTAACAAATAAGTAGTTTTATACTTGATTCGATTGATAATTCTTTGAATAAATGTTCTAATAAACGAGATTAAATGTAAACAGGAAAGTAAATTGAAGAAGTGTAGAAAGTAAAGAACACACGATTTATAGTGGTTCGGATTTGTAAAAATCCTACGTCCACTCTCCTTTCACAATCTTGTGAAAGGGCCTTCACTACTTGCTTTCTTCCTTACTTGCTTACTTAGAGTTTACAAGGATGATCTTCACCTTACAAGTAATCCTTCTCGATTTCTCGGAATTTTTGGCTTGAAGATGTGAATAATAGTGTTCTATAAACACTATGAAAACTATGAACGTATAGAACGTTCTTGTGTGTGAAATTACAAGATGCCGATTACAAAGTATGTGAGTTGTGAATTTCTAGAGTTGCAAAAGTTATTCTACTCTAAACAAAGGATCTATTTATAGAGGATTGATACTTGGTGGTTGTAACTTCCTTGTTGACTCTTCATTTATTTGTTATAACCAACTAATCAATCTTGTAACCGTTCCTTGATTAGTTATAACCGTTTCTTGAGGTTTGTTATAACCGCTTGATTTTCTAACACTTTAAGTCGTCTTTTCTTCTCATCTTCGACGTGTTTCACCTCATCCGATTATCTTCATGTCTTCACAATTCTCTATTCTTGAAGTGTCCAAATGCCGCCTACCTTGTCTTCAATCTTGATTCATCTTCATCTGTCTTCTTGAGCTTGTCTTCATTTGTCTTCTTGAGCTTGTCTTCATCTCATCCTAAATACTTAGTCTATTACAGTTCTCAATCATTGCATCACCGCTATACAACGATTCACCGGTCATCTTATTTTACACTCATCTTAACTTCATCAAAACTCGATACATTTTTCTTCTAACATTATGACCCATAATCCTTGTCTTCATGAGAAGTCAAAGCACATATCTATCGATTGCCACATCACAAGGGAGAATATCCAAGAAGGCATTATCAAGCTACCGCACATCCCTTCCGAAGAAAACATCAAAGTGATATCATGACTAAACCTCTCCCTTTGGCTACCTTCAACAAGTTAAAGTCCAAAATGGGATTGATCAACATCCACTCCCATTTTGAGGGGTGCTCTAAAGATATTTCAAAGGATTCTCAATAACACCTTGAAGTGTTATTGTTTTATTAAAAGTTGTTATTTCCCTTAAAATTATTGCTACTCTACTTTGTAAAATTGCTTTTCTTTTAATTATTTCTGTTATGGTGGTTATGTGTGGTAGTTACACCCTTATGTTTGGAATTAACCTCTATTTATAAGAGGTGTCTTTTCTACATTCGTAAGTAATTTGAGTTCTTCATTTTTCCAATTGTAAACTACTCTTCAAATTCTAAATGCAATCATTTTTCATGCTTGTTAAGAAGGGCTAGGAAAGAAAATAGAAACCCTAGCTAACGATGTGTCATCTCCATGCATTTTCCATCTTCTCTTGGTCGACCTTGCTAAGTCCTGGCCACCTCCAACAGTTCACGGCCGCAGGACATTAGAGAAAAGTATGCCAAGAATTTTTGAATCCTTAATAAAATCAATATGTAACCTTTCCAAATCGCTCCGCATCCTTAAAAATTATTTTAAAAAAAAAAAATTGGGATAAAAAAAAATTAACCAATATACGATCCACAAAATTTAGTGTAAAGCGGTTTCATAGTATGAAATTAATATTATTACATTCATTTACTTATACCATAATATTCATTTAAGATATCATTACACGTATAAATTAATATCACAATATAAAATGGTTATGATATCAAGAAATAATAGTGATGATATCGGTGAATAATTATAATGGTACTAATTTCATATTATAAAACCGCTTTTATAAGTGGAATGACTCTTTATTTGTCTTATCTTCGCCCTTCCCCGGTTTTTCTTTTCACCGTTTTTCTTACATGTGAAGTAAACTAAAGAGTGGATCTTGCACGATTAAGATCTCGATTTGATATCATCATAACTAAATATTTAGCGTCTTATATTAAACTCAATTGAGCATTGTGACAATATCTTATGAAAATATTTTGTGGTTTGATTTCACGAGTAGTTTGATTGGGGATTTACAAACCCAACTCTACGTGGAGAATTATTTTTATTTTGAAAAAATCACTTATGTTGTGTTTGCAATCAATTTTTATAAAACATATAATTAAAATTATTTTTAGATTCTCTAAAAGCAATTTTTATTGGAAGAACAGAATAATGATACCTCATATATAATTATTCTCACTATTAGTAAACATATATTTTTTAAACACAAACACTCTTCACTTTAGTAAAAGTGGATACAGCTTCAAAATACAACCCTTAATAATCTAACCTAAATTACGTTTTGATTACTCCTCCTCCTCCTCCTCCTCCTCCTCCTCCTCCTCTTCTTCTTCTTCTTCGTTGTTGTTGTTGTTGTTGTTATTATTATTATTATTATTATTATTATTATTATTATTATTATTATTATTATTATTATTATTATTATTATTATTATTATTATTATTATTATTATTATTATACAAAAACTCATATGAATTATATACTAGTCTAAGGAAGGGTCATGGTAGGAGAAACTACGCTTGTACTACTTACACATGGGAAGCTTCATGTATGGGGGAGCTATGTGCAATACCATGAAATTGCAATTGTTCTACTTACAATAATAATTAGCCTTTTCCTAACATATATATTTGATATTCCCTTGTATTTTACTTTTAGACTGTGATACATTTTGTTAGTTTTTACTCGACACTTTGTTGGAGAAATTAGGTTTAATTATTTTAATCAATTTATTTGATTATTTAATTAAAATAATTTGATATTTAATTTCCGGGAAATTAAACGAGATTGTGTTGGTTGTTTAGATAATTTCTTAAAACCGAATTTCGGTGAGTGAAAAATTGATGTAAACATTGAAAGGCTAAAGTATCACTCTTAGGTATTAAATGTGCCACATTAATACTAGTGATAATTGTCCCACATCGGATAATGTGGGAGTTAAGTCACTCCTTATATGTAAGAAGTGATTAAATGAATTCAAATTATAAGTGGGCTATGCACACATAAATGGGCCACACGCGCTGCGCGCGCGCCGCCGCCCGTCCGGCCGTGCGAGCCCGTGCCCTTGTCCTTGGACTTGGATCTTGGCAATTGGACTTTGGGTGTACTTGGGCTTGGTGGTGGTGTATATATAATTTTTGGAGCCCAAAATTCTGGGCTTTATCCGGTCGAGGCCGTAAAAGTGGATGTGAATTTCGCATTTAATTTGAATGTCATTTCGATTTCATCCGAATTTGAATGTCATTTCAATCAATTTGAAATTCAAAAGTCGAGAGATGAATCGATGCATTTAATGTCCAGATTCGAGGAGTTACAAGTCAATATGTAACATCCAAATTTGAATTCAAAAGGTCAACAGCCGAGAGGATGAATGCGACAGACGGATGTCCGGATCCATGGCGTTCAAGTCAAGTGTAACAATTGGTCATACCAAAATTAACACAATTCTCACCGACGGATTGGCATTGATTGCCATAATTTCGGGTCAAGTGTCTCTTCAACAGCCTCGTGTGTTCGCCTATAAATAGGAGACATTTGCATGTGCATGGCCACCTAATCTCGCACCCCCGCATCGGCACATACACCCACGTCGAATTTTTGCAAAATTTCACGTCCAGCTTTTGCATACATACTAGTTTGCAGTCTAGTTTCACGTTCTTCGATTCGTTGGAGCTCGTTTTCAAGTGGTGCTACTTGAATACGAGACGAAAAGTCATTTCACCTTTGGAAACATTACGTCGAACCGTGAGCACTAGCCGACGTATTTGTTTTTGGCAAAGGATTCTTCCTTGACTCGACTTACTTGTTGTTCGTGGTTGATCAAGTTCGTTGCCGTTGTTGTTTGAAGCTTGTTCATTGTTGAAGAAGAGACTATTACTTTTCTATTGAAAAAGTAATACTTTGTGTAATCTTCTTTTACTTTTGTATTTTCTCTTGTTTTTTATTTTCGTTATTTCCGCTCGCTTATTGTAAAAGTCATCGTTGGTGCAATTATAAACCAACAATCGCAAAACAAATATCCGGATTATTACGATGGCTTCCGACGGAAATAACAACAACGGTTGAAATGATAACCAAAATCCACCGGTTATCACCGAAGTTGGTGAACCATCGAACCCTTCCCCTATGGTTCCAACTTCCGTTGTACCTCCTTTCATGACTCACGACTCTGCACCTTTCATGGTTCATGGAGAAAACCCGAGAAGTTCTCGGAAAGTGATTTTAAGAGGTGGCGGAAAAGATGCCGTTTTACCTCACTACGTTGCACCTAGCGCGGTTCCTCCGGGAGGACCCGCCCGTGGTCGATGAAAATGACACGGATCCTGCTAGGCGTATAGCCTTTGATCAGTGGGGCCATGGAGACTTCTCGTGCCGCAACTACGCCCTTGGAGGACTAGTTGACGCGTTGTATAACGTGTATTGTTCGGTTAAAACTGCGAAAGAGCTTTGGAGTTCTTTAGAACGCAAGTATAAAACCGAGGATGCCGGAACTAAAAGTTCGTAGTTGCAAAATTTTTGGACTTTATGATGTAGACGGTAAATGCATTATTGAACAAGTTCAAAATTTCAATCTGATTTTGCATGACATACTCTCGGAGGGTATGGTCTTACCGGAGGCTTTCCAAGTAGCTACGGTGATTGAGAAACTACCCCTAGTTGGAGGGAATTCAAAAGTTATCTCAAACACAAGCGAAAGGAAATGTCACTTGAAGAATTAATCGTCAAACTCCGAATTGAAGAAGATAATCGGAAAATGGACATTAAATCTAAACAAGTGAACATGGAAGCAAAGGCAAATTTGATGGAACTGGGTGAACCATCAAAGAAAAGAAAAAGGCCTAATGATGATAAGAAACCGATTGCTAGAAAATCAAATTTCGGTGGTGATTGCTACAATCGTGGTAAGCCTAACCATATGGCACGTGATTGCAAAGCCCCGAAAAAGATAAAAAGAAAGAAAAGAAAGAAAAGAAAAGGGCAAAGCACAATCAAGTGCAAATATGGTTGAAAATGGTGCCACCGATATGGACATGTCTGCCGTCGTCTTTGAGGCAAACATGGTGGATAACCCCAAAGAGTGGTTCGTGGATACCGGAGCCACTTGCCACGTTTGTTCCGAGAAGAGTGCTTTCTCTACCTATGCTCCCGCTGATGGGAGGAAACTTCACATGGGTAACTGTGCTACGCCTCAAGTGGCCGGAGTTGGAAACGTTGTGCTCAAACTTACTTCGCAAAGAGCTTACATCAAGGATGTGCCGCATGTCCCGGACATCCGCAAGAACTCCGATATCGGGCTCCGGACTTATTAGTCATCAGTTTAGACTAGTGTTTGAATCCGATAAAGTTGTATTGAGCAAGTGTGGACAGTTCCTAGGTCGAGGTTATCTCGAGAATGGGACTGCTCAAAATGAATGTAATGGTTGTAAGCCGTAAAGGCAAGAAAGTTATGAATGAAAACGCATCTACTTCCGTTTATATTGTTGAGTGTTCCACTTTATGGCATTTAAGATTAGGACATGTAAATCTAAAAGCTATAAAACGGTTGATAAATCTTGATTTACTCAATATTGCTAATATTGATGTACCTAAAAGATGTGAGATATGCGTTGAAGCTAAAATGGTTAAGTTACCATTTAAATCGGTGGAAAGGAACACCGCACCTCTATAATTAATTCACACGATATGTGTGTGACTTAAAGTTTGTACAAACTAGAGGTGGTAAAAGTATTTCATTACTTTTATTGATGATTGCACGAGGTTTTGCTACGTTTATCTTTTGCGAAGCAAGGATGAGGCTTTCGAAGCCTTTAAGTTTTACAAGAGTGAAGTAGAAAACCAATTGAGTAATCGAATTAAAGCAATTCAAGTGATAGAGGTGGAGAATATGTGGCACCGTTTGAACAGCTTTTGTGCGTAATCGTGCATAATTCATCAAACTACCGCACCATATTCACCTCAATCAAATGGTGTTGCGGAACGGAAAGAACCGAACACTAAAAGAGATGATGAACGCAATGTTAATAAGCTCTGGTCTACCACAAAATATGTGGGGTGAGGCTATTCTCACACCCAACCACATTTTAAATAAAATTCCACACAAGACTAAGGATCGGACTCCTTATGAGATGTGGAAAGGAAGAAAACCTTCATACAAATACACGAAAGTGTGGGGGTGTCTGCTAAAGTTGAAGTGCCGATCCTAAGCAATTAAGAATTGGCCCTAAAAGCGGTCGATTGCATTTTGTTGGGTATGCTTACAATAGTAGTGCTTATCGGTTTCGATTCACGGATCGGAAGTACCGAGATATGACGAGGCACTATGATTGAATCAAGGAATGCAATTTTCTTTGAAAATATCTTCCCTTGTAGAGACAAGGTAAATGTGGGTCCTAGTAAGAGACCACTTGAAGATAGTGTAGATGAAACTGCTGGTCCTTCCACTCGGGAGAGTGAAGAACCTAGACGCAAAGCAAGAGAGCTAAAGTTGCTAAGACTTATGGTCCCGACTTCATCACTTATGTGTTGGAAGATGAACCACAATCTATCAAAGACGCTCTGTCAAGACCGGATGCACCTCTCTCGGCAAGAAGCTATTAATAGCGAAATTGACTCTATCCCGCAAAATCACACGTGGGAATTGGTTGATCTTCCCAAAGGTTGTAAGACCTTAGGATGCAAATGGATCCTTAAAAGAAAATATAAGGCGAGATGGGTCGGTTGACAAATATAAAGCCCGCTTGGTGGCGAAGGGTTTTAGACAAAATGAGGGGTATGATTTCTTCGACACATACTCACCTGTAACGAGGATAACCTCCATTCGTGTGCTTATCGCGATTGGCTCTGCCGCACAATCTCGAAATTCACCAAATGGATGTTAAGACTGCGTTTTTGAATGGTGAACTAGAAGAAGAAATTTACATGGATCAACCGTAAGGGTTTGTAGCACCGGAGTAACGAGAAAAAGGTGTGCAAACTTGTTCGGTCATTGTATGGTCTTAAACAGGCTCCTAAGCAATGGCATGTGAAGTTTGACAACACAATGATGTCGAACGGATTTCGCATTAATGAGTGCGATAAATGTGTGTATGTGAAAGACACGCCTAAAGGCTTTGTAATATTATGTCTATACGTAGGCGACATGCTAATCATGAGTAACTGTCATGATGTGATCATGGACACGAAACGCATGTTGAGTCGAAATTTCGACATAAAAGACATGGGGTTAGCCGATGTAATTAGGGAATTAAGATCGTGAGGACTTCAAATGGCATTACTTTGACTCGGTCTCACTACGTCGAGAAATTCCTTAAGAAGTTTAATGCATTTGAAGATCCACTCCGCAAAACGCCCATGGAACTCAATGTGCATTTAAAGAAAAATCGAGGTGATCCGGTGGCTCGGTTGGAATATGCAAGGATCATAGGGAGTGTGATGTACATTACGAATTGTACACGCCCGATATTGCTTGCTCGGTGAACAAGTTAAGTAGGTTCACGAGTAATCCAAACGAAGAGCATTGGAGAGCACTCGAAGGGTTTTGAGGTACTTGAAACATACCCTTCATTTTGGGCTTAACTACACAAGGTTTCCGGTACTTGAAGGGTACAAGTGATGCCAACCGGATTTCAGACACAAATGAGTCGTTCTCAACTAGTGGGTATGTATTCACTATTGGAGGCGCAACGGTGTCGTGGAAATCTACGAAACAGACGTGTATAGCCCGCTCCACAATGGAATCGGTATTTATAGCTTTGGATAAAGTCGGGAAGAAAGTGAATGGCTTCGAATTTCCTTGAAGATATTCCTTGTTGGAACAAACCGGCATCGCCGTCGAATGGTACATTGTGATTGTCGATCGCTATTGGTAGAGCTCGAGCAATATGTACAATGGAAAGTCACGACACATTAAGTCGTCGACATAATTCCGTTAGACATCCGATCTCAAGTGGTGTAATGTTAATTGATTATGTGAAATCAAAGGACAATTTAGCGGATCCGCTCACGAAAGGAATAAACCGAGATCAAATGTACAAGTTGCTAGAAGGAATGGGTCTAAAATCTACAAAATAAAACGGAAAGCAGTGGTAACCCAACCAAGTTGACTGGAGATCCCAAGATCTTGGTTCAATGGGAAAACTAAGTCAGTGGATGTTGGTTGAGCACACTTGATGACACGAGATCATTCTGGAAAGCACACTATCAAGTGTTAGTACCGTAAAGTTGTGGTAATAGGATAAGTCTCGACTTTTAATGACTCGACACCTCGAGGAGGTAGGGTATAACGGGATACCTATAAGAGGAGGTCACCTATATAAGTGAGAAGTGAGGGCCGCTTCAAGGTAACACTTATGAATCCAAAGGGTTGTCCATGGCCAAAACGGACACAAACGTGAGAACGAAGTACGTGGAGACCTTATTGTGTTAGCACTATTGACTAGGTATACACTAAGGAGGACTAGTTCAAGGCATTGTGTCTACTAAGCCGCCAGGTATGCTCAATAGTGCTTAACTATGGAAGGTTCAAAGCCACAAGCTACCCGTCCCGATGCAATAATGTTTCTCGGGACCGGAGTGTGGGTCCGCATCTTATAGGCGGAATTTCCACTCATGTGGGGGATTGTTGGAGAAATTAGGTTTAATTATTTTAATCAATTTATTTGATTATTTAATTAAAATAATTTGATATTTAATTTCGGAAATTAAACGAGATTGTGTTGGTTGTTTAGATAATTTCTTAAAACCGAATTTCGGTGAGTGGGAAATTGATGTAAACATTGAAAGGCTAAAGTATCACTCTTAGGTATTAAATGTGCCACATTAATACTAGTGATAATTGTCCCACATCGGATAATGTGGGAGTTAAGTCACTCCTTATATGTAAGAAGTGATTAAATGAATTCAAATTATAAGTGGGCTATGCACACATAAATGGGCCACACGCGCGCGCTGCGCCGCGCCCGTCCGGCCGTGCCGTGCCGAGCCGAGACCGAGCCCGTGCCCTTGTCCTTGGACTTGGATCTTAGCAATTGGACTTTGGATGGACTTTGGGTGTACTTGGGCTTGGTGGTGGTGTATATATAATTTTTGGAGCCCAAAATTCTCGGGCTTTATCCGGTCGTGCCCGAAAAGTGGATGTGAATTTCAGATTTAATTTGAATGTCATTTGGATTTCATCCGAATTTGAATGTCATTTCAATCGAATTTGAAATTCAAAAGTCAGAGATGAATCGACAGATTTAATGTCCAGATTCGAGGAGTTACAAGTCAATATGTAAATGAAATTTGAATTCAAAAGGTCAATAGTTGAGAGGATGAATCGGGCAGACGGATGTCCAGATTCATGGCGTTCAAGTCAAGTGTAACAAGTGGTCATTACTAAAATTAACACAATTCTCACTGACGGATTGGCATTGATTGCCATAATTTCGGTCAAGTGTCTCTTCAACAGCCTCAGTGTTCTCGCCTATAAATAGGAGACATTTGCATGTGCATGGCCACCTAATCTCGCACCCCCGCATCACATACACCCACGTCGAATTTTTGCAAAATTTCACGTCCGATTTTGCATACATACTAGTTTGCAGTCTAGTTTCACGTTCTTCAGTTTGTTGGAGCTCGTTTTCAAGTGGTGCTACTTGAATACGAGACGAAAAGTCGCTTTCACCTTTGGAAACATTACGCCGAACCGTGAGCACTAGCCGGGACGTATTTGTTTTGCGGGCAAAGGATTCTTCCTTGACTCGACTTACTTGTTGTTCGTGATTGATCAAGTTCGTTGCCGTTCTTTGTTTGAAGCTTGTTCGTTGTTGAAGAAGAGACTAATACTTTTCTATTGAAAAAGTAATACTTTGTGTAATCTTCTTTTTCTTTTGTATTTTCTCTTGTTTTTATTTTCGTTATTTCCGCTCGTTTATTGTAAAAGCCATCGTTGGTGCAATTATAAACCAACACACTTTACTTTATGTTGTAAATATTTGCTCTGAACAATATTATATTAGTTGATAGGTTTTATTTCGCTTAAGTATTTTGTTTTGAACTTTAGTTGTTCATTATAATTTGTGTAAGTTAATATTATGTTACTTATTATATTTTTACTAGTTTGACTAGTATGCTACATGATTTTGATTTCTTTGAGTGTATGTAACAGATGTGAATCTCTATCATACACACATACCGATTTATATATATATTCACATATACATCGTGTGTGTTATTGCGTTAAAAGTCAAATTAGGGAGATTGTTGATGTTACATATAATGTTATCTCATTTTCCACAATCATAATTTGGTCTTTCTTTCTTCATATAACTAACTCTAACACTCTAACATTCCAATGTTGTAGTTAAATGTTATGACATGCAGGTTGAAGATGTAGAACATTTTACAAGTACTGGAATGAAGACCCGATCAAATAATGCGGTGGATGTTGTAACATGGAGGACGAGTGATGGAGACAAGATCACGATAGCGATCTAGAAAGATTATACATTAATTTGGAGAATTAAGATTATTAGAAAAATTAAAATTAATTATTTCATTTTCTTTGTTATTTGAATTGATTAGGTTATTTACTTAATTTAGTTGTTTTTCGTTTGTTATTTATATCGTAGTTGTAGACATTATATGTTCAATAGAAATTATTTGGATTTTGGTCGTGTTTTTAATCATTGTTCTTCCGGTATTCATATAGAATCAATGGAACAATCACGTTAATCATGCTTATGTATATTTTGGGTATTCTCAAAATTAACGGATTTATATTTATATTAGTATCGTAATTCCGCCGCATCGGATTGGTATCCCACTACAAGAAAATTGAAAAATTACGGCGAAAAAATCGTCATGAAAATATCATTTTTCGTCACAATAAATATTTGGTGATGAAATATTTCGTTGCAAAGATCGTCGTTGTATGTGCGTGGTATTATGTAAATACGACGCTATTATAATTTGTCACCAAAACTTATCATTTTGTGACGATAAGGGTCATCGTCACTATATTTTTTTATCGATAGTGACATATAAATCGTCACTTTAAGGCATCACTATTTCGTCACTTAATATAGTGTGTCGTCACTAAAAGTTCAATTTTACACGACGATTTGATTTATTGTTACAAAAACTAACTTTTTGTAACGATTATTCATATATTACTTAACTCGTCAAATTTTATTGGCGTTATTTTTTGTCACAATTAGTTTAAGTATTTCGTCATCCTTTGTAAAATTCATCACCAAAGAGTTGCTATTTGATAACGAAATATTGATCGTTGTTATATATGTACATATATAATGACGATAATTTTTGTCATCAATAAGTGTGATTTAATGACAAATTTTTATCGTTGTTATATATGAACATACATAACGACAAAATAATTTGTCACTGTTAGATCAAGAAAGTTTTGATGAGTTAAAATGATCAATTCGGATGATCAAACGACTATGAAGAACAACCGAGATCGAGTCCGAGTACTAAGTCAAGTCGACTAGGTCATCAATCGAGCAAGTCACCAAGACTGAAAGTTGCAAGTCGTCTGAAACAAGTTCAAACCTAGTCATCTGCAGGAGACAATTATGAAGAGCTCGGGACGAGGATGAGACAAGCCGAGTAGAATAAGAAAGGCGAGTCTTCACCAAGTCACCGCAGACGAGTAGGTTAAAATCACCAGGAGCAAGCGGTTTTCAAGATTAAGTTTGTTGAGTTTTCGATTTGTTAGAACCGACTAACAAACCAACCGTCTTTTCAGACTTATAAATAGGTCTAGATTTTCTTTTTAAAAAGAACTTTTAACTTTGCACATATCACGATTTGCGATTGCTTTCTATTCAAATTTCACAACAAATTCACAAGTTTTCAAAAGAGTTTTTCAAATCAATTCTAAGTGTTTATAGAACACTTTACTTGTAATCTTCAAATTCCACTACTCACCGTAATAGTTAGATTCCGAGAGAAGAAGTTAGGAGTTTTGAAGATCTGAAGGAATTTGTAAACCGTAAGTTGTAAGTCGATTGTAAGTAAGTAAGTAGTAAGTGGTCCCTTCTTCAAGTTGGAGAAGGAGAGTGTAATCCGAACCACTATAAACTCGATGTTCCTTATTGCTTTTACTTTACTTTTCTCACAATTTCAATTTTCATCCTATTAATCAAAGAATTATTTAATTGAAGTTAAAACTAAAAATATCAGTTTGCTTTTGATCTTGATTAAGTTGAGTTTAAAAGTTAACATTTATTTGCTACTTGGGTTTTTGAATAAGTTTGGAAGTTTTTATAAAAATCTAAAAATATATTCAACCCCTCCTTCTAAATTTTTCCTAGAAGGTTAATTCAAGTTTTCTCTAATATACTCAACTAAGTGGGACCAAATAAGTGTGATTTAATGACAAAATTTTTATTGTCATTAAATGATTTGGAAATGATGACGAACATACAAGTCATCACTAAAAGTTTAAATAGAGTGACAACATATATTTTATCATATTTTATTTTTTTGTCATGAAAAAATTACACTAAAGTGACCAAAGTTTTATCGTCGTTATATATAATAATATAATGACGACACATTTTGTCACCAAAAAATAGACTTTGACGACAAAATTGTTTGGCGTTGTTAAAAGATGTAAAAATCGTGATAAAATATTTTTGTCATAATAACATATTGTTACTGTGACGAAGATGATTAGCGTCACAAAAAAATATTTGGTATAGCAACAACATATATCGTTATCGTTTGTTAATACAATGACAAAATATTATTTCATCATAAAAAATAATGCTTATTATGACACATAACTTCGTCATGATATAATTACTTTTATTGACAATTTATTTGAATTTTTATATATTAAATTAATAATAAAATTCAATTAATTTATAAGGAATTTTACAAATTATCATGATAAACTAATTTCAATTACTAAATAAAGGAAAGATAAATATTTATAACAAAAATAAAAATAAAAATAAAAAATTAGTTTGCATTAACAAAAAAATTGATTCAAGTCATTAAAAAGCCACAAACAATATTTGTAATCATTAAATGAAACAAATAATTAAAAAACATAAAATATATATATTTATTCTAAAATTTATGTCCATGATGTTATTCCTTATCACTTCAAATGACGATGATGAAATCTTCTCCTCTATAGATATCACCTGTAAAAAAATTATATTAATAATATTGAAAGTAAATGCTAATCGAATATGTGTAATATTACATCGTATTTGGTAATATTATACAAAAAAAAAAATCCCAAGTATCGAATTTTTATTGGGTTGTCAATGCGGCTCAACAAAGTGAACATGGTAAACAGTCTCATAGTATAGGACTTCAAACTCACTCCAATGAAGTAAATGAGCCCCCAAAACAATGACTATTCAATTAGAACTTAGACATTGTTTACGATTCACAACAGAAAATATGCTAAATTAAATTTACCATCTAAGTTTCTGAGTTTCTGAAATTTGAGAGGAAGGTGTGACAAAAGCGCCTGCAGAAGCCCAATAATATAAATCAGAGGAAATGCTGCTGAAATTAGTAATACGATTATTCTAACCTACTGCATAATATGGCACATATAAACACCCCACCCCCACCCACTAGGTATACAATAGAACAATAAATACTTATATATTAACATATTTTCTCTATAGTGAAACACTAAAAACTCAAACTTACTGTGGTAGCTGAGAAGAATTTTTCATCGAGTTGCAAGTATTAAAAGCTAATTTTATATTTACGCAGTCGTCAAAACTTGTATTTCATTCACAACTTAATAGCATAAAATAATCTAATCTAAATGCCATATTTCATGATATTCTTCGCCAATTGTGTGAACAGTGCATACAATTTTCAAATCAGTGAATTCTATCAAATTACACAACCAAGAGACCAGGTTTGACATGGGATTCTTAATGCACATCATTATATTCCTTGTCACTCCCTCCATACATGATAAAGAATCAATATGGTCAGTAGTTATTGGACCTATGTCCGGTTATATAACAAAGCTAATTAACCAGAAGGAGACCTTGTGGGAAGTCGGAAGCCTTCTGAAACATCTTCATATCTTCTTATATCCTCCTCAGAAGCCTCTGGATAGCTGCATTGGCAACCTAATAAAAATTCAGACTGCACTACTGGGATTCTTTTTTATTTGATTATAAAGTAAATAGATTTCAGTGAAAATACCGATAAAAAAAAAAAAAAGATTTCAGTGATAATGATAAGGACACAATTTGAAATAGACCAGACATTAAAATAACATAAAGGAGATGCAATTATGAAACATCATGGAAAAACGATGGTACATTCAGGCATATATAATGGTTATCTCTACTATGAGCTGCCACTGCATAGTGGTACAGCCAAATCAACATTAATACCATCAGCAAAATGTATTCTGCAATATATATTTGGTTGTGAGAAGAAGCGCTTAATGTCCATTATTGAAATAGCAGCCCTAGTATTCATAGTTTTGTTGAGATGGTGATATGACAATTTTTTTGCATATTGAATCTTGTAGTAACTTGCTAGTTTCAATAAGATGATTCACATTTTAGCATATTGAATCATGTAACTAGGTTGTTCATACTTATGATTTCCCTATTTTCCCTCAAATTTTTTAATACTCAATTGAGGTGAGTAGCTGGAAACTCATTTGAATTTGATTTGGATGACATAAAATCTTGAATATATTTACGTTTTAATATAGTCTTAATCACTTTGAACTTTTGTGCACTATAACTATACACATTGTGAACATATGAGAAGACCTAGAGGACAATGTTTGGTTACTGTAATAAGCTCTTTAACAAAAATCCTCAATGTTTTATCATATTCCTGAAAATCCTTTTAAATACTTCATCTCTAGTTGCTTCTTGCAATTTTTTAATGGTGTAAAGCATTGGTGTCAAACTCCCCTAGGAATGCTCTTTCAATGTTGTAACTTGCAGGAATATTTTATGCATGTTTGTGTTCTCTTGAAAACCAAATTAAACTTTTTAATACTCAATCTTGAGCGTATTCCTAAGGTTTAGTTTCGGTTCCTGTTAACTTATTTTGACGTTTTTGCATTTGACTCATCAATCATGTGTTCCCTTGCCCTTCTAATAATGTGAATTTACGTATGCGACCATGCTTGGTTGATGATTGAGTGCTTGCATGCTCTTGTTTGAAAGAGAAAACGAGAATTTCATTCCTTTTCAGAAACACTAAGCTGGCTGATCCACGTTGCCAAACATTCAGATGATCCTTCGGTGGGGTTAATTCCGGAATGTTCCAAGTGGAGTGACGATGAGAATGAGGAGTTCTGGGCTCATGCCCTGCAAATTCGTGAAGCATTGCTGATTAGAAGGCATGCTAGGAAATCTGTAGCTGAACTCTTGAAGGTAATTGCTTTATCTATTATTTAATATGTTTCAGTAATTGGAGTTGATCCGTATATATTTACTAAGTTGCACCTTAAATTTATTATATTAATTGCAATTCACAATATAACCACGTGTCGTCTTTGAGAACATAGATTGCGTTATACGTGTCGATCTGGTTTTTCATTTTCTTTATCTTACTATGTATGAATGATGCTTACTATTTCATAGGAGATCTTGGTCCTTTATTTATAGTTCTTGCATTAACTGATCTGGAATTAGGCGTAGCTATATTACAAGCTTATGTTGTTCTTTGAGAATGTAACTATCATCCAGTTCATATTCATAATTTCCAAAACATGTACTATATCTCTTATGGGCAAGATTTCAGCACAAATGATTGATGTAGAAACTCAAGCCATTGTGTTCATTAGAGTATGAAGGGAAATTTTCTGGTAATCACAGGCTTGCAAGTTTAGCTGCTATGTCTGCTACATGATGCAAATATTATTTAAGAGAAATATTGTAATTAGTTCATTTTGCTTACCTTCAAATTTGGATCTATATTTCCATTTCTGAAGCTGAAATGAAGTGGAGAAGGGCCTTGTGAATTTTACTTAAGATGCTCAATGCCAATCTACACGTTCATATTTTATGAGCCCATCCATTACTTTCACATAGGCCCGTCTTAATTTTTGGTCCCGAACCTCTAAGATCAACTGATGAATGCATGGTAGTCACAGTGATGTATGGAAAATTTCAATAGTCCCTTCTATGTTCCTTTTCTCGTATTGATAGTTTTGGTCAAATCTTTCTTGAATTGATAGTTGGGGGCTAAAGAAAAACTTAACAAGCAATATAGCTCTTAAGTAGGCTCTGTATCTTATCATTTACCTATTTAATATGAAAATTGTACTATTGACGTTGTGTTACTTCATTGATCTTTGGAATAAAGTATTGATAGACTTTTTAACAGCCTCCAATTTCTTGGATGTATTCTATAAAATGAACTCGCACTCGTAGTACATTTGCACATTTCCTTGATCTATTAATACATTCTATACATGTTGGCTTCTTTGTTACTTTTCCGAATTTACATTAAAATCAATTCAATAATATCTATTTCTCGTTTGGCGGTGAGAGTGCAATAGCAGCTACGAACTATGAACAGATTTTGGGATCGCTATCTATAAGGTTCAAATTCCTTATTTATCTACTCCATTCGTTATAAAACTACCCCTGAGATTTTTCTTTCAATTTACTATTGGCGTGTGCAATTAAAAGTTGAGATCTTGTGTAAATTTTGATAGGCTTAGAATGTGAACTGAGATTTTTCTTTCAATTTACTACTAAGGCCAAGGTTATGTACTCTCCCTTTTGTAGATAATGCACCCGCTAGATGAGTACACACGGTGGGATTAGTATACCCACTTCCAAATACCATTTTTACCTTTTTTTTCTTAAAAAACAAACTCTATTTTTCTTCATATTAAGGGAATTGTACGCCATCAATGAAGGAAAATGATTGAAGTGGGGGTTCAACGGAATTGAAATGCTAGGGTTTTGGAAATTTCTTTAAGTGAAGCACCGAAAAAAATCTAAAGTATTTTATTTTACACATAATTTGATTATTTTGATTAAATAAATAATAAATATCGATTGAACTAATTGAATGATCACTTGAATGAATACCCTTACCTAATGAGGTGAACTTAATTGAACATTCGCAAACTCTCCAATAAACAAGTTTCATAGTATGAAATTAGCTAGATTCAATCGTAAATATCATTACATTTATTTAGTAATACCATTATTTTTATAAACTAATAATGCATGTACTTTCGTATGTTTCGTGTGTGTAAAATATAATAGTATTAGTGAATGAGTTTTAAAGTACTAAAAATAAAAATTTCATATAATTAACAAGTTTTATTGTAAACTAATACCGCGCGTACTTTAGTGTTATACTTTTGGTCTCACTTTATTTAATTAATTTATGACGCAAATTTAATTGTTTTCCAAATTTTGTAGTACTTCTTATTTGATTCCTTAGATCGTAGTATATATATTAAGAACTAGATGAGCTCCCGCGTATTACCTGTATTTTTGTTAAATAAACTTTACAATATAATATATTATATATAATATTTTAAAATAATAATATATATATTAAAATAATGTATATGTATAAAAAATTATAATTATAATATTAAATTTAAATAATGATAATATTAATTGTTTGACAATTCATGCTAGGGATTAAAATTATTATAATTATGTGAAAGAATTTACTATAAGATTTGTTTCAAATTTATTTTACAATTAATAAAAAAAAGGAGATGATTAATAGAAATTTTTTTATATAATTGATGCATAAATATTACTCCGAATAATATATGTATATCGTATGTTTACAATAAATATCATATATGATTATATTAAGTTTTTTTTTAAATAAAAGTTGATACAACCACAATTTTTCTTACATACATTTATATGCTTAAGTTAAATATAATTTTATATTTAAAAATTGTCATATGATAACATTTTTAGATATAAAATATATATTTAAAATATTTAAAGATTTATATATTAAATTATTTATTAAAAAATATACATATTGTGCAAGAGGCCTAAAGTTCAAACCTCCTTAGAAATATATTTTTTAATTAATTCCTATATTAAAATGTCAAATAGATGTCATATATTAATTATAAATCAATAGGAAAATGACACATAGATTATTAACATATATATGTATTTAATAAGAATTTGACACCTCATCCAAATTAATTTATTTTACGACACCTAAGAAAACAAACTCCCTATTATTAATATAGGGATTTTAAAAATTATTTTTATTTAAATTTAAAATAAAAAAATTGTTTAGCGCAACTGTAAAAAATAGAAAGCAAATTCTCACCGCCAAAAAAATTGAATATTCTTTTCGCCAATACCAAAAAAACCCGCAAATTTTTGCCGCCAAATCCATTACTTTATTGCCCAAATCTAGACCTAGCGGTCTCTCCCCATGATCAGAATTTAGATCATTGTTTTCAATACACAAGCCACTGTAACCATCATTGCTTCACTCGAAGAAATTCCTAGACTCCTTGAATTTACAATTCCATTGAATCCCCACTTCAATCCTTTCCCTGATAAGCGTATGATTCTTTTTTATTTCAGATCCTGGGTTGCGTATAAATCTCGATTCTCTATCAGAGTCAATCAAGCCTCGTCGACCTTCTCTGATTCTCGACGAGATCATTCTTGTGTCTCCAAAAGCTCTGTTCTAGTGACACTTGCAGGCTTTTCGCCAGTGTCAGACTTGATCTGTTTCGCATTCATTTCAAAGTTCAAATATAAAACCCTTTTCTACTCGCATATTCAGGTTTTCTACTTAAGCTTTCCTTTGATTAATTTCGATTTTCTTGTATATATGTAAATTTTTAATTAATCGTTGTATGAATTAGGTCTCCTATAGAGATGAACAACATTAACATAGTGTCAATGTTGCGGCAGCCACTGCACTGCTCATTTCCGTGCTCTATATATGTTCCACCTTGTGGCCACGGATGAAGTATTAATGGTAAGCTGATTTAATATTTCAATTCAATGCCCCCATGGTGCTATGCTTGGAATTCTGAATAATAATTGCGGAATAAGAAATAAAAATACTTATATTTTGATGTTAATTGTTATTATGAGTTTAACTGGGTGATATTGGTTTTTGATTCCATGTCTTTGTTCTGAGATTAAGTACTTCTACATTTAATTGAGTAGAGGAATATAACTATAACTAGGCATCTGAGTAGAATACTAATTTGTGGGGTTCCTTTCTCTTATTTTAGATTAATAAACACATAGAATTTTAGAAAAACAATAATGCTTGGGAATGGAGAGCAGTATGCATGCATAGATATGTGTCATTTGCAAGAGGGAAGAAAAATGAACAAGATTAAATAGGAAAAGAACAAAATTGACATGATTGTGCAATTTTAATTTTAGTATGATTCACAATATGTCTATGGAAAATTCTCTTTGGTATGCTTCAGATTCTTTTACTTGTTTATATGCTCTGACTTGCTATTTTCCTCTTACTTAATTGTGCATGTTTTAGAACATCCACACAATGTAATGGTATAAGAGTAACCAAGAAATTCCGACCCTCCATTCTCTATTGTGTTTGAATTCATGTTTGTGAATTTATTATTGAGTATATGAGATGTTATAATGAGGTGAAACATGAGATTATAATACATCTCCTTGGTTATTGAGATGTAATTGTTAGAGGAATCTTATTTTAGCTTTAGCCTCTTATGTACATAGTATAATTTCTTCCCCAAGATAAGAGCCATATTAATGTGGCTCACTAAATTGCTGCTGCTATTGTTAATATTTTTTAATTTAAATTAATGGAGCTTAGCATTTAGTTAAACTCGAATTCTGCTTTTCTTTTTGTTTGCTTTTCTTGTGTCCAGATTGTATGTTAATATTTAAAAACAGGCAAAGCAATCAGAATCCAAATCTTGATCTATTTTATCTATTCGTCTGAGTCATTGTATGGGGCTTTGATTTTGAGGTTGAACTTGAAGGTGAATTTTTATTATTAAATTCATAACAATATATTGAGATCATTGGCTATACTTCTCGGACAGTCATTTCTGGGTAAATATGGTAAAATAACATGCTTCTCATGATAAATTATGGGGCACTTCCTTCAGCAATAAGTTCTGCTACCTTTGAGATTTATGGGATCTTTCTCCTACACCTGATAAGCAGTCTCATAGTTAGGACTAGATTGTTCTTGTTTAACTGTCCAAACTGTTTCCGTAGGATTTTGAGTTCTGATTTTCAAATGTTCTCCCAACTCATGCATCACTATTATTTTGAACTGCTTACCAACATTTCCAATGTTGAATCACAAGTATTAGAGATATGAAAATCAAATAGCATAAAGAGTAAAATGAGGCTGTGGTGTATTAACATGTTCCTTGGCTATTAATCAATGAAAGCCTTCTATTTCCAACTTTGGAGGTTGTCAATATGCGGGTTTCTTGTTATAAATCCGAACTTCTGACTTTATTTTGTATTGCATCTTAAAACCAAAGCATAATCCTTATGTTTTTTTTTTGGTTTGTGATAGATTGAATCTGCACTACCAACTCTTGCTAGGCCAATAATGTCTCTGGATGCAAATGAAGATGTTGTGGTTGGAGCACTGAAGCAGAGCTTGGTAAACTTAACATTGCTGAAGCTTTCATCTAAATGATTTTTGCCTGATTTATATCTTCTACCTAATTTGGGTCATTTTCTGCTTTTATGTTTTCATATCTTTTACTTGGGATTCTGCTATCAATCTCATATGAATATTGATTTTCCAGTTGTCTTCATATGCTACCTAGTCCCTTCCCCTTTCTTCTATTTGGAAATGATTGCACTAGGGAGGAAATTAGAAGCTATACAAATCATTGAAGAGATTATTTATCTCAGCCTAATCATATATTTCTTGTACAGGCTCAAAATGATGAGTTTGCTGATGTCTTTAACCTTGAAGAATATAAAGGTAGTGTTTCCTGTTCGCTATGCTCTTGTACAATACTTGAAATGTAGTTTACCTCGACATATTTGGTACTCCGTCCGTCCCCAAAAAAGTCATGTTCTTAAAAATTTGTCACATTAGGAGAGTCATATTACAAATTCAAAGTTAGTTTTTAATTGAAACTTCTATTATGCCCTTATTGTCTAATTGCTTAAGAGCCAGATATGATTGAATAGGCTTAACTAACACTAAATGGTTTGGCAAAAATGGAAATTGATGATTTATGCATGTGATTTCAATTAGAGTAAAACTTTGTAAAGAAAATAAGAAGTTGTATGCTGAAGAAACCAGACTCTTTCTTTTTGGGATGGAGGGAGTAATTTATTTTACTGATATATCCAATCTGTGGTATATGTTTCTTTGAAGAGATATAATTAGTATCAACTTCTGTGTGTGTTTGATAACTTGAAAGAAATTACACACATATTTACCTTGGTTGTGAACTCATCCAAGGACTTTGTGAGAGAGTTGAAAATATGACTTGTGGCTTCTCTTGTAGTGAAGCTCTATGTGTTCATGCTTATTCTCTGTGAAGTGGCAGCTGTAATAATGTATTGTTGTCCTCTCCAGTCATATCCTTTAAAAATTAGTTAATTATTTCTTTTGTTTTATCACTATTTTTCTTGCATCCTCTCCTACAATTATAGTGATGGTCATGATGACATCATGCTGAAATTAATTTATGAGCAGATTATGGATTGACCCTTTATGACATATTTTTACTTGAAATGTTTGCATTAGCATAGGTGTTTTTCTGCATGCAGTAATTTATTAAGCTTTGCTCTGTTGAAAATCTCTTGCTTTAATCCTCAGCATCTCGTGAAAGGGGCTATAGACAGATTGAAGTTGCCATAGCTAAATACCAAGAAATTAAGGAGAACATCAATGAAGGACTGAAGTTCTATGCCACCCTTCAGGTATGATAGTTTTGTTATGACTATAGGCTGCTTTATTAATCTTTGGGATTTGCTTTTGAGTGAAGCTTGGAGTTGATACTGTCGTGACCATTTCTGCTTACAAGTACCAGTGGGTGGCTAATGCAACTTAGGAGATTGCAAGTCGTGCTTTTTATGCCATAATATTTTACATGTTTATGCTAGTTGAGAAGAATGAGTACTTTGTACTTGATGAGGAAGAAGAGGATGTTGTGTTAGCTCTTTACTCTTAAGGATGAAGAATTTGAGCTCTAAGTTGGAGGTCCAAGTGCTACTTTTTTAAATACTACCGATTGTGAGTTACTTAGTGAATAATTGAGTTTATTTGACAGTGGCATTGACTTTTGCATAATGTAAGTTTCATGTCATTTCTCTAAGTTGGAGGTCCAAGTTTCATGTCATTTCTCAAATGTCATTACTTCTCTAATTAACTCTTCACTGAAATAACGAGCCCATACTTTTTTGGCCTATTTGCTAATTTCTGCCGGTGAGAATTGAGAATTTTTTAGGAAGAAAAATAGAGGAATAGGAAAAATTTATAAGGGAACTTCATGCTAAAAATCTGTTAAGAATTGGGGAGGGGGTGGGGAATCGGGCATGTAATTATTATTTGACTTTGTTTGATAGAGTATCTTATTAGAATAACTGCTAAAAAGATAGAAGAAGGGTTGCACTACTCTCCACATTTTAGAATAAGTGCATCAAGGAAATGAGAAATATTAAATTGATGGGTGCAAGGTGCTTCTCAAACTCAATTTAAATCAGGAACATACGTAAATATTAAATTTCAAATATTAAGAATAAAAATGTCCAGCTCAATTGATGGGTGCAAGGTGCTTCTCAAACTCAATTTTATCTTAGATTCGAACTCAATTACTTTATTTCTTTTTTTATAAGAAAAAAATTGATTTTTAAAATATAATAAATAATAAATTTCAAATGTATACAATAAAAATGTTTCATAGTTTTAAATCATATTATTGTATTTTATTTTTATAGGAAAAAAATTGATGCTTAAAAGAATAATATATAATAAATTTTGAATAAAACGTTTAATGGTGACTAGCTTAGTTGATAGGTATTTGTCAAATTGAATTTAAGAGGTCTTGTGTTCGAATCTTAATATTTTATCATCATATTGTAACAATAATGACAAGAAATATGCAAATTAGTGACAAATAAAATTATTTATGATGATATCAATTAAATTTGTACCAAAATAAATATTTTAATGACTAAGATCAATTTTTTCACGTTTGTGTAACAAATGATGACAAAATTTCTGCGTCGCGAAAAACCAATTATAGAGTTTATTATTTATTTTTTTGTGAAAGGTATTAAATGATTATTAATCCAATTATAGAGTTTATTATTTATTTTTTTGTGAAAGGTATTAAATGATTATTAATCGTCACTAAATATATATTGGTGATGAAATAAGATGTCACTAATTATTCCCAATAATTAATGTCGAAACATAAAATCGTCACAAAAATATTTTATTATATGACGAATATGATCGTCACTAATTACAATGAATATTGTCACCACATAATATTATGACGAAATAAGTGTGTCGTTAATTAATTAATGACAAAACATAGCATTGCCCCGAAAAATTTATTTTTCGTGACGATGACCTTATTTTTTATTTTTTTCTTTATTTTTATAAACTAAAAAGTTATTCTTTAAAATGATAAATAATAAATTTCAAACTCAAACATTGAAAGCATACAACTTAGATGGTGGGTGTTAGTTGACTTTTTTAAAAGGTCTTGGGTTCAAACCTCAATTGCTTTTTATTATTGTAATCATTTTTTTTTTTGTATAAGAAAAAATTGATGTTTAAAAATGATATAATAAATTTTAAACATGAATAATAAAAATGTATGTCCGTCACAAAAATATTAAATTATATGATAAATATGATCGTCACTAATTACAATTAACATCGTCAATAAATAATATTGTAACAAAATAAGTGTCACTAATTATTTTGAATTATTAATGACAAAACATAGAATTGTCATGAAAATATCATATTTTACGACGAATATGATCGTAACCAATTATATTGAACATCGTCATCAAATAATATTATGATAATATATGTGTGTCACTAATTATTTTCAATAATTAATGACAAAACATTGCATTGTTACGAAAATATTATATTATACGGCGAATATTATCGTCACCAAATAATATTGTGACAAAATACATGCCTCACTAATTATTTAGAATAATTAGTGACAATATATTGCATTGTCACGAAAATATTTTATTATACAACGAATATTATCTTCACCAATAACAATGAACATCATCACCAAATAATATTGTAACAAAATATACGCGTCATCAATTATTTGTAATAATTAATGACAAAATATTGCATCGTCACGAAAATATTATATTATATGATAAATATTATCGTCACCAAATAATATTGTGACAAAATAAATGCGTAACTAATTATTTTGAATAATTAGTGACAAAATATTGCATCGTCGTGAAAATATTATATTATACGATGAATATTATCGTCACCAATTATAATGAACATCGTCACCAAATAATATTGTGACAAAATAAGTGTGTCACTTGTTATTTCGAATAATTAATGACAAAATATTGCATCGTCACGGTAATATTTTTTTATACGATGGATATTATTGTAACAAATTATAATGAACATCGTCACCAATTAGTATTGTGACAAAATAAGTGTATCACTAATTATTTTGAATAATTAATGATAAAATATTGAATCGTCACAAATATATTATTTTTTGTGACGATGAAATATCATCCACAATTATTATGAGTATCGTCACCAAAGTTTATTGTGTCGAATTTGTTGTCAACATTATAAAATTTATAAATTAGCGACAATTGTTTTAATTAATTGTGAAAAATTTTATTTTGTCACAAATTCAAGATTTTCGGTGATTTAAAATTACATTTGTCACCTTTGAGTAACAAATTGTGGCCAATTTTGTGTCGTTGCAAAAAAATTCGTCATGAAAAGTCTAATTTCTTGTAGTGTCCAAAGTCAATAACGATTCTTGTGATGCCTCCGCGATGCAAGCATCACTATTTTTCACTCTTACATGATGTTGGTAACAAATTAGAGATGCTATGCCACCAATTTCTGGATATTCCAAAATTCGTTGGTCATTCCGACCCAAATGTCTGGTTATAGATTTGTAAAAATTATTTTGTTTTCAAACTTGTACCAACAGCCCACCAAGTCAAATTTTTTACGAAGTACGTCCGCGGCAGTGCGTCCACCTGGTGGCGTAAACTGAAAGATCTCTGTTCCAGTCAAGGTAAACCCAAAATCATTTATTGGAAAAAATTTAAAAATACATTGCACGCGAGTTTGTCCATAGAATTACCAACGAATTCTGTACCAGATATTTCAGAATCGGAATGTTCAGATCGATCGCCAGCCACGCCAACCCGCTTCAGCCTATTGGAATCCTTTCCGTGCCACTGCATCGATGGCTTCACAATCCACCGATGGCCACCGCTCGTACGCGTCCAACAAACGGATGCATGTCACCTCTCCATCAGCGTTTGCACAGTGTTTTTCGACGATCCCTTGCTCTCGCTCAACGCCCTACACCACCACCGCTCCAACCATCCGACGGTCCCCAACCGATTTTTTTCACCCTTCCCGTAGCGAAGTCCGATGTCGTACCACAGCAGCGCCATCATTGTTGCTCCACAATTCCGACGAAGAAGCACCAGCGACACTGCACAGCATTGAGGATGACGATGAAGTCGTGGAGCAGATTTATCAGCGCTGATATGTGAGGAAGAAGAAGACCCATTTGGGCCTATTACCCTATATCCTCAAATTAGGCTTTTCATTGTGTGAAGACTTTGGGCTTAATGAGCCCAATTATTCTTATGGAGTATAATTTTTTGATGGGCCTTATAACCTTGAAGACAATTTAGGGGTTGATGTAATTATTGGAGATATATTATTTCATGGGCCGTGCGACTTTGGGGATGACATAAGTTATGAGAGTTTTGGGCTGATCAATGGTTGTGGCAGATTTGAACCAGTGAAATTTAATGGACCTACTATTTTTTAGGAGTCTAATTATCTTGAAAAGGAAGTTCAGATGGATTATGATGGACCACATATTTATGATGAAGAACAACCCATAATTGATCTTGTGCTTTCCATCTATGACACCAACTCCGAAGTTGAGCCGTTCAAAAATTTTGATACGGACCTTATTGGTGATGTTGATATTTCCTCGCCGAGTAGCTGTTATTATTTTATCAAACAATAGTTATTTTATTGGTAATTTTTTAAGACCTCATTCTGCCTACGGACTCAAGATATTGGGTCATGTTCGCAACAGAATATATTTGAGCTTAATTATTTCATACTAGTATCGTGCTTTCGCTGCATCAATGAGGATCTAGAACATTCCACAAGGATTAAGATTAAAAACTTGATTCCAAATTGATTAAGAAGGATCTAGATCAAGCGATTGCAGGAGAAAGTTAAGAAAATAACCAACAACATGGACTCGCTAATACTAGAGATCATGGAGAAGTTATTTTAGAGTCTTTCTGTTGAATCAAGAAGTTTTGATGAGTTAAAAGAAGCATTTCGATTGATCGACGACCAAGACCGTGAGGTTAAGCTAAACAGATCGACGAGGTCTAGAACCAATCTAGTCGGCTAAGATCTAGTCATCTGCGAGACAAACATGAAGAGCTCGACGAGGTCAAGATAAGTGAGTAGAATAAGAAAGGCAAATCTTCACTAAGTCACCGCAGATGAGGAGAGCAAGGACAGTGAGGACTCGCTTTTTTCAAGATTAAGTTTGTTAAAGTAGTTTCTAGTTTGTTAGAATTAACTAACAAACTAACCTGTCTTTCAGACTTATAAATAGGACTAGATTTTATTTTTCTAGACACTTATGCAAATTTGATTTTTCACACTATTCACTATTGATTTCACAAAGTTTTTTTTTCAAGAGAGATTTCAAATATTTTCTAAGTGTTTATAGAACACTTCACTTCACATCTTCAAAAACACATATTATTCTTAGAGTTAGATTTCGGAAAGTTGATTAGATTTTTGAAGAGTTGAAGATCAAGTTGTAATTTGTAAAGTTTGTACAGAAGTGAGTAAGCAATAGTGAAGACCCTTCTTCAAAGTTTGGAGAAGGAGAGTGGATGTAGGATTGTTATAATCCGAACCACTATAAAACCTCGTGTTATTTATCGCTTTCTTTAATTTCTGCTCAAGTTACAATTTTGTTAATTCAAGACTAAAATTCAGATCTTTACTAAAATCGAATATTAACATTGCTTTTGATCTTGTTAAAAGTTGAGTTCACAATTATATTCCGCCGTGATAATCGATCCTTTGAATTGATTTTGGGAGATTCAAAATCTACAAAATCTATTCAAACCCCCTTTCTAGATTTTGTTCTAGAAGGCTAACTCGAGGTTTTATCCAACTCAACATTCCGGACCAACAAGTGGTATCGGAGCGGTTGTTAAGTTGTTACGATATTGATTTTAGGTCTTGAATAAGATTCAAATTATCTTGATTTTCTTCATTTTCTTCTTTTAACTAACGGTGCTACTAATTAGTTTGTGGAGTATTTTGTTCCTTTATTTCATCATGTCATCGGGAAAACAAGAAGTCTAGGAATCTTCCCGAATTCTCTATTGAAGATTATGATTACCGGAAATTTAGGATGGAGAATCACCTAAAAGCCATTCATGATAGGATGGAAGAGGTTCTTGAAGAGGGACCTATAAAATTCTATCATGGAGGAACCAACACCGGAGCCGAGTCACCAATCCAGACTGCATAAGAAAAGAAGAGCTCTGTGTTAACAAATGATGAAAGAAAGGTCCATAATCTTGATCAAGTAGCTCGAATCGAGATCATTGAGACTCTAAGTAAGGATTGGATTGAAAAGGTTAAAAGATGCAAGATTGCCAAAGAAATGTGGGAGACTCTTGCTGGAATTTGTGAAGGATCTGAACAAAGTCAAAGAAAATAAGCTTCATCTGTTCTACATGCATTTGATACATTCAAAATGAAGAATGGTGAAATCAGATCAACCGGACGTGAGACTCGACTAATCTTGTGAACAAAGCGGTGATTTGGGTAAGACTTACACCGAGAAATAAATTAACAACAAAGTACTCAAATCTTTAAGCAAAATATGGAGAGAGAAAGCAAATATTCTCAAGGCAACACGAATTTGTCAACAATATCACACCACACTCTTTTCTCTCATCTTAAAGCACTGGAATATGACATTCATATTGAAGATGAAGAAGATGAGGTAGAGTCATCTACATCTGGAAAAACAAGAGCATTTGTTCATCAAGATGAATGCAAAAGATCTCTAAAGCATCTGATTTGTCTATAAAAGAAGAAATGACTCTTTTGTTGAAAATGTATGAAAGATTGAAGATGAAGTACGAGAAGAAACAAAAGAGACAGATTAGGTCATAGGAACTATAGATCGAGACGGGGATGAGAATAGTTCGAGATAATGATAAAAGAAGGATCGACCAAGAAGTCATAGGTCACCTATCGACGAGGAGATAGTAGTCCAAAACAGACAGAGGAGATATATGCTATACATGCAAAGAAACCCGGTCACTACAATGCCTATGATTGTCCTCAACTCACTCCCAGAGAGAGAGAAAAAGAGGAAGAAAAGAGATAGAAGGTATGCCGATCGAGAGCTCTCTTAGCCGAGAAAGAAGAGGCTTATGAGACATCATCATCCTCATCCTCATCTGATTTTGGGACATGATGACATATGTCTAATGGCTAAAGAGGTACATTACTATTCATCATCGAGATAATGACCGTGATACCTTATCTCGAAATCGATCCCAGTCCTTATTGATAAACTTTTGAAAGATTTGGAGCCTCGCTTTATCTCGCCTATAAACAGATAGAGACTGAAAATCTTAATTTAAAGAATCAAATTTACGATCTCGACTAAGGTCAATCGACTAAGGAAAGTGAGAAACCAGACTATACATTCAAGGGGAATGTCGACCGAGATAATCACCAAGTACTCTTGTCTCGATAAGACAGATAAGTTAGAACAGAATTGAGTTCTTTAAAAATAAAATTTTCAAATATCTATTCCGAGAATGAGAATTATAAAAGGACTAACAGAGAATTAAATCTCAAGTTAGGACTTATGAATAATTCTCAAACCACAATAGATAAAATCTTCAATTCATCTCAAAAGTCTAGTGATAAAAGCTGGATTAGGTTTTGATAGGAATAAGAAAAATGATCCTATAAAACCTAGAGTCTTTGTGAAAGCAACTAAACCTAAGGTAGAAACTTTATTCAGTCACTGGAAACCAAAGGAATTAATTACCTCATCCGATACTTCAAAAGAAAAATCGACGAGGAAAGTAACTCCTAAGGCTAAACCTAAGACTAAATCAAAGATCTATCCTAGGTATAATAGCTTTGATGGAAGAAGCAGATCTTATCCATTCTTACCAAGATTCAAGACAATTTCAAAAGTTCAACTAAATCAGATTGATCTTGAAAGTCTTATCTTAGTAGATAGATATGGATGCAAACTCCAATCTATGGTTTTAAGGAACATTGATATTTTTATCTGGATTCCTAAGAGTCAACTTAACATGAAAGGACCCAAAATACAAAGGGTACCTAAGCAATAAATTTGTGAATGCAGGAAGATAAGAAGATAGTTGATAGAGGAGACATTCTTGAGGTCATCCGGGTACATTGATAGTGGCTGCTCCAAACAAATGACCTATGAAAGACGACTTCTCTCTATCAAACCATTGATGGACCTAGAGTGATGTTTGGTGATAACAACTATGGACTTACTAAAGGTGTAGGAACACTAATGATTGGAGATGTTCATGTTCAAGAAGTTTACTACGTGGAAGGATTAAAGCACAACCTACTATCTGTTTCACAATTTTGTGATAAAGGGTTTTGTGTCAAATTTACTCATAATGCATGCTATGTTTTAGATGGTATCAATGAAAATATTCTATTGGCTGGAGTAAGACAAGGTAACATTTATGTTGCCAACTTCAAAAGTCGTCCTAAAGATACTTGTCTTGTTGCTAAGAGTTCGGATGACTTAAGTCAGTGGGCAATGCATTTACGACTTGGTCACTTAAACTTCAAGACTCTTAACAAAATAGCAAGGAAATCTTTAGTTAAAGGACTCCCGATAAAAGATTTTCAAAGAATCATGTATGTGTTTCTTGTCAAAAAGGAAAAGCAGACCAAAGCTTCTTTTAAAACAATAAGTAGTCCTTCTTCGTAAAGAATTCTCGAACTTCTTCATATGGATCTGTTTGGTCCAAGAACTCCTCTCGGCTTTAGTGGAAGAAAATACACCTTAGTAATTGTTGATGATTTTTCAAGATTTACTTGGGTTATTTTCTTGTACAAAAAGAATGAGACTATGACTAAGATTCCGAATTTCTTAAGAAGATTCAAAATGAAAATGGATTAAATATTGTTAAAATTAGAAGTGATAAAGGTACGAATTTCTAAATAAATTGATTTCTAATTATTGCATTGAGAATGACATAGCTCAGAAACATCTGCAAAGAAGGACTCCACAACAAAATGGAGTTGTTGAAAGAAGAAACAGGACTTTAAAAGAGGCAAATAGAACAATGTTATCTCGAATTCAAATTCCTCATAGGTTTTGGGCGTATAGTGAATACAAATTTGCTATGTTCAAAATAGAAGTCCGATTGTCAAGAATAAGTGTAAAACTCCCTATGAAATTTGGAAGGGAAGATCTCCCAAAATTTCATATTTTCATATATTTGGTTGTAAATGTTTCATACACAATAATGGGAAATCTCAATTAAAAACCTTTGATGCCAAGATAGCAGATGCGATATTCTTAGGATACTCATCCATATCAAAGGCATATAGAGTTTTTAATAAGATAACCTTGTGTGTAGAAGAAACACCCCATGTGGTATTTGATGAATCTTCTCTTGAGTTTGATAAGACAGGGACATCACAAAGATATCGATGATCCGGATCGATGACTATCAATAGATCAACCATAAAATTCTACAATCAAGAATCGATTCGGATGAAGAGGAAGATTCAGACAAAGGAAAGGAACTCAAAGAACTTCCTCAACAAATGATCTACCAACCGATCGACGACCAACGACACATCACCGATCGTGTAGAGTTAATAGAAGGTAACATAGAAGCATCTCGAAATAAATAATTCGGACAAGACATCATCCACCGTAAAGATAAAGGTAAGAAAGTAATGTCATATCACCCAAAAGCAGATAATTGGAGATTTAGACTCGTGTCCAGACGAGGACCCAACTAAATCAAGATTGTATGTTCGGTTGCTATGTGTCATTACTTGAACCTAAATCAATTACGTAAGCTCTAATCGATTCCAACCGGATTAATGCCATGCAAGAAGAACTAAATCAGCTTTCAAAGACAAGATGTATGGGAGCTTGTTGAAAGACCTCATCATCAAAAAGTCATTGGAACTAAATGGGTCTTTAAAAACAAGAGGGATGAAAACAATATTGTGGTTAGAAATAAGGCCGTGACTAGTTGCTCAAGGTTATTCACAATCGAGGGTATAGATTATGATGAAACCTTTGCACCAGAGCTCGTGCCCGAAGCCATAAGATTGTTTTTAGCCTATGCAACTTTTAAAAGATTTATATTTTTCAAATGGATGTTAAGTCAAGATTCTTAAATGGAATCCTAGCCGAGGAAGTTTATGTAGAGCAACCCCGGCTTTGTCAAAGGAGACAAGGTTTATAAACTAAGGAAAGCTCTATATGGACTTAAACAAGCACCAAGAGCTTGGTATGACACTTTGTCCTGATTATTTAATTCAAAATGGTTTTGTTAAAGGTAGAATTGATAGAACTCTCTTTAGAAAAGAATTTGGTTATGATCTTTTGTTAGTTCAAATTTATGTTGATGATATAATTTTTGGATCAACTAACATATCTTTGTGTAAATAATTTAGTAATCTTTTGAAAAGCAGATTTGAAATGTCCATGATGGGAGAAATGACATATTTTCTTGGACTTCAAGTCAAGGCAGACAAAGAAGGGAATATTCATCAACCAAGCTAAATATACAAAAGATCTTATTGAAAAATATGGAATAGGTACCACGAGAAGCTAAGATACCTATGATGACAAATTTTTCAATGGATCCAGATGAGAAGGAGAAGACACCGATCAAATTGAGTATTGAGGTCTTATTGGTTCTTTATTATATTTAATCAAGCTAGTAGACTGATATTTCATTTGCGGTTGGAGTTTGTGCTCGATTTCAAGCTAATCCTAAGAAAGCCATCTTGAAGCAAAGAAAGAAAATCCTCAAGTATTTGAAAGGAACAATAAATGTTGGATTGTGGTATCCGGTGATGACAACTTTGAGCCGTCTGGATACTCGATTCGCATTTTGGTGGATGTAAGATAGATAGAAAATCTACATCCGGTACTTGCCAATTTCTTGGAAGTAAGCCGATTTCATGGTTGTCTAAGAAACAAACCTCTGTAGCTACTTCCACAATCGAAGCCGAGTATATGACAACTAGAAGTTGTTGTTCACAGTGATCTGGATAAGTCAACAACTAAGGGACTATAATATTATCACCAAAGATGTACCTATCTTTTGTGATAGTAATAGTGCCATAGCTATTACTCGTAACCCGATCCTTCATACAATATGCAAGCATGTAGATATCGACACCACTTCATCCGAGACCATGTAGAGAAAGGAGATATCGACTTGAGAAGATCTTGACCGACTTTCAAAGAGCAGACATCTTGACAAAATCACTGCAGAGACGAGGTTTAAAGAATTATCTGTAGAATTAGGTTTATTAGATGCATCGTTAGTAAATCTCTAATTCTCGTTTTTTAATTCTTGTCTCTCTCAATTTAGTTTTATTATGTCTAGAAAGAATTGTCGGACTAGATCCGAGTCAAAGGACAATCAGTAGTGATATCATTGATTTCCTTCTTAGGAATCAAGAATCAAGGATTAGTCATATTGACCTTATCGACATGATAATTACTTATTCGACATATGGTAAATCGAGACAAGGGCACAATAGTCAACCGATTTTCTCAAAAGCAGATGACTATCTCGCACCCTATCCGATCTACCTCAAGCTACTAATGGTTTTCCTTGAGTCTATGTCTTTGCGGGAATAGATCACAGATCATACCTGCTTCACCTCATCCGTTCTCAATTCTTTATCCAAACATTTTTTTTTCTTCTAAAATAAACTTCATATTTTTATAAAATTCTTTTGGAATGATTGATTGAAAATCCCATTTTTAGAAAATTAAGTCCGAGTCCTGTTTATTTAAAAAAATTGTCTTTAAGATTGCTAAAAAGTTGAACTTAAGTCGCTTTTTTTTAAACCAGACAGTTACTTTATCGGATAACTTTTTCAACTTATCTATTTTCAAACTCATCCGATTTGCAAACCCTTAGTCGAAGTAAGGCGACGTCGAGGTATACTTACTTCCTGCATAAAGTAACCTACATCTGTCAAATCAACAATTATAAAGTAACTATTTACACATTCCAAAGGCGATTAACATCCACGCGATGAATCCTAATCGCTTTTCTTAATTTTTAACCGTTGATTTATGCGCAGTAAAAACTTTTTGAATAAATGGCTCAGATTAATTCAAATTTTCCAAAATGGCAGTTTCTCTTTCCAATCTTCCCCCTATAAATACATCGTCTTCCTTAAACAAACTTTTTCACTCTCGAAATACTTATAAACTCTCTGCAAAATTTTCAAAACTCGTATTTGATCATTTCATGAGCACTTCTCAAAAACAAATAGGAGTTACTTCAACCATGGTGGATGTTCACAATGGGACGTATAATAAGAAGATCAAATCGGAGATGTATGTGGATTTCGACACAACATCCGATGGTGAATCAAGGGAGATTTTGGAGTTATTGGAGAGGGTGGATTGAGGACATTCATTCAAGAAATCCCCCTCAATAAAACACCGGATATGCGGGGAATCGAGTTCTACGTCAACGGGACGTTCGAGAATGGAGTCTTTAAAACCAGAGTATATGGAGAGGTTTTAATCTGTTACTCACGGAGGTGGCTAGGATTTTTGATACAAGTAGTGAAGGAGTGAACCCCTCACCTACAAGTCTCGATGAATGGGTAGAATCATTCGAGATGATTGCCGGAATTCCATGAGGGACCGGAGATCGGAGGCTGAAGAAGAAGATGCTCCGACGGAGGTATCGACTTCGATGACCATCGTCACAAAGGTCATCTTGGGAGAACAAAGTTCTCATGATGGGGTGACTGCACCCGGACTATGTGTCATGAGGACAATACTAGATGGGGTCCAAGCTAATCTGGTCGGGATGCTCTTGGAGAAGCTAGAGACAAAGAAAAAGGTTGGAGGTAGTTGGAGGAAAGTGGCGGCGAGGTCGATCACCGGCTATTCAATAAGGTGACGGTGATCATGGAGGACCCGCTGTCACCGAGATCAATTGGTCGATGGAGTCGGACCCTACACAAAACAAAAGGGGATTCGACGAAGGATGAACCTCTTGGGGCTCCAAATGATTTAGACGAAGGTGGAGCCGAGGTAGGAGCTCGTGCACCAGTGCCGAAGAAGGCGAGGAGGAGGAAGAAGAGGAGAGAGAGGAAGAGGCTGCCGACGGTGAGCTCACCGAGGCTACCCGGCCGATGAAGGCAAGGAGAAGACACCAAGGAGGAGGAGGTTGGTTAAGACCTCCGAGCCGGGTGGGACATCTGCTCACCACGGCCAAGTCTTCTACTCGAAGAAGTAACCACGCCGCAGATTGCGGCACAGGTGGTTCAATCAGAGGAGGTCCAGGACATAAGCTCGGAGAAGACCCTCCCCCACCCACAGACAGTACAATTTTCCCCCTCCTCTCCGGCTCACTCGCGATGAAGAGGTGTACCAGCCGGCACCTCGTGAGCCTCTAAAACAAATCTACTTCCGAAATAGTCCAAATCCCAACCTCATCTACCCTCCCCAAAATCCAAACTTCATCCCCCACCATCTCCATCTCGTATCCGTCCTTCCTAACAGACCGATTCGCCCCAACTCCCATATCCATCTCCCCACCCTTACCCATATCCTCCCAAACTCAACCCATATTACCCTAAACAACCTCATCTCCCCCACCCACTACTTCACATATTCCACCCCCACCATCATCCCCTCCACTGTAAATCCCCCTCCCATCGACGCCCCCACTTCATCTCTCCCATCCGGCCCCACCCGGTGGATACCTCCAATATCTTTGGAGATATCCACATGAGCTCCCAGTCCAACCTCTCCCACCACCTCTTCCTCATCCGAATTAGAGGAGGAGGCCGATCCAATTCTTGCCATTTCATCACCTTTGAAGATATGCACAAGAAGATAATATCTCAAGTTCAAAGGATGATGGAAAAGAAGACAAGGAAGGTGATACGAGCGATCACCGATACGATGCTCGCCAACATGCAGATTGCCGAGGTCAACATGTCAAGGAACATATCACCAATCTCAAGATCAGTAGATCTCGGCTAAGTGACCTGGAGGAGGAGGTTAAGGCACTGCGTAAGATGGCGGTGACAACGAGATCCCTGGTCAACACTCTCACGTCGATCGTAACGACTTCAGGTCCGTTGCTCGGCTCTGGAAAGACACTCCTGACCCTCCGTAATGAAGTTAAAAAGGGGAAGGAGCAGAAGGAAGGATGGACACCCTCACAATGGAGTCTTGTCACTCACGAGACAAGGTGGACTCTAAGGCGAACCACGGTGAGTTGGAGCGGCCAAGGCCGAATTGAAAGTTAAATCGATGAGTGGCGGCCTTGCAACCGAGGGTGACCCAAATAAAGGAGGCCATCCGAGAGGATGAGGAGAAGAGGAGGAAGGAGGAGGAGGAGAAGTCGAAGCTCTGCTGGCCAAGATGAAAGAAGCGAGAAAAACCCGAGGCCAAGGGCAAGGGTAAAGGTAAAGCAAAGAGAGAAGTCTTCATCAGTGAGCGGTGATCGGCCCAGTCGAGCGCAAAAGAAAGGAGCCTCGACTTCTCAAACCTATCAGTGAGCAGATCAAGAATCCATGCCGAGAAGGAAAAGTATGAAAAGCAGGAGAAGAAGAGGTCAAGAAGGCTGGGAAAGGGCCGTGAAGTGGGACAGGATTCCCGGAAGTGGGTATCCAAAGCACCGAGATGAAGCGGACTTCCGCCCTGTTCACCGCACTTCACCCCTCCAAAGATGGTTTCAGGGAAATACATAAGCGAATACAAGAAGCTAGCCACGGATGCCGATGGATGTATTACTTGGTACATCTTGAAGGCATCGCCATCTGGAGCACCGATGAGGACATGAGTGGCATGAGTGGATGGAAAAGGAGGATGCCGATCTGTATGTGAAGCTGCTTGATGAGGCGCACAATGTGTTCAATCGCGACTTAGTTGCACCACCTATGAGCAAGTTACCCCCGAAAGAAGACGGCTCTCCCGATCTGGAATGGGTCAAAACGGTCATAGCCAAAGCAGAACGGGAAACCGGGCTCACAAATGAAGAAGAACTTAAACTAAGAGCAAGGATTTTCAATCGGCCGAACATTCCAGAGGCTACCGATGGGGAATCTGATAGAACAGGATTTTCTTTCCTTATCTTTTATTTTCTATCAGTTCTTTTATTTGTAAATTTGTAAAGTTGTGAATGAATATATTTGGATTTATGTGAATTACATGTATCAGTTTCTTAAAGTTTTTTGGTTTTAAGAAAATCTTAAAATTTTTCTAAGTATAAATCATCCGAGAATTTTATATCGCAGATTTAAATATTTTTTCCAAAAATTTTTGTCTAAGTCTTAAGACTCAAATTTTTTTAAGTATCTCTAAAAGAGTCTAAAAAGACTTAATTTTTTTAAAAAAGTATTTGAATGTGAATGAATCTGTTGTGAAATGATACTGTCCACTACCGCCCTCGCGGTTGCTAGGAATGGTCGCCCTAAGATTAAAGGCACCTTTTCGTCCTCCTCCATATCTAACACAACAAAATCGGCCGGAAAGACAAATTTATCTATCTTCACCAACACATCTTCCACAATCCCACTTGGATAAATATAGGATTTATCTGCGAGTTGAAGTGTCATGGAAGTGGGCTTCATCTCTCCGATCTCTAACCGGTTGAAAATAGACAAAGGCATGAGGTTGATGCTTGCACCCAAGTCACATAATGCCTTCCTCTTCTCTTTGTTGCTCAACTCACACATGAGAGTGAAACTCCCGGGTCTTTCTTCTTTTGAGGCGCCTTCCTTTGCAAAAGTGCACTACACTCCATTGATAAGCTCACCATCTCCACTTCATCAACCTTTCTTCTCTTTGAAACTAAGTCCTTCAAGAACTTTGCATATGTAGGCATCTCTTCAAGTGCCTCTAACAAAGGCACATTTATGGTCACCTTTTTGAAAATCTCAAGGAACTTAGAGAATTTTTCATCGAGCTTTTGCTTCATAAATCGTTGAGGAAATGGTGGAGGGACATAGGTTTTGGGAATCCCCATCCATCACACTCAATATTTGCTCCTTCTAGCTCCTTTTGTTCCTTCTCCTTCTTTAACTCTCTAGCCTTCTTCCACTTGGGCACTCTTTCTTCACTCTTTTCTTCTTCTAAGGTCTCTTGAGCATCAACCCTCTCAAACTCTCCTTCTTCTTTGATTTCTTCACCCCCAATCTCTTTCTCCTCTTCCTCAACCGGCATTGGTGGCCCATCATATTGTGTTCCACTCCTCAACTTAATTGTCTTGCAATGCTCTTTCGGGTTCACCTCCGTTGTTGATGGGAACTTTCATCTTTGATTTCCTCCACTGAGGATGCCACTTGCCCAATTTGAAACTCTAGGTTCACTTGGTTGGACAAAGAACTCACAACATTCTCCATCTTCTCCATCTTTTGACTTTGAGAACCCATAAAACTCGTGAGCAAATCCTCAAGGCTTGACTTTCCTTCATTATTTGGTGCACGAACACCCGGATCAATTTCCTGAGGTAATGTAAGGGCTGCCTTTTGGTTAGCATATGAGAAATTCTCATGCCTCTTGAAATCGGGGTTGTAGGGAGGGTTGTTTACTTGGTAAGGAGATGGGTGAGAGGCTTGATTTTGGAAATTAGGTGGAGGATTGTTTGGATAACGGTTTGGGTAATTTTGGTGGTGAGGTTGATTGGGAAAAGAATGGTTACCTTGGAAATTTTGTTGGAATGGTGGTCTTCCCATGTAGTTTGCCTCCTCCACTTGATCAACCATTTGAGAAATTTCGTTACCACTCCCCATTCCACTTCTCATGCCACCTTCTACTATCCCTTCCACTTTTGTAGCCAACTTCCGAACCACATCCGCTAACACCTTCAACGCCTCATTCTCCTCTACCTTAGCAATCTTGAAGTGACTCCTTCTCTCGGTTGGCCAACTTGCCGTGTTGCAAGCAATATTCTCGATCAACTCCTTAGCTTCTCTTCCGGTCTTGTCAAAGAGTGTTCCACCCGCACTTGAATCCGCATTCTCCGAGATGGCGGATCGAGCCCAAAATAAAAGAAACTCACAATCTGCTCGCCTACAAAACCGTGTTGAGGGCACTTCCAAAGTAAGCTATTGAATCTCTCCCGTGCCTCATGCATGTTCTCATCCTCCAATTGGAATTGAGGAATCAACGCCTTGCATTGTAGAGTCATCGATGGAGGAAAGAACTTCAACAAGAATCGCTTGCTCAATGCTTCCCAAGAATCTAGGCTATCACGGAGTAAAGATGTTATCCAATCCTTGGCTCGGTCTCTAAGAGTGAATGTAAAAGTCGAGCCCTCCAAGCATCCTCGGTCACACCGTTCATCTTAACCGTGTCGGCATACTCCAAGAATTGAGCAATGTGACGATTCGGGTCCTCCTTCGGGTCTCCTCCAAATTGATGACTTTGGAGAATATGAAGTAAGGCCGGCTTGATCTCAAAATTGTTAGCTTCAGAACGGTGGACGAGCTATCCCATCATAATGGAGTTGGACGAGGCTCGAAATACTCCCTAATAGGCCTTTCTCTTGGATTCTCTCTTTGAGGCTCTCTTTGATTTTCTCTCCTTTCGACCACCCCTTGGTCGTTGTTCTCCATTTCAAGTTCCCTTTCTCTTGCTCGAGCTTGAGCCCTTCGACGATTTCGGTTTCTCCTTCTAGCGGTTGCTTCGATCTCCAAGTCAATAGGTATTGGTTCAACACCACTTTGTCTTGTGTTCATGCATACCTAGAATATACAAAGTATCAAAATCCTCTCGAGACATGCTAAAACAAGATAAAACTAAAACAAAAATAAAAGGCACTATCAACTACTTTCAATTTTCAATCTAAGTTATCTCAAACACGAGAATTCCCCGGCAACGGCGCCAAAAACTTGATAGGCTTAAAAGCCAACACTCACCCTTCAAGTGTAAAGGGATTGTGTAGCTAGTAAGTCACCGGTTAAATTATCGAACCAAGGGAATCAAGTGTGAGATAGCCCTAAATTTACTAATTTAATCGTAATTGTAGCACAAATCATTCAAAAGGATCAAGGTGATTCAAATAATAAATAGCAAGAATAATTAACTAAACTAACTAGCAAGAAATGCAATCAATAATAAAAAGGTGCTAGGGTGCTTATCAACAAATGGGGATCAAATATGCAACGAATTCAAATAAGCATTTATCAAGTCAATCAATTAATAAGAACAATCTTTAAACAAGCAATAATCCGTACTTGGTAAGCCTAGGAATTACGCTACTTATTAAGCACGAAAGATTGAGAGGACTAAGTCACCCTTTCCTCCGGGCAAGAGCACGAGTCAATAGGTTTCTAGCGTGTCTCCCCTTCGATACTAAGGCACCTTACCTATGGTCTCTTCACTAATCACCCGACTACTAATCTAAATAACTAATGTGGAGTTGATGTATTTCTAATGGAATTAACCAAGTCTCCTTGCGTTAATCCAATATTAACTCTAATTACCCAATTAATTCCCTCACCCAAATGAGTTATTAAAACTACCCAAGTCTCCTTGCGATAATCAAACAACTTTGCATGGAATTAGAAATTAATTAAACAAATAGATCAATCAAATCTCATCAATCCAATCAATTAATTAACAATCAAAATAACCCATAAGAATTCCTCACAAGATCAATCATCCATAAGTATCAAAACACCATAGCACTAGGAATTTAGCTATGCATAATTAAAGGAATAAAATCCATGAAATTAATAAAATAAACAAGAGTCATAACAAGAAATTGAACCGATAAAATGGAAATTAAAGGTAGAATATCACCTAAATGGCGTCCAAGATAAAGAAATCATCCGTAGAACATCAATATTGAAAAATAATTGCAAATCCTAATTATGTGTGTGTGAAAATGAGAAGAAAAACCCTAAAAATTAAACTCTAAAAACCTGCTTCTCTACTGCTGCTCTTTTCTCTATTCACGTCTCTATTCACGCTATATCTCTGCTCCTTATTGTTAGCCTCTGCCTTCTTTCTTAATTGCCGCAAAGAATCGCCCCCTTTTCAATTCAAAAAGCGTGCTTCCCTATTTTTTTCTTCAAAACGTTCATGCCACTTTGCTGCCTTTCACGCCTACTGCCCTTATTAATCCAGGGTGTGGCTTTACAACAACCAAGCCTTTTCAATTAACTAAGATAGGGCCTCCATTTTGCTGGGCCATCAATTGCAAATGGGCTCAATTTTGGCCTCAACTCCTTCTATCTTTCTTTTCTTTTTTTCCTATTCTTCTTTTCCTTTCTCACGCCCAATTAATTCTTCTTGTATTTTTTTCCGACTCTCAGTTCTCCTTCAATCGACTCAATAAAAATAATAGGCATGTATTTTTGCTCCAAATATGCTCAAATCACCTACAAAAATAGCAAAATAATATCTCTCTCATTTCAAGTGCAATTAGTAAATTTAGTGTAAATAATGCAAGAAATCCTATAAAATTGAGTAAATAAATCACATGAATTTCAAGCAATTTTCACACTAATCAAATAACAATATAGTAAAAGAGATGTGATGGATAGAGATAAGATGTATTAAATACTCCCTCCGTCCCGAGAAAAACTTTCATATGTAGTAAGGCACACACTTTAAAAAAGAGTAATGATTGAGGTTTTGAGGGTAGTTATGTAAACTTTTATATATAAAGTAAAAAAAAATTTATTGGGTTATGTGTATGTGAGAGTAAAAAGTAATTACATTTGTGTAAATTAGTAAAAATTGTGAGCGTGAAATTTATAAAGGATTTTCTATTTTAAGGGTGTAAAATTTATAATGGGACGGACGAAAAGGAAAGTGTGAAAGCTTTTATGAGACGAGAGGAGTATATTAAATGAGTGATATTTTGTGTAAATATATATGTATTATAGGGATAAATATATTGTTGAGGTATTTCAAAAAAAGAATAGAACACTTTCATTAAAACGGACGAAGATGACAAATTAAGATATTTTCATTAGTACATAGGGAGTAACTTTTGAACTTAGAAAGTATTTTTAGGCCCGGTAGGCTTAAAATATTGACAAATTTACATATCATAATTGTTTACCAATAGGCATGCGAAAACCCAAATTTTTACTGCCATAATTTCATGATTTTTCCCAAGTCTCAATATGTGAAATCTCTACTAAGTATTATTTTGTGACAACTATTTCCTTCCTTAAGTGCTTAAGAATTTAATTTAAATGAGCTACTTATTTTTAAATGAAAAATTGTATATTTGGTCTCATAAGAATTTTCTAATGACAACTTTAATCCCACGTTTTTTTGGTCCTTTATTTTGCAAAAATAATCTCAACCATTATTTTGTAGGACCTAAATTGCGATTTTATCTCATTCTCTTAGAACCAAAACCGCAATTTATCATTTTCTTGGGACCAAAGCTGCTTTTTTGGAACAATAAATATCGAAAAAAATTATGGAACCAAAAGTGTCAAAAAGGACCATTTTGCAAACCATTCATTCTCTTGGAATAAAAAATACAATTTACCGTATTTTAAAATAAAGAATTTAATTTGTTAACCTAAGTGCCGAATTTAATTTCATGGTTTATAAGTATTCGAAGTGCTATATGACTGTTCACTTATATATAAAATGAATGGATGATTATTCACTTATATTTAAAATTTTAAAATAAATTTAAAGAATAAAACAAATTACAATCATTTCTCATCATTATCGAAAATTTGAATATAGGAGGGAAGATGTGTCTTTTTCTTCCTCAGCCTTCACATGCAACATTAAGGGTTAGGATTGAACCATCCATACTAGTTACTGTTCACAACCAATAAGCGGTAATTGTAGTTTTGATTTCAAAATAATGAATTTAAAATATTTTTGTTATTTATGTGTGAAAGTAATAAAATTTTTTAGCAAATTTGATCTCATATGATCTGTTAATTTTTAGAACCAAAACTATAAATTTATTTTATTTTTATGGGATCAAAATTATAATTTTTTAGGACAAATAATAACCAAAAATAATTATTTTATAGACCCTCTAATTTTTGGGACCAAAATTAACGTTTACCCCAAATTCTTTAATGCAAACCCCTTGTTTTTAAATAGGCTAGGAAACTAGGTAAATATGTATCTTCACCAAAATAAGGTTTACCATAGAGGACATGATTCGTTCAATTTTCATAGGGCCATAATTGCATAATAAATTTTAACGTAGATGAAATTTTGTTACTATCTTATTGGTTAAAGCTTTGGCACTTCACCTATAAACAGAGGAGTTCTTCAAACCATTTCCTTGCCCCTTCAATGCTTTGTAAATTATAGAGTGAGAGAGAGGGAGTAGTACTTCTTGCTTAATTTAGAGAGAGATGAACATATTTCAGGTCCAGGTGGAGACACAGGTTATCTTCAAGAAATTAGTGTTAAATTTTCTTCTCGTTTTTAGTGTTAAATTCGAGCATATTAAGAAATCAGCCAATGCTTAAGGAAAAGTTTTATATGAAAATATTTATAATAAGTTTATTATGATTTTTATTTTTGAAAAATTTAAAAATATATGTCATGTATTTAATCAACAATATTAAGAATCTAATCATAAGTATCAATAATAAAAGTCGATGTATCATATTATTATTCAAAAGTATTAACAACAATTATTTTTCTTTTGATATTTAAATTATTCGTATTTAATATAAAAAATGAAGTATTATAATATTTAAATTTAAAGTATCAATTTTTTTAAAAAAATGTATCAAATATTTGACTAAAAATTTCAAGTATTTGATAAAAAATATCAATAATTAGTTCATGAAATTGAATAATAATTTATATAATTAATCATATTCATATGAATGCTTAGTTATGAAACCCGCCTATTCAATGCCTAATCAATCTTATGATTAATTCATGTGATTTAATGTGAAGAAACTCATGATTTTATGTATAAATTCATAACTTTATGTGTAAAGCTTTTGAAACTAGAAAGAATATACGTTATTAATTAAGTAAAAGAATATGATATAGTACTATATGATTTTATGCTCAAAATCTAATGTGGATGACGAGTCGTTATTATATTTGGATGCCCGTGGTCGCGTGTTTAAGCCTAAAGTTTGATTTAAATTGTTTCTTTTTATTTCTTTTATTTGGAAGCCCATCTTCTTTTATTTTGGACCCTTGCACGGGCCTATTTATTTGTGTTTTGAAGACTTGTTGAGGGTTGTTGAATTTGATTATCGAATAATACTATCGAGATTACGCCTAGTATACGTAGTATCAAGGCTATTCTCTTCGTGTTTGAGCCTTCCGCTACGTCGGTTGGTATCACGAGACTAGGTACGATGCCTCCCGTTGTCAACCCGCTGTTGATCAGCCGCCGGTGGAGAATCAACATGACACCGAGGTCGCCGCGTTGACACGCCAAGTTCTTTGCCTTTCTTGCCGGTTTGGAGGAGTTATGCCGGATCGTCACCATCGTGACTGCCGGCCGTTCATCACAAAGATTTAATCCGGATCGGAATCCGGGGACATCATCCGTGCGGGAGATGCGCCATGATCGTTCCCCTTCGCCCGATCGACGGAGGCGGAGGAAACCCTCTCCAATTACAATCCTTTTGCCCCTTTGGCGCCCCACCTCTCACCCGCCCAGAGCCAGCGACGATAGGCGGTAGAAGACTTGATTTAAATTAGACATTCCGGAATTCACGGGTGGCCTTGATCCGTGCGAATTTTTAATTTGGTTAAACACAGTGGAGGATTTATTGGATTTCAAGTTTGTCCCCGATCACCGCCGCGTCGGAAAAAACCCCAATCGCATCGTGGGCCAAATTTTGCAAGTATCTATAGCGTGAATTTTTACCTTATAATTTTGAGAGTACGCTGTACCAAAAATTCACGCGTTGAAACAGTGGTACCAAATCGATTGATTCCTACACCGATGATTTCTATCGGTATCTTTCCCGAATCGACATTTCTGCGACATTCACGCGTTGAAACTGCCATTCCAAGAAACCTTTACCTTATTCGTGTCGGCGGCCGTTTAAAGCCCATCGTGCGCTAACCTCTTGGAATGCGACAAGCGGCGTGTCGGTTCATGGCATTGCCTTTTCGCCGCCATGCGCCCGAGCGCAGCGCTTTCTCCGGCGGCATCTGCGACGCGAACCCCGCCTCTACCGACCTCGGTCAAACGCCCGCCCGCTGCGTCTTCTTCCGTACATTGCTTTGGGCTGCGGTGAGGTTGGCCATCGCCGCGCACAATGTCCTAGGGTGCGGCAGTGGTCTTTGCTAATTGATGAGTGGGAAATTCAATTTACTGATAAACCCACTTTTTGATGAAGACCCACTTGATGAAATTCTCGAGGAGTGATTGTGGTATAATCGGGTAAGAGTTATTAAAACTAAATCAAGTTTATCGAACCCAAGGGATAAGATATGCAATGAGACCCTAGGACACGAGTGTTCAACAACTATTGATGCAAGCAAGGTTTATCTAATCAATCTACCAACAAGAAGGAAATACAAGCAACAATTAAACTATGAATTAGGAAATTTATTAGCAAGGAATTAAACTAGCTAAGCAAACTTCCAACTAAGTATGAATGGGGAATGAGTGCTAGGGATAATCTCCACCAAGGAATCAATGATCACAACTATAATTGCATCAATTACCATTCAATTAAGATAAAAGTATGAACATCATACAATAATGTCTTCATTCATCACACAATGCCTAAATTTGAGTATTCTTAATGCAATGAATCTCTCAATTACAAAGCATTTAATTCATAAATTCATACACAATTATAACTCGATTAATCCCTAATCACATTAGCTCAACTTTCGTTTGTTGCTAAGGTGATCAAACACTAATAAAAAGAGATAAAAATGCATGAAGCACAATTAGCATCAATAATTAGGAAACTATTCATCTCAATTAAACAACAATCATCAACAATTATAGCAAGAGCAATCAAATCATCCTCAATTTCAATTATCCCAAGCACAAGAGAATTAGCCCATGGAGCAAAGAGCAAAATCCATGGGTGAAAAATCAATTAGCATGATCAATATGAGAATCAAAGCAATAAAGCAATAAAAATTAAGAAAGAGGAATAACATCACCGATTTGGCCAAATGAACAATGAATTGAATGCTTGATCTCCACAATTGTAATCTTCTCTTTAATTGAATTACAACTCAAATGACTAATCTAGTGAATTAAAGGCTAGTCTAATCAACAATGAATGAGAATCTAACTACCATTATGAATCTAAGTAACAAAGAAGGAGAAATTGGCTTGGAATTGGGAAAAATTACCTCAAAAGCGCTAAGTAAGCTGTTCTAGAGTGAATGATGCTCTGTTTTTCGTCCAATGGGATTAAAATGAAGATTTTCTTATAATAGGGTCCCTCGACTCGAGCTTGGGCCCCGAGTCGAGCTTGGTGAAGTCGCATTCACGCTTTTGTTAAAAGAAACCAGCCTCAACTCGAGCTTGGGCCCCTTGAGTCGAGCTTGCCGCAAAAACAACTCCCTTGACTCGAGCTTCAGCCCCTCAAGTCGAGGCCTTCAACACTTTGCCAAATTCTTACGAGCAGCTCATGCCTCGACTCGAGGCCCTTGCCCCTCGACTAGTGGTCGAGTCTAGGGCTTTTTCCCGGGCCGATGATCACCTCCGACCCCCATTTTCTCTCATCTCGTCCGTCTCGTTCCCCTATGAATTCCTATGTGCTCGGTTTGGTCAGATTCAACCGAAATATCTAGAAATGAGACAAAACACATCAAAATCCATTAATCCACTCTTGTAATACCTTTAATGCAAACAAGTGATATCTTACACCTTTAAGCTCAAAAACTAATACTTTTCATCATTTTTTGCAATTAAACACCACCGTATTCATGCACTTATCACCACTCATCAAACACCTCCAAACTTAAAATGTTGCTCGTCCTCGAGCAATGAGAATATCCACATCAAGAAATGATCAAATCAAGATTAATCGAATAAGTAACCAACAAACATGCAATCATTAACTCAACAAGTGTCAATTTCGCAAAACAATGCATCATGACTCAACTTCCTACAAGAGTAATCAAGAATCGAGATAGTTAGTTCACCACAATCCCCACAAATCGTGTATCACTCACTCTCAAGTGTGTTTAGGTCATTATATCTCTCAACGGTCGAATACTTACATGAATCACCATAAGCTTGCCCGTTATTTACATCTCTCACTTCTCACTCAAGTGCCTTGCTAGATTAAAAGGTCTTTCTTTTGGATGTAACACTTATTTTTTTTTACAGGGATGTAACGTTATGCTCTTTGGAAAGGTAGGGAACATTTAGGAATTGTGAAAGTTATTAATCATAATGGAGAATATAGATCAATGCTAACAACAAATGTTCACATCTTTCATACAAACTTCACTTCAATTCAATCAATTCACTTGCTTCACTTAACATTACTCTTTGTTGACTCTTTTGTAGTCATTACAACTTGGTTAACTAGGGATTATCATCACAAGGGTAAGACATCTTTTGGCTCTAACTCATTTTACAAACATGACCTAATCTCATTTCTAGCAATTCATAAGAGTAATCATTCAAGCAAAAACTCGGGCAAGTTCTAGGAATCAATGCAAGCATCAACCACACACACCAATGAAAATCAACCGGTATTAATATCACGGTTAGGCTCAAATCTCTCCGGGTATTTTGATCATAGCTCACAAACTATCTCTATCTTCCTACTCTTTTCACAAGTCAAGTCATTCACACCATCTCATTCATTAACATCTCATTAAGAAAACAATCACACATTCATTAAAAACCCATTCAACACAATCTCAAAATAACCATAACATCCATGGAAGCAATAGAAATCAAGAAATCCAAGTCAATAAAAACAACCTACAATTCATCAAATACTCAAATCCACAAGTTAAGAATTAATTACACCCCAAATCATCAATGTCAATTTGAGTACTATTTCTACCAAGAGAGAGAAGAGAGAAAAGCATTAAAGATAAGAGCTAAGAGATGAGAGGTAGGAGATAGGGGTTGAGACTCCCTAATCATGTGTAGTAGGCGGTGGAGGAGGCGGGTAGTAACCCAAAGGTAAGGTGCCACGAGCTCATGTTTTGAAGGAGAGCATACATGTCTTGTTGGTTCTTGAGGTACTCTTCTTGCATTCGTCATGACTCCTCATTGAACCTTATTGACTCTTCAAGCATACGAAAGCATTCATCTTGACGGTTGAGGCACTCCAATTGCATTCTTCGACTATCTTCCCACATCTCTTCCGTCAATGTCCATGGCCTCCTAGACGAGCTCCCCGCCTCAAACTCATGACTCATCATCTCATCTTGCTAATGATAGTTAATATCGGGTGCTTCGGTTCATCATCTTCTTCCATTCCTACCGGCTCCTCAACCGGCTCATCCTCGGCCTCTTCTTTCTCTTCTTCATCATCTCCCGATCCACCTTCCTCTTCTTCATCTTCATCTTGGAGCTACACTCCATGCTCTCTAGTGTAGGCTTCAATGGCATCCATATGCCGTTGTGACCATATTCAGAGGTTGATGGTCACTTGACTAGCCGAGCCAAGCACCGTAGTTAGCCTCTTGTTAGGCAATGGAAACCGACCTCCTAGGTGTTGTTGAAAATACCATGTCCTCCCAATTAGGTCCAGGGACCTCATCCTTCTCATTGTGTTCGTAGTGAGGTCGGGTCCCTCCAAAGCCCTCAAGTTATGAGTAGGCACTCCAAAGTGCTCGGCTATCAACGTGATAAGACCCCCAAACTGGACTTTGGTAAATCTTGTGCTTTTAACTCTCTCGAATAGGTAGCAAAGATAGGCACCGGCATTGAACCTCACCCCATGGAGGAAGCACCACATCACATATAACTCCTCCGATACCACGGTGCCTCCTTCGATCGAGCAAAGATAGTACCCGATAGAATCTTCTCTAAATATCTCATCATGGGATTCCGGATGTGAGTACTCTTAGATTTCTCGGGTGTGAATGGTTGTTGCTCGGGTGCCCTAGAATCGGATATTCTCCTTCAAAACTTCTTAGCATTATACTCTTTCCTATGCTTCAATAGTGTGCCATCCGGCCGGTCGGTGCTCCCAAATCTCATTCACCTCATCCACCGTCAAGGTGTACTCATTTTCCATCAACTCAAACGTGATCGCTCTTGAAAATTTCGCCCTCCTTGCCTTCTCAAAGGTAATGGTGCATAAGAACTCCAATGTTAGGCCCAAATATGTACGAGGCCTCTTCTCCAAAAATTCGACATACCCACTTGCTCAAACAAACGTGGGATGTCCTCCTCAATCCTCATCGCCACCATACAATTGTAATCCATGAGCCTTGTCTTAACAACATTATTGTGCAACTCTCCATAGAGGATCGAGCGCGTCCTCCATTTATGGTCTTCCACAAAATTCCAACTTGAGTGGCAACCTATTAGCAAATGTTACCGCATCAACCACCTTTTGGAAATCTCTATCGGAGAAATCATGTCCGTCGGTCCCTCGAAACATTTTCCTACACAACCATTAAGACAAGGTTAGCACCATTCTTACATCAAAAGTGGAAGACACATCAACGATGAGAATGAATGATTTTATGCATCAACAAAGCTTCAACAATCAATTATTTCTATGTGAATCAAGCAATTAACTCAAGCATTTTGGTCAAGCACACTACTCAATCAATTAGGCATAAGGAGTACTCAAATTATCACACAATAATGTATACTTAATCAAATGACCTTACTCAATTAACATCAACATTCAAGCTCAAGAGTAATATACAATATCCTCAACAAAAATTCTATCAAAAATTAGCCACTCAACAAGTATATTAACAATAATAATCCAATATCATGCAACTCACCCTCAAATATGCAAACATGACCAATATGGAATTATACATTCACAAGGAATCCTAAAGAAATCCTCCAAACTCATTATCAATGCAAGGAATTAATTAGGTCTCATTTAATAACTCAATTATTCACAAATATCACCTATTGTTCCTCAATCAATACAAAATATCCAACAATTTACTCAAATTCATCCAAATATGGAATTATACATTCACAAGGAATCCTAAAGAAATCCTCCAAACTCATTCTCAATGCTAGGAATTAATTAGGTCACATTTAATAACTCAATTATTCACAAATATCACCTATTGTTCCTCAATCAATAAAAAATATCCAACAATTTACTCAAATTCGTCCAAAATAAATTGCACACAAGGTGTTTGATAAAATGCCTCAAAGAAATTCCTAACGCAAATCATAAAATTGGACATTCTAATTCAAAACCCATGCGCTTATCATCACCAAGACGGAATTAATAAGGTTAAGAGATGGAAAAAATCGTACCTTATTTTTGGAATAGGAATTGAAGGAACAAATTAGGAACCCTTCTTCTAACTCAAGCAAAAACCCCAAAATTTCTTCTCACAAACTCTCAAAAGTTTGAATCTTGATGATGGAATGGATGAGATATGAATTTGCTTGTGTTAGTAATAGTGGAATTTAGGTGCAAGATTGGTGACATATGGTGGAAAATCGCAAGAAAGGATTAGTGGCAATGGCTGTGTTCGTTTTGTGCAAATGGGGAAAAGCGGCACGATTTAAAAATTTAACCCCAGCCTCGAGTCGTGCTTCTCACCCTCGACTCGAGGTTGCTTGAAATTTACGCCCTCGACTCGAGGACCAGAGCTCGAGTCGTGCCTCACATTCAAATTTCCGCCTTGACTCGAGGCTTCACAGCCTCGAGTCGAGCTTGCCGTATTTTTGCAAAATTCCACTAAGTCTCAAAAGCTCGAGTCAAGGTCTTTGTCCCTCGACCGGTGGTCGAGTCCAGGAGTTATTTCTCAAAATTTTGGACCCAACCCGACTCTGAAATACCCAAAATCGAACCATCGAACCCCTAATGCACTTACTAACCTTTTTGGTCCCTCGATTTAAGCCGGGTCGCTCATTCGATCGAGAAAATCGGGGTCTCTTCCTTTTTTGCCTTAATTCACCAATTTTTGCACATTTCCTTCTTGCTTTTTCCATTTGTGAGTTTCAACACTCCACAATCCAACTCTAGCAAGTGTACCTACAATTTGAACACAAGAATATCAAAATCTCTCCAAAATAATATACCAAAAATGAGATGCAAGTAAAAATTAAGAACGATCATCCACCCCAAACTTAAAGTTTAGCATGAAATTCCAAAGTTTGGCAAAAGAGTGATTAAATGACTTACAACTCCCAAAGTATCAAATAAGCTCAATCAATCCAATCATCAACAAGCAATATATATCACAATATGCCTAAGCATCATCAATTAAACTCCAATCTCCAAGCAATTTCTCCAAAAGCAACACAAACCAAAACAAAAACAACAAAAAATAAACATAAACACATAAAAACAATAAAGAATGGGTTGTCTCTCATCAAGCGCTAGGTTTAACGTCCTATGCCGGACGGAACTCGAGGAGTTCATAGTTCCCTTTCAATGAGGATGTTAGGCACCTCCTTTGAACTAGGATGGTCATTGTGCCTCACTAGAGTTTCTTTTGTGAATAGGCAACATCCCCACTTGTCTTCCAATAGAAGCTTCACTCCTTCTTTGATCTCTTTCACCATCAAAACTTCTTAGAGTCTTTCTACTCCAATTAGACTCACTTCACACCACTTGATCTCTAACCACAAAGCTTTCTTCTTTCTTCTTCTCAAGTGACACATTTCTTTCTTCTAACACCCCCAAACTTGAGACTTGCTCAAATTTGGTCACATTTTTCACTTCTTCCTACATCCTTTTATCTCCCAAATCAAGCAAGGGTGCTTTTAATTAGGGCCTTCTCATCCCTAAGATCAACAAGAAAAACACAAGACTTATTATCAATTAATTCACAAGAGGGAATAAGATGATTATGAATTAAAGAATTAGAAGAGTTAGAATCATCCCTATCCTTTAAAGGGCACAAGTCAATGATCTCTATAAAGCCACATTTCTTCTTCTCCAAAGCACTTGGAGCATTTTCCACCAATGAAGCTCTAGAAAATGTAAGCTCTTCCCCATTAAAACTCAATTTGAGTTATACCTTTTCCACATTGATCATAGCTCTCCCGGTTGCAAGGAAAGGTCTACCAAAAATGGTAGGTGCCTCAAGTTCTTCCTTCATATCAAGAACAACAAAATCCACCAGAAGATAAACTTGTCAACTCCCACTAACACATCTTCAATGATCCCATGAGGATGAGCATATGATTGATCCGCCAATTGAAGATTAATAGTAGTGGGGGTCAACTCTCCTAGCTCCAACCTTTTGAATATGGATAAAGACATAACATTGATACTTGCTCCCAAGTCACATAAGCCTTGCACTTTTCCATTTTCACCAATCTCACAAGGTATCACAAAGCTCCCGGATCCTTAAGCTTTTGAGGAAGATGTCTCTCAATAATTTCCTTGCACTCTTCCACCAACTTGATTGTCCCCTTATCATCCCATCTCTTCTTCTTAGACATAATCTCCTTAAAAACTTCTTGTTATGGGGGATTTGCTCAAGGGCTTCTAGAAGTGGAATATAACCATGCAAGTTTTTAAACACCTCCAAGAACTTACCAAATTCCTCATCTAGCTTCTTCTTCACAAGTCTTTGAGGATAGGGAACCGGAATAGGAGTAATTGACACTCCTCATGCATCTTTGAAATTCTCTTCTTTCTTTGCTTTCTCCCCATCACCACTCTCTCTCTCTCTCAACAACCACACTCTCTTCAATCACCTCTTCTTTCTCAACCTCTTTCTCAACTCCTTTCTCACCTTCCACTTCCTTGGGCATTTTAGTGTCTTCATATCTAGCACCACTCCTTAATTGTATTGCACTACAAAATTCTCTTGGATTAGGCTCGGTGGTAGATGGATATTTCCCATTTTTTTGCAAGTGATCCACCGTGGATGAGAGTTTTCCAACCGTTGAAGCTAATTGTCCCACTTGGTGCTCAATAGTCTTGAATCTAAAATCCATTTGCTTCCCAATATCATCCAATCTAGAATCATTGGACTCTAGCCTCTTCACAATCATCCCAAGTAGCTCCTCTGTGGTTGTTTTCCCTTCATTATTTGGAGATTTTGCACCCGGATTAAAATTGGGGGAAATTGAACAATGCTCTCGGATTAGCATATGAGAAATTTTCATTTCTCCTCCAATTATTGGCATTATATGGAGCTTGAGGTTGAGGTGGTAAATTACCTTGAGGCCGATTTTGATAAGGCATTTGATAGGGCCTTGCATTTTGATAATTGCTTGGATATCCTCCTTGGTATGGAGGCCTCCCATGTAATTCACTTCTTCCATAGGCATTGAGCTTTGACATAAATCAACTTAAGGCATGGGTGGATTTACACTTGTTGAGCTTAAGACGTTGTGAGAGCCCCCAATCGATCCATCATCGTCATCATCATAGTATTCATCGATTCAATCTCCTCCATATGGGACACCCTATGATGAGCTACTCGATCCACCGTCACTTGGAAAAAGTCTTGGGCAATATTCTCCATTATCTCATCCATTTTCTCCTTGTCTTTGACCAAATCGAACCATTAGCACAAGCATTGAGAAAGGATCTATCACTATCCGTGAGGCCATTGCAAAAATACATGATAGTTTGCTCCTCCGAAAGCCATGTTAGGGGCACGCAATAAGCAACGTTCCATATCTTTCCCAAGCTTTCGGTATCGTCTCTCCATTCTTTTGACAAAAATGAGAAATAGCTTCTTTGGCTTGAACCGTCTTAGAAGGTGGATAAAACTTCATCAAAAACTTCTTACTAAGGTCCTCCCAAGTACGCATGGTTCGGGAGGGATAGAATTAAGCCAAGCCTTGGCTCTCCCCTTAAGAGTGAAGGCAAATAGCCTTAGCTTTTTAGCAACCTCGGACACTCCATTGTACTTGGTGGTGTCGAAAATCTCCAAAAATTGTGTCATATGTTGATGAGGGCACTCTTCTTCATCTTTTCCTTCAAATTGCTTCTCCCTCAACATCCTCTAAAGTGTCGGGCTTATCTCAAAATTATTAGCCTCGATCCTTGGCCTTGCAATGCCATCATAATACTCACGAAGTTGAGGCTCAAAGAACTCCCTTAGTGGCCTACCTTGAGGTGGGTATGACATTTGTGGGTAATATGGTGGAAATTGTTGTGGATGAGGTGGATAATATGGATATTGGTGAGCTTGTGGATGGTATGGGTATGGATTTTGGTATGGAAATTGATTTGGGGGCATCCCTTGAGGGAAAGGGTCAACTTGAGCATTGTAAGGTAGATTGTGCCCATTGCCTCCATGGTTCTCTTGCACTCCCCCATGACCATTGTCATTTCCATTTACCTCCTCCACATGGGTTCACCAACTCTTTCTCCATTCACAAAATCTTCACCTTCCATCATTTCTCTTCTTCTTCTTCTTCTCCCACGGTTTCTTCGAATGGTAGCTTCTACTTAGGAATAAGTGGTTCGGGTGGTATACCACGAGATCTCGTGATCATGCACCTGCACACCACCAATCAAAGTATCAAATTCCAGTAAAAACAAAGGACAAAACAAGCAAAAAAAAAAAAAAAAAAAAGGCAACAAGTAACCACATTCAACTAATCCTAAGTCTCACTTATGCGCATAAACATATCCCCCAGAACGGCGCCATTTTGATTGTGGTATAATCGGGTCGAGTTATTAAGACCAAATCAAGTTTATCGAACCCAAGGGATAATATATGCAATGAGGCCCTAGGACACGAAGTTTTCAACGACTATTGATGCAAGCAAGGTTTATCTAATCAATCTACCAACAAGAAGGAAATACAAGCAACAATTAAACTATGAATTAAGCTATTAGCAAAGAATTAAACTAGCTAAGCAAACTTCCAACTAAGTATCAATGGGGAATGGGCGCTACGGATAATCTCCACCAAGGAATCAATGATCACAACTATAATTGCATCAAATTACCATTCAATCAAGATAAAAAGTATAAACATCATGCAATGATGTCTCCATTCATCACACAATGTCTAAATGTAAGTATTCTTAATGCAATGAATCTCTCAATTACAAAGCATTAAATTCATACATTCATACACAATTATAACTCGATTAATCCCTAATCACGTTAGCTTAACTTTCATTTGTTGCTAGGGTGATCAAACACTAATCAAAAGGGATAAAAATGCATGAAACACAATTAGCATCAATAATTAGAAAACTATCCATCTCAATTAAACAACAATCATCAATAATTATAGCAAGAGCAATTAAATCATCTTCAATTTCAATTATCCCAAGCACAAGAGAATTAGCCCATGGAGCAAAGAGCAAAATCCATGGGTGAAAAATCAATTAGCATGATCAATATGAGAATCAAAGCAACAAAGCAATAGAAATTAAGAAAGAGGAAGAACATCACCAATTTGGCGAATGAACAATGAATTGAATGCTTGATCTCCGCAATTGTAATCTTCTCTTCAATTGAATTATAACTCAAATGACTAATCTAGTGAATTAAAGGCTAATCTAATCAACAATGAATGGAAATCGACTACCACTATGAATCTAAGTAACTAAGAAGGAGAAATTGGCTTGAAATTGGGAAAATCGCTTCAAAGCTGCTAAGTAATCGCTCTAGAGTGAATGATGCTCCGTTTTTCATCTAAGGGGATTAAAATGAAGATTATCTAAAAATAGGGTGCCTCAACTCGAGCTTGGTGAAGTCACATTCACGCTTTTGTTAAAAGACACCACTCGACTCGAGCTTGCCGCAAAAACAACTCCCTCGACTCAAGCTTCAGCCTCTAGTCGAGGCCTTCAACACTTTGCCAAATTCTTACGAGCAGCTCATGCCTCGACTCGAGGCCCTTGCCCCTCGACTAGTGGTCAAGTCTAGGGCTTTTCTTGGGCCGATGATCACCTCCGACCCCGTTTTCTCCCATCTCATTCATCTCATTCCCGTATGAATTTCCATGTGCTCGGTTTGGTCGATTCCACCGAAATACCTGGAAACGAGACAAAATACTTCAAAAATCCATTAATCCACTCTTGTAATACCTTTAACGCAAACAAGTGATACCTTACACCTATAAGCTCAAAAACTAATACTTTTCATCACTTTTTGCCTTTAAATACTACCGTATTCATGCACTTATCACCACTCATCAAGGAGCATGTGGAAGGAGATGTGGGTCCCTTGTTGGTGATAAGGCGTACGTGTCTTGCTCCTATGGCCCCATTGGAAACTGATGCTCAACGCCACCATATATTTGAGTCTACATGCACTATTGGAGGTAAAATTTGTCGCTTTATAATAGATTCGGGATCCTGAGAAAATGTGATTTCTGCGTCTTTGTGATAAAATTGAATTTGCCTACCGAACCACACCCTTTCCCATATTCTTTGGCTTGGATTCAACGTGGTAATTATGTGACGGTTGATCGTCGTGTGCATGTGCAATTTTCTATTGGGTAGTATAAAGATTCTATTTGGTGTGATGTTGTGCCGATGGATGCATGTCATTTACTTTTGGGTCGACCGTGGCGCTTTGATAGATCTGTAATTCATGATGGGCATAAAAACACTTATAGTTTTATCTTTGATGGCTCTAAGATTATTTTGCATGCTACGGCTCCTAAGCCACCTCCTCGATCTGATTCTCGTTGTGTTATTATCTCGAGCTGATTGTTTGCGTGAAATTTAGTCTGTCCTTTTTATGGTTTTATTATTGGGTGTGGAGAGTGTGGTCCCTACTTCGTTGTTCATCCGGTGATACAGTCTCTACTTGATGATTTCTCTGATGTGTTCCCTCTTGAGCTTCCTTCGGGTTTACCTCCGGCGTGATATTCAACACCACATTGATTTGGTGGGCATCACTTTCTACTCGTCCTCATTACCATATGAGTCCGAGTTGAACATGAGGAGCTTCAACGTCGAGGTTGAGGAGAATGATGGAGATGAAGATTATTTATATTATTATTTATATTTATATTAGTTTTATAATATTTTAATATTTTTATTAGTGGTCGGGCCTTTTTAGGTTTAATGCCTAAACCCTAGTTTATATATTATATATAGGGATCTCAAGAACATTGTAAAGGGAGTTGAATGATGAATTAATAAATTAAGGTTTTCCTCTTTTGAGATGTGTTCGTCTCTATCTCTTTACATTCCTCGGATATTTTCGTAATCAACGGTGTTCGTTTATATCGTTACGCTTGTGTGGTGCCTCGCACTACTTATTCCAAAGAAGGACTCTTCTTAGGGAATGTGTGTTGATAGTAGAGTCGTCAACAAGATTACGGTGCGATACCGCTTTTTCCATTCCGTAATTAAATGATTTGTTGGATTAGTTGAGTGGTGCTATGATTTTTAGTAAGCTTGATCTTCGCAGTGGGTATCATCGAGATACGTATTCGGCCCGGTGATGAGTGGAAGACAGCCTTTTAAGACTCGTGAAGGCCTCTTTGAGTGGTTAGTGATGCCTTTTGGCCTCTCTAATGCTCCGAGTACTTTTATGCGTGTGATGAATCGGTCATTACGAGCTCTCATTGGTACGTGTGTTGTTGTCTAATTTGATTACATATTGATCTATAGTCGTTCATTTGGCGATCATTTGAGCCATCTACGTGCGGTGCATACTATTCTCCATGAGGAGAAATTTTATGCCTCACCAAAGAAGTGAGTATTTGGGTGGATTTGCTATTGTTTTTAGGATATGTGATTTCGGCAGAGGATTCACGTCGATGAGTAAAAAATATCCTCTATCGTAGAGTGGCCTACACCTTCTATAGTTTACGAGGCCCGCGATTTCCATGGTCTTGCCTCATTTTATCGGCGATTTATTGCTCACTTGGTGCTATCGTGGCCCCTATCACTTATTGCATTGGTTCTAAACCGTTTGTGTGGACCCCGAGAGCGAGTGCGCTTTCATCTTAATCAAGGAGCATCTTGTGTCAAGACCGATTTTGTTATTGCCTGATTTTGAGCAGCCTTTCGAGCTGTCTTGTGATGCACCGAAGGCGGGAATCGGCACGCTTTTAAGTCAAGGGGGATGCCCTGTAGCCTTCTTTAGTGAGAATTTGTCGGGTGTCGAAAGGGGTTTCGACCAACGCTGCCTTTATCGTCCCTTACCCATTCCATCTGCTCCTTGGGTGGCCATGAGTATAGATTTTGTGTTGGGTTTGCCTCGTACACATTGTGTTGAAATGATTGTATTTTTATTGTGGTGGACCGTTTCTCTAAAATGGTTCATTTCATATCGTGTAAGAAGACCGTAGACGCCGTGAATGTCACCAAGTTGTTCTTTCGGGAGGTTTATCGTCTTCATGGGTTGCCTTCTTCCATTATCTCGGATCGAGATACCTATTTTCCGAAGTTTCTTTTGGAAAAGTCTTTAGCGCAAGTCTAAAACGCGTCTTGATTTTAGCGGCGCGTATCATCCCTAGATGGATGGCCAGACGGAGGTGGTAACAGATCTTTGGGGAACCTGCTACGATGTTTAGTGGGGGAGCATTTGCGTTCATGGGATGCGCATGACTCGGTCAGCTGAATTTGCTCATAATTCGGCGGGTAATCTTGGTCTTGCTCCTTTTTAGATTGTGTATGTCGTGATTCCTCGTGGTCCGTCGTATTTGATGTCCTTGCCCTCTCCTATACACGCCGACGAGCCGTGGATATGATTGAGGCTCATGCGACACACTCATCGTGCCACCTATGATCGGTTATTAGCTTCCTCTGTCGCATATAGGAGCAGTAGATAGAAGTTGTCGCCATGTGGGGTTTGAGCATGAGGATTTTGTATGGGTGGTGTTGACGCGTGACCATTACCCAAAGCACATGAGTATAATAAATCGATCGCTGGAAGATTGGTCCTTTGGAGGTCCTAGCCAAGATCAATCCAAATGTGTATCGCTTGCAACTCCCCTGCCTCATATACGTACTTCCGACGCCTTTAATGTGAAGCATTTGATTCCATACAAGGGTGACGATGATAATGATGTTGAGGAGGTTACGGTTCGAGGGCGAACCTTCTCTCGGTAGGGGAGAATGATGTGGACGACGAGTCGTTACGATATTTGGATGCCCGTGATCGCGTGTTCAAGCCTAAAGTTTGATTTAAATTGTTTCTTTTTATTTCTTTTATTTGGAAGCCCATATTCTTTTATTTTGGACCCTTGCACGGGCCTTGCATACTATTTATTTGAGTTTTGAAGACTTGTTGAGGGTTATTGAATTTGATTATCGAATAATACTATTGAGATTACGCCTAGTATACGTAGTATCAATGCTATTCTCTTTATGTTTGAACCTTCCGCTATGTCAAAATCGAACATATCTTTTTTTTTTTTTTTTCGAAAACAAGAAAATTGAAATGAAAATTTCTTGTATAGATCATTTGCACAATATACTTTTTTTTTTTTTTATCAGCAAAGAAAAATATATTATTATAAAAATTGGGGTATAAGGGTACTCAACCCCTACAATAAATAGGTATCGAGCAATCTCAACAATAATTTCTAGGATTCGAATTTCAATCTTTTAAGACACCTTAATTTGTTTTCACCGAATAATTTGTTTTACTTGATGATATTACACATTAAACTTATATTACTAAAAATCAGGTTGTACAATGCAATTAGTTCATACAAGTGTTATTATTTTAAAATAAAGAGTACTTATGTTTATATGTACTTTAGAATTTTGATTTAATTTCCTAGAGGCTACATTATATTTATACTCCTTGCTTGAAATGCCGGAATATACATGTAACCCTTATAAATTGAATGAAAGAAATTGAGTAATAAATACTCCTTTGTATTAAAAGATATATGTTATTTATAATGAATGTAGATATTTTAAAACAATTTATTTTTTTATTATACCCTAAATAAATGTTTGACTTTCTTATAAAAAGTACACATTTATTTAAAACTTTTAATGATGTTAGTGGTAAATTTAGAAGAAATTAATGCAATTAATTTGTATTGAAAAATACAAACGTCATCTAATTTGTAAATAAAATAAAAAATTAAAACAACATTTTTCTAAATGGATAGAGTAATAAATACTCCATCCGTCCCATAAAAGATTTCACACTTTTTTTTCTCGTCCGTCCCACTATAAGTTTCACACCCTTAAAATAGAAAACTATTTATAAATTCTACCCTCAATATTTTCACTAATTTACACAAATATTATTACTTTTTACTCTCACTTACACATAATTCAATAATTTTTTTTTTTACTTTATACATAAAAATTTATAAAATTAAATATTTCTCAAAGTTTCAATCATTACTCTTCTTTTTAAAATGTGTGTTCACCTACCCATGAAAGCTTTTTCCGGAACTAGGGAGTACTAAAAAAGTTCAATTGTAACCCTTGGGGAACGAATTGGAGTGGGAGATATAAGGAGACTTGGAGAATTTGGATTTGTAAGGAGACTTGGCGAACTAATTTCTAACCTCTAACAACTAACATTTACCGATAAAAAAAAAAAAAAATTGAATGAAAGAATGCATTAAAGTTATGTCTAGAAAATGTTTTTAGTCTGATATGACTGTACTAGATCTGGTTCTTGGTAACCAACCTAGCGCACTTCTCGATAAGGATGAAAATATCGCTATCGCAACAAATATCGCAACTTTAATTTTACGGATATATCGATGGATATATCGATATCGCATATCGATATCGCAAAAAATTGAAAAAATGACGGAAACTTTATTAAAATCTTGGAAATTTAACTAGATATTTCAGTGGATTATTATAACATATTATTATACACATATTCTATTCAAAATTACAATAAAATTATATGTTTAAAGCAATCATATGGTTAATAGATTATATAAATATTATTCGACACAAAATAATTGACAACATAATATATAATACAATGCAAAATAATTAAATATACATAATAAAATACAATTAATATTAAAATGGAGACGTATGAGGTTCAAATATAATAGTAGAAATTTCATTTTTGTCCAAACAATATTGGTGTCACCTCTTCAAAATACCATTTGAATAATTAAAATAATTAGTAACGCAAGTAGTTTCTCTCCAATACAATTGAAATAGTCTTAATTTAAAATGAAAATAATTAAAATTAATATGATTAGAGCGTGTCTCATTCGAACCAAATTTCATGATGAAACTTGATCCATATTAAAAACATATCAATTTACCTTTCGATTATCCCGACTAATACTCTTTAGTAATATAGGTAACATTCTTCAGTCATCATGACTAATAGCCTTTAGTAATATAGGTAATACCCTTCATTTATTATGGTGATACTCTTTAGTAATATAGAACATACTCTTCGGGCTTATAATGACCGATACATTTTAGTAATATAGATAATACTCTTTTGTTATTACAACTGACACTCTTTAAAATTGATCAAGTTCCACCATAAACCCTTGTTCATAGTAGAATTTGCCATATAATTAAAGATGTGAAGAGATTCTCAATTTCATACTATTTATACTATTTTATATATCAATGTATCATATAAAAAAATTAAAGAAGAAATTCAAATGAAATAATAATTGAAAATTAAAATTATTAAATTAAAATTGATTGATATGACAATAAGAATATATATTTTATGTATAAAAATAATAAAAAACCCAAAAATAATTTTTTTAAAAAAATTGCGATTTTTTATGGATATTGCGATATTGTGCGATATTTCGCGATATTTCCACGATATCCGGGAAAAATTACACTACGCCCGATCGATATGGATATGGATATCGATATTTTGCGATATTTCAATGATATTTCCGCGATATCCGGGAAAAAATACATTTCTCCCTAATATCCGTATCCCAACTTCATTTTTGCGATATATCCGCGATATATCGCGATATTTGCATCCTTAGTCCAAACTTCAAATTATCAAGCTTTATTGATTTTCTTTTTTTTTTTTTTTGAAAGGATCAAGCTTTACAAAGGCAAAATCTACTGTGAACAAGGGTTCATGGTGAGACTTGATCATTTAACTAAACGGTATTACCTATATTACTAAAATGTTTGATCGTGATAACTGAAAAGTATGTCCTATATTGCTAAAGAGTATCGATTGTGATAATCGAAAAATATTACCTATATTATTAAAGAGTATCGGTTATGATAACGGAAGAGTATTATCTATATTACTAAAAGGTATTAGTTGGGATAACTTAAAAGTAAATTGATCTATTTTTTCAATATGGATCAAGTTTCACCAAGAAACTTAGTTCACAATAGACACACCCCTTTATAAATTAACATCATAATGAAACCAAAATTAAATATTTTACTAAAGAAAAGATAAATTATTAAAATAAATAAGACAATTGTTATCGAAGAAAGCGTCAGAATACTTTCGTCCCAAAAGTCCAATTTAAGTCAAATTGTAGGTAAACTTTTATACTCCCTCCCTCCCAAATTAATTTTCATACTAATATGTGACACATTTTAAAAAAGTGTAATGAGTGGAGTATTGAAGGGTAATTTTGTAAACTTTTATTATTAAAGTAAGAGAGGTGGTTGAATTGAGTGTAAAAAGTAATGACATAGTGTGTAAATATATAAATACTAGATGAGCTCCCGTATTACGCGATATTTTCGTTAAATAAACTTTACAATATAATATGTTATAAATAATATTTTCAAATAATAATATATATATTAAAATAATGTATATGTATAAAAATTATAATTATAATATTAAATTAAATAATGGTAATATTAATTGTTTGACAATTCATGTTAGAGATTAGAATTATTATAATTATGTGAAAGAATTTACTATAAGATTTGTTTCAAATTTATTTTACCATCCCTATATTACTAATAGGGAATTTATTTTTGCTTAGGTGTCGTCATGAGATTAATTTGAATGAGGTGTCACATTCTTATTAAATGCATATATATGTTAATAATCTATGTGTCATTTTTCTATTGGTTTATAATTATATATGACATCTATGTGGCATTTTTATATAGAAATTAATTAAAAAATATATTTCTAAGGAGGTTTGAACCTTAGACCTCTTGCACAATATGTATATTTTTCAATAAATAAGTTAATATATAAATCTTTAAATATTTTAAATATCTATTTTATATCTAAAAAGTGTTATCATATGACAATTTTTAAACATAAAATTATATTTAACTTAAGCCTATAAATGTATGTAAGAAAAATTGTGGTTGTATCAACTTTTATAAAAAAAAATAATATAATCATATATGATATTTATTGTAAATATACGATATATACATATATATATATATATATATATATTATTCGAGTAATATTTATGCATCAATTATATAAAAATTCTATTATTCGTCTCCTCTTTTTTATTAATTATAAAATAAATTTGAAACAAATCTTGTAGTAAATTATTTCACATAATTATAATAATTCTAATCTCAAGCATGAATTGTCATACAATTAATATTATCAATATTTAAATTTAATATTATAATTACAATTTTGTTTATACATATACATTATTTTAATATATATATATTATTATTTGAAAATATTATATATATATATATATAATATATTATACCGTAAAATTTATTTAATTTAAAATACCGCGTAATACGCGGAGCTCATCTAGTTAATAAAAAAAGGAGACGATTAATAGAATTTTTTTATATAATTGATGCATAAATATATATATATATATATATATATATATATATATATATATATATATATATATATATATATATGATAATACAATTATCATATGACAATTTTTAAACATAAAATTATATTTAACTTAAGCCTATAAATGTATGTAAGAAAAATTGTGGTTGTATCAACTTTTATAAAAAAATAATATAATCATATATGATATTTATTGTAAATATACGATATATATATATATATATATATTATTCGGAGTAATATTTATGCATCAATTATATAAAAAAATTCTATTAATCGTCTCCTCTTTTTTTTTTATTAATTTGTAAAATAAATTTGAAACAAATCTTATAGTAAATTCTTTCACATAATTATAATAATTCTAATCTCAAGCATGAATTGTCATACAATTAATATTATCATTATTTAAATTTAATATTATAATTACAATTTTTTTATACATATACATTATTTTAATATATATATTATTATTTGAAAATATTATATATATAATATATTATACCGTAAAATTTATTTAACGAAAATACCGCATGTCTGGCGGGAGCTCATCTAGTTAATAAAAAAGGAAACGATTAATAGAATTTTTTTATATAATTGATGCATAAATATTACTCCGAATAATATATGTACATCGTATATTTACATAAAATACTCCCATATATGATTATATTAAGTTTTTTTTTTAATAAAAGTTGATACAACCACAATTTTTCTTACATACATTTATAGGTTTAAGTTAAATATAATTTTATATTTAAAAATTGTCATATGATAATATTTTTAGATATAAAAAGATATTTAAAAGATTTAAAGATTTATATATTAAATTATTTATTAAAAATATACATATTGTGCAAGAGGTCTAAGGTTCAAACCTCCTTAGAAATATATTTTTTAATTAATTCCTATATTAAAATGCCACATAGATGCCATATATTAATTATAAATCAATAGGAAAATGACACATAAATTATTAACATATATATGCATTTAATAAGAATGTGACACCTTATCCAAATTAATCTCATGACGACAACTAAGCAAAAACAAACTCCCTATTAGTAATATAGGGATTGTGATGGTGGAGTTTAAGAAGGAGTTTCCTTTTTTGGAATATGAAAACTAATGTGGGACAAACCAAAAGAAAAGTGTGGCGATGTGGGATAGAAGGAGTATTCGGGTACTATTTTATAATTTTTGTTTTTTTTTTTTTTTAAGGAGGAAATACCCGAAGGCGTAAACCTCCCTCCACTGCAGAGGCCCTTTGGTCGAGACGGGTTGTAAATCGAGGAATGTGCACGAGTGGCGGCCATGCAAGGAGATGACTTTCGGGAGACACAAATCCTACTATTTTATAATTACCAACAACAAATGCACCGCCTCTTAATTAATACTCCGTTCATCCCAAAAAAATTATATGTAGAAGAACACACATTTAAAAAAAAAAGTAATAATTGAAGTTTTGAAAGATAATTTTGTAAACTTTTATTTATAAAGTAAAATTTTTTTATTAGGTTATGTGTATCTCGAAAGTAAAAAGTAATGCATTTGTGTAAATTAGCAAAAATTGTGATGGTGAAGTTTATAAAGAGTTTTCCATTTTATAGGTGTGAAACTTTATGGGACGGAGGAGTACTAGCCGAAACTAATAGGAAAAATCTACTAAAATCTGTGATAAAAAGAGATCTCTTCATGATAAATTTGTAATTATATGTAAACTTAATTCACCTAAAAAAATGTTACGAATTCCTTCATAAGAAACAAAATTTTAAAGTTGAAGATTAATTTTAGGGTTAATGGCACGAGACCTCCTTATTCATCCATAATTTAAAAATTGCATGAAATTTTTCAATATTTTATTTTAAAAATAAGTTAATAGTGTTATCTAATTTTCTGTTTATCGTATCTTATTTTTTCAAATACTAAAATTTTGAAACCATATTATAAATGACGTAAAAAAGATAAAGAATTATTAAAATCATTAATTCACTTTCAAAAATGGAGAGTTTATTTTATTTAATAAGTTACATAGAAACTCTGTATAATTTTCAAACCACGAGAAAATTCACACAGTATTTCCAAATCAAGATTGGATTTAATGCAGTAATTAACGTATTAATTATATTTAGGCGAAATAAAATGAATTTTAGGGCATGTTGGAACAAAATCAATATATCAGTGTCAAGGAAACAAGTGTGGTATGTGTGTGTGTAAGAGTTTAGGGTAGTGAAGTAACTAATTTACCTTTGGGAAATCATGTATGATTCCATATTTATCATCTAATAATTCAAAATGGATATTGGCATCAAATGCACTTTTCCAATTCCATAATGTTGGACACTGTATTTAATGTTATTTTCTTGTGCATCCCCAAAAACCCCCTCCCTCCCCCAGTCAAAGCTAACGTTAAAAGACACCCCACCCAACGTTAAAACTCTTGGGTAATGACCTCCACCTCCCCCACCCCCTCATCGTTTTGATGACAAACGCATGTGATTTTGAAGGAATCTAATCAATTCACCCCAAGAACTTTTCAGTACAGTAAAATAATAGCAGTAGATGAAAGAAAGTAGACCCCCCACCCCAACCCCACCCACCTCACCCCAACATTTCTTTTTTTTTTTTTTTTTTCGAAAAAGTCACCCCAACATTTCTTATCTCATCATTTCTTTATATATAGTCCCTATCATCCTCTTCTCTTTTCATCTCTACCTCTCATTAGGGTTTCTCTTTTCCTTCTTTATCTCAATATGATGTTAAAGAAATATAGGGCTTCTTCTATAAGCTCTTATATTCATCACATCATAGATCTGCAAAAAGATCAATTCCTTCTTTTGTTTGTTTTTTTTTTTTTTTAATTAGGGTTTATTGATTGATGGTGATTGGGTGGAGCTCCTTGAAGTCCAATAGAGGATCTTGCAGGGAAGAATAAGCTGCTGGTTTATGGATCCCTCAGCCCGACCCCGCGGACTTTAATCGGGTCGGGTTGTGGCTTCCATAAATGAGGAGCTTCATTTACCCGTGTCTGAGCCTTTTTGGATTGAAGGGAGCTCTACACTTTTGTCCTTTGAATCTTCTTCTTATTACTATTATTTTTAATTTTATTTTATTTAATATTTTTTCTACTTATTTCCGTTGTCTCGATTTCAGCTTCTTTGTTTTGTTGTTTGTTTCTCATTAGATTCTGATGCCCGATTGGATTTTTATGTGATTATACCCATCAGATTTCTCTCTCTCTCTCTCTCTTCCTGTGCATGGAAACCCCTTTAAATCTTGAATCTTTTGCTTGGATTTAGTTTGCCATATTTGGTTTCTGAAGAAAGTCAAATGTGTGTATGAAAGGTTTTAATTACTATAACGATATTGGAGTTTTTTTGCTTTATGTTTTTCAGGGTTTCTACAGAAGATTTTTTAAAGAGATTTGCCTTTAAAGATCTGAAGGTGTTGCCGGAATGCTTCTTTTTTCCCTGTGGAGAAAACCTTCCTTAGATTTGTTAGATTTTGCTTTATTTTAGTAACTTTGGTACTTCATCCCCAAATGATTAATTTCTTGTACGTAATTCAGATTGTAGATTTTAAATAAATTAATTTTGAATTTTAATACTAATATTTTGTTTAATCATTTTTATGTTTCCCTCTGCAAAAAAAAGTCTTTTAATTTAACTTTTAACGTATTTCTAACCTAATTAAATGTAATTATGGTGATTAATGGGGTCTAATGAAATTTAATTTAATTATGGTGATTAATTAGGGGTTGGGGTGGGGGGTGTGGGGAGTGGGGGCGTTTTTTGCAAATGTAACCCAATGTTTTTCATATGTGAAACAGCACGCCAAATATAAGAGTAATCATTCATATTTGAAAGAACGCATTAAATATAAAAGTAGATTACAATTTAACTGTAGAGTAATGGTAAATTTTATGTATAAAATAAATAAATTGAATTATCGATTAGTGTGTAAGCAATAAAAAAATTAAGTCAAGCATGTGTAATGAACAAGAATTTGAGAGTTAAATTTATAAAAATAAAATATTGAGTTAGAATTGTGTATATATAAATTTATTAGTAATGATAGGTAAATTTATAAACTTTTTATGTATAAAATAAAAGATTGAGTTAGAAGTGTGTGTATATAAATAAATTTATTAGTAATGATATTGTGTGTAAATATTGAAAGTATTTGTATGGATCGACTTTATGAAAGAATTTTTCCATTAGGAGGTGTAAAAATGATTTAAAACTTGAGTGATCATTCATATTTGTTGTAATAACACACTAAATATAAAGGTAGAGTGATAATAAATTTTTATGTGCAACATAAATAAATTGAATTGTCGATAACTGTGTAAGCAATAAAAATGAAGTAATGAACCAGAATATATGAGATATATTTATAGATTTTTATGTATAAAATAAAAATTGAGTTAAATTGTATGTATTTAAATATATTAGTAATTATATTTTGTATAATATTGAGAATATTATAAGAATTGATTATATGAAAGAATTTTTCTATTACGAGATGTGAAAATTATTTAGAATCGGATGTAAAAAACGTAAAAGTTATTGGCCAACGAAGAAAAATATGTATTTTGTGTATGTATAGCAAATACATATGGTAGAAATTAAAAAGAAAAAAAGAATTTAAATCATAAAATCACAGGGTGTATTTGTGTATGTTTAGTATAGTGTTATCCGACACAACCATCAATATGCACAGTATTTATCAATTATTGCACTCTATCCCATGATACGGGCCCCTCTCCTTACGATAAATATGAAAAATCAACGTATTATTTTCCAATTATCAATGTTAATTTGTAAAATTTACATGATTTATTCGATCATTTATGTACATAAAGTACACTTACAACTAATGTTGTCTTGAAATGCCTTGTAGAAACTAGAAAGAATGTGGTCATAACAGAGGTCTCTTTATTACTTGGTTTGGAGAATTTTCCTTTAAAAAGAAAAGAAAAAGCAATTTCTGTCTTTCTAGGGTTTTGCTTCTACAAGAAAGAATGTGATCTTGGATGTATTATTTACGATTTTAGTTTTTCTTTATTACTTAGTTTAGAGAATTTTCTCAAAAAAGAAAAGAAAAACAATTTCCATCTTTCTAGGGTTTTTGCTCTTGGCAAGTCTTTGTCTCGTGCTACTGCAATTAACTTCTGGAACTTTTTCAAAACGACAGTTTCGTATGAATAAATTTTACTATAAAATTTATTTTGATAGTATTAATTAACTGTTTCTTTCATTCGAGTGAAATTTTTTCAGTTTTTTCATTTTGATATGTTTCAATCAAATTTTTTGAATAAAGTGTAATTTGGACCCTCAACTAGTGTCTCAAGTACAAATTGAATTCTTAACTATTTTTACAATTTGTATCCTAACCTGCCTCAAATTTGGTACAAATTGGACCCTAACTATTTTTTATAACAAAGAAACACTTTTACTTTTTAAAATTGAACAAATAAGCCACTCAACAAATAAAATAAGACATGAAGACCCTTTCATTAAATAAATTGTCATAAATTATTATTATATTAGTGAATAATTGACAAAAAAATTTAAAAATATTATGATAAATTTTAAAAATGAGTGAAAAATCAACAAAACTTTCTTTTTTGGTAAATGACTCAGAAAATTTATTTTTTAATATACAATAAAATATTAAACTATAATGCTAAAAAAAGAAGATAACTAATTTAATATAATGAATTGAAAATAAATTTTTTTAAGAAAATAAAATTAAAAATTTATAATATTATGATTCGTAAAAATAATAAAAAAATTTCTAAAAATATGAGACTATTATGTTTGCAATTTTTATATATATTTTTATTATTTTACTTAATACTATAATTAAAGAGATCTTCATGTCTCATTTATTAGTTGAAGAACATATGTATTTAATTTTAAAAGTTAAAGTATTTATTTATAAAAAATAAAAATAGTTCAGATCCAATTTGTACTCAAGTTACTAGTTGAAGGTCCAATTTGTACCCAAAAATAGTTAAAGATCCAATTTGTACCTGACACACTTAGTTGAGGGTCCAATTTGTACTCAAAATACTAATTCAAGGTCCAATTTGTACAAAAATAGTTCAGATCCAATTTGTACCGACACTCAAGTTGGTTCAAATTGCACTTCATCCCTTTCTTTTTTGGTATACCCTAACAATGTATTTAATACACTTTTTCGTCACACCTTTTTATTTATTTCCATCACATCGCTTGTATTATATTATTGTTCTATTATAAATTCTTAAATATTGTGCCAAAAAATAATAAGAAATTTTTACCGAGATCGATGAGTATTTTATTAAGGGGGCGTGAAACTTTATTGATTCTTAAAAATGATATTTAATTGATCTTTATAGTAAATATAAAAACGATGAGTGTTTGAAAATAAAGTAATTTAAATCAAATTGAAGAAGTGAATAAATTTGCAAAAAAAAAAAATCACTTCGAGAATAATTATATGTGTGAGTAATTATTACTTAACATCGTTATAGAACTTTTCACACTTTTCTTTTGGAAGAATTTCATGTTGTCGCCGCTTTTAAGTTGGGTCTCAATTTAGGTCTTGAATTTTAAAGTGTCTCAAATTAGGGTCTAGTTTTTATTTTTTTCTCAATTTAAGATCCAATTTTTAATTTTTTTGTCTCAATTCAAGACCCGATCAATTTGTTTCTCGTTTCAATCTTTTTATAAAGTACTCAAAGTATAATAACTTTTTCTTATCAATTTTTTAAATATAATATATTAAATTTAAAATTATAATTTTTATTAAACACTTGCATTATATTTATTTAAAAGGGAATTTCAATTTTTTTATTTTTTAATCTAGATAATAAATGTGAGTATTTATAATAAATACGGTGGGAACAATATAATAATTTCAAAATATAAAAATATATACAATATATTGCAGAAAGTAGACAAGAAAAATTACATATAATAAAAATAATTCTAAATAAAAAATTAGTTGTGTATGAGTAGGAATGATAAAATAAAAAAGAATTTTGGGCCTTAAATTGAGACATAATGAATAAAATTGAATCTTAAATTGAGGAAAAAAAAAAAAACAAAAATTATACCCTAATTTGAGACACTTCAAAATTCAAGATCTAAATTGAGACTTAACCTAAAAATTGAGCCCTAATATGAAATTATTTCTTTTGTTTTTTTCTTCATCCGTCCTACAATTAGCTTTATAAAAACTCTCTATAAACTTTACCCTCACAATATCCACTATTTTACACAAAAAATTAAAAACAGAAAAAATAAGGTTTAGGGCTAGCCTATTTTGAACCATTCAAGTTAGGATTATTTTGGCTCGAATCAAGTTTAGCCCGAAGCCCTCTAAAGATGAGCGATGTAGGATTAGAGTCACTTGTTTAATATTTTTTAATTTAATTTTAATATAATTATATAATTATTTTACTAATAATTTATTGTTATTGTTATATATTTTTTAGATGAAATAAGTTGAAAATAATATTTTATTCAAATATGAATCAAAATATTATATAACTAAGATGTTCAATATTTGAGAATGCTTGGTTGAGGGGTAAAAGGTGAGAAATGAGAATAATAAAAATAAATGTGTTTGGTTCAAGGGTATCATTCATTGGATAGTGTTCTCATATCAAAAATTAAGAAATAAGTCAATTCTCACCATTTTAAGAGGAATGATTTTGATTCCCTGCAAAAAAATCATTGTAATATTTTACATCTCACATTTTTATAAAATAAATAGAATGAGAGTCATTTCTTTACATCTCTCATTTTTATTCTCTCGGCCTCGTTTAATCGAGGACTGTTATGATTAGAGTTAGGTCCCAATTATTAACGGTCCGTTAAAGTGAACCGCTAAAGCCTAGCCGTTTAGGCCCGCAGCCTCTGTAGGACTAGCTAGTTATAATGGGTTAGAGTCACCCCGTTTAACATTTCTAACAAAATCATTACTTTTGGACTCAAACATACATACAACCCAATAAATTTTTTTATTTTATACATAGAGGTTTACATAATTAGCACAAAATCAGTAATACCCTAATTCCAATTTTGTGCTTTATTTACTTTCATGTGTGAGTGCTATTTTTATTCTTGATTATTCTTTTGAAAGAAACTTCTTTTTATTCAAAATCTCCAATTTTGGGTAACAGACGAGCATAACTAGAACGACAACCCTCTAGAAATCCTAATAACGAATGAACTGGTACTCGATAGTCAAAATATGGATAAAATACAAGTCCAAAATAATTGAATAAACCGTTTATATTAATAACACGAGAGTTTTAATCTAGTCGCCAAAAATTGGGCGAAAAACCCTAAAAACGCCGAATTTCAAAATAACCGAACAAAAACTCGAACCAACCGAGAACCGAATTGATAAAATAAGTTAAAAGCCTTCTTAATTACCAACTTTTAAGGATATAAAATTATTTAGTGATAAAACAAACGAAACGTAACTTCCGGAGCCCAAACCCCGAACGAAGCCCATTTTTCAAGATCGAACCGTGGGTGTTCCAAGACCCACAAGGCCAACACCCAAGACAAAAAGTGTTGACTTCTTTTTAGTACTTATACTCTCCCCCACCCCTCCATTTAATTCTTGTCCTCCTTTCATTCCACCTTCCAAATGTGTGAATCCTAGCCATCCATTTTCACCACATGTTGGTCCCGATTAGTTGAGCAAATTAGATAAAATTTGTATCACCTTCTAGGAAAAATCTAGAAGGGGGGGTTGAATAGATTTTTCAAATTTTCCAAACCTTTCAAAATTTATTCAAAGCACCAAAGTGACACATCGGAAATTCAATGTTAATCTCAACTTTATTAAGATCAAAAGCAAACCGATATATTGGTTTTAACTTTGATTCTCAAATCAATTCTTCAATTGATAAAGCGAAAACAAGCAAGTAAACAAAAGCAATAAGAACACCTGCATTTATAGTGGTTCGGATTATAAAAATCCTACATCCACTCTCCTTCTCCAACTTGAAGAAGGGACCACTTACTACTTTCTTACTTATAGCTTACAACTTACAACTTTCTTCAAATCTTCAAAATACTCCTAACTCCTTCTCGTGAATCTAAGAATTACGTGAATAATGGATTTTGAAGATTACAAAAGAAGTGTTCTACAAACACTTGATCTTTGTGAAAACTCTCTTGAAATATTTGTGAATTGATTGTGATTGAAATCGAGTAGTGAATAGTGTGAAAATCAATTTTGCATAAATGTGTTGAAAAATAAAACTAGACCTATTTATAAGTCCGAGAAGACAGTTAGTTTGTTATCAATTTTGCATAAATGTGTTGAAAAATAAAACTAGACCTATTTATAAGTCTCGAGAAGACAGTTAGTTTGTTAGTCGGTTCTAACAAACCGGAAACCGCTCAACAAACTTAATCTTGAAAACTGTTCTTGGCCTCACTGATTTCTTCTACTCGTCTGCCGACTTGGTGAAGACTTGCTTTTCTTATTCTACCCGGCTTGTCTTGACCTCGTCGAGCTCTTAATTATTGTCTCCTGCAGATGACTAGGCTTGAGCTTATCTCTAGACGACTTGCAACCTCTAATCTCCAAATGACTTAATCAATCCTCGACCTAGTCTCGATCACCTTAGTATAAGCACCCGATCTCACTGTTCTTCAAGGTTGTCTCGGTCATCTCGAGCCGTGGGCTTCATTTAACTCATCAAAACTTTTCTTGTTCTAACAATTTTCCCCTTTTTGATGAAGTTAAAACCTACAAGAAAGAGACACACTCACAACTGAAGTTAGTTTAGAGTTAATCAAGATTTATCGTATAGGTATATCGTAACACATTTTCACTTTAATCGTATCCAATCAACATAAAGCACTTAAAGAAATTTAAGTCTTTTAGACTTTTATAAAGAAATAAAACTTCTAAGTCTTAGGACTTAGAAAAATTTTTAGACTTAGAAAAATTTTGAAAAAATTTTTAAGTCTCGAGATGATAAATTTCTCGGATGATTTATACTTAGAAAAATTTTAAAGTTTTCTTAAAGCAAGAAAAAAACTTTAAGAAAATATGACAAGTAAAACTCATCACCAAACATAGGTTTATTCACATCAAATTTACATGATACAAAAAGATAAAAAATAAGAAGATAAAGAAAAGAAAATGATCCCGTGATCGGACTCTCCATTGATAAGCTTCAGAATGGCCAACCGTGTGAAGACCCTTTTCCTTAGCTTCTAGAGCTCTTCTTCATCCTTCAATCCCGACTACTACTTGAGCTTTGGCAATGATTCCTTTGATCCAGCTTCATGTCGATAGAGCCATCGTGATTGGTTTTGGGTCTCGCCTGTCTCATAGCCGGGCACACAGATCGGCGTTGAAGAACTTATCCGCTTCGACAATCGGCCTCGATAAAGATCTGCATCCTCTTTCTCGATCCACTCATGCCACCTCGTGTCCTCGTCATGAGCTGCGAATCGAGACCCCTTCAGATGTACCAGGTGATACATCCATATGGCGTCTAGATTCTTTTTCTTGTATTCTTTGAACAGTTTGCCGGCGACGATCTTTGGCGGGTTGAGTGTCCGATGGTAAGGTCTCAAGTCGGCTTCGTCTGCCCTTTCATTTCCCATTTCCTTACCTCCTTGCTCCACCTCATCTCTAGCCCTTTATTTTTCTTCTTCACCGCTTCCTCTCCCTTTCACCATACCACGCCCGCTCTCTCATGATCTATTCTTCAGAAGATTTGAATAGTCGAGGCTCTCTTTCTTTTTTCGGTCGAGTAGGCTTGGGACTTAGCACTTTGGCCGGAGCCGGCTCTTCAACAAGCTTCCCCTTGCCTTTCCCTTTCACCTCGCTGATTTTTCGCACTCTTTAATTTTGGCCAGCAGGCGGACCTATCTTCCTCTTCCTTCTTCCTCCTCGCCTCATCCTCCCTTAGAGCTTCCTCCGGTTGGTGACCCTCGGCTAAAGTGCAGCCACTCATCGATTTGATGCGAGCTTCTTCCCGGCTGCCTCTAGCCTGGGCCAGGTTGGCCTTAGTACCAACTTCCCTTCTCGGTTTCATTCACAACAGTGTGAGGGTCTGCTCTCTTTCTTTAACCTCCTCTTCCCCTTTTTACTTCATCGCCTAGGATGGTCACTTCTGCCTCAATATCCTTGCATTTGATTCTCAAGTCCGACTTATCCAGAGCCAATGAGTCCACTACAATTGCGTTGTAGTCTGTGGACTGACTTTTCAGCCCTTGTACCTCCTCCTCCAAGGCTTTCACCTTCTCAAAGAAGAACAGAGTTAGTAATAGAAGTAATCTTCGAATAAGATTTACCTCTACTTCCCTCATGTTGGAGATCATTGCTTCGTTGATCGCCTTCACCATCTTCCTCGTCTTCTTCTTCATCTTTTCTCAAAGGTTTGCTTTATCTTCTTTTCCATTTGAGCTACGATGGAAGTTATGGCTGAGGTGGGTCTCGGATCACTATTCTCATCCTCGTAAGAGGATTTGGATGAGGAGGAAGTGGGAGTATGGGGTTCGTAAATTTGAGGGAGAAGGACTGGAGAGCTCATCTGGATATCTTCCAGAAAGAATAGGAAGGACTTTCGATTTCTGGTGGAGGTGTGGTTTATGTTTGTGGAGAGGTGGAAGGTTGAGTTTCGAGTAGTGGAATGACAAGATGAGGTTGGTTGTTTAGTTTGTGGGATGATGGTGGGAGTGGGGATGGTTTCGTGTTAGGTGGAAGAAGGGATGGTTTCATATGGAGTTGTGGTGGTTTCAGGTTGGGTTTGGACTATGGGAGTTGGACTGATAATTTGGGGCAACCGTGGTCGTTGTAGAGGCTCGAGGTGCCAGCCGGGCACACCTCTTCATCGCCAGTGGAGATTGAGTTAGAGAGAGAGATGAGTTGGTACCTTCCTCTTGAATAGGAGAGAGTGCAACTTCCTTGGGCCGGTGAAGAAGGAACGTCCAACTTTGCAACCTCACTCGCAATCTCCAAGACTCGGTACTTCTTCGTAGAGTAGGGTAGAGGCTTCCATCTCGACGGCCGAGTTGCCTCAAGATTCAGACGCTTTGAGATGTTCTAAAGGGCCTCCTCTCAAGGATAAACCGATTATCCTCGTCAATCCTCGTCGATTGTTGGCTGGTAGCAGCTTCGTAAGACCCCCGCAGATGGCTTCTTTCACGGCTTTGACTAGCCTTCTCCTCGACCTCCTCCTTGGAGACCTTACCGCACTGCCGCCTCCTCACTGTTACTTCGACCACACTGGATCATTGGCTGATGGAACTTCTATCACAGGCTCGGCGGCCTCAGTGCTGGAATTTGAGGTTCAACCGCTTGTCTCCGAGCCACCGCGGCCGCCGCCTCGCTCTCTTTGCCTCTTCGCATCTTCTCGACTCATCATCCGAGTCCGTACTCCACCTATCCTCTCATTCTTGGTTAACAAACCCTTTTGTTTTGAATACTTTTAGCCCTTCCCTCGTCTCAAACCTTTTATTCGACCCTCCATCAATACCGTGATTTTATTAAAAAGGCTCATAGTTGAAGGCGCATTCCAATCTCCTCCATCAGATTATACAAGAGCCTCAACTTCTCCTCCTTCAGCCTTTCGGAACAACAAATCAACCCAATCTACCCTAACACCATTGAATATGGCTCCTCATACAAGACAAACGTGACTTGGTCACTCCATCATGAGAGCTTTGATCTCCCAAGATTGACTTTGTCACGATTGTCATCAGCACTGAATTTCCTTCGCGGTAGATGTTTCTTCAAATCTCTTCTTGTCCCTCCGCACGTAATCCTTGCAAAAATGTCAAACGACTCCTCCCATTCATCCTCCTTATACGCCGAGGATTTACCCCTTCCATCGAGGTATCAAGAATCCTTGCCACATTCTACTTCGTATATTCCAGCTTGAGTATCTTCAACAGTGGTTTTGAAGCCATTCTCTCGTAAACACACTGTTGGCCAGAACTCTGCTCCAAGAAAATCTGCCGTTTTGTTTTCTAGGGATTTGAGTGAGAAAAATCCTCTTAATCTCGAAGCTTCCAATAATCCTAAGATTTCTCTGGATTCTCTGTCATTGGTTATGTCAAAGTCGGCGAACATCTCAGCTTTGAGTTTGTTCTTCACAGCTTCAATTCATTTTGAAATTAGATTTTGCAGAGGTTATATAAGTAGGGGTTTTAGTGTTTGGGAAGAAGAAGAAGCCATTGAGAGATTTTTGAGAGTATGAAAATTTTGCAGTAATTTTCCGAACAGGGAAATGTGAAAGTGAATTTTGAAATGAAGAAGGTAAGTTTTTAAACCCCGGGAGAGAGAGGGAAAGTTGAGAAGATGATACGTGGCACGATCTCAGAAATGAGTTTTAAACCATTGATTTAAAAAGCGCGTGTAAAACATCGACGGTTTAGCGAGAAAATTGCTTCGAATTCAGCGCGTGGCATGAACGCTGTCTTGATTTGTGTAAAAAGTAACCGTTTATCCTATGGATTAGACAGCTTAATAGGTCTACTTTATACATAAGTAATTAGTATACCCGACGTCATCCTAGGGTTACCTTCCTTCGTATAAAGGTTTTCTAAAACAGACTGGTTTATATCGACTTGGTCAAAAGTGGCCATGTCTTGTATTTTTGAAAACTTCTCCTAGTCTGATTTTTAAAAACATAAAATTTTTAAAACAACACTTAACTCAAGATTTTGTACATGATTATTTTGAAATAAGCAGACTTATACAATTTATTTGAAAACAATAGTTTTTGAGGAAGGACAAAGGTGAGGGTTTTCTCGATTGAAGAGATTTTAGAGATAGAGCCGCTACACTGCTCTCGCAAGCAAACTCATCAAAACTATTAGTAGCCGAGGTAGATCGTATAGGGTGCAGATAGTCATCTCGCTTTCTAAAAATCGTGTGACTATTGTGCCCTAGTCCGATTTACCGAATGTCGATAAGAAATCATCAAGTCGTATAAGGTCAATATAACTAATCCTTGATTCTTGATTCCTAAGAAGGAAATCAATAATATCAGCTACCCGATTGTCCTTTGACTCATACCTAGTCCTGACAATTCTTTCTAGACATTTATTTAAAGAAAATAAAGAAGAAAATAAGGAATACATTTAATGATGCAAGCAATTAAAAATCAGCTAATGATGCATCAAGTAATCCTAATTCTAAGCACAATTCTTTAAATCTAGACTCAGCTAATGGTTTTGTAAGAATGTCTCGCTCTTTGTGATTCAAATGACTATCTTCTCAATCCTAATATCATTTTTCTCCTCATGATCTCTAATGAAATGATGCCTAACCGCAAAGGCTATGTCGGCGTACTTGCAGATGAGTTTTCTTGGGATTAGATTGGAATCTTGCACATACCCCAACCGTAAAGGCTATGTCTCGACCTACTTGCAAGAAGATAGAGAAGAGATCCAATCACCCACGATACTCCGTTGCATCTCGTGGGTATCCCTTGCTCATCCGAATCCATAGAGAAGTTAGTTGCCATAGGTATTTTAACTTCTCTACTAGTAGTCATCCCAAATTTCTCAATTAGGTCCTTAGCATATTTAGACCGATGTATAAAAATACCCTTACTCATCTCGTTTAATATGTAAGCCTAGAAAGTATGTTAATTCACCCATCATTGACATTTCAAACCTATTTTTCATGAGAATACTAAACTCTTCACATAACTTCAGATTAGGTGAACCAAAGATTATGTCATCTACATAAATTTGAACTAATAAGATGTTACCATCTACTTCCTTTCTAAACAATGTTCTATCAATCTTACCTTTTGAAAAACCATTTGATATCAAGAAATCGATAAGGTATCATACCAAGCCCCGGGAGCTTGTTTCACATATAGAGCTTTGTTGAGTTTATAGACCTTGTTATTGATCTTAAACCTAGGAGGCTGCTCCACATAGACTTCCTCAACTAACACACCATTAAGGAAAGCAGACTTAACATCCATTTGAAAGACTTTGAAAGATTTATAAGCAGAAATGCCAAGAACAACCTTATTGCTTCTAATTCGCAATCGGAGCATAGGTTTCATCATAGTCTATCCCCTCGATCGTGAGTAACCTTGAGCTACCAATCTTGCCTTATTACGAACAATAATGTTGTTCTCATCCTGCTTTGTTTTTGAACACCCATTTGGTGCCTATAATCTTTCTATGTAAGGGTCTTTCCACTAATTCCCAAACATTTTGCCTTTCAAACTCGATGCAGCTTCCTCCCGCATGGTTGTTATCCATTGGATCGATAGAGCTTCCTCAATAGACTTGGGTTCAAGAAGTGACACATAACAATGAATGCACTTTTAGAGTCCAACATCATTCGTGTCTCGCACACTACTAGATGGGTCTCCAATAATCGATCAGATGGATGGTAGCTTCTCATCCTTTTTGCCTATATGAGTAGAAGGATCCTCATCTTGAGACTCGCAGGCAACTCCTCCGACTCTACCCGAGTTGACGTTCCCCCTTCATCGGTGACCCTGCCGATCACCGATGTCAAGGGTGTCTCCTCGGATGGAGTCTCGATCAGTTGCCTTCGATTATCGATGGGGATTCTTCTTCATCTCGAGTCTGAATCAAGACTAGGTAGATAGACAGCTCTATGTTTAGTCTTGGTTAGTTCAATTTTATCTAGACTATTAGAAATTTGATTCACTTTATCCGAAAAGGAATACAACTCATCAAAGACTACATGAGGGATTTCCTCCACACAAAGGGTTGTCTTGTTGAAAACTCTAAATGCCTTGGAAGTGTTGGAATATCCCAAGAATATTCCATCACCGCCTTAGCATCAAAGGTTCTCAACATAGATTTCCCATTGTTATGGATGAAACATTTACAACCAAAGCTCAAATATGAGATTCTTGGAATCTTACCCTTCCAAATCTCATATGGAGTCTTACCCTTGTCTTTAACAACAAAGTACACTGCAGAGTATAACAAGTCAGATTGATGGCTTCAGCCGTAACTCGTGAGGGGTTTCATACTCGGCTAACATACTCCCGGCCGCTTCCTTCAAGGTTCTATTCCTTCTTTCAACCACTCCATTTTGTTGAGGAGTTCTTGCCGATGATGTCTCACGAATAATTCCACACTCATTGAAAAATTTAGATAAACAAGAATTCAAAAATTCTGCCCTTATCACTTCTTATTTTAATAATATTAACACCCTTTTCATTTTGAATCATGCTCAACAGATCGTGATCTTGTTTATAGTCTCATTTTTCTTGAAAAGAAATATAACCCAAGTGTATCTAGAAAAATCATCTACTACAACAAGAGTATATTTCCTTCCACCGAAACCGAGAGGAGAAACAGTCCAAACAGATCCGGATGAAGTAATTGTAAAACTCTTTCAGATGAAGAGGTGTTAATACTCTTAAATGAGTGTCTATGCTTTGTTTACCTTTTTGACAAGCATCACATTTAAGATTAGTAGACAAAAGTTTCTCGTAATCCCTTAACAAGGTTCTTTTTAGCCACCTTACTAAGGGTCTTGAAGTTCGGATGACTAAGCCTCTTGTGCCATAGCCACCGAGGTCATCTCCACCCTTAGCTATCAGACAAGTATCTTTAGGACAACTATTAAAGTTGGCCACATAGACATTACCGTGTCTCAAGCCGCTAAAAGTACCTTATCCGAGGAACTATCTAAGATATCACATTTATCCTTAGAAAATTTGACAAGAAAACCTTTATCACAAAGTTGGGAAACAGATAGCGATTATGTTTCAAACCTTCAACAAAATATACCTCGGATACTGAATATCCTTGATAATCGAGTACCTACTCCTTTAGTCTGTCCACAATTATTGTCTCCAAATAATACTCTTGGACCATCAATGTTCTGAAAATTTGATAGTAGCCTCTTGTTATAAGTCATGTGTTGTGAACAACCACTATCAATGTACCATATAGAAGCTAAGATCTCTTCCTTGAGTAATGATCCCCGTGAATCTGAAAAGCAGTTAGTTATAAGGTACCCTAGTGATCTTGGGTCCTTGAAGGTCAAGCATCACTTTAGGTAACCAAAAAATCTCATTTCCAAATAATAAATCGACTTGGTCTCTCTACCAAATCTGTCTACAATTGTATCATTTTTAAATGATAACTTGTTGTATTCGATTTAGTAATTTTCCTGAACTTAGGAAATGTGGGATAACATCTCGCTTCTCCCATCAAAAGGATTGTAATAAGAATTTCTTCTTATTTTGGTTCTTGGATTTCTCTTAGTCGATAAAGAGTCCTCATTTGAATTTTTATTTTCAAGCCGGGAGATGCAATCCTTATTTGACTAATTGGTTTCCAAGGACCAATTCTAACCTCTTTAGAGTGATCGGATGCTTTTACAAATTTTCTAGGTTTCGAACATCCGATTTACTATTTCGTCATAACCATGGCCTGCTTTTGTCATGGGATTTTTGAGATGTATTAAAGATGTGATCTATTATCGATTGTGAATTATTAAGTTGACTAATTTTGAAGACTAGCTTCTCATTGTCTTTCTTAATTAATTCATTTTCCACATTAGATTGTTTCAATTTGTCTTTTAAAGATTTCGCTCACTTTCTAATCTTTCTTAAGGTGGTGATGTATCGACCTCACTGGGAAAACATTCCTTGAATGTTTCCTCGCCTCGGGTAGTTCATCACCTGCTTTCCTTTAATTAGAATTTGAATTTGATTCTTTAAAGTCAATTCTCTGTCTCTAGCTGTTTATAAGCAGCTAGAGATGTCTTTAAATCTCTCAATAATTCATGAATAACAGTTTGATCATTATCGAGACAGATTTACAGGAATCATTATCGAAGATGAATAATAGACTACCTCATTAGCCATGAGACAAACTTCATCATCCGATCCGAAATCGATGAGGATGATGATGATGATGATGATGATTTTCTTGATTCATTTTCTTCGCTAGCAGAGCCCTTTGATCTCGCAAATCTCCTGTCTCTCTTTTTCCTTTTCTCTTCCCTTTCTTTAGGAGTCACCGAGGACAATCATACCTGAAGTGTCCTCGGTTTGTTGCACGTGTAGCAAGTGTCACTCCTATTTGATTTAGGGCTGGAAGGATTTCTTTTAACAGGATCTCGAATCTTCTCGTCGGCTCCTACTCTTGTCATCATCTCGTAGAATCATCTTCCTTTCTTCTTGATTTGGATCTAGATCTATCCTTACCTGCAAATCTCAATTTATTACGTTTATACTTCATTCTTAATCTGTCATACCTTTTGGTGAGCAGAGCCATCTCGCTCCTTCGAGATAGATCGCTCCTATAGATTCGGTTGACATCTTGTCTTCCTTGCCGACAAAAGCAATGACTTGGATGAGGTGCTCGACTCCATCTCATCTTCCTCATCTTCTATTTGAATGTCATACTCTAGAGCTTTAAGATGAGAGAATAAGGTATGATGAGTAATAGAAGATAAATTTTGAGTTGCTTTAAGGATATTGGACTTTTCTCTACATCTCTTGGTTAAAGATCTCAATATCTTGTTATTAATCTCCTTTTCTATATAGTTCTTTCCTGCATCACCGCTTTGTTGAGGAGATTCGTCAACCTTACATCTAGCCGATCCACGCTTTCATTTTCCTTCATCTTGAAGGTATCAAAGGCGTGTAATACAGATCGCAATTTCTTATTCTCTTTTACTTGGTCCGATCCTTCACGTACATTTGCGTAGTTTGCCACATCTCTTTGGCTGATTTGCATCTTTTGACCTTCTCAATCCAGTCTTTACTCAAAGTCTCAATGATTTCAGTTCGAGCTACTTGGTCTAGGTTGTGGATTTTCCTTTCATCATTTGTCGATTGTAACTCTTTTTCTCTTGTCTCGACTCTAGATTCAAATTGATTCAGTACCATTGCTAGTGCCTCCATGATAAAATTTTATAGGTTCTTCTTCAAGAACCTCCTCCATCCTATCATGGATAGCCTTGAGGTGATTGTCCATCCCGAATTTCCAATAGTCATACTCTTCAATTGAAAATTCGTGTAGATTCCTGGATTTCTTGCTCTTGCTCAAGACATGATGAGATAGAAAAACAAAACACTCCACAATCTTGTTAGTAGCAAAGTTAGTAAAAATAAAGAAGATGAAGAAAATCAAGAAAATTTCAATCTTAGTTAAGACCTAAAATCAATACTGCAATGCCTTAACACCGCTCCGATACCACTTGTTGGTCCCGATTAGTTGAGCAAATTAGATAAAACTTGTATCACCTTCTAAGAAAAATATAGAAGGGGGTTGAATAGATTTTTCAAATTTTCCAAACCTTTCAAAATTTATTCAAAGCACCAAAGTGACACAACGGAAATTCAATGTTAATCTCAACTTTATTAAGATCAAAAGCAAACCGATATATTGGTTTTAACTTTGATTCTGAAATCAATTCTTCAATTGATAAACCGAAAACAAGCAAGTAAACAAAAGCAATAAGAACACTAGATTTATAGTGGTTCGGATTATAAAAATCCTACATCCACTCTCCTTCTCCAACTTGAAGAAGGGACCAGCTTACTACTTTCTTACTTATAGCTTACAACTTACAACTTTCTTCAAATCTTCAAAATACTCCTAACTCCTTCTCGTGAATCTAAGAATTACAAAGAATAATGGATTTTGAAGATTACAAGAGAAGTGTTCTACAAACACTTTTAACTTTGTAAAAACTCTCTTGAAATATTTGTGAATTGATTGTGATTGAAATCGAGTAGTGAATAGTGTGAAAATCAATTTTGCATAAGTGTGTTGAAAAATAAAACTAGACCTATTATAAGTCCGAGAAGACAGTTAGTTTGTTAGTCGGTTCTAACAAACAGAAACCGCTCAACAAACTTAATCTTGAAAACTGTTCTTGGCCTCACCTGATTTCTTCTACTCGTCTCAGCCTCACTTGGTGAAGACTTGCTTTTCTTATTTTACTCAGCTTGTTTTGACCTCGTCTCGAGCTCTTAATTATTGTCTCCTCGTAGATGACTAGGCTTGAGCTTATCTCCACGACTTGCAACCTCTAATCTCCAAATGACTTAATCAATCCTCGACCTAGTCTCGATCGCCTTAGTATAAGCACCTGATCTCACTGTTCTTCAAGGTTGTCTCGGTCATCCGAGCCGTGGCTTCATTTAACTCATCAAAACTTTTCTTGTTCTAACACCACATGCCAATTTAATTGCTTGGGCATCACTCCTCACTCTCATACAAGTCATCAAAAGAAAGGAAGCACCCTCTTCCCCTCCTCACTCAAAAAATCGGCCACTATACTAAAGGGAGAAGAAAAATATTTCATCTCCTGTTCTCTCACATACAAGACTCTCAACTTTTACCTCAAGCCATCCATTCCATTCAAGGAGTAAAGGAGTAGAGTCATTCATAGGGAAAAGCTTGAAGAAGACATTTTGACCCTAGCCTTTTTAAAAAGACCTACAAGGTGACCTTACCTCAAATCTTAATTTTGTTTTCTAAAACCCTTGATAGGAAGAAAAACATGTGTTCTTCTTGAAGTTTTTCTTGTTTCATGATGGCATGGTGTTATATGTTGTTAATAATGAAAGTGATGAAGGTTTCATGGTTTATGAAAGTAGGAATAGGATTTTAAGTGTTCTTAGTATATAAATAGATGAACAATCTATTTTTTCGTCGTAAGTTTAAACTGATATGTTTTCGTGACTTGAAACTTTTAAATGTTTGTTTGCATATTTAGAAATTAGATCAAATTGGCTTTCTTTTTCCACTGGTCTCATGGATTTTGGAGCTGTATTCAATAATCTATGAATTTTTTAAGTTAATGCGACAATCTGTCACGTTTTTGTGACTCTTCAATTTTTCTGGTATGTCTCACTTCTGTATTTATTTTTATAAAAATCAGAATAAAATACTGCATGATGTTATCTTAGTTTCTTGATTTTTTCATGATTTTAGGAGTAGTTTAAATAGCTTTACAAAAATTATTCTTCTAGTTGGTACCGATCGAAAGGCGTAAATGTTCTACTGCTCCAAAACGAGCCAAAACACCTTTTTTTCTTTCATACACTAGTACAAAAATGGCTTAGAAAGTGGTTATAATTGAGCTTAGATAGCGGTTATAACCGCTCTCGAAGCATCGCTATATAAGTGGCGAGGGCTTAGATAGCGCTTAAAAACCGCTATCTAAGAGGGGCTTAGGCAGCGGTTATTAACCGCTATCTAAGAGGGGGCTTAGACAGCGGTAACCGCTGTCTAAGAGGGGGCTTAGACAGCGGTTAATAACCGCTATCTAAGAGGGGCTTAAGACAGCGGTTGACAACCGCCATGTAAGAGGGGCTTTAGACGGCGGTTAATAACCGCTATCTAAGTGAATCCTTAGACAACGGTTTTTAACCGCTATCTAAGCCTTTTTTTTCGTTATATTTTATTTAAAAACCTGTTTTAAATATTAATTTCTAATCCCACTAATATTAATTTTAATTGATTTTTCAAATAAATAAATATAATTAAATATACAAAAAGGTAACATCAAATAAATAAATATACAAAAAACATGAAATATTTATATATCATAAAAAATTAATATATAAGTTACATGTTACCAAAATTTACGTACAAGAATAATATTATTACAAGAATCGTTTGTATAAATACCCAATCCAATCCATTTTCCATTTGTCCATTCTATCATTGTTGTAAAAATTGATCCGATGCGTATGCACAAACCGCTAATTACATTGAAAATTTAATTAAATAATACAAATTTTTATTTAATCAATAATAATTTAAATAAATCGATAAATCGACTTACTTCGAATGGAATGGTCGCCTCATAAGTCTCATTATATTTTCAATGAAGCAACACACAAAATATCCACAAGTGAATGCCATCTTGTCGCTTGGAACCTATTGATTAATAATTAAAGTCACGTACTACAACTATGATTATTAATTTCTATTGATTTGATAATTTTCTAAAGTAAGTTTACCTTAATATTTTTCCACAAAGACTTTACCGATAGATTGTGAGTTTTGACTTGGAAGGCTACTCGACACATTCTCATCACACTATATTATATTTAAAAAATAAAAATAGATTAGATATGCATAATTTTTAAAGTAAAATAAATTATAATATGTAAATATTAAAGATTAACTTACCCATCCATAAATCTAACGAGATCGGGATGATGTGTATACACCCCACCCTTAGCCGGATCCATATAATACACAATAAGTGTACTCGTGTGTATGGCCACCAAGACTCCAATGCTCACTACATTATATTAACAATATTTAAAACTAACCGCTTATTTATATAAATAGAAAATTTTATGATATATTTATTGTACTCACCCCACATTTGTTGACCAAAAATGAGATGGTCTCTCCAGAAAATTTTATAATATGATGAACGACGTCCCTCATTAATCGCTCCGTCGATCAAACATGCAATAGACTTGGGGGAGATAAAGGAATACTTTCTACCTGCCTCGATATCTATGGAGAGATATACCTCACCCAAATATCTTTAACCAACACATGCAAATTAATATTTTATAAGAAAATTAATATATATATATATATATATATATATATATATGAAGTGAATGTGAAAATTATTAATAAACACGCACTGAGGTAAAAAGTCATCGTAGTTGCACTCAACCATTTATCGTAGAGGACTTCATGCACATGATCCCGTTGGATGAATTCCTCATACACACCGATGAAAGTGAGTATGAATGGGAACCGCAATCGGACTGAAAGCGGCGGAGTCTACCATCAAGCACACCGTATTTTGTACGGTGATATCGTGGGATAAGTCTCCGGGCATGGGATAACCCATCGCCGTCTGCGCACACCAACAGCTGGGTTCCCTCGGTCTCTCTCTCTCTATATGCGACATCACTTGATTTTTGTGCGCTCTTTTTTGGAGTCGGCAATTTCTACAATCAATTTATAATATTATTTAGAACAAATAAGAAAATAAACTTTAATATAACATGTATTTTACCTTCTTGTTGAGAGAGACCAAGTGGTGCGGCCATTCGAGAAAGTGTCCGACCGCCTCTCCAACCGTGGTGGCCTCTCGCTTCGGGTTTGGCAACGGTGAATCCTCTTGTCCGATTTCAGTACATCGAGGGTGACTCTCACAAAACCAGGAGTGAGGGGGACGACCATGGATCATTCCACCTGAGCCGCCATACAACATTCCGGTGGCCACCAACCGAGTTGGATGATCCAAATAAAGGTAACAAAGAGTCGCAGTCGCTCAAAGAGGATATTTAGTTAGAAAATTTTAATATACTAGTCTTTAATTAAAATAAATACGAGACACATCTCGATACACGGGTGATGTTTTGAAGTGGATCAAGGAAGTCATTTCTAGCATCAGCCGAAAACATAGATGGAGCACTGTTTTCACAGCTAGCACCACTCGATGACGTCCCTTGTCTCATTTGTCTCGATTCATGAGCTCCACTTGTTTAGCCAAGTTAGCAACTTGCACCGAAAGGGACTCCACCATAGACATGGCCGTAATACTGGTTGCCATCGAAAGTAATGTCTTCGTGACGCCATATCCAAGTACCCCATATGCGCCTGGATGCTCTTGACGATCTATTGCCCGTGCAAATAGATCATCGTGGCCGATCGTGCGGAGGTCGTCAAGCGTCATGCTCGAGATATACGCTCCGAATTGAAAAATTTATTATTAAACAATTTCAAATGAAATAATAGTTTGTAATTCCGAGATAAAATAATGGATGAATTACCGCTTCTTCAATAATACGCTGTGCTCTGTGATTGGGAATATTCCCATTTCGGCTCTTTCTTGTTTGATGAAATAATTCGTAACTAGTAACAACAGCGCACACTCTCGTGCTTTTCTTTTTCTTCTTTCTACGATAATGATAAACATGTCCCCTTATTAGATATATTAAAAGTAAAAATATATAAAAATATTAAAATGTAGGATTTTGATCTCACCATATCTTCCCTAATGCGTGCATAGCCTCTGGAAGATCCACGATATCGCGCCTCCATATTCTTAGCTTGTTCGCAATTTCCAAAGACTTTTTATCTACAAAGTGTAATATAAATACATAAACAATGGAAAAACTTAGTGCATTAATTAATAGGAATAGATGAAATGACATTGATCAATTTTACCTTGAAATCCTCAGCTAGAGATTTACTCACAAACTCGTCCCAGATGGGGCCACCATAGGGAATTCTCATAGTCCTTAGGCGGCCTAGGTGAGTACAGACCGGTGTCCGGTCTCGAGAAGCTCTCCTCGGTGCAGCCCGAAAATTCTTGGCCATATTCACAAATTTTTGTATAAGTATTTGCTTCTTCTTTGTGTGGTCAAGGCCGCCGAATGTATTCTCGCATACACATATTATATGACAATTTAAAGTTAATAATTTCACAAGCTCATAATATATATATATATATATATATATATATATATCATGCAACGATTTTAATATGAGTATATATTTAACATACCACGAGCTCATCCCATATCGCTTCCTTGAAAGGAGTCACTCACTCTTACGCCGATCATCACATGGCAACACGATAGGGATAACTCTCACGAATGCAGCCCCTAGGTAGTACGCTAACTTCTCACTCTCTTTTCCTATCGCTTGCCCATACTCATTGAATGATATCTGCAATTCAATGATATTGTTAGGTCAACGATCAATTAATTAATATAATATAAAAATTCAACTGTTCAATTGTAATAAAATTACCTTAAGTAATTTTCCCTTGCTCCCTCTTGCGCTTCTCCCTAGAGCTACTAGAGGTGGGAGCATCAGTGTTATCTGTCTCAAGTCATCCTCCTCACGGATGTCATCTCGCGTATGGATGAACATGATAATCTCCATCATCTCCACCATAGGGCACATAATCCATGATCCTCGTAAAATAGAAAAAAATATATTAAATAAACAAAAAGAAACAACATTTAATAAAGCGTAAAAACAACATTTAATAAAACAGTAATGAATTTTTTTAATAAAGTCGTACATTTCTTTTTAGCAATGGTTTTTCTTTTTCATTTTTTGGTTGACTTTTCTCATTCATGACCATGAATGTTAACGAGATCCGGATTGATATATTCATCCTCATTCCTAAGTTTTCTGCAGTACGGGCGCCGGATTTGCAAGATCATCGAAAGAGGGTACAAAAACAGTGAAATTCTAAAAAGGATCATCGATTATGTCAACACCTTTATCGACGTAGTCGCTAATGCAGTAACAATTGTTATACTTGTTTGACAAGCACAATAGACCATTTCTTATTAATCGGGTCGGGACATAGAAAATTTGTTGAGCTTGACTGGCCATTATGTACGTGTCATCTCTCGTATCCCACATTCTTCAAATCTACATGTACAAATCCAGAACTTTCAACTTGGACCCCATTAGGGATCCTCACCCAACTACAATCGAAGATTGGTTCACGGTGACCAACATAGTCGAGTTCCCAAATGTTGACAATCTGTCCAAAGTAAGTAGTATTCGATCGATTCCATGCGATTGCGGTAATGGACACCCCACTATTCTGCATTGTACTCGTGGCATCATGATCTCTCGGTATAAAATGTGTATCCGTTAATAAGATAACACTTATATGAATACACATGCTTATCGTGCAACTGGATAACCACTTAACTCTTTCTTTCACCGATTCTTTATTCTCGTGACAACATATTTGCAACATAACCATTGAACCACTCAACAAACGTGCGGTTGTGCTCACCTTCAATCCATGATCTATCTCTCGTGGGAAATGACTTAGAAAGTGCTTGCATGTGCAGGTCAATAAAAGGAAGCACGTCGACCGTGTTGTAAAGTACGCACAAGTGCATCCGTGTTAGCTCCTTCATACTAACACTTACGGGTTGACCACCTGTAATTCCTTCACCATCCATCCTATTGGTGTACCGGTACTTGGAAGTCCAATTGCGTCGACATTCGGAATAAATTCAGACCAATACTCGACCGCTTCTTCTACTAAATATCGCTCGCAATGCATCCCTCCGGCCTCGAACATATTCATCACATACCCTTTCAGCACTTTCATATATCTCTCTACACCATACATCCATCTCATACGAGCGAGACCACACATCCTTGTCTCGTGTACCAAATGAACGGTTAGGTGAATCATTATATCAAAAATGATGGAGGGAAATACATTTCAAGCTCACACGGTGTTCCCACACCGCCTCTCGAAAACCAAGCAATTTTCTAGGATCAATGACCTTGCTACTCATTGCCTTGAAAAACCAACAAAGCTTTGTTATGGTTATGCACACATTTTCGTGCAAGATAGAACGTATTGCAATGGGCAAGAAATTCTCTATGATGACATGATAGTCATGCGATTTTAAATTCATCGCTTTCACGCCATCTTCTCAAACAAGTCTCTATATGTTGGACGAATAGCCCTCTGGTACTTTCACATCCTTTAGTGTTTGAAGAAACACTTTTCTCTCATTCTTGGACAAGGTGTGTGCAGCAGAGGTAAGTACGGTGGTTTACCTTCTTTATACACAGTGCCAATTCTGCTCTTATACCCATCTCAACCATATCCATTCTTGCATTGTAACCATCCTTGGACTTGTTATCATCTAGCAGAGTATTGAGCAAGCTAGCACAAACATTCTTCTCCACGTGCATTAGATCAATGAAGTGTCTAACATAAAACTCTTTCCGTAGGGTAATTGAAAAAAATTGATTCCTTCTTCTAGTCGCTAGTGGGGAGACTCTTTGCGAAGTGTTTTCCATATTGTGTGTTGACATTCTCGCATCTCGCTCAACACATCTTGACCTGACAATAAACGTGGTGCTTCACGTTCCTCGATTGTGCCATCGAATGCATCGGCCATTGTTCTCGCACTTATGCGTTGGCTCCAACCACCTCCTATGTCCCATAAAAACAGTCTTCCTACAATGACTTAAACGAATGTGATGTGTGTTCGCATTACAACAAGGACATGCATGGGCCCTCTTCACACTATATCCAGATACATTCCCATAGGCGGGAAGTCATTGATAGTTCCAAACAACATGGCCTTCAACTTAAAATTCTTCTTTCTACAAGCATCATACACATCCACACCCCCATCCCAAAGAAGCTTCAAGTCCTCTATCAAAGGAGCCAGATATACATCTATGTCGTTACTGTGTTGTTTGGGTCCTGATATCAATATAGACAACATCATGTAAGTGCGCTTCATGCACAACTCGGGTGAAAGATTATAAACCATCAGAATCACCGCCATGTACTCGTGGTTGGTACTTTGGATACCGAATGGATTCATTCCGCTCGGTTGAGAGTGCAAGACGCAAGTGTCGTGGGCTCGTTGCCAAATTTTGGATGTCCGGCATCAAATGTCTTCCACTGGGTGAATCGGCAGGTGTCTTAGCAATCCATCCTTGATCCTATCATCATGATGCCAAGTCAAATTTCTAGCATCCACAACGCTACTATACATTCTCCTGAATCTTGGTATTATTGGGAAGTACCACATCACCTTGGAAAATTTATTTTTTAGATATCTCTTCTTCCACACAAATGACACTTTTATTGCCTTCTTACACCCGGCCAAAGGGGCAATCCAACGTCATCCCTTAATTTCTCCGACATATAAGGGTGATCTCGCAGATTTATGTTATTCCCACTCAATTCTTCATCGCTCGGTACATCTCCGAAACTATCCTCATCCATTGTATCTTCAAGCCTAAAGTCAGGTCCTAGGTTACTTGAGCTACATCCATCTCTTCTTTCACCATGAAATGTCCAAATGGTATATGTTTTATCAATACCGTGACACATCAAGTGGTCAAACAAACTTTCTCGACCACTAACGGTTTTTCCATTAATACATTTCCAACACGGATATGGAATGTATTGATGGTCGATGCAATGTCTAATTGCATGGTTACAAAACTCTTCCACCCCATTCCTATATTCCTCGATAATCTATCTCGCTCGAAACCACTTTCGATCCATATAGAACTAAAGATGCCTACATAGATTAAACCGAAAAGCACATGAGTTGAGTCTATATAACCTCTAGCTAGAGCATGCTATAGATCGTAACCTAAGTCTTAATGTACTTATGATACTAATTACTATGTATTCTGTCTATTCTATTTTAACTAACTTTAAAAGATAAATTCTCTTTAAAAATTCCCATATTAACATTCTTTAGAAAAATGTGGTTATCATATTAATTTTAATGTATTTTTATTTTATGTTGGCAAAGTCATAGTAAACTATTTGTATGGTGTAATTGATTTGCATTATATATGTATTTAATATAATTTTAGATATTTTATTAAAATATATTAGCTTGATAATATTAATTATATTCATTAAAAAAATATTAATATAATCTTTTTACTATAAATCATAGTTGCAAACTAGAGTATCAGAATTGCAAAATATTAATATATATTTTTAATTATTTTAATCTTTTTTTACATAAAGAAAAATGAATTTCAAACTATCAATTAATGCAATAAATAATGAAAACTTTAACAACTCATATTATCTAAACTAAATAAACCATGCATAAACACTCCTCCTCATAACATATATCATAGCAAATTTCATCATTTCATTGCAAAATTTGAAAACAACCAATTTCATCATTCAAATCAAATTATCTCCTTCAATCCATAGAACAAAAATTTGAAACAAAATTTCATCTCTTTCATTGCAACTTCATCATTTTGTTATAGTAAATTTGAAAACAATAATAACAAACTAATAACTTTAATTTAAAATTGAACAATAACTATGAAATCAAGAACAATAACTTTAATTTAAAATTGAACAATAACTATGAAATCAAGAACATTAATAACTTTATTTTAAAATTGAAAAATAATAGCAAACAATAACTATGAAATCAAGAACAACAATTCCACAAAAAATTAAAATTGAAATAAATTGAATTTGTAATGTACATTTTATCAAACACCTTTCATGCAAAGAAAATAAACATAACATTTTGGTGAAGCATACATCCATTTCCTTGACCATCTTATTATTTCAACAACAAAGCAAAAGAGCTGCAATTAAACAAACTATGATCTTCAATGAAGCAATTTCGAGCGTATAAATACATATACATATCTCCTAGAAATTTGAATGAGCGAAAATGAATCTTAATGTACAAAGGGAAAATTTGCATAAAAGGATTTAAGAGATACCTTGAGATTGCGTTGGCGGCGGTGGGCCGAGTGCGACGGTGGCGGCGGCACGCGATTGGGCTGGAGGCGGCGGCGGCGGTGGGGCGTGCAGCGGCGCAGCGGTGGGAATTGAAGAAGATATATATAGATCGATTTGTGTATATTGAGATTGCGTTGGCGGCGGTGGGGATGAGTGCGACGGCGGCGGCGGCACGCGGTGGGGCTGGAGGCGGCGGCGGTGTGGCGGGTGCGGCGCGGTGGTGGGAATTAAAGAAGAGAAGATATACGTATATCGCGATATTCAAATGGGGAGAAGGCTGTGTTATATATTAAAGGACCTTTAGATAGCGGTTATTAACCGCTATCTAAGAATTATCTTAGATAGCGGTTTATAACCTGTAATCCCAATACGTTAGCCCGGAACCCTTAGATAGTGGTTTTTAACCGCTATCTATGTATTATCTTAGATAGTGGTTGAAAACCGCCATTTGTGTAATCCCATTCGCTTAGATAGCGGTTTCAAACCATTGTCTAAGAGTTAACCACTTAGATAGCGATTTTTAACCATTGCCTAAGAGTTAACCTTAGATAGTGTTGGTCCCACTTAGTTGAGTAGATTAAAGAAAACTTGAATCAACCTTCTAGGAAAAATCTAGAAGGGAGGGTTGAATAGATTTTTCGATTTTACAAATCTTAGAAAACTTATTCAAAACACCAAAGTTACACAATGAAATTTATTTTTAAACTCAACTTTATTCAGATCAAAAGCACACCGATAATTTGTCTAACTTGACTTCAATTAAACTTGGATTATAAACTGAATTGATATGAACAAATAAGTAAATGAAAGCAATAAAGAACACACAGATTTATAGTGGTTCGGATCTAACTCGATCCTACATCCACTTTCCTTCTTCAACTTGAAGAAGGGTCTCTTCTTACCACTTACTTACTTACTATCCAACTTACAGTTTACAACTTACAAAGATCTTCAAATCTTCAAACATCTAGACTCTTCTCTAGAATCTAACTTTTACGGTGAAAGGTGAGCTTTGAAGATGTACGTAATGTGTTCTAACAACACTTAGAACTTTCTAAAACTTTCTTTGAAAAACTTTGTGAACCAATGCGTGAGAGTAGAAATCGAGTATTGTGTATATAGTGTTGGGCTAAAATGTTATCTCGATATGTATAAAGTGAAAACCTAGATCTATTTATAAGCTGGAAAGACAGCTTAGTTTGTTAGTCGGTTCTAACAAACTAAAACCGCTTAACAAACGTAATCTTGATAACCGCTCTTATCTTCATGATCTTTAATCGTCTGCACTGACTTGGTGAAGACTTGCTTTTCTTATTCTACTCGGCTTATCTTGACCTCGTCCGAGCTCTTCATAATTGTCTCCTACAAATGACTTGACTTGAGCTTGTCTCCAGATGACTTTCAACTTTCCAGACTTGATTGTCTTGTTCGATTCTTGACCTAGTCTCGATCATTTCGATCGAACTCCATCTCAAGCTGTTCTTTGGGATCGTCTGCTCATCCGGGTTGATCTTTTTATCTCATCAAAATTTTTCTTGATCTAACAATTTCCCACTTTTTGATGAAGTTAAAACTACAAGAAAGAGACACACTCACGGTGAAGTTAGTCAAAGTTAATCAAGATAATCGAGATAGGTACATCGTAACACATTCACATTTAACTTAGATTTATTCAAGTTAGAGCAATTAATTGACACTTAGAAAAATTTAAGAAAGAATTCTTAAGTCTTAAGATTTTTTTCAAAATATTTAGACTTAGTAAAAATTTTAAGTCTTAGGACTTAGAAAATTTTTAAAGGCTTAGAAAAATTTTAGAAAAATTTTAAGTCTGAGATGAGAATTTTCTCGAGATGATTAATACTTAGAAAATTTTTTAAGTTTTCTTAAAACAAGAAAGAAAGCTTTAAAAATAAGACAAGTAAATCGTATAAGATTGAGTAAATTTATTCACACATATACAAATTACGGATATAGAGAAGCTGATAGAAAGATAAGATAAGGAAAAGAAAATCATGATCTATCGATTCCCCATCCGCTTGATTCGGGATATTCAGCTAGTTGAAGACCATAGCTCTGAGCTATTTGAGTTCACCCTCATCCGTGAGCTGGGATTCCCTTTCGGCTTTAGCGATAATTGTCTGACGAAGCCAGTCGAGTCCGTCTTCATTCATCTTGGGTTTAGCATGCTTGAAGGCCGGTGCAATCGAGATCACGCTTAAATACTTGATTGGCCTCATCAAGCAAACTTCCCATACATTTCGGCATCCTCTTTCTCTATCCGGGCATGCCACTCAAGGTCTTCATCAACCTGTTCCAAAGTAGGAGAGTTCTTTAAGATGTACCGGTGGTACATCCACTTGGCATCTAAAGCTTTCTTCTTGTAATCCTCAGATGCTTCCCGGCCACCATCTTAGGAGGAGCCGAGGTGCGGTGGTAGGGTCGGAAGTCGGCTTCATTTGCGGCCTTGGATACCCACTTCCTTGACTCCCGATCCCACTTCAGCTCGGCTCCCTTGCCAGCCTTTTTCAACCTTTTCTTCTCCTCGCTTCTCGTACTTCTCCTTCTCGGCATGTATCCGTCTGATCTGCTCACCTGAGAGGTTGGAGAAGTCGATTCTTTTCTTTTGTGCTCGGCTGGTTCTGGGGCTGGTCACCGCCACCGATGACTCCTTCTCTACCGCCACTGCTTTCCCTTTACCCTTGCCCTTGGCCTTGGATTTTTCAGCTTCTTTCGCCTGGCTAGCAGCTTTCTCGCCTTCTCTTCATCTTCCTTTCTCCTCTTCTCCTCATCCTCACGGATGGCCTCCTCGATTTGAGTCACCCTCGGTTGCAAAGCAGCCTAGCCTCGTCTGATTTGACTTTGATTTCTGCCTTGGCTGCTTCCAACTCACCGAGTCCGCTTTAGTGTCGAGCTTATCTCGTGATGGCCATGACTCCAGTGTGAGGGTGTCCAATCTTCCTTCAGCCTCCTTCCCCTTTTTAACTTCATCTTTAAAGGTTTGGAGCTGATCTTCCAGAGCAGACAACGAACCCGGAAGTCTCGATTTGTCTCGCGGTTAGGGCATCAATCAGGACTTCGTTGTCTGCGCCACCTTCTGCTTGAGCAACCTTACCTCCTCCTCCAGGTTGCCCAGCCGAGTACCAATAGCGGTGCCGAGATTGGGCTGATAAATTGCGGGAGATGTTCATCTCGGCAATCCGCATATTGGCGAGCATTGTGTCTGTGATCGCTCGAATCACCTTTCTTGAATTCCTCTCCATCATCTTGGACCTTAGTGATGATTTTTCGTATAGGTCTTCAAAGGCCGAAGAGATGGCAGAGATTGGATCGGGTTCCTCCTCGGATGATTCGGATGAGGAGGAGAGGGAGGGGGTAGTTGGACTGGGAGTGCATTTGGATATCCCCAAAGATGTTGGAGATATCCGGGGCTTGGGTGGAAGGGGAGGGATGGGAAGATGTTGGTACATCTAATGTTGGGGGAGGGGGATTTCGGGGTGGAGAAGATGGAGGGTGGAATATCGGATGAGGTGGGTGGGGGAGATGAGGTTGGCCGTGGGGTGGTAAGTTGAGGTGAGGATGATGTGGGTTCACCAGTAGGTTGAGGTGGAATTTGGGTTGAGGGTAATAAGGCCGGGGAGAGATGGTTGTTATTAGAGTGGGTGAGTAGACGGGTTAGGCAAGAAATGATAGGAGGTCGGATGGGGATTGGGGTGGAGATGAGATTTGGGTTTGTGGGAGAGAAGATGATGAGGTTCCGGCTTGACCGTAGTGGGAGTAGGCTGTTTAAGAGGCTCGAGATGCCACTGGGTCACCTCTTCATTGCCAGTGGGTTGGACAGGGAGGGGAGAGGCTAGCCGATGTTCCGAAAATTGTACCTTTTTGGGAGAAGGGGAGGAGTCCTCTCCGAGCTAATCTCCGCACCTCTTCTCGTCTGGGCTACCTCTCGCCGCTATCTCCGCAGTAAGTGTTGGTCCCACTTAGTTGAGTATATTAAAGAAAACTTGAATCACCTTCTAGGAAAAATCTAGAAGGGGGTTGAATAGATTTTTCAGATTTTGCAAATCTTTGAAAAATTATTCAAAACACCAAAGTCACACAATGGAATTTAATTTTAAACTCAACTTTATTCGGATCAAAAGCACACCGATAATTTGTCTAACTTTAATTCTCAAATTGATCTTTGAATATAAAATGAAATTGATATGAACACATAAGTAAATGAAAGCTATAAAGAACACCAAGATTTATAGTGGTTCGGATTATGAAAATCCTACATCCACTCTCCTTCTTCAACTTGAAGAAGGGTCTCTTGTTACCACTTACTTACTTACGATCCAACTTACAGTTTACAACTTACAAAGATCTTCAAATCTTCAAACTCCTAGACTCTTTTGAAATCTAACTTTACAGTGATAGGTGCTTTGAAGATATACAATAAAGTGTTCTACAAACACTTAGAACCTTTTGAAAACTTTCTTTGAAAAACTTTGTGAATCGATGTGAAAGTAGAAATCGAGTATTGTGAATAATGTGTTATTCGTGTGTAGAAAATGAAAACCTAGACCTATTTATAAGTCTGAAAAGACAGCTTAGTTTGTTAGTCGGTTCTAACAAATTAAAAGCTCAACGAACTTAATATTGAAAATCGCTCTTTTCCCACTGATTTTTCCTAGTCGTCTGCGGTGACTTGGTGAAGACTTGCCTTTCTTATTCTACTCGGCTTATGTTGACCTCGTCGAGCTCTTCATAATCGTCTCCCGCAAATGACTAGACTTGAGCTTGTCTCCAGATGACTTGCACCTTTCCGGTCTTGGTGACTTGTTCGATCCTCGACCTAGTCCGATCGGCTTAGTATCTTGGAACTCCTTCTCAGCCTATTCTTTGGGATCGTCTGCTCATCCGGGTTGATCTTTTTAACTCATCAAAATCTTTCTTGATCTAACAATTTCCCCCTTTTTGATGAAGTTAAAACTACAAGGAAGAGACACACTCACACCGATGTTAGTCACGCTTAATCAAGATAATCGATAGGCATATCGTAACACATTCACACTTTAAATCGATTTATTCAAATTAAGGCACTTAATTCATAGTTAAAAAATTAAGAAGGCATTCTTAAGTTTTAAGACTTTTTCAAAATGTTTAGACTTAGTGAAAATTTAAGTCTTAGGACTTAGAAAAGTTTAAAGACTTAGATTTTTTTTTTTAAAACCTTAGAAAGCTTTTAAAGACTTAGAAAAAAATTTTAAGTCTCGAGATGAGAGTTTTCTCAGATGATTAATACTTAGAAATTTTTTTAAGTTTTCTTAAAACAAGAAAGAAAGCTTTAAAAATAAGACAAGTAGATCAAATAAAGCAAAGTATATTCACATTTCATATTTACAGATTACAAAAATGAGAGCTGATAAAAGATAAGATAAGAAAGGAAAAATCTTGTTTTATCGGTACTCCCCACCGATCTTCCTCGGGAACCATTAGCTTGATTGAACACTCGCCTCCTCACCGCTTGATCTCCTCCTCCCGAACAAGTCCAGACTTTGCCTCGCCCTTTGAACTATTCCCTTTACCCAATCAAGATCCGAGGATCCATCTCGGTTTCTTGGCGGGGATGACATACTCAAAGCCGGAGAGATCGATTAACATTGAACTCTTCATCCGCTTCTTTCAACTCCGATTGTAGAGATCTTTGTCCATCTTCTCCATCCACTCATGCCAAGCTAAGTCTGGATCTTGTTGAGTTGATCCAGGAGCTTTGAGAATGTACCAGTAGTACATCCACATCCCTTCTAGATTCTTCGACTGCACTCCTCCTCATACTTGCCGCAAGCTAGCTTCGGTGGAGCATTCGTTGGATGAAATGGTCTGAAGTTAGCGCCACTTGAATCTTTAACCAGCCATTTCTCCGCCGCTACTCCGAAGACATCGGTTCCCTTTTCTTTCCTTACCCTTCTCTTCTCTTTCTTCCCATAATACTCCTTTTCTCTCTTCATCCTCTTAACTGCTCTTCCGAAAGATTTGAATAATCAGCCTCTCTCTTTCCTTTTCCTTTAGCGGCTGACTCTGGAATAGATATCACCGATCTTGGCTCATCACCGCTACTTTCTTGCCCTTCCCCTTGGCATCTTCGATTCGAGACTCTTTCAAATTAGCCAAGAGTTTTTCGCTTCTTTCTTCTTCCTCCTTCCTCCTTTTCTCCTCGTCTTCCTTTAAAGCCTCCTCTAGCCGACTCACCCTCACCGGGAGAGCAGCTAGCTCATCGACTTGAGTCTTAAGTCTTCCTTAGCCGCCTCCCAGATCAGCCGTGTGTTGGCCTTTATGCCTACTTCTCTTCTCGGTCTCCTCGACCACAGTGTGAGGGCTTGTCTCTTTTCTTGCTCATCTCTTTCTCCCTTTTTAACCCAGAAGCCAAGTTTGTCGGTTTTATATTGAGATCTCTGCACTTGACTCACGAAGTCGAGGTGATCCCACCTTTGCCATTTTATTGGCGACCATCCGATTGTATCCTTTCACCTCTTCTTTCAGGTGCCTTCATCTCTTCCTCCATTGCCTTTACTTTTTCAGCCAAGACAGAGTTAGTGACAGAATAATTTTATCGTAAAGATTTACCTCAACTTCTCTCATGCCGGGCAAGCATTGTTTCATCACACGCCTCTACCATCTTCTTTGTCCTCCGTTTCATCTTTCTCTTAAAAGTTGAGTTTATCTTTTTCTTCACTTGGGTGAGGATTGAGGATATAGCGTAAGGTGGCTCAGTCATCGCTGCCTTCCTCGGATGAGGAATCGACGAAGAGGAAGATTTTTCTTTTTGAGTAGATGGGAGGGGAATAGAGTGTGTTTGGATAGTTGGAAGGAGAGAATACAAAAAGGTAGGAATGGATGGAGTTTGGACTTGAGGGAGAGGAATTGGTTCAGAAAGTGGGGAGATGATGATTGTTGAGTTTGTACCGTTGAGGAAGTAGGTCGCTCAAGAGGCTCGAGGTACCACTGGGTTACCTCTTCATTGCCTCGGTTGGACCGGGTGGAAAGATAGGCTTAATTTGAGGCTCTGAGTGCCAACCTCGAGGCACTTTTTCATTGCAGCAAAGGGGGATAATGATGGAGAAGAAGATAAACTTGTACCGATTCAGAATGGTAGGAAGAGCAGCTTCCTTGGCCGGAGAGGAAGGAACTTCTAGTTGTCCAACCTCACTGCTATTTTCAAAGACGTGTGCTTCCTCCTGCAACAGAGTTCTTTGTGTCGATCTGCTTCTAAACTTTCTGTTTTGGAGGAGCCTTCAGAGCTTTGAGAAGCTTTTCTTGGCTTCCTTACCAACGGAATTTCAGCTTCTTCTTCTTCCTTATCTTCTCGAGATGGTTTTGGTAGAAGTAGCAGATGACCCTTCCCCTTCCTTTTTCTCCGTGGCCTTCACCACCCTTCTCCTTTTCCTCCTCTCGGGAGACCTCTCGTACTACAAATGCTGCTTTCTGGACTGGGACCACAAGCTGTTTCTTCTTGAGTTGCGGCCTCAGTGCAGTACCTCGGCTGTTATCTCCTCGGCCCACTGTCTCCGCCTCTAGTCTTTGGCTCTCCCTCGAGGCTCAGTGCCGGTCTCACTGGCTTCTTCATCTGCAGCCTGCTAGCCTCTCGGTCTCGGCAAGATCGACTCATCATCCGAGTCTGGGCTTCCTCCAAGCCTCTCATTCTTTGTGAGAATGCCTTTACGCTTGGAGTACTTCTTAGTACCCACTTCCGCCACCGCCTGTTTAGCCCTTCAATCAAGACCGTTATTTTATTGAACATGCCGACTATTGAGTTTGGCACCCATCCCTCATCGAATGACTTGAAGCTAAGCCTCTTCTTTTCTTCCTTCAACTTGTGAATCAACAAATTTCCACCAGCTTTACTTGGATTCCATCCAAGATTGCCCTCATCACACATAACCCGGGTTTGGTTAACCCATCATGTGAACTCTGTTCTCCTAGAACAGACTTCGTTACTACTGTAATTAGTAAACGAAACTTCCTTCTCGTAAGATTTTTCTTTAAATCCCTTGGGGTTCCTCTATAGGTAACCCTTGCCATCAAATCAAACGATTCCTCCCAATCGTCCTCCTTGTATGTCAATGGATTAACTCCCTCCATTGATGTGTTGAAAATTCTTGCAATGTTCTCTCTGGAGTAGGAGAGAACAGCTCACAACCGCCCCAAGCAAATCAGCAGCTTTATTCTCGAGGAGATTTCATCGACAAAAATCCCCTTAACCTCGATGCTTCCAGAATCTAAGGATCTCTGCATTCACTATCCCCGGTGGTTTGAAATCCACATACATCTCTGCTTTTAGCCGGTTTTTGAAGAACTCTTCATTTATTTTAAAACTGAAGGGTTTATAGAGATGTAGGTGGGTTTGTGGGTTTTAGTGGTTTTAGAAGAGGAAGCCATGGTAATTTGTTTGAGAGAAAATTTACGAGAAAATGTGCTTGAAGAATTTGTGAAAGTAATTTTCAAAACTCAAGAAGGTAAGTTTTTAAATCCAGAGGAGAGAGAGGGAAAATTTGATCGCAGGAAAATGATATGTGGCGTAATCTTAGGAAATATTAGTTTTAACCGTTGATTAAGAGAGGCGCGTGAAGTATATCAACGATTCAGCGATAAAACCGCTTAGTATTCAGGCGCGTGGCGTTAACGCGTCTTGAATTGTGTAAAAGTAACCATTTATCCTACGGATTAGACGGCTAATAGGTTTGCTTTATGCAGAGGTAATTAGTATACTGACGTAAGCCAAAATATACCTTTCTTTGCATAAAGGTTTCATATTTCGAGACTAGGTTTTGTCGACTAGGTCAAAAGTAACCTTGTCTTATATTTTTGAAGAATTTCCTCCGAGTCTGCTTTTTTGAAAAACACAAAATTTAATGCCATTAATTGAACACAATATTTTCAAATCAAATTCATCAAGATTATTTGAAAACTAACATGTTTAAAATATATATATTTTGAAAACAATATTTTTCAAGAAATGTGTAGACAAAGGGAGGTGATTTTCAGATTAGAGGTTTTAAACAGATCTAACAATGTTGTTTTACCTGCTCCCAAATAAACTAATCAAAACTATTAGTAGTGAGGTAGATCGGATAGGGTGCGAGATAGTCATCTATTTTTTAAGAAATCACCGACTATTGTGCCCTAGTCCGATTTATCGAATGTTAGATAAGTAATCATCAAGTCGGATAAGGTCAATATGACTAATCCTTGATTCTTGATTCCCGAAAGGAAATCAATGATATCAGCTACCTGATTGTCCTTTGACTCATATCTAGTCCGATAATTCTTTCTAGACATTTATTTAAAGAAAGGAAAGAAAGAAATAAGGAAAACAATTAATGATGCAAGCAATGATAATTAAAAATCAGCTAATGATGCATCAAGTAATTCTAATTCTAAACACAACTCTTTAAATCTAGACTCACTAATGGTTTTGTAAGAATATCTCGCTCTTTGTGATTCAAATGGCTATCTTTTTCTATTCTTATGTCATTCTTTTCTACATGATCTCTAATGAAATGATGTCGATGTCTATATGCTTACACCTAGAATGCGAGAACATGATTGTATGCCATGGCTATTGCACCATTACTATCACAAGAAATAGGAACAGATGATGTTTGAATGTTATAATCTCTAAGGCCGCCGACTTATCTAGAGGAGTTGAGAGCAACAACTTCCACCGCCATGTATTCAGCCTCGATTGTGGAGGTGGCAACAAACGTCCTGTTTCTTAGATAACCAAGAAATTAATTTGTTGCCTAAGAATTGACAAGTTTTTGAGGTGGATTTCCTATCAATCTTGCATCCTCCAAAATCGTAGTCTCGAATATCATGCCACTCAAAGTTGTCATCTCATTGGGTACCATAACCCAACTTGCAAAGTCCCTTTGAGATATTTGAGGATTTTCTTAGCAGTCTCCGGATGAGTTTTCTTGGGATTAGACTGAAATCTTGCACATACCCCAACCGCAAAAGCTATGTCCGGCCTACTTGCAGTGAGATAGAGAAGAGATCCAATCACCCACGATACTCCGTTGCATCCGTGGGTATCCCCGCTCATCTCGAATCCATAGAGAAGTTAGTTGCCATAGGTATTTTAACTTCCCTACTAGTAGTCATCCCAAATTTCTCAATCGTGTCCTTAGCATATTTAGTCTCGATGTATAAAAATACCTTTACTCATCTCGCTTAACTGTAAGCTTAGAAAATATGTTAATTCACCCATCATTGACATTTCAAACCTATTTTTCATGAGAACACCGAATTCTTCACATAATTTGATTAGGTGAACCAAAAATAATGTCATCTACATAAATTTAAACCAACAAGATGTTACCATCTATTTCCTTTTAAACAAAGTCCTATCTATCTTGCCTTTTGAAAAACCATTTGAAATCGAAATTCAAATAAGGTATCATACCAAGCCACTGAGCCGGTTTCAGTCCATATAGGGCCTTATTGAGTTTATAGACCTTGTTATTGATCTTAAACCTGTGAGGCTCGCTCCACATAGACTTTCTCAAGTAACACACCATTTAGGAAAGCAGACTTGACATGCATCCGAAAGACTTTGAAAGATTTATAAGCAAAGAAATGCCAAGAATTGCCTTATTGCTTCTAATCGACAATCGAGCATTGGTTTCATCATAGTCTATCCCTTCAGATCGTGAGAAACCTTTAGCTACCAATCTTGCCTTATTACGAACAATAACGTTGTTCTCATCTGCTTTATTTTTAAACACCCATTTGGTGCCTCTAATCTTTCTATGTAAGGGTCTTTCCACTAATTCCCAAACATTTTGCCTTTCAAACTGATGCAGCTTCTTCCCGTATGGCGCTTATCCAGTTTGGATCTCGATAAAGCCTCTTCAATAGACTTAGGCTCGAGAAGTAATACATAGCAGTGAGCAGACTTTTAGAATCAACCATAGTTCGTGTCCGCACACTACTGGATGGGTCCCCAATAACCGGTCGGATTGATGATAACTTCTCATCCTCTTGCCTATTTGAGAAGAAGGATCCTCATCTTGAGACTCGGCAGCAACTCATCCGACTCTACCCGAGCCGACGTTCCCCCTTCATCTGCTGACCTCGCCGATCACCGATGTCAAGGGTGTCTCCTCGGATGGAGTCTCGGAGTGGGGTTGTCTGCTGATTTTCGATGGGGATTCTTCTTCATCCGAATACAATCAAGACTAGACAGATAAACAGCTTCTATGTTTAGTTTTGGTTAGATCAATTTTATCTAGTTCATTAGAAATCGATTCACTTTATCTCGAGAAGGAATTCATTTCATCATAGACCACATGAGGAGTTTCCTCCACACAAAGAATTGTCTTGTTGAAGACTCTGCATGCTTTGGAAGTGTTAGAATATCCCAAAATATTCCATCACCGCCTTAGCATCAAAGGTCCTCAATTTAGACTTCCCATTGTTATGGATGAAGCATTTACAACTAAAAGCTAAAAAATATGAGATTCTTGGAATCTTACCCTTCCAAATCTCATATGGAGTCTTACCCTTGTCTTTAATTGAGAAGCACCTATTCGGGTATAATAAGTTGTGTTGATGGTCGCAGCCCGTAACTCGTGAGGGGTTCCATACTCGGCTAACATGCTCCCGGCCGCCTCCTTCAAGGTTCTATTCCTTCTTTCAACCACTCCATTTTGTTGTGGAGTTCTTGCTGATGATGTCTCATGAATAATTCCACACTCATTTAAAAAGTTAGATAAACAGAGTTTAAAAATTCGGTGCCCTAATCACTCCTTATTTTAACAATATTAACACCTTTCTCATTTTGAATGCATGCGAGCAGATCGTGAGATCTTGTTCACGGTCTCATTTTTCTTGAAAATAAATATAACCCAAGTGTATCTGGAAAAGTCATCTACCACAACAAGAGTATATTTCCTTCCACCGAAGCCGAGAGGTGAAACAGTCTAAACGAGATCAAGATGAAGAAGTTGTAAAACTCTCTCGGATGATGAGGTGTTAATACTTTTAAATGAGTGTCCGGGTTGTTTACCTTTTTGACAAGCATCACATTTCGTATCGGTAGAACATAATTTCTCGGGTAATCCTTTAACAAGATTCTTTCTAGTCGACTTACTAAGGGTCTTGAAGTTCGATGACTAAGCCTCTTGTGCCATAGCCACCGAGGTCATCTCCACCCTTAGCTACCAGACATGTATCTTTGGGACAACTATTAAAGTTGGCCACATAGACATTACCATGTCTCGAAACCAGCTAAAAGTACCTTGTCTCGAGGAACTATCTAAGATATCACATTTATCTTTAGAGAATTTTACAAGAAAACCTTTATCACAAAGTTGGTAAATGATAATGATTATGTTTTAAACCCTTTACAAAATATACCTCGGATACTGAACATCTCTCGATAATCAAGGTACCTACTCCTTTAGTCTTTCCACAATTGTTGTCTCCAAATAGTACTCTAGGACCATCAATGTTTTGGAAATTTGATAGTAGCTTCTTGTTATAAGTCATATGTTGTGAACAACCATTGTCTATGTACCATATAGAAGCTTGAATCTCTTCCTTGAGTGATAGTCACTGTGAATCCTATAAAACAAAGTAGATATGAGGTACCCTAGTGATCTTGGGTCCTTGAAGGTCAATAATCACTTTGGGTAACCAAACAAAATCTCATTACCAAATAATAAATCGACTTGGTTCTGTCTACCAAATCTGCCTACAATCATATCACTTTTAAATGATAATTTGTTGTATTGATTTAGTGATTTTCCGATCTTAGGAAAAGTGGGATAACATCTACTTCTCCCATCAAAAGGACTATAATAAGAATTTCTTCTTATCTTAGTTCTTGGAGCTCTCTTAGTCGATATGGAATTCTCACTGAATTTTAATTTTCAGACCGGAGGATGCGATCCTTATCCGACTAAGTGGTTTCCAAGGACCAATTTTAATCTCTTTTGGAGTTTCGGATGCCTTCAAAATTTCCAAGGTTTCGAACATCGATTTACTATTTCTATCATAACCAAGATATGTTTTATCATGAGATTTTTGAGAAGTACTAAAGATGTGATCTATTGCTGATTGTGAATTATTAAGTTGACTTATTTTGAAGACAAGCTTCTCATTGTCTTTCTTAATTAACTCATTCTCGCAATCATCTCAAATTTGTCTTTTAAAGATTTCAATTCATTTTCTAATCTTTCGGACAAGGCTGGTGATGTACTAGCCTCGGCACAGGGTAAACATTCCCCCTTGAATGTTTCCTCGGACTCGAGTAGTTCATCACTGCTTGCCTTTGGCTAGAATCAATCTGGTCTTTTAAAGTCAAATTCTCTATCTCTAGCTGTTTATAAGCAGCCAAGGACATCTTTAGGTCTCTCAATAACCCTTGAATAACGGTTTGATTATTATCTCAAAGCAGTTTATAAGAATCATTATCGAAGAGGAATAATAATCTACCTCTTTGGCCATTAGACAAATTTCGTCAAATCTCGATCCAAAATCGAGATGAGGAAGATGAAGATGATGATTTTCTTGATTCTTTTTCCTCAGCCAGAAGAGCTCTTTGATCTACAAATCTCTTGTCTCTCTTCTTCCTTTTCTCTTCTCTTTCTTTAGGAGTCACCGAGGACAATCATAGGCTGAAGTGTCTGGCTTGTTACAGGTGTAACAAGTGTCACTCCTATCTGATTTAGGACTAGTAGGAATTCTTTTAGAAGGAGATCTCGAACCTCCTTGTCTGGCTCCTACTCTTATCATCATCTGTAGAATCATCTTCCTTTCTTCTTGACTTCGATCTCGGATCTGCTTCTTTCCTGCGAACCTCAATTTATTACGCTTATATTTCATTCTTAATTTGTCATACCTTTTGGTGAGCAAAGCCATCTGCTCCTTCGAGAGATAGGTCAGCTCCTACAGTTCACCGCCATCTTGTCTTCTTTGTTGACAAAGGCAATGATTTGGATGAGGTGCTTGACTCCATCTCATCTTCTTCATCTTCTATCGAATATCATACTCCAAAGCTTTAAGATGAGAGATTAAAGTATGATGAGTAATTGAAGATAAATTTTGGGTTGCTCTAAGGTTATTAGACTTTTCTTTCCATCTCTTGGTCAAAGATCTCGGTATCTTATTATTGATCTCCTTCTCTGAATAGTTCTTTCCTAAATCAATTTGCTTTGTTGAGAAGATTTGTTAACCTCACATCTAGGTGATCCACCGTTTCATTATCCTTCATCTTGAAGGTGTCAAAAGCATGTAACATAGACAACAACTTATTCTCTTTCACTTGGTCGTAACCTTCACACACATTTGCAAGTGTCTGCCACATTTCCTTAGCTGATTTGCATCTTTTGACTTTTTCAATCCAATCCTTGCTAAGAGTTTCTATGATTTCGATCGACTACAGATCTAAGTTGTGGATTTTCCTCTCATCACTTGTCATTTCGAGAACTTTTCTTTTCTGTCGACTCTGGTTTTAGCAGACTCGGTGCCATTCTTGGTGCCTCCATGATAAAATTTAATAGGTCCTTCTTCAAGAACCTCCTCCATTCTATCATGAATCGCTTTAAGATGGTTTTCCATCCCGAATTTTCAATAGTCATATTCTTCAATTAAAAATTCAGGTAGACTCCTTGACTTCTTGTTCTTATCGGATGACATGATGAGATAAGAAAACAAAACCTTATACAATCTAGTTAGTAGCAGTTAGTGAAACAAAGAAGATGATGATAATCAAGAACAAATTTCGTAATCTTAGTTGAGACCTAAAATCAATATCGGAAACTGACTTAACAACTGCTATGATACCACTTGTTGGTCCCACTTAGTTGAGTATATTAAAGAAAACTTGAATCACCTTCTAGGAAAAATCTATAAGGGGGTTGAATAGATTTTTCAGATTTTGCAAATCTTTGAAAGATTATTCAAAACACCAAAGTCACACGGTGGAATTTAATTTTAAACTCAACTTTATTCGGATCAAAAGCACACGATAATTTGTCTAACTTTAATTCTAAAATTGATCTTTGAATATAAACGAAATTGATATGAACAGATAAGTAAATGAAAGCTATAAAGAACACCAAGATTTATAGTGGTTCGGATTATGAAAATCCTACATCCACTCTCCTTCTTCAACTTGAAGAAGGGTCTCTTGTTACCACTTACTTACTTACGATCCAACTTACAGTTTACAATTTATAAAGATCTTCAAATCTTCAAACTCCTAGACTCTTACGAAATCTAAATTTCTTGTGATAGGTGCTTTGAAGATATACAATAAAGTGTTCTACAAACACTTAGAACCTTTTGAAAATTTTCTTTGAAAAACTTTGTGAATCGATGTGAAAGTAGAATTCAGTATTGTGAATAATGTGTTATTCGTGTGTAGAAAATGAAAACCTAGACCTATTTATAAGTCGAAAAAGGCAGTTAGTTTGTTAGTCGGTTCTAACAAACTAAAAAGCTACTCAATGAACTTAATCTTGAAAAGCTGCTCTTTTCCTCAATGATTTTTCCCTAGTCGTCTGCCGGTGACTTGGTGAAGACTTGCCTTTCTTATTCTACTCAGCTTATCTTGACCTCGTCGAGCTCTTCATAATCGTCTCCTGCGAGATGACTAGACTTGAGCTAGTCTCCGTGATGACTTGCACCTTTCCGGTCTTTAGGTGACTTGTTCGATCCTCGACCTAGTCTGATCGGCTTAGTCTTGGAACTCCTTCTCATTGTTCTTTGGGATCGTCTGCTCATCTGGGTTGATCTTTTTAACTCATCAAAACCTTTCTTGATCTAACAGTAAGTGCCTCTTCAGCCCGGTAGGCTAGGTGATCAGCAGAGGATGCACCCTTCTCCGAGGTTTTCACCAACGTCCTCTTCTTCCTTGCCTTCTCCTTGACTTCATTAGGCTGTGAAGCCTTAGGCTGAGCTCACTGTCGGCTCCTCTACTCTCTCTTCCTCCTCCTCGGTGAGGGTCTTGTACCACTGACCTCAGCTGCCTCAACATCCGAGTCGGTGGCCCGCTAATCACCTCATCTTTGGTGAGGAGGCCTTTTGTTTTGTGTAGGCTCTCACACCATCCTTCCGGTTGATACGGGTGGTCGGCAAGGTCTCGAGAATGACGGTAATCTTGTTGAAGAGGCTGGTGATGGACTTGGTTGTCTACTTCCCATCTTTCATCTCCGATCGCTTCCTCTCCGTATCAAATGCTTTCGGCGGCGATTAAGCCCAGATGACTTGGACCCCATCCGTAATGGCTCTTAAGCAACCTGGGGGGTCTAGTTAGCCCATCGTGGGAGTTACTCGCTCCCGAGAATCGCCTTCGTTAATATCGTCATCAAGAGACAATATTTTTGTCGAGCATGTTCTTCTTCACTCCGATCTCCGGTCTTTCATCGATGTTTGGGCAATCATCTCAAATGATTCTACCCGGTCCTCGATTTTGTATGTGAGGATTTACACCCTCATTCTTGACCTCGAAGATCCAGGCCACCTCCATTGTCGTCACCACCAATTTTTTCCCGTAGACTTTGGTTTTGAAAACTCTATTTTCATATGTCCCATTGACTTAGAATTCCACTCCTCGCATATCCAGAGTTTTGTTTGAGTCGGACTTCTTCGAACAAAATGTCTTTAAGCACGATCTCTCTAATAGACGGACTGACTTGCCTTGATTCTTCATCATTTGTGGTTTCAAAATCCACGTACATTTCAGATTTTATTTTCTTGTTGAAGGTTTCGGTGTTGATTTCTATCATGGTTGAAGTCATTTTGATGGTTTTACGTGAATGACTCATAAAATTTGGCTAAGGGTTTTGAGAAGAAGTAAATTTTGCGGGGATTAGTAGGTTTTTCCTGAAAGTGAAAACGTTTAAATGAAGAAGAAGATGTATTTATAGGAGGGAAAATTGGAAATAGAAAGCTGTTTAGAAAAACGGGTTTTAATCTAAGCCGTTTGTTTGAAATGATTTCTTGTCTTGAATCAAAGGTTAAAACTTGGATAAACGATTGGGATTCGGTGAGTGTAGATAACTCGACTTTGAAATGCATAAAAAGTAACTTTGTAGGACTGTTGATTTGACCAAGTAGGGTTACTTTATGCGAGAAGTAAATACACTGACGTCGGCTAGGGTTACCTTTCTTTGCATAAAGGTTTTCTAAAGCAGAACAAGGTTATAAAGTAAATGCGATAAAAGACCTTGTCTGGATTTTAAAATAGCCTAGTTTTATCTTACTTTAGCAAGTTTTGAGACAAGTTAAAAATCAATTTTTATTTCAAATAAATAGACTCGGAATTAGGTTTTCTAAGATCGAGTTTTCCAACCAATTTTAATGAAAACAATTTGAGAGTTTATTTAAGAAAACAAAATTTTATGAGGACATTAAGAAAGCAGAGGTGTTCGGATGAGGAGGTTTGTAATAGATGAATTGAATCAATCGATCTAACAATCGATACTGTGATCTATTCCTGCAAAGACACAACCTTAGATAAACCATTAGTAACCGGGGTAAGTCGGATAGGATGCAATGGTCATCGATTTTATGGGAATCAGTGACTATTGTGTCCTTGTACTGATTTACCTAATGTCGAATAAGTAATCATCAAGTCGGATAAGGTCAATATGACTAATCCTTGATTCTTGATTCCTAAGAAGGAAATCAATGATATCACTACTGATTGTCCTTTGACTCATATCTAGTCGATAATTCGTTCTAGACATTTATTTAAAGAAAGAAATGAAAGAAATAGTGAAAACAAATAATGATGCAAACAATGATAATTAAAAATCAGCCAATGATGCATCAAGTAATCCTAATTCTAAACACAATTCTTTAAATCTAGATTCACTAATGGTTTTGTAAGAATATCTGCTCTTTGTGATTCAATGGCTATCTTTTCTATTCTAATATCATTCCTTTCTACATGATCTCTAATAAAATGATGTCGATGTCTATATGCTTACACCTAGAATGCGAGAACGATTATATGTCATGGCTATTGCACTATTACTATCACGGTAAATAGGAGCAGAGATGATGTTTGAATGTTATAATCTTTAAGTCTTGACTAATCCAGAGGAGTTGAGAGCAACAACTTCCAGTGCCATGTATTCGGCCTCGGTTGTGGAGGTGGCAACAGATGTATGTTTCATAGATAACCAAGAAATTAATTTGTTGCCTAAGAATTGACAAGTTCCTGAAGTGGATTTTCTATCAATCTTACATCCCCCAAAATTAGAGTCTGAATATCCTGTCGGCTCAAAGTTGTCATCACTAGGTACCATAACCCAACTTGCAAAGTCTCTTTGAGATATTTGAGGATTTTCTTAGCGGTATCCAGATGAGTTTTCTTGGGATTAGATTGGAATCTTGCACATACCCAACCGCAAAAGCTATGTCTGGCCTACTTGCGGTGAGATAGAGAAGGGATCCAATCGAGTTCACGATACTCCGTTGCGTACGTGGGTATCCCCTGCTCATCGAGTCCATAGAGAAGTTAGTTGCCATAGGTATTTTAACTTCCCTACTAGTAGTCATCCCAAATTTCTCTATCGGAGTCCTTACCATATTTAGTCGATGTATGAAAATACCCTTACTCATCTCGCTTAATCTGCAAGCCTAGAAAATATGTTAATTCACCCATCATTGACATTTCAAACCTATTTTTCATGAGAACACTGAATTCTTCACATAAATTGATTAGGTGAACCAAAAATAATGTCATCTACATAAATTTGAACCAATAAGATGTTACCATCTATTTCCTTTCTAAACAAAATCCTATCTCACTTACCTTTTGAAAAACCATTTGAAGTCAAGAATTCACATAAGGTATCATACCAAGCCATTGGAGCTTGTTTCAGTCCATATAGGGCCTTATTGAGTTTATAGACCTTGTTATTGATCTTAAATCCGGGAGGCTGCTCCACATAGACTTCCTCAAGTAACACACCTTTTAGGAATACGAGACTTGACATCCATCGAAAGACTTTGAAAGAATTATAAGCGGCAAATGCCAAAAACAATCTTATTGCCTCTAATCGACAACGGGAGCATAGGTTTCATCATAGTTTATCCCCTCGGTGTGAGTAACCTTGAGCTACCAATCTTGCCTTATTACGAGCAATAACATTGTTTTCATCTCTGCTTTGTTTTTAAACACCCATTTGGTGCCTATAATCTTTCTATGTAAGGTCTTTCCACTAATTCCCAAACATTTTGCCTTTCAAAGCGATGCGGTTCTTCTGCATGGCGGTTATCGATTTGGATCTGATAAAGCCTCCTCAATAGACTTAGGCTCTAGAAGTGATACATAGCGGTGAGCAGAGACTTTGGGAATCAATCATAGTTCGTGTACGCACACTACTTGGATGGGTCCCCAATGATCAGTCGGTTGGATGATAACTTCTCATCCTCTTGCCTATTTGAGTAGAAGGATCCTCATCTTGAGACTCAACAGACAACTCATCGATTCTACTGAAGCCGTTCCCCCTTCATCTCGCCGACCATCGATCACCGATGTCAAGGGTGTCTCCTCGGATGGAGTCTGGAATGGGGTTATTTGTTGATTTTCAGATGGAAATTCTTCTTCATCGAATCTGAATAAAGACTAGGCGGATAAACGGTTCTATGTTTAGTCTTGGTTAGCTTAATTTTATCTAGTGCATTAGTAATCGATTCACTTTATCTCGAGAAAGAATGCATTTCATCAAAAACCACATGAGGAGTTTCCTCCACACAAAGAGTTATCTTGTTGAAGACTCGAGATCCTTTGGAAGTGTTAGAATATCCCAAGAATATTCCATCACCGCATTAGCATCAAAGGTCCTCAATTTAGACTTCCCATTGTTATGGATGAAGCATTTACAACCAAAGCTCGAAAATATGAGATTCTTGGAATCTTACCCTTCCAGATCTCATATGGAATCTTACCCTTGTCTTTAAGCGGCAAGCACATTGCAGGTATAACAAGGCTGTGTTGATGGCTTCACCAGAACTGTGAGGGTTCCATACTCGGCTAACATGCTCTGTTTGTCTCCTTCAAAGTTCTATTCCTTCTTTCAACTACTCCATTTTCTTTGTGGAGTTCTTGCTTGATGATGTCTCATGAATAATTCCACACTCATTTAAAAAGTTAGATAAATAAGAATTTAAAAATTCGGTGCCCTTATCACTCCTTATTTTAACAATATTAACACCTTTCTCATTTTGAATGCATGCGAGCAGATCAAGGATCTTGTTCACAGCCTCATTTTTCTTAAAAAGGAATATAACCCAAGTGTATCTAGAAAAGTCATCTACCACTACAAGAGTATACTTCCTTCCACTAAAAGTGAGAGGTGAAACATGTCCAAACAGATCAAGATGAAGAAGTTATAAAACTCTTTCATATGAGGAGGTGTTAATACTTTTAAATGAATGTACTGGGCATTTACCTTTTTGACAAGCATCACATTTCGGATCAGGTAGAACATAATCTCTCGGGTAGTCCTTTAACAAGATTCTTTCTAGCTAGCTTACTAAGGGTCTTGAAGTTCGGATGACTAAGCCTCTTGTGCCATAGCCAGTGAGATCATATCCACCCTTAGCTACCGTACAGTATCTTTGGGACAACTATTAAAATTTGCCACATAGACATTACCATGTAGAAGCCGATTAGAAGTACCTTGTCGAGGAGCTATCTAAGATATCACATTTATCTTTAGAGAATTTTTCAAGAAAACCATTATCACAAAGTTGGGAAAGCAGGATAATGATTATGTTTTAAACCTTCTACATAATATACCTCGAGATACTGAACATCTCTCGATAATCAAGGTACCCACTCCCTTAGTCTGTCCACAATTGTTGTCTCCAAATAGTACTCTAGGACCATCAATGTTTTGGAAATTTGACAGTAGCTTCTTGTTACAAGTCATATCTTTGTGAACAACCACCGTCTATGTACCATATTGAAGCTAGAATCTCCTCCTTGAGTGATAGTCCCAGTGAATCCTATAAGACAAATTAGGTATGAGGTAACCTAGTGCTCTTGGGTCCTTGAAGGTCAATAATCACTTTGGGTAACCAAACAAAAATCTCATTATCAAATAGTAAATCGGACACAGTCTGTCTACCAAATCTGTCTACAATCATATCACTTTTAAATGATAATTTGTTGTATTGATTTAGTGATTTTCTTTTTCTTTTTTTGATAAGGAGGGAATACCCGAAGGCGCAAACCCCCACCGTATTCAGATTTAGTGATTTTCTTGATCTTAGGAAAAGTGGGATAACATCTACTTCTCCCATCAAAAGGACTATAATGAGATTTTCCTCTTATCTTAGTTCTTGGAACTCTCTTAGTCCTGATATGGAATTCTCGGCTGAAATTTAGTTTTCGGTGGGAGATGCGATCCTTATCGACTAAGTGGTTTCCAAGGACCAATTTTTATCTCTTTTGAGGTTTCGTATGCCTTTACAAATTTTCTAGGTTTTCGAACATCCGATTTACTATTTCTATCATAACCAAAACCTGTCTTATCATGGAATTTTTGAGAAGTACTAAAGATGTGATTTATTACCTGATTGTGAGTTATTAAGTTGACTTATTTTGAAGACAAACTTCTCATTGTCTTTCTTAATTAACTCATTCTCAGCACAGATCATCTCAAATTTGTCTTTTAAAGATTTCAATTCATTTTCTAATCTTTCGAGACAAGGTAGGTGATGTACTAGCCTCGGCTGAGGTAAACATTCCACCTTGAATGTTTCCTCGGACTCGAGTAGTTCATCACACCTTGCCTTTGTCTAGAATCAACTCCGATCCTTTAAAGTCAAATTTTCTATCTCTAGTTTGTTTATAAGCAGCCGAGGGCATCTTTAGGTCTTTCAATAATCCTTGAATAACGGTTTGATCATTATACGAACAGTTTATAAGAATCATTATCGAAGAAGAATAATAGTCTACCTCTTTGGCCATAAGACAAATTTCATCGTCACGATCCAAAATCGATGAGGATGATGAAGACGATGATGATTTTCTTGATTCTTTTTCCTCGGCGAGAAGAGCTCTTTGATCTGCAAATCTCCTATCTCTCTTCTTCCTTTTCTCTTCTCGATCCTTGGGAGTCGGTGAGGACAATCATAGCTGAAATGTCACGGCTTATTACGGGTGTAACAAGTATCACTCCTATCTAATTTTAGGCTAGTAGGATTTCTTTTAGCGGGTGATACTGAATCTCCTTGTATGGCTCCTACTCTTATCATCATCTCAGAATTATCTTCATTTCTTCTTGACTTTGATGCTGGATCTATCCTTTCCTGCAAACCTCGGTTTAGTACGCTTATATTTCATTCTTAATTTGTCATACCTTTTGGTGAGCAAAGCCATCGACTCCTTTAGAGATAAGTCGGCTCCTCTTGATTCAAATTTGCCGTCTTGTCTTCCCTGTTGACAAAGGCAATAGACTTGGATGAGGTGCTTGACTCCATCTCATCTTCCACATCTTCTATCTGAATATCATACTCCAAGGCTTTAAGATGAGAAAATAAAGTATGATGAGTAATAGATGATAAATTTTGGGTTGCTTTAAGGATATTAGACTTTTTTCTCCATCTCTTGGTCAAAGATCTCGAGTATCTTTTTATTGATCTCCTTCTCTGAATAGTTCATTCCTAAATCACCGCTTTGTTGAGAAGATTTGTTAATCTCACATCCAACTGATCCACTTTGTTTTATTCTCCTTCATCTTGAAAGTGTCAAAGGCATGTAACACAGATCGCAACTTATTCTCTTTCACTTGGTCGGTAACCTTCACACACATTTGCAAGTGTCTGCCACATCTCCTTAGGCGATTTGCATCTTTTGACTTTTTCAATCCAATCCTTGCTAAGAGTTTCTAAGATTTCGACCTGGCTACCTTATCTAGGTTGTGGATTTTCCTCTCATCACTTGTCATTTCGAGAACTTTTCTTTTCTGTCGACTCTGGTTTTCAGCAGACTCGGTGCCATTCTTGGTTCCTCCATGATAAAATTTAATAGGTCCTTCTTCAAGAACCTCCTCCATCCTATCATGGATTGCTTTGAGATGGTTTTCCATCCTGAATTTCCAATAGTCATATTCCTCAATTGAAAATTCGGGTAGACTCCTTGACTTCTTGCTCTTAACAAATGACATGATGAGATAAGAAAACAAATCCTTATACAAACTTGTTAGTAGCATAGTTAGTGAAATAAAGAAGATGAAGATAATCAAGAACTAATTTAAGAATTTTGGTTAAGACCTAAAATCAATATTAACGACTTAACAACTGCTCGATACCACTTGTTGGTCCCACTTAGTTGAGTAGATTAAAGAAAACTTGAATCAACCTTCTAGGAAAAATCTAGAAGGGGGGGTGGAGTTGAATAAATTTTTCGATTTTACAAATCTTTGAAAACTTATTCAAAACACCAAAGTTACACAATGGAATTTATTTTTAAACTCAACTTTATTCGGATCAAAAGCACACCGATAATTTGTCTAACTTGAATTCTCAAATTAAACTTGGATTATAAATTGAAATTGATATGAACAAATAAGTAAATGAAAGCAATAAAGAACACATAGATTTATAGTGGTTCAGTATCTAAGCGATACTACATCCACTCTCCTTCTTCAACTTGAAGAAGGGTCTCTTCTTACCACTTACTTACTATCCAACTTACGGTTTATAACTTACAAAGATCTTCAAATCTTCAAACTCCTAGACTCTTCTCTAGAATCTAACTTTACGGTGAAAGGTGAGCTTTGAAAATGTACGATGCGTGTTCTAACAACACTTAGAACTTTCTTTGAAAAACTTTGTGAACCAATGAGAGTAGAAATCTGAGTATTGTGTATATAGTGTTGGGCTAAAATGTTATCTCGATATGTATAAAGTGAAAACCTAGATCTATTTATAAGCCTGGAAAGACAGTTAGTTTGTTAGTCGGTTTTAACAAACTAAAACTACTTAACAAACTTAATCTTGATAACCGCTCTTATCTTGGCCAGATCTTCCTCTAATCGTCTGCGGTGACTTGGTGAAGACTTGTTTTTCTTATTCTACTCAACTTATCTTGACCTCATCCGAGCTCTTCATAATTGTCTCCAGCAAATGACTTGACTTGAGCTTGTCTCCGGATAACTTTCAACTTTCCGGACTTCACTGTCTTGTTCGATTCTTGACCTAGTCACGATCATTTCGATCGAACTCCGGCTCAAGATCTTGGAACTCCATCTCACTGTTCTTTGGGATCGTCTGCTCATCTGGGTTGATCTTTTTAACTCATCAAACTTTTCTTGATCTAACAATTTCCCCCTTTTTGATGAAGTTAAAACTACAAGAAAGAGACTCACTCACAGTGAAGTTAGTCAAAGTTAATCAAGATAATCGAGATAGGTACATCGTAACACATTCACACTTTAACTCAGATTTATTCAAGTTAGAGCACTTAATTAACACTTAGAAAATTTAAGAAATAATTCTTAAGTCTTAATCTTTGAAAACTTATTCAAAACACCAAAGTTACACAAATGGAATTTATTTTTAAACTCAACTTTATTCGGATCAAAAGCACTGCGATAATTTGTCTAAATTGAATTACGAAATTAAACTTGGATTATAAATTGAAATTGATATGAACAAATAAGTAAATGAAAGCAATAAAGAACACACAGATTTATAGTGGTTGAGGATCTAACCGATCCTACATCCACTCTCCTACTTCAACTTGAAGAAGGGTCTCTTCTTACCACTTACTTACTATCCAACTTACGGTTTATAACTTACAAAGATCTTCAAATCTTCAAACTCCTAGACTCTTCTCTAGAATCTAACTTTTACAAAGGAAAGGTGAGCTTTGAAGATGTACGATAACGTATTCTAACGGCACTTAGAACTTTCTTTGAAAAACTTTGTGAACCAATGTGAGAGTAGAAATCGAGTATAGTGTATATAGTGTTGGGCTAAAATGTTATCTCGATATGTATAAAGTTAAAACCTAGATCTATTTATAAGCACGGAAAGACAGTTAGTTTGTTAGTCTGTTCTAACAAAGTAAAACTACTTAACAAACTTAATCTTGATGACCGCTCTTATCTTGACGAGATCTTTCTCTAATCGTCTGCGGTGACTTGGTGAAGACTTGCTTTTCTTATTCTACTCAACTTATCTTGACCTCGTCGAGCTCTTCATAATCGTCTCCTGCAAATGACTTGACTTGAGCTTGTCTCCGGATAACTTTCAACTTTCCGGACTTGGTGTCTGTTCGAGTTCTTGACCTAGTCGATCATTTCGATCTTGGAACTCCATCTCACTGTTCTTTGGGATCGTCTGCTCATGCAGGTTGATCTTTTTAACTCATCAAACTTTTCTTGATCTAACAATTTCCCCCTTTTTGATGAAGTTAAAACTACAAGAAAGAGACACACTCACAGTGAAGTTAGTCAAAGTTAATCAAGATAATCGAGATAGGTACATCAAAACACATTCACACTTTAACTCAGATTTATTCAAGTTAGAGCACTTAATTGACACTTGGAAAAATTTAAGAAAGAATTCTTAAGTCTTAATCTTTGAAAACTTATTCAAAACACCAAAGTTACACAACGGAATTTATTTTTAAACTCAACTTTATTCGGATCAAAAGCACACTGATAATTTGTCTAACTTGAATTACGAAATTAAACTTGGATTATAAATTGAAATTGATATGAACAAATAAGTAAATGAAAGCAATAAAGAACACAGATTTATAGTGGTTCGTATCTAATCGATCCTACATCCACTCTCCTTCTTCAACTTGAAGAAGGGTCTCTTCTTATCACTTACTTACTATCCAACTTACAATTTATAACTTACAAAGATCTTCAAATCTTCAAACTCCTAGACTCTTCTCTAGAATCTAACTTTTACGGTGAAAGGTGAGCTTTGAAGATGTACGATGCGTGTTCTAACAACACTTAGAACTTTCTTTGAAAAACTTTGTGAACCAATGTGAGAGTAGAAATCTGAGTATTGTGTATATAGTGTTGGGCTAAAATGTTATCTCGATATGTATAAAGTGAAAACCTAGATCTATTTATAAGCTTGGAAAGACAGATTAGTTTGTTAGTCGGTTCTAACAAAGTAAAACTACTTAACAAACTTAATCTTGATGACCGCTCTTATCTTCAGCAGATCTTCCTCTAATCGTCTGCGGTGACTTGGTGAAGACTTGCTTTTCTTATTCTACTCAACTTATCTTGACCTCGTCCCGAGCTCTTCATAATCGTCTCCTGCAAATGACTTGACTTGAGCTTGTCTCGGGTAACTTTCAACTTTCCGGACTTGTTTGTCTTGTTCGATTCTTGACCTAGTCGATCGGCTCGATCTTTGGAACTCCATCTCACTGTTCTTTGGGATCGTCTGCTCATCTGGGTTGATCTTTTTAACTCATCAAACTTTTCTTGATCTAACAATTTCCCCCTTTTTGATGAAGTTAAAACTACAAGAAAGAGACACACTCACAGTGAAGTTAGTCAAAGTTAATCAAGATAATCGAGATAGGTACATCGTAACACATTCACACTTTAACTCAGATTTATTCAAGTTAGAGCACTTAATTGACACTTAGAAAAATTTAAGAAAGAATTCTTAAGTCTTAATCTTTGAAAACTTATTCAAAACACCAAAGTTACACAGCGGAATTTATTTTTAAACTCAACTTTATTCGGATCAAAAGCACACCGATAATTTGTCTAACTTGAATTCTGAAATTAAACTTGGATTATAAATTGAAATTGATATGAACAAATAAGTAAATGAAAGCAATAAAGAACACCGCAGATTTATAGTGGTTCGGATCTAACCGATCCTACATCCACTCTCCTTCTTCAACTTGAAGAATGGTCTCTTCTTACCACTTACTTACTATCCAACTTACAATTTATAACTTACAAAGATCTTCAAATCTTCAAACTCCTAGACTCTTCTCTAGAATCTAGCACTTTTACGGTGAAAGGTGAGCTTTGAAGATGTACGATGCGTGTTCTAACAACACTTAGAACTTTCTTTGAAAAACTTTGTGAACCAATGTGAGAGTAGAAATCGACTATTGTGTATATAGTGTTGGGCTAAAATGTTATCTCGATATGTATAAAGTGAAAACCTAGATCTATTTATAAGCACGGAAAGACAGTTAGTTTGTTAGTCGGTTCTAACAAACTAAAGCTGCTTAACAAACGTAATCTTGATAACCGTTCTTATCTTCACCGATCTTTAATCGTCATGGCTGACTTGGTGAAGACTTGCTTTTCTTATTCTACTCGGCTTATCTTGACCTCGTCGAGCTCTTCATAATCGTCTCCTACAAATGACTTGACTTGAGCTTGTCTCCGGATGACTTTCAACTTTCCGGACTTCAACTATCTTGTTTTATAGTTGAAATATCATTTACTAAATCGTATTGTTTGACGGCGGAGGTGGTCCGTCTCGGTTTACTGGCGATGTTGGTATTATCTCGGATGTTTATGAGTGGAGATGGTCCGTCTCATTTATGTTTTACAAGCGGAGGTGGTCCGTCTCGACGAGCGGAGGTGGTCCATCTCGGTGTTTACTTTTACGTAATAATATGATGCTGTTTATGATACTAAAATTTATACATGATAGCGTACGGGCTACCCACATTGAGAAATTCAAATTCTCATGCCCTTTTTAAATATTTTCGGGTGAGCCGATGGAGTCTTGGGAGCAGCCGTGGACTCGGCCTTCCCCGCCAATAATTGAATGCCTTTAAGGCTTTTAATTTTAAGCACTGTTAATTTAGATTCTTTATCGGTATTTCTTGAACATGGGCTTACGTCGATCCTTTAAACTTACTAGTACTTTTCTCATTGTTATGGTATTAATTAGTTTAAATTATGTTTCCTGCTAAATGATTGGATTTAGTTAAATGTTGAAATCACTAAGTTAAGAATAACTCAATTATTTTCCTTAATCATTTTTCTTTATCAATTTCTTTTTTAAAAAAATGTCTTAATTTTTTTTTCCTTTCACTAAGTGACAACTCGAATTCGGATAAGTAAGTAGAACTATCCGGGTTCGGGCGTTACAGTGGTATCAGTCTAGGCTCAAAACTTCGGACCAAATGAAAATTTTTATGCAAAAAGAACATTTATTTAGGATGTTTCATGCTTTTACTTATAGAAATTTTTATAATAAGAGTAAAGACTTAGTTAGAAGCGGTGTGGGAAGGAAGTTTCTTTGCCGCGATCAGTAACTCCGAGGTACAAGCTTCTTACAATTCCTTTTAATATCCGTCGTGAATATTTCATAAAATTGTGGTATGGATTCATAAAAATGTGAAAGTGGTGTGTTTAACGATGAAATCGTAGCATACGTGAGATGTATGATTTTAGATCTTGTGTATGTGTATATGCAATACTATGTATATGTATCCTTACTATATGTAGCTATTTTTCTTCTTTCCTTCGCGCTCGCTAGATCCTTGACTTAGAATTCCTTTCTTATGAAACTTAAGACACTATGGATTTCGCGCACGAGTACGTCACGATATGACGAGGCTAAGAATGAGCCGATCACCGATTTCACGCACCGTTTCCAGGACTTGAGAGACATCGCAGAGCTCGAGGACCATCGCAACTCTAAGGCGACCGCGATCTGTTGGTTGCGACAGGCCGTGCGACCTAAGTTTGCGAAGCATGCTACCACCTTGTATTTGATTGCAAGCTGGAATGCGACTCACGCTACTACTACCCCGTACGCCTTACTCAATACATCCACGCGCTACACCGTGAGGTTGAGGTAGCCTTAGAGGCTGTGAGGAGTCGCATAGGGCGACTTATCGCAGCTCCACTTACGAGAAGTGTGCCGCGATCTATGCGATCGATACGAAGAACGCGGACCTTGAGGTCAAGAAGGCAGAGATGAAGGCTGAAGGAACAGCAGAAGAAAGTCGATCACTAGTAGGAGAAGCAATCGCAGATTGCGAGAGAGGTTGGACTACTATTGTTAGGGGCTAAAGGAGCTCAAGAGGAGGGACACAACTTATGGGAGGAGAGTGGATTTCGGGTGGGCGGAGGAGACCGACCCATCTGAGGAGAGAGTCCCCATCCTTGTCGACGAGAGATCTGTGTTGGACCAGCCGAGACTAACCGAGACCCTAGCCGCCACGGGACCGTAGGATCTAGGCTTTCGTCATCACTTTGTCTTTTAGGTTCCTTGTAGTAACCGGACTGGGTAGCTAGAAACTTAGCATGAACCCTTTATTATTATTTTCGATGTATGTACTTTCGGTCGTAGGATTACCTCCCGTGACTTTCATTATCTATATATATGTTATCATGTGATTCGTATTATACGGTCACTTTATTCTATCCGCTTACTTTTACTCAATTATTGTTTGATGATGTGCATCGCTAGTTCCCTAACTTACAAGAGATAGAGTTCGCATGGCTGTCTTTGTTGAGCCAGGACAATATGTTCGGTTCAAGACTCTAATGTATAATTGGTGCTAGCGAACTATCAATTCAACATAATTGGGTTTTGTTTTTGAATTTGATCATACCTTTCTATAAGTAATGTATATTCTTTTCTCTCGGCACCTAATTAGGATGGCACCCCAAGGGAGACCCGAGAAACCGCCATAGGGAGAACTCGAGAAGACTTCGTAGGATAACAACCCCCACCGCCACCACCTACAACACCCCGGCCTACCAACGCCGTTTCTTTAATTCCCTACAATTTCATGCAACACCAATAATCGCACCCACACGTACTCCGCTCCACGGAGGATGATCGGGATCGCTGAGACATTTAGGCGAATGCAACCACCCCGTCTTAATGGCAAGGAAGGGCCCATGGAGATCAAGAATGGCTCTCCACGCTAGAGAGAATCTTCAAACACATGAACTGGTGATGCATGTTAGATCAAGAAAGTTTTGATAAGTTAAAAGCGGTTATTCGGATGATCGAGATAACCTGAAGAACAAGCGAGGCGAGCCCCAGTACTAAGGCGATCGGACTAGGTCATCGGGAGCAAGTCGATTGAAGGCTGGAAGGTTACAAGTCATCGAAGACAAGCTCGAATCTAGTCATCTGCAGAAGACAATTATGAAGAGCTCGAGACAAGGTCAAGACAAGCTGAGTAGAATAAGAAAGGCGAGTCTTCACCAAGTCATTCTGCAGATGAGTAGGATAAAATCAGTGAGGATTAAAGCGATTTTCAAGATTAAGTTTGTTGAGCGGTTTTCGATTTGTTAGAACCGACTAAAAACTAAGCTTGTCTTTTCGGACTTATAAATAGGTCTAGATTTTCATTTTTAAAGATATATACTTTTTGCACACATCAAAAATTGCGCATTACTCACTATTCAGATTTCTATCTCACAATCAATTCACTAGTTTTTCAATAGGAGTTTTCAAAAGAATTCTAAGTGTTTATAGAACACTTTACTTGTAATCTTCAAAGTTCATTACTCACTATAATAGTTAGATTCCAGAGAAGAGTTTAGGAGTTTTGAAGATGCGAAGGTTTTGTAAGTATGTAAGTTGTAAGTAGGATTGAAAGTAAGTAAGTGGTAAGCTAAGTCCCTTCTTCAAGTTGGAGAAGGAGAGTGGATGTAGGATTTTTATAATCCGAACCACTATAAACCACAGTGTTCTTTATTGCTTTACTTTACCTTTCTGTCTAGTTCAATTTTCGGTTTAATCAATCAAAGATTAATTTAAATTAAAGTTGGAACTAAATATCGGTGTGCTTTTGATCTAAATAAAGTTGAGTTTAAAATTGAATTCATTTGTGCTACTTGGGTGTTTTGAATAAGTTTGAAAGATTTAGAAAAATCTGAAAATCTATTCAACCCCCTTCTAGATTTTCACTAGAAGGCTAGATCAAGTTGTGACTAATCTACTCAACTAAGTGGGACCAACAAGTGGTATCGGAGCGGTGTTAAGGCATTACGATATTGATTTTAGGTCTTAATCAAGATTCTGAAATTAATTCTTGATCATCTTCATCTTCCTTGTTTCACTAATTGTGCTACTAACAAGATCTTGTAAGGTTTTGGTTTTCCATCTCAACATGTCTTCTGTTAAGAGTAAGAAGTCAAGGAGTCTACGATTTCTCAATCGAAGAATATGACTATTGGAAATTTAGAATGGAGAACCATCTCAAAGCAATTCATGATAGAATAGAGGAGGTTCTTGAAGAAGGACCTATCAAATTTTATCATGGAGGTACAAGTGGCACTGCGGCGGTGAAACAAGAGTTAGGCAAGAGAAAAGAGCTCCGAACTCACAAGTGATGAAAGAAAGATTCATAACTGGATCAGGTTGCTAGAACAGAGATCATTGAAACATTGAGTAAGGACTGGATCGAAAAGGTGAAAAGATGCAAGATCGCCAAGAAAATGTGGGAAACTCTTGCTGGAATTTGTGAAGGATCAATCGTGTCAAGGAAAACAAAGCTGCAATCGGTATTACATGTTTATGACACTTTCAAGATGAAAGAAGGAGAATCCATCGATCAACTAGATGTTAGGTGACTAATCTTCTAAACAAGACAGCTTATTTGGGTAAAACCTATACAGTAGAAAGAAATCAACAATAAGGTGTTGAGGTCGTTAAGCAAGAGATGGAGAGAGAAAGCTAATATTCTCAAAGCTACTCGGAATCTATCTTCAATTTCACATCATACTTTATTTTCTCATCTCAAGGCATTAGAGTATGACATCCAAATCGAAGACGAAGAAGATGAAGCGAGAATCTTCAATATCTGGAAAGGCTGTAGCATTTGTTCATCAAGAAGAATCCGAGAAAATCTCCGAGGCATCTGATTTGTCTATCAAGGAAGAAATGGCTCTTTTGTTAAAAAGATATAAAAGGCTGAGAATGAAGTACAAAAGAAATAAGAAAGATAGATCAGGTCGAAGGAATTATAGATCGGATAAAGAAGAAAAGAGTTCGACAATGATAGGAAAAAGGATCGACGAAGAAGCACAAGTGACCAATCGACGAAGAGATAGTAGTCCTAAGACAGAGACGGGGAGATATTTGTTATACATGTAACAAACCTGGCTACTATAGTTATGATTGTCCTCAACTCACTCCCGAGAGAGAGAAGAAAAGAGGAAAAAGCGGGATAGAAGGTATCTTTGATTAGAGAGCTCTTACATTTGAGAAAGAAGAAGTTCATGAGACATCATCATCCTCATCCTCATCTGATTTTGGGTCGATGATGACATTTGTTTAATGGCAAAAGAGGTACACTACTATTCTTCTTCGGATAATGATTGTGATACCTTATCTCGAAACGATCCTAGTCTAATTGAAAAACTTTTGAAAGATTTGGAGACTGCTCTATCTACTCATAAACGAGATAGAGACTGAAAATTTTAATTTAAAGAATCAAATTACTGATCGACTAAAGTCAATCAAACAAAGGGTTTTAGAAACGAGTGTACATTCAAGGGAGAATGTCGGTGAGACCATCACTAGTACCTTGTCGATAAGACAGACAAGTTAGAATAGGAATTGAATTCTTTAAAAATAAAATTTTCAAATATCTATTACGAAAATGAGACGTACAAAAGAACTAATAGAGAATTAAATCTCAAGTTAGGACTTTTAAATAACTCTCGAGATCACAATAGATAAGATCTTCAATACCTCACAAAAGTCAAATGATAAGACCTGGATTAGGTTTTGATAGGAGTAAGAAAAATGATCCAATAAAACTTAGAGTTTTTGTTAAAGCAACTAAACCAAGGATAGAAACTAGATTTAGTCCTTGGAAACCTAAGGAATTAATTACCTCATCCGATACTTCAAAAGAAATCATAGACGAGGAAAGTTGATCCAAAGGTCAAACCAAAGATTAAGTCAAAATCCTATCCCGGTATAATGGCTTTGATGGAAGAAGTAAAACATATCCATTTTTACCAAGATACAAAACAATTACAAAAGATCGCTTAAACAAAATAGATCTTGAAAGTCTTATCTTAGTAGATAGACATGGATGTAAACTTCAATTTATGGTTTTAAGGAACATAGATATCTTTGTCTGTGATTGGAGTGTATAGGGCAAGAGTTATTAAGACCAATCAACAAAATATCGAACCCAAGGGAAAAAGTATGCACATGAGGCCCTAGAAATACGAGTTCTTAGTGACTAGAGTTGCAACAATGGTTTGGCACAAAAACAACAAAACCCAAGCAAAAATACAAAACAATAACAAGCAAGCAAATGAGCGAACACCTAGAATGCGATAACAAAAACAACAATAAATGGTGGGATAGGGGTGCTAGGATTAACATCCATCAATGAATCATCAATCAACAAGCTACAATTAAATCAAATTGCAAATGAACTAAGATAGAAAGCATAAACCATCTTGAAATTAATCACTCCATTAAAATCACAATGCCTAATGTGAGTATTCTTTGTCTTTCCCATCTCTCGATGTAGAAATCCCAAATTCATACAATCATGCAAAATTGAAACTCGATCAACACCTAATCACGTTAGCTCAACTCTCGCCTATTGCTAGGGTGATTAACCATTAATCTAAAGAGACAATTTTACACAAAGCACAATTAAGAATCACAATTAGGTAGAAAACTAACGTGAGTATCCTTATTGCAACTAATCTCTCGATTCCGAAGCACCCAATCCACATATTCATACACAATTATCACCCGATTAATCCCCGAGGATCACGTTAGCGCAACTCTCGTCTATAGCTAGGGTGATCTAACACTAATCTAAAGAGATAATTATGCATGAAGTACAATTGAGAATCACAATTAGTAAGCAATCTACTCAATTAATCTCCAATCATCAATAATTATAGCATCATCAATCAATTCATCATCAATTTCAATTAACCCAAGCACAAAGAGTTAGCCCATGGTACCACAAACAATACCCATGGGAAGAAGATAGAATTGATCAAACACAAAGCAAATCACAACAATTAAGAAATTAAAGAGACAAAAGAGGAAAAACATCACCAAATGATCTTCAATCAACAAAAATAGGAATGCTTGAGTCTTCAACACCAATCTTCAAATGAAATACAAGCTTGAATTGAAAGAATTACAATGATCAAATGTTAATCTAATGCTAATCTACCAACAATCAATGGAAATCTAATCCTAATTCTAACTTCTACTCTAATCTAATGAAGAAATTGACTTGGGGCACGAGAAATCGCCCCAAAACCGCTACTAATCATGTTACTATGAAAGATGTCTCTGGATTGCTCTGCTTCAACTCTTTAAATACCGAATTTCTGAAAAACTTTCCCCTCGAGTCGAGGTCAGGCCTCGACTCGAGGTCCCTGCATTTCTTCACTCCCTCGACTCGAGGGTCATGCCTCGAGTCGAGACCTCTGCCTTCCTTTCAATTTTAGTCCTTTCGCATAGCCCTCGACTCGAGGCTCTTGTTCCTCGACCGGCAGCTCGAGTCCGTGGCACTTTTCTCGCGCGGGGCTTGGCCACGACCCCGTTTTCGTCCCGTATGACCGTCTCTTCATTCTAAGCCTAGTGGTACTCTCGGTTTGACAAAATTCCACCGATTTACCTGCAAAATGGATGAAAAACATCAAAATCTCACAAATAATACTTTTTAGGCAAAAGAGTGATACTTTTCACATTTAGGCACAAAACTAACACTTTAGCTCACTTTTTGCACTAAAATAGGCCCTAAAAACATGTATCAATTCACTCCAATCATACCCCAAACTTGAATTGTTGCTCGTCCTCGAGCAACGTAGAAACTTAGAACAACGAAGTGAATTGATTGCAATTATGTCACATGGCACCATAAACGAAAAATAAAACCATCGAACTCATCAATGAACACTTGTATCAATGCAACTATCCACTAGCCATCAAGATGAATCATGCTCAATCAAACACTTAACACATTGCTCCTTCCATGGAGTGTTTCACTCTTCACTCATGTGTATAAAGATTTAAAGCACTCAATCATCAAATTCACAAATAAGTACACCATATGCTTGCCAAAAGACTTAATCTCAATCCAAATCATTTATAATCAATCAAGAATCAAAGAGGTCTTTCTTCTAGGTTGTAATGTAGGCTCTTTGGAAAGGTGGGATGTTTTTGGATAAGAGTGACTAAATAGTAGAGACTTGAATGTAAGCTAATCAATACAAATGCACAATCTCTTCACTTTTCATCAAATAACACTCTTCCTTTTGAACTTCAATGATCAATCCACCATTCACTTGAACTTTCTCTTTTCTCTTAAGCTCTCAAATTGAATTTTTCTCACTTCATTTTCACATTTTCACAATTCAATCTTTCACAACCTTTCTTTTCTTTTATGCTTCATTCATCACTTAGCTCATCATCTTCCCACTCTTAGCAATCAAATCACCATCATTAGCCAACATTCAAGCTCAACTAAATATAGGACAAGAAAGGCTCATAAAAATAGGCTAAAATAGTTTCAATCTCACTTGGCTTGCCAAAAAAATAAGGATCATAAGGCTCAACATGGCTAACTAAGGAAATCAAATGTATTTGGTGAGAAAAATTTGGCAAAGTGACCAATCATTCCAAACATGGCCTCATATCACTTTCAAGACATCACACAAAGATCAATATCCACAAGTCGATTGGCAAATTCTAGGATACAAATCATGAATGATGCACTCACAAGGAATATCAAATCAACCGTATAAGATGTACGATTATTAAGGCACAAAAGCTCACGAGTTTCATATTGAGCAATGAATTAAGCATTTTCAATCACATCCATCTTTACACAACTAATCAAGAATACTAGCATCAAGCTACACATCCACTCATGATCAAATCAAAATCCAATAAGTCTTGCAAATCAAACTCAAGTGCTCATGTACATAAGTCCAAGCATACTCACTACCACATGAATGATACTAAAAATATATATATATATCAATGAATCCACAATTAAGCTCAAAATCAATAAATCTCAAAAGCCTAAGAATAAGGAATCCAAAGAAATCATCAAGGTATAATCATCAATAGACCATCAAACTCAATAAGATCAAGATAATAACAATCATCAATAAAATCATCCAACAATCAAATCCGATCATCACATAATCAAGTCAATCAAGAGTACAATCACCATCAAAAGTACAAAGGAAAACAAGAAGATCGGAATCTAAAGACCAAGAAGAGGGAATGAGGAATAGGGGATAGCCCTAGTAGTCGGACGGTGGCGGTGGAGGATAGTGTCCCGGCCCGAAGTTCCACGAGCTCATCTGCCGTAGGAGGGCATACATGTCATTGCGAGTCTTCGTGAGACTCCTCCTGCATCCTCCTAGTCTCTTCATTAAATCTGCGGGACTCCTCAAGCATCCGGTACATTTCATCCTGCCGAGTCGACTCTCAATGTGCATCCTCGACTATCGGCCCACATCTCCTCGGTCAAAACCCACGGTCTCGAGATGAACTCCCCGCCTCGTACTCTCTACTCTTCATCTCATCCTGCCGGTACATATTGATCTCTGGCTGATAATCCTCGTCTATCCGGACAGCGGCTCCTCTGCTCCGGCTCCTCATCATCCTCGTCCTCCGAATCATCATCTCCTATCTCTACCTCTGCTCCCTCTGCAGCTCCCTCACCACGATCATCATCTCGAACCCGACCGCCGACCCCCATCGTCATCATTAAAATCATCTCTAAGCACATCCCCGTGCTCTCTAGTGTAGGCATCTATCGCCTCGGTGTGACGCTGTGACCACATACGCAAATTGATGGTCACAAAGGCCTCGAGAACCGAAAACTGTCGTCAACCTCTTATTAGGAAGAGAGAATCTGCCACCATGATGCTGCTGTAGGCACCACGTCCTACCGATGCGGTCAAGCGTCCACATGCGCCGCATGGTATCAAGAGTAAGATTAGGGCCCTCCACCGCTCTAAGGTTATGAGTCGGGATCCAAAGATGCTCGGCGATCAATGTAATCATGCCACCAAAATTAATCTTCTTAAACTTCGTACTCGTGGCTCTCACAAATAGATAGCAAAGGTAGGCAGCCGCATTAAATCGACTCCATGTAAAAAGCACCAAATAACGTACAGCTCCTCGGAAACCACGGCTCCTCCCTCCGATCTCGCGAATATGGTGCTCGCGAGATTCTTCTCAAGATATCGGATGACCGGGTTCCGGATATGCGTGCTCTTTGACTTCCCGGAACAAAATCAGGTGATTAGGAGCCCCAGAATCAAATCCTTCTCCAAAACTTTTTAGCATTGTACTCCTTCCGATGTTCAACGGTGATCGGTCGGGGTCTATAGGTGCTCTAATAATCTCGTTGACCTCGTCCGAGTCAACGAATACTCGTGCCCTATGAGCTCAAAAGTAATGCTCCTCGGGAATTTGGCCCTCCTAGCCTTATCAACTCTCACCGTGCACGGGAACTCGAGAGTGAGTCCGATATATGTCCTAGGCCTCTTCGCAAAGAAGCCCCCATCCCAACTTGCTCAAACAAGCGAGGAATATCCTCCTCGATCCCCATGGATATCATGCACTCGTGATCGACTAGTCTGGTCTTGACCACCTGGTTATAGAGCTCGGAGTATAGATCAATATGTGTACGCCATTGGTGATCATCCCACCGAATTCCGAGCTCGGCGGGCATCCGTGTGCAAATCGGATCGCAGCCTTCTTTCTCGCGAATCTCCGCCTCGAGAGAGGTTGTGTCTCGGCCCCTCTAAACATTGTTCCCGCAAAACATTCCCAAGAGCAAAAATCAACATCCACAAATACAATACGAGCTCAAATAAAATATCACGCATCCAATGAACGAGTCAACAAGCAAAAACATCTCAAATACACAATCCCTAGTGACTAGCAACTAATCCTTAACAATGGTCAATGAGTCAATCATGCAAATACAATCCACTAGAAGTGCTCAAAAATCCTCAAACATATGTATACTTACTAACATGGCCTCAACAATTAGCACACAAACAAGCTCAAAAATAATCATGCAATTAAGCTCAATAAAATCCCAAAAATCATAGGCCAATTAGCAAATAATAAAACAAATATGCATCATCAATTCATACACTTCTATCATGACAATAAATCATCTTGACCAAATGATCCAAACAATTACACTAGAAATTCCCAATTTTTCAAAAATGCATTTTCTAGCCAAATTTCACAAAATAAACGAGCAACATCTCATATACATCCCTAAGCATGCTCCTAAATCATCAAACAATTCAAATATGCTCATACAAGGCTCCAAATTCATCACAATAATCATGCTCATAAGGTGCTCGAATAAATGCCCAAATGAAATTCCAATTCAATTATAATTCTAGCATAAATCTTAGCACCCATGCACTCAATCAACCAAAATAACGAATTTAAGAGTCAAGAGAGTAGAAATTACATACCTTGTTTGATTAATTCGGCCTAGAAGAATGCAATTGGAATTCCTACGCTCAAATCCTCAAAATCCCCAAATTAATTATAAGAACCCTCAAAAATCAATCTTGATCCAATGTGAATGATAAAATGATGAAAGGAAGAGGAATGTATGGTGAAATCGACGTGAAATCGCCGGAAAAATGATTTGGGAACAAAGGGGATCGGCGCGGTGTAAAGCCCTCGAGTCGGGATCTGTCAAACCGAACTGCGTATATATAAAAACACGCGCCTCGAGTCGAGGGTCAGGCCTCGACTCGAGGGATCCTGAAATTTCGACCGCCTTGACTCGAGGTCTTACGCACGACTAGGGGATATGCAAAAACAAGCTCCTCGACTCGAGGTGCCACCCTCGACTCGAGGATGTGTAAAAATCGGAATTTTTGGCTAAGTGTAAATCCCTCGACCCGGGGCCATGCACTCTCGACCTGGGTCGAGTCCAGGGAATTTTTGACGATTCCCGGCCCGACCCGACCCCGAAACTCCTAAAAATGACCTCTACGCCCTAACGAACCCAAATATGCAAGACATTACCGTGTTGGTCCCTCGATTTAAGCCCGGTCGCTCATTCGATCGAGGAGACCGGGTTCTCTTCCTTTTGCTCATTTTTCACCAACTTTTAAGCTTTCCTTTCCTTCTCGATTCCTTAATTCTTTTGCCATTTCGATCCTTTTTCACTCCTCGTAGTGAGTATACCTACACACGGCCATCACATATCATCAAAATAATCATCACTAAGAGATGCATTTCTACCCTAAATGACACACACCCCCAAACTTGAATGAAGACATGCATTCAAGTTTGGCTCAAAATATATGCAACTCATAATGATATCAACAATTAAGCTCAACAATATATGAATCTCAAAGCATAGAGCATCAATTACTAAGCATAAGCAATTAAGTAGCAAGCCAAATCCCTAAAAAAACAAAAACACTAATCTACCAAAAACACAAGAAAAGAAAATAAAACGGATGGGTTGTCTCCCATCAAACGCTATTTTTATTGTCCTATGCCGGACTTATTCTTTCACTTCCATCTTCCTTCATCGGAATGGCCAAGGGTAGCGATCCTCCTTCCCATTGTATCTCAATCTTTGTACTTCAAGGTCTAGGAGGTTCACCGAATGGATAGGACGACCACCTATAGATATGCAAAGTGTCCATAGTTGTCCCCCTTTCTCTCTTGCCATCCTTCTCGATTCTTCTTTCCTTTCAAGGATGCCCAAGCGTTTCTTTAATTCTTCCCTATAGTCAAAATTCACAAGAGGCATAATCAAATCATTAGAAGCATCATTATCAATTAAATCACAAATTGAAGAGTTAGAGGGTATAGAAATACTCATTTCGATCTTCAAAGCTTCATTCGATGCTCTTTGATTTTCTTCCTCATTAAAGCTTATGTCCATCAATGGACACTCCTCTTCCTCCTTTTTGACAAGGAAGCCTTCTACTTTTACCTCTTCGCTTGGACCCTTTTCTACATCATTTCTTTCACTTTCTTCCTCCCCTTCTTCTTCTTGACTCTCCATGATAGTCATGTTTTTTACTTGGCGTAGGAAATCTTTGAGTTGACTCTTGATAAACATGAAATGCACTCCAAGAATCTCCATGTTCCCCTCTATCCATGAATTTACCTTTTCTTTGGTCTCATACATTTCTTCATACAAGGGAAGCATTTGATCACATCTAGAATCATCTTCCTCAAATTTTTCCAACAAAAATCCAAGCATCTCTTGCAATATGGCTCTCATATCATGGAGTCCCCATTCTTCAAATTGAGGAGAAGCTTGTGGCATTGGATAGTCATTCTCATAGCTCCTCCTATCATCATAATAATCACCTCCCGATGCTCCTTGAAATTCGAATCCACAATATTGATTGAATGCTTGATCATAAGGCTCATAGTATGGGAACATTTCTTGAGGTGGGGGAGAAATTTCTTCACTTATCCAATCTTCATAATTGGATGGAACTTGTTGCAAATGAGAATTATCTTCAAAGCTCATCCAATTATTGTATCCAAAATCTTCAAAATGTGGAGGATATACCATGCTCTCTTGATAATGATATTGATTCCATGCATATGAATTGTATCCCTCCATCTAGACAAGATATCAAAGTATCAAATTCAAACAAAAATAACAAGACAAACACAAACACAAAGGCAACAAATAGCCACTTCAAACAATTCCTAAGTCTCACTTAAGGCGCAAAACTAATTCCCGGCAATGGCGCCATTTGATTGGAGTGTATAGGGCAAGAGTTTTTAAGACTAATCAACAAAATATCAAACCCAAGGGAAAAAGTATGCACATGAGGCCCTAGAAATACGAATTCTTAGTGACTAGAGTTGCAACAATGGTTTGGCAAAAAAACAACAAAACACAAGCAAAAATACAAAACAATAACAAGCAAGCAAATGAGCGAACACCTAGAATGCGATAACAAAAACAACAATAAATGGTGGGATAGGGGTGCTAGGATTAACATCCATCAATGAATCATCAATCAACAAGCTACAATTGAATCAAATTGCAAATCAACTAAGATAGAAAGCATAAACCATCATGAAATTAATCACTCCATTAAAATCACAATGCCTAATGTGAGTATTCTTAGTCTTTCCCATCTCTCGATGTAGAAATCCCCAATTCATACAATCATGCAAAATTGAAACTCGATCAACACCTAATCACGTTAGCTCAACTCTCGCCTATTGCTAGGGTGATTAACCATTAATCTAAAGAGACAATTTTACACAAAGCACAATTAAGAATCACAATTAGGTAGAAAACTAACGTGAGTATCCTTAGTGCAACTAATCTCTCGATTCCGAAGCACCCAATCCACACATTCATACACGCTATCACCCGATTAATCCCAGATCACGTTTGCGCAACTCTCGTCTATAGCTAGGGTGATCTAACACTAATCTAAAGAGATAATTATGCATGAAGCACAATTGAGAATCACAATTAGTAAGCAATCTACTCAATTAATCTCCAACCATCAACAATTATAGCATCATCAATCAATTCATCATCAATTTCAATTAACCCAAGCACAAAAGAGTTAGCCCATGGTACCACAAACAATACCCATGGGAAGAAGATAGAATTGATCAAACACAAAGCAAATCACAACAATTAAGAAATTAAAGAGACAAAAGAGGAAAAACATCACCAAATGATCTTCAATCAACAAAAATAGGAATGCTTGAGTCTTCAACACCAATCTTCAAATGAAATACAAGCTTGAATTGAAATCGCCCCAAAACCGCTACTAATCAAGTTACTATGAAAGATGTCTCTGGATTGCTCTGCTTCAACTCTTTAAATACCGAATTTCTGAAAAACTTCCCCCTCGAGTCGAGGGTCAGGCCTCGACTCGAGGTCCCCGCATTTCTTCACTCCCTCGACTCGAGGGTCATGCCTCGAGTCGAGACCTCCGCCTTCCTTTCGATTTTAGTCCTTTCTACATAGCCCTCGACTCGAGGCTCTTGTTCCTCGACCCGCAGCTCGAGTCCAGGGCACTTTTCTCGCGGGGCTTCGGCCCCAACCCCGTTTTCGTCCCGTATGATCGTCTCTTCATTCTAAGCCTAGTGGTACTCTCGGTTTGGCAAAATTCCACCGATTTACCTGCAAAATGGACGAAAAACATCAAAATCTCACAAATAATACTTTTTAGGCAAAAGAGTGATACTTTTCACATTTAGGCACAAAAACTAACACTTTAGCTCACTTTTTGCACTAAAATAGGCCCTAAAAACATGTATCAATTCACTCCAATCAGTCTGGATACCTAAAAGTCAACTTAACATGAAAGAACCCAAAGTACAAAGGGTACCTAAGCATTAAATTTGTGATTGCAGGAAGACAAGAAGATAGTTGAAAGAGGAGACATTCTTGAGGTCATCTGGTACATTGATAGTGGCTGCTCCAAGCATATGACCTATAAAAGACGTCTTCTTTCTAACTATTAGACCATAGACGGACCAAGGGTAATGTTTGGAGATAATAATTATGGACTTACCAAAGGTGTAGGGACATTGATGATAGGTGATATTCAAGTAAATGAAGTCTACTATGTGGAAGGATTGAAGCACAATTTACTATCTGTTTCACAATTTTGTGATAAGGGGTTAAGTGTCAAATTTACTCATAATGCACGTTTTGTGTTAGATGGTATTAATGAAAATATTCTATTAGCTGGAGTCGACAATGTAACATTTATGTTGCTAATTTCAAAAGTTGTCCTAAAGATACTTGTCTTGTTGCTAAGAGTTCGGATGATTTAAGTTGGTTGTGGCACAAATGTCTTGGTCACTTAAACTTCAAAAGTCTTAACAAAATAGCAAGAAAATCTTTAGTTAAAGGATTCCCTGATAAAGTATTTTCAAAGAACCATGTGTGTGATTCTTGTCAAAAAGGAAAACAGACTAAAGCTTCTTTTAAAACAATAAGTAGTCCTTCTTCAAAAAGAATTTTGGAACTTCTTCATATGGATCTTTTGGTCCAATCACACCTCTTAGCTTCAAAGTGGAAGAAAATATACTTTGGTAATTGTTGATGACTTTTCAAGATTTACAGGGTTATCTTCTTATACAAAAAGAATGAGACTATGATTAAGATTCCGAGATTTCTTAAAAAGGTTCAAAATAAAAAGGACTAACTAATGTTAAAATTAGAAGTGATAAAGGTACTGAATTCCTTAATAAGCATGTTACTAACTACTGCATTGAGAATGACATAGCTCATGAAACATCTGCAGCAAGGACTCCACAACAAAATGGAGTAGTTGAAAGGAGAAACGAGAATCCTGAAAGAGGCCAAGAACAATGTTATCTCGAATACAACACTCCACACAGTTTTGGGCGTAAGCCGCCAATACAACTTGTTTTATTCAAAATAGAAGTTTGATTGTTAAAGATAAATGCAAAACTCCCTATGAAATTTGGATATGAAATTTGGAAGGGAAGATCCCCCAAAATTTCATACTTTCATATATTTGGTTGTAAATGTTTCATACACAACAATGGTAAATCTCAATTAAAAACTTTTGATGCCAAGATAGCAGATGGGATATTCTTGGGATACTCATCCGTATCAAAAGCATATAGAGTTTTTAACAAGACAACCTTGTGTGTGGAAGAAACACCCCATGTTGTATTTGATGAATCTTCTTTTGAGTATTGTAAGACAGGGACATCACAAAGATATCGATGATCCGGATCGGATGACTATCAAGAGATCAACCAAAAAATTCTACAATCAAGAATCGGACTCGGATGAAGAGGAAGAACCAGATCCAAACACGAGAAAGAACCTGGAAGCTCTTCCTCACAAGGCGATCGGGCGATCGGCAACTCGGATGATCGGGTTGAGTCATCGAAGGTAACATAGAATCATCTCGAAATAAATAATTCAGACAAAACTTCATCTATTGTAAAAGATAAAGGTAAGAAAGTAATGTCATATCACCCAAATTAACAGAGATAATTGGAGATTTAGACTGGAGTCCAGACGAGGACCCAACTAAATCAAGATTGCATGTTCGATTGCTATGTGTCATTACTTGAACCTAAATCTATTACAGAGGCTCTAATCGATTCCAATCCGGATTAATGTCATGCAAGAAGAACTAAATCAGTTTCAAAGACAAGATGTGTGGGAGCTTGTTGAAAGGCCTCATCATCAAAAAGTCATTGGAATTAAATGGGTCTTTAAAAACAAAAGGGATGAAAATAATATTGTGGTTAGAAATAAAGTCGACTAGTTGCTCAAGGTTATTCACAAATAGAGGGAATTGATTATGATGAAACCTTTGCAACAAAGAGCTCGTCTGGAAGCCATAAGATTGTTTTTAGCTTATGCCGCTTTTAAAAGATTCATAGTTTTTCAAATGGATGTTAAGTCAGCATTTCTTAATCGAATCCTAGCCGAGGAAGTTTATGTAGAGCAACCTCCCGGTTCTCACAAAAGAGACAAGGTATATAAACTAAGGAAAGCTCTATATGGACTTAAACAAGCACCTAGAGCATGGTATGACACCTTGTCGATTATCTAATTCAAAATGGTTTTTTTAAAGGTAGAATTGATAGAACTCTCTTTAGAAAAGAATTTGGTTGTGATCTTTTGTTAGTTCAGATTTATGTTGATGATATTATTTTTGGATCAGCTAACATATCTTTGTGTGAAGAATTTAGTCATCTTATGAAAAGCAGATTTGAAATGTCCAAGATGGGAGAGATGACTTATTTTCTTGGACTCCAACTCAAACAGACAAAGAAGGGAATATTCATAAATCAAGCTAAATATACAAAAGATCTCATTGAAAAATTTGGAATAGGTACCACCAGAAGCTAAGATACCTATGATGACAAACTTTTCGATGGATCCAGACGAGAAGGGAGAAGACACTCGATCAAACCGAGTATCGAGGTCTAATTGGTTCATTATTATATCTAACTCGCTAGTAGACCTGATATTTCATTTGCGGTTGGAGTCTGCGCTCGATTTCAAGCTAATCCTAAGAAAAGCCATCTTGAAGTAGCGAAGAAAATTCTTAAGTATCTCGAAAGGTACAATAAATGTTGGATTGTGGTATCCACCGATGACAACTTTGAGTTGTCGGGATACTCGAACTCAAACTTTGGTGGGTGTAAGATAGATAGAAAATCTACATCCGGTACTTGCCAATTTCTTGGTAGTAAGCTGATTTCATGGTTGTCTAAGAAACAAACCTCTGTAGCTACTTCCACAATCAAGCCGAGTATATGGCGGTGGAAGTTGTTGTTCACAACTAATCTAGATAAGTCAACAATTAAGGGACTATAACGTTATCACCAAAGATGTACCAATCTTTTGTGATAGTAATAGTGTCATAGCTATTACCCGTAACCCAAAGTCCTACATACTAGATGCAAGCATGTTGATATTAGACATCACTTCATTCGAGATCATGTTGAGAAAGGTGACATCGAGACTAGAGAAGATTCTCGACCGATTTCCAAAGAGCGAGATAGCTTGGCAAAACCACTTTGGCAGAGACAAGGTTTAAAGAACTATCTGTAGAAATAGGATTATTAGATGCTTCTTTAGTTAATGTATAATCTTTTCATTGTTTTTCATTCGTTGTCTCTCTCAATTTAGTTTACTATGTCTAGAAAGAATTATCGGACTAGATATGAGTCAAAGGACAATCAGTAGCTGATATCATTGATCTCCTACTAAGGAATCAAGAATCAAGGATTAGTCATATTGACCTTATCCGACTTGAGGATTACTTATTCGACATTTGGTAAATCGAGACAAGGACACAATAGTCGGTGACTTCTATAGAGTCGATGACCATTGTATCTTATCCGACTTACCCTAGCTACTAATGGTTTCTTCAAGTTTATGTCTTTGCGGGAATAGATCACAATTCGGGATAATAGATCGCACAACATCTACCGATCATTACAAACCTTCTTATCCGATTACCTCTATGTGGTAGTACAAATTGTGTTTTCTTATAAAACTCTTCTCAAATTATTGGTTGGAAAAACTAACTTTAGAAAATCTAATCTGAGCCTACTTATTTGAAATAAAATGTTTTCTTAACTAGTCTTTAAGTTTGCCATAAGATAAAACTAGGTTTGTTTTAAAAATCGACGAGGTACTTTATCGCACAACTTCATAACCTTGTTCTGCTTTTAGAAAACCTTTATGCAAATAAAGGTAACCCTAGTGGACGTCAGAATACTTACTTCTCTGCATAAAGTAACCCTACTTCGGTCAAATCAACAATCTACAAAGTAACCTTTTATGCAATTCAAAGATTAGTGAACTACACGCGCCGAATCCCAATCGCTTATCCAAATTTTTAACCATTGATTCAGTACAAGAATTCATTTCAAATAAACGGCTTAGATTAAAATCCAATTTTCAAAGCGGTTTCTCTTTCCAATTTTCCCTCCTATAAATATATCTCCTTCCTCTTGTAACCGTTTTCACTTTCGGAAAACTTGCAAATTCTCTAAAACTTTCCCAAATTCCATAAACAAATTCTCCATGACCTCTTCTTCTAAAACTACCAAAACCTACAAACCCACATATATTTCTACAAACACCTCTCGGTTTAAAATGAATGAGGAATTATTCAAAACCGATTAAAAGTAGAGATGTATGTGGATTTCGAAACCACTCGAGATCTAGAATCTGCGAGAGATCCTCCGGTTATTGGAAGCGTCTAGATTAAGGGGATTTTTATCAATGAAATATCCTCGAGAATAGAACTGGCGATTTCTTTGAGTGCAATTCTTAGCAAATATGAGGGATACCCAGGATGGGTTTGACACAACAAGAGACGGAATAGTCTTGAGTTACTCCGCAGAAAATATTGCTAGAATCTTCAACACGTCAATGGAAGGAGTTAATCCATTGACGTACAAAGAGGATGACTGGGAGGAGTCTTTTGACTTGATGGCAAGGGTTACTTACAGAGGAACCCGTAGGGATTTGAAGAAAATTCTTCTAAGGAGAAGGTATCGGTTATTGATGACGGTGGTTACTAAATCAAGATCGGTGAGCAGAGCTCACATGATGGGTTAACCAAACCCAGTTGTGTGTGATGAGGGCAATCTTGGACGGAGTCCAAGTAAACTCGGACGGATTTGTTGATTTTCTAGTCAAGGAAGAGAAGAAAAGGCTTAGCTTCAAGTCATCTCACGAGGGCCGGGTACCTAACTCAATAGTCACCTATTCAACAAAATAATCTGATTGAAGGGCCGAACAGAAAGCTGACCGAGAGTGGGTACAAAGAAGTACTCCAAGCGTAAGGGGATTCTCACAAAAGATGAGAGGCTTGGAGGAAACCCGCACTCGGACGATGAGTCCGACGCGGCCAAAAATCGAGGCTGGAAGCAAGAAGAAGCCCCGAGACCAAGCCGAACCCGGTGGAGGCGGTTCCTTGGTGAGGCGGAGGCTGTGGAACCTGAGGAGGAGGCGGCCGGGGTCGCAACTCAAGAGGAAGCGATTGTGATTCCAACTCAGAGATGGCTGCGGTCCCAAGGGTCTCCCGTGAGGAGGAAGAGGAAACGGCCTGGTGAAAGCCGCAGAGAAAAGGAAAGGGAAAGCTCATCTTTGTCTCCACCAAAGAAGCCTCAATAGAAGAGGAAGTAGAGAAAGCTAAAATTCCCTTGGTAAGGAGGCCTAGACGAGCATCTCAAAGCTTTGAAGGCTCCACCAAGTCCTGGAGGGTCGGAGCGGCGAGATGGACACAACAACCTTGCTACCAGAGGAGGTTCCTCGTGCTTGAAATAGCAGTGAGGTTGGTCACCGGAGGTCCCTCCCTCCCTAACCAAGGAAGTCGCTCTCTCCCCCATCCCTAGGACAGTAAAATCCTATCCTCTTCTCCTTCCTTATAACCTCGCACTGCAATGAAGGAGTGCCCCAGCCGGCACTTCGTGAGCCTCGATTCACCGCTAACCCAACCGTCCAAACAGTAATGAAGAAGTATCCCAGTGGTACCTCGCAGCCTCTCCAACAACCTACTCCCTCGATAGTCCAAACTCAAACCCCACTCACTCAAACAGAGCATACCTCATCTCAACCACCAACACCACTCATACAAACCTCATCTCCCATTCCCACCCCCACTATACAAACTCAACCAACACCTCTCCCACAAGTCCAAGCCTCATCTGCTCCCACTATATCTTACTCCTCTCTCCCAACTATACAAACACATCCTACCCCTCTCCCACCTACTCAAAAAGAACAAACCCCTTCATCGTCCGATTCCTCGTCCGAGGAAGACGACAGCGGTGACTCCTAAGCCCCTGTTTCTGCTATCTCCTCAATTCTCACCCTAGTAGAGAAAAAGATAAACTCAACATTCAAGGAAAATGAAAAGGAGGACAAGGAAGATGGTTGAAGCAAGAATCGACACAATGCTTGCCAGCATGAGAGAAGTGGAGGTAACTCTATCTCGATAAAATCATTTCGCCACTAACTCTGTCTTTGGTGACAAAGTAAAAGCAATGGAGGAAGAGTCAAGGCGATGAAGGAAGAAGTGAAGGGTTATAATCGATGGTAGTAAATGAAATGGCGGTAGACCGCCGATTTCGAGTTAAGTGCAATGATCTCGATGTAAAACCGACGAACTTGACCGCCAAGTTAAAAAGGGGAAAAAGACGAGCAAGAAAAGAGACAAGCCCTCACACCTGTGGTCGAGGAGACCGTAGAAAAGAAGTAGGCACAAAGGCCAACACAGCCTGATCCGGAGGCGGCTAAGGAAGACTTGAAACTCAAGTCGATGAGCTAGCTACTCTCCAGTGAGGGTGAGTCAATTGGAGGAAGCGTTGAAGGAGGATAAGGAGAAAAGGAAGAAGGAGGAGGAGGAGAGAATCTGAAAAACTCTTGGCTAAACTAAAAGAGTCTCAATCAAGAAGCCAAGGGGAAGGGCAAGGAAGTAGCAGCTAGTGAGCCAAGATCGGTGATATCTATTCCAAAGCCGCCGCTAAAGGAAAAGGAAAGAGGGAGGTTGATTATTCTAATCTCTCGGAAGAACAGATTAAGAGAATAAAGAGAGAAATAGAATTATATGGTAAGAAAGAGAAAAGAAGGCAGAAGAAAAGGAAGGATGCCAATGTCTTACGGAGCAACTGTTGAGCGGAAATGGCCGATAAAAGACCAAGGCAAGAATAAATTCAGACCATTTCACCCGACGTCTGCTCCTCCTAAGTCCGGCTTGTGGAAAATATGCAAATGAGTACAAGGAAAAGAATCTAGAGGGAATGTGGATATACTTGGTATATTCTCAAAGGCCCCGGAGTAACTCAACAAGATCCGGACTTGACTTGGCACGAATGGATTGAAAAGGTAGACGCGGACTTCTATCATCGGCTGCTGGAAGAAGCAGATGTTGAATTCAACGTCAACCCGACCTCTCCGGCTTTCGAATATGCCATCCCTACCAAGAAACCTCGATGGTTCTCTGACCTAGACTGGGTCAGGGAAATTGTAAAGAAGGCAGAGGTGAGTCCGGACTTGCTCAAGAGGAGGAAATCAAGCGGCTTAGAAGGAGGGTATTTAATTAGTTGATGATCCCATTTAAGACTAATGGGGAGTCTAATAGAAACAGGACTTTTACTTTTCCTTATTTTTCTTTTCTATTAGTCTTCTTTTGTAATCTTTGTAAATCTGATGTGAATATACTATGTTTTGTTTGGTTTATCTTGATTTTCTGTTTTAAGTTTTTTTAAAGAAAACTTAAAAAATTTTCAAAGTATTAATCATCGAGGAAATTCTTATCTCGTACTTAAAATTTTGAAAAATTTCTAAGTTTTTAAAATTTTCTAAGTCCTAAGACTTAATTTTTTTCTAAATCTGAATGTTTTGAAAAAGTCTTAAAGACTTAAAGAATATTTTTCTAAGTGTGAATTAAGTGCTCTAACTTGAATAAATCGATTCAATGTGTGAATGTGTTCTAATATACCTATCTCGATAATCTTGATTAACTTCAAACTAACTTCACTGTGAGTGTGTCTCTTTCTTGTAGGTTTTAACTTCATAAAAAAGGGGGAAATTGTTAGATCAAGAAAGTTTTGATGAGTTAAAAGCGATTATTCGGATGATCGAGATAACCCCGAAGAACAACCGAGACCGAGCCCCAGTACTAAGCCGATCGACTAGGTCATCGACTGGAAAGTTGCAAGTCATCCGAAGACAAGCTCGAATCTAGTCATCTGCAGGAGACAATTATGAAGAGCTTAGACAAGGTCAAGACAAGCCGAGTAGAATAAGAAAGGCGAAGTCTTCACCAAGTCACTGCAGATGAGTAGGATAAAATCAGTGAGGATTAAAGCAGCTTTTCAAGATTAAGTTTGTTGAGCTTTTCAGTTTGTTAGAACCGACTAACAAACTAACCTGTCTTTTCGACTTATAAATGGGTCTAGATTTTCATTTTTTAAAGATATATACTTTTTGCACACATCAAAAATTGCGCATTACTCACTATTCGATTTCTATCTCACAATCAATTCACTAGTTTTTCAATAGAAGTTTTCAAAAGAATTCTAAGTGTTTATAGAATACTTTACTTGTAATCTTCAAAGTTCATTACTCACCGTAATAGTTAGATTACAAAGAAGAATTTAGGAGTTTTGAAGATCTCAAGGTTTTTGTAAGTGTAAGTTGTAAGTAGGATTGAGAGTAAGTAAGTGGTAAGCTAAGTCCCTTCTTCAAGTTGGAGAAGGAGAGTGGATGTAGGATTTTTATAATCCGAACCACTATAAACCCCGGTGTTCTTTATTGCTTTACTTTACCTTTCTGTCTAGTTCAATTTTCAGTTTAATCAATCAAAGATTAATTTCGTAATTAAAGTTGGAACTAAATATCGGTGTGCTTTTGATCTAAATAAAGTTGAGTTTAAAATTGAATTCGCTGTGCTACTTGGGTGTTTTAAATAAGTTTGAAAGATTTATAAAAATCAAAATCTATTCAACCCCCTTCTAGATTTTCACTAGAAGGCTAGATCAAGTTGTGACTAATCTACTCAACTAAGTGGGACCAACAACGCACATAAGGTTTCTTGTGCTCGGTTTCGATTGGCCGAGGATGCTGCCAAGTGGTGGGAAGCTTTCGAACGCACTCGAACGCCTAAGAAAGGCAAGCACTGACCGGGAAGGCTTTAAGGAAGCCATCATGAATGAGATACTTCTCGAATGAACTCCGAGACCGTAAAGAGGTGGAATTCGTGACCCTTCGACAAGGGAACTTCTCGGTGATAGAATACGAGAGGTAATTCAATAAATTATCGAGGTATGATCCACATCTAGTGGGCATCGACGAGAGAAAAGTTAGGAGGTTTGAGAGGGGCTTAAGGCCGGAAATTGGAGGAGTCGTTTGGGACCGAGACCGTAGAGCCGCAATGAGGTTTTCTACCGAGCACTCATCGTGTCGATCGGTTTGGGGCTAAAATTCAAGGCTACCCCATCCGAACCGACTATTAACAAATGAGGACAGTCAAACTTCAAGGGGAACCAGAGTCGATACCCAGAGGAAATAACTTCGTGCTCGCTGGACAAAGGTCACCGCCCTTCTATTCAAAGTGTAAAGGAAGGTACGCAGGAGCATGCCGGACTAGCACTGCTTTCTACCGCCGACACCGGGCATCGACACTCAAATTGTCCAAAGCCGCAGCACGGGAATTTCCCAATGGCCAACAACCAGCCTAGGCCGTCCCAAATGGGAAACAACCGCCCGTCCGGGCCACCAGCGAACAACCACCGCCTGGACCACCTGTAAGAAATCCTCCCTTGCCTAGACCACCAAGGAGAAATGTACCTGCCTGTGCAGAGAGGAAGGGCTCAAGTGAATACAATTTTGGACTAGGAAGTGGAGAAGGACCGTAACTGTAACGAGACTATGGCAGGTACTCTACAAGTTTTTGGTAAACCCGCTACGTACTCTTTGACACGGGAGCATCCCACTCCTTTGTGTCGGAAAACTTTAGTAAGAAACTAAAGTTAGAACACGTAGTAGGAGAAGCCTTGAGAGTGAGCGTTCGTCTGGGAACGTGATAAATATCCAAACCCAAGTTAGAGGAGTGAAGATAGAACTGGATGGACACCGTATAGAATCTAATCTTCACGTCCTTCGATGAAAGACTTCGACTTAACCTTGGGAATAGACGGCTTACTAGGCATAAAGCGACCGTAAGATGTGCAACCGAGAAATAGACTTTGAGGATAAAGATGGACAACGTTACACTTTTTGTGGAACTCAAACCAAGTCCTGGGATTCGTAATCTCCGCAGTGAAAGCCAGAAACTTTACGATAGGAAGGAAGCAAAGGGTACCTAGTAAACATCTCAAGAGTAAAGAAAGACGAAAAGATGCCAATGAACGTACCCATCGTAAGAGAATACCTGCATGTGTTCCCGAAGGAATTCTCGGGAATACCGCATGATCGACAAATAGAATTCTCCATCGAATCGACACCAGGAGTTACTCCTATGTCAAAGGCACTGCATCGAATGGCGCCAAAGGAGCTAGAAGAGTTGAAAGAACAACTACGAGAACTCCCGGAGAAGAAATTCATCGTGCCCAGCCAGTATCACCATGGGGAGCACCTGCTCTATTCGTAAAGAAGAAGGATGGAACTCTCGGAATGTGCATCGACTACGGGAGTTGAACCGACCATCTAGAACAAGTACCTTCGCCGAGGATCAAGGAATTGTTCTATCAATTGAAGAATGCCAGCGTGTTTTCGAAGATTAATTTGAGGTCCGCTATCACCAATCGAAGGTCAAGGAGAGTGATATCCCAAAGATAGCATTCAGACTCGTTATGGACACTACGTGTTTACGGTAATGCCTTTTGGAGCGACAAAAGCTCCAGCTATATTCATGGACTTGATGAACCGGTGTTCCATCAATACTTAGACCAATTTGTCATTGTGTTTATCGATGACATACTAGTATACTCCAAGGATAAGGACCAACACGAAGAGCACCTCCGGATTGTTTTGGAAACAATGAGGCGTGAGAAGTTATATGATAAGTTCAGCAAGTGTGAGTTTTGAATCGATCGAATTATGTTTTTGGGACACATAATCTCATCTAAAGGGATTGAGATGGACCCCACGTAGCTAGAAGCCATATGGATCGAAGACCCCAACTAATGCCAACGAAATAAGAAGTTTTTTTCGGGATTAGCGAGGATACTATAGGAGATTCATCCAGACTTCTCGCGAATTACAAAACCTCGACGCACCTAACCAAGAAGAACTAGAAGTTTACTTGGACGCCCGCATGTGAAGAAAGTTTTCAAGAGCTCAAGAAGAGATTAACTTCTTCACGTTAATTATCCCCGATAGAACCGAGGGATTTGTCATATACACCAATGCATCCTTGTCTAGATTGGGATGTGTCCTCATGCAACATGGAAAGGTCATTGCATACTCGCCATGATAATCGAAGACCCACGAGCGTAACTACCCAACACACGACTTGGAAGTGGCTGCAATAGTTCATGCTCTAAAGATCTGGAGGCACTACCTTTACTCGGGAAAGTGCGAAATTTACACGGACCACAAGAGCTTGAAGTATTTCTTCACGTAAAAAGAATTGAACATGCGCCAAAGGAGATGGCTTAAGCTAGTGAAGGACTATGATTGCACGATCCACTACCATCTCGGGAAAGCAAACGTTGTGGCCGACGCCTTGAGTAGGAAGGTAACCGCAATAATCAACGCCATGCCAACAGGATAAATGACACTAATCGGGGACTTTGGTCGAATGAACTTGGAGTTCACAAAGCAATGTTATACGAGATGTCATGATCTATGCTATCACGCTACAACCAACCCTAAGAGAGAGAATCGTAGACGCTCGGTGGAAGGATAAATTCCTCGAAGGAATGAGATTCGAGCTTAGAAGGGAACCATCAAAGGCTTCACCTTGAACATCGATGGAGCCCTAATGTTTGAAGGACGAATTTGTGTGCCAAAGGACGAAGGATCGAGGGATGAAATTCTGAAAGAAGCACACAACACTCCATACTTCGTACACCCCGGAGAGACGAAGATGTACCGAGGACCGAGAGGGACTTTTTAGTGGAGTGGTATGAAAAGGACGATAGCCCACTTCGTAAGGAAATGTCCGACTTGCCAACAAGTTAAAGTCGACCATCAACGACCGCCTAGACTACTTCACCCTTTAGAAATACACGAGTGGAAATGGGAAAATATCACCATGGACTTCGTCACAGTTTTTCCAAGACGCTATTTGGGTAGTTGTAGATAGACTTACCAAAACCGCACACTTCATACCCACCCGCATGACTTATTCCCTTAGACAAAGTAGCCCAACCGTACATAGAATGTATCATCGATCGCACGGCGTACTCAGTTTCGATAGTTTTCGATAAAGACCCTCTCTTCACCTCTAGGTTTTGGAAGAGCCTACAGCAAGCCTTAGGAACGCAACTAAACTTCAAAGACCGCTTACCACCCGCAATTGGACGGACAGTTAGAAAGAACCATTCAGACTTTGGAGGATACGCCGAGGGCATGTGCTATAGATTTCGAAGGTAATCGGGAGACTCACCTACCACTTGTGGAATTCACCTACAATAACAGCTTATCAAGCTACGATACAAATGTCACCTTTTGAGGCACTTTACAGAAGAGATGCAGATCACCCATCTATTGGGATGAAGTAGGAATCCGTAAGATTTTAGGGCCGTAACATGTGGAACACCAATGGAAATTGTTTCTGATTAAGGAAAGGATCACAACCGCACAAGACCGCTGTAAATCGTGCATTGATACTCACCGGAAGGATCTACATTTCAAGTTGGAGAGAAGGTATTCCTCAAGGTAGCACCGATGAAAGGATTGATCCACTTTGGGAAAAGAGGCAACCGAAACCCCGCTACATCGGACCTTTTGATATACTAGAGAGAGTTTGAGACGTAGCCTATCGCTTAGCTCTATCCCCCGACCTATCCCAAGTACGCAACATTTTTCATGTTTCTACGATCAGAAAGTATGTAGGTGATCGCGAGTACATTGTCAACTTCGAGACTTAGAATTGGTACGAGACCCGACATACGGAGAGACACACGCGAAGATTCTAGGAAGGAAAATGCACAAACTTAGAAATCGAGAAATCCCTTTAGTTTTAATACAATGGAGTAGACACAGGAAATAGTAAGCCACTTGGGAGAGAGAGGACAACATATTAGCAAAATACCCGCAAGGCCTAGACTTGATTAGGTAAGCCAAATTTCGAGGACGAAATTTCTTTGAAGGTGGGTAGGATGTAATACCCGACCCAATTTTCCGCTTTATTTACTTTCATGTGTGAGTGTTATTTTTATTCTTGATTATTCTTTCGAAAAGAAACTTTATTTTTATTCAAAATCTCTCGATTTTGGGGTAACGGACGAGCGTAATCGACCGATAGCACTCAAGAAACCCTAATACCGAATGAACCGATACTCGATAGTCGAAATATGGATAAAATATAAGTTAAAAAATAAGTGAATAAATCGCTTATATTAATAACACAAGAGTTTTAATCTAGTCGCCAAAAATTGGGCAAAAACCCTAAAATCGTCGAATTTCGAATCTACCGAATAAAAACCGAACCAACCGAGAACTGAATTGATAAAATAAGTTAAAAGCCTTCTTAATTATCAACTTTTAAGGATGTAAAATTATTTACTCGATAAAACGAACGAAACGTAACTTCCTGAGCCCGAAACCCCGAACGAAGCCCCATTTTTCAAGATTTCGAACCGCACACCCTAAACCGAAGGGCCACCACAAGCCAAAGGCTTGTGGGGACCACTCATTTGGATGGCCAGCTGGGTGTTCCAAAGCAGCCCACAAGGCCAACACCCCAAGACAAAAAGTGTTGACTTCTTTTTAGTACTTGTACTCCCTCAATTTAATTCTTGTCCTCCTTTCATCCCAACCTTCTAAATGTGTGAATCCTAGCAATCCATTTTCACCACATGCCAATTTAATTGCTTGGGCATCACCCTCACTCTCATACAAGTCATCAAAATAAAGGAAGCACCCTCTTCCCCCTCCTCACTCAAAAAATCGACCAAGACACTAAATGGAGAAGAAAAATATTTCATCTCCCATTCTCTCACATACAAGACTCCCAACTCTTACCTCAAGCCATCCATTCCATTCAAGGAGTAAAGGAGTAGAGTCATTCATAGGGAAAAACTTGAAGAAGACATTTTGGCCCTAGTCTTTTTAAAAGAAGACCTACAAGGTGACCTCACCTCACCTCAAATCTTAATTTTGTTTTCTAAAACCCTTGATAGGAAGAAAAGCATGTGTTCTTCTTGAAGTTTTGCTTGTTTCATGATGGCATGGTGTTATATGTTATTAATAATGAATGTGATGAAGATTTCATGGTTTATGAAAGTAGGAATAGGATTTTAAGTGTTCTTAGTATGTAAATATATGAGCAATCTGTTTTTCCGTCGGAAGTTTAAACTGATACATTTTCGTGACTTAAAACTTTTAAATGTTTATTTGCATATTTAGAAATTACGTCGAATTGACTTTCTTTTTCCACTGGTCTCATGCGTTTTGGAGTTGTATTCAATAATCTATGAATTTTTGAAGTTAGTGCGACAATCTGTGACGTTTTTGTGACTCTTCGATTTTTCTGGTATGTCTCACTTCAGTATTTATTTTTATAAAAATTAAAATAAAATATTAAATGATGTTATCTTAGCTTCTGGATTTTTCATGATTTTAGGAGTAGTTTAAACAGTTTTACAAAAATTATTCCTCTAGTTAGTACGTGACTGGAAAAGCAGAAATATTTCTACCCCTTTTCACAAAAATGAGCCAAAACACCTTTTTCCTTTCATATTATGCCTAAAGTAAAATTAGAAAATGTTAGAGACTTCATAATGTATCTACTGTAAAATTTTCATGATTTATGGAAGTGTTTTATAAATTTTAGGAAAATTATTTCTATGGTCTCACAACACAGAAAACTTTCTGAAATCATTGTTTCGTCTTAGGAAATAAATTCAAAAACCTATTTTCTAAATACCTTTTTAATGAGACTATATTTTATGCGTGATATACACTTCAAGAGAGTACCTACTGCACTTTTGCCAAATTTTTATATAATTTATTTATATTTTAGAAAATGCCCCAAAGTCGAGAGTGGGCAGTCGAAAGTTTGTCTTAATGCTTGAATCGTTGCTTTTATTTGGAAAATATATTTTTCCGTTTTACGTGTCACATTTAGGAGCATGTTAGTAAGAGTCTAAAATGTATATAAGTGTGTCGAAAAGATTAAGTTACAATAAATTACGACTAAAAGACTAAAAACGTATAAGTGACCAAAAGTCATTCGGGACTAACGCACCGTATTCATAAATATATGAATCCTTGATAAGAAATTAAAATCAAAAATTTCTTTAGGAACGAGTGCGACCGGTCGGTGAATAACTCGGACGCCTCCCCTTCAAGTTGTATTTTCTAAACTTCATTCGAGGTGGGTGGCACTAACCGTATTTGCTTTAATTCGTGTTATAGTTGAAATACGATTTGCTAAATCGTATTGTTTGACGAGTGGAGGTGGTCCATCTCGGTTTACGAGCGATATTGGTATCATCTCGGTTGTTTATGAGCAGAGGTGGTCCGTCTCATTTATATTTTACGAGCGGAGGTGGTCCGTCTCGATGAGCGGAGGTGGTCCGTCTCGGTGTTTACTTTTCTCGTAATAATATGATGTTGTTTATGATACTAAACTTTATACATGATAGCATACGGGCTACCCACATTGAAAAATTCAAATTCTCATGCCCTTTTTAAATATTTTCAGTGAGCCGATAGAGTACGGGATCACCGTGGACTCACTTTCCCCGCCAATAATTGAATGCTTTTAAGGCTTTCAATTTTCCGCCTCAATTTAGATTCTTTATCGCATTTGCTAAACATGGGCTTACGCGACCTTTAAGCTTACTAATGTTTTTCCACCGCTATGGTATTAATTAGTTTAAATTATGTTTTCCGCTAAATGATTGGATTTAGTTAAATGCTTGAAATCACTAAGTTAAGAATAACTAAATTATTTTCCTTAATCATTTTCCTTTATCAATTTTTTTAAAAAAATGTCTCACTTTTTTTTTTTTCCTTTCACTAAGTTACAACTCGAATTCGGATAAGTAAGTAGAACTATTCGGGTTCGGCGTTACATAAAACCCCAATCATTACACTTCTTTCTTAAAAATGTGTACTCTCTCTTTGAAAAGTTATACGACAGAGGGGATGCTATTTTTCTCTTCTTCCAATGAGAATGACTTTTAGATAATCTAAATGTAAGTAAAATTATATTTGTCAAAATAGATTTTAAGTGTTTAAAAAATAGTTGCAAACACTATTTAAATAATTTTTTTCCCAAAATAAATGTGATTCCTCATGGAATTACGCTTTGCAAACACACACTAAAGGGTATTAGTTTTGAGTGATATTAATTATTTTATTAAAGAATATTAATTGAACAAGATATTAAAAATATTATTATGTTACTATAATATATTAATTGTAAAACCAATTTTAAGATAAAACTGATTTACACACATTTTAAGTTCAAGGCTCTAATTTCACATCATAAACAAAGAAATAGTAAAAAAAAAAATTCTTAAACTCGATTAACTAAATAAACATCAAAATATAATTATATATTTCGCTTATTTTTAAAATCAGCTTAAATGGCGACTTCAAATCACAATTTAGATAGTAAAATTTTAACCAGCTTGAATTATTCTAATTCTTCAATATTTTGCTCATTTAGTAAAAAAAAAAAAAAAACAACACTACCCTTTTAAATTAAACCCTCACAAACATCCCTTATTTACACCTCAATGTCACTCAATTAACTCTTTCAATAAAGTTGACTTTTAAATAATCCCTTTCAATAAAGTTAAAAATACTCATTTGCCCTTCATTTTATATCTTTTAATACTAATAAACAATAGATTTCTTAAAATTTGTCTCAATTCCCTTGAGCAAATAAAATTGAGATGAAGGAGTAGTAGTTTTTGTATAAAGTAGAAATATATATATATATATATATATATATATATATATATATATATATATATATATATATATATATTTTGTATTGTTTAAAGGGTGATGATAAAGTATTGTGAGATATAATTATTATTAATTGTTAGATCAAGAAGTTAAGATGACCAAATTGATGATGTATAGAACAACCGATGTAATATAATTTGTAAGTTAAAATTTCGCATTAGGTTAGTTTAGTTTAGTAAGTCACCTTCGGTTCTTTATTCTAAGGTCATCTCAAGATCTTGTGGAAGTCATCCGATCAAGAGAGGATAACAAAGAGCTCAAGACAAGGTAGAGATCAGCAGAGTAGTATAAGAAAGACGATCTCACTAAGTCACCACAGACTACCCTCAAGAAGATCACCAAGTTGAAGCGTTTTCAAGAGAGGTTGTTAGACGGTTAGAGTTTGTTCTAACAAACCAACCATCTCATATTTCTTATAATAGATTAAGGCACGCTCTGAAAAGAACTTTTGGCATACTTGTAATCTACACTCCTTAAAAGCACACTTAGCTAGTAAATCACGAAAAATAACATATTCTTTCTAAGTGTTTGTAGAACACTTCCCCGTAACTTTTCTTCTATAATCCCGCACCGTATTTGTAGTTAAGAGATTAGATTAGATAGAATAAAGATAGTTTGAAAATCAATCTTCAACTTTGTACTTGTAATCAAGGCGAAGAAGAAAGTAAGAAAGTGAGCTAGTGAAGTCCCTTCTTCAAATTGAAGGAGGGAGAGTGGGTGTAGGATTTTACACCAAACCACTATAAATTCTGTGTTCTTTACTTTCTACATTTATTTTTCATTCGCTTTATCTTGTTGTTCAAAATCATATCAAGAAGTTTTTTTTTAGATCCATCTAAAAAGATTGAGTATAAAGTTTCCACCGAGTATTCTAGATAATTTGGAGGATTGATTTGAGTAGACAGCCTAAAAATCGAAACATTTTAGATAATCTATTCAACCCCCTTCTAGATTATCTCTAGAAATCTAACTTAATCTCGACCAACAAATGGTATCAGAGCGTTGTTGAAGTCGTTCTTGATATTTCTTTGATCATCCTGATTTCGATCTAGTTCCGTTCTTGATACTTTTATTAATATTCCTATCTATCACTAACAATGTCTCCAAGTCGAAAGGAAGGTGAAGAATCTTCCAGATTTCGTGATAGAAGACTATGACTACCGGAAGTTTCGTATGAAAAATCATCTCAAGTCTATTCATCCTCGTATGGAAGATGTTCTCTCGTAAGGTCCTAAAATTTTTACCATAGAGGTATTAGTGACGGAGTTAGCAAAGCTCAAAACCCGAGTTCAAGTCAAGAAGAAAGTGTTTGAATTATCAAATGACGAAAAGAAGGTGTATAATTTGGACCAGTAGCCAGAACGAGATAATCGTTACTCTCACCGTGAATGGTATGAGAAGATCAAGAAATACAAGACTCGCTAAACAAATGTGGAACGCCTTTACCGATATGTGCGAAGGCACAGACGTAAAGGAGAACAAATCGCAAGTCGCTCTCCATTCATTTTACACTTTTAAAATAAAACAGGTGAATCTATTGATCAACCGGATATGAGAATGACCAATCTAATCAATAGAGCCACCGACCTTGACAAAACTTACACTAATAAGGAGATTAATAATAAAATTCTTAGATCACCGACTAAACGTTGGAGAGAAAAGGAAAATTTGATCAAAGCTTCCAAAGATTTATCTTCTATGACCAATTACACTTTATTCTCACACTTGAAGGGGTATGAGTTTAACATACGTGTCGAAGACGAAGAGGATGAAGCCGAGTCTAGTACTTCCACAAAAACAAGAGCATTTGTCAACAGGAGGATAAGCTCGTTATAGAATCAAAGGGAGCCGATCTCTCTTTGAAAGAACAGATGACACCGTTAACTAAGAGGTATGATAGTCTTAAGCTAAAATACGTACGTAATAAGTCTAAATTTGCAGTGGAAGGACAGTCAAGATGGAGATCTCGAAGGAAAGATGATGGAGATACAACAGACGATGACAAGAGGAAAAGCCGCATCGGGAGATATAAGTCTCCTATAACGAAGAGCTATGGAAGTCCTAGATCCGACCGAGGAGATATTTGTTACACGTGTAACAAGCCAGTCACTTTAGCTATGATTGTCCCCAATTAACTCCCAAGGAAAGGGAGGAGAAAAGAAAGAAGCGTGATAGACGCTTTGCATATCGAGGGCATTTCTTGCGTAAGAGAAAGAGGCTAGGAAGTCATCATCATCATAATCCTCATCATATGATTTCGTATTAGACGATGAAATCATTCGATGGTAAAAGAAGTAAGTTACTACTCATCTTCCGAAAATGAATCTTACAAGTCCTGTCTTTATAGTGACCAAACAGCTTATCAAGAGTCTTTTCAAAGATTTGAAAACATCTTTAATTGTATACACGCAATTAGAGTCTGAAAATTTAACTTTAAAAGAACAAGTTCATACTCTAATCAAAGGGAAAGCATTATGAACTATCTTGAAATTGTGGATACATTCAAGGGGGAATGTACACCCCAGCCGAGGCTAGTACATCTTCTAAATAAGGTAATCACTACCCAATTTGATTAACCTATTTCCCTCCTACAATCATTTCTCCTCAATCATTCCCCTCCACCACTACCAACAAGCTTATTTTGTCTCATTTTTTTCAAAATTGGAGCACAACAAGAATGATGTAACACCATGAAGACATTCCTTCCTCCAATATATCCAAGGGAATTGAGGGAAAATACAATTTTATTCCCATTCCCATTGAAGAGCTTGAAACAAGCGCCTCCTAAAATCTTTAAAAGTCACACTTATAGAGGTCTCAGAGTGAGAATGAGTCTATTAAGAAAACCAATGAGAAGATTGTCTTCAAATTGAGTCACTTAATAACTCTCAAAGATGTAATAGACCATATTTTCAAAACCTCTCAAAAAGCTCACGATAAGACAAGACTTGGTTATGATAGGAATAGCAAATCGAATCTTCAAAACCAAGGAAATTCATCAAAGCAGGGAAACCACAAAAGAAGTTAAAGTTGGACCTTGAAAACCTTTAAATCGATTACGCCTAACTCATCTTATCTTAATAAAAAGGATTAGATGAGCAGACTAAATCTAAGAAAGAGAATTCCTAAATCCAAGTTTGAAAATGTATTAAGATACAACTCTTTTGATGGATCGGAGTAGATGCTTTCCTTTGTTTCCAAAGTTCAAGAAAGTAACCAAATCTGAATTTAACAAATTTGTGGACAAAAACACAATATTTGTTGATGATTAGGAAGAAAACTTGACTCGATTTGTTTCTTGTTGTGTGACGAATTATTCGCCCCAAGGCCCATCACCAATCGGGCCGGCCCACCACTCGGCCAAGTCCAAATGAGCTCGGCCCTTCCAAGGACCAGCCCGGGCATGGCGAGCAAGCCCGGCCGAGCCCAGATAAGTTCGGCACCCATAGAAACTAGCTCGCCGGGCATGGCGAGCAAGCTCGCTAAGCGGGTCCGACCCTCCGTGCCTCGTCCGCCGAGAAGTCCAAGTGGGTGAGTCCAACGAGTGGGTGAGTCCAAGTGAGGCGAAGTCCCAAGCTCGGCACAAGACGGCGAGCACGACAAGGTCACCATCGACCAAGCTCGGCAAATCGAGGCTTGCCGACCAAGTCACCCTCAAAGAGGTACCAAGTACAGAGCAACAGCCTCAATTTAATGTCAACCATGCCCAAAAAGGAAAGAAATTCCTCCCAAATGACAAAGAATCCCCTACTGCAGGACACCGGCAGACGCGAGTAGCCACCGCCTACTGTGTGCAAAGGTGTACACCCCAATTAATTGGGATTGTACAAAATTAATTATATTTTGTACCTTTTTGTACCGTTTGTCCGCCTAAAAGACAACCTATACCATGTATAAATAAGACCTACAAGGCACAATAAACGGGTCGGAAACATCCACTCTTAAGCCTCGGGACTAACACTCCCAAAGCAATCCTTATGTTCTTTATTAGCTTTCTTGCATTTATTCCTACATTGATTGCTCATTATTACTTTTGATTGTTCTTGGGTATTTATTATCGTTTATATCCCAGCCATTATTGTTTTAACCAATCTAAAAGCCACATCAATTACTCATTAATATTTCGGTTAACAACATTTCTCAATCATGATTTGTTTATTTGGCTACCCAAAGTGATTATTGACCCTAAAAACCAAAATCACAAGGGTACCTCTTACTTAAAATTATTTTGTAGGAACACCAAGGACCATCTACCAAGGAAGACATTCTTGCAACCATCCGGTACATTGATAGTGGTTGTTCTCAACACATGACTTGTGAGAAAAGACTACTTTCAAACTTCCAGAGCACGATGATGGTCTCGTGGTGTTATTTGGTGACAACAACCGTGGCTAGACCAAAGGTGTTGAAACTTTAATTATTGGTGATGTTCGTGTTTCAAAGGTATATTTTGTAGAAGATTTGAAACACAACTTATTATCTGTTTCTCAATTATATGATAAAGGGTTTAATGTTAGATTTTCTCGTGATAAGTGTGATATATTAGATAGTTTATCTCGATAAAATTCTTCTAACCGGCTTCCTGCACATGGTAATTTTATATGGTGAAAGATAATAAATAATAAATATATTATTTATTTAATATCCACACATGAAGTGGATATGAATGAGGGAAGTTATTTGACTAACTCCCTAATGAAAACCATTCAACGGGTTTTCTCATAACTAAGCCATGCAAAAATGAGAAGAAGAGAGCTTCTTATTTTTCTCTCCCGTTTTCACCTTTATCACTAAAAATACTTAAATCAAAGGGCACTTAAATTGTGAACAATGAATATATTTTATACGTAAATATAATTCAGACTTTGAGGATCACAAGTGTACGTAGAATTCTAACCGGCTCGATTATTCCGCCGCAGATAGGTTAGTGAATTTCTAACCATTGAATTTCCAACATTTGTATCAGTAGCCAATGTGTTGGATTCTCGTACGTGAATTTTGGATTTTCTATGTATGTTAAGTCGATACATACATATATTAACTTCGTACATGTATTGTAAGTCATTGTACGTAAGTCATGTGAATTGTAATTTTTCAAAATTTTGATTTTATGAAACGGTGGAATTAGGGGCTAAAAATTTAATGTACATGCCTTGTATAGTGTAGATTCAATTTGCAAAATTTTGTAATTTTTTGTTTTACCGCTTGTGAGATAAAATTCGGTCTCGTAAAATTACAGAAACTTTGACTGGAAATTACGAACAGTATATCATGAATCGTGATGAGTTCTTATTACTAGATTGTAGTACGTTGAATGAGGATTTCGTGGATATAAAGTTTGTTAATTTTGGTCAAGTAATGAGTGAGTTATGAATTTTTGAAAATTTAACGTATTTGGGGCAAATCTAAAAGATTTCAGAAAGTTTTGGGTCAATTTTTCGATATTCTCTAAGGACCCGTTTGTAATTTTTGAAAATATATGGATAAGGACCTAGTCAAGGTTAGTTTGATCCGGTCAAACCGGTCCAAATCGACCGAACCGATCCAGCATCAATACGAACCGACCGATCCAGCTTCGAGTTGAACCGCAAGACACGTCGCCACCGACAACGATGGCGGTGGCTCGTGACGCACACGCCCGGGCGGATGACTGCAACGGCAGTGGCACGTGATGCACATGCGCGCCGGGACGATTACGATGGCGGTAGGGCGAGCGCACGCACCGTGGACGGCGGCGCGGCGAAGGTGGCGCGTGACGCCTACGCGCCGGAGGTGGCGCTGGTGGCGGCCGCGCGTGAAGGCACATGTGGTGCCGTAGCGGTGCATTTGGGCGTGTGGAAGCGGTTTCCGCGAATCTGGGTGGTTTCCACCACCAAGAAGCAGTTTTCAGCCTTTAATGGTTGTTTTCGCACGTACGCGCACATAAAAACTTGTTTCACTGTTTGAGCTCGTTTTAACTTCGATTTTGGTGTCGTAAATTCCTATGTTCATATTTTTCAATGTAGATTCTTAATAAGCATAAATATGAGGTATTTGAACTATTAAATTTTGAGTACTTGTTTATCCATTTGAGATGAAAACTATAGTTTAACTTATTTCACTTGTGAATTAGCCTATTACACTTGACAATAAATTTTTGCTTAGTGTAATAGTGAGCTTGAAATTCATGTGTTAAAAAGTTTTAAGTATTAGTATGTTTAAATAGTTGCTCATTTTATGGGTATGACTCGAATAGTAAAGAACATTTATGGTTCTTGAAATTCTTTATAAAAAAATTATGTTATGCATTCTTAAGAATTACATGATGGAATATTATCGCACAATTTTTTTGGAACATTAAAGTTCTATGATGAAGATGTATAGCTCGCTTTAGTATCTCATAAGTTAATTCCAATTTTATAGCTCGAGACTCAATAAGAGTTGAGATTTGAGTTGAGACACTTCCAAGAAAACTTTGAGTAGTTTTTTTGGAGTTTTTTTAAATATAAACAAAATTTAATTAGAATTGAAATCTTATGAAAGTTGTGATACTATAAAAGAAACGATTGATAATTGGGTATTGGAAACAGTAGACAAGTTGAACGAACAACATGTTTACACAAATGAATGATTCGACGATCCGACGGTTTTAACTTGAGAAGTTAAAATAACGCTCGGATGAATAATCTCCATGTAGATCATTTTGTCATAATTTCTCATCGAGTACTAATGAAGTACTCGAGAGCACAAACATTACATCATAGATTATTCAAATTTTTAAGGAGTTTACCTAAGAGTTTTGCTGAAACAAAATTGTTTTTGAATGACCTTAATAGTTGGTATTTAAGACTTGAAATAGTCTTCTGATATTACAAGAACTATCTTGGTTGTTTTTATGACATGATTATGCTTTATTGTGTTAATGTTGCTAGAGATTTATGTATTGCAATTTATGTGATGCTTCACATAATAGTGTGTCGACAAGTATAGATTGGCTCTCTCATACGACCAATCACCTCCGACATCGTAGTATGTGTAGAGATGAGATTATTTAAAAATAATCGCATTAGATTTAACCACAAATCTATTTGACTTGTTCATAAGCTAAATTAATAGATTCCCTAGACAATAGTGGGAGGAAATCCAAGATAAGTGTTGAGAATACACTTGAACTGTGATTTATACGATGTCGGATGAGAGAATGACTCAAAAGATACACGGTTCCATTCGGGAAGTTCAAGACATCGTAACATGTGTTTCATACCACATGTGCTAAGTTGACCATTAGGAAATGAGAATGATATCCCTATTTTCTCATTGTATGAGGCCTTGAGGTTTAAATGAACCTTTAGAGTACCCTTAAGACTTTCTCGCTATATTTCTAAGTCTCTACTTTAGTGTTGCTACTTTAGCATGTTACCAATAGATAAGATAATTTGGCAATGTGGTACATGTCTAGGAAAGCAAATATAGTGGGAGTCTCGTAGATATTTTGTGTGAAAGGAAGGATGTCTTTATTAATACAGTCTATTTTGATTCATTGACCGGTCAATCGAGTTGAGAACTTGATTATGAATACATAGATTTGATGAAAAATTGAATATACTCTAATAATTTCAAGGGATTAAAAGAGATATGTCAACTTGTGTTGATTGAAAGAGTTACGGGGTATTACGAGTTTTAGATTCTACATATAAAGCTGGTTGAGTTGCTATATATCCTTAACAAGTGTATAGCACAAAAACTCATATTCTCGAGGGTCACACGATTTATTTGCCTGTATGAAAAATGTATTGTGTGATAGTATAAAGATATGAAGTAGATGAGTATGAAGCTCAAAACTTCATGTGTGAGTGGGAGATGAAAGATAATAAATAATAAATATATTATTTATTTAATATCCACACATGAAGTGGATATGGATGAGGGAAGTTATTTGACTAACTCCTTTATGAAAACCATTCAACGGGTTTTGTTAGATCAAGATTGTTTTGATGAGTTAAAAGATTATTTCAGATGAGCAGATGATAATAAAGAACGGTGAAGACCGAGTTCTAGTACTAAGCCGATCGACTAGGACAAGGATAGTTCAAGTCACTGAGACTAGGAATCACAAGTCATTTAGAGATAAGCTCGAGTTTAGTCGTCTGCGGGAGACAAGTAGGAAGAGCTCAGACGAGGTCACGACAAGCCGAGTAGAATAAGAAAGACAAGTCTTCACCAAGTCACCGCAGATGAGGAGATTAAAATCAGCCAAGAGCAAGCGATTTTCAAGATTAAGTTTGTTGAGCGCTTTTAGTTTGTTAGAACTAACTAACAAACTAACTCGACTTTTCGAGACTTATAAATAGGTCTAGACACTTCATTCGAATATAGAGAATACAATGAACACAAGTTTTTCAGCAAGTTATTTTTCACAAAGTTCTCAAAAGCACAAATTAGTTTTTCACGATTTCTTCATAGAATTTCCTAAGTGTTTGTAGAACACTTCACTTCACATCTTCAAATACATTTCTTAGTCTTAGAGTTAGATTCCAAGGTTGATTAGCATTATTGAAGGATTGAAGATCAAGTTGTAATTTGTAAAAGATTGTAAGTAAGTAAGCGGCTAGTGAAGACCCTTCTTCGTAGTTTGGAGAAGGAGAGTGGATGTAGGATTGTTATAATCCGAACCACTATAAAATCCGTGTTCTTTACCGCTTTCATTTAATTTCTTCAAGTTACAATTTGTTATTCAAGATCTAATTTCGTAATCTTAGCTAAAACCCGAATATCGATTGCTTTTGATCTTGTTAAAAGTTGAGTTTAAAATTATTTTCCATTGTGATTAATCGATACTTTGAATTGATTTTGGAAAGATTCAAAAAATCTACAAAATCTATTCAAACCCCCCTTTCTAGATTTTGTTCTAGAAGGCTAACTCAAGGTTTTATTCAACTCAACATTCCGGGACCAACAAGTGGTATCGTGAGTTGTTAAGTCAGTTTCCGATATTAATTTTAAGTCTTAACTAAGATCCGGAATTGTTGTTCTTGATAATCTGTAGTTTCACCAATCAGTTCTACTAACTAGATCTTGTGAGTTTTGTGGTTTTTCTGTTTCATCATGTCTTCGTGAAAAGCAAGAAATCCAGGAGTTTGCCTGATTTTTCGTAGAAGAATATGATTAATGGAAGTTTAGAATGGAGAACCATCTTAAATCAATTCATGACAGAATGGAGGAGGTTCTTGAGGAAGGACCTATCAAGTTTTATCATGGTGGCACAAGTGATGGTACTTCATCACCTGAAACAAGAGTTAGGCAAGAAAAGAAAAGCTCGTAACTCACCGGTGATGAAAGGAAGATTCATAATTTAGATCAAGTTACAAGAACTGAAATTATTGAAACATTGAGCAAGGATTGGATTGAAAAGGTTAAAAGATGCAAGACTGCCAAGGAAATGTGGGATACTCTTTGCTGGAATCGTGAAGGATCGGATCATGTCAAAGAAAACAAGTTGCATCTGTTTTACATACTTTTGATACTTTCAAGATGAAAGAAGGAGAGTCTCGTTGATCACCTGGATGTTAGATTGACTAATCTTCTAAACAAGGCCGCCGATTTGGGAAAAACATATACAGAGAAGGAAATCAACAATAAAGTGTTGAGATCATTGAGCAAAAGATGGAGAGAGAAAGCTAACATTCTGAAAGCCACTCAAAATCTATCTTCAATTTCTCATCACACATTGTTCTCTCATCCAAGGCTTTAGAGTATGACATCCAAATCAAAGATGAGGAAGATGAAGCGAGAATCTTCAACATCCGGAAAGATCAGAGCATTCGCTCATCAAGATGAATCTGAAAAGATCTCTAAAGCATCTGATTTGTCCATAAAAGAAGAAATGACCCTTTTGTTAAAGAGGTATGAAAGATTGAAGATGAAGTATAAAAGAAACAAGAGAGACAAAGTTAGGTCAAAGGAACTATAGATCGACAGGATGAAAAGAGCTCGAGATAATGATAGAAAGAAGGATCAGTCAAGAAGTCATAAGTCACCTATCGACGAGGAGATAGTAGTCCAAAAACAGATAGAGGAGATATATGCTATACATGCAACAAACCTGGTCACTACAAATTATGATTGTCCTCAACTCACTCCCGAGAGAGAGAGAAGAAAAGAGGAAGAAAAGAGATAGAAGGTATGCCGACTCAGAGAGCACTCCTAGCCGAGAAAGAAGAAGCTCGTGAGACATCATCATCCTCATCCTCATCCGACTTTGGGTCGATGATGACATATGTCTAATGGCTAAAGAGGTACATTACTATTTATCATCGATAATGACCTTGATACCTTATCTCGAAATCGATCCCGCCTTATTGATAAACTTTTGAAAGATTTGGAGACTGCTCTATCTCGCTATAAACAGATAGAGACTGAAAATCTTAATTTAAAGAATCAAATTTCCGATCTAACTAAGGTCAATCAAACTAAGGAAAGTAAAAACCAGACCGTACATTCAAGGGGGAATGTCGACCGAGATGATCACCAATACCTTGTCGATAAGACAGTAAGTTAGAACAGGAATTGAGTTCTTTAAAAATAAAATTTTCAAATATCTATTCCGAGAATGAGAATTATAAAAGGACTAACAGAGAATTAAATCTCAAGTTAGGACTTATGAATAATTCTCAAACCATAATAGATAAAATCTTCAATTCGTCACAAAAGTCTAGTGATAAACCGGATTAGGCTTTGATAGGAATAAGAAAAATGATCCTATAAAACCCAGAGTTTTTTTCAAAGCAACTAATCCTAAGGTAGAAACTTTATTCATCCCCTGGAAACCAAAGGAATTAATTACCTCATCCGATACTTCAAAAGAAAACCAGGCGAGGAAAGTAACTCCTAAGGCTAAACCTAAGACTAAATCAAAGATCTATCCTAGGTATAATAGCTTTGATGGAAGAAGCAAATCATATCCATTTTTACCAAGATTAAAGACAATTTCAAAAGATCAATTAAATAAGATTGATCTTGAAAGTCTTATCTTAGTAGATAGATATGGATGTAAGCTTCAATCTATGGTTTTAAGGAACATTGATATTTTTATCCTGGATTCCTAAAAATCAACTTAACATGAAAGGACCCAAAGTACAAAGGGTACCTAAGCAATAAATTTGTGATTGCAGGAAGATAAGAAGATAGTTGATAGAAGAGACATTCTTGAGGTCATCTCGGTACATTGATAGTGGTCGTTCCAAGCATATGACTTATGAAAGACGACTTCTCTCTAACTATCAAACCATTGATGGACCAAGAGTGATGTTTGGAGATAACAACTATGGACTTACTAAAGGTGTAGGAACACTAATGATTGGAGATGTTCAAGTTCAAGAAGTTTACTACGTGGAAGGTTTGAAGCACAACCTACTATCTGCTTCACAATTTTGTGATAAAGGGTTTTGTGTCAAATTTACTCATAATGCATGCTATGTATTAGATGGTTTAAATGAAAATATTCTATTGGCTGGAGTTAGACAAGGTAACATTTATGTTGCTAATTTCAAAAGTTGTCCTAAAGATACTTGTCTTGTTGCTAAGAGTTCGGATGACTTAAGTTGGTCGTGGGCAATGATTTACTTGGTCACTTAAACTTCAAAACTCTTAACAAAATAGCAAGGAAATCTTTAGTTAAAGGACTCACGATAAAGTATTTTCAAAGAACCATGTATGTGTTTCTTGTCAAAAAGGAAAACAGATCAAAGCTTCTTTTAAAACAATAAGTAGTCCTTCTTCAAAAAGGATTCTCAAACTTCTTCATATGGATCTGTTTGGTCCAAGAACTCCTCTCGGCTTTAGTGGAAGAAAATATACCTTAGTAATTGTTGATGACTTTTCAAGATTTACTTGGGTTATTTTCTTGTACAAAAAGAATGAGACTATGACTAAGATTCCAGAATTCCTTAAAAGATTCAAAATGAAAAGGGATTAAATATTGTTAAAATTAGAAGTGATAAAGGTACTGAATTTCTAAATAAATTGATTTCTAATTACCGCATTGAGAATGACATAGCTCAGAAACATCTGCAAAGAAGGACTCCACAACAAAATGGAGTTGTTGAGAGAAAAACAGAACCTTGAAAGAGGCAAATAGAACAATGTTATCTCAATTCAACACTCCTCATAGGTTTTGGGCGTATAAGCTAATACACTGCTATGTTCAAAATAGAAGTCTGATTGTTAAGGATAAGTGTAAACTCCCTATGAAATTTGGAAGGGAAGATCTCCCAAAATTTCATATTTTCATATATTTGGTTGTAAATGTTTCATACACAACAATGGGAAATCTCAATTAAAAACCTTTGATGCCAAGATAGCAGATGGGATATTCTTGGGATACTCATATATATCAAAGGCATATAGAGTTTTTAATAAGACAACCTTGTGTGTAGAAGAAACACCCCATGTTGTATTTGATGAAATTTCTCTTGAGTTTGATAAGGACAGGGGGGACATCACAAAGATATCGATGATCTAGATCGAGATGACTATCAAAGGATCAACCATAAAATTCTACAATCAAGAATCGATTCGGATGAAGAGGAAGTACTGCACAAAGAAAAGGAACACGAAAGAACTTCCTCAACGGTTGATCTACCAACCGATCGACGACCAACGACACATCAGGTGATCGAGGTAGAATCATTAGAAGGTAACATAGAATCATCTGAAATAAATAGTTCGGACAAGACACCATCCACCGTAAAAGATAAAAGTAAGAAAGTAATGTCATATCACCCAGTGAGCGAGATAATTGGAGATTTAGACTCGGGTGTCCAGACGAGGACCCAACTAAATTAAGATTGTATGTTCAGTTGCTATGTGTCATTACTTGAACCTAAATCAATTACGTAAGCTCTAACCGATTCCAATCGATTAATGCCATGCAAGAAGAACTAAATCAGCTTTCAAAGACAAGATGTGTGGGAGCTTGTTGAAAGACCTCATCATCAAAAAGTCATTGGAACTAAATGGGTTTTTAAAAACAAAAAGGATGAAAACAATATTGTGGTTAGAAACAAGGCCGGACTAGTTGCTCAAGGTTATTCACAATCGGAGGGTATTGATTATGATGAAACCTTTGCACCGGTAGCTCGTCGGAAGCCATAAGATTGTTTTTTGCCTATCTTGCTTTTAAAAGATTCATAGTTTTTCAAATTGATGTTAAGTCAGCATTTCTTAATGGAATCTTAGTCAAGAAGTTTATGTAGAGCAACCTCCTGGTTTTGTCAAAGGAGACAAAGTTTATAAACTAAGGAAAGCTCTATATGGACTTAAACAAGCACCAAGAGCCTGGTATGACACCTTGTCGATTATTTAATTCGAATGGTTTTGTTAAAGGTAAAATTGATAGAACTCTCTTTAGAAAAGAGTTTGGTTGTGATCTTTTGTTAGTACAAATTTATGTTGATGATATAATATTTGGATCAACTAATATATCTTTGTGTGAAGAATTTAGTAGTCTTATGAAAAGCGATTTGAAATGTCCATGATGGGAGAAATGACTTATTTTCTTGGACTTCAAGTCAAACAGGACAAAGAAAGGAATATTCATCAACCAAGCCAAATATACAAAAGATCTTATTGAAAAATATGGAATAGGTACCAGAGAAGCTAAGATACCTATGATGACAAATTTTTCAATGGATCCAGACGAGAAGGGAGAAGACACCGATCAAACCGAGTATCGAGGTCTTATTGGTTCCTTATTATATTTAACTACTAGTAGACCTGATATTTCATTTTCGGTTGGAGTCTCGTGCTCGATTTCAAGCTAATCCTAAGAAAAGCCATCTTGAAGCAAAGCAAAGAAAATACTCAAGTATTTGAAAGGAACAAGAATGTTGGATTGTTGTATCCGGTGATGACAACTTTTGAGGTCTGGATACTCGATTCGGATTTTGGTGGATGTAAGATAGATAGAAAATCTACATCCGGTACTTGCCAATTCCTTGGAAGTAAGTTGATTTCATGGTTGTCTAAGAAACAAACCTCTGTAGCTACTTCCACAATCGAAGATGAGTATATGGCGGTGGAAGTTGTTGTTCACAAATGATCCGGATAAGTCAACAGCTAAGAGACTATAATATTATCACCAAAGATGTACCTATCTTTTGTGATAGTAATAGTGTCATAGCTATTACCCGAAACCCGCTTCTTCATACAAGATGCAAGCATGTAGATATCGACACCACTTTATCCGAGACCATGTAGAAAAAGGAGATATCATACTTGAGAAGATCTTGACTCGATTTTCAAAGAGCGAGACATCTTGACAAAACCACCGCGTGAGACAAGGTTTAAAGAACTATCTCGTAGAATTAGGATTATTAGATGCTTCTTTAGTAAATCTATAATTCTACATTTTTTATATACTTGTCTTTCTCAATTTAGTTTATTATGTCTAGAAAGAATTATCGTACTAGATCGAGTCAAAGGACAATCGGGTAGGCGATATCATTAATTTCTTTCTTAGGAATCAAGAATCAAGGATTAGTTATATTGACCTTATCTCGACATGATAATTGCTTATTCGACATTGGGTAAATCAGACAAGGGCACAATAGTCACCTGATTTTCTCAAAAGCAGATGACTATCTCGCACTCTATCCGATCTACCTCAAGCTACTAATGGTTTTCCTTGAGTCTATGTCTTTGCAGAATAGGTCACAGATCATACTGCTTTTACCTCATCTGTTCTCAAATCTTTTATTCGCACACCTTTATTTCTAAAATAAACTCCATATTCTTATCTTCATAAAAATATTTTTGGATTGATTGGTTGAAAAACCTAAATTTTGAAAATCAAATCTGAGCACTGTTTATTTAAAATTCTTTTAAGTTTGCTAAAAGTTAAAACTAAGTCATTTTTAAATCGACAGTTACTTTATCGGATGACTTTACAAACTCATCTGCTTTGAAAACCCTTATACGAAGTAAGGTAGTCCTTGGGCCGACGCCAGAATACTTACTTCTCTGTATAAAGTAACCTACATCTCACAAATCAACAGTCTATAAAGTAACTTTTTACGCATTTCAAAGATTAGTGTATTACACGCGCTGAATCCCAATCGTTTATCCGAGTTTTAACCGTTGATTCAAAGACAAGAATTTATTTCAAATAAACGGCTTAGATTAAGATTAGTTTTCAAAGCGGTTTCTCTTTCCAAACATTCCCTCCTATAAATACATCTTCTTCTTCCCTTAATCGTTTTCACTCTCGAAAACCCGCATATCTTCTAAACACTTTTCCAAAACTTACAAAATTTTCAATGGCATCCTCTTCTAAAACCACCAAAACCTACAAACCTACATATATTTCAACCAATATTTCTCATTTCAAAATAAATGAGGAATTTTTCAAAACCGATTAAAAGCAAATGTATGTAGATTTGAAACAACCCAAGACCGAGAATCTGCAGTAAATCCTACGTCTTTTGGAGGCATCAAGGCTAAGGGGATTTCTCTCAATGAAATCACCCCAAAACAGCAATGTGATTTGTTGGGAGAAGAGTTTCTAGCAAGAATGGTGGATAACCGGGAAGGGTTTGATACCTCGGTGGATGGGACAACTTTGAGTTATTCTAGGGAAAATATTTCCGAGGATTTTTGATACGTCAATGGAGGGAGTTAATCCATTGACGTACAAGGAGGGCGAATGGGAAGAATCTTTTGATTTGATGGCTAGGGTGTCTCGGAGGGGAACTCGCGAGTATTTGAAGAAAAACCTGTTGAGAAGGAGGTTCAGATTGTTGATGACGGTGGTGAAAAAAGCGATTGGGTGAGCAAAGCTCACATGATGGGTTAACCAAACCCAGATTATGTGTAATGCGAGTCATTGTCGATGGTGTGCAAGTTAATTGGGTAGACTTGCTAATCCACAAGCCGAGGGAGGAAAAGAAGCGACTCACCTTCAAGTCGTCTGCGAGAAATTTGGATACCTACCTCGGCAGTCAACCTGTTTCAACAAAATCACTGTACTAATCGAAGGATTGAACAGGAGGCTGACCGGAGAGTGGTTACTAAAAAGTACTCCAAGCGAAGGGAATCCCGACAAAGGATGACAAAGCTTGGAGGAAATCCAGACTCGGATGATGAGTCCTGACGCAGCCAGTGGTCCAAAGGCTTGAGGCGGCATGCAGAAGCTTAGAGACCAGCGGTTGAACCAGTGAGATGCCTCCACCGAGATCGAAACAGAGGGACATGAGGTGGCGGCAGTGAGGTCGCCCCTCAAGAAGAATCTGTTAAAAGCAGTGCTGCGGTCCCAAGGGCGTTTCGGAGGAGAAAGAAAAGGAGGCTAGTGAAAGCCGTGGATAAGAAGGGGGGAAAGCTCGTCTGTTTCGGCCAAAGCTGCCTCGAGATGAAGAAGAGGAAGAGGAGGCTGAAATTCCTCCGGTAAGGCGGCCTAGGCGAGCAACTCAGAGCTCGGAAGGATCAACCAAATCTGGTGGCTCCGAGCAGCAGATGGAGTTGTCGACCACGCTACTAGAGGAGGTCCCGAGTCCTTGGATAGCAATGAGGTTGGTCACTGGAGGTTCCCCTTCCCCAATCAAGGAAGCCGCTCTCTCCCTATTCCGAGGCGGTACAAGTCTTTCTCCATCTCCTCAATTATCTCCTGCACTGCAATGAAGAAATGCCCCAGTGGCATTTCGAGCCTCGAACTCTGCACGAAATCCCACCACCCAAACCGGCAATGAAGGGGTATCCCAGGCTGGTACCCCGAGCCTCTCCAATGACCTACCTCCCCACGCCCAAATCCAAATCCCACCAACATACCCCGAACATACCTCATCTCAACCACCAACACCCATATTACCGACCTCATCTCCTATTACCACTCCTACCATACAAACTCGAACATCTCCCCCAACCCCATCTCGAGCAAATCACTCTCCCCACACCCAAACCTCACATGTCCCAATCATTTCCTACTCTTCCCTCCCAATCATACAAACACACTCTATTCCTCTCCCACCCACTCAACAAGAGCCTACACCTTCTTCGTCTCGATTCCTCATCCGAGGATGATGACAGTGACCTAAGCCCTCCTCTGCCATCTCCTCCATCCTAAGTCTTGTAGAGAAAAAGATCAATACAAGCTGTTAGAAGGAAGATGAAAAAGAAGACAAAGAGGATGGATAAAGGCTGTAATAGACACAATGCTAGCCAAAGATGAAGGAAGTAGAGGTAAACCTATACGATAAAATATTAAGTGTTACTAACTCTGTGTTGGTGGCAAAGTGAAAGAAATGGAGGATGAGCCTGAAAGCATTAAAGGAAGAGGTGAAAGGGTACAATCGGTGATGGTGAATGAGCTAGCGGTGGATCACTCCGACTTGAGGGCCAAGTGCAACTTATTGGATGCAAAACTTACAAACTTGGCTGCTGAAGTTAAAAAGGGGGAAAATGATCGATCGAAAAGAGACAAGCCCTCACTTGTGGTCGAAGAAACCAGGAAAGAAGTAGGCATTAAGGCCAACGCAGTGATCTCGGGAGGCAGCCAGGAAGAAGCTCGAATCAAATCGATGGTGGCTGCACTCCAGTGAGGGTGAGTCAATTTGAAGAGGCTGTGAAGGAGGATGAAGAGAAGAGGAGGTTAGAGGAAGAGGAAAGGACAGAGAAACTCTTGGCTCACCAAAGAGTCCGAATCTGGAGGAGCCAAGGGGAAGGGAAAAGAGGTAGCGATCGGTGAGCCGAGATCTGCCTGACATTTATACCAAGAGTGCTTCTGCTAAGGGGAAAGGAAAAAGGGAAGCTGATTATTCCAATCTCTCGGAGGAACAGATCAAGCGAATCAAGAGAGAGATGGAGTATTTTGGCAAGAAAGAGAAGAAGAGGCAGAGAAAGAAGAAAGACTCCAATGTCTTCTCGGAGTCTTCTGAGCGGAAATGGATGATCGAGAGATCAAGGCAATGGGAAATTCAGACCATTTCACAACACGTCTGCTCCTCCTAAGCTGGTTTGCGGAAAATATGCAGCTGAGTATAGAGAGAAAATCTGGAGAGAATGTGGATATACTACCGGTATATTCTCAAGGGCCCCGGAGCATCTCAAAGCAAGATCCAGTTGGCTTGGCATGAATGGATTGAGAAGGTGGATAAAGAATTCTATCATCGGCCGCTAGAAGAAGCGAGATGTGGAGTTTAATGTCAACCTAGTCTCCCGGCTTTTGAGTATGCCATCCCTGCTAAGAAACCGAGACGGATCCACGGACCTAGGTCGGGTCAAGGGAATTTTGAAGAAGGCAGAGGCTGAATCTGGATTTGCTCATGGAGAAGATCTCGGCTGACTTAGGAAGCGCGTATTCAACCGGGCCGATGATCCCGAGATGAAGACCGGTGGGAAGATTGATAGAAACGAGGATTTTACTTTTCCTTATCTTTCTTTTCTATTATCTTTCCATCTGTAATCTTTGTAAATCCAATGTGATTATACTTTATTTGATTCATTTTACTTGTCTTATTTTCTTAAAGTCATCTTTCTTGCTTTAAGAAAAACTTAAAAATTTTCTTAAGTATAAGTCATCTCGAGAATTTTATCTCTCGAGACTTGGAATTTTTTAAAAAAATTATCTAAGTCTTAAGACTCGATTTTTGTTTCTTTCTAAGTATTTTTAAAAGAGTCTAAAAGACTTAATTTTTATTGAGTGCTTTAATGTGATTGAATTCTTTGTAATATGAAGAATGTGTTTTGATATACCTATTTAATAATCTTGATTAACCCTAAACTAACTTCATGTGAGTGTGTCTCTTTTTTATAGGTTTTAACTTCATCAAAAAGGGAAGCTGTTAGATCAAGATTGTCTTGATGAGTTAAAAGATTATTTCGAGATGAGCGGATGATAATAAAGAACAGTGAAGATTGAGTTCTAGTACTAAGCCGATCGGACTAGGACAAGGATAGTTCAAGTCACCGAGACTAGGAATCACAAGTCATCTAGAGATAAGCTCGAGTTTAGTCGTCTGTAGGAGACAAGTAGGAAGAGCTCGACGAGGTCAAGACAAGCTGAGTAGAATAAGAAAGACAAGTCTTCACCAAGTCATGCAGATGAGGAGATTAAAATCAGCCGAAGAGCAAGCGGTTTTCAAGATTAAGTTTGTTGAGCGGTTTTAGTTTGTTAGAACTAACTAACAAACTAACTGACTTTTAAGACTTATAAATAGGTCTAGACACTTCATTACGAATATAGAGAATACACGAGACACACGTTTTTCAGCAAGTTATTTTTCACAAAGTTCTCAAAAGCACAAATTAGTTTTTCACGATTTCTTCATAGAATTTCCTAAGTGTTTGTAGAACACTTCACTTCACATCTTCAAATACATTTCTTAGTCTTAGAGTTAGATTCCGAGAAGGTTGATTATCATTTTTGAAGGATTGAAGATCAAGTTGTAATTTGTAAAAGATTGTAAGTAAGTAAGCGGTAGTGAAGACCCTTCTTCGAGTTTGGAGAAGGAGAGTGGATGTAGGATTGTTATAATCCGAACCACTATAAAATCTGGTGTTCTTTACCGCTTTCATTTAATTTCGTTCAAGTTACAATTTGTTATTCAAGATCTAATTTCAGAATCTTAGCTAAAACCTGAATATCGAGTGTTGTTTTTGATCTTGTTAAAAGTTGAGTTTAAAATTGTTTTCCATTTGTGATTAATCGATACTTTGAATTGATTTTGGAAAGATTGAAAAATCTACAAAATCTATTCAAACCCCCTTTCTAGATTTTGTTCTAGAAGGCTAACTCAAGGTTTTATTCAACTCAACATTCCGGGACCAACAAGTTTTCTTTAATTAAGCCATGCGAAATGAGAAGAAGAGAGCTTCTTATTTTTTTCTCCCGTTTTCACCTTTATCACTAAAAATACTTAAATCAAAGGGCACTTAAATTGTGAACAATGAATACATTTCATACGTAAATGTAATTCAGACTTTGAGGATCACGGTGTACGTAGAATTCCTAACCGGCTCGATTATTCCGCTGCAGATAGGTTAGTGAATTTCTAACCATTGAATTTCCAATTGGCTAACTTCAATAGTTGTCCTAAAGATACCTGTCTGGTTGCTAAGGGTGGAGAAGATCTTAGCTAGCTGTGGCATAAAAGGCTCAAAGCCATCTAAACTTCAAGAACCTTACCAAAATTGCCGAAAGAATCTTGTCAAAATATTACCCGATAAGTTTTTCTCTAATGTTCTAAAATGTGATGCATGTCAAAAAGGTAAACAACCTAGGAACTCTTTTAAAAGTATTAACACAATTTCATCTGAAAGACTTTTACAACTCCTTCATTTGGATTTGTTTGGTCCTGTTTTACCACTCGGTTTTTGTGGAAGGAAATATACATTAGTAGTTGTGGACGATTATTCCGGATATATTTGGGTATTATTTTTTTCAAGAAAAATAGGACAATGAACGAGGATTCCAGAATTTTTAAACAAATTCAAAATGAGAAGGGTGTTAATATCATTAAGATAAGGAGTGACAAAGTACCGAGTTTATAAATTCTTGTCTATCTAACTATTTTATTGAGGAAGATATTATTCATGAGACATCATCTGTAAGAACTCCTCAACAAAATGGTATTGTTGAGAGGAGAAATCGAACACCGAAAGAGGCACTAGGAGCATGTTAGCTGAGTATGGAGCCCCACAGAGGTTCTAGGTGAAGCAATCATCACGGCTTGCTACACCCGAGAATAGGTGTCTACCTCGTAAAAGATAAGGGTAAGACTCCTTATGAGCTGTGGAAGGGTAAGGTACCTTGAATCTCTTATTTCATGCTTTTGGTTGTAAATGTTTCATCCATAACAATGAGAGGTTTAAGTTAAAGACATTTGATGCCAAAGTTGTTGATGAAATATTCTTGGGATACCCTAACACATCTAAGGCATTTAGAATCTTTAATAAAACTACTCTTTGTGTGGAGGAAACTCCTCAAGTGGTATTTGATGAAACTCACTTTGTTGATGTCACCGAAGTTAAACATTTTCGTTACCACCAATGTTGTAACATCGGCCGCGACATCGAATTCGCCCTTTCTTCTAACAACTAACTTTTCGTGTTTCAGTGTTGTCTTTGATGTTGTTGATCGTAGGTTGACGATCTGGAATCGACTTCAATACTCCGTAAGGATCTACAAGGATCAAGAATAAAGGAGAGTTATCTAAATCAAGCGGTTACAAGTCAATAGAAATTATTAGAGGCAGTTTCTTGGCGGTTTTCCACCGAGATTCACGAGTGAATGATAGGGAATGAGCCGGAGATTTCTATATCCATCCACAAGGATCTACGATGCTCTTGAAGGTTGTATTCGACATCTATAAATAGATGGCCAAGCTTCAAGAATGAAGAACAAGGCAATACGAGCTGATCAATCATAAATTATAAGAGCCTTGCGTGAGAAGTAATCAAGTATCGACTATTGAGTGCGATAAGTGCATCCAGATTGATAGGGCCATTATTTTCCGTTTACGTTACATCAAATGTTGTGTCATTTCGTGTAACATAAGATTCTATTTAGATTGTTAGTAGACAGGGTGTTCTTTAACATATCTAGATAGGTTACCTTTGACGGTGTATTTTATACACTTAGCCGATTGAGATCATAAACATTGTGTTTAGGTTTTGTAGTGGTTTATTGAGAAGATTCGAATTGTGAATTGTTCTCTACTTGATTTATATTCATTATTAACATAGTGAATCATTTCCTTATAGATTATTATTTAAAATAATCTATGAAAATTTTATCTGGTTTGCAAAGATTTTTGACTAAGTCTTCCATTGTTATAATCGGTGTTACTCTCATTATTACAACATTGACGAATAACAATCTCGATTTCGAGAAAACACACACCTTTAGTTGGCGTGAGCCATAACTTGACGTTATTAAGTTAGATTATGTGTCTAGTGTGTTGTCTTTGCAATGGATTACCCATTGGCTCAATCACTTAAGTCTCCCGTTCTAGATAGAACAAACTATGCCTATTGGAAACCAAGGATGAGGATGTACATCAAGTCAATTGATGAACGTGCTTGGAGAAGTGTGCTAGCGGGTTGGACGCCCCTAGGACTAATGCAGATCTTTGAAGGAGAGACCATTGTCAAACGTGAGTTGGATTGGACAAATAATGAAAGCACAATCGCAAGCTTTAATTCCAAAGCATTGAATGCAATCTTTGTAGCAGTTGATATGACCATGTTCAAACTCATATCAAAGCTGTGTAAATGCAAAAGATGCTTAGGATAAGCTGCAAGATCATTGTGAAGGATCGAAAGTGTTCGAAGGTCCAGGACTTCGAATGCTAGGGACAAAGTTCGAGAACCTAAGGATGAAGGAGGATGAAACCATCTCTTCTTACAATGAGAAGATCACTCGAGATTGCAAATGAAACTCAATCACTCGGGAGATCCTATCTCAAACACCAGAGTTAGTTCACAAAATTTTACGTCTGTACCTAAGCATTTTGATGCAAAAATTTGTGCTATAGAAGAAGCTAAGAACACAGATACGTTGAGCCAAACCGAGCTTGTGAGCATACTACGAGCATATGAGATGAATTCAAACCGGAGAGATGAGACTCCATTCGAAGAAGTTGATTGCATTCAAAGGAGAATCATCCTCAAGTCTTTGAAAAGACATCATTTGTGACTGAACTTGAGACAGATGATGATGATGTAGCTGATTTATGTCTTGACAATCCCGACCACATTGCCTTCTTGACAAGACAGTTTAAAGCTTTCTTGAAAAAGAAGTCAAGTGTGACAAGGAACAATATTCAACCTAGGATTCAAATCAACAATACTCCACAAACACCCAAAAGGAAAGGTAAAACTATTCAACCAAAGAAATTTGGTAGTAGTAGTGGGAGTGGAAGCAAAAACAGTGTATGACAACTATGACTCGAGTATAGGAAGTCCTGCTCAATGTAATGCATGTTTTGGATATGGTCATTATGCAAATGAATGTGCTAATACCTTACTTAAAAAGAAATTGAACTTTAATGCTACCTTGAGTTATGAATCGATGAGGAGCATGAAGATAAAAAGATGAGGAATTTGCATTTTCTAGTAGAATAGACTATCACTATGCCAATTTCAAGCTTTAACAGACCCAATCAACAATGGTTTCTGAGAAAATTGCTGTTAAAAATTTAAAACATTTGTTATAACCAAAACCATTGTTATTGATTTGAGCGGATCCATGATAAAAAAGCGATTCCAATGAACCGTTATATTACCGATGTTATTTCAGGACCCTTTTCTTTTTTTCTTTTTCAATTAAATTTAATAGATAATTTCATTTTAAACTTAACAAAAAAAAAAAAAAAAAAAAAAGAAAGACCCCTTCGTGACATAGCCTCCCAGCCCAAGTCGTGACCTAGCCCCCAAAATTGTTCCCCCAAACTTCCGATCGACCGGCGTCTACCATCCGTCGTATACCACCGGTGTCTACCATCCCCCAAATCTTCAAGAAGCTTCTCGATCAGATCCGAGTACTCGCCGCCGCGAAGAGTGTCGCGAGTCTACGGGAGGTGGAGGAGATCGAGCGATTCGTGGACGATTTTGGTGATACTTCGTGAAAACGGAAAGTCAAGAAGTCGTCATCGGTGTTCTTGTCTTCTACGGCCCTCAAGCAAGTAAGCCCTAACTTTTATACGGTGTGCGGTGTGTTATGAGTGTGCGGTGTGTGTGTGCGAAGTGAGTGTGCGGTGTGTGTGAAGATTCTCATTATTAAGCATTAATTCGGTGATTTTTGGTGAAGATTTGTGGAGGCGGTTCTCGAATCCGTGAAGTGTTCGGGACTCTTATAGTATCTCCAATTTCGTAATAGGACTTGGATTTTCCTCAATTCTGCTGGTTTTGTTTGAGCAAGTTTAAGGAGAAGCGCGGATTCAATTTTATTTCCCGATTCTTTGCTCCGTTGTATTTCTGCGGAAAGTAAGTTGACTTGAATTTTCTGCGTTCTATGAATGTGAGGGGATTTTATTTCATTGATTGGTAATATTGTTTGAAAATTGAGTTTGGAGTTCGAAGGGTGAGATGCTGTGCGAGTTCGTAGTTTGAACATGATATGTTTTTCTCGAACTCACGAGGAATTTTAAGTCGCCGTTTGCTGATCGTAAATTTTTATCTCGCTTTGTTTCGTTATCATTTGAGCATATGTAGCTATGTGCCTTTGATTGTGATTGATGAAGTAAATGTGCAGGAAGTTTTGATTTCTACTTGTGTTTCCGTGTTTCTTTTATTTGCGAATTAGCTTGTTAATTTGTTTTCCAGTTACTAAAAAAATATTTGTTCCGCGCATTCATCAATGAATGCTCTGTCGATTCAACTAGGTTTTTATTGCACCAATAGTCGATGGCGGTTTTCGGTTAATTCATTTCGACATCATTTTGATTTGTATTACAAACTATAACTTGGATTATAATTTTAGCTTGAGTTTTTTTATTATGTGATTTCCAATAGGTTTTTATTTTTATTGGTATGGTTTTGGGTCTTGAAGTTAATTTACATGCCTTCTCTATTACCAATGCCCACACCAAGCGTATTTGATCTATTGTTTATCTGTTAAGTTTATACTTGTGATTATCTATTACCGAAGTAATTTTATAGAAATCGATAATCCTTGGGCATGTTTGATGAAGTTTGTACATATTTCATGTGTTTTTGTGCTTACCTAAATACAATTATTATGCGTGAGAATAAGAGTGATTGATGTGCATTACTGCTCTTATATTACAGGGGTAAATTGTCGAGTAAGATCTGATTAATTTGTTGCTTGAAGTTTTTTGAGATCAGAATTCAAAGTAATTCATAAATCTTTGAAAATTCAAACATTTTCTGGTTTGTCTGAGGACTTGGATGATATGAGTTTTGACTCGGGAACAATGTTAGAGACTATGGATACTCGGCGACCTCTCGATCACACGTCGGTGGTCTCGATAACCTTGTTCGTGACGCTCCTTTGTGCATGTATTGTGATTGGTCATCTACTAGAGGAAAATCGCTGGATGAATGAATCCATCACTGCCCTCATAATTGTAAGTAATCGACCCACACAAGTCGGAGATTTGTTTGTTTGACTCTTTTTATCATGTCAATCATGATACACCATGGAAACTAGTTGTTGAGTTGTAAGTTCTCTTATGACTAAAATAGATTATATTTTATAATTGAAAATTTTCATTTTCTTGATAAATAATATTTGTTAATTTCAAATATATGAAGGGTTATACATATATTTTATGCATCGATGAAGAAGAGAGGAAATATTAGATGGAATGTAATGAAGGTATGAAAATATTTGCATGTGTATATTTGTTCATATATTGAAAGTAATTAACATATACTTTATAATGGGATTTAATTGTTTGTAATCCAGGCTGCTAAGCAACCCGATTCAAAGCGTCGGTTTCTATGTACTTCGCTACATGAGACAAATTGTCGAATTTGAAGGAGAAGTTGACATATACTCGATGCAATCAATGGTAATAAGTCTGCAATCACTTTATTTATCAATTGATTTCTTTTTGTACCTTATAATGTGTGTTTCTACTACGTAGTTCGTGGAAAAAAGTTACATGAAAGCTGAAATTGATAAAGTTCGAGAAGAGTGGGCTGAATGCGAACAACCATATATATTTGAGTAAAGACTTGAAGTTGGGGGTGTCAAGGTATTATCTCTTGGATATATTTCTTTGCAGATTGAGTGTTCTATTTTCTTTGATTGTGTACCTCGTTCTCTCTGTTGTAGGTTTTGAGAGAAATGCGGAGAGGATAGTGCAGAGGCATGTGTTGTGGTCATAATCTTTTGGATGGTGTGGTTTGACTAGACTCGTGAAATTTATATTTTATGTTGAATATCTAGTATTGATTAACTTAGCTCATGATATTTTGGATGTGTAATCGTTTAGTTGAATGAATGTGAATCGTTTAATTGAATTATTTGATGAATAGTTTGTATTTTAATGCATTTAGACTTTAATATTTTATGAAATTTTAATTTATTTTTTAATTGATGAATGGTAGTATTTTATTAAAATTTGAAAAATATTAATATGGGTAATTATTACCCATTTTTAATATATATAAGGATATAACAATGGTTATTAACATTTGTTAAACAATAATTTTAACTTCAAAGGTTTTAATATACAACATCGGTTAAAAATTGATGTAGTAACTAGTTACAACAGCGGTTTTTATCATTGTCGTAGGTGCCCAGAACCGATGTTGTAGGAATCTTGAGGAGTTCATTCGAAGTTCAAACAACATCGGGTATTAGGATACAACATCGTAAAAACCGCTGTTATAGGTACCTATAACATCACTTTCAAACCGATGTCTAAAGGTGCCGTGTGTTTTAACATCACCATGTACAACAACAGCTTTTTTATCTGTTTAACAATGTTAGCCAAAAACCGCTGTCTTTCCACAAATTTGTCATAGTGTATGATGATTCTTTATATGATGATCTGGATTACGATGTTGACACGAGATATTCCAACATTCGGTGTAACATTGGATGAATCTGAATCGAGAATCATCATTGAACTATTTTAATAGTTTTGTTGATAATTCAAGAATATCGAACATAATAAACCTTGTGGTTCATAATGTAAGAAATTACTTGAGAAATGAGAATCTCAAAATGAAATTCTCAAGACTTTGACTTTAGAAAATTCAGATTTGAGAGACTCATTAACCAAACTTAAAGTAATCGACTAGGAAAGACTTGGAAATTTCTAAACTCAAAGATGGATTGAAAGATTCACTTTAAGTTTCAAGAAATACTCCAAGAGTGTTGATGTGTTAAAAGAAGCTTTAATGATTGGTAAAACTGATACCAATGGTTTAGGTTATAAAAATGACAAGTCTTCTATGAGTGTTGAAGAACCAATAAAATTTGTTAAGGCAAGATATAAATCAAAGGATAAATATTCACCACAAAAAAAAATGGTTTTAGAGAGGGATTTAGCGAGGGTGTTACCGAGGGGGAGGGGTTTGACGAGGGTTTTACCGAGGGAAGGTTGCCCTCGGCAAAACCTTGTCGGTAACTATTCCTCGGCTCGGCCCTCGCTAATTACCGAGGAGGCTGCCCTCGCTAATTGCCGAGGATTTGGCGAGGTTATTCGCGAGGGATTTTGCGAGGATTTGGCGAGGGAAGTTGGCGAGGGCTTTGGCGAGGGTAATTGGCGAGGGTCGGGCCGGGAGGCGATTTTAATTTCGCGTGAGGAGGGATCGATCCCGCGACCTCCGAGTCAATAGGAAGAGAGTCTCGGGCGCTTTACCGTGTTTTTGCTTTTAATTATATTAATATCATATTTTGTTCAATATTTTATATATTTAATTTATAAATGTTATTCAATTAAATTTGTTTATTATAACATATATTCAATTAAATTGTTATCACATATAAATAATTATTTTATAATTATACATATTAAATTGCAACATATATATAATTCCCTATATACATATTATTATTATTATTATATATATATATATTATCATGTTTATAATTATTATTATTATCACATATATTTAATTAAATTGTATGCTATATTTTAGTATTAATAATTATTTTATAAATTATTAATATTGTATATATTCAATTAAATTGCATCATTTTTCAAAAAAAATTAAATTGCATCATCATATATATAATTCACTATATACATATTATCATTTATTATTGTTATTATTATTATTACGTATATATTATCATATTTATAATTATTATTATTATCACATATATTCAATTAAATTGTATACTATATTTTAATATATTAATAATTATTTTATAAATTATTAATAATTATAAAATAATTATTAATATTGTATATATTCAATTAAATTGCAACATTTTTTCAATTAATAATTATTTTAGTATACTAATAATTATTTTATAATTATTATAGTTATCACTAAACATATATATTCAATTACATTGTATACTATATTTTAGTATTAATAATTATTTTATAAATTATTAATAATTAAAAAATAATTATTAATATTGTATATATTCAATTAAATTGCATCATTTTTCAATTAATAATTATTTTAGTATATTAATAATTATTTTATAATTATTATAGTTATCACTAAACATATATATTCATTGTATACTATATTTTAGTATTAATAATTATTTTATAAATTATTAATATTGTATATATTCAATTAAATTGCATCATCATACATATAATTCACTATATACATATTATCATTTATTATTGTTATTATTATTACGTATATATTATCATGTTTATAATTATTATTATTATCACATATATTCAATTAAATTGTATACTATATTTTAGTATATTAATAATTATTTTATAATTATTATAGTTATCACTAAACATATATATTCAATTACATTGTATACTATATTTTAGTATATATATTATTATTTTATAATTATTAATATTGTATATATATTCAATTAAATTGCATCCTATAAATAATTCATCACTATATACATATTATATTATTTATTATTGTTATTATTATTATTACATATATATATATATATATATATATTATCATGTGTAAATATGTACTCTTAAACAATTAAAATTAATAGTTTAAATAATTAAAATTCATCATCTTAATCAATTAAAATTCATACTCGTAAACATTTAAAATTCATAAATTCTTAATTAACATTCAAAAAAATTGTGATAGTTTAAAAACAAGAATTGTTCATTCACCGCCTAGAACCCCGGGACCCACGGGATGACCGATCGGAACCACCGGACCACTGGGTCACCACCGAGCAAGGAACCCTTCAACCCCTGCATCATCTCCTGGATTTCCCGTTGCATGTCCGCCTGAAACTCCGCACGCATCTCCGTCGCAACTCCGCTCGCATCTCCGCTCGCAAAGCTGCGTCTCTACGCTCCATCTCCTCCCGAGTCCTCTCACGCTCCTCTTGCAGCAGCCCGATCGATATCGGCTTGGGTGTAGCCACTAGGAGGAGGAGCACTCGATGAGCAGGAGCCGAGGGGATGCGTCTGGACTTACCCAGTGACCAAGACCCCGATCCCTCCCGTGTTGTTTTCCAACGGTATTAACATAGATGCAGGATAAGTCGGGTTGGGGTTCGAGCTCGACCCCTCGGAGGGCATCCGGGAGGCCACCTCTTGTACTTCATGCTTTGTCACGAATATTTCGACAATTAAAATTTTAGATTACAAAAATAGACATATATATAATATTTTATTATAAATTATTACATAATATAAAATGAAAATACTTACAAGTGTGTCACTAATAGCCCGTAGGTGTACTCCCCGTCATCATACCGGTGGTAATGCCGCACTATGTCTCGATCCGTGGGGCCGTCTATGCCTCCTCTCCTGTATTTATTTAATTAGAACCACATGTTTAATTAAAATATTGAACTAGCATTACAAAAAATACTTACAAAGTCATATGCATACTCGGGTGATCCACGGGATCCGCCCTATGACGGGAGATGCCGCATTCTGGCCTCCGTGCTCCGAAGCGATCGATTCGTGCGACACCGCTCGCTTTTGCTCTCACGTCTTCTCTATCCCAAAGCGGCAGTCCATTGAAGACGGCGTCATCCCATCCAGGCCTCTGGTGCTTGGTGACCCACAACGTTCTCACGTGGTTCGGCATATCGGTGTATCTATTTGCCGCCCTACGAAGGAACAGGTGATACACCTCCGTTGAGTTCGTAACGTTAGGGTCCAACCTAGTTTGTCTCTGCCAAACAAAATATTATTGTACTTAATAAGCGTTAAAGTTTATAAATTAATCAAAATTAAATAGCGAATAACAAAATATAATGTACCAAGTGTCTCCCGATGCATTAGACCTCTCGGGAGATATCATCTGGAAAGTGAATGCACCGGGCTCCATATGTCGAGACATAATCTCCCGAATAGTCTGGATACCGCATTCGATGGCATCAACCTGCAAAAAGAGAATAAACACGCAAAATTAATAGACATATAATTATGACATAGTTTATTATTCACAAGTATTTAACTTACGTGCCTGGTAGATCCATATATCCAGGACCCCGCCTGGAGCTGGAGCTGGATGATGGTCCTCATAAGCCTCGGGGCCGACGGCCTCGTCCTCATCCTCACGAAGGAAGGGTACGATCTTGAGTACCACTGGCATCTCGACCCCACGGACCCCGAGACGGTCCGCTCGACCCCTCCTCTGGACCCAGCTCGTCCCCTCGATCCAGACGGTCCGCTCATCTCAGAACAATAATTAAATAAAACCACATTATTACACGGTTCAATAATATATAATTTATCATATATATATAACATGCAAATGAAACACACATAATTATTACATTATTCAATAGTAAATAATTATTACACTATATATTCAATATTCATCCGAGTTTTCATCCTCCTCCTCGTCCTCCCTCCTCCTCCTCCTCATCATCATCATCATCATCATCATCATCTTCTTCTTCTTCTTCTTCTTCTTCTTCTTCTTCTTCTTCTTCTTCTTCTTCTTCTTCTTCTTCTTCTTCTTCTTCTTCTTCTTCCTCTTCTTCATTATTTTCAATATCAATTAATGCACCGTTGACATCTCACAATATGATTGGATCATCATCCGTTTGCACACCATTAATTTGGGACTCAAGGTCGTCTTGAAAGGGAAACTCTTGTTCATTCGTTGGCACGGTTTCGACCAAGGATCTCGGTTTGATTTTGCAAACGGCCAACCATTCATTTCTACACTTTACCGGGTACTTGCAATAGTAAACTTGAGTGGCTTGACTTGCTAACACAAAGGATCGTAGCGGCCGTATCTTCCCCTTTGATTAACGTCCACAAGTTTGTAATGAGGATGTACTCTTGTTCCATTTGGCACGGATGGATCAAACCACTCACACTTGAACGAGAACAACATTTTTCTCAATACGTCCGGTACTCCAATTGCACAACTTCCTCAAGGATCCCGTAGAAATCATTCTCATCTGCATCATAATTTTTACCCTTGATACAAACTCCACAATTTGAAGTAGATTTTGATGAGCCATAAGTTCATGTGTGAAATTTGTAACCATTCACGTAATATCCAGGTATGTGGTGACACAACTCGAAGGTCCGCTAGAAAGATCACGTATCCACCGATTTTGAATATTATTTATCCTTACAAGTTGTTCAAACCACGATGCAAACTCCTCTTGTAGTCTTTCATCTTGTTCAACCCTCGAGAGTCCCGGTTGGAATTGTTGCGATTGCTCGAAAAACATACTACAAAAGGGGATTTGATTATTTAATATACGGATTGACGTTGTAATTAACAAAAATTGAACGTTATAAACTTACTCGATATATGGTTGCAACTCGGGACAATTCAGTAACACGTACGTATGAGCCGTGTTTTTCTCCTCATCTACAATCCATCTTTTGTTTATCTTTCCAAGATGTCGACCGGGAGGTATAAATATGGACAAAGTACCTTTCGCTACTTGGGGTACCTCGCCACGACCATCGTAATTACGAGGTACATTGTGCCGCCTCGTCTGAATGTGATCGCCGAAATAGAGGGAACAAAATATTGAGGCCTCTTTCGTTAAATACGCATTTGCAATTGATGCTTCAACATGCACCTTGTTCCCAACACTTAGCTTTAAATTGTAAAGATACCTAATTAAATGAATCAAGTGTTATATATATGTATAGTATAACCATTTTAGGTAATCAAATAATTTAGAGTTATAAATTACCTCTCAAATGGATACATCCATCTATCTTGCCACAGGACCAGCTATCCTTGCTTCGTATGCAAGGTGCACGAGCAGATGCTCCATCGAATTTAAGAAGGCTGGGCGGAAAGATACGTTTCAACTTACACAATATAACTAGAATATCTGCTTCCAATCGAGCCATGTTCTCAATCGTAATGGATGCGAAGTTAACTCCCTAAAGAACAAACTAAGTTCGGTGATTGCTTTCCACACATTCGGTGGCGTAGTTTCACGAAAAGCAATCGGGAGTAGTCTCTGCATAAACACATGACAATCATGACTCTTCATCCCAAACATCTTCAATTTGCTCCAGTCTACACATCGAGACAAGGTTAGACACATAGTCATCGGGAAACTTCAACTCGATTTACCCATCCGCACGAGATCATCCTTTTGACTCTTATCAAGTGAATAACAAGCTTTGGGATACTTTCTGTGCGTTGACATTTCTCTAGAGAGGGAAATATTCATTAAGTTCATCCCTAGACTTATTTGTGTCTTTTGTTTTCCCTTCCACATTCATCAACTGTGTAGAACAGTTATCAAACATATTTTTTTAATGTGCATCACATCCAAATTATGCCTGGATCAAGAGGGTACTCCAATATGGCAAATTCCAAAAATACTTTTCTTCCTCCGGCCACCATCTAATCTTTTGTTGTGGGCCTCGGCACCCTCTTGATCACTTTCCGGTACCCCAACCAATCAATTTCTTGTAGAAGCATTTCACCTGTTCGGATGGGTGGTGGGTCATCTGTAACTCTTGTATTCTTCATGAATGCGGTCTTGTTCCTGCGATACGGATGTCCCCAGGTAAGAACTTACGATGGTTATCAAAACACGATCACATTTACGGCGAGTTTTAATGTGAAGGCATCGGAGTACTCAGCACAATATGGACAAGCAGTCCTTCCAGCGGTGCTCCATCCAGACGGCATTGAGTAAGCCGGAAAGTCGCCGATGGTCCAGATTAATGCGGCTCGCATCATAAAATTCTGCTTTCTAGCAACATCATACGTTTCCACCCCATTTCCCCACATGTTCAAATCATGAATTAGTGGTCAGAAAATACATCTAAATTATCCTTTGGATTTTTAGGACCAGGCACCAAAACCGTCAAAAACATGAATTGTTCTTTCATACACAACCATGGGGGCAGATTATGCGGTGTCACTATCACCGCCATGACGAATATTGTTTTCCCGATCGCCCAAACGACTAAAAACCATCGGTGCTCGAACCCGGCCTCACATTCCGTATTTCACCGCAAAATCGGGATATGAATAGTCCAGTGTTTCCAAGCCAATGAATTTGCAGGTGACGCATAACACCAGCCTCATCATTATAGCAACTAGCATGTCATATCATATCCTTAGCGGTAGTCTTGGAGTGATACGGATCTTTGCAATCGAGGAATGATAGGAAAATAGAACATCTCTTTGAAAGGATTTGTTCTTTTCCATCGACCATCCACACCACGTCTAGCAGTTTGAATCGTGACCGACCACAAACCTTACACGATTCAAGTTCCCCTGCTGCACCCAAGATATCATACAATTATTTGCACAACAATCAATCCTCTCTACGGGAAGACCCATCCCACCCATCAATTGTTTAGTATCGAGAAAATTTCTTGGGCACCGATTTTCTCGGAGGGCAAATCTCACTAATCAACTCAACCATTTGATTGTAACCCCTTTCGAGACGATCTGTTCTCGTTTTAATGTTTAAAAGACGGGCATTGAATGACAACCGAGAATGAGACTCGCAACTTGAGATACAGATCTGATCCGCCGCACGAAGCATGTAAAAAATGTGCGGCATGCTTTGATTAGGAGGTTCCTCGCTAAGGGGCTCTTCTTCCACATTTTGGAAACTAATGTTAGGACCGTGAAGTTAAGTCCATCATCATATTGTGGTACGAGCTAGATCTTTGCGGTGTCGTCAACTCTATATGAAGTCGACACCGGCTGATCATAGTTTCGGTGTGGCATAGAATTCCAATTTTGCTCACCGTGTAAAATCCAATTGTGATAATTAGACATAAACCCATGTCTAAAACAAATGTGATTTCACGTCAATGGGTTCTCTAAAACTCTGGTTCCTACATTTGAATTTCGAGCAAGGACACCTAATCTTTCCTCCACTCATCCATTCCAGGTTACTAGTAGCGAATTCTATAAACGATTCGATTCCACTAAGAAATTCGGGAGATATCATGCCATTAATCGTTCTTGGACCATACATTCAACTACGGCTTGAATAATTCATTGCAATAGATCTGTTTGATTAATGAAGATTCAAAATTTAATTAAATCATAATTAATTCTTCCAGTTAATATATTTTTTCCTAATATTAATATATATATTTTCTAAAAATTTCGCAGAGTTTTGTCTTATTTTATCGTATTCCCAGCTTAATATATCAAGTTCCTAGTGCATCCATTTCCGACTTAATTAAAATTAATCAAGTCGGAACGCACATTCTACAAAGAAACAATATCAAACAATTCATCAACCCTCAACTCCAACATCAACTTGAATCGAACATCGATTCAATTTTCAAAATTAATATAATTGAACTAACATGCAAAATTTGATCGAACATCGATCATCATATATATATAAATTATTATATCATGCATGCAAAATAATTAATTTTAAATCAAATAATTATTATAATTAAATTAAAAGCATATTTAAATAATTAATTAAAAAAAAGAATACTTACGGTGATAGTGATGGCGTGTAGTGTATGAAATTTGACGATCGGATCGAATCTTTTTTCAATTTGCGTACACACCTACAAATATATAAATTATAGCCATTAAATTGAAATTATAATAATATTAAAAATAAATTTAATTGCTAGCATACATATTAATTAATTAATTAACTCTAATTAATTAATTATCTTATACTACTAATTATTCCTAAATAATTACTAATAATTAAAATACACATAACAATTACACAAATTTACACTAAATAATTACTCAATCAATACCTATAACAAAAAAATTACACAAATATATGCATATGAAAAATAATTAATTAACTCTAAATAATTAATAATTTTATACTACAAATTTAATTATATAACATATCTACTAATTACTTACTACAAATTAATTTTATACTAATTACTACAAATTACTAATAATGAATTTATATATATATATATATATATATATATATATATATATATATATATATATATATATATATAACATATATACTAATTACTACAAATTAATCTTATACTAATTACTAAAAATTAATCTTATAATACTAATTAATCCTAAATAATTACTAATAATTAAAATACACATAATAATATTATAATAATATTAAAAATAAATTTAATTGCTAGCATACATATTAATTAATTAATTAACTCTAATTAATTAATTATCTTATACTACTAATTATTCCTAAATAATTAGTAATAATTTAAATATACAAAACAATTATACAAATTAACACTAAATAATTAATAAATCACCAACTATAACAACAAAATTACACAAATACATGCATATTATGTATAATAACAACAAAATTACACAAATACATGCATATAAAAAAATACAAAATTTGTAAAATAACAACAAAATTAACCGATTAAATCATAAAAACTCACCATAGAAATGTTCCGGGAACAAGTAGAACAAAGCCCGATTATTGTACGGTTCAATTTCGGACGGCGGCGGCGGTGGGAATTTTGGGTGAAAGTCTGCGTGGGGAGAAAAAGAGGGGTGGGCCGTTTTATGTCCTGATTTGCCGAGGGCCCTAGCGAGGGGCCCAAGCCCTCGTTAATGGGCTGCCGAGGGGCAAGCCCTCGCTAAAATTGCCGAGGGTGCTGCCTCGCCGATGGATTACCGACGGGCCCGCCCTCGTTAAATTGCCCTCGGCCCATTCCTCGCTAATACCCTCGTTAATTAACGAGGGCCCATTATCCTCGGCTCGGCCCTCGTTAAATCCAGCCCTCGCCTCTCCCTCGGTAATTAACGAGGGCCCGTCGCCTCGCTAATTGCCCTCAATAATTTTGGATTTTTTGTAGTGATTCTTAAAATAAATGATACTTGGTAAAAAGTCGAAAAGAAGTTTGTGTATCATTATTGTTCGTAAAGGTCATATTCGTCACACCGTATCAAGTTAAAAATTGATTTGATGGCAAACAGAATGTTACCCTCGGTGTCACCACATCGAAGTCACAAAAGTCCGTAAATACTAAAGTCTCCTCGTAATATTGTGTATACTTCATTGAAAGCATGTGTTCCCGGTTTATGGTACTTTGATAGTGGATGCTCAAGGCACATGACTGGACAAATTAATTTTTGTCTAATTATGAACCTTATGATGGTGGAAATGTCACATATGGTGGAGGATCAAAAGGTAAGATTGTTGGAAAGGGAACTTTGAATGTCGAAGGATTTCCTAAATTGTCAAATATTACGCATGTTGAAGGATTGCTTGCTAATTTGATTAAGAATTCATGTTATGTTTTGAATGATAATAATGAATGTCTAATGATCGGTCATAGGTCAATTGATAATTGTTATCTCATTGGAACTAACAATGTATGCAACTTTGCCAAAAATGATGAATTCAATTTATGACATCAAAAACTTTGACATGTGTATGTTAGGAATATTCGAAACTAATCGTAGTTGGAGCTACGAGAGGTTTACCAAAGTGAAATTTCACAAGACTACGGTTTGTGGTCCTTGTCAAAAAGGTAAACAGGTAAGAGTGTCACATAAGATGTTGTCACACCGCACCACAACACAATAATTTGAACTTCTTCACATGGATTTGATGGGTCCTATGGAAATAGAAAGTTTAGGAGAAAAAGGTACTCTCTTGTGGTAGTTGATGATTTTTCAAGGTATACTTGGGTTGATTTTACAAAGATAAATCGACACCTTTGTTGCTTTCAAAATCATGTATAAAAGGTTTAAAAGCGCTTATAGTTTGAAAGTAAGTAGGATTAGATCAGATCATGGTAGGAAATTTGAAAATAGCTTATTTTTATTTACGTGAAAAGAAAGGTATAATCCAAGAATTTTCATCACCAAAAACTCCACAACAAAATGGAATTCTTTGAAAGAAAAAACAAGACTTTACAAGAAATGGCTAGAGTAATGCTACATGCTAAACATCTTTCTAGAAGGTTTTGGGTGAGGCATTAAACACCTGCTTGTCACATTGTAAATAGAGTCTTTGTTAGGTCTAATGGTACAAAAACCTCATATGAAATTTTGAATAACAAGAAACCAAATTTGAAATATTCTCATGTGTTTGGTTGTGTTTGTTATATCTTGAACTAGATTAATATTCCGCGTTTACGCGGTTGTTCTCAAATTAAATTGATAGCATAATATATTATATAATATATATAAATTAATTAATTTATTATGTAAAATAATATATTTATATTATAAAATAAACATATTCAACTAATATATGTATAAAAGTATGTAATAATTTTCTGTATATTTTAAAATTTTATATTTCAATACATCAAATTTATAAAGTATTTAAATAAAATTTTATTTTTCAATACATCAAATTGTAATATAATATTTATACTCCTATATATTATTTAAAATTGTGATATAAATAGAATTAATCATTATACTCAATATTATGATTTAAGAATTAATCATTATACTCAATATTAAGATTTAAGAGAAATCACATATTTAGAATTATATTATATAAAGTAAAATAATCACATTAATTTAAAATTATATAATATCAAATTTTTATAAAGAGAAATACTTTGAAATAATATACTTACTTTAAGAGATTTATTAAATTAGTCAAATTTTTCAATATTAATCATTCCATAAGTTTTTCTTAATTTAAAAAATTTATTACTTATTGACACATCATCACATTACTCAATATTATGATGCCACATAATACAATCTATTTTAATGCATAGATTTAAACTTAATGAAAAGAAGACACATCATCAAAATGAATGAGAAGATGACAACTAAGCAAATTAAAACTCCCTATTAGTATATAGGGGATGACAGAGATCAATTGCATAAGTTTGATTCTAAAAGTGATAAAGGATTCTTCTTAGGTTATTCTAGAAATAGTAAGACCTATAGAATCTATAATTTGAGAACCGACACTATGCAGAATCACAATGTGGTTTTGATGATACAACAAGTCTAGCGGATAAAAGCACCTCAAGATGATGTTATAGACCTTCTTGATACATCTCCTGATGAACCCGGATCGTAAAATGTTACAATTGATGGTATAACATCGGGAGTCACATTATCTCAAACGAAGAAATGCAGACAATTTCAAACAAGGTAAAGCACTGCTTCCGGTATCTTAAAGAGTCACCCTTCTAATCAGATTATTGGAGAATCATCTGTAGGAGTTCAAACCAAAAGAAAGGTAAGTTCAAGAGATATTGTTAGGTCAAGTATGTATGTCTTCCATTTATAACAAAATTGATGTTGAATGTTATCATTCTATTATGGAACCTAAGAATGTAATCAAGCCTTGAAAGATGAGAATTGGATAAATGCTATACATGAGAAACTTAATCGGTTTGAAAAGGATGAAGTATGAACATTAGTTCCTAGACCTAGTAATATTAATGTTATAGGGACTAAATGGATTTTCAAGAATAAAACCGATGAGTCTGGAAACATAGTAAGAAATAAGGCTAGGTTAGTTGTCCAAGGATACACTCAAGTTGAGGGTATAGATTTTGATGAAACATTTGCACTGTAGCTAGGATTGAATCAATTAGATTATTGTTAGCTATTGCATATTATATCAAAATCAAATTATTCCAAATGGATGTGAAAGCTGCATTTTTGAATGGTATATTGAATGAGGAAGCATATGTAGAACAACCAAAAGGATTTGAAGATCCTCAATATTCGGATCATGTCTATAAGCTTAAGAAAGCATTGTATGGATTGAAACAAGCTCCTAGAGTTTGGTATGGCGGAGTTAACCGACTTTCTTTTGCAGATTGGTTTCATTAGAGGAGAAGCGAGATAGAACCTTATTTATCAAATAGGTTGATGGAAATTTGTTGATAGTACAAAACTATGTTGATGACATAGTATTTGGATCTACATCGAGATGACATATTGAAAGACTTTGTTGAAACAATGTCTCGCCACATTACTGAGAGGAGCATGGTTGGGGACTTGAATTATTTTTTAGGTCTTCAAATCAAACAGATGAATGATGGTATTTTTATTTCACAAAGTAAATATGCTAAAAACTTGGTAAAAAGGTTTGGTCTTGAAAATGCTAAGCATATGAAAACTCCTATGGGATCCACACACGAATCTGTGTAAGGACAATGTTGGACAAGATGTTGACCCAACATTGTACGGATCCATGATAGGTAGTCTTCTCTATTTAACCTCAAGTAGATCCGATATTATGTACGGTGTTTGTATTTGTGCTAGGTACCAAGCAAATCCCAAGGAATCACACATGAATGATGTGAAAAGAATCATCGGATATGTTGCAGGATCATGATCTTGGTATATGGTACACAAAGGATACAAATAGTACATTGATTGGATATAGTGATGTTGATTGGACAGTGATGTTGATGATAGGAAAAGCACGAGTGGTGGATGCTTTTATATAGGGAACAATTTGATTTCATGGCACATCAAGAAACAGAATTGTGTTTCTCAATCTACAAATTGAGTCGAATATGTTGTTGCATGAAGTTGTTGCTCAAAACTTTTGTGGTTGAAGAAAATGTTTGGTGATTATGGCCTTGATACTAATATCCTTACTATTTTTTGTGATAACATAAGTGCTATAAATATCTCTAAAAATCCTGTACAACACTCTCTTACTAAGCATATAAGTATAAGACACCATTTTATAAGAGATCTTGTAGAAAAGGGTATGGTGAAGTTAGAATATATTCCCACCGATAAGCAATTTTGAGAGGTTTTCATTTCTTAGAAAATCTCTTGGTTTGTGTACAATCCGAAAATCTCGTGACGGATGTTGAAGCAAATGTTACAACATATGTGACAACATCAAAGTGAGGTCATGAGAAAATTGATATTTTTGAGTTTTTGTCTATTAATTAGTTAAATCCATTGTGAAATATACATGTATCAAGATTATGTAACTTACAGACATACACTTCTCAAATGCATACATTAGAATACTCAATTAGATGCTTATTCTTAATCACCGAGTAACTATGGAGCACGGAGTTCGCTACTACGATGACTTCTTTTCAAAAGGTGATTAAAATAACATCAATTTATCCATAATCCGCCTGAGTAACTATGGGACACAGATATCGTGACTACGATGTTCTCTTTTGAAAAGGTTGATCAATATAGAATTGTGTGAGAAACCGATAAAAATATAATAAAATGCAACATTGAAAATCAATATTGAAGTGTGTGTGTGCCACATTGTCTACAACATCTACTTGATTCAGTTTATTTCTATAAGTCTAATTAATTAATTATGTGATAATTCTTGAATTTTGACTTTTTCTCATGGTAACTTCCCACGTTTATTTTCGGTATAGTATCGTGTTTAATTTTAATTAAATTATTTAATTATTTTCAAGCTTTATAGATCGATTGAACGGTTATTTTGGGCATGAGAGTATCATTATCTCCATGTTCCTTATTTTTAGGGATTCCTTTTAATAGGTTAATATCTTATAACTTCTCTTCTTCTTTCTATTTATAGATTTTGAATTTATGTGTCTTCTTTACTCGTAAAGTTAGCTCGAGCGGTATACCGATTTCCAGAGATTTTTAGCATAACACTTATTTATTTCTTGGTTTAGATTAAAGTTGCTATTTTAATTTAATTAATTTTAGCACTTTATTCGTGGTTTAAGTATCGAAAATGGCGGAAAAATCAAACATTCCCTCAAACACTTCCTCGACTCATCGACTTCAAACCCTGGAATCTTCTTGCATCCATGGCTGCTCAAAACCCTTCGTCCACCGATGTCACCAATGTTGCCGGACCATCAACGACCACATCTACCTCGTAACCCTGCTCCGATCGTTGTCTTCCCATTTTCCACGAGCTCTTCAAATGTTCGAGCCACCGCTCGTGATTTCTCTAACCTTCCACAATCACCAACAAGAGCCGTAGGCTCAATCCAAATTGATGTCTTAAAGTTTCTTGCATATGATGAGAATGTCACACCTACATCTAACCCTTCCACTCAAACCCCTGCTCCTACTACTGCTCCTATGGAAACTACACCTACCGAGCCCGCAATTTAGGTTGCAGATGATATAGTCAATCGCATAACAATCGAGATCGATGGTGCGATCATGGATGAGGCAAATGATTCCACCGACTTGGGTGTTGCCGCTAAGAAGGTGAAGAAACCCAATAGGAAGAGAAGCCCTGCTAAGGCTAGGAGAAGGTCGAGTAGGTCATGAGAGTGAACTACTCAAACCGCTAAGAGGGAAAAATGAACGAAGAGGGCATGTCTTCTAGACCCATTCAACTATCAAAATCGACTTCAATCTCGAGAGAGGTGAAGAGGCTACTGGAGAACCAAGTCAAGCCTCGTAACCAACCACTAAACCAGCTGGTGCACTCCATCACCGAACCGAGTGTCACTCTTGATGTTGACACATCATTTGACACATCGATTTTGAAGACAATATTCTCATCTCTCGAACTGATAGAAAAATTGGAGAAAAGATCAAAGAAGAGGAATGACCCAAGTACGGGGAGGATGATTCGATTTTGAGTCTCAGAGGATGTTGCAGTGATGAGGCAACATCGTAGAGTCCGAGTAGTTCGAGAATCTTCCGGTGGATCGGGAGAAGAAGGCTGCTGAAAATCCTGAAGTACCGGGTAACTCACCCTCACATTCATCTAGTAGTAGTTCTGAAAGTGATGATGATCAAGATGAATACTTTGGGGTTAATTCGATAAGTTCAAGAAATTGAAAAGAAGACATCTTTTGCCTGAAAGAAAGATTAAACATTCTGATTTTCCGAGGTATAACTTGATTGAATTTCTTGAAGTTAGAGGTCCTGTTGAAATCATTGAGTATGCATGTCCTTATGTGGATGATTGGATTGTTGAGTTCTACCGTAATTTGAGAAAAGGTACAGGAAGAAGAAACTCTAGGAGATATGGATCTGTTATGTTTAGGGGTAATGAAGTTTTACCGAACCCTACTTTGATAAATTACTATCTTGAAACTCCCGATATTGATGAAGATGAGATATCGGATATGGATCACATCTCGCATGCCCATAACAGTGGTAGAATTAGGCTTTGGACAACCAAAATTATATCCTCTTCACTCACTAGTTTATATTCGTTATACATAAACCGTGTGTGTATAATTGGCTTTCCATTACCAACACTACTGTTACAATGGATCAAGCAATACTCATGTATAGGATTGTTGTGATGAATAATTTCAATCTCGGAAGGACAATTTTTAATCACATGATGAGGTTTCTTTGGTAATATTGCTAAGAGAGGGATACCGCCTTATCCCGCTCCGATTGGATTAGTGTTAAAGAATGTGGATTTTGAAAAGGAAGGAGTTGATATTCTAAGTGGTATGGTACAGCCCTTAGGTATTTCTCATGTGTTGCTTCTTGGTAATAGGGTCATTGATGCCTTGGAACAATTTGACTAGAGAGGAGCCGCAAAATCCTAAAGGTGATCCCCGCACAACCACCAAGCAGAGCCACCAAAATGTTGCTAAGAATGTTGGTCACATTGATGATCACATTGATCCGAGAAGTTCACTGTTAACTCGATCCATTGTTTATAGATCTTTTATTATTGCTCAAATTAATAATTTAAGTGATCAGATTGATGAGTTACATATTATGAAGATGTTTTGGGAGAGGTTGCTTTCTGCTCCAACAAGTGGAGTACCAGTGCGATTCGTGATCAAGTTTGTGCTCGATCGCCGCTAATCCGACGAGTTCTAATCGTGCACTGAACCTCCGATAGACTGAGACCACTACCGGAAGAAGCTAGAGTTGCCGATGATGTTACACCAACTACCGCAACAACCGAAGCGAACCTATTGTTGATGTACCTACTGCTGGAAATAAAGAAGGAGAAGGTGATTTTGAAGAAGCCGTATAAGACCTCTATGGAGATCTCCTTAGGGGAGCTTGTTTAAAGAAAGCTTGATTTTATTGTGATCAATTATTGAGGGAGTTGATTACTCTCTTGATAATTGTTCTTGCTTTTGTTGATTGCTCTGAACAAATTAAATTTATGCATGTTTCTAAGACAATAGTAGATTAGGATGTTTTGTGAGCACTTCATGTTTTGTGCTCGTTGATTTTTGTTCTTTTTAAAACATGCTCGATTGTCTATATGCTCTGTCTATTTATTTATTTTTGTTTATATTGCTTTGTTTGCTTATTTCCCTTGTTTAGTTGTTATTTATCGGACTATGTTTAGTTTAATTTGTTTTGAGTAGAGTTGTGCTCTTGTTTTCTTAAAATTTGATGTGCTCTGTCTTACACATACAACTTCATTGATTTATGTGAGGTATATATCAGGTGTGTGTTGTAGCAGTAAAGGTTAAATTGGGGAGATTGTTGATGTCACCGAAGTTAAACATTTTTGTTACCACCAATGTTGTAACATCGGTGTGACATCGAATTCGCCCTTTCTTCTAACAACTAACTTTTCGTGTTTCAAGTGTTGTCTTTGATGTTGTTGATCGTAGGTTGACGATCCGAATCGTCTCCAATACTCCAAAAGGATCTACAAGGATCAAGAATAAAGGGAGTTATCTAGATCAAGCGGTTACAAGTCAATAGCAGCTTATTAGAGGCGATTTCTTGGCGGTTTTCCAATGAGATTCACGAGCCGAATGAATGAGTGGAGATTTCTAGATCCATACACAAGGATCTACGATGCTATTGAAGGTTGTATTCGACATCTATAAATAGATGGCCAAGCATCAAGAATGAAGAACAAGGCAATACGAGCCGATCAATAAAAAATTATAAGAGCCTTACGTGAGAAGTAATCGAGTATCGATCGTTGAGTGCGATAAGTGTATCCAGATTGATAGGGCCATTATTTCCCATTTACGTTACATCAAATGTTGTGTCATTTCGTGTAACATAAGATTCTTTAGATTGTTAGTAGACTCGGGTGTTCTTTAACATATCTAGATAGGTCACCTTTGACGGTGTATTTTATACACTTAGCCGATTTCGAGATCATAAACATTGTGTTTAGGTCTTGTAGTGGTTTATTAAGAAGATTCGAATTGTGAATCGTTCTCTACTTGATTTGTATTCATTATTACCATAGTGAATCGTTTCCTCATAGATTATTATTTAAAATAATCTATGAAAATTTTATCCTGGTTTGCAAAGATTTTTGACTAAGTCTTCCGTTGTTATAACCGTAAGTGTTACTCTCATTGTTACAACATTGACACTCGATTTCGAGAAAACACACACTTTTACTCACATTTCATCGTATAAGGTTAATCAATAATGTATAATCTAGGTAGACTTGAACTAAAAATTCTAAGCAAGGTAAAACCTATCTTCCTAATCTTAACTCGCATTCAGATAAGGAAGAACACTCATCTAATGTTCGTAAAGAAACTCCTTTACTCGTCCCATATGAGGAGACACCTTCAACACCATTTGATCGCATAAGGTTAAGCTGGTGAAGGGGGAATGTCTACTCGTACTAGACAAGAAGAGTTACATTCAATCAGTGATGAGAGAACTTCTACTCAAATAGGCAAAAGGATGAGAAGTTATCATCCATCCGAATGCATCATTGGAGATCCTTTTAGTGGTGTCCAGGACTAGGACTATGTTGGATCCCCAAAGCATGTTCAAGTTATGTATCACTTCTTGAGCCTAAGTCTATTGAGGAGACTCTATCTCGACCCAAGCCGGGTAATTGCCATGCAAGAAAAGTTACATCAATTTCAAAGACAAAGTGTTTGGGAGCTTGTGGATAGACCCATTCACGTAAAAATTATAGGTACTAAATGGGTGTTTAAGAATAAAACTGATGAAAACAATATTATTGTTTGAAATAAGGCTAGAATGGTAGCACAGGTTACTCACAGTCTAAAAGGATAATTATGATGAAACCTATGCTCCAGCTTACCGCATTAGAGGCAATAAGGTTATTTTTAGCATTTCTTGCCTATAAAGGTTTTAAAGTATTTCAAATGGATGTTAAATCTGCATTCTTGAATGACATTTGCTTGAGGAAGTTTATGTAGAGCAGCCACCGGGTTTAGAACCAATGACAAGATTTATAAACTCAACAAAGCTCTATATGGACATAAACAAGCACCACGAGCTTGATATGATACATTATTTGAATTCTTAGTCTCTAGTGGTTTCACAAAATGGAAGATAGATAGAACTTTATTTAGAAAGGAAGTAGATAGTGACATTCTACTTGTTCAAATCTATGTGGATGATATTATTTTTGTTCACCTAATCTAATTTTGTGTGAGCAATTCAAAGGATCTCATGAAGAATAGGTTTGAAATGTCTATGATGTGACAATTGACATATTTTCTAGGTTTGCAGTGAAACAAACGAGTAAAGGGATATTCATTCACCGTGCTAATATGCAAAGGACCCGATAGATAAGTTTGAGATGAATACCATTAGAGAAGTTAAGATACATATGGCAACTAACTTCTCAATGGATTCAGATGAGAACGGGATTTCAACAGATGCAATTGAGTATCGTGGTCTAATTGGATCCTTGCTATATCTCACCGCAAGTAGACCGTACATATCTTTTACGGTCGGGGTATGTGCAAAATTCCAATCAAATCCCAAGAAGTCTCATCTGGAGACAACTAAGAAAATCCCTGAAATATCTTAAAGGAACTTTGAATGTTGGGTTATGGTACCCATCGATGATAACTTCAAGCTTTATGGTTATTCGGACTCGAATTTTGGTGGTTGTAAAATTGATAGGAAATCCACATCTGAAACTGTCAATTTCTTGGTAACAAGCTGATTTCTTGGTTATCCAAGAAATAAACTCGTTGCCACATCCACCACCGAAGCCGAATACATGGTAGCTAGAAGTTGTTGTTCTCATCCTCTAGATTAGCCAACAACTTAGAGATTATAATATTTTCACATCATATGTACCCATTTTCTCGCGATAGTAATAGTGCAATTGCTATGACTCATAACCCTATTTTGCATACTAGATGTAAGCATGTAGATGTTAGACATCACTTTATTAGAGATCATGTAAAAATAATAATATCAAATTAGAAAAAGATTTCTACCGAACTTCGAGAGCGGACATATTGACAAAACTATTAAATGAGTCTAGATTTAAGGAACTCGTCTGTTGAAAGTTAGAATTTCTTGATTCATCTTTAGTTGATCTATGATTTATCGATTTTGTTCTTAAGTCTTTCTCTCTCGCTTTCTTATTATATTAAGAAAGAAATATCGACTTGAAAAGTGTCACATGGACAATCACAAGGTGCTTATATCCTTTGATCTCCTCTTTGAGGAATCAAGAATCAAGGAATTGTGTATTGGCCTTATCTAATTTGATATTCTCTTATCCGACATCAAGTAATTCGTATAAGGACATGTTAGTCATCCGATTAATACTAAGACAGATGAGTATAAGTTTCTTGTCCGATTTACTCAAAGACTACTAATGGTTTCCCAAGTGTTCTTGTTTTGCGGGAATTATCTTAGTCTATGAAGGTGAGCGAGAAAAGGGAAGGTGAGCAAAAAGAAACGAAGGTCACCTTCACACTTAGAAGAAGCAAAGAAGGAAGTTTCGTTAAAACAAATGAGTTGGCGGTTCGGAGGTGAGGGTGAACCAGATTGAAGAAGCCCTAAGGGAAGATGAGGAGAGGAAAAAGAAGGAAGAAGAGGAGAAGTCGAAAGGCTGCTTGCTAGGATAAAGGAAGCGAGAGAAAGAAAAGGCAGAAAGAAAAGGCAAAGGCAAGTCCAAAGTAGCCGAGGTATTTCCTCTATTTGAGCTTGTTCCAAAAGCGGCTAAGGCAACAAGGAAGAGGGAAACTGACTACTCCAACTTGTCTCGAAAGTTAGATCAAAAGAATAAAGGAGGAGAAGAGGATGTATGGCGAAAAGGAGAGGAGGAGGTTGAAGAAGATCAACAAGGACCTGGATTTCTCATGGAGCAATTCTGGGCACAAATGGATCATCAAAACTAAAGATGCGCAAGGAAATGAGAATTTCGTGCCCTTCCACAGAATAACCGTTCCTCCAAGAATGGGAGCCGGGAAGTCGACTAGAGAGTACAAGGAGAAAAATCTTGATGCCAAGTGGATATACTTGCACATTTTGAAAGCTCCTAGTGCCACTTCGCACGACCTTGACTTAGCTTGGCATGAAGGGATTGAGAAGGAGGATGATGACATCTATCATCGGCCGATCAATGAAGTCGATGAAGAGTTCAACGTCGATCTAATAGCTCCCGCCTTTGAATTTGTTGTTCGAAGAAGAAAGAAGACGGTTTCATTGACCTATCTGGGTCAAAGGAATCATTCAAGGAGCTGAAGTCGAGTCAGAATCAAAGATCCAATCGAGCTAAAGGAGAAGAAAAAGAGGATCTTTGATTGGTTGTCTGTTCGGAAGGCGATAGATGGGCGTATTAAATAAGGATTTTCTTTCTTAATCTTTTTACATCTTATCTGTTTATCTCGCTTGCTTCTTGTAAATGTAATTTTTGAAATGAATGAGATATGTATCCTGAACTTATCTCGATTAAATTTGTTCTATTCAGCTTTTAAGTTCATATTTTTTTATTCAAAAGTTTTTAAGTCTTTGCTAAAGAATTTTTTAAGTATTTTTGCACCGATAAGATTACATTCCTTAGAATAATTCTTAAAAAGACTTAGTTATAAAATTTTTTTGATCACTAAGTAGTTGCTCTTGTGTGAATTCATCCGATGATAGTATGCTTTTGTCTAATGTGTTTAGATTGAAACATCTTACGTGAATAATCTTTCACTAACACCAACCTATTCGAGTTTATTTCTTTCTTGTAGTTTTAACATCATCAAAAAGGGAGAAATTGTTAGATCATGAAGTTATTTTGATGAGTTAAAATGTATAGGTTAGATCGCTCTTGTAAAAGTAAGATGATCACTTGATGATGTATATAACGGTGATGTAATATAGTTTGTAAGTTAAAATTTCAGACTATGTTAGTTTAGTAAGTCACTTTAGGTTCTTTACTCTAAGGTTATTTGAAGATAATCTTGTGGAAGTCATCCGATCAAGAGAGGATAACAAAGAGCTCAAGACAAGGTAGAGATCAAATTTGAGCTCGAATAAGAAAGACGGATACCACTAAGTTAGTCGCGACTACCTCAAGAAGATCAAATTTGAAGTTGAAGCGGTTTTCAAGAGAGGTTGTTAGATGGTTAGAGTTTGTTCTAACAAACTCACCATCTCATATTTCTTATAAATAGACTAATAAGGCACAGCTTCAAAAGAACTTTTGGCATACTTGTAATCTACACTCTTTAGAAGCACACTTAGCTAGTAAATCACGAAAGGTAGCATATTCTTTCTAAGTGTTTGTAGAACACTTCCTGTAACTCTTTCTTCTATAATCTTGCACTTTATTTGTAGTTTAGAGATTAGATTAGATAGAAGAAAGATAGTTTTAAGATCTCGAATCTTCAACTTTGTACTTGTAATCGAGGCGAAGAAGAAAGTAAGAAAGTGAGCTAGTGGAGTCTCTTCTTCGCATTGAAGGAGGAGAGGGGATGTAGAATTTTACAATCCGAACCACTATAAATTTTGTGTTCTTTACTTTCTGCATCTATTTTTCATTCGCTTTATCTTGTTGTTCAAAATCATATCAAGAAGTTTTTAGATCCCTTTGAAAAAGATTGAGTATAAAGTTTCTCGATTACTCTAGATAATTTAGAGGATTGATTTGAGTAGACAGCCTAAAAATCGAAAGGTTTTAGATAATCCATTCAACCCCCTTCTAGATTATTTACTAGAAGTCTAACTCAATCTCGGGACCAACATTAATTAAAATTAGAATGAAAATAAAAATATATATATATATATATATATATATATATTTTCAATGAGGGAGTATAAAAGAATAACCTCGATGTTGCATGTTAGATGTAATTGTTAATTCACATGTACGTTAATGTAATAGAAATTATATTTTAACTTAACATAATTGGATGTATTGAAGGAAGAATATGTCTTCGTCAAAAAAAAAAAAAAAAAGGGAAGAAATGTCTTCATGGTGGTTATATCATTAGTGTTGTGCTTTAATTTTGAAAAAATAAGATAAAATAAACTTGGCGGTGGTGGGGGAATGATAGGGAGAAATGATTACATGAGAGAAAAATGTTAATCAAAATAGATAATGATTATCTTATTTATGAGAAAAATAGTGTTATTGATTATTTTTTTGTTCTAATTAACTACCATATGACTTATATTAATTCTCATTACCAGTTGTCATTGAAATATTTTTAATCAAGTGCCCCCTTAATTTATTTTATTAAGACACACCATTTGACAGGCTTGTATTGTTATAGTTTTAATATTTTTTGTTTTAATATTTAATTTTTTTGTTAATAATTTTTTAAATAATTATTGTATTTAATTTAGTATTATTTGATTAATTAAAATAAATATTATTAAAAATAATTTTATTATATATTAAAATACAAAAATGAATTATGTTTCGATAATTTTATGGTTGGATGGATTAACCATTGAGAAAATATTTTTAGTAATATTTGATGGTTGGATGGATGAATCATTGAAGATGATGTGATTAGAGAAGATGGTTGGATGGATGAAGGAGATCCATACTAACACATTTGACAAACCTGGTGCACTTTTTTTTTTTTAATTTATTTATAATAATTATCTAACACGTTTTTTTTTTAAATAGATTATGGAAAATAGTTGTAGAATAAACAAATTAACAATAATAATGATCTTTTAATGCAAATTGGTTATAAATTATTTTTATTTATAAAAAAACAGTTTTCTCTTAATAAAAATGTGAAATTTGTTGTCATTAAAAATAATTTCTTTATTTGATTAAATTCTTTTAAAATAAGAATTTGTAATCCTTTCTTAAAGAGTCTTAATCCAATAAAAAGAATTTATATTTAAATAAATTTAAAAATGAATGTGATCAAAATTTAAGTTTTATATATGTGTATATTTTTTTTTATTAGAACATATTGAAATTGATATATAAATTTTCAAGAACAATAAATATGAATACATGCACCCTTTCAAAAAAAGAATACATGCACAATATAACTATTTGAAGAAAATATTTTTACACCAAAATGAAAGTATAACCAACCCTCCCTTTACGAGGGGCAGACTCTAATTTCAAAGGGGATTGTGATTGTGATCGTGGTTGAAGCACTATTTCTCTATACTGATATGAGTTTGAAGAGATTTACTGAGCTTTGAAATAGACACGTACTAGCTCTTGATTAATTAAAGTCATGTTACTCCCTCATAAAATAACACAATTCTATTATACTAAATCAATTTAATTTTTTAAAATAGTTTTATTCTCTTGATTAATTAAATTTGTGACCATAATCAAATTTTAAATTTGTAACCCTTAATTGATTTTTTAATTAAATTTGATTATTGTTTTAATTAAATTTGTAATTAGAATTTGTCACGTAGGCTTTGGAGATCCAACAATAGATTAATTTTAGAGGAGATTATATTATCTATGTAAAATACCCTGATTTTGTGTCTTTTATATGATTGTAATTTTTTTGTATTGATTTGTTATTCTATGTAATTTAAACCCTGATTTTGTATATTTATATGCATGTTATTTCTTTGTATTGATTTGTTATTCTATGTATTTTTAATTCCTTCTGATGTCTTTGCTATATGCCTGTTATTTCTTTCATGTAGTCAAACTCGCTTGTAAAACTTGTACATGACATGAAACTGAATTCATTCATTAATACTATTAAATTTATTAATTAACATCCCCACTCTTATATATTTTATACAATCATACACACCGAATTATGTGAATAAGGATTATTGTATTAGATTATAAGTGTAATAGTATTACTAAATAAATATTATATATTACTCCTCCGTCCCGGAGATAGATTCATATGTAAAGTGACACGTTATTTAAGAAAACTTAAATTAATGTAGGAGAGAGAATAAAATATAAGGGTATTTTGGGTGGTTATATGAGATAAAGTATATAAGAGAGAATAAAGTAGAATAAAGTAAGAGTGACATTTTTTAAATTTAAATGATATTGTGAGGGTGTAGTTTATGAAGTGTATTCCATTTTAGGGGTGTGAAGTTAATTGGGACGTCCCATAAAGCGAAAGTGTGAAGATAACTCCGGTCGAGGAAATATTGAATGAATGTAATGGTGTTAAATTCATATACACTACTACATTTTCGCTCATTCATAACGGATAATATCCATTATCTATGTAAACAATGAATGATTATCTAGGCAGGGTTATCTATGTTGGACATTCATAGATAACGGATAAATTTTTTTATAAATATCCGTTATCTATGAGCGCCATGCAGTCAAGTAGGGCACACATAGATAACGGATGTAAGTCATTATCTATTAATATTTATATCCGTTTTCTATTCCTTCAATAGATAACAAAACATATCCATTATTTATCAATAAGTATATTCGTTATTTATTCCTTATAAAGATAACGTAATATTTCGTTATTTATTATTTTGTTATCTATTTTAGCGAAGATAACAAAATATATCCATTATGTTTTACATATATATCTCAAGTATCTATTTTATTTTATACATTTTTTTCAAATTATTTCATAATCATTTTAATTACCACCGCACTTCATCAATTTCAACCTTGATGTACGTTTTCTCCGTGAACTACAAAATAAGACATATACATATCAATACTAACAAACCACGAAACATTTAAAATTATATTGCGAAAAATACATTTTTGTCAAATCATAATAACATTACTAAAGACCGCAATAAAACCACATCCAATGGTCCATCAATGTATCGGAATACGTAGAAACCACATTGCATCGCATCCGGTTGCTTAAGAGCCTAATTTACGAACAAATAACAAATTCATCACTCGAACCATTAATTTGTACACACTAATCAACATCATTCATCACTCCAACCATTTGTACACATACATTAGATAATTCAATTATCTACTCAAATGCATAGTGTATTCAATTATCTACTCGAGTGCATAGCGTATTCAATTATCTACTCGAATGCATAGCGTATTTAATTATCTACTCAAATGCATCAAAATCCACATCTTTCGTACCTTGATAATTTTTCATAATTGCTTCTTTTTTTTGTTTGATTGTCTTCACCTCCGAAAAAATATTTTCAATGCCCTACAAATTAATATTTAATCAGTAGTTAGTAAACATTCACACAATAAAATATAAAATAACAATTAATAGGAGAAAACATACATATCAAAGTCAATATTTATTTGTTTTAGACAACACACTATATGACTTGCGATACTGACCACACCAGCATCATCTCAGTTCCCAGCAATAAAGAAACATTATCACTACACCACATTGAAAAATTCTTCATGAATAGACTATATAAACAAGCAAATGTACACGAAATTGAGATGAGAAGGGTAAAAATATTATTAAACCATATAACCATTAAGATCAGAGCAAGCAAAGATAATAAGACTTACTATCATAATTAAGATAAACCCCACTACACATGTATATATGGAAAGATAAAAGAGAAAAATGATGAAAGGCAAGCTTAAATTCCAAAGGGCTTTGTTTCTAACAGTTGTAAGATCTACAGTTATATAAAAACAGATTTCGAATTCTAAATATTACATTTCCGTTTACAAATTTTCTGCTAAATTAATCAGATTTCAAACTCTAGAATAATCTACCTACAGCTACATGCTAAATATAAAATTTGACTATTAACACATACTAAAATAAATACCACACAAATCCAATCATTTTTATACCCAATTTAGATAAATTGAGAAATTTTATCAATATTCGTCTTGAGGGAGCTTGTAAAATAATAAGTCCATACTTGAAGGACCTTTTAAAAAAAATAGTTTAAGGACCTAATAAAATAAAAGATGATAGTTTAGGGATTTGTTAATGCATTATGCCTATAATCATATGCATACAAATTTACTAAAGTGAAACTTTTTCAGCCATTGGCCTATAGAAGGTGCAGAATGCCAAACCCAATAAAAAAACAATCAAGGTCGAGCAAAACCAATCCAACAATAAACATGAACAAAGTACAACACCTTTTGCTTGATCCTTTGCACAGCTGCAGGATCTTTTTTATGAATTATCTCAGATGAGACAAGAATGACATGTTTTAGAGGACGAGGAGCTTCTTCAACCTTACCAGCTAGAAACATACTGTGGCAATGGTCTGCAGAACACATGCAAATGTATCAGCTTCCAAAATCCCCACAATGTTCACAAAAAGTCAGCAACATAGTTGAGTTTTAGCAACTATTGAATATATTATTGACAACAGAACAATTTCTTTAATATTCTTCTCTTTATCTATTATTCTAAAGTAAATATTCCCTTCTGTCGTGGGGATTTTATTTCTTTTATTTAACTTATTTTTCTTTAGGTTTCACACAAAAGATGTTAGTGTACTATAAGCTCAACTCTTTAAAAATGTATGCACAAATGGAAATACTAGATCTATGGACACTAGGCTACAGTCCTACCTGCTGACCACCCACAAACGGATAGAGAATATACTCTATTCAATAATTTGAACATCAATTAAGTCTGTTATAAGATGGTATAGTTTCCATGAACAAAGACTCTTCCAAAGAAGAAACACAAACACATTCAGCTATTGTTTAGCAGTTATTTTCATGGTTATATAGTAGTAATTTATAGTAGTACCAGTAAACACTGAATAAATCGTCCCAACAAACAACAATCTACTTAAAATTCAATTTCAAAGGCCACTGAAAATTCGAATTAAATATTCAAAAACAACAATTTGAGCAACAATGCATAATCAAAGAAATCAAAACTAACAACAACAACCAACTGCTCAAAATTCAATTTAAAAGGCCAATGCTCAAAATTCGAATTAAATGTTCAACAAACAACAATCTGAGAAACAATCTGGAATTAAAGAAATCGAAATTAATGGCAATTTAAGAGCTTACCGTTCACGCCTCAGGGGAAAGAGTCAGGGCTCTGAATCCCTCGGGGTATTCGTCAATACAATCCTTTTCCTTTGAGTGTCTTGTCCTCCGCCACTATTTTCATGTTGGTGGCGCGATTAAATGAGTCGGGACTTAGAAGCAGGATTGGGCTGAGGGCTAGCGATGGAAAATCGAAATCAATGGTTGAAAGTGTCGTAAGGCGGCGGCGGTAAAGGCGATAGAGCGGCGTTAGAGAGCAGAGAAGGTAGAGCGGCGTCGGCGGTAAAGGCGGCTGACGGCGGTTGACCGGCGACGATTTGGGCGAAGGAGATATTTGGGCGAGGAGGCGACGCTAGTGCTGCTGCTGGGAGTTGTAAAAATATGATGCGAACCGCGATTTCCATATCGTAAATTGCCGCTCCGACTTCGCCGGCAAGATACGAAACCACAATCGAGGCCCAGCTTAGGTTAGCAAGCTCTCGAAAGATAAATCGACATTAATTTATTAAAATACTATTCTATTTTCCTTCCCCGCTTCATAATCACAAGAGTACAATATATGTAGATTGAATAATAACCAAATCCCTAAGTGGGATATCTAATCTAATCAACTAATAAATTAATATATCCTAATTAAATCAATTAAATAATCTAAATCAAATCAATCTAAATTAATTTCTAATATTTCCTAATCTATAATGGAATCTCATCATTACCGCCATTTTTGAAACGAACCTTGTGCTCAAGGTTAAGATCTCGAAAATTACGTCCACAGATTCGCAATCGAAACGCCGGATTAGGATCGATGATATTGATGCCCCAACTCAAAGTTGACAAGCAACGAACTCCTCAAACCTACGTAATTTTTGATACCCCAACTCGGGACAAGCAACGAAACCCAAACCAATACTCTAGCTGCTAGAAAGTATTCGATTAATAAATCGCGGTTTGAAACTCTCTCAATGAAAGCACGGCGAACCGCGATTTTCCACACCGTAAATTCGCCGCTCCGACTCGGGCCGGCAAGCATACGAAACCATAATCGAGGCTCTAGCTCAAAGCTAGCAAGCTCTCGAAAGATAAATTGACATTAATTTGTCAAAATACTATTCTATTTTCCTTCCACCTTTCATAATTGTCACAAGAGTACAATATATAGAGTTTGGATAATAACCAAATCCCTAATTAAGTGGGATATCTAATCTAATCAACTAATAAATTAATATATATATCCTAATTAAATCAATTAAATAATCTAAATTAAATCAATCTAAATTAATTTCTAATATTTCCTAATCTATAATGGAATCTCATCATTACCGCCGTCTTTGAAACGAACATTGTCCTCAAGGTTAAGATCGAAAATCACGTCCACGCATTTGCAATCGAAACGCGAATTAGGATCGATGATATTGATGCCCCAACTCGGGTTGGCAAGCAACGAACTCCTCAAACCTACGTAATTTTTGATACCCAACTCAAAGTTGACAAGCAACGAAACCCAAACCGATACTCTAGCTCGGGCTAGAAAGTATTCGATTAATAAATCGCGGTTTAAATGTCTCTCAACGAGCACCAATGATGCGAACCGCGATTTCCATATCGTAAATTCGCCGCTCCGACTCGGGCCGGCAAGCATGCGAAACCACAATCGAGGCCCTAGCTCAAAGCTAGCAAGCTCTCGAAAGATAAATTGACATTAATTTGTCAAAATACTATTCTATTTTCCTTCCCTTTCATAATTGTTAAGAGTACAATATATAGAGCTTGGATAATAACCAAATCCCTAAGTGGGATATCTAATCTAATCAACTAATAAATTAATATATCCTAATTAAATCAATTAAATCATCTAAATCAAATCAATCTTAATTAATTTCTAATATTTCCTAATCTATAATGGAATCTCATCATTACCGCTGCTTTTGAAACGAACCTTGTCCTCAAGGTTAAGATCTCGAAAATTACGCATACGTATTCGCAATCGAAACGCTGGATTAGGATCGATGATATTGATCCTCAACTCAAGTTGACAAGCAACGAACTCCTCAAACCTACGTAATTTTTGATACCCCAACTCGGGTTGACAAGCAACGAAACCCAAACCGATACTCTAGCTCGGCTAGAAAGTATTCGATTAATAAATCGCGGTTTGAAACTCTCTCAATGAAAGCACCAATGATGCGAACCGCGATTTTCCACACCGTAAATTCGCCGCTCCGACTGGGCCGGCAAGCATACGAAACCATAATCGAGGCTCTAGCTCGTGCTAGCAAGCTCTCAAAAGATAAATTGACATTAATTTGTCAAAATACTATTATATTTTCCTTCCACCTTTCATAATTGTCAAGAGTACAATATATAGAGTTTGGATAATAACCAAATCCCTAATTAAGTGGGATATCTAATCTAATCAACTAATAAATTAATATATATATCCTAATTAAATCAATTAAATAATCTAAATTAAATCAATCTAAATTAATTTCTAATATTTCCTAATCTATAATGGAATCTCATCATTACCGCTGCCTTTAAAACGAACATTGTCCTCAAGGTTAAGATCTCAAAATTACGCCCACAGCTTCGCAATCGAAACGCGGATTAGGATCGATGATATTGATGCCCTAACTCAGGTTGGCAAGCAACGAACTCCTCAAACCTATGTAATTTTTGATACCCAACTCAAAGTTGACAAGCAATGAAACCTAAATCGATACTCTAGCTCGGGCTAGAAAGTATTCGATTAATAAATCGCGGTTCGAATCTCTCTCAACGAGCACCAATGATGTGAACCGCGATTTCTATATCGTAAATTGCCGCTCCGACTCGGGCCGGCAAGCATACGAAACCACAATCGAGGCTCTAGCTCAAAGCTAACAAGCTCTCGAAAGATAAATTGACATTAATTTGTCAAAATACTATTCTATTTTCCTTCCCCTTTCATAATTGTCAAGAGTACAATATATAGAGCTTGGATAATAACAAAATCCCTAAGTGGGATATCTAATCTAATCAACTAATAAATCAATATATCCTAATTAAATCAATTAAATAATCTAAATCAAATCAATCTAAATTAATTTATAATATTTTCTAATCTATAATGGAATCTCATCAAAATATTCCGACTTCAATTCAATATTAATATCAATAAATAAATAGAGTTAAATATCCGTTAACTCTAATTAAATTAATTATTAAATTTTTATTTAAAAAAATTATAATAATTAGAGAACAAAATATAGATAACGGATATATAAAAAATAGTATATCCGTTATCTCCGATTAAAAAAATTTAATTTAAAAATAAATTAAGTTGCTTAGATAATGAAGCATAGATAACCACATAAAAAAATCATTATCTATGAGCGTATTTTAATTTTTTTCAAGAACAGAGATAATGAATACATAATAGATAATGGATTTACAAATCTTAGATAATGTATTTAAAATATCCGTTATCTATTTTTGGTTATCTATGAGCAAAAATGTAGTGAATAAATTTCACTAGAGACCGACTCTTTTTATATTAAGTCACTATTCAGCTTTATAATGTTTACACTAATTTTAAAACCGCTATGAAATTATGCGACTACTAGGGAAAAAAATACAAATAATGAAGCAAAATCATTGTTTGAGGGTTCCTTAACTTCAAAATGGTGGACTCCAACACAATCATAAACAAATTATGAGAGTATCAAATGTACTTTTTTTTTTAATTTGTCAATACAAGAACAAGAAGCTCTCAAAACAATTCTGCATTTAATCAAGAGTTCTTGTACCCAATCTTTCACCTTTGGTCCGATCTAATATGGAGGGTCGAATGGTGTAATTGGATGTTTGTCAACAGTGTGCCGCATCATTAAATTCCCTACAAACATGAGCATATTTCCAAGCTTCCAAGTCCGTAATGTACCCACCCCGGTTCCATAAAAGTTACAAGTCTTCAATGGCCTTAATAGCTTCTAAGCGATGTAAATGAAGGCCACCTTTCTATCACCCCGTCTCTTGATCTCTTTAATGCTTTCCAAAAGGCAACCCCGCTTTGCCTAACCTGCCTCGCTCTAAAGTCATGAAGGCATCCTTTTCCATTCACAATCACCACACCATACGCATCGTTCTCATTTTCCTCATTGTAGCTCGCATCTCAGTAAACACCACAATCCTCGTTTCGCATTTCCAAGAGAATGCTCTTCAACCTTGTTTGCGATTGATCCTCATACAATCTCTCCGTCCGCCTCTTGCCGCTTTGAATTCCTCAACCATAAGCACCGCCCGCTTAACTTGATTTTGGGAAAGTGGTTTTATAACTCTTTTGAGAGAACCCTCCTTATGGATCATGTCGCACCTCTTCTTCCAAATACCCCACGCCTCGTAGCCACTATAATTTCTATGGGCACATATAAATTTAGTCGAAATAAGAATGCTAAGAAATCAATGGAATTGACTTCTCGATGTGTCCAGAGGCAGCTTGATGTTCGATTCCCGCCAAACACCCTTGGCAAACGTGCAATCGGAAATGGTGTGGCCGTGGATGTTGTCGCAAAATCACAAAGTTGGCTTGAAGGATACACAGCATATGATGTCTTACCAAGTTGCCTTTAGTGGGTAGGAGATCCCAAGAAAGTTGTCCCCTAAAGGTTCTAAGTATAGGTGGCACCTTCAAGCTCCACACCTTGTTCCACTAGGCTTTGTCATAAGATGATCCACTAGGTTTCTCCTTGTCTTTCATCTTTACCAAAAGATCCTCCGTAATAGCCCAAATTGACCGTGTATCTTCCCTTGGGATGGTGTTCCCAGAATCTTGAGTCCACTCCTTCACCTCCTACAATGCGCGTATTAAAGAATTTCTTCCGCCTCGTGGGTTAAGAAATCATGTTTAATATCTTCCTCCTTCCATTTGCCTCTCTCTGTCTTCAATATATGCCGTCACCTTCTCGGTTACGAACCCCGCAAGATGACGGCAACGCCACCCCCAGCCTTCCAAACCAACCCCTCTTATTCGCCCCAATACTAAGTCCTTTCACAATTTTGCACCGCAAGCCATCCCCGATAAGTTCCCTTCCCCAATAAAGCGATCTCCACACAAAATGAAGGATTGCTACTAAGCCCCGCTTGCATAATGTCCTTACTTCAAAATATCTAGCCTTGAAGACTTTGTTAGGAAATATTTGTATAGGATTTTGATGAGACAAAACTTGTAATAGATTATAAGATTTTAATTTGTATTCTTGTAAGTTTTTATAATCAAGTTGCTAGATTAGTTAGATTTGTTCTTTAATCTAGCCGCCGAGAAGATCAAGAAAGAACAAGATGCATCAATCGTAATAAAGAGAATCATAAAGCAACAACTAAGAACAAAAGAATAGTTGTTATAAGAAGAAGTGTCGATAGCCAAGAGCAATAACCATTGTCAACAACCAAGGTGTTGACAGAGCAACAAAGGTTTCGATAGCTAGTGGCGACAACCAAGAGAAGGCTTAACAACTAATAAGAGTTTAAGTATTAATAGTTAATTTCTTAATTAACCTTAATCAAAAGTCACTCTAAAGTAAATTTGTAACGCCCGAAATTTAGAAAGTCGACCTTCGGGTCCGACGTCCTAAACCCGAGTCATCACTTAGTGAAACATAAAACCGAGCTGTAAAATTTCTTTTGAATAGCAATCGATTAAGTTGCAGTTATAAAAATTTCAAAAATAATTTACTTAGTAAAAAGGAACTCTTTTATTATAATAAGTCATTATCCAAATTTGAACAAAAACCATCTCGACAAGTACAACTCCCAGAGGAAGATAATAACATAAATTTAGCAAAGTATTCATTATAAAAGATCGAAAAGTTACTAAGACGATTTATTTATTAAAAAGGGAGAGTGGGAAGCGGTCGCCATCGCAGCCTCCTGCCTCATTCTCGCAACCCGGAAATATTAAGTTTGGGGTATGAGATAAAATCTCGTGGTAACTCCGTATGTCGTTACGTATTGACGACAGAAAACCCAAATAATTGAATCTTTTATTCTTCTTTCATCTTGAGTTATTCGTTACTTACATTTAGCCCATTTGTACAAGGTAATCTTCAGCTTATAAGATTTTCATCCTTTAACTTGATTAAGGGATTTATCTTTCTTCGCAATAGTTAGTATATATATAGCACATATGAGATGACACGTTAGTACGTCCGATCCCCGTAATCACATTGTGGAATGGCACGTTAATACGTCCGAGACCAGTAATTCTCTATCCCAAATGAGGTGGCACTAGTGGCATTTCTGCACACAATTCAAACCCTCTACCATCCTTATTTCTCCCGTTTATACATATATATAGGGCTTCGCCCTCTGCAGATCAATAGATCAATAGAGATACTAATTCTCGTATAATAATATAGGGTTTCACCCTCTCGCCATGTAAAAATAAATAATCAAAGTAAAAGAAACTTGTTCTCATATATTCATATAGTTAGGAGTTGTGCATTTGCATGCTTTTGAGTTGTTTGCGTCTTTCGAGAAAACTGTTTATGTTTGATTCAGAAAACTGACAACACCCTATAACATTAACTAACTATACGGATAGTGTCACCCACCTAGAAAACTTTTTAAGAGAAAGTTTAACTTCTTGATTGCTTATGCCTCTCGTATAAAAGTCTCAATCTCTCGGTTCCGACCGTACTCTACCTAGCACAATCCGTATGTTTAGTTCGACAAATCTTTTGTCCATTAGAAACTTAGGTTCTTGATCTTATTGTGCAAGGCTTTGAATGAAGAAGGGCTACTTTATTTTATCAAAAGCTTCTATGGGTTTAATCCTATGTCCAATCGGCTTTGTTGGTGTACTACAGTATGTGGGTCCCGAATTTGGGACTTTCGATTCCGTTCATTTTCAAGAAAAACATGTAAGACACTCAAGTATATGTATTCATAAAGTATCATGTATAACATTCGATATTCAAAACATGCACTTCATTAAAAGTTTTGGCCATTTAATTTATCAAGTACTAACAATCGAAGAAACAATACCTATAACCGCATAAACAAAATAAAATACTTAGACTCGTTGGAAAATTATGAAATTTTAGTATGTTATACATCTTTCAGTGTAGAACAAGTTTATTAAGGGTCCGAGTTCATTTGAGTTACGAAACTATAGCAGATTTTGAATAAAGACTCTAAATTTCCATTTCGGCAATACAGTTGACCTTAAACTTATAAAATCCATAACTCTTTGTAGAAATATCAAAATATTATGAAATTAAAACATGTGATGCATTATATGAACAATTGTCATTCAGGAACCCAAGCCATTTGACTTACGGATTATGCCCAAAAATTCGTGAACATTCAATCTATCGCTTGGCTTGGTTATCGACATGTATTACGAGAAAATTCATAACTTATTGGATACTCGTTTAAAAATCACCAAATTTTAGAATATTGTTATAAACAGGTTTTAGGACATCCATGAATTTTTTCATAATTTATCGTGCAAACACGTAATAACCCTATGCATCGAACGCCACTGTACTCGTAAAACAAATTTTATCTCATGAAGTACTAAACGAAATATTATGATTTTTGACTATAATTTACAAAACATCAAGGGGAACATCCCAGATTTTTCCTAGAATTTTATAACTATCAGGAAGGGGAGAAATAAAAGAAATGAGTCATCGCTCCCGCTGGATTACTTCCGACACATAATATTTCACGATTTTATTCTCATTTACAAAATTCCAAAGTGACCACGAAATTTTAGTATGTTATTCTACACTTCAAATTCTACATGTAGGAATGTTTCCATGATTTTTAAACCGGTGGAAAGGGTCCAAATAAATTTTACAAAAATGGGTCAGTGGTTAGGGCATGGTTTTGGCAGCTTCACGTTTTAAGCATAACTTCACCATTTTTGACTCCAAACACCAAAATTCCAACTCAAGCAATTATTTGAAAAGGAGTTCTTAGGGCCTCATATAATATTTTTCCTGAATTTCTAAGCTAAGAGGAAGCATAAGACTTAAGAGGGGGTTAGGGACTTACCCTTGAAGAACTTCTTCCTTTTCTTGAGAGCCCCAAAGCTTTTTTTTTTTTGTGTGGAAGATGAAGAGGGGCAGCAAATCTATTTATAGAGGGGAGGAAGGCGGGTGCCGCTGGATTGGATGGTGGGGAGGGAATTAGGGAAAAGATGGTACACAAAGTATGGCCTTAGAGTGTAGTTATGGATGAAGAAGTATAATTTGCACTATTCCCGCCTTACTTCCCCACATGGCCGGTTGATTTTGGGAATTTGGGCTGTCATTTTGGCAGCCCTCTCTTTAAATGCATATCGTGGTCTCGAAGTTGAATTTTTGATATTTTTTCGGTTTGAGTTTCATTCGAAACTTAATAAAATGCGCGCGATAAAAGGTCATTTTTATTCGGTTTTCTTCTATATTTCCTTGTTGCTTTTAATTTTAAATTTTGAATAGGAACCGCTTGTCAAGAGAAAAAAATTAGAAAACCACATATAAAATTAAAATTAGAATATATAAATCTCTAAACTTAGAAAAATTAATTATAAAATCATATAATTGGTTTTGGGTTATTACAAAATTGATATGTTTTCTAATGACTTATCAAGAGAAGAAAATGTGTGTGTCTATTTCTTATATCCAGACTCACATTTTTTAAACGAAATAAATGATCGTGACAAGTGGCACAAGGACAGCTTTAAAATGTCCTATTGTATGATATAGGATCTCGCAAAAGGATCATGCATTTAATGTATTACCTTTTGCATACTCCTTCATGCACTACCTTGAAAAGTCTTGAAGAAGATAATTGGAGGTTAGGAGTCTATCTCCCCAACGAATAGAACTCCAAGCTCTCTCTATAAATAGAGGAAGCCAACAACTTGTATACAACACTGACAACACAAGCATACAAGCACTCCAAAGCGTAAAGAAGTTTCAACAAGCATACTTTAAGCTTTCGCAAATCATAAGAGTCTCTTTCTGTTAAGACTTAATCAATAGGATAGTATTTATTAAGATTTCGTTGGGTCAATTTGTATATTTTTCTTTACCGAGTGTTAGAGGTCATCTTAGTGAGGCCATCTTCTCGAGTTTGTCCAGAGTCAAGAGAAAACATAGTGTGAACTCCAAAAAGTTCCACTACTTAAGTGATAAATCTGAGTGATATCATCAAGTGAGTGGGAGCCGATCCAAATAGAAAATATAACTTATGTGTGTGTTGGTCCCGAGATTGAGTTAGGCTTCTAGAGATAATTTAGAAGGGGGTTGAATAGATTATCCAAACTTCTTTCGAATTTCAGACTGCCTACTCAAATCAATCCTCTAAATTATCTAGAGTGCTCAATGAAACTTTTATACTCAATCTTTTTCAGATGGATCTAAAACTTCTTGATGAGATTTGAATAACACGATAAAGCGAATAAAAATGGATGCGTAAAGTAAAGAACACATAATTTATAGTGGTTTGGATTATAAAATCCTACATCCACTCTCCTCCTTCAATCAAGAAGGGTCTCCACTAGCTTACTCTCTTACTTTCTTCTTCGTGTCGATTACAAGTACAAAGGTGGAGATTCAAATCTTCAAACTATCTTTCTTCTTTCTAATCTAATCTATAAACTAAGAATAAAGTGCAGATTATTTTGAAGAAAGAATTACAGAAAGTGTTCTACAAACACTTAGAAAGAATATGCTATATTTTGTGAATTTCTTGCTAAGTGTGCTTCTAAGAAATATAGATTACAAGTATTGATTGCAGTATTTTTCGTATAAGCGTTATTACGACTCAATCAAGTTATCGAACCCATGAGATATGATATGCAATGAGGCCTTAGGAAGCAAGTTTTTAATGACTATTGATGCAAGCTCGCTTTGGCTCTAATTACCTAATAAAATGCAAGAATGAACTACAAACAACAATCAAGCGTTGAATTAAGCTATGAATTAAGCTGGAAAAAATAACAATGTAGATTAACTTTCAGCTAGATCAAATGGGGAATGGGTGCTAGGGATAATCTCCACTAAAGAATCAATGATCACCACTATAATTGACTCAAATTGCTATTCAATCAAGATAGAAAGTATGAACATCATGCAATAATGTCTCCATTAATCACACAATGCCTAATTGTAAGGTTCTACATGCAAGGAATTTCTCAATTGCAATGCAATCTAACTCATACAATCATACACAATTATCACCCGATTAATCCCTAATCACGTTAGTTCAACTCTCGTTTGTTGCTAGGGTGATAAAACACTAATAAAAAAGAGATAAACATGTATGAAGCACATTAAGAATCATCAATTAGGGTACTAACTATCTCAATTAAATAATAATCATCAACAATTATAGCAAAAGCAATCAAATCATTTCTAATATCAATTATCTCAAGCACAAGAAAATTAGCCCATGGCGCAAAGAGAAATTCCCATAGGTAAGCAAACAAATAGCATGATCAACATGATAATCAAAACAATGAAGTAATAGAGATAGAGAAATAGAGAGAACATCACCAATTTGACAAATGAAGTATGAATTGAATGCTTGAATCTTCTACAATGAAACTTCTTCTTCAATTGAAATAAACTCTACAAATCAGTAATCTAATGGATAAAACTCTAATCTAATCAACAATTAATTGAAATCTAACTTGGAACTTGAATCTAAGAAACTAGGAAATGGAAATTGACTAAGAATCGCAAAAATCGCACCAAAACCGAAAGGTAACTCGCTCTAATCTCATATATGCTCTGCTTCACGTCATTGGTGGTTTAAAAGGGTGAAAATTTGGAAATATGGCACCTCAAGTTGAGCCAAAGGGCCTCGACTCGAGCCCGGAGCATTAAAACACGATTTATGTGGAAATTGCAAATGCCTCGACTCGAGGCATTGAACCTCGAGTCGAGCTTCATGTCGTCCTCACATTTCTTCCATTCTCTTCGCATGGCTCGAGTCAAGCTCCTCGGGCTCGACCCTAGGTCGAGTTTAGGGATTTTTCGCTACCGACTTCGCTTCCGAGCCCCATTTTCACCCCCACGTATTCATCTCGTTGCCATATAAATCCCGGTACACTTGATTCGGTCTAATTCCTTCAAAACTCTGAAAATGAGACAAAATACTTCAACAAACCATTAATTCTCACATAGTAATACCTTAATGCAAAATAGTGATACTTTACACCTTAAAGCACAAATACTAACACTTTTCATCACTTTTTGTAATTAATCATCTCAAAAATCATGTAATAATTCACTCTCATCAAACACCCCCAAACATAAGATGTTGCTCATCCTCGAGCAATGAAACAATTAAGCACAAAAGAGAGAATTGATTGCAATTATGTCTCATGGCACCATAGAAGAAAATAGGACAATTAAACTTATCAATAATCTCAAGTTCCAATGCAAACTCTCCACTAGCAATCACAATGAATCATGCTCAAACAAATGCAACATCCAATACTCAAATCATTGCTCCTTCCATGGAGTTTTTCTCTCATCTCTCAAGTGTATCAAGGTAAAATGTCACTCAATCATATATTCACAAGCATGCATCCCATAAGGTTGCCAAAAGACTCAATCTCCATTATTTTCTCGTTAGGAGAAATATATTTAGTTTTGATGAAGTTAAGATAGATGTAAAATAGGATGACCAACTGAATCATTGTAAAGCCACTGATATAGTGAAAACTTGTAATAGACTAAGTACTTGAGACAGATAAAGACAGTTCAAAGAGACAGATAAGGACAAGCATAAAAGGCGGATGAAGACAAGTCAAGACTCAAGACAAGCTAGCAAAAACTAGACACTTCAAATTTGATAAAATATGAAGACATAAAGAGAAACAGACGAGGTGGACCACGCCTAAAGATGAGGAATGAAGATGACTTAAGTGTTAAAAAATCAAGCAGCTTTCAAGAACAGCTTATAACTAATCAAGAAGCAATTACAAGATTCAGTTTGTTGGTTATAACAAACAAGAGAAGAGTCAACAAGGAAGTTACAACCATCAAGAATCAATTCTCTATAAATAGATATTTTGTTTAGAGTAGAATAACTTTTGCAATTCTGAAAATTACAAGCAATTTGTAACACATTCAAGCACTCACAAAGTTTGTATTTACACACAAGAACGTTCTTTACGTTCATAGTTCTTATAGTGTTTATAGAACACTGTCATTCACATCTTCAAGCCATTATTTTCGGAAATCAAGAAGGAAAACCTGTAAGGTCAAGATATTCGTTGTAAATCAGTAAGAGAGGAAGTAAGCAAGGAAGTAAGTAGTAAAGGTCCTTTCACATGATTGTGGAAGGAGAGTGGATGTAGGATCTTTTGATCTAAACCACTATAAATTTCGTGGTTCTTTCTTTCTCGCTTTTAATTTCGTCAATTACTTACAAACTTGTTAAACATATTTCGTATTGCTTTAGATCCAATATAGATTGAGTATAAATTGTTTCCGCCGACACTTTGATTTTGGGGTTTGCGCTTAAGTTTGTTTGAAAATCTGAGTTTTGTAAAAATTTAGATAATCTATTCAACCCCCTTCTAGATTATCTCTGGAAGGTTTATTTAAACTCTTTTAAAACACTCAATCTAGGGGCCAATATTTTCTTTTGTGTTTCAATCATGAATCAAAGAGATCTTTCATCAAGGTTGTAATGTAGGCTCTTTGGAATGGGAGGATGAATTTAGGTAAGAGTGACTCAAAATTAGTAGAGAACTTGAAAGTTAACTAAGCAATTCACTACACTTCTCTTTAAATTCTTTAACAAGAAACACTCTTTCTTCTTCATGCTTTTCAAAGTTCATTCACCACCCTTCTTTTGAGCTTTCTTTCATATAAGCTCACAAATTGAATTTTTCGCCTTTTTCCTTTCAAACTTTCTCCTCAATTCAATTTTTTCATCTTTCAACCTTTCTTTCATCTTTTCTCAACAATCACTTAGCTCATCATCATGCCACCACACTTTTCATGCAATGCACCATCTTCTAGCTAATAATCAAGCTCTACTAAACATAGGACAATAAGGCTCATAAGAAATAGGCAAAAAGGCTTCAATTTCACTTGGCTTGCCAAAGAATAAGGATACTAGACTCAAAATGGCTCACTAAGGAAATTGTGACGCCCCAAATTTAATAATAACATATAATAGCTAAGGCGCTACCAAATTGACCCGTTAACTCAATTAAAGAGAAAATTGTAATTGAATAAACGAGATTTATTACAAAATAATCATTTGAGATTTACAGCGGAAAATGACGCACAATAAATTACATGCAACCATCGCCTCGTGCCCCGCTCGAGCTCCTTCGACTCGTAGAAAATCATAATCGTGGGGGATGAGTGTTTGAAAATACACCCATGAGGGAAACATCAATGATTGCACGCTTAAATAACATTCGTAAGCGGTATATGATATTTTCATTATATAAAGCTCATGTGAACATTTAATGCTTTATCACATAGTACGGGCCATTACCCGGCTTAAACATTGTATGGGCCATTACCCGGCTTGAACATAATATCACGAGCCATTACCCGGCTTGAACATATTACATGGGCCATTACCCAGCTTGCACATAGTACGGGCCATTACCCGGCTTGAACATTGTACGGGCTATTACCCGGCTTGAACATAGTGCGTGTTACTACCCGTCTTGATTAATAATGCAATTTAACATAGCAATCATAACATTGAATGTTAAACTCGATTAAGAGTGGAGATTGCCCTCACCTTAAAAACAAGAATCGCAACAAATGATATAATGCAATACCCCCTTAATGATCCTCAACTCCTTGATAACGCACAATATATCTTAATGGTCTCATGTTTCTCCTCATATCCTACAAATAACATATACTCTTAATAATCTCCAATTCCAGACGCTATGAGCGTCGATCAATAAACTAATTATAATTCTATAATCTACGAGTGAATACGAGCATTTTGATACATAATACTACAACTAACGGAGATTAAATACTTACCAAAATGCTTTTAAATCTCCCTCTCTTTCTCTCTTTCTCTCCTCTCTCTTCCTTCTTCTCTCTTTTTCTTTCTCCCTCTCTCGCGCCACCCTCCTTTTCTCTTTCTTTCCTTCCTTTCTTCCTTTTTTTCTTTCCTTTTTCTTCCTTCTTTCTTTGTTTTTCTTTCCTTCTAATCCATAATTGTTCCACCGCCTTACTCCCCTTCTTATCAATTACCGCCTTATGAAACTTAGTTAGTAAGTTTCATATTATTATATTATTATTATTATTATATTATATAATATATTATATACATAGAAAACACACGCACCCACACTTCTATACATATATATATAATATTATATTTTCTTTTAAATAAAATTTATATAATTTAATTAAAGGCTAATTATTAATATTAATACTCAATTTATTAAAAATAGTTATATACAAATATAAATAATTCACGTAGTGATTTTGGGATATTACGTAAATCAAATATTTTTTGTGGGGAAAAATTTGGCTAAGTGACTTCTCATATCAAACATGGTCTCATATCATATTCATGAATCACACAAAGATCAATTTCAATAAGTCCAAGGGCAAGTTCTAGCATACATATCCATGAACGATGCACTCACAAAGAAATTCAAGTGTAAAAGATGTACAATTCTTAAGGCACTAAAGCTCACGGACTTAAATTGAGCAATGAATCAAGCATTTTCAATCACATTCATCTTCACATAATTATCAATCATGCTAGCTTCAAGCCACATATCAACTCATGATCACATCAAAAGTTCAATTCATCCTTCAATCAAGCACAAGTGCACATGTACATAATCTCAAGCACACTCAACTCTCAACAAATATAACTCAAATATATGCAAAAATCCACAATTAAAGCTCAATATTCATCACACCCCCAAATCATGTACAAGAGCACAAATGATAGGCAAGGAAAGAAGAATACCTCCCCAAACACAAGTCTAAGTTTGAAAGAAAGCGTTGTACCATAAAGCCTTCAAACTCCATCTTTCCTTTAAGCATGTAGGGCTCATTAAGTCTCCTAGCACTTCTCACTTCCTACAAAGATCACAAGCTACAATTATTCTAAGCAAAAGAAAACACAAAACAAACAAAAGAAAACAAGAAAAAGGATGGGTTGCCTCCTATCTAGCGCTAGGTTTAACGTCCTATGCAGGACGGAACTCAAGGAGTTTATACTCCCCTTTTCTCAAGAATGTTAGGCGTCTCCTTTGGGATAGGAGGGTACTTGTGCCTAACCAAGGTCTCCTTTGTCAATAGGGAACATCCCCACTTGTCTTCTAGTAAAAGCTTCCCTCCATCTTGTACCTCTCTCACCATCAAGACTTCTTTCTCTTTGAGTCTCTCCATTCCTAGCAATCTACTCCAATTCGACTCACTCCATACCACTTCCTCTTCAATCTTGAATCCCTCTTTCTTTTTCTCTTGTGCCATCTTTCTTTCTTCTAACATCCCCAAAATTGCAACTTGCTCAAGTTTGGTCACATTTTTCACTTCTTCCTTCTTCCTTCCTTTATCTCCCGGGTCTAGCAAAAGTGCTTGTAAAGCCTTCTCCTCCCTAAGATCACAAAGTGAAACACAAAACTCATTAGCAATTGATTCACAAGAGCAAATAAGATGATCACAAAGTGCTTGTAAAGCCTTCTCCTCCCTAAGATCACAAAGTAGAATCATTCCTATCCTCTTAAGGGTACAAGTTAATGATCTCAATAAAGCCACATTTCTTCTTCTCCAAAGCACTTGGAGCATCTTCCACCAATGAAGTTCTTGAAAATGTTAACTCTTCTCCATTAAAACTCAATTTAAGCTCTCCCTTCTCCATATTGATCATTGCCTTCCCGGTTGCTAAAAAGGTCTACCAAGAATGTTAGAGGCTTCAATTTCTTCCTTCATATCAAGCACTACAAAGTCCACCGGAAGATAACCTTGCCAACTCCCACAAACACATCTTCAATACTCCCATGAGGATAAGCATATGATTGATCTATCAATTGAAGATTTATAGTAGTGGGAATCACCTCTCCTAGCTCCAACCTCTTGAATATAGATAAAGGCATCACATTGTTACTTGCTCCCAATTCATATAAGCCTTGCACTTTGTCATTCTCACCAATCTCACAAGGAATCACAAAACTCCCGGATCCTTAAGCTTTTGAGGAAAATGTCTATCAAGAATTTCCTTGCATTCTTCCACCAACTTGATTGTTCCCTTATCAACCCATTTCTTCTTCTAGGACATAGTCTTCTTCAAAAACTTCTTATAATGGGGCATTTGCTCAAGGGCATCTAAGAGTGGAATATCAACATGCAAGTTCTTGAACACCTCCATGAACTTGTCAAATTCCTCATCTAGCTTCTTTTTCATGAATCTTTGAGGATAGGGAACCATAATAGGAGTCATTGGCACCGCCTAAACTTCCTTCGAGCACCCTTCTTTCTTTGCTTTATCCTATTCACCCTTCTCTTTCTCAACAACCACACTCTCTTATACTTGACTCCCTTCTTTGATCATCTCTTCCTCCTCTTCTTTCTCACCTTCTTGGACTTTCCACCGCTCCTCAATTGTATGGCACTACAAAACTCTCTTGGATTAGGCTCGGTGGTAGATGGATATTTCCCTTTACTTTGCAAATGATCCACTGTAGATGATAATTTTCCAACCATTGTAGCCAATTGCCCCACTTGGTCCTCAATCGCCTTGAATCGTGAGTCTATTTGCTTCTCAATATCATTCAATCTAGAGTCATTGGACTTTAACCTTTTCACAATCATCCCAAGTAGCTCCTCCGTGGTTGTTTTCCCTTCATTGTTGGGCGGTTTGGCTCCGGGATCAAACCCCGGTGGAAAAGGAAAGACGGCTTGTGGATTTGCATATGAGAAGTTTTCATGTCTTCTCTAATTGTTGGCATTATATTGAGCTTGACCTCCTTGTTGAGGCACAAATGATGCTTGAGGTTGAGAGACATATGGAGCTTGAGATTGAAGAGATAAATTACCTTGAGGCCGATTTTCATAAGACATTTGATAAGGTCTTGCATTTTGGTAATTGACTTGATATCCTCCTTTATATGGAGGCCTCCCCATGAAATTCACTTCTTCAATAGGCCTTTGGCCTTGACACATGTCACTTTGAGCCATTGGAGGATTTACACCTTGTTGAGCTTGAGATGCCATAAGAGCACCAAATCTATCCATCATTGTCATCATCATGACTTTCATAGATTCAATCTCCTCCACATGTGATACCCTATGATGAGCTCCCTATTCACCGTCACTCGAAAAGAGTCTTGGGTAATATTCTCCATGATCTCATTCATTTGCCCCACCGTCTTTGACCATATAGAACCATTAGCACATGCATTGAGAAAGGATCTATCACCATCCGTATGGCCATTGCAGAAATACATAATCGCTTGCTCCTCCGGAAAGCCATGTTGTGGGCATGCTATGAGCAACGTCCTATATCTCTCCCAAGCTTCGGTATAATCTCTACATTCTTTTGTCGAAAATGAGAGATGGCTTCCTTTGCTTGAGTCGTCTTGGATGGTGGATAAAACTTTATAAGGAATCTCTTGCTATGGTTCCGGGAGGGATAGAATTGAGCCAAGCCTTGGTTCTTCCCTTGAGATTGAAGGCAAAGAGCATTAGCTTCTTAACATCCTCGGACACCCCATTATACTTAGTAGTATCCGAAATCTCCAAAAATTATGCCATGTGTTGATGAGGGCACTCTTCTTCATCCTTCCTCAAATTGCTTCTCCTCGCATCCTCAATAGAGTCGGACTTATCTCGAAGTTATTTACTTCTATCCTTTGCCTTGCAATGCCATCATAATACTCACGCAATTAAGGTTCAAAGAATTCACGGAGAGGTCTACCTTGAGGTGGAGGATCTTGCATAGGAGGAGGTGGAGCTTGTGGCATATGTTGTGGCTCTTGATATCTTGGCTCTTGTGGATAAGGCATTTGTGGGTAATATGGTGGGAATTGTTGTGGATGAGGTGGATAGTATGGATATTGGTGAGCTTGTGGATGGTATGGGTATGGTTGTTGGTATGAGAATTGATTTGGTGGCATCCCTTGAGGGAAAGGGCCAACTTGAGCATTATAAGGTTGATTGTGCCCATTGACTCCTCTATTCTTTTGCACTCCCCATCACCATTAAGATTCACCTCCTCCATATGAGGTTCACCAACTCTTTCTTCATTCCCATAGCTCTCCCTTTCATCACTTCTCTTTCCAAAGCTTCCCTTCTATTTCTTCTCCGATTCCTTCTAAGAATAGCTTCGATTTCCAGATTGAATGGCTTGGGTGGTATGCCACGAGATCTCGTGATCGTGCACCTACATACCACCAATCAAAATATCAATTTCAAACAAAAACAATAAAACAAACAAAAAGCAACAACTAGCCACGTTCAACTAATCCTAAGTCTCACTTAAGTGCATAAATATATCCCGCAACGGCGCCATTTTGATTGCGGTATTTTTCATGTAAGCATTATTATGATCCAATCAAGTATCAAACCCATGTGATATGATATGCAACGAGATCCTAGGACGAAAGTTTTCAATGACTATTGATGCATGCTCGGTTTTGGCTCTAATTACCTACTAAAATGCAAGAATGAACTACCAACAACAATCAAGCAATGAATTAAGCTAGAACAAATAACAAGCTAGACTAACTTTCAACTAGATCAAATGGGGAATGAGTGCTAGGGATAATCTCCACTAAGGAATCAATGATCACCACTATAATTGCTTCAAATTGTCATTCAATCAAGATAGAAAGTATGAACATCATGCAATAATGTCTCCATTAATCACAAAATGCCTAATTGTAAGGTTCTACATGCAAGAAATTTCTCAATTGATGGCTTACTTGCTAATTTGATTAATATAAGTCAATTATGTGATAATGATTTGTATGTAAAATTTGACAAAAACTCATGTTATGTTCTTGACAAAATAATGAATGTTTGATGACTAGTAATAGGTCAACAAATAATTGTTATTTAATTAGGAACAAAAATGTGTGTAATTTGGCAAAACATGATGAAAATATCTTATGATATCAAAGATTAGGACATACAAATTAGAGGAACATAAGGAAATGGTTAAAATAGAAGTCTGTGCTAGGATTGCCTAAATCGAAGTTTGGTAATGCCGCCGTATGTGGTCCATGCCAAAAATGTAAGCGGTAAGAATGTCGCACAAAATGTTGTCACATTGTTCGACACATCGCTTTTGAATTACCGCATATGGATCTCGATGGGTCCAATGGAAACTGAAAGCATTGGTGGTAAGAAATACTCACTTGTTGTGGTGATGATTACTCTCGGTATACATGGATTGAATTTTTGAGAGAAAAGTCGAAGCTTTTAATGTTTTTAAAATTCTTTACAAAAGATTTAAAACTGTTTACAACTTGAAAGTTAGCGAGGATTAGATCTCGATCATGGTAGGGAATTTGAAAATAGCATGTTTACCTGATTTTTGTGAAAGAAAAGGTATATTGCATGAGTTTTCTTCACCTAAAACTCCACAACAAAATGGGATTGCTAAAAGAAAAAATAGAACTTTACAAGAAATGGCTAGAGTCATGCTTACATCTAAGAATCTTGCTAAGAGATTTTGGGTGAAGCATTGAATACAACATGTCATATTTCTAATAGAGTTTTTCTCGAGATCTGGTTCTAATCAAACATCATATGAGATTCTGAACAATAGAAAACCAAATGTGAAATATTTTCATGTATTTGGTTGTGTGTGTTATATTCTCAATGATAGGGATCGGCTTCACAAGTTTGATTCAAAAAGTGATAAAGGTTTTTTCTTAGGTTATTCTAGAAATAGTAAAGCCTATAAAATTTTTAACCTTAGAACTAACAACCATTCGAGAATCTGTTAATGTTGTGTTTGATGATGATAAAAAGCTTACAAATGACAATGATGATGAAGATGTGTTCGATGTTACCTAAGTTCAAGATAATAAGCTGAATTCGGAGAATGTGTCACCAAATGTTACAACATCCGGTACAACATCCCCGAAACTTCAGCAGATTCATCTCGTAACAATCAAGATACACCAAAGTTGAATCCATCTAGTCGTATAACCAAAAATCATCCACAGAGACAGATCATTGGTGATGCTTCGGTTGGCGTACAAACGAGAAGGAGAGTAAGTTTAAAAGAGCATGCAGATTTGGTAAGATCAATATGTATGTCTTCTCTTTGTAATGTTGTTAATGCAGAGTGCTACTATTCTGAAATTGAACCTAAAAATGTTCTTGAAGCATTAAAAGATGAAAATTAGATTAATGCTATGCATGAGGAACTTAATCGGTTTGAAAAGAATGATGTTTGGACACTAGTTCCAAGGCTGATGATGTCAATGTCATTGGAACCAAGTGGATTTTTAGAAATAAAGCTGATGAGTCTGGTAACATTATTAGAAACAAAGCTAGATTAGTTGCACAAGGGTATACACAAGTTGAAGGTATTGATTTTGATGAAACATTTGCACTGTTGCTAGGATAGAATCTATTAGATTACTACTAGCAATTGCATGTTTTATTAACATTAAACTTCACCAAATGGATGTTAAAGCTGCATTTTTAAATGACATTTTGTTAGAAGAAGCATATGTTGAACAACCTAAGGGATTTGAAAACCCACAATATCCTCGATCATGTTTATAAGCTAAAGAAAGCATTGTATGGCCTAAAACAAGCTCCTAGAGCATGGTATGGTAGACTTACTGACTTTCTTTTGCAATTTGGTTTTATTAGAGGAATTGCTGATAATACCTTATTCATCAAACAAAATGGAGAAGATTTACTAATTGCTCAAATATATGTTGATGATATAGTCTTTGGTTCAACTTGTGATAAAATGTTAAACATTTTGTTGAAGCAATGACTGCAACATTTGAGATGAGTATGGTTGGGGATCTAAATTACTTTTTAGGTCTTCAAATCAAACAAGAAAAAGATGGTATTTTCTTCTCACAAAGCAAATATGCTAAAAACTTGGTGAAAAGGTTTGGTTTGGAAAATTCTAAAGTAATGAAAACACCTATGGGATCTACACGTAAATTGTGTAAAGACAATGCTTTGGACAAGAAATTGATCCAACATCGTATAGATCCATGATAGGTAGTCTTCTTTACTTAACCTCGAGTAGACCAGATATCATGTATAATGTTTGTGTTTGTGCAGGTACCAAGCATGTCCAAAGGAATCACACCCGAATGCGGTTAAGAGAATCATAAGATGTTGGTCCCGGAGAGTTGAGATGATTAAAACCTTGAGTAAGCTTTCTAGAACAAAATCTAGAAAGGGGGTTTGAATAGATTTTGTTAATTTTTCAAAACTTACAAAATCAATTCAAAGTATCGATTAAGCACAGCGGATAATGATTAAATTCTCAACTTCTTAAAAGATCAAAAGCAAGGTTGATATACCGATTTTAGTTAAGATTCTAATTTAACTCTTGATGTAACACAATTGTAAAATAAACAGAAAATTAAAGAAAGCAAGAAATAACACCGGGATTTATAGTGGTTCGGATTTTAAAAATCCTACATCCACTCTCCTTCCTCAATTTGAAGAAGGGACTCTGCTTCGCTTACTTTCTCACTTCCACTTACAACTTACAACTTGTACAATTCTTCAAATCTTCAATCTCCTAGACTCTTCTTCTAGAAATCTAACTATTACAAAGTGTATCGGATTTTGAAGATTCTTTGGAAAAGTGTTCTAAAAACACTTAGAACTCTTTGAAACTCTCTAGAAATTCTTGTGAAATCAATAGTGAATTGTGTAAATCTAATATGCATAAGTGTTATCTCATATGAAAAATGAAAAACCTAGACCTATATATAAGTCTGAAAAGTCGGTTAGTTTGTTAGTTAGTTCTAACAAACTTGAAACTCGCTTAACAAACTTAATCTTGAAAACCGCTTAACACCTCGGCTGATTCTTCCTACTCGTCTGCGGTGACTTGGTGAAGATTAGCCTTTCTTATTCTACTCGGCTTATCTTGACCTCGTCCGAGCTCTTCATATTTGTCTCCTGCAGATGACTAGACTTGAGCTTGTCTCCAGATGACTAGCATGTTATTAAACCTCGGTGACTAGCTTAATGCATGACCCCGTCGATCGCCTTACATCCTCACTGTTCTTCGGTTTGGCTGATTAGTCTGATCTGCTCTTTAACTCATCAAAACCTCTTGATCCAACAATTTCCCCCTTTTTGATGAAGTTAAAACCTATAAGAAGGAAACATACTCACAAATTTGAAGTTAGTAATAGATCTAGTTAAATCAATCGGATAGATACAGACAATTTCACACTTCAATGATTCAATCACAATAAGAAATTTAGGTCTTTTAGACTTTTTAGAAGTATTTAAAAAAATTTTAACAAAAGATTTTAACTAAGAGATATAAGAATTTCTCGGATGTTTTATACTTAGAAAAATTTTAATTCGAGATAAAAAAAAATTTCTCGAGATGATTTATACTTAGAAAAATTAAGAAAATTTTTAATTCTCGAGATATAAAATTTCTCGTATAAAAAAATTTAAGAAAACTAATACACAAAGTTCACATAAGACTCGAATATATTCATTCACGTATATTTACTGATTACAAAATAAGAGAACTGATAGAAAATAAAAGATAAGGAAAGAAAAATCCTGTTCTATCGTATTCCCCATCGATCGGCTCTGGAATGTTTAGCTGGTGAAAATCCTCGCTCTAAGTCTGTTTGAGATCATCCTCATCTCGTGAGCTCGGATTCCCTTTTCGCCTTGGCCACAAGCTTCGACCCATTCCGGATCGGGAGAACCATCTTCTTTAAGCTTGGGGGTGACCTCGCTCGTAGGCCGGTGCGATCGGATCGCGATTGAACACATTATGTGCCTCATCGAGCAGCTTCCCATAAAGATCTCGCATCCTCCTTCTCCATCCATTCATGCCGTGAGATGTCTTCATTAGTCGCTCCAGATGGCGATGCCTTGAGAATGTACCAGTAATACATCCACTTAGCATCCAGGCTTGCTTTTTATATTCATTGGTGAACTTCCCGAGACCATCTTAGGAGGTGCCGTGGTGCGGTGGACAGGCGGAAATCGGCTTCATTTCTTTGCTTTGGACACCCACTTCCGTGTATCCTGTCCCACTTCATTTCAGCCTTTCCCCATCTTCTTGACCTCTTCTTTTCTCTCTTTTCAAACATCTCCTTCTCAAAGACTGATTCTTCTAATCTGCTCACTGATAAGTTGGAGAAGTCTGGTTCCTTTCTTTTGCGCTCAGGCGATGCGGGGCTGATCATCTGCTCGGTGATGGAGTCTTCTCGGCTAACTGCTTCGCTTTTCCTTTACCTTTGCCCTTGGGCTCTGGTTCTTCGAGACTCTTTCATGCTAGCCAGCCAGCCTTCTCGATCTTCTCCTCTTCTTCCTTCTTCCTTTTCTCCTCATCCTCTCGGATGGCTTCTTCAATCTGCGTCACCCTCGGTTGCAAGGCGGCCCAACTCATCGATTTGATTTTGATCTCCACCTTGGCTGCCTCCAACTCAGTGTATGCCGCCTTTGTATCAAGTCTATCTGTTATTGACATGACACCACTGTGAGGGTTTCCATTCTCGCTCTCTGCACCTTCCCCTTTTTAACTTCATCCTTGATGGATCAAGCTCATCCTCAATTGCCGCACAACGCCGCCTCAAGTCATTCCGATCGAAGTGAGGGTTGAGACCACGACTTCGTTGTCACCGCAGTCTTCTCTTTCAAGTGCCTTGACCTCGTCTTCAAGCGCACTCGATGCAGAACCAACGGCGGTCTTTGAGATTGGCTGATAAATTTCTGGTCATGTTGACCTCGGCCAATCTGCATGTTGGCGAGCATAGTATCTGTGTTGCTCGAATCACCTTTCTGGTTTTCTTCTCCATCATCCTCTGGACTTGGCGGATAATTTTGCTTTGTGGAGTTGCTCAAAAGCCGAGGAGATGGCAAGAATCGGTCTGTCCTCTTCCTCTGAATCGGATGAGGAAGAGGTGGTAGGAGAAGTTGGATCGGGGAGCTCATGGGAATATCCCCAAAAATGTTTGAGGTATCCACATGAGGTTCGGGTGGGATAGAAGAAGTGGGAGTGTCGATGGTGGGGGTGGGATTTACGGTGGGGGAGATGATGGTGGGGGTGGAATTTGAAGTGATGTGGTAGGGGAGGAGGTTGTAGTGATTGGAGTAAGATGAGTTGGGGTTGAGCTGGGAGATATGGAGATGGGGGTTGGGGAAAATACCGGTCCGTATAAAAAGGACAAGATATGAGATGGGGATGGTGGAGGAGATGAGGTTTGGATTTGAGGGAGAGGAGATGAGGATGGACTTTGGACGGTTTCGGGAGTAGGCTGTTTTAGAGGCTCGAGGTGCCGGCACTGGGACACCTCTTCATTGCCGGTTTGGGTTGGAGATGGAGAGGGGGAGAAATGTACGACCTCGGGTGGGAGAGGTCCCTTCGTAACTTATTAGCTGGACCTCCTCCAGTGCACCACTTGAGCTGCAATTTGCGGCGTGGATACCTCCTCCGGAAGGAGAGTGGGCTGATCGGCAGACGATCCTCCCAACTCGAGAGGTTTTCACCAACCGACGTCTCCCTTGGTGCCTTCTCCTTCGGCTTCATTGGCTGTTCAGCCTCGGTGAGCTCACGAGATGGCAGCTCCACCTCTACATCCTCTTCTTCCTCCTCCTCGGCTTCCTCTTCACTGGAGCTTGAGCTCTACCTTCAGCCTCCACCTTCATCGGGAATCACTGGAGCCCCGAGTGGCTCATCCTTGGTCGAATCCCTTTTTGCTTAGAATATTTCTTCAATCCTTCCCTTGATTCAAATCTTTTATTCAGCCCTTCCATCAACACTGTAATCTTATTAAAAAGACTCACGGTTGAAGTGGTATCCAGTCTCCATTGGTTGGATTAAACAAGTAATCTCAGCTTTTCCTCCTTCAACCTTCTAAACAAAACATCTACCCAGTCTACGAACTCCATCAACAATGGCTCTCATACAACACAATCGTGACTTTGTCACTCCATCATGGGAGCTTTGATCTCCTAGGATTGACTTAGTTACGATTGTCATGAGCAGCCTGAATCTCCTCCTTAACATATGTTTTTTAGATCCCTCCTAACTCCCCTATATGTAACCCTAGCAAAAATATCGAAAGATTCTTCCCAACCATTTTCTTTGTAAACTAAAGGATTTACCCCTGCCAAGGATGTATCCAGAATCCTTGCGACGTCCTCCTTTGAGTACTCCGGTTGAGTACCTTCAACAGACGTTTTGAAGCCATCCTCTCGTGAATTCACAACGTGCTAGAAATTCTGCTCCTATGAAATCAGCGGTTTTGTTCGTGAGGAGATTTAAGCGAACAAAATCCACGTAGTCTTGAAGCTTCTAATAGATCGATGATTTCTCTGGATTCTCTGTCGTTTGTAGTCTCGAAGTCTACATACATTTCGGCTTTTAATTTGTTTTTGACAGAATCGGTAAGCATTTTAAAATCAATTTGAGGCGGTAATATAAGAAGGAGGTTTAGGAGTTTGGGAAGAAGAGGATGCCATTGGGAAGTTTTTGATTTTGAAAAGAGTTTGTCAATATACGCAGATTTTACGAGAATGGAAAGAAAAAAATTTAGGGAAGAAGAAGATATATTTATAGAGGGGAAAGATTGGAAAGAGAAACCGCCATTTTTTGAAAATATGAATTAATCTCAGCCTTTTATTTAAAAAGTTTTTATTGAGTGTTAATCAACGGTTAAAAACAAATATAAACGATTAGGATTCAGCGCGTGAATTATAATCGCCTTCGAATGCGTAAATAGTTACTTTATAGATCGTTGATTTGACCGATATAGGTTACTTTATTCGTAGAAGTAAGTATACGGACGTCGCCACGTGATATCTTACTTCAATCAAGGTTTTCTAAACAGATGGGTTTGAAAAGCAGATCGGCTTAAAAACAGATAGGTTTTAGAAAGTCATCTCGATAGAGTAACCCGTCTCGATCCTGAAAACCAACAATTTAAATTTAACTTTTTAGCATTTTTCAAACCAGTTTAAACAAAACACATTTAGATTTAATTTTTCTAAACAAATTTTTAAGAAAGCAGATCGACTCGGAGTTAAGAATAAAGAAGTTTGAATAAAAGAATGAAAGCAGTGTTATACTGTGACTGTTCTGCAAAAACATAAACTCAAAAGAAACCATCGAAGCTTAAGATAAATCGGATAGGATGTAAATAGTCATCTGTTTTCTTCGAGAAGTTCAGTGACTATTATGTCCTTGTCGATTTACTCAATGTCGGACAAGCAATTATCAATTCGTATAAGGTCAATATGACTAATCCTTGATTCTTGATTCCTAAAAGGAGATCAATGATATCACTACACGATTGCCCTTTGACACATATCTAGTCCGATAATTCTTTCTAGACATTAATTTAAAGAAAGGAAAAGAAATAAGGAATCAAATGCACACAAATTTAGAAACCAGCTAAAGATGCATCAAGTAAACCTAATTCTAAACACATTTCTTTGAACCTAGACTCATTTAATGGTTTTGTAAGAATGTCACTTTTTGTGATTCAAAGTGGCAATTTTCTCAATTCTAATGTCATTCTTTTCAACATGATCCCTAATGAAATGATGCCTAATATCTATATGCTTGCATCTAGAATGTAAAACAGGGTTGTAAGTCATTGCTATTGCACTATTACTATCACAAGAAATAGGAACAGTGATGTTTGAATATTATAGTCTCTAAGGCATTGACTAATCTAGAGGAGTTGAGAGCAACAACTTCCGGTGCCATGTACTCGGCTTCATTGTGGAGGTGGCAATGTATGTCTGTTTCTTAGATAACCAAGAAATTAACTTGTTGCCTAAGAATTGACAAGTTCCGTAGAAGTGGATTTTCTATCAATCTTACATCCTCCAAAGTCTCAATCAATAACCCGATAGCTCAAAATTGTCATCATTTGGGTACCATAACCCTACTTGCAAAGTTCCTTTGAGATATCTAAGAATTTTCTTAGCAGTCTCCGGATGAGTTTTCTTGGGATTAGACTGGAATCTTGCACATACCCCAACCGCAAAGGCTATGTCCGGCCTACTTGCGGTGAGATAAAGAAGAGATCCAATCAGTCCACGATACTCCGTTGCATCGGTGGGTATCCCCGCTCATCTCAATCCATTGAGAAGTTAGTTGTCATAGGTATTTTGACTTCTCTGCTAGTAATCATTCCAAATTTCTCAATCGGATCCTTAGCATACTTAAACTGATGTATAAATATACCCTTACTCATTTGTTTAATTTGTAAGCCTAGAAAGTATGTCAATTCTCCCATCATTGACATTTCAAACCTCGTTTTTCATGAGAAAGCTAAACTCTTCACATAATTTCGTATTAGGTGAACCAAAAATTATGTCATCTACATAAATTTGAACTAGTAAAATGTTGCCATCTACTTCCTTTCTAAACAAAGTTCTATCAATCTTACCTTTAGAAAAACCATTTGATGTCAAGAAATCGGATAGAGTATCATACCAAGCTCTGGGAGCTTGTTTCATCCATATAGAGCTTTGTTGAGTTTATAGACCTTGTTATTGATCTTAAACCCAGGAGGCCGCTCTACATAGACCTCTTCAAGTAACACACCATTAAGAAAAGCGAGACTTAACATCCATTTGAAAAACTTTGAAAGACTTATATGCAAAGAAATGCCAAGAACAATCTTATTGCCTCTAATCTCGGCAACCGGAGCATAGGTTTCATCATAGTCTATTCCCTCGACCGTGAATAACCTTGTGCAACCAGTCTTGCCTTATTTCGAACAATAATATTGTTCTCATCTGCTTTATTTTTAAACACCCATTTGGTGCCTATAATCTTTCTCGTAAGGGTCTTTCCACTAGATCCCATACATTTTGTCTTTCAAACTGATGCGCTTCTTCTGCATGGTCCGTTATCCAGCTTTGGAGTCCGATAACGCTTCCTCAATAGACTTGGGTTCAAGAAGCGATACATAACAACCGAAAAGACTTTCGTAGTCTAACATCATTCGTGTCCGCACACTACTAGATGGATCTCCTATAATCGATCGAGATGGATGATAACTTCTCATCCTTTTGCCTATATGAGGAGAAGTATCCTCATCTTGAGTCTCGATCGGCAACTCATCCGACTCAACCTCACCGACGTTCCTCTTCATCACCGACTCGTCCGATCACCGATGTCAAAGGTGTCTGATTCAAGGAGTCTCGATCAAGTTGTCTTCGATTATCGGATGGGGATTCTTCTTCATCCGATTCTGAGTCGAGTAGGTAGATAAATAGTTCTATGTTTAGTCTTGGATAATTCAATTTTATCTAGATTTTCGTAAATTTGATTCACTTTATACGAGAAGGAATACAACTCATCAAAAACAACATGAGGAGTTTCCTCCACACAAAGGGTTGTCTTGTTAAAAACTCTAAATGCCTTTGAAGTATTAGAATATCCTAAGAATATTCCATCACCGCTTTAGCATCAAAAGTTCTTAACTTAGATTTCCCATTGTTATGAATGAAACACTTACAACCAAAAGCTTTGAAGTATGAGATTCTTGGAATCTTACCCTTCCAAATCTCATAAGGAGTCTTACCCTTATCTTTGACAACTAAGCACTGCTCGGGTATAGCAAGTCGTGTTGATAGCTTCAGCCCGTAACCTATGAGGGGTATTATACTCACTAACATGCTTCGGCCGCTTCCTTCAAAGTTCTATTCCTTCTTTCAACCACTCCATTTTGTTGAGGAGTTCTTGCTGAAGATGTCTCATGTATAATTCCAAACTCATTGAAGAAGTTAGATAAACAAGAATTCAAAAATTGCACTTTATCACTTCGATTTTAATAATATTAACTCCCTTCTCATTCTCAATTTGTCTCAGGATCGGGAATCTTGTTCATAGTCTCATTTTTCTTGAAAAGAAATATAACCCAAGTGTATCTAGAGAAGTCATCTACTACAACAAGAGTATATTTCCTTCCACCGAAGCCGAGAGGTGTAACAGTCCAAACAAATCCGGATGAAGGAGTTGCAATACTCTTTCGGATGAGGAGGAGTTAATACTCTTAAATGAGTGTCTAGGCTGTTTACCTTTTTGACAAGCATCACATTTAAGATCAGTTGATAAAAGTTTTTCGTGTAATCCCTTAACAAGGTTCTTCTTAGCCGACTTACTAAGGGTCTTGAAATTCGATGACTAAGCCTTTTATGCCATAGCCAACCGACATTTTCTCCACCCTTAGCCATCGACAAGTATCTTGGGAACAACAATTAAAGTTGGCCACATAGACATTACCTGTCTCAAGCCGCTAATAGTACCTTATCTCGAGGAATTATCCAAAATATCACATTTAACTCTTGAAAACATTACGTAAAAACCTTTATCACAAAGCCGAGAAATGATAATGATTATGTTTCAAACCTTCAACAAAATATACCTCAGATACTCTGAATATCCTTGATAATCAAAGTACCTACACCTTTAGTCTCGACCACAATTATTATCACCAAATACAACTCTTGGACCATCAATACTTTGAAAATTTGATAACCTTCTTGTTATGGGTCATATGTTGTGAACAACACCGCCAATGTACCATATTGAAGCTAAGATCTCTTCCTTAAGTGATGATCCCTGTGAATCCTGTAAAGCAGTTAGTTTTGAGGTACCCTAGTGATCTTGGGTCCTTTTGGGTCAAGAATCACTTTAGGAATCCAAACAAACATCTCATCTGCAGACAATAAGTCGACTCAGATTTTCTACCAAATCTGTCTACAATAATATCATTTTTAAATGACAACTTGTTGTATTCAGATTGGGTAATTTTCCTAAACTTAGAAAATGTAGGATAGCATTTGCTCCTTCCATCAAAAGAATTATAATAAGAAAATCTTCTTATTTTGGTTCTTGGATTCCTTCTAGTCGATAGGAATTCTTGGTGAATTCTTGATTTGATCGAAGCCGTAGTCCTTATCGACTAGTTGGTTTCCATGGACCAATTTTAATATCCTTTGATTGAACAGATGCTTTCACAAATTCCCTAGGTTTTTGAACATCTGATTTATTGTTCCTATCATAACCAAGTCCTGTCTTATCATGAGATTTGGAAGTATTAAAAATATGATCTATTACCGATTGTGAATTATTAAGTCGACTAATTTTGAAGACAAGCTTCTCATTGTCTTTCTTAATTAATTCATTTTCAGACAGATTACTTCAAATTTATCTTTTAAAGTTTTCAGTTCATTTTCTAACCTTTCGGGTAAGGTGGTGATGTATCGACTTGATCGATGAAAACATTCCCCTTGAATGTTTCCTCAGTCTCAAAGATGTTCATCACCTGCTTGCCTTTATTTAGAATTTGAATCGATCCTTTAAAATTAAATTCTCTGTCTCCACTGTTTATAAGCGGCTAAAGATGTTTTTAAATCTCTCAATAATTCATGTATAACAATTTGGCATGATCGAGATGCATCGACAAGAATCATTATCTCAAGATGAATAGTAGATTACCTCATTAGCCATGAGACAGATCTCATCATCGATCCAAAATCAGAATGAGGATGATGAAGATGATGATGATTTCTTTGGCTCTTTTTCTTGACAACAAAGCTCTTTGATCTCGCAAATCTCCTGTCTCTTTTCTTCCTCTTCTCTTCCCTTTCTTTAGGAGTCGGTTGAGGACAGTCATAGCTGAAATGTCCTCGGCTTGTTGCAAGTATAGCAAACGTCACTCCTATCTCGATCTGGGACTGGAAGTATTTCTTCTAACAGTGATACGTATCTTCTTGTCGGCTCTTATTTTTGTCATCATCGAAGATTTGTCTACCTTCCTATCTCGATCTGGATCTTTGTCTATCTCTACCTGCAAATCTCAATTTATTTCTCTTATACTTCATTCTCAATTTATCATACCTTTTTGTAAGTAAAGCCATCTCGCTCTTTCAAGGATAGATCGGCTCCTACTGACCTCTGTTGACACCTTGTCTTCTTTCTGCCAAAGGCAACAGATTTGGATGAGGTGCTTGACTCCATCTCATCTTCCTCATCTTCTATCTGGATGTCATACTCTAAAGCTTTAAGATGAGAAAATAAAGTATGGTGAGTAATAGAGGATAAATCTTGAGTTGCTTTAAGGATATTGGATTTTTCTCTCCATCTCTTGGTTAATGATCTCCAATCTTGTTGTTAATCTCCTTCTCTGAATAATTCTTTCCAAGGTCACCGCTTTGTTTAGAAGATTGGTCAACCTCATATCAAACTGATCTACGCACTCATTTTCCTTCATCTTGAATGTTTCAAATGTATGCAATCGACCGTAGCTTGTTCTCCTTAACTTGGTCGATCCTTCACAAACATTAGCTAAGGTTTGCCACATTTCTTTGGTCTTTACATCTTTTAACCTTCTCTATCCAATCTTTACTCAAAGTCTCTATGATTTCTCGTCTAGCTACTTGGTCAAGATTGTGGACCTTCCTTTCATCATTAGTCAATTCAGAACTCTTCTTCTCTTGCCTAGTTCTTGATTCACCGCCTCTGCTCCGGTCTTTGGTGCCTCCATGGAAAAACTTTATAGGACCTTCCTCAAGAACCTCTTCCATTCTATCATGAATGGCCTTTAGATGATTTTCCATCCTAAATTTCCAATAATCATACTCTTCAATTGAAAATTCAGCGATTCCTGGTCTTATTACTTTTTCCCGATGACATGATGAAACAAAGACAAAATACTCCACAAAAGCTTATTAGTAGCACTGTTAGAAATGAAAGAAAATGAAGAAAATCAAGATTATTTCAGAATCTTGTTCAAGACCTAAAACCAATATCGGAAACTGACTTAACACCGCTCCGATACCACTTGTTGGTCCCGGAGAGTTGAGATGATTAAAACCTTGAGTAAGCTTTCTAGAACAAAATCTAGAAAGGGGGTTTGAATAGATTTTGTTAATTTTTCAAAACTTACAAAATCAATTCAAAGTATCGATTAAGCACAGCGGATAATGATTAAATTCTCAACTTCTTAAAAGATCAAAAGCAAGGTTGATATACTGATTTTAGTTAAGATTCTGAATTTAAATCTTGATGTAACACAATTGTAAAATAAAACAGAAAATTAAAGAAAGCAAGAAATAACACTGTGATTTATAGTGGTTCGGATTTTAAAAATCCTACATCCACTCTCCTTCCTCAATTTGAAGAAGGGACTCACGCTTCGCTTACTTTCTCACTTCCACTTACAACTTACAACTTGTACAATTCTTCAAATCTTCAATCTCCTAGACTCTTCTTCTAGAAATCTAACTATTACAAAGTGTATCGGATTTTGAAGATTCTTTGGAAAAGTGTTCTAAAAACACTTAGAACTCTTTGAAACTCTCTAGAAATTCTTGTGAAATCTGAATAGTGAATTGTGTAAATCTAATATGCATAAGTGTTATCTCATATGAAAAATGAAAAACCTAGACCTATATATAAGTCTCTGAAAGTCGGTTAGTTTGTTAGTTAGTTCTAACAAACTTGAAACCGCTTAACAAACTTAATCTTGAAAACCGCTAACACCTCGGCTGATTCTTCCTACTCGTGCGGTGACTTGGTGAAGATTAGCCTTTCTTATTCTACTCGGCTTATCTTGACCTCGTCTCGAGCTCTTCATATTTGTCTCCTGAGATGACTGGACTTGAGCTTGTCTCCGGATGACTAGCATGTTATCAAACCTCAGCCGACTAGCTTAATGCATGACCCCGTCGATCGGCTTACATCCTCACTGTTCTTCGCTTTGGTGATTAGTCCGATCTGCTCTTTAACTCATCAAAACCTCTTGATCCAACATAAGATATGTTGCAGGTACAAGTGATCTAGGTGTTTGGTATACTAAGGACACAAATAGCACACTTGTGGGATATAGTGATCTTGATTGGGCTAGAGACATAGATGACGAGAAAAATGCAGTGGTGGCTGTTTCTACATGGGAAACAACCTGATTTCATGGCACAGTAGAAAGCGAATCCGTGTTTCACAATCCACCGTAGAGTCTGAATACATCGCGACAGAAGTTGCTTTGTACACAACTTCTATGGTTGAGTAAGATGTTTCATGATTATGGTATTAAAAGTGATATTTTAAGCTGTGTATTGTGATAACACTAGTGCTATTAATATTTCGAAAAATCCTGTACAACATTCACTCACTAAGCACATTAGTATAAGACATCATTTTATAAGGGATTTAGTAGAGAAAAATATTGTTAAGTTAGAGTATGTACCCACCGAAAATTAATTTGCCGATATTTTCACTAAAGCTCTTGACCATGAGAGATTTTCATTTTTGAGGAAATCTCTTGGTATGTGCACTATCTAAATAAAGTTAGATAGATGTTGTTACAAATGTTGTAACATATGTGACAACATCACAGTACAAGTGTGTAATTTGGTTAACTTTTGAACTTTTCTTGATTAATTAATTCCTCCGAAAAATAAATTTGAATCATAATTGATGTTGTATAGATATAAAGAGGTCTCACACTTCTTAAATGCAATTGAAAAGAAAATTAGAAAAAAAAGCACTCAAGATGTACTAATTCACCGAGTAACTATGGAGCACGTAGTTCGTTACTACGATGTCTTCTTTTCAAAAGGTGATTAGTAATACATCAATATGCTCGCGACTACGATGCACTCTTTTGAAAAGATGGATCAATGTGTTTTAAAAGTGCTAGAAAAACTGAAAATGATTGTTTGCAACATTGGAAAACTTTTCTAAGGAAAAACCGGTGTTGAAGTGTGTGTTCCAATTTTGAATACAACATCGTAAGTTTTGAATTTATTTTAATTTGTGTAATTAATTAATTATGTTTTAGTTCTTAATTTGACTAGGTCATACACTAAACCCACTACCACCTTATTTAGATAATGCCGTGTAGTTTTTAATTAATTGGACTAATTAATTTGATTTTTCTCAAGTTTTTATATCCAAGATTTCATTCCCTAAATTTTAGGAGATCATGGATTTAATGTTTTAAAACCACCTAAATTCTAATTTATTTCAGAATTTTCTTTGTGGGTCTATACTATTAACCGTAACTTTATATTCTCTATATAATTCTCAAAATTATGTTGCTCGAATACTAAAGCATAGACGTGATCACCGTTCATTATTTTCGAAATTTTGCATAAGTGTTCAGTTTTTTATCTTCATTTGTCAACTTAAATTGAATATTTTAATACTCTATTTAAGTGGAAATGGCAGAAACCCAAAGGACTCACACATTCAAACTTCTCCCACAAACGAAACCTCTCCAAACTCTCAATCCAACCTCAATCTGGCCAATAAATGGCTACAAACCCTAATCTGCCGCGATCGTTGCTGAATCATCCACTACCACATCACCTCCTATGCCTCTCGATCGATGCTTACCCGCTGAACATTCACATACCCACTGAAGCATCGAGCGCACAGATCGAAACCATCGCTCAAAACCTTGCTCAAAACCTGAAAGGGACACCCAACGTACCTCGAGCTCACAATCGGCTCTATTACGGTTGATGTGTCTCAATACCTCGCCACTCAAACTAATCCTACTCCTACACCTACTCCCGTTCTGAAAACCCTCAATCGTCCACTTTGTAGAAGTCGACGTTGCTGCGATTCTTTGCAGAATATCTTTGAAGCAGGGGACACCACAATGGAGGATGCACCCATTTGCTGAAACCGGCAAAGGGAAGAATCCACTTGCCGAGGAGGAGAACGTTTGAGCACACCGACTCCTCAATGTCGGAGGACTCATAACCGATGGAGCTTGTTGCTACTATTAAGGTCGCAAAAGGGAAGAGGAAGAGAAGACCTCCATCGATTGCTCCAAAACCGAGAAGGCGATTGGGACGTATCTTTACTAGGGTTGATTACTCGAGAATCATCAAGGAAAAAGAAGCCTACCGTGGGTTCGATTGCAAATGAACCGATTAAGGTATTCTCGACTCGAATTCAAAATTCGACAAGCAAAGTGGTGAGCAGTGTTGATATCGATGATGGTGATTACGACGAGAATGTACCACCGATTGAGCTGAAAATGAGGCAAGAAAGGCGATCAAAGAAGAAACAGGACAGTGTTGTACCCGATGCTTTGGAACAAGTGCAACGGCACCTAGTCCAGATGACAGCGGTGATGACTCGAGGAGAAATCAAGCGAAGAATCCGATCATTACGAGAAAGGTACCGCTTTTGAACTTCCTGTTGGTGATGAGGATGCTAGTGAACTTGAGGATTCTAGTGATGATTTGGATAGTGAAACTTTTGATCAAAAAGTTACTAGGTTGAGTAATAGGAAGCTGTTGATAGAAAGAAAGATTGATGCTTCCGAGTTTGAGTCTAAGGGATTGGTTAGATACTTAGAAGAAAGAAGTTTGATCTTTGTTACATTTGCTGATTCTTTTGTGACTAATTGGGTTTATGAGTTCTATGCAAGTTTGAAAAAGGGACATGGAAGAAGAAATTCACATTGGTATGGAGTCTCGTAAACTTTAGGGGGAGAGATGTTCCATTCACACTGAAGCCGATCAATTCCTTCCTCCATATTGATCACATGGATGAAGAAGATGTACCTCCTATGGATGAAGAAGAAGACTAGGAAGAGCTTGATAAGTCACCGAGATCGAAGAAGCAAATGTCATCTAAAGACGTGCTTAAGACAAGTCATCTGCAGAGATAACAATGAAGAGCTCGAGGCGAGGTCAAGACAAGTTGAGTAGAATAAGAAAGGCAAGTCTTCACCAAGTCGGGCCAGGCATTTACTACAAGCAAGATCAGTTGAAAAGGTGGTTATCAAGATTAAGTTTGTTTGGCGGCTTTAGTTTGTTACAACAAACTAACCGTCTCTCGAGCTTATAAATAGGTCTAGGCACGCTTCTAAACAGAACTTAATAATTTTTCAGCATTCTCTCGTTCACGTTTCATAAGTTTTCTAAGCACTCACAAAAGTTTTTCAAAGAAATTTTCATAAGTTCTAAGTGTTTATAGAACACCTATCCTGTATATCTTCAACACATCTTTGCACCTGCACTTTAGAAATTCCAGAAGATTAGAAGTTGAAGATAGGTTTGAAGATAGAAGATCATCTTGAGAAAGTTGTAAATTGTAAGATTGTAAGTGAGTAAGTAAGTAAGTGGTCGAGAACCTTCTTCAAATTGAAGAAGAAGAGTGGATGTAGAATCAATTAGATCCGAACCACTATAAATCATTGTGTTCTTTACTATTTTCTTTACTTATCTATTCTTAATCAACTTTCAATCAAATTCATTTGCACCCTCAATCGATCGCTTTTGATCCGTAAAAGTTTGAGTTCAAATTCATTTTCCATTGTGTGAACTTTGATATCTTGAATTGATTTTTCTAATCTTTGGAAAAAGTTGAAAATTTATTCAACCCCCTTCTAGATTTTCCCTAGAAGGTTGTCTTAAGTTCTTTAATAAATACTCAACTCGTGGGACCAACAAGTGGTATCGGAGCGGTGTTAAGTCATTACGATATTGGTTTAAGGTCTTGATAAGTTTCTCAAATTATTTTTGATTATCTTCATTATTTTCAAACCACTAACCTTGCTACTAATAAGTTCTTGTTGATATTCTTTGTTTCATCATGTCGTCTGTCAAAAGCAAGAAGTCCAGTTTGCACGGGTTTTCAATCGAGGAGTATGATTATTGGAAGTTCGGGATGGAGAACCACTTGAAGGAAATACATGATAGGATGGAAGAAGTTCTTGAAGAAGGGCCGATTAAGTTATATCATGGAGGAACCGGTGATGGGACTGCGGCCCAGTGAAACCGAGGCTCAGACAAGAGAAGAAGAGTGTAGAGTGACCAATGATGAAAGGAAAATTCATAATTTGGACCAAGTAGCTAGGACGGAGATCATTGAAACTTTGAGCAAAGACTGGATAGAGAAAGTCAAGAGGTGCAAGACAACTAAGGAGATGTGGGAGACTCTTGCTAGTATATGTGAGGGATCGAGACCAAGTCAAAGAGAACAAACCGCAATCAGTATTACATACGTTTGGCACATTCAAAATGAAAGAAGGCGAAACCGTTGATCAGTTGGATGTTAGACTAACAAATCTTCTTAACAAAGCGGCTGATTTGGGTAAAACCTATAGAGAGAAAGAGATCAACAACTAGGTGTTCGTGTGTTTAAGCAATAGGTGGAGAGAAAAGGCCAACATTCTCAAAGCTACACGTAATTTGTCCTCAATCTCACACCATACCTTGTTTTCTCATCTCAAAGCACTAGAGTATGATATCCAAATCGAAGATGAAGCCGAGTCTTCAACATGGGAAGATAGTTGCGTTTCTTCACCAAGAAGAATCGAGAAAATTTCCAAGGCGTCGATCTATAAATTAAAGAAGAAATGGTACTCTTAATGAAACGTTATGAGAGGCTAAAAATGAAGTACAAAAGGAATAAGAGAGATAGATCAAGCCGAAGGAGTTACAAGTCGATAAAGAAGAAAAGAATACGAGATAATGATAGAAAGAAGGATCGGCTAGAAGGCACAAGTCATCAATCGTAAGAGGAGATAATAGTCCTAAGACAGATAGAGGAGATATATGTTACACGTGCAATAAACCTGGTCACTACAACTATGATTGTCCTCAACTCACTCCTAGAGAGAGAGAAGAAAAAGGAAGAAGCGAGATAGAAGGTATGCGAGACTGCAGAGCACTTCTAGCCGAAAAGGAAGAAGCTCAAGAAACATCATCATCCTCGTATTCATCGATTTCGGATCGGATGATGACATCTGTCTGATGGCAAATGAGGTAAACTATTATTCTTCTTGAGATAATGATTGTGATAACTTATCTCGAATCGATCCTAGTCTTATAAATAAACTTCTAAAAGATCTGAGATCGCTCTATCTGCATATAAACAGATAGAGACTGAAAATTTTAGTTTAAAGAGTCAAATTCTTAATCTAACTAAAGTCAATCAAACAAGGGATAGTGAAAAACTAGACTGCTCATTCAAGGGGAAATGTCGACTAGGACTATCACTAACACCTCATACGATAAGACAGATGAGTTGGAAAATGAATTGAATTCTTTAAAAATAAAATTCTCAAGTATCGATTGAGAATGAGAGTTATAAAAGAACTAACAGAGAATTAAATCTCAAGTTAGGACTTCTAAATAACACTCGATCCACAATAGATAAGATCTTCAATACTTCAAAGAAGTCTAATGACAAGACAAGTTTAGGTTTTGATAGGAATAAAAAGGATGATCCCATAAAACCAAGAGTTTTTGTCAAAGCTACTAAACCAAAGGTAGAGACTAGATTTAGTCCTTGGAAACCTAAGGAACTAATCACCTCATCCGACAATTACAGAAAGAAAACACAGACGAGGAGAGATGCTCCAAAGGCAAAACCAAAGACTAAGACAAAGTCTTATCCGAGGTATAATAGTTTTGATGGAAGAAGTAAGTCATATCCATTTTTACCAAGATATAAGACAATCACAAAAGATCGCCTAAATAAGATTGATCTTGAAAGTCTTATATTAGTAGATAGATATGGTTGTAAACTTGCCTATGATTTTAAGGAATATAGATATCTTTGTCTGGATACCTAAGTGTCAACTTAACAAGAAAGGACCCAAATTACAAAGGGTACCTAAGATCTAAATTTGTGATTGCAGGAAGACAAGAAGATAGTAGAAAGAGGAGACATTCTTGAGGTGATCTCGTACATTGCAGTGGTCGTTCTAAGCATATGACCTATGAGAGACGTCTTCTTTCTAACTATCGATCCATAGATGGTCCAAGAGTAATGTTTGGAGACAACAATTTTGGACTTACCAAAGGAGTTGGAACATTGATGATTGGAGATATACAAGTCAACGAAGACTACTTTGTGGAAGGATTGAAGCACAACTTGTTATCTGTTTCACAATCTTGAAGCAAAGAAAGAAGATTCTTAAATACTTAAAAGGTACATAAATGTTGGACTGTGGTATCCGGTGATGACAACTTCGAGTTGTCCTGGATACTCGATTCAGACTTTGGTGGGTGTAAGATAGATAGAAAATCTACATCTGGAACTTGCCAATTTAAGGAAGTAAGCCGATTTCATGGTTGTCTAAGAAACAAACCTCTGTAGCTACTTCCACAATCAAGCCGAGTATATGGTAGCAGAAATTGTTGTTCACAACTTATCTCGGATTAGTCAGCCTAAGGGACTATAACATTATCACCAAAGATGTACCAATCTTTTGTAATAGTAATAGTGCCATAGCTATTACCTGCAACCCGCCTTACATACTGTGCAAGCATGTTGACATAAGACATCACTTCATCCGAGATCACGTTGAGAAAGGTAACATTAGACTTGAAAAGATTTTGACCGACTTTAAAAGAGCTAATATCTTGACAAAACCATTAGCAGAGACAAGGTTCAAAGAATTATCTCGTAGAATTAGGATTATTAGATGCTTCTTTAGTTAATCTATAATCTCATCTTATGCTTTTCATTCTTTGTCTCTCTCGATTAGTTTACTATATCTAGAAAGAATCATCGCACTAGATATGTGTTAAAGGACAATCGTAGTAGATATCATTGATCTCCTTCTTAGGAATCAAGAATTAAGGATTAGTCATATTGGCCTTATCTAAGTTGATGATTGCTTATCTCGACATCGTAAATCGCATAAGGACATGATAGTCACCGTTTCTTCAAACAGATGACTATCTCGCATCCTATTTGACTTACCTTGACTACTAATGGTTTCTTGAAGTTTGTGCATCTACAGAACAGATAACGAGATCAACTTTGATAGATCACTTGGACCTCGCTAATCACCAAACCTCCTCATCCTGCTCACCCTCTCCTTGGTTTCTTCAAAATGCTTGTTTTTAAACTTATTCTCACAACTCATCTATTTTTAAAACCTTTACGATAAGTTGTTCTTTAAAACCCAAATTGAGTCTGCTTTGTTTAAAATAAAAAGTGTTGTTTAACTTGTCTTACATTTTGCTAAAAGAAAATAAAATTAGGCTGTTTTTTAAAACCCGGATGAGGTTATTTCTCGGACGACTTGAAACCTTGTCTGCTTTAGGAAACCCTTGTGCAAAGAAAGGTAAACCTAGGCTTACGTCAGGTATACTTACTTCTCTGCATAAAGTAACCCTACCGCGGTCAAATCAATCTATATAGTTACTTTTTACGCATTTCAAAGTTGAGTTATCTTCACGCACCGAATCCCAATCGCTTATCTTGTTTTTAACCGTTGATTCAGCACAAGAAATCATTTCAAATAAATGACTCGTATTAAAAACCGCTTTCCAAGTAATTTCTCATTCCAAATTTTCCCTCCTATAAATACATCTTCTTCTTCGTTTAAACACTTTCACTTTCGTAAAAATCATTCTTACTCGCAAAATTTTCTAACTCCCAAAATCCTTTCTAAATCTTATATGACCCATACTCAAAAAAGTTATTGGATTTACATCGACAATGGTGGACATCAACAAAGATACGTATAACAAGAAGATAAAGTCGGAGATGTATGTCGACTTTGACACCACCTCGATGAAGAATCAAGACAAATCCGAGATTATAGGAGAGATCAAGATCAAGACATTTTGTTCAAGAAATCCAATTTGAACAAAACTCTGGATATGAGAGGTGTGGAATTTTACATTAATGGAGTATATGAGGATGGGGTATACAAGACGAAGGTTTATGGAGAGAGTCTCGACGATAACGACGGCGGAGGTTGCCCAGATTTTTGAGACAAGTAATGAGGGTTTGAATCCTCTTACTTACAAGAACAAGTGAATGGGTAGAATCATTCGAGATGATTGCCCGAACATCTTTGAAGGATCGGAGAACAGAGTTGAAGAAGAATATGCTTCGTAGGAAGTATCGTTTGTTAATGACGATACTAACTAAAGTTATTCTTGGGGAGCGAGAACTCCCATGACGGATCGACCCGACCCCTACTGAATCGCATAAGAGCCATACTTGATGGGGTCCAAGTTAATCGGGCGGAGATGTTATTGAACATATTTAATACCGAGAATGGTAGACTGGAGCCGGTGAATGGGCAGTGGACAACCAAGTCCATCACCAGCTTTGTTCAACAAAATAAGCGTGTTATTGGAGAACCCTGTGACTCAGCGAAATAAACCGGACAGACGGGGTAAGGACTTATATGAAGCGAAGGGGCTTCTCACAAAGAATGAGGTGATCACGGGCCACCGATTCGGATGTAGAGGCAAATGAGGTGAGGGTGGCCGAGCCCTCACCGAGGAGGAAGACCAACCTACCGAGCCGACGGTGAGCTCAATCGAGGCTTCACACTGATGAAGTCAAGGAGAAGGCGACAAAAGGAGGAGGCTGGTGAAGGCCTCGGAGAAAGAAGGGGCGACATCTGCCGCGCAGCCGAGTCTGGCTGGCCGAGCAGCCCAAACCCCGGAGGTGGTGGCAGCAATTGTCCGGTCGTAGGACATCTATGAAATCAGCTCCGAGAGGACTCCCTCCCCTCTCCCAAAAAGGTACTTTCCTTTGGAGCCTCAAAGCTAGTCTATCTCCCTCCCCCTCCCCTCATCTCGCCCACTCTCGCGATGAAGAGGTGTCCTGCACCGCACCTCCGAGCCTCTCAAACAATCTACTCCTATAAAAGTCCAAGCTAGTACCTCATCTTCTCTTCAACCCAGACACAAGCCACTTCCCCACCACCATCTCCATCCTACTTTCTTTCTTTCCTCACCGACCCGTCTACTCACCCACACCGATAACCACCATCTCCCCTCCCGCCATGTTACCCTCAACCTCATCTCTCTCTCCTCAAATAGTCGCGCCTACACCCTCCACTTCTCAACCAACCACTTCTCAACCAACACCTTCTCCACCACCCACCTCCGAAATTCCACCCTCCATCGTCTCCACCCCCGAAATACCTCCCCCACCACCATCTCGATATCCCATTTTCCCTCAACCCACCCCTTAAGCCCAAGCATCGGATATTTTCCACAACATCTTTGGGGATATCCGGATGAGCTCCCCAGTCCAAAACCCCTCCTCTTCCTCATCGTCAAAATCATCTCGAGTAAGACACCAGCCCTCTATCTCGCCATCTCCTCTCGCCTTCCAAAACTTGCATCGAAGATCATCAACAAGGTAGAGAAGATGATGGAAAAGAAGACGAAGCAGATCATAAGGGCAGTAATGGACACCATGCTAGCCAACATGCGGATAGCCGAGGTGAACATATCTCGGAATCTATCTCGACAAACTCGGCTCTGCACTAGCTGGTCGCCTAGGCACTTGGAGGAGGAGGTGAAGCCGCCAAGGACAAAGTGGCGGCAGACAATGACATCCTGGTGGAAGCACTTACATATGATAAATCGACTTCGTGGTTCGTTGTGCTGCATTGGAAAACCAGCTCGAGCCCTCAAAGATGAAGTTAAAAAGGTGGAAGGAGCTGGGCAAGGAAAGGTGGACACCCTCTCGGTGATGTCCAGGATATATCGATAGGCTACACTCCAAAGCCGACACACCCGAGCCGAGGCGGCGAAGGCAGAGCCTAAAGAAAATCAGATGAGCTCGCCGCCTTGCAGCCGAGGGTGAGCCAGATCAAGATGCCATCCGAGAGGATGAGGAGAAGAGGAAGAGAGAAGAGGAAGAGAAGTCCGAGAAGCCGGGCAAGACTCAAGGAGTCGAAGAATTATCTAAGGCCAAGGAAAAAGGCAAGGGAAAGACAGTGAGAAGGAGCCACCGAGCTTATATTTTCAAAATCAGAGAAGGATGATAAGAAAAGAAAGGAGCCTGACTACTCTAACCTCTCACTGAGCAGATTAGGCGAATCAAGACCGAGAAGGAGATGTACGAGAGAAGGGAGAAGAATAGGCTGAAGAAGGCTGGGAAAAGGAGCAGTGAGTCAAGTGGGACAGGGGACACTCGTAAGTGGGTTTCTAAAGCCACGTATGAAGTAGACTTTCGACCTTACCACCGCACGTCTGCTCCTCCCAAGATGGTAGCTGGGAAGTACACTAAAGAGTACAGAAGAAAGCGATGGATGCCCGATGGATGTACTTCGGTACATCCCGAAAGCATCTCCAACTAGTGCGCAGACGAGGACATCCAGTGGCATAAATGGATGGAAAATGAGGATTCAGATCTCTATCGTAGGCTGCCGATGAAGCAAGCGAAGTCTTCAACCGCGACCTTGTCGCCCACCTATGAGCACGCCAAGCCCAAGACGAATGCAGATGGGACACTTGATCTTGACTCGGTTAAAACAGTAATTACCAAAGCCGAGGTGGAGTCGAAGCTCACAGATGAAGAAGAGCTGAAATAGCTAAGATCTAGAGTCTTCACCGGCTTGATGTTCCTAAGCAAGCAGATGGGGAGTTTAATAGAAGCAGGACTTTTCTTTTTCTTATCTTTATTTTCTATCACCTTCCATCTATGTAAATATGTAAATGTGATATGAATATATTTGTCCTTATCTCGATCTACCTTGTCTTATATTTTTTTAAGCTTTCTTTAGTGCTTTCTAAGAAAACTTAAAAAATTTTCTAAGTGTTAATCATCTCGAGGAAATTTCCATCTCAGCATTAAAATTTTCTAAAAATCTTTCTAAGACTTAAAAATTTTCTAAGTCCTAAAGACTTAAAATTTTTCTAAAAACTAATCATCCGATAAAGTCTTATGACTTAAATTTATTTTTCTCTTAAAACTCTTTATAAAACTTTTCCAAAATTTTTCTAAGTGTGATTTAAGTGCTCGATATGAATAAATCCGAATTGAGTGTGAACGTGCTCTAATATGCTCATCTCGCTAATCTTGAATAACTCGACTAACATCACCGTGAGTGTGTCTCTTTCTTGCGCTTTAACTCCATCAAAAAGGGGGAAATCGTTAGATCAAAAGAAGTTTTGATGTGTTAAAAGAAGTCAGACTAGAGTACTCTCAAATGAAGTAAGATGACCAACTAACCGAGAAGAACAATTGAGGTAAAGAAATAGCACTAAGCAGATCAGACTAGGAAGAGCCGGATAAGTCGCGGAGATTGAAGAAGCAAAGGTCATCTCAAGACGAGCTTAAGACAAGTCATCTGCAGGAGACAACAATGAAGAGCTCAGACGAGGTCAAGACAAGCTGAGTAGAATAAGAAAGACAAGTCTTCACCAAGTCAGCTACAGCACGACTACAAGCAAGATCGGCTTTTGAAAAGGCGGTTTTCAAGATTAAGTTTGTTTGGCGCTTTAGTTTGTTACAACAAACTAACTCGTCTCTCGTGCTTATAAATAGGTTTAGGCACAATTCTAAAATGTAACTTAACAATTTTTCAGCATTCTCTCATTCACGTTTCATAAGTTTTCTAAGCACTCACAAAAGTTTTTCAAAGAAATTTTCATAAGTTCTAAGTGTTTATAGAACACCTATCCTCGTATATCATCAACACATCTTTGCACCGTACTTTAGAAATTGCAGGAAGATTAGAAGTTGAAGATAGGTTTGAAGATAGAAGATCATCTTCTAAAGTTGTAAATTGTAAGATTGTAAGTGAGTAAGTAAGTAAGTGGTCGAAACCCTTCTTCAAATTGAAGAAGGAGAGTGGATGTAGGATCAATTAGATCCGAACCACTATAAATCGCCGTGTTCTTTATCGCTTTCTTTATTTATCTCGCTCTTAATCAACTTTCTATCAAATTCAATTTCAGATTCTCAATCGATCGCTTTTGATCCGTAAAAGTTTGAGTTTAAATTCATTTTCCACTGTGTGAACTTTGATATCTTGAATTGATTTTTCTAATCTTTGGAAAAAGTTGAAAATCTATTCAACCCCCTTCTAGATTTTCCCTAGAAGGTTGTCTTAAGTTCTTTAATAAATACTCAACTCGTGGGACCAACAAATACTAACACTTTTCATCACTTTTTGCAATTAATCATCTAAAAAATTATGCAATAATTCACTCTCATCAAGTATGCCAAAAGTTCTTTTCGTAATGTTGTCTTAGTCTATTTATAATGAATATGAGATGGTTAGTTTGTTAGAATAAACTCTAACCGTCTAACAACCTTTCTTGAAACTGCTTCAATCTTCACCGATCTTCTTGAGATAGTCGTCTAACCGACTTAATTGATATCCGTCTTTCTTATTCTACTCACTGATCTCTACCTTGTCTTGAGCTCTTCATTATCCTCCCTTGATCGATGACTTCCACAAGACTATCTTCAAATGACCTGAATGTAAAGAACCTAAGTGGCTTTCTAAGCTTACCTAGTCTGAAATTTTAACTTACAGACTTCATTACTTCGCTTTTTCTAAACATCATCACCTGGTCATCTTACTTTTACAATAGCTATCTAACTTATATATTTTAACACATCAAAACAGCTTTCCCGATCTAACAATTTTCCCCTTTTTGATGATGTTAAAATTATAAGAAAGAAATGAACTCAACAAATTGGTGTTAGTCGAAAGGTTATTCAAGTAAGATGTTTCAATCTAAATACATTAGGCACATAAGCATACTATCATTAGATGAATTTACACAAAAGCAATAACTTAGACTAAAAAGTTATACCTAAGTCTTTTTAAGAAAAATTCTAAGGCATGTAATCTTATCAATGCAAAAATACTTATAAAAAATATTCTTTAGGAAAGACTTAAAAACTTTTGAATGAAAGAAAATGAACTTAAAAAAAAACTAAATAGAATAGTACAAATTTGATCAATAAGTTCAGTATAGATATTTCATTCATTTACGTAAAAATTACATTTACAATGGGTAAACAGATAAACAGATAAGATGTAAAAGATTAAGAAAGAAATTTCTTATCTAGTCTGGCCCATCTATCATCTTCCGGACATACAACAAATCAAAGATCCTCTTCTTCATCTCCTTCAACTCAGCTTGGATCTTTGATTCCCGACTCAACCTCGGATCCTTGAATGATTCCCTTGACCCAGTCTAGGTCAATTGAACCATCTCGCTTCTTTTATTTGGAATGGCATACTCGAAGGAAGAAGCTATCAGTGTCTGGATTGAACTCTTTATCGCCTTCGTTGATCACCGATGATAAAAGTCAGCATCTTCTTCTCGATCCATTCATGCCATGCCAAGTCGTGGTCGTCGAGGTGGCACCAGAGCTTTAAGGATGTGCCGAAGTACATCCACTTAGCATCCAGATTCTTCTCTTTATATTCCCTCGTGAGCTTCCCGGTTGCCATCCCTGAGGAACGGTTGTTCCGAGGAAGGGTCTGAAATTCTCATTTCCTTGCGCATCTTTAGTCTTGATAATCCATTTTTGCTGTGTTAATTGTGTGTTTAGAAATGTTAAAATGAGAGGAATAAAATTTTTGAAATCTTAAATTGAGGGTATATATAGTGAGGACCAGGGGCAAGAGTTTAATTTTGCAAGATAACCCTTGGAAAGTTCTCTAATTTTACTTAAATACCCTAACTTGCGCGCAACTCGGTTGAGTTGACCGAGTCAACTCGGTCGAGTAAGATGTTAGATTAGGATTAGTTTTGATGAGTTAAATTGCATAGATTAGTTGAACTCTTGTAAAGTAGGATGACCAGCTGAAAATGTATAGAACAGTGATGTAGTAAGTTCACTAGTTAGGATTTCGTGACTAGGTAAGCTAGACTAGTCACCGGGTCGCTATTTCAAAGGTCATCCGAACACAACCTTGGAGAAGTCATTTGATAGATAGAATAATGAAGAGATCAAGATGAAGTAGAAGTCACCGAGTAGAATAAGAAAGACGGATTTTGACTAAGTCGATCAGACGACTTACTCAAGAAGGTCACCGAGGTTAAGACTATTTTCAAGAACCGTCCTAAACCCTAAATGAGATTCACATAATCCACAAGCACTCTTAGCAAATCACACTTGATATTCTCTGATATTTTTCTAAGTGTTTAGAGAACACTTCACCGTAATTCCTTCTATATTCTACACCGTAATCAAAGTTTAGAAGATTAAATTAGGAGGAAGTTTGAAGATTCGTAGAATTGAATCTCTGCAATTGTGTCTGTAATCGAAGGAAGTAAGCAAGCAAGAAAGTGAGAAGAGACCCTTCTTTGAGTTGGAGATGGACAGTGGACGTAGGATTTTTCATTCCAAACCACTATAAACCTCGTGTTCTTCTTTCTGTTTTTAATTTCACTCGATTATATTTTGTGATTTCAATTCAATCAAGTAGCTTTTAGATCTATTCTTTAAGGATTGAGAATAAAATGTTTCCGCTGGGTACTCGCTATAATTTGAAAGATCAGTTTGAGTAGATAGTCCGAATTTCGTGAAAAATTGGAATAATTGATAAGAGCAAACTAACACTCACCTCCCAAGTGTAGGAGGATCGTGTAGCGAGCAAGTACCGGGTTAAATTATCGAATCATGCGGGAATCAAGTGGGAGATAGCCCTAAATATACTAGTTTAGTCATAATTGTAGTACAACCCATTCAACAAGTTCAATAATTCAAGCAACAATTAATAAGCAACAACTATCAAGCAAGACAATTAAATTCAAGCAAGATAAAAGATGTGTTCGGGTGTTCTTCGGCTATGGACTATGAAATACGAATCAAAACCAAATAGTAACTCTCTCGTCGGCAAATTGATAAGGGAAATTCAAGTAAGAAAATAAGACACCGTACTTGGTAAGCCTAGGAGTCATGTTTCGTTAAAGCATGAAGAATTGATTAGGCCAACGTCCCGTTCTTCCCGATTCTCTCACGAGTCAATAGGTTTCCCTAGCGTGATTAATCTTCGCTACTAAGGTACGTCCCTTTTGTCCCCTCACTAATCACTCGACTATTAATCTAAGCAATTAATGTGAATTGAAGTAATTCTAATGTAGTTAACCAAGTCTCCTTGCGTTACACAATATTCACTCTAATTATCCAATTAAACCCTTCAACCAAGCTAGAAACCTAATCATCCAAGTATCCTTGCAATAATTAAATACTAAACATGGAATTCAAGCTCAATCAAATAATAGATCATGCAAAACTCATCAATTCAATCAATCAACCTTCAATTGAAATTACCCACTCAATTAATCAACATAATTCAATCATCCATAGCTTCCAAACACCCAAACACTTGAGAAATTAGCCAAGCATAATTAAAGAAATTAAACCCATGATATTAAAGAAATAAGCATTCATCATTGCAAGAAATTAAACCAATAAAACAAAAAATAAAGATAAGATATCACCTAATTAGCCTCAAAATATTTAGAATCCATGTCTTGAACTTCCAAAATGATAAAGAAATGCAAAATCTATCTATGTGTGTGTGTGAAAAGGTGTAATAGTGTGTGTAGGGGTTTATCCCCTTTTTCTATCTAATTTGCTAATTTCTCTCTCTTAATTTTCTGAATAATGAATTCTGCTCCCTTAATTCCCTCCTTTCTCGCTGAATTCCCTTCGCATCGATGAGGAAATTATGTGGCAATGGAAAGGGAATATTCCCCCGGTGGCACGCCTCATTGGCCAACATAAGGAAAGAAAAAATAATCGCCAGAAAAATGAAGAAAACGTAACAACGCTTTCTCGCTGCAAATGGCCGCCTCGACTCGGGCGAGTCACTTCGTGATGCCCGAGTCGCTCCTTCGTAAATTCGGTGACTCGACTTGGACAATTGTGACTCGGACAAATCGGATTTCATTGCCCGAGTCACCTTCTTTCGTAAATCCTCCGACTCGGGCATGGTTGTTAGTTACTCGGGCGAGTCACTTCCCTTTGTAAATAATCTGACTCGAGTCATTGTGGGATCGACGCCGGAAAGTAGACGGCGGCGCTGGATGATTTGGGCGCGGTGGCTGCGTTGTGGTTGCAGATTCGCGATTGAAACGGTAATGGTGCAAGGCGATTTACGATGGAGATGGGTTAGTGGTTATTGGTGTTGGGTGTTGGGTTGTTGGAGTGGGTGATGATCGGAAAATGGTGATTTGGGATTGAGTTGCAGATTGGGGAAGAAACAGGGGCTGCGCTGTCTCCAGAAGACGACGGGGGTGTACTTTTCAATTTGATGGGTGCAGTTGGTGGGTGTATTTCCTTATCCGGTGGGTGTATGCGGTTTTGGGTGTTTTGCCTATCACAACTTCGTTCGGCCGTATCTTTTGCGTACAAACTCCGATTGACCTCATTCTTTTTGTGTTACGACCGCCTCTCGACCCTCTTTCATACCATTCAATTTCCCAGTTGAATTGAATATAATAACTGTCCTCAATTTGCACTCAAAAGGGCATCCAACCTACACATTCACACATAAAATATCAAATCAAACTATGAAATGTAATTTGACCAATTAAATGCGAATTAACATGAAAATCATATCAAATTGAGACAATTAAGCACACAATTAACATGCAATAATTCACCCTAATCAATAATCTATTCAACTCCCCTTCTAGATTATTTCTAGTTGATCCGACTCAATCCGGGACCAACAAGTGGTATCGGAGCAGTGCTAAAGTTGTTATGGATATATCTTTTGGTCGAAACTTGTTATTCATTCAATCTCTCGATATAGATCTGTTCTTGATAAAACTCTGTTTGATATATTATTGTATACTACTAACCATGTCTTCCAAGATTGTTAGAAAGGTTAAGAGTCTTCTAGATTTTGAGGTCAAAGACTATGATTATTGGAAGTTTCGAATGAAAAACCATCTAAAGTCTATTCATCATCGAATGGAAACCTATCAAATTTTACTTGTGGAAGAGTGAGTGATGGAGCAAGCGATTCGTAATCTCGTGCTCGAGTGGAAAAGAAAGTATATGAATTGTCTAATGATGAAAGAAAAGTCTACAATCTGGATCAAGTAGCAAGTAATGAGATTATTGTGACTCTCACCGCGAATGGTATTAGAAGATTAAGAAGTGTAAAGCGCCAGCGGATGTGGGACACCCTAGCCGAGATGTGCGAAGGCACAGACCAGTGAAAGAGAACAAGCTACAAGTCTGTTTCTCCATTTATTTGATACATTTAAAATGAAAGAGGGTGAATCTATTGATCAATTAGACATGAGAATGACCAATTTGATTAATAGAGCCACGCATCTAGGCAAGAGTTATACCGAGAAAGAGATTAATCATAAAATCCTTAGATCTTTAACAAAAGCGTTGGAGAGAAAAGGGTAATCAATTAAAGCTACCAAGGACTTATCATCTATGAATCATTATACTCTATTTTCTCACTTGAAAGGGTATGAGTTTGATATCCAGGTTGAGGATGAGGAGGACGAGGTAGAGTATAGTACCTCTACGAAAACCGTAGTGTTTGTCAACAGGTAGAAAACCTTTTATGGAGTCAAATGGAGCTAATCTCTCTTTGAAGGAACAGATTGCTTTCTTTGACAAAAAGGTATGACCGTCTTAAAATAAAATATAAACATAATAAATCTAGATTTTCAGGGGAGGGACCGGGTCGAGATCTCGAAGGAAGGATGATGTGGATACAATAGATGATGACAAAAGAAAAGGTCGACGAGGAGATACATGTCTCCTATGAAGAAGAGTTATGGTAGCCCCAAATCTGAACGTGATGACACTTGTTACACATGTAACAAGCCGTGGCGTTATAGCTATGGTGTCCTCGGTGACTCCCAAGGAGAGGGAGGAAAAGAGGAAGAAGAGGGGCAGACGCTTCGCAGATCGTAGAGCTCTTCTTGCTGAAGAGAAAGAGTCAAGAAAGTCATCTTCGTCATCCTCATCATCCGATTTCAGATCGGGCGATGAAATTTATCTAATGGTAAAGGAGGTAAACTACTACTCACCTTCAAAATGAATCTTACAAGCCGGTTTCGAGATAATGACCAATCTGTGATCAAAAGTCTTCGGAAGGATCTGAAAACATCTTTAGATGCCTACAAGCGGATATAGATTGAGAATTTAAGTATAAAAGATCAAATTCTACATCTAACTAAGGAAACTCAGACTAGGATTAGTGAGAAATCTGATGGCTCATTCAATGGGAAATGCAAGCTTAAGATTTCTATTGACTCTTTATCCGAGAAGTACTTTAAAACTTAAATTGTCAAATATCTATAATGAAAATGAGAGGATTAAGAAAACCGACAGAGAGTTATGTCTCAAGTTGGGACATCTTAATAACTCACAATCAACTATATATAGATAAAATTTTTAATATTTCACAGAAAGCTAGTGATAAGATCTGGTTTGGGTTTTGATAGAAACAAAAAGAATGATTCTATAAAACCAAGAGTTTTTGTCAAAGCAACTAATACTCAAGACGAAGTTATAATTGGTCCTTGGAAGCCAAAGGAACTAGTAAACTCATCCGATCATTCTACAAAGAAAGATCAGATGAAGAGAAATGTTCCTAAGGCTAAACCAAAGATCAAGTCTAAAACTCATCCAAGTATAACAATTTTGATGGTAGAAGTAAATCATATCCGTTTTTACCTAAATATAAGATTATAACCAAAGATCAATGAACAAAATAGATCTTGATAGTCTTGTATTAGTATACGTATATGATTGTAAACTATAATCTCTTGTTTTAAAGAACTTAGATGTGTTTCTCTAGATACCAAAGTATCAAATTAACCAAAAAGGACCCAAGATCACTAGGGCACCTCTTACTTAATTTTATTTTGTAGGAACATCAAGGACCATCTTCCAAAGAAGAAATTCTTGCAACAATCTGGTACATTGATAGTGGCTGTTGTTGGTCCCTAGATTGAGTAATTGATAAGAGTTCGAGTTACCTTCCGTAGATAATCTAGAAGGGGGTTAAATAGATTATCTAAATTTTCTTAAAACTCAGATTTTCAAACAATCTTAAACTACAAACCCCAAAATCAAAGTATCAACATAAACAAATTTATACTCAATCTATATTAGATCTAAAGCAATCAATATGTTTGATCGGTTTGTAAGTAATTGAGAGAAATTAAAAGCGTAAAGTAAAGAACATGAAATTTATAGTGGTTCGGATCGAAAGATCTTACATCCACTCTCCTTCCACAATCTTGTGAAAGGGCCTTCACTACTTACTTCCTTGCTTGCTTCCTTACTTACAGCTTTACAACGAATATCTTCAGCCTTATAGGTTTTCCTTCTTGATTTCTCGGAAATAATGGCTTGAAGATGTGAATGATAGTGTTCTATAAACACTATAAGAACTATGAATGTAAAGAACGTTCTTGTGTGTGAATACAAACTTTGTGAGTGTTTTGAATGCATTACAAGTTGCTTGTGATTTTTAGAATTGCAAAAGTTAATCTATTCTAAATAAAGGACCTATTTATAGAGAATTGATGCTTGGTGGTTGTAACTTCCTTGCCGACTCTTCTCTTGTTTGTTATATGTTGGGTCCCTTTAGAATGAGTTTTAAATGCAAAAACAAGATACCCTCTAGTGATAATCTAGAAGGGGGATGAATAGATTATCAAAAACTTTTGCAAGTTTAGATGATCTATCAACTCCAAAACAGATTTACAAATGAAACAAATTTTTGTTTATACTCAATTCTAATAGGATCTAAAGCTTTGTCGATATCAAATTTTGCGGTCAAGAAACAATTAATGAAAACAAGTAATAAGCAAGAAGAAGAAATAACACCAGATTTATAGTGGTTCTGATCAAACGATCCTACGTCCACTCTCCTTCTTCGAACTTGAAGAAGGGCCTTCACTTACTTACTTCCTTCTTTCTTGCTACCTTACTTACAATGATGAATCTTCAGCCTTACAATGAATCTTCCTAACTTTTGAATATCTATGGCTTGAAGATCTAATGAAAAAGTGTTCTATAAACACTAAGAACTCAAGAACGTATAAAATGTTCTTGAATGTGTATGATTCTTTGTTGCTTGCATATACAAAATATACGAAGAGTGCAAAGTGTCAAAGTTAATTCTAAATTGATTTCTATTCCTATTTATAGAGAACTCTTCTTTGGCGCTTGTAACTTCTTTGATCAGCTTATAACAATATAATCGAATTTTGTAACTTCTTCCCCGAGTTGTTGAAACCGCTTCTTGAATCTTTCATAATATTTTTCTAACACCTCTTCATCTCGATGTTTACTTCACCTCGTCTCCATCTTCTTTTTCTTTCTAGACGTTTGTCTTGCTCTTCAACAATCCTGTGCTATCCTTGTCGATATCTTGACCTTGTCTCGATATCTTGACCTTGTCTCGATATTCTCTTATTATCTAGAGATCTTCCTTGTCTCGACATCTTGTCCTTGTCTCGATCTTCTATACTTAGTTTTATTTACAAAGAAATACTTCACTGCCTATACAAGATGCTCACCGTCATCCTATTTTACACTTTTAACACATCAAAACTAAATACAAATTTCTTTTCCTAACAATTTCCCCCTTTTTGATGATGTTAAAACTCAGCCAAGAAAAGAAATGTTAGTAATCTTAAAAATGTAAAATAAGCAATTAAATCACATAATCGTATAACTAGAACAATTAGTGTTATTAATGGATGATCGTAAAATCATGAATCGATAATCGTAACAATTTGATTACATAATCAGATATTTAAGAGTTAGAAAATGAAACAATATATTTCGTAAATCAAGAGGTTAATCGATTAGTTTTTAGAAAAATAACAAAGATTGAGAGTAGATCAAAAATTTATTCAAGATTTGCATCACCATCATGTATGTCACACAAAATCGTATAAGATGAGATAAGTAGAAGACTAGTCATACCACCTATTTTCTTCTCGGGAACATTGAGCTACCAAAGACCCGCTTTTAAGTGAAATAGTTTCACCTCCCTCTCGCAAGATCGGCTTGTGGCTTCGCTTGATAATCACCGCTTAATCTTCTCAAGGTCCAGATGACCATCACCGTGAGAGGGGGTTCCATCTCGAGAATAAGCCGGTGCGACTACGCCCGAGTTGAATTCTTCATTTGCAAGGTTGACAAGATATTGATACATCTCGGGGTCCTTCTCTTCCAGCCAATTATGGAAAGCTTCGTCTTCATCGAGTCCCCACTTAATCACTTTGCGGACATGAAACTGGAAAATCCAGTCCACTTCGAATGGCCTCCACCTTGCCCGATCTCGCCATTAATAACACTTCTTTGGGGACTACTTCGCTTCTATGATATGGCCTAAGGACTTCTTCCCTTGCTCATCTCGTTATCTTCGAACCCATCTTCTAAGAGATCGATCATAATATTTTCCCGCCGCCTTCTCCTCGCTCTCTTCTCCTCTTAGCCTCCCTTCTCTTATACTTCTCCTTCTCATCTCTTTTTCTTTTTCGATCTTTTCTTCTCGCATCTATCTCAGCTTGTGATTTCTTTGAAACTTGAGCTGTTCTAGATGATCCGTAAGGAGATGTAATTTGAGCAGTGTTCTTGCACAGAACTTCTTTTGTGGGTTCGCATCTTGTCTTCCTTACAACTTTCTCTCGTCTTCTCCTCGATTTCTTCTCCTCTCGCCTTTAGCAATTCTTCAGATAATTCTTCAATTTTCATGCTCAAAGCCATGATCTTATCTTCTTGCTCGTCTACTCTTTTCTTGAGCACACTATCTTCCCCCTTTTTAGCATCAAGAAATCTAGCATTGCAGATAGTGGCTACTTGTTCAATTTGGCTTACAAGCTCTTCTCGTACATGCCCCGTCTTATGATCAAGCTGGTCATATCTCTTCTTCGTCCGACCTCGGCTCGTCTAAACTCATCATCCATGAACCGCTTAATGCTCGCTGCCCCGCCTATCTTTCTCTAGAGCAAGCCGCATCTTCGTAACTTGATGAAATGATGCCTCCTTGGCTTTCCATGCTTCTCTTACTTGCTCCTCAACCGAATCTTTGATTTCGATGTAGGCGTAACGAACGCATCGCTTAACCCATTCATCTTGAGAGTTCATCTCCTTAGCAATCGCCGCCTTAATCGCAGCCATATGTTCCTCATGTCTTATTCCGGAGAAGTATAGATCAATCTTGGTTTTCTCGTGAATTGCAGCCTTCTACATTCTCCTTGATTGATGATGAGATGACATTTGGAACCGCTTGAAAAGCATTTAGACATGCAGCTTTTAGATTTTGAACTTCGTTTAGGGCTTCTACGTCGGATACAGACGCAGATGTGGAGGGCAAGATCTGTTCCTCGATAGATCTATTTCTTCGATGTCGCCTTCTCGCTTGCACCTCAACAATCTGCTCCGTTTGTGCCTCCTCACCGTATCCATCCCACTGGCTCATCGGCAGCTCCACCAGCTTGCCATCTCGGGCTCACCTTCAATGCCATCTCCGGCCAAAACTTGCTCAGCTTTCAATTCCTTCTCCAGCCAACTCGCTCAACTTGCCTCTTTTCCTCTCGCCTTTTTCTCGAGCTTCCTCGCAGCCGGCATGTCTATGAAATATACCCCGTGAAGGATATAATCAAAGAACATGCTCTCGCTAAAATATCCATAAAGGATTTGAGCTTAGCTCTTTTCAAAGACTTCTTTTTCCCATATTGACAAAGTTGTTTCCACCAACCTCAGCTATGAGGATAGCTGTCTCCTCAAATCCTCCTGTCCTTAACCTCCATAGAAGCCATACATCTACTAGCTCTTCCAAAAGCTTAGGTTCATTTTGAAGGTTATGTTCTTTGTGGAGTATGAACTTCTTTCCTATAATTCTTAAGGACTCTTCTCGTTGGTCCCATGACTCCAGACGGATTTGGAAGTAAGGAGTAGAGATGAGGTTCTGTTTGGGATGAGGAAAGAAAAGAAAATGGAGTCGGATGAGGGTTGGGATTGGGTTGGACTTTTGGAAGTAGACCGATTTAGAGGCTCGAGGCAGCGGCCTTGTCTCGCCCCTTCATTGCCGTGGTGAGATGATGTGGGTTGGGTGTCATCACCTCGGATGAAGAAGATGATGATGTGGAGGATTGGGATTGCTCAGCCTTCTTCGGCCTCGTCTCCGAGATGAGACTTCAACCGTCTCCTCCTGTCCCGACTTCCCAGCCGCGACACTTCCCCCTTGGGAAGCTGTCATCTCCTCCTCTTCTTCCTCCTCAACCTCAGCCTCGGTTTCTTCCTCCTCGATGAGGGATCATCAACTAACACCGTCTCCATTTTTTTCTTTCCCTTGGCCTTAGAAACCTTCTTTTTAGGTGATGGAGGTGGGGTGTCTCCTTCGAAGTTCAGATTGCCAAAGGGTTTCTCATCCTTGATGAGCGCACTTTTGCTTTGTGAACTTTTTTCACCCCCTGCCTCGCCGCCAGCTTGTCTGTCCCAATTTTGTGTTCAAGTATGATGGTGATTCTTGCCATCATACTTGTTATCTTGGTCAGCGACCACCTTATTAGCTCCTTCGACACCTCTTTCTTTACAAACTTCTTCCTTTCCTCCATCATTCGAGAGTACACTGTCTCGAGCCCAATTGATATCAGCTCCGTCTATGATGGCTCTCGACAAAGATATCCTTGGCTTAGTCAATCCGTCGTGACTCTGCCGCTCTCCCAAGATACACTTCGCCAAAATGAGCATCAAGTCGATATTTTCTTCTCAACATCCCTTTTTTCAAATTCGCGGTTTTATTTTTCTCGGGATCTCCTTGCCATCATCCTAAAACTTTCTAAATACTCCTCTGCTTTATATACAAATGGATTTCCTCCGGTGGTACTTAAACCAAAAATTTCTCCGATATCGGCCGATGGATACATGAATTTTACCGCTTCTTTCCCAAAGTTCGAATACTGGTTTCTAAACCAAGATTCGTGGCTTTAGCTCTTGTCAAGAATTCTCGCAGCAAGATCATCAAGGGTTTTGGATTTTGATGGTTTCAGAGAACAAGATCGCCTTAAGCCTCTTGATTCTAGCAACTCCAAAATCTCTCTTGTTCGTGGTCCGTAGAAACTTCCCATTCTACATACATCTCTGATTTTGTTCTATCCCCGATAGAAGCAAGATCATACTTATACTTGATTCTGGTTTTGAGGTATCCGCCATTGAAACCGTTTTGAAGGTTTTTGAGAGGGAAAAAGATTTTTGAGTGAAAATCAGTATAGGTAATTATGTGCGTAAGTTATTATGCACACGATCTCCTATTTATATGGAAAGATTTAATAATAAACAATTATTAGAATAATAATTGCTTGTAAAAGTGTAAATATAGCCTTTCGAATCACCATTAATGCAATTATGGCATTTATTTTGAAAAGTGTACGAATAATATTTAATATGTCGCGCGCGTGAGGTTGAGACGGTTCATATTTCGAAACCGCCTCCACTTCTCGGCGCGTGAAGTATACTCGGTTTGTTTCAAAATTGAATTTGATAAAATTTCGGGTCCATAGTAACTTCTCCCCGACACGCTTACTAATTTAAGAAATTACTTTTCGCTTAATTGGAGAGATACAATAAAATATTATTATTCTTAGAAAATAAAATTTGAACCCTTATTCTTTAATTTTGTAAAACAAAATATTTTATTTTACCTGAGTAACTTCATTTTTAATGAATGATAGAGTGAATTATGATATTAAATTCATATATTAATTATATGAATCCAATATTCATAATTAAAAGTATGTAAGAAAACTTCCCGATTTTTCTCCTTGCGATTTGATAGCATCACTGTCTGCTCCTTGTATCCTTTGAACAAATTGACCTTGACTTGTATTTCGAATCTTATCAACTTTGTTCTTGCTGAAATTACAACACTTAAAAAAATTGTTAGTAACAGTAAGTCGATAAGGTTCAATAGTCATCTGATTCTCGTAGAAGAAAGTTGACTATTACATCCTTATCGATTTACTTATGTCGTATAAGTAATTATCAAGTCGATATGGTCAATATGACTAATCCTTGATTCTTGATTCCTATAAAAGGAGATCAATGATATCGCCACCCGATTGTCCTTTGACACAATCTTGTCTGATAATTCTTTCTAGACATACTAAACAAAGATAAGGAAAACAAGGTTAATTCAAGAAGATTTGATCAAGAGATGATTAAGGAACCATCTAATAATCCTAATTCGACTGAAAGTTCCTTAAACCTTGTTTCTGCAAGAGGCTTTGTCAATATGTCTGCTTTTTGAAAATCAAGAAGAATTTTTCTAGTCTCGATATTGCCTTTCTCCACATGATCTCGAATAAAATGATGACGAATGTCAACATGTTTGCATCTCGTATGTAAGACTCGGTTCGAGTAATAGCTATGGCACTATTACTATCACAAAAGATTGGTACATCTTTGGTGATAATGTTATAGTCCCTTAGCTGTTGATCGATCCAGATAAGCAGGAACAACAACTTCCAAATGCCATATACTCACTTCGGAGTAGAAGTAGCTACAGAGGTTTGTTTCTTAGACAACCATGAAATCACTTACTTCCCGTAAATTGGCAAGTTCCAGATGTAGATTTCCTATCTATCTTACACCCACCAAAATCAACTGAGTATCCCGACAACTCAAAATTATCATCACCGATACCACAGTCCTACATAGATTGTACCTTTCAAATATTTTAGAATCTTCTTTGCGCCTTCAAGATGACTCTTCTTAGGCTTAGCTTGAAAACGTGCACATACACCCACCGCAAAAGAAATGTCGTCTACTAGCGCTAAGTATAAAAGAGAGCCAATTAAACCTCTATACTGCGTCGATCGGTGTTTTCTCCTTTCTCATCTAGATCCATTGAAAAATTTGTCATCATAGGTATTTTGGCTTCTACTGGTACCTATTCCAAATTTCTCAATAAGATCTTTGGTATATTTTGCTTGATTTATGAAAATTCCTTTCTTTGTCTCGCTTAATTTGAAGTCCAAGAAAGTATGTCATCTCTCCCATCATGGACATTTCGAATATGTTCTTCATAAGATGACTAAATTCTTCACACAAGAGTAGGTTAGTTGATCCAAAAATAATATCATCAACATATATTTGAACTAACAAGACCTTTATCGATTCTTTCCTAAATAAAGTTCTATCTATCTTACCTTTGACAAAACCATTTTGAATTAAATACTCGGATAATGTATCATACCATGCTCTAGGAGCCTGTTTAAGTCCATATAGAGCTTTCCTTAGCCTATAGACCTTGTTTCCTTTGACAAAACACTGGAGGTTGTTCTACATAGACTTCTTCGGCTATGACTCCGTTTAGAAATGCAGATTTCACATCCATTTGGAACACAAGTAAATCTTTTATAAGCAAAGCATAAGCTAAGAACAATCTTATGGCTTCAAGATGAGCAATCGTGCAAAGGTTTCATCATAATCAATTCCCTCAGATTGTGAATAACCTTGTGCAACCAATCTAGCCTTATTTCTTACCACAATATTGTTCTCATCTTTCTTATTTTTGAAAACCCATTTTGTTCCAATAACTTTTTGATGATGAGGTCTTTCAACAAGCTCCCATACATCTTGTCTTTGAAATTGATTTAATTCATCTTGCATTGCATTTATCCAATTGGAGTCGATTAGAGCTTCAGAATAGTTTTAGGTTCAAGTAAAGATACATAACAACTAAACAGACAGTCTTGGTTTATCTCGTGTCCTTGTCTGACTCCGAATCTAAACTTCCGATTATCCTGCTCAATGGATGATAAGTCGATACTCGTTTACCTTTATCTTTTATTGGATATGAAGTCTTATCTCGGGATATTTTCATCAATTAGTTCGTATTACCTTCAGAATATTTCCTAGTTCATCTGGTAGTGTAGTCGTCGATCGGATGACATGGAAGAACTCTCGGCTTCCTTATCTTTATCCCCTGCAGTGTGTCTTCCTCATCCGATTCGACTGCAAATAGAACTTGACTGATTTCTTGATGTTTAATCTGTTAAGATCTTCAACTATCTTGGTGACATCATCTGTACTTTCGAGACTTAGAAATTTCATCAAAAACAACATGTGGTGTTTCTTCCACACATAATGTAATCTTGTTAAAAACTCTATATGCTTTAGATACGAGATGAGTATCCTAAGAATATCCCTTCGCAATCTTAGCATCAAAAGTTCTTAACTTTGATTTTCCATTATTATGAATGAAACACTTACAACCAAATATATGGAAATATGAAATTTTTGGTATTCGCCTTTCCATATTTCATAAGGAGTTTTGCATTTATCTTTCACAATTAAACACCTATTTTGAACAAAACATGCAGTATTAATGGCTTCGCCCAAAACACGTGTGGAGTGTCATACTCGAGATAACATAGTCCTTGCCGCTTCTTTCAAGGTTCTTTCCTCCTTTCTACCACTCCATTTTCTTTGGGGAGTTCTTGCAGATGATGTTTCATGTGCTATACCATTCTCAACAATAGTTAGTAACAAATGAGTTCGTAAACTCGTACCTTTATCACTTCTAATCTTGACAATATTTAGTCCTTTTTCATTTTGAATTCTTTTGAGGAATTCTGGAATTTTTGTTACAGTCTCATTCTTTTTGTACAAGAAAATAACCCAAGTGAATCTAGAAAAATCATCTACAATCACTAAAGTATACTTTCTTCCACTAAAACTTAGAGGTGTAACTGGACCAAAAGATCCATGTGCAAAAGTTCCAGAATCCTTTCAGAAAGGACCTTTTATTGTTTTGAAAGAAGTTTTGGTCTGCTTTTCCTTTTTGACAAGCATCACAAATATGATTTTTCGAAAATATTTTATCTGGAAGTCCTTTTACTAAAGATTTTCTTGCTATTTTGTTAAGAGTTTTGAAATTTAAATGACTAAGACGTTTATGCCATAGCCAACTTAAATCTTCTCGAACTCTTAGCAATAAGACAAGTATCCTTAGAGCAACCTTTGAAATTTGCAATATAGATATTACCTTGTCGACTCCATTAAGTAAAATATTTTCATTTAAACCATCCAAAATAAAACATGCATCATGGGTGAATTTTACACAATATCCTTTATCACAAAATTGAGATACGAATAAGAAATTATGTTTCAAACCTTCCACAAAATATACTTCATTAACTGAATATCTCCAATCATCAAAATTCCAACTCCTTTGGTTAGACCAAAATTGTTGTCACCGAACATTACTCGAGGTCCATCTATTGTCGATAGTTAAAAAGAAGTCTTTTCTCATAAGTCATATGCTTAGAACATCCACCTGCCTATATACCAAATGACTTCAAGAACATCTTGTTCAGCTATCTCCTTATCCTTCTCGCAATCACAAATTAATTCTTAGGTACCCTTTGTGTATTGGGTCCTTTTCCGTCAAGTTGATACTTAGGTATCCAAATAAAAACATCTAAGTTTTTCGTAACCAATGATTGAATTTTGCAACCATATCTATCCACTAATATTAGACTATCTAGATCAATTTTATTTAATTGATCTCTAGTGATTGTCTTATATTTTGGAAAGAATGGATACGACTTGCTTCTTCCATCAAAACCATTATACTTTGGAAATGACTTTAATTTAGTCTTTAGATTTCTTTTTGAAACATTTCTCCTTATCTCGTATTTTCTCTTTTGAAATATCGGATAGGGTGATTTGTTCCTTTGATTTCTTTGGACTAAGTTCTGTCTTTTCCATAGTCTTAGTGGCTTTGACAAAAACTCTTGGTTTGATAGGATCATTTTTCATATTCCTATCAAAACCCAATCGATCTTATCACTAGGCTTAGAAGTATCAAGATGTTATCAATTGTAGGCGAGAGTTATTAATATGTCCTAACTTGAGATTTAAATCTCTGTTAGTCCTTTTAAAATTCTCATTCTCCATATTGATATTTGAAATTTTAGTTTTTAAAGAAATCAATTCTTTTTCCAACCCATTGATTTTCTCGGACGAGGAACTAGTAGAAATCTTTGATTGACATTCCCCCTTGAATGTATAATCTAGATTCTTCCTTGTCCCTGTCGATGTTCCTTTGTTAGACTAAGAATTTGATCCTTTAAGCTTAAATTTTCAGCCTCTATCTGTTTATAAGCGAGATAAAGGCATCTTCGAGATCTTTTAGAAGTTTGTTAATAAGACATGAATCGATTCGACAAGTTATCATTATCATTGTCTCGAGGATGAGTAGTAGTTTACCTCCTTAGCCATTAGGCAAATGTCATTGTCGACCCGAAACTAGATGAGGATGAGGATGATGATGTCTCATGTGTTTCCTCCTTTTCGGCCAAAAGAGCTCGTTGATCTCGCATACCTCCTATCTCGTTTCTTCCTCTTTTCTTCTCTTTCTCTAGGAGTGAGCTGAGGACAATCATAGCTAAAATGACCAGGTTTATTGCGGGTATAACGAGATATCTCCTCTTTCGACTTTGGACTATTTTCACCTCGTCGATTGGTGATTTGAATCTTTTCACTGGATCCTTCTTTTTGTCATTGTCTCAATACTTCTCTTCCTTGTCGATTTATAATTTTGACGATTAAATCTATCTCTCTTATTCCTTTTATACTTCATCTTGAGTCTCTCATATCGTCGATCAATAAAGCCATTTCCTCTTTTCTTGACAAATCGATGCCTTAGAAATCTTGTCGAATCTTCTTGATGAAGAAATGCCACGCTTTTTACGAAGTAGATGACTCTGCCTCATCTTCTTCATCTTCAATTTGTATATCATATTCCAAGGCTTTCTGATGAGAAAATAAAGTATGATGTGAAATAGATGACAGGTTACTGTGTAGCTTTGAGGATATTTGCTTTTTCTCTCCATCTTTTGCTTAATGATCGAGTACCTTATTATTAATTTCTTTCTCGTAATAGGTTTTACCCAAATCGGTGACTTTGTTCACCAAATTGGTCAATCTTACATCCAAATTTGATCCACGCTTCTCCATCTTTCATCTTGAATGTATCAAATGCATGTAAAACTGATTGCAACTTGTTTTCTTTAACCTCGCTCGACCCTTCACAAACATTTGCAAGAGTCTTCCACATATCCTTAGCAGCTTTACATCTTTTTACCTTTTCTATCCAGTCTTTGCTCAACGTCTCTATAATTTCGTCCTTGCTACTCCGATCCAAATTGTGAATCTTCCTTTCATCATTTGTCAAATCAAGACTTTTCTTTTCTTGTTGACTTCTTGTAGTAGAAGATTCAGCTCAGTACTAACAACTCCATGGTAGAATTTTATCGGACCTTCCTCAAGAACCTCTTCCATACGGTCATGAATGGCCTTTAAATGATTCTCCATTCGAACTTCCAAGAATCATATTCTTCGATAGAAAAATCGGTAAACTCCTGGATTTCTTACTTTTAACAAGACATTGTAATTCAAGATGCTAAAATACAACTTATCGTAAATGTTAGTGGCTCAATAATAAGAAATCGATTTCAATGAGAACACAGATATTTCAAGACCACAAATCTCTATCGAAACGACAACACTGCTCCGATACCACTTGTTGGGTCCCTTTAGAATGAGTTTTAAATGCAAAAACAAGATACCCTCTAGTGATAATCTAGAAGGGGGATGAATAGATTATCAAAAACTTTTGCAAGTTTAGATGATCTATCAACTCCAAAAACAGATTTACAATGGAAACAAATTTTTGTTTATACTCAATTCTAATAGGATCTAAAGCTTTGTCGATATCAAATTTTGCAGTCAAGAAACAATTAATGAAAACAAGTAATAAGCGGTAAGAAGAAATAACACGATTTATAGTGGTTCGGATCAAACGATCCTACGTCCACTCTCCTTCTTCGAACTTGAAGAAGGGCCTTCACTTACTTACTTCCTTCTTTCTTGCTACCTTACTTACAATGATGAATCTTCAGCCTTACAATGAATCTTCCTAACTTTTGAATATCTATGGCTTGAAGATCTAATGAAAAAGTGTTCTATAAACACTAAGAATCAAGAACGTATAAAATGTTCTTGAATGTGTATGATTCTTTGTTGCTTGCATATACAAAATATACTTGAAGAGTGCAAAGTGTCAAAGTTAATTCTAAATTGATTTCTATTCCTATTTATAGAGAACTCTTCTTTGGCGCTTGTAACTTCTTTGATCGCTTATAACAATATAATGAATTTTGTAACTTCTTCCTGAGTTGTTGAAACTGCTTCTTGAATCTTTCATAATATTTTTCTAACACCTCTTCATCCGATGTTTACTTCACCTCGTCTCCATCTTCTTTTTCTTTCTAGACGCTTGTCTTGCTCTTCAACAATCTGTGCTATCCTTTGCGATATCTTGACCTTGTCTCGATATCTTGACCTTGTCTCGATATTCTCTTATTATCTAGAGATCTTCCTTGTCTCGACATCTTGTCCTTGTCTCGATCTTCTATACTTAGTTTTATTTACAAAGAAATACTTCACTGCCTATACAAGATGCTCACCGTCATCCTATTTTACACTTTTAACACATCAAAACTAAATACAAATTTCTTTTCCTAACATTATAACCAACTAACTAAATCTTGTAATCGCTTCTTGATTAGATATAATTGTTCTTGAAATTGCTTGATTTTCTAACACTTTAAGTCTTCTTCTTTTCTCATCTTTAGACGCGGTCCACCTCATCCGACTTTCTTCATGTCTCCACATTTTATCAATCATGAAGTGTCCAAATGCCTCTGCTAGCTCATCTTTAGTCTTGACTTGTTTTCATCTGCCATCTTGTGTTTGTCCTTATCTATCTTTTAAACCTGTCCTTATCTATCTTCTCTAAGTTTTCACTACGCCACTCGACTATACAAAGATTCAGCTGATCATCCTATTTTACATTCATCTTAACTTCATCAATACTAAATACATTTTTCTTCTAACAATTTCTCCCTTTTTGATGATGTTAAAACTCAGCTCAAGAAAAAAATGTGTTGACTTGTCTTTCTTACAATAAGCGGGATATCTAATAGGTAGAATGAGAAAACTCCACAAAGTATAGACAGCTTAAGTCACTTAGTTAGATAGTCAAAGCATAGACAATGAGTCACTTAGTCGGATAGCCAAAGTATAGACAAATAAGTCACTTAGTCGATACAGTCAAAGTATAGGCAGTCAAGTTACTTAGTCGACCGTCAAAGTATAGGCAGTCAAGTCACTTAGTCGGGACAATGATGATCATAGTGTCGGATAGTCAAGATCAGCCTTTTACGTATGAATTAATGTTATATATTTTAATCAAGTTCTTTTTAATCTCAAGACTTAGTCATTTAGGATTAGGTTAGACAAGTTAGTTTGAAGCAACAGTCTCATATAAATGGATCAAAATATATTCACAAGTGTTTCGTATAAATTCACGATCAGCACTTACAAAAATTGTATCGACATAAGGATCATATAAAGATAAGATCTAGTTATACCACCTCTCTTCTTCGGTATACTTAACCACCGAAGACCCTGTTCTTTAGGGACACCGTCTCTCCTCCTTCGCAAGGTCAGCTGTGGTTTCGGCTTTGATCGGAAGTGCTTCACCTTTCATGATCTAGACGACCATCTTTTGTCATGGGAGGAGCCATCGGTGAGTAGGCTTGTGTGACTACATCTGCGTTGAACACATCGTGGGCAATGTTGATCAGATATTGATAGAATGTTGAGTCTCTTTCTTCCAACCATTCGTGAAATGTGATATTTTCGACCAAGCCCCACTTGATCTTCTTGTAGACATGAAAAGCGAAGATCCATTTTGCCTCAAAGGACCTCCATCTTTCTTGATCTCCCATCGCAGGACTTCTTTTAGCACAACTTCACTTCTATGGTATGGTCAAAAGATCTCCACACTCGTTCATTTGTTCCTCTCTCGAACCCATCTCCTCATTTTTTATCATAGAACTTTCCCGCTATCTTCTCCTGCTCCCTCCTTCTCTTGGCATCTCTTCTCTTATACTTAGCCACTTCCTCCCTCTTCCTCTTCTTGATTTTCTCCTCTTTTGCCACCTCGGCTAGAGTTTTCTTTTGTTGGCTAGAAGCCTTAGCTCTTCCAAATGGTTCTCTTGAGGATGAGGGTTGAATGGTCCGGATGGGCGCAGATCTTGCACAGGATCTCTTCACCTTCAGACCCGGTGGTGGGTTCACCGCCCTTGATCCTCGTCTTAATCTTTTCGTAACCTCGCTAAGACTTGCCTTTTGGATCTTTCTTCTTTTCTTCCTCGGCCTTCGCCAGCTTCTTCGGCCTGCTTTTCAACCTTCGTATTTAAAGCCGATCTTGTCATCCTGGCATCCACTATTTTCTTGAGCTCACCACCTTCCCCTTTTTAACATCAACAAATCGGGTGTTGCGTATGGTGGCTACTTGTTCAATTTGCCCCATGAGTTAATGCATGACAAGTCCTCTGCTCTATTGATCCAATTTATCAAATATCTTCTATTGGGCTGCCTCAACTCCTCTCAACTCATTCTTCTCGCTGCAGAGGGGGATGTTTTCTCCATGGTCGAGACATGTTCAGATCTCATGAAAGATGCTTCTTCTCTAAGTAGGCATCCCGAACATATTTCTTAATCCAAGCCTCCCGCTTGTTCTCCTCTTACGCAATTTTCTCGATTTACCGCAGCCATCTTTTCCTCAAACTGATTCTTGAGAAGTAGAGGTCGATATTTGTCTTGAGACGAACTACCCTCTCTACATTCTCCTTAATCGTTGAAGTGACAAAGTCTGCGATTAGTTGAAAGGCATTTAAACATGCGGCCTTGAGACATGTCACTGCTTTCAAGCACTTCCACCTCGGATGCGAGACGCGAGATGAGGATGGCCGAGCAAGTTCTTCCGATGGAGAAGATAGAGTTAAGTCTATCTCCTCGACCGAACTTCGCTTCCTTCGCAGCTGGTGGGGAATCTCGCCCAATGAGCTCTTTGTGCCGGGCACCTCTCGATTCCACCGTTGTTGGCACTTGTTCGCCATTCTCCTCGCCTGCTTGTGCCTCCCCGTCGTATCCATCTCAAGAGCTCATCGGCACTCTACCGGTCATTTCAACCTCAGCCTCCATAACTTTCCCTTTATCCATTTCCATTTCCTCAGCCCCTTTTTCAACAATCTCTGCCTCCTCAAAGCAATCTCCGTCTCTTTTTCACCCTCTCCTACCACCTTTTCGCCTCTTCCTCCACACTCTTCCCCTTATCTCCTTCTGTAAGTAGGCCGTCTCATTGATAGGAGACCCCGAATAAACTCGTCTCGAGGATGTAGTCTATAAACTGATTTTACTGTGAGAATCTCCTCAAACGATTTAAGTCCAGCCTTCTTAAGGACAATTTTCTCCCAGGATGGAGAGATTATTTCCTCCAGCTTCTCCTATAAGGATCGCTGTCTCCTCGAAGGATTCTCGTCCTTATCCTTCTCGGTAGCCGACATTCACCATTTCCTTTAGGAGATCAGTTCATCAATCAAACCAGATTCCTTCTTAATCGGACATCTCTTCCCAAGGATACGAAGATAGACTTCAATGGGACCCATTTCTCCGGATGGGTTGGGAAGATGAATGTATAAGTCTCGGTTCGGATGTGGATGAGGATAAGAATGAGAAAGGATCATCTCGTGGTTTGGGTGGGTGGTTGTGTTGGACTTTTAGGAGTGAGTCGTTTTAGAGGCTCTGAGGCAACGACCATGTCTCGCCTCGTCATCGCTGTGTTAGGATGTGGTTGGTTCAAGATCTGAAGCATCTTTTGATGAAGATGAAGATGATGATGAGGATTGTGCAGCTTCTTCGCAGTCCTCCCGAGAGGATATCTCTACGCTCTCCTCCCGGCTTGAGGTCCCAACAACCTCAGCCGAGACACTTCTCCCTTGGGAAGCTGTCCTCTCTGTTCTCTCCTCCTCCTCCTCCTCTGTTTCTTCCTCGGATGAGGATTCATCCTGCACATCTTGTCTCCACCTTCTTTGCCTTAGCTTTATGACTTTCTTCTTGGGTGCACTGGTGCAGCAGAACATCCTCATCTCCCTTTGAGTCCGAGGGGCCAAAGATCTTTTCATCTTTGGTGAGTAGACCTTCTGTTTGGTGTATTTATTTACACCAACCTCCCGATTAAGGTTTTCTCGACCCCGCCTTTGCCTCTAGGATCGGTGTAATCTTGGTCATCATGCTGGTCATTGTCTCCAGCGTCCACCTCAACCTCGTCTCCGAGATATGCTCTTTCAAAACCTCTTTCTTTCTTCGACTAGCCGTGAAAATAACAATGTAGCCCAATTTACCTCTACTCCGTCAATAATAGCTCTCAAACAACAGATTCTCGGCTTCGTCAACCCATTGTGACTCTATTGCTCTCCCAAGATACACTTGGTCGAATCAAGATCAACAATGGGTATTTTCTTCTCAATATTGGTCTTTTCAAATTCGTTGTGGTATTCTAATGAGACTTTCTTGCCATCGATTTAAAACTTTCCAAATACTCATCACTTTTGTATGTGAACCGATTTATTCCTTCAAGACTTAAACCAAAAATTTCACCCAAATCTTCTACGTAAAACCACCACCTTCTCCTTTTTTTCCATTAGAACGAACTAGAGACTCAAAAGCATTTGTTTTCATCTTTGCTCTTGTCGGAAATTCCCTTTGCCCAAATCGTCTAGAGTTTTGTTCTTCGAAGGCTTCATTGTGCAATATTGTTTGAGACCTCTCGATTCCGCAAGTTGCAGAATCTCAAGCATCTCTCGGATCTCGTGATAGTATCCCAATCGACGAATATTTCAGATTTTGTCTTATCTCTTATCTCGATCTTTGCTAGATCATATTCGAACTTGACCTTTGGATTCTTCTTATCTCGCCATTACCGAGGGTTTTTAAGCTTTAAGAGGAAAAGAAAATTTAAGAGAGAGAGTAATGTTAACAGTTATATGTGCGTGAATAATAATATGCACACGAACTCCTATTTATATGGAAAAAGATTCGAATAAAATATTATAAACTCTCATTATTAATCGATAAAGTGAAAATCGGGTTTTCGTGCCTATATAAATGCAATTATAGCTATTTATTTTAAAAAGTGTGTTAGATCAAAAGAAGTTTTGATGAGTTAAAAACAATCGAGACAAGAGTCAACTCATATAAAGTAAGATGACCAGCTAATCAAGCTGAGAACAAATTGAGGTAGAGTTCCAGACTAAAGCTAATCGGACTAAGGAAGGCTAGTAAAGTCACCGAGGTCAAGAAAGGAAAAGGTCATCTCAAGACGAGCTTGAGATGGTCATCTGTTAGAGACAACAATGAAGAGCTCGGATAAGGTCAATACAAGCCGAGTAGAATAAGAAAGGCAAGTCATCACCAAGTCACCGCAGACGACTAGGACCAAGATCACCGAGTCAAGGCGGTTATCAAGATTAAGTTTGTTAAGCGGTTGTTAGTTTGTTACAACTAACTAATCAAGCTTCTCGAGCTTATAAATAGGTTTAGGCACATTTTCAAACTCAATAACTTTTCGGCACTCTTATTCACGATCACTCACAAGTTTTCAAAAGTCTCACAAAAGTTTTTCAAATCAATATCCATAAGTTCAAAGTGTTTATAGAACACTTATTTGTATATCTTCAACACCATTGCACCGTATTCTAGAAATTCCAGGAAGATAGGAAGTTGAAGATAGATTCAAGATAGAGATCTTCGTAAAGTTGTATTTGTAAGATTGTAAGTAAGAAAGTCGGTAAGTAGTCAAGACCTTTGAAGAAGGAGAGTGGATGTAGGATCAGTTTGAACCACTATAAATTGTAGTGTTCTTTACTTTGCTTTTGTTTACTTATCTTGTTTCAATCAACTTTCAAACAAGTTCAATTTGATTCTTAATCGATTATTTTTGATCTCGTAAAAGATTGAGTTTAAATCATTTTCCATTGTGTAAACTTTGGTACTTTGAATTGATATTCTAATCTTTGAAAAAGGATTTGAAAATCTATTCAACCCCCTTCTAGATTTTCACTAGAAGGTTGTCTAAGGTTCGTTATTAATTCACTCAATCCGTGGGACCAATAAGTGGTATCGAGTAGTGTAAAGTCAAGTTTCGATATAGATTTGTGGTCTTAATAAGTTTCGGAATTGTTTCTTGTTAATCTTCTTTATTTTCAATCCACTAACCTTGCTACTAACAAGTTCTTGTTGAGATTCTTTGATTCACTATGTCATCTGTTAAAAGCAAGAAATCCGAGAGTCCGCACTGAGTTTTCAATTGAGGAATATGATTATTGGAAGTTTAGGATGGAAAACCATCTTAATGCAATCCATGATCGGATGGAAGAAGTTCTTGAAGAAGGTCCAATTAAGTTTTATCATGGAGGAACTAGTGATGGGACCGGAGAGCTCTTGAAACAAGGGTAAGACAAGAGAAGAAAAGTTCGTAGTGACTAATGATGAGAGAAAGATTTATAATCTGGACCAAGTAGCGAGGACAGAGATTATTGAAACACTAAGCAAAGATTGGATTGAAAAAGTAAAGAGGTGCAAAACAGCTAAGGAAATGTGGGAAACACTTGTTAGTGTATGCGAGGATAAGACCAAGTCAAGGAGAATAAACTACAATCGGTGTTACATGCATTTGATACATTCAAGATGAAAGAGAATGAAACTGTTGACCAGTGGATGTCGATTGACAAATTTTCTCAACAAAGTGCAGATTTGGGAAAGAATTATACGTAAAAGGAGATTAATAACAAGATACTCGATCTTTGAGTAAAAGATGGAGATAAAAGACCAATATCCTTAAAGCAACTCAAAATTTATCCTCAATTTCACATCATACCTTATTTTCTCATCTTAAAGCTTTAGAATATGATATTGATTGAAGATGAGATGGAATCTAGCACCTCATCTAAGGCTGCCGCCTTTATCAACAAAGAAGACAAGGCGGTAGTTGAACCTAAGGGAGCTGATCTATCCTTAAAGGAACAGATGGCTTTGCTAACAAAAAGGTATGATCGATTAAGAATAAAATATAAGCGTAATAAATTGAGATTTGCAGAGAAGGACAGATCCGAGATCCGAGATCAAGTAGGAAAGATGATAAATCAACAGATGATGACAAAAGAAAGAATCGACAAGAAGATACAAATCTCCTGCAAGAAAGAATCCTATCACCCTAAATCGAGACAGGGGAGATACTTGTTACACTCAGAATAAAACTGTGTCACTTCAGCTATGATCGTCCCACCGACTCCCAAGGAAATAGAGGAGAAAAGGAAGAAGAGAGATAGGGGTTTTGCGAGATCGTAGAGCTCTTCTTGCTGAGGAGAAAGAGTCAAGAAAGTCATTATAATCCTCATCATCCTCATCTGATTTTGGATCGACGATGAAGTTTGTCTCGATGGCCAAAGGGTAGATTACTACTCTTCATGTGATAATGATTCTTACAAATTTGTCTCGCATAATGACCAAACTGTTATCAAAGGACTTTTGAAAGATCTAAAGATGTCTCTAAGTGCTTACAAACAATTAGAGACTGAAAATTTAACTTTGAAAGATCGATTCAGACTCTAGTTAAAGGCAAACAAGTTGTGAACTATTCTGAGTCCGAGGAAACATTCAAGGGGGAATGTTTACCCAGCCGAGGCTAGTACATCGCCTAGTCTCTGCGAAAGACTAGAAAATGAATTAAAATCTTTGAAAGATAAATTTGAAATGGTCTCGTATAAAATGAGTCAATTAAGAAGGCCAATGAGAAGCTTGTCTTCAAAATGAGCCAGCTTAATAATTCACAATCATTCATAGACCATATCTTTAGTACATCTAAAAACTTTCATGATAAGACAGGACTTGGTTATGATAGAAATAATAAATCGAAGTTCAAAAACCAAGGAAATTTGTGAAGGCAAACAAACATCAAAAGAAGTTAAAATTGGACCTTGGAAACCACAAAGTCGGATGAGGACTACATCTCCTAATCGAAAAATAAAATTCGCATAAGGAGTCGAGATCTCGACCAAGAGGGTTCCAAGAACTAAGATTAGAAGAAATTCTTATTACGATTGTTTTGATGGGAGAAACAGATGCTATCCTACTTTTCCAAAGTTCAAAAGTTACTAAATCGACTACAATAAACTCTCATTCAAATGTGATATATTTGTAGATGATTTGGTAGACAAATCAATCTGATTTATTATTAAAGAATGAGATGTTTGTCTGGATACCCAAAGTGATTATTGACCTTAAAGGACCCAAGATCACTAGGGTACCTCATACCTAATCTGTCTTGGCAGAATCACAAGGACTATCACTTAAGGAGGAGATTCTAACTTCAATCTGGTACATAGACAGTGGGTCGCTCACAAAGACATGACTTATAACAAGAAGCTACTATCAAACTTTCAGAATATTGATGGTCTCGAGTCTTGTTTGGAGATGATAAGCGTGACAGGACTAAGGGAATTGGTACATTGATTATAAGGGATGGCTAGGTATCCGAGGTTTATTTTGTAGAAGGTTTAAAGCATAATTTTTTTGTCTGTCTCTCAACTCGTGATAAAGACTTTCTTGTTAAATTTTCTAAAGATAAGTGTGATATCTTAGATAGCTCCTCAAACAAGGTACTCTTAAGCGGCTTGAGACAATGTAATGTCTATGTGGCTAACTTTAACAATTGCCCCAAAGATATATGTCTTGTAGCTAAAGGTGGAGATGATCTCACCGGCTATGGCATAAAAGGCTTAGTCATCTGAACTTCAAAACCCTTAGCAAGCTAGCTAAAAAGAATCTTGTTAAAGGACTACTGAGAAATTCCGCTCACTGATCGAAATGTGATGCTTGTCGAAAGGTAAATGACCCAAACACTCTTTTTAAAAGTATTAACACATCCTCATCTCGAAAGAGTTTTACAACTCCTTCATCTTGATTTGTTTGGACTGTTATACCTCTCAGCTTTTGTGGAAGAAAATATACTCTTGTTGTTGTTGATGATTTTTCTAGATACACTTGGGTAATATTTCTTTTCAAAAAGAATGAGACAGTGAACAAGATCTCCGATCTATTCGACAAATTCAAAATGAGAAGGGTGCTAATATTATTAAAACTAGGTGTGATAAGGGAACTGAATTCTTGAATTCTTGTTTATCTAACTATCTGAATGAGAATGGTATAGTTCATGAGACTTCTTCAGCTAGAACACCAAAGCGAGAATGGAGTTGTGGAGAGAAGAAATAGAACTCTCAAAGAAGCAGCTAGGAGCATGCTAGCCGAGTATGGAACGCCTCATAGGTTCTCGGGTTGAGACTATCAACACATCTTGCTACACTCGAATGTATGCTTACCACCAAGAGTAAGGGTAAGACACCTTATGAGATTTGGAAGGGTAAGGTTTTAAGAATCTCATACTTTCGTGCTTTTGGTTGTAAATGCTTCATCCATAACAACGGGAAGTCTAAGTCGAAGACTTTTGATGCTAAGGCAATGATGGGATATTCTTGGGATATTCCAACACTTCCAAAGCTTTCAAAGTCTTCAACAAGACAACTCTTTGTGTGGAGGAAACTCCTCATGTGGTATTTGATGAATTGCATACTTTTTCGGATAAAGTGAATCAAATTACGGATGATCCAGATAAAATTGAACTAACTAAAACTAAACATAGGACAGTCTATCTGCCTAGTTTTGATTCGTATTCAGATGATGAAGAATCCCCATCGAGAATCGAGAAGGCAACCCCTCTTCGAGTTCCATCTCGAGGAGACAGCCTTGACATCATCTCGATCAGACAGGTCGCAGATGAAGGGGGAACGTCGTCGAGGCGAATCGGATGAGTTGCTGCTGAGTCTCTAGATGAGGATACTTCTACTCAAATAGGCAAGAGGATGAGAAGTTATCATCCAACCGACCCATTATTGGGGATCCATCCGGTGAGTGTGCAGACACGAACAATGGTAGATTCCCAAAGTTTGTTCAGCTATGTATCACTTCTCGAGCTTAAGTCTATTGAGGAGGCTCTATCTCGATCCAGATCGATAACACCATGCAAGAAGAACTGCATCGCTTGAAAAGTAAAATGTTTGGGAACTGGTGGGTGACCCTTACATAGAAAGATTATAGGCACAAAATGGGTGTTCAAGAATAAAATTGATGAAAACAACATTATTGTTCGTAATAAGGCAAGATTGGTAGCTCAAGGTTACTCACGATCTGAGGGGATAGACTATGATGAAACCTATGCTCCAGCTTGTCGATTAGAAGAAATAAGGCTATTTTTGGCATTTCTGCTTATAAATCTTTCAAAGTCTTTCGATGGATGCCAAGTCTACCTTCCTAAATGGTGTGTTAATTGAAGAAGTCTATGTAGAACAGCCTCTTGGGTTTAGGATCAATAACAAGGTCTATAAACTCAATAATGCTCTATATGGACTGAAACAAGCACCAGTGGCTTGGTACGATACTCTATCCGAATTCTTGACTTCAAGTGGTTTCTCAAAAGGTAAGATGGATCGAACTTTGTTTAGAAAAGAAATAGATGGCAATATCTTGTTGGTTCAAATTTATGTGGATGATATTATATTTGGTTCACCTAATCGACCTTGTGTGAAAAGTTTAGTGTTCTCATGAAAAACGAGGTTTGAGATGTATATGATGGGAGGATTGACATACTTTCTAGGCTTGCAAATTAAACAGACTAGTAAGGGCATATTCATACATCGGTTTAAGTATGCTAAGGACCTTATAGATAAATTTGGGATGACTACTAGTAGGGAAGTTAAAATACCTATGGCAACTAACTTCTCTATGGATTCGATGAGCGAGGATACCCACGGATGCAACGGAGTATCGTGGACTGATTGGATCCCTTCTCTATCTCACTTTGCAAGTAGGCCGGACATAGCCTTTGCAGTTGGGGTATGTGCAAGATTTCAATCTAATCCCAAGAAAACTCATCCGGAGACGGCTAAAAAAATCCTTAAATATCTTAAAGGGACTTTGCAGGTTGGGTTGTGGTACCCATCTCGATGACAACTTCGAGCTATCGGGATATTCAAACTCAGATTTTTGAGGTCTGTAAAATTAATAGGAATTCCACCTCTGGAACTTGTCAATTTTTAGGCAACAAATTAATTTCTTGGCTATCTAAGAAATAGACATCTATTCCAACCTCCACAATCGAAGCCGAATACATGGCGGTGGTAGTTGTTGCTCTCAACTCCTCTGGATTAGTCGGACTTAGAGATTATAATATTCTAACATCATCTGCTCCTATTTATGTGACATGAATAGTGCAATAGCTATGACATACAACCCTGTCTTGCATTCTAGGTGTAAGCATATAGATATCAGAACATCACTTCATTAGAGATCATGTAGAAAAGAATGACATTAGATTAGAAAAGATAACAACCGAGTCTCGTAGAGCGAGATCTTCTTACAAAACCCTTAGCCGAATCTAGATTTAAGGAATTGTGTTTAGAGTTAGGATTACTTGATGCATCCTTAGCTGATTTTTATTACTATTGTTTGTATCTTGTATATTTCCTTCTTTCTTTCCTTTCTTTAATCTTGTCTAGAAAGAATTGTCGAGACTAGGTATGTGTCAAAGGACAATCACAGAGCTGATATCATTGATCTCCTTCTTAGGAATCAAGAATCAAAGATTAGTTATATTGACCTTATCTAACTTGACAATTGCTTATCCGACAATTAAGTAAATCAAACAAGGACACAATAGTCGGATGATCGATTTCTTCAAAACAGATGACCAATTGCACCCTATCTCGACTTACTTTGTCTACTAATGGTGTCTTGATTTTATGCATCTGTAGGAACAGGTAAAAGATCAACACTGTTAGATCGGCTTGAATCTACTAATCTGATAAAACCTCCTCTTCTCGCTCAACCCTCCCTCATTTTCTTCAAAACTTATTCTCAAAATTTTTCTCACATTTCATCTATTTCAAAACCTTTCAGATGAGTTGTGTCTTTGAAAATTCTTTATTTAAAATAATGGCATTGAAATAACTCTTTCTTGAAAATACTTTGTTTTCAAAAATCGGACTCGGAGAAATTTTCAAAGAATAAGACAAGGTCGTTTTTAGACCAAGTCCGACAAAACCAAGTCTAAATAGGAAACCTTTATATAAAGAAAGGCATATTTTGGCTTACGTCGGGTATACTAATTACCTCTGCATAAAGTAACCCTATTAGCCATCCGATCCGTAGGATAAACAGCTACTTTTACACAGCTTCAAGACGCGTTGATACCACGCGCTGAATGCGAAGTGATTTTCCCGTATAACCGTTGATATTTTTCACGCGCTTTAGACAATCGACGGTCAAAAATTTTCTGATTTTGCCACGTATCATCTTCCCAAATTTTCCCTCTCTCTCCTCCCGATTTAAAAACTTACCTTCGTCATTTGAAATTCACTTTTATAAATTCCAGCCCTAATTTATTGCAAATTCTCTCAAAATTTTTCTATCGATTTACCATGGCTTCTTCATCAAAAACCACCAAAATCCATAAACCAACTTATATTTCCACCAATACATCCGGATTTAAGATGAACGAAGAAGTGTTCAAGAACAAACCGAAAGTAGAGATGTACGTGGATTTGAAACCACTAGAGACGAGAGAATCCATGAAATTCTCCGATTGTTAGAAGCATCACAATTGAGGGATTCTTATCAATGAAGTCTCCCCAAAACAAAACCGTAGACCTTCTCGGGAGGCGGAATTCCCAGTGAATATGCAGGATACATCGAAGGTTTCGATACGAGGGTTGGCGGCACGACCCTTTCATACACCGAGAGAATATTGCCAGGATCTTTGATACATTAATGGAAGGAGTGAATCCATTGGCGTACAAAGAGGATGAGTGGGAGGAATCATTCGACCGATGGCAAAAATCACTTACAGAGGGACTCGACAGGATTTGAAGAAAAACTTGCTGAAAAGAAGATTCGGGTTGTTGATGACAGTGGTGACTAAGTCAATACTTGGAGATCGAGTTCACATGATGGGCTATCCAAGCCCGATTGTCTTGTATGAGGGCTATCCTGGATGGAGTTCGTGTGAATTGGGTGCAGTTGCTAATTCACAAAGCTTAATGAGGAAAAGAAGATATCGACCTTCAAATCACCGTGAAGGATGGGTTGCAAACTCAATCGATCTGTTCAATAAGATCAACTGTCTTTGATAGAGGGATTGAATAGAGCAATGACCTGAGGATTGGAGCCAAAAGTACTCCAAGTAGAAGGGCATCTTGACCAAAGATGAAAGGCTTGGAGGAATGCGGACTCGAGATGGTGAGTCGAGATGTTGCACGAGAGAAAAGAGCGGCGGCAGAGAGGATGCTAGAAGGCGCCGCAGAGCGGGGTCGTGCGATTGTTGAGGAAGTGCAGCCGAGGAGACTCACTGCAGTTGTGGAGATAACAACCGAGGAAGCAATAGCAGGGCGAGATCTCCTCGAGGAGACCAAGAAGGAGGCTGGTCAAGGCTTCGAGAAGAAAGCGGCGGAGGAGTCCTCAACTTCTCCCTCAAGCCAACCATCGACGAGGACTCGGATGAAGATGACCAATTTATCCTTCGAGAAGAGGCCTCGAACATAATCCCAGCGCGTCGAGTCTTCCTAAGCTCAGATGACAGAGAGTCCTCCACTCTGCTTCCAAGAAGTGCCGATCCTCAAGTTCGCACCGAGGTCGGGCAAATCAAGTCCCTCCCTTGCCGACCAAGGAAGCTGTTCTTTCTCCGATTCAAGAGGAAGGTACAAACTCTTCTCTCTCTCTATCCCAATCCTCTCGCAATGAAGAGATGTGCCCTACGGCACCTCGGAGCCTCGAACAAATGCCACGGTTGCTCCAAACAACCACCCAACCCCATCACCCAAATTCCAACCCAAGTGAACTCACCACCACCCCACCTGAATCCTCACTCACACCCACTCATGTTGAGCCTACACCCATCCCAGCTGAACCCACCCCTACTATAACCGAACCAACCACCACTCAACCTGAACAACCATCCTCGTCTACCATCCCCCTTCCTAAAACCCAATCCACTATCCCTCCTCAAACACAATCATATCCTCCTCTAGAAATTGAGACGTCTTCATACTCATTTCGGGAGGACATCCAAATGAGATCTCCTTCTCCCTACCTACACCAACAGAACCACAAACCCCTCCTCCTCGTCCGAATCCTCATCCGAGGACGATGGCGTGATCTGAGCCCAACAACAGCCATCTCATCAATCGTAGCCCAAATGGAGAAGAAAATAAAGAGGGCTTTCTCCAAGAAGATGAAGAAGAAGATAAAGAAAATGGTTGAGGCTGTGACGGAGACAATGATAGCAAGCATTAGGAAAGTCGAGGTAAACCTTATTGATAAAATTACTACTCGACTAATTCTGTCTTGGCCGAGAAGGTGAAAGCTTTGGTGGAGGAGGTGATGGAGTCCGAAAAATCAGGTGACTGATTACAATGCAATAGTTGTTGACGCATTGGCCATGGATAAGTCATACTTTCGAGTTAAATGTAATGATCTGAAAAGAAGCCGATCGCCTGGTGATGAATTCAAAAAGGGGAAAGGGCTGAGCAAGAAAGAGGACGAGCCCTCACAAATGCCATAGAGGAGACTAAGAAAGAAGTCGGCACAAAGGCCAATGCTGAGCCGAAGCAGCTAGGGAGGATGTCGAGGCTCAAATCGATGAGCTGGCTGTGCTTGATTGAGGGTGAGCCAACTCGAAGAGGCTCACGAAGGAGGATGATCTAAGGAGGAAGAAGGAGGAGGAGGAGAAGTCTCGCCTGTTGGCAAAAATGAAGGAATCGAAAAGCCTCTTGAGGTCGAGGCAAAGGGAAGGGAAAGATGATCGAGGAATCTCCAGCCAAGGCACTAATTCTCAAACCAACCCAGCCGAGAAGAGAAAAAGGGAGCCCGACACTCAAACCTATCTCAAGAACAGATACGAAGAATAAGGCGGGAGAAGGTCTGGTTTGGGGAACAGGAGAGAAAGAGGGTAAAGAAGAAGAATAAGGGCTTGGAGATGCGGTGGAGCAAAGACATTAGGAAATGGGTGATGAAGGGAGCAGATGAAGTAGAATTCTGGCCTTATCATCGTACACTCAACCCTCCAAAGGTCATCGCAGTCAATGGTTCAAAGAATACAAGGAGAAGAATCTGGATGCCGGATGGATGTACTACCGGGTACATCTTGAAAGGTTCTCGATTCATCACTCAAGACGAAGACCTAAGGTGGCACGAGTGGATTGAGAAGGAGGATGTCAACCTATATCACCGTCTCGATTGAAGGTGACAAGATCTTCAATGCTGATCTTTGTGCTCCAGACACGAAACGGGCAAACCAAAGACAAATGTTGATGGAATGGTCGATGTCAACTAGATCGAGGCATCATTGCCAAAGCAGTTGTTAGGATTAGAATTTGTATGTTTTGATGATGTTCCTAAAACCTAAGTGTAATAGGACCAGCTGAACTGTTAGTCACCGATGATCTAGATAGAGTTTATGTCTTAGTATAGTTAATCTTGTTAGGCTTGACACAAGATCTGTATTAATTGAGAACCGATGGTTGCAGATAAGAAGACTTAAGGATTTAAGAAAGATCTCGTTCGAAGTCATCTAGAAGGGCGTCGTGAAGATAAAGGAAGGCATATGCAAAAAGGGTGTTATTAAGAAAGGTTTAAGTGAAGATAGCAAGGTTGGAATCCGTGCTACGGCCAAGCTTTGGAACCGTGTTGGAGCAAGGTGTAAGGTTGCTAGAGTTGACTTTGAGAGATTCATCGGGGTTAACAAAAGTCAAGGATAATTCAGTAGATATCCGATATCAATCCAGAGAAGATTGAATTATCAATCAAGATCAATCAAGATATAATTGATTGATATCGACAATCAATTATCCAAAGTCAAACAAATATTACAACGATCACTTACCATTTATTGAAGACTGATTGACAAATTAGCCTAACGGCTAGTCAAATTCAGATCATATAAAAACCGAAGTGAAGGATTTTTGAAAATACACACGCGCAAGAAACATCAAGAAAAATCCATCTTCACTCATAGCGGTTCACGCATAGTTATTCGTACCAAAAATCGATTCAATACGTTGATATTCTTAAAGAAATTTATTTTTGGTCAAGGAAGTGTAAATCACCTTTCATTATCTCTGTACGAGAAAAGGTCGATTGTTTCGCATCTAAGAGTTAACACTCGAAGATCACATTGATTGTACCAAGGGCAGGAACTTGTTAAACTTCCCGTGGTCGAATCCTCGAGGAGATTAGAGGAGACAAGACCAGCTTTGGTGGATAGTAAGGCCCCTGTGGAATCGGGGAGAGTGGACGTAGGATCGTTATATCCGAAGCACTATAAAAATCTCGGTGTTATTTACAAGCTTTACTGCATTCATACTTATAACCGCTCATTCATCATTGTTTTATTAAACCTGCACCGAAACTTGCTAGGTATTCATCGCCAAGGTTTTCATCAAAAGGGTTTTTCAAATACACACGAGATTAGCTTCCGCACCATCGAAGACTTCGCCAAGTCTGCTGATCTCACTTAGCACACTCGAGTACCTTGCTGCGAGAAGACTTCAAAGTCTTCTAACCTCACACTCAGCTCACGAAAAGTCGAAAAAGTTTTGGGTGTGGTAAAGTCTATTCAACCCCCTTCTAGTCTTTCCACCTCCTTGCACATCTGGTCCAGACCAACAAGTGGTATCGAGCGGTGGTTTAATTGACCATGGCTTTGGTTACCAATAGTCTTTGAGGAAAGATCTGTTGTGGTCACTGAACAGATCTTTTTGAAAAACCATTTTCATAAAACTCATTGCATTCTGTGCATATAATTTTTATTACTAACAATGAGTTCCCTTAAGAGCGAAAAGAAAGCTACCAGAGTTCTCTATTGAAGACTATGACTACTGGAAATTTCTCATGGAAAATCATCTTGGTGCAATTCATGATAGAATGCTCGAAACTCTTGAAGATGGACCGATAAAGTTCTACTTTGAACCAAGAAGTTCTGAAGCGGTGGAGCAGAAGCATCTACTCGGCGAGAAGATTGAAAAGAAAAGAAGTGAGATGTCAAATGATGAAAGGAAACTATTTAATCTTGATCAAGTTGCTCGGATCGAGATCATAGAGACACTAACCAGAGAGCTTACGAGAGAAAGTCAAGACATGTAAGATCTGCTAAAGAAATGTGGGAAACTCTAGCACTCATGTGTGAAGGATCGGAGCAAATTAAAGAGAACAAGTTGCAGTCCATTCTACATTCATTTGACACCTTCAAGATGAAGCCCGATGAGACAATAGATCAATTGGACTTAAGACTCGACAAATATCATCAATAAAGCAAGTTCTTTGGGAAAATCTTACACCGAGAAGGAGATCAACAACAAAATATTGAGATCTCTAACTAGCAAATGGAGAGTCAAGATTACAGTGATTAAAGATACAAAAGAACAGAGCAAAATCAATCATCATGAGCTATTTTCGCATTTGAAAGCTCATGAATATGATCTGAAACAAGAAGAAGACGAGGATGAAGGGAATTCAAATTCCACGGGAAAGGAAGTTGCTTTTAAGGTCACTTAAAATCAGTCATCTAAAGAACCTATTGGAGAGGATTTAATCTTGAAAGAACAGATGACTTTGCTGACCAGAAAGTTTGATAAAATGAATTCAAAATTTGGGAAATATAGAAGACATTGGAAGAATACAAAGAAAGCTGGTTTCAGATCCAGTAAACAAATCTTGAGATAAGAGATCGAAGATTCCAAAGAAAACGAAGGTTCAAGACTCCAGAAAGAAGAAGAGAAGATAGCCCAAGAAGAAGAGATTTCTCTCCTATAAGGGATACTAGCCCAAGAAGATCTTCAAGAAGTGATGCTTGTTATAATTGTCATAAATCGGGACATTTCAGCTATGATTGTCCAGATTTAACTCCTAGAGAAAGAGAGGAAAAGAGATTGATGAGGAACGAGAAAGTTTGCCGACAAGCGTGCTTTAGTGGTCAAGAGGAGGATACTCTTTCAAATGATTCAACATCATCTTCAGACTTCTCTTGAGACAATGATTTGTGTCTTATGGCAAATGGAGATGAGGTATTTTCTGATTCCTCGTTCTTCGTCCGCTTCTCGTGTTTCTTTTGCGAGAAGAGTTTGACCATAACTTTGTTGATAAGTTAATGGAAGATCTCAAAACTGCTATAAACGCTTACAATCGTGTGGAAAAGGAGAATGTGAGCTTAAAAGAAAAAATTGATCTATTTACACAAGAATCTATTAGCAAGACATCTCGAGACACTAACAAATCTTAATCGAAAACTTCGTAAGAGTTAAACACTCTTAAACTCGAAGTACATCGAACAGGTCTCATGGTAGAAAAGTTGCTTGCCGAGAATCTTGAGAAAACCGATCAGTTGAAAATTCTACAAGCAAAGTTCGATGAACTTTTCCATCAGCATGAGCGTATAAAATCAAGTGAGGAACGTTTAAGTTTGAGGTTGGATCAATCGAACAAAGCTTCTCATGCGGTTCAAACAATAGTTGAATCATCTCAAACACCTAACGTAAAGAAGGGAATTGGTTTTACCATTGCCCAATCCTCACGAGTTCAAACAAGTGTACTTAAGAAAAGTACACATGTTAAGGGTAATGATTTGGTAGGAGAGGGTTCCAAACCTAAACCTACCGATAAGGGTAAAAGGTTGTCGACCCAAAGAAATCGGTTGAATGGGAAGAAGAGTAGTTATACTCAACAACCTAAACAAGCGATGAGGTATCAAAAGAAGGGGAATCCCAACTTAAGAAACCTCGGCAAGGTCGGAAAAGTAGACATCAGCGAAACCATCTCTGAGGAGGCAGTCTCGGTGAAGACTACACAACCTAAGCAAACTTCAAAGCTTGCTTTGAACGGTCTACGAAGCCTTATGTACCGTGAGATATGAATCTTTTGATGGCTCAAGTAGAACGTATCCTTATCATCAAAACCCTCGGACCATTGTTGTTGGATCAAAAGGTTTTGATGAGTTAAAGAGCGGTCGAGACTAATCGGCCAACCCTCAAGAACAGTGAGGATGTAAGGCGATCGAGACGGGTCGTGCATTAAGCTAGTCGGTGAGGTCCGATATCATGCTAGTCATCTGAAGACAAGCTCAAGTCTAGTCATCTGCGGGAGACAAATATGAAGAGCTCAGACGAGGTCAAGATAAGCCGAGTAGAATAAGAAAGGCGAAGTTTTCACCAAGTCGGTGCAGATGAGTATGAAGAATCGGTGAGGTCTAGAGCGGTTTAAGTTTGTTAAGCGGTTTCAAGTTTGTTAGAACTAACTAACAAACTAACTGCTTTTTTCAGACTTATATATAGGTCTAGGTTTTTATTTTTCAGATACAACACTTATGCATATTAGATTTTCACTCTATTCACTACTCGGTTTCAATCACAATCTTTTCACAAGTATTTCTAGTGAGTTTTCAAAAAGTTCTAAGTGTTTTTAGAACACTTTTCTTGTAATCTTCAAAATCCAATACACACTGTAATAGTTAGATTTCTAGAAGAAGGGTTTAGGAGATTGAAGATTTGAAGAATTGTACAAGTTGTAAGTTGTAAGGGGAAGTGAGAAAGTAAGCGATGAGAGTCCCTTCTTGATTGAAGAAGGAGAGTGGATGTAGGATTATTAAAATCCGAACCACTATAAATCCTGGTGTTATTTCTTGCTTTCTTTAGTTTTACATTTTGATTTACATTTGTGTTAATTCAAGATTAAAGTTCAGAATCTTAACTAAAATCTGAATATCAACCTTGCTTTTGATCTTATAAAAAGTTGAGAATTCATTCATAATCCATTGTGCTATATCTGTTATTTTGAATTGGTTTTGAAAGATTTGAAAAATCTATAAAATCTATTCAAACCCCCTTTCTAGATTTTATTCTAGAAAGCTTACTCAAGGTTTTAATCAACTCAACTTTCCGGGACCAACAAGTGGTATCGGAGCGGTGTTAAGTTTGTTCTAATATTGATTTTAGGTCTTGAACAAGATTCAAATTATCTTGATTTTCTTCATTTTCTTTCATTTCTAACTGTGCTACTAATAAGCTTTTGTGGAGTATTTTGTCTTTGTTTCATTATGTCATCGAGTAAAAGTAATAAGTCTAGGAATCTTCCTGAATTTTCCATTGAAGAGTATGATTATTGGAAATTTAGGATGGAAAATCATCCAAGGCCATTCATGATAGAATGGAAGAGGTCCTTGAGGAAGGTCCTATAAAGTTTTATCATGGAGGCACCAAAGACTCGGAGCGTAATCACCGAATCAAGAACTAGACAAGAAAAGAAGAGTTACGAATTGACTAATGATGAAAGGAAGGTTCACAATCTTGACCAAGTAGCTAGAACAGAAATCATTGAGACTACGAGTAAAGATTGGATAGAGAAGGTTAAGAGATGTAAAACAACCAAAGAAATGTGGCAAACCTTAGCTAATGTTTGTGAAGGATCTGATCAAGTTAAGGAAAACAAGCTACGGTCGATTATTGCATACATTTGAAACATTCAAGATGAAAGAAAATGAGTCTCGTAGATCAGTTTGATGTTAGGTTGACCAATCTTCTCAACAAAGCAATTGACCTTGGAAAGAATTATTCGAGAGAAGGAGATTAATAACAAGATTCGAGATCATTAACCAAGAGATGGAGGGAAAAATCCAATATCCTTAAAGTAACTCAAGATTTATCCTCTATTACTCACCATACTTTATTTTCTCATCTTAAAACTCTAGAGTATGATATCCAGATAGAAGATGAGGAAGATGAGATGGAGTCAAGCACCTCATCCAAGTCTGTTGCCTTTGTCATAAGAAGACAAGGTGTCAACAGAGTCTGTAGGAGTTGATCTATCTTTGAAAGAGCGAGATGACTTTACTTACAAAAAGGTATGATAAATTGAGAATGAAGTATAAGAGAAATAAATTGAGATTTGCAGTAGAGATAGACAAAGATCCGGATCAGATAGGAAGGTAGATAAATCTTCGATGATGACAAAAACAAGAGCCGGATAAGAAGATACGTATCACTGTCGAAGAAATACTTCCAAATCCCAGATCGATAGGAGTGACATTTGTTATACATGCAACAAGCCAGACATTTCAGCTATGACTGTCCTCAACCGACTCCTAAAGAAAGGGAAGAAAAGAGGAAGAAAAGAGACAGAGATTTGCGAGATCAAAGAGCTTTGTTGGCTGAAGAAAAAGAGCCAAAGAAATCATCATCATCTTCATCATCCTCATCTGATTTTGGATCGAAGACGAGATCTGTCTCATGGCTAATGAGGTAATCTACTATTCATCTTCGCATAATGATTCTTGTCGATCCGCATCCGATCATGACCAAACTATTATTCATGAGTTATTGAGAGATTTAAAGACATCTTTAGCTGCTTATAAACAAATGGAGACAGAGAATTTAATTTTAAAGGATCGATTCAAATTCTAAATAAAGGCAAGCAGGTGATGAACAACTTAGAGACTCGAGGAAACATTCAAGGGGTAATGTTTTCATCGATCAAGCTAGTACATCACCAGCTTACCCGAAAGGCTAGAAAATGAACCGAAAACTTTTAAAGATAAATTTGAAGTAGTCTGTGCTGAAAATGAATTAATTAAGAAAGACAATGAGAAGCTTGTCTTCAAAATTAGTCACTTAATAATTCACAATCGATAATAGATCATATTTTTAATACTTCTAAAAATCTCATGATAAGACAGGACATGGTTATGATAGGAACAATAAATCGGATGTTCAAAAACCTAGGAAATTTGTGAAAGCATCTGTTCAAACAAAAGATATTAAAATTGGTCCATGGAAACCAACTAGTCGATAAGGACTACATCTTTCATCCGAAACCAAGAATTCAAATTGAAAAATCTCTATCGTACTAGAAGGAATTCAAGAACCAAAATAAGAAGATTTTCTTATTATAATTCTTTTGATGGAAGGAGCAAATGCTATCCTACATTTCCTAAGTTTAGGAAAATTACCCAATCTGAATACAACAAGTTGTCATTTAAAAATGATATAATTGTAGACAACTTTGGTAGAAAATCGAGTCGACTTATTGTCTCAGATGAGATGTTTATTTGGATTCCTAAAGTGATTCTTGACCCAAAAGGACCCAAGATCACTAGGGTACCTCAAAACTAACTGCTTTACAGATTCACGAGGATCATCACTCAAGGAAGAGATCTTAGCTTCAATATGGTACATTGACAGAGTTGTTCACAACATATGACCCATAACAAGAAGTCATGTTATCAAATTTTCAAAGCATTGATGGTCCAAGAGTTTTATTTGGTGATAATAATTGTGGTCGACTAAAGGTGTAGGTACTTTGATTATCAAGGATATTCGTATCCGAGGTATATTTTGTTGAAGGTTTGAAACATAATCTGCTATCTGCTTTCGGCTTTGTGATAGAGGTTTTCTTGTAAAATTTTCAAGGGATAAATGTGATATTTTGGATAATTCCTCGGATAAGGTACTATTAACTGGTTTGACATGGTAATGTCTATGTGGCCAACTTTAATAGTTGTCCCCAAGATACTTGTCTGATGGCTAAGGGTGGAGAAGATATCACCGGCTATGGCATAAAAGGCTTAGTCATCTCAATTTCAAGACCCTTAGTAAGGCAGCTAAGAAGAACCTTGTCAAGGGATTACCTGAAAACTTTTATCAACTGATCTTAAATATGATGCTTGTCAAAAAGGTAAACAGCCTAGACACTCATATAAGAGTATTAACTCCTCCTCATCCGAAAGAGTGTTGCAACTCCTTCATCCGGATCTGTTTGGACCTGTTACACCTCTCGGTTTCGGTGGAAGGAAATATACTCTTGTTGTAGTAGATGACTTTTCTAGATATACTTGGGTTATATTTCTTTTCAAGAAAAATGAGACTATGAACAAGATTCCCGATCTGCTCGCATAAATTCGTAATGAGAAGGGAGTTAATATTATTAAAATAAGGAGTGATAAGGGTACAAATTTTTTAATTCTTGTTTATCTAACTTCTTCAATGAGTATGGAATTATTCATGAGACATCTTCAGCAAGAACTCCTCAACAAAATGGAGTGGTTGAAAGAAGGAATAGAACTTTGAAGGAAGCAACCAGGAGCATGTTGGTGAGTATAATACCCCTCATAGGTTACCTGAAGCCATCAACACACTTGCTATACCCGAACAGTGCTTAGTTGTCAAAGACAAGGGTAAGACTCCTTATGAGATTTGGAAGGGTAAGATTCCAAGGATCTCATACTTCAAAGCTTTTGGTTGTAAGTGTTTCATTCATAACAATGGGAAATCTAAGTTAAGAACTTTTGATGCTAAAGCGGTGATGGAATATTCTTAGAATATTCTAATACTTCAAAGGCATTTAGAGTTTTTAACAAGACAACCCTTTGTGTGGAGGAAACTCCTCATGTTTGTTTTTGATTAGTTGTATTCCTTCTCGTATAAAGTGAATCAAATTTCTGAAAATCTAGATAAAATTTAATTATCCAAGACTAAACATAGAACTGTCTATCTACCTAGTCTTGATTCAGAATCAGATGAAGAAGAATCCCCATCTAATAATCGGAAGACAACTTCGATCGCACTCCTTCGAATCAGACACCTTTGACATCACCGATCAGACGCAGTCACCGATGAAGGGGGAACGTCACCGAGGTTGAGTCGGATGAGTTGCCAACCGAGACTCAAGATGAGGATCCTTCTCCTCATATAGGCAAAAGGATGAGAAGCTATCATCCATCCGATCGATTATAGGAGACCCATCTAGTAGTGTGCATACACGAATGATGCTAGACTCGAAAGTCTTTTCGCTTGTTATGTGTCGCTTCTTGAACCCAAGTCTATTGAGGAAGCATTATCGCACTCCAAAGCTCGATAATGACCATGCAGAAGAAGCTGCATCGCTTGAAAGGCAAAATGTATGGATCTAGTGGAAAGACCCTTACACCGAAAGATTATAGGCACCAAGTGGGTGTTTAAAAATAAAAGCAGATGAGAACAATATTATTGTTCGAAATAAGGCAAGACTGGTTGCACAAGGTTATTCACACCGAGGGAATAGACTATGATGAAACCTATGCTCCACTTGCGCATTAGAGGCAATAAGATTGTTCTTGGCATTTGCTGCATATAAGTCTTTCAAAGTCTTTCAAATGGATGTTAAGTCTGCTTTTCTTAATGGTGTGTTACTTGAAGAGGTCTATGTAGAGCAGCCTCCTGGATTTAAGACCAATAACAAGGTCTATAAACTCAACAAAGCTCTATATGGATTGAAACAAGCTCCCGAGCTTGGTATGATACTCTGTCTCGATTTCTTGACATCAAATGGTTTTTCTAAAGGTAAGATTGATAGAACTTTGTTTAGAAAGGAAGTAGATGGCAACATCTTACTAGTTCAAATTTATGTAGATGACATAATTTTTGGTTCACCTAATCTGAAATTATGTGAAGAGTTTAGCATTCTCATGAAGAACAGGTTTGAAATGTCAATGATGGGAGAATTAACATACTTTCTAGGTTTACAGATTAAACGAGATGAGTAAGGGTATATTTATACATCAGTCTAAGTATGCTAAGGATCCGATTGAGAAATTTGGAATGACTACTAGCAGAGAAGTTAAAATACCTATGGCAACTAACTTCTCAATGGATTCGTATGAGCAGGGATACCCACCGATGCAACGGAGTATCGTGGACTATTTGGATCTCTTCTCTATCTCACCGCAAGTAGACCAGACATAGCCTTTGCAGTTGGGGTATGTGCAAGATTCCAGTCTAATCCCAAGAAAACTCATCTGGAGACTGCTAAGAAAATTCTTAGATATCTCAAAGGAACCTTGCAAGTAGGGCTATGGTACCCGGTGATGATAACTTTGAGCCGACAGTTATTGATTCAGCACTTTGGAGGATGTAAGATTGATAGAAAATCCACTTAGAACTTGTCAATTCTTAGGCAACAAATTAATTTCTTGGTTATCTAAGAAACAGACATCTGTTGCCACCTCCACAACCAAGTCGAATACATGGGAGCCGGAAGTTGTTGCTCTCAACTCCTCCGGATTAGTCAACACTTAGAGACTATAATATTCAAACATCACCTGTTCCTATTTACTGTGATAGTAATAGTGCAATAGCAATGACTTACAATCTTTTTACATTCTAGATGTAAGCATATAGATATTAGGCATCATTTCATTAGGGATCATGTTGAAAAGAATGATATTAGAATTGAGAAAATTGCCACTGAATCACAAAAAGTGACATTCTTACAAAACCATTAGCTGAATCTAGGTTTAAAGAAATGTGCTTAGAATTAGGATTACTTGATGCATCTTTAGCTGGTTTCTAATATGTGTGCATCTGCTTCCTTATTTCTTTTCTTTTCTTTTCTTTAAAATGTCTAGAAAGAATTATCGACTAGATATGTGTCAAAGGACAATCGGGTAGCTGATATCATTGATCTCCTTTTAGGAATCAAGAATCAAGGATTAGTCATATTGACCTTATCTGAATTGATAATTACTTGTCCGACATTGAGTAAATCGAACAAGGACACAATAGTCACCGATCTCCTCAAGAAAGCAGATGACTATTTACATCCTATCTGATTTATCTTAAGCTTCGATGGTTTCTTTTGAGTCTATGTCATTGCAGAGCAGTCACGAGATAACACTGTTTCATTTTTTCAAACTCCTTTATTCTATTTCTTTTATTTCTTAATAAATTTTTTTATATAAAAGAACAAATTTGTTTTAGAAAAGTAAATCTGAGTCTGTTTTGTTTAAACTTGTTTAGAAATTGCTAAAAAGTTACATCTAAAGCTGTTGGTTTTGAGGATCGAGACAGTTACTCTATTAGATGACTTTCTAAACCCATCTGCTTTTAAAACTAGTCTGCTTTTCAAACTCATCTCCGATTTACAAACCCTTAGGCGAAGTAAGATAACCCTAGTGACGTCGGGTATACTTACTTCTCTGCATAAAGTAACCTACATCTGTCAAATCAACGATCTATAAAGTAACTATTTACGCATTCCAAAGGCGACTACGATTCACGCGCTGAATCCTAATCGCTTATCTTAGTTTTTAACCGTTGATTAATACTCAGTAAAAACTTTTTGAATAAATGGCTAAGATTAATTCAAGTTTTCAAAAATGGCGGTTTCTCTTTCCAATCTATTCTCCTCTAAATACATCTTCTTCTCCAAATTCATTCTTTTCACTTTCGAGAACTTATCAAAATTCTCTCGCAAATTTTCTCTCACTCTCTCTAAAATCCGTATATGAGCATTTACGTAAGAGGAATAACATCAACAATGGTGGATGTACAAAATGAAACCTATGCAAAGAAGGTGAAGTCGGAGATGTATGTCGACTTCGACACCACCACCGACGCAGAATCCGTGGAAATTCTTCGTTATTGGAGAGGGCTGGATTGAGGACGTTTTGCTCCAAGAAATCCCCTTCCAATAAGACATTGGATATGAGAGGGCTGGAGTTCTATGTCAATGGGACATATGAACAGGGAGTTTTTAGAACCAGGGTGTATGGAGAGGAACTCACTTGTTTCTCCGGCGGAGGTGGCCAGGATCTTTGACACAAGCGGTGAGGGTGTGAACCCCCTCACCTACAAATTTGATGAATGGGTAGAATCATTTGAGATGATTGCCCAGAATTCCATGAAGGATCGCCGATCGGAGTTGAAGAAGAGAATGCTCCGACGCCGATATTGCCTTCTCGATGACCATTGTCACGAAGGTGATATTGGGAGAACAGAGCTCCACGATGGGGCTGACCAGACCCGCACTACGTGTAATGAGAACCATCCTGGATGGGGTTCAGGCCAAGCTGGGCTGATGCGCTCTTTGGAGAAGCCGGAGACGGAGAGGAAGCGTGCTGGAGGTAGTCAATGGGAAGTGGCGGCGAAGTCAATCACTAGTCTCTTTAACAAAGTGACTGTGATTATGGAGGACTTGCTGTCAGCCGAGATAAATTGGTCGAGACGGGGTCCGATCTTACACGAAGCAAAAGGGGCTTCGACCAAAGATGAGCCACTCGGGGCTCCAGCTGATTCCCGATGAAGGTGGAGCTGAGGTTAGAGCTCAAGCTCCAGCTGAAGAGGAAGGCGAGGAGGAGGAGGAGGAAGAAGATGTGGAGGCGGAGTTGCCGACCGTGAGCTCAGGCTGAGGCTGAACAGCCGATGAAGGCTGAAGGAGAAGGCCCCAAGGAGACGAAGGTTGGTGAAAACCTCCGAGTTGGGAGGATCGTCTGCAGATCAGCCCACTCTCCTTCCTGAGGAAGCATCCACGCTGCAGATTGCAGCTCGAGGTGGTGCAGTGGAGGAGGTCCAGAAATAAGTTACGAAGGGACCCCCTCCCCCGGCCGAGGTCGTGTACATTTCTCCCCCTCCCCATCTCCAACCCAAGCGGCAATGAAGAGGTGTCCCAGCTGGCACCTCGCAGCCTCTGAAACAGCCTACTCCCGAAAGTGTCCAAAGTCCAACCTCATCTTCTCTCCCCCAAATCCAAACCTCATCTCCTCCACCATCCCCATCTCATATGCTGTCCTTCTTATACGGACCAAGATTCTCCCCAACCCCCATCTCCATATCTCCCCCGGCTCAACCCCAACTCATCTTACTCCAATCACTTCAATCTCCTCCACCTACCACTTCACAAATTCCACCCCCACCATCATCTCCCCACCGTAAATCCCACCCCCACCATCGAGACACTCCCACCTCATCTATCCCAGCCGAACCTCATGTGGATACCTCAAATATCTTTGGGGATATCCCCATGAGCTCCCCTAGTCCAACTTCTCCTACCACCTCTTCCTCATCCGATCTCGGAGGAAGAGGACAGACAATTCTTGCCATCTCCTCGGCCTTTGAGCAACTTCACAGCAAAATCATTTCCCAAGTCCAGAGGATGATGGAGAAGAAAACAAGAAAAGTGATTCGAGCAGTCACAAACACTATGCTCGCCAACATGCAGATTGCTTGAGGTCAACATGACCAGTAAACTTATCGGCCAATCTCAAAGCCTTTGCTGTTGGTTCCCAGGCCGAGTGCACTTGAAGAAGAAGTCAAGGCACTGAAAGAGAAGACAGCAGGTGACAACGAAGTCGTGGTCTCCACACTCACATCTGATCGGAACGACTTGAGACGGCGTTGTGCAGCGATAGAGGATGAGCTTCATCCTTCAAGGATGAAGTTAAAAAGGGGAAGGTCTTGAGAGCAGATCGAAACCCTCACAGTGGTGTCATGTCAATAACAGATAAACTTGATACAAAGGCAGACACGGTGAGTTGGAGGCAGCCAAGATGGAGATCAAAATCAAATCGACGAGTTGGCTGCCTTGCAACCGAGGGTGACTCAGATTGAAGAGGCCATCCGAGAGGATGAGGAGAAGAGGAAGAAGGAGGAAGAAGAGAAAATCGAGAAGTCACTGCTCGCATGAAAGAGTCCGAGGGAACCGGAGCCCAAGGGCAAAGGTAAAGGAAAAGCAGCAGAGCAGCGATCGAGAAGACTCCATCAGCTGAGCGAGATGATCAGCCCCAGAATCAGCCGAGCGCAAAGAAAGGAACCAGACTTCTCCAACTTATCACCGAAAGCAGATTAGAAGAATTAGTGCTTTGAGAAGGAGATGTTTGAAAAGAGAGAAAAGAAGAGGCTGAAGAAGATGGGTGATTGGAGTGAATTGATACATGTTTTTAGGGCTATTTTTAGTGCAAAAAGTGAGCTAAAGTGTTAGTTTTTGTGCCTAAATGTGAAAAGTATCACTATTTTGCCTAAAAAGTATTATTTGTGAGGTTTTGATGTATTTCGCCCGTTTTGCAGGTAAATCGGTGGAATTTTGCCAAACCGAGAGTACCGGGATTCTTAGAATGAAAAGACGAACATACGGGACGAAAACGGGGGTCGGGCCCGGAGCCCTTCTCGATAAAAATTCCCTGAACTCGAGATCGAGTCGAGGGTGCACAGACCTCGACTCGAGGTTCATGCTGGAGGGAAATCATTTTAAAAACTGGCAAGCTCGACTCGAGGGAGGAGCCTCGAGTCGAGGGGAACGAAAATGGCAGAAAGCTCGACTCGAGGGCTAGGCCTCGACTCGAGGCAGGAGAGATTTTTGAAGAAACGTGTTAGCGACTTTAGGCCTCGACTCGAGGGCCTGAAGCTCGACTCGAGGAGTGCCCAAAACCGAAAAATTCAGTTTTTAAGCCATGGAAAGCCAAAACAGAGGGAGAGTTGATTCTAGCAGTTCAGAGCAGTTTCTAGGAGTTCCTTTGAGCGAATTTTACATTTTGTAGCTTGAATTTACTTGTAATTGCACTAGATTGTTAGAATTTAGATAGATTCCACATTTAGATCATTAGATTTGTAGATTGGTGATTGTAATTGAAGTTTGCAGCTGAGAATTGAGAAGAAGTGAAGTTGAATTGAAGCATTGTACAAGATTAATCATTCTTATTTTTGCCTATTGAAGCTTAATTGGTGATGTTCTTAACCTTTGATCTCTTTAATTCATTGCTTGTAGTGATTAGATTTTCAATTGCTTTCTTAGATTTTCTAGCCATGGTTTTTGCTTGTAGCACCATGGGCTAATAGCCTTGTGCTTGGGATAATTGAAATTAGGGATGAAGTGATTGCCTCATGCTATGATTGTTGACAATTGTGATCAATTGAATTAGATTGCTTCCTAATTGTGATTCTTAATTGTGCTTCATGAAAAATTGTCTCTTTTGATTAATGGTTGATCACCCTAGCAATAGGCGAGAGTTGAGCTAACGTGATTAGGTGTTAATCGGGTTTCAATTTTGCATGATAGTATGAATTGGGGACTTCTACATTGAGAGATGGGAAGAACTAAGGATACTCACATTAGGCATTGTGATATTAATGGAGTGATTAATTTCATGATGGTTTATGCTTTCTAATTTGATTGATTTGCATTTGGATACAATCATAGCTTGTTAATCATGGATTCCTTGATGGAGATTATCCCTTGCACCCTATTCCCTCATTAATTTTAGTCTATTTGATCTTGCATTCTAGGTGTTTGATAAATTGTTTGCATAATCTAGCCATTTAAATTCTTGCAATTTGTAGTGATTTAGTTCAAGAGCTTGTTGCAACTCTAGCCATTTAGAACTCTTATCCTTGAATTTCATTTGCATACTTTCTCCCTTGGGTTCGATATTTTTGTTGATTGGTCTTAATAACTCTTACACTATACACAACCAATCAAATGGCGCCGTTGCCGGGAGTTAGTTTTTGCGCCAATAAGTGAGACTAGAGGATTGTTTGAAGTGGCTATTTGTTGTTTTTATTTTGGTTTTTGTTGATTTTATTGGTGAGAATTTGATTCTTGGATTTGTGGCATTGTAGGTGTATGCTAACAAGATCAAGTGGTGTTCCACCCTTGCCACTTAATCCGGAGATTGAGGCTACATTGCGAAGAAATCGTGTGAGAAGAAGAAGGGAAGCTATGGACGGAGAAGAGCAAAGGCATGAGGAGAGATTAGTGGGTGATCCTCAAGAAGAGGAGGTACATGGACAAGGAGTAGGAGGAGGAGAAAATGGAGGTAATGGGAATCACTACCATGCTCAAGTTGGCCCCTTTCCTCAAGGGATGCCACCACAAAATTATCCCTACCAAAATCCCTACCCTTATCCACCTCAAGCTCATCAATATCCCTACTATCCACCTCATCCTCAACAATTTCCACCATATTATCCCAATATGCCGTATAATCAAGAGCCACGATACCATGAGCCGCCACAACCACAACCACAACCACAACATGTAAATGAGCCACCACCTCATGGAAGGCCTTTGAGAGAGTTCTTTGAACCACAACTTAGGGAGTATTATGATGGGATAGCAAGGCCGAGGATAGATGCCAATAACTTCGAGATAAGTCCCGCTTTGGTGAGAATGCTTAGGAGAAGCAATTTGAGGGTAGAGATGAAAATGAGTGTCCACATCAACATATGGCACAATTTCTTGAGATAGCCGATACTACAAAATACCATGGGGTGCCCGAAGATGCCAAGAAGTTGAGGCTATTTGCCTTTACATTGAAAGGAAGAGCAAAAGCATGGTTGAATTCATTACCGCCGGGACCGTAAGGACATGGGAGGAGTTGTCAAAGAAATTCTTGATGAAATTTTACCCACCATCAAAGACCGTGCAAGCAAAGGAAGCTATTTCCCATTTCCGACAAAAGAATGGGGAGACTATACCGGAGGCATGGGAGAGGTATGGCATGTTACTTATTAATTGCCCTCAACATGGTTTCCCGGAAGAGCAAACTATTATGTACTTTTGCAATGGGTTGACGGATGGGGATAGGTCATTTTGAATGCTTGTGCTAATGGATCGATTTGGTCAAAAACCGTGGGGCAAATGAATGAAATTATGGAGAACATAGCTCAAGACTCTTTCCAAGTGTCGGTTAATAGAGGAGCACATCATAGAGTGTCACAAGTTGATGAGCTAGAGAGTATGAAGAGTATGATGATGACTATGATGGACCGATTGGGAGCTCTTACGACTTCACAAAGCCAAGCAAGTGTTAGTCCATCCGTTCCTCATGTTGATGTTGGGCCAAGTTCATTGCCGATGGAAGAGGTGAGTTATATGGGTAGGCCTCCATTCCAAGGAGGCTATCAAGGAGGAAATTATCAAGGGAACTATCAAGGAGGAAGGCCTTATCAAATGCCTTACCAAAATAGGCCACAAGGAAGTTATCAACCTCAATCACAAGCTCCATTCAATGGGAATACATGGAGGAGACATGAGAATTTTTCATATGCCAATCCTAGAGCCGCCGTTCAATTTCCTCCCGGATTTGATCCGGGTGCAAAGGCTCCAAACAATGAAGGGAAGGCAACTACGGAGGAGATCTTGGGGTTGATTGTGAAGAAGTTGGAAGCAAATGATTCAAGGCTTGATGATTTAGGGAAACAAATGGATACTCGTTTCAAGACGATTGAGCATCAAGTAGGGCAACTTGCTACTACGGTTGGTAAGCTCTCGTCTACGGTGGACGATTTGCAAAAGAAAGAATCAAAGGAATATTGTCAAGCCATCGAGCTTAGGAGTGGTGCAAGGTATGAAGGACCAAAATTTCCTTCAAGAGGTGATGGAGAGGATAAGCTTTATGAAAGTTGTGATGAAGAAAAGCAAGAGGTGATGGAGGAAGAAGAAAAGAAGAAGCCAAAGTGGTTGATGGCAAGGGAAGAGAAAGCAAAGCAAAAGATTATTGAAAAGGATGAGAAAGGGATTCCAAAGACGGTTGTTCCATTGCCTTATCCTCAAAGGTACATGAAGAAAGCATTAGATGAGAAGTTTGCTCGGTTCCTTGAGGTTTTCAAAACATTGTATATCAACATTCCTTTTTCGGAGGCCCTTGAGCAAATGCCTCACTATGCAAAGTTTCTTAAGGATTTGTTAGCAAAAAGGAGGAGAATGGAAGAGCCGGAGTTAGTTAAATTGACCAAGGAGTGTAGTGCTATGCTTCAACAAGAGCTTCCACCGAAGTTGAAGGATCCGGGTAGCTTTACTCTTTTGTGTGATCTTGGTAATGGGTTGGAGAAGCAAGCCTTGTGTGACTTGGGGGCAAGTATTAACTTGATGCCATTTTCTATGTTTAAGAGGCTCAACCAAGGAAAGCTAGGAGCCACTACCATAACTCTTCAACTTGCCGACGGGTCAACAACTATTCCAAGAGGTATTGTGGAGGATGTTTTGGTCAAGGTAGAAGAATTCGTGTTTCCGGCGGACTTTGTAGTCCTTGAGATGGAGGAGGATAAAGATGTACCATTGATCTTAGGGAGGCCGTTTTTAGCTACCGCAAGAGCGGTGTTTCATGTGAATGAAGGAAGGCTTACTTTGAAGCTTGATGATGAAGAGCTTCATTTTTCAATGAAGGATGTGATGAAGCACCCTATGGAGAAGGAGGAATGCCACGTTGTGGATGTGATTGATTCATGCCTTCAAGAGGCTTGGGAGGATTCTTCTTATACCCTTTTCTCTCAAGATTATGTTATTCCATCATATAATCATATTCTTAATGAATCTTGTGTTTCTTATAATTGTGATAGAGATGCATTGGAAGTGGAGGAGGTGAAAGAGATAAAGTTCGAGGGATTTCCAAATCAACCTTGGGAAAACAATGAAGATGGTAAGGTAAGGGAAGAGAAAGTGAAAGGAGCCCTTAAGCCACTACCCGAGCACTTGAAGTATGCTTATTTGGAGGAAAATGAAGGTTGCCCGGTAATTGTATCGTCATATCTTACATTTGATGAGGTAACTAAATTACTTGATGTTCTTCGTAGCACAAATCCGCCATAGGTTGGTCCATCGATGACTTAAAAGGTATAAATCCTTCAATTTGCATGCATAGGATTAGGCTTGAAAAGGACCATAAACCAATAGTTCAACCACAAAGGAGAGTGAACCCTAATATTCAAGAGGTAATTAGGAAAGAAGTTGTGAAATTGTTAGATGCTAATATGATTTTTCCTATTTCCGATAGTCCTTGGGTCTCTCCATTACATGTGGTGGCTAAGAAAGGGGGAATTACGGTAATAAAGGGAGAAAATGATGAATCAATTGCTACAAGGGTAGCTACGGGGTGGCGAGTGTGTGTTGACTATAGAGAACTTAATAAGGCCACGTGCAAGGACCACTTTCCTTTACCTTTTCTTGATCAAATGCTTGATAGGTTAAGTGGCTTTGATTATTATTGTTTCTTAGATGGTTATTCCGGATACAATCAAATTATGATTGCACCGGAAGACCAAGAAAAGACTACTTTTACTTGCACGTATGGGCCGTTTGCTTGGAAAAGAATGCCATTTGGCCTTTGTAATGCTCCCGCCACTTTCCAAAGATGCATGATGTCAATTTTTCATGGCTTGATTGAGAAAATTATGGAGGTATTTATGGATGATTTCTCCGTATTTGGTGAGTCATTTGATAATTGCCTTGCTAATCTTGATATTGTTTTGCAAAGGTGCGAAGATACAAACTTGGTGCTAAATTGGGAGAAATGCCATTTCATGGTTAAGGAAGGCATTGTATTGGGACATCATGTATCATCAAAAGGATTGCAAGTGGATAAGGCGAAAATTGTGGCCATTGAGAAGTTACTTCCACCGAAGGATGAGAAGGGAATTCGATCATTCCTTGGACATGCCGGGTTCTATCGGCGATTCATCAAGAACTTTTCTCAAATTTCTAAACCCTTATCTCATCTCTTAGAAAAAGACGTGCCATTTGAGTTTAATGATGATTGTTTGATTGCTTTTAGGTCTTTGAAGGAAGCTTTGACTAGTGCACCCATTCTAATCACTCCGGATTGGACAAAGCCCTTCATTATCATGTGTGATGCAAGTGATTTCGCTATGGGGGTCGTTTTAGGACAATTGAGAGAGAAGAGGTTTCATGCTATCTACTATGCCTCCAAGACTTTTAATCCGGCCCAAGTCAATTACACCACTACCGAGAAAGAAATGCTTGCGGTGGTGTACGCTTTTGATAAGTTTCGACCTTATCTTGTAGGTTCGAAAACTATTGTGTACACCGACCATGCCGCAATTCGGTATCTCATGTCGAAAAAGGATGCCAAGCCTAGGTTGATTCGTTGGATATTATTGTTGCAAGAATTTGACATGGAGATTGTGGATAAGAAAGGAAGTGAAAATGTCATAGCGGATCACCTTTCTAGACTTGAAGGAGTAGAAGAGATGGAAAGAGATGTCAAGGAAGTTGAAGAGACTTTTCTGACGAGGGATTATTAAGTATTGAAGAAGTCATGAGTGTAGTAAAGGAAGGGGATGTTCCTTGGTTTGCCGATTATGCTAATTTCTTAGCAAGTGGAGAATTGCCGCCGGAAATGAATCCTTTTGAAAGGAAGGTTTTCTATAACCGGGTTAAACATTTTGTATGGGATGATCCATACCTTTTCAAGATGGGAGTAGATGGAGTGCTTCGTAGGTGTGTGACAAGGAAAGAAGGGGAGGAAATCATGAAGCATTGCCACTCTCTACCATGTGGAGGACATTATAGCACATCTAAGACCGTGAGGAAGATTTTATTGGCGGGATTCTATTGGCCAACCATCTTTAAGGATTGTGAGAGATTTATCAAGGAATGTGACAAGTGCCAAAGGATAGGGAACCTTAACAAGAGGGACGAGATGCCATTGAGCAATATCTTAGAAGTGGAAATTTTTGATGTATGGGGAGTTGACTTTATGGGGCCATTTTCACCATCGGAGGGATATCAATATATCCTCGTAGGGGTTGACTATGTTACTAAGTGGATAGAAGCTATTCCAACCAAAAGCAATGATTCTAAAGTGGTGATATCCTTCTTGAAGAGAATCTTCACACGGTTTGGGGTTCCAAGGATTTTGATAAGTGACGGTGGTAGCCATTTTGTTAACAAAGCCATGGAGAAGCTTTTGTTAAGGTATGATGTTAAACACAAGGTTGCTACTCCTTACCATCCACAAACGAATGGCTTAGCCGAGGTGTCAAATCGTTTGATTAAAGGTATTTTGGAGAAGACGGTGAGGACAAGTAGAAAGGATTGGGCAACAAAGCTTGATGACACATTGTGGGCTTATCGAACCGCCTTTAAGACACCCCTTGACATGTCTCCCTATCAATTAGTGTATGGAAAAGCTTGTCATCTTCCGGTGGAGTTGGAGTATAAAGCATTTTGGGCTCTTAAAAGTTGAATTTTGATGAAGAACTTGTGGGAGAAAAAGGGCTTTACAATTACATGAGTTGGATGAGTTTAGGATGAGAGCTTATGAGAGTTCAAAGCTTTTTAAGGAAAAGACCAAGAAGTGGCATGATGCAAGGCTTAAAAGGAAGGACTTTAAAGAAGGAGATCAAGTGTTACTATTCAACTCAAGGTTGAAGCTTTTTCCCGGTAAACTCAAATCAAGGTGGAGTGGACCTTTCCATGTTGTGAAGGTTTTTCCTAATGGATACTTTGAAGTGATGAATGACAAGGATGAAAAATTCATAGTGAATGGACACCGGTTGAAGCTCTACCATGTTCACTCACAAAGAGAGGTTTTGGATGCTCTTGATCTAAAGGATGTGCCTTACTTAGGAAGTGAGAGGGAAGTGTGAACTCTTAGAGTTCCGTCCGGCAAAGGACAATAAAAATAGCGCTTGATGGGAGGCAACCCATCCTTTCTTGCTTTCGTGTGTTTGTTGTATTTTGTTGCTTTGAATAATTGGGTCTTTTGATCTTTGTAGGTTGTGAGATTCGCTTGGAACTTGAGGAGCTATATGCATGTTTGAAGAAAAAAAAAAAGGAAGTTTAAAGGCTTATTGGTACAACATTTCCTTTCAAACTTAGACTTGTCTAAGTTTGGGGGAGGTGTTTCTCTTTCCTTCTCTAATTCTTTTGTGCTCTTCTATGATTTTGGGGATGGATAAGTTTATTGCTTAATGATGTTGATGATATAATTGTGCTATGATTTCCTTGATATATTTCCATGTTCATTTGTCTTGAGCTTAATAGTGGATTAATTGACATATTTTTGAGTATCATTTTGAGATAGTGAGTATGCTTGAGGTTATGTACATGGGCATTTGTGCTTGAGTTGTAAGACTAGTTGGATTTTGATACGATTATTAGTAGATGTGTAGCTTGATGCTAGTTGCTTGATTAATTATGTGAAGATGAATGTGATTGAAAATTCTTGATTCATTGCTCAAGTTAAGCCCGTGAGTTTTGTGCCTTCATAATCGTACATCTTATACGGTTGATTTGAATCCTTTGTGAGTGCATCGTTCATGATTTGTATGCTAGAACTTGCCACTTGACTTATGGATATTGATCTTTGTGTGATTTCATTAATATGATAAGAGGCCATGTTTGGAATGATGAGTCACTTTGCCAAATACTTTCCTACCAAATACATTTGATTTCCTTAGTGAGCCATTTTGAGCCTATTATTCTTATTCTTTGGCAAGCCAAGTGAAATTGAAGCCATTTAGCCTATTTTGATGAGCCTTTATTGTCCTATGCTTAGTTGAGCTTGAATGTTGGCTAATAATGGTGATTTGATTGCTAAGTGTGGAAAGATGATGAGCAAAGTGATGATGTGTAATGAAGCATAAAAAGAAAAGAAAGGTTGTGAAGAAAAATTGAATTGTGAAGAAAATGAAAAAGTGAAATGATTCAATTTGTGAGCTTAAAAAGAGAAGCTCAAGTGAATGGTGGATTGATCATTTAAGTTCTAAAGGAAGAGTGTGCTAGATGAAAGTAAAGAGATGTGTATTGTATTGATTAGCTTTCATTCAAGTCTCTACTAATTAGTCACTCTTATCCATAAATATCCCACCTTTCCAACGAGCCAACATTACAACCTAGAAGAAAGACCTCTTTGATTCTTGATTGAACACAAATGATTTTGATTGAGATTAAGTCTTGTGGCAAGCATATGTGTACTTATTTGTGAATTGATGATTGAGTGCTTTAAACCTTGATACACTTGAGTGAAGAGTGAAACACTCCATGGAAGGAGCAATGTGTTGAGTATTTGATTGAGCATTTGTTTGAGCATGATTTATCTTGATGGTTAGTGGATAGTTGCATTGATACAAGTGATCATTGATGAGTTCGATTGTCTTATTTTTTCGTCTATGATGCCATGTGACATAATTGCAATCAATTCACTCCTTTGTTCTTAGTTCTACGTTGCTCGAGGACGAGCAACAATTCAAGTTTGGGGGTATGATTGGAGTGAATTGATACATGTTTTTAGGGCTATTTTTAGTGCAAAAGTGAGCTAAAGTGTTAGTTTTTGTGCCTAAATGTGAAAAGTATCACTATTTTGCCTAAAAGTATTATTTGTGAGGTTTTGATGTATTTCGCCCGTTTTGCAGGTAAATCGGTGGAATTTTGCCAAACCGAGAGTACCGGATTCTTAGAATGAAAAGACGAACATACGGGACGAAAACGGGGTCGGGCCCGGGCCCTTCTCGATAAAAATTCCCTGAACTCGAGATCGAGTCGAGGGTGCACAGACCTCGACTCGAGGTTCATGCTGGAGGAAATCATTTTAAAAACTGGCAAGCTCGACTCGAGGGAGGAGCCTCGAGTCGAGGGGAACGAAAATGGCAGAAAGCTCGACTCGAGGGCTAGGCCTCGACTCGAGGCAGGAGAGATTTTTGAAGAAACGTGTTAGCGACTTTAGGCCTCGACTCGAGGGCCTGAAGCTCGACTCGAGGAGTGCCCAAAACCGAAAAAATTCAGTTTTTAAGCCATGGAAAGCCAAAACAGAGGGAGAGTTGATTCTAGCAGTTCAGAGCAGTTTCTAGGAGTTCCTTTGAGCGAATTTTACATTTTGTAGCTTGAATTTACTTGTAATTGCACTAGATTGTTAGAATTTAGATAGATTCCACATTTAGATCATTAGATTTGTAGATTGGTGATTGTAATTGAAGTTTGCAGCTGAGAATTGAGAAGAAGTGAAGTTGAATTGAAGCATTGTACAAGATTAATCATTCTTATTTTTGCCTATTGAAGCTTAATTGGTGATGTTCTTAACCTTTGATCTCTTTAATTCATTGCTTGTAGTGATTAGATTTTCAATTGCTTTCTTAGATTTTCTAGCCATGGTTTTTGCTTGTAGCACCATGGGCTAATAGCCTTGTGCTTGGGATAATTGAAATTAGGGATGAAGTGATTGCCTCATGCTATGATTGTTGACAATTGTGATCAATTGAATTAGATTGCTTCCTAATTGTGATTCTTAATTGTGCTTCATGAAAAATTGTCTCTTTTGATTAATGGTTGATCACCCTAGCAATAGGCGAGAGTTGAGCTAACGTGATTAGGTGTTAATCGGGTTTCAATTTTGCATGATAGTATGAATTGGGGACTTCTACATTGAGAGATGGGAAGAACTAAGGATACTCACATTAGGCATTGTGATATTAATGGAGTGATTAATTTCATGATGGTTTATGCTTTCTAATTTGATTGATTTGCATTTGGATACAATCATAGCTTGTTAATCATGGATTCCTTGATGGAGATTATCCCTTGCACCCTATTCCCTCATTAATTTTAGTCTATTTGATCTTGCATTCTAGGTGTTTGATAAATTGTTTGCATAATCTAGCCATTTAAATTCTTGCAATTTGTAGTGATTTAGTTCAAGAGCTTGTTGCAACTCTAGCCATTTAGAACTCTTATCCTTGAATTTCATTTGCATACTTTCTCCCTTGGGTTCGATATTTTGTTGATTGGTCTTAATAACTCTTACACTATACACAACCAATCAATGGGGAAAGCTGAAATGAAGTGGGACAGGATACTCGGAAGTGGGTGTCCAAAGCTGCAAATGAAGCTGACTTCCGCCCCGTCCACCGCACCACAGCTCCTCCAAAGATGGTATCAGGGAAGTTCACCAAAGTATAAAAAGCAAGCCCTGGATGCTAAGTGGATGTATTACCGTACATTCTCAAGGCATCGCCATCCTGAGCAGCCAATGAAGACATCTGCTGCATGAATGGATGGAGAAGGAGGACGCAGATCTTTATGGGAAGCTGCTCGATGAGGCACATAATGTGTTCAATCACATCCGATCGCACCAGCCTCACGAGCAGGTCACCCCCAAGCTTAAAGAAGATGGTTCTCCGATCTGGAATGGGTCGAAGCCATTGTGGCCAAGGCGAAAGGGAATCCGAGCTCACAGATGAGAATGATCTCAAACACTTAGAGCGAGGATTTTCAGTGGCTAAACATTCCGTAAGCCGATCGATGGGGAATCGATTGAACAGGATTTTTCTTTCCTTATCTTTTATTTTCTATCAGTTCTCTTATTTTGTAATCAGAAATTTCTGTGAATGAATATATTCACTTATGTGAATTTTGTGTATTAGTTTTCTTAAAATTTTTCTAATCTGAGAAATTTTATATCTCGTAATTAAAAATTTTTCTAAGTATAAATCATCCGAGAAATTCTTATATCTTAGAGTTAAAATCTTTTGTTAAAATTTTTTTAAAATACTTCTAAAAGAGTCTAAAAGACTTAAATTTTTTTCCGACTTGATTGTGACCTGAATCATTTGAAGTGTGAAATTGTGTTGTATCTATCTGATTGATTTAACTAAATCTAGTACTAACTTCAAATGTGAGTATGTTTTCTTCTTATAGGTTTTAACTTCATTAAAAAGGGGGAAATTGTTGGATCAAAAGGTTTTGATGAGTTAAAGAGCAGATCGAGACTAATCACCAACCTCAAGAACAGTGAGGATGTAAGCCGATCGAGACGGTCGTGCATTAAGCTAGTCGGTGAGGTCTGATATCATGCTAGTCATCGAAGACAAGCTCAAGTCTAGTCATCTGCAGGAGACAAATATGAAGAGCTCGAGACGAGGTCAAGATAAGCCGAGTAGAATAAGAAAGGCGAAGTTTTCACCAAGTCACCGCAGATGAGTATGAAGAATCACCGAGGTCTAGAGCAGTTTAAGTTTGTTAGCCTTCAAGTTTGTTAGAACTAACTAACAAACTAACCTGTTTTCAGACTTATATATAGGTCTAGGTTTTTTATTTTTCGAATACAACATTTATGCATATTAGATTTTCACTCTATTCACTACTCGATTTTCAATCACAATCTTTTCACAAGTATTTCTAGTGAGTTTTCAAAAAGTTCTAAGTGTTTTTAGAACACTTTTCTTGTAATCTTCAAAATCCAATACACCAGTAATAGTTAGATTTCTAGAAGAAGGGTTTAAGAGATTGAAGATTTGAAGAATTGTACAAGTTGTAAGTTGTAAGCTGGAAGTGAGAAAGTAAGCAAGAAAGCAGTAGTCCCTTCTTCGATTGAAGAAGGAGAGTGGATGTAGGATTATTAAAATCCGAACCACTATAAATCCCGTGTTATTTCTTGCTTTCTTTAGTTTCGTTTGATTTACATTTGTGTTAATTCAAGATTAAAGTTCAGAATCTTAACTAAAATCTGAATATCAACCTTGCTTTTGATCTTATAAAAAGTTGAGAATTCATTCATAATCCATTTGTGCTATATCTGTTATTTTGAATTGGTTTTGAAAGATTTGAAAAATCTATAAAATCTATTCAAACCCCCTTTCTAGATTTTATTCTAGAAAGCTTACTCAAGGTTTTAATCAACTCAACTTTCCGGGACCAACAATTGCACAAATGGCCGATCACTCCATACGTAAGACCTCGAAGGGTCAGATGTCTTCCGGAAGGAACATCGACACCCATAGACGTACATTCAAGAAGGCACCAAAGGATGAGATTGTCTATGTTGATATGTATGGAAGAAGGATAAGATCTTACGAATATGATAAGAAGAGTCTATTCCTATGGATTCCTAAAGACTTTGCTAACTCTCAAGGACCCAAATCTAAAGGGTACCTAAAACTTAACTAAACGTTCGGGACGCCGTGGGACATGAAAGAGAGGTTACTGGAAATACTTTATGCAGTACATCGACGGTGGGTGTTCAAGCATATGACTGGAAACAAGCAACTCTTAAGCTCAATAAAATCACAAAATGGCACACGGGTGGTATTTGGAGACAATAACTTTGGGATAACCAAAGGTGTTAGGACTCTATACATTGGAGATGTACGTGTTGAGGAAGTTTTCACGTGGAAGGATTAAAGCATAACTTGCTTTCAGTTTCACAATTCTGCGATAAGGGATACTCGGTCAAGTTCTCTAGTTCTCTGTGTGTTGTTTTGAGTGGTTTAAATGATCGTGTGCTTTTAACCGGCTTGAGAAAGGGCAATGTTTATGTTGCGAGAATTTCGAAATGTTCAAGCAATACATGCCTTGTAGCAAAGAGTACTTGAAGCTAGCTGGCTATGGCACAAGAGACTTAGTCATATAAATTTCAAAACGCTAAACAAGATAGCCAGAAAACTCTTGTAGAAGGTTTGCCAAATGAAGTTTTCTCAAAAGATCAGATCTGCGACTCTTGCCAAAAGAAAGCAAACTAGAGCTTCTTTCAAAGAAGTTTCGTACCAACGTCAAGTAGGGTACTACAATTACTTCATATGGATTTATTTGGTCCCGTATCTCCGTTAAGCTTCAAGGTGGTAGAAAATACACTCTGGTGGTGGTAGATGACTATTCAAGATTCACATGGGTGATATTTATGTTCAAGAAGAATGAAACTATCACAAAGTTACCAGAATTCAAGAGATTACAAAACGAGAAAGGAGAGAATGTTGTAAGGATCGAAGTGACAAAGGAACAGAATTTCTAAACTCTCACATAGCAACGTATTGCAAAGAGGCTGGGATTCAAAGATGAAACGTCATGCGGCTCGCACTCCACAAAGAAATGGTGTTGCTGAGAGGAGAAATAGGACACTCAAGGAAGCTGCCAGAACAATGCTAGCGTGTATAATGTTCCTCGCAGTTTTTGCGCGAGAGAGGCTGTGAATACAGCATGCTATACTCGAATCGAAGCTTGTGACCAAAGAACATGAAAAGACACCATATGAGTTATGGAAAGATAGAATTCCTCGTGTCTCTTTTTTCCGTGTTTTTGGCTGTAGGTGTTTCATTCATGACAATGGCAAATCCAAGTTAAAAACCTTTGATGCCAAGGTTGCGATGGAATATTTTTAGGATATTCCAAAGACAAGCAAGGCCTATCGAGTTTTTAACAGAAAACCCTTGTTGTGGAAGAAACACCTCATGTGGTTTTTAATGAATCTTTTGTTGAGTCTAAGGACAAAGGACGAGAAGAGTCACCGAGAAGATTTTGGGAAACTAGAACTCAAGGATAAGACAAAATATGTCAAGGTTCACTTGCCCATTTTAGACTCGTATTCAAGATGATCGGCAAATCTCTAAGTCACAGACTCAAGCAAAACAAAGTCTCAAGAAACTCCTAAGGCTGCCGATGACTCACCTGCAACACCGGATGTGAATTTATCAAATCAAGGGGAATGATGCAAGATGATGTTCCAACAATACCTTGAGAAGAGTTAAACGTATCTAATAGAAGGAATTGGATGACTGATCATCCTAGTGACTTAATCTTAGGAAATCCTCAAGATGGAGTAAAAACAAGAAGGAAAATAAACCTAGATGGTTTATTTAGTTGCTATGTTTCTCTACAAGAACCTAAGAATATTGAAGAAGCATTGTTGGACACAAATCGATAGAAGCTATGCAAGATGAGAAATTTGAATCAATTCACACGACAAGATGTTTGGGTACTTGTTGATAGACCAAAACATCAAAAAGTGATTGGAACGAAGTGGGTTTTCAAGAACAAGAAAAATGAGAAAGATGAAGTCACCAAATAAAGCAAGGTTTGTTGCGCAAGGTTACTCACAAATCGGAAGGAATTGACTATGACGAGACGCGTTTGCACTGTAGCGATTAGAAGCTATAAGATTATTCCTTGCGTACTGCAGCATATATGAAATTTAGAGTATATCAAATGGACGTAAAGTCTGCGTTTCTAAATGGAGTTCTTCCGAGGAAGTATACGTTGAACAACCCCGAGGTTTTGTTCAAGGAAATAAAGTTTACCGTCTGAAGAAAGCTCTTTATGGACTAAAGCAAGCTCCTCGAGCTTGGTATGACACATTATCGCAGTTTTTACTTGATCATGGATTCAAGTAAAGGAAAGATTGATCTAACCTTGTTCAGAATTGAAGAAGAACGAGATATTCTATTAGTACAGATCTATGTGGACGACATAATCTTTGGATCTCCATACAAGAAGCTTTGTGAAAAATTCAGTGATTTGATGCAAAGTAAGTTTGAAATGTCTATGATGGGAGAAATGAATTATTTCTTAGGCCTTCAAGTCAAGCAAACTTCTAAAGGAATATTCATAAACCAAGCAAAGTATACCAAAACATGCTAGAAAAGTTTGGAATGTTAACAAGCAAGGATGCAAAAATTCCAATGGTAACAAACTACAAGATGGATCCAGATGAGGATGGTGAAAGTGTTGATCGAGACCATGTACGAGAGGATTAATAGGTTCCTTCTTTGTATCTAACAGCAAGCGAACTGATATTTCCTTTGCGGTTGGAGTATGCGCTAGATTTCAAGCCAATCCAAAGAAAAGTCATTTGGATGCAGCGAAGAAGATTTTAAAGTATCTTTAGGGTACATCAAACTTAGGTCTATGGTACCTCGCTGATGACAATCTGAACTCGGTGGATATTCTCGATTCGATTATGGTGGTTGTAGAATTGATAGAAAATCAACCACGGGCACATGTCAATTTCTTGGAAGTAAACTGGTTTCTTGGTTTTCTAAGAAGCAAACTTCAAAGTGGCTACGCCAACTACAAAAGCGAGAATATATGGCTGCCGGAAGTCAGTTGCTCACAATTACTTTGGGTAAGTCAACAATTGCAAGACTATCACATTGTCACTAAAGAAATTCCTATCTTTTGTGATAGCAACGGTGCCATTGCTATTACTCGTAATCCAAGATCGCACACAACATGCAATCATGTGGATATACGTCATCACTTTATTAGAGATCATGTTGAAAAGAAAAACATTCGAATGGAAAAGATTCATACAGATCGGACAGAGAGCAGACATTCTTACGAAACCATTGGCGTAAGCACGGTTTAGAGATCTATCTATAGAATTAGGTCTACTAGATCCGGAAAATCATATTAACACATTGCCTGAAGAAGGTTACTAAGTATTAAGCTTGTCAAGAGAGCATTAAACTTGCTGAAGAGAGTATAAAGCTTGCTGAAGAGAACTTCAAAACCTCCGCAGTAAAGTTCTAAAACCTTGCTCTACGGATGCTCGGTGGTATCAATTGATTACAATATCAACCGACAGATATGTTATTCTTACTCTCTCTCTCTCTCTCTCTCTCTCTCTCTCTCTCTCTCTCTCTCTCATTTTGCTCTTGTCTATTTATTTGAAAAATATTTTGGTATAAAATATTCCTTAGTCTATGTGGTTAAGACAATTTTGGAATATTTTATTTCTTCATTTATCCTCGGCATTGGGAAGTAATTCGTGAATTGTCAAATCAAATCTTTTCAACCACAAATTATGGGGTAATTTTTCCTTAAAATATTATTTTACCTCCTATTTCATGCGGACGCGAAAAATCGTTTAATTTTGGAAAATATCTTTTCAAATCCAGAGTGAGGACACGCACTTCTCGAATTCGAATCGCTTAATTCATAACCGTTCGATCTGATCGTGTAATATGCAAATCAACGTTCAAATCTTATTTCGAAATTTAAAAATTAGCGGTTTACTTCTTCTCTCTTATAAATTGATTTTATCATCTTTTTCTTTTTCATTACTTCTTATCTTCGTTCTCGATTTCCTTCTTCGAAACTTGATCAATTTACGCTTTAATATCAATGGCTCCAAAATAATCTTCCTCTTCGAAAAGGTCACAGGAAACACAAGACTCTAGATCCTTTGGCCTTATCGGAGAAAGTGCAGAAGCGAACTATCGGTGGATTTTCGAACTCTTGGACAGCGGGAAGCAGTGGAGATTCTAAATCTCTTATTTGAGCGGGATTTATTTCAGTATTGCTCGGCTCATTCTTGAGCAGCGGACTCTTGATGCCTACGTCGTTCGATTTACGGTTCGTGGCGAGTTTGGATGGAACAAAGATCAAAGCGGCAGTGTTTGGTCAAAGTTTGACCATCGGGCAGCAGGATGTTCATGAACACTTGGGTTTGTCACTTCAAGGCATTGATCCGTAATCATATATGTCGGAAAACCATCTCGAAGCCTTTCGTTCTCTAGCGAAAACTTCATGTCGTCATCATGTGTCGACTTGAAGAAAGCATATCTTAAGCGAAAATACAGACTGTTTTTGATATCATGGTAAAGGTCATGTTTGGAGAACGACAGAGTATGGACTCGGTGAGTCGAGGCGTCTTTGTGCTTTGAAGGCGATTGTAAATGGAGTGGAGTGTGGCCCAGGTCGATAAGTTCTTTGAGATTCTGCGAAGGAAAAGAATTGGTTCTTTCTGACCGAGGTGGACGGACATCCAGAGGTTAAGGTGTGGGCTGTGGAACAATATGTTTCCATGTCAAATAAGATTACAGTGTTCTTTGGAGAAGGTGATGCCTAACACAGCGTGGGACCCTAAGTGGACGAAACCTTATACTAAAGCAAAGTTTATGTTGAATAAGGATGAGGAGCTAAGTGGTCCTCCCGATTCTCGATGATGAAGAAGATCAGCCAAGTTGAGGAAGAGCCCGCCGATGTGTTGCCAATTACGGAGGTTGCTCCCGAGGCTGTTGATATCGGGAAAGATGAGATGGTGAAGGATTTGGATAACCCATCTAAGAGTGTCGGTGAACAGGCACCAGCAAGCTCCAAGGCTGCTAGTTCGGGAGAAGACTCAAGTCTTCTCGGTAGCGAAGATCGATTCCGATTTCACGCTTATTACAGAGGAAGGCGAAGAGGTTAACTATGGTAACTCGGAAAGATTCAGTGAGCGATCGCACCAGAGGAGCACAGACTGCCTCCTAAGGTATCCCCTGGCAAGAAAGGTTCGTCTGCAGAGGATGCAATGGAGGTTGATGATTCTCCAATAAGCGACGATGAAGAGATGGTCTCTCATGAATCTGCTGGTGAGAAGGAACAGTACCAATTCTGTTTCTTTCTCTTTCGAGATTCCTTCATCTTCAAAGTCACCGCACCGATGGAAGTTGGCGATGATGTTGCGGGTATGGGTGCCGCCGAGCCTATCACCCAGGTTGCCGAGGGTGTTCTTGGTGAAGATATGGTTGGAGCAGATCCGATGGATTATGTACAAATGGTAAACCTTGCCGGTAGAGTACGTGGACCGTTTGAGAAGTGTTTGATGGCCGAGGCTTCTACTTGGGTGGACAACAAGTTTCCTAGATTGCAGGAATTTTCGGAGGAGCGTAGCTTCTTGATCGATATTCGGTATGGAAGAATGCAAGACTTGGAGCGATTGATGATCTCATTCTTTTGGCAAATGAGATTGGTCACAATGAGTTCTCTCTATGGGAGTTTGAGCTACGAGACCAAGGCGGGCGTAGCTGCAGTATTTGACTTAACCTCGGACCATCAGATTGCTTGCCTAGTTGCTCGACGGTTGGATGAACCAGAGCTGCGAGAGGATGGTTCAGTTCCTCCCTTTACAATGACTCAAGAAATCGGGAAAGGTGTCTCTTCTATCCCTCCTCCTCTTCCCGATTTTACATCCGTACGCTTGCCCAATTCTATGCCTGTTGTTGTTCATGAGGATTTGTATAACTCTTACTCTGCAAAGTTTCTTTGAGTTAACACAACAGTATGCTTCAATGTTTTCTCGTATTGATTGCTAAATATACCCCTCTTGCTGAGTCTATTGAGTCCTCAAAGTCCTACATCGAAGCCGCAATTCGACGGCCCCCTCCTTGATCCGTCAAACCGCTGCTGATATGTTTTCTCGAGCAGAGACCATTATCGAAACTCTTTCTGGCATGATGTTGAATAACATAAATGAGGTTAGGAAGCATGTTGAAAGTGTAAAGGCTGAAGGAGAGAAGGTCAAGCTAATCTCGGGAAAGTTTTTTTGAAAGAGAGTTGGTTGAGGACAGATTCAGGACAAAGATGGAGGATCGATTAGCTAAACTCGGTGGCATGGATGCGCGATTCACGCGAAGGAATTGATCGAATGCGGCCATCCAATCTTCCCTGCTGGAGATGGGAAAACAGATCGCCATCTTGTGCAAGAGGCGAATGCCCGATTGACGGAGACGGCTACAGCTACTGCGGTGACACTGCTGCTGTTGCTCAAAGATATGCTAACAATCGATGAGAAAATTACTTCTCCAATAGAAACCGAGTTTGCCGAAAGCTGAAAAAGTTTACAGAGAAGTTTCACTGCGTACGAGCGAGATATACTTTTAAGATGCTGGAGATGGAAGCTCATTTGGACCCCTCTTTTGAATGATGTTAAAAAGGAAAGGCCATTGAGAACCGAGATGGTTGAGAGAGATGAGACAAAGGATAAAGAATTGAAGGAGATGAAAGATAGGCGGAGGCCGTTGAAAATTTCTTGCAGGAACGGAAAGAGAAGGCAAATTTGAAGAGGGCTTTGCGAGAGTCTGTGGTGTGGGCGAAGGTCAAAGTTCTCAACCGTTGAAAAGGAGAAGGTTGGTTAAGATGTCTGAAAAAGTTGAAAAAGGGAAGTCTGCCGAAGAAGAGTTGGAAGCTTTGCATGAGGAAGCTTTCCTTGCTGATTTGGAAACTAGAAGGATGGGGAAAAGGACAGGTCACAAGATGATCAAACTCCTCGGAAAGCAAGGAAAAGAGGTGGATGTTTTGGATAGTAAACGAGAAGAAGATGTTCATACCGAAGAAGGTTGTTGTAAAGCCATTTGTATCAAAGAAGAAGCAGAGTAGGAAAGGAAAGAAGCTGCCGGAGCAGAGGCCGAGGAAGACTTTATCCTCCCCACAACACCGATGGATATGTGGATGATTGCTGCCCTCCCGAGAGGATTGAGGACCGGAAAGCAAAGAAAGAGAGATTTCATTTGCTCATACTATGTGTGCAAAAGTATCGGCATCGGGGCCACAAAGAAATGAAACATTCTTTGCTTGGATGGAGGAAAAGCACAAGTGATCTTTGGGCAGAGATTTTGAAAGCTTTTGTTGAGTTCAACCTAAACCTTCAAGCGCCAGATTTTGAAAAGATTCCTACTCCAGTCACGAGATGGAAAGTTCGACCAGTGAGTGTTCGCAGGACGCTTAAAATCTGCTTGGTGAGGTCAGCCCACCTATTGGAACAGATAACGAGGGAACTCTATGATAGAGTGTATGATAGGCTGAATGTTCCAACGGGGTTTCAAGGTATGACCGAGGAAGATATGAAGGTTGCTTTGGTTGGGAAGCTAGATTGTTGTTTGGGAAGATAATCTGCTGGACGGGAAGGCGATGTAGTCTGCTTTTTTTTCCCTTGCTCTTTTTGTATTTCACTTAAGAAATGTACCGATATCTCCATATTAATAGAAGTGAATATTTTGCGCCAAGACAACTTCTCGTTGTCATCTGATTTCTTTTGAGATCTTGTTAAAGATCTCTTCTTGTCTTCTTTTCGCATATCTTTGCTTATGTGCAGTTCTCAAGAAGGTTTTAACATCATCAAAAGGGGAATTTGTATGTTTTGATGATGTTCCTAAAACCTAAGTGTAATAGGACCAGCTGAACTCGTTAGTCGGTGATGATCTAGATAGGGTTTATGTCTTAGTATAGTTAATCTTGCTAGGCTTGACCAAGATCGAGTATTGATTGAGAATCGAAGGCTGGCTGATAAGAAGACTTAAGGATCTAAGAAAGATCTCGTTCGAAGTCATCTAGAAGGGTGTCGTGAAGATAAAGGAAGGCATATGCAAAAAGGGTGTTATCAAGAAAGGTTTAAGTGAAGATAGCTAGGTTGGAATCCGTGCTACAACAAGCTTTGGAACCGTGGCCGGAGCAAGGTGTAAGGTTGCTAGAGTTGACTTTGAGAGATTCATAAGGGTTAACAAAAGTCGAAGGATAATTCAGAGATATCCGATATCAATCCGAGAGAAGATTGAATTATCAATCAAGATCAATCAAGATATAATTGATTGATATCGCACAATCAACTATCCAAAGTCAAACAAATCTTTCAACGATCACTTACCATTTCTTGAAGACACGATTGACAAATTAGCCTAACGGCTAGTCAAATTCAAGATCATATAAAAACTAAAGTGAAGGATTTTTGAAAATACACACGTGCAAGAAACATCAAGAAAAATCCATCTTCACTCATAGCAGTTCACGCATATTTATTCGTACCAAAAATCGATTCAATACGTTGATATTCTTAAAGAAATTTATTTTTGGTCAAGGAAGTGTAAATCACCTTTCATTATCTCTCACGAGAAAAGGTCGATTGTTTTGATCTAAGAGTTAACACTCGAAGATCACATTGATTGTACCAAGGGCGAGAACTTGTTAAACTTCCCGTGGTCGAATCCTCGAGGAGATTAAAGGCGACAAGACCAGTTTTGGTGGATAGTAAGGCCCCTGTGGAATCTCTCGTGTTATTTACAAGATTTCTCGCATTCATACTTATAACCGCTCATTCATCATTGTTTTATTAAACCTGCACCGAAACTTGCTAAGTATTCATCGCAAAGGTTTTCATCAAAAGGGTTATTCAAATACACACGAGATTAACTTCCGCACCATCGAAGACTTCGAAGTTTCCGAAGTCTCCGATCTCACTTAGCACACTCGAGTACCTTGCCGCAGAAGATTTCAAAGTCTTCTAACCTCACACTCAGCTCACGAAAAGTCAAAAAAATTTTGGGTGTGGTAAAGTCTATTCAACCCCCCTTCTAGACTTTCCACCTCCTTGCACATCTCGTGCAGGACAAACAGAAGTTGAGTCGGGACTGAAAGACGAAGAAGAATTGAAGGCTCTTCGGAGACGAGTCTTCACCTAGCTAACTTGTTCCGAAGCTTATCGGTGGGGAACTTGATAGAAGGATTTTTTTCCTTTACCTTATCTCTTTTTCTTATCCATGTTTGTAACCTGTAAATGTGATGTGACTTCATCTTATCTCGATTTACCTTGTCTCATTTTTTTAAGCTTTCTTTATCTTTCTAAGAAAACTTAAAAAAATTTCTAAGTTTTAATCATTTGAGAAAACTTCCATCTCGTATTAAATTTTTCTAAGTCCTAAGACTTAAAACTTTCTAAGTACTAATCAACCGATAAAGTCTTAAGACTTAAAACTTTTCTTAAAACTCTTTATAAAACTTTTCTAAAAATTTTTCTAAGTGTGAATTAAGTGCACTTATGTGAATAAAACGGAACTAAATGTTTAAGTGTTTTAAACCATACTATTGTATCCAATTATTGTATCCAAATTCTTCATAGTGTGGAGGATAAACCATACTCTCTTGATAAAACTCTTGATTCCATGCGTATGAGTCGTATCCCTCCATCTAGACAAGATAATCAAGTATCAAATTCAAATAAAAACAAACAACAAAACAAAAAAACAAACACAACAAGTAGCCACTTCAAACAATTCCTAAGTCTCACTTAAGGATCAAAAACTAATTCCCGGCAAGCGGCGCCATTTGATTGTAGGTTTCGGGTAAGCGGTATTAAGACCGATCAAGTATATCAAACCCAAGGGAAAAAGTATGCACGTGAGGCCCTAGAAATACAAGTTCTTAGTGACTATTGTTGCAAGAAGGTTTTGGCACTATCAACTACAAGACAAATGCAAAAATACAAATCAACAACAAGCAAGCAAATGATCAAACACTTTGAAGGCAAGATCAAACAACAACAACAAATGGGGGATTTGGGTGCTAAGGCTAATATCCATCAAGGAATCAATGATCAACAAGCTATGATTGAATCAAATTGCAAATCAAGAATTCTTCAACCTTTTTGAATTTCATCCAATAGCCTTCACCCTCGGGTCGAGAATTCTTCAAATTTCAAAGTTTGCCTATCCCCCTCGAGTCGAGAATTCTTCAAATTTTTGAATTTCATCCAATAGCCTTCACCCTCGGTCGAGGCCTCGGACCTCGACCAAAGGTCGAGTCCAGGACTTTTCTCTACCCGGGCTCCGCCTCGACCCCCATTTTCACCCGTCTCGATCGCCTCTTCATCCTAAGAGTGCCGATACTCTCGGTTTGGCCAAATTCCACCGACTTACCTGTAAAACGGACGAAAAACATCAAATATCTCACAAGTAATACTTTTTAGGCAAGGAAGTGATACTCTACACATTTATGCACAAAATCTAACACTTTTGATCACTTTTTGCACTAAAATACACCCTAAAAACATCAATTCACTCCAATCATAATACCTCCAAACTTGAAGTATTCCTCGTCCTCGAGCAACGTAGCAAATAAACACAAAGGAGTGAATTGATTGCAATTATGTCACATGGCACCATAGAAGAAATAGAAGATAATCAAACTCATCAATGATCATAAGTCTCAATGCAAACTATCCACTAGCAATCAAGACGAATCATGCTCAAACAAATGAAAATCAAATACTCAAATCATTGCTCTTTCCATGGAGTGTTTTACTCATCACTCAAGCGTAACAAGGTTAAATGCACTCAATCATCAAATTCACAAACATGTACCCCATAAGCTTGCCAAAGGACTCAATCTCAATCATTATCTTTTGTGTTCAATCAAGAATCAAAGAGGTCTTTCATCAAGGTTGTAATGCAGGCTCTTTGGAATAGGTGGGATGATTTTGGGTAAGAGTGACTCAAATAGTAGAGAACTTGAATGATAACTAACACTTCACTACACTTCTCTTCCAATCTTCATCAATCAACTCTTTCTCTTGCATTTCAAAGTTCAATCACCACCCTTCTTTTGAGCTTTCTTTCTTTTAAGCTCACAATTGTATTTTTCTTCTTTTTCATGTTCATCATTTTTCTTCACAATTCAATTTTCTTTTCAACCTTTCTTTCTTCTCAACAATCAACTTAGTACATAACGTTTCCACCATACCTTGCATGCAATTCACCATCTATAGCCAACAATCAAGCTCTACTAAGCATTGGATAATAAGGCTCATAAAAATAGGCAAATGGCTTTAATTTCACTTGGCTTGCCAAAGAATACGGAAATTAGGCTCAAATTAGCCCACTAAGGAAATCAAATGTTTTTGGTGGGGAAAAATTTGGCAAAGTGACTTCTCATATCAAACATGGCCTCTTATCATCTTCATGAAATCACACAAAGATCAATATCAACAAGTCCAAGGGCAAGTTCTAGCATACAAATCTATGAATGATGCACTCACAAAGAAATCATATCAACTGTATAAGATGTACGATTATAAAGGCACAAAAGCTCACGGGCTTAAATTGAGCAATGAATCAAGCATCTTCAATCACATTCATCTTCACACAATTATCAAGCATGCTAGTTTCAAACCACACATCAACTCATGATCAAATCAAAATTCAATATATCTTTCAATCAAGCACAAGTGTACATGTACATAATCTCAAGCACACGCACTAGATCAAGAATGATGCTAAAAGATATATGCAAGAAATCCACAATTAAGCTCAAGACAATAGTAGCCCAAAAATAACCAAGGAATACAAAATATCAATATAGTATAAACATATAAAGCTCAATAAATCTAAAAGCCTCAAATCATCATCCACATCATTATAAAAATCATCAAATGCTCAAATCCATCCACATCAAGTCATCAAGTACAATCCAAACAATCATAATCAATCCATACAAATCACTTAAGAGGAATAAAAAGCTAAATCAACTAAGGATAGGGATGAGGAAGTAGGGAGTAGCCCTAATAATCGGACGGCGGCGGTGGAGGAGGGTAGTGGCCCATCCGAAATTCCACGAGCTTATCTGCTGGAGGAGTGCGTACATGTTATGCCGAGTCTTGAGAGACTCTTCCCGCATCCTCCTCGTCTCCTCATTGAACCGACGGGACTCCTCCATCATGTTGTAGCACTCATCCCGCCTAGTCGTGCACTCGAGCCGCATCCTCCGATTGTCACCCCACATCTCCTCAATAAGGGTCCACTGTCTCTACAATGAGCTACCGGCCTCAAACTCCCGGCTACGCATTTCATCCTGCCGAATAGTTAATCTCTTGCCTCAAATCCTCATCCTCTCAGACCGGCTCCTTAGCCTCGCTCCTCTTCAGCCTTCCTCTTCTTCATCATCTCCTTCATCTCGCACCCTCACCTCGTCCTCGATCCGGACCCCGATCCTACCCGTTGTCCCCCTCCTCATCATCATCCTCACGGAGGACATCTCCGTGCTCTCGGGTGTAGGCGTCAATCGCCTCGGTATGTCTCGTGACCACATCCGGAGGTTGATGGTCACAAATCCTGGAGCACCAAATACCGTAGTCAACCTCTTGTTGGGAAGAGGGAATCGCCACCGAGGTGTCGCTGAAAGCACCAAGTCCTACCAATGAGGTCAAGGGTCCTCATACGCCTCATGGTATCGTAGTTAAGTCCGGGCCCTCGAGTGCTCGTAAGTTATGTGTAGGAATGCCCAAGTGCTCGGCAATCAAAGTTATCAAACCTCCGAAGTGTATCTTCTTGAATTTTGTGCTCGTCACCCTCTCGAATAGATAATGAGGTAGGCAGCAGATTGAATCGACTCCATGTAAGAAACTAGGGGTGGGCAAAAAAATTGGGTTTCGAGTACCCGATCCGATCCATTCGGGTATTACCCGATCGGATCGGATATTTTATATATTTTTGGGTATCGGGTACCCAATTTCAGGTTGAATTCGAATATCGGATCTTTAAATGAACCCGACATATCCGATCGGGTACCCAATTATTTTAAATTTCAAAACTATTTCTAATTTTTACTTTTAATTGTATTAGTTATTTTAATTGTTAGGATTTGATTTCATTCACTCATTTTGTTATTGATTTCTTTTGTCGTTCTTAAATCTTGATTTTTATTTTTTTGGAGTAGGATTAGAGATATATTTTATTAGAATAAGACTTGTGTGAGACCGTCTCACGGATCTCATTTCGTGAGGCGGATTTGTCTGGGGAAGACTGTCAATTACTTTTAAATAAATTATTATCACTTTTTAATATATTATTATCTCTTATAATGTGAAGTGTATCATTTTTAATTTTGTTTATCACTTTTATATTAATTTATATCACTTTTTAAAAAAGTGTTAACAATTTATTGAAAGTGCACTCGTCTCACAAGATGTGATCCGTGAGACGGTCTCACACAAGTTTTTGTCATTTTATTAAATTACAATGTAAACAGTAAAAATGCCATGAAACTTAAAAAAAGTAAATCGGATATGTGATACCCAAAAATTGATACTCAAATTTTTTCATACCCGACAATTGGGTACCCGATTTTTCCGATCGAATTTGGATCTTAACAATAAATACCCAAAATTTTGGGTGCCCGATTTCGGATACCCGAACCCGACATACCCGATCCGAAACCCACCCCTATAAGAAACACCAAAGCACATACAACTCCTCAGTATACCACGACTCCTCCCTCTCGATCGGGCGAATATCGTGCTAGAGAGGATCCTCTCAAGATACCTCATGATTGGGTTTTGGATCCTCGTACTCTTCGACTTCCCGGATAAACCGTGGCCGATCAGTGCTCCCGAATCTGAAATTCTCCTCTAAAACTTTTTGCATTGTACTCTCTCCGGATGTTAAGCAAGGAGCCATCGGGATCTGTCGGTGCACCTATAATCTCATTGACCTCGTTCACGGTCACGGTGTACTCGTTGCCAAGCAACTCAAAGGTGATAGCCCAGGAAAACTTCACCTTTCTCGGCCTTGTTGAAGTTCACCGTGCAGAGGAACTTGAGAGTGAGCCCCAAGTAAGTCCACGGCCTCTTAGTCAAGAAGCCGAACATGCCAATCTGCTCAAACAATCGGGAATGTCCTCCTCGATGCCCATGGAGACCATGCAGCTGTGGTCTACAAGTCGGGTCTTGACCACCTTGTTATAGATCTCCGCGTACGCAGAATAATGTGCTTCCGCCACTTATAATCATCCAACTGAATTCCCAATTGAGCGGGCATCTTCTCGGGCAAATTGAATAGTTGTTTCTCTCTTCCGAATTCCTCATCGGAAAAGTTATAGCCATCTACCCCACGGAACATCTTTCCGCAAAATTTTCCAAGACAACAATCAACAACCAATAATAGCAATACGAGCAAAGAATGATAGCAATCAAGCACATGAACGAGTTAATAGTCACCACTCAAATCACAATCACAAACACAAACAATTCCTAGTGTATAAGCAATAAGCCTCAATAATTGGTCAAATATCCAACTAAGCACATATGATCAATAGAAGTGCCCAATAAATCCCCAAAATGCCTACTTAACTAAATGGCCACAACAATCAACATCAACACATAGGCTCACCAAAAATCATGCAATTCAGCTCAATAAAATTATCCAACAAACATAAGCCATCTAGCAAGTAACTAGACAAATAACAATCATGAACCATTCACTTCTATCATCAATCATCTCAAACTTGACCAATTTCCATAATACTTTCACTAGGAATTATTCTCTCTAATATGCAAAAAAAAAAAAATCATTCCCAAGCCAAAATTTCTCAAAGGTACTAAGCAAAATCCTCTCCAACGATCCTAGACATGCTTCTAATTCATCAAACAATTCAAATCATCCATTCAAAACGCTCAAAATTCGTCCAACATACAATGCACATAAGGTGTTTGTAAAAATGCCCAAATGAAATTTCCAAACAAATGCAAAATTGACAAAATTCACAAAGACCCATGCAATAATCCACCATAAGAACGAAATTAAAAGCCAAAGGAGTAGGAATTACATACCTTGTATTGATAATTTCGGCCTAAGAATGAGAAATGATGAACACCCAACAATTCTTCAAAACCCCCAATTGAATCTCAAAAACCCTCCAAGATGTAATTTTGATGCAATGTATGGATGATATGTGATGCACAAGGGAATTAATCGGTGAAAATTGAGTGATTTGGGACCAAAAAAATGAGAAAACGCGAAGGGGTAAGGGGATTAGGGCAGCCTCGACTCGTGGCTGCTCAAACCGATGTTGCGTCTTTTAATAAAAATCGTCGGCCTCGACTAGAGGATCCACCCTCGACCTGAGGGATTTAACATTTTCAAGCTCCTCCACTCGAGGCTCAGGCCTGGACTCGAGGATATGCCATTTTTCAAAAATTCACTAAGGCAAGACTCCTCGACCCGAGGGTCGGGTCACCTCGACCCGGGGTCGAGTCCAAGGAATTTTTACGGATTCCCGGATCCAGCCCGACCCCGAAACTCCTAAAAATGACCTATTCAACCCCAACAAACCTAAATATGCAAAAACTAACCGTTTTGGTCCCTCAATTTAAGCCCGGTCGCTCATTCGATCGAGAAGACCGGGTCTCTTCCATTTTACTTATTTTCACCAACTTTTAAGCTTTTTCTTTTTCGATCTTAAATTCCTTGCACTTTCCGATCTCTTTCCATAAAATGTAGTGAGTGTACCTACAATCGGGCATAAAAATTATCAAATAATTACCACTAAGAGATGCATTTCAACAATAAAAGATCAACATCCCCAAACTCTAATGATATCATGAAATTCAAAGTTTGTAATGATAGTGATACAAAAATATGCAACTCCAAATGGTATCGATGCGGATAAAAATGTCGGGCCCAACTACACGTATGGCCCAATTACACCCAGCCCAAGAGGGCTCGATGATGTAACCGAATACCCTTGATAGAGGGAGGAAAACCCGAGATGGGCCCGAGCCCAGATCGACCGCAATAAGGCTACGAAGCCCTAAACCTACCTCGCAGGTGGGCCACGAGGCCGAGGCCTGTATGGAGAGGGGCCACGAGGCCTAAACCCAACTACGAGATAGGCCACGAGGCCTAAAGCCAGCCACAGGTCACGAGGCCCAAACCCGACTACAGTGGGCCGCGAGGTCCAAATTTAGCCGCAGTGGGCCGAGAGGCCCATGCGAGATTTGAAGAGCACGTGAGTGTTTGACTCGAGCCCATAGCGGTTATTTATCTAATAAGACCAAGAAACGTAAGAAGGAATGATTAGTTGAGATAATTAAGGCCCAAGTCAAAGGATTGTCTCCTATATTCCTTCATTGGATCGGGTCCAACCTCCGTCCAAGGGGGTAATTCATAGGCACAGATATAGATTTCATGAGAGAAAAGGTATCCACACACGACATCATGGCGTAACGTGTGGGATAATGCCCTGAAACCATGATGACGGTTATTACTCTTAACTTACTATAAATGACACACCCGGAAGGAGGGTAACAATATCGAATCACTATCACTCTTATTTAGCTACTCTATACGTACTTTCTTGAGTGTTTTCCGGTGATTTGACTTGAGCGTCAGAGTGCCTACGCCGGAGAACCCTCCGGCGTGTTTTGCAGTACGTTTGTTCGAGGAAGCTAAGGATCTTAGTGCGTAAAGGCTTTACCCACGTGAACCCTGTGGGGAAAGCGGGCCCAGCGATTTTACGCATCTATTGGCGCCGTCGTGGGAAAGGAGAGCTGAGACGTGAGTTTCAACTTCTTTTCTTTTCGATTATCTTAAAGAAGGACACCATGACGGGTGAACGTACACCCATGAGGCTGATTGCACTAGTATCGGCTCGAGGAAGGACAACCCCGCGAACCCAATTCGGGGCGAAGGTGTGTCCGACCACGTGCCTCCCGTTCTTGTGCCCAACATCGAAGGACCACCACTTGTTACGGTGGTGCGAGACAAAAACTTCGACTCCGTGCCAACGCCATCCAGAGCGGGAGCTACCGCTAGAGAGGGAGGGGTGAACCCACTTGCCTCTTCCTCTGCGATTCCGTAAGGAATCCCTATAGCGGGGGTCCCAGCCACCAATGCTCCAGCCAGGGGATACCTCCGAGAATGCTGAGAACCAGTGCCTCTCGCCGCCCGACTAGGGAGCACTGGATGATATGGTAGCTCGAGCTGTAGCGCAGCAATTGTGGAGGGGGAGGGCCCCCACCGCAGGAAGGACCGGAGAACCAAGACCAGAAACCTGCCTGCTCGATCCCAACTTGGGGGAGTAGGCGGGATGAGCATCAAGAGGAACGAAGGAGAGAGGTGGAGTCCGAAATCAGGAGGAAACCCTAGGAGTTGAAGGAGTCCAAGAAAGGAGGTCGGTAGTTCCTCGACCGAGGAGGCTGGTCCGAGGAAGCTGCAAGGGGGAAGGAGACAACCCCTCGGCGGCGGGGCAGCAAGATCGAGGACCAAGAAGAGGGCACAAGAGACACTCAATCTGAGGCCATGAAGGACCGAGATCGTGTCCTTGAGGAAACAAATGGACAACATGAAGCATCGAGATGGAAAATCGGGTCGGTATGCCTCGACCGTTACAGTTGTCGATTTACTTAGAATATCTTACAAGATGAGTTGCTTAGCAATTTTAAACCTCTTAACTATGAATATGATGGTACGACCGACCCCTATGACCATTTGGTGAGATTTGAAAATTCGGCCCTCCTCCATCGATATGAAGAGTGTGTGAAGTGCGGTCTTTCTTACTACTCTGTCCAAGGCAGCCAAAGTTGGTTTAGCCAGCTTGGAGCCCAATTCCATCAACTCCTTTGAGCAGATTTGGAGAGCTCTTCTTACATCGATTCGCTAGTGCAAGGAGGCAACCTAGAGCTACGTTGATATTGTTCAATATGAAGCAGGTGAAAATGAAAGCCTACGGGCCTTCATGAAGAGGTTCAATCAGGCGGCACCGGAAGTCCCAACCGCCACCCCGCAGGTAAAAATTAATGCTTTTACTAGCAATCTCCGAGATGGAGACATATTTTCCTCCCCGGCCAAGAAGTCGGATGCAGCGTTCGATGAACTATTAAGGAGAGCAGAGAAGTACGTCACCTTTGGAAGAAGTGAGGAAGGCGAAGAGAGCCGAGGTCAAACCTAGTGGACCTGAGAAGAAGAAAGAATCATCAAAGAAAAGCTCAACGGTGGAGCCGGAGAAAGCCGCAAAATCTGGACCCCGCTCCAGTTTGACAAATACACCCCACTAAAGCTCGAGCCGGCGAGCTACCGGAGGTAGCATCCGACCACCCTGAAATGAAGTTTCCATGGACACGATCCAGAGGGCCTCGAAGCCCAAGTAAGATAAGTTTTTGTTTCCATAATGAATATGGGCATGACACTAATAATTATTTTCACTTACGTGATGAAATTGAGAGGATGATCCAAGCAGACATCTTAAAGAATTTGTTTACAGAGATCGAGTTAGCTCCAGGGCAAAAAAGAAAAGAAGTTGATGACAAAACCGAGGAGAAAAGGAGGATGATCGAAGGGAGGCAGGAGGAGAGACCCTCCCGAGAAGAGAGGACTTATCCAGATGATAGTAGGAGGTCCAAAGCAGAGGGAGACTCCTTCCGCACTAGAAAAGCCGGAGAGAGGACCCTCGTGATAGAGGTAGGAGAGATGTCCAGCAGACGTGGATCGGAAGGAGGTCATCCATACACCTCGGATTCATTTTGGTCCAGAGGATGGAGGCCTCGAGGAAGGAGGACCACGGTGATGCACTAGTCATCACAACAGATGCGGCCGGATATACGGTATCAAGGATCTTCGTAGATACGGGAGCTCGGCAGACATCATATCTTGGAGTGCTTCAAGAAGATGAATTTAAACATAGAAATGCAACCAGTGGATAAAACGTTGTATGGATTCACGGGAGGCGATCCACCCTCTTGGTCGAGTAACCCTCCCGAGGTGGGGCTGGCGAAGCTCCGCGGAGGAGGGTAGTTATGGCAAATTTTTTTATTGTTGATGTACCCTCATCTTACAACATGATCTTTGGTAGGCCAGTATTGAACTTATTTCAGGTGGTCATATCAACTTATCACATGAAACTCAAGTTTCCGGTGAACGATGAGGTGGGTGAGGTAGCCGGTGATCACCGCAATCCGTAAAATGCTACGTGGAGGAAGTAAAGATAGCCGATAATGAGCTGCATCGCAGCCCTGAAAAGAGATAAGGAGGTGGACCGAGAATCCAAGAGATGTAAGATTACGGAAGAAATCGATCCTCCAAAAATGAAAGCCGACGAAGAGCCGATGATGGTCGAGTTGTATCCAGAGAAGAAAGGATACACAACAAGGATCGGAGCTCACCGGAGCCGAACTAGAGAGAGACCTGCAATGCCTTTATGTAGAAATGCATGTTTTTGCTTTTTCTTCCTCGGACATGATAGGTATTCCCGAGGAGGTGGCGATCCACCACCCGAACGTGGACCCTAAGGCTAAACCAAAGGAAGCAAAAACTAAGGGTCTTTGGACTAGAAAAAGATGCCATCATAAAGGTTGAAGCAGAGAAGCCACCGGAGGCAGGACATGTCAAGCGAATCCAGCCTTCCCACCGGCTGTCCAATGCTGTTGGTGGCAAAACAAGGGGGAAATAGAGAATGTGCATAGATTTTCGAGATCCGAACAAGGCTTGCCCTAAAGATCATTATCCCTTGCCTAGGATCGACCGGATGGTCGACTCTACATCCGGATTTGAGCCGCTAAGTATGATGGATGCCTATCAAGGCTACCATCAAATACAAATCTTCCCTCCGTATATTCCAAAGGTAAGTTTCATTATTGCTAGTGGAACTTTTTGCTATATTAGAATGCCCTTTGGATTGAAGAATGCAGGAGCAACCTATCGAGAGAATGGTTGATAAAATGTTTCGAGACCACTAGGGAGGAACATGGAAGTCTACGTTGATGATATGCTTGTGAAAAGCGTGAAAGCCGAAAGGCACGTGGCGTATCCGGAGGAAGCTTTTTCGGTGCTCGGGGAATGGCATGAAGCTGAATCTAGCCAAGTGTTCTTTTGGAGTGAGGTCCAGAAATTCCGTGCTCGATATGCAGCCTCCCACCAATATCAAGGAGCCGCAGAGACCGAATGGAAGAATTAGAGCGTTGAGCAGATTCATAGCCGTGTCCGCAGAGAGGAGCCATCCCTTCTTCAAAATCCGAGGAAAGGATCTAAGTTCGAGTGGGATGAGCAATGCCAAGAGGCATTCGAGGAGCTTAAACAAGACTGCCCAGCTTACCTACGTTAATGAAGCCAAGTCCAGGTGAGACACTCTTCCTTTACCTCTCGTAAGTGGGGTCTCACTTAGCTCCGTGCCGGTGAGGGAGGAGGGGTCGACCCAAAACCTCGTTTACTACATCGCAAGCTCATCCAAGGAGTTGAAGTGAGATACTCGGAGATAGAGAAGGCAGCCACGACTATAATGGTCACGGCACGGAGGTTACGACTTTATTTTTTATCGCACAAGGTCATTGTTCGGACGAACTACCTTCTCAAACAGTGATAGGGAGAGTTGATCTTTCAGTGAGGATGGTCAAGTGGGCCATCAAACTGGGAGAATATGACATGGATTTCGAGCCGTGGAGAACTATTAAAGCACAAGCCCTCTCGACTTCATCCAGGAGGGTACACGTGCGACGGAGGAAGGAGAGTTGAAGGTATACATTGACGGCTCGTGTCTATGCAGGTTGTGGAGCTCAATCGTAATTATTGATCCAGAGGGCCAGAAATGCAAGTTGCGGTGAGGTTCGGGTTTGTTACCTCTAACAACGGAGCTGAGTACGATACCCGATTCGAGGAACGGAGATGGCCGCCGAGCCGAGCAGGTTGGGTGGTCATATTTTTAGATTCCCAACTTGTAACCCAGAGGTTACAGGTGGGTACGAGGCCAAGGATGAGAAGATGGTAGCCTACCTTCAGCGAGTAGCCGAGCCGCAGGAAGGTTCAATTCCTTTGAGGTTAGACAAATACCTCGAGAGAAAACTCCGCAGCGGATAGCCTTTCAAAGCTAGCGAGTTCCGCAACACCGCAGGAGGGGGAAGATCACCCCGGTGATCGGCAGAGCCAAGCAACGGTTCCGTCGGTAGGAGCCATCGGAGCCGAAGATGATTGGAGAACCAAGATATACCGAGTGTTGCGTAACCCGGGAGCTGCCAGATAAAAGGAAAGCTCAGACTGGAGAATCCGCTACACGATGATTAGGGACAAGATGTACCGATGGTCCTTCACGCAGCCTTACTTTACTGAGGTGTTTATCCCCTCAAGAAGGGAGGTACGTAATTAAAGATATACATGAAGGTTGTTGTGCCGACCATGCAGTGCTTGGGCAATAGTCCGAAAGCCCCGAGGGCCGGATACTTCTAGCCTACCATGACCCAGACGCCAAAGACTAGGTGAAGAAGTGTGAGAAATGCCAAAAGCATGGCTGCCTCATCCACCTCCCCGCAGAGGAGATGGGGACCATGCATTCCCCGTGTCCCTTCGCAAAGTGGGGGATTGACCCGGTGGGCCCATTCCCGATTGCGGTGGGCCAACAGAAGTTCTTATTGGTGGCGGTGGACTACTTTAGCAAGTAGGTCGAAGCTGTACCTCTATCAAGGATCAAGGAAGGTAACATAATCAAATTTTTATGGAGGTATATTTGCTGCAGTTTGGCATACCTAGAATCCTCGTATCGATAATGGGACCCGCTTTATGGGAAATATGGTACGAGGAATGGTGTGATAACCTCGAAGATTGTCCAGAGATTCACATCGGTGGCACACCCCCGTGCCAATGGTCGTGTGGAGGTCACCAATGAGAACCATTGTGAACAGAATACGTGCCCACTGGACAAAGCCGGGAGGGAGGTGGGTCGATGAGCTAGAGTCAGTTTTGTGGGCTTATCGGACCACCCTGCAGAGCCAATCGAGGAGTCCCCTTTCACCTGGTGTATGGGGCAACCGCGGTCATACCTTCGAAGTGGGGATGGAGACACATCGCTTAGCCCACTTCCAGGAGGGGAGAAATGAAGAGCTGATGAGGAGAACCTAGACATGCTAGAGGAGGAGCGCGAGATTGCCCACCTGAAAACAGAGAAGTACAAAAGCCACATAAAGGCTGCTTATGATCGTAAAGTCATAAGTCGGAGATTTGAAGAAGGAGATTTAGTCTTGAGACAAGCGGATGTGCTAAAAACATTGGAAAGCTCGATCCCAAGTGGGAAGGGCCGCACAAGGTGACCAAGGTCCTCCGAGGGGGAGCTTATGAGTTACAAGACATGGAAGGAAATCAACCGGCTAGACCTGGAATGTCGGCCGCTTGAAGAGACTTTACACTCAAGTACCCGCCTCGCCGCAAGTAGGTGGTTCTGTTTATGCAAGAGTTGTTCTATTCATGTTATTTGAATTCTGAATAAATTATAATTTCGCTCCACTAGTACTCTTTTTCCCCTCCTCGCGGTTTTCCACCGGGTTTTACCGCAGGAGGTTTTTTAAAGAGGCCGGCCAAGTTAGTGCTTAACTTGTGTTGATCGATTATGGTCAATGGGGCAAACCTAGTTATCAATTAATGAAAGCGATTTTTCATTATCTATGAGTTTACTAGTCTATTCGCTTGTTGATTACGATTGAAATAATATGATTGCATGCTATTCGACACGATTACATCACCACACACAATTGATTACATGAGAATTGATAACTTGCGAAAAAGTTAAACGAGTAAATAAAATGCACGAGAAGCATTCAATGAGAAATACGATGAGCATTCACGAAACGAATTCACATTAAAACAACGAGAAAAGAAGCTAAGAGATAGCTTCGAAAAACTAAGTTAAACTCGCAGAGAGGGTTTAACCCACCTAAACCCAGAGAAGGGTTACGAGAAAAGAAGCTAAGAGATAGCTTCAAACACTAAAGTTAAACTGCAGAGTGGGTTTAACCCACCTAAACCCAGAGAAGGGTTGCGAGAAAAGAAACTAAGAGATAGCTTCAAAACTAAAGTTAAACTGTAGAGAGGGTTTAACCCACCTAAACCCAGAGAAGAGTTACGAGAAAAGAAGCTAAGAGATAGCTTGAAACACTAAAGTTAAACCTGCAGAGAGGGTTTAACCCACCTAAACCCAGAGAAGGGTTGCGAGAAAAGAAGCTAAGAGATAGCTTGAAACACTAAAGTTAAACCTACAGAGAGGGTTTAACCCACCTAAACCCAGAGAAGGGTTGCGAGAAAAGAAGCTAAGAGATGGTGTTAGGATTTGAATTTGTATGTTTTGATGATGTTCCTAAAACCTAAGTGTAATAGGACCAAATGAATCATTAGTCACCGATGATCTAGATAGGGTTTGTGTCTTAGTATAGTTAAACTTGCTAGGCTTAACCCAAGCTTCTTATTGATTGAGAATCGAAGGTCACTGATAAGAAGACTTAAAGATCTAAGAGAGATCTCATTCGAAGTCATATAGAAGGGCGTCGTGAAGATCAAGAAGAGATGATAAGAGTTATGCAAAAAGAAGTATTGTCAAGGAAGGTTCAAGTGAAGATAGCAAGGTTGGAATCCATGCTACAGACAAGCTTTAAGATGTGCTGGAGCAAGGTGTAAGGTTGCTAGAGTTGACTTCAAGAAATTCATCGTGGTTAACAAAAGACGGAAAGATATTTCAAAGATATCCGAAGTCAATCAAGTGAAGATTTGATTATCAATCAAGATTAATCACGACATAATTGATTGGTATCGCATAATCAATTATCCAAAGTCAAACAAATCTTCCAACGATCACTTACCATTTCTTTGAAGATCTGATTGACAAATTAGCCTAACGGCTAGTCAAATTCGTAATCATAAAATCAAGTGAAGGATTTTTGAATATACACGCGAGAAACATCAAGAAAAATTCCTTCACTCATTGCAAAACACGCTTAATTCTTCATACCGTAACTCAATCTAACACGTTGAATTTCCTAAGAGATTTATTTTTGGTCAAGGAAGTGTAAATCACCTTTCATTATCTCCTGCGAGAAAAGGTTGATTGTTTTTATCTAAGAGTTAACACTCGAGGATCATCTTGATTGTACCAAGGGCGTGAACTTGTTAAACTTCCCGTGGTCGAATCCTCAAGGAGATTAGAGGAGACAAGACCAGTTTCGGTGGATAGTAAGGCCCCCGTGGGATCGGGGAGAGTGGACGTAAGATCGTTATATCCGAACCACTATAAAAATCTTTGTGTCTTTACGAGCTTTACTGCATTCATACATATAATCGCTCATTCATCATCATTTCAATAAACCTGCACCGAAACTTGCTTAGTATTCATCACCAAGGTTTTCATTGAAAAGGGTTTTTCAAATACACACGAGATTAGCTTCCGTACTATCGTAAGACTTCGAGTTTTCGAAGTTTGCCGATCTCACATTGCACACTCGAGTACCTTGCCGCAGAAGACCTCAAAGTCTTCTAACCTCACACTCAGCTCACGAAAAGTTGAAAAAGTTTTGAGTGTGGTAAAGTCTATTCAACCCCCCTTCTAGACTTTCCACCTCCTTGCACATCTCGTCCGGGGACCAACAGATGGCTTCAAACACTAAAGTTAAACTCCGCAGAGTGGGTTTAACCCACCTAAATCCAGAGAAGGGTTATAGAAAAGAAGCTAAGAGATAGCTTCAAAACACTAAAGTTAAACTGCAGAGAGGGTTTAACCCACCTAAACCCAGAGAAGGGTTGCGAGAAATGAACCTAAGAGATAGCTTCAAAACACTAAAGTTAAACCTACGAGAGAGGGTTTAGCCCACCTAAATCCAGAAAAAGTTTGTGAGAAAAGAAACTAAGAAATGGCTTCAAAAGCTAAAATTAAACCTATGAGAGAAGTTAAGAAATAACTTCAAAAACCGAATTTGAACCCGCCGAGGGGTGTAACCTATCTAGACCCAAGGAAGGGTGTAAGAGTTAAAGCCGAAAGATGGCTTCAAGAACCTAGTTAAACCTACAAAGAAGGATCTAACCGACTAAGTATGAAACATGAGGTAAGGCTTAGAGAAAAGCCTTGATCAGGCCTACGAGAAGGGCTCAACTAAACCCGCACCTAGGAAGGGTTTTGGGATTTGAAACTCGCGAGGTTTCGAAGTTATTAAGTTAAACTTATAAAGTTTAGCCAAACCCGGTCCAGAGAGGACTATTAGACGTAAGGCTATGAAAGTCTTAAAGATATCAAGTTGGACTTATAAGTGTCTAACTAGGTTAGTCCCAAAGAAGGGATTACGAGACAAAAACTAAGGCATAGTTGGCTACGTGTAAAAGCGAATCTACGGCAAGGGTTTAACCAACTTAAGCCTAGGTAAAATCTGAGAAAAGAAGCTAAGGGATAGCTTCAAGAACTCAAACCTGCAGATAAGGTTTAACCCATCTAAACCTAGAAAGGGGTTACGAGAAAAGAAGCTATGAAATAACTTCGAAACATCAAAGCTAAACCTAAGGAAAGGTTTTTAGAAAAGAAAAGCTAGGAAAGCTTCCGTAAGAACAAATTGAGCCCATAGAAAGGGCTTGACTAACTTGAAATCCATGAAGGATTTAGGGAAAGCCGAGCCCGGGAGGGCGCGTAACGCATTTACTCCTCAAAAGGATTGGCAAAGAGTGAAAATTGATGATCGGGTTTCATGCCGGCTAATTTGAATCGCAGACGGGGTTCAGCCCGCCCGAACCTGTGGATGTTTGCGAAGACGGAAACTAATAGAAAGTTTCCTAGGGCCAACTCGATTGTATATTGAGAGCCTAGTCGGCTAAGCAAGAAATATAGGATATAGCTTCAAGTCCACAAGAAGGGCTTAGCTAGATAAGCACCTAAAAAGGGTGATAAGGATCGAAACTGCGAAAAGTTTCGAAAGTGTTGAAGTTAGACATGCAAAGTTTGACTAAACCTATATCCAGAAGGATCATGTAAGTTAGGCATACAAGAGTCTAACCGATCTAGACCTAGGAGGCAATATATGAAGTAAAACTAAAAGATAGCTTGAGGGAATTCAGCTGAACCAATGGAGAAAGGATTTGGTTAAGCTAAACCTAGAGGAAGGCTTCGAGAGCAAGAAGCCAAGAAAGCCTTCGAAATACTAAGGTAAACCCACCAAGCAAGGTTCTAACCTACGTAAATATGAGAAAAGTTCTTGGGAAAAAGGAGTTAAGCGACTGAGAATATGACAAATCAAGGGCAAAAGTTGCTTATGAAAAGCTAAACCGGGAAGCCTAGAAAAACTATTTGGGGAAACTCCTAGACTATGTAGTCAAGGGAACACTGAAAACCTAAAGCATAAAACCCTAGAGATGAAAAAGGGGGTTTCAAGCAGATGAGTTATCAGCCTATGAGAAAAAGGATACATGCACGCTACCGGCTAGTATTATGTTCCTAGTGATTAAGTCATGCCTGCAAGCTAACAACTTAGAAGCTAGACCGCTTATAAACATGCAGCGAAAATCGAATACGAGAAGCACGAGATAAAAGCATGCAACTCCCAGCGAGGAGGACACAAGCATTCATGCAATAACGAGCTCCCGGCAAGGGAGGATAAATATCGATTATGAAAACTAATTCCCGGCAAGGGAAGGTACACAAGATAAATGAGAATTAACTCCCGGCTAGGGAGGATCACATATATTCATAGGAAAAGGCCCCGACGAAGGGGCAATAGAGTGCAAAAATAAAATGTAAACTCCCAACAGAGGGGAGAGCAGAGTATAAAATGCCAAACCGGCATAAGAAGGGAGAGATAGAAGAGAATTCATTACGTGATCATAGAAATATGAAATTGTTTTAGGAATTAATCGGGGATAGGGGAGGTTCCTCCGCTTCATCAACAAGCCGGCAGCCACCTCCGCTTCTTTCTCCAAGGTTCGAGCTATACGTGCCTCCTCTTCGGAGGCAGGAACTTCCGTGATCGGGGGCATAGGGGTGGGATCAGCGGGGCATCTCTGCTGCAACAACCTCGGTCTCGCACTGATCAAAGAATCAGCTTGTCGAGGGTTGGGGACCATCAGTCTTCCTTGATGGACCTTGAAGGGTCGCCTTTGAAGTGTGGGGGAGTAGGCATTGCAGCTAGAGAGTTGGTCCTATCAAACTTCCCGAGAAGGAGGGATCACTTTGCCGCCGCATGGCCGCATCAAACCCGTAGTCGTAGAAAAACCGGATATAAGGCCCCATATCCCCGAGGAAACTGGGATGGGCTAGATATTGCTTCCATAAACCGGGTCATATGGCATGCGTAAAATGCCGACCGCGGAGAAGAAAAGAGTCTTCAAGAAGGACCGGGCCCCCTTCACCAAAGCTTCCCGGTGTACTTGAGACTCTTGCAGGCATGGTAGATAGCCATGTCATTCATTTCTTTCTCAGAAGCTTCGCGAGCCGCCTGAGCCTTCATCACTTCATCCTCCAGCTTCTTAATGCGAAGAGAAGCGAGGGTGGCCTTCTTCCTCTCCACAAGGAGGGAATCCTCTAACTCTTTCAATCAAGGGGAGGGGAGTAGGTTTGGTGGACTCCATAGACTGGACAGGAGGATGCCAAGCTAAAAGAGAAAAAAAAGTAAAATGCGACAAATATTAAGCTTACATAGAGAAAGTAGGCTAAAACGCAAAATTCAATACTAAAGGAAGGGCAGCAATGTTACTCGAGCAAAGTGGCTCGCGGCTTGATGTTGCTTTGTTGGTCCGGGGAGGAGGTGATCGGTCGGTCGCAATCACAGGCAGAGATTAGCTCACTAAAAACTTACTTGCAGAGGACTCGAGGAGTAAGTGTCCACATCAATAGGGGCTGAGGAGAGACCTTGGCTGCGCCTCGTGAGGTACTTGCGACGCAAAGTATCTCGAGAATGGAAAGAACCCCGGCCGACGGAGGCTTTGCCCTTTGCGGTTTTCGATTCTTCGGAGGGGGATTATCCTCTGGATCCTCCGTGGGAGCTGGAGGAGAAGAGTGAGGTGCATCGCCGCATCACCCTTAGAAGCAGTGGAGGAGGGGTTGATTCAATTGAGTCGGTGGGACCTTCCAACACTTTAGACACACAACATCTCCGAAAAGGAGAACAACTTGAGTTCAATATTAAATATAATTGTACTCATAAATACGGGAAATAACAATAAGGTAGTTACCATCCCGGGGTTCGAGAGGGACCCTTATCGAGCTGAATTTAAAATGGGAGAGGACACGAGGATTGAAACAGAGTTCGGGTAAGTCGAAATACCGTAAGCACGAACATGGGCATTCAACGACCGAATAACCCGACGGTTCGTGGAAGATGAGATGCGATTAGAAGGAGCTGGAGGAGAGGGGTTTCGGTAAATCCATTTTTGATTTTGGAAAGGCCAGGGGTTATCCGGAGTGATAAAAATGAAGTGATCACCCCACTCTTTGTTGATGTTGGGGATTTTGCCAAGAAACGAACATTTTCCTTTGACCCTACTACTCACATAGTAGAAGGGTCCAGCGGTTTTGCGGTTATACCGAGAGAAAAACAATTCCGCAGCGGTCTCCCTCCATTTCCCTTGAGGAGGACATAGAAGGAGATCATCATCCTAATGGCATTCGGTACAAATTGGTTAAGAGGAATGCCGTAGAGGATCGAAATTTGACACAAAAATTTTGGAGGAGGAAGGCGTAACCTTGCCTCTCGAACCGGGCCTGCCAGAAAGCTAAAGTCGGGAGTCGCTAAGTTGGGACGCGCCCGCCAGTGAGGAATAGGCTATATCCCGACGCAATGTAATCACGGAGATAAGGTCGTTTAGGGCTTTGTTAGAAATTTTTGAGGGGCCAGCGAAGGAGTCCCCAGAACTGAACCCTATCCACCTCCGGAGAGGAGGAGGAAACAGGAGGGGAGTCCCTAGAGGGATTGGGGATTAGAGAGTGATGAGAACTCGAGAGGAGTTTTGGACATGGGAAATGGTTCGAGAAGAACCAGACCGAGACATTGCTAAAAACGGTTGTATGAGTGAGCGAGAAAAAAGAAAGAAAGATTACCCGATAGTGGAAAAAAGTCGAGGTAAGGATTGAAGAGTGCGATCGTGGAGGATTGTGTAAGAAATCCGATGGAGCGAGAATTTAGAAGAGAAGAAGAAGAAGTGGAAGTGATCGATTTGAAATAAAGAGGGAGTTAAGTGAGGCGTGTATCAATGACTAAAACTGAAGGGCGGATGCATGATCGATAATTGTCCGGTGCGGAAGCCGAGGAGTCGCTAAACGCCAACAGACTAGCGAGAGGGGATGTATCCGGAAGCTGAAATCGGCAGGGAGGAGGTCCCAAAGCTAAAGCTGCAGGAGGATGTCCCCGAGAGCAAGACTGCGAGGAGGATATCCCAAAGCTAAATCTGCAGGAGGATCACAGAAATCTTTCTTACTCTAGGAGCTCCAAGATTGCTCACCGGAGTAGGGGGAGTGGTTGATGCGGATAAAATGTCGGGCCCAACTACACGTAGGGCCCAATACACCCAGCCCAGAGGGGCTCGATGATGTAACTTGAATACCCTTGATAGAGGGAGGAAAATCCGAGATGGGCCCGAGCCCAGATCGACCGCAATAAGGCTACGAAGCCCTAAACATACCTGTAGGTGGGCCACGAGGCCCAAACCCAACTACGAATAGGCCACGAGGCCTAAACCCAGCCTACAGTCACGAGGCCCAAACCCGACTACGGGTGGGCCGCGAGGCCCAAACCTAGCCGCAGTGGGCCGAGAGGCCCGCATAAGATTTGAAGAGCACGTGAGTGTTTGACTGAGCCCACAGGTTATTTATCTAATAAGACCAAGAAACGTTAGAAGGAACGAGTAGTTGAGATAATTAAGGCCCAAGTCAAGGAATGTCTCCTATATTCCTTCATTGACTAGGTCCAACCTACGTCCGTGGGGAATTCGTAGGCACGATATAGATTTCTTGAGAGAAAATGTATCCACACACGACATCATGGCAGAACGTGTGGGATAATGCCCTGAAACCATGATGACGGTATCGAATCACTATCACTCTTACTTAGCTACTCTATACGTACTTTCTTGAGTGTTTTCCGGTGATCCGACTTGAGCGTCGGAGTGCCTACGCCGGAGAACCCTCCGGCGTATTTTGCAGGTACATTTTTTCGAGGGAAGCTAAGGATCTTAGTGCGTAAAGGCTTTACCCACGTGAACCCAGGTGGGAAATGTGCCCGGTCGGTTTTACGTATCGTATCAACATTAAGCTCAATACTCGAAATAAATTCCAAAGCATAATACATAACCTCCTAAGCATGAGCAATTAAGTACCTAGCCAATTCTCTCAAAAACAAAACAAAAACACAAAGCACACAAAAGCAATAAAAAGGATGGGTTGCCTCCCATCAAACGCTATTTTTCTTGTCCTATGCCAGACTTATTTGTTCACTTCTCACTTCCTTCATCGGAATGGCCAAGGATAGCGATCCTCCTTCCCATTATATCTCATCCTTTAAGCTTCAAAATCTAGGAGGCACTCATGATTGATAGGGCAACCACACATAGATATGCATAGTATCCATGGTCGCTCCCTTACTCTCTCTATATCCTTCTTCTCCATTCCTTTCTTTCAAGGATGCCCAAACACTTCATCAATTCCTTTATATAGTCAAACTTCACTAAAGGTAAAATCTAATCATTAGAAGCATCAATATCAATAAAAGTACAATTTGAAGAGTTTGAAGGTATAGAAATGCTCATTTCAATCTTCAAGGCTTCATTCAATGCTTCTAGATTTTCTTTCTCATTATTGCTCGTGTCCATCCGGACATTCCTCTTCCTCACTTTCGACAATAAAATTTTCCACTTCATCCTCCTTGCTTGGACCCTCTACTACATCTTCTTCACTTTTATTTTTCCTCCCCTTCTTCTTGATGAGTCTCCATGATGGTTATATTCTTCACTTGGAGTAGAAAATATTTGAGTTGACTTTTTAACACCATGAATTGAGCTTCGGTGATCTCCATGTTCCCTCTATTATTGAATCAACCAATGCTTTGGTCTCATAGATGTTTTCATACAAGGGTAGCACTTCTTCAAATCTCGGTTCATCTTCCTCAAATTTTTCCAACAACACTCCAAGCATCTCCTTTAGTATAGTTCTCACATCATGGAGTCCCCATTCTTCATAATGGGATGAAGCTTGTGGCATTTGGTAATCATACTCATAGCTTCTCCCATCTTCATAGTAATCCCCTTCCGATGCTCCTTGAAATTCACATCCAACCCGTGAATCGAACGTTTGATCATAATGCTCATAGTATGGGAACACTCTTGAGGTGGGGAAGGAACTTCATCACATCTCCACTCTTGATAATCGGATGGAACTTGTTGCAATTGAGAATCATCATCAAAGCTCATCCAATAATTGTATCCAAATTCTTCATAGTGTGGAGGATAAACCATACTCTCTTGATAAAAGTCTTGATTCCATGCGTATAAGTCGTATCCCTCCATCTAGATCTGTGTGGATCAAGAGGTTTTGATGAGTTAAAGAGCGGTCAGTGATCACCAACTGAAGAACAGTGAGGATATAAGCCGATCGAGACGGGGTCATGCATTAAGCTAGTCACCGAGGTCCGATATTATGCTAGTCATCTGAAGACAAGCTCAAGTCTAGTCATCTCAGGGAGACAAATATGAAGAGCTCGAGGCGAGGTCAAGATAAGCCGAGTAGAATAAGAAAGGCGAAGTTTTCACCAAGTCACCGCAGATTTAGTATGAAGAATCAGTGAGGTCTAGAAGCGGTTTACAAGTTTAAGTTTGTTAAGTAGTTTCAAGTTTGTTAAAACTAACTAACAAACTAACTGTCTTTCCAGGACTTATAAATAGGTCTAGATTTTTCATTCTTGATATAGAACACTTATGCATATTTGATTTTTCACTCTATTCACTACTCGCATTTCAATCACAATCTTTTCACAAAAATTTCTAGTAAGTTTTCAAAAGTTCTAAGTGTTTGTAGAACACTTCTCTTGTAATCTTCAAAATCCAATACACACCGTAATAGTTAGATTTCTAGAAGAAGGATTTAGGAGATTGAAGATTTGAAGATTTGTACAAGTTGTAAGTTGTAAGTCGGAAGTAAGAAAGTAAGCGATGTGAGTCCCTTCTTGATTGAAGAAGGAGAGTGGATGTAGGATTATTAAAATCCGAACCACTATAAATCCTGGTGTTATTTCTTGCTTTCTTTAGTTTCGCTTTGATTTACAATTGTGTTACTTCAAGATTAAAGTTCAGAATCTTAACTAAAATCAATATCAACCTTGCTTTTGATCTTATAAAAAGTTGAGAATCCATTTATATTCCATTGTGTTTAATCGATATTTTGAATTGATTTTGAAAGATTTGAAAAATCTACAAAATCTATTCAAACCCCCCTTTCTAGATTTTGTTCTAGGAAGCTTACTCAAGGTTTTAATCAACTCAACTTTTCGGGACCAACATAGACAAGATAATCAAGTATTAAATTCAAACAAAAACAAACAACAAAACAAAAAAACAAACACAACAAGTAGCCACTTCAAACAATTCCTAAGTCTCACTTAAGGCGCAAAAACTAATTCCCGGCAACGACGCCATTTGATTGTAGGTTTCGGGTAAGCGGTATTAAGACCAATCAAGTATATCGAACCCAAGGGAAAAAGTATGCACGTGAGGCCCTAGAAATACAAGTTCTTAGTGACTATTTTCGCAAGAAGGTTTTGGCACTATCAACTACAAGACAAATACAAAAATACAAATCAACAACAAGCAAGCAAATGATCAAACACTTTGAAGGCAAGAGCAAACAACAACAACAAATGGAGGATTTGGGTGCTAAGGCTAACATCCATCAAGGAATCAATGATCAACAAGCTATGATTGAATCAGATTGCAAATCAACTAAGATAGAAAGCATAAAACCATTATGAAATTAACCAATCCATTAATAACGCAATGCCTAATGTGAGTATCCTTAGTGCAACAAATCTCTCGATTCCGAAGCACCTAATTCATACATTCATACACAATTATAACCCGATTAATCCCGGATCACGTTAGTTCAACTCTCGCCTATTGCTAGGGTGATCAAACATTAATCTAAAGAGATAACTATGCATGAAGCACAATGAGAATCACAATTAGGAAGCAATCTACTCAATTGATCTCCAATCATCAACAATCATAACATAGGCAATCAAATAATCCTCAATTTCAATTAACCCAAGCACAAGAGAGTTAGCCCATGGTGCCAAGAGCAAAATCCATGGGAAGAAAATCTAATTGAGTAAACAAAAATCTAATAACAACAATAAAGGAATTGAAAAGACATGAGATGAAAAACATCACCAATTGGATTGAATCAACAAAAATAGGAATGCTTGAGTCTTCAATACACCTCTTCTCCAATGCAATTACAAGCTTGAATTGAAAAATCTAGAGATCTAATGCTAATCTAAGCAACAACAATTGAAATTTAAATCTAATCTAACAATCTACTCTACCTACAAGGGAAAATTGGCTTGGAGCCTAAGAAATCGCCCTAAAATTGTTGGTAATCGCTCTATGGAATGGTCTAAAAGTTATGCTCTGTTTACCCCTTTAAATAGACGAATTTGGGAAAATCTTCTCCCTCGAGTCGAGGCTCAGCCCTCAACTCGAGGCTGCCCCTTTGCCTATCCCTCGACTCCGAGGTCGAGGCTTCTTCAAATTTTTGAATTTCATCCAATAGCCTTCACCCTCAGGTCGAGGCCCCTGGACCTCGACCGGAGGTCGAGTCCAGGAATTTTCTCGACCGGGCTCCGCCTCTAACCCCGATTTTCACCCGTCTCGATCGTCTCTTCATCCTAAGAATGTTGGTACTCTCGATTTGGCTAAATTCCACCGATTTACCTCGTAAAACAGACGAAAAACATCAAATATCTCACAAGTAATACTTTTTAGGTAAAGAAGTGATACTCTACACATTTATGCACAAAATCTAACACTTTTGATCACTTTTTGCACTAAAATACACCCTAAAAATATGCATCAATTCACTCCAATCATCGTGCAAGGTAACATTTATGTTGCTAACTTTAAAAGTTGTCCTAAAGATATTTGTCTTGTTGCAAAGAGTTCGGATGTCTTAAGTGGCTATGGCATAAACGTCTTGGCCACATAAACTTCAAAACTCTTAACAAAATAGCAAGGAAATCTTTAGTAAGAGGACTCCCTGATAAAATATTTTCAAAGAACCATGTTTGTGATTCTTGTCAAAAAGGAAAACAGACCAAAACTTTTTTAAACCAATAAATAGTCCTTCTTGAGAAAGGATTACGGAACTTCTTCATATGGATCTTTTTGATCCAGTCACACCTTTAAGCTTCGGTGGAAGGAAATATACCTTGGTAATTTTAGATGATTTCTCAAGGTTTACTCTGGGTTATTTTCTTATACAAGAAGAATGAGACTATGATAAAAATTCAATTTCTTAAAAGAGTTCAAAATGAAAAAGGACTGGTATTGTTAAAATTAGAAGTGATAAAGTTACTGAATTCCTTAATAAGCTTGTTACTAACTATTGTACCGAGAATAGCATAGCTCATGAGACATCAGTGATTGGAGTGTATAGGGTAAGAGTTATTAAGACCAATCAACAAAAATATCGAACCCAAGGGAGAAAGTATGCAAACGAAATTCAAGGATAAGAGTTCTAAATGGCTAAAGTTGCAACAAGCTCTTGAACTAAATCTCTACAATTTGCAAGATATTAAATGGCAAGATTATGCAAACAATTTATCAAACACTTAGAATGCAAGATCAAATAGACTAAAATCAATGAGGGAATTGGGTGCAAGGGATAATCTCCATCAAGGAATCCATGATTAACAAGCTATGATTGTATCCAAATGCAAATCAATCAAATTAGAAAGCATAAACCATCATGAAATTAATCACTCCATTAATATCACAATGCCTAATGTGAGTATCCTTAGTTCTTCCCATCTCTCAATGTAGAAGTCCCCAATTCATACAATCATGCAAAATTGAAACCCGATTAACACCTAATCACGTTAGCTCAACTCTCGCCTATTGCTAGGGTGATCAACCATTAATCAAAAGAGACAATTTTTCATGAAGCACAATTAAGAATCACAATTAGGAAGCAATCTAATTCAATTGATCACAATTATCAACAATCATAGCATGAGGCAATCACTTCATCCCTAATCTCAATTATCCCAAGCACAAAGCTATTAGCCCATGGTGCTACAAGCAAAAACCATGGTTAGAAAATCTAAGAAAGCAATTGAAAATCTAATCACTACAAGCAATGAATTAAAGAGATCAAAGGGTAAGAACATCACCAATTAAGCTTCAATAGGCAAAAATAAGAATGATTAATCTTGTACAATGCTTCAATTCAACTTCACTTCTTCCCAATTCTCAGCTGCAAACTTCAATTACAATCACCAATCTACTAATCTAATGATCTAAATGTGGAATCTATCTAAATTCTAACAATCTAGTGCAATTACAAGTAAATTCAAGCTACAAAATGTAAAATTCGCTCAAAGAAACTCCTAGAAACCGCTCTGAACCGCTAGAATCAACTCTCCCTCTGTTTGGCTTCCAATGACTTAAAAACTGAAATTTTCGGTTTTGGGCACTCCTCGAGTCGAGGTTCGAGGCCCTCGAGTCGAGGCCTAAAAGTCGCTAACACGATTCTTCAAAATTCTCTCATGCCTCGAGTCGAGGCCTAGCCCTCGAGTCGAGCTCGCTGCAATTTTCATCTCCCTCGACTCGAGGCTCCTCCCTCGAGTCGAGCTCGCCAACTTTTTGAAATAGTTTCCCTCCAAAGCATGAACCTCGAGTCGAGGTCTGTGCACCCTCGACTCGAACTCGAGATCGGGAATTTTTATCGAGAAGGGCTCGGCCCGACCCCGTTTCGTCCGTATGTTCGTCTTTTCATTCTAAGAATACCGGTACTCTCGGTTTGGCAAAATTCCACCGATTTACCTGCAAAACGGGCGAAATACATCAAAACCTCTCAAAGTAATACTTTTTAGGCAAAAGAGTGATACTTTTCACATTTAGGCACAAAAATCATACTTTAGCTCACTTTTGCACTAAAAATATCCCTAAAAACATGTATCAATTCACTCCAATCAATCAGCTACACGGACACCACAACAAAATGGAGTTGTTGAAAGGAGAAAGCGAGAACCACTGAAAGAAGTTTGCTAGGACAATGTTGTCTCGAGTATAACACTCCTCATAGGTTTTGGGCGAAGCTATTAATCTTGCTGTTTTGTCCAAAATAGAAGTTTGATTGTTAAAGATAAATGTAAAACCCCCTATGAAATTTGGAAGGGAAGATCTCCCAAAATTTCATATTTTCATATATTTGGTTGCAAATATTTCATCACAACAATGGAAAATCTCGATTAAAAACTTTTGATGCTAAGATTGCAGATGGAATATTTTTAGGATACTCATCTATATCAAAAGCATATAGAGTTTTTAATTAGACAACCTTGTGTGTGGAAGAAACACCGCATGTTGTATTTGATGAATCTACTTTTGAGTCTAGTAATACGAGATGACATCATAAAGATATCGAAGATCCGAACAAGATGACCATCAAAAGATCGATTGTAAAGTTCTATGAACAGGAATCAGACTCGAGACGAAGAGGAAGAACCAGATTCAAGCAAAGAAAAAGAACCCGGAAGTTCTTCTACACCACCGATCGACAACCAATACCAGAGATGATCAAGAGAATGCATCGAAGGTAATATATAATCATTTGAAATAGATACTTGACAAATCTTCATCCATGGTAAAAGACAAGGGTAAGAAAATAATGTCTTATCATCTAGCTGAACAAATAATTAGAAATTTAGACTGGAGTCCAGACAAGGACACAACTAAATCAAGATTGTATGTTCAGTTGTAATGTGTCATTACTTGAACCTAAGACTATTGCGAGGCTCTAAACGATTCCAACTAGATTAACGCTATGCAAGAAGAACTAAATCAGTTTCAAAGACAAGATGTGTGGGAGCTTGTTGAAAGGCCTCATCATCAAAAAGTCATTGGAACCAAATGGGTCTTTAAAAACAAAAGAGATGAGAACAATATTGTGGTGAGAAACAAAGACAGACTAGTTGCTCAAGGTTATTCACAATCGAAGGAATTGATTATGATGAAACCATTGCACCAAAGAGCTCGTGGAAGCCATAAGATTGTTCTTAGCTTATGCGTTTTTAAAAGATTCATAGTTTTTCAAATGGATGTTAAGTCGGCATTTCTTAATGGAATCTTAGATGAAGAAGTTTATGTAGAGCAACCTCCGTGCTTTGTCCAAGGAGACAAGGTCTATAGATTGAGGAAAGCTCTATATGGATTTAAACAAGAACCTAGTGTACGGTATGATACTTTGTCGATTACCTAATTCAAAATGGTTTTGTAAAAGGTAAAATTGATAGAACTTTGTTCGAGAAAAGAGTTTGGTAGTGATCTTTTATTAGTTGATTTATGTTGATGATATCATTTTTGGATTAACTAACACATCTTTATGTGAAGAATTTAGTCATCTTATGAAGAAACGAGTTTGAAATGTCCACGATGGGAGAGATGACTTACTTCCTTGGACTTCAAGTCAAGCAAACTAAAAAAGGGAATATTCATAAATCAAGCCAAATACATAAAAGATCTTATTGAAAAATTTGGAATAGGTACCAGTAGAAGCTAAGATACCTATGATGACAAACTTTTCAATGGATCCAGATGATAAAGGGGAAGACACGGATCAAACATAGTATCGAGGTTTAATAGGTCCGTTATTATATTTAATTGCTAGTAGACCTGATATTTCTTTTACGGTAGGAGTCTTTGCACACTTTCAAGCTAAACCAAAGAAGAGTCATCTTGTGGCAGCCAAGAAGATTCTTAAATTCCTAAAAGGTACGATTAATGTTGGGACTGTGGTATCTAGCCGATGACAATTTCGAGTTGTCGAGGATACTCGATTCAGACTTTGGTGGGTGTAAGATAGGAAATCTACTTCGGAACTTGCCAATTTCGGGAAGTAAGCTGATTTCATGGTTGTCTAAGAAACAAGTGATGGTCTTAGGTGACATTCCCCCTTGAATGAACAATCGATTTTCACTAACCCTAATATGGCTTTCCTTAGTTAGGCTAAGAATTTGATCCTTTAAATTTAAATTTTCAATCTCTATCTGTTTATAAGCGAGATAGAGCAAGATCCAGATACTTCAAAAGTTTATTAATAAGACTTGAATCGATTCGTATAAGTTTTCACAATCATTATAAGAAGATGAGTAATAGTTTACCTCTTTAGCCATGAGACATATATCATCATCCGATCCAAATCCAGGATGATGATGTTTCATGAACTTCTTCCTTTACAGCCTAGAAGAGCTATCTCGGTCCGCATACCTCCCGTCACGTTTCTTCCTCTTTTCCTCTCGTTCTCTTGGGGTAAGCCGAGGACAATCATAACCGTAATGACCAGGTTTATTACAGTATAACAGATGTATCCTCTATCTCGATTTTGGACTACTTTCTCCTCTTCCGACAGTGATCTGAACCTTCTTGACCGATCCTTTTTCTTCTCATTATCTCGAACTCTTTTCTTCTCTATCTCGGCTTGTAGTTTCGATGACTCGATCCGTCCCTTTTATTTCTTTTATACTTCATCTTAAGTCTTTCATATCTTTTCATCAATAGAGCCATTTCTTCCTTGATTGATAAGTCGATGCCTTGGATACCTTATCGACTCTTCTTGATGAAGAAATGCAATTATTTTTCCGTAGTAGATGATTCAGCTTCATCCTTTTCTTCTTCAATCTAAATATCATATTCTAAAGCTTTAAGATGTGAAAATAGTGTATGGTGAGAAATTGAAGATAAGTTACTGTGGCTTTAAGAATATTGGCCTTCTGTCTCCATCTCTTGCTCAAAGATCGAGAATCTTATTATTAATCTCTTTTTCTCGTATAGGTCTTTCCCAAGTCAAGACCTTATTGAGAAGATTTGTCAACCTAACATTCAATTGATCGATTGATTCACCCTCCTTCATTTTGAAAGTATCAAATGTGTGCAATACAGATTGTAGCTTGTTCTCTTTAACTTGATTTGATCCTTCACACATATTAGCCAAAGTCTCCCACATCTCCTTTGCAATCTTGCATTGTTTTACCTTTTCAATCCAGTCTTTACTAAGAGTTTCTATAATCTCAGTTCTTACTACTTGATCCAAGTTGTGGATCTTCCTTTCATCATTTGTTAAATCAGCTCCTTTCTTCTCACGTCTAACTCTAGTTTCGAGAAGATCCAGCTCCATCACTTACAATTCCATGATAAAATTTGATGGGACCTTCTTCGAAACTTCCTCCATTCGATCATGTATAGCTTTCAAATGATTCTCCATCCTAAACTTCCAATAATCATAATCTTCAATGGAAAACTCTGTGAGACTCCTAGTCTTTTTACTTTTGATTGCGAGACATGATAAACAAGAAACTTGATAGAAACTTATTAGCAAGGTTAGTGAATCAAAGATAAAGAAAATGGTCTAAACACAATTTCAAGAAACTTTAAGACCACAAATATATCGGTAACAACTTAACACCGCTCTGATACCACTTGTTGGTCCCTAGATTGAGTAATTAATAAAAGTTCGAGTAACCTTCCGGAGATAATCTAGAAGGGGGAATAGATTATCTAAATTTTCTTAAGACTCAGATTTTCAAACAATCTTAAACTGCAAACCCCAAAATTAAAGTATCAGAAACAAATTTATACTCAATCTATATTGGATCTAAAGCGATCAAATATGTTTGATCAATTTGTAAGTAATTGAGAGAAATTAAATGCAGAAAGTAAAGAACGAGAAATTTATAGTGGTTCGGATCGAAATATCCTACATCCACTCTCCTTCCACAATCCCGTGAAAGGGCCTTCACTACTTACTTCCTTGATTGCTTCCTTACTAACATTTTACAACGAATATCTTGACCTTACAGGTTTTCCTTCTTGATTTGAAATAATGGCTTGAAGATGTGAATGATAGTGTTCTATAAACATTATAAGAACTATAAACGTAAAGAATGTTCTTGTGTGTGAATACAAACTTTGTGAGTGCTTTGAATGCATTACAAGTTGCTTGTGATTTTCGAATTGCAAAAGTTAATCTATTCTAAATAAAGGACCTATTTATAGAGAATTGATGCTTGATGGTTGTAACTTCCTTGCTGACTCTTCTCTTGTTTGTTATAACCAACTAACTAAATCTTGTAACTACTTCTTGATTAGATATAAGCTGTTCTTGAAATCGCTTGATTTTTCTAACACTTTACGTCGTCTTCTTTTCTCATCTTCGAGATGCGGTCCACCTCATCCGACTTTCTTCGTGTCTCCACGTTTTATCAATCTTGAAGTGTCTAGTCGATTGCTAGCTCATCTTTAGTCTTGACTTGTCTTCATCCGCCTTCTTGTGCTTGTCCTTATCTATCTTTTTGAACCTGTCCTTATCTATCTTCTCTAAGTTTTCACTACATCATTTAACTATACAAAGATTCAGCTGGTCATCCTATTTTGCATTCATCTTAACTTCATCAAAACTAAATATATTTTTCTCCTAACAATTGTTCTCGGCATATGACATGTGAGAAGAGACTGCTTTCAAATTTTTAGAGTATTGATGGTCCTAGGGTACTCTTTGGTGACAACAACCGTGCTCGGACCAGAGGTGTTGGAACCTTAATTATTAGAGATGTTCAGGTTTCGGAGGTATATTTTGTTGAAGGTTTGAAGCACAATTTATTATCTGTTTCTCAATTATGTGACAGAGGGTTCGGTGTTTGATTTTCTAAAGATAAGTGTGACATTTTAGACAGCTTTTTCAGATAAAGTTTTACTAATCGACTTGAGACATGGTAATGTTTATGTGGCCAACTTTAATAGTTGTCCTAAAGATACTTGTCTAGTTGCTAAGGGTGTAGATGATCTCAAATGGATATGGCACAAGAGGCTTTGTCATATGAACTTCAAGACCCTTAACAAGATTGCGAGAAAAATCTTGTCAAAGGATTGCCTGAAAAGTTACTTTCTAATGATCTTAAATGTGATGCATGTCAAAAAGGTAAACAACCTAGAAACTCTTTTAAAAGTATTAACACAATCTCATCCGAAAGAGTTTTATAACTCCTTCATCTGGACTTGTTTGGACCTGTCTCACCTCTCGGTTTTAGTGGGAGAAAATACACCTTAGTTGTAGTGGATGATTATTCTAGATACACTTAGGTGCTATTTCTTTTCAAGAAAAATAAGGCGATGAGCAAGATTCAAATTATTGAAACAAATTCGAAATGAGAAAGGTGTTAGTATAATCAAGATAAGGAGTGACAAGGGTACCAGTTTATCAATTCTTGTCTATCTAACTATTTTGTTGAGAATGGTATTGTACATGAGGCATCATCTGCGAGGACACCACAACAAAATGGTGTTGTGGAGAGAAGAAGCGAGAACACCGAAAGAGGCAGCTAGAAGCATGTTAGCTGAGTATGGAACTCCACGAGAGGTTACGGGTGAGGCAATTAATACTGACTTGCTACACCGAGAATAGGTGTATGTCTGTGAAAGATAAGGGTAAGACTCCTTATGATACGTGGAAAGGTAAAATTCCTAGAATTTCTTATTTCCATGCTTTTGGTTGTAAGTGTTTTATCCATAACAATGGTAGATCTAAATTAAAGACATTTGATCCCAAGGTGACTGATGGAATATTTTTAGGATATTCCAAAGACATCTAAGGCATTTAGAGTCTTTAATAAGACTACAATTTGTGTGGAGGAAACACCTCATGTAGTGTTTGATGAAATTCACACTATGTCGAGATAAGGTAAATCGGGTAACAAATAATCTGAATAGACTTGAACTTAACAACTCTAAACAAAGAGAAACTTATCTTGCTAATTTTGATTCAGATTCGGATGAGGAATAACTCTCATCCGATGCTCGAAAGAAACTCCTCTACATGTTTCAGGTGAGGAGACACCTCTAACATCATCCGATCGGACAAGGTCGGTAGGTGAAGGGAATGTCTACTCAAGCTAAACAAGATGAGTTACATTTTGGATCGGTGATGAGGGTACTTCTACTCAAATAGGCGGGAGGATGAAAAGTTATCATCCATCTGAACATATCATTGGAGATCCTTCCAATGGTGTCCAGACAAGGACCATGTTGGATCCCCAGAGCATGTTCACCGTTATGTATCACTTCTTGAACCTAAGTCTATTGAGGAGGCTCTATCCGACCCAAGCCGGGTAATTGCCATGTAGGAAGAATTGCATCAATTTGAAAGGTAAAATGTTTGGGAGCTAGTGGATAGACCCATTCATAGAAAAATTATAGGAACTAAATGGGTGTTTAAAAATAAAGCAGATGATAACAATGTTATTGTTCGCAATAAGGCTAGGCGGTGATAGACTATGATGAAACTTATGCTCCAAGAGCGATTGGAAGCAATAAGATTATTCTTAGCCTTTGTTGCCTATAAGAGTTTCAAATTCTTTCAAATGGATGTTAAATCTGCTTTTAAATGACATATTACTTGAGGAAGTTTATGTAGAGCAACCACCTGGTTTTAGAACTAATAATAAAGTTTAAAAACTCAACAAAGTTCTATATGGACTTAAGTAAGCACCTCGAGCTTGGTACGATACCTTATCTAAATTCTTAGTCTCTAGTGGTTTCACTAGAGGAAGATAGATAGAACTTTATTTAGAAAATAAGTAGATAGAGACATCTTGTTTAAATCTATGTAGATGACATTATCTTTGGTTCACCTAATCGATGTTGTGTGAACAGTTTAGTGATCTCATGAAGAACAAGATTTGAAATATCTATGATGGGAGAATTAACATACTTTCTAGGTGATTGGAGTGAATTGATGCATGTTTTTAGGGCCTATTTTAGTGCAAAAAGTGAGCCAAAGTGTTAGTTTTTGTGCATAAATGTGTAGAGTATCACTTATTTGCCTAAAAAGTATTACTTTGTGAGTTTTTGATGTTTTTCGTCCATTTTGCGGGTAAATCGGTCGAATTTTTGCCAAATCGAGAGTACCATTATTCTTAGAATGAAGAGACGAACATACCGGACAAAACGGGGTCGGGCCCAAAGCCCTTCTCGAGAAAATTTCCTGGACTCGAGCAAAAGTTGAGGAGGCATGGACCTCGAGTCGAGGATGGTGCTGGAGGGAAGAATTTTTGAAAAAGGTTGTCTCGACTCGAGGGAGGAGCCTCGAGTCGAGGATTGGAGTTTTGGTATATTCCTCGAGTCGAGGCTGAGCCTCAACTCGAGGCGGGTGGAAAATTGAAGAAACGTGTTAGCGAGTTTTAGGCCTCGACTCGAGGGCCTGAAGCTCGAGTCGAGGAGAGCCAAAAACTGAATTTTGCAGTTTTGAAGCACATTGAAGCCAAAACAGAGCAAACTTTTGATCCTAGCGGTTTAGAGCAGTTTCGTGTGGTTTCTTAGGCGAATTTCTTAGATTGTAGCTTGATTTCCATTGTAATTGCCCTAGATTGTTAGCCTTAGCATGGATTCAAGTTTGTAATCTATAGATTAGCATTGTAAGCATTTGAAATTGAAGATTCAAGTTGTAATTGAAAGTGGAGAAGGGTAATTCAAGTATTGTAGAAGATTCAAGCATTCCTATTTTTGTATATTGAAGATCAATTGGTGATGCTCTTACCTTTTTCTCTCTTTAATTCATTGTTTGTATTGATTTGTAATTTAATTGCTTTCTTAGATTTTCAACCCATGGCTTTTGCTTGTAGCACCATGGGCTAATAGCTTTGTGCTTGGGATAATTGAAATTAGGGATGAAGTGATTGTCTCATGCTATAATTGTTGATAATTGTGATTAATTGAATTAGATTGCTTCCTAATTGTGATTCTTAATTGTGCTTCATGGAAAATTGTCTCTTTTGATTAATGGTTGATCACCCTAGCAATAGGCGAGAGTTGAGCTAACGTGATTAGGTGTTAATCGGGTTGCAATTTTGCATGATTGTATGAATTGGGGATTTCTACATTGAGAAATGGGAAAGACTAAGAATGCTCACATTAGGCATTGTGATTTTAATGGAGTGATTAATTTCATGATGGGTTATGCTTTCTAATTTGATTGATTGACATTTTGATACAATTATAGCTTGTTAATCATGGATTCCTTGATGGAGATTATCCACTTGCACCCCATTCTCGCATTGATTTTATCTTGTTTGATCTTACATATTAGGTGTTTGATATATTTCTTGCATAGTAGAGTCTTTTAAATTCTTGCTAATTTGTATTGATTTTAGTCCAAAACCGTGATTGCAACTCTAGTCACCTAGAACTCATATCCTTAGGGCCTCGTTTGCATACTTTCTCCCTTGGGTTCGATATTTTGCGATTGGTCTTAAAAGCTCTTGCTCTATACACACCAATCACTAGGTCTGCTGGTAAAGCAGACGAGCAGAGGAATATTCATTCATCAAAGCTAAATATGCAAAGGAGCCGATAGATAAGTTTGGGTTGAATACTAGCGAGAGAAGTTAAAATACCTATGGCAACTAACTTCTCTATGGATTCGGATGAGAACAACATTCCCACGGTATGCAACAGAGTATCATGGTCGATTGGTTCTTTGTTATATCTCACCGCAAGTAGACTTGATATAGCTTTTGCGGGAGGGGTATGTGCAAGGTTTCAATCGAATCCTAAGAAGTCTCATATGGAGACACCAAGAAAATCCTGAAATATCCAAAAGGGACTTTGAATGTTGGGTTGTGGTACCCATCGATGATAACTTCGAGCTATAAGAATATTCGGACTCGACTTTGGCGGATGTAAAATGGATAGGAAATCCACATCTGGAACTTGTCAATTTTGGGTAATAAGTTGATTTCCTGGTTATCCAAGAAATATACTTCTATTGCCACATCCACTACCGAGGTTGAATACTTGGCACTGGAAGTTGTTGTTCTCACTCCTCTGGATTAGCCAAGAACTTAGAGATTACAATATTCTCACATCATTTGTTCCTATTTTCTGTGATAGTAATAGTGCAATTGCTATGACTCATAATCTTGTGTTGTATACTAGATGTAAACATGTTGATGTTAGACATCACTTTATAAGAGATCATGTAGAAAAGAACAACATTAGACTAGAGAAGATTTCAATTGAACTACAAAGGGCAGATATCTAGACTAAACCATTAGCTAAATCTAGGTTTAAAGAATTGTAAGTAGGTTTAGGATTACTTGATGCATCATTGGTTAATCTGTGATTTACTTTTGTTTGTATTAAGAATTATCTCTCTATCTCGCTTTCTTTATTATGTCAAGAAAGAAATATCGGACTTGAGAAGTGTCACATGGACAATCACGAGCCGATATCATTGATCTTCTTCTTAAGGAATCAAGAGTCAAGGATTAGTCAATTGGCCTTTTCTAACTTGATATTTTCTTATCGACATCGAGTAAATCGAGACAAGGACATACTAGTCATTTTGATCTTTATAAAGTCAGATGAGTGTATGTATCTTGTCGACTTACTCAAAGGTTACTAATGGTTTTTCAAGTGTTGTTGTCTGTAGGAACTGTTTGAGTCTACATTATTAGATCGGTGCTTACACCGTGTCTTGAACCTTCTCATCCGAAAACCTACCTATCTCGAACAAAACTAAAACCTTATTTTTCAAAAATGCTTTCTAAAATGTTTTCTAAAAATACTCTCACAACTTATCAATTTCAAAATTTTTCGAGATAAGTTGTTCTTTGAAAAACATCGGCTGAGTTAAATGTCTTTATGTACCATTTATATGAAGATATGAAATTCGATTTATTTATTAATGGCTTAAGTTAACTCAAAACTTAAAATGATTTTGTTTTTAAAAGTAATCAGACTAGTAGAGATTTTCAAATTACTAACACGAGGTCATTTTAGACTAAGTCAAATAAAACCTAGTCTCGATAAGGAAACCTTTATGCTAAGCAAGATATATATATGCCTACGTCGGGTATACTTACTTTGCCTGCATAAAGTGCCCTCTAAAATCATCTAATCATAGCGTGGATGGTTACTTTTTATGTTTTTAAAAGCGAGTTAATGCACACGCCGAAGTTGGAACGTCTAATTCACTTAGCTGTTGATTACTTCACACACGACATACAAATCAAGGGCCTAAGTAGCCTATGCCACATGTTCCCTCTATTCGATTTTCCCTCTCTCTCCCCATTTAAATAGTTACCTTCTTCATTTCAGAATTTTACTTTCACTTTGAACCCTAAATTTTACTGCGATTTTATCTCTCGCAAAATTCCCTCTACGAAATTTCTCAAATGGCCTCATCATCTTCTCAAGTTGCCTTCAAATTTAATAATGAGGCATTCAAGAGTAAAATTCGCTCTGAAATGTACGTTGACTTAAACACGACACAAGACGGCGAATCAAGGGGGATTCTGCGACTACTTGAGAATTTTGGGTCAAAGACGTTACGCTCAAAGCGATCATCCAAGAACAAGACTCTAGATATGCTTTGGGCATTGAGTTCTATGTTAATAGTGAGATTATCAAACAGGGGTGAAAACCAAAGTAAATGAAACCTATCATTTATCTATCACCAAGTCCACTCTGTCTCGAATATTTGAGACTCATCGTGAATGAGTGGATCCAATGACGTATAAGGAGGATAGTTGAGCGGAATCTTTTGAAATATTGGTGAGGAATTCTTGTAAGGGGGTTAGAAAAGAATTAAAGAAGTATCTACTAAGAAGAAAATACAGGTTATTGATGACAATCTTAACCAAATGTATTATGGGAGAACAGAGCTCGCATGATAGCCTTTCCGTGCCTAGATTACATTGTATGAGGAAGATTACGGATGGGGTGAAGTGTGATTGGACTAGGTTGCTCTTGAATCGGTTGAAGGAGGAGAAGTTGAGGTTTGTCTTGGTCGTAGGAGAGTGGACTACACACTATGTAGTTTCTCTATTCAACAAAATTACAGTTGTTTTAGAGGACTATAGAGTTATGACAGATTGGAATTCTCGGTGTAAGAAAATACACCAAGCAAAAGGGGTTGCTTACAAAGAATGAGAGGATAGGAGGTTTGCAGTTCGGACGATGAGTCTCGATGAGGCAAGGGAGCAGCTAAAGCTCTTAGAGAAGGAATTGGCTAGGAGGCTAACGGTAGTTCCAGTGGCGGCTCAGCCGAGGAGGTTGAAGCGGTGAGGAAGAAGTAGTCGCAGAGGCTGCATCGGTTGAGGCAACTCCCGAGGAACAGATGTCTTCTCCATCCGGGTCCTCTCGAGAGGAGGAAGAGGACAAAGTCGAAGGCACACAAGAGGCGGAGATCCAAAACATCTGGGTCGTCTAATGAGGGGTCTTCTCAAGCCGAGGAGATGCAGCAACCGATGTACTGTGATCGAGTCCTCAACCCCGCCGCGAAGAAGCCAATATTCTCACAATTGTAGTTGAGGTCGGAGAATCACTGAAAAGGAGGCTTTATGGGAAGGCGATACTCTTACCCGCATTCGGGAGGAAGGTACAAATTCTTCTCTAACTCTTTCTCCACACCCAAGTATGGCGATGAGGAGGTATACTCACTGGTACCTCGGAGCCTCTAAAATAGCCACGCTTGGTCCAAACACAAACCTCTCTGAAAAACTCCAAACCCCATCCGAACCTACTTCCACTCCCACTCCCATTACTACTCCCAATTAACCAATAGACACTCCCATCCCCACCGAACCATCAACATCCTCACCACCCAACTACCACCTCTCCCACCCCATCTCAACCTCTCCCATCTGTCCAAATTTCTCAAATTCCACAACCATCTTACTCCTTCCTCGAAGATATCCAAATTCACTCCCCATCTCCTAGAACCCCATCTCGAGGAAACTCTTTCCTCATCTCGAATCCTCTCAAAAGGATGAAGACAGCGATAACCCATCTTCAACATTCTCTTCAATTTTCAAAAGCACGGAAAAGAAAATGGAGGCTAAGTTCGAGAAGCTATGAAGAAGAAGAAGAAGAAGGGGATTATCAAGGCTGTCATGGAGACCATGATAGCCAACATGAAAATAGCTGAGGTAAACATTGTTCGTAATGTTTCTAATTTATCTAACACCTCGTTGGCTGGAAGGTTGAATTCCTTGGAGGAGGAAATAAAGAAGCCGAAAGAGGAGGCTACAAAGGGCAATGAGATAGTCTGAGCGAGATTGCTTTTGATAAAGTAGACTATCGAGCCCAATGCTCTGCTCTGGAAGCAAAGTGAAGGAGATTTTTTAAGAAGTGAAAAAGGGGGAAAAGAGCATAAAGAAATGAAGAACTCTCTCTTAAGCGATCTGGAGGCAGCAAAGAATGCGGTTGCAATTAAGGAAGATGAGCTTGCTTCATTCTAGCCGAGGTTAGTCAAATTGAAGATGCTCTGAAGGAAGATGAGGAGAAGAGAAAGAAGGAGGAGGAAGAGAAATCGAGAGGCTTCTCGCCAGGCTAAAAGAAGCGAGAGAAGGAGAAATCTTAAGCTAAGGGAAAGAAAGCCAAGGCGGTTGAGGAACCTCCTTTAGCCGCCGTGGTTCCAAAGTTCTGCGAAAGGCAAAGGAAAGAGAGAGCCGTATTACTCCAACCTCGCCCGAGGAGCAGATTAAGAGAACTAAGAAGGAAAAGCAAATGTACGGGAAAGGGAAATGAGGAGGCTCAAGAAACTCAACAAGGATCTGAATTTCACGTGGAGGAAGTCTGAATGTAAATGGATAATGAAATCCAAAGGTGCGCAAGGAAACATGAATTTCGCACTTTTCACAGATCGGTTGCCCCTCCGAAGATAGCAAATGGGAAACACACAAATGAATTCAAGGAGAAAAACACGGATGCAAAATGGATGTACTTCGTACATCTTGAAGGCTTGCATGAATGGATAGAGAAGGAGGATGCGACCTTTATCATTGGCTGGTCGACGAAGGTGATGAAGAATTCAACGTTGATCGGGTTGCACTGCCTTTGAATATGCCAACCCCAAAAGGAATGCAGATTTACTCCATTAATCTAGGTTGGGTCAAGGAGATCGTTCGTAAAGTCAAGTGGAGTCGGGGATCAAAGACCCATAGGAGATGAAGGACAAGAGGGTCTTTGATTGGCCGACAGTTCAGAGCCGATCGATGGGTAGATAAGATTTTCCTTTCTTTATATTTTTATATCTTATCAGCTCATTGTAAATGTATTCATCTCAAGTTGAGTGAATGAAATATTTATGTGAACTTATCTGATTTATTATGCCTTATTCAAGTTCTCTTAAGTTCATTCTTTTCATTCATAAAATTTTATAAGTTCAAAGAAATTTTTCTAAGTGTTTATAATCTGAAAAATTCCATGCCTTAGAATATTTTCTTAAAAAGACTTAAAAGTATAAATTTTTCTAAGGAGTTGCTCTTGTGTGAACTTATCTCGTTGAAAAGTATGCTTATGTGTTTAATTGTTATTTCTTGAATAACTTTGACTAACACCAAATTGTGAGTTCATTTATTTCTTGTAGTTTTAACTTCATCAAAAAGAGGAAATTGTTAGATTAGGATTAGTTTTGATGAGTTAAATTGTATAGATTAGTTGAACTCTTGTAAAGTAGAATGACCAGCTGAAAATGTATAGAACAAATTGATGTAGTAAGTTCACTAGTTAAGATTTCAGACTAGGTGAGCTACACTAGTCATTGGGTCGCTATTTCAAAGGTCATCTCAAGACAACCTTGGAGAATTCATCCGATAGAGAGAATAATGAAGAGCTCAAGACGAAGTTGAAGTCACCGAGTAGAATAAGAAATATAGATTTCGACTAAGTCGATCAGACGACTTACTCAAGAAGGTCAGGTGAGGTCAAGACTTTTTCAAGAATAAGTTGTTAAGTGGTTAGAGTTTGTTACAACAAACAAACCGTCTTATTGTTGGTCCCGAATTGTTGAGTTGATTAAGAACCTTGAATTAACCTTCTTGAACAAAATCTAGAAGGGGGTTGAATAGATTTTGTGGATTTTTAAATCTCTCAAAATCAATTCTAAAACCAGATTAACACAATGGAAAACAATTTTTAAATTCAACTTTTAACAAGATCAAAAGCAATCGATATTATATATTTAACTTTAATCCCGAAATTAATCTGTAATTGATGAAATTGAAAAGATACAAGTAAGTAAATCAAAGTGATAAAGAACACAGATTTATAGTGGTTCGGATTATAACAATCCTACATCCACTCTCCTTCTTCAACCTTGAAGAAGGGACTTCACTTACTTACTTTCTTCCTTCTTGCTGACTTACTTACAATCGTGAATCTTCGCCTTACAATGAATTCTTCCTAATTTACGGATATCTATGGCTTGAAGATCTTAAGTGAAAAGTGTTCTACAAACACTAAAAGCGTAAAACGTATAAAATGTTTGTGAATGTGTACAATATTTGTGGCTCGTGAAATTGTGTATATTGATGAGTGCAAAGTATCAAAAGTAATTCTATACTAATTTCTATCCCTATTTATAGAGATCTTCACTTGGTAGTTACAACTTCCTTGAATTTTGTTTTGATTAGTTATAACAATATAACTAAATCTTATAACTTCCTCTTGGTTAGTTGAAACTGCTTCTTGAACTTGTGTAAAATTTCTCTAACACTTCATCGTCGATACTTACTCCACCTTGTCCTCATCTTCATTCCTTGTCTGGGTGTTTGTTTATAGTATTGCATGTCAACTGTCTTCTATGTGTTGTCCTTATGCGATATCGACCTCGTCGATTTCCTATCCTTATCTCGAGGTTTGTCCTTGTCTCGATATCTTGACCTCGTCTGATTTTTATACTTAGTTTTATTTTCAAACACTTACTTCACTGTCTATACAAAGTGCTCAAATTGGTCATCCTATATTACACTTTTTAACACATCAAAACTAAATACAACTTTTTTCTTTACCTAACAATTTCCCCCTTTTTGATGATGTTAAAACACAGCTCAAGAAATGAAAAATGTTAGAATTCTTTTAAAAAAATACTACAAGATATACAACTAAGTCACATAGTCGATAATCGAACAATGGAAATAATCGGATGATCGGAGCAATGTACTCAATAAACAGATTATTGAAGCAATATAGTCAATCAATGTTAAAGTCAAATACTTGAAAACAACATAGACAAGATTTGAAGATTTTAGATAGGTTAGTGTTATGAAATTGTGAACAAGTTACTAAAAAGAATCAAGTCACAACACCAAAGTTTATGAGAGAAGTCCAATTTGATATTCGGATATATTCACAGATTAGCACATGTCTCATGTAGATCGGATATGGATCACAAAAAGAGAGAATCGTAACTAGTCATACCACCTATCCTGCTCGAGGTATCTTTAGCCAATCAAAGACTCTATTCTTTAACGATACCGTCTCTCCTCCTTCGACAAGATCAAGAATGGACTCGGCCTTAATGATCAGCCGCTTGATCTTCTCACGATCTGGTCGGCCATCCTTTGTTAGCGGAGGTTCCATCTCGAGAGTAGGAAGGTGCAACGGCGTCTGCATTAAACTCCTCATGTGCAAGGTCTATTACGTGCTGATACATATGAGGATCCCTTTCTTCCAGCGGTTGTGAAATGCGGCGTTCTCATCCAAACCCCATTTGATATTCTTGCATACATGAAATCGAAGACCCAATCAACTTCAAAGGGTCTCCACTTCACCCGATCTGCCATGAGTAGGATTTCTTTGGGAACGACCTCTCCCATGTGAACCGGCTGAAGACATCCTTGCCTTGCTCATCTTGTTCTTTACGAACCCATCTCCTTAATGATCTATCATAAAATTTACCTATTGTTTTCTTGTTCTCTTCTTTTCTTGGCATCCCTTCTTTTATACTTCTCCTTCTCCTCCCTTCTCCTCTTTAGCACCCTTGCTTCTTCTTCTCGTTTGCATCGGGTTTTACGAACTTGGCTCGAAGCCTTGGCTTTCCCAGCTGCTTTAGATGAGGATGGGGGATTTGATTGATAAGACGGAGCAGGATCAGCAGTGGGTGGAAGATCGGGTTCGAGATCGGACTCGGTCGGCTCACTGTTCTCCTTTTCGATCTTCTTAGTGCTCTCGAGACTTCTCCTCGGTTGCCTTCTTCTTTTCCTCTTGACTTTCAACAGCTCCTCAGCAACTCATCTATCCTTAGATTCGGGGCCATTAGCTGATCATCTTGCAACTCAACTCTTTTCTTAAGCTCACTATCTTCCCCCTTTTTAGCATCAAGAAACGGGTGTTACATGTAGTGGCTACTTGATTTATTTGGCCAATGAGTTCTTCTCTAACAAGCCTGTCTTTTGATCAAGCCGGTCATAATTTTTCTTTTGTCCGACCTCGGCTAATGCGAATTCATCATCCATGAATTTCTTTAGGATGGTTGTCTATCTATCTTTCTCCATGGCAAGCCGCATTGATAGAATTTGAAGAAATGAAGCTTCCTTTGCTCTCCATGACTCTCTCACCGGTCCTCAACACTCACACTGATTTGACGAAATGCATCTCTTACATACTATTTGACCTTACATCTTGAGAGTTCATTTCTTCAGCCACCTTTTGTTTCACCTTAACCATATTCTCTTCATGTCTCGATTTCGGAGAAGTATAGATCAATTTTGGTCTTTTCATGAACTCTGTTGCTTCTATATTCTCCTTTAATGAAGAGGTTATGACATTTGGGACCATCCGGAAGGCATTCAGACGGCATTCTTCGATTTTCTACTTCGCTTTTCAATGCTTCCACATCGGATACAAACGCAGATGTGGTGGGCAAGCTCTGTTCTTCGAGGGAGGAAATAGAGTTAGATTTATTTCCTCGATTTCACTTCGGTTTACCAGATAGGCTGGAGGGGAATCTGCCGAGGTGAGTCGATGTAGTTGGCATATCTGTTTCCTCCTCACTGTTTCTTGCTCCACAACCTGCTCTGTTTGTGCCTCCTCGGTATCCATCTCACTGGCTCATCGGCAGCTCCACCGATTATCTCTTCCTCCATCCTTTTTCCTCAACAACAGCCTCCTCATCCTTTTTCTGTTCTTCCCCCTTTTCAACCGCTTTTTCCACCTCTTACGGGGTCTCATCTCCAAGATATACCCTTAGTAGGATATAATCAACAAAAGTAGTTTCGGTTAGTATATCTTGGAATGACTTGAGTTTTGCCTTCTTGAGGACTTCTTTCTCCCGGATGGCTAGGTTATTGCCCCCTGTTTACGCTATCAAAATAGTTTGTCTCCTCAAACGACCCGGCTGAGTCTTCTCAATAAATAAACATCTATCAGCTCTTTCAATAACTCAAGGCTCGTCCTTGAGAGTGGATTCTTGTCTTAGGATGAATTTCTTCCCAAGAATCCGCAGGTGAGGTTTGATTGGACCCATTTCCCGGATGGGTTGGGTAGATTTAGGTAAAGGTCGGGGTTCAAATGAGGTTGAGGGTAGGAAAGAAAATGGGTCAAATGATGGTTGGATTTGTGTTGGACTTATGGGAGTGGACCGTTTTAGAGGCTCGTAGGCGGCGGTCTCATCTGCCCCTTCATCGCCGAGGTTGGGATGTGGAGGGTTTAGGTACTCCATCCTCGGATGAGGATGAAGATGATGATGGTGATCGGCTTCCTCTCGCCCGACTCTTCCTCGGATGAGACATCCACCGTCTCCGTCTGCCCCGATACTTTCACCGTCTCAGCCTGCGACACTTCCCCCTTGGGAAGCTGTCCTCTCCTCTTCCTCCTCTCGCTTCTTCGGTCTCGTGCAAATGAGGATTCATCTCGCCAACACTTGTCTTAACCTCCTTCGTCTTTGCTTTTGAAGCCCTTTTCTTTGGAGGCTGGAGGTGGAGCTGGAGCATCTCCATCTCCTTCGAGTCGATCGGCCCATATATCTTCTCATCTTTAATCAAAAGTCCTTTCTGTCTTGTGTACTTCTTGACTCCAACACTCCAATCGAGGTTGTCTGTCCCCACTTTGTGCTCAAGTATGATGGTGATCCTGGACATCATACACGCCGGTTTGGTTAAAGACCATCTCATCGGCTCATCTAATATAGGGGTTTTTGTGAACTTTTTCTTCTCCTCCATTATCCTCGAGTATACCAGCCTTGCCCGGTTGATTTCGGCCCGTCTATGATAACTCTCGAGATAGCATATCCTCGGCTTGGTTAGCCCATCGTGGCTTTGTTGCTCCCCAAGATACACTTGGTTAAAATTAGAATCAACAGTCTGTACTTTCTCTTCAACATCGGCCTTTTCAAATTCGCCGTTGTATTTTGATATGTTCTCCTGGCCATCATTCAGAAACTTTCCAAATATTTCGATGATTTATATGTGAACGGGTTCTCGCGGTGGTGCTTAAACCGAAAATTGCTCCAATCTCGTAAATTGATAAAACTATCCTTCTCTTCTTTTCTTTCATTATGATTTGTGATTCTAATCCACGTGTCAATTGCTTTTGCCACTGGTAAAAACTCAGCACAGATAATCCACCGTCAAATTCTTGAAGGTTTCATCGCATGACGCTTCGACCCTCTTGATTCCAGTGATTTAGTATTTCTCTTGTTTGAGTCGGTAGAAACATCCCAATCTACGTACATCTCGACTTTGTTCTATCTCTAATCGAAGTCGGATCATATTCGAATTTGATTTTCTTTTTAGAATCCGCCATTGATGAATGCGTAAGGTTTTAGGAGGGAAAAGAGAAGTTTTGAGAAAATATGAAGAGTTTTATGTGTGCGTAAATGAAATTATGCACAAGAATGTCTATTTATATGGTAAATATAATAATAAACAATTATAAGATTAATAATTGCCTGCAAAAGTGTAAATGTAGGCACGCTTTTAGCCTTTACGCGAATCCCTAATGGATTCGAGGAGTCCAGGCTTCCATCACCGATTGACTTTTTCTTTTGAGTTAATATGATGGGACTGATCCGGGAAGCTTTTCAATCCCACGAGAGGAGCCATTAATGCAATTATGACATTTATTTTGAAAAGTGTAGAGAATATTTTTAATATGTCGCGCGTGAGATTGAGACGGTTCATATTTGAAACCGCCTCCATTTAAAGCGCGTGAAGCATACTCGGCGTATTTCAAAAGTTAATTTGATAAAATTTCGGGTCCGTAGTAACTTCTCTCTGACATAGTTACTTATTTAAGAAATTACTTATCAATTAATTGGAGAGATAAAATAAAATATTATTGATTTTAGAAAGCAAATTTGAACCACTTATCCTTTTATTTTGTAAAACAAAATATTTTTAATAAATCGAGTAACTTCATTTTTGAATAGATGTTAAAGGAAAATTATGATATTAAATTCATATATTAATTATATGAACCCAATATTCATAATTAAGAGTATTCAAGAAAAACTTCTGAACTTTCACTTAAATGCGGATTGATAGCATCACTTTATGCATTTTACGAACATTTGGATAAATAGACCTCGTCTTGTATTTAGAGATGTATACTAAGCTCTGTTCTTGCTGAAACCACGAGACACTTAGACAAAATTGTTAGTATCAAGAGTAAATCGGATAAGATGCAATAGTCATCGATTCTCGAGAGATCGATTGACTATTATGTCCTTATCTCCGATTTACCTATGTCGAACAAGTAACTATCAAGTCGGATATGGTCAATATGACTAATACTTGATTCTTGATTCCAATTATAGGAGATCAATGATATCACTACTCGATTGTCCTTTGACTCATACTAGTCTGATAATTCTTTCTAGACATAATGAACCAATTAAGAGAGACTAGTAATAAAAACAAGGAATTAGACTATAGATTAACTAAAGAAGCATCTAATAATCCTAATTCTACGGATAGTTCTTTAAACCTTGTCTCTGCAAGTGGCTTTGTCAAGATGTCTGCTCTTTGAAAATTAGTAAGAATCTTCTCTAGTCGATATCCCCTTTTTCGACATGGTCTCGGATGAAGTGGTGTCTTATGTCTACATGCTTGCATCTTGTATGTAGGGTGGGTTCCGGTAATAGTTATGGCACTATTACTATCACAAAAGATAGGTACTTCTTTGGTGATAATGTTATAGTCCCTTAGTCTGACTTATCCAGATCATTGTGAACAACAACTTCCTGCCATATACTCGGCTTGATTGTGGAAGTAGCTACGAGAGGTTTGTTTCTTAGACAACCATGAAATCAGCTTACTACCAAGAAATTGGCAAGTACCGGATGTAGATTTTCTATCTATCTTACACCCACCAAAATCAATCGAGTATCCAGACATTTCAAAGTTATCATCATTTGGATACCATAGTCCAACATTTATAGTTCCTTTCGGATACTTGAGAATTTTCTTTCTTTGCTTCAAGATGGCTTTTCTTAGGATTAGCTTGAAAGCGAGCACATACTCCAACCGCAAAAGAAATATCAGGTCTACTAGCGATTAAATATAATAAAAACCAATAAGACCTCTATATTCAGTTTGATCGTGTCTTCTCCCTTCTCATCTGGATCCATTGAAAAATTTGTCATCATAGGTATCTTAGCTTCTCGGCTGGTTCCTATTCCAAATTTATCAAGAAGATCTTTTGTATATTTGGCTTGGTTGATGAATATTCCCTTCTTTGTCTGTTTAACTTGAAGTCCAAGAAAATAAGTCATCTCACCCATCATGGACATTTCAAATCTGCTTTTCATAAGAGAACTAAAATCTTCACACAATGATATGTTAGTTGATCCAAATATTATATCATCAACATAAATTTGAACTAACAAAAGATCACAACCAAACTCTTTTCTAAAAAGACTTCTATCAATTTTACCTTTAACAAAACCATTTTTAATTAAATATTCAGACAAGGTGTCATACCAAGCTCTTGGTGCTTGTTTAAGTCCATATAGAGCTTTTCTTAGTTTATAAACCTTGTCTCCTTTAACAAAACCAGAGGTTGCTCTACATAAACTTCCTCGGCTAGGATTCCATTTAAAAATGCTTACTTAACATCCATTTGAAAAACTATGAATCTTTTAAAAGCAGCATAGGCTAAAAACAATCTTATGGCTTCCAGACGGGCTACTCGTGCAAAGGTTTCATCATAATCAATGCCCTCGATTGTGAATAACCTTGAGCAACTAGTCCGGTCTTATTTCTAACCACAATATTGTTTTCATCCCTTTTGTTTTTAAAGACTCATTTAGACTTTTGATGATGAGGCCTTTCAACAAGCTCCCACACATCTTGTCTTTGAAACTGATTTAGTTCTTCTTGCATGGCATTAATCCAATTGGAGTCAGCTTAGAGCTTCGTAATTGATTTAGGTTCAAGTAATGACACATAGCAACCGAACATACAATCTTGATTTTGTTGAGTCCTTGTCTGGACACCGGAATCTAAATCTCCAATTATCTCGCTCAATGGGTGATATGACATTACTCTCTTACCTTTATCTTTTACAGTGGATGGTGTCTTGTCTCCGAACTATTTATTTCGTATGATTCTATGTTACCTTCTCGATCCCCGAACATCGGATGTGCTAGTTGTCCGATTAGTAGGCAAGTCACCGTGAGGAAAAATTTTCGTGTTCTTTTCCTTTGTCCAATTCTTCCTCTTCATCCGAATCGATTCTTGATTGTAGAATTTTATGGTTGATTCTTTGATAGTCATCTGCTCCAGATCGTCGATATCTTTGTGATGTTCCCTGTCTTATCAAACTCAAAAGAAGATTCATCAAATATCACATGAGGTGTTTCTTCTACACACAAGGTTGTCCTATTAAAAACTCTATATGCCTTTGATACGAGATGAGTATCCCAAGAATATCCCGTCTGCTATCTTGGCATCAAAGGTTTTTAATTGAGATTTTCCATTGTTATGTATGAAACATTTACAACCAAATATATGAAAGTATGAAATTTTGGGGGATCTTCCCTTCCAAATTTCATAGGGAGTTTTACACTTATCCTTGACAACCAAGCTTCTATTTTGAACATAACATGCTCAGATTAATGCCTTCTCGCCCAAAATCTGTGTGGAGTGTTATATTCGGATAACATAGATCTAGCCGACTCTTTCAAGGTTTTGTTTCTCCTTTCAACCACTCCATTTTGTCAGTGGAGTCCTTGCTGCAGAGGTTTCTGAGCTATGCCATTCTCAATGCAAAGAGTTAGAAATCAATTTATTTAGGAATTCAAGACTTTATCACTTCTAATTTTAACAACATTTAATCCTTTTTCATTTTGAATCTTTTTAAGAAATTCTGGAATCTTAGTCATAGTCTCATTCTTTTTGTACAATAAAATAACTCAAGTAAATCTTGAAAAATCATCAACAATTACTAAGGTATATTTTCTTCCACTAAAAGCGAGAGGAGTTAATGGACCAAAAAGATCCATATGAAGAAGTTCCAATTCTTTCAAGAAGGATTACTTATTGTTTTAAAAGAAGCTTTGGTCTGCTTTTTCTTTTTTGACAAGCATCACACACATGGTTCTTTGAAAATATTTTATCGGAAGTCCTTTAACTAATGATTTCCTTGCTATTTTGTTAAGAGTTTTGAAGTTTAAGTGACTAAGTCGTCTGCAAGCACCCAACTTAAATCATCCGAGCTCTTAGCAACAAGACAAGTATCTTTAGGACAACTTTTGAAATTGGCAACATAAATGTTACCTTGTCTTACTCCAGCTAATAGAATATTTTCATTGATACCATCTAGAACGTAGCATGCATTATGAGTAAATTTGACACAAAACCCTTTATCACAAAATTGTGAAACACATAGTAGGTTGTGCTTCAATCCTTCCACGTAGTAAACTTCATGAACTTGAACATCTCCAATCATTAGTGTTCCTACACCTTTAGTAAGTCCATAGTTGTTATCTCCAAACATCACTCTTGGTCCATCAATGGTTTGATAGTTAGAGAGAAGTCGTCTTTCATAGGTCATGTGCTTGGAGCAACATCGTCAATGTACCAGATGACCTCAAGAATATATCCTCTATCAACTATCTTCTTATCTTCCTACAATCACAAGTTTATTGCTTAGGTACCCTTTGTGCTTTGGGTCCTTTCATGTTAAGTTGATTTTTAGGAATCCGCATAAAGATATCAATGTTCCTTAAAACCATAGATTGAAGCTTACGTCCATATCTATCTACTAAGATAAGATTTTCAAGATCAATCTCATTTAACTGATCTTTTGAATTGTCTTGAATCTTGGTAAAAATGGATATGTCTTGCTTCTTCCGTCAAAACCATTATACCTAGAATAAGACTTTGATTTAGTCTTGGGTTTAACCTTTGGAGTTTCTTTCCTTGTCTGCTTCTTCTTTTCGTAATTATCGGATGAGGTAATTAATTCCTTGGGTTTCCATGGACTAAATCTAGTTTCTATCTTTGGTTTAGTTGCTTTGACAAAGACTCTAGGTTTTATTGGATCATTTTTCGTGCTCCTATCAAAGCCTAATCCAGTTTTATCACTAGACTTTTGTGAAGAATTGAAAATTTTATCTATTGTGGTTTGAGAGTTATTCAAGTCCTAACTTGAGATTTAATTCTCTGTTAGTTTTCTTATAATTCTCATTCTCAGAATAGATATTTGAAAATTTTATTTTTAAAGATCTCAATTCTTGTTCTAGCTTTTCTGTCTTATCGGACAAGGTACTTGTGATCATCTCGGTCGACATTCCCCCTTGAATGTACAGTCTGGTTTCTCACTTTCCTTAGTTTGATTGACCTTAGTTAGATCAAGAATTTGATTCTTTAAATTAAAATTTTTCTCAGCCTCTATCTGTTTATAAGAAGATAGAGCTGTTTCCAAGTCTTTCAAAAGTTTATCAACAAGACTGGGATCAGTTTCGATAAGGTATCACAATCATTATCTCGAGGATGTATAGTAATGTACCTCTTTTGCCATCAGATGTCATCATCGATCTAAAATCAGATGAGGATGAGGATGAAGATGTCTCATGAACTTCTTCTTTCTCAGCTAGAAGAGTTCTCTGGTCGGATACCTTCTATCTCTTTTCTTCCTCTTTTCTTCTCTCTCTCTCGGGAGTGAGTTGAGGACAATCATAACCGTAGTGACCAGGCTTGTTACATGTATAACATATATCTCCTCTCGTCTGCTTTTGGACTACTATCTCCTCGTCTCGATAGGTGACTTATGACTCCTTGACTGATCCTTCTTTCTATCATTGTCTGAACTCTTTTCATCCCTCGCCTCGATCTATAGTTCCTTCGACCTAACTCGTCTCTCTTGTTTCTTTTATACTTCATCTTCAATCTTTCATACCTTTTTAACAGAGAGCCATTTCTTCTTTTACGGACAAATCGGATGCTTTAGAGATCTTTTCATTCATCTTGATGAACAAAAGCTATAGTCTTTCCGGATGTTGAAGATTCTCGCTTCATCTTCTTCATCTTCAATTTGAATGTCATATGCTAACGCCTTTAGATGAGAGAACAAAGTGTGGTGAAAAATTGAGGATAGATTTTGAGTAGCCTTCTTAATGTTAGCTTTCTCTCTCCATCTTTTGCTCGGTGACCTCAACACTTTATTGTTGATTTCTTTTTCTCGTAATGCGTTTTTCCAAATCAGCAACCTTGTTTAGTAGATTGGTCACCTAACGTCCAATTGATCAACAGACTCTCCTTCTTTCATCTTAAAAGTGTCAAAAGCGTGTAGAACAGATCGCAACTTGTTTTCTTTAACCTGTTCGCATCCTTCACAAATTCCAGCAAAGAGTCTCCCACATTTCCTTGGCGCCTTGCATCTTTTAACCTTTTCTATCCAATCCTTGCTCAATGTTTCAATAATTTCAGTTCTTGCAACTTGATCCAAATTGTGAATCTTCCTTTCATCACTAGTGAGTTCGAGCTTTTCTTTTCTTGCCTCACTCTTGTTTCAGCCGTAGTACCATCACTTGTGCCACCATGATAAAACTTGATAGGTCCTTCCTCAAGAACCTCCTCCATTCTGTCATTAATTGCTTTAAGATGGTTCTCCATTCTAAACTTCCAAGTAATAATATTCTTCTATAGAAAAATCAGGCAAACTCCTGGATTTCTTGCTTTTAATAGAAGACATGGTGAAACAGAAAAACCACAATACTCATAAGATCTTGTTAGTAGAACTGTTAGTGAAACAAAGAAAATACAGATAATCAAGAACAAATTTCAGATCTTAGTTAAGACCTAAAATCAATATCGTAACAGCCTTAACACCGCTCCGATACCACTTGTTGGTCCCGGATTATTGAGTTGATTAAGAATCTTGAATTAACCTTCTAGAATAAAATCTAGAAGGGGAGGGGGTTGAATAGATTTTGTGGATTTTTCAAATCTCTCAAAATCAATTCTAAAACCAGATTAACACGTGGAAAACAATTTTTAAACTCAACTTTTAACAAGATCAAAAGCAATTGATATTATAGATTTAACTTTAATCCTGAAATTAATCAGTAATTGATGAAATTGAAAAGATACAAGTAAATCAAAGTGATAAAGAACACAGGATTTATAGTGGTTCGGATTATAACAATCCTACATCCACTCTCCTTCTTCAACCTTGAAGAAGGGTCTTCACTTACTTAGTTTCTTCCTTCTTGTTGACTTACTTACAATCGTGAATCTTCAGCCTTATAATGAATTCTTCCTAATTTACGGATATCTATGACTTGAAGATCTTAAGTGAAAAGTGTTCTACAAACACTAAAACCGTAAAACGTATAAAACGTTTGTGAATGTGTACAATATTTGTGGCTCGTGAATACAAATTGTGTATATTGATGAGTGCAAAGTATCAAAAGTAATTCTATACTAATTTCTATCCCTATTTATAGAGATCTTCACTTGGTAGTTACAACTTCCTTGAATTCTCGTTTTGATTAGTTATAACAATATAACTAAATCTTGTAGCTTCCTCTTGGTTAGTTGAAATCGCTTCTTGAACTTGTGTAAAATTTCTCTAACACTTCATCGTCCGATACTTACTCCACCTTGTCCTCATCTTCATTCCTTGTCTGGGTGTTTGTTTATAGTATTGCATGTCAACTGTCTTCTATGTGTTGTCCTTGTCTCGATATCCCGACCTCGCTCGATTTCCTATCCTCATCTCGAGGTTTGTCCTTGTCTCGATATCTTGACCTCATCTCGATATTTATACTTAGTTTTAATTTCAAACACTTACTTCATTGTCTATACAAAGTGCTCACTGGTCATCCTATATTACACTTTTTAACACATCAAAACTAAATACAACTTTTTCTTTACCTAACACTTATAGATTTATAAATAGGCCTAAGCACAGTCCTTAGAGGGACTTTTTGCATATTCCGAGATTCACATAATCCACAAGCACTCTCGGTCTTAGCAAATCACACTTGATATTCGATATTTTTCTAAGTGTTTAGAGAACACTTCACCGTAATTCCTTCTATATTCTCGCACCGTAATCTAAGTTTAGAAGATTAGATTAGAAGGAAGTTTAAAGATTCGTAGAGTTGAATCTTTGCACTTATAATATGTAATCGAAGGAAGTAAGCGAGCAAGAAAGTGAGAAGAGACCCTTCTTCGAGTTGGAGAAGGAGAGTGGACGTAGGATTTTTCAATCCGAACCACTATAAACCTCGTGTTCTTCTCTTTCTCGTTTTTAATTTCAAGCGATCATATTTTGTGATTTCAATTCAATCAAGTAGCTTTTATATGTATTCTTTAAGGATTGAGTATAAATTTTTTTCGCTGGGTACTCGCAATAATTTGGAAGATCACTTGAGTAGATAGTCCGAATTTCATGAGAAATTGGAATAATCTATTCAAACACCCCTCCCCTCCTCTAGATTATTTCTAGTAGATCTCGACTCAATCCTGGGACCAACATAAGATTTGGGCGTGGCATCACTCGGCCGAGTGAAGTAAGGTTTCTTGAGTCGAATTCCTTATGTATCATGTCCACTCGGTCAAGTAGGGTGTGACTCGACCGAGTGTAAATCGCCCATTTACATTGGTTGATTGTCACTCGATTAATGTTATATCAAGTAGAGTTTTGATGAGTTAAAGAACAATCCAGATGAATGCATAACGTTGATGAACAACTCGGATCGTAGTTCGGTACTAAGGCGATCGATCGGGTCAAGGACTTATTAAGTCACCAAGATCAAAGTTTGTAAGTCATCCGGAGACAAGCTCAAGTCTAGTCATCTGCAGGAGACGATCATGAAGAACTCGCACGAGGTCAAGACAAGCCGAGTAGAATAAGAAAGGCGAGTCTTCACCAAGTCACCGCAGACGAGTAAGAATAATCACCGAGGTCAAGAGCAGCTTTTCAAGATTAAGTTTGTTAAGCAGCTTTTAGTTTGTTAGAACTAACTAACAAACTAACCTGTCTTTTCAGATTTATAAATAGGTCTAGATTTTATTTTTCAACACACTCATGCAAATCTGATTTTTCATACTATTCACTATTCGAGTTCACAAAGAAATTTTTAAAAGTGTTTTCAAATATCTTCAAGTGTTTGTAGAATACTTCACTTCACATCTTCAAAAATACTTCTTATTCTTAGAGTTAGATTTTAGAAGGTTTTTTAGCATTTTTAAGAGTTGAAGATCAAGTTGTAAGTTGTAAAGATTGTAAAGTAAGAAAGTAAGCAACTAGTGGAGACCCTTCTTCAAAGTTTGGAGAAGGAGAGTGGATGTAGGATTGTTATAATCCGAACCACTATAAAATCAGTGTTCTTTAATCGCTTTCTTTTATATCTCTGTTCAAGTTACAATTTATTGTTCAAAGTTTAATTTCAGAATTAAAGTTAAGATTTGAATATCGTTGTTGCTTTTGATCTTATTAAAAGTTGAGTTTGATCTTAAATTTCATTGTGTACTTTGATACTTTGAATAAATTTTTGATAGATTTGAAAAATCTCAAAAATCTATTCAACCCCCCTTTCTAGATTTTTGCTAGAAGGTGATACACTTCTCACCTAATCTACTCAACTAATCGGGACCAACAAGTGGTATCGTAGCTGTGTTAAGTCAGTTTCCGATATTGATTTTAGGTCTTAAATAAGATTCTGAAATTATCTTGATTTTTTTCATTCTCTTTATCATTACTAACAGTGCTACTAATAAGTTTTGTGGAGTATCTTGTTCCATTATTTCATCATGTCATCGGAAAAAATAAGAAGTCTAGGAATCTTCCCGAGTTCTCTATTGAAGATTATGATTACCGGAAATTTAGGATGGAGAATCACCTAAAGGCCATTCATGATAGGATGGAAGAGGTTCTTGAAGAGGGACCTATAAAATTTTATCATGGAGGCACCAAAGATCGGAGCCGAGTCACCGAGTCCGCAACTGACAGAGAAAAAGAGTTCTCGAGTTGACAAATGATGAAAGAAAGGTCCACAATCTTGATCAAGTAGCTCGAATCGAAATCATTGAGACTCTAAGTAAAGATTGGATAGAAAAGGTTAAGAGATGCAAAACTACTAAAGAAATGTGGCGGACTCTAGCCAATGTTTGTGAAGGATCTGAACAAGTCAAAGAAAACAAGTCAATCGAGCCTTGCATGCATTTGAGACATTCAAAATGAAGGAAAATGAATCATTGATCGTTAGATGTAAGGTTGACCAATCTTCTCAACAAAGCATTGACCTTGGAAAGAATTATACGTAAAAGGAGATTAATAACAAGATTCTGAGATCATTAACCAAGAGATGGAGGGAGAAATCCAATATCCTTAAGGCTACTCAAGATTTATCTTCTATTACTCACCATACTTTGTTTTCACATCTTAAAGCTCTAGAATATGATATTCAAATAGAAGACGAGGAGGATGAGATGGAGTCGAGCACCTCATCCAAGTCTGTTGCCTTTGTCAAGAAAGAAGACAAGGTGTCAACAGAGTCTGTAGGAGCCGACCTATCTTTGAAGGAGCAGATGGCTTTGCTCACTAAAAGGTATGATAAATTGAGAATGAAGTATAAAAGAAATAAATTGAGATTTGCAGGTAAGGATAAGTCAAGATCCAGATCAGGTAGAAAGGAAGATGAGTCTACAGATGATGATAAAAGCGAAGCCGACAAGAAGATACGAGATCACCGGCCGAAAAAATCCTTCCAGCCACTAGATCGGGACAGAGTGATACTTGTTACACATGCAACAAGCCAGACACTTCGCTTATGATTGTCCTCAATCGACTCCTAAGGAAAGGAAAGAAAAGAGGAAGAAGAGAGACAGAGATTTGCAGATCAAAGGGCTTTGTTGGTCAAGAAAAGGAGCCAAAGAAATCATCATCATCATCATCATCATCATCATCGATTTCGGATCGATGATGAAATCTGCCTCATGGCTAAAGAGGTAATCTACTATTCATCTTCGTATAATGATTCATGTCACCGCATCCGATCATGACCAAATCAAGTATCCATGAATTATTGAGAGATTTAAAGACATCTCTGGCTGCTTATAAACAAATAGAGACAGAGAATTTGGCTTTAAAGGATCAAATTCAAATTCTAATCAAAGGCAAGCAGTGATGAATCATTAAGAAACCGAGGAAACATTCAAGGGGGAATGTTTTCCTCAGCCGAGGCTAGTACATCAGCCACCTTACCCGAAAGGTTAGAAAATGAATTGAAAACTTTAAAAGACAAATTTGAAGTAGTATGTGCTGAAAATGAATCAATTAAGAAAGACAATGAGAAGTTTGTCTTCAAAATTAGTCAACTTAATAATTCACAACAAAGAATAGACCATATCTTTAATACCTCTCGTAAATCCCATGACAAAACAGGTCTTAGTTATGATAGAAATAATAAATCGGATGTACAAAAACCTAGGAAATTTGTGAAAGCATCCGATCAATCAAAAGAGGTTAAAATTGGTCCTTGAAACCAACTAGTCGAGTAAGGATCGCATTCCCGACTGAAAACAAAAATTCAAATTGAGGACTCCTTATCGACTAGGAGAAACCAAGAACCAAAATAAGAAGAAATTCTTATTATAATCCTTTTGATGGAAGGAGCAGATGTTATCCCACATTTCCTAAGTTTAGAAAAATTACTCAATCTGAATACAACAAGTTATCTTTCAAAAGTGATACAATTGTAGACAGATTTGGTAGAAAAACCGAGTCGATTTATTGTTTAGAGATGAGATGTTTATTTGGTTACCTAAAGTGATACTTGACCTTCAAGGACCCAAGATCACTAGGGTACCTTACAACCGATCTGCTTTTTCAGATACACAGGGATCATCACTCAAGGAAGAGATCTTAGCTTCAATATGGTACATTGATAGTGGCCGTTCACAACACATGACCCATAACAAGAGATCATTATCAAATTTCCAAAGCATTGATGGTCCAAGAGTCTTATTTGGTGACAATAATTGTGGTCGACTAAAGGTGTAGGTACTCACGGTTATCAAGGATATTCAGGTATCTCGAGGTCTATTTTGTTGAAGGTTTGAAACATAATCACATCTCTGTTTTCCAGCTTTGTGATAAAGGTTTTCTTGTCAAATTTTCAAGGGATAAATGTGATATTTTAGATAATTCTTCGTATAAGGTACTTTTAATCGGCTTGAGACATGGTAATGTCTATGTGGCCAACTTTAATAGTTGTCCCAAAGATACTGTCGATAGCTAAGGGTGGAGAAGATCTCACCGGCTATGGCATAAGAGGCTTAGTCATCCGAATTTCAAGACCCTTAGTAAGTCAAGCTAAAAGAACCTTGTCAAGGGATTACCTCGAAAACTTTTATCCACCGATCTTAAATGTGATGCTTGTCGAAAGGTAAACAGCCTAGACACTCATTTAAGAGTATTAACACCTCTTCATCCGAAAGAGTGTTGCAACTACTTCATCTGGATCTGTTTGGACTGTTTCTCCTCTCGGTTTCGGTGGAAGGAAATATACTCTTGTTGTAGTAGATGACTTTTCTAGATACACTTGGGTTATATTTCTTTTCAAGAAAAATGAGACTATAAACAAGATCCCCGATCTGCTCTGCATGCATTCAAAATGAAAAGGGTGTTAATATTATTAAAATAAGGAGTGATAAGGGCACGAGAATTTTGAATTCTTGTTTATCTAACTTTTTCAATGAGTGTGAAATTATTCATGAGACATCTTCAGCAAGAACTCCTCAACAAAATGGAGTGGTTGAAAGAAGGAATAGAACTTTGAAGGAAGCGGCCAGGAGCATGTTAGCCGAGTATGAAACCCCACACAGTTCTCGGGTGAAGCCATCAACACATCTTGCTATACCTGCAACAGGTGCTTAGTTGTCAAATACAAGGGTAAGACTCCATATGAGATTTGGAAGGGTAAGATTCCAAGAATCTCATATTTCAAAGCTTTTGGTTGTAAGTGTTTTATCCATAACAATGGGAAATCTAAGTTAAGAACTTTTGATGCTAAGGCATCCGATGGAATATTCTTGGGATATTCTAACACTTCCAAGGCATTTAGAGTTTTTAACAAGATAACCCTTTGTGTGGAGGAAACCCTCATGTTGTTTTTGATGAGTTGTATTCTTTCTCGTATAAAGTGAATCAAATTTCGTAAAGTCTAGATAAAATTGAACTGCCTAAGACTAAACATAGAACCGTCTATCTACCTAGTCTTGATTCAATCGACGAAGAAGAATCCCCATCCGATAATCGAGAAGACAACTTCCGATCGACTCCATCGAATCGTATACCCTTGACGTCACCGATCGGGGCCGGGTCCGATGAAGGAGGAACGTCACCGAGGTTGAGTCGGAGGAGTTGCCTACCGAGACTCAAGATGAGGATCCTTCTTCTCATATAGGCAAAATGATGAGAAGCTACCATCCATCCGATCAGATTATAGGAGACCCATCTAGTAGTGTGCAGACACGAATGATGCTGGACTCTCGAAAGTCTTTTCACCGTTATGTGTTGCTTCTTGAACCCAAGTCTATTGAGGAGGCTCTATCAGACCCAAATCGATAATTGCCATGCAGAGGAACCGCATCGGTTTGAAAGGCAAAGTGTATGGGAATTAGTGGAAAGACCCTTACACGAAAGATTATAGGCACCAAATGGGTGTTTAAAAATAATGTTAGACCAAGATTGTTTTGATGAGTTAAAAGACTGCTCCGTATAAGCGTACTATGATGTAGGATCAAGACTAAGTTCTAGTTCGAAGCCGATCACTAGGTCAAAAATAGTTCGAGTCACCAAGACGAGGAATGACAAGTCATCCGGAGACAAGCTCAAGTCTAGTCATCTGCAGGAGACAAATATGAAGAGCTCAGACGAGGTCAAGATAAGCCGAGTAGAATAAGAAAGGCTAATCTTCACCAAGTCACCAAGACGAGTAGGAAGAATCACCGAGGTGTTAAGCAGTTTTCAAGATTAAGTTTGTTAAGCGATTTCAAGTTTGTTAGAACTAACTAACAAACTAACCGACTTTCAGACTTATATATAGGTCTAGGTTTTTCATTTTTGAAGATATAGAACACTTATGCATATTTGATTTACACAAGTCACTACTCGGATTTCACAATCTTTTCACAAGAATTTCTAGAGAATTTCAAAGAGTTCTAAGTGTTTTTAGAACACTTTTTCAAGAATCTTCAAAATTCAATACACACCGTAATAGATAGATTTCTAGAAGCAGAGTCTAGGAGATTGAAGATTTGAAGAATTGTACAAGTTGTAAGTTGTAAGTCGGAAGTGAGAAAGTAAGCAAGAAGTAGAGTCCCTTCTTCAAATTGAGGAAGGAGAGTGGATGTAGGATTTTAAAATCCGAACCACTATAAATCCTCGGTGTTATTTCTTGCTTTCTTTAATTTTCGTTTATTTTACAATTGTGTTACATCAAGAGTTAAATTCAGAATCATAACTAAAATCGAGTATTTCAACCTTGCTTTTGATCTTATAAGAAGTTGAGAATTTATTCTTAATCCATTGTGTTTAATCGATACTTTGAATTGGTTTTGAAAGATTTGAAAAATCTACAAAATCTATTCAAACCCCCTTTCTAGATTTTGTTCTAGGAAGCTTACTCAAGGTATTAATCATCTCAACTTTCCGGGACCAACAAGTGGTATCAAAGCGGTTAAGTCAGTTTCCGATATTGATTTTAGGTCTTGAACAAGATTCTCAAATAATCTTGATTTTCTTCATTTTCTTTCATTTCTAACAAGATTACTAATAAGATCTTGTGGAGTATTTTGTTTTTGTTTCATCATGTCATCGTAAAAGTAATAAGTCCAGAATGCACTGAATTTTCAATTGAAGAGTATGATTATTGGAAATTTAGGATGGAAAATCATCGAAGGCCATTCATGATAGAATGGAAGAGGTTCTTGAGGAAGGTCCTATAAAGTTTTTCCATGGAGGCACCAAAGATCTGAGCAGAGGCACTGAATCAAGAACTAGGCAAGAAAAGAAGAGTTCGAATTGACTAATGATGAAAGGAAGGTCCACAATCTTGACCAAGTAGCTAGAACAGAAATCATAGAGACTCGAGTAAAGATTGGATAGAGAAGGTTAAGAGATGTAAAATTAAAGAAATGTGGCAAACCTTAGCTAATGTTTGTGAAGGTTCGACCAAGTGAAGGAGAACAAGCTACAGTCGGATTGCATATATTTGAAACATTCAAGATGAAAGAAAATGAGTCGTGGATCGCTTGATATGAGGTTGACCAATCTTCTTAACAAAGCAATGATCTTGGAAAGAATTATTCGAAAAGGAGATTAACAACAAGATTTTGAGATCATTAACCAAGAGATGGAGGGAAAAATCCAATATCCTTAAAGCAACTCAAGATTTATCCTCTATTACTCACCATACTTTATTTTCTCATCTTAAAGCTTTAGAGTATGATATTCAGATAGAAGATGAGGAAGATGAGATGGAGTCAAGCACCTCATCCAAATCTGTTGCCTTTGTTAGTAAAGAAGACAAGATGTCAACAGAGGTCAGAGGAGCCGATCTATCCTTGAAAGAGCAGATGGCTTTACTTACAAAAAGGTATGATAAATTGAGAATGAAGTATAAGAGAAATAAATTGAGATTTGCAGGTAGAGATAGACAAAGATCCGGATCGAGATAGGAAGGTAGACAAATCTTCGGATGATGACAAAAACAAGAGCTGCACAAGAAGATACAGATCACTGTTAGAAGAAATACTTCTAGTCCCAGATCGAGATAGGAGTGATATTTGCTATACTTGCAACAAGCCAGGACATTTCAGCTATGACTGTCCTCAATCGACTCCTAAAGAAAGGGAAGAGAAGAGAAAGAAAAGAGACAGGAGATTTGCAGATCAAAGAGCTTTGTTGGCTGAAGAAAAAGAGCCAAAGAAATCATCATCATCTTCATCATCCTCATCCGATTTTGGATCGATGATGAGATCTGTCTCATGGCTAATGAGGTAATCTACTATTCATATTCGAGATAATGATTCTTGTCAGTCAAGCATCCGATCATGACCAAACTGTTATACATGAATTATTGAGAGATTTAAAAACATCTTTAGCCGCTTATAAACAATGGGAGACAGAGAATTTAATTTTAAAGGATCGATTCAAATTCTAAATAAAGGCAAGAAGGTGATGAACAAATTTCGAGACCGAGGAAACATTCAAGGGGGAATGTTTTCACTGATCAAGCTAGTACATCACCACCTTACCCGAAAGGTTAGAAAATGAACTGAAAACTTTAAAAGATAAATTTGAAGTAACTGCTCTGAAAATGAATTAATTAAGAAAGACAATGAGAAGCTTGTCTTCAAAATTAGTCAGCTTAATAATTCACAATCGATAATAGATCATATTTTTAATACTTCCCGAAATCTCATGATAAGACAGACTTGGTTATGATAGGAACAATAAATCAGATGTTCAAAAACCTAGGAAATTTGTGAAAGCATCTGCTCAATCAAAAGATATTAAAATTGGTCCATGGAAACCAACTAGTCGATAAGGACTACACTTCCAAACAAACCAAGAATTCAAATTGAAGAGTTCCTATCGTACTAGAAGGAATCCAAGAACCAAAATAAGAAGATTTTCTTATTATAATTCTTTTGATGGAAGGAGCAAATGCTATCCTACATTTCCTAAGTTTAGGAAAATTATCGATCTGAATACAACAAGTTGTCATTTAAAAATGATATTATTGTAGACAGATTTGGTAGAAAATCGAGTCGACTTATTGTCTACAGATGAGATGTTTGTTTGGATTCCTAAAGTGATTCTTGACCCAAAAGGACCCAAGATCACTAGGGTACCTCAAAACTAACTGCTTTTACAGGATTCACGGGGATCATCACTTAAGAAAGAGATCTTAGCTTCAATATGGTACATTGACAAGTCGTTTCACAACATATGACCCATAACAAGAAGTGTTATCAAATTTTCAAAGTATTGATGGTCCAAGAGTTGTGTTTGGTGATAATAATTGTGGTCGGACTAAAGGTGTAGGTACTTTGATTATCAAGGATATTCAGGTATCTCGAGGTATATTTTGTTGAAGGTTTGAAACATAATCATTATCCTGCTTCTCGGCTTTGTGATAAAGGTTTTTCTCAGTAAAGTTTTCAAGAGATAAATGTGATATTTTGGATAATTCCTCGGATAAGGTACTATTAATCGGCTTTAGACAGGTAATGTCTATGTGGCCAACTTTAATAGTTGTTCCCAAGATACTTGTCCGATGGCTAAGGGTGGAGAAAATGTCACCGCTATGGCATAAAAGGCTTAGTCATCTCAATTTCAAGACCCTTAGTAAGTTGGCTAAGAAGAACCTTGTTAAGGGATTACCTCGAAAAACTTTTATCAACCGATCTTAAATGTGATGCTTGTCAAAAAGGTAAACAGCCTAGACACTCATTTAAGAGTATTAACTCCTCCTCATCCGAAAGAGTATTGCAACTCCTTCATCCTGGATTTGTTTGGACTGTTACACCTCTCACTTCAAGTGGAAGGAAATATACTCTTGTTGTAGTAGATGACTTCTCTAGATACACTTGGGTTATATTTCTTTTCAAGAAAATGAGACTATGAACAAGATTCCCGATCTGCTCTGCATAAATACGTAATGAGAAGGGAGTTAATATTATTAAAATCGGGAGTGATAAGTGGTACAGAATTTTTGAATTCTTGTTTATCTAATTTCTTCAATGAGTTTGGAATTATTCATGAGACATCTTCAGCAAGAACTCCTCAACAAAATGGAGTGGTTGAAAGAAGGAATAGAACTTTGAAGGAAGCGGCCGGAAGCATGTTGGTGAGTATAATACCCTCATAGGTTACAGGTCAAGCTATCAACACACTTGCTATACTCGTAACAGGTGCTTAGTTGTCAAAGATAAGGGTAAGACTCCTTATGAGATTTGGAAGGGTAAGATTCCAAGGATCTCATACTTCAAAGCTTTTGGTTGTAAGTGTTTCATTCATAACAATGGGAAATCTAAGTTAAGAACTTTTGATGCTAAAGCGGTGATGGAATATTCTTAGGATATTCTAACACTTCAAAGGCATTTAGAGTTTTTAACAAGACAACCCTTTGTGTGGAGGAAACTCCTCATGTTGTTTTTGATGAGTTGTATTCCTTCTCGGAAAAAGTGAATCAAATTTCAAAATCTAGATAAAATTGAATTATCCAAGACTAAACATAGAACTATTTATCTACCTATTCTTGACTCGAATCGGATGAAGAAGAATTCTCATCCGATAATCGAAAGACAACTTCTCGATCGACTCCTTCAGATCGTACACCTTTGACATCATCTCGATCAAGACGAGTCACCGATGAAGGGGGAACGCCACCGAGGTTGAGTCGGATGAGTTGCCAATCGAGACTCAAGATGAGAATACTTCTTCTCATATAGGCAAAAGGATGAGAAGCTATCATCCATCCGATCGATTATAGGAGACCCATCTAGTAGTGTGCGACACGAATGATGTTAGACTCGAAAGTCTTTTCATTGTTATGTGTCGCTTCTTGAACCCAAGTCTATTGAGGAAGCATTATCGAGACCCCAAATCGGATAACGGCCATGCAGGAAGAACTGCATCGCTTTGAAAGACAAAATGTATGGGATCTAGTGGAAAGACTTACACGTAAAGATTATAGGCACCAAATGGGTGTTTAAAAATAAAGCAGATGAGAACAATATTATTGTTCGAAATAAGGCAAGATCTGGTTGCACAAGGTTATTCATGATGCGAGGGAATAGACTATGATGAAACCTATGCTCCAGTTGCGATTAGAGGCAATAAGATTGTTCTTGGCATTTGCCGCATATAAGTCTTTCAAAGTTTTTCAAATGGATGTTAAGTCTGCTTTTCTTAATGGTGTGTTACTTGAAGAGGTCTATGTAGAGCAGCCTCCCGGGTTTAAGATCAATAACAAGGTCTATAAACTCAACAAAGCTCTATATGGACTGAAACAAGCTCCCGTGAGCTTGGTATGATACTCTATCCGATTTCTTGACATCAAATGGCTTTTCTAAAGGTAAGATTGATAGAACATTGTTTAGAAAGGAAGTAGATGGCAACATCTTACTAGTTCAAATTTATGTAGATGACATAATTTTTGGTTCACCTAATCGAAATTATGTGAAGAGTTTAGCTTTCTCATGAAGAACGAGGTTTGAAATGTCAATGATGGGAGAATTGACATACTTTCTAGGCTTACAAATTAAACAGATGAGTAAGGGTATATTTATACATCACCTAAGTATGCTAAGGATCCGATTGAGAAATTTGGAATGATTACTAGCAGAGAAGTCAAAATACCTATGGCAACTAACTTCTCAATGGATTCGGATGAGCAGGGATACCCACCGATGCAACGGAGTATCGTGGACCTGATTGGATCTCTTCTTTATCTCACCGCAAGTAGGCCAGTACATAGCCTTTGCAATTGGGGTATGTGCAAGATTTCGCCTAATCCCAAGAAAACTCATCTGGAGACCGCTAAGAAAATTCTTAGATATCTCAAAGGAACTTTGCAAGTAGGGTTATGGTACCCGGTGATGACAACTTCGAGCTAACAGGTTATTGATTCGTACTTTGGAGGATGTAAGATTGATAGAAAATCCACTTCCGAACATGTCAATTCTTAGGCAACAAATTAATTTCTTGGTTATCTAAGAAACAAACATATGTTGCTACCTCCACAATCAAGCCGAGTACATGGCACCGGAAGTTGTTGCTCTCAACTCCTCTGGATTAGTCAATGACTTAGAGACTACAATATTCAAACATCACTGCTCCTATTTACCGTGATAGTAATAGTGCAATAGCAATGACTTATAATCCTGTTTTACATTCTAGATGCAAGCATATAGATATTAGGCATCATTTCATTAGGGATCATGTTGAAAAGAATGACATTAGAATTGAGAAAATTGCCACCGAATCACAAAAAGTCGACATTCTTACAAAACCATTAGCTGAGTCTAGGTTCAAAGAAATGTGTTTAGAATTAGGATTACTTGATGCATCTTTAGCTGGTTTCTAATTATGTGCATTTGGTTTCTTATTTCTTTTCTTTTCTTTAAATTAATGTCTAGAAAGGATTATCGACTAGATATGTGTCAAAGGGCAATCAGTAGTCGATATCATTGATCTCCTTTTAGGAATCAAGAATCAAGGATTAGTCATATTGACCTTATCCGAATTGATAATTACTTATCCGACATTGAGTAAATCGCATAAGGTGATAATAGTCACCGAACTTCTCAAGAAAACAGATGACTATTAACATTCTATCCGATTTACCTTAAGCTTCGATGGTTTCTTTTGAGTTTATGTCTTTGCAGAACAGGTGATAAATAACACCGATTCATTCTTTTATTCAAACTTCTTTATTCTTAACCTAAGTCCTGATCTGCTTTCTTAAAAATTTGTTTTAGAAAAGTAATTGAATGTGTTTTGTTTAAACTCGGTTTGAAAAATGCTAAAAAGTTACATATAAATTGTTGGTTTTCGAGGATCGAGACGGGTTACTCTATCGATGACTTTCTAAAACTTATCTGCTTTTAAGCCGATCTGCTTTTTCAAACCCATCTGTTTAGGAAACCTTCAGTTGAAGTAAGATATCACATGGCCGACGCCGTATACTTACTTCTCCGAATAAAGTAACCTATATCACCAAATCAACAGTCTATAAAGTAACTATTTACGCATTCGAAGGCGATTACAATTCACGCGCTGAATCCTAATCGTTTATCTTTGTTTTTAACCGTTGATTAATACTCATGAAAACTTTTTAAATAAATGGCTGAGATTAAATCATATTTTCAAAAATGGCGGTTTCTCTTTCCAATCTTCCCCCTATAAATACATCTTCTTCTTCCCTAAAACTTTTCTTTCCTTACTCGAAAACCTACATATTTTATCAAACCCTTTTACAAATTCACAAAAACTTCCAATGGCATCTTCTTCAAAAACTACCAAAACTTATAAACCCACATACATTTCCACGAATATTTCTCACTTCAAAATGAATGAGGAATACTTCAAAAATCGTTTGAAAGCAGAGATGTATGTTGATTTGAAACCACAAATGACCTTAATCTGCAGAAATTCTTCGCCTCCTCGAAGCTTCACGTCTCGGCAGGATTTCTATCACTAAAGTCTCCTCTAAACGATAAATGGATTTATTGGGTGCAGAGTTTTGGCTAGAATGGAGGATACCTGTGATGGGTTTGATACATCTCGTGGATGGGACGACACCGAGTTATTCCCGCAAAACATTGCTAGGATATTCGACACGTCAATGGAGGGAGTAAATCCATTGACGTATAAGGAGGATAGTTGGGAGGAATCCTTTGATATGATGGCGAGGGTTAGTTACAGGGGAACTCGCAGGATCTCGAAGAAGAACTCGTTAAGAAGAAAATATAGGTCACGATGACGGTGGTGACGAAAGCGAGTCTTGGGTGAGCAAAGCTCACATGATGGGTTAACCAAACCCAGATTGTGTGTAATGCGAGCCATTCTGGATGGGGTCCAAGTTGACCGGGTGGATCTGCTTCGCTCAAGCTCGGGGAGGAGAAGAAGCGACCGAATTTCAAGTCAAATGCAGAGGGTCGGGTTCCTACTTCTCTGATCAGTCTCTTCAATAAAATCACTGCTTTAATTGAAGGCTGAATAGGGAGGCTGATCGGAGAATAGGAACTAAAAAGTATTCAAAGGTATGGGCATCCTCACAAAGGATGACAGATCTGGAGGTGTTCCAGACTCGGATGATGAGTCCGATGCAGCCAGAGCTCAAAGGTCAAGCCAGTACTGCTGAGGGACAGTGGTCCAGAAATGAACAAATTGCGGTGGCCCCGTGGAGGTCGAAACAGAGGGACATGAAGCAGCAGCAGCTGAGGTCGCACCTCAAGTTCAACCTCAAGCAAACCGTGGTCCCGAGGATGTTTCAGAGGAGGAAGAGGAGGCTGGTGAAAGCCTCGGAAAAGAAGAAGGGGAAAGCTCATCTGCTGCTCCCGCCAAGGTTGCCTCGAGATGAAGAGGAAGAAGAGGAAGCGAAATTCCCTTGGTTAGGAGGCCAAGACGAGCAGCCCAGAGCTCGAAGGATCCACCAAGTCTCGTAGCTCCGAACATCGTATAGATCCATCTACCCTGCTACCAGAGGAGGCTCCGGTCCTTCGATATAGCAATGAGGTTGGTCGATGGAGGCTCCTTTCTCCCCAACCGATGAAGCTGTTCTTTCCCGATACCAGAGGTAGGTACAAGTCTTTCCACATCTCCTTCTTTATCTTCCATACCCGGCAATGAAGAAATGCCTCAGCCGGGCATTTCGAGCCTTTGCCTCACCGATCTCCCACCAATCCAAACAGGCGATGAAGGGGTATCCCAGCCGGTACCTCGAGCCTCTCCAATGCCCTACATTCCAAATCCCAACAGTCCAAACCGATATTCCACCTCTACCATCATCACCACCACCCGAAATCCCACCCCCACCTTCTTCCGAACAAATACCTCTCCCTACAGTCCAAACCTCTCCAATCCCAATAATATCTTACTCCTCTCTTCCAACTATTCAAACACAATCTACTCCTCTCCCATCTCCTCAACCGTAACAAATACTTTCCTCGTCGACTCCTCAACCGAGGATGAAGACACCGATCTGAGCCCCACCACAGCCATATCCTCTATTCTATCCCTCGCCGAGAAGAAAGTCAATGCTACATTCCGAAGGAAAATGGAAAGAAAGACGAGGAGGATGGTCAAAGTCAGAATCGACACTATGCTAGCCAAAGCATGAAGGAAGTTGAGGTAACATTGTCTAATAAAATTATTGATGTCACTAACTCAGGCCGGGCCGGGTAAAGTGAAATCAATGGAGGAGGAGCTAAGGGCGTTGAAGGAGGAGGTTATGGGGTACAATAAGCCGGTGGTGAATGAGTTGGTCAGAGACCACTCGGACTTCGTGGTCAAGTGCAACACTCTAGATGCAAAACTTTCGTACTTGGCCTGTTAAAAAGGGGGAAAAAGTCAAGAAGAGAAGAGACAAGCCCTCACACCGTGGTCGAGGAGACCAGAAAGAAGTGGGCAGGAAGGCCAACACACCTGATCCGGGAGGCAGCCAGGAGGAAGCTCGGATCAAATCTCGATGAGCTGGTTGCTCTCCACCGAGGGTGAGTCAATTGGAGGAAGCTTTGAAAGAGGATGAGGAGAAGAGGAGGAAAGAAGAGGAGGAAAGGTCAGAGAAGCTCTTGGCCTCGCTTAAAGGATCCGAATCAAGGAGCCAAGGGGAAGGGAAAAGAAGTAGCGATCCACTGAGCCCAGATCACCGAACTCATTACTGTGGCTCAGCTAAAGGAAAAGGAAAGAGGGAAGCTGATTATTCCAATCTCTCGAAGAGCGAGATCAAAAGGATTAAGAGAGAGATGGAATATTTTGGCAAGAAAGAAAAGAAGAAGCGAGAGGAAGAAGAAAGACTCCAACGTCTTTTGGAGCACTCACGAGCGCAAATGGTTAATCAAAGATCAAGGCAAAGTGGAAAGTTCGTGCCATTTCACAATACATCCGCCTCCTAAGCCGGCTTGTGGGAAATATGCGGTGAGTACAAAGACAAGAATCTGGAGGGTATGTGGATATACTTCTGGTATATTCTCAAGGGCCCTGAGCAACTCAAAGAAGATCCAGGACTTAGCTTGGCATGAGTGGATGGAGAAGGTAGATGCGAGTTCTATCATCGTCTGCTAGAAGAAGCCGATGTAGAGTTCAACGTCAACCCGATCTCTCCAGCCTTTTGAGTATGCCATCCCCGCCAGAAATCGGATGGATCCCTGGACCTAGGACCAGGTAAAGGGTATTTTGAAGAAGGCAGAGGCTGAATCTGGACTCACTCAAGAGGAGGATATAAAGCGGCTTAGGAGTCGGGTATTCAATCGGGCCGATGATACCAGATGAAGACCAAGTGGGAAGACTAATAGAAACAGGATTTTTCTTTTCCCTATTTCTACTTTTCTATTATCTTCTCATCTGTAATCTTTGTAAAATCAATGTGAATATACTTTGTTTGATTCATTTTATGTGTATTAATTTCTTAAAGTTTTTTTGTTTTAAGAAAGACTTAAAATTTTTTTAAGTATAAGTCATCCTGAGAATTTTATCTCTCGTATTTAAAAATGTTTTCAAAAGTCTAACTAAGTCTTGAAGACTCATTTTTTTAAGTTTTTTGGAAGTCTAAAAGATCTAAAGTTTTTATATGTGAATAAATCATTTGTAATGTGAAAAATGTACTTTGATACCTATCTATTGATCTTGATAAACTCTAAACTAACTTCACTGTGAGTGTGTCTCTCTTTCTTGTAGGTTTTAACTTCATCAAAAAGGGGAAATTGTTAGACCAAGATTGTTTTGATGAGTTAAAAGACTGCTCCCAGATAAGCGGAGACTATGATGTAGGACTCGAAGACTAAGTTCTAGTTCGAAGCCGATCAGACTAGGTCAAAAATAGTTCGAGTCACCAAGACGAGGAATGACAAGTCATCCGGAGACAAGCTCAAGTCTAGTCATCTGCAGGAGACAAATATGAAGAGCTCGAGACGAGGTCAAGATAAGCCGAGTAGAATAAGAAAGGCTAATCTTCACCAAGTCACCGCAGACGAGTAGGAAGAATCAGCCGAGGTGTTAAGCGGTTTTCAAGATTAAGTTTGTTAAGCGATTTCAAGTTTGTTAGAACTAACTAACAAACTAACTGACTTTTCAGACTTATATATAGGTCTAGGTTTTTCATTTTTGAAGATATAGAACACTTATGCATATTTGATTTACACAAGTCACTACTCGGATTTCACAATCTTTTCACAAGAATTTCTAGAGAATTTCAAAGAGTTCTAAGTGTTTTTAGAACACTTTTTCGGTAATCTTCAAAATTCAATACACACCGTAATAGATAGATTTCTAGAAGCAGAGTCTAGGAGATTGAAGATTTGAAGAATTGTACAAGTTGTAAGTTGTAAGTGGAAGTGAGAAAGTAAGCGATAAGTAGAGTCCCTTCTTCAAATTGAGGAAGGAGAGTGGATGTAGGATTTTAAAATCCGAACCACTATAAATCCTGGTGTTATTTCTTGCTTTCTTTAATTTTCTGTTTATTTTACAATTGTGTTACATCAAGAGTTAAATTCAGAATCATAACTAAAATCAATATTTCAACCTTGCTTTTGATCTTATAAGAAGTTGAGAATTTATTCTTAATCCATTGTGTTTAATCGATACTTTGAATTGGTTTTGAAAGATTTGAAAAATCTACAAAATCTATTCAAACCCCCTTTCTAGATTTTGTTCTAGGAAGCTTACTCAAGGTATTAATCATCTCAACTTTCCGGGACCAACAAATAAAGCAGATGAGAACAACATTATTGTTCGAAATAAGGCAAGATTGGTTGCACAAGGTTACTCACGATCTGAGGGGATAGACTATGATGAAACCTATGCTCCGATTGCAGATTAGAGGCAATAAGGTTGTTCTTAGCATTTGCTGCATATAAATCTTTCAAAGTCTTTCAAATGGATGTTAATTCCCTTCCTTAATGGTGTGTTGCTTGAGGAAGTCTATGTGGAGCAAACCTCCGAGGGTTTAAGATCAATAACAAGGTCTATAAACTCAACAAAGCTCTATATGGACTGAAACAAGCTCCCAGCTTGGTATGATACCTTATCGATTTCTTGACATCAAATGAATTTTCAAAAGGCAAGATTGATAGAACTTTGTTTAGGAAGGAAGTAGATGATAACATCTTATTAGTTCAAATTTATGTAGATGACATAATCTTTGGTTCACCTAATCAAATTATGTGAAGAGTTTAGTATTCTCATGAAAAACAGGTTTGAAATGTCAATGATGGGCGAATTAACATACTTTCTAGGCCTACAGATTAAATAGATGAGTAAGGGTATATTTATACATCAGTCTAAATATGATAAGGATCTGATTGAGAAATTTGGAATGACTACTAGCGAGAGAAGTTAAAATACCTATGACAACTAACTTCTCTATGGATTCGGATGAGCGGGGATACCCACCGATGCAACGGAGTATCGTGGGTGATTGGATCTCTTCTCTATCTCACTGCAAGTAGGCCGGACATAGCCTTTACAGTTGGGGTATGTGCAAGATTCCAGTCTAATCCCAAGAAAACTCATCCGGAGACGGCTAAGATAATTCTAAAATATCTCAAAGGAACCTTGCAAGTAGAGTCATGGTACCCGGTGATGACAACCTTGGTGACAGGTTATTGATTGATTTTGGAGGATGTAAGATTGATAGGAAATCCACTTCAGGAACTTGTCAATTCTTAGGCAACAAATTAATTTCTTGGTTATCTAAGAAATAGACATATGTTGCCACCTCCACAACCGAAGTGAATACATGGCAGCCGGAAGTTGTTGCTCACAACTCCTTTGGATTAGTCAACAGCTTAGAGATTATAATATTCAAACATCACTGCTCCTATTTCTTTGTGATAGTAATAGTGCAATAGCAATGACTTACAATCCTGTTTCCGCATTCTAGATGTAAGCATATAGATATTAGGCATCATTTCATTAGAGATCATGTTGAGAAAAATGACATTAGGATTGAGAAGATTGCCACCGAGTCACAAAAAGCGAGACATTCTTACAAAACCTTTAGGCGAGTCTAGGTTTAAAGAATTGTGTTTAGAATTAGGATTACTTGATGCATCCTTAGCTGGTTTTTAAAATGTTTGCATTTGATATTAGCATTCCTATTTCTGGTTATTTCTTTTCTTTAAATCAATGTCTAGAAAGAATTATCGGACTAGATATGAGTCAAAGGACAATCGGGTAGTGATATCATTGATCTCCTTTTTAGGAATCAAGAATCAAGGATTAGTCATATTGACCTTATCGACTTGATGATTACTTATCGACATTTAGTAAATCAGTTAGGGCACAATAGTCATCTGATTTCTAGAAAACAGTGACTACTCGCACCCTATCCGATCTACCCACCTACTAATAGTTTTGATAAGTTTTGTTTGCGAGAACATTATACCAAATTAGTCTCATAAATCTCTTCATTCGTAAAACCTTCATCTTTGTTTCTCCTCAAATCTTTGATTTCAAATAAAATTCTTAAGTCTGTGTATTTCAAGTAATCAGACTTTGTAACTAAACCGAAAATACGGGGTTAGCTTTAAACATTTGTGATTTTCAAAATCGGACTAGGAGAGAGATTTTGAAAAATATAAGACAAGGTCAATTTGACCAAGTCTATTTTCAACAAGTCCTGAAATAGAATACCCGAGTGTTAAGTAAGGCACCTCATTGCTTACGTCGGGTATACTAATTACTTCGATAAAGTGAGTCTATTAGCCGTCTAATCCGTAGGATAAACGGTTACTTTTACACAATTCAAGAAGCGTAAAGGCCACGCGCCTGAATTTTAATCGATTTTCTCGCTAAACCATCGATGTTTTACACGCGCCTTTTAAAATTAACGGTTTAAAATTAAAACTCTGAGATCGTGCCACGTTTTGTATTCCTAAACTTTCCCTCTCTCTCCTCCGAGTTTAAAAACTTACCTTCTTCTTTAAAATTTTTCACTTTCACATTTCACATATCAAAATCCTCTGTAAAAATACCCTTCTTACAAAACTTATTCAAATGGCTTCTTCTTCTTCCCAACCCCTAAACCTCCCACCTATATAACCCCATCCGTTTCAAACTTCAAAATGAATACGAAGCTGTTAGAAATAAACTCAAAGCCGAGATGTATGTCGACTTTGAAACCACCCAAGACAGGAATCCAGCGAGATATTAGGTCTATTGGAAGCATCAAGGTTGCGAGGATTACATTCATTAAAATCGGCGAAAACAGACAATGGATTTCATAGGTGCAGAGTTTCGGCGAATAGTGAGTTTTCGATAATGGGTTTAGTACTACGGTAGAGGGTACTCGATTGGAGTTTACTAAGGAGAATGTGGCTCGGATTTTGGATACATCTTGCTGAAGGCGTAAATCCGTTGGTGTATAAGGAGGAAGAATGGGAACAATCTTTTGATTTATTTGCGAGGGTTACGTATAGGGGAACGAGGAGAGACTGAAAAAGCACATGCTGAGAAGAAAGTATAGACTTTTGATGACAATCGTGACTAAGTCAATTCTGGGTGATCGAGTTCGCATGACGGAGTGACAAAGTCTAGGCCGTGTTGTATGCGGGCTATCTTTGTGAGTCGAGGTTGATTGGGTTGAGCTGTTATTTAGGAGGTTGAGGGAGGAAAAGACAAGGTTGGTGTTTAATCCTCTTGTTGGTGATTGGGTTCCTCGATCTGGTGAGTCTCATTTAATATGATCACAAGATCGATGGATGGGCTGAACAAGAGGGTCCGGACAAGGGAAGGCAAGAAAAATTCTCAAAGCGAAAGGTCTGTCGACAAAGAATGAGAGATCGAGTGGTTTGCCGGACTCGGGCGGCGAGTCGGATGAGGCAAGGGCCCGAGAGAAATGAGGTTGCAGCAGCTGGGTGCAGAGACATCCACCGAGGTACCAGTTGAGGTACGAGACCGAGATACCGGCGCAGAGGTAGAGGCACCAAGAAGACACACCAAGAAGCGGTGGAGTGGAACCAGAGGTAGCTCAACCTCGACGTTCCGCCTCCAAAGGAGGTCCCGAAGAAGGCTGGTCAAGGTTGCTGATATAATTGGGGAGTCCTCCTCAACTCCCTCTAGTCTGCTGCCGTAAGAAGCCGCAACACTACAGATAGCGGTAGCAATTGAGGCAGAGACGGAAGTGCCGGAGGATCCCACTCGGGCAGCGAACCAAGATCTCCGCCGAGAGGCAAGCCTCTCAGTACATCTTCCAACATCTCTTCGTCGAGATAAATCCCCCACCCACCTTGGCGATGAAGAAGTATCCCAGCCTGGTACATCTCGAGCCTCTCAAACGAGCCTACTCCCGATATTATCCAAATTCAAACCACTTCACCTCCCACCTCATTCCCCATCCCCGAAATACCTCCCACCTCATCTCCCACGCCCGATATCCCTCCCGAGATCCACTCAACCTTTCGATTTCCTCGACTTCCTCTCCACTAAATATCCTACTCCCTCACCCCAAATCAGTCCAATACACACTCCCAGACACTGATGGCTCAGAAAGCTTCGAGCTCTCCCTACGATCGACGCCGAAGGAGGTTAGCCGAGCTGATTCCCGAACTTCGATTTAACCTCGAAGTAATGAAGGAATCCATTGAGATCTGGCTGGTCCATCATCTCGGATTTGGAGACCTGGAGGAGATGAGCTCATTCACCGATGAAGTAGGCTGGGACAACTTCATCTCCCGGGAGAAGGTTATTCTGGGAGTCTGCCGGAATCACATCTATATCGATTATCCTATCGGAGGAGTAGCTCCCGAATTTCTGAGAAGCCGTCTTGGCTTGCCCGAAACCTCACCCGCCGCCCTCCCAAAGGCCCGGGATCCACCTTCTCTTCAATACCGACTCACTGGAGAAGAGGGTAGAATATAAGTTCACCCAGATGCTAATGATGAAGGCTGAGACATTGTAGACTCTGTCTGTAACAATAGAAGACATGCTAAAAGCATCCGAGGTAAATCTTCTATCTTCTATTTCCAATTCGTTAAAATAACTCACAAAGAAGAGTTGGTGAAGTGAAGAAGGAGGTTGGAGAGCTGAAAATCCAAACCCAACCTCGACAATCAGTGGCGGCCGATGAGATCCTACTCAATCAATCCTCGCCTTCCACCTATTTTACCGTTATCAAGGAGCAGCTTGCTATGCTACTTGATGATGTTAAAAAGGGGGAAGATGTGGAGATCGTGAAAGTCGAGCTCAACCAGATCAAACTTTCAAAGCAGCCGGCCCAGCGATGAGCTCACTTCCCTTAAGATTAGAATTGAGCAGATTGAGGAGGCAATCAGGCGAGATGGTGACCGAGAAAGAAAGAAGGCCGAGCTGAAATCAAAGGTACATGGCTAAGATCAAAGAGAGAAAGGAGGAGGCTAGAGCCAAAGCCGAGGCCGAGAAAGGGAAAGGGAAAGAGCTAGTGGTGGTGGAGAAAGAGAAAGAGAAGGAGGCAGAGAAGATCGTGTCGCCTATCGTGCAGAGCCTCGATGTCCAAAGCTCACTGGAAAGAGGCCACTTGAGAAATCAGCCGAGCGGCTTAGGATAGAGGCGTAAAGGGACCGACGGATCAAGGCCGAGAAGGTGTATTATGGCCGGAGGGAAGCCGGAAGGAAGATTAAATCGCGAAGGAGGCTGGCGAGAATATTTGATAGGTTCCGGAAGAAGTGGGTAGTCCCATCACCGGAGGAGGAGCAGAGGCGGCTTGGATCGGACTGCAGAAAGAACCGACGCTCCTCCGAAAATGATTGCACATCCATCATGAGCACCGAGTACATGAAGTACGAGGCTAAGTGGACCTTCTTCCGTACATATGCAAAGGAGTTGGAGCATCATCGAGACAATGATACAATTGCTTGGCATGACTGGATGGAGAAGGAAAATCCAAGCTTGTACGAAACTTCTTGATGAAGGAGATGAGTGGTACAATGTGGATTTGGTTGCTCAGACTACTCATCCATTCCGATAAAACTGAATGATGATGGCTCGATTGACAAGGAGTGGATCCGGTCAACTATCAACTATGGTATAGATCAAATGAAGCCGATCGATCCAAAGGAAATTGTTGGCGAGGACGCGGATATTCGATTAGATGCAGCTTAGGAGAAAGATAGATGGGACAGATTAGATAAGCCTAAATCTTCTTATCTTTTATTTTCTTATCTCGTTGCTTATGTAAATTTGTAAATGAGTTGTATATGAATGAGATGAATGGTTCTTATCTGATTTACTTGTTTGTTTTAAAAGTTTTCTTTATTGTTTTAAGAAACATTAAAATTTCTCTAAGTATGAACCATCCGAGAAAATTTATCATCTCGTACTCAATATTTGCAAAATTTTTCTTAAGACTAAAAACTTTTTCTAAGTCCTAAGACTTAATTTTTTTCTTTAGAAAAAGTCTTAAGACTATAAATTTTTACTTCAAAACTTTATAAGTGTGGATTAAAATGCTTCAATCAATTGATAGTGTGAATATGTTATGATATGCCTATCCGACTATCTTGAATAACTTTGACTAACATCACCGTGAGTATGTTTCTTTTATAGTTTTAACATCATCTAAAAGGGGGAAATTGTTAGATCAAGTAGAATTTTGATGAGTTAAAAGAACAATCCAGATGAGCAGACAACGTTGATGAACGGCTCGGATCGAGTTCGGTACTAAGTCGATCGGTAGGTCAAGGACTTATTAAGTCACCAAGATCAAAGTTTGTAAGTCATCCGAGACAAGCTCAAGTCTAGTCATCTGCAGGAGACGATCATGAAGAACTCGACGAGGTCAAGACAAGCCGAGTAGAATAAGAAAGGCGAGTCTTCACCAAGTCGGCTACGGATGAGTAAGAATAATCACCGAGGTCAAGAGCGATTTTCAAGATTAAGTTTGTTAAGCAATTTTTAGTTTGTTAGAACTAACTAACAAACTAACCGTGTTTTCGAGACTTATAAATAGGTCTAGATTTTATTTTTCAACACACTCATGCAAATCTGATTTTTCACACTATTCACTATTCAATTCACAAAGAAATTTTTAAAAGTGTTTTCAAATATATTCAAGGGTTTGTAGAACACTTCACTTCACATCTTCAAAACACTTCTTATTCTTAGAGTTAGATTTTAGAAGGTTGTTTAGCATTTTTGAAGAGTTGAAGATCAAGTTGTAAGTTGTAAAGATTGTAAAGTAAGAAAGTAAGCGGCTAGTGGAGACCCTTCTTCAAAGTTTGGAGAAGGAGAGTGGATGTAGGATTGTTATAATCCGAACCACTATAAAATCAGTGTTCTTTTCTTGCTTTCTTTTATATCTCTGTTCAAGTTACAATTTATTGTTCAAAGTTTAATTTCAGAATTAAAGTTAAGATTTGAATATCGTTGTTGCTTTTGATCTTATTAAAAGTTGAGTTTAATCTTAAATTTCCATTGTGTACTTTGATACTTTGAATAAATTTTTGATAGATTTGAAAAATCTCAAAATCTATTCAACCCCCTTCTAGATTTTTGCTAGAAGGCTGATACACTTCTCACCTAATCTACTCAACTAATCGGGACCAACGGTTAAGTAGGGTGGACTCGGTCGAATGGCCTTGGTAGTGGGCGGCGACGACTCGACGCCGGCTTAGCGGAGGTCGAGTTGGTCGAGCGGTGGTCGAGTGGCTTTTCGAATCATCGTCTACAACTTCATCTCTTCATAACTTTCTCTCTCGACCTTTGATTAAGTTGATTCTCATTGCTATGCGACACTCTTTCCAATGGTTGAATCCTTCACTTGATTTGGATAGATTACAGACCTCGGCTTACCCTAAAAATAGCCACGTACCTAAACTTTTAGGCTAAAAATATCAACTCTTTTATCAAATACAATTAATTAATTATGAGTGAAATAAGCATGAAAATCATATCAAAATGAGAAGATTAAGCCCACAATAATCATGCAATTTTCACACTAAGCAATACTTTCAAATTTCAGTTTACTAATATTTGTATTAAGTGAATTAAAAAGGGTGTAATTTTGATGCAAAATAGGGATAATTGTGTGAAGGATGGGGACACATGTAAACACAAATTTCATATTTAATATATTAATAAACACGAAAAAGAGTTACAAAGATACTTTTTGAATCAAATGATTTTTGGTACAATCTCTAATTATTCCTTTGTTTCTTTCCTTAGAGTTGAAGTCGTTGATGGGGTTTGTCGGATCAAATATCGTGGTTGATGAAGAACTTTGGAGATCTTCTACGGAGATTTGAGAGTTTTTGTGGAGAAACACTAATCGAGATGGATTTAACACATTGATCTCGGATCACACGCAGCTTCTTGAAGAAGAACTCAAGAAGAAACACTTGTTGGAGGGGTTTAGCATCTTGAACTTTTGAGGAGAATGAAGAACACGAATGAACTTCGGAGGAGAAAATGCTGATCGGAAGGGTTTAGTCTCGGATCAAATGTCATTCTTGATGAAGAATTTAAAGAACTCATGCAAAGAACTAAAAATATATTTTTCAATCGTTGGACTCGATCTCTAGAACTCAAAACTGGTGTATTCAATATTTTCAGCATGTTCCAAATGGCTAGAATTAGGCCCTATTTATAAGTGTTGAACCATAGATTTGACGAGCCTAATTTGATGACCGAAAAGATTTGACAGACTTTCATGATTTGATTTATAAAATCGGGCTCCTTAGTGAGCCCAAGGATCTGATTGGACTAGATTTAATTTATCGGAGTTTTACAGATTGATATAATTTGTCGGGATTTGGAAAAGCTTGGTTTGATTTATCGATTTTAAAAGCTTGATATGATTTGATGGGTTTAGAGACCCGGTTTAATTTATCAAGTTTTAGAGGCCTTATATGATGTGCTAGACTTTGGAGGCCCGACTTAATTTATCAATTATTTATGTATTTATTTTAAAAATTAAATTTATTTATATATTCCAGATAAATAAATAATAAATTTAATTTATATTTGACACGTAATTTCCACGTGTCGCTATTTAATTAGACACAATCTTAATGTGCTTACGATACAATTTGCCATAAAGGCAACATAACATTTAACCACAAGGAGAGAGTATAACAATAGAGTTCTGGAATGTTTTCTTCTCTAGTTAACAATTTTAATTAAAATTTGTAGTTGAGAATATTGGTGTGTAACAAGACTTGAAAAAAATTAAGGCAACAATGAAATGTTCTAAAAAAAAAAAAAAAAAGCAATGTGTGTAGGCAAGTGGATATTCAAATTAAGATTTTTATAATTCTTCTACTCTTTTCCTACAATCACATAAAATGTCTAATCAGTAAATCCCAATGAAACAATACAATGCACTATCAAATTAGCTAGAATCAATTTCCCTTCATTTTTTGCACTCACTCAAAACTTCAAACAAGTGATGAACTTTGACTTAACATGATCAAACCCAATTAGCTCAACTTAAGAAGATCACACATATCGTAAATTCTCGCAGAACTTCACTACACATCATAGGTGGGTAAAATTTGAGTTTCTTCAATTCCTGAAGAATTGTTAAAAACTTAAAACATTATTTTCATTGGTTTATAAGTGTAGCAATGATTGTTTAATGTGATTAAATAAAATAGAAAACAAAATTAGATGAAAAAACATCTGAACAAAAATTACATTTGAAAAAACTAAAATTTTCAAACTTACAAAATATAGCAGGTTTCTATTTTTGGCAGATTTCCCTGACCAACATCTTTCTACTTCTAGCATGTACAAGAACAATAAAATACAAGCTCAAACAATAATAATATTAGTCAAAGTTGAGTCAAGGTTAAACTTTTTTCCCCAAAATGAACATATCTTGACTGCTCACAGTGTCAATGTGTCATTCTCAAAGGTAAAATGACTTTTGTCTCTTGACGAGTAGCACTGGTATCCCAAGAGCTTCAATGAACTGATGAGATCTGAGGAATTATATTGCAGTCTAAATAGATATACAAACGAGCAAGAATAGATACTATGAGTTTTGAAAATATCTATAGAATTTTCACTTGGATTCATGTCAAATAAACAAATGCATACACCCCTATTTATAGATGCATTTGCAGCATGAGAAGAGTTTTCTATATTCATTCGGGCTCATTATGGTAGTTAATGTAATTTCAAGTAAAGACATGCATGCCTTAACCACGAGATTGAACACTTGATATAACCCTGGTTAGTTACGCGTGAGCCAATCTCAATTTTCGTGCTCCAAAAAGATAAACGGTCCTTCATGGCCCAAGACCCATATTCGCCCGGATCACCCTAATCCAGCCCAAAATCCAATTATCAGGAACCAAGACCCACGGGCGTGGATGGGGCGAGCGGTGCGTGACAGTGCACACTTGTGATCCATAGGATTACTTTTTAGCCACTATAGTTTGAATTGCACTTCTATTAATAAGGGGTAATCCAAACCTCACATTATTCAATATTGGATAATTAACTCCTAAGGGCTTTCTTTACAGGACGAGACTAATAATTGATGATGTGAGTAACTATGATTATATTGTTTGAATAATTAATATAACTTATCTTTGGATAGATAGAATATACTTGTTTTGTTACGATTTAGATTGCTTAAAACTAAATGATACATGTTTTAATAAAAGTGTTACTCCCTCCGTCCCGCCCTAAGTGTCTCATTTTACCATTTTAAATGCTGTCCCACTTAAGTGTCTCATTCTTTTTTATCCATACCCTACTTTTATAAGTATCCCTATACTACATACATATTTACACAATATGCCACTTATTTAATATATTTAATTATATTTTTTCATCTCTCTCCATCACATCACTTATACTACATGTACTATATTATTATTATACAATATTTCTTAAAACTTGTGTCCAAAAGTGTTGGAACACTTTGGGCGGCACGGAGGGAGTATTTATTAGGATTAAAATGTGTAATGTGAAAGGTAAATGAGTTTTTTCAATTTTATTGAAAAATAATTGAGTGGGAGAAATTTAATTATAGTAGGGAATTGAGTGGTATGAGGTGTAAATAAGATATGTTTGTAAGAATTTAGTTTGAGAGTGTATGGTTTTATTTTTATTTTTTATTTTGTGTATGGAAAAACAAAATTATAACGTCCATATTTTAATTTCGAGTAATCTACATTGTAACGTAGGGAGTAATTTTTATTATTGTATATATGATAAGTTATTTTTGCAAGCTTCAAGAGGTATTTTGGATTTTTTTGTGTCTAAGAAATCAATTATCAAACCCCTCCTCCCAAGACAAATAATATTCCTTTATTGATGGAATTAACCTCAATTTGTCCCGGTCCCGAGATCATCTCGGAGTGCGTATCAAGTGAACCAAACGCGACTCATAGTGATTATTTTTATATCCTTCTTAATTCTACAAACCAAACTAGTCTTTAAGTTAATTCTCATTTCCCAAACACTTTAATCCATAAAGTGTTTTTTGATGTTCCACCTTCGTGTATTAGTTTCTCACTTACTGAAATTCGACTTTGAGATTTTAAATACACAACGATCATCTACTCGAGAGTAGATATAATTTACCATTAATTTTTCAAAAATTTAACTTTATGCGTTCATTTAATGGATGTTATGAGTTTTGAAATTTACTGCAAAAATTTTACTTGGATTTCCTGTCGAAATCAACAAATGGCACCCTTATTTATATAGGTGCATTCCAAAATGTGAGCCTTCCATATTCAATTTGGGCTAATTACGACAATGAATGTCATATCAAGTTATACTTTCCAGCTAAAATGTCAATGAATCTGAACGCCTCGGACGCCCTGATTCTTGCAATTTGAAGAATTGGCCTCAACGGCTTAAATTCAAGCTGCTTGCCGAACACAACCTGGTTGGGCTTCTACATTTGGAGCGAATTAATTTCGCATGAGCCAAATTCAATTTTTTTGTTTTTTTGCTCTTACTATCTACACCTCCACTTTTATTAGATACACTCACTCTATAGCTACATTTGAAGATACATTAAGCTAAAAATTGTTGTACATAAGGGTGTATTTAATAAAAATGGAGTAAATAGTAGGGGCCTTTTTTTTTTTTTTTTTTCGTATCTCCAAAAAGATAATTGAGCCTCAAAGGCTAAGATCTACCAGTGCAGCCCGAGTCCAATTTTTTTTTTTATAAGGAAAAAATATATTAATAGGTACAAGAAGTACCAAAAACTTACAAAGTATTTTTACAAAGAGTCAATCACGGTTCTAGGATTAGTGAGCCAAACAGAGATTGAGAAATTACATATACTAGGATAAATCACCGAGATCCAACTCCAAGTACAAATTTTTATATCTTCGAAAGCTGCTACCAGATCTTTGAAAGCTGCCCAAGTCCAATTAATTGCTAATTTTCTTTTAAATCTTGAAATTTCTTGAAAATAAAATAGGGCTCTACTATTTACACCTCCATTTTTATTAGATACACCCCTATGTACAAGAATTTTTAGCTTAATGTACCTTCAAACATAGCTATAGAGTCCCCGTCAAAAAAAAAAAAAAATAGTTATAGAGTGGGTGTATCTAATAAAAGTGGAGGTGTAGATAGTAAAAACCAATAAAATATGCAATATAAAAAATAATAACATGAGAAATAGTATGCTAGGCTTTGTTTGAAGAGGACCCGTTTGCTACACCTTCCCAGCTTGAGGTCTTAGTACAACGATATGAGTATCACTTTATAATTTACTATATTCTTATGAATTTGACTATATGAATATGAAATTGAAGACAAATCCGTATTAATAGCTGTCTTCATTTTAAGCATGAAGTCATGAATTCGATGAAAAGATAAATGTCATAAATAATAATTATGTATGACTCATGAGCCAACTTAATAAGATTGGATACAAGAATATTCTCATGGTTCAAAAGTGTATTTATATAATAACCCTTTAAATTTTGTTTACTTGATTGGAGTGAATTGATACATGTTTTTAGGGGTTATTTTAGTGCAAAAAGTGATCCAAAGTGTTAGTTTTTGTGCATAAATGTGTAGAATATCACTATTTTGCCTACAAAGTATTATTTGTGAGATTATTGATGTTTTTCGTCCGTTTTACGTAAATCGGTGGATTTTGACCAAATCGAGAGTATCGGTATGCTTAGAATGAAGGGACGAACAAAACGGACGAAAACAGGAGTCGGAGGCGGAGACCCGGCCGGAAAAATGCCCTGGTCTCGACCCTGGTCGAGGACCGGAGGCCTCGAGTCGAGGGATGGAGAAAAGGAGATGCCTCGACTCGAGGGCTGAGCCTTGAGTCGAGCCTCGACTCGAGGGGGAGGCTTTTTCAGGAAAATCGTTTATTTAAGGGCTGGAAGCAGAGCATATCGAGATATAACACCATACACCATTAGCTAGAGCAGTTAGTAGCGGTTTTGGGGCGATTTCTTAGGCCCTAAGCCAATTTCCCATTGTAGGTAGTGTAAAGTGTAGAATTAGATTTAGATTTCAATTAATGTTGATTAGATTAGCTCTAGTTTAGCATTTGATCCTTGTTGATTCATCAATTCAAGCTTATATTTCAATTGGAGAATTGTATTGAAGACTCAAGTATTACTCTTGTTGTGGATTTAATTCAATTGGTGATGTTCTTCCTCTTTTCTCTTTTCAATTTCTTAATTGCTGTGATTTGTTTTGTGTTTGTTCAATTCCATTTTCTTCCCATGGATTTTGCCCTTGGCACCATGGGCTAACTCTCTTGTGCTTGGGTTAATTGAAATTGAGGATGATTTGATTGACTATGCTATGATTGTTGATGATTGGAGATCAATTGAGTAGATTGCTTCCTATTTGTGATTCTCAATTGTGCTTCATGCATAATTATCTCTTTAGATTAATGGTTGATCACCCTAGCAATAGGCGAGAGTTGAGCTAACGTGATCCGGATTAATCGGGTTTTAATTTTGTATGAATGTGTGGATTGGGTTCTTCTACATTGAGAGATGGGAAGGACTAAGAATACTCACATTAGGCATTGTGTTATTAATAGAGTGATTAATTTCATGATGGTTTATGCTTTCTATCTTATTTGATTTGCAATTTGATTCAATCATAGCTTGTTGATCATTGATTCCTTGATGGATGTTAGCCCTAGTACCCCTATCCCACCATTTATTGTTGTTTTTGTTCTCGCATCTTAAGTGTTCGATCATTTGCTTGCTTGTTTTTAATTTGTACTTTTGCAAGTGTTTGTAGTGTTAGTGCCAACCCTTGTTGCAACGATAGTCATCGAGAACTCATATTTCTACACGTGCATACTTTTTCCCTTGAGTTCGATATTTGCGATTGGTCTTAATCTTGCTTGCCGGAAATACAACTCCAATCAAATGTCATAAATAATAATTGTGTATGACTCATGAGCCAACTTAATAAGATTGGATACAAGAATATTCTCATGGTTCAAAAGTGTATTTATATAATAACCCTTTAAATTTTGTTTACTCACTAAGCACATGTCCAACGATGTTCATATTAACTTTTCAAGAGGTCTAGTCTACAGACAAAAATCTTGAAGATGAGATACCGCCAAATACAGTCTTAGATTAATAAAATAAATATAGATCATTTTGTATAAATTCTCCTCTCAATCTCTGTGTTTGAGAAGCATTGAGATAAAGTCACTTATCCCCTAAAAGGAACTTCCGATCATATATCCGAATGAGCAAGAAACCTAATAAGATTTCTTGTTATATTAGGAAAATTATAAATTCACATGTTATATACTCCATCCGTCGTTTAGGTTTAATATTTTGTCAATTCGAGTGCTCCCCATAAAAACTTAACATTTCTTTTTTTTTTTTTTAAAGTTTTGTTCCCACATTTACAATAAAATACTCTACTTTTTCACTCTTCTTATACTTCCTCTCTCTATCTTCTTACTTGTCTAATAGTTTTGATTAATAATTTTATAATAAAATACTACATTTACTACTCTCTCTATCTTCTTACTTGTCTAATACTTTTGATTAATAATTTTATATTTTTAAATGTTAAAGTTGAATAGGGATGAATATTATCTCCTTTTCGTAGCTTAATATATAATGTATTAACCAAACACACCAACTCTTATTAACCTAAACGTTTTCCAAAACTGACACACACACACACAATTATAATAAAGAAAATAGTTGCAAAGTGTAAATGAGATGAAGCTAATGTTGCTCTACGCTGTTGGTTTATAATTGCACCAACGATGGCTTTTACAATAAATGAGACGGAAATAACTAAAAGGAAAAGCAAGAAAATACAAAAGAAAAAGAAGATTACAATAAGTAATACTTTTTCAACACAAAAGTATTAGTCTCTTCTTCAACAACGAACAAGCTTCAAAATAGCAACGACAATGAACTTGATCAATCACGAACAGCAAGTAAGTCGAGTAAAGGAAGAATCCTTTGCCCGCAAAATAAATATGTCCCGGCTAGTGCTCACGGTTCGACGTAATGTTCCTAAAGGTGAAAGCGACTTTTGTCTCGTATTCAAGTAGCACCACTTGAAAACGAGCTCTACCGAACTGAAGAACGTGCAAAACTGGACTGCATACTAGAATGTATGCAGAAATTGGACGTAAAAATTACAAAAATTCGACGTGGGTGTATATGCTGATGTAAGGGGTGCGAAAGCTGGTGGTCATGCACATGCATATGTCTCCTATTTATAGACGTAACACCCGAGGCTGTTGAAGAGACAAATGACCGAAATTATGGCAATCAATGCCAATCCGTCGGAGTGAGAGTTGTGGGTTAATTTTTGTAATGTACCAATTTGCTACACCCGACTTGACTATTGACCTTTGAATTAAAATTCCCGTGATGTTACATATTGACTTGTAACGCCTCGAATCTAGACATTCGTCTGCCCGATTCATCTCTCGACTTTTGAATTTCAATGTCAAATGAAATGACATTCAAATTCGTCTCAAATTCACATTCGAGATGAAATCCACTTTTCGGGCACGACCCGATAAAAAGAAAATCCACTTTTCTCGGGCCTCGACCCGATAAAGCCCAGAATTTTGGGCTCCAAAAATTATATATACATCACCACAAGCTCAAGTACACCCAAAGTCCATCTAAAGTCTAATTGCCAAGATCCAATTCCAAGAACACGGGCACGGGCTCGGCTCGGCACGGCACGGCTACGATCGGCCGGACGGGCGGGCGGGCGCCGCGAGCGCGTGTGGCCCATATATGTATGCATAGCTGTAATACCCAAGAATATCAATCACCATAAGTAAATTAAATTTTTCAATAAGTTACAATTATATTATTATTTATTAATATTTTCGGCTTTATTTATGTTATATTTTATTAATAATTATATTAATATTAATAAAATATATAGTTCTCAATTTTTAAAAATTCAAAATTTTAAATTAAGAATCTTATCTTTTAGTGTGAGATTTTGTAGATCCAAATTCCCTTTTTTATCTCAACAAAAATATCTCTTCCACCTTATTTATTTAAGTACTCGGTTGGAAAAGAAAACACACGCACAAAAAAATAAAATTATTCACCGTAAATTCAAGTTTTCTCTACTGGAGCATCAAAAAGAATTTCTTCTCTCAATTCCTTGTTGTTTCGGTAACACCTTCTCCTTTCATCTTTTGGCAAATTATTTTAGACGTAGATATCTTGGTTTGAAAAAGTATATTCTCGTTTTTAGTGTCTAAAAAATATATTATGAATTGTTTACCAATGCAAATAATGGTTATGCTAAATCTTCAAGTTTATTTCGATGCTTAAGGAATTCAAATACGAAACATTGAAATGACAAAGCCTATGATTTAAAGATAGGGACAACTGATAATTTGAGTTTTATTTTGTATATTTGGTGCTAACCCAAGTTTATTTATGCGAAGGCCATACCGCAAAGATCCAAATATTTTAATGGCGATTATTAATTTTGATAGTGCGCCAACAAATTTAATTACTCTCATGAATTTAGATTGTTGGCTTTTAAGGTTTAGTCTACGGTAGGCTAGAGTATTCCTTTAAAAAAAATAATAAGTGTTAGCCTTAATTTCAAAAATGATCGGGTAATACTGCTTTCTCAAATTCTTTCGGCAATTTGGATTGTCATTCCCTTACCATTATCATTATTATTATTTTATTTTTATTATTATTATTATTATTATTATTATTATTATTATTATTATTTTATATTATTTTTTTTTATATTAAAGCAAAGATTTAAGATATTGAATATTCATTAAATATTAATATAATAATACTAAGACTTATAAATTTAATAAATTTATGACACTAAGACAAGTTTATTAATTATTATTTTAGGTGCCAAGGAGGCCACGCTCTAGAATATCTACATATTTTACCAAGGATAATCGAGGTTTAAGGTGGGGTTTTCTATATGATTGGTAATTATTTGTCACTTTTAAATACCTTGCATGATTGAGATTTGTTGCTTGCTACTATGTGCTATATGATATGATATGGGTATGTTCCGTGGAAAGGACCGTGTAACATACTATTTATGTGTATGACCGGTGGAAAGGACCGTGTACATACTATGCTATGATTTATGTTCCGGTGGAAAGTACCGTGCAACATAATAGACTATGATTTATGTTCCGGTGGAAAGGACCGTGTGACATAATGAGTTTAAAAACCGTGTTTCGGTGGAAAGGACCGATTATGATGCAATGTTACTATGGTTGGCTTTGCTGACAAATGTTATGGTTATGTGGTATGTGAGTTGCTATTTTGATTATGTTGGATATTTAATCATGACAAATAGGACCCCACCGAACTAGTTGGTTGCTCACCCAATCAAATTAATGCTTTTGCAGATTAAGAATAACGGAGGCGCGGCGGAGGCAAGGTGGATTGATTGGTGTTATTTATTTTAGTATTTTTAATTCATAGCATGACATTAAATTTCTTTTCATAAGATTATTTTTTGATTGAATTAAGTTTTTAAGAAAATTGAGACACTTTATGCAATTTATTTTAGTTGATATTATTTTTTTATTATTATTTATTAAAGATTCTCATATTCATGTTTCCGCTGATGGTATTTATTAAATTGTTTTCAAACAAAAAAAAATTATTTTTATGAACTCTTGAAAAGAAATTTTTAGTTAAGTCGGCATTAAGATTAATTATAAAATTAGGATGTGACAAAGTGTGGTATCGGAGCAGGTCTACGTTCTTGTAGACTTGTTAAAAAAATTTAATTATTTGCATGCATTCATTACTTTTAAGTACACCATTCACCGCGCCACCGCGCCAACTCCAAGGTATGATAAGAAAGTTCGGTGCTAAGATAATTGTGTTAGAAAAAAAGTTTTATGTATATAAATTATGTACAATAAGATGAATTATTGTTAAGTACACATTTATTAGTTTTAATTTTAACAACTGTGGTGATTGATAGATAAAATGGATGCTAGAGGGAATATTAAGAGAGTTTCGTACATTAGAAATTACCCCATTTTGTACCTAGTTGATGTAGTGCAGTGCAAAGAGAGGGTCGTGGTCCGCCTAACCCCAAAGATTTTCTTGAGTGCATGGTGAACCGCTTACCTCAAGCATGGGAGAAGGAAGCTAGAGAAATCATAGCCGATAGGGAGCGGCGAGATATGGAGACGACAGATTAGAGATGTGGCTGCAGAGTTAGCCTATAGATGGCTTAAGACTCGGAAGCATTGAGGATGACCGGAAGAGGAGTTGCCGTTGGCCTGAACCGCCTATTCCGAAAGAGAGACGATAATTAGGACAGTAGTTGAGGATGGTAGATACGTAGGCCGTGGTCTATGGAAGAATAGTAGATGATTAAAGTTGTAGACTTTTGTTTATTTTTTTTTTTTTTGGGTTCTTGAGACATAATGGATTTAAGCATATTCTAGATTAATTATTACTTTTCTTTTGAATTATGGATAAATTTTATATGGGAAGTATTTGGACAAAATATGGGTTATGTGTTGGATGAATGAATGATTTGATAAGTTACAACTCATATGGATTAGTTATCTAAGATACTTGTGCTCTTATAGGAAGATGACTCCACGTCAAGCACCACAACACCAAAGAAGCTCCGAGAAAACCACCTTCGGTGTGGTAGAGCAATTCCACAAATTCAAGCCTCCTGTTTTTAATGGACAAGAGGGACCGTCTGCTCTAGAAGAGTGGTTGGATGCATTGGAGAGCATATTGGAGCTGATGATGTGCACCGATGCACGAAGTAACATGTGCGGTCTTCCCGGCTAAAAGAAGACGCACGAATTTGGTGGACTTCCCTCGCGTATGAGGCCAGGCAGCGTGCGGATCTCACTTGGGCACGGTTCGGGGAGATAGTCACAAAAAATACTATCCACCATCGTTTCAGGTTCGAAGGAAACAAAGTTCTTCAACTCAAACAAGGCAAAGATGATCAGAGCGAGAATATGAACGGAAGATTAGCGATCCGAGTCGGTTCGCCCAACATCTAGTGGACACCGAGCTTAAGAAAGTACGGAGGTTCAGAATGGACAATGCTCCGAGATCGGGAATGTGTTGTCGTGTCAAGGACTCACTACCTTGGCCGAAACTTATGAGCGGGCTGAAGAGGTTGCTTTGCGAGTCTAGCTATGGATGCTCCGGCGAGAAGGAGGTGACTTATTCAGGGAAAAGGAAGTGGAACGGAGGAGGATCGAGTAGGAATCCTACCCATAACAAATAAGTGAGGATCAAGTAGTGATGCTCCACAAAAGGGATTTGTTGAGAGACCGATGCAGGCTAAATGTAGAAGGAAACACTTGGGAGAGTGTCTTCGGGGCGAATGTCTCATTACAAGTGCAAGCAGCCGGGACACATACTTCCAAATTGTCCGTTGTCACGGAATAGAGGTGATGGATGGAAGCCTAATGGTGGGGCAGGTGGCAACGCACACATGTTCGCTATGACACGTGAAGAGGCCGACCGGCACCGGGCACTATGGCAGTATGCTTATAGTTTCAAATATACCCGCATATGTACTCTTTGATACTGAGCTACACATTCGTTTATGTCTGCAAAGTTTCATGCTTTATCTCGGAAGTAAAAGTGTAAGAGTAGAGAACCCACTTATGATTGGTATACCATCCGATAAAGTTATTAGTGCTCATTCGATAGTTAGAGGTGTGAGAATTGATGTGAATGAACATGCTTTAGAGGCTGACCTTTTTGTGCTAGACATGAAGGATTTTGATATTATTCTTGGTATGGATTGGCTTAGTAAATATAGAGCTGATATTAAGTGCCACGAGCGGAGAGTAATTTTACATACACCCACCGATAAGGTGACTACCCTCTATGGGGTTTAGTCTCGAACCGTACCGCGAGTGATTAGTGCGATGAAGGCGATGAAGATGTTGAGAAAGGATAAGTGCATGGGATTTACGGGTCGGCATTATGGGAAGCCAAAAGCTGGAAGTGAGGGCTGCAGATGTGCCGCTTGTTCAGACTATCTAGATGTTTTTCCGAGAAAAGCTCCCTGAGTGCCACCCGATAGACAGTGGAGCTTACCATAGACTTGACACTTGTTAGAATGTATACTATAAGTCTAGCTTTTGTATGAACATCTTTTTGAGTATGAACATCCTTTTAATATGAGATTCATTATGATCAAAATACTTATTGTTTATGATTGTTAAATATATCATTATTTTGTCCAGATTAATCTATACCGTAGATAACATGGTGTGTGGTGTCACACAAGATCATGCTATCAGTTCTTTATAGATTATAAATAATAGCTCACAACCAAGATGGATTTGGATAAACCATTGGAACGGTTGTAGTGTAATTTGGTATTAGTCTATCTTGACTATAAAGTTACACTAGTACATTTTGTATGTATTGAGCAAGACCATATGAGGTTGTTCAATTTGTACCGACTATATAAAAGAACAAGACCTCTGTTGTTATGGATGTACGTCTTCTTAATCCCTATATAATAACGGGCACGTGTACTCGGTGTATGTTTCTTTGATTTGCCAATGGGTGAGATTTATTAAATCAATAGGCTCGGTGAATTGGGAGATAACATTGTTTATATGGTGTCTTTGTTGATTATAGAAGGAATCGTGTCCTAATTATTTAGGATGATGATGTCCCCTTGAGGAGCTCATAAAGATTATTGTGTAAACCCCGCAGTGGATTTAATCGACATAATAATAAAGATGAGTGGTACTACTCTTGGAATTAGATATAAATTAATTAAGTTGTCAAGAATTTAATTAATTTATGGACATTCGATATCTTAAACATGGAGAAATAAACGTACACATAATAAAGGAGCTCATATTATAATATGGGATTAGGACGGTAATTCAATTATAACTCTTTAGTGGATCGAGTTATAATTGATGGGCTTAAGTAAAGTGTTCGGATCGAACACGGGATATTTAGGCCCATCGGGAGGTCCAACCCTAATTCCTCCTTAGGGTCCCTGTTGTAGCCTATAAATAAACCCTAACATCGAGCCTCTAGGCGTGTGAAAAAACGTGAGATCATAGAGAGGCGGATTCTGATTCCTTGGAGGATCATCGACCGCTCGACGTCCAAGAGAAAGGGATAGGAATACGGCGTAAGACCGTCGAGGTTCGAGGCTCATCCTTCGATCGTAGTTCGACCTTAGAACTGGTTCGTCTTCACCTATTACGGTGAATAAAGGTACAATTCTATCCACTGCGTTTATGGGATTGCGATCCCGAATCGATAATTTCATAGAGTCGGCGATCGGTCGTTCCAACAATTGGTATCGAGCCATGTTTTCGACTCTATGCAATTGATTCGGTTATTCATAGATCTGTTATAATAGGGTTTCTTGATCTGTTAATAGAGCACATTATCAACTTCAGAGACTTAGAATTGGGACGAGACCGACATATGGAGAGACACCTGCGAAAATCCTAGGAAGAAAAATGCACAAACTTAGGAATTGAGAAATTCCATTGGTTTTAATACTGAGTGGAGTAGACACGGGAAGGAAGAAGCCACTTGGGAGAGGGAGGACGAGATTTTAGCAAAATACCCGCAAGACCTAGATTTGATTAGGTAAGCCAAATTTCGTGATCGAAATTTCTTTGAAGGTGGGTAGGATGTAATACCCGGACCCAAATTATGATTTATTTATTTATTTACTTGCGTGAGTGTTATGTTATGCTTGATTTTCTTTCGAAAGGAAACTTCTTTGTTATTCAAAATTTTTGATTTTGGGTAGCAGACGAAAGCGTAACCGAACCGACAAGCGGTGCTCTAGAAACCTAATCTTGATCGAACCGGTACTCGATAGTCGAAAGGTGGATAAAATTCAAGTCTAAAAGAAGTGAATAATCCGTGTGTACTAATAACTCGAGAGTTTTAATATAGTCACCGAAATTGGGCGAAAAACCCTAAAAATGCTTGAATTTCGAATCTACCGAACAAAAATTGAACCAACCGAGAAACGAATTAATAAAATAAGTTAAAAGCCTCCTTAATTACAAACTTTTAAGATTATAAAATGATTTAGTGATTAAACGAACGAAACGTAACTTCCGGAGCCCGAAATATCAAACGGAGCCCGTTTTCAATGTCGAACCGCACGCCGAGGCAGAAGGGCCACCATCAGCCAAAGGCTTGTGGAGCCCACATTTTGGACGCCCAAGGGGGGGGTTTGCAGCCATCTTCAAGGGCCAACACACCAAGACAAAGTGTGTTGACCCATAGTACTTGTACCCTCCTTTTAATTAATTTTTGTCCTTCCCTTCCATCCCACCATCCACTTGCTTTGATCTTGACCCTCAATCTTTTCCCACATGCTCTTTTAAGTTGCTTGGGCACCACTTCTCCCCCTTATTCAAGTCATCAAAAGAAAGGAAGCATTCCTCTTCCCCTTCACCCCCATTTTCGGTCATCTTCACAAGGGAGGAGGAAAACCTTCTTCTTCTCCCAACTTTTCCCACATACACACATCCAACCCTCACCTCAAGTCATTTCTTCTTCCTTCAAGGTGAAAAGGAGTAGAGCCATTCCTAGGAAGAGCTTGAAGAAGGCATTTGGCCCTAGCCTTTTAAAGAAAGACTACAAAGGTGACCACACCTTAAACCTTAACTCTCTTCCTTAAAACTCTTAATGGAGAAAATGACATGTGTTTTCTTGGGGTCTTGTTTATTTCTTGATAGCATGTTTTTTTCATGAAAGAGTTGAAAGTTTCATGTTTTTTTGAAAGTAAGAATAAGTTTTTAAGTGTTCATAGTATGTAAATGGGTGAATAATCTGTTTTTCCGTTAGAAGTTTAAACTGATACATTTTCGAACTTACTACTTTGGCATGTTTGTCTGCACATTTAGAAAGTAGGACAAAATGACTTTCGTTTGCCACTGGTCTCATGCATTTTGGAGTTATATTCAATAATCTATGAATTTTTGAAGTTAGTGTGACAATCTGTGACGTTTTTGTGACCCTTCGATTTTTCTGGCATTCCTCACTTCGGTTATTATTTTTATAAAAATCAAAATAAAATACTACATGATGTTAGCTTCATTTCTGGATTTTTCCATGATTTTAGGAGTAGTCTAACTAGTTTTACAAAAATTATTTCTCTAGTTGGTACGTGACTGTAAAGGCAGAAATGTTTCTGCCCCTTTTCCAAGAATGAACCAAAACACCCTTTTCCCTTCGTATTTTGTCTAATGTCAAAACTAAGGAAATGTTGGTGACTTCATAAGGGATCCACTGTAAAAATTTCATAATTTTTGGAAGTGTTTTAGTATTATTACGAAAATTATTTTGATGGTGTCTCAACACTGAAAACTTTTGGAACACTGTTTCGACCTAGAAAATAAATTCAAAAACCCAATTTTCGTATACCTTTTAATGAGACCATATTTTATGTGTGATATAAACTTCAAGAGAGTGTCTACTGTGCTTTTGTTAAATTTTTAGATGATTTATTTATATTTTAGAAAATGCCCCAAAGTCGAGAGTGGGCAGTCGAAAGTTGTCATAATGCTTGAATTACTAATTTTGAAAAGGTGTTTTCCATTTTTACGTGTCATACTTAGGAGCATGTTAGTAAGAGTCTTATATATATATATATATTCTTGTGTCGAAAAATTAGAGTTCCAATAATTTACGACTAAAAGACAAAAGACGTATAAGTAATCAAAAGTCCTTTGGGACCAACGCACCGTATTTATTCCTCGATAAGAAACTAAAACCCAAAAGTTTTCTTTTAGGAACGAGAACGACCGGTCGGTGATTTGCTCGGACGTTTTCCCCTTTCAAGTCATACTTTCAACTTCTTTTTAAGGTGGGTGACACTAACCGTATTGCCTTTATTTATGTCATAGTTGAAATATCATTGCTAAATCATGTTTGGTTTACGAGCGATGTTGGTATCGTCTCGCTTATTTTACGAGTGGAGGTGGTCCGTCTCGGTTTACGAGCGATGTTGGTATTGTCTCGGTTGTTTTACGAGCGGAGGTGGTCCGTCTCGGTTTACGAGCGATGTTGGTATCGTCTCAGTTGTTTTTTGAGCGGAGGTGGTCCGTCTCGGTGTTTACTTTTCTCGTAAAAATATGATTGATGTGTATGATATTAAAGCGTATGCATGATAGCGTGCGGGCTACCCACACCGAGAAATTCAAATTCTCATGCCCTTTTTAAATATTTTTCAGTGAGCCGATGGAGTACCGAGAGCGCCAGTGAGACTCGGCCTTCCCCGCCATATAATATTTGAATGCTTAAACGCTTCTATTTTTCCCGTCTCGCAAATTTTAGACTCTCTATCTCGCTTTTGCTAAAACTTAGACTCACAACACTTTCTCCGCTACTACGGTTAATTATGCTCTGTTTTAATGATTAAGATTTTTAATTTGATGTGAATACTTTAAGTTAAGAATCATTCAATTGTTTTCTTCTATCTTCTTCCTTTATCGATTCCTTTTCAAAAAAAAAAAAAAAATTTGTCTTACTTTTCCCTTTCACTAAGTGACGACTCGAATTTGGATAAGTAAGTGAAACTATCTGGGTTCGGGCGTTACAGTGGTATCGTAGCTTAGGCTCAAAACTTCGGACCAAATGAAATTTTTATGCGAAAAGAATGTTTTATTTAAAATTTTTCGTGCTCTTACTTGTAAAATTTTATCATAAGTAAAGACTTAGTTAGGACGGTGTGGGAAGGAAGTTCGCCACGCAAAATGTAACTCCGAGGTACAAAGTTTCTTGTTTTCCTTTTAAGTATCTCGTTGTGAATGTTTCATAAAAATCGTAGTATGGACTCAAAAAAATGTGTGAAAGTAGTATGCTTGACGATGAAATCGTAACATGTGTGAGGTGTATGATGTTAGATCTCGTGTATGTGTGTATTGCAACGCTATATATATGTACCTTACTATATGCAGCTATTTTTTTCTTTTCCTTAGCACCGTTAGAATCCTTGACTTAGAACTCCTTTTACGAAACTTAGAACTCGATGGACTACGCACACGGATACGTTACTATATGTTAGGCTAGGAACGAGTCGGTCATCAACTTTACGCACTGTTTTCGTGGATACGAGGATATTACCGAGCTTGAGGGCCATCAGTAATCTCGAGACGATCGCGATCTCGGTTGCGGCGAGGCCTTGCGACTCGAGTTCGCGAAACACGCGCTGCTACTATTTTTGATCGCATACGGGAATGCGACTCACACTACTACTACCCCGTACGCCTTACTCGTACATCCGCGAGCTACACTATGAGATTGGGGTAGCCTTAGAGGCTTGCGAGGAGTCACGGAGGCGACTTATCGCAGCCTCCACTTACGAGCAAAGCGGCGCCGCGATCTATGCGATTGACCAAGAACGTAGACCTCGAGGTCGAGAAAGCAGAGAAGAAACTCGAGGGAGCAACAGAGAGAAAGTTGATCGCTTGAGGGAGAAGCGATCACGCATTGTGGAAAGGTTGGAGTACTACCGCCGGGACGCAAAGAGAGCTCGGGAGGAGGCGCGCAATCTATGAGAGGAGAGTGGATTTCCGGGTGGGCCGGATGAGACTCGACCCGGCTCAAGAGAGAGTCCCCATCCTCGCCGACGAGGATCCGTAATCGACCGGCCGGGACTCGACCGAGACCCTAGCCGCCACTGGGCCCGGCATGATCCGTAGGATCTAGGCTTTCTCCATTGTTTTGTTTCTTAGGTTCCTTGTAGTATCTAGACCAGTAGATAGAGGCTTAGCATGAACCTTTTATTGTTATTTTCGATGTATGTACTTTCGGGTTGTAGGATTACCTCCCGTGATTTTCATTATCTATATATCTTTGTCGTGTGATTCGTATTGTACAATTCACTTTATTCTATCCGCTTACTTTTACTCAATTATTGTTGATGATGTGCGTCGCTAGTTCCCTAACTTACGAAAGATAGAGTTCGCAATCGTGTCTTCTGAGCTAGACAAGATGCGTTCCGGTTTCAAAGACTCCAATTGTATAGCGGTGCTAGCGAACTATCAATTCAACGTAATTGGGTTCTCGTTTTTGAATTTGATCATACCTATCTATATGTAATAAATATTCTTTTCTCAACACCTAAATAGGATGGCACCCCGAGGAAGACTCGAAACCACCGTAGGGAGAACTCGGAAGAGTCGGAGGACAAAGAACCCCGCCACCACCTCCTGCGGCACCTCGGCCGCCAACGCCACTTCGGGAGCTGACATGGCCCGGGAATTCTTTAATTCCCTGCAGTAACATCATGCAACACCAACCGCCTCACCCGCACGTACTCCGCTCCTCGAGGATGACCGGGATTGCCGAGACGTTCGGAAGAATGCAACCACCCCGTCTTAATGGGAAGGAAGGACCCATGGAGATCGAAGAATGGCTCTCGAGCTGGAGAGAATCTTCAAACATATGAACTGATCGACGCACGTAAGGTTTCTTGCGCTCGATTTCAGTTGGCCGAGGATGCCGCCAAGTGGTGGGAAGCTTTCAAACACACTCGAACGCCGAAGGAAGGCAAGCAATCGATCGGGAAGGCTTTAAAGAAGCCATCATGAACAGATACTTCCCGGAGGCACTCCGAGACCGAGAAAAGAGGTAGAATTTGTGACCCTTCGACAAGAGAACCTCTCGGTGGTGAATACGAGAGGCAATTCAACGGGTTGTCAAGATATGCTCCACATCCGGTGGGCATCGATGAGAGAAAAGCTAGGAGGTTTGAGAGAGGCTTAAGACCGAGAAATTGGAGGAGTCGTTTCAGGATTGAAACTATAGAGCTACAATGAGGTTTTCGACCGAGCACTCATCGTGTCAATCGGTTTGGGGCTAGAATTCAAGGCTACCCATCCGTGACCGATCGTTAACAAGGGAGGACAGTCAAATTTTAAGGGAAACCAGAGTCGATACCCAAAGGGAATAATTTTGTGCCCGCCTGGACAAAGGTCACCGCCCTTTTGCTCAAAGTGTAGGGGAAGGCACACAGAGCATGCCGGATCGGCACTGCTTCTACCGCCGACACCAGTGGCATCGACGCTCGGATTGTCCAAAGTCTGCAGCACGGGAATATCCCAATGGCCATCAACCAGCCTAGATTGCCCCAAATGGGAAACAACCGCCCGCCTGGGCCACCGCGAACGTCCACCGCCTGGACCGCCCAGAGGAAATCCTCCTTTGCCTCGGACCATCAAGGAGAAATGTACCGGCCCCGGGCGTAGAGGAAGGGCTCAAGTGAACGCGATTCTAGACGAGAAAGTAGAGGAGGACCAGAACTTAACGAGACTATGAAAGGTACTCTACAAGTTTTTGGTAAACTCGCTTACGTCTCAGCTTTGACACGGGAGCATCCCACTCCTTTGTGTCGGAAAACTTTAGTAAGAAACTAAAGTTAGAACGCGTAGTAGGAGAAGCTTTGAGAGTGAGCGTTCCATCCTGGGAATGTGATTAATATCCAAACCCAAGTTAGCGGAGTGAAAATAGAACTGGATGGACACCGAGATAGAATCTAATCTTCACGTCCTTAAGATGAAAGATTTCGACTTAATCTTGGGAATAGATCGGCTTATTAGGCATAAAGCGACTATAAGATGTGCAAGCCGAGAAATAGACTTTGAGGATAAAATGGACAACGCTACACTTTTCGTGGAACTCGAGCCAAGTCTCGGGATTCAGTAATCTCGCAATGAAAGCCAAGAAGCTTTTACGGAAAGAAGGATGCAAAGGATACTTAGTCAACGTCGCAGTAGTAAAGAAAGATGAAAAGATGCTAATGAACGTACCCATTGTGAGAGAATACCCAGATGTGTTTCACGAGGAATTGTCGGGAGTACCGCCCGATCGATGATAGAATTCTCCATCGAATTGACACCAGAGCTACGCCGTGTCAAAGGCACCGCACCGAATGGCACCAAGGGAGCTAGAAGAGTTGAAAGAACAACTCCAAGAACTCCTGGAGAAGAAATTCATCGTGCCCTGCGTTTCACCCCCGGGAGCACCTGTTCTATTCTTAAAGAAGAAGGATGGAACTCTCGAATGTGCATCGACTATAGAGGGTTGAATCACCGACCATCAAGAACAAGTACCCTCTCGCCAAGGATTGAGGACTTGTTCGATCAATTGAAGAATGCCAGGCGTGTTTTCGAAGATTGATTTGAGGTCCTGCTATCACCAATCAAGGTCAAGGAGAGTGATATCCCAAAGACGGCCTTCAGGACTCGTTATGGACACTACGAGTTTACAGTGATGCCTTTTGGAGTAACAAACGCTCGGCTATATTCATCGATTTGATGAACCGGTGTTCCACTAATACCTAGATCAATTTGTCATTGTGTTCATCGATGACATACCGATATACTCAAGGACAAGGACCAACACGAAGAACACCTCGGGATTGTTTTGGAAACAATGAGACGTGAAAAGTTATATGCAAAGTCCAGCAAGTGTGAGTTTTGGATCGACCGAGTTATGTTTTTGGGACACATAATCTCATCTAAAGGGATTGAGATGGACCCCGCAGTTAGAAGCCATAATGGATCGGAAGACCCCAACTAATGCCAACGAAATAAGAAGTTTTCTTGGATTAGCGGGATACTATAGGAGATTCATCTAGGACTTCTCACGAATTGCAAAACCCCGACGCACCTAACCAAGAAGGACCAGAAATTTGCTTGGACGCCGCATGTGAGGAAAGTTTCCAAGAGCTCAAGAAGAAATTAACTTCTTCACCGGTGTTAACTATCCCGATGGAACCGAGGGATTTGTGATATACACCGATGCATCCTTGTCTGGTTTGGGATGTGTCCTTATGCAACATGGAAAGGTCATTGCGTCGCGTCACGACAATCGAAGACCCACGAACAGAACTACCCAACCCACGACTTGGAATCGGCTGCAGTAGTTCATGCTCTAAAGATCTGGAGACACTACCTTTACGGGGAAGTGCGAGATCTACACAGACCATAAGAGCTTGAAGTATTTCTTCACACAAAAAGAGTTAAACATGCGCCAAAGAAGATGGCTCGAGCTAGTGAAGGACTATGATTGCACGATCCACTACCACCCCGGAAAGCGAATGTTGTGGCCGACGCCTTGAGTAGGAAGGGAATTGCGTGCCAACGCCATGCCAACAGGACAAATGGCACTAACCAGGACTTTGCTCGAATGAACCGGAGTTCACTAGACAATGTTGCATGCATGCCGTGATTTATGCTATTATGCTACAACCAACCCCGAGAGAGAGGCTCAGACGCCGAGAGAATGGATAAATTCCTCGAAGGAATGAGATTCCGAGTTGAGAAGGGAACCATCAAAGGCTTTACCTTGAGCACCGATGGAACCCTAATGTTCGAAGGACGAATTTGTGTGCCAAAGGACGAAGGACTCGAGGGATGAAATTCTGAAAGAAGCACACAACACTCCTTACTCCGTTCACCCCGGAGAGACGAAGATGTACCGGGACCGAGGGAGACTTTTTGGTGGAGGGGGTATGAAAAGGACGATAGCCCACTTCGTAAGGAAATGCCTCGACTGCCAACAAGTCAAAGTCGACCATCGGCGACCGTCTGGGCTACTTCACCCTTTAGAAATACCCGAGTGGAAATGGAAGAATATCACCATGGATTTCGTCACAGGTTTTCCCATGATCGTAAGGAATCATGATGCTATTTGGGTAGTTGTAGATAGACTTACCAAAACCGCGCACTTCATACCCATGCGCATGACTTATTCCTGTTGGGATAAAATGTACTTAGTTTTGATGAGTTAAAGTGTAAATTAAGATGACCACCAAGACAATGTATAGTCACCGATGTAATAAAAACTCTATATAGACTAAGTATAGAAATAAGATAGGGTTGATTCAAAAGAAGTCGATAGAGACAAGAACAGAAAATGACTACGATGATAGAACCAGACGAGGTAGAAGATCAAATAGAGATTCAAGACAAAGTGAAGAATCGACGAGTAGAAAATCGAGACAAGGTGAAGAGTCGAGACAAGGTGAAGAGTCGACAAGATGAAGAATCGACAAGCTAGAAGAGTTGGTCAAATTCAAGAATTAGTTACAACCAAACAAGAAGCGGTTTCAAGAATTAGTTAATCGATTACAACCTTCAACAAACAAGAACAAGGAAGTTATAACCGTCATCTACGTAAGATCTATAAATAGGATCGAGATTCAGAATTTTATACACAAGAGAAATTTCGCAATCCGTAAAACTTAGCATTTGAAAAATCTGTGAATTCAAAGTTTTTTTTTTTCAATATCATTTGTATACACACGAACACTTAAAGTGTTCATTCATTTTCTCGTGTTTATAGAACACCATTTTCTTTGTACATCTTCAAAAGCCAATTAGAGATAGTATCATCGTTGTAAGGTCAAGAAGAACATTGTAAAGGAAGAAAGTAAGAAAGTAAGCAAGCGGGAAGGAAGTAAGAAGAGTCCCTTCTTCGAGTTTGAAGAAGGAGAGTGGATGTAGGATCATTTGATCCGAACCACTATAAATCTGGTGTTGTTTACTTTTAGTTCTTTACTTGCTTTCATTAATTGTTTCTTGATCGCAAATTTGATATCGACAAAGCTTTAGATCCTAATTGAATTGAGTATAAACAAAAATTGTTTCATTGTAAAATTGATTTTGGAGTTGATAGATCATCTAAGCTTGAAAAAGTTTTTGATAATCTATTCATCCCCCTTCTAGATTATCACTAGAGGGTATCTTGATTTTGTATTTAAACTCGTTCTAAAGGGACCCAACAATTCCTTAGACAAATGATTGGAGTGTATAGGGTAAGAGTTATTAAGACCAATCAACAAAAATATCGAACCCAAGGGAGAAAGTATACAAATGAAATTCAAGGATAAGAGTTCTAAATGACTAAAGTTGCAACAAGCTCTTGAACTAAATCACTACAAATTGCAAGATATTAAATGGCAAGTTTATGCAAACAATCTATCAAACACTTAGAATGCAAGATCAAATAGACTAAAATCAATGGGGGAATTGGGTGCAAGGGATAATCTCCATCAAGGAATCCATGATTAACAAGCTATGATTGTATCCAAATGCAAATCAATCAAATTATAAAGCATAAACCATCATGAAATTAATCACTCCATTACTATCACAATGCCTAATTTGAGTATCCTTAGTTCATCCCATCTCTCAATGTAGAAGTCCCCAATTCATAAAATCATGCAAAATTGAAACCCGATTAACACCTAATCACGTTAGCTCAACTCGCCTATTGCTAGGGTGATCAACCACTAATCAAAAGAGATAATTTTTCATGAAGCACAATTAAGAATCACAATTAGGGAGCAATCTAATTCAATTGATCACAATTATCAACAATCATAACATGAGGCAATCACTTCATCCCTAATTTCAAGTATCCCAAGCACAAAGCTATTAGCCCATGGTGCTACAAGCAAAAGCCATGGCTAGAAAATCTAAGAAAGCAATTAACAATCTAATCACTACAAGCAATGAATTAAAGAGATCAAAGGGTAAGAACATCACCAATTAAGCTTCAATAGGCAAAAATAAGAATGATTAATCTTGTACAATGCTTCAATACAACTTCAATTCTTCCCAATTCTCACCGCAAGCTTCAATTACAATCAACCAATCTACTAATCTAATGAACTAAATGTGGAATCTATCTCAATTCGAACAATCTAATGCAATTACAAGTAAATTCAAGCTACAAAATGTAAAATTCGCTCAAAGAAACTCCTAGAAACTACTTTGAACCGCTAGAATCAATCCTCCCTCTATTTTGGCTTTCAATGGCTTAAAAACTGAATTTTTCGGTTTTGGGCACTCCTCGAGTCGAGCTTCAAGCCCTCGAGTCGAGGCCTAAAAGTCGCTAACACGTTTCTTTAAAAATCTCTCCCGCCTCGAGTCGAGGCTTCGCCCTCGAGTCGAGCTTCCTGCATTTTTCCTATCCTCGACTCGAGGCTCCTCCCTCGAGTCGAGGATCCCGTCTTTGGAAATTGTTTCCCTCCAGCATGAATCTCGAGTCGAGGTCTGTGCACCCTCGACTCCAACCCGAGACCAGGGCATTTTTATCGAGAAGGGCTCCGGGCCCGACCCCGTTTTCGTCCCGTATGTTCGTCTTTTCATTTGAAGAATACCGGTACTCTCGGTTTAGTAAAATTCCACCGATTTAACCGCAAAAGCGGGCGAAATACATCAAAACCTCACAAAGTAATACTTTTTAGGCAAAATAGTGATACTTTTCACATTTAGGCACAAAAATCACACTTTAGCTCACTTTTTGCACTAAAATTGGCCCTAAAAACATGTATCAATTCACTCCAATCACACCCCCAAACTTGAATTGTTGCTCGTCCTCGAGCAACGTAGAAACTAAGAACAAAGGAGTGAATTGATTGCAATTATGTCACATGGCACCATAGGCGAAAAATAAGACAATCGAACTCATCAATGATCACTTTTATCAATGCAACTATCTACTAGCCATCAAGATGAATCATGCTCAAACAAATGCTCAATCAAACACTTAACACATTGCTCCTTCCATGGAGTGTTTCACTCTTCACTCAAGTGTATCAAGGTTTAAAGCTCTCAATCATCAATTGCATGAACAAGTACACCATATGCTTGCCACAAGACTTAATCTCAATCAAAATCAATTATGATCAATCAAGAATCAAAGAGGTCTTTCTCTTAGTTTGTAATGTAGGCTCTTTGGAAAGGTGGGATGTTTTTGGATAAGAGTGACTAAGTAGTAGAGACTTGAATGTAAGCTAATCAATACAAATGCACAATCTCTTCATTTTCATCTAGCACACTCTTCCTTTTGAACTTCAATGATCAATCCACCATTCACTTGAGCTTTCTCTTTTAAGCTCACAAATTGAATTTTTCTTCACTTCAATTTCATTTTTTCTCTTCACAATTCAATTTTTCTTTCACAACCTTGCTTCTTTTATGCTTTCTTCATCCTTAGCTCATCATCTTCCCACACTTAGCAATCAAATCACCATCATTAGCCAACATTCACGCTCAACTAAACATAGGACAAGAAAGGCTCATAAAAATAGGCTAAATGGTTTCAATTTCACTTGGCTTGCCAAAGAATAAGGATCATAAGGCTCAACATGGCTCACTAAGGAAATCAAATGTATTTGGTAGGGAAATATTTGGCAAAGTAACTAATCATATCAAACATGGCCTCTTATCATTTTCAAGACATCACACAAAGATCAATATCAACAAGTCTAATGGCAAGTTCTAGCATACAAATCATGAATGATGCACTCACAAGAAATCAAATCAACCGTATAAGATGTACGATTATTAGGGCACAAAAACTCACGGGCTTAACTTGAGCAATGAATCAAGCATCATCAATCACATTCATCTTCACACAATAAATCAAGAAAACTAGCTTCAAGCTACAAATCAACTAATGATCAAATCAAAATCCAATAAGTCTTGCAAATCAACACAAGTGCTCATGTACATAAATCCAAGCATACTCACTACCACAAGAATAATTCTCAAAGATATATCCATGAATCCACAATTAAGCTCAAATCAAAGAATAAGGAATCAAAAGGTTATCAACTCACAATCATCAATAGACAATAAGCTCAAAAGATCAAGAGAATCATAGCATCAATAAAATCATCAACAATCCAAAACATCAAAATCATCAAATCATCAAGTCCACAATCATCACAATAAAGAGTACAATCAAACAAACACCTCCCCCAAACTTAGACAAGTCTAAGTTTGAAAGGAAGTGTTTTACCCATAAGTCTTCAATCTTCATCTTCCTTTAAGCATGTGTAGGACTCTTCAAGCTTTAATGCACTTTCCTTCTTGATCTTGCATTTTCTTGCAATTCCAATCGCTTTCTCAATCCACGTAGTGAGCATACCTACAATCGGGCATAAGAATCTTCAAATAATTACCACTAAGAGATGCAAGAACCAAATAACGACCAACACCCCCCAAACTTGAATGATAACATGAATTCAAGTTTTAGAATGAGAGTGATAAAAATATACGCAACTTCTAATGGTATCAACATTAAGCTAAAAAATCCACATAAGCTCCATAGCAAAATATGCAATTCAACCTCCTAGAGCATGAGCAATTAAATTTCCAAGCCAATTCTCCCAAAACAAAACAAAAACAAAAAGAACAAAAAGAAAGGGATGGGTTGCCTCCCATCTAGCGCTATTTTTATTGTCCTTTGCCGGACTTATTTCTTCACTTCGACGTCCTTCATCGGAATGGCCATGGGTAGCGGTCCTCCTTGCCATTGTATCTCCATCTTTGAGCTTCATAATCTAGGAGGTCCACATAATAGATAGGCCAACCACCCATATATATCTTGAACATTATTCTTGGTGGATTCGCCTCTTGCTCTCTCGCCATCCTCCTTCTCCATTCCTTTTTCCCAAGGATGCCCAAGCAATTCCTTAATGCTTTCATATAGTCAAAGTGCACAAGAGGTAAAATAAATCATTAGAAGCATCATTTTCAATAAAAGTATGAATTGAAGAGTTTGAAGGTATAGAGATGCTCATTTCAATCTTCAATTCCTCATTTGGTGCTTCGAGATTTGCTTCCTCATTAAAGCCCATGTCCATCAATGGACATTCCTCTTCCTCACTTTTGACAAGGAAATCTTCTACTTTTACCTCTTCGCTTGGACCCTCTACCACATCTTCTTCAATTGTATTTTCTTCCTCCCCTTCTTCTTGATTCTCCATGATGGTTATGTCCTTCACTTGGAGTAGAAAATATTTGAGTTGACTTTTTATGACCATGAATTGAGCTTCGGTGATCTCCATCTTCTACTCTAGCCATGAATCAAACAATGCATTGGTCTCATAAATGTTCTCATATAAGGGTAACATTTCTTCACATCTAGGGTCATTGTCCTCAATTCCCTTCAATAGCACTCCAAGCATTTCTTGCAATATGGCTCTCACATCATAGAGTCCCCATTCTTCAAATTGAGGAGAAGCTTGTGGCATTTGGTAATCATAATCATGGCTTCTCCCATAGTCATAATAAGCCCCTTCCGATGCTCCTTGACACTCAAATCCAAGACATGGATCAAATGTTTGATCATAAGGTTCATAGTATGGGAACATCTCTTGAGGTGGGGAGAAATTTCATCACATATCCAATCTTCATAATTGGAAGAAACTTGTTGCCATTGAGAATTATCTTCATAGTTCCTCCAATGTGGAGAATACACCCTACTATCTTGATAATACTCTTGATTCCACATGTATGAGTTGTATCCTTCCATCTAGATAAGATATCAAAGTATCAAACTCCAACAAAAATAACAAAACAAACACGAACACAAAGGCAACAAATAGCCACTTCAAACAATTCCTAGGTCTCACTTAAGGCGCAAAAACTAATTCCCCGGCAACGGCGCCATTTGATTGGAGTGTATAGGGTAAGAGTTATTAAGACCAATCAACAAAAATATTGAACCCAAGGGAGAAAGTATGCAAATGAAATTCAAGGATAAGAGTTCTAAATGGCTAAAGTTGCAACAAGCTCTTGAACTAAATCACTACAAATTGCAAGATATTAAATGGCAAGTTTATGCAAACAATCTATCAAACACTTAGAATGCAAGATCAAATAGACTAAAATCAATGGGGGAATTGGGTGCAAGGGATAATCTCCATCAAGGAATCCATGATTAACAAGCTATGATTGTATCCAAATGCAAATCAATCAAATTATAAAGCATAAACCATCATGAAATTAATCACTCCATTAGTATCACAATGCCTAATGTGAGTATCCTTAGTTCTTCCCATCTCTCAATGTAGAAGTCCCCAATTCATACAATCATGCAAAATTGAAACCCGATTAACACCTAATCACGTTAGCTCAACTCTCGCCTATTGCTAGGGTGATCAACCATTAATCAAAAGAGACAATTTTTCATGAAGCACAATTAAGAATCACAATTAGGGAGCAATCTAATTCAATTGATCACAATTATCAACAATCATAACATGAGGCAATCACTTCATCCCTAATTTCAATTATCCCAAGCACAAAGCTATTAGCCCATGGTGCTACAAGCAAAAGCCATGACTAGAAAATCTAAGAAAGCAATTAACAATCTAATCACTACAAGCAATGAATTAAAGAGATCAAAGGGTAAGAACATAACCAATTAAGCTTCAATAGGCAAAAATAAGAATGATTAATCTTGTACAATGCTTCAATACAACTTCAATTCTTCCCAATTCTCACCGCAAACTTCAATTACAATCAACCAATCTACTAATCTAATGAACTAAATGTGGAATCTATCTCAATTCTAACAATCTAATGCAATTAAAAGTAAATTCAAGCTACAAAATGTAAAATTCGCTCAAAGAAACTCCTAGAAAGCGCTCCGAACTACTAGAATCAATCCTCCCTCTGTTTTGGCTTTCAATGGCTTAAAAACTGAATTTTCGGTTTTGGGCACTCCTCGAGTCGAGCTTCAAGCCCTCGAGTCGAGGCCTAAAAATCGCTAACACGTTTCTTTAAAAGTCTCTCCCGCCTCGAGTCGAGGCTCGCCCTCGAGTCGAGGCTTCGCCTCGAGTCGAGCTTCCGCATTTTCCTATCCCTCGACTCGAGGCTCCTCCCTCGAGTCGAGGATCCTGTCTTTGAAATTGTTTCTCCAGCATGAACCTCGAGTCGAGGTCTGTGCACTCTCGACTCCAACCCGAGACCAGGCATTTTTATCGAGAAGGGCTCCGCCCAACCCCGTTTTCGTCCCGTATGTTCGCTCTTTTCATTCTAAGAATATCGGTACTCTCGCTTTGCAAAATTTCACCGATTTAACCGCAAAACGGGCGAAATACATCAAAACCTCACAAAGTAATACTTTTTAGGCAAAATAGTGATACTTTTCACATTTAGGCACAAAAATCACACTTTAGCTCACTTTTTGCACTAAAATTGGCCCTAAAAACATGTATCAATTCACTCCAATCAACAAACTAGCCCGGCGTACATAGAGCAAATTGTTAGATCGCACGGTGTACCAATTTCGATAGTTTCCGATAGAGATCCTCGCTTCACCTCTAAGTTTTGGAAGAGCCTGCAGCAAGCCTTGGGAACGCATTTAAACTACAAAGCACCGCTTACCACCCTTGATCAGACGGACGATCGAAAGAACCATTCGACTTTGGAGGATATGTTGAGGGCATGTGCTATGGATTTCGAAGGAAGGCTGGGAGACTCACCTACCACTTGTGGAATTCGCCTACAATAACAGCTACCAAGCTACGATTCAAACGTCACCCTTTGAGGCACTTTACGGGAAGAGATGCAGATCACCCATCTGTTGGGGACGAAGTAGGAGTTCGTAAGATTTTAGGGCCGTAACTTGTGGAACAGTCGGTGGAAATTGTTTCTCGGATTAAGGAAAGGATCAAGGCTGCACAAGACCGTCGAAATCGTACGCCGATACTCGCCGAAAGGACCTACATTTTGAAGTTGGAGAAAAGGTATTTTTCAAGGTAGCACCAATGAAATGATTGATCCGCTTTGGGAAAAGAGGCAACCGAAACCCCGCTACATCGGACCTTTTGATATACTAGAGAAGGTTGGAGACGTAGCTTATCGCTAGCTCTACCCCGACCTATCCCAAGTACACAACGTTTTCCATGTTTCTTCAATCGGAAGTATGTAGGTGACCCGAGCACATTATCAACTTCAGAGACTTAGAATTGGGACGAGACCTGACATATGGAGAGACACCTGCGAAAATCCTAGGAAGAAAAATGCACAAACTTAGGAATCGAGAAATTCCTTTGGTTTTAATACAGTGGAGTAGACACGGGAAGGAAGAAGTCACTTGGGAGAGGGAGGACGAGATTTTAGCAAAATACCCGCAAGACCTAGATTTGATTAGGTAAGCCAAATTTCGACGAAATTTCTTTGAAGGTGGGTAGGATGTAATACCCGGACCCAAATTATGATTTATTTATTTACTTGGGTGAGTGTTATGTTATGCTTGATTTTCTTTCGAAAAGGAAACTTCTTTGTTATTCAAAATTTTCGATTTTGGGTAATCTGACGACGTAACCGAACCGGCAAAGTGCTCTAGAAACCTAATACCGATCGAACCGGTACTCGATAGTCAAAAGATGAATAAAATTCAAGTCTAAAAGAAGTGAATAATCCATGTGTACTAATAACTCGAGAGTTTTAATATAGTCGCGAAATTGGGCGAAAAACCCTAAAAATGCCGAATTTTGAATCTACCGAATAAAAATTGAACCAACCGAGAACCGAATTAATAAAATAAGTTAAAAGCCTCCTTAATTAAAAACTTTTAAGATTATAAAATGATTTAGTGATTAAACGTCAAACGTAACTTCCGAGTTCCTGAAATATCAAACGGAGCCCCGTTTTTAAGTATCGAACCGCACGCCTGAACCGTAGGGCCACCACAAGCCAAAGGCTTTTGGGGCCCACATTTTGGGCGTCCAAGGGGGTTTGCAGCCATCTTCAAGGGCCAACACACCAAGACAAAGTGTGTTGACCCATAGTACTTGTACCCCCTCCTTTTAATTAATTTTTGTCCTTCCCTTCCATCCCACCATCCACTTGCTTTGATCTTGACCCTCCATCTTTTCCCACATGCTCTTTTAAGTTGCTTGGGCACCACTTCTCCCCCTTATTCAAGTCATCAAAAGAAAGGAAGTATTTCTCTTCCCCTTCACCCCCATTTTCGGTCATCTTCACAAGGGAGGAGGAAAACCTTCTTCTTCTCCCAACTTTTTCCACATACACACATCCAACCCTCACCTCAAGCCATTTCATTTTCCTTCAAGGTGCAAAGGAGTAGAGCCATTCCTAGGAAGAGCTTGATGAAGGCATTTGGCCCTAGCCTTTTAAAGAAAGACTACAAAGGTGACCACACCTCAAACCTTAACTCTCTTCCTTAAAACTCTTAATGGAGAAAATGACATGTGTTTTCTTGAGGTCTTGTTTATTTCTTGGTAGCATGTTGTTTTTATGAAAGAGTTGAAGGTTTCATGTTTTTGAAAGTAAGAATAAGTTTTTAAGTGTTCATAGTATGTAAATGGGTGAACAATCTGTTTTTCCGTTAGAAGTTTAAACTGATACATTTTCGTAACTTACTACTTTGGCATGTTTGTCTACACATTTAGAAAGTAGGACAAAATGGCTTTCGTTTGCCACTGGTCTCATGCATTTTGGAGTTATATTCAATAATCTATGAATTTTTGAAGTTAGTGTGACAATCTGTGACGTTTTTGTGACTCTTCGATTTTTCTGGCATTCCTCACTTCGGTTATTATTTTTATAAAATTCAAAATAAAATACTACATTATGTTAGCTTCGTTTCTGGATTTTTCCATGATTTTAGGAGTAGTCTAAATAGTTTTACAAAAATTATTTTTTCTAGTTGGTACGTGACTGGAAAGGCAGAAATGTTTCTGTCCCTTTTCCAAGAATGAACCAAAACACCCTTTTTCCTTCGTATTTTGTCTAATGTCAAAACTAAGGAAATGTTGGTGACTTCATAAGGTATCTAGTGTAAAAAATTTCATAATTTTCAGAAGTGTTTTAGTATTATTAAGAAAATTATTCCGATGGTGTCTCAACACTGAAAACTTTTGGAACACTGTTTCGACCTAGAAAATAAATTCAAAAACCCAATTTTCGTATACCTTTTTAATGAGACCATATTTTATGTGTGATATAAACTTCAAGAGAGTGTCTACTGTGTTTTTGCCAAATTTTTAGATGATTTATTTTATTTTAGAAAATGCCCCAAAGTCAAGAGTGGGCAGTCGAAAGTTGTCATAATGCTTGAATTACTACTTTTGAAAAGGTGTTTTCTATTTTTACGTGTCATACTTAGGAGCATGTTAGTAAGAGTCTTATATACATATATATATATATATATATATATATATATATTCTTGTGTCGAAAAATTTGAGTTCCAATAATTTACGACTAAAAGACAAAAGACGTATAAGTAATCAAAAGTCCTTTGGGACCAATGTACTGTATTTATTCCTTGATAAGAAACTAAAACCCAAAAGTTTTCTTTAGGAACGAGACGACCGGTCGGTGATTTGCTCGGACGTTTTTCCCTTTCAAGTCATACTTTCGAACTTCTTTTTAAGGTGGGTGGCACTAACCGTATTGCCTTTATTTATGTCATAGTTAAAATATCATAGCTAAATCATGTTTGGTTTACGAGCGATGTTGGTATCGTCTCGGTTGTTTTACGAGCGGAGGTGGTCCATCTCGGTTTACGAGCGATGTTGGTATCGTCTCGGTTGTTTTACGAGCGGAGGTGGTCCATCTCGGTTTACGAGCGATGTTGGTATCGTCTCGATTGTTTTTCGAGCGGAGGTGGTCCGTCTCGGTGTTTACTTTTCGTAAAAATATGATTGATGTGTATGATATTAAAGCGTATGTATGATAGCGTGCGGAGCTACCCACACCGAGAAATTCAAATTCTCATGCCCTTTTAAATATTTTTCAGTGAGCCGATGGAGTACCGGGAGCAAGCAGTGAGACTCGGCCTTCCCGCCATATAATATTTGAATGCTTAAACGCTTCTATTTTTCCTGTCTGCAAATTTTAGACTCTCTATCTGCTTTTGCTAAAACTTAGACTCACAACACTTTCTCCGCCGCTACGGTTAATTATGCTCCTGTTTTAATGATTAGGATTTTTAATTTGATGCTTTGAATACTTTAAGTTAAGAATTATTCAATTGTTTTCTTCTATCTTTTTCCTTTATCAATTCCTTTTCAAAAAAAAAAAAAAAAAAAATTGTCTTACTTTTCCCTTTCACTAAGTGACGACTCGAATTTGGATAAGTAAGTGAAACTATCTGGGTTCGGGCGTTACAAGCATGTATGTTTATGTATGTATTAAACCCTCGGACACTGTCGAGGTTTTTGTTTTGGGTTGGTGAATGATTGTAATAGTTATAACCACGCCGGTGCTGTCGTGTAGGTTTTATTTCGATCTAGATGATGTATAGGATCGTTGGATAAAGCGTAATAGAAAGCATTAAGATGGTTGATGGCGGAACCAGTCGAACTCGTATTGCATGGCACCGCCCGCACCGTTTTGACAGTGGCTCGCCCCGCACCCCGCGACTCCGACCGGGCGTGTCGATCCCCGCGACTCCGAGCGGCCGGAGTCGATCCTCGTTTGGCGGGCGCTGCCCACACCCCGTTTGATGGCGAACATTCAAGAACATGGGAGCATAAAAGAGGCCATAATAGTTGGAATTTTATTTTCCATATTTATTCTTTCTCATATGTGTTATTGTGTTTAGCATGCTTTATGTGTTTCATATGTTGTGCATGTTAATATCCCTCATGTTAAATAACTAAGTGGGAGATGGGTTATTTTTCAACAAATCTCATAGCCTCCATTTCTGGTTTGTAAGTAATGCATTCAAACATGAACGTTGGTTTTAAGTGCCTTCTTCCATATCGGATGTGTTTGTTTTGCGGATCACTAGATCAAACTTCCTTATGGATAATTATAAATAAGTTATTTAGGAGCGTGTTATTTTCTCCATTTGAAGAGGCACAAACCTAGGTAATTGACTTGGTATTAAGAAATGGTATACACTTAGATGCATATAATAGTATCCTCCCCATCGGAGTAAGTGTTGTTATTTGTATGGCTAAAGACAAACCAACTATTAATTTTTATTTTGTTTGACAAAATGATGAAATTAATGGGTAAAATCTCCTCTTACAAATGATTGAATTAGTATACGTCCACACTATCGTGGCATACAAACTTCACCGTGTTTTGAGGTGTTGGTGAATTTAATTGTATTGTTTGAGGGAAACAATATTGATTTAAATTCTTAATTTTGATCATAATGCATTTACGTGTTTCTCGGGATTTATCATGGCTTTCAATCCACTTGCTGTTATTCTTAAAGAAAATAAACTTACTTGTCCTAATTATATTGATTGGAAAAGAAACTTGGACATTATCTTGATCTTTGAAGAGTACAAGTTTGTACTCACCGAGGTTTGTCTGAAAAACCCGATGAAAACTCTAGTGAAGAGGAGAAAGAGGCTTATAAGAAGTGGGTCAAGGCGGATGAGATGGCGCGGTGTTACATTTTGGCTTCTATGTCAAATGTGTTGCAACATCAGCATCGTGCCATGACCTCTGCTTATGAGATGATGCTCAATCTCAAAGAACTCTTCGGACACCGCAGTCGGGCTGCCGAGGCAAGAGGCCATGAGAAACTTAATGGCGACCACCATGACCGAGGGGACACCCGTAAGGGATCATATCCTCAAGATGATGGCTCATTTGAATGAGATGGAAATCCTTGGAGCTGAAATCGATGGGGAAACCCAGGTCGATATCGTTCTCCAGACGCGCCTAAGAGTTTTGAGCAGTTTCTCTGAACTACAACATGAACAAAAGGTTGTATTTGATGGCGGAACTTCCGACGTAACTCTAAGCGGCGAAGGGTTATTTCGTCAAGCTTCTCAAGCTTATATTGCTGAAAATGTTTCTACATCTAAGCCAAAAGGCAAAGTGATGAAGAAAAAGAAACAAGCTGGTTTGGCAAAGAAAGCGGGTAAACCAAAGAAAATTGGTCCACCAAGTGGCGTGAAGAAGCCTAAGGGCAAATGCTTTTGTGCAAGCGGCCGGGACATTGGAAGGTAGATTGCCCCGTAAAAGGAAAAAGAAGGTATATCATATTCACTAACTATTGAAACATGTTTAGCGGTGTTATCTACCGGCTTTGGTGTGTAGATACGGGAGCCACCGATCATGTTTACAATTCTTTGCGGGGTTCCAGGAAATCAGGCGGCTTAGTGAGGGTGAGATTACCATCTACATGGGCGACGCTACGAAAGTAGCAGTCATTGCAAATGGGAGATGTTTATTTATTTTTGATAAGAATAAGACTTTGATTTTGAGAAATTGTCTTTTACGTACCTTGTTTTAGAAAGAACTTGATTTCGTTTCTAAGTTATTTTTGGATGGATATTCTGTTTCTTTTGATAGCAAAGTGGTTGTCAAGAAAATACCGCTATTATCCTGCAGTACGTTGATTGGCAATTTATACACTCTTAATCCAATAACTCCCACAAAGCAACAAATGGAAATTAATAGTACATCTTCCTCCAGGTGATCACCTTTATGACCTCATCCAAATCATCCACTTGAGGATCATCACCATCTCTAGTTTTCAAGACCTCATTAATTACAAATGAGTTATCACAATAACCTTTCCCTAAATTTCACTTTTCCAAAGTGCTTTGAATTAACTTGAAACTCGACTTTTAAGTTTGCATAAAACTCATAAATCCAATCCACAATATAAGGAGTAGCAAATTGTAGAGAGTGTATTAAGGATCTATCGATCAGATATCCAATTAAATTCATAGATACAAAATCATCCATTTTGATAATCCTTTCCCCAACAATCAATCTAGTCCTCAATGTTCTAAATTTATCACTATCAATGCCATGATAAGAATCATCGAATCGAAGACGAAGATAAATGCAGAGAGGAGTCGGTATGTACCTCGGCAACATTTTCCCGATCGTGTTCTCGATTCAGAGATTCGGATTCCGAGGATGATGTGGCCAAGGGTGTGTCAACATCGTCGGCACACCTGCATTACTTTTGTTTCTTTTTCCGCTTTTCCAAGCTAGCAGCCATTTGAGCCAATGTTTGATCCATTTCACTCCTCAAGACTCCCCCTAGGGCTATGCACCTAACATCACCTTCTTTACTAGCCACTTTCTCTGGATTCGCCTCCTCCATTTCATCGCGGAGGATTCAGAGTCGAATACCGGATAGGTTTTGAAGCAATGCCATCATCATGCTTCGCTTTTTCCCGATTTGAGTAATCAACTCGACGACCCATTATCCTATAAGAGCGTCGTTTCGACCTTGTCCCCTTGAGCTCGTCGCCTTTTGCCGAGCAGTTGAAAACGGGCGGTGAGCTCTCCAGTTGTCCGTAGAATCAAGCATTTTCTTCCATTGGAGTATCTTGGGCAGATCGTGTAGGAGAAAAGACCAGTGTCTATAATCGTCAAAGTTTACCTCTTGATTACCAACATTGACGACCGGGTAAATTGTCAATTTGGCAAGATTCTTGAAAGCGTGGACGATTTGATCGGTTGTGGCTCCCTCAAGAAGATCAACCGACATAGGGTAGGTTTCAATGACGGGTTGTTCTTGAGCTGCATCGCTATTTGGATTTTGTGGCGTTTCGCCCAAAATCGGATTCTCGAGGATTTGATAGTAGGGTTTTGGATTTCGTAACGAATATCATAGGCCGAAAGAGGAACATCAACCGAGCCAACCCTAATCGAAGAGGGTGATGTTGGGTTAGAAGGGCCAACATTTCCCAAACATTTTCACGACCATTGAAGCTAAGAGTCGAAGGTTTTGAGAAGAGGATGATGTTGCGGGAGAGGTTGAGTGTTTCGAATGTGAAGGTGAAGAGCCCTTTCCACCAGCCATGATAATTAATAATCTGCACACACTATTCAAATTATATTAATAAAATAATCAATTTGAATTACAAAAATAAAGGTTGATTATTAACTAATACTAGTAAGTGCAACAATTAATACCTTCAAACACTTGTATCAAATTCGAAAACAAAGATCAATGTGTAGAGCACACTTGAATATTAAGGACCTTAAATAGGGAAAAGAAAGAACGTAGAAGTTGTGTCCACATCGGTGTTGAGAGATAAGAATTAATCACATCCCTAAGAAATAGGGCATTACCGATAGTGTGGAAGTTATAAAAGAAACATGCAAATAACCGCTTAATAAAATAATGTGCATAATTAATTAGATTAACTAATATTGCGGGAACAATTTACAATAAATATTTCATTTATAGAATAATATTCAGAAATTATCAAACTCATAGAGGTAAATATACATACAAGAACTAGAATGTTATTCGCACAATGTCGGCACACACACTTCTCAACACGCTTTTACATGATATAATATCATTTGTGTTGCACTATCTTTTGTTTTACCCACTTATTCACATTGATCCATTTTTCCGTAAGAGATCATCGTAGTTGTCGACTCCGTGTCCCATAATTACTCAATGGATTGTGAATATTTTGATGCATTCAAGTCACCTTTTGAAAAGAGATCATCGTAGTAGTCAACTCCGTGTCCCATAGTTACTCAATGACATAGCATCTAATTGTGAGTTAATTCAATTGCATTTGAGAGAAGTGTGTCCAGACAATTTTATATTTATCACAGTTCTAATACTATTTACACAAGAGAGTTCAAAAACACTAAATATTACAATACTTAGAAAAATTTAAATAAATTGTTCTAGTGTTGTTACAAATGTTGGCACATTTGTTATAACACACAAAGAAATATTGGTCTAATTAGTGCATAAACCTAGAGATTTTCTAAGAGAAGAAAACCTCTCATTATCAAGGGCTTTAGTAAAAATGTCTCGCAATTTGCTTTTCAGGTTGAAATGTATTCCAACTTTACAACTTCTTTTTCTACAAGGTCCCTAATAAAGTGGTGTCTAATACTTATATGCTTTGTTAACGAATGTTGCACAGGGTTCTTAGATATATTAATTGCACTTGTATTGTCACAATAAACAGTAAGAGTATTGCTCTCCAAACCGTAATCATCGAACATCTTCTTGAGCCAAAGAAGTTGAGTACAACAATTCCCGTGGCTATGTATTCGGATTCAGCCGTAGATAGGGAAACACAATTTTGTTTTCGGCTATGCCAAGAAACAAGATTGTTACCCATGTAGAAACATCCACCACTTGTATTCTTCCTATCATCACTATCACCGCCCAATCTGCATCACTATAGCCAATCAAAGAACAATTAGTGTCCTTGCTATACCATATTCCATAATCACATGTGCCTCGCCACATATCGAATTATTCTCTTAATCGAATTCATATGAGATTCTTTAGGATCAGCTTGATAACGTGCACATAAACAAACACTAAACATGATGTCCGGCCTACTAGAAGTCGATACAAAAAGACTACCAATCATCGACCTATACAATGTTGGGTCAACATTTGTGCCAACACTGTCTTTACACAACTTTTGTGTCGATCCCATAGGTGTCTTCATGTGTTTAGCATTGTCTAAACCAAACCTTTTCACAAGATTTTGGCATATTTACTTTGACAAAAGAAAATACCATCTTTGCATTGTTTAATTTGAAGACCTAAAAAGTAATTCAAGTCTCCAACCATCGACATTTCAAAGGTAGTGGTCATTTCATGTACAAATAATTCAAGCATTTTCTCACATGTAGAACCAAATACAATGTCATCAACATATATTTGAGCAATCATAATGTCATATCCAGAATGTTTAATAAACAATGTTCTATCGCCTTCACCTCTATAGAAACCAAATTCAACAAGAAAATCGGTTAATCTACCATACCATGCCCTAGGTGCTTGTTTTAAACCATATAAGGCTTTCTTAAGTTTATAAACATGATCAGAAAATCATGATTCTCAAACCCCTTAGGTTGTTCTACATATGCTTCTTCCATAAGAATTCCATTTAGAAATACGGCTTTAACATCCATTTGATGCGCTTTATATCAATGTAGCATGCAATAGCAAGTAATAGTCTTATGGACTCAATTCTAGCAACAGAGCAAAAGTCTCATCAAAATCAATTCCTTCTACTTGTGTATAGCCTTGAGCTACTAATCTAGCTTTGTTTCTTACAACATTACCAGATTCATCAGCTTTGTTTTTGAAAATCCATTTTGTACCAATTACATTCACATCATCGTGCCTAGGCACAAGTATCCAAACATCATTCATTTCAAATTGATTTAACTCCTCATGCATTGCATTAATCCAATTTTCATCTTTCATAGCTTCATCAACATTTTTAGGTTCATTGAAAGAATGAAAACATTCAAAGTTCACCTTGTTACACATAGATGTCATACAAATCGATCTTACCACATGCCTTGCGTCAAAACTTAATTTTCTCCTCGTTTGTACACCTGATTGTGGCTTACCTATGATCTCGTTGTTGTGGATGATTTTGAGAATTCTAGAAGATGGTACAGAGCAGGATAAGGCATAGTTCTATTAATTTCTGGATGTTGAGGTGATGTTGTTTCGTATGTGGGCACATTTGTAGCAACATTCTCAATCGGTTCGTAAATTCCAGAACTTTGCATCTGCTCAATAAGATCGATTACATCTTCTTCAATAGCATTATCTCGCAAGACTTGCATTATCATAAAAAACAACATTCATAGATTCTTGAACAAGATTATCGATCCTAAGATTATAAATCCTAAAAGCTCTACCGTTTCTAGCATAACCAAGAAAGAAACCCTTATCACTTTTTGAATCAAATTTATGAAGTTGGTCTCTATCATTCAGAATATAGCAAACACATCCAAAGACATGAAAGTATTTCAGATTAGGCTTTTGTCATTCAAAAATTCATAAGGTGTCTTTGTGGAATTAGGTCTAAGATAAACTCTATTTGAAATATGACAGCGGGATTCAAAGCTTCAGCCCAAAACCTTTTTGAAAGTTTCTTGGATAAAAGCATTACTCTAGCCATCTCTTGTAGAGTTCTATTTTTCCTTTCGGCTACACCATTTTGTTGAGGTGTTTTAGGAGAAGAGAATTCTTGTATTATGCCTTTATCTTCACAAAATTTAGTGAATAAATTGTTCTCAAACACCCTACCATGATCAGACCTTATTCTTTTTATCTTAGTGTTATACACATTCTTAAACCTCTTATAAAGAATTTTGAATACATCAAAAGCATCTGATTTCTCTTTAAAAATTCGATCCATGTAAACCTTGAATAATCATCTACTATGACAAAAGAATATCTCTTACCACCAATGCTTTCAGTCTCCATTGGTCCCATTAAATCCATATGCAAAAGTTCAAAGCAATGTTTCGTAGTACATTGTGTCAACATTTCATGTGACATTTTGACTTGCTTACCACTTTGACATGATCCACATACATTCGACATGCGTATTTGTAACTTAGGCGGACCTTTAACAAGATCAAATTTTAACAATTTAATTATGTTTCTAAAATGAGCATGTCCAAGTTTTTGATGCCAAAGAACACTTTCATCGGTTTGAGCATTAAAGCATGCTTGATTTGAATCGATTAAATAGCAATTATCAACCGATCTATTACCAACCATAAGACATTTATCATCACTGTTTAGCATATAGCATGAACTTTTGTCAAACTTCACATGCAAGTCATCATCACATAATTGACTAATACTAATCAAATTTGCAAGTAGACCTTTAACATGTAAGACTTTTGTCAAGTTAGGAAAACCAGAACATTCAATGTACCTATACCAATAATTTTACCTTTTGAACCTCCTCCATATGTAACATTTCCACCATCATATGCCTTATAATCGGTGAGATAACTTTCCTCACCGGTCATGTGTCTAGAACACCCACTATCAAAATACCATAGTCCCTAACACATGCTTTTAACGATGTATAGACAACATTACATACGGTATGTGACTTTTTCACCCAAGTAGATTTTTGAACGGGTTTTGAAATGATTTTTGAACAATTGCTTCGAATGTTGAGGAGAATGTGGCAACATTTTCAAAGACATTTTAGAAAACTTTTATCCTCCCTCATTCTAAAACAGTTTGGTCGTTTGTGACCCTCAAGAAAACAATAATGACAAACATCCTTCTTTTGAGAATCATTTTTCAACTTTTCGTTTCAACGAAGGTTTTGTAAACACAACAGTTTGTTATTGTTTAAAAACTGAGTGATATTACCATTATAACCCAGACCATGTCTATTTGTACTTTCAATTGTCATGCCTCATCAAGTTTAGTGAACTTTCGAGATATCTTTTGAAATTCTGTCGTTCCTTTGAGTTGTTCTTTGAGGTTGCATAACTCCAGATCTTTCCTTGTTAGTATGACCTCAAGCTTTATCACCAAATCCTTTTGATATGATTCTTCAATAGTCATGTCCCTTAAGGCTTTCTAGTGGATTCCAACTCCTTTTCAAGCTTTAGATAACTGGACTTACAATCTTTGCAAATAATATTAGAAGTACCGCTTCATCTACACAAGAACTTGAGAAACAATTAAATTCTGGAACCTCCAATGTTTCCTCAAATGTTGGCACATTTGACTCAACATCGAATCATCCAAGAAATCATCAAGAGTATCATCATACAAAATTCTTGCGAAAAAGCATATTCTTCATTCTTATCAATCATCTTCACAATCGACTCATCACTTAAGGTAGCATTGAAATTTACCCTCTTTCTCAAAAGAGTGTTGGCACATTCATTAGCATAATGACCAAAACCAGAACATGCATCACATTTAACATTTTTCCTATATTCCGGATCATATTTGATCTTGTTACCTCTATCAAATTGCCTAGGTTAATTAACATTCCGATTTCTATCGTGCAATTGGCGTGAACTACCGATCTGTTCTCTCTCTTGATTCTTAATTTGCAAATTATTTCTAAGTCTATTTGCTCTCTTTTTCAAAAATGCATTAAAGCTGCTTAATTAAGAAAGCAATGTTTTCGGATTGTCGACAATCGTCACCAACATCTTCATCAATCTATTTCAAGAACAAACGGTTGTTTATCAACACATGAAGAAGTCTCTCCTTTGAAAACATAAATTTTCCTTTCGGATTTCTCACTATCTCTTTGGGAAAAATTCATTTCATACGTTTTCAAAATACTCACCAACTCATTTTGAGTAATAACATCGAGATCTTTAGCTTCCTCAATAGCACATATCTTAGCATCAAAGCGTTTAGGAACAGTTCTTAAGATTTTATGTACTAACCTTGTATTGGATATAGCTTCACCAAGTGCTTGAGATTCATTGGAAATCTCGGTGATTCGTTCATTGTAGGAGGATATGGTCTCATCTTCCTTCATCCTTAAATTTTCGAACTTGGTTCCAAGCATCCTCAACTTCGTCCTTCTTACACTCTCGGATCCTTCACAATGTTCTTGTAATCTCTCCCATGCATCTTTTGCAGTATACACAATTAGAAATTATTTTGAACATGGATACATCCGTAGAGGTAAATAAGGCATTGAGTGCCTTCGAATTGAAGCTGTCCGTTGTCACCTCATCATTTGTCCATTCTAACTCCTTTTTTATTTGAGCTTGATTGTCCTCACTTGGAACAATCGGTGGAGTCCATCCAGTCAATATACTCCTCCATGCACGTTCATTAATGGACTTGATGTACATACGCATCTTAGGCTTCCAAATTGCATAATTTGTACCATCTAGAACGGGTGGCCTAATTGAGTCGTCATAGGATAATCCATTGCAATAAATCACACCAAACACAGGATCTAAACTCGGGATAACTTGAAGTTTTATGGCTCACAGTGCCACTTGAAGGTGTGTGTACGTGTTTTGTAGAATCTTTGTCACGAATGTTGGCACATTCGAAGAGCAACACAGACAAATAAATAATCGAAATGTACAGCGGAAGTCTTAAACACGTTGCAAGATGGATATCAAAATTTTCGTATAGACTATAAATAAGTCTATACTTTGCCAAACGGCATATTATCACTAATAATTGTTAAGTGATACAATCGATGAAAACATAAGTTACACCGTGAATGGATCAACGTATATAGTGACTAGATAATATTCAATCTAACCTATCACTAATACAAATAAAGACCCAATGTTGAGTGAAATGTTGGAACATTCACCAACGGAAGTATCGAGTATGAAACGAACAATAAACTCTATAATCTATGCCAATAGACTATGCTAGATTGTGTTTCCCTCAACTTCAAGTTTTAATCTTCATAGCAGCCGTGTATTTATAGATAAATCTGGACTCTCTTAGTGCTTGAAGATAACTTCCACATCTCCCTTGAAAATAGGTAACTTCTATGTAACTTCCCCATGATCTTTATAACTTCTCTTGCTTGCCTCTTTCAACCGCATGACTTGGTAATCGCCGTAAGTCTTCAATCTGAAAAGAACAAGTCAATGAACAAGACAAAACGTGGGTTAAGGGTTAGTGAAAGTGGAAGGGACGATTCGATATTGTGACGAATGTTGGCACATTCTCGAGTAACACTCGTCATAACATCAACAATATTTATTTGATCCGCCGCATGTCCGAGTGCTTTGATAAATTCAAAGAGTACAAGGCTGATGTGGAGAAGCGTCATGGTAAATATATCAAAACACTACGATCTGATCGTGGTGGCGAGTACCTCTTAGGAGAGTTTAGGAATTACTTATCGGAAGGCTGGGATTCAATCCCAATTGTCTGCACTGTACACCCCAACAATGGTGTGGCGTAACGAAGGAATAGAACTCTCTTGGAAATGGTTAGATCGATAATGAGCTATTCGGAATTACCGAGTTCGTTTTGGGGTATGCCTCAGAACGGCAGCGTACATTCTGAACTTGGTTCCTTCTAAGACAGTATCTTCTACTCCCACGGGAATTGTGGAATGGGCGTAAGCCTAGTTTGAAACATATTCAGATTTGGGGTAGTCCAGCACATGTCTTTGAAAGGAGATCTTGATAAGTTGGAATCTCGTCACGAAGTTCGATTGTTTGTGGGCTATCCTAGAGGAACGAAAGGTGATTTGTTTTATAGTCCTAAAGATCGAGAGGGTAATTGTTAGCACAAATGCCCGATTTTTAGAAGAGGACTATGTAATGGACCACAAGCCCATGAGTAAAATTATTTTAGAAGAAATAAGGGGAGAAACTTCTACCTTAGTACCAAGAGTACAAGATGAGATACCACATGGGTCAGCACCATCTGTTACTAATGATACACTATTACCACAAGTGCCTCGTCGTAGTGGGAGGGTTGTTAGACAACCTTTGATAGATTCATGTTTTTGGGAGAGTCTTCGAACTTAGTACACGGTGAACACGAATCGGATCCCTGGAGCTACGACGAAGCACTCCAAGATAAAGATGCGAGAATCTTGGGAAAAAGCAATGAAATCTGAATTAGAATCTATGGATTCTAATCAAGTCCTGGGAGCTAGTAGAACCACCAAATGGTGTAAAAGCCATTGGTTGTAAGTGGGTCTACAAAAGAAAAAGAGGATCGGACGGGAAAGTAGAAACTTTCAAAGCAAGGCTTGTAGTGAAGGGTACACTCAAACAAGGAATCGATTATGAGGAAACCTTTTCGCCGGTAGCCATGCTTAAGTCTCTCCGGATTCTTTTGTTTATTACTGCTCATATGAATTATGAGGTTTGGCAAATGGATGTCAAGACAGCTTTCCTTAATGGAAGTCTTGAAGAAAACATCTATATGAAGCAACCGAAGGATTCATTGCATAGGGCAAAGAGCATCTTGTGTGTAAGCTTAATCGGTCCATTTATGGGTTGAAACAAGCTTCGAGATCTTGGAACATCCATTTTGATAAGGTAATCCAGTCTTATGGATTTATTCAATGTCCGGATGAGTCATGTGTATACAAGAAGAGTGACGGAAACGTGGTGGTATTTCTTGTACTATACGTAGATGACATCTTGCTCATTGGCAACAATGTCAAGGTGTTGTCGACGTAAAGGTATGGTTGTCCAAGCGAGTTTGATATGAAGGACTTGGGAGAAGTTGGACATATTCTTGGGATCAAAGTTATAAGGGATCGCAAGAAAAGAATGTTATGCTTATCTCAAGCTTCATACATTGATACTATCTTGGCTCATTTTAGCATGCAAAACTCCAAGAAAGGTTTTCTACCTTTTCGACATGGAGTACCTTTATCTAAAGAGATGTGTCCTAAGACACCAAAGGAGATAGAGGACATGAAGGCGGTTCCTTATGCTTGGTGTAGGAAGCCTAATGTATGCAATGCTATGTACGAGGCCAAATATACATTTTGCCGTGGGCATGGTTAGCAGATATCAAAGTAACCCAGACAAGGACATTGGACTGCGGTAAAGCATATTTTAAAGTACTGAAAGGACTAGAAATTATATGCTTTGGTTTACCAAGCGAGATAATTTACTTCCTCAGGTTACACAAATTCGATTTCCGATCGGATAGGGACAACGGTAAATCTACCTCGGGTTATGTGTTTACCTTGGGAGGTGGAGCCATAGTATGGAGGAGTGTAAAGCGAGAAATGCGTTTCGGACTCCACCATGGAAGCCGAGTATGTGGCAACCTCGAGGCGGCCAAAGAAGGCTGTATGACTCGAAACTTCTTTATGGACTTAGAAGTGATTCCTAGTTTGCCTAAAGCTATCACAATTTATTGTGATAACAAAGTGGTGCGATGGCAAACTCGAAGGAACCACGAGCCCACAAAGCAAGCAAACACATTGAGCGCAAGTATCACCTCGATACGAGACATCGTAAACGAGGAGAAGTTGTTGTCGCCGAGATTGCATCAGCGGATAACCTAGCGAGATCCTTTCACAAAGGCTCTTCCAATGTAAAGCTTTTGATGGGCATGTTGAAGGGATGGGAATCGAGATGTATGGCAGCAATTATGGAAGCATAGTCTTTTTAGTATAGGTGGGAGATTGTTAGGATGTATACTATAAGCCTAGCTTTTGTATGAACATCTTTTTGAGTATGAACATCCTTTTAATATGAGATTCATTATGATCAAAATACTTATTGTTTATGATTGTTAAATATATCATTATTTTGTCCAGTTAATCTATCTTGTAGATAACATGGTGTGTGGTGTCACACGTAAGATCATGCTATCAGTTCTTTATAGATTATAAATAATAGCTCACAACCAAGATGGATTTGGACAAACCATTGGAACGGTTGTAGTGTAATTTGGTATTAGTCTATCTTGACTATAAAGTTACACTAGTACATTTTGTATGTATTGAGCGAGGACCATATGAGGTTGTTCAATTTGTCTTGACTATATAAAAGAACAAGACCTCTGTTGTTATGGATGTACGTCTTTTTAATCCCTATATAATAACGGGCATGTGTACTCGGTGTATGTTTCTTTGAATAGCCAATGGGTGAGATTTATTAAATCAATAGTCTCGGTGAATTGGGAGATAGCATTGTTTATATGGTGTGCTTTGTTGATTATAGAAGGAATCCGTGTCCTAATTATTTAGGATGATGATGTCCCCTTGAGGAGCTCATAAAGATTATTGTGTAAACCACTGCAGTGGATTTAATCCGACATAATAATAAAGATGAGTGGTACTACTCTTGGAATTAGATATAAATTAATTAAGTTGTAAGTAATTTAATTAATTTATGGACATTCGATATCTTAAACATGGGGAAATAAACGTACACATAATAAAGGAGCTCATATTATAATATGGGATTAGGACGGTAATTCAATTATAACTCTTTAGTGGGTCGAGTTATAATTGATGGGCTTAAGTAAAGTGTTCGGATCGAACACGAGGATATTTAGGCCCATCGGGAGGCCCAACCCTAATTCCTCCTTAGGGTCCCTGTTGTAGCCTATAAATAAACCCTAACATCGAGCCTCCGACGTGTGAAAACGTGAGATCGCAGAGGCGGATTCGATTCCTTGGAGGATCGTCGACCACTCGGCGTCAAGGGAAAGGGATAGGAATACGGCGGAAGACCGTGAGGTTCGAGGCTCATCCTTCGATCGTAGTTCGACCTTAGAATCGGTTCGTCTTCACCTATTACGGTGAATAAAGGCACAATTCTATCCGCTGCGTTTATGTGATTGCGATCCCAAATCGATAATTTCATAGAGTCGGCGATCGGTGGTTCCAACAGACACCCGGAGTGGCACCGGTGTCAAAAGCTCCTTATATAATGGCGCCGAAGGAGTTGCAAGTATTAAAGGTACAACTACAAGAGTTGTTAGACTTAGGTTTCATACGACCTAGTGTCTCACCGTCGGGAGCGCCATTTTGTTCGTCAAGAAGAAGGATGGAACTTTAAGGATGTGTATCGATTATAGAGAGTTGAATCGACTCACCATAAAGAACAAGTATCCATTACCCAGGATCGAGGATTTGTTTGATCAATTGAGAGGTAGTGGAGTATACTCTAAGATTGATCTTCGATCGGGCTACCATCGATTGAAGGTCAAGGAGAGTGACGTGTCAAAGACAGCCTTTCGGACTCGATATGGGCATTACGAGTTTGTGGTGATGTCTTTTGGATTAAGCAATTCACCTGCGGTGTTTATGGATTTGATGAAGTGAGTTTTTCATCCATTCCTAGATTAGTTTGTCATAATATTCATAGATGACATCTTGGTATACTCAAGGGACGAGGCACAACATGAAGAGCATTTGAGGGTGGTGTTAGAAACCCTTCGCAAGGAGAAGTGGTATGCCAAGTTTAGTAAGTGCGAGTTTTGGTTGAAGGAGGTAGCATTTCTTAGACATGTGATTACAGCTAAGGGTATTGAAGTCGATCCGTCGAAGGTAGAAGCCATTAACGGTTGGAGTAGACCTACGAATGCTCATGAGATTCGTAGTTTCTTGGGATTAGCAAACTACTATCGGAGATTCATTGAAGGATTTTCGAAGATAGCGGCACCGATGACACGGTTGACAAGGAAAGGGGAGAAGTTTGAATGGAGCAAGAAGTGTGAGGAGAGTTTTCAAGAACTCAAAAGGAGACTCACTTCAGCACCGGTTTTGACGATACCGATCCAACTAAGGAGTTTGTGATCTACGGTGATGCATCGAAGCTAGGCCTTGGTTGTGTTTTGATGCAACAAGGTAAGGTAATTGCCTATGCCTCAAGGCGATTGAAGACGCATGAAGTGAACTACCCAACACATGATTTGGAGTTAGCCATTGTTGTTCACGCATTGAAGATTTGGAGACACTACTTGTATGGAGGGAAGTGTGAGATTTACTCGACCACAAGAGTTTGAAGTATCTTTTCACACAAAAGGAGTTAAACATGAGGCAAAGAAGATGGTTAGAGCTTGTGAAGGATTATGATTATGCGATTCACTATCACCCGAGGCAAGGCTAACGTGGTAGCCGATGCCTTAAGCCGAAAGACGAGGAGCGGTTTATGCGTGTTGACCGAGCAAGATCGAGTTGGTGAAGGAGTTCGCAAATATCGGATCGAGGTGGTGACCCCACCAAGAAGGGTTGAGATGGTCTTAGCGGCTTTAGTAGTGCAACCGGATTTGAAGGACAAGATTATGAGTGCTCAACTCGATGATATTTTCTGCGCAAAACGAGGGAGAAAGTTCTCAAAGGGGAAGGAAAAGGATTTACGGTGGCTGATGATGGAGCATTGTATTATGAAGGGAGGATTTGTGTGCACGAAGAGGCAGCACTAAAGAAGATAATACTTGAGGAAGCTCATAGTACACCTTATGCTTTGCTCATCCGGTAGCACTAAGATGTATCATAACTTAAAAAAATGTTTTGGTGGAATGGAATGAAGAAGGACATTGCTTGAATTTGTGGAGAGGTGTTTGGTTTGCCGGCAAGTGAAAGCCGAACACCGGCGTCCATCGGGATTACTACGACCACTTAAGATCCCAGAGTGGAAGTGGGAGCTATAACTATGGATTTTGTTACGGGTTTACCAAGGACGGTAAAGGGGAATAATGCAATATGGGTTGTTATGGATCGATTGACTAAGTCACTCACTTTCTTCCGGTAAAGACTACTTTTAGGATGGAGCAGTATGCATGCATTTATATTCGGGAGATAGTACGGTTGCATGGAGTGCCGTTTCGATTGTGTCGGATCGGGATACTAGGTTTACATCACGATTTTGGAGGAGTTTACATCGGCTATGGGGATTAAGTTGAATTTTAGCACGGCCTTTCACCCGCAATCCGATGGGCAATCGGAAAGGGCGATTCAGACTTTAGAAGATATGTTGCGAGCTTGTGTACTTGATTTGAGCCTCGGTTGGGAGTATTACTTGCCCTTGGTTGAGTTTGCTTACAACAATAGTTACCCGATCCAACTATTGAGATGGCTCCTTATGAGGTATTATAAGGGAGGAAATGTCGATCGCCCTTGTATTGGGACGAAGTTGAGAAAGGAGATTAGTAGGACCAGAGATGTTGAAGGATGCGAGAGGAAGTGGTGAAGAAAGTAAAGGAGAATATCAAGCGAGCTCAAGATAGACAAAAGTCTTATGCCGATAAACGTAGGAAAGATTTGCATTTTGAAGAAGGAGAAAAAGTGTTCTTGAAAGTCTCCCTACTAAAGGAGTGGTACGATTTGGTAAGCGAGGAAAGTTGAAGCCGAGGTATGTGGGGCCGTTTGAGATTCTCGAGAGAGTTGGTGATTTAGCTTATCGCTTAGCTTTACCACCAGAATTTTCAGTTGTCCATAATGTGTTTCACATCTCTATGTTGAGAAAGTATGTGCAAGACCCTAGTCACGTGATTGACTACTCAACCTTAGAGATAAACAATAGTTTAGCTTATGAGGAGAAGCCATTGGCGATTTTGGATAGAAAGGTTCACCGGTTGAGGAACAAAGATGTTACAATGATCAAGATTCAGTGGAATCGGCATGGTGAGAAAGAAGCGACTTGGGAGCGCGAGGATGAGATACGCGCCAAGTATGCTGATTGGTTTGCCCATGGTACGTTTTAAATTTCGAGGACGAATTTTTTTTTAAGGGGGTAGGATGTAATACCTAAGAATATCAATCACCATAAGTAAATTAAATTTTTCAATAAGTTACAATTATAATATTAATTATTAATATTTTCAGTTTTATTTATGTTATATTTTATTAATAATTATATTAATATTAATAAAATATATAGTTCTCAATTTTTCAAAAATTTAAAATTTTAAATTAAGAATCTTATCTTTTAGTGTGAGATTTTGTAGATCCAAATTTCCCTTTTTATCTCAACAAAAATATCTCTTCCACCTTATTTATTTAAGTACTCGGTTGGAAAAGAAAACACACGCAAAAAAAAATTATTCACCGTAAATTCAAGTTTTCTCTCTGGAGCATCAAAAGAATTTCTTCTCTCAATTCCTTGTTGTTTCGGTAACACCTTCTCCTTCCATCTTTTGGCAAATTATTTTTGACGTAGATATCTTGGTTTGAAAAAGTATATTCTCGTTTTTAGTATCTAAAAAAATATATTATGAATTGTTTACCAATGCAAATAATGGTTATGCTAAATCTTCAAGTTTATTTCGATGCTTAAGGAATTCAAATACGAAACATTGAAATGACAAAGCCTATGATTTAAAGATAGGGACAACCGATAATTTGAGTTTTATTTTGTATATTTGGTGCTAACCCAAGTTTATTTATGCGAAGGCCATACCGCAAAGATCCAAATATTTTAATGGCGATTATTAATTTTGATAGTGCGCCAACAAATTTAATTACTCTCATGAATTTAGATTGTTGGCTTTTAAGGTTTAGTCTACGGTAGGCTAGAGTATTCTTTTAAAAAAATAATAAGTGTTAGCCTTAATTTCAAAAATGATCAAGTAATACCTGTTTCTCAAATTCTTTCGGCAATTTGGATTGCCATTCCCTTACCATTACCATTATTATTTTATTATTATTATTATTATTATTTTAAATTATTATTATTTTTTTTTATATTAAAGCAGACTTAAGATATTGAATATTCATTAAATATTAATATAATAATACTAAGACTTATAAATTTAATAAATTTATGACACTAAGACAAGTTTATTAATTATTATTTTAGGTGCCAAGGAGGCCACGCTCTAGAATATCTACATATTTTACCAAGGATAATCGAGGTTTAAGGTGGGGTTTTCTCTATATGATTGGTAATTATTTGTCACTTTTAAATACCTTGCATGATTGAGATTTGTTGCTTGCTACTATGTGCTATATGATATGATATGGGTATGTTCCGGTGGAAAGGACTGTGTAACATACTATTTATGTGTATGACCGGTGGAAAGGACCGTGTACATACTATGCTATGATTTATGTTCGGTGGAAAGGACCGTGCAACATAATAGACTATGATTTATGTTCCGGTGGAAAGGACCGTGTGACATAATGAGTTTAAAAACTATGTTTCGGTGGAAAGGACCGATTATGATGCAATGTTACTATGGTTGGCTTTCTTGACAAATGTTATGGTTATGTGGTATGTGAGTTGCTATTTTGATTATGTTGGATATTTAATCATGACAAATAGGACCCCACCGAGCTAGTAGGTTGCTCACCCCAATCAAATTAATGCTTTTGCAGATTAAGAATAACGGAGGCGCGGCGGAGGCAAGGTGGATTGATTGGTGTTATTTATTTTAGTATTTTTAATTCATAGCATGACATTAAATTTCTTTTCGTAAGATTATTTTTGGAGTGAATTAAGTTTTTAAGAAAATTGAGACACTTTATGCAATTTATTTTAGTTGATATTATTTTTTTATTATTATTTATTAAAGATTCTCTTATTCATGTTTCCGGCGATGATATTTATTAAATTGTTTTCAAACAAACAAAAATTATTTTTATGAACTCTTGAAAAGAAATTTTTAGTCAAGTCGGCGTTAAGATTAATTATAAAATTAGGATGTGACAATAGCCCACTTATAATTTGAATTCTTTTAATCACTTCTTACATATAAGTATTGAATTAACTCCCATATTATCCGATGTGTGACAATTATCACTAGTATTAATGTGGCACATTTAATACCTAAGAGTGATACTTTAACCTTTCAATGTTTACATCAATTTTCCACTCACGGAAATTCGGTTTTAAGAAATTATCTAAACAACCAACACAATCTCGTTTAATTTACCGTAATTAAATATCAAATTATTTTAATTAAATAATCAAATAAATTGATTAAAATAATTAAACCTAATTTCTCCAACAATCCCCCACATGAGTGGAAATTCCACCTATAATATGCAGACCCACAGTCCAGCTTCCCGAGAAACATTATTGCATCGGGACGGTAGCTTGTGGCTTTGAACCTTCCATGGTTAAACACCATCGAGCATACCGCGGCTTAGTGGACATAATGCCTTGAACTAGTCCTCCTTAGTGTATACCTAGTCAATAGTGCTAACACAATAAGGTCTCCACGTACTTCGTTCTCACGTTTGTGTCCGTTTTGGCCATGGACAACCCTTTGGATTCATAAGCGTTACCTTGAAGCGGCCCTCACTTCTCACTTATATAGGTGACCTCCTCTTACAGGTATCCCGTTATACCCTATCTCCTCGAGGTGTCGAGTCATTAAAAGTCAGAGACTTATCCTATTACCACAACTTCACGGGTACTAACACTTGATAATGTGCTTTCCAGAATGATCTCGTATCATCAAGTGTGCTCAACCAACATCCACACTTAGTTTTCTCATTGAACCAAGATCTTGGGATCTCCAGTCAACTTGGTTGGGTTACCACCGTTTTCGTTTTATTTTGTGGATTTTAGACCAATTCCTTCTAGCAACTTGTACATTTGATCTCGGTTTATTCCTTTCGTGAGCGGATCCGCTAAATTGTCCTTTGATTTCACACAATCAATTGACATTACACCACTTGAGATCGATGTCTAATGAAATTATGTCGATTTACGAATATGTCGTGACTTTCCGTTGTACATATTGCTCGAGCTCTACCAATAGCAGCCTGACAATCACAATGTACCATTATCGATTGTGATCTGGTTTGTTCCAACAAGGAATATCTTCAAGGAAATTCCGAAGTCATTCAAATTTTCTTCTCCAGCCTTTATCCAAAGCTATAAATTCCGATTCCATTGTGGAACGGGCTATACACGTCTGTTTCATAGATTTCCACGACACCGCTAGCGCCTCCAATAGTGAATACATACCACTAGTTGAGAACGACTCATTTGTGTCTGAAATCCGATTGGCATCACTGTACCCTTCAAGTAGTGTAGTTAAGCCCAAAATGAAGGGTGTATTTCAAGTACCTCAAAACCCTTCTCGTGTGCTCTCCAATGCTTTTCGTTTGAATTACTCATGAACCTACTCAACTTGTTCACCGAGCATGCAATATCGTGGCATGTACAATTCGTAATGTACATCACACTCCCTATGATCCTTGCATATTCCAACCGAGCCACCGGATCTCCTCGATTTTTCTTCAAATGCACATTAAGTTCCATGAGCATTTTTGCGGTGGATCTTCAAACCCATTAAACTTCTTAAGGACATTCTCGACGTAGTGAGACTCGAGTCAAAGTAATGCCATTTGAAGTCCTCACGATCTTAATTTCGAGAATTACATCGGCTAACCCCATGTCTTTCATGTCAAAATATCGACTCAACATGCATTTCGTATCTACGATTACATCATGACAGCTTACTCATGATTAGCATGTCGCCTATGTATAGACATAAAATTACAAACCCTTTAGGCGTGTTTTCGCATACACACATTTATCGCACTCATTAATGCGAAATCCGTTCGACATCATTGTGTTGTCAAACTTCACATGCCATTGCTTAGGAGCCTGTTTAAGACCATACAACGACCAAACAAGTTTGCACACCTTTTTCTCGTTACACGGTGCTACAAACCCTTCTCGGTTGATCCATGTAGATTTCTTCTTCTAGTTCACCATTCAAAAACGCAGTCTTAACATCCATTTGGTGAATCTCGAGATTGTGCAGAAAGCAAAGAATCGCGATAAGCACACGAATGGAGGTTATCCTCAAGGTGAGTATGTGTCGAAGAAATCATACCCTTCCTTTTGTCTAAAACCCTTCGCTACCAAGCGGGCTTTATATTTGTCAACCGACCCATCTGCTTTATATTTTCTTTTAAGGATCCATTTGCATCCTAAGGTCTTGCAACCTTTGGGAAGATCAACCAATTCCCATGTGTGATTTTGCAGAATAGAGTCAATTTCGCTACTAATAGCTTCTTGCCAGAGATGTGCATCTGGTCTTGACAGAGCGTCTTTGATAGATCGTGGTTCATCTTCCAACACATAAGTGATGAAGTCGGGACCATAAGTCTTAGCAACTTTAGCTCTCTTTGCTGCGTCTAGGTTCTTCACTCTCCCGAGTGGAAGGACCAAATTGCTTCATCTACACTATCTTCAAGTGGTCTCTTACTAGGACCCACATTTACCTTGTCTCTACAAGGGAAGATATTTTCAAAGAAAATTGCATTCCTTGATTCAATCATAGTGTCTTCTCGTCATATCTCGGTACTTCCGATCTCGTGAATCAAACCGATAAGCACTACTATTGTAAGCATACCCAACAAAAATGCAATCGACCATTTTAGGATCAATTCTTAATTGCTTAGGATCTCGGCACTTCAACTTTAGCCGACACCCCCATACTTTTTATATTTGTATGGAGGTTTCCTTCCTTTCCACATCTCATAAGGAGTCTCGATCCTTAGTCTTGTGTGGAATTTTGTTCAAAATATGGTTGGTCGATGAGAATAGCCTCACCCCACATATTTTGTGGTAGACCAGAGCTGATTAACATTGCGTTCATCATCTCTTTTAGTGTTCAGCTTCTTTCTTTCCACAACACCATTTGACCGAGGTGAATAGGGTGCAGTAGTTTGATGAATTATGCCCGATTCTCGCACAAAACTGCTCAAAAGGAGCCACATATTCCCCACCTCTCGTCACTTTGAATTGCTTTAATTCGATTACTTAATCGATTTCCTACTTCACTTTTGTAAAGCTTAAAGGCATCGAAAGCCTCATCCTTGCTTCGCAAAAGATAAACTTAGCAAAACCTCGTGCAATCATCAATAAAAGTAATGAAATACTTTTTCCCACCTCTAGTTTGCACAAACTTTAAATCACACACGTCTGTGTGAATTAAGTCTAGAGGTGCAGTGTTCCTTTCAATAGACTTAAATGACAACTTGGCCATTTTTGTTTCAACACATATCTTGCATCTTTTAGGCGCATTAATATTAGTAATATTGAGTAAATCCAAGATTTACCAAACGCTTATAGCTTTTAGATTTATATGTCCTAATCTTAAATGCCATAAAGTGGAACACTCAACAATATAAACGGAAGTAGATGCATTTTCATTAATAACCTTTTTGCCTTTACGGCTTACAACCATTACATTTATCTTGAATACCCATTCTCGAGATAACCTCGACCTAGAACTGTCCACATTTGCTCAATACAACTTTATCGGATTCAAACACTAGTCTAAACTGATGACCAATAAGTCTCGAGCCCGATATCAGGTTCTTGCGGATGTCCGGGACATGCAACACATCCTTCAGCGTAAGCTCTTTACCGAAAGTAAGTTTGAGCACAACGTTTCCAACTCCAGCCACTTCGGACGTATCTGGTTGCCCATGTGAAGTTTTCTCCCATCAGCGGGAGCATAGGTAGAGAACGCACTCTTCTCAGAGCGAGGCGTGGCAAGTGGCTCCAGATTCACAAACCACTCTTTGGGATTATCCACCATGTTTGCCTCAAAGACGACAGCATGAACATGTCCATATCGCTGGCCTCATTTTCAGCCATATTTGCACTTGATTGTGCTTTGCCCTTATCTTTTCTTTTTTCCTTTCTTTTTTATCTTTTTCGGGGCTTTGCAATCACGTGTCATATGGTTAGGCTTACCACAGCTTGTAGTAATCGCCACCGAAGTTCGATTTCCTAGCAACCGGTTTCTTATCATCATTAGGCCTTTTTCTTTTCTTTGATGGTTCACCCTGCTCCATCAAATTTGTCTTTGCTTCCATGTTCACTTGTTTAGATTTAATGTCCATTTTCGATTATCTTCTTCAATTCGGAGTTTGACGATTAATTCTTCAAGTGACATTTTCTTTCCCTCCAACTAGGGGGTAGTTTCCCAATCACCGTAGGTACTTGGAAAGCCTCCGGTAAGACCATACCCTCCGAGAGTATGTCATGAAAAATTAGTTGAAATTTTTGAACTTGTTCGACGACGATTTTCCGTCTACCATCATAAAGTCCAAAAATTTTGCAACTATGAACTTTTAGTTCCGGCATCCTCGGTTTTATACTTGCGTTCTAAAGAACTCCAAAGCTCTTTCGCAGTACAAACCGAGCAATACACATTATACAACGCGTCAACTAGTCCTCCAAGGACGTAGTTGCGGCACGAAAAGTCTACATGGCCCCACTGATCAAAGGCTATACGCCTAGCAGATCCGTGTCATTTTCATCGACCACGGGCGGGTCCTCCCGAGAGGAACCGCGCTAGGTGCAGCGTAGTGAGGTAAAACAACATCTTTGTTGCCATCTCTTAAAGTCATTTCTCGAGAACTTCTCGGGTTTTTCTTCATGAACCATAAAAGGTCCGGAGTCGTGAGTCATGAAAGGTGGTACAACAAGTTGGAACCATAGGAGGAGGGTTTGATGGTTCACCAACTTCGGTGATGACGGGTGGGTTTTGGTTATCGCTTGCCGTCGTTATTGTTATTTCCGCCGGAAGCCATTGTAACAATCTGGATATTTGTTTTGCGATTGTTGGTTCATAGTTGCACCAACGATGGCTTTTACAATAAACGGGACGGAAATAACTAAAAGGAAAAGCAAGAAAATACAAAAGAAAAAGAAGATTACAATAAGTAATACTTTTTCAACACAAAAGTATTAGTCTCTTCTTCAACAACGAACAAGCTTCAAAACAACAACGGCAATGAACTTGATCAATCACGAATAGCAAGTAAGTCGAGTCAAGGAAGAATCCTTTGCCCGCAAAACAAATACGCCTCGGCTAGTGCTCACGGTTCGACGTAATATTTCCAAAGGTGAAACGACTTTTCGTCTCGTATTCAAGTAGCACCACTTGAAAACGAGCTCCACCGAACTCAAGAACGTGCAAAAATGGACAGTACACTAGAATGTATGCAGAAACTGGACGTAAAATTGCAAAAATTCGACGTGGGTGTATATGCCGATGCAAGGGGTGCGAAAGCAGTGGCCATGCACATGCAGATGTCTCCTATTTATAGGAGTAACACCTCGAGACTGTTGAAGAGACAAATGACCTGAAATTATGGCAATCAATGCCAATCCGTCATGTGAGAGTTGCGGGTTAATTTTGGTAACATTCAATTACACACGACTTGAAACGCCATGAATCTGGACATCCGTCTGGCCCGCATTCATTCTCCGACTATTGACCTTTTGAATTCAAATTCCCGCTGTTACATATTGACTTGTAACGCCTCGAATCTGGACATTCGTCTGCCTAGATTCATCTCGACTTTTGAATTTCAAATTCGAAATTCCATCGAAATGAAATTCAAATTAAATGCTAAATTCACATTCGAGATGAAATTCACTTTTCCGGGCCTCGACCCGGATAAAGTCCAGAATTTTTGGGATCCAAAATTATATATACCCCACCACAAGCCCAAGTACAACCAAAGTCCATCCAAAGTCCAATTGCCATGATCCAAGTCCAAGGACACTGCTCGGCTCGGCAAGGGAGTGGCGCACAAGGCCGCCACAAGTGGCCCATTTATGTATGCATAGCCCACTTATAATTTGAATTCTTTTAATCACTTCTTACATATAAGGAGTGAATTAACTCCCACATTATCCGATGTGGGACAATTATCACCAGTATTAATGTGGCACATTTAATACCTAAGAGTGATACTTTAACCTTTCAATGTTTACATCGGTTTCCCACTCACCAAAATTCGGTTTTAAGAAATTTTCTAAACAACCAACACAATCTCGTTTAATTTCCCAAAAATTAAATATCAAATTATTTTAATTAAATAATCAAATAAATTGATTAAAATAATTAAACCTAATTTCTCCAACATACGCCTACCGCGTCATTGCGATCAAAATAAATGCAAACAAGTAAATAAATAAAGTATCTTTTAAAAATACTCCATTAGTTTATTTTACTATAAGATACTCCCTCCGTCCCGCGATTACTTTCACACTTTTTTTTCGTCCGTCCCACAATTATTTTCACATCCTTAAAATGGAATACCCTCCATAAATTACACCCTCACACTACCATTTAAATTTCAAAAATGTCACTCTTGTTTTATTCTACTTTATTATTTCTTCTACACTTTAGCTTATTCAACTACCCAAAATACCCTAATATTTTATTAATTCTCTCTCCTACACTTACTCTCATTTTTTTAATAAGTGTGTCTCCCTCCCTATTAAAGAAATCATGGGACGGAGGGTGTATAATTTTTGAATTGCATTAGTTGTTTTATTAAATAATCTCGGTTGTTTCGTTGTAAGGTATTAGTTGTATATCAATTCTATGATAAAATTTGTTCACACAAGACCAACTCAATAAATTTTGATAAAACAACTAATATAATTCAAAACTAATATTTTCTCCGTCCCATGATTACATTTATATGAAGGTGTACATATATGTTAAGAAAGTGGAGTAATGAGTAGAATTTTGAGATATAATTTCATAAAATTTTATGTATAAAATAAATAAATAAATAAATAAATAAATAAGTTGGATGTGTGGGTTCAAAATGAGTAATATTTTTGTTTAAAATTGTGAATATTGTGAGGAAGTAATTTATGAAGGATATTTTTATATTTAAAAAGTAATCCTGAAATATTAAAAAAAAGTAATTGTATGGAGAAAAAAGTATTTTATAGAAAAACAGTTAAATAATTTAACGCGAAAACTTATTCACGGCGTAATTTACCTTAAATAAGAAAGGATTATTTACATATAGGTTGAAAAATATTCTAATTACAAATAGATTTTAAAAAATTGAACAAAAACACAAAAATATTTAAATAGACGAACAAAAATATTTGAACATAGACCTATTTATAATTTTAAATTTTTTCTTAAAATTATTTATAATTTTTCCAATAAAAAATTGATTGATTAAGTCAATTTATGAGGACAAATTTAACAACAGTAGGAGCAGATGGCTAGGCTTAGGCGTAGGTTGTAAAATAATAGTGACATTACTTTCAGGTTCCATCGCTTTCAATTATTTGTCATTCATCTGCTTTAGCCGAACCTATGTATAGGTAGGTAATATGTTAGGTTTAACCACCTTCAGTCCTTTTCTACTTTCAACCCTACCCTCCTAATCACCAATTACTACTAATTCTATATTAATTAATAGCTAAACTAATACTTTTCTCTTTATATTGTTTTATATAATTGATGTTATTAATAGAAATCTCTGGTCGTCAGTTGATGTGATTACATTCCACAGTTATCTTTTAATTTGGGTACAAATGTAAAATCGTACTCATCCGTCCATAAAAATTTCACATTTTTCTTTTTCGCTCGTTACATTATAAGTTTCACACCCTTAAAATGAAAAACCATTTATAAACTATACCCTCACAATTTTCACTAATTTACACAAATGTCAATACTTTTTACTCTCGGATACACATAACATAATAACATTTTTTTATTTTATACATAAAAATTTACAAAATTACCCCTCAAAACTTCAATCATTACTATTTTTTCTTTTTTCATAAAGTGTGTGTCCTACTACATATAAAAGTCTTTACGGGACGGAGGGAGTAGAAGATACAAGAGAAGTATTTGCATTTATTAATATTAAATTTCTTATATAGAAAAACTAAAAAAGGGAGTAAAGAGAAAAAACGAAATTGTATTTATTATTAATATATATATATATATATATATATAATAGTTAGGATAAAAATGTTATAGTTTTGATGAAGTTAAGATGAATATGTAAAATAAGATGACTATTTGAATGAATGTATAGCGAGATGAGGTAGTGGATAAAATCTTGTAATAGACTAAGTACTAAGACTAGATGATAATAAGATAGAAAGAGAGACAGGACAAAGACAAGCCAAACGAAGACAAAGTAGCAGACGACTACATACTTAGAAGATCAAGACATGCGAAGGCATGAGATGATCGAGGACGAGGTCAAGGCTGTCCTGGAATCAAAAGAAGCGCATTTACTAGAAGTGTTAAAGAGTTCAAAAAGTTATAACAAATAACAAGAATGATTACAACTAACTAAAAAGCGATTACAAGCAACAAGAATCGATTAGTCGATTACAACAAACATTGAAGAGTCAACAAGACAGCTACAACTACTAGAATCTCTTATAAATAGTCCATTAGAATAGAATTAGAATTAACTTTTAATTCTCACAATTTCGTAACACAATCACACACATTCAAAGCATACTACTAAGCACGTAACGTTCCTAAAACGTTCATAGATTTTCAAGTGTTTGTAGAACACTTTTCATATATCTGCAAGCCAACAAATTCCGAATTTAGGAAGATTGATTGTAAAGGTGAAGATCGGTATTATGTAACTGTAAGTACGAAAGTAGGTAAGTGAGTGAGTAGTAGAGTCCCTTTCACAAGATTGTAATAGGAGAGTGTTTGAACCACTATAATTCTTTGTGTTCTTACTTTCTGTTCATTATCGATTAACTTACTTGTTCTTAATCAATTTTGATTAATAAAACTCTTGTTTAAAGAATTATCAATCAAATCAAGTATAAAATATTTTCGCCGCATAATCGATATTCAATTGAGTTATTTTCAATTCTTAGAAAGAAAAATTGACTAGTAAGAGAAATCTATTCAATCCCCCTCCCCTTTCTAGATTTTTCTTTATATAAACTTGATTAGTGGGACCAACAAGTGGTATCGGAGAAGTATTGAATTGTTTCGATATATTTTAGGCCTTGATAATTCTTGCATTGTGTTCTTGTGATTATTTTTATTTTTGATTACTAATTCTACTAATAAAGTTTATGTTGAATATTTTTGATTATCTCGTCTACAATTAAAAGTAAGAAGACCAGGAGTTTGTCGATTTTTCCATCGAAGATTATGATTATTGGAAATTCGAATGGAAAATCACCTCAAAGCCATTCATGATCATTGTATGGAAGAAATTTTGGAGATAGGTCCTATTAAGTTCTATCATGGAGTTGTAAGTGATGGAGCGAGTCTTCCGAGACAAGAGTTAGACATAAAAAGAGGAGCGCAGTCGACGAAAGATGAGAGAAAAATTTACAATTTGGATCAAGTCGCCCGAATCGAGATAATCGAAACTTTAAGCAAGGACTGGGTAGAAAAGGTTAAACGTTGCAAGACCGCAAAAGAAATGTGGAAGACATTAGCAAACATGTGAGAGGATCTCACCAAGTCAAGAAAAATAAGTTGCAATCAATGTTACATGCTTTGACACGTTTAAAATGAAGGATGGAGAAATAATAGACCAAATGGACATAAGGATGACCAATCTTCTCAACAAAGCTTCAGACCTAGGGAAGTCCTATGTAGAAAAGAAAATCAATAATAAGATCCTTAGAGCTTTAAGCAAAAGATGGAGAGAAAAACCAACATTCTCAAAGCTACCTAATCTATCTTCAATTTCTCATCATACACTATTTTCACATCTTAAAGCATTAGAGTATGATATTCGGATAGAAGACGAGGAAGACGAGGTAGAACCATCCACTTTTGGGAAGACAATTGCTTTCCCTCATCAAGAACGGAGAAAGTGTCTAAGGCATCCGACTTATCTATAAAGGAAGAAATAACATTATTGATAAAGAGATATGAAAGGCTCAAGATGAAATACAAAAGAAATAAATGGGACAAATCAGTCGAAAAAGCTAGAAGACCGAGAGAGAAGAAAAGAGTTCAGATGGTGAAACGAAAAGATCAGATTAGGAGATTTAAGTCACCCAATAAGACGAGGAGACAAGATGGCCGAGATCTCGATAGAGGAGATATCTGCTACACGTGCAATAAACCCGGTCATTATAGCTATGATTGTCCTCAATTAACTCCTAGGGAGCATGAGGAAAAGAGGAAGAAACGTGACATAAGATATGCAGACTGAGAGGGCTCTTCTAGCAGAAGGAGGGAGTTCATGAAACTACATCATCTTCATCCTCGTCTGGATTTGGTTCGAGACGATGAAATATGCCTTATGGCACGAGAGGTAAATTACTATTCATCATCTCGAAAATGATCACGAAAATCTTTCAATCGATCGAGTCTTATTAACAAACTTTTAAAAGATTTGGAAATCGCTTTATCTCGCCTACAAGCGAGATAGAGGTTGAGAATTTAAGTTTGAAAGATCAAATTCTAAATCTAACCAAGGAAGCACATATTAGGAATAGTGAGAAATCGATGGCTCATTCAAGGGAGAACGCAAGCTTGAGATTTCTACTAACTCCTCATCCGAGAAGTACAAAGTGTTGGAAAAGAAATTAAGTACTTTAATACTTAACTTGTCAAATATATATGATGAGAACAAGAAGATTAAGAAAACCAACAGAGAGTGAATCTTAAGTTGACACATCTTAATAACTCACAATCAACTATTGTTGGTCCCACAGATTGAGTGAATTAATAAAGAACCTTAAGACAACCTTCTAGTGAAAATCTAGAAGGGGGTTGAATAAATTTCAAATCCTTTTTCAAAGATAAGAATATCAATTCAAAGTATCAAAGTTCACACAGCGGAAAACAGATTTAAACTCAATCTTTTATGGATCAAAAGCAATCGATTAAGAATCTGAAATTGACCTTGTTTGAAAGTTGATTGAAACAAGATAAGTAAAATAAAGCGATAAAGAACACAACGAATTATAGTGGTTCGGATCAAACCGATCCTACATCCACTCTCCTTCTTCAACTCGGAAGAAGGGTCTTGACCACTTACTAACTTTCTTACTTACAATCTTACAATTACAACTTTTTGATGATCTCTATCTTCAATCCTATTCTTCAACCTATCTTCCTGGAATTTCTAGAGTACGGTGCGAGATGTGTTGAAGATATACAAAGTAAGTGTTCTACAAACACTTCAAACTTATGAATGTTGCTTTGAAAAACTTTTGTGAGAATTTAGAAAGCTTGTGAATAATGTGAATGAGAGAGTTCTGAATTATATGTTTGAAAGCGTGCCTAAATCTATTTATAAGATCGAGAAACGGTTAGTTTGTTGTAACAAACTTAGAACCGCTTTAACAAACCTATTTTTGAAAACTCGCCTCTACTTGGTGATCTTGGTCCTAGTCAAATGCCGGTGACTTGGTGAAGACTTGCCTTTCTTATTCTACTCGGCTTGTCTTGACCTCGTCCGAGCTCTTCATTGTTGTCTCCTGCAGATGACTATCTCAAGCTCGTCTTCGAGATGATCTACTGCTTCTTTAACTTCATCCGACTTTTCTAGCTTTCCTTAGTCGATCGGCCTAATGCTAGGACTCTTCCTCACTGTTCTTTGCAATTAGTGGTCATCTTACTTTATATGAGTTGACTCTAGTCGACCTCTTTTAACTCATCAAAACTTCTTACGATCTAACAATTTCCCCCTTTTCGATGAAGTTAAAAGCTGCAAGAAAGAGACAAACTCACAGGTGATGTTAGTCAAGGTTATTCAAGATAAACAGATGAGCGCACTTCAAAGATATTTAGCATTTAGTTCAATTATTCACATAAGAGCACTTAATTCATACTTAGAAAATTTTGGAAAAGTTTTATAAGAAATTTTAAGAAAAGTTTTAAGTCTTAAGACTTTAACGGATGATTAGTACTTAGAAAGTTTTAAGTCTTAGGACTTAGAAAATTTTTAGAAAATTTTAATGCGAGATGGGAGTTTCCTCGGATGATTAACACTTAGAGAAATTTTTAAGTTTTCTTAGAAAGCGATAAAGAAAGCTTAAAAATATAAGACGGGGTAGATCGAGATAAGATGAAGTATATTCACATCACATTTACATATTTACAAAGACGGCTATTGATAAGAAAGAAAAATAAGGAAAAGAAAAATCCACGATTCTATCGGACACCCCATTGATCTTCTTCTCGAACCATCAACCAATTGAACACTCTTCTCCTTAGCCTTGAGTTCTTCCTCCTGAGCTAGTCCAGACTCGGCCTCGCCCTCTGCACAATTCCCTTTACCCGGTCCAGGTCTAGGGATCCATCTGATTTCTTGGCGGGAATGACATATTCAAAAGCCGGAGCGATCAAATTGACGTTGAACTCCACATCTCGCTTCTTCCAGCAGCCGATGATAGAGATCCGCGTCCATCTTCTCCATCCACTCATGCCAAGCTAAGTCCGGATCTTCTTTGAGTTGATCCTGGGGCTTTGAGAATGTACCGGTAGTACATCCCTCCAGTTTTTACTTTGTATTCGTTCTCATACTTGCCACAAGCTTGACTTTGGAGGAGCATCCGTCGCATGGAATGGTCTAAAGTTTGTGCCACTTTGGTGTTTGATCAACCTTTTTGCTCTGCTTGTTGCTCCAAAAGAAATTAGCGCCCTTCTCTTTTCTTTGTCGCTTCTTCTCTTTCTTTCCGTAGTATTATTTCTCTCTTTTGATCCTTTTGATCTGTTCTTCGGAAAGATTTGAGTAATCAGCTTCCCTTTTCCCTTTACCCTTGGTAGCGGCTCCGAGAGTAATGTCGGCTAATCTAGGCTCATCAGTTCTTTGCCTTCTTACTTTTACCTCTTGGCTTCCTCCAAAGCTCAGACTCCTTCATTTAACCAAGACTTTTTTTTGTTCTTTCCTCCTCCTCCTTCCCCGCTTTTCTCTTCATCCTCTCTCGCAGCTTCCTCCAATTGACTTACCCTTAGGTGGGAGCAGCCAACTCATCGACTTGAGTCCGAGGTTCTCCTTAGCTGCTTCCCGGATCACTGTGTTGGCCTCTACGCCTAGTTCTTTCCTGGTCTCCTCGACCATATACGCGAGGGCTTGTCTCTGCTCTTGCTCTTCTCTTTCCCCCTTTTTAACTTCGGTGGCCAGATCTGTCGAGTTTAGCATTAAGATCGTTGCATTTCACTCTAAAATCAGGCCCGTCCACCGCCATCTCGTTCACCACCATTTGATTATACCCCTTAACCTCCTCTCTCGGCGCCTTCATCTCTTCCTCTATAGTCTTTACTTTATCACCCCGGCCAGAGTTAGTCATAGATGTAATTTTATTGGGACGAGAATTACCTCAACTTCTCTCATGCCGACGATCATCATTTCGATAATTGCTTCCACCATCTTCTCGCGTCCTCTTCTTTATTTTCCTCTTAAAGGCAGATTGTATCTTCTTCTCCATCTTGCCAAGGATAGAAGATATGGCGGTTGCGAGGCTAAGGTCATCGTCTTTATCCTCGGATCGGGAATCGGATGAGGAGGGTGATTGGTCTTTTTGAGTAGGTGGAGGAGGAGGAGAATGAGTTTGGATATTTGGGAGGAGAGAGTAGGATAGGATAGGGATGGGTGAGGTTTGGACTTGTGGGAGAGGGGTTGGTTCGGTGGTGGGGAGAAGATGGTTGTGTTTGTGGGGTGGGTGTGGGAGCAGGATGATGATGGTGGTTAGGGTGTGGGTTGATCTGTGGATGGGGTGATAGATGAGGGTTGATCTGCTTCTGGGATTGGGGTTTGTGTTTGGATTCTTGTGGGAGTAGAGGTTTCGAGAGGCTGCGAGGTACCAGCTGGGTTACCTCTTCATTGCTGGTTGGCTTGGTTGGACACATGGGAAGGTAGTCCGTTGAAGAGGCTCAAGTGCCACTGGGATACTTCTTCATTGCAGTGCAGGAGATAAAGATGGAGAAGAGGATAAGCTTGTACCTTTTTCGGGAATGGGGAGAGCAGCCTTCCTTGGTTGGGGAGGGAGGTACTTCACGCGCCCAACTTCGGCACTATCTACAAAGACCGACACCTCCTCCGGTAGTAGTCCGGTGGTCTCGGCCCGCTGCTCGACTCTTCTATCCTGGAGGAGCCTTCGAGTATTGAGATAATCTTCTCGGCTTCCTTACCGAGAGGGGTTTCAACTTCTTCCTCCTCTTCTTACGAGGTGTCTTTGGCGAGACGTGACGAACCTTCACCCTTTCTTTTCTCGGATGCCTTAACCAGCCTCCTTCTTTTTCTCCTCTGGGATGTTCTCGGGCCACAGCAGCCTTCTCCCCAAACCTGGAACCACAATCGCTTCTTCATGTGTTGTGACCCCACCGCAGGTATATCGGCTTCAACCTCCTCAATTGTGGACTCCGGGACCACATCCTCTCGCATCTGCGCCTCCTCACTGCAGTACAGCCTCCGGCTCTGCAACCGCCTCTTTGCCTCCTCTGCTGCCGCCGCCCTCTGTTCGTCTCGACTCGTTATCCGAGTCCGCACTCCTCCAAGCCTTTCATTCTTGGTTAGGATGCCCTTCGCTTTGAATATTTCTTTGCTCCCACCCTCTAGTCAGCTATTTTGTTTAATCCTTCGATTAGCACAGTGATTTTGTTGAACAAGCTGACCGTGGTGGTCGCAATCCATCCTTCACAATAGATTTAAAGGTCAGCCGCTTCTTTTCTTCGTTTAGTTTGTTCACCAAAGAATCGAACCTGGGTTTACTTGGACTCCATTCAAGATCGCCCGCATACAACACAATCTAGGATTAGATAGCCCATCATGCGAACTCTATTCTCCCAAAACTGACTTTGTTACAACTGTCATCGACAATCGGTATTTCCTTCCGAGTAAATTCTTTTTAAATCTCTTCGAGTTCCTCCGTAAGTGATTCTCGCAATTAAATCGAACGACTCCTCCCATTCATCTTCTTTTGTATGTCAATGGGTTTACTCCCCATTGATGTATCGAAGATCCTGCAATAGTTTCCTTTGTATATAATAGGATTGTTCCATCTACCCTTGTATCAAACCCATCAGCAAGATTCTTCCATATTTGTAAGAAATTCTCGCCCCAAGAAGATCCAAGGTCTTGCTCGAGGCGATTTCATTGATAAGAACCCTCTCAATCGTGATGCTTCCAACAGTTGAAGTATTTCCGCCGATTCTCTGTCTTTTGTGGTTTCAAAATCCACATACATTTCTCGTTTTAAGCTTGTTCTTGAATATTTCTTCATTCATTTTGAAACCAGAAATATTGGTGGAAATATAAGTTGTTTTATGGGTTTTGGTGGTTTTGGAAGAGGAAGCCACGGATGAGAATTTGGAGAGTATTTTGCAGTAAATATTTGGTAAGTGATTGTGAAAATAGATTTGAAGACGAAGGGGTAAGTTTTTAAATCAGAGGAGAGAGAGGGAAAATTTGAGAAGATGATATGTGGCAAAACCAGAAAAATTTTGACCGTTGATTGTTGTTAGGAAAAGAAAAATTGTATTTAGTTTTGATGTGTTAAAAGTGTAAAATAGGATGACCACTGAGCATCTTGTATAGGCAATTTGAAGTATACCTTTGTAAATAAAACTAAGTATAAATAGTCGACTAGGTCAAGATATCGACGAGGACAAATCTCGAGATAAGGAGAGGAAATCGAGACGAGGTCAAGATATCGCACAAGGACAACACATAGAAGACGGTTGAGATACGTTACTATAAACAAACACCTAGACAAGGAATGAAGATGAGGACAAGGTGAAGTAAGTATCGACGATGAGGTGTTAAAGAAATATTACACAAAGATTCAAGAAGCAGTTTCAACTAATCAAGAGGAAGTTACAGGATTCGGTTATATTGTTATAACCGATCAAAACCAATTCAAGGAAGTTACAACTACCAAGTGAAGATCTCTATAAATAGGGATAGAAATTAGTTTAGAATTAACTTTTGATACTTTGCACTCATCAATATACTTTGTATTCACAAGCCACAAAAATTGTACACATTCACAAACGTTTTATACGTTTTCAATTTTTAGTGTTTATAGAACACTTTTTCTCAATAGATCTTCAAGCCACGTATATCTAGAAATTAGGAAGAATCCATTGTAAGGTCAAGATTCATCATTGTAAGTAAGTCGGCAAGAAGGAAGAAAGTAAGTAAGTGAAGGCCCTTCTTCAAGATTGAAGAAGGAGAGTGGATGTAGGATTGTTATAATCCGAACCACTATAAATCGTGTGTTCTTTATTGCTTTAATTTACTAATTTGTTTCTTTTCAATTCCTAGTTTATCATCTACAGATTAATCTCGTGGATTAAAGTTAAACCTATCTTGTCGATTGCTTTTGATCTTGTTAATAGTTGAGTTTAAAATTGTTTTCCAGTGTTGATCTCGGTACTTTGAATTGATTTTGAAGAGATTCGAAAATCTACAAAATCTATTCAAACCCCCTTTCTAGATTTTGTTCTAGAAGATTAACTCAAGGTTTTAATCAACTCAACATTCCGGGACCAACAATTGTCTAAGGCGCGTGTAAATTATCAACGGCTAAGCGGAAAAATCGCTTCGCATTCAGCGCGTGGCATTAACGCGTCTTGAACTATGTAAAAATTAACTGCTTATCCTATGGATTATACGGCTAATAGGGTTACTTTATGCAGAGGTAATTAGTATACTGACGTAAGCCAAAATATACCTTTCTTTGCATAAAGGTTTCCTATTTTAGATCGGGTTTTGTTACAATTGGTCTAAAAACGACCTTATCTTATTCTTTGAAAATTTCTTCGAGTCTGATTTTTTAAAACAAAGTATTTTTTAAGACATAATTATTTCAATGCCATTATTTTAAATAAAGAATTTTCAAAGACACAACTCATCCGAAAAGTTTTGAAATAGATGAGCTTGTGAGAAATTATTTTTGTTGGTCCCACTTAGTTGAGTAGATTAGTCACAACTTGATCTAACCTTTTAGGAAAATCTAGAAGGGTTGAATAGATTTTTCAGATTTTACAAATCTTTCAAAATTTATTCAAAACACCCAAGTAGCACAACGGAATTCAATTTAAACTCAACTATATTAAGATCAAAAGCACACTCGATATTTTAGTTTTAACTTCAATTCAAATTAACCTTTGATTGATAAAGCTCAAATTGAAATAAACAGATAAGTAAAGTAAAGCAATAAAGAACACCACGATTTATAGTGGTTCGGATTATGAATAATCCTACATCCACTCTCCTTCTTCAACTTGAAGAAGGGACTCTGCTACCACTTACCGTTGGTCCCGAGAATTTTGAGTTGATTAAAACTTTGAGATAACCTTCTAGAACAAAATCTAGAAAGGGGGTTTGAATAGATTTTGTAGATTTTTCAAATCCTTTCAAAAACAATTCAAAGAATCTGATTAAACACAGCGGAAAACAATTTTTAAACTCAACTTTTAACAAGATCAAAAGCAAGGCTGATATTTAGATTTTAGATAAGATCACGAAATTTAATTTTGAATAACAAATTGTAACTTGAATGTAAATTTAAAGAAAGCGATAAAGAACACAAGATTTTATAGTGGTTCGGATTATAAAAATCCTACATCCACTCTCCTTCTCAAAACTTGAAGAAGGGTCTCCACTAGCCGCTTACTTACTTACCGTACAATCTTTACAATTACAACTTGATCTTCAATTCTTCAAAAATTCTAATCAACTTTCTGAAATCTAACTCTAAGAATAAGATGTGTTTTTGAAGATGTGAAGTGAAGTGTTCTATAAACACTTGGAAAAATTCTATGAAGAAATCTTGTGACTTGAAAACTTGTGATCTTAGAAAATGACTTGTGAAATCTGTGTATATTGTGTTCGGTAAAGTGTTCTATATCTTAAAAAAATGCCTAGAACTATTTATAAGTATGAAAAGACAGTTAGTTTGTTAGTCGGTTCTAACAAATCGAAAAGCTACTTCAACAAACTTAATCTTAAAAGCGCTATAGACCTCACTGTCTTTGCTCTACTCGTCTGCGGTGACTTGGTGAAGATTTGCCTTTCTTATTCTACTCACTTATCTTGACCTCGTCCGAGCTCTTCATGTTCGTCTCCCGCAAATGACTAGATTCAAGCTTGTCTCAAGACGACTTGTACTCTTCCAGACCTCGGTGACTAGATTGGTTCTCAACCCCGTCGATCGGCTTAGCTTATAGTCTCAATCTTTGTTGTTCTACAGATCGTCGATCAATCGAAGCCGCTTCTTTTTAACTCATCAAAACTCCTTGATTCAACAAGTTCCCCCTTTTGATGAAGTTAAAACCTATAAGGAAGAAACACACTCACATTGAAGTTAGTACTAGAATTAGTTGAAATGATCGATAGGTATATCGCAGCACTTAATCTTATCACAATGATTCATTCACATTCAAACACTTTAAAAAATTAAGTCCTTTTAGACTGTTTTAGAAATACTTAAAAATATTTGAGTCTTAAGACTTAGATAAATTTTTAGAGAAAAAAATTTTAAATCGAGATATAAAATTCTCGAGATGATTTATACTTAGAAAAATTTTAAGTTTTTCTTAAAACCAAAAAACTTTAAGAAACCGATACACGTAATTCACATAAGTCCAAATATATTCATTCACAAATTTACAACTTTACAAATAGAAGAACTGATAGAAAATAAAAGATAAGGAAAGAAAATCCTGCTCTATCGTATTCCCCATCGGTAGCCTCTCGGAATGTTCAGCCGATTGAAAATCCTCGCTCTTAGCCGCTTAAGTTCTTCTTCATTTGTGAGCTCGGTTTCCCGCTCGCTTTGGCTATGACAGCCTTGACCCATTCCAGATCGGGAGAGCCGTCTTCTTTCACTTAGGGGTAACTTGCTCATAGGCCGGTGCAACTAAGTCGCAGCTTGAACACATTGTTCGCCTCATCAAGCAGCCTTCCCATACAGATCAAGATCCTCCTTTTCCATCCACTCGTGCCAGCTCATATCCTCATCGGCCGGCTCCAGATGGCGATGCCTTCAAGATGTACCAAGAGTACATCCATCTCGGCATCCAGGCTAGCTTCTTGTATTCGCTCGTGTATTTCCCGAGACCATCTTTGGAGGGGCTGAAGTGCGGTGGATGTGGCGGAAGTCCGCTTCATCTCGGTGCTTTGGATACCCACTTCCGGAATCCCTGTCCCACTTCACTCGGCTTTCCCAGCCTTCTTCACCTCTTCTTCTCCCGCTTCTCATATTTTTCCTTCTCAAAGCATGGATTCTTCCGATCCGCTCACTGATAGGTTTGAGAAGTCGGGCTCGCCTCTCGACTGCAGGGGTGATCAGTGCTCGGTGATGAAGACTTCTCTCTCTTTGCCTTTACCCTTGCCATTGGCCTCGGGTTTTTCTCGCTTCTTTCATCTTGGCCAGCAGAGCTTCGACTTCTCCTCCTCCTCCTTCCTCCTCTTCTCCTCATCCTCTCGGATGGCCTCCTCTATTTGGGTCACCCTCGGTTGCAAGGCCGCCACCATCTCGATTTAACTTTCAATTCGGCCTTGGCCGCCTCCAACTCACCGTGGTTCCGCCTTAGAGTCCACCTTGTCTGTGAGTGACAAGACTCCAGCCGTGAGAGTGTCCATCCTTCCTTCTCGCTCCTTCCCCTTTTTAACTTCATTCTGGAGGGTCTGAGTCTTTCCAGAGCCGAGCAACGGACCTCGAAGTCATTACGATCGATGTGAGAGTGTTGACCAGGATCTCGTTGTCACCGCCATCTTCAGCTTCAGTGCCTTAACCTCCTCCTCCGTGTCACTTAGCCGAGATCCAACAGCAGTCTGAGATTAGCTGATAGGTTCCTTGACATGTTGACCTCGGTAATCCGCATGTTGGCGAGCATCGTATCGGTGATCGCTCGTATCACCTTCCTTGTCTTCTTTTCCATCATCCTTTGAACTTGAGATATTATTTTCTTATGCATATCTTCAAAGGCCGATGAAATGGCAAGAATTGACTGCCTCCTCTTCGATTCGGATGAGGAAGAGGTGGTGGGAGAGGTTGGACTGGGAGCTCATGTGGATATCCCCAAAGATATTGGAGGTATCCACCGGATGGGGTTCGGATGGGAGAGATGAAGTGGGGGCGTCTGATGGGGAGGGGGATTTCTCAGTGGAGGGAAGATGGTGGGGGTGGAATATGTAAAGTAGTGGGTGGGGGATATGGGGTTGTTTGGGGTAATATGGGTTGAGTTTGGGAGGATATGGGTTAGGGTGGTGGGGAGATGGATATGGGAGTTGGGGCGAACACTTGGTCCCGTAAGGAAGGACAAAGCATCTCGAGATGGAGATGGTGGGGGATGAAGTTTGGGTTTGGGGGAGGGTAGATAAGGTTGGGATTTGGACTATTTCGGAAGTAGCCGTTATAGAGGCTCGAGGTGCCACTGGGACACTCTTCATTGCAGTGGGCCGGAGAGGGGGAGGGGGAAAATTGTACTGCCGTCTGTGGGTGGGGAGGGGTCCTCTCCGAGCTTATGTCCTGGACCTCCTCCGATCGAGCCACCTGCGGCTGCAATCTGCAGCTGCGTGGTTACCTCTTCGGGTAGGAGACTTGGCTGGTCACAGACGTCCCTCCCAGCCTCGTAGGTTTTAACCAACCTCCTCCTCCTTGGTGCCTTCTCCTTCGCCTTCACCGGCCGGGCAGCCTCACTCGAGCTCACCGTCGGCAGCCTCTTCCCCTCTCTCCTCTTCTTCCTCCTCCTCGCCTTCTTCAAGCCTGGTGCCTGAGCTCCTACCTCACTCCACCATCGCCTCAATCAGTGGAGCTCCCAAGAGGTTCATCCTTCGCCGAATCCCCTTTTGTTTTGTATAGGGCCCGACTCCATCCGACTGGGTTGATCTCGGTGACACAGTCCTCCATGATCACCGTCACCTTATTGAATAGGCCGGTGATCGACCTCGCCGCCACTTTCCTCCAACTACCTCCAACCTTTTCTTTTCGTCTCTAGCTTCTCCAAGAGCATCCCGGAGCTTAGCTTGGACCCCATCTAGTATCGTCCTCATGACACATAGTGCTGGTCTGTCACCCCATCATGAGAACTTTGTTCTCCCAAGATGACCTTTGTTACGATGGTCATTAGAAGTCGATACCTCCGTCGAGCATCTTCTTCTTCAGCTCCGATCGTCGGTCCCTCACGGAATTCGGCAATCATCTCGAACGATTCTACCCATTCATCAGACTTATAGGTGAGGGGTTCACTCCTTCACTACTTGTATAAAAATCCTAGCCACCTCCACGAGTAATCAAGTAAAACCTCTCCATATACTCTGGTTTTAAAGACTCCGTTCTCGAAAGTCCCATTGACGTAGAACTCGATTCCCCGCATATCCGGTGTTTTATTGAGAGGATTTCTTGGAACAGAATGTCCTCAATCCAACCCTCTCCAATAACTCCAAAATCTCCCTTGATTCACCATCGGAAGTTGTTTCAAATCCACATACATCTCCGATTTGATCTTTTTATTATACGTCTCGTTGTGAACATCCACCATGGTTGAAGCAACTCCTATTTATTTTTGAGAAGTGCTCATGAAATGATCGAATAAGAAGTTTGAAAATTTTGCGAGAGAGTTTGTAAGGATTTATGAGAGTGAAAAAGTTTGTTTAAGGAAGACGATGTATTTATAGGGGAAAGATTGGAAAGAGAAACCGCCATTTTAGAAAATTTGAATTAATCTGAGCCATTTATTCAAAAAGTTTTTACCGCGCATAAATCAACGGTTAAAAATTAAGATAAGCGATTAGGATTCAGCGCGTAGATGTTAATCGCCTTTGGAATGCGTAAATAGTTACTTTATAGATCGTTGATTTGACAGATGTAGGTTACTTTATGCATGGAAGTAAGTATACCCGACGTCCACTTAGGGTTACATTACTTCGACTAAGGGTTTGCAAATCGGATGAGTTCGTAAATAGATGAATTGAAATAGTCGTCGATAAAGTAACTTGTCCTGATTTTAAAAACAGCTTAAGTTCAACTTTTTTAGCAATCTTAAAGACAATTTTAAATAAACAGACTCAGACTTAATTTTCTAAAGATGAGATTTCCAATCAAACATTCCAAAAAGATTTTTTTTTTTAAATATGGAGTTTATTTTAGAAGACAAAAGTGTCTCGAAAAAAAGATTTGAGAACAGATGAGATGAAACAAGATGATATGTGACCTATTCCTGCAAAGATATAGACTCAAGGAAAACCATTAGTAGCTTGAGGTAGATCGGATAGGGTGCAGATTGTTAGATCAAGATTGTTTTGATGAGTTAAAAGACTATTTCAGATGAGCAGACTATGATAAAGAACTCGAAGACTAAGTTCTAGTACTAAGCCGATCGATCGGGTCAAGGGTAACTCAAGTCACCAAGACGAGAAATCACAAGTCATCTGGAGACAACCTCAATCCTAGTCATCTGCAGGAGACAAGTATGAAGAGCTCGAGACGAGGTCAAGACAAGCCGAGTAGAATAAGAAAGGCAAGTTTTCACCAAGTCACCGCAGACGAGTAGGAAGAATTAGCCGAGGTCTCAAGCGCTTTCAAGATTAAGTTTGTTAAGTAGCTTTCAAGTTTGTTAGAACTAACTAACAAACTAATTGTCTGTCCGAGACTTATAAATAGGTCTAGGCATTTCATTTTCGATATATAGAACACATATACATATTCGGTTTTTCACACTATTCACTACTCGATTTCACCACAATCTTTTCACAAGTATTTCAAGAGAGTTCTCAAAAGTTCTAAGTGTTTTTAGAACACTTTTCTTGTAATCTTCAAAATCCAATACTCACCGTAATAGTTAGAATTTAGAGAAGGATTTAGGAGATTGAAGATTTGAAGATTTGTACGAGTTGTAAGTTGTAAGTCGAAAGTAAGAAAGTAAGCGATGGCAGAGTCCCTTCTTCGTATTGAAGAAGGAGAGTGGATGTAGGATTATTAAAATCCGAACCACTATAAATCCTAGTGTTATTTCTTGCTCTCTTTAGTTTCTGTTCAATTTACAATATTGTTAATTCAAGATTAAAGTTCGTAATCTTAACTAAAATCTAATATCAACCTTGCTTTTGATCTTGTAAAAGTTGAGAATTCAATTATCTTCCACCGTGTTTCATCTCGATATTTTGAATTGATCTTGAAAGATTTGAAAAATCTACAAAATCTATTCAAACCCCCTTTCTAGATTTTGTTCTAGAAAGCTAACTCAAGGTTATTAATCAACTCAACTTTTCGGGACCAACAAGTGGTATCGAGCGGTGTTAAGTCAGTTTCGATATTGATTTTAGGTCTTGAACAAGATTCGAATTATCTTTATTTTCTTCATTTTCTTTCATTACTAACAGTGCTACTAATAAGCTTTTGTGGAGTATTTTGTCCTTGTTTCATCATGTCATCAGGGAAAAATAAAAAGTCTAGGAATTTTCCTGAATTTTCCATTGAAGATTATGATTATTGGAAATTTAGGATGGAAAATCATCTCAAGGCCATTCATGATAGAATGGAAGAGGTCCTTGAGGAAGGTCCTATAAAGTTTTATCATGGAGGCACCAAGACCGGAGCTTAAATTTAATCAAGAACTAGACAAGAAAAGAAGAGTTACTGAATTGACAAATGATGAAAGAAAGGTCCACAATCTTGACCAAGTAGCTAGAATCGAAATCATCGAGACTCTTAGTAAAGACTGGATAGAGAAGGTTAAGAGATGCAAAACAGCCTAAAGAGATGTGGCAAACTTTAGCCAATGTTTGTGAAGGATCTGATCAAGTCAAGGAGAACAAGCTACGGCCAAGATTGCATACATTTGAAACATTCAAAATGAAAGAAAATGAGTCTCGTGGATCGGTTTGATGTTAGGTTGACCAATCTTCTCAACAAAGCGGTGACCTTGGAAAGAATTATTCAGAGAAAGAGATTAATAACAAGATTCTCGAGATCACTAACCAAGAGATGGAGGGAAAATCCAATATCCTTAAAGCAACTCAAGATTTATCCTCTATTACTCACCATACTTTATTTTCTCATCTTAAAGCTTTAGAGTACGATATCCAGATAGAAGATGAGGAAGATGAGATGGAGTCAAGTACCTCATCCAAGTCTGTTGCCTTTGTCAAGAAGAAGACAAGGTGTCAACAGAAGTCTGTAGGAGCCGATCTATCTCTCGAAAAGCAGATGGCTTTACTTACAAAAAGGTATGATAAATTGAGAATGAAGTATAAGAGAAATAAATTGAGATTTGCAGTAAGGATAGACAAAGATCCAGATCAGATAGGAAGGTGGATAAATCTTCGATGATGACAAAAACAAGAGCCAGACAAGAAGATACAGATCACCGTCGAAGAAATACTTCCAGTCTCGCATCGACAGAGTGACATTTGCTATACATGCAACAAGCCAGACATTTCAGCTATGACTGTCCTCAATCGACTCCTAAAGAAAGGGAAGAAAAGAGACAGAGATTTGCGAGATCAAAGAGCTTTGTTGGCTGAAGAAAAAGAGCCAAAGAAATCATCATCATCTTCATCATCCTCATCTAATTTCGGATCGGATGATGAGATCTGTCTCATGGCTAATGAGGTAATCTACTATTCATCTTCGGATAATGATTCTTGTCAGCCGCATCCGATCATGACCAAACCGTTATTCATGAGTTATTGAGAGATTTAAAGACATCTTTAGCTGCTTATAAACAGCTAGAGACAGAGAATTTGTTTTTAAATGATCGATTCAAATTCTAAATAAAGGCAAGCAGTGATGAATCGCCAGAGACCGAGGAAACATTCAAGGAGGAATGTTGTCTTCAAATCGAAGCTAGTACATCACCACCTTACTCGAAAGGTTAGAAAATGAATTGAAAATTTTAAAAGACAAATTTGAAGTAATCTGTCTGAAAATAAATTAATTAAGAAAGACAATGAGAAGCTTGTCTTCAAAATTAGTCGACTTAATAATTCACAATCAGTAATAGATCATATTTTTAACATTTCTCAAAATCTCATGACAAGACAGTCTTGGTTATGATAGGAACAATAAATCAGATGTCCAAAAACCTAGAAAATTTATGAAAGCATCTGTTCAATCAAAGGATATTAAAATTGGTCCATGGAAACCAACTAGTCGGATAAGGACTACATTTTCCACCAACCAAGAATTCAAATTTGAAAACTCCCTATCAAATCAGATGACTATTTACATCCTATCTCGATTTACCTTAAGCTTCGATGGTTTCTTTTGAGTATATGTTTTTGCGAGAACAGTCACGTATCATACTGTTTCATCACTTCTTATTAAAACCTCTTTTCTCGTTATTTTTGTTCCAAAATAAACTGCATTTTTCAAAACTGTTGAACAACCTTGTTTTAGAAAAGTAAATCTGAGTCTGCTTTGATTAAACTTGTTTTAAAGTTGCTAAAAAGTTACATCTAAGTTGTTGATTTTCAAAATCAGACAGGTTACTCTATCGATTGATTGGAGTGTATAGGGTAAGAGTTATTAAGACCAATCAACAAAATATCGAACCCAAGGGAAAAAGTATGCACATGAGGTCCTAGAAATACAAGTTATTAGTGACTAGAGTTGCAACAATGGTTTGGTACAAAAACAACAAAACACAAGCAAGAATACAATTAAACAACAAGCAAGCAATAGATCGAACACTTAGAATGCGAGAACAAAAACAACACTAAATGGTGGGATAGATGTGCTAGGATTAACATCCATCAATGAATCATCAATCAACAAGCTATAATTGAATCAAATTGCAAATCAACTAAGATAGAAAGCATAAACCATCATGAAATTAATCACTCCATTAAAATCACAATGCCTAATGTGAGTATCCTTAGTCTTTCCCATCTCTCAATGTAGAAATCCCCAATTCATACAATCATGCAAAATTGAAACCCGATCAACACCTAATCACGTTAGCTCAACTCTCGCCTATTGCTAGGGTGATCAACCATTAATCAAAAGAAACAATTTTACACAAAGCACAATTAAGAATCACAATTAGGTAGAAAACTAATGTGAGTATCCTTAGTGCAACTAATCTCTCGATTCCGAAGCACCCAATCCACACATTCATACACAATTATCACCCGATTAATACCGGATCACGTTAGCGCAACTCTCGTCTATAGCTAGGGTGATCAAACACTAATCTAAAGAGATAATTATGCATGAAGCACAAATGAGAATCACAATTAGTAAGCAATCTACTCAATTGATCTCCAATCATCAACAATTATAGCATCATCAATCAATTCATCATCAATTTCAATTAACCCAAGCACAAGAGAGATTTAGCCCATGGTGAAATCCATGGGAAGAAGATAGAATTGATCAAACACAAAGAAAGTCACAACAAATAAGAAATTAAAGAGACAAAAGAGGAAAAACATCACCAAATGATCTTCAATTAACCAAAATAAGAATGCTTGAGTCTTCAACAACAATCTCCAAATGAATTACAAGCTTGAATTGAAAGGATTACAATAATCAAAAGCTAATCTATGGCTAATCTACCAACATCAATTGAAATCTAATCCTAAATCTAACTTCTACTCTAATATAAGGAAGGAATTGGCTTGGGGCACGAGAAATCGCCCCAAAACCGCTACTAACTGCTACTATGAAGTCCTCCCTTGCTCTCTCCGAATTGCCCTGCTTAAATACGAAATTTTGGAAAAACCTTCCTCGAGTCGAGGGTCAGGCCTCGACTCGAGGCCCCCGCAAAATCCTCGCCTCGACTCGAGGGTCATGTCTTGAGTCGAGGCTCATGCCATTTTCTGAATTTGGTCCTTTCTACACATCCCTCGACTCGAGGCTCTTGTCCCTCGACCGCAGCTCGAGTCCAGGCACTTTTTCTCACACGGGGCTTCGGCCCGACCACATTTTCGCCCCTGAATGTTCGTATCTTCATTCTAAGCCTAATGGTACTCTCGGTTTGGCAAAATTCCATCGAATTACCTGCAAAATGGACGAAAAACATCAAAATCTCACAAATAATACTTTTTAGGCAAAAGAGTGATACTTTTCACATTTAAGCACAAAAATCAACACCTTAGCTCACTTTTTGCACTAAAATAGGCCCTAAAAACATGCATCAATTCACTCAATCATACCCCCAAACTTGAATTGTTGCTCGTTCTCGAGCAACGTAGAAACTAAGAACAAAGGAGTGAATTGATTACAATTATGTCACATGGCACCATAGGCGAAAAATATGACAATCGAACTCATCATTGAACACTTGTATCAATGCAACTTTCCACTAGCAATCATGATGAATCATGCTCAAACAAATGCTCAATCAAATACTCAACACATTGTTCCTTCCATGGAGTGTTTCACTCTTCACTCAAGTGTATCAAGGTTTAAAACACTCAATCATCAAATTCACAAACTTGCACACCATATGCTTGCCACAAAACTTAATCTCAATCAAAATCACTTGTGATCAATCAAGAATCAAAGAGGTCTTTCTTATAGGTTGTAATGTAGGCTCTTTGGAAAGGTGGGATGTTTTTAGATAAAGTGACTAAGTAGTAGAGACTTGAATGTAAGCTAATCAATACAAATGCACAATCTCTTCACTTTTCATCAAGCACACTTTTTCTATTGAACTTCAAGGATCTATCCACCATTCACTTGAGCTTTCTTTCTTTAAGCTCACAAATTGAATCATTTTATTTTTTTATTTTTTCACTTTTCTTCACAATTCAATTTTTCTTCACAACCTTTCTTTCTTCTTTCAAGCTTTCATCACTTAGCTCTTCTTTCTCCCACACTTAACAATCAAATCACCATCATTAGCCAACATTCAAGCTCAACTAAATATAGGACAAGAAAGGCTCATAAAAATAGGCTAATGGTTTCAATTTCACTTGGCTTGCCAAAGAATAAGGATCATAAGGCTCAACATGGCTCACTAAGGAAATCAAATGTATTTGGTAGGGAAAATATTTGGCAAAGTGACTCATCATTCCAAACATGGCCTCTTATCATTTTCAAGACATCACACAAAGATCAATATCCACAAGTCTAGTGGTAAGTTCTAGCATACAAATCTATGAATGATGCACTCCCAAAGGAATCAATTCAACCGTATAAGATGTACGATTATTAAGGCACAAAAGCTCACGGGCTTAACTTGAGCAATGAATCAAGCATCTTTAATCACATTCATCTTCACATAATTAATCAAGCAACTAGCATCAAGCTACAAATCTACTAATGATCATATCAAAATCCAACTAGTCTTGCAATTCAAACTCAAATGCTCATGTACATAATCCCAAACATACTCACTACCACATGAATAATACTAAAAGATATGTCAATAAATCCACAATTAAGCTCAAGATAAATCAAGCTCAAAATATACAAGGAAACCAAGACACAATTATAGCATCATCATCATTAAGCAATAAACTCATCCAACCCCAAAATCATAGAAGAGCACAAAAGAATTAGAGAAGGGAAGAGAAACACCTCCCCCAAACTTAGACAAGTCTAAGTTTGAAAGGAAGTGTTGTACCAATAAGCCTTTAAACTCCATTTTTTTCCTTCTAGAATGTAGGGATCATCAAGCTTCCTAGCTCTTTCCTTCTTGATCTTGCATTTCCTTGCAATTCCAATCGCTTTCCCATTCATCTAGCAAGTGTACCTACAATCGGGCATAAGAATCTACAAATAATTACCACTAAGAGATGCAAGAACCAAATAACGACCAACACCCCCAAACTTGAATGATAACATGAATTCAAGGTTTAGAATGAGAGTGATAAAAATATATGCAACTTCTAATGGTATCAACATTAAGCTCAAAATACCCTATGAATCTCAAAGTAAAGAGCGTAATTTCCTAAGCATGAGCAATTAAGTAGCTAGCCAAATCTCCCAAAAATAAAACAAAAACACTAAACTACCAAAAGAACACAAGACAAGAAAATAAAACGATGGGTTGCCTCCCATCAAGCGCTATTTTTATTGTCCTTTGCCGGACTTATTTGTTCACTTCCATCTTCCTTCATCGGAATGGCCAAGGATAGCGATCCTCCTTGCCATTGTATCTCAACCTTTGAGCTTCGAAATCTAGGAGGTTCACCGAAAAGATAGGACAACCACCGATAGATATGCAAAGTGTCCATGGTTGTTCCCCTTTTTCTATTGCCATCCTTCTCGATTCTTCTTCTTCGAGGATGCCCAAGCGTTTCTTTAATTCTTCCCTATAGTCAAAATTCACAAGAGGCAAGATTAAATCATTAGAAGCATCAATTTCAATTAAATCACAAATTGAAGAGTTAGAAGGTATAGAAATGCTAATTTCAATCTTCAAGGTTTCATTCGATGCTCTTAGATTTTCTTCCTCATTATAGCTCATGTCCATCAATGGACACTCCTCTTTCTCACTTTTGACAAGAGATTTCTTTCTTTCATCCTCATTGCTTGGACCCTCTACTACATTTCTTCTTTCATTTTCTTCCTCCCCTTCTTCTTCTTGATTCTCCATGATGGTCATGTTCTTTACTTGGCATAGGAAATTTTTGACTTGACACTTTATAAACGTGAAGTGGACTTCGGTGATCTCCATAGTCCCCTCGATCCATGAATTGACCATTGCTTTGGTCTCATAGATTTCCTCATACAAGGGAACCATTTCATCACACCTAGTGTCATTTTCCTCAATTCTTTCCAACAATACTCCAAGCATCTCTTGCAAGTTAGTTCTCACACCATGGAGTCCCCATTCTTCAAATTTAGGAGAAGCTTGTGGTATTGGATAATCATTCTCATAACTCCTCCTTTCATCATAGTAAGCTTCCTCTTCCGATGCCCCTTGAAATTCGAATCCCCAATCTTGATTGCATGCTTGATCATAAGGCTCATAGTATGGGAACATCTCTTGAGGTGGGGGAGAAATTTCTTCACTTATCCAATCTTCATAGTTGGATGGAACTTGTTGCCATTGAGAATGATCTTCATAGTTCCTCCAATCATTGTAGCTCAATTCTTCAAAATGTGGAGAATACACCCTACTATCTTGATAATATTCTTGATTCCACAAGTATGAGTTGTATCCTTCCATCTAGACAAGATTTCAAAGTATCAAATTCAAACAAAAATAACAAAACAAACACAAACACAAAGGCAACAAATAGTCACTTCAAACAATTCCTAGGTCTCACTTAAGGCGCAAAACTAATTCCCGGCAACGGCGCCATTTGATTGGAGTGTATAGGGTAAGAGTTATTAAGACCAATCAACAAAATATCGAACCCAAGGGAAAAAGTATGCACATGAGGTCCTAGAAATACAAGTTATTAGTGACTAGAGTTGCAACAATGGTTTGGTACAAAAACAACAAAACACAAGCAAGAATACAATTAAACAACAAGCAAGCAATAGATAGAACACTTAGAATGCGAGAACAAAAACAACACTAAATGGTGGGATAGATGTGCTAGGATTAACATCCATCAATGAATCATCAATCAACAAGCTATAATTGAATCAAATTGCAAATCAACTAAGATAGAAAGCATAAACCATCATGAAATTAATCACTCCATTAAAATCACAATGCCTAATGTGAGTATCCTTAGTCTTTCCCATCTCTCAATGTAGAAATCCCCAATTCATACAATCATGCAAAATTAAAACCCGATCAACACCTAATCACGTTAGCTCAACTCTCGCCTATTGCTAGGATGATCAACCATTAATCAAAAGAAACAATTTTACACAAAGCACAATTAAGAATCACAATTAGGTAGAAAACTAATGTGAGTATCCTTAGTGCAACTAATCTCTCGATTCCGAAGCACCCAATCCACACATTCATACACAATTATCACCCGATTAATACCGGATCACGTTAGCGCAACTCGCCTATATAGCTAGGGTGATCAAACACTAATCTAAAGAGATAATTATGCATGAAGCACAAATGAGAATCACAATTAGTAAGCAATCTACTCAATTGATCTCCAATCATCAACAATTATAGCATCATCAATCAATTCATCATCAATTTCAATTAACCCAAGCACAAGAGAGATTTAGCCCATGGTGAAATCCATGGGAAGAAGATAGAATTGATCAAACACAAAGCAAGTCACAACAAATAAGAAATTAAAGAGACAAAAGAGGAAAAACATCACCAAATGATCTTCAATTAACCAAAATAAGAATGCTTGAGTCTTCAACAACAATCTCCAAATGAATTACAAGCTTGAATTGAAAGGATTACAATAATCAAAAGCTAATCTATGGCTAATCTACCAACATCAATTGAAATCTAATCCTAAATCTAACTTCTACTCTAATGTAAGGAAGGAATTGGCTTGGGGCCTGAGAAATCGCCCCAAAACCGCTACTAATCTGCTACTATGAAGTCCTCCCCTTGCTCTCTCGAACCGCCCGCTTAAATACGAAATTTTGGAAAAACCTTCCCCTCGAGTCGAGGGTCAGGCCTCGACTCGAGGCCCTGCAAATCCTCGCCCTCGACTCGAGGGTCATGTCTCGAGTCGAGGCTCATGCCATTTTCTGAATTTGGTCCTTTCTACACATCCCTCGACTCGAGGCTCTTGTCCCTAACCGCAGCTCGAGTCCAGTGGCACTTTTTCTCACACGGGGCTTGGCCCACCCTCGTTTTAAATCCTGGATGTCCGTATCTTCATTCTAAGCCTAATGGTACTCTCGGTTTGGCAAAATTCCACCGAATTACCTGCAAAATGGACGAAAAACATCAAAATCTCACAAATAATACTTTTAGGCAAAAGAGTGATACTTTTCACATTTAAGCACAAAAATCAACACCTTAGCTCACTTTTTGCACTAAAATAGGCCCTAAAAACATGCATCAATTCACTCCAATCACGGATGACTTTCCAAAACCCATCTGCTTTTAAACTAATCATTTATCAAACTCATCTATTTCGAAAACCTTTAGTTGAAGTAAGATACCACTTGGTGACGTCGTATACTTACTTCTCTGCATAAAGTAACCTATATCGGTCAAATCAACAGTCTATAAAGTAACTATTTACGCATTCCAAAGGCGATTACAATTCACGCGCTGAATCCTAATCGCTTATCTTAGTTTTTAACCGTTGATTAATACTCTGTAAAAACTTTTTGAATAAATGACTCATATTAATTCAAGTTTTCTAAAATGGCGGTTTCTCTTTCCATTCTTCCCCCTATAAATACATCTTCTTCTTCCCTAAATCATTTTCTTTCCATTCTCGTAAAACCCGCATATATTTTCAAACCCTTTTTCATTCACAATATTTCCAATGGCATCTTCTTCTAAAACCACCAAAACTTATAAACCCAAATATATCTCTACCAATATTTCTCATTTCAAGATGAATGAGGAATTTTTCAAAACCGATTAAAGGCAGAAATGTATGTTGATTTTGAAACAACCAATGACCCGTAATCGCCAAATTCTTCGTCTTCTCGAAGCATCGCGACTCGAGGTTTTCTTTCATTGAAGTCTCCTCAAAATAAAACAGCAGATTTGCTAGGGCAGTAATTTTTGCAAGAATGGAGGACACCCGTGATGGGTTTGATACTTGATTGATGGGACGACTACGAGTTATTCAAGAGAAAGTATCTCCAGAATTTTTGATACGTCAATGGAGGGAGTTAATCCATTGACGTACAAGGAGGATGAATGGGAAGAGTCCTTTGATATGATGGCTGAGGTGTCACAAAGAGGTACAGAGGGATTTAAAGAAGAACCCGCTCGAGAAGAAAATACATGTTGTTGATGACGATAGTAACGAAGGCGGTGTTGGGTGAGCAGAGCTCACATGATGGGTTAACCAAACCCAGTTGTGTGTGATGCGAGCCATTTTGGATGGTGTGCAAGTCAATTGGGTAGATTTGCTGGTTTATAAGTTGAGGGAGGAAAAGAAACACATCATTTTCAAATCATCGGCGAGAGGGCTGGATTCCCACTTCTACACAGCCTCTTCAACAAAATCACTGTACTTATTGAAGGGCTGAATAAGGAAGGCGAGAGTGGGTACTAAAAAGTACTCCAAGCAAAAGGGAATCCTCACCAAGGATGACAGACTTGGAGAAATCCAGACTCGGATGACGAGTCCGACATCGCGAGGGCTCAAAGACAGGAGTTAGCAGTGCGGAGGTCCAACAACCAGCCGAACCAGGTGAGGTGGCTCCGGTTGAGGTAGAAACAGAGGGACATGAGGCGGCGGAGCCGAGGTTGCACCTCAAGTAGAATCTCGAAATACCGCTGCAGTCCCAAGGACGTTTCGAGAGGAGGAAGAGGAGGTTGGTGAAAGCCTCGGAGAAGAAGAAGGGGGAAAGTTCGTCTGCTGCTCCCGTAAAAGTTGCCTCGAGATGAAGAAGAGGAGGAGGAGGTAGAAATTCCATTGGTAAGGAGGCCAAGACGAGCTACTCAGAGCTCAAGGATCCACCATATACGGAGGGTCGAGCAGCAGATGGAGTTGACAACCCCGCTACCGAGAGGAGATCCCGCTCCTTCAAATAGCAAATGAGGTTGGTCAGCTAGAGGTCCCACTTTCCCCAATCAAGGAAGTGCTCTTTCCCCTATTCCCGAGGCAGTATAAGTCTTTCTCCATCTCCTACCTTATCTCTTGAACCTGCAATGAAGAAATGCCCCAGCCGGCATTTCGAGCCTTTGACTCACCTGAAATCCCACCACCCAAATAGGCAATGAAGGAGTATCCCAGCCGGTACTCCAGAGCCTCTCCAACAGCCTACCTCCCCACACCCAAATCCAAGTTCCACCCATAGAATCTTCACCTCCACCAACAACACCTACAAAATCATCTCCCCACCCTCATCCGAACAAATACCTCTCCCCACAGTCCAAACCTCACCAATACCAATAATATCCTACTCTTCTCTTCCATCCATTCAAACTCGGCCTACCTCACTCCCACATACTCAACAGTAACTCCATTCCCTCTTCATCCGATTCCTCATCCGAGGATGACGACGATGACCTAAACCCCACCTCCGCCATCTCTTCTATCCTCGGCCTTGTCGAGAAAAAGATAAACTCAACCTTGAGACGAAAAATGAAGAAAAGGACAAGGAGAATGGTCAAGAGCATCACAGAACACGATGCTAGCTAGCATGAGAGAAGTAGAGGTAACATTGTCTCGATAAAATCATAAGTGTCACTAACTCTGTGTTGGCTGGTAAAATGAAATCTATGGAGGATGAGCCGAGGGCATTGAAGGAGGAAGTTATGGGTTACAATAAGCTGGTAGTGAATGAGTTGGTTGTAGACAATTCAGACTTCGTGGTCAAGTGCAACGCTTTAGATGCAAAACTTTCAGACTTGGGCCTTTGAAGTTAAAAAGGGGAAAAAGGCTGAAGCGGAGAAGAGACTAGCCCTCACAGTGTGGTTGAGGAGACCAGAAAGATGTAGGCATGAAGGCCAACACACTGATCTCGGGAGGCAGCAGGAGGAAGCTCGAATCAAGTCTCGATGAGCTGGCTGCTCTCAGTGAGGGTAAGTCAACTAGAGGAAGCTATAAAGGAGGATGAGGAGAAGAGAAGGAAAGATGAGGAGGAAAGGACCGAGAAGCTCTTGGCTCGGCTAAAAGAATCCGAATCAAGGAGCCAAGGGGAAAGGATAGGAAGTAGCAAATCGAGCCCGGATCACCGAACTTGTTACTGTGGTCACCGCTAAAGGAAAAGGAAAGAGGGAAGCTGATTATTCTAATATCTCGAGATGAGCGAGATCAAAAGAATTAAGAGAGAGATGGAATATTTTGGCAAGAAAGAGAAGAAGAGGCAGAGTAAGAAGAAAGACTCCAATGTCTTTTGGAGTCTTCTTGAACGAAAATGGCTTATCAAGGATCGGGCGGTGGGAAATTTAGGCCATTCCATACAACGTCTGCACCTCCTAAGTCAAGCTTGGAAAATATGCTTCTGAATATAAAGATAAGAACCTGGAGGGAATGTGGATGTACTATTGGTACATTCTTAAAGCTCTAGGGCAACTCAACAAGATCCAGATTTGGCTTGGCACGAGTGGATTGAGCAAGTAGACGCAGACTTCTATGCTCGCCTTTGGAAGAAGCCGATGTAGAATTCAATGTCAACTCGATCTCTCCGGCCTTCGAGTATGCCATTCCTGCGAAGAAGTCGATGGTACCTTGGACCTAGACTGGGTTCAAGGGATTCTTAAGAAAGCAGAGGCCGAATCTGGACTTACTCAAGAGGAGGATCTCAAGCGGCTTAGGAGGCGCGTATTCAATCAAGCTAATGATCCTAAGAAGAACAATGTGGAGTTTAATAGAAACAGGATTTTTCTTTTCCTTAATTCTATTTTTCTATTATCTTCTTATCTGTAATCTTTGTAAATCTAATGTGAATATACTATGTTTGATTCATTTTACTTGTCTTATTTTCTTAAAGTTGTTTTTACTGCTTTAAGAAAAACTTAAAATTTTCTTAAGTATAAGTCATCCGAGAATTTTATCTCTCGACTTAATTTTTTTAAAAAAATTTTTTTAACCTAAGTCTTGAGACTCGTTTTTTAAGCTTTTTAAAAGAAGTTTAAAAGACCTAAAGTTTTCATATGTGAATAAATCATGTAATGTGAAGAATGTGCTTTGATATACCTATCTATTGATCTTGATAAACTACGAACTAACTTCACTGTGAGTATGTCTATTCTTAGAGGTTTTAACTTCATCAAAAAGGGGGAAATTATTAGATCAAGATTGTTTTGATGAGTTAAAAGACTATTTCAGATGAGCAGACTATGATAAAGAATCAAGACTAAGTTCTAGTACTAAGCCGATCGATCGGGTCAAGGGTAACTCAAGTCACCAAGACGAGAAATCACAAGTCATCTGGAGACAACCTCAATCCTAGTCATCTGCAGGAGACAAGTATGAAGAGCTCGAGACGAGGTCAAGACAAGCTGAGTAGAATAAGAAAGACGAGTTTCACCAAGTCAGGCAGACGAGTAGGAAGAATCACCGAGGTCTCAAGCGGTTTTCAAGATTAAGTTTGTTAAGCGATTTCAAGTTTGTTAGAACTAACTAACAAACTAACTGTCTTTCCGGACTTATAAATAGGTCTAGGCATTTCATTTTCGATATATAGAACACATATACATATTCGGTTTTTCACACTATTCACTACTCGATTTCAATCACAATCTTTTCACAAGTATTTCAAGAGAGTTCTCAAAAGTTCTAAGTGTTTTTAGAACACTTTTCTTGTAATCTTCAAAATCCAATACTCACCGTAATAGTTAGAATTTAGAGAAGGATTTAGGAGATTGAAGATTTGAAGATTTGTACGAGTTGTAAGTTGTAAGCAAAGTAAGAAAGTAAGCGATGCAGAGTCCCTTCTTGATTGAAGAAGGAGAGTGGATGTAGGATTATTAAAATCCGAACCACTATAAATCCTGGTGTTATTTCTTGCTCTCTTTAGTTTCCGCTCAATTTACAATATTGTTAATTCAAGATTAAAGTTCAGAATCTTAACTAAAATCTGAATATCAACCTTGCTTTTGATCTTGTAAAAAGTTGAGAATTCAATTATCTTCCGCCGTGTTTCATCTGATATTTTGAATTGATCTTGAAAGATTTGAAAAATCTACAAAATCTATTCAAACCCCCTTTCTAGATTTTGTTCTAGAAAGCTAACTCAAGGTTATTAATCAACTCAACTTTCCGGGACCAACACGAGATAGTCATCTGCTTTTCAGAAAATCGATTGACTATCGTGCCCTTGTCTGATTTACCATATGTCGGATAAGCAATTATCATGTCGATAAGGTCAATATGACTAATCCTTGATTCTTGATTCCTAAGAAGGAAATCAATGATATCAGCCTACTGATTGTCCTTTGACTCGGATCTAGTCCTGATAATTCTTTCTAGACATAATAAAATAAAATTGAGAGAGACAAGAAATAAAAAAATAGAATTAGAGATTTACTAGAGAAGTATCTAATAATCCTAGTTCTACGGATAGTTCTTTAAACCTTGTCTCTGCCAATGGTTTTGTCAAGATGTCTGCTCTTTGAAAATCACCAAGATCTTCTCAAGTCTCGATATCTCTTTTTCTACATGGTCTCGGATGAAGTGGTGTCTCGATATCTACATGCTTGCATCTTGTATGAAGAACTGGATTTTGAGTAATAGCTATGACACTATTACTATCACAAAAGATAGGTACATCTTTGGTGATAATATTATAGTCCCTTAGTCTGACTTATCCAGATCGGTATGTGAACAACAACTTCCACCGCCATATACTCGGCTTGATTGTGGAAGTAGCTACAGAGGTTTGTTTCTTAGACAACCATGAAATCAGCTTACTTCCAAGAAATTGGCAAGTACTAGATGTAGATTTTCTATCTATCTTACACCCACCAAAATCCAAATGAGTATCCAGACATGCCTCAAAGTTGTCATCATTGGATACCACAATCCAACATTTATTGTTCCTTTCAAATACTTGAGGATTTTCTTTGCCGCTTCAAGATGACTTTTCTTAGGATTAGCTTGAAATCGAGCACAAACTCCAACCGCAAATGAAATATCAGGTCTACTAGCGATTAAATATAATAAGGAACCAATAAGACCTAGATACTCGGTTTGATCGGTGTCTTCTCCTTCTCATCTGGATCCATTGAAAAATTTGTCATCATAGGTATCTTAGCTTCTCTACCGGTACCTATTCCATATTTTTCAATAAGATCTTTTGTATATTTGGCTTGGTTGATGAATATTCCCTTCTTTATGCTTGACTTGAAGTCAAAGAAAATATGTCATTTCTCCCATCATGGACATTTCAAATCGCTTTTCATAAGACTACTAAATTCCTCACATAAAGATATGTTAGTTGATCCAAATATTATATCATCAACATAAATTTGAACTAACAAAAGATCACAGCCAAACTCTTTTCTAAAGAGAGTTCTATCAATTCTACCTTTAACAAAACCATTTTGAATTAAATAATCAGACAAGGTGTCATACCAAGCTCTTGGTGCTTGTTTAAGTCCATATAGAGCTTTCCTTAGTTTATAAACCTTGTCTCCTTTGACAAAGCCAGGGGTTGTTCTACATAAACTTCCTCAGCTAAGATTCCATTTAAGAAAGCTGACTTAACATCCATTTGAAAAACTATGAATCTTTTAAAAGCTGCATAGGCTAAAAACAATCTTATGGCTTCCGGACGAGCTCTTTGGTGCAAAGGTTTCATCATAATCAATACCCTCGATTGTGAATAACCTTGAGCAACTAGTCCGGCCTTATTTCTAACCACAATATTGTTTTCATCCCTTTTGTTTTTAAAGACCCATTTAGTTCCAATGACTTTTTGATGATGAGGCCTTTCAACAAGTTCCCAAACATCTTGTCTTTGAAACCGATTTAGTTCTTCTTGCATGGCATTAATCCAGCTTGGAATCGATTAGAGCTTCAGAATTGATTTAGGTTCAAGTAATGACACATAGCAACCTGAACATACAATCTTGATTTAGTTGGGTCCTCGTCTGGACACGAGAATCTAAATCTCCAATTATTTGATCACCGGGTGATATGACATTACTTTCTTACCTTTATCTTTTACTAGATGGTGTCTTGTCTGAATTATTTATTTCACATGATTCTATGTTTCCTTCTCGATAATTCTACCTCGATCACCGATGTGTCGTTGGTCGTCTGATCGTTGGTAGATCACCGTTGAGGAAGTTCTTTCAGGTTCCTTTCCTTTGTCGATTCTTCCTCTTCATCTGAATCGATTCTTGATTGTAGAATTTTATGGTTGATCCTTTGATAGTCATCTGATTCGATTATCGATATCTTTGTGATGTCCCCTATCTTATCAATCTCAAAAGAAGATTCATCAAATACCACATGGGGTGTTTCTTCTACACACAAGGTTGTCTTATTAAAAACTCTATATGCCTTTGATATAGATGAGTATCCTAAGAATATCCCATCTCTATCTTGGCATCAAAGGTTTTTAATTGAGATTTCCCATTGTTGTGTATGAAACATTTACAACCAAATATATGAAAATATGAAATTTTGGGAGATCTTCCCTTCCAAATTTCATAGGGAGTTTTACACTTATCCTTGACAATCATACTTCTATTTTGAACATAGCAGTCAGTATTCACTGTCGCCCAAAACCTATGAGGAGTGTTGAATTCGGATAACATTGTTCTAGTTGCCTCTTTCGTGGTCCTGTTTCTTCTCTCAACAACCCCATTTTGTTGTGGAGTCCTTGCTGCAGATGTTTCCTGAGCTATGTCATTCTTAATGCGTAGTTAGAGATCAATTTATTTAGGAATTCAGTACCTTTATCACTTCTAATTTTAACAATATTTAATCCCTTTTCATTTTGAATTTTTTTAAGAAATTCTCCGAATCTTAGTCATAGTCTCATTCTTTTTGTACAAGAAAATAACCCAAGTAAATCTTGAAAAGTCATCAACAATTACTAAGGTATATTTTCTTCCACTAAAGCCGAGAGGAGTTCTTTGGACCAAATAGATCCATATGAAGAAGTTCGAGAATCCTTTCGTAAGAAGGACTACTTATTGTTTTAAAAGAAGCTTTGGTCTGTTTTCCTTTTTGACAAGAAACACATACATGGTTCTTTGAAAATACTTTATCAGTGGAGTCCTTTACTAAAGATTTCCTTGCAATCTTGTTAAGAGTTTTGAAGTTTAAGTGACCAAGTAAATGCATTGCCACAACTTAAGTCATCGAACTCTTAGCAACAAGACAAGTATCTTTAGGACAGCTTTTGAAATTGGCAACATAAATGTTACCTTGTCTAACTCCAGCCAATAGAATATTTTCATTTAAACCATCTAATATATAGCATGCATTATGAGTAAATTTGACACAAAACCCTTTATCACAAAATTGTGAAACAGATAGTAGGTTGTGCTTCAATCCTTCCACGTAGTAAACTTCTTGAACTTGAACATCTCCAATCATTAGTGTTCCTACACCTTTAGTAAGTCCATAGTTGTTATCACCAAACATCACTCTCGGTCCATCAATGGATTGATAGTTAGAGAGAAGTCTTCTTTCATAGGTCATGTGCTTGGAACAACCACTATCAATGTACCGAGATGACCTCAAGAATGTCTCCTCTATCAACTATCTTCTTATCTTCCTGCAATCACAAATTTATTGCTTAGGTACCCTTTGTACTTTGGGTCCTTTCATGTTAAGTTGACTCTTAGGAATCCAGATAAAAATATCAATGTTCCTTAAAACCATAAATTGAAGCTTGCATCCATATCTATCTACTAAGATAAGACTTTCAAGATCAATCTTATTTAATTGATCTTTTGAAATTGTCTTGAATCTTGGTAAGAATGGATAAGATTTGCTTCTTCCATCAAAACTATTATACATAGGATAGATCTTTGATTTAGTCTTAGGTTTAGCCTTAGGAGTTATTTTCCTCGTCTGATTTTTCTTTTAAGAAGTATCGGATGAGGTAATTAATTCCTTTGGTTTCGGGACTGAATAAAGTTTCTACCTTAGGTTTAGTTGCTTTGACAAAGATTCTAGGTTTTATAGGATCATTCTTCTTATTCCTATCAAAGCCTAATCCAGGTTTATCACTAGACTTTTGTGAAGAATTGAAAATTTTATCTATTGTGATTTGAGAATTATTCATAAGTCCTAACTTGAGATTTAATTCTCTGTTAGTCCTCTTATAATTCTCATTCTCGGAATAGATATTTGAAAATTTTACTTTTAAAGAACTCAATTCCTGTTCTAACTTATCTGCCTTATCGTACAAGGTGCAGTGATCATCTCGGTCGACATTCCCCTTGAATGTACAGTCTAGTTTCTCACTTTCCTTAGTCGATTGACCTTAGTTAGATCAGAAATTTGATCCTTTAAATTAAGATTTTCGATCTCTATCTGTTTATAAGCGAGATAAAGCGCTTTCCAAATCTTTCAAAAGTTTATCAATAAGACTGGGATCGATTCGAGATAAGGTATCACAGTCATTATCGATGATGAATAGTAATTTACCTCTCTCGCCATTAAACATATGTAATCATCGACCCCAAAATCAGATGAGGATGAAGATGATGATGTCTCACGAGCTTCTTCTTTCTCGCCTAGGAGAGCTCTCTGGTTAGCATACCTTCTATCTCTTTTCTTCCTATTTTCTTCTCTCTCTCTGGGAGTGAGTTGAGGACAATCATAGCTATAGTGACCGAGTTTGCTGCATGTATAGCATATATCTCCTCTGTCTGTTTTTGGACTACTATCTCCTCGTCGATAGGTGACTTATGACTTCTTGGCGATCCTTCTTTTTATCATTATCTCGAGCTCTTTTCATCCACTGCCTCGATCTATAGGTCCTTCTACCTAATCATGCCTCTTTTGTTTCTTTTGTACTTCATCTTGATCTTTCATACATTTTCAACAAAAGAGTCATTTCCTCTTTATGGACAAATCGGATGCTTTAGAGATCTTTTCAGATTCATCTTGATGAACAAATGCTACTATTTTTCCAGATGTAGATGACTCTGCCTCATCTTCTTCATCTTCAATGTGAATATCATATTCCAGTTGCTTTAAGATGAGAGAAAAGAGTGTGATGTGATATTGCCGACAAATTACGTGTTGCCTTGAGAATATTAGCTTTCTCTCTCCATCTTTTGCTCAAAGATCGAGAACCTTGTTGTTAATTTCTTTCTCGGTGTAAGTCTTACCCAAATCGGCTGCTTTGTTCACAAGATTAGTCGGGTCTCACGCCTCTACAGCCTCACCATCCTTCATTTTGAACGTGTCAAATGTATGTAGAAACAGATCAAGCTTATTTTCTTTGACTGTTCGAGATCCTTCACAAATTCCAGCAAGAGTCTCCCACATCTCTTTGTGATCTTGCATCTTTTAACCTCTTCAATCCAATCCTTACTTAGAGTCTCAATGATCTCAGTTTGAGCTACTTGATCAAGGTTATGGACCTTTCTTTCATCATTTGTTAACTCGAGCTCTTCTTTTCTTGTCTCGGTCCTCGATTCAGGTGACTACATTCCAGTCCGGGTTCCTCCATGATAAAATTTTATAGGCCCTCTTCAAGAACCTCTTCCATCCTATCATGAATGGCTTTTAGGTGATTCTCCATCCTAAATTTCCGAATCATAATCTTCAATAGAGAATTCAGAAGATTTCTAGACTTCTTGTTTTTCCCGATGACATGATGAAACAAAGGAACAAAATATTCCACAAACTAATTAGTAGCACGTTAGTAGTAAAGAAGAAAATGAAGAAAATCAAGATAATTTCAGAATCTTATTCAAGACCTAAAATCAATATCGTAATGCCTTAACACCGCTCCGATACCACTTGTTGGTCCCCGAATGTTGAGTTGATTAAAACTTTGAGATAACCTTCTAGAACAAAATCTAGAAAGGGGGTTTGAATAGATTTTGTAGATTTTTCAAATCCTTTCAAAACAATTCAAAGAATCAGATTAAACACAACGGAAAACAATTTTTAAACTCAACTTTTAACCAGATCAAAAGCAAGGCTGATATTTAGATTTTAGATAAGATCCTAAATTTAATTTTGAATAACGAATTGTAACTTGAATGTAAATTTAAAGAAAGCAAGAAAGAACACAAGAGTTTATAGTGGTTCGGATTATAACAATCCTACATCCACTCTCCTTCTCCAAACTTGAAGAAGGGTCTCCACTAGCCGCTTACTTACTTACCGTACAATCTTTACAAATTACAACTTGATCTTCAATTCTTCAAAAATTCTAATCAACTTTCTGAAATCTAACTCTAAGAATAAGATGTGTTTTTGAAGATGTAAAGTGAAGTGTTCTATAAACACTTGGAAAAAAATTCTATGAAGAAATCTTGTGACTTGAAAACTTGTGATCTTAGAAAATGACTTGTGAAATCTGTGTATATTGTGTTCAAGAAAGTGTTCTATATCTTAAAAAAATGCCTAGAACTATTTATAAGTCTAAAAAGACAGCTTAGTTTGTTAGTCGGTTCTAACAAACTGAAAACTGCTTCAACAAACTTAATCTTAAAAACCGCTCTAGACCTCGCTTGTCTTTACTCTACTCGTCTCAGGTGACTTGGTGAAGATTTGCCTTTCTTATTCAACTCACTTATCTTGACCTCGTCTCGAGCTCTTCATGTTTGTCTCCTGCAGATGACTAGATTCAAGCTTGTCTCCCATGACTTGTACTCTTCCGGACCTCACCGACTAGATTGGTTCTCAACCCCGTCGATCGCCTTAGCTTATAGTCTCAATCTTTCTTGTTCTACGGATCGTCTCGATCAATCGAGCCGCTTCTTTTTAACTCATCAAAACTCCTTGATTCAACACTTACTTACTTTCAATACAACTTACAGCTTACAAATCGTGAAGATCTTCAAATCTTCAATCTCCTATATTCTTCTCTAAAATCTAACTATTACAAGAATATTAAACTTTGAAGATTACAAGTAAAGTGTTCTATAAACACTTAGACCATTTTGAAAAACTCTTTTGAAAACTTGTGAATTGATTGTGAAGATAGAAATCAATAGTGAGCAATGTGCAATTCGTGATGTGTAAAGTATTTGAAAATGAAAATCTAGACCTATTCATAAGTCTGAAAAGACAGCTTAGTTTGTTAGTCGGCTTCTAACAAACTAAAAATCGCTTTAAAAACTTAATCTTGGAAACCGCTCTAATCCTCACTGATTTTATTCTACTCGCCTCATGACTTGGTGAAGACTCGCCTTTCTTATTCTACTCAGCTTATCTTGACCTCGCCTCGAGCTCTTCATACTCGTCTCCCGCAGATGACTATATTTGAGCTTGTCTCCGCATGACTTGCAACTTCTAGTCTTCACCGACTTGTTCGAGTCCTTGACCTAGTCTCGATCACTTAGTACTGCACCTTGATCTCACTGCTCTTCATAGTTGTCTCCGCTCATCTGGATTGATCTTTTTAACTCATCAAAACCTTTCTTGATCTAACAATTTCCCCTTTTTTGATGATGTTAAAACTATAAAAACATACTCACAAATGATGTTAGTCAAATTTATTCAAGATAATCGATAGGCTTATCTTAACACATTTACACTCCAAATCAGATTTATTCAAGTTTAAGCACTTAATTCACACTTAGGAAAAATTTAAGATATTGTTCTTAAGTCTTAAGAATTTAGACTTAGTGAAAAGTTTTAAATCATAAAAATTAAAGGCTTAAAAAAATTTTAAGACATAGAAAATTTTTAAGTCTCGAGATGAAAATTTTCTCAAATGATTAACACTTAGAAAATCATTAAGTTTTCTTAAAACATAGAAATAAAATTCTAAAATTAAAACAGATAGTTCAGATAAGGTCCAGTCATCTCATTCGTATAAGGAGCACATTTACTGATTTACACATGGATCGATTAAAAGATAAAAGATAAGAAAATTTAAAGCTTATCTAATCTATGCATCTATCCTTTTCTCGGGAGCTGCATCCAGTCGAATATCCTCGTTCTAAGCTCAAGAATCTCCTTAGGATCGCTAACTTCATTTGATTTATCCCGTAGTTAATAGTTGATCTCGATCCACTCCTTGTCAATTGAGCCATCATCTGCCGCCTTGATTGGGATGGATGAGTAAGCCTGGAGCTACCAAATCCACGTTGTACCATTCACCTCCTTCATCAATCGGGCCGTACAATCCTCGGATTCTCCTTCTCCATCCAATCATGTCATGCTATCATCTTATCTTTAGATGATGCTCCGACTCCCGGCTGCATTTACTAAAAGAATGTCCATTTAGCCTCATACTTCATGTATTTAGCTGCCCAAGAAGGATGCGCAATCATCCTCGGAGGAGCATCGCCCTTTCCGTGGCCTCGACCCATGCCCCCGTCTCGCTTCTCCTCCGACTAATGGGACTACCCATCTCTTTAGGGATCTCACAAAAATCCTGCCAGCCTTTCCTTTGCATTTTATCTTCCTCTTTGCCTCCCTTCAGCCATAATAGACTTTTTTCAGCCTTTAATTTGTCTATCCCTTTCGCCTCAATCCCGATCTGCTCACCGACTTCTCCAAAGTGGTCTTTTCCCTGCAGCCTTTGGACATTAAGCTCGTCTCGACCGAGATGAGATCTGCTCAAGCTCCTTCTCCTTACCCTTTTCATTTATCACCGGCTCTTTACCCTTGCTCGCTTAGCTTCACTTTGGTCTTGGCCACCTCCTTTCTTTCCCGATCATGGCCATAAATCTCTCGGATTTCAGCTCAGCCTCTTTCTTTTCTCGCTTACTCATCTCGCCCTTATCGCTTCCTCTATCTCGCTCGATCCTTATCTTCGTGGCGGTGAGCTCGTCTGTTTGGCTGGCTATTGAGAGTTTTATCTGGTTAAGCTCCGCCTTAATGATCTCCACATCTTCCCCCTTTTTAACATCATCAAGTAGCATAGAGAGTTGCTCCTTGACAACAGTAAAATAGGTGGAAGGCGTGGTCTCAGTTTTGCAAAATCTCATCACCAAGATCTCGATTGTCGGCTTGAACTTGCCTCCTCGGTTCACCAACCTCCTTCTTCACCTAAGCTACTTCTTCTTTCACGCACATTTTAACGAGAATCGGAAATAGTAGATAAGAAGTTTACCTCAGATGCTTTGAGCATTTCCTCCATAGTGACACCGACGTAATCCACGATGTCTCAGCTTTTGTTGTAAGCATCTCGAGTGAACATGTCTTCAACTCTTTTCTCCACTGGTTGAGTATGGAAGAGAAGGTGGATCCCGGCCGCTAGGAGGAGCGGCAGTGAGGTCTCTGCAAACCAAGACGACCTCGCACGTGATTTAGGAGCCGCTCTTCGTATAATATTGATGACATTGAAGTAACCCCGCAGACTCCAACACGGCTTTCTCCCATGAGATGAGGTTTTCCCAACTAACTTCTTCAAATAATGTACTCATCTCTTCCAAGTCTCCACTCTCTCACCGATGAATCAGCCAAACTTCGACAGATTCCTTCATTACTTCAGAGTTAAACTGAAGTTTAGGAATGAGCTCCACCAACCTCTTATGGGCTTCAGATCGTAGAGAAACTTCAAGCTTCCCATAGATCCATCGGGTTTGGGAGTGTGTATTGGGCAGATTTGGGGAGATGGGATGTGATATTTTGTAGAAAGGAAGTCTAGGAAGTCAAAGGTTTGGGAGGAAGTTGGAGGAATTTCTGGGGATTTGTTGTGGAGGTGGAGATTGTTGTGGAGATGAGGTAGGAGGTGGAGTGATAGGTGGTGGAGTTGAGGTGGTCTATGTTTGGACCGATATGGGTGTAGGCCGTACAAGAGGCTCAGAGGTGCCGGCACTGGGACACCTCTTCATCGCCTAGGTGGGATGGGGATTTTTCAAGAGGAGATGTTTGAAGATGTACAGTGAGACTTGCTTCTCGGTGGATGCTGTACGTTACGAGCCGGGCTCCTCCGGTACATCCGCCTCGGCCTGCTGCTGCTGCTATCTCCGGCGTGGCGGCCTCTCCTCTAGTAATAGGCTTGAGGGAGCGGTAGATGATTCTCCTCTAGTCCTTACATCTGCTTTGCTTTCACCAGCCTCTTACGGGCCTCCTCTCAAGAGGAACATCAGTCTAGTCTCTTCGATGACTATGACCTCTCGTACAAAGATCTGTCGCCTGCCTACTTGCTCCTCGGAGTGCAGTACTTCAGCCTCGGCCGCTAGTACCTCACTTCGGTACATCTCCTCCTTGTACCTCGGCCGCTTGTCTTTGGGTAACTGGCTGCCGCTGGTTCCTCTGTTCGAGCCTCATCTCGATTCGTCGTCCGAATCGGCAGCCCACCTAACTTTTCATGCTTTGTCGCCAGTCCCTTCTCGCTTTGTACTTTTTCCATCCTTCTCTTGTTTGCACTCTTTTATTCAGCCCTTCCATTAGTACCGTGATCTTGTTAAAAAGACTTGCAGATTGACCGAGCATCCAGTCCTCCTTCATCCGGATTATACACCGGCCTCGCTTTTTCTTCCTTCAACCTCCGAAACAAGAATCTACCCAATCTACCCCGATTCCATCATAAATCGCCCTCATACAACACAATCGGGACTTAGTCACACCATCATGAGAACTCGATCTCCTAAGATGGATTTAGTCATAATTGTCATTAATGACTGTATTTCCTCCTAAGGAGATTTTTCTTGAGATCCCTCCTCGTTCCTCGTAAGTCACTCTAGCAAAAATGTCGAATGACTGCTCCCATTCGTCTTCCTTATAACTCAAGGGATTCACTCCATCCGCTGTCGTATCAAAAATTTGGGCCACGCTTTCTTTAGTAAAAGCTAATTGTGTACCTTCTACTGGTATCGAATCCATTTTCCGAAAATTCACTATTTGCCGTAAATTGCCCCAATGAAATCCTTGGTTTTATTTTCACTGACTTCATCGAACGAATCCACGTAGCCTTGATGCTTCCAATAATCTCGGAATCTCATTTGGATTCTCTATCCGGGTAGTATCAAAGTCTACGTACATCTCCGCCTTAAGTTTGTTTTTGACAGCCTCTGTGTTCATCTTGAATTCTGAATTGAAGACGATTATATAAGTGGGGGTTTTGGTGTTGCGTAAGAAGTGGAAGCCATTTGAGTAAATTTTTTAGAAAAGGAAAAATTTGTAGTAAATTTTGAACAAGGGAATGTGAAAGAGAATTTTTGAAACGAAGAAGGTAAGTTTTTAAACGATTTAAGAGAGAGAGAGAAAATTAGGAAGTTGATACGTGTCATGATCTTAAAAATAATTTTTAACCGTTGATTAATGAAAGCGCGTGTAAAATATCAACGGCTTAGCGATAAAACCGTTTCGACTTCAGCGCGTGGTAATGTAACGCGTCTTGAATTGTGTAAAAGTAACCGGTTATCCTACGGATTAGACGGCTAATAGTTTTTTTTTATAAAGAGGTAATTAGTATACTCGACGTAAGCTAAAAGATGTCTTTCTTTGCAAATAGGTTTCTGTTTGCATCGGGTTTTATCAGACTTGGTCAAAAGTGACCTTGTCTTATATTTTAAGAAATTCCTCCGAGTCGATTTTGAAAACACAGAATTTTAATGCTAAAAAATCAACACAATATTTCCAATTCAAAAGTTCATACAGATTATTTGAAAATAAATAGACTTGAGATAGCTATTTTGAGAACAACATTTTTCAAGAAATGTGTAAAACAAAGGGAAGGTGATCTTGATTAGAGTGTTTTAAAGGATTTATCAAAGCTAATATACATTCCTCGCACACAAACTTATCAAAACTATTAGTAGCCGAGGTAGATCAGATAGGGTGCGAGATAGTCATCTGCTTTTCAAGGAATCAAGCGACTATTGTGCCCTAGTCTGATTTACCTAATGTCGATAAGTAATCATCACGTCATTAAGGTCAATATGACTAACCCTTGATTCTTGATTCCTAAGAAGAAAATCAATGATATTAGCTACCCGATTGTCCTTTGACTCATATCTAGTCCGATAATTCTTTCTAGACATTTATTTAAAGAAAGAGAAAGAAAGAGGAAAATACAAGATAGATGCAAATAAGGATAATGAAAAATCAGCCAATGATGCATCAAGTAATCCTAATTCTAAACATAATTCTTTAAATCTAGATTCAGCTAATGGTTTTGTAAGAATATCTCGCTCTTTGTGATTCGGTGGCTATCTTTTCAATTCTAATATCATTCTTTTCCACATGATCTCTAATGAAATGATCTCTAATGTCTATATGCTTACACCTAGAATGCAGTAACATGATTGTATGTCATGGCTATTGCACTATTACTATCACATAAAATAGGAATAGATGATGTTTGAATATTATAATCTCTAAGTCTGCGACTAATCCAGAGGAGTTGAGAGCAACAACTTCCAGTGCCATGTATTCACTTCGATTGTGGAGGTGGCAACATATGTCTGTTTCTTAGATAACCAAGAAATTAATTTGTTGCCTAAGAATTGACAAGTTCTGAAGTGGATTTCCTATCAATCTTACAACCCCAAAGTCTCGAGTCCTGAATATCCCGCCACTCAAAGTTGTCATCACCGGGTACCATAACCCTACTTGCAAAGTTCCTTTGAGATATTTGAGGATTTTCTTAGCGTCTCCGGATGAGTTTTCTTGGGATTAGACTGAATCTTGCACACACCCCAACCGCAAAAGCTATGTCTCGGCCTACTTGCGGTGAGATAGAGAAGGGATCCAATCAGTCCACGATACTGCTGCATCGTGGGTATCCCTGCTCATCTCAATCCATAGAGAAGTTAGTTGCCATAGGTATTTTAACTTCCCTACTAGTAGTCATCCCAAATTTCTCAATCAGGTCCTTAGCATATTTAGTCTGATGTATAAAAATACCCTTACTCATCTCGCTTAATGCAAGCCTAAAAATATGTTAATTCAACCAATATTGACATTTCAATCCTATATTTCATGAGTACACCGAAATCTTCACATAATTTCGATTAGGTGAACCAAAAATAATGTCATCTACATAAATTTGAACTAACATGATGTTACCATCTATTTCCTTTCTAAACAGAGTCCTACCTATCTTACCTTTTGAAAATCCATTTGATATCAAAAATTCGAGATAAGGTATCATACCATGCCCTAGGAGCTTGTTTCAGTCCATATAGGGCCTTATTGAGTTTATAGACCTTGTTATTGATCTTAAACCCGGGAGGCTGCTCCACATAGACTTCCTCAAGTAACACACCATTAAGGAAAGCAGACTTGACATCCATTTGAAAGACTTTGAAAGATTTATAAGCGGAAATGCCAAGAAACAGCCTTATTGCTTCTAATCGCAATCGAGCATATGTCTCTTCATAGTCTATCCCTTCGACTATGAGTAACCTTGAGCTACCAATCTTGCCTTATTACGAACAATAATGTTGTTCTCATCTGCTTTATTTTTAAACACCCATTTGGTGCCTATAATCTTTTTATGTAAGGGTCTTTCCATTAATTCCCAAACATTCTGTCTTTCAAATTGATGCGCTTCTTCCCGCATGGTCATTATCCATTTGGATCTGATAGAGCTTCCTCAATAGACTTAGGTTCGACAAGTGATACATAACAATGAATAGACTTTCGTAGTCCAACATCATTTGTGTCTCGCACACTACTTGATGGGTCTCCAATAATCTGGTCGAGATGGATAATAACTTCTCATCCTTTTGCCTATTTGAGTAGAAGGATCCTCATCTTAAGATTCAGCAGACAACTCATCCGACTCTACCCGAGCTAACGTTCCCCTTTCATCTGCCGACCCCCGCTAATCACCGATGTCAAGGGTGTCTCCTCGGATGGAGTCTCGATCATAAGTTGTCTTCGCTATCGATGGGGATTCTTCTTCATCTGAATCTGAATCAAGACTAGGTAGATAGACTGCTCTATGTTTAGTTTTGGTTAGTTCAATCTTATCTAGACCATTAGAAATTTGATTCACTTTATCTAAGAAGGAATACAATTCATCAAAAACCACATGAGGAGTTTCCTCCACACAAAGAGTTGTCTTGTTGAAGACTCTCAATGCCTTGGAAGTGTTAGAATATCCGAAGAATATTCCATCGCCTTCCTTAGCATCAAAGGTCCTCACTTAGACTTCCCATTGTTATGGATGAAACATTTACAACCAAAGCTCTAAAATATGAGATTCTTGGAATTTTACCCTTTCAAATCTCATATGGAGTCTTACCCTTGTCTTTAACAACCAAGCACCGATTAAGGTATAACAAGTTGTATTGATGGCTTTAGCCCGAAACTCGTGAGGGGTTCCATACTCGCTAACATGCTCTGGCTGCCTCCTTTAAGGTTCTATTCCTTCTTTTAACTACTCCATTTTGTTGTGGAGTTCTTGCTGATGATGTCTCATGAATAATTCCACACTCATTGAAAAAGTTAGATAAACAAGAATTTAAAAATGCAAAGTGCCCTTATCACTCCTTATTTTAATAATATTAACACCCTTCTCATTTTGAATGCATGCAGATAGATCAGTGATCTTGTTTATAGTCTTATTTTTCTTGAAAAGAAATATAACCCAAGTGTATCTAGAAAAATCATCTACCACAACAAAAGTATATTTCCTTCCACCGAAGCCGAGAGGTGAAACAGTCCAAACAGATCAAGATGAAGAAGTTGTAAAACTCTTTCGAGATGATGGGGTGTTAATACTCTTAAATGAGTGTCTAGGCTGTTTATCTTTTTGGCATGCATCACATTTCGTATCAGTAGAATAAAGTTTCTCGGGTAATCCCTTAACAAGATTCTTTCTAGCTAGCTTACTAAGGGTCTTGAAGTTCGATGACTAAGCCTCTTGTGCCATAGCCAATCGAGATCATCTCCACCCTTAGCTATCGACAAGTATCTTTGGGACAACTATTGAAGTTTGCCACATAGAGATTACCATGTTTGAAGCCGTTAGAAGTACCTTGTACGAGGAACTATCTAAGATATAACATTTATCTTTAGAAAATTTGACAAGAAAACCTTTATCACAAAGTTGGGAAACAGATAATGATTATGTTTTAAACCCTCTACAAAATATACCTCGGATACCTGAACATCCTTGATAATCAAAGTACCTACTCCTTTAGTCACCCACAATTGTTGTCTCCAAATAATACTCTAGGACCATCAATATTCTGGAAATTTGATAGTAGCTTCTTGTTACAAGTCATATGCAGTGAATGTACCACCGTCTATGTATCATATAGAAGCTAAGATCTCCTCCTTAAGTGATGATCCTGTGAATCCTGTAAAACATATTAGTTATAAGGTACCCTAGTGATCTTGGGTCCTCGATGGTCAAACATCACTTTGGGTAACCAAACAAACATCTCATTTCCTAATAATAAATCGGACTTGAGTCGCCTACCAAATCATCTACAATTATATCATTTTTAAATGATAATTTGTTGTATTCAGATTTAGTAATTTTCTTGAACTTGGGAAAAGTGGGATAGCATCTACTTCTCCCATCAAAAGGACTATAGTAAGAATTTCTTCTTATCTTAGTTCTTGGAACTCTCTTAGTCCGATATGGAATCATCGGTGAATTTTTGTTTTGATGGGAGATGCGATCCTTATCGACTAAGTGGTTTCCAAGGACCAATTTTAATCTCTTTTGAGTTTTTAGATGCCTTCACAAATTTCCTAGGTTTCGAACATCCGATTTATTATTCTGTCATAACTAAGACCTGTTTTGTCATGAGATTTTTGAGAAGTATTAAAGATGTGATCTATTGCCGATTGTGAATTATTAAGTTGACTTATTTTGAAGACAAACTTCTCAACCGTCTTTCTTAATTAATTCATTTTTAGCACATATCATCTCAAATTTGTCTTTTAAAAATTTCAATTCATTCTCTAGTCTTTCGCACAAGGTGGTGATGTACTAGCCTGAGCACAGGTTAAACATTCCCCCTTGAATGTTTCCTCGCATTCCGAGTAGTTCAACACCGCTTGCATTTGGCTAGAATCTGAATTTGATCTTTTAAAGTCAAATTTTCTGTCTCTAGCTGTTTATAAGCAGCCAAGGACATCTTTAAATCTTTCAATAATCATTGAATAACAGTTTGATCATTATCTCAAACAGATTTATAGGAATCATTATCAAAAGAAGAATAATAGACTACCGCTTTAGCCATGAGACAAACTTCATCGTCGATCCAAAATCAGATGAGGATGATGATGATGACGATTTTCTTGATTCCTTTCTTCACCCGGAAGAGCCCTTTGATCTCGCAAATGTCCTGTCTCTCTTTTTCCTTTTCTCTTCCCTTTCTTTAGGAGTCACCGAGTACAATCATAGGCGAAGTGTCCTGGCTTGTTACATGTGTAACAAGTATCACTCCTATCTGATTTAAGACTTGTAAGATTTCTTTTAGCAGAGATCTGAACCTCCTTGTCGGCTCCTACTCTTGTCATCATCTGTAGAATCATCTCCCTTTCGTCTTGACTTGGATCTGGATCTGTCCTTACCTGCAAACCTCAATTTATTACGTTTATATTTCATTCTTAATTTGTCATACCTTTTGGTGAGCAAAGCCATCTGCTCCTTCGAGAGATAGATCGGCTCCTCTGATTCAAATTTGTCATCTTATCTTCTTTGTTGACAAAGGCAACAGATTTGGATGAGGTGCTTAACTCCATCTCATCTTCCTCATCTTCTATCTGAATGTGATACTCTAATGCTTTAAGATGAGAAAATAAGATATGATGAGTAATAGATGATAAATTCTGGGTTGCTTTAAGGATATTAGACTTTTCTCTCCATCTTTTGGTCAAAGATCTCGAGATCTTATTATTGATCTCCTTCTCTCGAATAGTTCTTTCCTAGATCACCGCTTTGTTGAGAAGATTTGTTAATCTCACATCTAGCCGATCCACTGCTTTCATTCTCCTTCATCTTGAAGGTATCAAAGGCATGTAATACGATCGCAGCCTTATTCTCTTTCACTTGGTCGATCCTTCACAAACATTTGCAAGTGTCTCCGCCACATCTCCTTAGCTGATTTGCATCTTTTAACTTTTTCAATCTGTCTTTACTCGAGTTTCAATGATTTCAGTCCTAACTACTCGATCTAGGTTGTGGATTTTTCTCTCATCACTTGTCGATTCGAGCTATTTTTCTCTTGTCGACTCGGTGCCATTCTTTGGTGCCTCCATGATAAAATTTAATAGGTCCCTTTTCAAGAACCTCCTCCATCCTATCATGGATTTCTTTGAGATGGTTTTCCATCCTGAATTTCCAATAGTCATATTCTTCAATTGAAAATTCGGGTAGACTCTCGGATTTCTTGTTCTTGCCAGATGACATGATGAGATAGGAAAACAAAACCTTACACAATCTTGTTAGTAGCAGTTAGTAAAATAAAGAAGATGAAGGTAATCAAGAACAAATTTTAGAATCTTGGTTAAGACCTAAAATCAATATCGTAATGACTTAACACTACTCTAATACCACTTGTTGGTCCCACTTAGTTGAGTAGATTAGTCACAACTTGATCTAGCCTTCTAGGAAAAATCTAGAAGGGGGTTGAATAGATTTTTCAGATTTTACAAATCTTTCAAAACTTATTCAAAACACCCAAGTAGCACAATGAATTCAATTTAAACTCAACTTTATTAAGATCAAAAGCACACCGATATTTTAGTTCTAACTTCAATTCTAAATTAACCTTTGATTGATAAACCGAAATTGAAATAAACAGATAAGTAAAGTAAAGCAATAAAGAACACCACGATTTATAGTGGTTCGGATTATGAATAATCCTACATCCACTCTCCTTCTTCAACTTGAAGAAGGGATTCTGCTACCACTTACTTACTTTCAATACAACTTACGACTTACAACTCGTGAAGATCTTCAAATCTTCAATCTCCTATATTCTTCTCTAAAATCTAACTATTACGGTGAATATTGAACTTTGAAGATTACAAGTAAAGTGTTCTATAAACACTTAGAACTTTTGAAAAACTCTTTTGAAAACTTGTGAATTGATTGTGAAGATAGAAATCGAATAGTGAGCAATGTGCAATTCGTGATGTGTAAAGTATTTGAAAAATGAAAATCTAGACCTATTTATAAGTACGAAAAGACAAGAAGTTTGTTAGTCGGATTCTAAAAAACTAAAATCGCTTTAAAAACTTAATCATGGAAACTGCTCTAATCCTCACCGATTTTATTCTACTCGCCGCACTGACTTGGTGAAGACTCGCCTTTCTTATTCTACTCGGTTTATCTTGACCTCGTCTGAGCTCTTCATACTCGTCTCTTGCAGATGACTAGATTTGAGCTTGTCTCCGCATGACTTGCAACTTCTAGTCTTGGTGACTTATTCAGTCCTTGACCTAGTCGATCACCTTAGTACTGCACCTTGATCTCACTGTTCTTCATAGTCGTCTGCTTATCATCTGGATTGATATTTTTAACTCATCAAAACCTTTCTTAATCTAACAATTTCTCCCTTTTTGATGATGTTAAAACTATAAAAAAACATACTCACAGTGATGTTAGTCAAAGTTATTCAAGATAATCGAGATAGGCTTATCATAACACATTTACACTCCAAATAAGATTTATTCAAGTTTAAGCACTTAATTCACACTTAGGAAAAATTTAAGAAATTTTTCTTAAGTCTTAAGAATTTAGACTTAGTGAAAAGTTTTAAATCTTAAAAAAATTAAAGGCTTAGAAAAATTTTTAAGACATAGAAAATTTTTAGAAAAATTTTAAGTACGATATGAAAATTTTCTCGGATGATTAACACTTAGAAAATCATTAAGTTTTCTTTAGACATAGAAATAAAATTCTAAAATTAAAACAGATAGTTCGGATAAGGTCCAGTCATCTCATTCGGATAAGGAGCACATTTACAGATTTACACATGGATCGATTAAAACATAAAAGATAAGAAAATTTAAAGCTTATCTAATCATGGCCCATCTATCCTTTTCTCGGGAGCCGCATCCAAATGAATATTCTCGTTTTAAGCTCAAGAATCTCCTTAGGATCGACCAACTTCATCCGATTTATCCCGTAGTTAGTAGTTGATCGATCCACTCCTTGTCAATTGACCCATCATCTGTCCGACTTGATTGGGATGGATGAGTAGGCCGAGCTATGAAATCCACGTTGTACCATTCATCTCCTTCATCAATCGGTTTACGGTACAATCCTCGGATTCTCCTTCTCCATCCAATCATGCCATGCTATCATCTCATCTTCGATGATGCTCCGACTCCCCGACAGACGTACCAAAAGAATGTCCATTTAGCCTCATACTTCATGTATTCAGTGCCTAAGAAGGATGCGCAAACATCCTCGGAGGACCATGCCCTGTCTCGCTTCTCCTCCATTCTGGGACTACCTATCTCTTTAGGGATCTGTAAAAATCCTGCCAGGCTTCCTTTGCAGATTTTATCTTCCTCTTTGCCTCCTTCGGCCATAATAAACTTTTTCAGCTTTAATTCGTCTATCCCTTTCTCGCCTCAATCCCGATCTGCTCACTGACTTCTCCGGTGGTCTTTTCCCTGCAGCCTTTGGACATTAAGCTCTGTCGACCGAGATGAGATCCGCTCAAGCTCCTTCTCCTTACCCTTTTCAGCTATCACTAGCTAGGGGTGGCAATTTCGACACGACACGATAACCACGATACGAAAACGACCACGAAAATTGCGGGTTAGTGTTTGGGCTTATCGTGTTCGTGTCCTTATCGTGTCGACTTTGATAAGGACACGAAAATTTCGTGGTCGTGTTCGTGTTCGTGTCGTGTCAACCCGTTAACACGATAAAAATTAACAGATTACACGCAACCCGTTAGCAACCTCGTTAATCTGTTAGTGATCTCGATATACATCACTAATACGTATTTGATAGTAACATGTTAATGACATGTATACAATTACAACAATACAACATAATATAAATTTTAATATTTTTAATTAAATATTTTAAAATCTAAAATTTTAAATATTATCGTGTCATTATCGTGTTCTTATCGTGTCATTATCGTGTCTAAAATTTTAAATTTTTAAATTATATTTTCAGTTTTAATATTATCGTGTCCTTATCGTGTCGCGTGTCGTGTCGACACGAAAATTTTCGTGTTCGTCGCGTGCCGACACGTATCCTTATCGTGTCGTGTTCGTGTGTTACCTTATCGTGTCGCGGTCGTTATCGTGTCGACCACGATAAAGCGATCGATTACACGATTTGCCACCCCTATCACTAGCTCTTTACCCTTGCTCTGCTCGGCTTGACTTTGGCCTTGGCCTCCTCCTTTCTTTCCCCGATCTTGGCCATAAATCTCTCGATTTCAGCTCAACCTCTTTCTTTCGGCTCGCTCATCTCGCCCTTATCGCTTCCTCTATCTCGCTCGATAAGGTCAATATGACTAATCCTTGATTCTTGATTCCTAAGAAGGAGATCAATGATATCAGCTCTATGATTATCCTTTGACTCATATCTAGTCCGACAATTCTTTCTAGACAAGATTTAAAGAAAGGAAAAGAAAGAAAGAAAGAAAGAACAAGATACATACAATAGTAATAAAAATCAGCTAAGGATGCATCAAGTAATACTAACTCCAAACACAATTCCTTAAATCTAGACTCACTAAGGGTTTTGTAAGTAGATCTCGCTCTCGTGGCTCGGCTTGCTATCTTTTCTATTCTAATGTCATTATTTTCAACATGATCTCTAATGAAATGATGTCGATATCTATATGCTTACACCTAGAATGCAAGACGAGGGTTGTATGTCATAGCTATTGCACTATTATTATCACGGTAGATAGGAACAGATGGTGTTAGAATGTTATAATCTCTAAGTCAGCCGACTAATCCAGAGGAGCCGAGAGCAACAACTACCACCGCCATGTATTTAACTTCGCTTATGGAGGTTGCAACAGATGTCTGCTTCTTAGATAACCAAGAAATTAATTTGTTGCCTAAAAATTGACAAGTTCCAGAGGTGGATTTCCTATCAATTTCACAGCCTCCAAAATCTGAGTCTGAATAGCACGATAGCTCGAAGTTGTCATCGGATGGGTACCACAACCCAACCTGCAAAGTCCCTTTAAGATATTTAAGGATTTTCTTAGCCGCCTCTAGATGAGTTTTCTTGGGATTAGATTGAAATCTTGCACATACCCCAACCGCAAAGGCTATGTCCGGCCTACTTGCGGTGAGATAGAGAAGGGATCCGATCAGCACGATACTTCATTGCATCCGTGGGTATCCCTTGCTCATCTGAATCCATAGAGAAGTTAGTTGCCATAGATATTTTAACTTCCCTACTAGTAGTCATCCCAAATTTATCTATCGGGTCCTTAGCATACTTAGTCTGATGTATGAATATGTCCTTACTCCTGCTTAATCTGTAGCCTAGAAAATATGTCAATTCACCCATCATAGACATCTCAAACCTGTTTTTCATGAGAATACTATACTCTTCACGCAAGGTAAGATTAGGTGAACTAAATATGATATCATCGACATAAATTTGAACCAACAAAATGTTGCCATCTATTTCTTTTCTAAACAAAGTCGATCTATCTTATCTTTTGAGAAACCACTTGAAATCAAGAATTCAGATAGAGTATCGTACCAAGCCTTGGGTGCTTGTTTCATCCATATAAAGCCTTATTGAGTTTATAGACCTTGTTATTGATCTTAAACCCGGGAGGCTGTTCTACATAGACTTCCTCAATTAACACACCATTTAGGAAGGCAGACTTGACATCCATCGAAAGACTTTGAAAGATTTATAAGCAAAGAAATGCCAAAAACAGCCTTATTGCTTCTAATCGGCAACCGGAGCATAGGTTTCATCATAGTCTATCCTCGATCGTGAGTAACCTTGAGCTACCAATCTTGCCTTATTAAGAACAATAATGTTGTTTTCATCGGTTTCATTCTTAAAAACCCATTTGGTGCCTATAATCTTTCTATGTAAGGGTCTGCCCACCAGCTTCCCAAACATTTTGCCTTTCAAACCGATGCGATTCTTCTGCATGGTTTGTTATCCAATTTGGATCGAGATATAGACTCCTCAATAGACTTAGGCTCGAGAAGTGATACATAGCAATCGAACAAACTTTGGGAATCTATCATTGTTCATGTCTACACACTACTGGATGGGTCCCCAATAATTTGGTCGATTGGATGATAACTTCTCATTCTCTTGCCTATTTGAGTAGAAGTATTCTCATCTGGAGACTCAGAGGCAACTCATTCTGCTTCTCGTCTGAGCAGACGTTCCCCCTTCATCTACCACCTCTGCCTCGATCAAATGATGTCAAGGGTGTCTCCTCGAATGGAACTGAAGAGGGTTGCCTTCGATTCTCGGATGGGAATTCTTCATCATCTGAATACGAATCAAAACTAGGCAGATAGATCGTTTCTATGTTTAGTTTTAGTTAGTTCAATTTTATCTAGATCATCTGTAATTTGATTCACTTTATCTCGAGAAAGTATGCAATTCATCAAATACCACATGAGGAGTTTCCTCCACACAAAGAGTTGTCTTGTTGAAGACTCTGAAAGCTTTGGAAGAGTTGGAATATCCCAAGAATATCCCATCACCGCCTTAGCATCAAAAGTCCTCACTTAGACTTCCCATTGTTATGGATGAAGCATTTACAACCAAAAGCACTAAAGTATGAGATTCTTGGAACCTTACCCTTCCAAATCTCATAAGGAGTCTTACCCTTACTCTTGACCGGTAAGTATACTCTGCTCGAGTGTAGCAAGCTGTGTTGATAGCTTGACCCAGAACCTATGAGGTGTTCCATACTCGCCTAGCATGCTCCCGGCCGCTTCTTAGAGAGTTCTATTTCTCCTCTCCACAACTCCAATCTGTTGTGGTATTCTAGCCGAAGATGTCTCATGAACTATACCATTCTCATTCAGATAGTTAGATAAACAAGAATTTAAGAATTCGGTTCCCTTTATCACTCCTAATTTTAATAATATTAACACCCTTCTCATTTTGAATTTGTAAGACAGATCGGGGATCTTGTTCACTATCTCATTCTTTTTAAAATGAAATATTACCCAAGTGTATCTAGAAAAATCATCATCAACAACAAGAGTATATTTCCTTCCACTAAAGTGAGAGGTGTAACATGTCCAAACACATCAAGATGAAGGAGTTGTAAAACTCATTCGGATGAGGATGTGTTAATACTTTTAAAAGAGTGTCTGGGCTGTTTACCCTTCCGACAAGCATCACATTTCGTATCGGTTGAATGAATTTCTCGGGTAGTCCTTTGACAAGATTCTTTTTAGCTAGCTTACTATAGGTTTTGAAGTTCGAATCTTTGAGATCATCTCCACCTTTAACTACAAGACATGTATCTTTGGGGCAACTATTAAAGTTAGCCACATAGACATTACCATGCCCGGCCGCTAAGAGTACCTTGTCTCGAGGAGCTATCTAAGATATCACACTTATCTTTAGAAAATTTTACAAGAAAGCCTTTATCACAGAGTTGAGAAATAGACAACAAGTTATGCTTTAAACCTTCTACAAATTAAACCTCGTATACTGGACATCCTTTATAATTAATGTACCAACTCCCTTAGCCTTGTCCACGCTTATTGTCTCCAAATAAGACTACGGACCATCAATATTCTGAAAATTTGATATTAGCTTCTTGTTACAAGTCATGTGTTGTGAACAACCACTGTCTATGTACCATATTGAAGCTAGAATCTCCTCCTTAAGTGATAGTCCTGTGATTCCTACAAGATAGATTAGGTATGAGGTACCCTAGTGATCTTGGGCCCTTTGTTGGTCCCGATTAGTTGAGTTGATTAAGAAACTTTGAGTTAACCTTCTAGGACAAAATCTAGAAGGGGGTTGAATACATTTTGTAGATTTTTCAAATCTCTCAAAATCAATTCAAAGTACCGAGATGTACACAATGGAAATTCAATATTAGACTCAACTTTATTAAGATCAAAAGCAAACTGATATTGATTTTAACTTTGATTACGAAATTAGTCTTTGAATAATAAATTGGAAATTGAACAGATAAGTAAATAAAAGCAGTAAAGAACACTGATTTTATAGTGGTTCGGATTATAACAATCCTACATCCACTCTCCTTCTCCAACTTGAAGAAGGGTCTCCACTATCTCGCTTACTTACTCACTTTACAATCGTACAACTTACAACATACAATTTGATCTTCAACTCTTCAAACTTCTAACCAAATCAGAAATCTAACTCTAAGATAAAGAAGTGTATTTGAAGATGTGCAAGGAAGTGTTCTACAAACACTCGAAAAATATATGAAGAAATCTTGGAAAACTATTTTGTGCTTTTAGAAAACTTGTGATTTGAGAGAATAACTTTCGGAAAATAACTTGTGTGTTCTGTGTATTTTGAATGTTCTGTATATTCTATATGAACTGTGTGTTCTTAATGAAGTGCCTAGACCTATTTATAAGTCTCGAAAAGACAGGTTAGTTTGTTAGTCGGTTCTAACAAACCGAAAATCGCTTTTAACAAACTTAATCTTGAAAACTGCTCTAGACCTCGGTGATTTTACTCTACTCATCTCGCAATCGACTTGGTGAAGACTCGCCTTTCTTATTCTACTCGGCTTATCTCGACCTCATCCGAGCTCTTCATATTTGTCTCCTGCAGATGACTAGACTCAAGCTCGTCCCCGCACGACTTGTAATCTTCCGCACCTCACCGACTAGATTGGTTCTTGACCCCGTCCTCGATCAGCTTAGCTCAAGGTCTCAATCTCACTGTTCTTCGTGTCGTCTCGATCATCTCGAGCTGCTTCCTTTAACTCATCGAATCTTCTTGATCCAACAATTTCCCCTTTTGATGAAGTTAAAACCTACAAGGAAGAAACACACTCACACTAAAGTTAGTACTAGAGTTAGTTAAGATAATCAGATGGGTATATCGTAGCACTTATTCAAATTACAACACGATTCATTCACATTAAAGCACTTAAGAAAAATTAAGTCCTTTAGACTCTTTTAGAAATATTAAAAAAAAAAATTGAGTCTTAAGACTTAGATAAATTTTAGACTTAGAAAAATTTTTAGGAAAAGTTTTTAAGTCTCCGAGAAATAAAATTCTCGGATGAATTATACTTAAAAATTTTTTTAGGTTTTTCTTAAAGCAAAAAAACACTTTAAGAAAATAAGACAAGTATTTCACATAAGTCCAAATATATTCATTCACAAATTTACAAATTTACGAGATAGATGAACTGATAAAAATAAAAGATAAGGAAAAGAAAAATCCTGTCTATCGATTCCCATCTGCTAGCTTCCGGAATGTTCGGCCGGTCGAAAATCCTCGCTCTAAGTTGTTTGAGTCCATCCTCGTCTGTGAGCTCGGATTCCCTTTTGGCTTTGGCTATGGTGATCTAACCCATTCCAAGTCTGGAGAGCCGTCTTCTTTCGGCTTAGGGGTAACTTGCTCATAGGCTAGTGCGACTAGATCGCGATTGAACACGTTGTGTGCCTCATCGAGCAGCTTCCCATATAGATCGGCATCCTCCTTTTCCATCCACTCGTGCCGGCTCATATCTTCATCACCGCTCCAGATGGAGATGCCTTCAAGATGTACCAGTAGTACATCCATCGGCATCCAGTGGCTTACTTCTTATACTCGCTTGTATACTTCGAAACCATCTTGGGAGGAGGCGATGTTCGGTGGACAGGCGGAAGTCCGCTTCATCTGTGCCTTGGATACCCACTTCCTAGTATCCACTGTCCCACTTCATCTCTGCCTTCCCAAGCTTCTTGACCTCTTCTTCTCCTGCTTCTCATACTTCTCCTTCTCGGCGTGGATTCTTCTCGATCTCTGCTGAGAGGTTTGATAGTCAGGCTCCTTTCTTTTTCGCTCGGTTCTCGGGTTGATCAAGCTGCTCGGTGATGAAGACTTTTCCATCGCCTTGCCTTTACCCTTGCCCTTGGCCTCGGGTTTTTGGATTCTTTCATCTTGGCCAGCGGTGCCTACTGTCAGTTTCTCTTCCTCCTCCTTCCTCCTCTTCTCCTCATCCTCTCGGATGGCCTCCTCTATCTGGGTCACCCTCGGTTGCAAAGCAGCCCGGCTCGTCGATTTTATTTTGATGTCTGCTTTGGCTGCCTCCAACTTAGCCGAGTCTGCCTTTGAATCTACCTTGTCTCATGAGTGACAAGACTCTAGCTGTGAGGGTGTCCATTCTTCCTTCAGCTCCTTCCCCTTTTGACTTCAACTTGGAGGGTCCTGGAGTCGCCTTTCCAAAGCCGAACAACGAACCACGAAGTTAGTCTGATCGGATGTGAGTGCATTGACCAGGACTTCGTTGTCATTTGCCACCTTCGCTTGAGTGTCTTGACCTCCTCCTCCGAGTCACTCGGCTAGTACCAACGGTAGTGCCGAGATTGGCTGAAAGATTGCAGTGATATTCACCTCAACTATCTACATGTTGGCGAGAATTGTGTCGGTGGCTGCTCGAATCACCTTCCTCGTCTTCCTCTCCATCGGCCTCTCGAACTTTAGATATGATCTTTTTGTGCAGGTCTTCAAAAGGCGAGGAGATGGCGAAGATTGGGTGGCCTCTTCCTCCGAATCGGATGAGGAAAAGGTGGTGGGAGAAGTTGGGTGGGGAGCTCATGTGGATATCCCCAAAGATGTTGGAGGTATCCACCGGCCGGGGTTCGAAGGGTGGGAAGAAGTAGGGCGTACGATGGGGGAGGGATTTCAGTGGGGGTGAGGATGGAAGGGGTGGAATTTCAGAAGTAGTGGGTGGTGGAGAAGGGGTTGGCTGAGGTAAGGTAGGTTGGATTGGGGTGTGGGGGAGAGTTGAGGAGGATGTGAGTAAGGCTGGTGGGGAGATGGTAGATATGGGGGTAGGTAAGTATCTTGGTCTGTGAGGAAGGACAACATCTCGGATGGGGAGGGTGGAGGGGATGAAGTTTGGGTTTGGGGGAGGGAGGATGAGGTTGTGGCTTGGTGATTTGGGAGTAGGCTGTTTTAGAGGCTCGTGCCCGGCTGGGTCACCTCTTAATCGCCCAGTGGGCCGGAAAGGGGAGGGGAGAATTGTACACACTGTGAGTGGGGGAGGGTCCTTTCGGAGGCGATGTCTTGAACCTCCTCTGATTGGACCACAGGCTGCTATCTCCCAGCGTAATTGCCTCTTCAGCGGAAGACTCGGGCGATCGGCGAGATGATCCCGGCTCTGAGGTTTTCACCAACCTCCTCCTTCTCTTGGCCTTCTCCTTGACTTCATCGATTGTGAAGCCTCACTGAGCTCACCGTCGGCTGCTCCTCCTCTCTTTCCTCTTCTTCCTCTTCCCTCGGCCTCCTCAGTGCTGGAACCTGAGCTCCGATCTCGGCTCCTCCTTCATCGAGTCGGTTGGAGCCCCGAGCGGCTCATCTTTAGTCAGCAGCCCTTTCTGTTTTGTATAGGGTCTCGACTCCATCACCGATTTATCTCGGCTGTCGGCAGTCCTCCATAATCACCGTCACCTTGTTGAATAAGGCTGCTGATTGACCTACTTTGCCATTTTCCACCTACCACCTGCAGTCTCTTTCTCTCCGTCTCAAATTTCTCCAAAAGCATCCCAGCCCGATTGGCTTGAACTCCGTCTATAATTGCCCTCATAACGCATAGCCTGGGTCCGTCAGCCCATCATGGGAACTCTGTTCCCAAGAATAACTTTTGTCACTATCGTCATCAAGACGATATCTCCGCCGGAGCATCTTCTTCTTCAGCTCCGATCGACGGTCCTTCATCAAATTCCCGTGATCATCTCAAATAATTCTACCTAGTCATTTGACTTGTATGTGAGTGGTTGACTCCCTCACTTCTTTGGTGTCAAAATACGGGCCACCTCCGAGTAATGCCAGTCAAAACTTCGCCGTAGACTCGGGTTTTGAATACTCCGTTCTCAAATGTCCCATTGACGTAGAACAAAATGTCCTCAATCCCGACCTCTCCAATAAACCCAATATCTCCCTCGATTCACCATCGGATGTTGTATCAAAATCAACATACATCTCGAGACTTAATCTTCTTGTTGTACGTTTCATTATGTACCTCCACTATGGTTGATGTCACTCTAATTGGTCTTTGAGAAGTGCTCATGAAAATCATCGACTAAGAGTTTTGAAAAATTGCAGAGTGTATGTATAAATTTACGAAAGTGAAAAGGTTTGATTGAGGAAGAAGACGTATTTATGGGAGGGAAAATTGGAAAGAGAAACCGCCTTTTAGAAAATTTGAATTGATCTAAGACATTTATTTTAAAAGTTTTTACTGCGCATGAATCAACGGTTAAAAATTCGGATAAACGATTGGGATTTAGCGCGTGGATGCTACTCGCCTTTGGAATGCGTAAATAGTTACTTTATAGATCGTTGATTTAACAGATGTAGATTACTTTATGCGGGGAAGTAAGTATACCGTCGGTCTAGGGTTACCTTACTTCGTATAAGGGTTTTCAAAGCAGATGGGTTTTAAAAACAGATGGGTTTGTAAAGTCATCGATAAAGTAACACTGTCGATTTTAAAAACTTGACTTTGTTTTAACTTTTTAGCAATTTAAAATTTTAAATAAATAGGCTCGATTTAATTTTCTAAAGTTAGGTTTTCCAACCAATTAATCCAAAAAGAATTTTATGAAGAAAAATATATGGAGTTTATTTGGGAACAAAGGTGTACTGAATAAAAGATTGAGGAAAGATGAGGTGAAGCAGATCGATCTGTGATCTATTCCTGCAAAGACATAGACTTGAAGAAAACCATTAGTAACTTGAGGTAGATCGAGATAGGGTGCGAGATAGTCATCTGTTTCTCGGAAATCAGTGACTATTGTGCCTCGTCTGATTTACCGAATGTCGATAAGTAATTATCATGTCGAGATAAGGTCAATATGACTAATCCTTGATTCTTGATTCCTAAGAAGGAAATCAATGAAATCAGCTACGATTGTCCTTTGACTCATATCTAGTCGATAATTCTTTCTAGACATTGATTTAAAGAAAAAAATAACTAGAAATAAGGAATACATTAATCGGATGCAAACAATTTAGAAACCAGCTAAAGATGCATCAAGTAATCCTAATTCTAAGCACAATTCTTTAAATCTAGACTCATTAATGGTTTTGTAAGAATGTCTGCTCTTTGTGACTCAGTGGCTATCTTCTCAATTCTAATGTCATTCTTCTCCACATGATCTCTAATGAAATGATGCCTAATGTCTATATGCTTACATCTAGAATGCGAAGCAGAGTTGTAAGTCATAGCTATTGCACTATTACTATCACGGTAAATAGGAACAGTGATGTTTGAATATTATAATCTCTATCTTTGTTGACTAATCAAGAGGAGTTGAGAGCAACAACTTCCAGTGCCATGTATTCGGCCTCGGTTGTGGAGGTGGCAACAGATGTCTGTTGTTGGATCAAGAGGTTTTGATGAGTTAAAGAGCGGATCGACTAATCAGCCAAATCGAAGAACAGCAGTGAGGATGTAAGCCGATCGGACGGGGTCATGCATTAAGCTAGTCGGTGAGGTTTGATAACATGCTAGTCATCTGGAGACAAGCTCAAGTCTAGTCATCTGCAGGAGACAATTATGAAGAGCTCGAGACGAGGTCAAGATAAGCCGAGTAGAATAAGAAAGACGAGTTTTCACCAAGTCATGCAGATGAGTATGAAGAATCTGCTGAGGTCTAGAGCGATTAAGTTTGTTAGCGGTTTCAAGTTTGTTAGAACTAACTAACAAACTAAGCTGTCTTCTCGAGACTTATATATAGGTCTAGATTTTTCATATAGATATGACACTTATGCATATTTGATTTACACAATTCACTATTCAGATTTCACAATCTTTTCACAAGAATTTCTAAGAGAGTTTCAAAAAGTTCTAAGTGTTTTAGAACACTTTTCCCGTAATCTTCAAAATTCAATATACACTTTGTAATAGTTAGATTTCTAGAAGAAGAGTCTAGGAGATTGAAGATTTGAAGAATTGTACAAGTTGTAAGTTGTAAGTGGAAGTGAGAAAGTAAGCGATAAGTAGAGTCCCTTCTTCAAATCGAGGAAGGAGAGTGGATGTAGGATTTTTAAAATCCGAACCACTATAAATCCTGTGTTATTTCTTGCTTTCTTTATTTTCTGTTTGGTTTACAATTTGTGGTTCATCAAGGGTTAAATTCAGAATCTTAACTAAAATCAGTATATCAACCTTGCTTTTGATCTTATAAGAAGTTGAGAATTTAATCTTAATCCATTGTGTTCAATCTGCTATTTTGAATTGGTTTTGGAAGATTTGAAAAATCTACAAAATCTATTCAAACCCCCTTTCTAGATTTTGTTCTAGAAAGCATTCTCAAGGTTTTAATCAACTCAACTTTCCAGGACCAACAAGTGGTATCGGAGCGGTGTTAAGGTATTACGATATTGATTTTAGGTCTTGAACAAGATTCTGAAATTATCTTGATATTTTGGATAATTCCTCGAGATAAGGTACTCTTAAGCGGCTTGAGACGAGGGTAATGTCTATGTGGCCAACTTTAATAGTTGTTCCCAAGATACTTGTCTGATGGCTAAGGGTGGAGAAAATGTCGATTGGCTATGGCATAAAAGGCTTAGTCATCTCAATTTCAAGACCCTTAGTAAGTAGCTAAGAAGAACCTTGTTAAGGGATTACCTGAAAAACTTTTATCAACTGATCTTAAATGTGATGCTTGTCAAAAAGGTAAACAGCCTAGACACTCATTTAAGAGTATTAACTCCTCCTCATCCGAAAGAGTATTGCAACTCCTTCATCCTGGATTTGTTTGGACTCGTTACACCTCTCGGCTTCGGTGGAAGGAAATATACTCTTGTTGTAGTAGATGACTTCTCTAGATACACTTGGGTTATATTTCTTTTCAAGAAAAATGAGACTATGAACAAGATTCTGATCTGCTTGCATAAATTGAGAATGAGAAGGGAGTTAATATTATTAAAATCGAAGTGATAAAGTGCAGAATTTTTGAATTCTTGTTTATCTAACTTCTTCAATGAGTTTGGAATTATACATGAGACATCTTCAGCAAGAACTCCTCAACAAAATGGAGTGGTTGAAAGAAGGAATAGAACTTTGAAGGAAGCAACCGAAGCATGTTAGCCGAGTATAATACCCTCATAGGTTAAGGTGAAAGCTATCAACACGACTTGTTATACCCGAATAGGTGCTTAGTTGTCAAAGATAAGGGTAAGACTCCTTATGAGATTTGGAAGGGTAAGATTCCAAGAATCTCATACTTCAAAGCTTTTGGTTGTAAGTGTTTCATTCATAACAATGGGAAATCTAAGTTAAGAACTTTTGATGCTAAAGCGGTGATGGAATATTCTTAGGATATTCTAATACTTCAAAGGCATTTAGAGTTTTTAACAAGACAACCCTTTGTGTGGAGGAAACTCCTCATGTTGTTTTTGATGAGTTGTATTCCTTCTCGGATAAAGTGAATCAAATTTCAAAATCTAGATAAAATTGAATTATCCAAGACTAAACATAGAACTATTCATCAACCTACTCGACTCGAGAATCGGATGAAGAAGAATCCCCATCCGATAATCAAGACAACTTCGATCGAGACTCCTTCGAATCGGACACCTTTGACATCACCGATCAAGACGAGTCACCGATGAAGGGGGAACGTCACCGAGGTTGAGTGGATGAGTTGCCGATCGAGACTCAAGATGAGGATACTTCTCCTCATATAGGCAAAAGGATGAGAAGTTATCATCCATCTGATCGTATTATAGGAGATCCATCTAGTAGTGTGCGAACACGAATGATGTTAGACTCTGAAAGTCTTTTCGGTTGTTATGTATCGCTTCTTGAACCCAAGTCTATTGAGGAAGCGTTATCGCACCCAAATCGGATAACGGACCATGCAGAAGAACTGCATCAGTTTGAAAGACAAAATGTATGGGATCTAGTGGAAAGACCCTTACACAGAAAGATTATAGGCACCAAATGGGTGTTTAAAAATAAAGCAGATGAGAACAATATTATTGTTCGAAATAAGGCAAGACTGGTTGCACAAGGTTATTCACGGTCCGAGGGAATAGACTATGATGAAACCTATGCTCCAGTTGCCAGATTAGAGGCAATAAGATTGTTCTTGGCATTTCTGCATATAAGTCTTTCAAAGTTTTTCAAATGGATGTTAAGTCTGCTTTTCTTAATGGTGTGTTACTTGAAGAGGTCTATGTAGAGCAGCCTCCCGGGTTTAAGATCAATAACAAGGTCTATAAACTCAACAAAGCTCTATATGGACTGAAACAAGCTCCCAGAGCTTGGTATGATACTCTATCGATTTGTTGACATCAAATGGTTTTTCTAAAGGTAAGATTGATAGAACTTTGTTTAGAAAGGAAGTAGATGGCAACATTTTACTAGTTCAAATTTATGTAGATGACATAATTTTTGGTTCACCTAATCTGAAATTATGTGAAGAGTTTAGCTTTCTCATGAAGAACAGGTTTGAAATGTCAATGATGGGAGAATTGACATACTTTCTAGGCTTACAAATTAAACAGATGAGTAAGGGTATATTTATACATCGATCCTAAGTATGCTAAGGATCTGATTGAGAAATTTGGAATGATTACTAGCAGAGAAGTAAAAATACCTATGGCAACTAACTTCTCAATGGATTCGGATGAGCAAGGGATACCCACCGATGCAACGGAGTATCGTGGACTGATTGGATCTCTTCTCTATCTCACCGCAAGTAGGCCGACATAGCCTTTGCGGTTGGGGTATGTGCAAGATTCCAGTCTAATCCCAAGAAAACTCATCTGAGACTGCTAAGAAAATTCTTAGATATCTCAAAGGAACCTTGCAAGTAGGGTTATGGTACCCGGTGATGACAACTTTGAGCCGACGGGTTATTGATTCGACTTTGGAGGATGTAAGATTGATAGAAAATCCACTTCTGAACTTGTCAATTCTTAGGCAACAAATTAATTTCTTGGTTATCTAAGAAACAGACATCTGTTGCCACCTCCACAACTGAAGCCGAGTACATGACACCGGAAGTTGTTGCTCTCAACTCCTCTGGATTAGTCAACACTTAGAGACTACAATATTCAAACATTAGCTGTTCCTATTTACTGTGATAGTAATAGTGCAATAGCAATGACTTACAACCCTGTTTTACATTCTAGATGCAAGCATATAGATATTAGGCATCATTTCATTAGGGATCATGTTGAAAAGAATGACATTAGAATTGAGAAAATTGCCACCGAATCACAAAAAGTGACATTCTTACAAAACCATTAGCGAGACTAAGTTCAAAGAAATGTGTTTAGAATTAGGATTACTTGATGCATCTTTAGCTGGTTTCTAATTGTGTGCATTTGGTTCCTTATTCCTTTTCTTTTCTTTAAATTAATGTCTAGAAAGAATTATCGGACTAGATATGTGTCAAAGGGCAATCAGTAGCCGATATCATTGATCTCCTTTTAGGAATCAAGAATCAAGGATTAGTCATATTGACCTTATCTGAATTGATAATTACTTATTCGACATTGAGTAAATCGTACAAAGGACATAATAGTCACCGAACTCCTGAAGAAAACAGATGACTATTTACATCCTATCCGATTTACCTTTAGCTTCGATGGTTTCCTTTGAGTTTATGTTTTTGCGAGAACAGTCACGTATAACACCGATTCATTCTTTTATTCAAACTTCTTTATTCTTAACCCGAGTCTGATCTGTTTCTTAAAAATTTGTTTTAGAAAAGTAAATGAGTCTGCTTTTGTTTAAACCTGGTTTAAAAATTGCTAAATAGTTACATCTAAACTGTTGGTTTTCAGAATTAGACAAGTTACTTTATCGATGATTTCCTAAAATCCATCTGTTTTTACACCGATCTCGTTTATAAAACTTGTCTATTTTTCAAACTCATCTGATTTACAAACCCTTAGGCGAAGTAAGGTAGCCCTAGGCCGACGTCTGTATACTTACTTCTCTCGCATAAAGTAACCTACATCTCACAAATCAACAGTCTATAAAGTAACTATTTACGCATTCCAAAGGCGATTATAGTTCACGCGCTAAATCCTAATCGTTTATCTTAGTTTTTAACCGTTGATTAATACTCGGTAAAAACTTTTTGAATAAATGGCTAAGATTAATTCAAGATTTCAAAAATGGCGGTTTCTCTTTCCAATCTATTCCCTATAAATACATCTTCTTCTCTAAATTCATCCTTTTCACTTTCACTACTTATCAAAAATTCTCTGCAAATTTTACTCTCTCTAAAAATTCGTGATATGAGCATTTACATTAGAGGCATAACTTCAACAATGGTGGATGTACAAAATGAAACATATGCAAAGAAGGTGAAGTCGGAAATGTATGTCGACTTCGACACCACCACCGATGCCGAATCCAGGGAAATCCTGTCTTTATTGGAGAGGGCTGGATTGAGGACGTTTGCTCCAAGAAATCCCCTCCAATAAGACATTGGATATGAGAGGGTTGGAGTTCTATGTCAATGGGACATATGAACAGGAGTGTTTAGGACAAGGGTATATGGAGAAGAACTTACTGTTTCTCCCGGAGGTGGCTAGGATATTTGATACTAGCGGTGATGGTGTGAACCCCTCACCTACAAATCGATGAATGGGTAGAATCGTTTGAGATGATTGCCCTAACTCCATGAAGGAAAATCGATCGGAGTCAAGAAGAGGATGCTCGACGCCGATATCGCCTTTTGATGACCATTGTCACAAAGGTGATATTGGGAGAACAGAGCTCCACGATGGGCTGACCGAGACCTAGACTCTGCGTCATGAGAACGATTCTTGATGGGGTTCGAGGCCAACCGGGCTGGTTTGCCGCTGGAGAGGCCGGAGATGGAGAGAAGACGTCTGGAGGTGGTTAATGGAAAGTGGCGGGCGAAGTCAATCACTAGTCTCTTTAACAAAGTGACTGTGATTATGGAGGACTTGCCGTCACCAAATAAACCGGTCGACGGGGTCCGAGCTTACACTAAGCAAAAAGGGATTCTGACCAAGGATGAGCCACTCGGGGCTCCAGTGATTCTCGATGAAGGTGGAGTGAAGGTAGAGCTCAAGCTCCACCAAGAGGAAGCCGAGGAGGAGGAAGAAGAGGATGTAGAGGTGGAGCTGCCATCCGTGAGCTCACCGAGGCTGAACAGCCAATGAAGTCAAGGAGAAGGCACCAAGGAGACGACGGTTGGTGAAATCCTCTCGAATTGGGAGGATCGTCTGGCTGATCAGCCCACTCTCCTTCCGGAGGAGGTATCCACGCCGCAAATTGCAGCTCAAGTGGTGCACTGGAGGAGGTCCAGCTAATAAGTTACAAGGGACCCTCCCCACCCGAGGTCGTACATTTCTCCCCTCTCCATCTCCAACCCAAACCGGCAATGAAGAGGTGTCCCAGCCGGCACCTCGCAGCCTCTAAAACAGCCTACTCCCGAAACCTGTCCAAAGTCCATCCTCATCTCCTCTCCCTCAAATCCAAACCTCATCTCCTCCACCATCCCCATCTCATATGCCGTCCTTTTTATACTGGACCAGATTTTCCCCAACCCCATCTCCATATCTCCCCACCAACCCCAACTCATCTTACTCCAATCACTACAACCTCCTCCCCCTACCACATCACTTCAAATTCCACCCCCACCATCATCTCCCCACCGTAAATCCCACCCCCACCATCGTACACTCCCACTTCTTCAATCCCAGCCGAACCTCATGTGGATACCTCAAACATTTTTGGGGATATTCCCATGAGCTCCCCATCCAACTTCTCCTACCACCTCTTCCTCATCCGATTCAGAGGAAGAGGACAGACCGATTCTTGCCATCTCCTCGGCTTTTGAGCAACTCCACAAAGAAAATTATCAGCCAAGTCCAGAGGATGATGGAGAAGAAAACCAGAAAGGTGATTCGAGCAACACAGATACTATGCTCGCCAACATGCAGATTGCCGAGGTCAACATGACCAGAAATTTATCAGCCAATCTCAGCACCGCTGTTGGTTCTGCATCGAGTGCGCTTGAAGACGAGGTCAAGGCACCGAAAAGAAGATCGCGGTGACAACGAAGTCGTGGTCTCAACCTCACTTCGATCGTAATGACTTGAGACGGCGTTGTGCAGCAATTGAGGATGAGCTTGAGATAGACTTGATACAAAGGCAGACACACCTGAGTTGGAGGCAGCCAAGGTGGAGATCAAAATCAAATCGGATGAGTTGGCTGCCTTGCAACCGAGGGTGACGCAGATTGAAGAAGCCATCCGAGAGGATGAGGAGAAAAGGAAGAAGAAAGAAGAGGAGAAGATCGAGAAGCCGCTGGCTAGCATGAAAGAGTCTCAAGAACCAGAGCCCAAGGGCAAAGGTAAAGGAAAAGCAGTGCAGCAGCTAGCCGAGAAGACTCCATCACCGAGCAGATGATCAGCCCCAGATCAGCCGAGCGCAAAAGAAAGGAACCAGACTTCTCCAACTTAACAGCTGAGCAGATTAGAAGAATCAAGGTCGAGAAGGAGATGTTTGAAAAGAGAGAAAAGAAGAGGTCAAGAAAATGGGGAAAGCTGAAATGAAGTGGGACAGGATACACGGAAGTGGGTGTCCAAAGCGAGAAATGAAGCCGATTTCCGCCCTGTCCACCGCACCACGGCTCCTCCTAAGATGGTCTCGGGAAGTTCACCAATGAATATAAAAAGCAAGCCCTGGATGCTAAATGGATGTATTACCGGTACATTCTCAAGGCATCGCCATCCTGGAGCAACTAATGAAGACATCTGTGGCATGAATGGATGGAGAAGGAGGATGCAGATCTTTATGGGAAGCTGCTCGATGAGGCACATAATGTGTTCAATCGCGATCCGATCGCACCAGCCTACGAGCAGGTCACCCCCAAGCTTAAAGAAGATGGTTCTCCCGATCCGGAATGGGTCGTAACAGCTTGTGGCCAAGGCGAAAGGGAATCCGAGCTCACAGATGAGGATGATCTCAAACAGCCTTAGAGCGAGGATTTTCACCGCTAAACATTCCGTAAGCCGATCGATGGGGAATACGATAGAACAGGATTTTTCTTTCCTTATCTTTTATTTTCTATCGCTTCTCTTATTTTGTAATCAGTAAATGTCTGTGAATGAATATATTCATCTTATGTGAACTTTGTGTATTAGTTTTCTTAAATTTTTTTATCTCGAGAAATTTTATATCTCGAGAATTAAAAATTTTCTTAATTTTTCTAAGTATAAATCATCTCGAGAAATTTTTTTATCTCGTAATTAAAATTTTTCTAAGTATAAAACATCTCGAGAAATTCTTATATCTTGGAGTTAAAATCTTTTGTTAAAATTTTTTTAAAATACTTCTAAAAAGTCTAAAAGACCTAAATTTCTTATTGTGATTGAATCTGTTGAAGTGTGAAATTGTATCGTATCTATCCGATTGATTTAACTAGATCTATTACTAACTTCAGCTGTGAGTATGTTTCCTTCTTATAGGTTTTAACTTCATCAAAAAGGGGGAAATTGTTGGATCAAGAGGTTTTGATGAGTTAAAGAGCAGATCGTACTAATCAGCCAAATCAAGAACAAATGAGGATGTAAGGCGATCGAGACGGGGTCATGCATTAAGCTAGTCACCGAGGTTTGATAACATGCTAGTCTTCCGGAGACAAGCTCAAGTCTAGTCATCTGCGAGGAGACAATTATGAAGAGCTCAGACGAGGTCAAGATAAGCCGAGTAGAATAAGAAAGGCGAGTTTTCACCAAGTCACCGCAGATGAGTATGAAGAATCAGCCGAGGTCTAGAAGCAGCTTAAGTTTGTTAAGCGGCTTCAAGTTTGTTAGAACTAACTAACAAACTAACTGTCTTCTCGTACTTATATATAGGTCTAGATTTTTCATATAGATATGACACTTATGCATATTTGATTTACACAATTCACTATTCAGATTTCACAATCTTTTCACAAGAATTTCTAAGAGAGTTTCAAAAGTTCTAAGTGTTTTTAGAACACTTTTCCCGTAATCTTCAAAATTCAATATACACTGTAATAGTTAGATTTCTAGAAGAAGAGTCTAGGAGATTGAAGATTTGAAGAATTGTACAAGTTGTAAGTTGTAAGTCGGAAGTGAGAAAGTAAGCGAGAAGTAGAGTCCCTTCTTCAAATCGAGGAAGGAGAGTGGATGTAGGATTTTTAAAATCCGAACCACTATAAATCCCGTGTTATTTCTTGCTTTCTTTATTTTCTGTTTGGTTTACAATTTGTGGTTCATCAAGGGTTAAATTCAGAATCTTAACTAAAATCAAGATATCAACCTTGCTTTTGATCTTATAAGAAGTTGAGAATTTAATCTTAATCCGCTGTGTTCAATCTGATATTTTGAATTGGTTTTGGAAGATTTGAAAAATCTACAAAATCTATTCAAACCCCCTTTCTAGATTTTGTTCTAGAAAGCATTCTCAAGGTTTTAATCAACTCAACTTTCCGGGACCAACATCTGCTTATTAGATAGCCAAGAAATTAACTTGTTGCCTAAGAATTGACAAATTCTTGAAGTGGATTTCCTATCAATCTTACATCCCCCAAAGTCTCGAGTCCGAATAACCTGTCACCAAAGTTGTCATCACCGGGTACCATAACCCTACTTGCAAGGTTCCTTTGAGATATTTAAAGATTTTCTTAGCTGTCTCCTGATGAGTTTTCTTAGGATTTGATTGAAATCTTGCACATACCCCAACCGGCAAAGGCTATGTCCGGCCTACTTGCGGTGAGATAAAGAAGAGATCCAATCACCCACGATACTTCGTTGCATCTGTGGATATCCCCCGCTCATCCGAATCCATAGAAATGTTAGTTGCCATAAGTATTTTAACTTCTCTACTAGTAGTCATCCCAAATTTCTCAATCAGATCCTTAGCATATATAGACCGATGTATAAAAATACCCTTACTCATCTGTTTAATCTGTAAGCCTAGAAAGTATGTTAATTCACCCATCATTGACATTTCAAACCTGTTTTCATGAGAATACTAAACTTTTCACATAATTTCAAATTAGGTGAACCAAAGATTATGTCATCTACATAAATTTGAACTAATAAGATGTTACCATCTACTTCCTTTCTAAAGAAAGTTCTATCAATCTTACCTTTTGAAAAACCATTTGATGTCAAGAAATCGATAAGGTATCATACCAAGCTCAGGGAGCTTGTTTCATCCATATAGAGCTTTGTTGAGTTTATAGACCTTGTTATTGATCTTAAACCCGGAGGCTGCTCCACATAGACTTCCTCAAGCAACACACCATTAAGAAAGGCAGACTTGACATCCATTTGAAAGACTTTGAAAGATTTATATGCAAAGCAAATGCCAAGAACAACCTTATTGCTTCTAATTTGGCAATCGAGCATAGGTTTCATCATAGTCTATCCCCTTAGACCGTGAATAACCTTGAGCTACCAATCTTGCCTTAATACGAACAATAATGTTGTTCTCATCTGCTTTGTTTTTAAACACCCATTTGGTGCCTATAATCTTTCTATGTAAGGGTCTTTCCACTAATTCCCAAATATTTTGTCTTTCAAACCGATGTAGTTCCTCCCGCATGGTCATTATCCAGTTTTGATCTCGATAGAGCTTCCTCAATAGACTTGGGTTCGAAGCGACACATAACAACAATGACTTTCGAGTCCAGCATCATCCGTGTCTCGCACACTACTAGATGGGTCTCCTATAATCTGATCAGATGGATGGTAGCTTCTCATCCTTTTGCCTATATGAGTAGAAGGATCCTCATCTTGAGAATCAGTAGGCAACTCCTCCGACTCTTCTTGAGCCGACGTTCCCCTTCATCACCGACCCCCGCCGATCGGCTAATGTCAAGGGTGTCTCTGTTTCGATGGGGTCTGATCGAAGTTGTCTTGATTATCGGATGGGTGATTGGAGTGAATTGATGCATGTTTTTAGGGCTATTTTTAGTGCAAAAGTGAGCTAAAGTGTTAGTTTTTGTGCCTAAATGTGAAAAAATACCACTCTTTTGCCTAAAAGTATTATTTGTGAGATTTTGATATTTTCCGTCCATTTTGCAGGTAATTCGGTGGAATTTTGCCAAACCGAGAGTACCATTAGGCTTAGAATGAAGAGACGGACATCCGGGACGAAATAGGGTTCGGGGCCGAAGCCCCGTGCAAGAAAAGTGCCACTGAACTCGAGCTCGATCGAGGAGCAAGAGCCTCGAGTCGAGGGCTATGCGTAAAATGATCAAAATCGGAAAATGGCAGCAGCCTCGACTCGAGGCATGACCCTCGAGTCGAGGGAGGTGAAAAGGCGGGGACCTCGAGTCGAGGCCGACCCTCGACTCGAGGAAGGTTTTTCCAAAATTCGTTATTTAAAGAGGAAAAGCAGGCATTTCAAAAAGAGAAGTTCATAATAGCAGTTAGTAGCGGTTTTGGGGCGATTTCTCGGGCCCCAAGCCAATTTCCATCTTAGATTAGAGTAGAAGTTAGAATTAGGAGTAGATTTCAATTGATTGTTGGTAGATTAGCCATAGATTAGCTTTAGATCCTTGTAATCCTTTCAATTCAAGCTTGTAATTCATTTGGAGATTGGTGTTGAAGACTCAAGCATTCCTATTTTTGTTGATTGAAGACCATTTGGTGATGTTTTTCCTCTTTTGTCTCTTTAATTTCTTAAGTGTTGTGATTTGCTTTGTGTTTGTTCAATTCTATCTTCTTCCCATGGATTTCACCATGGGCTAAATCTCTCTTGTGCTTGGGTTAATTGAAATTTATGATGAATTGATTGATGATGCTATAATTGTTGATGATTGGAGATTAATTGAGTAGATTGCTTACTAATTGTGATTCTCATTTGTGCTTCATGCATAATTATCTCTTTAGATTAGTGTTCGATCACCCTAGCTATAGACGAGAGTTGCGCTAACGTGATCCTAGATTAATCGGGTGATAATTGTGTATGAATGTGTGGATTGGGTGCTTCGGAATCGAGAGATTAGTTGCACTAAGGATACTCACATTAGTTTGCTTCCTAATTGTGATTCTTCATTGTGCTTTGTGTGAAATTGTCTCTTTTGATTAATGGTTGATCACCCTAGCAATAGGCGAGTTGAGCTAACGTGATTAGGTGTTAATCGAGTTTCAATTTTGCATGAATGTATGAATTGGGGATTTCTACATTGAGAGATGGAAAAGACTAAGGATACTCACATTAGGCATTGTGATTTTAATGGAGTGATTAATTTCATGATGGTTTATGCTTTCTATCTTAGTTAATTTGCAATTTGATTCAATTGTAGCTTGTTAATTGATGATTCATTGATGGATGTTAATCCTAGCACCTCTATCCCACCATTTCGTGTTGTTTTTGTTCTCGCATTCTAAGTGTTCGATCTATTGCTTGCTCCTTGTTGTATTGTATTTTTGCTTGTGTTTTTTTGTTTTGTACCAAACCATTGTTGCAACTCTAGTCACTAAGAACTTCTATTCCTAGGGCCTCATGTGCATACTTTTTCCTTTGGGTTCGATATTTTGTTGATTGGTCTTAATAACTCTTACCCTATACACTCCAATCAAATGGCGCCGTTGCCGGGAATTAGTTTTGCGCCTTAAGTGAGACCTAGGAATTGTTTGAAGTGACTATTTGTTGCCTTTGTGTTTGTGTTTGTTTTGTTATTTTTGTTTGAATTTGATACTTTGAAATCTTGTCTAGATGGAAGGATACAACTCATACTTGTGGAATCAAGAATATTATCAAGATAGTAGGGTGTATTCTCCACATTTTGAAGAATTGAGCTACAATGATTGGAGGAACTATGAAGATAATTCTCAATGGCAACAAGTTCCATCCAATTATGAAGATTGGATAAGTGAAGAAATTTCTCCCCCACCTCAAGAGATGTTCCCATACTATAAGCTTATGATCAAGCATGCAATCAATATTGTGGATTCGAATTTCAAGGGGCATCGGAAGAGGAAGATTATTATGATGATAGGAGGAGCTATGAGAATGACTATCCAATGCCACAAGCTTCTCCTAAATTTGAAGAATGGGGACTCCATGGTGTGAGAGCTAACTTGCAAGAGATGCTTGGAGTATTGTTGGAAAGAATTGAGGAAAATAACACTAGGTGTGATGAAATGCTTCCCTTGTATGAGGAAATCTATGAGACCAAAGCAATGGTCAATTCATGGATCGAGGGGACTATGGAGATCACCGAAGTCCACTTCACGTTTATAAAGTGTCAAGTCAAAGATTTCCTACGCCAAGTAAAGAACTTGAATATCATGGAAAGTCAAGAAGAAGAAGGGGAGGAAGAAAATGAAAGAAGAGATGTAGTAGAGGGTCCAAGCAATGAGGATGAAAGGAAGAAATCTCTTATCAAGAGTGATGAAGAGGAATGTCCATTGATGGACATGAGCAATAATTAACAAACAAATCTAGAAGCACCAAATAAGGAATTGAAGATTGAAATGAGCATTTCTATACCTTCTAACTCTTCAATTTGTGATTTAATTGAAATTGATGCTTCTAATGATTTGATTTTACCTCTTGAGAACTTTGATTATAGGAAAGAATTAAAGAAGTGCTTGGGCATCCTTGGAGAAAAGAAAGGGAGAAGGATGTTGGTGAGAAAGCAAGGAGGACAACCATCATCAAAGTGCAAGGATGTGGATGATGGGTCTATCCTACATATGAACCTCCAAAATTTTGAAGCTCAAAGGTTGAGATACAATGGCAAGGAGGATCGCTATCCTTGGCCATTTCGATGAAGGAAGATGGAAGTGAAAGAATAAGTCCGGCATAGGACAATAAAAATAGCGCTTGATGGGAGGCAACCCATCCTTTTTATTTCTTTTCTTGTGTTCTTTTGGTAGTTTAGTGTTTTTGTTTTATTTTTGGGAGATTTGGCTAGTTACTTAATTGCTCATGCTTAGGAGTGTGCTCTATACTTTGGGATTCATATAGTTTTGAGCTTGATTGTTAATATCATTTAGAGTTGCATATTTTTATCACTCTCATTCTAAACCTTGAATTCATGCTATCATTCAAGTTTGGGGGTGTTGGTCGTTATTTGTTTCTTGCATATCTTAGTGGTAATTATTTGATGTGTCTTATGCCCAATTGTAGGTACACGCACTACATTTGTTTGGGGAGTGATTGAAATGGCAAGGAAATGCAAGATCAAGAAGGAAAGCGCATAAAGCATGATGAGCCCTACATGTTTGAAGGAAGATGGAGTTTAAAGGCTTATTGGTACAACATTTCCTTTCAAACTTAGACTTGTCTAAGTTTGGGGGAGGTGTTTTTCTTAATTTGCCTATCTTTTGTGTTATTCTATGATTATGGGGTTTATTGAGCTTATTGCTTATTGATGATGAGGCTATAATTGTGACTTGTATTTCTTGCATATCTTCTTGGATTGATTGATCTTGAGCTTAATAGTGGATTAATTGACATATTTTTGAGTATCATCTTGATGTAGTGAGTATGTTTGAGGTTATGTACATGAGCATTTGTGCTTGAGTTGTAAGATTGTTGGATTTTGATATGATCATTAGTAGATGTGTAGCTTGATGCTAGTTGCTTGATTAATTATGTGAAGATTAATGTGATTGAAAATTCTTGATTCATTGCTCAAGTTAAGCCCGTGAGCTTTTGTGCCTTAATAATCGTACATCTTATACGGTTGATTTAATTCCTTTGTGAGTGCATCATTCATGAATTGTATACTAGAACTTGCCACTAGACTTGTTGATATTGATCTTTGTGTGATTTCATTAAAATGATAAGAGGCCATGTTTGGAATGATGAGTCACTTTGCCAAATACTTTCCCACCAAATACATTTGATTTCCTTAGTGAGCCATGTTGAGCCTATGATCCATATTCTTTGGCAAGCCAAGTGAAATTGAAGCCATTAGCCTATTTTTATGAGCCTTCTTGTCCTATGCTTAGTAGAGCTTGAATGTTGGCTAATGATGGTGATTTGATTGCTAAGTGTGGGAAGATGATGAGCTAAGTGATGAATGAAGCATGAAAGAAAAGAAAGGTTGTGAAAGATTGAAGTGTGAAGAAAAGTGCATGAAATGAAATGATTCATATTGTGAGCTTTAAAGAAAGAAAGCTCAAGTGAATGGTGGATTGATCCTTGAAGTTCAAAAGTAAGAGTGTTGCTAGATGAAAGTGAAGAGATGTGCATTGTATGGATTAGTTTACATTCAAGTCTCTACTACTTAGTCACTCTTATCCATAAATATCCAACCTTTCCAAAGAGCCTACATTACAACCTAGAAGAAAGACCTCTTTGATTCTTGATTGATCACAAATGATTTTGATTGAGATTAAGTCTTGTGGCAAGCATATGGTGTACTTATTTGTGAATTTGATGATTGAGTGTTTTAAACCTTGTTACACTTGAGTGAAGAGTGAAACACTCCATGGAAGGAGCAATGTGTTGAGTATTTGATTGAGCATTTGTTTGAGCATGATTTGTCTTGATTGCTAGTGGATAGTTGCATTAATACAAGTGATCATTGATGAGTTCGATTGTCTTATTTTTCGCCTATGGTGCCATGTGACATAATTGCAATCAATTCACTCCTTTGTTCTTAGTTCTACGTTGCTCGAGGACGAGCAACAATTCAAGTTTGGGGGTATGATTGGAGTGAATTGATGCATGTTTTTAGGGCTATTTTTAGTGCAAAAGTGAGCTAAAGTGTTAGTTTTTGTGCCTAAATGTGAAAAATACCACTCTTTTGCCTAAAAAGTATTATTTGTGAGATTTTGATGTTTTCCGTCCATTTTGAAGGTAATTCGGTGGAATTTTGCCAAACCGAGAGTACCATTAGGCTTAGAATGAAGAGACGGACATCCGGACGAAACAGGGTCGGGCCGAAGCCCCGTGCGAAAAAGGATCAAAATCGGAAAATGGCAGCAGTCTCGACTCGAGGCATGACCCTCGAGTTGAGGGAGGTGAAAAGGCAGGGACCTCGAGTCGAGGCGACCCTCGACTCGAGGGAAGGTTTTTCCAAAATTCGTTATTTAAAGAGGAAAAGCAGGACATTTCAAAAAGAGAAGTTCATAATAGCAGTTAGTAGCGGTTTTGGGGCGATTTCTCAGTGCCCCAAGCCAATTTCCATCTTAGATTAGAGTAGAAGTTAGAATTAGGAGTAGATTTCAATTGATTGTTGGTAGATTAGCCATAGATTAGCTTTAGATCCTTGTAATCCTTTCAATTCAAGCTTGTAATTCATTTAGAGATTGGTGTTGAAGACTCAAGCATTCCTATTTTTGTTGATTGAAGACCATTTGGTGATGTTTTTCCTCTTTTGTCTCTTTAATTTCTTAAGTGTTGTGATTTGCTTTGTGTTTGTTCAATTCTATCTTCTTCCCATGGATTTCACCATGGGCTAAATCTCTCTTGTGCTTGGGTTAATTGAAATTTATGATGAATTGATTGATGATGCTATAATTGTTGATGATTGGAGATTAATTAAGTAGATTGCTTACTAATTGTGATTCTCATTTGTGCTTCATGCATAATTATCTCTTTAGATTAGTGTTCGATCACCCTAGCTATAGACGAGAGTTGCGCTAACGTGATCCTAGATTAATCGGGTGATAATTGTGTATGAATGTGTGGATTGGGTGCTTCGGAATCGAGAGATTAGTTGCACTAAGGATACTCACATTAGTTTGCTTCCTAATTGTGATTCTTCATTGTGCTTTGTGTGAAATTGTCTCTTTTGATTAATGGTTGATCACCCTAGCAATAGGCGAGAGTTGAGCTAACGTGATTAGGTGTTGTTTCAATTTTGCATGAATGTATGAATTGAGGATTTCTACATTGAGAGATGGGAAAGACTAAGGATACTCACATTAGGCATTGTGATTTTAATGGAGTGATTAATTTCATGATGGTTTATGCTTTCTATCTTAGTTAATTTGCAATTTGATTCAATTGTAGCTTGTTAATTGATGATTCATTGATGGATGTTAATCCTAGCACCTCTATCCCACCATTTCGTGTTGTTTTTGTTCTCGCATTCTAAGTGTTCGATCTATTGCTTGCTCCTTGTTGTATTGTATTTTTGCTTGTGTTTTTGTTGTTTTTGTACCAAACCATTGTTGCAACTCTAGTTACTAAGAACTTGTATTCCTAGGGCCTCATGTGCATACTTTTTCCCTTGGGTTCGATATTTTGTTGATTGGTCTTAATAACTCCTACCCTATACACTCCAATCAATGGGGATTCTTCTTCATCCGATTACGAATCAAGACTAGGTAGATAGACAGTTCTATGTTTAGTCTTGGTCGGCCTCAATTTTATCTAGACTTTGAAATTTGATTCACTTTATCCGAGAAGGAATACAACTCATCAAAAACAACATGAGGGGTTTCCTCCACACAAAGGGTTGTCTTGTTAAAAACTCTAAATGCCTTGGAAGTGTTGGAATATCCCAAGAATATTCCATCGCCTACCTTAGCATCAAAAGTTCTTAACTTAGATTTTCCATTGTTATGGATAAAACACTTACAACCAAAAGCTCTAAATATGAGATTCTTGGAATCTTACCCTTCCAGATCTCATATGGAGTCTTACCCTTGTCTTTAACAACCAAGCACCTGTTGCAGGTATTACAAGCCGTGTTGATGGCTTACGCCTTAACCTCGTGAGGGGTTTCATACTCGCCTAACATGCTCCCGGCCGCTTCCTTTAAGGTTATATTCTTTCTTTCAACCACTCCATTTTGTTGAGGAATTCTTGCTTGATGATGTCTCATGAATAATTCCACACTCATTGAAAAAAATTAGATAAACAGAATTCAAAAATTATGTGCCCTTATCACTCCTTATTTTAATAATATTAACACCCTTTTCATTACTCAATGCATGCGACAGATCGAGGATCTTGTTCATTGTCTCATTTTTCTTGAAAAGAAATATAACCAGTGTATCTAGAAAAGTCATCTACTACAACAAGAGTATATTTCCTTCCACTGAAACCGAGAGGAGAAACGAGGTCCAAACAGATCCGGTAGTTGCAAAACTCTTTCGGATGAAGAGGTGTTAATCAAGTTAAATGAGTGTCTAGCCGTTTACCTTTCTCGACAAGCATCACATTTAAGATCAATGGATAAAGCTTCTCAGGTAATCCCTTAACAAGGTTCTTTTTAGCCATCTTACTAAGGGTTTTGAAATTCGGTATGACTAAGCCTCTTGTGCCATAGCCAATCGAGATCATCTCCACCCTTAGCTATCGACAAGTATCTTTAGGACAACTATTAAAATTGGCCACATAGACATTACCATGTCTCAAGCCGCTAAAAGTACCTTATCTCGAGGAATTATCTAAGATATCACATTTATCCAAATAATAAATCAGTACTTGGTCTCTCTACCAAATCTGTCTACAATTGTATCACTTTTAAATGATAACTTGTTGTATTCAGATTTAGTAATTTTCCCGAACTTAGGAAATGTGGGATAACATCGCTTCTCCCATCAAAAGGAATATAATAAGAATTTCTTCTTATTATCTTGGTTCTTGGATTACCCTTAGTCTTATAAGGAGACCTCGGCTTAATTTTTGTTTTCAAGATGGGAGATGCGGTCTTTACTTGACCAATTGGTCTCCAAGGACCAATTTTAACCTCTTTAGAGTGAACAGATGCTTTTACAAATTTCCTAGGTTTCGAACATCCGATTTATTACTTCGTCATAACCAAGACCTGTTTTGTCATGGGATTTTTAGATGTATTAAAGATGTGATCTATTGCTGATTGTGAATTATTAAGTTGACTAATTTTGAAGACTAGCTTCTCATTGTCTTTCTTAATTAATTCATTTTCAAGACAGATTATTTCAAATTTGTCTTTTAAAGTTTTCAATTCACTTTCTAATCTTCCAGTAAGCCGGTGATGTACTAGCCTCGGCACTGGGAAAACATTCCCCCTTGAATGTTTCCTCGGTTTACGAATAGTTCATCACCTGCTATCCTTTAATTATAATTTGAATTTGATCCTTTAAAGTCAAATTCTCTGTCTCTAGCCGTTTATAAGCAGCCAGAGATGTCTTTGAGTCTCTCAATAATTCATGAATAACAGATTTGATCATTATCGATGCAGATCGACAAGAATCATTATCAAGATGAATAATAGATTACCTCTTTAGCCATGAGACAGATTTCACCATCTCGATCCGAAATCGACGAGGATGATGATGATGATGATAATTTTCTCGACTCCTTTTCTTCACCAACAGAGCCCTTTGATCTGCAAATCTCTTGTCTCTCTTTTTCCATTTCTCTTCCCTTTCTTTAGGAGTCAATTGAGGACAATCATAGCTGAAGTGTCCTGGCTTGTTGCATGTGTAGCAAGTGTAGCAAGTGTCACTCCTATCTGATTTAGGGCTGGATGGATTTCTTTTGACAGGAGATCTCGAATCTTCTCGTTTTGCTCCTACTCTTGTCATCATCTGTAGAATCATCTTCCTTTCTTCTTGATTTGGATCTCGATCTGTCCTTTCCTGCAAATCTCAATTTATTTCATTTATACTTCATCCTTAATTTGTCATACCTTTTGGTGAGCAGAGCCATCTGCTCCTTCGAGGAGATAGGTCGGCTCCTCTACAGATTCGGGTTGACATCTTGTCTTCTTTGCCGACAAAGGCAACAAACTTGGATAAGGTACTCGACTCCATCTCATCCTCTTCATCTTCTATTTGAATGTCATATTCTAAAGCTTTAAGGTGAGAGAATAAGGTATGGTGAGTAATAGAAGATAAATTTTGAGTTGCTTTAAGGATATTGGATTTTTCTCTCCATCTCTTGGTTAAAGACCTCATATCTTGTTATTAATCTCCTTCTCTGTATAGTTCTTTCCCGGATCATTTGCTTTGTTGAGGAGATTTGTCAATCGTACATCTAGCTGATCCACAAATTCATTTTCCTTCATCTTGAAGGTATCAAAGGCGTGTAAAGCAGATCGCAGCTTATTCTCTTTTACTTGATCGATCCTTCACAGACATTTGCGAGTTTGCCACATTTCTTTAGCTGTTTTGCATCTCTTAACCTTCACAATCCAGTCTTTACTCGAGTCTCAATGATTTCGATTGAGCTACTTATCTAGATTGTGGATTTTCCTTTCATCATTTGTCAATTCGTAACTCTTTTTCTCTTATGCAGCTCTGGATTCAGGTGATTCGGTGCCATTGCTAGTGCCTCCATGATAAAATTTTATAGGCCCTTCTTCAAGAACCTCCTCCATCCTATCATGGATAGCCTTGAGATGATTTTCATCCCGAATTTCCAATAATCATAATCTTCAATTGAAAATTCAGGTAGATTTCGGATTTCTTGCTCTTGCTGAAGACATGATGAGATAAAGAAACAAAACACTCCACAAACTTGTTAGTAGCACGATTAGTAACACTAAAGAAGATGAAGAAAATCAAGAAAATTTGAATCTTAGTTAAGACCTAAAATCAATATCAAAACAAATTAACACCGCTCCGATACCACTTGTTGGTCACGATTAGTTGAGTTGATTAAGAAACTTTGAGTTAACCTTCTAGGACAAAATCTAGAGGGGGTTGAATAGATTTTGTAGATTTTTCAAATCTCTCAAAATTAATTCAAAGTACCGAGATGTACACAGGAAATTCAATATTAGACTCAACTTTATTAAGATCAAAAGCAAACCGATATTCGATTTTAACTTTGATTCTCAAATTAGACTTTGAATAATAAATTGGAAATTGAATGATAAGTAAATAAAAGCAGTAAAAACACTAGATTTTATAGTGGTTCGGAGTATAACAATCCTACATCCACTCTCCTTCTCCACCTTGAAGAAGGGTCTCCACTATCTGCTTACTTACTCACTTTACAATCGTACAACTTACAACTTACAATTTGATCTTCAACTCTTCAAACTTCTAACCAAATTTGTGAAATCTAACTCTAATATAAAGAAGTGTATTTGAAGATGTGCAAGGAAGTGTTCTACAAACACTTAGAAAAATATATGAAGAAATCTTGGAAAACTATTTTGTGCTTTTAGAAAACTTGTGATTTGAGAGAATAACTTTCTCTCGGAAAATAACTTGTGTGTTCTATGTATTACGAATGTTCTGTATATTCTATATGAACTGTGTGTTCTTAATGAAGTGCCTAGACCTATTTATATGTCTGAAATAACAGTTAGTTTGTTAGTCGGTTCTAACAAACCGAAATCGCTTTAACAAACTTAATCTTGAAAACTGCTCTAGACCTCGGTGATTTTACTCTACTCATCTGCGGTGACTTGGTGAAGACTCGCCTTTCTTACATTACTCGGCTTGTCTCGACCTCGTCTCGAGCTCTTCATATTTGTCTTCTGCAGATGACTAGACTCAAGCTCGTCTCTAGAGACGACTTGTAATCTTCCGGACCTCAATCGACTAGATTGGTTCTCGACCCCGTCGATCGGCTTAGCTCAAGGTCTCAATCTCACTGTTCTTCGTGTCGTCGATCATCCGAGCCGCTTCCTTTAACTCATCAAAACTTCTTTATCCAACACCCTTTAAGGTCAATAATCACTTTGGGTATCCAGAAAAACATCTCATTCTTCAATAATAAATCGATTGGATTTGTCTACCAATTTCGTCTACAAACACATCACATTTGAATGAGAGTTTATTGTAGTCGATTTAGTAAATTTCTTAAACTTTGAAAAAGTAGGATAGCATCTGCTTCTCCCATCAAAAGAATCGTAATAAGAATTTCTTCTAATCTTAGTTCTTGGAATCCTCTTAAATCGAGATCTAGACTCCCTGTCTGAGTTTTATTTTTAAGATTAGAAGATGCAGTCCTCATATGACTTTGTGGTTTCCAAGGGTTAATTTTAACTTCTTTTGATGTTTCATGCCTTCACAAATTTCCTTGGTTTTTGAACTTGATTTAATATTTCTATATAGCCAAGTCCTATTTTATCATGGGATTTTTTAGATGTACTAAAGATGTGATCTATAATGATTGTGAGTTATTAAGTGGTTCAATTTGAAGGCAAGCTTCTCATTGTCCTTCTTAATTGACTCATTTTCGTATAAATCATTTCAAATTTATCTTTCAAAGATTTTAATTCATTTTCTAGTTTTTCCTGATGCACTAGCCGATGTACTAGCCTCGGCTAGGGTAAACATTCCCCTTGAATGTTTCCTCAAACTCATAATAGTTCACAACTTGTTTGCCTTTGACTAGAGTCTGAATCGATCTTTCAAAGTTAAATTTTCAGTCTCTAATTGTTTATAATCACTTAGAGACATCTTTAGATCTTTCAAAAGTCCTTTGATAACGGTTTGATCATTATGCGAGACAGATTTGTAAGAATCATTATCGAGATGAGGAGTAGTAATATATCTCTTTGGCCATCGACAGGACTTCATCGTCTCGATCCAAAATCAAATGAGGATGATGATGACATTCTTGATTCTTTCTCCTCGCAAGAAGAGCTCTCCGATCTGCAAAATGCCTCTCTCTCTTCTTCCTTTTCTCCTCTCTTTCCTTGGGAGTCGGTTGGGGACAGTCATAGCTGAAGTGGCTCGGCTTGTTACATGTGTAACAAGTATCTCCCTGTCTCGATTTAGGACTCGATATGATTCTTTCTTGCGAGGAGATTTATATCTTCTTGTCTCGATTCTTTCTCTTGTCATGATCTGTTGATTCATCATCTTTCCTTCGGATCTCGGATCTGTCCTTCTCTGCAAATCTCAATTTATTACGCTTATATTTCATTCTTAATCGGTCATACCTTTTTGTTAGCAAAGCCATCTGCTCCTTTAAGGATAAATTAGCTCCTTTAGACTCATCTACTGTCTTGTCTTCTTTGTTGACAAAGGCAACAATTTTAGATGAGGTGCTTGACTCCATCTCATCTTCCTCATCTTCAATCGAATATCATATTCTAAAGCTTTAAGATGAGAAAATAGGGTATGATGTGAAATTGAGGATAAATTTTGAGTTTCTTTGAGGATATTGGCCTTTTCTCTCAATCTTTTACTCAAGGATCTGAGTATCTTGTTATTAATCTCATTTTCTGTATAATTCTTTCCCAAAACTGCAGCTTTGTTGAGAAGATTTGTCAATCTCACATCCACCGTGGTCTACGCTTTCATTCTCTTTCATCTTGAATGTATCAAATGTATGCAACACTGATTGTAGTTTATTCTCCTTGACTTGGTCTCGATCCTCGCATATACTAGCAAGTGTTTCCCACATTTCCTTAGCTGCTTTGCACCTCTTTACTTTCTCAATCCAATCTTTGCTTAGAGTCTTAATAATCTCTGTCCTAGCTACTTAGTCCAGATTATGAATCTTTCTCTCATCATTAGTCGGCTCTGCACTTTTCTTCTCTTGTCTTGCCCTTGTTTCAGCACTCCAGTCCCATCACTAGTTCCTCCATGATAGAATTTAATTGGACCTTCTTCAAGCACTTCTTCCATCCGATCATGGATTGTCTTAAGATGGTTTTCCATCCCGAGCTTCCAATAATCATATTCCTCAATTGAAAACTCAGGCAAACTCCTGGACTTCTTGCTCTTAACAGACGACATAGTGAATAAAAAATCATCTCAACAAGAACTTGTTAGTAGCAAGGTTAGTGGATTGAAAATAAAGAAGATAAACAAGAAACAATTCCAGAAACTTTTCAAGACCACAAATCTATATCAAAAATAGCTTACACTTTGCTCTAATACCACTTGTTAGTCCCACGGATTGAGTGAATTAATAAAGAATCTTAAGACAACCTTCTAGTGAAAATCTAGAAGGGGGAGTTGAATAGATTTTCAAATCCTTTTCAAAGATAAGAATATCAATTCAAAGTATCAAAGTTCACACAATGGAAAACGATTTAAACTCAATCTTTTATAGATCAAAAGCAATCTGATTAAGAATCGAAATTGACCTTGTTTAAAAGTTGATTGAAACAAGATAAGTAAAATAAAGCAAGAAAGAACACAACGAATTATAGTGGTTCGGATCAAACCGATCCTACATCCACTCTCCTTCTTCAACTTGAAGAAGGGTCTTGACCACTTACTAACTTTCTTACTTACAATCTTACAATTACAACCTGTCTGATGATTTCTATCTTCAATCTTATTCTTCAACCTGTCTTCCTGGAATTTCTAGAGTACGGTGCGAGATGTGTTGAAGATATGCAAAGTAAGTGTTCTACAAACACTTCAAACTTATGAATGTTGCTTTGAAAAACTTTTGTGAGAATTTAGAAAGCTTGTGAATAATGTGAATGAGAGAGTGCTGAATTATATGTTTGAAATCGTGCCTAAATCTATTTATAAGCACGAGCTTGATTAGTTTGTTGTAACAAACTTAGAACCGCTTAACAAACCTATTTTTGAAAACCGCCTCTACTTGGTGATCTTGGTCCTAGTCAAATGCTGCAGCACTTGGTGAAGACTTGCCTTTCTTATTCTACTCAGCTTGTCTTGACCTCGTCTGCGCTCTTCATTGTTGTCTCCTCTACAGATGACTATCTCAAGCTCGTCTTCAAATGATCTCTGCTTCTTTAACCTCACTGACTTTTCTAGCTTTTCTTAGTCCTGATCACCTAGTGCTAGGACTCTTCCTCGATTGTTCTTCGCAATTAGCCGATCATCTTACTTTATATGAGTTGACTCTAGTCGACCTCTTTTAACTCATCAAAACTTCTTCGATCTAACAACTATAGATAAAATTTCCAATACTTCACAAAAGCTTTAGATAAGATGGTTTGGGTTTTGATAGAAATAAAAAGAATGATCCTGTAAAACCAAGAGTTTTTGTCAAAGCAACTAATACTCAAGATGAGGTTATAATTGGTCCTAGGTAACCAAAGGAACTAGTAAACTCATCTAATCGGTATGCAAAGAAAGATCGGATGAAGAGAAATGTTCCTAAGGCTAAAACAAAGATCAAGTCTAAAACTCATCCGAGGTATAACAGTTTTGATGGTAGAAGCAAATCATATCCGTATTACCTAAATATAAGACAATATCTAAAGATCATCTGAATAAAATAGATCTTCATAGTCTTATATTAGTAGACAGAATATGGTTGTAAACTACAATCTCTTGTTTTAAGGAACTTGGATGAGTTTCTTTAGATACCAAAGTGTCAAATTAACCAAAAAGGACCCAATCTTCAAAACATATGACCTATGAGAAACGTTTACTCTCAAACTATCGATGATTGATGGACCACGAGTCATGTTTGGAGACAACAATTTTGGTCAAACCAAAGGAGTTGGAACCTTGATGATTGGAGATGTTCAAGTTCATGAGGTTTATTATGTTGAAGGGTTAAAACATAATCTTTTATTTATTTCTCAATTACGTGACAAGGGTTATTGTGTAAAGTTTACTTGTAATGCTTGTTATGTTTTAAGCGGTCTTAATGAAAATATTTTGTTATCTCGAGTCGATAAGACAATATCTACATTGCAAATTTCAAAAGCTGTCCTAGAGACGCTTGTCTAGTTGATAAGAGTTCGGATGACTTAAGCCGGCTATGGCATAAACGTCTTGGTCTCTTAAACTTCAAAACTCTTAATAAATTGGCAAGAAAATCCTTAGTAAAAGGACTCCTAATAAAGTATTTTCAAAAAGTCACGTTTGTAATGCTTGTCAAAAAGGAAAATAGACCAAAGCTTCTTTTAAAACAATAGATAGTCCTTCTTCGATTCCAATTCGAACTACTTCATATGAATTTATTTGGTCCAGATTCTCCTCTCAGTTTTAGTGGAAAAAATATACTTTGGTAATTGTAGATGATTATTCTAGATTTACAGGTTATTTTCTTATTCAAGAAAAGTGAGACGATGACCAAATGATTGGAGTAGTTTTCGGGTAAGTGTTATTAAGACCAATCAACAAAATATCGAACCCAAGGGAAAAAGTATGCACATGAGGCCCTAGAAATACAAGTTCTCAATGACTATTGTTGCAAAACGGGATGGCACTAACACTACCAAACACTTGCAAAATACAAACTAAAACAAGCAAACAAATGATCGAACACCTAGAATGCGATAACAAAAACAACAATAAATGGTGGGATAGAGGTGCTAGGATTAACATCCATCAATGAATCATCAATCGACAAGGTACAATTGAATCAAATTGCAAATCAACTAAGATAGAAAGCATAAACCATCATGAAATTAATCACTCCATTAAAATCACAATGCCTAATGTGAGTATCCTTAGTCTTTCCCATCTCTCAATGTAGAAATCCCCAATTCATACAATCATGCAAAATTGAAACTCGATCAACACCTAATCACGTTAGCTCGGCTCTCGCCTATTGCTAGGGTGATCAACCATTAATCTAAAAAGACAATTTCACACAAAGCACAATTAAGAATCACAATTAGGAAACAAACTAATGTGAGTATCCTTAGTGCAACTAATCTCTCGATTCCGAAGCACCCAATCCACACATTCATACACAATTATCACCCGATTAATCCCGGATCACGTTAGCGTAACTCTCGCCTATAGCTAGGGTGATCAAACACTAATCTAAAGAGATAATTATGCATGAAGCACAAATGAGAATCACAATTAGTAAGCAATCTACTCAATTGATCTCCAATCATCAACAATTATAGTATCATCAATCAAATCATCATCAATTTTAATTAACCCAAGCCCAATGAGTTAGCCCATGGTGAAATCCATGGGAAGAAGATAGAATTGATCAAACACAAAGCAAATCACAACAATTAAGAAATTAAAGAGACAAAAGAGGAAAAACATCACCAAATGATCTTCAATCAACAACAATAGGAATGCTTCGAGTCTTCAACACCGATCTCCAAATGAATTACAAGCTTGAATTGAAAGAATAACAAGGATCTAAAGCTAATCTATGGCTAATCTACCAACAATTAATGGAAATCTAAATCTAATTCTAACTTCTACTCTAACTACAAGAAGGAATGGCTTGGGGCCTGAGAAATCGCCCAAAACCGCTACTAACCGCTATTATGAATCAGGCTCGTGCCTCGAGTCGAGGCTCATGTCTTTTCCATTAATTGCTCCTAACTTCGCTCTGCTTCTCCTCCTTTAAATACGAATTTTTAGAAAAATTGCCCCCTCGAGTCGAGGTCATGCCTCGACTCGAGGCATCCTCATTTTCTCCTCCCTCGACTCGATGGTCAGGCCTCGAGTCGAGGCTCATGTCTTTTTCCAATTTTTGCCCTTCTCTGCACAGCCCTCGACTCGAGGCTCTTGGTCCTCGACTGCAGCTCGAGTCCGTGGCACTTTTTCTCACAGGGGCTTCGGCCCCGACCCCCATTTTCGTCCAAGATGTCCGTCTCTTCATTCTAAACGCAATGGTACTCTCAGATTGGCAAAATTCCACCGAATTACCTGCAAAATGGACGAAAAACATCAAAATCTCTTAAATAGTACTTTTCAAGCAAAAGAGTGATACTTTTCACATTTAGGCACAAAAACTAACACTTTAGCTCACTTTTTGCACTAAAATAGGCCCTAAAACATGCATTAATTCACTCTAATCATACCCCCAAACTTGAATTGTTGCTCGTCCTCGAGCAACGTAGAAACTAAGAACAAAGGAGTGAATTGATCGCAATTATGTCACATGGCACCATAGACGAAAAATAAGACAATCGAACTCATCAATGAATATAAGTATCAATGTAAATATCCACTAGCAAACAAGATAGATCATGCTCAAATAAATGCTCAATCAAATACTCAACACATTGCTCCTTCCATGGAATGTTTCACTCTTCACTCAAGTGTATAAAGGTATGATGCACTCAATGATCAAATTCACAAACTTGCACACCATATGCTTGCCAAAAACTTAATCTCAATCAAAATCACTTGTGATCAATCAAGAATCAAAGAGGTCTTTCTTCTAGGTTGTAATGTAGGCTCTTTGGAAAGGTGGGATGTTTTTGGATAAGAGTGACTAAGTAGTAGAGACTTGAATGTAAGCTAATCAATACAAATGCGCAATCTCTTCACTTTTCATCAAGTACACTCTTTCTTTTTACTTCAATGATCCATCCACCATTCACTTGAGCTTTCTCTTTTAAGCTCACAAATTGAATTTTTCTTCACTTCATGTTCACCTTTTCACAATTCAATTTTTCTTCTTTTCACAACCTTTCTTCTTTTATGCTTCATTCATCACTTAGCTCATCATCTTCCCACACTTAGCAATCAAATCACCATCATTAGCCAAAGATTCAAGCTCAACTAAATATAGGACAAGAAAGGCTCATAAAAATAGGCTCAATGGTTTCAATTTCACTTGGCTTGCCAAAGAATAAGGATCATAAGGCTCAACATGGCTTACTAAGGAAATCAAATGTATTTGGTGGGGAAAAATTTGGCAAAGTGACTAATCATATCAAACATGGCCTCTTATCACTTTCAAGACATCACTCAAAGATCAATATCAACAAGTCTAGTGGCAAGTTCTAGCATACAAATTATGAATGATGCACTCACAAAGGATATAATCAACCGTATAAGATGTAAGATTATTAAGGCACAAAAGCTCACGGGCTTCAATTGAGCAATGAATCAAGCATCATCAATCACATTCATCTTTACATAATAAATCAAGCAAGCCACTTCAAGCTATACATCCCCATGCTCTCTTGTATAAGCATCTATCGCCTCGGTGTGGCGCGTAACCACATGCGCAGATTGATGGTCACAAAGGCCTCGAGCACCGAAAATCGTAGTCAACCTCTTATTCGGAAGAGGAAATCGACCACCATGGTGCTGCTTTGGAGGCACCACGTCCCTACCGATGCGGTCAAGTGTCCTCATACGCCGCATGGTATCAAGGGTAAGATCGGGGCCCTCCACTACTCTAAGGTTGTGCGTGGGGATCCCGAAGTGCTCGGCTATCAAAGTGATCATCCCTCCAAAATTAATCTTCTTGAATTTCGTACTTGTAGCTCTCTCAAATAAGTAGCAGAGATACGCAGCAGCATTGAATCTAACTCCATGGAGAAAGCACCACAAAACGTACAACTCCTCGGAAACCACGGCTCCTCCTCCGATCTCGCGAATATAGTGCTCGCGAGAATCTTCTCCAAGTATCGAATTCTTGGGTTCCGGATGTGCATGCTCTTCGACTTTCCAGAACGAACTCAGGCTGGCTCGGTGCCCCCGAATCGAAATACGCCTCCAAAACTTCTTGGCATTGTACTCTTCCCTCATGTTAAGCAATGATCCGTTTGGTCGGTGGGTGTGCTAAGAATCTCGTTGACCTCGCCCAATGTCAACTCATACTCATTCCCCATAAGCTCGAACGTAATTTTCCTAGCAAACTTGGCCCTCCCGGCCTTATGGACCTTAATCGTGCAAAGGAGCTCTAGGGTGAGTCCGAGATGAGTCCGAGGCCTCTTTGCTAAAAAGCCTCCCATGCCTACTTGCTCAAAAGTCGAGGAATATCATCCTCGATCCCCATGGATAACATGCGGTTATGATCAACTAATCGGGTCTTGACCACTTTCTTATAAAGCTCGGCATAGAGGATGATATGCTTCCTCCATTTGTAATCGAACCACTGAATTCCAAGTTCAGCGGGCATCCTATGTGCAAATCGGATAGCCTCTCCTCTCTCTCCCGGATTTACGCATCCGAAAAATTATGGCCGTCAACTCCCCTAAACATTGCTCCCGCACAAATAATCCCAAGAGCAAAAATCAATGTCCAAGAATACAATACGAGTTCGAGAAAATATCAAGCATACCATGAACGAGTTAACGAGCAAGAATATCTCAAATAAACAAAATCCCTAGTGTCTAGCAATAAATCCTCAACAATGGTCAATGAGTCAACAAAGCAAGTATAACCAATAGAAGTGTTCAAATAATCCCCAAAAATATGTATACTTAACTACATGGCCTCAACACTTAATTCACAAGTAAGCTAAAAATAATCATGCAATTAAGCTCAATAAAATCCCAAAAATCATAGGCCAATTAGCAAGTAATTAAACAAATATGCATCATCAATTCATACACTTCTATCATAACAACATGACTCAACCTTAACCAAATTCACCAACAATTACACTAGGAATTTCCAATCATGCCAAAAATCACAATTTCTAGCCAAATTCACTAATAAACGAGCAATATCACATTCAATCCTACACATGCTCCTAAACTCATCAATTAATTCCAACAATCTCATCAATGGCTTCACTTCGTAACAAATCAATAATGCATAGAAGGTGCTCAACAAAATGCCCAATTGAGAATTTCAATTTAAAGAATTCTAACACAAATCTTAGCACCCATGCAAAGAATCACACACCATACGAAATTGAAAGCCAAAGGAGGATGATTTACATACCTTGTGCGTGAATTTGACCGAAAAACGTCCAAATGCAAAGACCCACTTAAAAATCCCCAAATTGGAATCCAAAACCCTCAAAATTCTAACTTTTGATGCAATATGATGATATTATTATGAAAGGAATATGAATGAATGGTGAAAACGAGCAAACCGCCGGAAAATGTGTGAGGATGGAGAAGAAATCGTGATCATTGAGAAAACCCTCGAGTCGGGTTCTCAAACTCGAACTGCATATTTATAAAGACACCAGCCTCGAGTCGAGGTTCAGGCCTCGACTCGAGGGATCCGAAATTTTAAATGCCTCGACTCGAGGTCTCACGCACGACTCGAGGTATGCGAAAAATTAACCCCCTCGACTCGAGGTACCACCCTCGACTGAGGATCATGCAAAACCGGAATTTTGGCTAAGTGTAAATCCCTCGACCCAAGGACCATGCAATCTCGACCTTGGGTCGAGTCCAGGAATTTTACGATTCCCGGGCCCAACCCGACCCCGAAACTCCTAAAAATGACCTCCATGCCCCTAACGAACCTAAATATGCAAGAAATTACCGTTTTGGTCCCTCGATTTAAGCCGTCGCTCATTCGATCGAGAAGACCGGGTTCTCTTCCTTTTGCTCATTTTTATCAACTTTTAAGCTCTTCCTTCCTTCTCGATTCCTTGATTCCTTTGCAATTTCGATCCTTTTCCAATCCAAGTAGTAAGTATTCCTACACACGGGCAAAACAATTCATCAAATAATCATCACTAAGAGATGCATTTCTACCCTAAATGACACACACCCCCAAACTTGAATGAAGACATGCATTCAAGTTTGGCTCAAAATACATGCAACTCATAATGATATCAACAAGCAAGCTCAACAATATATGAATCCCAAAGCATAGGGCATAATTTCCTAAGCATAAGCAATTAAGTAGCAAGCCAAATCTCCCAAAAATCAAACAAAAACACTAATCTACCAAAAGAACACAAGAAAAGAAATAAAAAGGATTGGTTGCCTCCCATCAAGCGCTATTTTTATTGTCCTTTGCCGGACTTATTCTTCACGTCCAACATCCTTCATCGGAATGGCCAAGGGTAGCGATCCTCCTTCCCATTGTATCTCGATCTTTGTGCTCCAAGGTCTAGGAAGTTCACCGAATAGATAGGACAACCACATATAGATATGCAAAGTGTCCATGGTTGTCCCCCTTTCTCTCTTGCCATCCTTCTCGATTATTCTTTCCTTTCAAGGATGCCCAAGCATTTTTTCAACTCTTCCTTATGGTCAAAATTCATAAGAGGCAAAATTAAATCAATAGAAGCATCAATTTCAATTAAATCACAAATTGAAGAGTTAGAGGGTATAGAAATGCTCATTTCGATCTTCAAAGCTTCGTTGAATCAAGAAGTTTTGATGAGTTAAAAAGAAGCACTTAAGTTGATCGACGATCCGAAGATCACCGAGGTTAAGCTAAACAGATCAGACGAGGTCTAGAACCAATTGGGCTGAGATCTAGTCATCTCGCGGGAGACGATCATGAAGAGCTAAGACGAGGTCAAGACAAGCTAAGTAGAATAAGAAAGGCAAGTCTTCACTAAATCAAATGCTACGCAGTGGGAAGAATCAAATTTGAGGTCAAGAGCAGCTTTCAAGAATAAGTTTGTTGAGTAGCCCCAGCTTGTTAGAACTCGACTAACAAACTAACCGTCTTTTCGCACTTATAAATAGGACTAGATTTTATTTTTTTAGACACTTATGCGAATTTGATTCTTCACGGTATTCACTATTGATTTCACAAAGTATTTTTTTCAAGAGAGATTTCAAATATTTTCTAAGTGTTTATAGAACACTTCACTTCACATCTTCAAAAACACATCTTATTTTTAGAGTTAGATTTGGAGAGTTGATTAGATTGTTGAAGAGTTGAAGATCGAGTTGTAATTTGTAAAGTTTGTACAAGAAGTAAGTAAGCAGCTAGTGAAGACCCTTCTTCAAAGTTTGGAGAAGGAGAGTGGATGTAGGATTGTTAAAATCCGAACCACTATAAATCCCGTGTTATTTCTTGCTTTCTTTAATTTCTGTTCAATTTACAATTTTGATAATCCAAGATTAAAATCTCGAATCTTAACTAGAATCTAAATATCACCTTGCTTTTGATCTTGTTAAAAGTTGAGTTTACAATTGTTTTCCATTGTGTTTAATCTGATATTTTGAATTGATTTTGAGAGATTCGAAAAATCTACAAAATCTATTCAAACCCCCTTTCTAGATTTTGGTTCTAGAAGGTTATCTCAAGGTTTTAAATCAACTCAACATTCAGGGACCAACAAGTGGTATCGGAGCGGTGTTAAGTCGTTTCGATATTGATTTTAGGTCTTGAACAAGATTCTGAAATTATCTTGATTTTCTTCATTTTCTTCTTTTATTAACAAGTCTACTAATTAGCTTGTGGAGTATTTTGTTTCTTTGTTTCATCATGTCATCGTGGAAAAACAAAAAGTCTAGGAACCTTCCGAATTCTCTATTGAAGATTATGATTACGGAAATTTAGGATGGAGAATCACCTAAAAGCCATTCATGATAGGATGGAAGAGGTTCTAGAAGAGGGACCTATAAAATTCTATCATGGAGGAACCAAAGACTGAGCCGAATCACCAATCCAGGACTGTATAAGAAAAGAAGAGCTCTGAGTTAAAAATGATGAAAGAAAGGTCCATAATCTTGATCAAGTAGCTCGAACTGAGATCATTGAGACTCTAAGTAAGGATTGGATTGAAAAGGTTAAAAGATGCAAGACCGCCAAAGAAATGTGGGAGACTCTTGCTGGAATTTGTGAAGGATGCGAACAAGTCAAAGAAAACAAGCTTCATCTGTTTCTACATGCTTTTGACACATTCAAAATGAAGGATGGTGAGATCAGTAGATCAACCGGATGTGAGATTGACTAATCTTGTGAACAAAACAGCCGATTTGGGTAAGACCTACACCGAGAAAGAAATTAACAACAAGATACTCAGATCTTTGAGCAAAGATGGAGAGAGAAAGTCAATATTCTCAAGGCAACACAAAATTTGTCATCAATATCACATCACACTCTCTTTTCTCATCTTAAAGCACTGGAATATGACATTCACATTGAAGATGAAGAAGATGAGGCGAGTCATCTACACTGGAAAAATCAGAGCATTTGTTCATCGTGATGAATCTCAAAAGATTTCTAAAGCATCTCGATTTGTCTCGTAAAAGAAGAAATGACTCTTTTGTTGAAAAGGTATGAAAGATTGAAGATGAAGTACGGAAGAAACAAAAGAGACAGATTAGGTCGAAGGAACTATAGATCGACAGAATGAAAAGAGTTCGTATAATGATAAAAAGAAGGATCACCAAGAAGTCATAGGTCACCTATCGACGAGGAGATAGTAGTCCAAAACAGACAGAGGAGATATATGCTATACATGCGGCAAACCTGGTCACTACAGCCTATGATTGTCCTCAACTCACTCCCACAGAGAGAAGAAAAGAGGAAGAAAAGAGATAGAAGATATGCGACCAGAGAGCTTTACTAGTTGAGAAAGAAGAAGCTCGAGAGACATCATCATCCTCATCTTCATCTGATTTTGGGTCGATGATGACATATGTCTAATGGCTAAAGAGGTACATTACTATTCATCATCGATAATGACCGTGACACCTTATCTCAAATCGATCCCAGTCTTATTGATAAAGCCGTTGAAAGATTTGGAGACTGCTCTATCTGCTTATAAATAGATAGAGACTGAAAATCTTAATTTAAAGGATCAAATTTCTGATCTAACTAAGGTCAATCAGACTAAGAAAAGTGAGAAACTAGACTGTACATTCAAGGGAATGTCAAACTAAGATGGTCACAAGTACCTTGTCTCGATAAGACAGATAAGTTAGAACAGAACTCGAGTTCTTTAAAAATAAAATTTTCAAATATCTATTCCGAGAATGAAAATTATAAAAGGACTAACAGGGAATTAAATCTCAAGTTGGGACTTTTGAATAATTCTCAAACCACAATAGATAAAATCTTCAATTCATCTCAAAAGTCTAGTGATATAAAGGATTAGGTTTTGATAGGAATAAGAAGAATGATCCTATAAAACCTAGAGTTTTTGTCAAAGCAACTAAACCTAAGGTAGAAACCTTGTTTAGTTCCTGGAAACCAAAGGAATTAATTACCTCATCCGATACTTCGAAAAGAAAAATCGACGAGGAAAGTAACTCTTAAGGCTAAACCTACGACTAAATCAAAGATTTATCCTAGGTATAATAGCTTTGATGGAAGAAGCAGATCTTATCCATTCTTACCAAGATTCAAGACAATTTCAAAAGATCAACTAAATCAGATTGATCTTGAAAGTCTTATCTTAGTAGATAGATATGGATGCAAGCTTCAATCTATGGTTTTAAGGAACATTGATATTTTTATCTGGATTCCTAAGAGTCAACTTAACTTGAAAGGACCCAAAGTACAAAGGGTACCTAAGAAATAAATTTGTGATTGCAGGAAGACAAGAAGATAGTTGATAGAGGGAGACATTCTTGAGGTCATCTCGTATATTGATAGTGGCTGTTCCAAGCACATGACCTATGAAAGACGACTTCTCTCTAACTATCAAACCATTGATGGACCAAGAGTGATGTTTGGAGACAACAACTATGGACTTACTAAAGGTGTTGGAACACTAACGATTGGAGATGTTCAAGTTCAAGAAGTTTACTACGTGGAAGGATTGAAGCACAACCTACTATCTGTTTCACAATTTTGTGATAAAGGGTTTTGTGTCAAATTTACTCATAATGCATGCTATGTTTTAGATGGTATCAATAAAAATATTCTATTGACTGGAGTAAGACAAGGTAACATCTATGTTGCCAACTTCAAAAGTTGTCCTAAAGATACTTGTCTTGTTGCTAAGAGTTCGGATAACTTAAGTTGGGCATGTGCAGCATTTACTTGGTCACTTAAATTTCAAAACTCTTAACAAAATAGCAAGGAAATCTTTAGTTAAAGGACTCCCTGATAAAATATTTTCAAAGAACCATGTATGTGTTTCTTGTCAAAAAGGAAAACAAACCAAAGCTTCTTTTAAAACAATAAGTAATCCTTCTTCGAAAGAATTTTGGAACTTCTTCATATGGATCTGCTTTGGTCCAAGAACTCCTCTCGGCTTTAGTGGAAGAAAATACACATTAGTAATTGTTGATGATTTTTCAAGGTTTACTTGGGTTATTTTCTTATACAAAAAGAATGAGACTATGACTAAGATTCCTAATTTCTTAAAAGATTCAAAATGAAAAGGGATTAAATGTTGTTAAAATTAGAAGTGATAAAGGTCTTGAATTCCTAAATAAATTGATTTCTAACTACTTCATTGAGAATGGCATAGCTCAGAAACATCTGCATGCAAGGACTCCACAAAAATGGAGTTGTTGAAAGAAGAAACAGACCTTGAAAGAGGCTAGAACAATGCTATCTGAATTTAACACTCCTCATAGGTTTTGGGCGTATAAGCGGTGAATACACTCGCTATGTTCAAAATAGGAGTCTGATTGTTAAGGATAAGTGTAAAACTCCCTATGAAATTTGGAAGGGAAGATCTCCCAAAATTTCATATTTTCATATATTTGGTTGTAAATGTTTCATACACAATAATGGGAAATCTCAATTAAAAACCTTTGATGCCAAGATAGCGATGGAATATTCTTAGGATACTCATCTATATCATAGGCATATAGAGTTTTTAATAAGACAACTTTGTGTGTAGAAGAAACACCCCATGTGGTATTTGATGAATCTTCTTTTGAGTTTGATAAGACAGGGACATCACAAAGATATCGTATAATCAATCGATGACTATTAAAGGATCTACCATAAAATTCTACAATCAAGAATCGATTCGGATGAAGAGGAAGAATCGCACAAAGGAAAAGAACCCGAAAGAACATCCTCAACAAATGATCTACCAACCGATCGGCACGACCAATGATACATCTGGCGATCGGACGATCAACAACACATCACCGATCGGGTAGAGTTATCGTAAGGTAACATAGAATCATCGAAATAAATAATTCGACAAGACATCATCCACGGTAAAAGATAAAGGTAAGAAAGTAATGTCATATCACCTAGCTGAACAGATAATTGGAGATTTAGACTGCGGTGTCCAGACGAGGACCCAACTAAATCAAGATTGTATGTTCGGGCCTATGTGTCATTACTTGAACCTAAATCAATTACGAAGCTTTAACCGATTCCAACCGGATTAATGCCATGCAAAAAGAACTAAATCAGTTTCAAAGACAAGATGTGTGGGAGCTTGTTGAAAGGCCTCATGTCACATCCTAATTTTATAAATAATTTTAACGCCGACTTGAATAAAAATATTTCTTTTCAAGAGTTCATAAAAATAATTTTTTTCAAAAACAATTTAATATATACCATCAGGAAACATGAACATGGGAATCTTTAATAAATAATAATAAAAAGAATGTCAACTAAAATAAATTGCATACATTGTCTCAATTTTCTTAAAAACTTAATTCACTCCAAAAACAATCTTACGAAAAGAAATTTAATGTCATGCTATGAATTAAAAATACTAAAATAAATAACACCAACCAATCCACCTTGCCTCCGCCGCGCCTTCGTTATTCTTAATCTGCAAAAGCATTAATTTGTTTGGGGTGAGCAACCAACTAGCTCGGTGGGGTCCTATTTGTCACGCTTAAATAACCAACATAATCAAAATAGCAACTCACATACCACATAACCATAACATGTGTCAAGAAAGCCAACCATAGTAACATAGCATCATAATCGGTCCTTTCCACCGAAACATAGTTCTTAAACTCATTATGTCACACACGGTCCTTTCCACCGAACATAAATCATAGTTTATTATGTTGCACGGTCCTTTCCACCGAACATAAATCATAGTATAGTATGTACACGGTCCTTTCCACCGGTCATACACATAAATAGTATATTACACGGTCCTTTCCACCGGAACATACCCATATCATATCATATAGCACATAGTAACAAGCAACAAATTTCAATCATGCAAGGTATTTAAAAGTGACAAATAATACCAATCATATAGAGAAAAACCCCACCTTAAACCTCGATTATCCTTGGTAAAAGTTCTAGAGCGTGGCCTCCTTGGCACCTAAAATAATAATTAATAAACTATGTCTTAGTATTATAAATTTATTAAATCTTAAATGTTAATATTGCTATTAAATATTTTAGTATTGGGTTTAATAAAAGTGATTTATCTAAATTCTTAGTTAATATTTTAAAATAAAATTGTATATATATGACTATTAGAAATTTACGTAAGAAGATAAATAAATTAAAGATTAGAGAATCTTAGGAATTTAATAATTATCGCATCGAACACTCCAAATTAAAGCATATATTATAATAATAATAATAATAATAATAATAATAATCTAATAATAATAATAATATAAGATAATAATAATAATAATAATAATGGTTAAGGAATGGGAAAACCAACTTTTGCCGAAAAGAATTGAGTATAGGCGATAGCCGGATCTTTTCGAAAATAAGGCTTAACGCCTTTCTCATTTTTCTTTCTTTTCATATAAATGTTTCGGCAGTTTTTATATAAATATATTTTTTTAAAAGTAATTCTGCCTAAAATAATTTTAAATAATTAGATATGGTAATCATCATCTAAATCCTATATCGAACAATAAACAAAGGAACCATTCTTTTTTTTTTTTTTTTGTTTCAAAAAAATCATGAAATAAGAATCAATATAATTCGCTTATCAAACTCAACAAAAGAGGTAAGGATAAGGTGTTACCTAACAGCAAGGAATTGAGAGAATAAATTATTTTGATGCTCCGTAGAGAAAACTTTTACGTTAATGGAGAGAAATAATTTTTGTGCGTTTATCTAGAGAGATGACCGTGTGATTTATAAAAATAAGTGGAGAAGATATTTTTGTTGAGATTAATAGGAATTGGATCTACAAAATCTTACACTAAAAGATAAGATTATAAATTTAAAATTTTGAATTTTTAAAAGATTGAGAACTATATATTTTATTAATATTAATATAATTATTAACAAAATATAACATAAATAAAACTGAAAATATTAATAATAAATATTATAATTGTAACTTATGGAAAATTTAATTTACTTATGGTGATTGATATTCTTGGGTATTACATCCTACCCTCCTTAAAAAAATTTCGTCCTCGAAATTTAAAACGTACCATGGGCAAACCAATCAGCATACTTGGCGCGTATCTCATCCTCGCGCTCCCAAGTCGCTTCTTTCTCACCATGCCGATTCCATCAATCTTGATCATTGTAACATCTTTGTTCCTCAACCTATGAACCTTTCTATCCAAAATCGCCAATGGCTTCTCCTCATAAGCTAAACTATTGTTTATCTCTAAGGTTGAGTAGTCAATCACGTGACTAGTGGTCTTGCACATACTTTCTCAACATAGAGACGTGAAACACATTATGAACAACTGAAAATTCTGGTGGTAAAGCTAAACGATAAGCTAAATCACCAACTCTCTCGAGAATCTCAAACGGCCCCACATACCTCGGCTTCAACTTTCCTCGCTTACCAAATCGTACCACTACTTTAGTAGGAGAGACTTTCAAGAACACCTTTTCTCCCTCACTAAACCGTAAATCCTTCCTACGTCTATCCGCATACGATTTTTGTCTATCTTATGCTCGCTTGATGTTCTCCCTTACTTTCTTCACCACTTCCTCTCGTATCCTTCAACATCTCTGGTCCTACTAACCTCCTTTCTCCAACTTCGTCCCAATACAAGGGCGATCGACATTTCCTCCCATATAATGCCTCATAAGGAGCCATCTCAATAGTTGCTCGGTAACTATTGTTGTAAGCAAACTCAACCAAGGCCAAGTAATACTCCCAACCTGGGGCTCAAATCAAGTACACAAGCTCACAACATATCTTCTAGAGTCTCGAATCGCCCTTTCCGATTGCCCATCGGATTGCGGGTGAAAGGCCGTGCTAAAATTCAACTTAGTCCCCATAGCCGATCGTAAACTCCTCCAAAACCGTGATGTAAACCTAGTATCTCAATCCGACACAATCGAAACTGCACTCCATGCAACCGTACTATCTCCCGAATATACATCTCGTGCATACTGCTCCATCCTAAAAGTAGTCTTTACCGGAAGAAAGTGAGCCGACTTAGTCAATCGATCCACAACAACCCATATTGCATTATTCCCTTTACCGTCCTTGGTAAACCCGTAACAAAATATATAGTTATATGCTCCCACTTCCACTCTGGGATCTTAAGTGGTCGTAGTAATCCCGATGGACGCCGGTGTTCGGCTTTCACTTGCCGGCATACCAAACACCTCTCCACAAACTCAAGAATATCCTTCTTCATTCCATTCCACCAAAACATTTTTCTTAAGTCATGATACATCTTAGTGCTACCCGGATGAGCAACATAAGGTGTACTATGAGCTTCCTCAAGTATTATTTTCTTTAGTGATGCCTCTTCGTGCACACAAATCCTCCCTCATAATACAATGCCCCATCATCACCACCGTAAATCCTTTTCCTTCCCCTTTGAGAACTTTCTCCCTCGTTTTGCGCAGAAAAACATCATCAAGTTGAGCACTCATAATCTTGTCCTTCAAATCCGATTGCACTACTAAAGCCGCTAAGACCATCTCAACCCTTCTTGGTGGGGTCACCACCTCAATCCTCATATTCACGAACTCCTTCACCAACCGATCTTGCTCGGTCAATACGCATAAATCGCTCCTCGTCTTTCGACTTAAGGCATCAGCTACCACATTAGCCTTGCACGGGTGATAGTGAATTGTACAATCATAATCCTTCACAAGCTCTAACCATCTTCTTTGCCTCATGTTCAACTCCTTTTGTGTGAAAAGATACTTCAAACTCTTGTGGTACGAGTAAATCTCACACTTCCCTCCATACAAGTAGTGTCTCCAAATCTTCAATGCGTGAACAACAGCGGCTAACTCCAAATCATGTGTTGGGTAGTTCACTTCATACGTCTTCAATTGCCTTGAGGCATAGGCAATTACCTTACCTTGTTGCATCAAAACACAACCAAGGCCTAGCTTCGATGCATCACCGTAGATCACAAACTCCTTAGTTGGATCGGGTATCGTCAAAACCGGAGTGAAGTGAGTCTCCTCTTGAGTTCTTGAAAACTCTCCTCACACTTCTTGCTCCATTCAAACTTCTCCCCTTTCCTTGTCAACCGTGTCATCGGTGCCGCTATCTTCGAAAATCCTTCAATGAATCTCCGATAGTAGCCTGCTAATCCCAAGAAACTACGAATCTCATGAGCATTCGTAGGTCTACTCCAACCGTTAACAGCTTCCACCTTTGACGGATCGACTTCAATCCCCTTAGCTGTAATCACATGTCCAAGAAATGCTACTTCCTTCAACCAAAACTCGCACTTACTAAACTTGGCATACAACTTCTCCTTGCGAAGGGTTTCTAACACAACCCTCAAATGCTCTTCATGTTGTGCCTCGTCCCTTGAGTATACCAAGATGTTATCTATGAATACTATGACAAACTGATCTAGAAATGGATGAAAACTCGATTCATCAAATCCATAAACACCGCAGTGCATTGCTTAATCCAAAAGGCATCACCACAAACTCGTAATGCCCATATCGAAGTTCGAAAGGCTGTCTTTGACACGTCACTCTCCTTGACCTTCAAGCGATGATAGCCCGATCGAAGATCAATCTTAGAAGTATACTCCACTACCTCTCAATTGATCAAACAAATCCTCAATCCCCGGGTAATGGGTACTTGTTCTTTATGGTGAGTCGATTCAACTCTCTATAATCAATGCACATCCTCAAAGTTCCATCCTTCTTCTTGACGAACAAAACCGGCGCTCCCACGGCGAGACACTAGGTCGTATGAAACCTAAATCTAACAACTCTTGTAGTTGTACCTTTAATTCTTGCAACTCCTTCGGCGCCATTCTATAAGGAGCTTTTGACATCGGTGCCGCTCCGGTGTCAAGTCTATGGTAAACTCCACTGTCTATTGGGTGGCACTCCGGGAGCTTTTCCGGAAAAACATCTAGATAGTCCCGCATAACCGGCACATCTGCAGCCTTCACTTCCGGTTTCGGCTTCCCACAATGTTGACAAGAAATCCCATGCACTTATCCTTTCTCAACATCTTCATCGCCTTCATCGCACTAATCACTCGCGGTAAGGTTCGAGACCGAACCCCATAGAGGGTAGTCTCCTTATCGGTGGGTGTATGTAAAATTACTCTCCGCTCGTGGCACTTAATATCAGCTCTATATTTACTAAGCCAATCCATACCAAGAATAATATCAAAGTCCTTCATGTCTAGCACAAAAAGGTCAGCCTCTAAAGCATGTTCATTCACATCAATTCTCACACCTCTAACCATCGAATGAGCACTAATAACTTTATCGGAGGGTATACTAATCACAAGTGGGTTCTCTACTCTTACACTTTTACTTCCAGATAAAGCATGAAACTTTGCGTACATAAACGAATGTGTAGCTCCAAAGATTAAAGAGTACATATGCAGTATATTCGAAACTGTAAACATACTCGCCATAGTGCCCGGGCCGGTCACCTCTTCACGTGTCATAGCGAACATGCGTGCGTTACCACCTGCTCCACCATTAGGCTTCCTTCCATCACCTCTATTCTCGTGACAACGGACACTTTGGAAGTATGTGTCCCGACCGCTTGCACTGTAATGTACATTTTGCCCTCAAGACACTCTCCCAAGTGTTTCCTTCCACATTTAGCACAGATCGGTCTCTCAACAAATCCCTTTTGTGGAGCATCACTAGCAGTCCTCACTTGTTTGTTATGGGTAGGATTCCTACTCGATCCTCCTCCGTTCCACTTCCTCTTTCTGAATAAGTCACCTCCTTCCGCTCGAGCATCCATAGCCGGACTCGCGGCAACCTCTTCAAAGACGCTCATAAGTTTCGCCAAGGTAGTGAGTCCTTGACCCGACAAAGACATTCCCGATCTCGGAGCGTAGTCCATTCCTGAACCTCCATACTTTCTTAAGCGCAGTGTCCACTAGATGCGGGCGAACCGACTCAGATCGCTAAACTTCCGTTCATATTCCGCTACATCATGCCGCCTTGTTTCGTGTTTAAGAACTCCATTTCCTTCGAACTGAAACGATGGTGGATAGTATTTTTCGTGACTATCTCCCGAACCGTGCCCAAGTGAGACTCGCACGTTCAGCACTGGCCTCATACGCCGAGGAAGTCCACCAAATTCGTGCGTCTTCTTTTAGCCGGAAGACCGCACAGCTACTTTCTCGTGCATCGGTGCACATCATCAGCTCTAATATGCTCTCCAATGCATCCAACCACTCTTCTAGAGCAAACGGTCCCTCTCGTCCATTAAAAATAGGGGGCTTGAACTTGTGGAATTGCTCTACCACCGAAGGTGGTTTTCTCGGAGCTTCTTTGGTGTTGTGGTGCTTGACGTGGAGGCATCTTCCTATAATAGCACAAGTATCTTAGATAACTAATCCATATGAGTTGTAACTTATCAAATTATTCATTCATCCAACACATAACCAATATTTTATCCAAATACTTCCCATATAAAATTTATCCATAATCCAAAAGAAATGAAATAATTAATCTAGAATATGCTTAAATCCATTAAGTCTCAAGAACCCAAAAAAATAACTAAATAAATAAATAAACAAAAGTCTACAACTTTAATTATCTACTACTCTTCCATAGACCACAGGCCTACATATCTACCATCCTCAACTACCGCCCTAATTATCGCCTCTCTTTCTGGAATAGGCGGTTACGCGGCCAAGGGCAACTCCTCTTCCGGGTCATCCTCAATGCCTCCAGTCTTAAGCCATCTATAAGCCAACTCTGCAGCCACATCTCTAATCGCTGCCTCCATATCTCGCTGCTCCTCGTTGGCTATGATTTCTCTAGCTTCCTTCTCCCATGCCGGAGGTAAGCGTTTCACCGTATCCTCAAGAAAATCTTTGGGGTTAGGCGGCCCACGACCCTCTCTTTGCAGCCGCACTACATCTACTAGGTACAAAACGGTAATTTCTAATGTCCGAAACTCTCTTAATATTCCCTCTAGCGTCCATTTAAACTATCAATCACCACGGTTGTTAAAAAAAAAAATTAATAGACGTGTACTTAACCATAATTCATCCTAGTGTGCATAATTCATATACATAAAACTTTTTTTTCTTTCTACTAACTCAATTTTCTTAACACCGAACTTTCTTATCATACCTTGGAGTTGGCGCGGTGGCGGCGGTGGATGGTGTGCTTAAAAGTAATGAATGCATGCAAATAAATTTTTTTTTTTAAGCAAGTCTACAAGAACGTAGACCCGCTCCGATACCACACTGTCACATCCTAATTTTATAAATAATTTTAACGCCGACTTGAATAAAAATATTTCTTTTCAAGAGTTCATAAAAATAATTTTTTTCAAAAACAATTTAATATATACCATCAAATGAAACATGAACATGGGAATCTTTAATAAATAATAATAAAAAGAATGTCAACTAAAATAAATTGCATACATTTTCTCAATTTTCTTAAAAACTTAATTCACTCCAAAAACAATCTTACGAAAAGAAATTTAATGTCATGCTATGAATTAAAAATACTAAAATAAATAACACCAACCAATCCACCTTGCCTCCGTCGCGCCTCCGTTATTCTTAATCTGCAAAAGCATTAATTTGTTTGGGGTGAGCAACCAACTAGCTCGGTGGGGTCCTATTTGTCACGCTTAAATAACCAACATAATCAAAATAGCAACTCACATACCACATAACCATAACATGTGTCAAGAAAGCCAACCATAGTAACATAGCATCATAATCGGTCCTTTCCACCGAAACATAGTTCTTAAACTCATTATGTCACACGGTCCTTTCCACCGAACATAAATCATAGTTTATTATGTTGCACGGTCCTTTCCACCGAACATAAATCATAGTATAGTATGTACACGGTCCTTTCCACCGGCCATACACATAAATAGTATATTACACGGTCCTTTCCACCGGAACATACCCATATCATATCATATAGCACATAGTAGCAAGCAACAAATTTCAATCATGCAAGGTATTTAAAAGTGACAAATAATACCAATCATATAGAGAAAAACCCCACCTTAAACCTCGATTATCCTTGGTAAAAGTTCTAGAGCGTGGCCTCCTTGGCACCTAAAATAATAATTAATAAACTATGTCTTAGTATTATAAATTTATTAAATCTTAAATGTTAATATTGCTATTAAATATTTTAGTATTGGGTTTAATAAAAGTGATTTATCTAAATTCTCAGTTAATATATTAAAATAAAATTGTATATATATGACTATTAGAAATTTACGTAAGAAGATAAATAAATTAAAGATTAGAGAATCTTAGGAATTTAATAATTATCGTCGAACACTCCAAATTAAAGCATATATCATAATAATAATAATAATAATAATAATAATAATAATAATAATAATAATAATAATAATAATAATAATAATCTAATAATAATAATAATATAAGATAATAATAATAATAATGGTTAAGGAATGAGAAAACCAACTTTTGCCGAAAGAATTGAGTATAGGCGGTATAGCCGGATCTTTTCGAAAATAAGGCTTAACGCCTTTCTCATTTTTTTCTTTCTTTTCATATAAATGTTTCAGCTTTTTTTTATATAAATATATATTTTTTTTAAAAGTAATTACGCCAAAATAATTTTAAATAATTAGACATGGTAATCATCATCTAAATCCTATCTGGAACAATAAACAAAGGAACCATTCTTTTTTTTTTTTGTTTCAAAAAAATCATGAAATAAGAATCAATATAATTCGTTTATCAAACTCAACAAAAGAGGTAAGGATAAGGTGTTAAGAACAGCAAGGAATTGAGAGAATAAATTATTTTGATGCTCCAGAGAGAAAACTTTTACGTTAATGGAGAGAAATAATTTTTGTGCGTTTATCTAGAGAGATGACCGTGTGATTTATAAAAATAAGTGGAGAAGATATTTTTGTTGAGATTAACGGGAATTGGATCTACAAAATCTTACACTAAAAGATAAGATTATAAATTTAAAATTTTGAATTTTTGAAAGATTGAGAACTATATATTTTATTAATATTAATATAATTATTAACAAAATATAATATAAATAAAACTAAAAATATTAATAATTAATATTATAATTGTAACTTATGGAAAATTTAATTTACTTATGGTGATTGATATTCTTGGGTATTACACCTCATCATCAAAAAGTCATTGGAACTAAATGGGTCTTTAAAAACAAAAGGGATGAAAACAATATTGTGGTTAGAAATAAGGCCGGACTAGTTGCTCAAGGATATTCACAATCGGTAGGGTATTGATTATGATGAAACCTTTGCACCAAGAGCTCGCCCGGAAGCCATAAGATTATTTTTAGCCTATGCAGCTTTTAAAAGATTCATAGTTTTTCAAATGGATGTTAAATCGGCATTCTTAAATGGAATCTTAGTCAAGAAGTTTATGTAGAGCGGCCTCACGGCTTTGTCAAAGGAGACAAAGTTAATAAACTAAGGAAAGCTCTATATGGACTTAAACAGCACCAAGAGCTTGGTATGACACCTTGTCTCAGTTATTTAATTCAAAATGGTTTTGTTAAAGGTAGAATTGATAGAACTCTCTTTAGAAAAGAGTTTGGTTGTGATCTTTTGTTAGTTCAAATTTATGTTGATGATATAATTTTTGGATCAACTAACATATCTTTATGTGAAGAATTTAGTAGTCTTATGAAAAGCGATTTGAAATGTCCATGATGGGAGAAATGACATATTTTCTTGGACTTCAAGTCAAGGCATAAAGAAGGAAATATTCATCAACCAAGCCAAATATACAAAGATCTTATTGAAAAATATGGAATAGGTACCAGCCGAGAAGCTAAGATACCTATGATGACAAATTTTTCAATGGATCCAGATGAGAAGGGAGAAGACACCGATCGACCGAGTATCGAGGTCTTGTTGGTTCTTTATTATATTTAACCGCAAGTAGACCTGATATTTCTTTTGCGGTTGGAGTCTGTGCTAGATTTCAAGCTAATCCTAAGAAAAGCCATCTTGAAGCAAAGAAAGAAAATCCTCAAGTATTTGAAAGGAACAATAAATGTTGGATTGTGGTATCCGGTGATGACAATTTTGAGCCGTCTGATACTCGATTCGGATTTTGGTGGGTGTAAGATAGATAGAAAATCTACATCTGGTACTTGCCAATTTCTTGGAAGTAAGCTGATTTCATGGTTGTCTAAGAAACAAACCTCTGTAGCTACTTCCACGATCAAGCCGAGTATATGGCACTGGAAGTTGTTGTTCACACCGATCTGGATAAGTCACAGCCTAAGGGATTATAATATTATCACTAAAGATGTACCTATCTTTTGTGATAGTAATAGTGCCATAGCTATTACTCGTAACCCAGTTCTTCATACAAGATGCAAGCATGTAGATATCAAACACCACTTCATCCGAGACCATGTAGAGAAAGGAGATATCGAGACTTGAGAAGATCTTGACCGACTTTCAAAGAGCAGACATCTTGACAAAACCATTGGCAGAGACAAAGTTTAAAGAATTATCTGTAGAATTAGGTTTATTAGATGCTTCTTTAGTAAATCTCTAATTGTTCTTTTTAATTCTTGTCTCTCTCAATTTAGTTTATCATGTCTAGAAAGAATTATCGTACTAGATCTCGAGTCAAAGGACAATCGTGTAGGCGATATCATTGATTTCCTTCTTAGGAATCAAGAATCAAGGATTAGTCATATTGACCTTATCTCGACATGATAATTACTTATCGACATATGGTAAATCGCATAAGGGCACAATAGGCGGATACAAATGAAGTTGGAGGCAAACAAGGCCGAATTGAAAGTTAAATCGTATGAGCCGCAGCCTTGCAACCGAGGGTGACCCAAATAGAGGAGGCCATCCGAGAGGATGAGGAGAAGAGGAAGAAGGAGGAGGAGGAAAAGTCGGAAGCTCTGCTGGCCAAGATGAAAGAAGCGTAAAACCCGAGGCCAAGGGCAAGGGTAAAGGCAAAGCAGCAGAGAAGTCTTCATCACCGAGCGGTGATCGGCCCAGTCGAGCGAAAAGAAAGGAGCCTCGACTTCTCAAACCTATCAGCCGAAAGCAGATCGGACGAATCCATGCCGAGAAGGAAAAGTATGAGAAGCAGGAGAAGAAGAGGCTGAAGAAGCTGGGGAAAGCCGAGCTGAAGTGGGACGAGGATTCCGGAAATGGGTATCCAAAGCACTGATGAAGCGGACTTCCGCCCCGTCCACCGCACTTCAGCCCTCCAAAGATGGTTTCAGGAAATACACAAGCGAATACAAGAAGCTAGCCCTGGATGCCGATGGATGTATTACCGGTACATCTTGAAGGCATCGCCATCTGGAGCAAACACGAAGATAAGAGCTGGCACGAGTGGACTTAGATCAAGGATTTTCAACCGGCCGAACATTCCAGAGGCCACCGATGGGGAATCTGATAGAACAGATTTTTCATTCCTTATCTTTTATTTTCTATCAGTTCTTCTATTTGTAAATTTGTAAATTTGTGAATGAATATACTCGGACTTATGTGATTTATGTGTATCGGCTTTTTTTTAAGTTTTTTAAAAGAAATTTTTAAAAATTTTTCTAAGTATAAATCATCCGAGAATTTTATATCTCGTAGTTAAAAACTTTTTCCTAAAATTTTTTTAAGTCATAAAACTCAATTTTCTAAATACTTCTAAAAGAGTCTAAAAGACTTAATTTTTTTTTAATGCTTTGAATGTGAATGAATCTGTTGTATTGTGAAAATGTGCTCTGATATACCTATCGATTGTTTTAACTAATTCTAGTACTAACTTCACCGTGAGTGTGTTTCTTCCTTATAGGTTTTAACTTCATCAAAAAGGGGGAAATTGTTGAATCAAGAAGTTTTGATGAGTTAAAAAGAAGCAGCTAAGTTGATCGACGATCTGAAGATCACCGAGGTTAAGCTAAACAGATCAGACGAGGTCTAGAACCAATTCGGGCCACCGAGATCTAGTCATCTGCAGGAGACGATCATGAAGAGCTCGAGACGAGGTCAAGACAAGCTAAGTAGAATAAGAAAGGCAAGTCTTCACTAAGTCACCGCAGACGAGTGGGAAGAATCACCGAGGTCAAGAGCAGTTTTCAAGAATAAGCTTGTTGAGCGCTTTCCTTTGTTAGAACCGACTAACAAACTAAGCTTGTCTTTTCGGACTTATAAATAGGACTAGATTTTACTTTTTTAGACACTTATGCGAATTTGATTCTTCACGGTATTCACTATTGATTTCACAAAGTATTTTTTCAAGAGAGATTTCAAATATTTTCTAAGTGTTTATAGAACACTTCACTTCACATCTTCAAAAACACATCTTATTTTTAGAGTTAGATTTCAGAGAGTTGATTAGATTGTTGAAGAGTTGAAGATCGAGTTGTAATTTGTAAAGTTTGTACAAGAAGTAAGTAAGCAGCTAGTGAAGACCCTTCTTCAAAGTTTGGAGAAGGAGAGTGGATGTAGGATTGTTAAAATCCGAACCACTATAAATCCTCGTGTTATTTCTTGCTTTCTTTAATTTCTGCTCAATTTACAATTTTGTTAATCCAAGATTAAAATTCAGAATCTTAACTAGAATCTAAATATCAGCCTTGCTTTTGATCTTGTTAAAAGTTGAGTTTACAATTGTTTTCCGTTGTGTTTAATCGATATTTTGAATTGATTTTGAGAGATTCGAAAAATCTACAAAATCTATTCAAACCCCCCTTTCTAGATTTTGGTTCTAGAAGGTTATCTCAAGGTTTTAAATCAACTCAACATTCAGGGACCAACAGCTTCATTCGATGCTCTTTGATTTTCTTCCTCATTAAAGCTTATGTCCATCAATGGACACTCCTCTTCCTCCTTTTTGACAAGGAAGCCTTCTACTTTTACCTCTTCGCTTGGACCCTCTTCTACATCTTCTTCTCTTGTATTTGCTTCCTCCCCTTCTTCTTCTTGATTCTCCATGATAGTCATGTTTTTTACTTGGCGTAGGAAATTTTTGAGTTGACTCTTTATAAACATGAAATGAACTTCGGTGATCTCCATGTTCCCCTCTATCCATGAATTAACCTTTGACTTGGTCTCATACATTTCTTCATACAAGGGAAGCATTTGATCACATCTAGCATTATCTTCCTCAAATTTTTCCAACAAAAATCCAAGCATCTCTTGCAATATGACTCTCATATCATGGAGTCCCCATTCTTCAAATTGAGGAGAAGCTTGTGGCATTGAATGATCATATTTATGGCTGCTCCTTGACACTCAAATTCAAGACATGGATCAAATGTTTGATCATAAGGCTCATAGTATGGAAACATCTCTTGAGGTGGAGGAGGAATTTCTTCATATCTCCAATCTTCATAATTGGATGGAACTTGTTGCAATTGAGAATTATCTTCAAAGCTCATCCAATTATTGTATCCAAATTCTTCATAGTGTGGAGAATACACTCTACCATCTTGATAATACTCTTGATTCCACATGTATGAGTTGTATCCTTCCATCTAGACAAGATAAGCAAGTATCAAATTCCAACAAAAATAACAAAACAAACAAAAACACAAAGGCAACAAGTAGTCACTTAAAACAATTCCTAGGTCTCACTTAAGGCGCAAAAACTAATTCCCCGGCAATGGCGCCATTTGATTGGAGTAGTTTTTCGGGTAAGTTTTATTAAGACCAATCAACAAAATATCGAACCCAAGGGAAAAAGTATACACATGAGGCCCTAGAAATACAAGTTCTCAATGACTATTGTTGCAAAAGCGATGACACTAACACTACCAAACACTTGCAAAATACGACTAAAACAAGCAAACAAATGATCGAACACCTAGAATGCGATAACAAAAACAACAATAAATGGTGGGATAGAGGTGCTAGGATTAACATCCATCAATGAATCATCAATCGACAAGCTACAATTGAATCAAATTGCAAATCAACTAAGATAGAAAGCATAAACCATCATGAAATTAATCACTCCATTAAAATCACAATGCCTAATGTGAGTATCCTTAGTCTTTCCCATCTCTCAATGTAGAAATCCCCAATTCATACAATCATGCAAAATTGAAACTCGATCAACACCTAATCACGTTAGCTCAGCTCTTGCCTATTGCTAGGGTGATCAACCATTAATCTAAAGAGATAATTTCACACAAAGCACAATTAAGAATCACAATTAGGAAACAACTAATGTGAGTATCCTTAGTGCAACTAATCTCTCGATTTGAAGCACCCAATCCACACATTCATACACAATTATCACCCAATTAATCCCGGATCACGTTAGCGCAACTCGTCTATAGCTAGGGTGATCAAACACTAATCTAAAGAGATAATTGTGCATGAAGCACAAATGAGAATCACAATTAGTAAGCAATCTACTCAATTGATCTCCAATCATCAACAATTATAGCATCATCAATCAAATCATCATCAATTTCAATTAACCCAAGCACAAATGAGTTAGCCCTTGGTGAAATCCATGGGAAGAAGATAGAATTGATCAAACACAAAGCAAATCACAACAATTAAGAAATTAAAGAGACAAAAGAGGAAAAACATCACCAAATGATCTTCAATCAACAACAATAGGAATGCTTGAGTCTTCAACACCAATCTCCAAATGAATTACAAGCTTGAATTGAAAGAATAACAAGGATCTAAAGCTAATCTACGGTTAATCTACCAACAATTAATGGAAATCTAAATCTAATTCTAACTTCTACTCTAACTACAAGAAGGAATGGCTTGGGGCCTGAGAAATCGCCCCAAAACCGCTACTAACTGCTATTATGAATCATGGCTCAGGCCTCGAGTCGAGGCTCATGTCTTTTCCAATTTTTGCCCTTCTCTGCACATGACCCTCGACTCGAGGCTCTTGGTCCTCGACCAGAGCTTGAGTCCAGTGGCACTTTTCTCACGGGGCTTCGGCCCGACCCCGTTTTCATCCAAGATGTTCGTCTCTTCATTCTAAACCCAATTGTACTCTTGGATTGGCAAAATTCCACCGAATTACCTGCAAAATGGACGAAAAACATCAAAATCTCTCAAATAGTACTTTTCAAGCAAAAGAGTGATACTTTTCACATTTAGGCACAAAAACTAACACTTTAGCTCACTTTTTGCACTAAAATAGGCCCTAAAAACATGCATCAATTCACTCTAATCACCAAACTACCTGAGTTTCTTAAAAGAATTCAGAATGAAAAAGGATTAATATTGTAAAAATAAGATGTAATAAAGGTACTGAGTTTCTTAATTCACTTGTTGCTAACTATTGTATTGAGAATGGTATAGCTCACGAAACTTCGCGGCAAGGACACCTCAGCGAGAATGGAGTTGTTGAAAGAAGAAACATAACCCGAAAGAACCTGCGAGGACAATGTTATCTGAATTCAACACTCCACACGAGTTTTGGGCGTAAGCCATTAATACACCCATCTTATTCGTAATAGATGTTTAATTGTTAAAGATAAGTGTAAAACCCCCTATGAAATATGGAAAGGAAGATGTTGGTCCCAATTAGTTGAGTAGATTAAAGGAAACTTGAATCGGCCTTCTAGAAAAAATCTAGAAGGGGGCGTTGAATAGATTTTTGATTTTACAAATCTATCAAAACTTATTCAAAACACCAAAGTTACATAGTGGAAAATACTCTTAAACTCAACTTTATTTGGATCAAAAGCACGCTGATAATTTGTCTAACTTTAATTCGAAATTGATCTTTGAATAAAAGCGAAATTGAGAAGAACAGATAAGTAACTAAAATAACAAAGAACACCAAGATTTATAGTGGCTCGGATTATGAATAATCCTACATCCACTCTCCTTCTTCAACTTGAAGAAGGGTCTCTGCTACCACTTACTTACTTACGATCCAACTTACAATTTACAAATTACAAAGATCGTCAAATCTTCAAACTCCTAGACTCTTCTCTCGAAATCTAACTTTTACGGTGAGTAATGAATTTTGAAGATGTAAAGTAAAGTGTTCTTCAAACACTTAGAAATTTTTGAAAACTCTTTTTGAAAACTTGTGAATTGATGTGAAAGTAGAAATCTGGAATATAATGAATAATGTGTGATTCATGTGTATCAAATGAAAACCTAGACCTATTTATAAGTCTCAAAAGACAGTTAGTTTGTTAGTCGAGTTCTAACAAACTAAAAACTGCTCAACAAACTTAACCTTGAAAATCGCTCTTATCCTCACTGATTTTACTATACTCATCTGCGGTGACTTGGTGAAGACTTGCCTTTCTTATTCTACTCGGCTTATCTCGAACTCGAGCTCTTCATACTCGTTGATTGGAGTGAATTGATGCATGTTTTTAGGGCCTATTTTAGTGCAAAAAGTGAGCCAAAGTGTTAGTTTTTGTGCCTAAAAGTGAAAAGTATCACTCTTTTGCCTAAAAAGTATTATTTGTGAGATTTTGATGTTTTTTGTCCATTTTGCAGGTAATTCGGTGGATTTTTGCCAAACCGAGAGTACCATTAGGCTTAGAATGAAGAGACGGACATCCGGGACGAAAACGGGGGTCGGGCGTAAGCCCCGCGCGAGAAAAGTGCCACTGACTCGAGCTCGGTCGAGGGACAAGAGCCTCGAGTCGAGGGATGTACGAAAAGGACTAAATTTGGAAAAAGGCAGCAGCCTCGACTCGAGACATGACCCTCGAGTCGAGGGAGTGAAGAAATGCAGGGACCTCGAGTCGAGGCTTGACCCTCGACTCGAGGGGGAGGTTTTTCCAAAATTTGGTATTTAAAGACTTGAAGCGAGCAATCCAGAGAGAACTTTCGAGTAGCGGTTAGTAGCGGTTTTGGGGCGATTTCTCGGGCCCCAAGCCAATTCCTTCCTTAGATTAGAGTAGAAGTTAGATTTAGATGTAGATTTCCATTGATGGTTGATAGATTAGCCATAGATCAGCATTTGATCATTGTAATTCATTCAATTCAAGTGGTAATTCATTTGGAGATTGGTGTTGAAGACTCAAGCATTCCTCTTGTTGTTGATTGAAGATCATTTGGTGATGTTATTCCTCTTTTGTCTCTTTAATTTCTTAATTGTTGTGATTTACTTTGTGTTTGATCAATTCTATCTTCCTCACATGGGTATTGTTTGTGGTACCATGTGCTAACTCTTTTGTGCTTGGGTTAATTGAAATTGATGATGATTTGATTGATGATGCTATAATTGTTGATGATTGGAGATCAATTGAGTAGATTGCTTCCTAATTGTGATTCTTCATTGTGCTTTTTGTAAAATTGTCTCTTTAGATTAATGGTTAATCACCCTAGCAATAAGGCGAGAGTTGACCTAACGTGATTAGGTGTTAATCGAAGTTTCAATTTTGCATGATTGTATGAATTGGGGATTTCTACATTGAGAGATGGGAAAGACTAAGGATACTCACATTAGGCATTGTGATTTTAATGGAGTGATTAATTTCATGATGGTTTATGCTTTCTATCTTAGTTGATTTGCAACTTGATTCAATTGTAGCTTGTTGATTGATGATTCATTGATGGATGTTAATCCTAGCACTCCTATCCCACCATTTATTGTTGTTGTTGTTATATCATTCTAAGCGTTCGATCATTTGCTTGCTTGTTGTTATTTTGTATTTTTGCTATTATTTTGTTGTTTTTGTTCCAAACCATTGTTGCAACTCTAGTCACTAAAAACTTGTATTTCTAGGGCCTCATGTGCATACGTTTTCCCTTAGGTTCGATATTTTGTTGATTGGTCTTAATAACTCTTGCCCTATACACTCCAATCACTCGTCTCCTGCAGATGACTAGATTTGAACTTGTCTCGAGATGACCTGCAGCTTTTCGGTCTTCAACCGACTTGTCCAGTCCTTGACCTAGTCGATCGGCTCGGTATTGGAACTTGACCTCGATTGTTCTTCATATTCATTTGATCATCTGAATTGCTTCTTTTAACTCATCGAAACCTTTTTACGATCTAACAATTTCCCCTTTTTGATGATGTTAAAACTATAAGAAAGAAACATACTCACAATCGATGTTAGTCAAAGTTATTCAAGATAATCGAGATAGGCATATCGAGAACACATTCACACTTCGTATCGATTTATTCAAGTTAAAACACTTAATTCACACTTAGAAAGCTTTTAAGAAAGTATTCTTAAATCTTAAGACTTTAAAAAAAAATTTAACTTAGTAAAAAAATTTTAAGTCTTAGGACTTAGAAATTTTTTAAAGAGTTAGAAAGTTTTTAAGAGAGAGAAAAATTTTAGAAAATTTTAAGTCCGAGATGAGAATTTTCTCAGATGATTAATACTTAGAAGAAATTTTAAGTGTTCTTAAAACGAGAGAAATCAAACTCTAAAATTAAAACAAGTAGTTCAAATAAGATCCAGTCATCTCATTCGGATATGGGGCACATTTACATATTTACATATGGATCGGATAAAAAGATAAAAGATAAGGAAATTTAAAGCTTATCTAATCATCCATCTATCCTTTTTAGGGAGCCGCATGCGATCAAATATCCTCGTTCTAATCTTAGTAATCTCCTTAGGATCGACCAACTTCATCCGATTTATCCCGTAGTTGATAGTCTACCCGATCCACTCCTTGTCAATTGAGCCATCATCTGCAAGCTTGATCGAAATGGTTGAGTAGGCTGGAGCTACCAAATCCACATTGTACCATTCATCTCCTTCATCGATCAATTTCTCGTACAAATCTGGATTCTCCTTCTCCATCCAATCGTGCCATGCTATCGTTTCGTCCTCGATGATGCTCCGACTCCACGACAAATGTACCAAAAGAAGGTCCACTTAGCCTCATATTTCATGTATTCACTGCCCAAGAAGGATGAGCAATCATTCTCGGAGGAGCATCGCCCTTTCCTGTGGCCTCGACCCATGCACTATCTCGCTTCTCCTCCGGCCGCTGGAATCACCCATCTCTTCAAGGATCTCACAAAGATCCTGCCAGCCTTCTTTCGCAGACTTTATCTTCCTCTTGACTCTCTGCGGCCATAATAGACTTTTTTCGGTTTTAATGTGTCTCGTCTCTTTCTTCTTCAATCCTAATCTGCTCACCGACTTCTCAAGAGGTCTTTTCCTGCAGCCTTCGGTCATCAAATCGTGTCTCGACCGGAGATGAGATCAGCTCAATCTCCTTCCCTTTTCCCTTCTCACCGCCACCAACTCTTTTTCCTTGCCCTTCTCGACTTGACTTTAGCCTTAGCCTCTTCCTTTCTTTCTCTAATTTTGGCCATAAACCTCTCTCGATTTCATTTCGCCTTCTTTCTTTCTCGGCCTGCTCATCTCGCCCTTATTGCTTCCTCTATCTGCTCAATTCTTATCTTAAGGGCGGTGAGCTCATCTGTTTGGCTAATCGTTGAGAGCTTTATACTGGTTGAGCTCTGCTTTAATGATTTCTACATCTTCCCCTTTTTAACATCATCAAGAAGCATGGATAGTTGCTCCTAGACAACAAGAAAATAGGTGGAAGCCGTAGTCCGATTTTGCTTAATCTCATCACCAAGATTTGATTATCGGCTTGTACTCGGCTCCTCACTCACTAACCTCCTTCCTTACTTCAACAACTTCGTCTTTCACAGAGATTTTAACCGAATCGAAATAGTAGATAAGAAGTTTACCTCGGATGCTTTGAGCATTTCTTCCATGGTAATGCTTTGATAGAGTCCACAATGTCTGCTGTCTTTGATGTAAGCATCTCGAGTGAACTTGTCTTCAATACGCTTCTCCAGCTGATTCGGAATAGAGGAGAAGGTGGATCTGGGCTGCTTTGGGAAGAAGCGGCGGTGAGGTCTCGGCAAACCAAGACGACCTCGAAAGTGATTAAGGAGCTGCTCTTCATACAAGATTGATGAAATAGAGGCGACTCCCGCAGACTCCAACACTTTGCTTTTTCCCGAGGAGATGAGGTTCTCCTAGCCGACCTCTTGACAAACAAGCTCATCTCCTCCAAGTCACCCGTTCTCAATCGGGTGAACCAACCAAATCTCTACTGATTCCTTCATTACTTGAGTTAAACTTAAGTTCGGGAATGAGTTCCACTAACCTCTTACGGGCTTCGATCGTAGGGAAATTTTGAAGCTTCCCATAGATCCGTCGGGTTTGGAAGTGTGTATTGGACTTATTTGGGGAGATGGAATGGGATATTTGGTGGATAGAAAGTCCGTGAAAATCAAAAGTTTGGGAGGAAGTAGGAAGAATTTCTGGAAATATTTGTTGAGGAGGTGGGGATTGTTGAGGAGATGAAGTAGGAGGTGGAGTGATAGATGGTTGGGTTGAGATGATTTGTGTTTGGACTATTTCGGGTGTAGGGCATTCAAGAGGCTCGGAGGTGCCGGCAGGACACCTCTTCATCGCCTAGGTGGGGTGGGGATTTATCGAGAAGAGGAGATGTTTGAGGATGTACTGTTGAGACTTGCCTTTCGGCAGAATCTTGTTCTTTCTGTGGGCTCCTCCGGCCATCTGCCTCGGACTCTGCTGCTGCCGCTATCTCCGGCGTGGCGGCCTCCTCTCAGTAACAAGCTTGAGGGAGTAGCGGGCGACTCTCCTCTAGTCACTTACTTGCAGCCTTTACCGGCCTTCTTGGGCCTTCTTTGAAGAGGAACATCAGTGCAGTCGGTGTCTCCCACTGCTTGCTCCTCGGAAATGGGTACTTCGACCTCAGTGCTGGTACCTCGGCTCGGTACATCACCTTCTTGTACCTCGGCTGCTTGTCTTTGGGCTCTGCGCTGCCTGATTTCTCTATTCACGAGCCACGTCCGACTCGTCGTTTGAGTCAGCGGCCCACCGATTTTTTCATGCTTAGTTAACAGCCCTTTTGTTTTGAGTAATTTTTCCAGTCTTCTCTTGTTTCCACCCTCTTATTCAGCCCTTCAATCAAGATCGTGATCTTGTTAAAAAGGCTCACGATTGATTGTGCAATCAGTCACCCTCATCGAGATTATATACCTATCTCACCTTTTCCTCCTTAAACCTTCTCGAATAGTAAGTCCACCCAATCTACCCTTATACCATCAAAAATTGCCCTCATACAACATAGTCGGGACTTCGTTACACTATCATGAGAAATCTAATCTCCTATGATAGATTTAGTAACGATCGTCATCGATGTCTGTATTTTCTCCTAAGAAGATTCTTCTTGAGATCCTCCTCGTTCCTCGTAAGTCACTCTTGCAAACATGTCGAATGATGTTCCCATTCATCTTCCTTATAACTCAAAGGATTTACACCATCCGCCGTAGTATAAAAATCCTGCCATGTTTCTTTGGTGTACGATAATTGCGTTCCTTCAATAATCGTTTGAACCCATTCTCTCGAGAAAACACTGTTTACTGTAAATTTCGCTCCAATAAAATCCATCGTTTTGTTCTCGGCTGATTTCATTGAGCAAAAACCTCGCGATCTTGAGGCCTCTAATAAATCTAGAATCTCCCCTGGATTCTCTATCCCGTGTAGTAATGAAGTCCACATACACCTCGGCTTTGAGTTTATGTTTGACGGTTTCAGATTCATCTTGAAACCCGACTTGGAGGCGGTTATATAAGTGGGGGTTTTGGAGTTTTAGAAGAAGTGGAAGCCATTTGAATATTTTTGAGAGAGAGAAAAATTTTGCGATAGAATTTGAAGCGGAGGAAATGTGAAAGTGAATTTTTGAAACGAAGAAGGTAAGTTTTTAAACCCCGAAGAGAGAGAGGAAAAATAAGGAAGTCGATACGTGGCATGATCTCAAGAAATGATTTTTAACCGTTGATTAAGGAAGGCGCATGAGATACATCAACGGCTCTGCGATAAAACCGCTTTGAATTCAGGCGCGTGGCATTAACACGTCTTAATTTGTGTAAAAGTAACCATTTATCCTACGGATTAGACGGTTAATAGGTCTGCTTTATGCGAGAGGTAATTAGTATACCCGACGTAAGCCAAAATATACCTTTCTTTGCATAAAGGTTTCCTATTTCAGATCGATTTTGTCGACTTGGTCAAAAGTAATCGTTGGTCCCGATTAGTTGAGTTGATTAAAAGAAATTTGAGTCACCTTCTAGGAAAAATCTAGAAGGGGTTGAATAGATTTTTGATTTTTCAAATCTTTCAAAATATATTCAAAACACCAAAGTGACACAATGGAAATTCAACTTAAAACTCAACTTTAATAAGATCAAAAGCACACCGATATTTAGTCTAACTTTAATTCGAAATTAAACTTTAATTTATAAACTGAAAATAGAAAGAAACAAGTAAGTAAAAGAAAACAATAAAGAACACTCAGATTTATAGTGGTTCGGATTATGAATAATCCTACATCCACTCTCCTCCTTCAATTTGAAGAAGGGACTCTGCTACCACTTACTTACTTACTTTCAACTTACGACTTACAATTCGTAAAGATCTTCAAATCTTCAATCTCCTAAATCCTACTCTAAACTCTAACTATTACAGTGAATATTGAACTTTGAAGATTACAAGTAAAGTGTTCTATAAACACTTAGAACTTTTGAAAACTCTTTTGAAAAACTTGTGAATTGATTGTGATCGAAATCGAGTAGTGAATAATGTGTAAAATCAAATTTGCATAAGTGTCTCTATAAAAAAATAAGAATGAGACCTATTTATAAGTCTGAAAAAGACAGGTTAGTTTGTTAGTCGATTCTAACAAAGTGAAAACCGCTCAACAAACTTAATCTTGAAAACTCGCTTTGCTCCTCACCGATTTATCCTACTCGTCTGCGGCTAACTTGGTGAAGACTTGCTTTTCTTATTCTACTCGGCTCATCTTGACCTCGTCTGAACTCTTCATAATCGTCTCCTGCAGATGACTAGACTTAAGCTTATCTCCAGACGACTTGCAACTCCTAGTCTTGGTGACTAGTTCGGTCCTTGACCTCGTCGATCGGCTTAGTACTGCACTTTGATCTTAGCCGCTCTTCATAGTCGTCTGCTCATCTGGGTTGATCTTTTAACTCATCAAAACCTTCCTTGATCTAATAGTAACCTTGTCTTATATTTTTGAAAAATTTCCTCCGAGTCGATTTTGAAAAACACAAGATTTTTATGCCAATAATTGAACACAACATTTTCAATTCAGAAATTCATCAAAATAATTTGAAAACTAACAGACTTGAGACAGTTATTTTGAAAACAACATTTTTCAAGAAATGTCCAAACAAAGGGGAGGTGATTTTCGGATTAGTGTTTTAAAAGCGGATTTATCAAAGCTGGTACACTGTTCCTGCAATCAAACTCATCAAAACTATCGGTAGCTGAGGTAGATCGAGATAGGGTGCAGATAGCCATCTGCTTTTTCAAGAAATCGGTGACTATTGAGCTCTAGTCGATTTACCGAATGGTAGATAAGTAATCATCAAGTCGAGATAAGGTCAATATGACTAATCCTTGATTCTTGATTCCTAAATGGAAATCAATGATATTAGCTACCTGATTGTCCTTTGACTTATATCTAGTCCGATAATTCTTTTTAGACATTTATATAAAGAAAGGAAAGAAGGAAATAAGGAAAACATCTAACAGATGCAAGCAATGATAATTAAAAATCAGCCAATGAAGCATCAAGTAATCCTAATTCTAAACACAATTCTTTAAATCTAGATTCATAATGGTTTTGTAAGAATATCTCGCTCTTTGTGATTCGGTGGCTATCTTTTCAATTCTAATATCATTCTTTTCCACATGATCTCTAATGAAATGATGTCGATGTCTATATGCTTACACCTAGAATGCGAGTAAGGATTGTATGTCATGGCTATTGCACTATTACTATCACAATAATTAGGAACAAATGATGTTTGAATGTTATAATCTCTAAGTGGCCGACTAATCCATAGGAGTTGAGAGCAACAACTTCCGATTGCCGTGTATTCACCTCGATTGTGGAGGTGGCAACAGATGTCTGGTTCTTAGATAACCAAGAAATTAATTTGTTGCCTAAGAATTGACAAGTTCCCGAGGTGGATTTCCTATCAATCTTGCATCCTCCAAAATCAGTCTGAATATCCTGCAAGCTCAAAGATTTCATCAATCGGGTACCATAACCCACCTTGCAAAGTCCCTTTGAGATATTTGAGGATTTTCTTAGCGATCTCCATATGAGTTTTCTTGGGATTAGGCGGAATCTTGCATATACCCCAACCGCAAAGGCTATGTCCGGCCTACTTGCGGTGAGATAGAGAAGAGATCCAATCGAGTCCACGATACTCCGTTGCATCCGTGGGTATCCCCTGCTCATCTGAATCCATAGAGAAGTTAGTTGTCATTGGTATTTTAACTTACCTACTAGTAGTCATCCCAAATTTCTCAATCAGTCCTTAGCATATTTAGTCGATGTATGAAAATATCCTTACTCATCTCGCTTAATCGCAAGCCTAGAAAATATGTTAATTCACCCATCATTGACATTTCAAACCTATTTTTCATGATAACACCGAAATCTTCACATAATTTCAGATTAGGTGAACCAAAAATAATGTCATCTACATATATTTGAACTAACGAGGATGTTACCATTTATTTCCTTTCTAAACAAATTCCTATCTATCTTGCCTTTTAAAACCATTTGAAATAAGAAATTCGAGATAAGGTATCATATCAAGCCACGGAAACTTGTTTCAGTCCATATAGGGCCTTATTGAGTTTATAAACTTTGTTATTGAGCTTAAACCCAAGAGGCTGCTCCACATAGACTTCCTCAAGTAACACACCATTTAGGAAAGCGGACTGACATCCATCTCGAAAGACTTTGAAAGATTTATAAGCAAAGAAATGCCAAGAACATCCTTATTGCTTCTAATCTGGAAAGCTGGAGCATAGGTTTCATCATAGTCTATTCCTTCGAGACTATTGAGTAACCTTGAGCTACCAATCTTGCCTTATTACGAACAATAATGTTGTTCTCATCTATTTTATTTTTAAACACCCATTTGGTGCCTATAATCTTTCTATATAAGGGTCTTTCCACTATTTCCCAAACATTTTTCCTTTCAAAGCTGATGCGATTCTTCCTGCATAGTCATTATCCAGATTTTGATCTACGATAAAGCCTCCTTAACAGACTTAGGCTCGAGAAGTGATACATAGCGGCGAGCAGACTTTGAGAATCAACCATAGTTCGTGTAATACGCACACTACTTTGGATGGGTCCCCAATAATGCGGGACAGATGGATGATAACTTCTCATCCTCTTGCTTATTTGAATAGAAGGATCCTCATCTTGAGACCCAGCAGTAACTCATCTCGACTCTACCTGAGCCGACGTTCCCCTTCAGCCGACTCCTGCCGATCAACCGATGTCAAGGGCGTCTCCTCGGATGGAGTCTCAAGAGAAGTTGTCTTCGATTAGCGGATGGGGATTCTTCTTCATCTGAATCAATACGAATTAAGACTAGGTAGATAGATTGTTCTATGTTTAGTTTTGGTTAGTTCAATCTTATCTAGATCATTAGAAATTTGATTCACTTTATCTCGAGAAGGAAAACATTTCATCAAAAACCACATGAGGAGTTTCCTCCACACAAAGAGTTATCTTGTTTGTTGGTCCCGATTAGTTGAGTTAATTAAGGAAACTTGAGTTCGCCTTCTAGGATAAAATCTAGAAGGGGGGTTGAATAGATTTTATAGATTTTTACAAATCTTTTAAAATTTATTCAAAACACCAAAGTAACACAATGGAAATTCAATTTAATCTCAACTTTACTAAGATCAAAAGCAAACTGATATTTTAATTTTAACTTCGATTAAATTAATCTTTGACTTGGTAATCGGAATTTGAAAGAAACAGGTAAGTAAACAAAAGCAATAAAGAACACCAGATTTATAGTGGTTCGGATTATGAACAATCCTACATCCACTCTCTTTCTTCAAACTTTGAAGAAGGGTCTCTTCTACTAGCTTACTTACTCACTTTCCAATCGTACAACTTACAACATACAAAAATCTTCAAATCTTCAAACTACTAAACTATTTTGGGAAATCTAACTCTATAGTGATAGAAGTGTATTTGAAGATGTATAAGGAAATGTTCTATAAACACTTAGAAAGATTTATGAAGAAAATCTTGAAAACGATTTTGTGCTTTTTGAAAACTTGTGATTTGTGAGAATAGAATGGTGAATTGATAGCTCGTATATTTAATGAAGTGCCTAGACCTATTTATAAGTCTGAAAAGATAGTTAGTTTGTTAGACAGTTCTAACAAACCTAAAACCGCTCAACAAACTTAATCTTGAAAACTCCTTTACTCCTCACTGATTTTACTCTACTCATCTGCGGTGACTTGGTGAAGACTCGCCTTTCTTATTCTACTCGGCTTGTCTTGACCTCGTCTCGAGCTCTTCATAATTGTCTCCTGCAGATGACTAGACTTGAACTTGTCTCCAGATGACTTGTAACTTTCTAGTCTTTAGGTGACTTGCGATTGATGACCTAGTACGATCGGCTTATTACTTGGACTCGGTCTCGGTTGTTCTTCATAGTCGTCGATCATCCTGAACCGACTTTTAACTCATCAAAATATTCTTTGATCTAACAATTTCCCCCTTTTCGATGATGTTAAAACTATATAAAAACATGCTCACGGTGATGTTAGTCAAAGTTATTCAAGATAATCGAGATAGGCATATCATTACACATCTACACTTTAAATCGATTTATTCACGTTTAAGCACTTAATTCACACTTAGAAAATTTTAAGAAAATATTTTTAATTCTTAAGAATTTAGACTTAGTGAAAAGTTTTTTAACCGAGAAAGTTTTTAAGACTTAGAAAATTTTTGAAGAAATTAAGTCTGAGATGAGAATTTTCTCGGATGATTAATACTTAGAAAAATTTATGTTTTTTTTTTTTCATAATAGGAAAATAAAGTATCAAGATTAATACAAGTAATTCAGATAGGTTCCAAACATCTCATCCGATTTATCCCATAATTGACAATTGATCGATCCACTCCTTGTCGATTGAGCCATCATCATTCGGCTTGATTGGAATGGATGAGTAGTCTGGAGCAACTAAATCCACATTATACCATTCATTACCTTCATCAATTAATTTACGGTATAAGTCTGGATTCTCATTCTCCATCCAATCATGCCATGCAATAGTCTCATCTTTAGACGATGCTCCGACTCCCCAGATATACGAGAAGAAAGTCCATTTTGCCTCATACTTCATGTACTGGCTGCCCAAGCTAGATGCGCGATCATCTTTGGAGGTGCATCGGTTCTTTCCTTAGGCCTGACCCAAGCCGTGTCTACTCCTCCTCCGACCGTTGGGAAAACCCATTTCTTCTAGGATCTCTGCCGAAGATCCTGCCAGCCTTCCTTGGCAGACTTGATCTTCCTCCTAGCTTCCCTTCGGCCATAGTAAACCTTCTCGGCCTTAATCCGTCTATCCCTTTACGCCTCGATCCTGAGCCGCTCGGTGATTTCTCAAGAGGTCTTTTCCCGGTAGCTTTGGACATCAGGCTCTGTCATTTGGAGATGAGATCCGCTCAAGCTCCTTCTCTTTCCCTTCTCGGCTATCACTAGCTCTTTGCCCTTGCCTGTTCGGCTTGACTTTGGCCTTGGCCTCCTCCTTTCTCTCCTTGATTTTGGCCATGAATCTCTCGATTTCAGCTCAGCCTCTTTCTTTACGCCTCGCTCATCTCGCCCTTATTGCCTCCTCAATCTGCCGATTCTTATCTTTAAGGCGGTGAGCTCGTCTGATTGGCTTTCGATAGCTTAATATGATTGAGCTCGGCTTTGATAATCTCCACATCTTCCCCCTTTTTAACATCATCAAGTAGCATAGCAAGCTGCTCCTTGATAATAATAAAATAGGTGGAAGGCGAGGTTTGATTCCTTATGATTTCGTCGGCTAGGATTTGATTATCGGCTTGAACTTTGCTTTTCAACTCACTAATCTCTTTCTTAACCTCAGCCATCTCTTCTTTCACGAGAAAATTTTACGAGAATCGGAGATAGAAGATAGGAGATTTACCTCAGATGTTTTGAGCATTTCTTCCATAGTGACACTAACGAATCCACGATGTCTGCAGGTTTTGATGTAAGCATCGAGTAAATTTTTCTTCAACTCTCTTTTCCACTGCTTAGAATGGAGGAGAAGGTGGATCTGAGGCCTTTGGGAGGAGAGCGGCAGGTGAGGTCTGGCATACCAAGATGACCTCGCATGTGATTCAGAACTGCTCTTACGAAATGATAGATGAAATGGAACTGATCCCAGCAGACTCCAGCACGGTTTTCTCCCACGAGATGAAGTTATCCCAGCCAACCTCTTCGGCGAATAGGCACATCTCTTCTAGGTCTCCGGCTCTCGGTGATGGACCAGCCAGACTTCAATAGATTCCTTCATTACTTGAGGTTGAACGAAGTTCGGGAATAAGTTATACCAACCTCCTCTGGGCATCCGATTATAGAGAAACCTTGAAGCTTCCCATAGATCCATCGGGTTTGGGAGTGTGTATTGGGCTGATTTGTGGGGATGGAGTGGGATATTTGGTGGAAAGGAAATCCGTAAAATCAAATGGTTGAGTGGAGGTGGGAGGAATTTCTGATTGGGGATAAGGTGGGAGGTGGAGTGATGGATGGTTGTGTTGAGATGGTTTGTGTTTGGACTATATTGGGAGTAGGCTATTCAAGAGGCTCAAGTACCAGCACAGGATAATTCTTCATCGCTGGGTGGGAAGGTGATTTTTCGAGAGAAGGAGATGTTAGAGGATGTACTGCTTGAGGCTGCTTTTCAGAGATAATGTCCGTTGAGCTAGGCTCCCTAACACATCTGCCTCGGCCTCTGCATTGCTGCTTGCTATCTCAGTGGCGACCTCCTCCGATAATAGGCTTGCGGGAGGCTGTAGAGGATTCTCCCCTGGTTGCCACATCTGCGCAGCTTTCACCAATCTCCTTGGGCCTCCTCGAAATGGAACATCAGTGTCTGGCTTCTTGAGTAAGATGACCTATCGTTCCACTCCACTGCCTCCTCGGCTGGTTGCCCCTCAGTACCTCAATCTCAGTGCTGGTACCTCGGCCTGCAGTACCTCTTCTACTTGAACCCTAGCCGCCGGTCTCCGGGCCTCGCTCTTGCCTCACTCCTCTGTGCCTGGCCTCATCTCCGATTCATCGTCCAAATCGGCAGCCCACCTAGCCTTTCATTCTTTGTCAAAAGACCTTTTTGCTTTGAATATTTTTTTTTCTGTTCTTCTCTTGTTTGCACTCTCTTATTTAGCCCTTCCATCAAGATCGTGATCTTATTGAGCAGACTCACAATCGATCGAGCAACCCAATCTCCTTCATCGATTGTATACCAACCTAGCCTTCTCTTCCTTCAATCTTGAAACAATAACTCCACCCGGCCTACCCCGACTCCATCATAAATAGCTCGCATACAACACAATCTGGATCTCCCAAGATGGATTTGGTTACTATCGTCATTAATGACTCTATACTTCCTCCTCGAGAAGATGCTTTTTGAGATCTCTCCTCATCCCTCTGTAGGTAATCCTCGCAAAAATATCAAATGATTGTTCCCATTCTTCTTCCTTGTAAATCAATGGATTCACTCCATCCGCCGTGGTATCAAGAATTCGGGCTACATTCTCCTTGGTAAACTCTAACCGTGTACCTTCTACGGTTGTATCGAATCCATTTTCAGCGAATTCACTATTCGCCGTAAATTCTCCCCAATGAAATCCATGGTTTAGTTTTCTCGCAGATTTCATCGAATGTAATCCCCTTAGCCTTGATGCCTCTAGTAATCCCGGAATCTCGCTGGATTCTCTATCTCGAGTTGTATCAAATCCACGTACATTTACGCCTTGAGTTTGTTTTTAACGGCCTCGGTGTTCATCTTGAATTCAGAATTGGATGCGGTTATATAAGTGGGGGTCTTGGAGTTGCGAGAGGAAGTTGAAGCCATTTGAGTAATTTTTAAGAGAATGAAAAATTTTGCGGTAATTTTTGAATAAGGAAAATGTGAAAGTGAAATTTTGAAAGCGAAGAAGGTAAGTTTTTAAAAGAAGAAGAGAGAGAGGGAAAGTTGGGAAGATGATACGTGTCACGATCTCGTAAATTGAATTTTAAGCTGTTGATTAATGAAAGCGCGTGTAAAATATCAATGGTTTAGCGAAAAAACCGCTTAGACTTCAGGCGCGTGGCATAAACACGTCTTGAATTATGTAAAAGTAAACGTTTATCCTACGGATTAGGCGATTAATAGGCTTGCTTTATACAGAGGTAATTAGTATACACGTAAGCTAAAAGATGCCTTTCTTTGCAAATAGGTTTCCTATTTCAGGGTCTTTATCAAACTTGGTCAAAAGTGACCTTGTCTAATATTTTGAAAAATTCCTTGAGTCCGATTTTGAAAAACAAAAAAATTTTAATGCAAAATTTAACACAATATTTTCAATCTAATCACTTATACAGATTATTTGGAAATAAGTAGACTTAAGAAAGTTATTTTAGGAACAACGGTTTTCAAGGGATGAGTAAAACAAAGGTGAGGTGTTTTTCTCGATTGAAGAGTTTTAGAAATAAAGGCTGGTACACATTCCTCGCAAACAAACTCATCAAAACTATTAGTAGGTGAGGTAGATCGGATAGGGTGTAGATAGTCATCTGTTTTTCAAGAAATCAACGACTATTGTGCCCTAGTCTCGATTCACCGTATATTAGATAAGAAATTATCATGTCGGATAAGGTCAATATGACTAATCCTTGATTCTTGTGATTCCTAAGAAGGAAATCAATAATATCGGCTACGATTGTCCTTTGACACATATCTAGTCGATAATTCTTTCTAGACATTTATTTAAAGAAAAGAGAAAAAGAAATAAGGAATACATTTAACGAGATGCAAGCAATTAGAATAAAAATCAGCCAATGATGCATCAAGTAATCCTAATTCTAAGCACAATTCTTTAAATCTAGACTCATTTAATGGTTTTGTAAGAATATCTGCTCTTTGTGATTCAGTGGCTATCTTTTCAATTCTAATGTCATTTTTCTCTACATGATCTCTAATAAAATGATGTCTAATGTCTATATGCTTACATCTAGAATGTAGAACAGGATTGTAAGTCATGGCTATTGCACTATTACTATCACGAGTAAATAGGAGCAGATGATGTTTGAATGTTATAATCTCTAAGGCATTGACTAATCCGGAGGAGTTGAGAGCAACAACTTCCAGTGCCACGTATTCGACTTGATTATGGAGGTGGCAACAGATATCTGTTTCTTAGATAACCAAGAAATTAATTTGTTGCCTAAGAAATGACAAGTTCCTGAAGTGGATTTTCTATCAATCTTACAACCCCCAAAGTCGAGTCCGAATATCCCGCCATTTCAAAGTTGTCATCACCGGGTACCATAACCCTACTTGCAAAGTTCCTTTGAGATATTTAAGGATTTTCTTAGCGAGACTCCGGATGAGTTTTCTTGGGATTAGATTGGAATCTTGCACATACCCCAACAACAAAGGCTATGTCGGCCTACTTGTAGTAAGATAGAGAAGGGATCCAATCAGTCCACGATACTCCGTTGCATCCGTAGGTATCCCCATCGTCTGAATCCATAGAGAAGTTAGTTGCCATAGGTATTTTAACTTCTCTACTAGTAGTCATCCCAAATTTCTCAATTAGGTCCTTAGCATATTTAGTTTGATATATAAAAATACCCTTACTCATCTGTTTAATCTGTAAGCCTAGAAAATATGTTAATTCACCCATCATTGACATTTCAAACCTATTTTTCATGAGAATACTAAAATCTTCACATAATTTCAGATTAGGTGAACCAAAAATAATGTCATCTACATAAATTTGAACTATCAAGATGTTTCCATCTACTTCTTTTCTAAACAGTGTCCTATCTATCTTACCTTTTGAAAATCCATTTGATATCAAGAAATCGAGATAGGGTATCATACCAAGCTCTAGGAGCTTGTTTCAGTCCATATAGAGCCTTGTTGAGTTTATAGACCTTGTTATTGATCTTAAACCCAGTGAGGTTGCTCCACATAGACTTCCTCAAGTAACACACCATTAAGGAAAGCAGACTTAACATCCATTTGAAAGACTTTGAAAGATTTATAAGCGCAAATGCCAAGAATGCCTTATTGCTTCTAATCGGCATCTGGAGCATAGGTTTCATCATAATCTATCCCTTCGATTGTGAGTAACCTTGAGCTACCAATCTTGTCTTATTACAAACAATAACGTTGTTCTCATTTGTTTTATTTTTAAACACCCATTTGGTGTCTATAATCTTTCTATGAAAGGGTCTTTCCACTAATTCCCAAACATTTTGCCTTTCAAATTGATACGCTTCTTCCTGCATGGTCATTTGTTATCCAGCTTGGATCGATAGAGCTTCCTCAATACACATAGGTTCAAGAAGTGATACATAACAACCGAATGGACTCCCGAGTCCAGATCATTCGTGTCTCGCACACTACTCGATGGATCTCCAATAATGCAGTCGATGGATGATAACTTCTCATCCTCTTGCCTATTTGAGTAGAAGAGTCCTCATCTTGAGACTCAAGAGCAACTCATCCGACTCTACCCGAGCCGACGTTCCCCTTCATCTGCTGACCCCGCCGATCGGTCGATGTCAAGGGAGTCTCCTCGAGATGGGGTCTGATTAGAAGTTGTCTTTACTATCGAGATGGGGATTCTTCTTCATCTGAATCAATCAAGACTAGGTAGATAGACTGTTCTATGTTTAGTTTTGGTTAGTTCAATCTTATCTAGACCATTAGAAATTTGATTCACTTTATCGAGAAGGAATATAATTCATCAAATACCACATGAGGAGTTTCCTCCACACAAAGAGTAGTCTTGTTGAAAACTCTAAATGTCTTGGAAGTGTTGGAATATCCCAAGAATATTCCATCACCGCCTTAGCATCAAAAGTTTTCACTTAGATTTCTCGTTGTTATGGATGAAACATTTACAACCAAAAGCTTTAAAATATGAGATTCTTGGAATCTTACCCTTCCAAATCTCATATGGAGTCTTACCCTTGTCTTTAACAACCAAGCACCATTACAGGTATAACAAGTTGTGTTGATGGCTTGACCCGAGAACTCGTGAGGGGTTTCATACTCAGCTAACATGCTTCGGCTGCCTCCTTCAAAGTTCTATTCCTTCTTTTAACCACTCCATTTTGTTGTGGAGTTCTTGCTGATGATGTCTCATGAATAATTCCACACTCATTGAAAAAGTCGGATAAAGAAGAATTTAAAAATTCAAAGGCCCTTTATCACTCCCGATTTTAATAATATTAACACCCTTCTCATTTTGAATGCATGCAACAGATCAGAATCTTGTTTATAGTCTCATTCTTCTTGAAAAGAAATATAACCCAAGTGTATCTAGAAAAATCATCTACTACAACAAGAGTATATTTCCTTCCACCGAAGCCGAGAGGTGAAACAGTCCAAACAGATCAAGATGAAGTAGTTGTAATACTCTTTCGGATGATGAGGTGTTAATATTCTTAAATGAGTGTCTAGGTTGTTTACCTTTTTGACAAGCATCACATTTCGGATCGAAGTAAAAAGTTTCTCGGGTAATCCTTTAACTAGATTCTTCTTAGCCGAGTTTTCTAAGGGTCTTGAAGTTCGATGACTAAGCCTCTTGTGCCATAGCCATCGAGGTCATCTCCACCCTTAGCTATCAGACAAGTATCTTTAGGGCAACTATTAAAGTTGGCCACATAGACATTACCATGTCTGAAGCCGATTAGAAGTACCTTATCGAGGAACTATCTAAGATATCACATTTATCCTTAGAAAATTTGACAAGAAAACCTTTATCACAAAGTTGGGAAAGCAGATAGCAGATTATGTTTTAAACCTTCAACAAAATATACCTCGAGATACACGAATATCCTCGATAATCGTAGTACCTACTCCTTTACTCGTCCACAATTGTTGTCTCCAAATAATACTCTAGGACCATCAATATTCTGGAAATTTTATAGTAGCTTCTTGTTGTAAGTCATGTGTTGTGAACAACAACCTGTCTATGTACCATATAGAAGCTAAGATATCTTCCTTGAGTGATGATCCTTGTGAATCCTGAAAAATAGATTAGTTATAAGGTACCCTAGTGATCTTGGGTCCTCGAGGGTCAAACATCACTTTAGGTAACCAGACAAATATCTCATTCCCTAATAATGAATCAGTACAAGATCTCTCTACCAAATCTATCTACAATTATATCATTTTTAAATGATAATTTGTTGTATTCAGATTTAGTAATTTTCTTGAACTTAGGAAAAGTGGGATAACATCTACTTCTCCCATCAAAAGGACTATAATAAGAATTTCTTCTTGTCTTAGTTCTTGAAATTCTCTTGGTCGATAAGGAGTCCTCACTGAATTTTTGTTTTTAAATCGGGAGATGCGATCCTTATCGACTAAGTGGTTTCCAAGGACCAATTCTAATCTCTTTTGAGTTTTTAGATGCCTTCACAAATTTCCTAGGTTTCGAACATCGATTTATTATTCCTATCATAACTAAGACCTGTTTTTTCATGAGATTTTTGAGAAGTATTAAAGATGTGATCTATTGTTGATTGTGAATTATTAAGTTGACTTATTTTGAAGACAAGCTTCTCATTGTCTTTCTTAATTAATTCATTTTCAGCACATATCATCTCAAATTTGTCTTTTAAAAATTTCAATTCATTCTCTAGTCTTTCGAGACAAGCCGGTGACGTACTAGCCTGAGCACAGGTTAAACATTCCCCCTTGAACGTTTCCTCGATTACGAGTGGTTCAACACCGTTGCCTTTGGCTAGAATCTGAATTTGATCTTTTAATGTCAAATTTTCTGTCTCTAGCTGTTTATAAGCAGCCAAGGACATCTTTAAATCTTTCAATAATCCTTGAATAACAGTTTTGTTGGTCCCGGAATGTTGAATTGAATAAAACCTCTAGTTAGCCTTCTAGAACAAAATCTAGAAAGTGGGGGTTTGAATAGATTTTGTAGATTTTTCGAATCTCACAAAATCAACTCAAATAATCAGATTATCACAGCGGAATATAATTGAGAACTCAACTTTTAACAAGATCAAAAGCAAGGCCGATATTCGATTTTAGATAAGATTCTGAATTTTGATCTTGAATTAACAAAATTGTAAGTTGAACAAAATTAAAGAAAGCAAGAAATAACACCAGGATTTATAGTGGTTCGGATTATAACAATCCTACATCCACTCTCCTTCTCCAAACTTTGAAGAAGGGTCTTCACTAACTCGCTTACTTACTTCTTGTACAAACTTTACAAATTACAACTTGATCTTCAACTCTTCAAAATCTAATCAACTCTCTAAAATCTAACTCTAAGAATAAGATGTGTTTTTGAAGATGTGAAGTGAAGTGTTCTATAAACACTTAGAAAATATTTGAAATCTCTCTTGAAAAATACTTTGTGAAATCAATAGTGAATAGTGTGAAAAATCAAATTCGCATAAGTGTACTGAATAATAAAATCTAGTCCTATTTATAAGTCCTAAAAGGCAGTTAGTTTGTTAGTTAGTTCTAACAAAGTAGGCTACTCAACAAACTTAATCTTGATATCTTGCTCTTGACTCGGTGATTATTCATACTCTTCTCGCACTGACTTGGTGAAGATTTGCCTTTCTTATTCTACTCAGCTTGTCTTGACCTTGTCCGAGCTTTTCATGATCGTCTCGCAGATGACTAGATCTCGGTGGCTGAATTGGTTCTAGACCTCGTCTGATCTGTTTAGCTTAACCTCACCGATCTTCGATCGTCTCGATCAACTGAGCTGCTTCTTTTTAACTCATCAAAACTTCTTGATTCAACAATTTCCCCCTTTTTGATGAAGTTAAAACCTATAAGGAAGAAACACACTCATAGTGAAGTTAGTACTAGAATTAGTTAAAACAATCGATAGGTATATCGCAGCACATTTTCACAATACAAATGATTCATTCACATTCAAAGCAAAAAAAAAAAAAAAAATTAAGTCTTTTAGACTCTTTTAGAAGTACTTAGAGAATTGAGTTTTATGACTTAGAAAAATTTTTAGGAAAAAGTTCTGAGATATAAAATTCTCGATGATTTATACTTAGAAAAATTTTAAAATTTTCTTTAAAAAATCTTTTAAAAAAAAGCTGATACACATAATTCACATAAGTCCAAATATATTCATTCACAAATTTACAAATTTACAAATAGAAGAACTGATAGAAAATAAAAGATAAGGAAAGAAAATCCTGTTCTATCGTATTCCCCATCGGCTGGCCTCTCGAATGTTCAGCTTGAAAATTCTTGATCTAAGCCGTTTAAGCTCTTCTTCATCTCATAGCCCGGTTTCACGCTCGCTTTGGCTATAACCGTCTTGACCCATTCCAGATCGAGAGCCGTCTTCTTTCACTTGGGGGTAACTTGCTCATAGGCTGGTATAACTAAGTCGCAGCTTGAACACATTGTGTGCCTCGTCAAGCGACTTCCCATACAGATCGACATCCTCCTTTTCCATCTACTCGTGCCGCCTCTTATCCTCGCCGGCCGCTTCCAGATGGCGATGCCTTCAAGATGTACCAGTAATACATCCATCTCGGCATCCGTGGCTAGCTTCTTGTATTCGCTTGTGTATTTCTGAAACCATCTTTGGAGGGGCTGAAGTGTGGTGGACAGGCGTAAGTCCGCTTCATCTCGGTGCTTCGGATACCCATTTCCGGAATCCTGTCCCACTTCACTCGGCTTTCCTCAAACTTCTTCAGCCTCTTCTTCTCCTCGCTTCTCATACTTTTCCTTCTCAAAGATGGATTCGTCGATCTGCTCACTGATAGGTTTGAGAAGTCGCTCCTTTCTTTTCGCTCGACTGGGGCTGATCACCGCCACCGATGAAGACTTCTCTTGCCGCTTTGCCATTACCCTTGCCCTTGGCCTCGTGTTTTTCTCGCTTCTTTCATCTTGGCCAGCAGAGCTTCGACTTCTCCTCCTCCTCCTTCCTCCTCTTCTCCTCATCCTCTCGGATGGCCTCCTCTATTTGGGTCACCCTCGGTTGCAAGGTCACCATCTCGATTTAACTTTCAATTCAGCCTTGGCCGCCTCCAACTCACCAGTGGTTCGCCTTTAGAGTCCACCTTGTCTGTGAGTGACAAGACTCCACTGTGAGGGTGTCCATCCTTCCTTCTGCTCCTTCCCCTTTTTAACTTCATTCTCGAGGGTCTCGAGTCTGTCTTTCCAGAGCCGAACAATGGACCCTCAAGTCGCTTCCGATCGGATGTGAGAGTGTTGACCGTAGAATCTCGTTGTCACCGCCATCTTTTGCTTGCCTTAACCTCCTCCTCCGTGTCACTTAGCCGAGATCCAACAGCGGCGATCTGAGATTGGCTAATAGGTTCCTTGACATGTTGACCTCGGCCAATCTGCATGTTAGCGAGCATCGTATCGGTGATCTGCTCGTATCACCTTCCTTGTCTTCTTCTCCATCATCTTTTGAACTTGAGATATTATCTTCTTATGCATATCTTCAAAAGGCGATGAGATGGCAAAAATTGGATCGCCTCCTCCTCCTCGATTCGGATGAGGAAGAGGTGGTGGGAGAGGTTGGACTGGGGAGCTCATGTGGATATCCCCAAAGATATTGGAGGTATCCACTGGGTGGGGAGGAAGGGAGAGATGTAGTGGGGCGTCGATAGGGGAAGGGGAATTTCTTGGAGGAGATGATGGTGGAGGTGGGATATGTGAAGTAGTGGGTGGGGAGATGAGGTTGTTTGAGGTAATATGGGTTGAGTTTGGGAGGAAATGGGTAAAAAGGTGGGGAGATGGATATGGGAGTTGGGCGAATCTTGGTCCTGTAAGAAAGGACAACATCCCGAGATGGAGATGGTGGAGGGAATGAAGTTTGAGGGAGGGTAGATGAGGTTGGGATTTGGACAATATCGGAAGTAGGCTGTTTTAGAGGCTCGAGGTGCCGGCACAGGACACCTCTTCATCGCCAGAGTGGCTGGTGAGGGGGAGGGGAAAATTGTACTGTCTGTGGGTGGAGGAGAGGGTCCTCTCTCGAGCTTATCTCCTGGACCTCCTCTGAATGAACCACCTGCGCTGCGATCTGCAGAGTGGTTACCTCTTCGGGTAAAAGGCTTGGCTAGTCGGCGGAGCGTTCCACCCGGCTCGAGAGGTCTTAATCAACCTCCTCCTCCTTGGTGCCTTCTCCTTCGCTTCATTGGTGGGCGGCCTCGGTGAGCTCACTGTCGGCAGCCTCTTCCTCTCTCTCCTCTTCTTCCTCCTCCTCGGCTTCTTCAAGAGCCTGGTGCCCGAGCTCCTACCTCAACTCCACCTTCGTCCTCAATCTGGAGCCCCAAGAGGTTCATCCTTCGTCAGAATCCCCTTTTATTTTGTGTAGGGTCTGACTCCGTCGACCAATTGATCTTAGCCGACAGCAGTCCTCCATGATCACTGTCACCTTATTGAATAGGCTGGTGATCGACCTCACCGCCACTTTCCTCCAACAACCTCCAACCTTTTCCTTTCCGTCTCTAGCTTTTCCGAAGCATCCCAGCCCGATTAGCTTGGATTCCATCAATTATTGTCCTCATGACACATAGTCCGGGTCTGTCAGCCCGTCATGAGAACTTTGTTCTCCCAAGATGACCTTTGTGACGATGGTTATCGAAGTCGATACCGCTGCCGAGCATCTTCTTCTTCAACTCCGATCGCCGATCCTTCATGGAATTCCGGCAATCATCTCGAATGATTCTACCCATTCATCGACTTGTAGGTGAGGGATTCACTCCTTCACTACTTGTATCAAAATTCTGGCCACCTCCGCCGGAGTAACGGTTAAAACCTCTCCATAAACTCTGGTTTTAAAAACTCCATTCTCGAACGTCCCGCTGACGTAGAACTCGATTCCCCGCATATCCAGTGTTTTATTGGGGGATTTCTTGGAATGTAATGTCCTCAATCCAGCCCTCTCCAATAATTCCAAAACCTCCCTTGATTCGCCATTAGAGGTTGAGTCGAAATCCACATACATCTCCGATTTGATCTTCTTATTATACGTCTCATTATGAACATCCACCATGGTTGAAGTAATTCCTATTTGTTTTTGAGAAGTGCTCATGAAATGATCAAATACGGGTTTTGAAAATTTTGCAGAGAGTTTATAAGAATTTCGAGAGTGAAAAAGTTTGTTTAAGGAAGACGATGTATTTATAGGGGGAAGATTGGAAAGAGAAACCGCCATTTTGGAAAATTTGAATTAATCTCGAGCCATTTATTCAAAAAGTTTTTACCGCGCATAAATCAACGGTTAAAAATTAAGAAAAGCGATTAGGATTCAGCGCGTGGATGTTAATCGCCTTTGGAATGCGTAAATAGTTACTTTATAGATCGTTGATTTGATGATGTAGGTTACTTTATGCAGGAAGTAAGTATACCTGACGTCCACTTAGGGTTACCTTACTTCGACTGGGGTTTTCAAATCGGTATGAGTTTGAAAACAGATGAGTTGAAAAAGTCATCGATAAAGTAACTGTCTGATTTTAAAAAAACTTAAGTAAAAAAAAATTAGCAATCTTAAAGACAAATTTTTAAATTAACAGACTCGAGACTTAATTTTCTAAAAATGGGATTTTCAATCAATAAAAAATTTTATAAAACCATGAAGTCTAAAAATGAGAACCAGATGAGGTGAAACAAGATGATCTCGTGATATATTCCTGCAAAGACATAGACTCATAGAAAACCATTAGTAGCTTGAGATAGATCGGATAGGGTGCAGATAGTCATCCTGCTTTTTCAGAAAATCAATTGACTATTGTGCCCTTGTCTGATTTACCGTATGTCGATAAGTAATTATCATGTCGTATAAGGTCAATATGACTAATCCTTGATTCTTGATTCCTAAGAAGGAAATCAATGATATTAGCTACTGATTGTCCTTTGACTCGCATCTAGTCCGATAATTCTTTCTAGACATGATAAAACTAAATTGAGAGAGACAAGAATTAAAAAGAACAGAATTAGAGATTTACTAAAGAAGCATCTAATAAACCTAATTCTACAAATAATTCTTTAAACCTTGTCTCTGCCAATGGTTTTGTTAAGATGTCTCGCTCTTTGAAAGTCACCAAGATCTTCTCAAGTCTCGATATCTCCTTTCTCTACATGATTTCGGATGAAGTGGTGTCTCGATATCTACAAGTTTGCATCTTGTATGAAGAATGGGTTACGAGTAATAGCTACGGCACTATTACTATCACAAAAGATAGATACATCTTTAGTGATAATATTATAATCCCTTAGCCGTTGACTTATCCAGATCACCGAGAACAACAACTTCCACCGCCATATACTCACTTCGGTTGTGGAAGTAGCTACAGAGGTTTGTTTCTTGGACAACCATGAAATTAGCTTACTTCCAAGAAATTGGCAAGTACCGGTATGTAGATTTTCTATCTATCTTACACCCACCAAAATCAGATTCGAGTATCCAGATACCTCAAAGTTGTCATCACCGATACCACAATCCAACATTTATTGTTCCTTTCAAATACTTGAGGATTTTCTTTGCTTTGCTTCAAGATGGCTTTTCTTAGGATTAGCTTGAAATCTAGCACAGACTCCAATCGCAAAAGAAATATCAGGTCTACTAGCGCTTAAATATAATAAAGAACCAATAAGACCTCGATACTCGCCGATCGGTGTCTTCTCCCTTCTCATTCTGGATCCATTGAAAAATTTGTCATCATAGGTATCTTAGCTTCTCGGCTGGTACCTATTCCATATTTTTCAATAAGATCTTTTGTATATTTGGCTTGGTTGATGAATATTCCCTTCTTTGTCTCGCTTGACTTGAAGTCCAAGAAAATATGTCATTTCTCCCATCATGGACATTTCAAATCTGCTTTTCATAAGACAACTAAATTCTTTACATAAAGATATGTTAGTTGATCCAAAAATTATATCATCAACATAAATTTGAACTAATAAAAGATCACAACCAAGCTCTTTCCTAAAGAGAGTTCTATCAATTCTACCTTTAACAAAGCCATTTTGAATTAAATAATCGACAAGGTGTCATACTGTGCTCTTGGTGCTTGTTTAAGTCCATATAGAGCTTTCCTTAGTTTATAAACCTTGTCTCCTTTGACAAAGCCCAGGGGGTTGCTCTACATAAACTTCTTCAGCTAGGATTCCATTTAAGAATGCCGATTTAACATCCATTTGAAAAACTATGAATCTTTTAAAAGTGCATAGGCTAAAAACAATCTTATGGCTTCCAGATTTAGCCATCGTGCAAAGGTTTCATCATAATCAATACCTCTCGATTGTGAATAACCTTGAGCAACTAGTCCGCCTTATTTCTAACCACAATATTGTTTTCATCCCTCTTGTTTTTAAAGACCCATTTAGTTCGATGACTTTTTGATGATGAGGCCTTTTAACAAGCTCCCACACATCTTGTCTTTGAAATCGATTTAGTTCTTCTTGCATGGCATTAATCCAGTTGGAATCGGCCAAAGCTTCGTAATTGATTTAGGTTCAAGTAATGACACATAGCAACCGAACATGCAATCTTGATTTAGTTGGGTCCTCGTCTGGACACCGCAGTCTAAATCTCCAATTATCTCGCTCACTGGGTGATATGACATTACTTTCTTACCTTTATCTTTTACAGTAGATGATGTCTTGTATGAATTATTTATTTCAGATGATTCCATGTTACCTTCTCGATAACTCTACCCGATCAGGTGATGTGTTGTTGGTCGTCCGATCGGTTGGTAAATCACCGTTGAGGAAGTTCTTTCTGGTTCCTTTCCTTTGTCTCGATTCTTCCTCTTCATCCGAATCGATTCTTGATTGTAGAATTTTATGGTTGATCTTTTGATAGTCATCTCGATCCAGATCATCCGATATCTTTATAATGTCCCCTGTCTTATCAAACTCAAAAGAAGATTCATCAAATACTACATGGGGTGTTTCTTCTACACACAAGGTTGTCTTATTAAAAACTCTATATGCCTTTGATATAGATGAGTATCCTAAGAATATCCCATCTGCTATCTTGGCATCAAAGGTTTTCAATTGAGAATTCCCATTATTGTGTATGAAACATTTACAACCAAATATATGAAAATATGAAATTTTGGGAGATCTTCCCTTCCAAATTTCATAGGGAGTTTTACACTTATCCTTGACAATCGACTCCTATTTTGAACATAGCAGCCGTATTCACCGCTTCGCCCAAAACCTATGAGGAGTGTTGAATTCAGATAGCATTGTTCTAGCCGCCTCTTTCAAGGTCCTGTTCTTTCTTTCAACAACTCCAATTTGTTGCGGAGTCCTTGCTGCAGATGTTTCTGAGCTATGTCATTCTCAATGCAGGTAATTAGAAATCAATTTATTTAGGAATTCAAGATCCTTTATCACTTCTAATTTTAACAACATTTAATCCCTTTTCATTTTGAATCTTTTAAGAAATTGAATCTTAGTCATAGTCTCATTCTTTTTGTACAAGAAAATAACCCAAGTAAATCTTGAAAAATCATCAACAATTACTAAGGTGTATTTTCTTCCACTAAAGCCGAGAGGAGTTAACTAACCAAACAGATCCATATGAAGAAGTTCCAAAATTCTTTCGAAGAAGGATTACTTATTGTTTTAAAAGAAGTTTTGGTCTGCTTTTCCTTTTGACAAGAAACACATACATGATTCTTTGAAAATATTTTATCAGGGAGTCCTTTAACTAAAGATTTCCTTGCTATTTCGTTAAGAGTTTTGAAGTTTAAGTGACCAAGTCGTCGTGCCACGACCCAACTTAAGTCATCTCGAACTCTTAGCAACAAGACAAGTATCTTTAGGACAGCTTTTGAAGTTAGCAACATAAATGTTACCTTGTCTTACTCCAGCCAATAGAATATTTTCATTTAAACCATCTAAAACATAGCATGCATTATGAGTAAATTTGACACAAAACCCTTTGTCACAAAATTGTGAAACAGATAGTAGGTTGTGCTTCAATCCTTCCACGTAGTAAACTTCTTGAACTTGAACATCTCCAATCATTAGTGTTCCAACACCTTTAGTAAGTCCAAAGTTGTTATCTCCAAACATCACTCTAGGTCCATCAATGGTTTGATAGTTAGAGAGAAGTCGTCTTTCATAGGTCATGTGCTTGGAACACCTACGATCAATATACCGGTATGACCTCAAGAATGTCTTCTCTATCAACTATCTTTTTATCTTCCCGCAATCACAAATTTATTGCTTAGGTACCCTTTGTATTTTGGGTCCTTTCATGTTAAGTTGATTCTTAGGAATCCAGATAAAAATATCAATGTTCCTTAAAACCATAGATTGAAGCTTGCATCCATATCTATCTACTAAGATAAGACTTTCAAGATCAATCTGATTTAGTTGATCTTTTGAAATTGTCTTGAATCTTGGTAAGAATGGATAAGATCTGATTCTTCCATCAAAGCTATTATGCCTAGGATAGATCTTTGATTTAGTCTTAGGTTTAGCCTTAGGAGTTACTTTCCTCGTCCGATTTTTCTTTCGTAAGTATCGGATGAGGTAATTAATTCCTTTGGTTTCTGTGGACCGAATAAAGTTTCTACCTTAGGTTTAGTTGCTTTCACAAAGACTCTAGGTTTTATAGGATCATTTTTCTTATTCCTATCAAAACCTAACTCCAGCTTTTATCACTAGACTTTTGAGATGAATTGAAGATTTTATCTATTGTGGTTTGAGAATTATTCATAAGTCCTAACTTGAGATTTAATTCTCTGTTAGTTCTTTTATAATTCTCATTCTCGAGAATAGATGTTTGAAAATTTTATTTTTAAAGAACTCAGCCTGTTCTATCTTATTCTGTCTTATCGACAAAGTATCGGTGATCATCTCACCGACATTCCCCCTTGAATGTACACCGATTTCTCACTTTTCTTAGTCTGGTTGACCTTAGTTAGTTCGTAAATTTGATCTTTTAAATTAAGATTTTCAGTCTCTATCTGTTTATAAGCGAGATAGAGCAGCCTTCAAGTCTTTCAATAGTTTATCAATAAGACTCGGGATCGGCCGTATAAGGTGTCACAGTCATTATCTCGATGATGAATAGTAATGTACCTCTTTAGCCATCGGACATATATCATCATCTCGATCCAAAATCAGATGAAGATGAGGATGATGATGTCTCACGAGCTTCTTCTTTCTCGGCTAGGAGAGCTCTCGTCAGATACCTTCTATCTCTTTTCTTCCTCTTTTCTTCTCTCTCTCTCGGGAGTGAGTTGAGGACAATCATAGCCGTAGTGACCAGGTTTGCTGCGTGTATAGCATATATCTCCTCTCGTCTGCTTTTGGACTACTATCTCCTCGTCTCGATAGGTGACCTATGACTTCTTGGTGATCCTTCTTTTTATCATTATCTCAATTCTTTTCATCCCTCGTCGATCTATAATTCCTTCGTTCTAATCTGTCTCTTTTGTTTCTTCTCGTACTTCATCTTTAGTCTTTCATACCTTTTTAACAAAAGAGTCATTTCTTCTTTTACTGCATAAATCAGATGCTTTAGAAATCTTTTCGATTCATGCTTTGATGAACAAATGCTACTGTTTTTCCAGATGTGGATGACTCTGCCTCATCTTCTTCATCTTCAATGTGAATGTCATATTCCAGTGCTTTAAGATGAGAGAAGAGAGTGTGATGTGATATTGATGACAAATTTTGTGTTGTCTTGAGAATATTAGCTTTCTCTCTCCATCTTTTGCTCAAAGATCTCGAGTACTTTGTTGTTAATTTCTTTCTCGGTGTAAGTCTTACCCAAATCGGCCGCTTTGTTCACAAGATTAGTCAATCTCACATCCAGTTGATCTACATTTCACCATCCTTCATTTTGAATGTGTCAAAAGCATGTAGAAACAGGAAGCTTGTTTTCTTTGACCTGTTCGAGATCCTTCACAAATTCCAAAGCAAAGAGTCTCCCACATTTCTTTGGCGCCTTGCATCTTTTAACCTTTTCAATCCAATCCTTACTTAGAGTCTCAATGATCTCGGTTCGAGCTACTTGATCAAGATTATGGACCTTTCTTTCATCATTTGTTAACTCGCAGCTCTTCTTTTCTTGTGCAGTTCTGGATTCGGTGACTCGGCTCAGTCTTTGGTTCCTCCATGATAGAATTTTATAGGTCCCTCTTCTAGAACCTCTTCCATCCTATCATGAATGGCTTTTAGGTGATTCTCCATCCTAAATTTCCAGTAATCATAATCTTCAATAGAGAATTCAGGAAGATTTCTTAACTTCTTGTTTTTCCCCGATGACATGATGAAACAAAGGAACAAAATACTCCACAAACTAATTAGTAGCACTGTTAGTAGTAAGAAAGAAAATGAAAAAAATCAAGATAATTTCAGAATCTTATTCAAGACCTAAAATCAATATCGTAAACTGACTTAACAACCGCTCCGATACCACTTGTTGGTCCCGGAATGTTGAATTGAATAAAACCTCTAGTTAGCGTTCTAGAACAAAATCTAGAAAGGGGGTTTGAATAGATTTTGTAGATTTTTCGAATCTCACAAAATCAACTCAAATAATCAGATTCTGAATTTTGATCTTGAATTAACAAAATTGTAAGTTGAACAGAAATTAAAGAAAGCAAGAAATAACACCGGGATTTATAGTGGTTCGGATTATAACAATCCTACATCCACTCTCCTTCTCCAAACTTTGAAGAAGGGTCTTCACTAACCGCTTACTTACTTACTGTACAAACTTTACAAATTACAACTTGATCTTCAACTCTTCAAAAATCTAATCAACTTTCTAAAATCTAACTCTAAGAATAAGATGTATTTTTGAAGATGTGAAGTGAAGTGTTCTATAAACACTTAGAAAATATTTGAAATCTCTCTTGAAAAATACTTTGTGAAATCAATAGTGAATAGTGTGAAAAATCAAATTCGCATAAGCGTCTTGAATAATAAAATCTAGTCCTATTTATAAGTCTGAAAAGACAGGTTAGTTTGTTAGTTAGTTCTAATAAAGCTGAAATCGCTCAACAAACTTAATCTTGAATCTTGCTCTTGACTCGGTGATTATTCATACTCTTACTGCGGTGACTTGGTGAAGATTTGCCTTTCTTATTCTACTCAGCTTGTCTTGACCTCGTCAGCTTTTCATGATCGTCTCCTGCAGATGACTAGATCTCAGTGACTGAATTGGTTCTAGACCTCGTCGATCTGTTTAGCTTAACCTCGGTGATCTTCGATCGTCTCGATCAACTCGAGCCGCTTCTTTTTAACTCATCAAAACTTCTTGTTTCAACAAGTTTGATCATTATCTCAAATGCAGTTTATAGGAATCATTATCGAGAAGAAGAATAATATACTACCTCTTTAGCCATTAGACAAACTTCATCGTCGATCTAAAATCAGATGTGGATGATGATGATGACGATTTTCTTGATTCCCTTTCTTCAGCCGAGAAGAGCCCTTTGATCTCGCAAATCTCCTGTCTCTCTTTTTCCTTTTCTATTCCCTTTCTTAAGGAGTCGATTAAGGACAATCATAGCTAAAATGTTACGCTTGTTATAGGTGTAACAAGTGTCACTCTGTCTGATTTAGGGCTAGTAGGATTTCTTTTAGCGAGGAGATCTCGAACCTCCTTGTCCTGGCTCCTACTCTTATCATCATCTCGTAGAATCACCTTCCTTTCTTTTTGACTTGGATCTTGATCTGTTCTTACCGCAAACCTCAATTTTTTACGCTTATATTTCATTAATAATTTGTCATACCTTTTGTTGAGCAAAGCCACCGCTCCTTCGTAGATAAGTCGGCTCCTATAGACTCATTTGTCATCTTGTCTTCTTTGTTGACAAAAGCAACAGATTTGGATGAGGTGCTTGACTTCATCTCATCTTCCTCATCTTCTATCTCGAATGTCATACTCTAAAACTTTAAGATGAGAAAATAAGGTATGATGAGAAATAGAAGATAAATTTTGGGTTGCTTTAAGGATATTAGACTTTTCTCTCCATGTCTTGGTTAAAGATCTCGAGTATCTTATTATTGATCTCCTTTTACGTATAGCTCTTTCCTAGATCACCGCTTTGTTGAGAAGATTTGTTAATCTCACATATAGCTGATCCACTATTTCATTCTCCTTCATCTTGAAGGTATCAAAGGCATGTAATACAGATGCGGCGTATTCTCTTTCACTTGGTCGGATCCTTCACAAACATTTGCAAGTGTCTCCGCCACATCTCCTTAGCGATTTGCATCTTTTGACTTTTTCAATCCAATCTTTACTCGTAGTTTCAATGATTTCAGTCCTAGCTACCTGATCTATGTTGTGGATTTTCCTCTCATCACTTGTCGATTCCGAGCTCTTTTCTCTTGTCGACTCTTGATTCGGTGATTCGGTGCCATTCTTTGGTGCCTCCATGATAAAATTTAATAGGTCCTTCTTCAAGAACCTCCTCCATCTTATCATGGATTGCCTTGAGATGATTTTCCATCCCTGAATTTCCAATAGTCATATTCTTCAATTGAAAATTCGGGTAGACTCTGGATTTCTTGTTCTTGCCTAAAGACATGATGAGATAGGAAAAACAAAACACTCCACAATCTTGTTAGTAGCACGAGTTAATTAAGGAAACTTGAGTTAGCCTTCTAAGATAAAATCTAGAAGGGGGTTGAATAGATTTTCTGATTTTTACAAATCTTTTAAAATTTATTCAAAACACCAAAGTAACACAATGGAAATTCAATTTAATCTCAACTTTACTAAGATCAAAAGCAAACTGATATTTTAATTTTAACTTCGATTCTAAATTAATCTTTGACTTGGTAATCGAATTTGAAAGAAACAGGTAAGTAAACAAAAGCAATAAAGAACACCAGATTTATAGTGGTTTGGATTATGAACAATCCTACATCCACTCTCCTTCTTCAAACTTTGAAGAAGGGTCTCTTCTACTAGCTTACTTACTCACTTTCCAATCGTACAACTTACCACATACAAAAATCTTCAAAATACTAAACTATTCTCGGGAAATCTAACTCTATAGTGATAGAAGTGTATTTGAAGATGTATAAGATAGTGTTCTATAAACACTTAGAAAGATTTATGAAGAAAATCTTGAAAACGATTTTGTGCTTTTTGAAAACTTGTGATTTGTGAGAATAGAATGGTGAATTGATAGCTCGTATATTTTAATGAAGTGCCTAGACCTATTTATAAGTCTGAAAAGACAGTTAGTTTGTTAGTCGGTTCTAACAAACCGAAAAGCTACTCAACAAACTTAATCTTGAAAACTCCTTTACTCCTCGGCTGATTTTACTCTACTCAAATGCTGCAGTGACTTGGTGAAGACTTCGCCTTTCTTATTCTACTCGGCTTGTCATGACCCGTCTGAGCTCTTCATAATTGTCTCCTGCAGATGACTAGACTTGAACTTGTCTCCAGATGACTTTTAACTTTCTAGTCTTGGTGACTTGCACAGATTGATGACCTAGTCCGATCGGCTTAGTACTGGACTCGGTCTCGTACTTCATAGTCGTCGATCATCGAACCAACTTTTAACTCATCAAAATATTCTTTGATCTAACATTGTTAAAGACTCAATGCCTTGGAAGTGTTAGAATATCCTAAGAATATTCCATCAATTGTCTTAGCATCAAAAGTCCTCGGCTTAGACTTCCCATTGTTATGGATGAAACATTTACAACCAAAAGCTCGAAAATATGAGATTCTTGGAATCTTACCCTTCCAAATCTCATATGGAGTCTTACCCTTGTCTTTAATCGGCAAACACACATTGCAGGTATAACAAGCTGTGTTGATGGCTTGACCCCGAGAACTCGTGACGGTATAACAGTTAGGGATTCTCCACTTGTAGTCATCCCATAAAATCCCCAACCGAGACGGCATCTTTTGTGCAAATCTAACAGCTCTCTCTCTTTTCTCGAACTCCTCATCGGAAAAGTTATAGCTGTCTACACCTCGAAACATCTTTCTGCGAGAATTTCCCAAGGCAACAATTAGCTCCCAATAATAGCAATACGAGCAAAGTATGATAGCGAATAAGCACATGAACGAGTCAATAGTCACAACTCCAATCACAAACAATTCCTAAGCGAATAAGCAACAAGCTCAATCAATTCGGTCAAATATCACAACCCAAGCAATATAGGATCATTAGAAGTGCTCAACAAATCCCGAAAATGCATACTCAATAAGAATGGCCTTAATAATCAACATCAACAAATAGGCTCACAAAAATTATGCAATTATGCTCAATAAAATGTCCATAATTAATAAGCCATCTAATCGAGTATTTAGAACAATAGCAATCCCTAATCGTGCACTTCTATCATCAATCATGCAACACTTGACCAAATTTCATTTATACTCACTAGGAATTCCCAAGAACAATCAAGCACAATCAATCCCAAGGACAAAATTTCACTAAGGCAAAAGTAAGATATCATAATCATTCCTAAACATACCTTCGAATTCAACAAACAAACCAAATTAATCACTCAAAAGGCTCAAATCCGTCCACATCAATCATGCCTACAAGGTGTTCGTCAAACCGCCCAAATGAAATTCAAACTCAAAAACACAAAATTGGCATATTTCAACTACTACCCATGCAATAATCACATCAATGACGGAATCAAAGAGCCAAAAGAGTAGGAATTACGTACCTTATTCAAGAAATTCGCCTAGAAATGCAAATGGAAGAACACCCAAGCAATTCTTCAAAAATACCCAAATATCTCACAAAAACCCTCTCAAGATATGATTTTGATACAATAGATGATGAAAATGTAATAGAAAATATGATTGAACGGTGAAAATGTAATTAATTGGGACGAAAAGTCGTGAAGAAATGCACGGGGAAGGGGAAGGGCAGCCTCGAGTCGAGAAATTTGGATCTGAAACTGAATTGCGATTTTTAAAAATTGCCCCCAACCTCGACTCGGGGATCCGAATTTTGAAGCCCCTCGACTCGAGGCTCAGCCCTCGAGTCGTGCTTGCAATTTAAATTTCAGCCTCGACTCTTGGCTCAGGCCTCGACTCGAGGGATGTGTGATTTTGCAAAAATTAACTAAGTATGGACCCTCGACCCGGGGATGGGTCACCTCGATCCGGGGTCGAGTTCAGGGAATTTTACGGATTCCCTGCACTCCAGCCCGACCCCCAAAACTCCTAAAAATGACCTATTCGACCCCAATGAACCCAAATATGCAAAAACTAACCTTTTTGGTCCTCGATTTAAGCCCGATCGCTCATTCGATCGAGGAGACCGGGTCTCTTCCTTTTGCTCATTTTTCACCAACTTTTAAGCACTTCTCCTTTTCCGATCTTGAATTCCCTTGCAATTTCCGATCACTTTCCTAATCAAACGTAGTGAGTGTACCTACAATAGGGCATAAGAATCATCAAATCATTACCACGAAGAGATGCACATTAACAATAAACAATCAACACCCCCAAACTTGAATGATAGCATGAATTCAAAGGTTGGCACAAGTGATAAAAATATATGCAACTCCAATTGGTATCAACAATAAGCTCAATACTCCAAATAATTCCCAAAGCATGATATCATAACCTCCTAAGCATGAGCAATACAATTCCAAGCTAATTCTCATAAAAATGGACCAAAAACAAAAATAAAAGGCCAACAACAAGACAAACACACTAAAGCAACAAAAAGGATGGGTTGCCTCCCATCCAAGACTAGGTTTAACGTCCTTTGCCGGATGGAACTCAAGGAGTTCATACTTCCCTTTCCTTGAAGACATGAGGATAGTCATTGTGCCTCACTAAATTTTCATTTGCAAAAGGCAACATCCCTATTTGTCTTCTAAGAGTAGCTTTCCTCCTTCTTTTATCTCCTTCACCGTCAACACCTCCTTGAGTCTCTCTACACCTAACAAACGGCTCCAATTCTATTCACTCCACACCACTTGGTCTCCAGCTACAAAGCTCACTTCCTTCTTATCAAGTGGTGTCCTTCTCTCCTCTAATACCCCCAAACTTGAACCTTGCTCAAGCTTGGTCAAATTCTTCTCACCATCTTCTTCAACCTTCTTATCTCCGGGGTCAAGCAAAGGCTTCATGAGAGCTTTCTCCTTCCTAAGATCATCCAAAGAAATACAAGACTTATTAGCGATTACTTTGCAAGAAGGTATAAAATGCTCATTAACTAAAGAATTAGAAGAAGTAGAAGGTGTAGAATCATCCCTATCAATGGAAGGGTATAAATCGATGATCTCAATGTATCCACACATCTTTTTCTCCAAAGTACTTGGAGCATCTTCTTCCAATGGAGCTCTAGTAAATGTCACCTCCTCTCCATTATAGCACAACTTGAGCTCCCCTTTCTCAACATTGATCATAGCTTTGCCGGTGGCAAGGAAAGATCTACCAAGGATGATAGGTGCCTCAAGCTCCTCCTTCATGTCAAGCACAATAAAATCAACCGGGAAGATGAACTTGTCAACCCCTACTAATACATCTTCTACGATCCCAAAAGGATGAGCATATGATTGATCCGCCAATTGAAGATTGATATTTGTAGGAGTCACCTCTCCTAACTCCAACCTCTTAAAAACGGATAAAGGCATGACATTTATACTAGCTCCCGCATAAGCCTTGGACTTTTCCATTCTCACCAATTTCGCAAGGAATAATGAAACTCCCCGGATCCTTTAGCTTTTGAGGTAAGTGTCTCTCTAGAATCTCCTTGCACTCTTCCACCAATTTAATCATACCCTTCTCATCCCATCTTCTCTTCCGAGACATGATTTCTTTCAAAAACTTCTTGTAGTGGGGTATTTGCTCAAGGGCATCCAATAGTGGAATATCAACATGCAAGCTCTTAAAAACCTCTAAAAACTTACGAAACTCCTCATCAAGCTTCTTCCTCCCAAGTCTTTGAGGAAATGGAACCGGAGTGGGTCTCATGGGAACTCCCCATGCATCTTTCTTGGACTTCTCTTCTTCTTGAGACTCTTTCTTTGCTTGAATCTCTTCTTTTGCCTCTTTCTCCACAAATACACTTTCTTCACTTTCCTCTTCCTTCTCCACCTCTTTCTTAACTTCCACTTCTTTGGGCATCTTTGGGCCTTCATACCTAGCACCACTCCTTAGTTGAATAGCACAACAAAACTCCTTAGGATTGGGCTCGGTGGCGGATGGATACTTCCCCTTGTCTTGATGCTCTATAGTCTTAAACCTTGTGTCCATTTGCTTGCCAATATCATCAAGCCTTGATACATTTGCCTCCAACCTCTTCACTATCATACCAAGGAGCTCCTCCGTAGTAGTCTTCCCCTCATTATTAGGTGCTTTGGCGCCGAGATCAAATCCGAGAGGAAATTGGATGGCGGCTCTTGGGTTAGCATAGGAAAAATTCTCGTGTCTCCTCCAATTGTTGCCATTGAATGGAGCTTGAGGTTGAGGTTGATAACTCCCTTGTGGCCTATTTTGGTAAGGCACTAGATAGGGCCTTGCTCCTTTTTAGCCTCCTTGATATGGAGGCCTTCCTATGTAGTTCACTTCTTCAACCGGTAATGGACTTGGACACATATCAACTTGAGGGATGGATGGACTCACATTTTGTTGGCTTTGGGAAGTAGTAAGGGCTCTCAAACGGTCCATCATAGTCATCATCATAGTCTTCATAGACTCTATCTCCTCCACATGTGACACTCTATGATGTGCTCCACGATTAACCGACACTTGGAATGAATCATGGGCAATATTCTCCATAATCTCATTTATTTGCCCCACCGTCTTCGACCAAATAGAACAATTAGCATATGCATTAAAAAGGGATCAATCCCCATCCGTCAAGTCATTGCAAAAATACATAATGGTTTGTTCTTCCGGAAAGCCATGTTGGGGGCAATTAAAAATAACATATCATACCTCTCCCAAGCATCCGGTATAGTCTCTCCATTCTTTTGGTGGAAATGTGAAATTGCCTCCTTGGCTTGCACGATTTTGGATGGCGGATAAAACTTCATCAAGAATCTTTAGCTTAGGTCCTCCCACATATGAACGGTTCCGGGAGGAAGAGAATTTAGCCATGCTTTGGCTCTCCCTTTAAGAGTAAAGGCAAATAGCCTTAGCTTCTTAGTATCCTCAGCACTCCGTTGTACTTGGTTGTGTCGGAAATCTCTAGAAATTGTGCCATGTGTTGATGAGGGCACTCCTCTTCATCTTTCCCTTCAAATTGCTTCTCTCTAAGCATCCTTATAAGAGCGGGACTTATCTCAAAATTATTGGCTTCGATTCTCGGCCTTGCTATCCCATCATAATGCTCACAAAGTTGTGGTTCAAAAGTTCTCTCAACGGCCTACCTTGAGGTAAAGACTCATTCATTGGTTGTGGTTGGGCTTGTGGAATGTGAGGTGGCTCTTGATATTGTGGCTCATGGTTGTATGGCATTTGAGAATAGTATGGTGAGAATTGTTGTGGATGAGGTGGATAGTATGGGTATTGGTGAGCTTGTGAAGGGTAGTGGTATGGATTTTGGTATGGAAATTGATGTGGTGGCATCCCTTGAGGGAAAGGTCCAACTTGAGCATTGAAAGGCAAATTGTGCCCATTACCTCCTCCATTCTCTACTCTTCCTTCTCCATTTCCATTCAACTCCTCAACATGAGGTTCACCAACAACTCTCTCTTTATTCCTCAACTCTTCACCTTCCATTACTTCCCTTCATCTTCTCCCACGATTTCTTGAATTGTAGCTTCGATTTCTAAAATGAGTGGCAAGGGTGGAATACCACTTGACCTTGTTATCATGCACCTACAATACCACCAATCCAAGTATCAAAATCCAACAAAAACAAACAACAAAACAAAAATAAAAACAAACAACAAGTAGCCACTTCAAACAATTCTTAAGTCTCACTATAGGCGCAAAAACTAATTCTCCGGCAACGGTGCCATTTTGATTGTAGGATTCCAGCAAACGGTATTAAGACCAATCAAGTATATCGAACCAAAGGGAAAAAGTATGTACGTGAGGCCCTAGGAATACAAGTTATCGATGACTATTGTTGCAACACGGTTTTGTTTCTAAAACACACTACAAATGCAAGAATTAAAATTTAAACAACTAGCAAGAAATTAATCGAACATCTAATATGAAAAAACAAACAACTAAAAATCAATGGGGATTGGGGTGCTAGGGATAACATCCATCAAGGAATCAATGATCAACAAGCTATGATTGAATCAAATTGCAAATCAACCAAGTTAGAAAGTGTTAGATCGAGAAGAAGTTTTGATGAGTTAAAAGAAGTCGACTAGAGTCAACTCATACTAAGTAAGATGACTAGCTCTTGTGAAGAGCAGTGAGGTAAAGACCCAGAATAAGTTGATCAGGACTAGGAAGAAGCTGGATAAGTCACCGAGATCGAAGAAGCGAAGGTCATCCAAGACGAGCTTAAGACAAGTCATCTGCAGGAGACAACAATAAAGAGCTCAGACGAGGTCAAGACAAGCTGAGTAGAATAAGAAAGGAAAGTCTTCACCGAGTCACCAGAGATTTACTAGAAGCAAGATCACCGTTGAAGAGGCGATTATCAAGATTAAGTTTGTTAGGCGGTTTTAGTTTGTTACAACAAACTAACTATCTCTAAGGCTTATAAATAGGTCTAGGCACAATTCTAAATTAAAAAAAAACTACAATTCAGCATTCTTTCATTCACATGATTTAAAAGTTTTCAAAGCACTCACAAGCGTTCCAAAAAGAAATTTTCAAAAAATTTCTAAGTATTTATAGAACACTTATCCTGTATATCTTCAACACATTGCACCGTACTCTAGAATTTCCAGGAAGATTAGAAGTTGAAGATAGGTTTGAAGATTAGAAGATCATCTTCAACAAGTTGTAATTTGTAAGATTGTAAGTGAGTAAGTAAGTGGTCGAGACCCTTCTTCAAGTTGAAGAAGGAGAGTGGATGTAGGATCAATTAGATCCGAACCACTATAAATTGTTGTGTTCTTTCTTGCTTTCTTTACTTATCTTTTCTTAATCATCTTTCAATCAAATTCAATTTCGGACTCACAATCAGATCGCTTTTGATCCGTAAAAGTTTAAGTTTAAATCAATTTTCCGTTGTGTGAACTTTGATATCTTGAATTGATTTTCTAATCCTTGAAAAAGTTTGAAAATCTATTCAACCCCCTTCTAGATTTTCCCTAGAAGGTTGCTTCAAGTTCTTTATTAAAATACTCAATTCGTGGGACCAACAAGTGGTATCGGAGCGGTGTTAAGCTATTCGATATTGGTTTGAGGTCTTGATAAGATTCTGAAATTATTTCTTGATTATCTTCATTATTTTCAAACCACTAACCTTGCTACTAATAAGTTCTTGTTGAGATTATTCTTTGTTTCATCATGTTGTCTGTCAAAAGCAAGAAGTCCGAAGCTTGCCTGAGTTTTCGATCGAGGAGTATGATTATTGGAAGTTCGGGATGGAGAACTATCTAAAGGCAATTCATGATAGGATGGAAGAGGTGCTTGAAGAAGGACCAATTAAATTCTATCATGGAGGAACCCGATGATGGGGCTGCGGCGGTGAAACCGAGGGTCGAGACAAGAGAAGATGAGTGCAGAGTGACCAATTATGAAAGAAAAATTCATAATTTGGACCAAGTAGCTAGGACAGAGATCATTGAAACTTTGAGCAAAGACTGGATAGAGAAAGTCAAGAGGTGCAAGACAGCTAAGGAGATGTGGGAGACTCTTGCTAGTATATGTGAGAGATCGGACCAAGTTAAAGAGAACAAACTACAATCAGTATTACATATGTTTGACACATTCAAAATGAAAGAAGGCGAAACCGTTGATCAGTTGGATGTTAGACTAACAAATCTTCTTAACAAAGCGATTGATTTGGGTAAAACCTATACAGAGAAACAGATCAACAACAAGGTGTTAAGGTCTTTAAGAAAAAGGTGGAGAGAAAAGACCAACATTCTCAAAGCTACACAAAAATTGTCCTCAATATCACACCATACCTTGTTTTCCCATCTCAAAGCACTAAAGTATGATATCCAAATCGAAGACGAAGAAGATGAAGTTGAGTCTTCAACATCTGGGAAGGCGGTTGCGTTTCTTCACCAAGAAGAATCGAGAAAATTTCTAAGGCGTCGATTTATCAATTAAGGAAGAAATGACACTCTTAATGAAACGTTATGAGAGGCTAAAGATGAAGTACAAAAGGAATAAGAAAGATAGATCAAGCCGAAGGAGTTACAAGTCGGATAAAGAAGAAAAGAATTCAGACAATGACGAAAGAAGGATCAGCTTAGAAGGCACAAGTCACCAATCGTAAGAGGAGATAATAGTCCTAAAACAGATAGAGGAGAAATATGTTACACATTCAACAAACCTAGTCATTACAAATGATTGTCCTCAACTGACTCCTAGAGAGAGAGAAGAAAAGAGGAAAAAGCGAGATAGAAGGTATTCGCACAGAGAGCACTTCTAGCTGAAAAGGAGGAAGCTCAAGAAACATCATCATCCTCGTCTTCATCTGATTTTGGATCAGACGATGACATCTGTCGATGGCAAAGGAGGTAAACTATTATTCTTCTTGAGATAATGATTGTGATAACTTATACGAATCGATCCTAATCTTATAAATAAACTTCTAAAAGACTTGGAGACTGCTCTATCTGCATATAAACAGATAGAGACTGAAAATTTTAGTTTAGAGAGACAAATTCTTAATCTAACTAAAGACAATCGGACAAAGAGATAGTGAAAAACTAGACTGTTCATTCAAGGGGAATGTCGGACTAGGACTATCACTAGCATCTCGTCGATGGGACAGAATGAGTTGGAAAAAGAATTGAATTCTTAAAAATAAAATTCTCAAGTATACATTACGAGAATAAGAGTTATAAATGAACTAACAGAGAATTAAATCTCATATTAGGACTTTTAAATAACACTTAGTCCACAATAGATAAGATCTTCAATACTTCACGTAAGTCTAATGACAAGACGAGGTTTAGGTTTTGATAGGAATAAAAGGATGATCCCATAAAAACTAAGAATTTTCGTCAAAACCACTAAACCAAAGGTAGAGACTAGATTTAGTCCATGAAACCTAAGGAACTAATCACCTCATCGACACTTCTAAAAGAAAACACAGACGAGGAGAGATGCTCTAAAGGCAAAACCAAAGACTAAGACAAAGTCTTACCCTAGGTATAATAGTTTTGATGGAAGAAGTAAGTCATATCCATTTTTACCACAATATAAGACAATCACAAAAGATCGGCTAAATAAAATTGATCTTGAAAGTCTTATCTTGGTAGATAGATAAGGATGTAAACTTCAATCTATGGTTTTAAGGAATATAGATATCTTTGTCTGGATACCTAAGTGTCAACTTAACATGAAAGGACCCAAATTACAAAGGGTACCTAAGATCTAAATTTGTGATTGCGGGAAGACAAGAAGATAGTAGAAAGAGGAGACATTCTTGAGGTCATACGGTACATTGGCAGTGGTTGTTCTAGATGGTATTAATGAAAATATACTATTGGTGAGTCGAGACAAGGTAACATTTATGTTGCTAACTTTAAAAGTTGTCCTAAAGATACTTGTCTTGTTGCTAAGAGTTCAGATGACTTAAGTTGGCTATGGCATAAACGTCTTGGCCACTTAAACTTCAAAAATCTTAACAAAATTGCAAGGAAATCTTTAGTAAAAGGACTCCCTGATAGAATATTCTCAAAGAACCATGTTTGTGATTCTTGTCAAAAAGGAAAACAGACCAAAGCTTCTTTTAAAATAATAAGTATTCCATCTTGAAAAGAATTGGAACTTCTTCATATGGATCTTTTCGGTCCAGTTACACCTCTAAGCTTCAGTGGAAGAAAATACACTTTGGTAATTGTTGATGATTTTTCAAGAGTTACCTGGGTTATTTTCTTATACAAAAAGAATGAGACTATGATTAAGATTCCGAATTTCTTAAGAAAGTTCAAAATGAGAAAGGACTAAGTATTGTAATAATTAAAAGTGATAAAGGCACTGAATTCCTTAATAAGCTTGTTACTAACTAATGTATTGAGAATGGCATAGCTCATGAGACATTGGATGCACGGACACCACGGTAAAATGGAGTAATTGAAAGGAGAAAGCAGGACTGAAAGGCGGCTAGGACAATGTTATCTCGAGTACAACACTCCCCACGAGGTTTTGGGCAAAGGCTATTAATACAACTTGTTTTGTTCAAAAAAAGATGTTTGATTGTTAAGGATAAATGTAAAATCCCCTATGAAATTTGGAAGGGAAGATACCCCAAAATTTCATATTTTCATATTTTTGGTTGCAAATGTTTCATTCACAACAATGGTAAAAATCTCAATTAAAAACTTTTGATGCCAAGATAACAGATGGGATATTCTTGGGATACTCATCTGTATCTAAAGCATACAGAGTTATTAATAAGACAAACTTGTGTGTGGGAAAAACTCTACATGTTGTATTTGATGAATCCTCTTTTGAGTTTAGTAAAATAGATGACATCACAAAGATATCGACGATCTGAATCGATGACTATCAATAGATCGATTGTAAAGTTCTATAATCAGAATCGAGACTCGGACGAAGAGAAAGAACCAGATTCAAATAAAGAAAAAGAACGTGGAAGCTCTTCCTCACCAGGCTGATCGAGACAACCAATACCACGAGATGATCGGTAGAAACATCTGAAGGTAATACGTAATCATTTGAAATAAGATACTTTAGATAAAATTTCATCCATAGTAAAAGATAAGGGTAAGAAAGTAATGTCATACCACCCAAATGAACAGATAATTGGAGATTTAGACTCTGGTGTCCAGACAAGGACCCAACTAAATCAAGATTGTATGTTCGATTGTTATGTATCATTACTTGAACCTAAGTCTATTACGAGGCTCTAATCGATTCCAATTGGATTAATGCCATGCAAGAAGAACTAAATCGGTTTCAAAGACAAGATGTGTGGGAGCTTGTTGAAAGGCCTCGTCATCAAAAAGTCATTGGAACTAAATGGGTCTTTAAAAACAAAAGAGATGAAAACAATATTGTGGTAAGAAATAAAGCGGACTAGTTGCTCAAGGTTATTCACAATCGGAGGATTGATTATGATGAAACCTTTGCACCAAGGTAGCTCGTCTGGAAGCCATAAGATTGTTTTTAGCTTATGTTGTTTTTAAAAGATTCATAGTTTTTCAAATGGATGTTAAGTCAGATTTTCTTAATGGAATCTTAGGAGGAAGTTTATGTAAAGCAACCTCCGGGCTTTGTCAAATGAGACAAGGTATATAGGCTAAAGAAAGCTCTATATGGACTTAAACGAGGCACCAAGAGCATGGTATGACACTTTGTCTGATTATTTAATTCAAAATGATTTTGTAAAAGGTAAAATTGATAGAACTTTGTTTAGAAAAGAATTTGGTAGTGATCTTTTATTAGTTCAAATTTATGTTGATGATATCATCTTTGGATCAACTAACACATCTTTGTGTGAAGAATTTAGTTATCTTATGAAAAGTCTGATTTGAAATGTCCATGATGGGAGAGATGACCTACTTCCTTGGACTTCAAGTCAAGCAGACTAAGAAGGGGATATTCATTAATCAAGCCAAATACACAAAAGATCTTATTGAAAAATTTGGAATAGGTACCAGCCGAGAAGCTAAGATACCTATGATGACAAACTTTTCAATGGATCCAGATGAAAAGGGGGAGATACAGATCAAATTGAGTATTGAGGTCTAATAGGTTCGTTGTTATATTTAATCGCTAGTAGACCTGATATTTCTTTTGCGGTTGGAGTCTGCGCACGATTTCAAGCTAAACCAAAAAGAAGCCATCTTGAAGTAGCAAAGAAAATTCTTAAATACTTAAAAGGTACGGTAAATGTTGGACTATGGTATCCAACTCGATGACAATTTCGAGTTGTCTGGATACTCGATTCAGACTTTGGTGGGTGTAATATAGATAGGAAATCTAGATCTGGAACTTGCCAATTTACGGGAAGTAAGCTGATTTCATGGTTGTCTAAGAAACAAACCTCTGTAGCTACTTCCACAATCAAGCTTAGTATATGGCATTTGGAAGTTGTTGTTCACAACTTATCTGGATTAGTCAATGGCTAAGGGACTATAACATTATCACGAAAGATGTACCAATCTTTTGTGATAGTAATAGTGCCATAGCTATAACCCGAGAACCTAGTCTTACATACCGGATGCAAGCATTTTGACATTAGACATCACTTCATCCGAGATCACGTTGAGAAAGGTAACATTAGACTTGAAAAGATTTTGACTGACTTTCAAAGAGCTGATATCTTGACAAAACCATTAGCGGAGATAAGGTTCAAAGAATTATCTGCAGAGTTAGGGTTATTAGATGCTTCTTTAGTTAATCTATAATCTCATCTTTTGCTTTTCATTCTTTGTCTCTCTCGATTATTTTACTATGTCTAGAACGAATCATCGATTAGATATGTGTCAAAGGACAATCAGGTAGCTGATATCATTGATCTCCTTCTAGGAATCAAGAATCAAGGATTAGTTATATTGACCTTATCGACATTAGGTAAATCGTACAAGGGTACAATAGTCACCGATAGATGACTATCTCGCATCCTATCCGACTTACCTTGGCTACTAATGGTTTCTAGAAGTTTATGTATCTGCAGGAACAAGTGATAGATCAACTTTTTTAGATCATCTTGAATCTACTAATCTGCTGAAACCTCCTCATCCTGCTCACCCTCCTTGATTTCTTCAAAAGCTTGTTTTCAAACTTACTCTCATAGCTCATCTATTTTAAAATCTTTCGTAAGAGTTGTTCTTTAAAAAAAAAAAAACCAGCCGAGTCTGCTTTGTTTAAAATAAAAGGTGTTGATTAACTTGTCTTAAAATTACTAAAAAGAAAATGAAATTAGGCTATTTTTGAAAAACCCGAGACGAGGTCATTTCTCGCACGATTTCGAAATCTTGTCTGCTTTAGGAAACCCTTGTGCAAAGAAAGGTAGACCTAGGCTTACGTCGGGTATACTTACTTCTCTGCATAAAGTAACCCTAGTTGCAGTCAAATCAACAATCTACAAAGTTACTTTTTATGCATTTCAAAGTCGAGTTATCTTCACGCGTTGAATCCCAATTGTTTATCATATTTTTAACCATTGATTCAAAGACAAGAAATCATTTCAAATAAATGACTCGTATTTAAAACCACTTTTCAATTAATTTCTCTTTCCAATTTTTCCCTCCTATAAATACATCTTCTTCTTCGTTTAAACACTTTCACTTCCGAGAAAACCTTTTATCCTCTGCAAAATTTTCTAACTCCCAAAACCCTCTTTAAATCTTATATGAGCCACACTTACAAACTTATTGGACACACATCAACAATGGTGGACATAAACAAAGACACTTATAACAAGAAGATAAAGTCGGACATATATGTCGACTTTGACACCACTACGATGAAGAATCAAGACAGATGTTGAGGTTGTTGGAGAGATCGAGATTGAAGACGTTTTGTTCGAAGAAATCCAATTCGAACAAAACTCTGGATATGTGAGGTATGGAGTTCTACATCAATGGTGTGTATGAGGATGGGATTTTCAAGACGAAGGTCTATGGTGAGAATCTGGTTATCACGGCGACGAGAGATTGCCCGGATTTTTGAGACGAATAATGAGGGTGTGAATCCCTTCACTTACAAGAATAGTGAATGGGTAGAATCATTCAAGATGATTGCCCGGACATCTATGAAGGATCGGAGAACAGAATTAAAGAAGAATATGCTTCATAGGAAGTATCGCGCTGATGACGATACTAACTAAGGCCATTCTTGGGGAGTAGAACTCCCATGATGGACTTACCAAACCCCTGAATCGCTTGAGAGCCATACTTGATGGGGTTCAAGTCAACTGGGCAGAGATGTTGCTGAATAGATTCGAGACAGAGAAGAAAAGACTGGAGCTGGTGAATGGGCGGTGGACAGCCAAGTCCATCACCAGTTTGTTCAACAAGATTACAATGCTATTGGAGAACCTTTCTGCTGAAATCAACTGGACAGATAGGGTAAGGACTTATACGGCGAAGGGGCTGCTAACAAAGAATGAGGTGATCAGCGGGCCACCCGATTCGGATGTAGAGGCAATGAGGTGAGGGTGCCTAAGCCTCACCGAGGAGGAGGAGGAGCAACGTCTTGAGCCGACGGTGAGCTCACCGAGGCTTCACACCCGATGAAGCCAAGGAGAAGGCGACGAAGAGGAGGAGGCTAGTGAAGGCCTCGAGAGAAGGAAGGGGCAACATGCATTGCGCGGCCTAGTCTGGCCGATCGAGGAAGCCCAAACCCTAGAGGTGGCGGCAACGGCTATTGTCCAATCACGGGACATCCAGAGATCAGCTCCGAAAGGACTCCCTCCCCTCTCCCAAAAGGTACTCTCCTTTGGAGCCTCTGCAAGCTTATCTCCCTCCCCCTCCCCTCTCTTGCCCACTCGCTGAAATAGGTGTCCCATGCCGGCACCTCCGAGCCTCTCAAACAAACCTACTTCCATAGAAGTCCAAACTGTACCTCATCTGTTAGGATGTATACTACAAGCCTAGATTTTTGTATGAACATCTTTTTCTATGAGATTTTTATGATCAAAATACTTGCTTTTTATGACTATTACATATATCATTGTTTTGTCCAGATTAATCTATACCGTAGATAATATGGTGTGTGGTGTCACACGTAAGATCATGCTATCAGTTCCTTATAGATTATAAATAATAGCTCACAACCAAGATGGATTTGGACAAACCATTGGAACGGTTGTAGTGTAATTTGGTATTAGTCTATCTTGACTATAAAATTAGACTAGTACATTTTTGTATGTATTGAGCAGACCATATGAGGTTGTTCAATTTGTATCGACTATATAAAAGAACAAGACCTCTCGTTATTATGGATGTACGTCTTCTTAATCCCTATATAATAATAGGCACGTGTACTCGGTGTTTGTTTCTTTAATTTTCCAAATGGGTGAGATTTATTAAATCAATAGGCTCGGTGAATTGGGAGATATCACCGTTTATATGGTGTGTTGTTGATTATAGAAGGAATCTATGTCCTAATTATTTAGGATGATGATGTCCCCTTGAGGAGCTCATAAAGATTACTATGTAAACCTGCAGTGGATTTAATCCGACATAATAATAAAGATAAGTGGTACTACTCTTGGAATTAGATATAAATTAATTAAGTTGTCAAGAACTTATTTAATTTGTGGACATTCAATATCTTAAACACGGGGAAATAAACGTACACATGATAAAGGAGCCCATATTATAATATGGGATTAGGACGGTAATTCAATTATAACTCTTTAGTGGACCGAGTTATAATTGATGGGCTTAAGTTGAGTGTTCGGATTGAACACGTAACATTTAGGCCCATCAGAGGCCCAACCCTAATTCCTCCTTAGGGTCCCTGTTGTAGCCTATAAATAAACCCTACATTAGAGCCTCTAGATGTGTGAAAAATACCTGAGATTAGAGAGAGGCGGATTCGATTCCTCGGAGGATCGTCGACCACTCGACGTCCAAGGGAAAGGGATAAGAATACGGCGTAAGACCGTGAGGTACGAGGCTCATCCTTCGATCGTAGTTTTGACCTTAGAACTGGTTCGTCTTCACCTATTACGGTGAATAAAGGTACAATCCTATCTTTGCGTTTATGTGACCGTGATTCCGAATCGATAATTTCATAGAGTCGACGATCGGTGGTTCCAACAATTGGTATCGAGCCGTGTTTTCAGACTCTATGCAATTGATCTGTTATAATAAGGTTTCTTGATCTGTTATAATAGGGTTTCTTGATCTGTTATAATAGGGTTTCTTGATTTGTTATGATAGGGTTTCTTAATCATATAATAGGGTTTCTTGATCTGTTATAATAGGGTTTCTTGATCCGATATTGAATAGGATTGCATGATATTTGTAAATGTTATATTAGGGTTTGCATGATTATAATAAATATGTTATATTAGGGATTGGATGTTAATCGTAGATCTGTTTTTTTTTGGTATGCGATTATTCGATATTTTTTGCGGGAACCCTAAATCCAACTATTATGGTCAGTATGTATGTTTATGTATGTATTAAACCCTCGGACTGTCGAGGTTTTTGTTTTGGGTTGGTGAATGATTGTAATAGTTATAACCACGACGGTGCTGTCGTGTAGGTTTTATTTCGATCTAGATGATGTATAGGATCGTTGGATAAAAGCTGTAATAGGAACAGATTAGGATGATCGATGGTGAACCGTGATCGATAGCGAAGAATCGATGGATTTTTTTTTCGATCCTCGAATGGCAGGGCGCTGCCCCATACCCCGTTTGACGGCGAACATTCAAGAACATGGGAGTATCAAAGAGGCCATAATAGATGGAATTTTATTTTCCATATTTATTCTTTCTTATATGTGTTATTGTGTTTAGCATGCTTTATGTGTTTCATATGTCATGCATGTTAATATCCCTCACGTTAAATAACTAAGTGGGAGAGGGGTTAATTTTCAACAAATCCCATAGCCTCCATTTCGGTTTGTAAGTGATGCATTCAAACATGAACGTTGGTTTTAAGTGCCTTCTTCCATATCGGATGTGTTTGTGTTGCGGATCACTAGATCAAACTTCCTTATGGATAATAATAAGAAAGTTATTTAGGAGCGTGTTATCTTCTCCATCCGAAGAGGCACAAACCTAGGTAATTGACTTGGTATTAAGAAATAGTATACACTTAGATGCATATAATAGTATCCTCCCCATCGGAGTAAGTGTTGTTATTTGTATGGCTAAAGACAAACCAACTATTAATTTTTATTTTGTTTGACAAAATGATGAAATTAATGGGTAAAACCTCCTCTTACAAATGTTTAAATTAGTATACGTCCACACAATCGTGGCATACAACTTCACGGTGTTTTGAGGTGTTGGTGAATTTAATTGTATTATTTGAGGAAATAATATTGATTTAAATTCTTAATTTTGATCATAATGCATTTACGTGCTTCTCAGATTTAACATGGCTTTCAATCCACTTGCTGTTATTCTTAAAGAAAACAAACTTATTGGTCCAAATTATATTGATTGGAAAAGAAACTTTGACATTTTCTTGATCGCGAAGAATACAAGTTTGTACTCACCGAGGTTTGTCCTGAAAAACCCGATGAAAACTCTAGTGAAGAGGAGAAAGATGCTTATAAGAAGTGGGTCAAGGCAGATGAGATGGTGCGGTGTTACATTTTGGCTTCTATGTCAAATGTGCTACAAATCAAGCATCAGGCCATGACCATCGCTTATGAGATGATGCTCAATCTCAAAGAACTCTTCGGACACCAAAGTCGGGCTGCCAGACAAGAGGCCATGAGAAATTTAATGACGACAACCATGACCGAGGGGACACCCGTAAGGGATCATATCCTCAAGATGATGGCTCATTTGAATGAGATGGAAGTCCTTGGAGTTGAAATCGATGGGGAAACCTGTGTCGATATCGTTCTCCAGACGCTGCCTAAGAGTTTTGAGCAGCTTTCGCCTGAACTACAACATGAACAAAAGGTTGTATTCGATGGCGGAACTTCACGTAACTCCAAGCGGCGAAGGGTTATTTCGTCAAACTTCTCAAGCTTATATTGCTGAAAATGTTTCTACATCTAAGCCAAAAGGCAAAGTGATGAAGAAAAAGAAACAAGCTGGTTTGGCAAAGAAAGTAGGTGAACCAAAGAAAATTGGTCCACCAAGTGGCGTGAACAAGCCTAAGGGCAAATGCTTTTTGTGCAAGTGATTGGAGTGAATTGATGCGTATTTTTAGGGCATATTTTAGTGCAAAAAGTGAGCTAAGGTGTTGATTTTTGTGTGTAAATGTGAAAAGTATCACTCTTTTGCTTGAAAAGTACTATTTGTGAGATTTTGATGTTTTTCGTCCATTTTGCAGGTAATTGGGTGGAATTTTGCCAATCCGAGAGTACCATTAGGCTTAGAATGAAGAGACGATCATATCGGACGAAAATAGGGTCGGGACCGAAGCCCCGCGCGAGAAAAGTGCTCTGGACTCGAGCTCGGTCGAGGACAAGAGCCTCGAGTCGAGGATATGCAGAAAGGACCAAAATCGAAAGAAAGGCAGCAGCCTCGACTCGAGGCATGACCCTCGAGTCGAGGGATTGGACAAAAGCGTAAGCCTCGAGTCGAGGCACTGACCTCGACTCGAGGGTGGTTTTTCAGAATTTCGCCTATTTAAAGGCTGAACCAGAGCATTTGGGAGACAACATATAAACATCTTTCTAATAGCAGCTTAAGAGCGGTTTTGGGGCGATTTCTCAGCCCCAAGCCAATTTCTTCCTTAGGTAGAGTAGATTGATAAAATTAGGATTAGATTTCAATTAATTGTTGGTAGATTAGCCATAGATTAGCTTTAGATCCATGTTTTCCATTCAATTCAAGCTTGTAATTCATTTGGAGATTGGTGTTGAAGACTCAAGCATTCCTATTGTTGTTGATTGAAGATCATTTGGTGATGTTTTTCCTCTTTTGTCTCTTTAATTTCTTAATTTGTGTGATTTGCTTTGTGTTTTATCAATTTATCTTCTTTCCATGGATTTCACCATGGGCTAACTCTCTTGTGCTTGGGTAAATTGAAATTGATGATGATTTGATTGATGATGCTATGATTGTTGATGATTGGAGATCAATTGAGTAGATTGCTTACTAATTGTGATTCTCATTTGTGCTTCATGCATAATTATCTCTTTAGATTAGTGTTTGATCACCCTAGCTGTAGACGCGAGTTGCGCTAACGTGATCCGGGATTAATCGGGTGATAATTGTGTATGAATGCGTGGATTGGGTGCTTCGGAATCGAGAGATTAGTTGCACTAAGGATACTCACATTAGTTTGTTTCCTAATTGTGATTCTTCATTGTGCTTTGTGTAAAATTCTCTCTTTTGATTAATGGTTGATCACCCTAGTAATATGCGAGAGTTGAGCTAACGTAATTAGGTGTTGATCGAGTTTCAATTTTGCATGATTGTATGAATTGGGGATTTCTACATTGAGAGATGGGAAAGACTAAGGATACTCACATTAGGCATTGTGATTTTAATGGAGTGATTAATTTCATGATGGTTTATGCTTTCTATCTTAGTTGATTTGCAATTTGATTCAATTGTAGCTTGTTGATTAATGATTCATTGATGGATGTTAATCCTAGTACCTCTATCCCACCATTTATTATTATGTTTGTTATCGTATTCTAAGTGTTCGATCATTTGTTTGCTTGATTTTAGTTTGTATTTTGCAAGTGTTTGGTAGTGTTAGTGCCATCCATTGTTGCAACTCTAGTCACTAAGAACTCATATTTTTAGGGCCTCATGTGCATACTTTTTCCCGTGGGTTTGATATTTTGTTGATTGGTCTTAATAACGCTTACCCGAAAAACTACTCCAATCAAATGGCGCCGTTGCCGGGAATTATATTTTGCGCCTTAAGTGAGACCTAGGAATTGTTTGAAGTGACTACTTGTTGCCTTTGTATTTTTGTTTGTTTTGTTATTTTTGTTTGAATTTGATACTTTGATATCTTGTCTAGACGGAAGGATACAACTCATACATGTGGAATCAAGATTATTATCAGGATAATAGGGTGTATTCTCCACATTTTGAAGATTTTGGATGCAATAATTGGATGAGCTTTGAAGATAATTCTCAATTGCAACAAGTTTCTTCCAATTATGAAGATTGGAGATATGAAGAAATTCCTCCCCAACCTCAAGATATGTTCCCATACTATGAGCCTTATGATCAAACATTTGATTCATATCTTGGATTTGAGTGTTAAGGAACATCGGGAGATGATTATTATGGTGAACGGAGAAGCCATGAGTTTGATTATCCAATGCCACAAGCTTCTCCTCAATTTGAAGAATGGGGACTCTATGATGTGAGAGCAATATTGCAAGAAATGCTTGGAGTGCTATTGTAGGGAATTGAGGATAATGACCCTAGATGTGAAGAAATGTTACCCTTATATGAGAACATTTATGAGACCAAGGCATTGGTTGATTCATGGCTAGAGGGGAACATGGAGATCACCGAAGCTCAATTCATGGTCATAAAAAGTCAACTCAAATATTTTCTACGCCAAGTAAAGAACATGACTATCATGGAGAATCAAGAAGAAGAAGGGGAGGAAGAAAGTGAATGAAAAGGTGAAAAAGAAGAGGGTCCAAGCATGAAGGACAAAGTAGAAGATTTCCATATCAAGAGTGATGAAGAGGAATGTCCATTGATGGACATGAGCAATAATGAACAAGCAAATCTAGAAGCACTAAATAAGGAATTGAAGATTGAAATGAGCATTTCTATACCTTCTAACTCTTCAATTTGTGATTTAATTGAAATTGATGCTTCTAATGATTTGATTTTACCTCTTGAGAACTTTGATTATAGGAAAGAATTAAAGAAGTGCTTGGGCATCCTTGGAGAAAAGAAAGGGAGAAGGATGTTGGTGAGAAAGCAAGGAGGACAACCATCATCAAAGTGCAAGGATGTGGATGATGGGTCTATCCTACATATGAACCTCCTAAATTTCGAAGCTCAAAGGTTGAGATACAATGGCAAGGAGGATCGCTATGCTTGGCCATTCCGATGAAGGAAGATGGAAGTGAAAGAATAAGTCCGGCAAAGGAAAATAAAAATAGCGCTTGATGGGAGGCAACCCATCCTTTTATTTCTTTTCTTGTGTTGTTTTGGTAGATTAGTGTTTTTGTTCGTTTTTAGGAGATTTGGCTTGCTACTAAATTGCTTATGCTTAGGAAATTATGCTCTATGCTTTGGGATTCATATAGTGTTGAGCTTACTTATTGATATCATTAGGAGTTGCATATTTTTTTATCACTCTCATTCCAAACTTTGAATTCATGCTATCATTCAAGTTTGGGGGTGTTGGTCGTTATTTGGTTCTTGCATCTCTTAGTGGTAATTATTTGAAGATTCTTATGCCCGATTGTAGGTACACTTGCTAGATGAATGGGAAAGCGAATGGAATTGCAAGGAAATGCAATATCAAGAAGGAAAGCGCATAAAAGCATGATGAGCCCTACATGTTTGAAGAAAGATGGACTTTAAAGGATTATTGGTACAACACTTCCTTTCAAACTTAGACTTGTCTAAGTTTGGGGGAGGTGTTTTTCTTTCTCTGCCTATCTTTTGTGTTCTTATATGATTTAGGGGTTTGTTGAGCTTATTGCTTATTGTTGATTAAGCTATATTGGTATCTTGGATTTCTTGCATAGATTTTGGGCTAGATTTGTCTTGAGCTTAATTGTGGACTTATTGCTCATATCTTTGAGTATCATTCTTGATGTAGTGAGTATGCTTGGATTTATGTACATGAGCACTTGTGCTTGATTTGCAAGACCTATTGAATTTTGACTTGATCATGAGTTGATTTGTAGTTTGAAGCTAACATTCTTGATTAATTGTGTAAGGATGAATGTGATTGATAATGCTTGATTCATTGCTCAATTTAAGCCCGTGAGCTTTTGTGCCTTAATAATCGTACATCTTATACGGTTAATTTAATTTTCTTTTTGAGTGCATCACTCATGATTTGTATGCTAGAACTTGCTACTAGACTTGTTGATATTGATCTTTATGTGATGTCTTGAAAATGATAAGAGGCCATGTTTGGAATGATGAGTCACTTTGCCAAATTTTTCCCCACCAAATACATTTGATTTCCTTAGTAAGCCATGTTGAGCCTATTATCCATATTCTTTGGCAAGCCAAGTGAAATTGAAACCATTTGTCGATTTTTATGAGCCTTTCTTGTCCTATATTTAGTTGAGCTTGAATGTTGGCTAATGATGGTGATTTGATTGCTAAGTGTGGGAAGATGATGAGCTAAGTGATGAATATTGAAATAAGAAAAAGGTTGTGCAAAATTGAATTGTGAAAAAATGTGAATGAAAAGAAAAATTCAATTTGTGAGCTTAAAAAGAGAAAGCTCAAGTGAATGGTGGATTGATCATTGAAGTTCAAAAGAAAGAGTGTTAATTGATGAAAAGAGAAGAGATTGTGCATTTGTATTGATTAGCTTACATTCAAGTCTCTACTACTTAGTCACTCCTATCCATATACATCTCAACTTTCCAAAGAACCTACATTACAACCTAAAAGAAAGACCTCTTTGATTCTTGATTGAACACAATTGATTTTGATTGAGATTGAGTCTTTGGCAAGCATATGGTGTGCAAGTTTGTGAATTTGATGATTGAGTGTCTTATACCTTGATACACTTGAGTGATGAGAGAAACACTCCGTGGAAGGAGCAATGTATTAAGTGTTTGATTGAGCATTGTTTGATCATGATTTATCTTGATTGCTAGTGGATAGTTGCATTAATACTTATGTTCATTGATGAGTTCGATTGTCTTATTTTTCGTCTATAGTGTCATGTGACATAATTGCAATCAATTCACTCCTTTGTTCTTAGTTTCTACGTTGCTTGAGGACGAGCAACAATTCAAGTTTGGGGGTATGATTGGAGTGAATTGATGCGTGTTTTTAGGGCATATTTTAGTGCAAAAAGTGAGCTAAGGTGTTGATTTTTGTGCTTAAATGTGAAAAGTATCACTCTTTTGCTTGAAAAGTACTATTTGTGTGATTTTGATCTTTTTCGTCCATTTTGCAGGTAATTCGGTGGAATTTTGTCAATCCGAGAGTACCATTGGACTTAGAATGAAGAGACGGACATCTTGGGACGAAAATGGGGAGTCGGGGCCGAAGCCCCCGCGAGAAAAAGTGCCCTGGACTCGAGCTCTGGTTGAGGGACAAGAGCCTCGAGTCGAGGGATATGCGAAAGGACCAAAATCGAAAGAAAGGCAGCGGCCTCGACTCGAGGCATGACCTTCGAGTCGAGGGATGGGACAAAAGCAGAAGTCTCGAGTCGAGGCTTGACCCTCGACTCGAGGGGGTGGTTTTCCTGAATATTCGTATTTAAAGGGGAGAAGCAGAGCAAAACCGAGAGAGAATTCATAATAGCATTAGTAGCGGTTTTGGGGCGATTTCTCAGCCCCAAGCCAATTTCTTCCTTAGGTAGAGTAGATGTTAGAATTAGATTTAGATTTAAATTGATTGTTGCTAGATTTGTCATAGATAAGCTTAGATCCTTGTTTTCCATTCAATTCAAGCTTGTAATTAATTTGGAGATTGGTGTTGAAGACTCAAGCATTCCTCTTTTTGTTGATTGAAGATCATTTGGTGATGTTTTTCCTCTTTTGTCCCTTTAATTTCTTAATTGTTGTGATATGCTTATTGTTTATTCAATTCTATTTTCTTCCCATGGGTATTGTTTGTGGTACCATGGGCTAAATCTCTTGTTCTTGGGTTAATTGAAATTGATTATGATTTGATTGATGATGCTATAATTGTTGATGATTGGAGATCAATTGAGTAGATTGCTTACTAATTGTGATTCTCAATTGTGCTTTATGCATAATTATCTCTTTATATTAGTGTTTGATCACCCTAGCTATAGATGAGAGTTGCGCTAACGTGATCCGGGATTAATCGGGTGATAATTGTGTATGAATGTGTGGATTGGGTGCTTCGGAATCGAGAGATTAGTTGCACTAAGGATACTCACATTAGTTTGTTTCCTAATTGTGATTCTTCATTGTGCTTTGTGTAAAATTGTCTCTTTTGATTAATGGTTGATCACCCTAGCAATAGGCGAGTTGAGCTAACATGATTAGGTGTTGATCGAGTTTCAATTTTGCATGATTGTATGAATTGGGGATTTCTACATTGAGAGATGGGAAAGACTAAGGATACCGACATTAGGCATTGTGATTTTAATGGAGTGATTAATTTCATGATGGTTTATGCTTTCTATCTTAGTTGATTTGCAATTTGATTCAATTGTAGCTTGTTGATTGATGATTCATTGATGGATGTTAATCCTAGCACCTCTATCCTACCATTTATTGTTGTGTTTGTTAACGTATTCTAAGTGTTCGATCATTTATTTGCTTGATTTTAGTTTGTATTTTGCAAGTGTTTGGTAGTGTTAGTGCCATCCATTGTTGCAACTCTAGTCACTAAGAACTCATATTTCTAGGGCCTCATGTGCATACTTTTTCCCATGGGTTCGATATTTTGTTGATTGGTTTTAATAACGCTTACCCGAAAACTACTCCAATCAGCAAGCAGCCAGACATTGGAAGGTAGATTGCCCCGTAAAAGGAAAAGAAGGTATATCATATTCAGTAATTATTGAAACATGTTTAGCGGTGTTATCTACCAGCACCTGGTGTGTAGATACGGGAGCCATCGATCATGTCTCTGCAATTCTTTGCAGGGGTTCCAGGAAACCAGACGGCTTAGTGAGGGTGAGATTACCATCTACATGGGCGACACTACGAAAGTAGCATTGTTGCGATGGGAGATGTTTATTTATTTTTTGATAAGAATAAGACTTTGGTTTTGAGAAATTGTCTTTACGTACCTTGTTTTAGAAAGAACTTGATTTCAGCTTTCTAAGTTATTTTGGGATGGATATTCTGTTTCTTTTGATAGCAAAGTGGTTGTCAAGAAAAATAGTGCTATTATCTCGTTATGGTACGTTGATTGGCAATTTATATACTCTTAATCCAATAACTCCCACAAAGCAACAAATGGAAATTAATAGTACATCTTCTAACTCAAGTAAGCGAAAAGAACCTTAAAAATGAACCAAACATATCTTTGGCATCTAAGATTAGGTCACATTAACTTGAGTAGGATTCAAAGGTTGATAGCCGATGGACCTTTGAGTTCATTGGAAGTGGAAAACTATCCAACCTCGCGAGTTACGCTTGGAAGGAAAAATGACCAAAAGGCCTTTTAAAGCCAAGGGGTATAGAGCCAAAGAAGTGTTGGAATTGGTTCATTCTGATTTATGTGGTCCTATGTCTACTCAAGCAAGGGGTGGTTTTGAATATTTTGTCTCTTTTATAGATGATTATTCGAGATATGTATATATTTATTTGATGCGCCGTAAGTCTGAGTGCTTTGATAAATTCAAAGTGTACAAGGCTGATGTGGAGAAGCATCATGGTAAATATATCAAAACACTACGGTCTCGATCGTGGTGGCGAGTACCTCTTAGGAGAGTTTAGGAATTACTTATCGGAAAGCCGGAATTCAATCCCAATTATGCACTGGTACACCCCAATAGAATGGTGTGGTGGAACGAAGGAGTAGGACACTCTTGGAAATGGTTAGATCGATGATGAGCTATTCGAAATTACCGAAGTTCGTTTTGGGGAACGCCCGGAAACGGCAGCGTACATTCGAACTTGGTTCCTTCTAAGACAAGATCTTCTACTCCCACGAGAATTGTGGAATGGGCGTAAGCCTAGTCTCAAACATATTCGGATTTGGGGTAGTCCAGACATGTCTTTGAAAAGAGATCTTGATAAGTTGGAATCTCGTACGAAGTTCGGTTGTTTGTGGGCTATCCTAGAGGAACGAAAGGTGGTTTGTTTATAGTCCTGAAGATCGTAGGGTAATTGTTAGCACAAATGCCCAATTTTTAGAAGAGGACTATGTAATGGACCACAAGCCCATGAGTAAAATTATTTTAGAAGAAATAAGGGGAGAAACTTCTACCTTAGTACCAAGAGTAGAAGATGAGATACCACATGGGTCTGCACCATCTGCTACTAATGATACACTATTACCACAAGTGCCGCGTCGTAGTGGGAGGGTTGTTAGACAACCTGATAAATTCATGTTTTTGGGAGAGTCTTCGGACTTAGTACAGTGAACACGAATCGGATCCCCTGGAGCTACGGCGAAGCACTCCAAGATAAAGATGCAGAATCTTGGCAAAAAGCAATGAAATCAATTAGAATCTATGGATTCTAATCAAGTCTGGGAGCTAATAGAACCACCAAATGGTGTAAAAGCCATTGGCTATAAGTGGGTCTACAAAAGAAAAAGAGGATCAGACGGGAAAGTAGAAACTTTTCAAGCAAGGCTTGTTGTGAAGAGGTACACTCAAAAAGAAGGAATCGATTATGAGGAAACATTTTCACCGGTAGCCATGCTTAAGTCTATCCGGATTCTTTTGTCTATTGCTGCTCATATGAATTATGAGGTTTGGCAAATGGATGTCAAGACAACTTTCCTTAACGATAGTCTTGAAGAAAACATCTATATGAAGCAACCAAAAGGATTCATTGCAAAGGGCAAAGAGCATCTTGTGTGTAAGCTTAATCAGTCCATTTATGGTGAAACAAGCTTCGAGATCTTGGAACATTCGTTTTGATGAGGTAATCTAGTCTTATGGATTCATTCAATGTCCGGATGAGTCATGCGTATACAAGAAGAGTGACGGAAATGTGGTGGTATTTCTTATACTATACGTAGATGACATCTTGCTCATTGGCAACAATGTCAAGATGTTGTCGACGTAAAGGTATGGTTGTCCGAGCATTTTGATATGAAGGACTTGGGAGAAGTTGGACATATTCTTGGGATCAAAGTCATAAGGGATCGCAAGAAAAGAATGTTATACTTATCTCAAGCTTCATACATTGATACTATCCTAGCTCGTTTTAGCATGCAAAACTCCAAGAAAGGTTTTCTACCATTTCGACATGGAGTACCTTTATCTAAGGAGATGTGTCCTAAGACACCAAAGGAGATAGAGGATATGAAGGCAGTTCCTTATGCTTCGGCCGTAGGAATCCTAATGTATGCAATGCTATGTGCGAGGCCGTATATCTGCTTTTACCGTAGGCATGGTTAGCAGATATCAAAGTAACCCAGACTAGGACATTGGACTGCGGTAAAGCATATTTTAAAGTACCTAAAAGGGACTAGAAATAATATGCTTTGGTTTACCAAGCAGATAATTTACTTCCTGAGGGTTACACGGATTCTGATTTCCATCGGATAGGGACAACAAGAAATCTACCTTGGTTGTGTGTTTACCTTGGGAGGTGGAGCCATAGTATGGAGGAGTGTTAATCGTAAATGTGTTTCAGACTCCACCATGGAAGCTGAGTATGTGGCAGCCTCCGAGGCAGCAAAAGAAGTCTGTATGGCTCGAAACTTCATGATGGACATAGAAATGATTCGTAGTTTGCCTAAAGCTATCACAATTTATTGTGATAACAGGTGGTGCAAAGGCAAACTCGAAGGAACCACGAGCCCATAAAGCAAGCAAACACATTGAGCGCAAGTACCACCTGATACGAGACATCATAAAACGAGGAAAAGTTGTTGTCACCAAGATTGCATCAGCGAATAACCTAGCATCCTTTCACAAAGGCTCTTCCAGTGAATGCTTTTGATGGGCATGTTGAAGGGATGAGAATCAGATGTATGGCAACAATTATGGAAGCATAGTCTTTTAGTATAAGTGGGAGATTGTTAGGATGTATACTATAAGCCTAGCTTTTGTATGAACATCTTTTTATATGAGATTCGTTATGATCAAAACACTTGCTTTTTATGATTGTTACATATATCATTGTTTTTGTCCGCATTAGTCTATACCGTAGATAATATGGTGTGTGTTGTACCACGAGAAGATCATGCTATCGGTTCTTTAAAAATTATAAATAATAGCTCACAACCAAGATGGATTTGGACAAACCATTGGAACAGTTGTGGTGTAATTTGGTATTATTCTATCTTGACTATAAAATTACACTAGTACATATTGTATGTATTGAGCGAGACCATATGAGGTTGTTCAATTTGTACCGACTATATAAAAGAACAAGACCTCTGTTACTATGGATGTACGTCTTCTTAATCCCTATATAATAACGGGCACGTGTACTCATTGTTTGTTTATTTAATTTGCCAATGGGTGAGATTTATTAAATCAATAGGCTCGGTGAATTGGGAGATAACATTGTTTATATGGTGTGTTGTTAATTATAGAAGGAATCCGTGTCCTAATTATTTAGGATGATGATGTCCCCTTGAGGAGCTCATAAAGATTATCATGTAAACCCTGCAGTGGATTTAGTCCGACATGATAATAAAGATGAGTGGTACTACTCTTAGAATTAGATATAAATTAATTAAGTTGTCAAGAACTTATTTAATTTGTGCATATTCGATATCTTAAACACGGGAAATAAACGTACACATAACAAAGGAGCCCACATTCGATATCTCTTTAGTGGACCGAGTTATAATTGATGAGCTTAAGTGGAGTGTTTGGACCGAACACGGGACGTTTAGGCCCATCAGAGGCCCAACCCTAATTCCTCACTAGGGTCCCTGTTGTAGCCTATAAATAAAACCCTTCTTCGTGAGCCTCTCATACGAGTGAAAAAACGTAAGAAAAGAGGAGGCAGATTTTGACTCCCTTGGAAGATCGTCGCCCACACGATGTCTAAGGGAAAGGAATAGGAATATGGCGTAAGATCGTGAGGTTCGTGGTTCATCCTTGATTGACACATCCGACCTTAGAACTAGTTCGTCTTCACCTATTAAGGTGAATAGGTATGATTCCTTTTCCGCTGCATGTTTCATACATGTGATCCCGAATATTATAATCACAGAGAGTCGGTGATCCGGTGGTTCCAACACAACCGAGGTCAAGAAGCTTGGAGGTCATCGAAGACGGTCTTGAAGAAGTCATCCTGATTGAGAGGTTAATAAAGAGCTTAAGATGAGGTCAAAGTCACCGAGTAGAATAAGAAAGGTAGGCTTTCACCAAGTCAAAGTCGGGCAGCGAACTTGAAGACCGGCAAAAGTCAAGGTAGTTTTAAAGAGTTTGTTAAGCGGTTATAAGTTTGTTACAACAAACTAACCATTTTATAGCTCTATAAATAGGCCTAAGCATAGTACTTAGAAGGACTTTTGCGTTCAATTCAAACACACTTTCATAGAGCACTCACTAGCATTCGAATTAACTCTTATGATATTTTCTAAGTGTTTGTAGAACACTTTCTCAGAAATCCTTCAAAACACAATCTGCACCGTAATCATAGGTTTGATAGGTAGATTGATAGTTAGAAGGTGATTCAAAGACGAAGATCTTCTCAAAGTGTAATCTGTAATCGAAGAAAGAAAGTCGGTAAGTGAGAAAGATGAGACCCTTCTTCAACCTTGAAGAAGGAGAGTGGATGTAGGATCTTTAGATCCGAACTACTATAAATCCCGTGTTCTTTACTTTTTGTGTATAAATTTCAGTCGATTATAACTTATTCTTTGAACTTTTGATCAAATTGCTTTTAGATCCGATTTGATATATTGAGTATAAACTTGTTTCCGCTAAAGTAATTTGATTTAGTTTTGAAAGCTGAGTTTGGATTGTTAATCTGAATTTTTGAAAGAAATTTAGATAATCTATTCAACCCCGCTTTAATTCATTCAATCTCGAGACCAACAAGTGGTATCGGAGCGTTGTTAAAACCTGCTCAATATTTCTTTTGGTCAAAACAATTTTTCTACTCAATTCTTGATTTAGATCTACTTTTGAATAATCCCTGCATGTTATTTTTTATGTATACTAACCATATCTCCAAGCGATAGGAAAGTCAAGAATCTTCCGCATTTTGAGATTGAAGATTATGACTACTGGAAGTTTCGAATAGAAAATCATCCGAAGTCCATTCATCCTCGAATGGAAGACGTTCTTTCAAGAACCTATAAATTTCTTTCATAGAGGCGCCGATGGAACAAGTAGCTCGTAGACTCGAGTTCATGTAGAAAAAAAGGTATCCGAACTAACCAATGATGAAAGAAAAGTGTATAATCTTGATCGGTGGCTAGAAACGAGATCATCGTTACCCTCCAGAGATTGGTACGAAAAGATCAAGAAGTGTAAAATCACAAATAAATGTGGGACACCTTAGCCAACACGTGTGAGGGCACGAGACCGAGTAAAGGAGAATAAGCTCCAGGCTGTTCTCCATTCCATTGATGTTTTTAAAATAAAGAAAGGTGAATCTATTTATCACCGACATGAGAATGACCAATCTGATTAATAGAGCCACTTTGTTGGTCCCAATTAGTTGAGCAAAAATGGATAAAACTTGTATCACCTTCTAGGCAAAATCTAGAAGGGGGTTGAATAGATTTTAGATTTTTACAAATCTTACAACATTTATTCAAAACACCAAAGTGACACAAATGGAATTTCAATTTAACCTCAACTTTATTAAGATAAAAAACAAACTGATATTTAGATTTTAACTTTGATTCTGAAATTAATCTTCAATTAATAAGCTGGGAATTGAAATAACAAGTAAAAGAAAGCAATGTTGGTCCCGATTAGTTGAGCAGATTGAGAAAAACGTGTATCAGCCTTCTAGGAAAAATCTAGAAGGGGGTTGAATAGATTTTTCAGATTTTCAAAATCTTTCAAAATTTATCCAAAGTACCAGATTAACACAATGGAAATTCAATATTAATCTCAACTTTATTAAGATCAAAAGCAAACTGATATTTTAGTTTTAACTTTGATTCTCAAATTAATCTTTGAACAATAAATTGGAAATTGAAATAACAAGTAAGTAAAAGAAAGCAATAAAGAACACCAGATTTATAGTGGTTCGGATTATAACAATCCTACATCCACTCTCCTTCTCCAATTTGAAGAAGGGACCAGCTTACTACTTTCTTACTTCACACACAACTTACAACTTTCTTCAAATCTTCAAAGTACTCCTAACTTCTTCTTGTGAACCTAAGAATTACAAGTGAATAATGGGTTTGAAGATTACAGAGAAGTGTTCTATAAACACTTGAAACTTTTGAAAACTATTTTGAAAACACTTGTGAATTGAGATTGAAATCTGAATAGTGAATAGTGTGAAAAATCAAATTTGCATAAGTGTGTTGAAAAATAAAACTAGACCTATTTATAAGTCTCAAAAGACAGTTAGTTTGTTAGTCAGTTCTAACAAACCGAAAACCGCTTAACAAACTTAATCTTGAAAAGTGCTCTTGACCTCACCGATTTCTTCTACTCGTCTGCGGTGACTTGGTGAAGACTTGCTTTTCTTATTCTACTCAGCTTGTCTTGACCTCGTCTCGAGCTCTTCGTATTTGTCTCCTCTGCATGACTAGACTTGAGCTTGTCTCCAGATGACTTGCAACTTCGATCTCCACTGACTTAATCACTTGACCTATTCTCGATCAACTTAATATAAGCACTGATCTCAACTGTTCTTCATAGTTGTCTGCTCATCCGAACCGTAGCTTCTTTTAACTCATCAAAACTCTACTTGATCTAACAAGCAATAAAGAACAACAGATTTATAGTGGTTCGGATTATAAAAATCCTACATCCACTCTCCTTCTTCAACTTGAAGAAGGGACCACTTACTACTTTCTTACTCACAACTTACGACTTGCAACTTACAACTTTCTTCAAATCTTCAAAGTACTCCTAACTCCTTCTAGTGAATCTAACAATTACAGTGAATATTGGATTTTGAAGATTACAGAGAAGTGTTTTATACACACTTGAAACTTTTGAAAACTCTTTCGAAAACACTTGTGAATTGAGATTGAAATCTGAATAGTAAATAGTGTGAAAATCAATTTTGCATAAGTGTATTGAAAAATAAAATTAGACCTATTTATAAGCTTGAAAAGACAGTTAGTTTGTTAGTCAGTTCTAACAAACCGGAAACCGCTCAACAAACTTAATCTTGAAAACTCTGTTCTTGACCTCGGTGATTTCTTCTACACGTCTCGGTGACTTGATGAAGACTTGCTTTTCTTATTCTACTCAGCTTGTCTTGACCTCGTCTCGAGCTCTTCATAATTGTCTCCTACAGACGACTAGATTTGACCTTATCTTCAGTATGACTTACAACTTCTAGTCTCCAAACCGACTTGACTAGTCCTTGACCTCGTCTCGATCGCCTTAGTACCGAACTCGATCTTAGTTGTTCTTCATAGTTATCTCGCTCATCTGGATTGATCTTTTAACTCATCAAAACTCTCCTTGATCTAACAATTTCCCCCTTTTTGATGATGTTAAATTTATAAGAAAGAAACATACTCACAATCGATGTTAGTCAAAATTATTCAAGATAATCGATAGGCATATCATAACACATTCACACTTTAATTCAGATTTATTCAAATTAGAGCACTTAATTCACACTTAAAAAAATTTTGAAGTAAAAATTCTTAAGTTTTAAGACTTTTCAAATGTTTAAAAAAATTTAAGTCTTAGGACTTAGAAAAATTTAAAAGAAATCTCGAGATGAAAATTTTCTCGGATGATTAACACTTGGAAAAAAATTTTAAGTCTTCTTAAAACGGTAAATAAAGCTTTAAAAATAAGACAAGTAAATCGTATAAGATTTAGTCATCTCATTCATGTAGAGCACATTTACATTTTTACATATGGATCGTATAAGAAGATAAAAGATAAGAAAATTTTGGCTTATCTAATCTGTCCATCTATCTTTCTCCGGAGCCGCATCCAATCAAATATCCTTGTCCTCGCCTCGCAATCTCCTTTGGATCACCAACTTCATTTGATTTATCCCATAATTGATAGTTGACTGATCCACTCCTTGTCAATCGAGCCATCATCGTTCGCCTTAATTGGAATGGATGAGTAGTCCTGAGCAACCAAATCCACATTGTACCACTCATCTCCTTCATCAAGAAGTTCCCGTACAAGCTTGGATTTTCCTTCTCCATCCAGTCATGCCAAGCTATTGTTTCATTATCCGATGATGCTCCTACTCCTTTGCAGATGTACTGTAAGAAGGTCCATTTAGCCTCGTACTTCATGTACTCGGCTGCCCACGCTCGGATGCGCAATCATCTTTGGAGGAGCATCGGTTCTTTCTTCAGCCCGATCCATGCCGTATCTGCTCCTCCTCCGACCGATGGGACCACCCACTTCTTCCGGGATCTGCCGAAAATTTCGCCAGCCTTCCTTTGCCGACTTGATCTTCCTCCCGGCTTCCTCCGGCCATAGTATACCTTCTCGCCTTTATCCGTCGGTCCCTTTCGCCTCTATCCTAAGCCGCTCAACCGATTTTTCAAGTGGTCTTTTCCCAGCAGCTTTGGACATCGTGCCTCGTCTCGATAGGCGACACGACTCTCTCCAGCCTCTTTCTCTTTCCCCTCCTCGGCTATTTTCAGCTCTTTTCCTTTGCCTTGCTCAGCCTCGCTTTGGCTTTGGCCTCCTCCTTTCTCTCCCGATTTTAGCCATAAATCTTTCGACTTCAGCTCAGCCTTCCTTCTTTCTCGGCCAGCCATCTCGCCCTTATCGCCTCCTCGATCTCGCTCAATTCTTACTTTTTGGGCGGTGAGCTCATCCGATTGGCTAGCCACTGAAAGCTTAATCTGCAGAGCTCGGCTTTAATGATCTTCACATCTTCCCTTTTAACATCATCAAGTAGCATAGCAAGCTGCTCCTTGATAACGGTAAAATAGGTGGAAGCCGAGGATTGATTGAGTATGATCTCATCAGCCTTAATTTGATTATCGGCTTGGGTTTGGCTCTTGATTCTCCAACCTCCTTCTTTACTTCACCAATTCTTCTTTGTGAGATAATTTAACGAGAATCGAAATAGAAGATAAAAGATTTACCTCGTATGCTTTTAGCATTTCCTCCATCGTCACACCGATCGAATCCACTATATCTCGTAGTTTTCATCATGAGCATCTCGAGTAAATTTATCCTCTACTCTCTTCTCCAGCTAGTTTAGAATTGATGAAAAGGTGGATCCTCGGCCGCCGGGAGGAGCGGCAGGGAGGTTTCGGGCAAGCCTAGGCGAACTCGCAGGAGATTAAGGAGCCGCTCTTCTAACAGGATGGTTGAAATTGAAGTGATTCCAAAGCAGACTCAGAATCTGTCTTCTCCCATGAGATGAAGTTTTCCCCAGCCAACCTCATCTCGTAAACAAAGCTCATCTCCTCTAGATCTCCAGCCCTTAGCCGATGGATCAACCATACTTCAATGGATTCCTTCATTACTTCGTGGTTGAACCGAAGTTCAAGAATTGGCTCTGCCAGCCTCCTTCGAGTGTCTCGATCGTAGGGACGGCTCAAAGCTTCCCATAGATCCGTTGGAGTCCAGGTGTGTGTATTGGACTTATTTTGGGAGAGGGAGTGGGATATTTGGTGGAGAGGAAGTCAAGGAAATCGAATGGTTGAGTGGAGGTGGGAGGAATTTCGAGGATTGGGGATGAGGTGGGAGGTAAAGTGGTTTGGATTTGGACTATGTCGGGAGTAGGCTATTTAAGAGGCTCGAAGTACCAACCTCGGGATACTTCTTCATCGCCTAGGTGGGTGGGGATTTATCGACGAGGAGATGTTAGATGATGTACCCGGAGAGACTCGCTTCTCGGCAGATGCTGTCCGCTCCGAGCCGGGATTCTCCAGCACTTCGACCTCTGCCTCTACCGCTGCCGCTATTTCTAATGTAGCAGCCTTCTCGGAAGTAGGCTTGTGGGAGCCGCAGAAGACTCTCCTCTCGGATGTACATCTGCAGCCTTTAATCGGTCTCCTTCTGGACCTCCCTTTGGAGTGGAACATCAGTCCGGCTTCTTCAGGTTGGATGACCTCTTGTTCCACTCCACCTGCTTCCTCACCAGTTGTCCTTCGTGTACTTCACCTTCAAATGCTGGTACCTCGGCCTCGGGTACCTCGGCTTCCGTACCTCGGCTGCCTGTCTGGACCACACGCTGCCGCTTCACTCCTCTCGTGCCCTTGCCTCATCTCGATTCGTCATCCGAATCTGCAATCCACCCAGCTCTCGTTCTTTGTTAGCAGCCCCTTCTATTTGGAATATTTTTTTCTGCCCTCCCTTATCTCGCACCCTTTTATTCAGCCCTTCCATCAAGATCGTGATCTTATTGAACAGACTCACAAACTGACCGAGGAACCTAATCTGCATCATCGAGTTATACACCAGCCTAGCCTTTTCCTCCTTCGCCTCCCGAACAACAACTCAACCCAATCTACCCCGATTCCCATAGATGGCTCTCATACAACATAACCTGGATTTTGTAACACCATCATGCAAACTTTGATCTCCCAGGATAGACTTGGTTACGATCGTCATCAATAACCTGTATTTCCTCCTTAACATGTGTTTCTTCGGATCTCTCCTAGTTCCCCGTAAGTCACCCTTGCAAAGATGTCGAATGAATCCTCCCATTCATCTTCCTTGTATACTAGTGGATTAACCCCATCCGCTGTGGTGTCGAGAATTCTCGCCATGTTTTCCTTTGTGAACTCCAACAGAGTGCCCTCAACCGTTGTCTTTGAACCCATTTTCGGTGAATACACTGTTCACCGTAAATTCGCCCCAATGAAATCCATGGTTCTGTTCTCTGGAGATTTTATTGAATGTAATCCACGCAGCCTAGATGCTTCCAAGAGACCTAATCTCACTAGATTCTCTATCTCGTGTGGTTTCAAAATCGACGTACATCTCTCGCTTTTAGCTTGTGTTTGACTGACTCGGATTCATTTTGAATTATGAGTTGGATGCGGTTATATAAGTGGGGGGTCTTGAAGAGGTAGAAGCCATTTGAGTAATTTTGAGAAAATGGAAAATTTTGCGAGTAAATTTTGATAAGGAAAATGTGAAAGTGAAACTTTGAAACGATGAAGGTAAGTTTTTAAACCCAGAGAGAGAGAGGGAAAGTTGGGAAGATGATACGTGGCACGATCTCGTAGTTTTAATTTTGACCGTTGATTAAAATCGGCGCGTGTAAAACATCAACGCTTTAGCGAGAAAATCGCTTCAATTCAGGCGCGTGTCATGAATGCATCTTGAATTGCGTAAAAAGTAACCGTTTAACCTATGGAATAGACGGCTAATAGACTTGCTTTATCGTAAGTAATTAGTACCTGACGTAAGCTAAAAGATACCTTTCTTTGTAAATAAGTCTTCTATTTCAGACTTGGTTAATACCAGACTTTGTCAAAATGATCTTGTCTTTTTTTAAAAAAATTCTCTTAGTCTGATTTTGAAAAACATAAAAAATTTGAACAACACTTAACACAGATTTTCAATTCAGTCACTAGTACAAATTATTTTGAAATAGGCAGACTTATGAAAGTTATTTGAAAACAATAGATTTTGAGGAAGGACAAAGGTGAGGGTTTTTTGATTGAAGACATTAAGAAACAAAGCCGGTATATCTGCTCTGCAAGCAAACTCATCAAAATCAGTAAGTAGCCGAGGTAGATCGGATAGGGTGCAGATAGTCATCTGCTTTTCTCAAAATCGTGTGACTATTGTGCCCTAGTCTGATTTATCGAATGTCAAATAAGAAATTGTCATGTCGATAAGGTCAATATGACTAATCCTTGATTCTTGATTCCTAAGAAGGAAATCAATGATATCATCTACCCGATTGTCCTTTGACTCATATCTAGTCTCGACAATTCTTTCTAGACATTGATTTAAAGAAAAGAAAGAAACAAATAAGGAATACATTTAATGATGCAAGCAATTAAAAATTAGCTAATGATGCATCAAGTAATCCTAATTCTAAGCATAATTCTTTAAATCTAGACTCAGCTAATGGCTTTGTGAGAATGTCTACTCTTTGTGACTCAATGGCTATCTTCTCAATTCTAATGTCATTTTTCTCCACATGATCTCTAATGAAATGATGCCTAATGTCTATATGCTTACATCTAGATTGCAGAACAGGATTGTAAGTCATAGCTATTGCACTATTACTATCACAGTAAATAGGAACAGATGATGTTTGAATATTATAATCTCTAAGTGTTGACTAATCCAGAGAGGAGTTGAGAGCAACAACTTCCACCGCCATGTATTCAAATTTCGGTTGTTGAGGTGGCAACAGATGTCTGCTTCTTAGATAACCAAGAAATTAATTTGTTGCCTAAGAATTGACAAGTTCCTGAAGTGGATTTCCTATCAATCTTACAACCCCCAAAGTCTGAATCGAATAACTGTCATTTCAAAGTTGTCATCAGCCGGGTACCATAACCCTACTTGCAAGGTTCCTTTGAGATATTTAAGGATTTTCTTAGCAGTCTCCAGATGAGTTTTCTTGGGATTAGACTGGAATCTTGCACATACCCCAACAAAGAAAGGCTATGTCTGGCCTACTTGCAAGAAGATAGAGAAGAGATCCAATCACCCACGATACTCCATTGCATCTGTGGGTATCCCCGCTCATCTCAATCTATAGAGAAGTTAGTTGCCATAGGTATTTTAACTTCTCTACTAGTAGTCATCCCAAATTTCTCAATCGGATCCTTAGCATATTTAGACTGATGTATAAAAATACCCTTACTCATCCGTTTAATCTGTAAGCCTAGAAAGTATGTTAATTCACCCATCATTGACATTTCAAACTTGTTTTTTATGAGACTACTAAACTCTTCACATAATTTCAGATTAGGTGAACCAAAGATTATATCATCTACATAAATTTGAACTAATAAGATGTTATCATCTACTTCTTTTCTAAACAAAGTCCTCGTCAATCTTACCTTTTGAAAATCCATTTGATATCAAGAAATCGATAAGGTATCATACCAAGCCCTCGGGAGCTTGTTTCAGTCCATATAGAGCCTTATTGAGTTTATAGACCTTGTTATTGATCTTAAAACCAGAGGCTGCTCCACATGGACTTCCTCAAGTAACACACCATTAAGGAAGGCAGACTTAACATCCATTTGAAAGACTTTGAAAGATTTATATGCAAAGAAATGCCAAGAACAGCCTTATTGCTTCTAATCATGCAATCGAGCATAGGTTTCATCATAGTCTATCCCCTCGATCATGAGTAACCTTGAGCTACCAATCTTTCCTTATTACGAACAATAATGTTGTTCTCATCTGCTTTGTTTTTAAACACCGTGCCTATAATCTTTCTATGTAAGGGTCTTTCCACTAATTCCCAAACATTTTGCCTTTCAAACCGATGCAGTTCCTCCCGCATGGTTGTTATCCAGCTTTGATCAGATAGAGCTTCCTCAATAGACTTGGGTTCAAGAAGTGACACATAACAAATGAACAGACTTTCGAGTCCAGCATCATTCGTGTCTGTACACTACTAGATGGGTCTCCGATAATCGATCAGATGGATGATAGTTTCTCATCCTTTTGCCTATATGAGTGGAAGGATCCTCATTTTGAGACTCAGCAGGCAACTCCTCCGACTCTACCCGAGCCGACGTTCCCCTTCATCACCGACGCCCGCCGATCACCGATGTCACGGGTGTCTCCTCGATGGAGTCTTATCGAAGTTGTGTTCGATTATCGATGGGGATTCTTCTTCATCCGAGTCCGAATCAAGACTAGGTAGATAGACAGGTTCTATGTTTAGTCTTGGCTAGTTCAATCTTATCTAAACTTTTAGAAATTTGGTTCACTTTATCTCGAGAAGGAATACAACTCATCAAAAACAACATGAGGAGTTTCCTCCACACAAAGGGTTGTCTTGTTGAAAACTCTAAATGCCTTGGAAGTGTTAGAATATCCCAAGAATAATCCATCACTGTCTTAGCATCAAAAGTTCTTAACTTAGATTTCTCATTGTTATGGATGAAACACTTACAACCAAAGCTCAAATATGAGATTCTTGGAATCTTACCCTTCCAAATCTCATATGGAGTCTTACCCTTGTCTTTAACAACCAAGCACCTGCTCGGTATAACAAGTCAGTGTTGATGGCTTCACCTAGAACCTCGTGAGGGGTTTCATACTCGACCAACATGCTCCCGGCCGCTTCTTTCAAAGTTCCATTCCTTCTTTCAACCACTCCATTTTGTTGAGGAGTTCTTGCTGATGATGTCTCATGAATAATTCCACACTCATTTAAAAAGTTAGATAAACAAGAATTCAAAAATTATGTGCCCTTATCACTTCTTATTTTAATAATATTAACACCCTTTTCATTTTGAATCTATCTCAATGCATCAGAATCTTGTTGATAGTCTCATTTTTCTTGAAAAGAAATATAACCCAAGTATATCTAGAAAAATCATCTACTCCAACAAGAGTATATTTCCTTCCACCGAAATCGGGAGGAGAAACAGTCCAAACAGATCCAGTATGAAGTAGTTGTAAAACTCTTTCATGAAGAGGTGTTAATACTCTTAAATGAGTGTCTAGACTGTTTACCTTTTGACAAGCATCACATTTAAGATCAGTAGATAAAAGTTTCTCAGGTAATCCCTTAACAAGGTTCTATTTAGCCAGCTTACTAAGGGTCTTGAAGTTCAGATGACTAAGCCTCTTGTGCCGTAGCCACCGAGATCATCTCCACCCTTAGCTATCGACAAGTATCTTTAGGACAACTATTAAAGTTGGCCACATAGACATTACCATGTCTGAAGCCGCTTAAAAGTACCTTATCTCGAGGAACTATCTAAGATATCACATTTATCCTTAGAAAATTTGACAAGAAAACCTTTATCACAAAGTCGGGAAACAGATAGCAGATTATGTTTCAAACCTTCAACAAAATATACCTCGATACCCGAATATCCTTGATAATCAGTAGTACCTACTCCTTTAGTGTGACCACAATTATTGTATCCAAATAATACTCTTGGACCATCAATGCTTTGGAAATTTGATAGTAGCCTCTTGTTAAAAGTCATGTGTTATGAGCAACCACTATCAATGTACCATATAGAAGCTAAGATCTCTTCCTTGAGTGATGATCCTCGTGAATCCCGAAAAGCAGATTAGTTATAAGGTACCCTAGTGATCTTGGGTCCTTGAAGTTCAAGCATCACTTTAGGTAACCAAACAAAAATCTCATTTCCAAATAATAAATCAGACTTGGTTTCTCTACCAAATCATCTACAATTGTATCACTTTTAAATGATAACTTGTTGTATTCAGATTTAATAATTTTCCTAAACTTAGGAAATGTGGGATAGCATCTGCTTCTCCCATCAAAAGGACTATAATAAGAATTTCTTCTTATTTTGGTTCTTGGAGTTCTCTTAGTCTGATAAGGAGTCCTCACTGAATTTTTGTTTTCGCCTGAGAGATGCGATCCTTATTGGACTAGTTGGTTTCCAAGGACCAATTCTAATCTCTTTGGAGTGATCGATTCTCGTAACAAATTTCCTAGGTTTCAGATCGTCTGATTTATTATTTCTATCATAACCATGACCTGTTTTGTCATGGGATTTTTGAGATGTATTAAAGATGTGATCTATTGCTGATTGTGAATTATTAAGTTGACTAATTTTGAAGACTAGCTTCTCATTGTCTTTCTTAATTAATTCATTTTCACATGATTGTTTCAAATTTATCTTCTAAAGTTTTCAATTCACTTTCTAATCTTTCGGAGTAAGGTGGTGATGTACTAGCCTCGGCTGGGGAAAACATTCCCTTGAATGTTTCTTCGCTCTGGATAGTTCATCATCTGCTTTCCTTTAATTAGAATTTGAATTTGATCCTTTAAAGTCAAATTCTCTGTTTCTAGCTGTTTATAAGCAGCCGAGATGTCTTTAAGTCTCTCAATAATTCATGAATAACAGCTTTGATCATTATCAGAGATAGATTTACGAGGAATCATTTTCTAAGATGAATAATAGACTACCTCTTTAGCCATGAGACAAACTTCATCATCTCGATCCGAAATCGGATGAGGATGTTGATGATGATGATGATTTTCTCGACTCCTTTTCTTCAGCTAGTAAAGCCCTTTGGTCTCGCAAATCTCCTGTCTCTCTTTTTCCTTTTCTCTTCCCTTTCTTTAGGAGTCAGTTGAGGACAATCATAGCTGAAGTGTCACGGCTTGTTGCACGTGTAGCAAGTGTCACTCCTATCTCGATTTGGGGCCGGATGGATTTCTTTTGACAGAGGATCTGTATCTTCTCGTCGGCTCCTATTCTTGTCATCATCTGTAGAATCATCTTCCTTTCTTCTTGATTTGGATCTAGATCTATCCTTACCTGCAAATCTCAATTTATTTCGTTTATTCTTCATTCTTAATTTGTCATACCTTTTGGTGAGCGAGTCATCTGCTCCTTCGAGAGATAGGTCAGCTCCTCTGATTCGGTTGACATCTTGTCTTCTTTGCAGACAAAAGCAACAAACTTGGATGAGGTGCTCGACTCCATCTCATCCTCCTCATCTTCTATTTGAATGTCATACTCTAAAGCTTTAAGGTGAGAGAATAAGGTATGGTGAGTAATAGAAGATAAATTTTGAGTTGCCTTAAGGATATTGGATTTTTCTCTCCATCTCTTGGTTAAAGACCTCGAGTATCTTGTTATTAATCTCCTTCTCTGTATAGTTCTTTCCCAGATCATTGCTTTGTTGAGGAGATTCGTCAACCTTACATCTAAGCGATCTACGATTTCATTTTCCTTCATCTTGAAGGTATCAAAGGCGTGTAATACAGATCGTAGCTTATTCTCTTTTACTTGATCGATCCTTCACAAACATTTGCGAGTTTGCCACATCTCTTTGGCGATTTTGCATCTCTAGACCTTCTCAATCCAGTCTTTACTCGTAGTCTCAATGATTTCGATCCTGGCTACCTGGTCTAGATTGTGGATTTTTCTTTCATCATTTGTCAATTCTGAGCACTTTTTCTCTTGTCGACTCTGGATTCACTGATTCGGTGCCATTGCTAGTTCCTCCATGATAAAATTTTATAGGTCCTTCTCCAAGAACCTCCTCCATCCTATGATGGATAGCCTTGAGATGATTTTCCATCCTGAATTTCCAATAGTCATACTCTTCAATTGAAAATTCGGGTAGATTCCTGGATTTCTTGCTCTTGCACGAAGACATAATGAGATAGAAAAACAAAACACTCCACAAACTTGTTAGTAGCACAGCTTAGCAACAATTAAGAAGATGAAGAAAATCAAGAAAATTTCAGAATCTTCGCTAAGACCTAAAATCAATACCGAGCTGACTTAACAACCGCTCTGATACCACTTGTTGGTCCCGATTAGTTGAGCAAAAATGGATAAAACTTGTATCAGCCTTCTAGGAAAAATCTAGAGGGGGTTGAATAGATTTTTGCATTTTTACAAATCTTACAAAATTTATTTAAAACACCAAAGTGACACAACGGAATTTCAATTTAACCTCAACTTTATTAAGATAAAAAGCAAACTGATATTTAGATTTTAACTTCGATTCTCAAATTAATCTTCAATTAATAAGCTGGGAATTGAAATAACAAGTAAAAGAAAGTAATAAAGAACAACAGATTTATAGTGGTTCGGATTATAAAAATCCTACATCCACTCTCCTTCTTCAACTTGAAGAAGGGACCATTTACTACTTTCTTACTCACAACTTACAACTTGCAACGTACAACTTTCTTCAAATCTTCAAAGTACTTCTAACTCCTTCTAGTGAATCTAACAATTACGGTGAATATTGAATTTTGAAGATTACGTGAGAAGTGTTCTATAAACACTTGAAACTTTTGAAAACTCTTTCGAAAACACTTGTGAATTGAGATTGAAATCAATAGTAAATAGTGTGAAAATCAATTTTGCATAAGTGTATTGAAAAATAAAATTAGACCTATTTATAAGCTTGAAAAGACAGTTAGTTTGTTAGTCGGTTCTAACAAACTGGAAACTACTCAACAAACTTAATCTTGAAAACTGTTCTTGACCTCACTGATTTCTTCTACACGTCTGCGGTGACTTGATGAAGACTTGCTTTTCTTATTCTACTCGGCTTGTCTTGACCTCGTTTGAGCTCTTCATAATTGTCTCCCTCTGAGACGACTAGATTTGACCTTATCTTCGGATGACTTACAACTTCTAGTCTCCGGTGACTTGACTAGTCCTTAACCTCGTCTCGATCGCTTAGTCTTGAACTCGATCTTAGCCGTTCTTCATAGTTATGCTCATCCGGATTGATCTTTTAACTCATCAAAACTCTCCTTGATCTAACACACTTATTTAGATAAAATTTACACTTTGAAAAGGAAATTAATAATAAAATTCTTAGATCTCGACAAAATGTTAGAGAGAAAAGGGGAATTTGATAAAAGCCACAAAGGATCTATCCACCATGAGTCATTATACCTTGTTTTCTCATTTGAAAGGTTATGAATTTGACATTTAGGTCGAGGATAAAGAGGATGAGGCTGAATCCAGTACCTCATCTAAGACAGCTTGCTTTTGTCAATAAAGAAGACAAGCCGATGCTGAATCAAAGGGAGCTGATCTCTCTTTAAAAGAGCACATGGCCTTGTTCACGAAAAGGTATGATCGTCTTAAGATGAAGTACAAATGTAACAAATCAAAATTTGCAGGAAAGGACAGGTTTAGATCAAGATCTAGAAGGAAAGATGAAGTGGAGTCCACAGATGATGATAGAAGAAAGAATCGGATAAGAAGGTATAAGTCTTCGCAAAGAAGAGCCTTAGCGATCCCAGATCGGATCGTGGTGATACTTGCTACACCTGTAACAAGCCGAGGCACTACCTACGATCGCCTCTCACCGACTCCCAAGGAAAGGGAAGAAAAAAGGAAGACAAGGGACGAGACGCTTTGCGAGATCAGAGAGCCCTTCTTGCTGAAGAAAGAGAAGTCGAGAAAGTCATCTTCATCATCCTCATCATCTAACTTTGGATCGAGATGATGAAATGCATACTGATGGTAAAAGAGGTAGATTACTAATCTTCGTCTGATAATGAGTCTTACAAATCAATTTCAGATAATGACCAGATCATTATCAAAAGTCTTTTGAAAGATTTGAAAATGTCTCTAAGTGCTTACAAGCGATTAGAGGCTGAAAATTTGACTTTAAAAGATTAAATCCAGACTCTAATCAAAGGAAAGCAAGTTGTGAACTATCCCGAGTCTATGAATACATTCAAGGGGAATGTATACCCCAGTGAGGCTAGTACACCAACTAGTCTTTACGAAAGATTAGAAGATGAATTGAAATCTTTAAAGGAAAAATTCACGGTGGTATGTAATGAGAATGAATCAATTAAGAAGACCAATGAGAAGCTTGTCTTCAAGTTGAGTCAACTTAATAATTCACAATCGATTATAGACCACATTTTAACTTCACAAAAGACTCATGGCAAAACAAGTCAGGTTACAATAGGAATAATAAGTCGGATATTTTGAAACCAAGAAAGTTTGTCAAGGCGGTGAAATCTCAAAAGGAATTAAAGTTGGACCTTGGAAACCACAAAGTCGAATAGGACTACCTCTCGTAATCGATCAATAAGAATCGGATAAGGAATCTTAATACGAAGAAAAGGATTCCAAGAACTAAGTTTAAAAGATTTCTTCTTATAGTCCTTTTGATGGTAGAAGCGGATGTTATCCTCTGGTTCAAAAGATTAAGAAGATAATCAAATCGATTTCAATAAAATTGCATTCAAGACTAATATATATGTTGGGATTTGTGAGACAACTCGAGTCTGACCTATTATTGAACAATGATATGTTTGTATGGTTGCCAAAAGTGATTATTGACCCTAAAGGACCCAACATCACTAGGGTACCTCTTACTTAAATTTATTTTGTAGGAACCTCAAGGGCCATCATCTAAGGAAGAAATCCTAGCTACGATTTGGTACATTGATAGTGGTTGTTCTCAACACATGACCTGTGATAAGAGGCTGCTCTCAAACTTTCAAAGTATTGATGGTCCAAGAGTAATATTTGGTGACAACAAGCGTAGTCGGACCGGAGGTGTTGGAACCTTAATTATAGGTGATGTTCGGGTATCGGAAGAGTATTTTGTTGAAAGTTTAAAACACAACTTGTTGTTTGTTTCTCAACTTTGTGATAATGGTTTTAGTGTTAGATTTTCTAGGGATAAATGTGATATTTTAGATAGTCCTTCAGACAAAGTTCTCTTAAGCGGCTTGAGACACGGTAATGTCTATGTGGCTAACTTTAATAGTTATCCAAAAGATACCGTCTAGTTGCTAAGGGTGGAGATGATCTCGGCAGGCTATGGCACAAGAGGCTTAGTCATCTGAACTTCAAGACCCTTAACAAGATAGCTAAGAAAATCTTGTTGAAGGATTGCACGAAAAACTATGCTCTAATGATCTAAAGTGTGATGCTTATCAGAAAGGTAAACAACCAAGGAACTCCTTTAAGAGTATTAACACAATTTCATCTAAAAGAGTGTTACAACTCCTTTATTTGGATTTGTTTGGACCAGTTTCACCTCTCGGCTTTAGTGGAAGGAAATATACCACAGTAGTCGTGGATGACTATTCAAGATATACTTGGATACTATTTCTTTTCAAGAAAAATGAGACGATGAACAAGTTCCCAGATCTATTCAAACAAATACAAAATGAAAAATGTGTTAATATTGTTAAGATTAGGAGTGATAAAGGCACTGAATTTTTAAATTCTTATTTATCTAATTATCTTGCTGAGAATGGAATAGCACATGAGACATCATTAGCTCGAACACCACAACAAAATGGTGTTGTTGAAAGAAGGAACAAAACACTTAAAGAGGCAGCTAGGAGCATGTTAGCTGAATATGGAACCCACGAGAGGTTCTGGGTCAAGCAATCAACACGGTTTACTATATCCGAGAATAGGTGTCTGCATGTGAAAGATAAGGGTAAGACTCCATATGAGCTGTGGAAAGGTAAAGTTCCAAGAATCTCTTACTTTCATGCTTTTGGTTGTAAATGTTTCATCCCTAACAATGGGAAGTCTAAATTAAAGACATTTTATGCCAAAGTAGGTGATGGAATTTTTTTGATATTCTAGCACTTCTAAGGCATTTAGAGTCTTTAATAAGACAACTCTTTGTGTGGAAGAAACTTCTCATGTGGTGTTTGATGAAATTCATAGTTTCTCGAGAAAAGGTTGATCAAATTTCTAATGGTTTAAATAGAATTGAACTTAACAGATCAAATTTCTAATGGTCTAAATAGAATTGAACTTAACAAAGCTAAACAAAGGAAAACCTATCTTCCTAGTTTTGATCCCAGATTCGGATGATGAAGAACTCTCATCCGAGAATCGAAGGGAACTACTCTATATGTTCCATCCGAGGAGACTCCTCTAATTGTTAGGATGTATACTATAAGCCTAGCTTTTGTATGAACATCTTTCTTGAGTATGAACATTTTTTATATATATGAGATTCATTATGATCAAAATACTTATTGTTTATGATTGTTATATATATATCATTATTTTGTTCGTATTAATCTATACCGTAGATAACATGGTGTGTGGTGTCACACGAGGAAGATCATGTTATCGATTGCCTTATAGATTATAAATAATAGCTCACAACCAAAATGGATTTGGACAAATCATTGGAACGGTTGTAGTGTAATTTGGTATTAGTCTATCTTGACTATAAAGTTACACTAGTACATTTTGTATGTATTGAGCGAGGACCATATGAGGTTGTTCAATTTGTACCGACTATATAAAAGAACAAGACCTCTGTTGTTATGGATGTACGTCTTCTTAATCCCTATATAATAATGGGCACGTGTACTCAATGTATGTTTCTTTGATTTACCAATGGGTGAGATTTATTAAATCAATAGACTCGGTGAATTGGGAGATAACATTGTTTATATGGTGTCTTTGTTGATTATAGAAGGAATCCGTGTCCTAATTATTTAGGATGATGATGTCCCCTTGAGGAGCTCATAAAGATTATTATGTAAACCTGCAGTGGATTTAATCCGACATAATAATAAAGATGAGTGGTACTACTCTTGGAATTAGATATAAATTAATTAAGTTGTCGATAATTTAATTAATTTATGGACATTCGATATCTTAAACACGGGAAATAAACGTACACATAATAAAGGAGCCCATATAATAATATGGGATTAGGGCGGTAATTCAATTATAATTCTTTAGTGGACTGAGTTATAATTGATGGGCTTAAGTAAAGTGTTCGGATGAACACGAGGATATTTAGGTCCATCGGGAGGCCCAACCCTAATTCCTCCTTAGGGTCCCCGTTGTAGCCTATAAATAAACCCTAACATCGAGTCTCCAGCGTGTGAAAAACGTGAGATCGAGAGGGAGGCGGATTACGATTCCTTGGAGGATCGTCGACCACTCGACGTCCAAGGGAAAGGGATAGGAATACGGCGAAGACCGTGAGGTTCGAGGCTCATCCTTCGATCGCGATTCGACCTTAGAACTGGTTTATCTTCACCTATTACGGTGAATAAAGGTACAATTCTTTCCGCTGCGTTTGTGTGATTATGATCCCGAGTCCGATATTTTCGTAGAGTCGGCGATCGGTGGTTCCAACAATTGGTATCGAGCCGTATTTTCGACTCTATGCAATTGAATCGGTTTTTCATAGATCTGATTTATTTGGATTGCATGATTATTGTAAATCTTTTATAATAGGGTTTCTTGATCTGTTATAATAGGGTTTCTTGATCTGTTATAATAGGGTTTCTTGATCTGTTATAATAGGGTTTCTTGATCTGTTATAATAGGGTTTCTTGATCTGTTATAATAGGGTTTCTTAATCGATATTGAATAAGATTGCATGGTATTTGTAATCTGTCATATTAGGGTTTGCATGCTTATCATAAATCATTATATTAGGGATTCGATGTTAATCGTAGTCTTTTTGGGTATGCGAATATTCTGATAATTTTTGAAGGAACCCTAAATCCAACTATTATGAGTCGGTATGTATGTTTATGCATGTATTAAACCCTCGGACTGTCGAGGTTTTTGTTTTGGGTTGGTGAATGATTGTAATAGTAATTGCGGGCGCGCCCCGCACCCGTTGTGACGGAGAACATTCAAGCACATGGGAGCATGAAAGAGGCCATAATAGTTGGAATTTTATTTTCCATGTTTATTCTTTCTCATATGTGTTATTGTGTTTAGCATGCTTTATATGTTTCATATTTCGTGCATATTAATATCCCTCATGTTAAATAACTAAGTGGGAGAGGGGTTATTTTTCAACAAATCCCATAGCCTCCATTTTACGGTTTGTAAGTGATGCATTCAAACATGAACGTTGGTTTTAAGTGCCTTCTTCCATATCGGATGTGTTTGTTTTGCGGACCACTAGATCAAACTTCCTTATGGATAATTATAAGTAAGTTATTTAGGAGCGTGTTATCTTCTCCATCGAAGAGGCACAAACCTAGGTAATTTACTTGGTATTAAGAAATGGTATACACTTAGATGCATATAACAGTATCCTCCCCATCGGAGTAAGTGCTTTGTTATTTGTATGGCTAAAGACAAACCAACTATTAATTTTTATTTTGTTTGACAAAATGATGAAATTAATGGTTAAAACCTCCTCTTGTAAATGATTGAATTAGTATACGTCCACACTATCGTGGCATACAAACTTCACGGTGTTTTGAGGTGTTGGTGAATTTAATTGTATTGTTTGAGGGAAACAATATTGATTTAAATTCTTAATTTTGATCATAATGAATTTACGCGTTTCTCGGGATTTATCATGGCTTTCAATCCACTTCTGCCGTTATTCTTAAAGAAAACAAACTTCTTGGTCCTAATTACATTGATTGGAAAAGAAACTTGGACATTGTCTTAAGCTGCTGAAGAGTACAAGTTTGTACTCACCGAGGTTTGTCTGAAAAACCCGATGAAAACTCTAGTGAAGAGGAGAAAGAGGCTTATAAGAAGTGGGTCAAGGCGAGATGAGATGGCGCGGTGTTACATTTTGGCTTCTATGTCAAATGTGCTGCAACATCGGCATCGAGGCCATGACCTCTGCTTATGAGATGATGCTCAATCTCAAAGAACTCTTCGGACACGCAGTCGGGCTGCCGAGCAAGAAGCCATGAGAAACTTAATGGCGACCACCATGGCGAGGGGACACCGTAAGGGATCATATCCTCAAGATGATGGCTCATTTGAATGAGATGGAAGTCCTTGGAGCTGAAATCGATGGGGAAACCCAGTCGATATCGTTCTCCAGACACTTGCCTAAAAGTTTTGAGCGGTTTACATGAACTACAACATGAACAAAAGGTTGTATTCGATGGCGGAACTTACAGAACTCCAAGCAGCGAGAAGGGTTATTTCGTCAAGCTTCTCAAGCTTATATTGCTGAAAATGTTTCTACATCTAAGCCAAAAGGCAAAGTGATGAAGAAAAAGAAACAAGCTGGTTTGGCAAGAAAGCGGGTGAACGAAAATTGGTCCACCAAATGGCGTGAAGAAGCCTAAGGGCAAATGCTTTTTGTGCAAGCGGCCGGGACATTGGAAGGTAGATTGCCCCGTAAAAGGAAAAAGAAGGTATATCTTATTCACTAACTATTGAAACATGTTTAACGGTGTTATCTACTGGCTTTGGTGTGTAGATACGGGAGCCACGATCATGTCTGCAATTCTTTGCGGGGTTCCGAGAAACCGAGGCGGCTTAGTGAGGGTGAGATTACCATCTACATGGGCGACGCTACGAGAGTAGCATTTGTTGCGATGGGAGATGTTTATTTATTTTTTAATAAGAATAAGACTTTGGTTTTGAGAAATTGTCTTTACGTACGTTGTTTTAGAAAGAACTTGATTTCGGTTTCTAAGTTATTTTTGGATGGATATTCTGTTTCTTTTGATAGCAAAGTGGTTGTCAAGAAAAATAGTGCTATTATATGTTACGAGTACGTTGATTGGCAATTTATATACTCTTAATCCAATAACTCCCACAAAGCAACAAATGGAAATTAATAGTACATCTTCTAACTCAAATAAGCGAAAAGAACCTTAAAAATGAACCAAACATATCTTTGGCATCTAAGATTAGGTCACATTAACTTGAGTAGGATTCAAAGGTTGATAGCCGATGGACCTTTGAGTTCATTGGAAGTGGAAAACTATCCGACTGCGAGTCCTGCTTGGAAGGAAAAATGACCAAAAGGCCTTTTAAAGCCAAGGGGTATAGAGCCAAAGAAGTGTTGGAATTGGTTCATTCGATTTATGTGGTCCTATGTCTACTCAAGCAAGGGGTGGTTTCGAATATTTTGTCTCTTTTATAGATGATTATTCGAGATATGGATATATTTATTTGATGCGCCGCAAGTCCGAGTGCTTTGATAAATTCAAAGAGTACAAGGCTGATGTGGAGAAGCGTCATGGTAAATATATCAAAACACTACGATCTGATCGTGGTGGCGAGTACCTCTTAGGAGAGTTTAGGAATTACTTATCGGAAAGGCTGGGATTCAATCCCAATTATGCACCTGGTACACCCCAACGAGAATGGTGTGGCGGAACGAAGGAATAGGGCGCTCTTGGAAATGGTTAGATCGATGATGAGCTATTCGGAATTGCCGAGTTCGTTTTGGGGGTATGCCACAGAAACGGCAGCGTACATTTTGAACTTGGTTCCTTCTAAGACAGTATCTTCTACTCCCACGAATTGTGGAATGGGCGTAAGCCTATTAAAACATATTCGGATATGGGGTAGTCCGGCACATGTCTTTGAAAGGAGATCTTGATAAGTTGGAATCTCGTACGGAAGTTCGGCTGTTTGTGGGCTATCCTAGAGGAACGAAAGGTGGTTTGTTTTATAGTCCTAAAGATCGGAGGGTAATTGTTAGCACAAATGCCCAATTTTTAGAAGAGGACTATGTAATGGACCACAAGCCCATGAGTAAAATTATTTTAGAAGAAATAAGGGGAGAAACTTCTACCGTAGTACCAAGAGTACAAGATGAGATACCACATGTGTCGGCACCATCTGCTACTAATGATACACTATTACCACAAGTGCCTCGTCGTAGTGGGAGGGTTGTTAGACAACCTTTGATAGATTCATGTTTTTGGGAGAGTCTTCGGACTTAGTACAGTGAACACGAATCGGATCCACGGAGCTATGTGAAGCACTCCAAGATAAAGATGCAGAATCTTGGGAAAAAGCAATGAAATCAATTAGAATCTATGGATTCTAATCAGTGCAGGAGCTAGTAGAACCACCAAATGGTGTAAAAGCCATTGGTTGTAAGTGGGTCTACAAAAGAAAAAGAGGATCGAGACGGGAAAGTAGAAACTTTCAAAGCAAGGCTTGTAGCGAAGGGGTACACTCAAAAGAAGGAATCGATTATGAGGAAACCTTTTCGCCGGTAGCCATGCTTAAGTCTATCCGGATTCTTTTGTCTATTGCCGCTCATATGAATTATGAGGTTTGGCAAATGGATGTCAAGACAGTCTTTCCTTAATGGAAGTCTTGAAGAAAACATCTATATGAAGCAACCGAGAAGGATTCATCGCAAAGGGCAAAGAGCATCTTGTGTGTAAGCTTAATCGGTCCATTTATGGGTTGAAACAAGCTTCGAGATCTTGGAACATCCGTTTTGATGAGGTAATCCGATCCTATGGATTTATTCAATGTCGGATGAGTCATATGTATACAAGAAGAGTGACGGAAACGTGGTGGTATTTCTTGTACTATACGTAGATGACATCTTGCTCTTTGGCAACAATGTCAAGGTGTTGTCGACGTAAAGGTATGGTTGTCCAAGCGGTTTGATATGAAGGACTTGGGACAAGTTGGACATATTCTTGGGATCAAAGTTATAAGGGATCGCAAGAAAAGAATGTTATGCTTATCTCAAGCTTCATACATTGATACTATCTTGGCTCGTTTTAGCATGCAAAACTCTAAGAAAGGTTTTCTACCTTTTCGACATGGAGTACCTTTATCTAAAGAAATGTGTCCTAAGACACCAAAGGAGATAGAGGACATGAAGGCGGTTCCTTATGCTTGAGTGTAGGAAGCCTAATGTATGCAATGCTATGTACGAGGCCGGATATCTGTTTTGCCGTGGGCATGGTTAGCAATATCAAAGTAACCCGAGACAAGGACATTGGACTGCGGTAAAGCATATTTTAAAGTACACGAAAAGGACTAGAAATTATATGCTTTGGTTTACCAAGCGAATGCTTTACTTCTGAGGGTTACCTGAGACTGATTTCGATCGGATAGGGACAACAAGTAAATCTACCTCGGGTTATGTGTTTACCTTGGGAGGTGGAGCCATAGTATGGAGGAGTGTAAAGCGAGAAATGTGTTTCGGACTCCACCATGGAAGGCTGAGTATGTAGCGGCCTACGAGGCGGCCAAAGAAGGCTGTATGGCTCGAAACTTCTTGATGGACTTAGAAGTGATTCCTAGTTTGCCTAAAGCTATCACAATTTATTGTGATAACGAGTGGTGCGATGGCAAACTCGAAGGAACCACGAGCCCACAAAGCAAGTAAACACATTGAGCGCAAGTACCACCTGATACGAGACATCGTAAAGCGAGGAGAAGTTGTTGTCGCCAAGATTGCATCAGCGGATAACCTAGCAGATCCTTTCACAAAGGCTCTTCCAAATAAAGCTTTTGATGGGCATGTTGAAGGGATGGGAATCGAGATGTATGGCGTGCAATTATGGAAGCATAGTCTTTTAGTATAAGTGGGAGATTGTTAGGATGTATACTATAAGCCTAGCTTTTGTATGAACATCTTTCTTGAGTATGAACATTTTTTTATATATATGAGATTCATTATGATCAAAATACTTATTGTTTATGATTGTTATATATATCATTATTTTGTTGAGATTAATCTATCGTAGATAACATGGTGTGGGGTGTCACACGAGAAGATCATGTTATCGGTGCCTTATAGATTATAAATAATAGCTCACAACCAAAATGGATTTGGACAAATCATTGGAGCAGGTTGTAGTGTAATTTGGTATTAGTCTATCTTGACTATAAAGTTACACTAGTACATTTTGTATGTATTGAGCGGGACCATATGTGGTTGTTCAATTTGTCTTGACTATATAAAAGAACAAGACCTCTGTTGTTATGGATGTACGTCTTCTTAATCCCTATATAATAATGGGCACGTGTACTCAATGTATGTTTCTTTGATTTACCAATGGGTGAGATTTATTAAATCAATAGACTCGGTGAATTGGGAGATAGCATTGTTTATATGGTGTCTTTGTTGATTATAGAAGGAATCCGTGTCGTAATTATTTAGGATGATGTCCCCTTGAGGAGCTCATAAAGATTATTATGTAAACCTGCAGTGGATTTAATCCGACATAATAATAAAGATGAGTGGTACTACTCTTGGAATTAGATATAAATTAATTAAGTTGTCATTAATTTAATTAATTTATGGACATTCGATATCTTAAACACGGGAAATAAACGTACACATAATAAAGGAGCCCATATAATAATATGGGATTAGGACGGTAATTCAATTATAATTCTTTAGTGGTGAGTTATAATTGATGGGCTTAAGTAAAGTGTTCGGATGCACACGGGATATTTAGGTCCATCGGGAGGCCCAACCCTAATTCCTCCTTAGGGTCCCTGTTGTAGCCTATAAATAAACCCTAACATCGTAGTCTCCAGCGTGTGAAAAAAAAACGTGAGATCGAGAGGGAGGCGGATTCTGATTCCTTGGAGGATCGTCGACCACTCGACGTCAAGGGAAAGGGATAGGAATACGGCGTAAGACCGTGAGGTTCGAGGCTCATCCTTCGATCGCAGCTTCGACCTTAGAACTGGTTTATCTTCACCTATTACGGTGAATAAAGGTACAATTCTTTCCGCTGCGTTTGTGTGATTATGATCCCGAGTCCGATATTTTCGTAGAGTCGGCGATCGGTGGTTCCAACACTAATATCATCCGATCGCACAAGGTCGGTAGATGAAGGGGAATGTCTACTCCGGTTAAACAAGATGAGTTACTTTACGAGTCACCGGGTGAGGGAACTTCAACTCAAATAAGCAAAAGGATGAGAAGTTATCATCCATCTAATCAGATCATTAGGGATCCTTCAAGTAGTGTTCGTAGACACGAACTATGTTGGATTCTCAAAGTATGTTCAGTTGTTATGTATCACTTCTTGAGCCTAAGTCTATTGTGGAGGCTTTATCCGACCCAAGTGGGTAGTCGCCATGCAAGAAGAATTGCATCAATTTGAAAGGTAGAATGTTTGGGAGCTAGTGAACAGACCCATTCATAGAAAAATTATAGACACCAAATGGGTTTTCAAAAATAAAACTGGTGAAAATAATATTATTGTTCGTAATAAGGCTAGACTAATAGCACAAAGTTACTCACGATGCGAGGGGATAGACTATGATGAGACCTATGCTCCACTACCAGCATTAGAAGAAATAAGATGTTTTTAGCTTTTGCTGCATATAAGGGTTTCAAAGTCTTTCAAATGGATGTTAAATTTGATTTCTTGAATGGTGTGTTGCTTGAGAAAGTCTATGTAGAACAGCCTCCTGGATTTAGGACATATAATAAAGTCTATAAACTCAACAAGGCACTATATGGACTTAAACAAGCAACTCGTGTTTGGTATGATACTCTATTTGAATTCTTGGTATCAAGTGGATTTTCTAAAGGAAAGATAGATAGAACTCTGTTTAGAAAAGAAGTTAATGGTAATATTTTGTTAGTTCAAATCTATGTAGACGATATTATTTTTGGTTCACCTAATCGACTTTGTGTGAAGAATTGATGTTCTCATGAAAAACAGGTTTAAAATGACAATGTTGGGAAAATTGACTTACTTTCTAGGCTTGCAAATAAAACGAGATAAGCAAATGGACATTCATACATCGACTAAGTATGCAAAGGACCTAATAGATAGGTTTGGGATGATTACTAGTAGAGGGGTTAAAATACCTATGGCAACTAACTTCTCTATGGATTCGGATGAGAACGGATACCCACGGATGCAACGGAGTATCGCGAATCGATTAGGTCTTTGTTATATCTCACCGCAAGTAGGCACGATATTGTAACACCCCGCATTTAGAAAGTCGACCTTTGAGGCCCCGACGTCCTAAACCCGAGTCATCACTTAGTGAACCATAAAAATCGAGCCGAAAAATTTCTTTTAGAAAGCAATGCTATTCATTTAAGTTGCAGTGGAAGATTTTACAAACACTTATTTAAAAATATTTGAACCATATTCATAACTAAACAAAGAGATTAATCGTTTGACAAAGGCCACCCGGTGAGTCTAAGGTTCAACTCTTGGGAAAATCATAGTTTCGAGTCTTTAACAAAATACAAATTTCCATAAAGATCTAAAAATATAAAGTCACTCATTTAAATAGAAAGAGAGTGGAAGCGGGTCGTCTATTGCAGCTCCCGGCCTCAATTTTGTGACCGAAAAAATAGTAGTTATAGGGCGTGAGATAAAAATCTCAGTGACGACTCCGTATGTCATATACGTATTGAAAAATCCCCAAATAGTAGAGTCCTTTATTCTTTATTTTCATCTTTCGTTATTTACTTCCTTGTTATGGCGTTGTGTTCATTTTTGTAAGGTAATCTTCCGTTATAAAATTTTCATCCTTTAACTTCGCTTTGATTAAGAGATTCATCTTTCTTTGCAACAATTAGTACATAAATATAGCACATATGAGATGGCACATGATAGTTTCCTATCACATCCGATCTCCATAATCACATTGTGGAATGACACGTTTACACGTCCGAGACCCGTAATCATATTGTGGAATGACACGTTTACACATCCGAGACCCGTAATCATATTGTGGAATGGCACGTTTACACGTCCGAGACCCGTAATCATATGGGAAGACACATGATAGATTCCTACCACATCCGAACCCCGTAAACTTTCATCATATGGGAGGGCACATGATAGTTTCCTACCACATCCGAACCCCATAAACTTTCATCATATCATATAGGGCAGAAAATAAAACTCATCATTGGATGATCACACATTTATAAGTTATGCATTCACATGCTTTTGGTGTTTGCATCTTTTGAGGAATCTGTTTATGTTTGATTTAGGAAAACCGACAACAGTCCATATAACATTAACTAGCTATACAGATAGTGTCACCCACCTGGAGAACTTTTAAGAGAATGTTTAACTCCTTGATTGCTTAGGCCTCTCGTACGAAATCTCGGCCTCGGTTCCGACCGTACTCTACCTAGCACAATCCGTATGTTTAGTTTGACAATTCTTTTGTCCATTAGAAACTTAGGTTCTTGATCTTATTGTGGCTTCCAAAACTAGGCTTTGAATGAATAAGGGGTACTTTATTTTATCAAAAGTTTCTATGGGTTTAATCCTATGTCCAACGGCTTTGTTAGTGTACTACAATTTGTGGGTCCCGAATTTGGGACTTTCGTTTCCGTTCATTTTCAAGGAAAACATGTAAGACACTCAAGCATATGTATTCATAAAGTGTCATGTATAACATTCGATATTCAAAACATGCTCTTCATTAAAAGTTTTGGCTATTTAATTTATCAAGTACTAAAAATCGAAGAAACAATACCTATACACACATAAACGAAATAAAATACTTAGACTCATTGGAAAATTATGAAATTTTAGTATGTTGTACATATTTCAGTGTAGAACAAAGTTTATTAAGAGTCCGAGTTCATTTGAGTTACGAAACTGTAGCAGATTTTGAAATAAGGACTCTAAATTTCTGTTTCGGCAAAACAGTGACCTTAAAATTATAAAATCCATAACTCTTTGTAGCAATATCCAAAAATTATGAAATTAAAACATGTGATGCATTACTCAAGTATGAACAACTTTGATTCATAAACCTAAGCCATTTGACTTACGGATTCTGCCCAGAAAAATCGTGAACATTTAGTCTATCGTTTGGCTCGGTCACTGGACATGTCTTACGAGAAAATTCATAACTTATTGGATACTAGTTTAAAAGTCACCAAATTTTAGAATCTTGTTATAAATAGGTTGTAGGAAATCCATGAATATTTCCATAATTTATACGTTAGTCTAACCGGAAAAATAAATTCGTGCAAGACAGAAATAACCCTATGCGTCGAACATCGACCAGGTACTCAGAAAACAAATTATATCTCATAAAGTACTAAACAAAATATTATGATTTTTGAGTATGATTTAAAAACACCAAGGGGAACGTTCCCAATATTTCCCAGAATTTTATAACTATCATAAAGGGAGAAAAAAGAAATGAGTCACTGCTCCCAGTTTCGGATTACTTCCAACACATAATCTTTCACGATTTTATTCTCAGTCTACAAATATCCAATGACCACGAAATTTTAGTATGTTATTCTACATTTCAAATACTACATCTAGGAATTTTTCCATGATTTTTAAACGGGTGGAAAGGGTACGAATAAATTTTACAAAAGCAGGTCAGTGATCATGGCATGATTTCGGCAGCTTCATGTTTTAAGCATAACTTCACCATTTTGACTCCAAACACTAAAATTCCAACTCAATCACTCCATATATGATTAAAGCATATTAAAAAAGCTCTTAGTACTTCCCAAAACTATTCTTTCTAAGTCTTCTAAGCTAAGAAAGCATGAGACTAAAAAGAAAGGGCTAGGAGGCTTACTTCTTAGGAAGAGAAGACTTCTTGCCTTGAGAGCTTCTTTGTGATTTGTGTGTCCAAGAATGAGAAGGGGAGGGGGCTATTTATAGAACGGAAAAGAGAGAAGGGGTGTCCAAATGGATGGTGGAGAGGAAAAGGGGGAAGAAATAGGCTTGTGTCCTAAGGGTTTAGCCTAGGGTTTGGAAGTTATTTTGGAGAATAGGGTACAAAATACTATTCTTCATTAATGCACCCATGTGCATGAAATCTTTGAGGAATTTGGCTGCCATTTGGTAGTCTAATTTCTAATACAAAGGTGTGACTTCGTTGTTGAGTTTTCGGTATTTTCGGTTCGAGTTTCGGTTCCCAAAATTATTAAAATGCGTGATGGGAGAACAAATATTTTTCTTAGGGTTTTCTTGAGTGTTTCCCACCTTTAAAGGATTATTGGTAATTAATCATTATTAATCAAATTCGGAATACGGATATGGGTTGTAGAAGTATTAGTAGATCTTCGGTTCAAGAACCGTTTGTCAATTGGAGAAAAATACACATAAAATTTTAAATCAAACAATAAAATAAATCAAACTTAGAAAATCAAATATAAAACTATAGGTTTTGATTTCGGGTTATTACAGATATAACCTTTATAGTTGGGATATGTGCAAGGTTTCAATCAAATCCTAAGAAGTCTCATCCTGAGACAAATTAAGAAAATCCTAAAATATCTAAAAGGGACTCTGCAGGTTGGGTTGTGGTACCCATCCGATGACAACTTCAAGCTATCTCGGTTATTCAGACTCGAACTTTGGTGGATGTAAAATTGATAGGAATTCCACTTACGGAACTAATCAATTTTTGGGTAATAAGTTGATTTCTGGTTAACCAAGAAACAGACTTGCCAAATCCACCACCGAAGCCGAATACATGGCACTGGAAGTTATTGCTCTCGGCTCCTCTGGATTAGTCACAGCCTTAAAGACTATAATATTCTCACATAATGCGGCCTATTTTCTCGTGACAACAATAGTGTTATAGAAATGACTTACAATCCTGTGTTCCATTCTAGATGTAAGCATGTAGATATAAAACATCATTTTATTAGGGATCATGTTGAAAAGAATGATATCGACTAGAAAAGATAGCAATCGAATTACAGAGAGATGATATACTAACTAAACCTTTAACCGAGTCTAGATTTAAAGAATTGTGTTAAGAGTTAGGATTACTTGATGCATCTCTAGTTGATCTCGTAGTTTTCTATTATCTCTCTATCTCGCTTTCTTTATCATGTCTAGAAAGAAATATCAGATTTGAAAAGTGTCAAAGGGCAATCACGAGTTGATATCAATGATCTCCTTTCTAAGGAATCAAGAATCAAGGATTAGTTATATTGGCCTTATCTAACTTGGTATTTTCTTATCGACATCAAGTAAATCGAGACAAGGACATGATAGTCGTCGATTTTCATAAAATCGAATGAGTATGTGCATCTTGTCCGACTTACTCTAGATACTAATGGTTTCCTAAGGTTGTGTATACGCGAGGAACAGATGCATTCAACATTGTTAGATCAATTTAATCCTTTATCCGAAAAACCTTCGTTATCCGAACAAAACCAAAATACTTATTTTTCAAAAATGCTCTCACAACTAATCAATTTAAATTTTTTTTAGATATGTTGTCTTTTGAAAAACCTTGGGTGAGTTAAGTGTCTTTATATACGAGTTATATGAAGATATGAGATTCAACTTATTTTAAATAATGGCTTAAAGTTAACTCGCATTCTAAAATATTTTGTTTTCAAAGTAATCATACTAGGAGGTATTTTCAAAATTCTTAAGACAAGGTCATTTTTGGCTAAGTCTCGATAAAATCCATCTGAATTAGGGAAACCTTTATGCAAAGAAAGGTATATTTTGGCTTACGTCAGGTATACTTACTACTCTGCATAAAGTGCCCTCTAAAACCGTCTAATCGTAGCACAGGCGGTTACTTTTATGCATTTCAAAACTGGATTAATTCCACGCATTGAATACTAAACGTCTAAATCTTCTTAGCCGTTGATTCAAAACAAGTCACGAAATTTAAAATAAATGGTCCAGATTCAAAGTACCTTTCCACGTGGGTCATTACCCCAATTTTCCCTCCTTTAAACATTCATCTTCTTCATTTTCACAAAGTTACTTCAGCAAAACCCTATTTTAAATTTTCACTCCCAAAAATTCCTATCTTTTCTTTAATGACCACTAAAGTTACAACAACAATGATTCGATTCAACAACAAAGCTTACACAAAGGAAGATTAAATCCGAGATGTATGTTGACTTGAAACCACCGGGATAGGGAATCAATCGAGATTCTTCATCTCCTTGAACAATCAAGATTGAAAGTATTCTATTTGAAGAAATCGACAACAACAAGACGCTGGATATTAGGGAAATAGAATTTTATGTAAATGGGAAGTTCGAGGATGATATCTTCACAACTCATGTAGCCGGAGAAAAATTGACCATGTCAAAATCAGTCATCGCCACGTAGATCCAATCACTTACAAGGAGGAACACCGGATTGAGTCATTCGAGATTATGGCTCGACCTTCTTGTAAGGACAGGACGTAAGGAACTCAAGAAGAATATGCCGAGGAGAAAGTATCGCCGTTTGATGACAATCTTCATGAAATCCATCCTTGGTGAACAAAACTCCCATGATGGATTGTCAAAACCAAGACTCTGCTGCACGAGAGCGATTGTTGATGGGGTGCAGTCGATTGGCGATTCTTATTTCCGGGATCCAAGAGGAGAAGAAGAGGTTGGTATGTGTTAATGGTGAGTGGACAACCAACACACTAACCAACTTATTCAACAAGGTTATTATGTTACTAGAGTCACTATTATCGAGGTCAACTGGACGGATGGGGTAAGAAATTACACGAAGCGTAAAGGCACATTGACCAAAAATGAACACATCGGTGGTCCACCAAACTCGATGATGAATCGATGAAGCTAGAGAGGCACGAGAAAGAGTACAACCAGCCTGAGGCTCAACCCTCGCAGCAGCAGCCTGGGCCACCCGAGGCTTCACAGTGAGGAAGTCAAGGCCAAAGCTAAGGCCTCCAAGAGAAGACGTCTTGTCAAAGCCGCATCAAAGAAAGTAGGCGGGAATCATCTGCTGCCCCTCTCATCCTTTTACCTCGAGGAAACCTCCTCGTTGGAGAGATATTACTGCAATGGCCGAGGAAGCTAAGGTTACGGAAGATCCCGGCAAGCAGGGGGAACCTCAACTAAGCGAGATGATCTCTCGAAAAGGAGAAGGTACAAATTCTTCCTTGTCTTTATCCACATCTGATAAATCCATCCACTCTGGCAATAAAGAGGTAGCCACGGTTGATACCTCGCAGCCTCTAATTCAGCCACCCTTCCAAATGGTCTAAATAGAAACCCCTCCTCCATCCGAAAAAACTCCTGCTCTCATAACCCCTACTACATCTGCACAAATTCCATTTGAACCAACCCCCATTCCCACTACCATTATTTCTCCCATAATAACCCGATCCATAACCGAATTCGGACTGAACCAACCGCTCTTCATCTCAAATACCCTCGACTACTCCCATTCAATCTCATATTCTTCCAACCTGTTCCATCTATCCAAATACCACAACCCTCATACTCTCTTTTGGAGGATATCCAGATGAAGTCCCCTTCACCCCAAACCCCTCCGAACAATCATCCTTCTCATCCGAATCCTTTCAAAAGGATGAAGATAGTGACAAACCCCTCCATAGCCTTCTCATCTGTGTTTAAGAATATTCAAACCAAACCGGAAGCGAAGTTCGAGAAGATCTTTGGAGAAAAGAACAATGAAGATTATCAAAGGCATCACGGTACACTATGATCACAAACATGAAGATAGCCGAGGTAAACATAGTGCGTAATATTTCAAATGTTTCTAACACCTCTTTGGCTGGAAGGATAAGTGTCTTGGTGGATGATCTAAAGAAGCTAAAAGAGCAAGTGGCACAAGACAATACAATCGTCGTAGATGCTATTGCTCTCGATAAATCTGATTTTCGGATCCACCGCTCAAATTTAGAAACGAAGCTAAGGGAGCTAACAGATGAAGTGAAAAAGGGGAAGTGTCGGAGAAAGAAATGAATGTCGCCCTTACAACCGATCTGGATGCCACCAAGAAAGAATCGACTCTCAAGGCAAACACACTGAGTTGGAAATAGCCAAGGAAGAGTTGAAGGTTAAATCACGAGCTTACAGACTCTAACTAAGGGTGAATCAGTTGAGGATACCTTAAGAGAAGATGAGGTGAAGAGGAAGAAGGAGGAGGAAGAGAAATCTGAAAGGCTATGGCGAGGCGAAGGAGGCCGAGAAAGAAAAATCGTGAGGCCAAAGGAAAAGGCAAAGGAAAGGTAGCCGAGGAGCCGGCTTCAGCTAAAGCGGTTTCAAAACCTGCCAAAGGCATAGGAAAAAGAGAGACAGACTACTCGAATCTATCCGATGATCGGATAAAAAGAATTAAAAGAGAAAAGGCCATGTATGGGGAAAGGGAAAGGAAGAAGCTAAGGAAGCGGAACAAGGACCTGAACTTTACTTGGAGCAAAGCCGAAAGAAAATGGGTGATGGAATCCAAAGATGCCCAAGGGAATGTAAGCTTCAGGCCTTACCACATATCGGTTGCCCTCCGAAGATCACAAATAGACAAGATATACAAGGGAATACAAAGAGAAGAATCTGGATGCAAGATGGATGTACTATTGGTACATTCTAAAGGCTCCAGCGCTTCTACTCAGATTCGATCGGGGATGACATGAATGGATAGAAAATGAGGATCTTGATTTCTACCATCGGCCGATTGACGAGGCGAGACAAGGAATTCAATGCCGACTTGGTAGCTCCTGCTTTGAATATGCTCAACCAAAGAAGAACGCAGATGGATCCATCGACCTCGGTGGGTTAAAGAAATTATGAAGAAGGTGAGGTAGAGTCGGGACTCAAAGATGAAGAAGATATGAAGCAGTGAGAAATGAGTCTTTGACTGCCGGTGGTTCCTAAAGCCGATCGATGGGAGTCTAAATAAGATTTTACCCTTTCATATCTCATCTGCTCTCTCTGTAAAAATGTAATTTGCTTTACTTATTTGAATGAGATGTGAACTTATCGATATTCTATGCCTTGTGATTTCATTAAGTTCAAAAATTTTCTAAGTCATAAAATGGTATAAATTTTATCTAAAAGAAAATTTTCTAAGTATACTTAATATGTAAAATTTTATGCCTTAGAATATTTTCTTCAAATTTTTTAAGTATAAAAATTTACTTAAGTGTGAGTAGTTGCTCATATATAAACATTATCCGATTGAGAAGTTGCTTATGTGCCTAATGTGATTAACTGTTTATCTTGAATAACCTTGACTAACACCATTTGTGATGAAATTGTTAAATTAGAATTAGTTTTGATGAGTCAAAATGTATTGGTTAGATGAGCCTATGTAAAATAGGATGACCGGTGAAATTGTATAGATCAATTTGAAGTAGTTCATCTCACTTGTTAGCTAATCACTAGGTGAGACGGACTAGGATAGCTGAGGTCAAGAAGCTTGGAGGTCATCTAAAGATGGTCTTGAAGAAGTCATCTGATTGAGAGGTTAATAAAGAGCTCAAGACGAGGTCGAAGTCACCGAGTAGAATAAGAAAGACAAGCTTTCACCAAGTCAAAGTCGACAACGAACTTGAAGACCAAATGAACTCAAGGTAGTATTAAAGAAGAGTTTATTAAGCGGTTATAAGTTTGTTACAACAAACTAACTGTCTTATAACTATATAAATAAGCCTAAGCACAGTCCTTAGAAGGACTTTTGCATTCAATTCTCAAACACACTTTCATAGAGCACTCACTAGCATTCGAATTAACTCTTGTGATATTTTCTAAGTATAGTAGAATACTTTTTGTAAATCCTTCAAAACACAATTTGCACCGTAATTATAGGTTTGATGGGTAGATTGATAGTTAGAAGGTGATTTGAAGACGAAGATCTTCTCAAATTATAATCAGAATTGGAAGAAAGAAAGTCGGTAAGTGAGAAAGAAGAGACATTTCTTCAAGGTTGAAGAAGGAGAGTGGATGTTGGATCTTGAGATATGAACCACTATAAATCCCGTGTTTTTAATTTTTGTCTTTAAATTTCAGTCGATTATAACTTGTTCTTTGAACTTTTGATCAGATTGCTTTTAGATTCAATTTGATAGATTAAGTATAAACTTGTTTCCGCCAAGTACTTTAATTTAGTTTTGAAAGCCGAGTTTGGATTGTTAATCAATTTTTGAAAGAAATTTAGATAATCTATTCAACCCTACCCCCTTCCTAGATTATCACTAGGAGGTTTGTTTAATCGCTTTTAATTCACTCAATCTCGACCAACACTCATGTTTGCAATAAAAATAGTAATGCAATGAATGCATTGAGTTTTATGAAAACGGTTTTTCAAAATATCTGCTCGGATGACCACAACAATCTTCCTCAAAGGCACTATTGGTAACCAAAGTCAATGGTAATACTACTTGTTGGTCCCGGATGAGATGTGAAAAGAGGTACGAAGTCTAGAAGGAGGGAGGGGTTGAATAGACTTGAAACACTCAAAACTTTTACAACTTTTTGTGAGCTGAGTGTGAGGTTAGGAGACTTTGAAAGTCTTCTTCGGATAAGTACTCAAAGTGTGCTAAGTGTAATCAGCAGACATCGAAAGCTTGAAGTCTTCGATGGTGTGGAAGCTAATCTCGTGAGTGTATTTGAAAAACCTTTTATAAAATTTAAACTCTTTTCATCAAACTACCAGATAACTTGATGTTAAATCGATATCGAGAGTTTATTATGCGTGAAACAGTTATAAATGATAATTATGCAGAAAGCAATAAAGACACAGAGAATTTTATGGTGGTTCGGATATAACGATCCTACGTCCACTCTCTCGATCCCACGGGGCCTTACTATCCACCAAAACTGATCTTGTCTCCTCTATCTCCTTGAGGATTTGATCACATTATGTTTTACAATTTCAGCCCTTGATATAAATGGTGATCTTTGATTTTTCGACTAACTCTAAGATCGATGAATTAATCAACAACCCTTCATCGGGAAAGGACTCTTCAACCTCTTCTACATCTATCTACATATCTTCAACTCCTTAAAGCCTCGAAAGGCCGCAATAACATTCTCACTCCCTTTCTTGTCTACTATCTCCATGTCGAACTCTTGCAAGAGTAAGATCCACCTAATCAACGGGGCTTGGCATCCTTCTTTGACATAAGGTATCGAATAGCTGCATGGTCGGGTGTAAACAATAGTTTTCAACCCCACAAGATAGGGTCGAAACTTATCAAAAGCATACACCACCGCGAGCATCTCCTTTTCGGTCGTGGTGTAGTTTACTGTGCAGGGTTGAAAGTCTTGGAAGCATAGTAGATGGCATGGAACCTCTTTTCTCTCAATTGCCCCAAAACCACTCCCATTGCAAAATCACTAGCATTGCACATTAAAATGAACGGCTTTGTCCAATCCGGGGCACTAGTCAAAGCTTCCTTCAAGGCCCCGAAAGCAATCAAACACTCATCATTAAAATCAAATGGAACTTCTTTTTCTAAGAGATTAGATAAAGGTTGAGAGATTTGTGAGAAATTCTTAATGAATCGCCAGTAGAATCTGCACGACTAAGGAAGAATCGAATTCCCTTTTCATCCTTAGGAGGGAGCAACTTCTCAATAGCCACAATCTTGGCCTTATCCACTTGCAAGCCCTTTGCGGACACATGATGTCCCAACACAATACCTGTTAGGATGTATACTATAAGTCTAGCTTTTGTATGAACATTTTTTTAATATGAGATTCATTATGATCAAAATACTTATTGTTTATGATTGTTATATATATCATTATTTTGTCCAGATTAATCTATCTGTAGATAACATGGTGTGTGGTGTCACACGAGAAAATCATGCTATCAGTTCTTTATAGATTATAAATAATAGATCACAATCAAGATGGATTTGGAAAAACCATTGGAACGGTTGTAGTGTAATTTGGTATTAGTCTATCTTGACTATAAAGTTACACTAGTACATTTTGTATGTATTGAGCAGACCATATGAGGTTGTTCAATTTGTACCGACTATATAAAAGAACAAGACCTCGGTTGTTATGGATGTACGTCTTCTTAATCCCTATATAATAACGGGCACGTGTACTCGGTGTATGTTTCTTTGATTTGCCAATGGGTGAGATTTATTAAATCAATAGGCTCGGTGAATTAGGAGATAGCATTGTTTATATGGTGTGCTATTGATTATAGAAGGAATCCATGTCCTAATTATTTTAGATGATGATGTCCCCATTGAGGAGATCATAAAGATTATTATGTAAACCCTGCAGTGGATTTAATCCGACATAACAATAAAGATGAGTGGTACTACTCTTGAAATTAGATATAAATTAATTAAGTTGTCAGTAATTTAATTAATTTATGGACATTCGATATCTTAAACACGGAAAAATAAACGTACACATAATAAAGGAGCCCATATTATAATATGAGATTAGGACGGTAATTCAATTATAACTCTTTAGTGGACTGAGTTATAATTGATGGGCTTAAGTAAAGTGTTCGGACTGAACACAAGATATTTAGGCCCATCGGGAGGCCTAACCCTAATTCCTCCTTAGGGTCCCTATTTGTAACGCCCGGAATTCAAAAGTCGACCTTCGGGGTCCGACGTCCTAAACCCGAGTCGTCACTTAGTGAAACGTAAAAGCGAGCAGAAAATTTCTTTGAATAACAAACGATTAAGTTGCAGCGGAAAAATTTCTGAAACACTTTACTTTGTGAAGAGAAACTCTTTTAAAATAAAAGATCGGTATCTACTTTGATCAAAACCATCTGACGAGTACAACTCCCGAGGAGATAATAACATGAAATTAGTAAAGTATTCATTACAAAAGATTAAAAGTTACTAAGCCGATTTATTTATTAATTAAGAGAGAGTGGGAAGCGGTCGTCTATTGCGGCTCCCGGGCCTCATTCTCGCAACCTGAAAATATTAAGTTTGGGAGAGTGAGATAGGAATCTCGATGGGTAACACTTTGTATCTTTGTTACCGCAGTTGACAGAAAACCCGAATATAATTGAATCTTTTATTCTTCTTTCATCTTTAGTTATGTATTACGGCATTTAGCCCATTTGTACAAGGTAATCTTTAGTTATCCCTTAACTTCATTCGATTAAGAGATTTATCTTTCTTTTGCAGTTAGTATATATATATAGCACATATGAGATGGCACATGATAGTTTCCTATCACATCGATCTCCGTAATCACATTGTGGAATGACACGTTTACACGTCGAGACCCGTAATCATATGGGAAGGCACATGATAGTTATTCTATCACATCCGAACCCCGTAAACTTTCATCATATGGGAGGACACATGATAGTTTCCTATCACATTCGGACCCGTAAACTTTCATCATATGGGAGGGCACATGATAGTTTCCTATCACATTCGGACCCGTAAACTTTCATCATATGGGAGGGCACATGATAGTTTCCTATCACATCCGGACCCGTAAATTTTCATCACATCATATAGGGCTTGCCCTCTTTTCATAAAATAATAAATAAAAGTAAAATATAGCTCATCATTGGACGATCACACATTTAAGTTATACATTCACACGCTTTTGGTATTTGCATCATTCGAGGAATCTGTTTATGTTTGATTTAGGAAAAGCTGACAACAGTCCATATAACATTAACTAGCTATACGAGATAGTGTCACCCACTGGAGAACTTTTAAGAGAAAGTTTAACTTCTTTATTGCTTAAGCCTCTCGTACAAAATCTCGGTCTGGTTAGGTTGTACTCTACCTAGCACAATCCATATGTTTAGTTCGACAGATCTTTTGTCCATTGGAAACTTAGGTTCTTGATCTTATTGTGCCTTCTAAAAACTAGGCTTTTATGAAGAAGAGGTACTTTATTTTATCAAAAGCTTCTATGGGTTTAATCCTATGTCCAATCGACTTTGTTGGTGTACTACGGTTTGTGGGTCACGAATTTGGGACTTTCGGTTCCGTTCATTTTCAAGAAAACACGTAAGACACTCAAGTATATACATTCATAAAGTATCATGTATGACATTTGATATTCAAACATGCATTTCATTAAAAGTTTTGGTCATTTAATTTATCAAGTACTAGTCAAAAGGAGAAACAATACCTATACATGCATAAATGAAATAAAATACTGGGACTCGTTGGAAAATTATTAAATTTTAGTATGTTGTACAACTTTCAGTGTAGAACAAAGTTTATTAAGGGTCCGAGTTCATTTGAGTTACGAAACTATAGCAGATTTTGTAATAAGGATTCTAAATTTCTGTTTCGGCAAAAACAGTTACCTTAACTTATAAAATCCATAACTCTCTGCAGAAACATTCAAAAATTATGAAATTAAAACATGTGATGAAGTACCCAAGTATGAACAACTTTCATTCAGGGACCCAAGCCATTTGACTTACGGATTTTGCCCAGAACAATCGTGAGCATTCAATCTATCGTTTGGCTCGGTTACTGAACATGTCTTACGAGAAAATTCATAACTTATTGGATACTTGTTTAAAAATCACCAAATTTAAGGATCTTGTTATAAACAGGTTGTAGGTCATTCATGAATGTTTCCATGATTTATACAATAGTCTATGTGGAAAAATAAATTCGTGCAACACAGAATAACCCTATGCGTTGAACGTCGACCAGGTACTCAGAAAAGAATTTTATCTCATGAAGTACTAAACGAAATATTATAATTTTTGTCTATGATTTACAACACATCAAGGGGAACATCCCAGATTTTTCCTAGAATTTTATAACTATCAGAAAGGGGAGAAAAAAGTAATGAGTCACTGTCCCAGTTTCGGATTACTTCCGACACATAATCTTTCACGGTTTTATTCTCAGTCTACAAAGCTTCAATGACCACGAAAATTTAGTCTGTTATTCTATACTTCAAGTACTACATCTAGGAATTTTTATCATGATTTTTAAATGGGTGGAAAGGGTTTGAATAAATTTTACAAAAACGGGTCAGTGGTTAGGGCATGGTTTTGGCAGCTTCATGTTTCAAGTATAACTTCACCATTTTGACTCCAAACACCAAAATTCCAACTCATGCACTCCATATAAGATCATATCATGTAAAAAGGAGTTCTTAGGGCCTCATATAATATTTTTCCTGAATTTATAAGCTAAGAAAAAAATGCATAAGACTAAGAGGGGTTTTAGAACTTACCCTTGGAGAATTTTCCTCCTTTACTTGAGAGCCCCAAGCTTTTCTTTTGGTGTGGGAAATGAAGAAGGGGAAGAGGGGTATTTATAGGGGAAAAGAGAGGGGATGTGTCCGGTCAAGAGGTGTGGGAAAAGGGAGCAACTAGGTGGTTACATAGGCATGAGGCTAAAAGGCTAGTTTAGGGGCTAAAACCTAAGATTTTGGCATGATTTCATGTACTGCCATATTCTCTCATTTAAGGCTCCCATGTGCACGAAAATTTGGAAGATTTGGGCTGCCATTTGGTAGTCCAATTTCTAATACAGTTGGTGTGACTTCGTTGTTGAGTTTTCGGTATTTTTCGGTCCGAGTTTCGCTCAGAAAATTTATTAAAACGCAGCGATGGGAGGACAAACATTTTTCTTAGGGTTTTCTCGAATGTTTCTCACCTTTAAAGGACTATTGATAATTAATCATTATTAAACAAATCCGGATTACGGATGTGAGTTCAAAAAGTATCGGTAGATTTTCGGGTCGAAAAATCGTTCGTCGATTGGAGGAAAATTAAGAAAACCACATATGAAATTGAAATAAAATAAAATGATCCCTATACTTAGAAAATTAAATATAAAATCCTATAATTGGTTTTGGGTTATTACATCCTACACCTTAAGAGAAATTTCGTCCTCGAAATTTACTTACTTAGATTGAAGACACTTGCAGGTACTTAGCTACGATTTCATCTTCTCTCTGTCCCAAGTAGCTCCTTCCTCCCCATGTCTGCCCCATTGAACTAGTACTAAAGGAACTTCTCGGTTCCTTAGGGTATGAACCTTTCTTTCCAAGATAGCCACAGTACTTCTTCGTAAGTTAGGCTGCGACTTAGGCTCAGATTCTTAAAATCGACTACATGGTGCAGGTCACACAAGTACTTCCTAAATGTGGATACGTGGAACACATTGTACTTGGAACAATTACGGTGGCAGAGCCACTCGATAAGCTACGTTTCCGACCTTGTCTAAAATGTCAAAAGGTCCTATGAAGCGAGGTTTCAACTTACCTCTCTTTCCAAAATGAACTAACCCCTTCATTGGCACAACTCTTAAGAATACCTTGTCCCCGACTTCAAAGTGCAAATCCTTTCTCCGTACATCGGCATATGACTTCTTACGGTCTTGTGCTATCCGGATCTTTTCCCTAATCCATGAAATGGTCTCCACCTATTTCTCCACTAGTTCGGGTCCTAAGATTTTCCGGACTCCAACTTCGTCCCAACAATTTGGCGATCTACACTTTTTTCCATAAAGTGCTTCGTATGGCGCCATATGTACTGTTGATTGATAAGCTGTTATTAAAAGCAAACTCCACCAAAGGGAGGTTAGCTTCCCAACTTCCTTCGAAATCTAGTGCACAAGCTCTCAACATGTCTTCCAAGATTTGAATCTTTTCGATTGACCATCCGTCGAGGATGATACGCGATCTTTGTAATTTAGCTTCGTCCCTAAGGCTTGTTGCAAACTTCTCCAAAAGTTTGAGGTGAAATGAGGGTCTCTATCTGAAAGCGATCGAGGCGGCACACCATGCAATCTGAATACTTCAACTACGTACAATTGAGCAAGCTTATCCATTGAATAGATCATACGGATGGGAATGAAATGAGCCGATTTAGTGAGTCTATCCACTACGACTCCATATCGCATCATGATTTTTCACCGTCTTGGGAAAACTAGTGACAAAATCCATGGCGATATTCTCCCATTTCCATTCCGGTATTTCTAATGGGTTCAAGCAATCCCGATGGTCGCCGACGGCCGCTTAATCTGTGACAGTCGACATTTCCTCACGAAATGAGCTATTGACCTCTTCATGGCTCTCCACCAAAAGTTTTCCCGTAGCTCCGGTACATCTTCGTCTCTCCAGGTGTATGGTGTATTGTGGGCTTCTCTCATGATCTCATTCGTCAATTGCTCCTTTCTTGGCACACAGATTCTATTTCCAAACATCAGGGTTCCATCGGGACTTACGATGAAACCCTAAATAGTCCCTTTTCGTGCCCGTTCGTTCATTCCTTCGAGGAATTTATCACTCTTTTGCGCCTCTTTGCTTCTTTCTCTTAAGGTTGGTTGCACAAAGTGAGCGCGAAAATCCTCTCCTTTGCGCAGCGATGATTAGAGAACTCTAACTTCATTTGGGAAAAATCCCCAATCAGCTACTCTTGTTCGGTTGGCATGGCGGCTGAGCGTCGCACTTTCCTTTCTACTCGGTGCATCGGCCACAACGTTCACTTTTCCAAGTATGGTAATGGATAGTGCAATCGTAATCTTTTACCAGTTCGAGCCACCTTCTTTGACGCATATTTAGTTCCTTCTGTAAAGAAATATTTCAGGCTCTTGTGGTCTGTATAGAACTCGCACTTACTACCATATAGGTAGTGTCTCCATATCTTTAGCGCGTGAACCACAGCTGCTAATTCCAAGTCATGTGTGGGATAGTTTTGTTCGTGAGTCTTTAGTTGGCGGGACGCATATGCAATGACCTTTCCATTTTGCATAAGGACACATTCCAATCCTGATAAGGATGCATGCTGTATAGATGACAAATCCCTCGGATCCGTCGGGAATGGTCAACACCGGTGAGGAAGTTAACTTCTTCTTCGGTTCTCAAAGCTTTCCCCACAGTAGGCGTCAGCACAAACCTTTCACTCTTCTTTGTTAAATGCGTCAAAGGCTTTGCAATGCGTGAGAAATCCTGGATAAATCTCCGGTAGTATCCTGCCAAGCCTAGGAAACTTCGTATTTCGTTGACAATAGTTGGAGCCTTCCAGTCCATTATGGCCTCCAACTTCGCAGATCCATCTCAATCCCCTTTGCTGGAGATTATATGACCTAGATAAATGACTCGATCAATCTAGAATTCGCACTTGCTGAACTTAGCGTACGGTTTCTCACGTCTTAGTGTCTCTAATACGATCTGAGGTGTTCTTCGTGTTGGTCCCGGACGAGATGTGCAAGGAGGTGGAAAGTCTAGAAGGGAGGGGAGTTGAATAGACTTTCCCACACTCAAAACTTTTACAACTTTTCGTGAGCTGAGTGTGGGGTTAGAAGACTTTGAAGTCTTCTGCGGCAAGGTACTCAGAGTGTGCTAAGTGAGATCGGCGAGACTTCGGGAACTCGAATTCTTCGATGGTGCGGAAGCTAATCTCGTGTGTGTATTTGAAAAACCCTTTTGAATAAAAACCTTTGAGAAGAATATTAAGCAAGTTTAATGCGGTTTTGTTAAAAGCGATGATGAATGAGCAGTTATAATTATGAATGCGAGAAAAGTAGTAAAGGCACGAGAGATTTTTATAGTGGTTCGGATATAACGATCCTACGTCCACTCTCCCCGATTCCACGGGGGCCTTACTATCCACCAAACTCGGTCTTGTCTCCTCTAATCTCCTTGAGGATTCGACCACGGGAAGTTTAACAAGTTCCTGCCCTTGGTACAATCGATTCGATCTTTGAGTGTTTAACTCTTAGATCTAAAACAATCAACCTTTTCTCGTCTTGAGATAATGAAAGGTGATTTACACTTCCTTGACCAAAAATAAATCTCTTAGAAGATTCAACGTGTTCGATCAATTTACGGTATGAAGAGTTAAGCGTGAATTACAATGAGTGAAGGAGTTGTTCTTGATGTTTCTCGCGCGTGTGTATATTTTAAAAATCCTTCACTTCGAGTTTTTATGATTACGAATTTGACTAGCCGTTAGGCTAATTTGTCAATCAGATCTTCAAAGAAATGGTAAGTGATCGTTGGAAGATTTGTTTGACTTTGGATAATTGATTTTTACGATACCAATCAATTATGTCGTGATTGATCTTGATTGATAATCAAATCTTCACTTGGTCGACTTCGAGTATCTTAGAGTTATCTTTCGACTTTTGTTATCCCCTGATGAATTTCTTGAAGTCAACTCTAGCAACTTTCAACCTTGCTCCAAAGACATCTAAAGCTTAGTAGCATGGATTCCAACCTTGCTATCTTCACTTGAACCTTTCTTGACAATACTTCTTTTTGCGTAACTCTTATCATCTCTTCTTGATCTTCATGACGCCCTTCTAAATGACTTGACGAAATCTCTCTTAGATCTTTAAGTCTTCTTATCAGTGACCTTTAGTTCTCAACCAATCGATACGAGAAGGATAAGCCTAGCAAGTTTATCTGTACTAAGACATAAACCCTATCTAGATCATCGGTGACTAACAGTTCACTTGGTCCTATTACACATAGGTTTTAAGAACATCATCAAAACATACAAATTTAAATCCTAACAAATTCCCCCTTTTTGATGATGTTAAAACCTTCTTGAGAAGCCCACAAACAAGGAAAAGCGAAAGAAAGACAAAAAGATCTTAAAAAGATCTCAATCAAAACCAGCTGACAACGAGAAGTTGTCTTGGCGCAAAACATTCACTTCTATTCATATATATATCGATCAAGTACAAATTTCAGAAGTGAAAAGCAAAAAGAACAAGAAATAACAAAGAAATGCATAAAAAGATAAATATACGACATCAATGACTTCTCGGCAGTCTAGCTTCCCAACCAAAGCAACCTTCATGTCTTCCTCGGTCATACCTTGAAACCCTGTTGGAACGTTTAGCCACTCATACACTCTATCATAGAGTTCTCTGTTATTTGTTCCAATAGGTGGGTTGACCTCGGCCAAGCAGATTTTGAGCGTCCTGCGAACACTCGGTGGTCAAACTTCCCATCTCTTTGTGGATGGAGTAGGAATCTTTTCAAATTCCCGCGCTTGAAGGTTTAGGTTGAATTCCACGAAGCTCTCGGAATATACGCCCAAAGATTCTTGTGCTTTTCCTCCATCCAAGCAAAGAATGTTTCATTATTTGTGGCCCCGACGCCAATACTTTTGCGAGACATAGTATGAGCGGATGAAATCCCTCTTTGCTTTGCTTTCCAGTCCTCAAATCTCTCCGGAGGACAGCAATCATCCACAAAACCATCAGAATTGTGGGGAGGATAAAGTCTTCCTCGGCCTCTGCTCCAAGAGCTTCTTTCCTTTCTTACTCTGCTTCTTCCTTGACACGACGGGTTTTGCTTTTACAGCAGCTTTCTTCGGTATAAAGCCGCTTTTTCGTTTACTCTCCAACACATCCACTTCTTTCCCTTGCTTCCCTAGTAGCTTGATCATCTTGTGACTATCCTTCTCTTCCATCCTTCTAGTTTCTAAGTCGGCAAGAAAGGCTTCCTCATGCAAAGCCTCCAACTCTTCTTCACAGACTTTCCTTGAACTTTTCAGACATCTTAACCAACCTTCTCCTTTTCGGTGGTTGGGAACTTTGACCTTCATCTTCATCCATTCCAGAGACTCTCGCAATGCCCTTTTCATTTCTGCTTTTTCTTTCCGTTCCAACAGAAAATTTTCAATGACCTCCACCTATCTTTCAAATCCTTCAATTCTTTATCCTTAGCCTCATCTCTGTCAACCATCTCGGTTCTCAATCGGCTTTCCCCCTTTTTAACATCATTCAAAAGAGGGGTCCAGCGACCTTCCATTTCCGTCATCTTGGCAAGAATATCCCGTCTGTAGGCGGTAAACTTTTCCGTGAACTTCTTGATTCGACATACTCAATTGCTATTGGAGAAGCAATCTTCTCATCGATTTTGAGCATATCTTTGAGCAGCAATGACGATGTCGGCCCGCGATAGCTATGGCCGTCTCCGTCAATCTAGCATTTGCCTCTTGGGCCGATCGCAATTTGCTTTCCCATGTCCAGCATAGATGATTGGATAGCCGCATTCTGATCAATTCCTTCTTTAATGCTTGTCCTTCCATGGCACTGAGTCTCGTTAATCGATCCTCCATTTTTGTCCGAAATCATCCTCAACCGCCTCTCTTTCGGCAAACACCTTCCCGAGAGTACCTTCGGCTTTCTCACCTTCAGCCTTTACACTTTCAACGTGCTTTCTCACCTCATTTATGTTGTTCAACATTATGCCGAGAAAGAGTTTCGATGATAGTCTCTGTTGCTCGAGAAAACATATCGGCGGCGGTTTGACGGATCAAAGAGGGCCGTCTGAATGGCGGCCTCGATGTAGGACTTGGGACGACTCAATAGACTCGGCCAAGAGGAGTGTATTTAGCAGCCAATACAGAAAACATTGAAGCATACTGTTGTGTTAACTCAGCAAACTTTGAAGAGTAAGAGTTATACGGATCCTCGTGAACAATAACGAGGCATAAAGTTGGGCAAGCGAGCGGATGTAAAATCGGGAAGAGGAGGAGGGATAGAAGAAACACCTTTCTTGATCTCTTCAGAACTGTAAGAAGAGGAGGCTGAACCACCTTGGCGGGTTACGGTTCATCCATCGGTCGAGCGACTAGGCATGCAATTTGATGATCTGTGGTTAGGTCAAATGCTTTGGCAACTCCAGCCTTGTTCGTAGTTCGAACTCCCATAGAGAGAACTCATTATGGCCAATCTCATTTGCCGGAAGAATAAGATCATCTATTGCTCCCAGCCTTGCATTTCTCCATACTAGGATGTCTATCGGCAAGCTACGCTCCTCGACATATCCTGTAATCTAGGAAACTTGCTTTGTCCACCCAAGTAGAAACCTCGGTAATCAAACACTTCTCAAATGGGCCACGAATTCTATCGGCAAGGTTAACCATCTGCACTTTGGGACATCTCCAACCACACCTCCACCGTGATCACCCTCGGCAACTTTGGGTGGTAGGCTCAGTGGCACCCATGCCCGCAACATCATCGCCAATTTCCATCGGTGCGGCAAGCTTGGAAGAAGAAGGAATCTCGGAAAGAGAAGGAAAGCGGAATTGGTACTGTTCCTCCTCACCGGGCGGATTCATGAGAGACCATCTCTTGACATCCGAAATCGGAGAATCATCAATCTCCATTGCATCCACCACCGACGATCCTTTCTTTCCGGGAGATACCTTAGGAGGCATCTGTGCTCCTCTGCGTACACCGCTCACGAAATCTTTCCGGGTTGCCACGGTGAACCTCTTTGCCTTTCTCTGTGGTAATTGAGAAATCGGAATTTGATCTTCTTGCCCGGAAGACTTCCGAGTCTTCTCTCTTGTACTAGCAGCCTTGGAACTTGCTTTGGTGCTTGATCACTAATACTCTTGGAAGAATTTTCCAAATCTTTTACTGATCTCATCCTTCCCACCAATATCCGTCACTGGGCAATTCCTCCGATGGGTGACACATCCGCAGTTCCCCCTCAATCTCGGCTGGTCTTCTTCATCATCGAATCGGGAGGACCACTGAGCTCCTCATCCTTATTCAGCATAAACTTTGCCTTGGTATATGGTTTCGTCCACTTTGGGTCCCACGCCGTGTTGGGCATCACCCTTTCCAGCAACACTGTGATCTTGTTCGACATGGAAACGTATTGTTCCACAGACCCATACCTTAACTTGGATGTCCAACCACCTCTATCCGAAAGAACCTGTTCTTTTCCTTCTGCAGAATCTCAAAGAATTTCTTGACCCAATCACACTCGACTCCATCCACAATCGCCTTTAAAGCACACAAACGCCTCGACTTACCGAGTCCATACTGGCGTTCACCAAACATCACTTTCACCATGATGTCAAACAACGATCTATACTTCCTTTTGAGATATGCTTTCTTCAAATCCGACACATGATGCCGACATGAAGTTTTCGCTAGAGAACGAAAAGCTTTGAGATGATTTTCGACATATAAGATTCTCGGGGTCAATACCTTGCGGTGATAACCCTAAATGTTGATGAACATCCTCTCGTCCGATGGTCGACTCGGCCATACACTGTCGTTTTGATCCTGTTCTTACCAAATTCACCACGAACCAAACTGTACCACATAAGCATCAAGAGTTCGTCGTTCGGAAGAATGAGCCGAACAATACTTGATACAAACCCCGATCGAGATAGGAGATTCAAAATCTCCACCGCTTCTCATTGTCCGAGTTGTTCTAAAATCTATGGATAATTCACTCCGTACTTTCTCATAGGACCGGAGGATCTAGAGTCTTGTGTTTCCCTGTTGTTTTGAAGAAGATTGTTTTGGAGCCATTAATATTAACTTCAAAGAAAATGAACAAAGTTCTAAGAAGGAAAGAGATGAACAATAATATGAAGTAATGAGGAAGAGAGAGAAAAGAACATCAATTTATAAGAAAGAAGAAGGAAACCGCTAAATTTTAAAATACAAAATAAGATTTGAGCGTTGATTGGCATATTGCACGATCAGATCGAACGGTTATGAATTAAACGGTTCGAATTCCGAAAAGTGCGTGTCCTCGGCTCTGGATTTGAAAAAGGTAATTTTCCAAAATTGAGAGATTTTCGGGTCCGCAGAAATAGAATAGGAAATAATATTTTAAAGGAAAATTATCCCATACCTCATGGTTGAAAAGATTTGATTTGACAATTCACAGCGTTAATTTTCAAAGTGAGGATAAGTAAGGAAATAAAATATTCCGAAAATTATTTTAGCTACGAGAAACAAGGAATATTTTATATCAAGAATATTTCTTAAGCGAATAAACAAGTAAATCGAGAGAGTAAAAGAGAGAGAGTAAGAGTAACATATCATCGGTTGATATTGTAATCAATCGATACCACCGAATCTTGTAGCAGCAAGGTTTTGGACCCTTCTCCGGCCCGGTTTGAAGGTTCGCGGCCGAGCTTTATACTCTCTTCAAGCAAGCTCTATACTCTTCTTCGGCAAGCTTTATACTCTTCTTCGCAAACTGTTTTTCCTGGATCTAATAGACCTAGTTCCACCGATAGATCTCTAAACCGTGCTTCGCCAAAGGTTTTGTAAAAATGTCTGCTCTCTGTCGACCAGTATGAATCTTTTCCATTCGAATGTTTCTCTTTTCGACATGATCTCTAATGAAGTGATGACGTATATCCACATGCTTGCATCTTGTGTGAAGTCTTGGATTACGAGTAATAGCAATTGCAATGTTGCTATCACGAGAAGATAGGAATTTCTTTAGTGACAATGTGATAGTCTTGTAATTGTTGACTTATCCACGGTGTTTGTGAGCAACAACTTCCGTGGCCATATACTGCTTCCGTGGTTGATGTAGCCACTGAAGTTTGCTTCTTAGAGAACCAAGAGACCAGCTTACTTCCAAGAAATTGACATGTACCTGTGGTTGATTTTCTATCGATTCTACAACCACCATAATCGAATCGAGAATATCCACCGAGTTCCAGTTGTCATCAGCAGGATACCAAAGACCCAAGTTTGCGGTACCCTTGAGATATTTTAAGATCTTCTTTGCTGCATCCAAATGACTTTTCTTTGACTGGCTTGAAATCTTGCGCATACTCCAATGCGAAAGAAATGTCGAGTGCGCTTGTCGTTAGATACAAAGAAAGAACCTATTAGTCCTCGGTACATGGTCCGATCAACACTTTCACCATCCTCATCTGGATCCATCTTGTAATTTGTCACCATGGGAATTTTTGCATCCTTGCTTGTTATCATTCCAAATTTTTCTAGCATATTTTTGGTATACTTTGCTTGGTTTAACAATATTCCTTTTGAAGTTTGCTTGACTTGAAGTCCTAAGAAATAATTCATTTCTCCCATCATAGACATTTCAAACTTACTTTGCATCAATTTACTAAATTTTTCACAAAGCTTCTTGTTTGGTGATCCAAAGATTATGTCGTCCACATAAATGCGTACTAAGAGAATATCACGATCTTCTTCAATTCTGAACAAAGTTCGATCAATCTTCCCTTTACTAAATCCATGATCAAGTAGAAATCGTGATAATGTGTCATACCAAGCTCGAGGAGCTTGTTTTAGTCCATATAAAGCTTTCTTGATCGATATACTTGATTTCCTTGTACAAAACACGGAGGTTGTTCAACGTATACTTCTTCTGCAAGAACTCCATTTAGAAACGCTGATTTTACGTCCATTTGATATAATCGAATTTCATATATGCTGCGTATGCAAGGAATAATCTTATAGCTTCTAATCTTGCTCACGGAGCAAACGTCTCATCATAGTCAATTCCTTCCGACTGTGAGTAACCTTGCGCAACGAGCCTTTCTTTATTTACGATTACCTCATCTTTCTCATTTTTCTTGTTCTTGAAAACCCACTTCGTTCCAATCACTTTTTGATGTTTTGGTCTATCAACGAGTATCCAAACGTCTTGTCGTGTGAATTGATTTAGTTCATCTTGCATAGCTTCTATCCAGTTTGTGTCCACCAGTGCTTCTTCAATATTCTTGATTCTTGAAGAGAGACATAGCAGCTAAATAAACCATCTAGATTTATCCTTCTTCTTGTTTTGACTCCATCTTGAGGATTACCTAAGATTAAATCACTGGGATGATCTCGTCATCCAATTCCTTCTATTCGATGCATTCAACTCTTAGAAGGCATTATTGGAACATCATCTTGCGTCATTCCCCCTTGATTTGATAGATTTATATCCGGAGTTCTGGTGAGTCATCGCAGGTCTTGAGGTTACTTAGAGACTTTGTTTTGCTTGAGTCTTCTCTGTCTCAAGAATACCTTTTCCTTTTTCTCGTCAACTTTGAGATTTGCTTTGATCATCTTCGAATCGGAATCTAGAAGAGGTAAATGAACCTTGACGTAATTTGTCTTATCCTTGAGTTCAAGTTTCTCAAACCCTTCGCCGGTGACTCTTCTCTTCCTTTGTCCTTAGACTCAACAAGAGATTCATTAAAAACCACATGAGGTATTTCTTCCACAACAAGGGTTTTCCTATTAAAAACTCGATAGGCCTTGCTTGTCTTTGGAATATCCTAAAAATATCCCATCGGCAACCTTGGCATCAAAAGTTTTTAACTTGGATTTTCCGTTGTCATGAATGAAACACTGCAACCAAAAACACGAAAGAAAGAAACACGAGGAATTCTACCTTTCCATAACTCATACGGTGTCTTTCCATATTCTTTGGTCGCAAGCTTCGATTCTCGAGTATAAAATGCAGTATTCACAGCCTCTGCCCAAAACCTCTCGAGGAACATTGTATTCTCGCTAGCATTGTTATGGCAGCTTCCTTGAGTGTTTTGTTTCTCCTCTCAGCAACACCATTTCTTTGTGGAGTGCGGGCCGCAGACGTTTCATGTTGAATTCCGGCTTCTTTGCAATACGTCGCTATGTGAGAGTTTAAGAATTCTGTTCCTTTGTCACTTCTAATCCTTACAACACTTTCTCCTTTCTCGTTTTGTAATCTCTTCGATGTTCCGGTAACCTTGTGATGGTTTCATTCTTCTTGAACATAAATATCACCCATGTGAATCTTGAATAGTCATCTACCACCACCAAAGTGTATTTTCTACCACCGAAGCTCAATGGGGATACAGGGCCAAATAAATCCATGTGAAGTAATGGTAGTACCCTACTTGACGTTGGTACGAAACTTCCTTGAATGAGGCCTTAGTTTGCTTTCCTTTCGACACGAGTCACAAATCGATCTTTTGAGAAAACTTCATTTGGCAAGCCTTCTACAAGAGACCTTCTGGCTATCTTGTTTAGTGTTTTGAAATTTATGTGACTCAATCTCTTGTGCCATAACCAACTAGTTTCTAAGTACTTTTTGCTACAAGGCATGTATTGCTTGGACATTTCGAAATTACGCAACATAAACATTGCCCTTTCTCAAGCCGCTTAAAAGTACACGATCATTTAAGCCACTCAAAACAACACACAAAGAACTAGAGAACTTAACTCGAGTATCCCTTATCACAGAATTGTGAGACCGAAAGCAAGTTATGCTTTAATCCTTCCACGTAGAAAACTTCCTCCACACGTACATCTCCAATGTATAGAGTCCCAACACCTTTGGTAATACCAAAGTTATTGTCTCCAAATACCACCCGTGGGCCATTTTGTGATTTTATTGAGCTCAAGAGTTGCTTGTTTCCAGTCATATGCTTGAGCACCCACTATCGATGTACTGCAGACAGTATTCCCGCAACCTCTCTTTCATGTCCCACGGCGCCCCGCACGTTTAGTTAAGTTTTAGGTACCCTTTAGGTTTGGGTCCTTGAGAGTTAGCACAATCTTTAGGAATCCATAGGAATAGATTCTTCTTATCTTGTTCAAGATCTTATCCTTCTTCCATACATATCAACATAGACAACCTCATCCTTTGGTGCCTTCTTGAATGTTTGTCTATGGGTGTCGACCGTGTTCCTTCCGTAAGACTTGACCCTTCCGAGGTCCTCTAGATGGAGTGATCAGCCGTTGTGCAATGGTTCGAGGGTTTTGATGATAAGGGTACGTTCTACTTGAGCCATCAAAAGATTCATATCTCACAGGCACGGATGACTTAGTAGATCGGTTAGCAAGCTTTAAAGTTTGCTTAAATTGTGTAGTCTTCACCGAGACTGTCTCCTCGAGAGATGATTTCGGCTGAAGTCTACTTTTTCTCGACCTTGCCGAGGTTTCTTAAATTGGGATTCCCCTTCTTTTGATACCTCATCGCTTGTTTAGGTTGTTGAGTATAACTACTCTTCTTCCCATTCGACCGATTTCTTCGGGTCAAGAACCTTTTACCCTTATCAGTAGGTTTAGGTTTGGAACCCTCTCCTACCAAATCATTACCCTTAACATGTGTATTCTTCTTAAGTACACTTGTTTGAACCTGCGAGGATTGGGCAATGGTAAAACCAATTCCCTTCTTTACGTTAGGTGTTTGAGACGATTCAACTATTGTTTGAACCGCATGAGAAGCTTTGTTCGGTTGATCCAACCTCAAACTTAAACGTTCCTCACTTGATTTTATACGCTCATGCTGATGGAAAAGTTCATCGAATTTTGCTTGTAGAATCTTCAACTAATCGATTTTCTCAAGATTCTCAAGAAGCAACCTTTCTACCAAAGAAACCCTGTTCAAGTATACTTCATTTTAAGAGTATTTAACTCTTCTAAGTTATCTCGATTAGAATCTGTTAGTGTCTCGGATGTCTTGCTAATAGATTCTTGTGTAAATCGATCAATTTCTTCTTTCAAGCTCACATTCTCCTTTTCCACACAGGTTGTAAGCATTTATAGCGCTTTGAGATCTTCCATTAACTTATCAACAAAGTTATGGTCAAACTCTTCGCAAAAGACACACGAGAAGCACGAAGAGCAAGAATCGAAAGTACCTCATCTCCTTTTGCCATAAGACACAAATCATTGTCTCAAGAGAAGTCCAAGATGATGTTGAATCACTTGAAAGAGTATCCTCCTCTTCAGCCACTAAAGCACGTTTGTCTGCAAACTTTCTGTTCCTCATCAATCTCTTTTCTTCTCTTTCTCTTGGAGTTAGATCTGGACAATCATAACTGAAATGTCCCGATTTATGACAATTATAGCAAGCATCACTTCTTGAAGATCTTCTTGGACTAGAATCCCTTTTAGGAGAAAAGTCTCTTCTTCTTGGACTTTCTTCTCTTTTTCTTTCTGGAGTCTTGAACCTCCTATCCTCCTTGGAATCTTCTCGATCTCTTATCTCAAGATTTGTTTCCTGACTAAACCAGTTTTCTTAGAATTCTTCCAATGTCTTCTATATTTCCCAAATTTCGAATTCATTTTATCAAACTTTCTCGGTCAAGGCCATTTGTTCTTTCAAGCTTAAATCCTCTCCAATAGGTTCTTTTGATGGCGATTCAAGTGACCTTGAAAGCAACTTCCTTTCCAGAGTTTGAATTTCCTTCGTCCTCGTCTTCTTCTTGTTTCAAATCATATTCATGAGCTTTCAAATGTGAAAATAACTCATGATGACTTATCCTGCTCGCTTCTTTTGTATCTTTGATCACGGTGATCTTGACTCTCCATTTACTAGTTAGAGATCTCAATATTTTGTTGTTGATCTCCTTCTCGAGATAAGACTTTCCTAATGAACTTGCTTTATTGATGATATTTGTCGGTCTTAGATCCAACTGATCTATTGTCTCATCAGGCTTCATCTTAAATGTGTCAAACGAATGTAGAATAGACTGCAACTTATTTTCTTTAATTTGCTCCGAACCTTCACACATGAGTGCTAGGGTTTCCCACATCTCTTTTGCGGTCTTACATGTCTTGACTTTCTCTGTAAGCTATCTCTGGTTAGAGTCTCTATGATCTCTGTCCGAGCAATTTGATCAAGATTAAATAGTTTCCTTTCATCATTTGACATTTCACTCCTTTTCTTTTCAATCTTACGCCGAGTAGATGCTTCGCTCCACCGCTCCCGAACTTACTTGGTTCAAAGTAAAACTTTATTCGTCCATCTTCAAGTATTTCAAGCATCCTATCATGAATTGCACCAAGATGATTTTCCATGCGAAATTTCCAGTAGTCATAGTCTTCAATAGAGAACTCGTAGCTTTCTTTTCTTGCTCTTATGAGAACTCATTATTAGTAATAAAAACGATTATGCAATGAATGCAATGAGTTTTATGAAAACGGTTTTTCAAAAAGATGCATTCGTGTGACCACAACAGTCTTTCCTCAAAGACTATTGGTAACCAAAGCCGGTGGTCGGTTGAACCACCTTTGCTCTGATACCACTTGTTGGTCCCGGACGAGATGTGCAAGGAGGTGGAAAGTCTAGAAGGGGGTTGAATAGACTTTCCCACACTCAAAACTTTTTACAACTTTTCGTGAGCTGAGTGTGGGGTTAGAAGACTTTGAAGTCTTCTCGCGGCAAGGTACTCGAGTGTGCTAAGTGAGATCGTGAGACTTCGAAACTCGAAGTCTTCGATGGTGCGAAAGCTAATCTCGTGTGTGTATTTGAAAAACCCTTTTTGAATAAAAACCTTTGAGAAGAATATTAAGCAAGTTTAATGCGGTTTTGTTAAAACGATGATGAATGAGCGATTATAATTATGAATGCGAGAAAGTTGTAAAGGCACGAGAGATTTTTATAGTGGTTCGGATATAACGATCCTACGTCCACTCTCCCCGATTCCACGGGGCCTTACTATCCACCAAACTCGGTCTTGTCTCCTCTAATCTCCTTGAGGATTCGACCACGGGAAGTTTAACAAGTTCTGCCCTTGAGTACAATCGATTCGATCTTTGAGTGTTTAACTCTTAGATCTAAAACAATCAACCTTTTCTCGTCTTTGAGATAATGAAAGGTGATTTACACTTCCTTGACCAAAAATAAATCTCTTAGAAGATTCAACATGTTCGATCAATTTACGGTATGAAGAGTTAAGCGTGAATTACAATGAGTTAAGGAGTTGTTCTTGATGTTTCTCGCGTGTGTGTATATTTTAAAAATCCTTCACTTGATTTTATGATTACGAATTTGACTAGCCGTCAAAGCTAATTTGTTAATCGATCTTCAAAGAAATGGTAAGTGATCGTTGGAAGATTTGTTTGACTTTGGATAATTGATTTTCTGATACCAATCAATTATGTCGTGATTGATCTTGATTGATAATCAAATCTTCACTTGGTGACTTGAGTATCTTAGAGTTATCTTTCGACTTTTGTTATCCACGATGAATTTCTTGAAGTCAACTCTAGCAACTTTCAACCTTGCTCCAAAGCACATCTAAAGCTTGCTTTGTAGCATGGATTCCAACCTTGCTAACTTCACTTGAACCTTTCTTGACAATACTTCTTTTTGCGTAACTCTTATCATCTCTTCTTGATCTTCATGACGCCCTTCTAAATGACTTGAGCGAAATCTCTCTTAGATCTTTAAGTCTTCTTATCGTGACCTTTAGTTCTCAACCAATCGATACGAGAAGGTTAAGCCTAGCAAGTTTATACGTACTAAGACATAAACCCTATCTAGATCATCGGTGACTATCGAGGTTCAGCTGGTCCTATTACACATAGGTTTTAAGAACATCATCAAAACATACAAATTCAAATCCTAACACTTCGTGTTGCTTTTCGTCATTCGAGTACACCAAGTATGTCGTCGATGAAAACAATAACAAACTTGTCCAAGTAATCGATGGAATACTCGATTCATCAAATTCATGAAGATCAGGGGCATTCGTCACTCCAAAAGGCATGACAAGAAACTCATAATGTCCACACCTTGTCAGAAAGTTGTCTTTGGGATATCACTCTCTTTAACTTTCGGTTGGTGATAGCCCGACCTCGGATCGATTTTCGAGAACACTACTGCGTGTTTCAGTGGTCGAACAAGTCCTCAATTCTTGGGAGGGGATATTTGTTCTTGATGGTTAATTGGTTTAACCCTCTATAATCGATACACATTCTAAGTGACCCATCCTTCTTCTTCACAAAAGTACAGTGCTCCCCAAGGTGACACGCTTGGGCGGATGTACTTTTATCCACTAATTCTTGCGGTTGCTCCTTTAGCTCCTGCAATTCCTTAGGTGCCATTCTATATGGTGACTTTGACACGGAGTGTAGCACCGGGTGTTAAGTCGATGGTAAATTCTACTTGGCGATCTGGTGGTAATCCGGATAACTCTTACGGAAAAAGCGTCGGGGTATTCTCTTGCGATTCGTACTTCGGCGAGCGGGTTCGTATCCTTTGCCGTTGTTGAGATCTTTGACTAAGTATCATTGGTTTGTTTCTCTTTGCAGTAGCTTTGCAACTTTCATTGCGGAGGTTATCCTCACTCTGGCTAGGTCATTCCATTAAAGGCAAAATGCTGACCACTTGCTCTTATTTCTCTTCTAAACATCTTATGACGACTTTACCCTTCCTTAACTAATCTATTTCTAGGATTATATCGAAATCTAGGGTAGGTCCGAAAAGAAAAGAATAAAATATATTACAATACATACGTATGGTTCAAATTCAAAGCAAGAGAATCTCAAGTTTAACAATACGGTACTAAGTCAATCATGCATGGGAGCACACGGTAAAACCGAAACATACCGGCCGGTCACAAGGCACGGTTGTTGAGCTCGACGATGCATGTTAGAGAGGTAATTACACATATTGTAAACATTAAGATAAAAATATAACGGATAGAATAGAATATCTCACAAAACTACGTGAGACTAACATACATATATAATTGACATGAGAAATACAAGTTCTCAAAGTTTAAATGGAGAGACAAAGAGGCTCCAACGAAAATTTAAAGATGTGAGGCTTTAAAACAAAATAATTTAACTACAATAGACATTACATACATATGGCAAAGTCAACTACACGAGGGATGCGATGCTTTGCTATAAAAGGTCCGTTCTTTGAAGGGATTTGAATGGTTTAAGGTCATAAACTAGAAAGAAGAAAATAGTGGTAATGTATAAAGAGAAAATAACAAGTGCTCACATGAAAAGATAAAACCAAAATATAAGAAAGCAAGTAAACATGTAGATTTCACGTTCATGCGCAAGTAAAGTTAGTCAAGGCAGCGTATTTTTCCTTTCTCGACATTTCTTTTACGTAGTTAATTGTTTGAGATTTCATTTTGCTTGTTGGTTGTTATTCATTTGTAAGGGTTTTATTATTCAATCTTTTGCAAGACGTCGCATACCTTGAGGCTTGTTCCCGGTTTGCATCTTGTAGACAACCTCCCACAAGTAACATTTTCTAAGGTTCAAAATTATAAGGATTGAAGTTTATCTATTTCCTAAGTAAAATTTTGAAATCAAAGGTAAATAATTATTTTGGTCCGAAGGTTTTAACATAGGCTCACTGATACCACCTGTAACGCCCTGCATTCGTAAAGTCGACCTTCGGGGTCCGGCGTCCTAAACCCGAGTCGTCACTTAGTGAAACGTAAAACTGAGCGAGAAAATTTCTTTGAATAACAAAGCGATTAAGTTGCAGTGGAAAATTTTCAAACACTTTACTTGGTGAAGAGAAACTCTTTTAAAATAAAAGATCGGTATCTACTTTGATCAAAACCATCTCGACGAGTACAACTCCCTGTGGGGAGATAATAACATGAAATTAGTAAAGTATTCATTACAAAAGATTGAAAGTTACTAAGCCAATTTATTTATTAATTAAGAGAGAGTGGGAAGCGGTCGTCTACTGCAGCCTCCGGGCCTCATTCTCGCAACCCGAAAGTATTAAGTTTGGGAGAGTGAGATAGGAATCTCGATGGGTAACTTTGTATCTTTGTTACGCAGTTGACAGAAAAACCGAATATAATTGAATCTTTTATTCTTCTTTCATCTTTAGTTATGCGTTACGGCATTTAGCCCATTTGTACAAGGTAATCTTTAGTTATCCCTTAACTTCATTCGATTAAGAGATTTATCTTTCTTTGCGGCAGATTAGTATATATATATAGCACATATGAGATGGCACATGATAGTTTCCTATCACATCCGATCTCCGTAATCACATTGTGGAATGGCACGTTTACACGTCCGAGACCCGTAATCATATGGGAAGGCACATGATAGTTATTCTATCACATCCAAACCACGTAAACTTTCATCATATGGGAGGGCACATGATAGTGTCCTATCACATCCGGACCCGTAAACTTTCATCATATGGGAGGGCACATGATAGTTTCCTATCACATCCGGACCCCGTAAACTTTCATCATATGGGAGGGCACATGATAGTTTTCTATCACATCCGGACCCCGTAAATTTTCATCATATGGGAGGGCACATGATAGTTTCCTATCACATCCGGACCCGTAAATTTTCATCACATCATATAGGGCTTGCCCTCTTTTCATAAAATAATAAATAAAAGTAAAATATAGCTCATCATTGGACGATCACACATTTAAGTTATACATTCACACGCTTTTGGTATTTGCATCATTCGAGGAATCTGTTTATGTTTGATTTAGGAAAAGCTGACAACGATCCATATAACATTAACTAGCTATACGGATAGTGTCACCCACCTGGAGAACTTTTAAGAGAAAGTTTAACTTCTTGATTGCTTAAGCCTCTCGTACAAAATCTCGGTCTCTGGTTCCGCCGTACTCTACCTAGCACAATCCGTATGTTTAGTTCGACGATCTTTTGTCCATTAGAAACTTAGGTTCTTGATCTTATTGTGCCTTCTAAAAACTAGGCTTTCATGAAGAAGAGGTACTTTATTTTATCAAAAGCTTCTATGGGTTTAATCCTATGTCCAATCAACTTTGTTGGTGTACTACGATTTGTGGGTCACGAATTTGGGACTTTCGGTTCCGTTCATTTTCAAGAAAACACGTAAGACACTCAAGTATATACATTCATAAAGTATCATGTATGACATTTGATATTCAAACATGCATTTCATTAAAAATTTTGGCCATTTAATTTATCAAGTACTAGTCAAAAGGAGAAACAATACCTATACATGCATAAATAAAATAAAATACTTGGACTCGTTGTAAAATTATGAAATTTTAGTATGTTGTACACCTTTCAGTGTAGAACAAAATTTGTTAAGGGTCCGAGTTCATTTGAGTTACGAAACTATAGCAGATTTTGTAATAAGGACTCTAAATTTCTTTTTCGGCAAAAACAGTGACCTTAACTTATAAAATCCATAACTCTCTGCAGAAACATCAAAAAATTATGAAATTAAAACATGTGATGCAGTACCCAATTATGACCAACTTTCATTCAGGGACCCAAGCCATTTGACTTACGGATTTTGCCCAGAAAAACCGTGAGCATTCAATCTATCGTTTGGCTCGGTTACTGAACATGTCTTACGAGAAAATTCATAACTTATTGGATAATTGTTTAAAAATCATCGAATTTAAGGATCTTGTTATAAACAAGTTGTAGGTAATTTATGAATTTTTCCCTGATTTATAAAATATTCTAAGTGGAAAAATAAATTCGTGCAACACAGAATAACCCTATGCGTCGAACGTCGACCAGGTACTAAGAAAACGAATTTTATCTCATGAAGTACTAAAAGAAATATTAAAATTTTTGAATATGATTTACAACACATCAAGGGGAACATCCCAGATTTTTCCTAGAATTTTATAACTATCAGAAAGGGAGAAATAAAAGAAATGAGTCACTGCTCCCAGTTTCGGATTACTTCCGACACATAATCTTTCACGGTTTTATTCTCAGTCTACAAAGCTTCAATGACCACGAATATTTAGTCTGTTATTCTACACTTCATGTACTACATCTAGGAATTTTTTTCATGATTTTTAAACGGGTGGAATGGGTTTGAATAAATTTTACAAAAACGGGTCAGTGGTTAGGGCATGGTTTTGGCAGCTTCATGTTTCAAGTATAACTTCACCATTTTGACTCCAAACACCAAAATTCCAACTCATGCACTCCATATAAGATCATATCATGTAAAAAGAAGTTCTTAGCGCCTCATATCATATTTTTCCTGAATTTATAAGCTAAGAAAAAAATGCATATGACTAAGAGGGGTTTTAGAACTTACCCTTGGAGAATTTTCCTCCTTTTCTTGAGAGCCCCAAACTTTTCTTTTGGTGTGGGAAATGAAGAAGGGGAAGAGGGGTATTTATAGGGGAAAAGAGAGGGGATGTGGCCAGTCAAGAGGGGTGGGAAAAAGGGAGCAACTAGGTGGTTACATAGGCATGAGGCTAAAAGGCTAGTTTAGGGGCTAAAACCTAAGATTTTGTCAAGATTTCATGTACTACCATATTCTCTCATTTAAGGCTCCCATGTGCACGAAAATTTGGAAGATTTGGGCTGCCATTTGGTAGTCCAATTTCTAATACAGTGGTGTGACTTCGTTGTTGAGTTTTCGGTATTTTTCGGTCCGAGTTTCGCTCGAAAATTTATTAAAACGCAGCGATGGGAGGACAAACATTTTTCTTAGGGTTTTCTCGAATGTTTCTCACCTTTCAAGGACTATTGATAATTAATCATTATTAAACAAATCCGGATTACGGATGTGAGTTCAAAAAGTATCGGTAGATTTTCGAATTGAAAAACCGTTAAATCGCTTGGAGAAAAATTAAGAAAACGACATATGAAATTGGAATAAAATAAAATGACCCCTAAACTTAGAAAATTAAATATAAAATCCTATAATTGGTTTTGGGTTATTACACTATTGTAGCCTATAAATAAACCCTAACATCGAGCCTCCAGACGTGTGAAAAAGCGTGAGATCGAGAGAGGCGGATTCTGATTCCTTGGAGGATCGTCGACCAGTCGACGTCTAAGGGAAAGGGATAGGAATACGGCAGAAGGACCGTGAGGTTTGAGACTCATCCTTCGATCGCAGTTCTGACCTTAGAACTGGTTCGTCTTCACCTATTATGGTGAATAAAGGTACAATTCTATCCGCTGCGTTTATGTGATCGCGATCCCGAATCTGATAATTTCATAGAGTCGGCGATCGGTGGTTCCAACAATACCTTCCTTTACCATGAAATGACACTTCTCCCAATTTAGCACCAAGTTTGTGTCTTCATACCTTTGCAAAACAATGTCAAGATTTGTTAGACAAGTATTAAATGACTCTCCAAAAATAGAGAAGTCATCCATAAACACCTCCATAATCTTCTCAATTAACCCATGAAAAATTGACATCATACATCTTTGAAAAGTTGCGGGAGCATTGCAAAGACCAAATGACATTCTTTTCCAAGCAAACGGACCATACGTGCAAGTAAAAGTAGTCTTCTCTTGGTCTTCCTGAGCAATCATAATTTGATTGTAACTTAATAACCATCTAAGAAGCAATAGTACTCGAATCCACTTAACCTATCAAGCATTTGATCTAGAAAAGGTAAAGGAAAGTGGTTATTGCACGTGGCCTTATTGAGCTCTCTATAGTCTACACAAATTCGCCACCCCGTAGCTACCCTAGTTGCAATAGATTCATCATTTTCACCCTTAATTACCGTTATCCCCCTTTCTTAGCTACAACATGCAATGGAGATACCCATGGACTATCGGAAATAGGAAAGATCATATTAGCATCTAACAATTTAACCACTTCCTTCCTAATTACTTCTTGTATGTTAGGGTTCACTCTCATTTGAGGTTGCACTCACGGGTTTATGGTCCTTCTCAAGCCTAATCCTATGCATACAAATTGAGGGATTTATACCTTTCAAATCTTCAATGGACCAACCTATGGCCGATTTGTGCTTACGTAGCACATCAAGCAATTTTGTTACCTCATTTGATGTAAGATATGATGACACGATTACCGAGGCTCCCTTCATTCTCCTCCAAGTAAGCATATTTAAGGTGCTCGGGGAATGGCTTGAGTGTTCCTTTCACTTTCTCTTCAAGTGGCTTCTCTTCCTCATTGATCTTCCAAGATTGGTTTGGAAATCCTTCAAAATTTATCTCCTTCACTTCCTCCACCTCCAATGCATCCCTATCAATCACATGAGAATTACAATTTTCATTAGACACATTATCACAATTAGGAATAACATAATCATTAGAAAGAAGGGTATAAGAAGAGTTTTCCCAAGCCTCTTTGTTGGTCCCACTAATTAAGTAAATTATCAAAGAGCTTAGACAACCTTCTAGTGAAAATCTAGAAGGGGGTTGAATAGATTTTCAAATCCTTTTTCAAAGACAAGATGATCTATTCAAAGTATCAAAATTTATACAGCGGAAAACAGATTTTAACTCAATCTCTATGGATCAAAAGCAATCTGATTAAGATTTTGAAATTGAATTTGTTTTTACCGAATTGATGAATAACAAGATAAGTAAATAAAGCATTAAAGAACACCAAGACTTATAGTGGTTCGGATCAAACAGATCCTACATCCACTCTCCTTCTTCAACTTGAAGAAGGGCCTTGACTACTTACTATCTTACTCAATTTCAAACGTACAAATACAACTTTTGAAGATCTCTATCTTCGATCTTTATCTTCAATCTGCCTATCTTTACGGAAAATTTAGATTACGGTGCGAAGTGTTGAAGATATACAAATAAGTGTTCTAAAACCACTTAGAACTTTTGAATAGAGCTTTGAAAACTTTTTGTGTGACTCTAGAGAACTTGTGAATAACGTGAGTGAGAATGCTGAAAAGTTATTTTTGAAATTGTGCCTAAACATATTTATAAGCACGAGAAAGCGGTTAGTTTGTTGTAACAAACTAAAACCGCATAACAAACTTATTCTTGAAAACCTGTCTTATCCTCGGTTGACCTTGGTCTTAGTCGTCTGCGGTGACTTGGTGAAGAATTGCCTTTCTTATTCTACTCATTATCTTGACCTCATCTTTGAGCTTTTCATTATTGTCTCCAACGAGATGACCATCTCAAGCTCGTCTTCGGATGACCTATACTTCTTCGACCTCGGTGACTTTTTCGACTTTACCTAGTCTCGATCACCTAGTATTAGAACTCTACCTCGGTTGTTCTATACAATTAGCTGGTCATCTTACTTTGCATGAGTTGACTCATAGTCTGTCTTGTTTTAATTCATCAAAACTTCTTGATCTTACAATTTCCCCCTTTTTGATGAAGTTAAAACTGCAAGAAAAAGAGACAAACTCACAACCGATGTTAGTCAAGGTTATTCAAGATAATCGGATAAACATATTTCAAACACATAAGTATTTAGTTCAGACTTTATTCACATAAGAGCATTTAACTCATACTTAAAAAAAAAAATTTAGAAAAATTTTAAGAAGAGTTTTATGAAAATTTTAAGTCTTAAGACTTTATCAGATGATTAGTACTTAGAAAAATTTTAAGTCTTATGACTTAGAAAATTTTAGAAAATTTTAATCTGAGATGAAGGTTTTCTCGGATGATTAATACTTAGGAAATTTTTAAGTTTTCTTAGAAAGCAGAAAGAAAGCTTAAAAATATAAGACAAGTTGAATCGAGATAAAGTCAAGTATATTCATAGATGATTTACAAATTTACAAGGATGGTGCAGATAAGAAAGAGAAGTAAGAGAATAAAAATTCTCGTTCTTATCCAACACCCCAACGACTTGCTTCTCGAGATATCCACTAAGTAAAGACTCTTGTTCTCGGCTTCTTTAGCTCCTCCTCGTCTGTGAGTCCTGACTCGACCTCGGCTTTGGTGACAACAGTTTTCACCCAATTCGTATCGGAGTCCCATCAGCATTCTCGCTTCGGCTTGGCATGCTCGTAGGTGGGGCTATTAAATTACAATTGAAAACGTCGCTAACCTCATCGGCAGCCTTCCATAGAGGTCCGGGTCTTCTTTCTCCATCCACTCATGCCATTGAATATCTTCGTCACAGCTCCGGTTGGGGATGCCTTCAAGATGTACCAGTAGTGCATCCATCTGCATCCATGTTCTTATCTCGATATTCTTTGGTGTATTTGCTGCGACCATCTTTGGAGGAGCAGATGTGCTTTGTGGTAAGGGCGGAAGTCTACTTCATCTCGTGGCTTTTGAGACCCACTTCCTCGTTACCCTGTCCTACTTCATCTCTGCTCCTTTGCCCAGCCTTCTTTTGCCTTTTCCTTTCCCTTTCCCTTTCCCCGAACCACTCCTTTTCAGCTTTGATCCTTCCGATCTGCTCTTCGTATAAGTTGGAGTAGTCCAGCTTTTCTCCTCTTCTTCTCAACCTTGAGTGATTTGGCAATGTCGACCTTGGCTGGCTCCTTCTCACCGCCTTTCCTTTCCCCTTGCCTTTGGCCTCACTGCTTTCTCGACTCTTTCAGTCGCGGCAGCCTTCTCCGTCTTCTCTTCCTCCTCTTTCCTCTTCTTCTCCTCATCCTCTCGAGATGGCTTCCTCAATCTGAGTCACCCTCACTGCAAGGCGGCGAGCTCATCTCGCCTTATCTTTCATTTTAGTCTTTGCCCCCTCCACCTCATTGTCACCCTGATTTCCAATTTTTACGAATTGGCTTTGACATTAGTGAGGGCCTCCACTGGCTTGCCCGGCTACTTCCCCTATTTAACTTCATCGGTAAGGGCTCGTAGCTGGTCTTCCAGAGGCACAACGCACCACAAGTCTGTTTTATTCTGGTTAATGCCTCTACCAGATTGCGTTGTCCTCTGCCACCTTGGCCTTTAGCAGCCTTCACCTCCTCCTCCAAGCTGCCCAAACGACTAACCAATGCAGAGCCGGTCTTATCGAGATAGATTTCGTGAAATATTGACCTCGGCTATCCGCATATTAAATCGGCATAGTATCTGTTATTGCCACGATGATCTGCTTTGTTTTCCTGGCCATCATCTTCTTTACCTTCGTGTGATTTTCTGCAAGGTTACGGAAGGCAGAGGAGATGGCGGACAGGGGTTGTTTGAGTCTTCCTCCTTGGAGGAGTCACACGAGGAGGGGGATGAAGGGGTTCTTGGAGATGGAGAGCTCATTCGGATATCCCCGAAGATGTTGTGGGAGATATCCAGGATTTGGACTTGTGGAGCGGGTTGAGGTGAGGGTGGGATATTAGATGGTGAGGGTGGAGGTATTTCAGGGGTGGAGAAGATGGTGGGGTTGGAGGTATTTCAGAAGTTATTGGTGGTGGAGAAGGTGTTGGCTGAGATGTGAAGGGTGCGGGGTCGGTGATTGGAGTGTATAGGGAAAGAGCTTTTAAGACCAATCGCAAAATATCAAACCCAAGGGAGAAAGTATGCAAACGAAATTCAAGGATAAGAGTTCTAGATGGCTAAAGTTGCAACAAGATATAAGACTAAAATCTCTACAAAATACAAGAAATTAAATGGCAAGATTATGCAAACAATATATCAAACACCTAAAATGTAAGATCAAATACACTAAAATCAATGGGGATTTGGGTGCAAGGGATAATCTCCATCAAGGAATCCATGATTAACAAGCTATGATTGTATCCAAGTGCAAATCAATCAAATTAGAAAGCATAAACCATCATGAAATTAATCACTCCATTAATATCACAATGCCTAATGTGAGTATCCTTAGTTCTTCCCATCTCTCAATGTAGAAGTCCCCAATTCATACGATCATGCAAAATTGAAACCCGATTAACACCTAATCACGTTAGCTCAACTCTCGCCTATTGCTTTGGGGTGATCAACCATTAATCAAAAGAGACAATTTTTCATGAAGCACAATTAAGAATCACAATTAGGAAGCAAGCTAATTCAATTGATCACAATTATCAACAATCATAGCATGAGACAATCACTTCATCCCTAATTTCAATTATCCCAAGCACAAAGCTATTAGCCCATGGTGCTACAAGCAAAAGTCATGGGTAAAAATCTAAGAAAGCAATTAACAATCTAATCAACACAAGCAATGAATTAAAGAGAGCAAAGAGTAAGAACATCACCAATTGAACTTCAATAGACAAAAATAGGAATGATTAATCTTCTACAATGCTTCAATTAAACTCCTCTACTCCCAAATCACAGCTGGAATCTTCAATTACAATCAATCAAAATGCTAATCTAGTGGACTAAAAGTAGAATCTAATCTAATTCTAACAATCTATGGCAATTACAATGGAAATCAAGCTACAAAGTGCAAAATTCGCCTAAGGAACCTCCTGAAACTGCTCTAAACCGCTAGAATCAAGTTATGCTCTGTTTTGGCTTCAATGGGCTTTAAAACTGCAAAATTCGATTTTGGCACTCCTCGACTCGAGCTTCGGGCTCTTGAGTCGAGGCCTAGAAATCGCATCCACGCTTCTTCAAAATTTCCCTGCCTCGAGTCGAGGCTCAGCCCTCGACTCGAGGAATCTCGCCATTATTCCATCCCTCGACTCGAGGCTCCTCCCTCGAGTCGAGATTTCTGCAATTTTGAAATTCCTTCCTCCGGCTGACCCTCGAGTCGAGTCTGTGTCCCCTCGACCTGTGCTCGAGACCAGGCAATTTTATCGAGAAGGGCTTCGGGCCCGACCCCCGCTGTCCCGGTATGTTCGTCTCTTCATTCTAAGAATAACGGTACTCTCGGTTTGGCAAAATTCTATCGATTTACCTGCAAAACGGACGAAAAACCTCAAAATCTCACAAAGTAATACTTTTAGGCAAAAGAGTGATACTTTTCACATTTTTGCACAAAAATCACACTTTAGCTCACTTTTGCACTAAAATAGGCCCTAAAAACATGTATCAATTCACTCCAATCATACCCCCAAATCTTGAATTGTTGCTCGTCCTCGAGCAACGTAGAAACTAAGAACAAAGGTGTGAATTTATTGCAATTATGTCACATGGCACTATAGACGAAAAATAAGACAATCGTACTCATCAATGATCATAAGTATCAATGCAACTATCCACTAGCAAATAAAATAAATCATGCTCAAACGAATGCTCAATCAAACACTCAACACATTGCTCCTTCCGTGGAGTGTTTCACTCTTCACTCAAGTGTATAAAGGTATGAGGCACTCAATCATCAAATTCACAAATAAGTACACCACATGCTTGCCAAAAGACTTAATCTCAATCCAAATCAATTATGATCAATCAAGAATCAAAGAGGTCTTTCTCTTAGGTTGTAATGTAGGCTCTTTGGAAAGGTGGGATATTTATGGATAAGAGTGACTAAGTAGTAGAGACTTGAATGTAAGCTAATCAATACAATACACATCTCTTCTCTTTTTCATCAAGCACACTCTTCTTTTTGAACTTCAATGATCAATCCACCATTCACTTGAGCTTTCTCTTTTAAGCTCACAAATTGAATTTTTCTTCACTTCATGTTCACATTTCTTTCTTCACAATTCAATTTTTTTCACAACCTTACTTTTCTTTTATGCTTCATTGATCACTTAGCTCATCATTTTCCCACACTTAGCAATCAAATCACCATCATTAGCCAACATTCAAGCTCAACTAAATATAGGACAAGAAAGGCTCATAAAAATAGGCTAAAATGGGTTCAAATTCACTTGGGTTGCCAAAGAATAAGGATCATAATGCTCAACATGGCTTACTAAGGAAATCAAATGTATTTGGTGGGGAAAATTTGGCAAAGTGACTAATCATTCCAAACATGGCCTCTTATCACTTTCAAGAAATCACACAAAGATCAACATCAACAAGTCTAGTGGCAAGTTCCAGCATACAAATCCATGAATGATGCACTCACAAAGGATTAATATCAACCGTATAAGATGTACGATTATTAAGGCACAAAAGCTCACGGGCTTAAATTGAGCAATGAATTGAGCATCATCAATCACATTCATCTTCACACAATTAATCAAGAAAGCTAGCTTCAAGCTACAAATCTACTAATGATCAAATCAAAATCCAATAAGTCTTGCAAATCAACACAAGTGCTCATGTACATAAATCCAAGCATACTCACTACCACATGAATGATACTCAAAGATATATCAATGAATCCACAATTAAGCTCAAGATAAATCAAAGAATATAGAATCATAGGAATAAGGAATCCAAAGGATCATCAAATCACAATCATCAATAGACAATAAGCTCAAAAAGATAAAGAGAATCATAGCATCAATAAAATCATCAACAATCCAAAACATCAAAATCATCACATCATCAAGTTCACCAAGAGTACAATCACCAAGAAGATAAGCATCTAAAACTAAGGAGAGGGAATGAGGAATAGGGGATAGCCCTAATAGTCGAGACGGTGGCGGTGGAGGAGGATAGCTCGGCCCGAAGTTCCACAAGCTCATCTCGCTGCAGGAGGGCGTACATGTCATTCCCGAGTCTTCGAGACTCTTCCCGCATCCTTCTAGTCTCTTCATTAAATCTACGTGAATCCTCAATCATCTGGTACATCTCATCCTGGCGAGTTAGGCTCTCAATATGCATCCTCCGACTATCCGCCCACATCTGCTCGGCCAATACCCACGGCCTCTGAGATGAACTACCCGCCTCATACTCACGACTCCTCATCTCGCCCTGCCGGTACATATTGATCTCCGGCTGGTAATCCTCATCCATCTCGTACAGTGGCTCCTCCCGCTCTGGCTCCTCGTCATCCTCGGCCTCGACTCATCCTCCTCCTCGCCTCTGCTCTCACTGCAACACCCTCATCATCCGACCGAATCGAACTCCGATTGTTGGCCATCATTACCCTCGTCGTCCCCTCATCTCGGAGAACATCCCCATGCTCTCGTGTAAGCATTTATGGCATCGGTGTGACGCCGCGACCACATGCGCTGGTTGATGGTCACAAAAGCGATAGATCCAAATACCGTAGTCAACCTCTTATTCGGCAGAGGAAATCGCCACCGTGGTGCTGCTGGAAACACCACGTCCTACCAATGCGATCAAGTGTCCTCATGCGTCGCATGGTGTCGTGAGTAAGATCGGGACCATCTAATGCCGCAAGGTTATGAGTAGGAATCCCAAGATGCTCACTATCAACGTAATCATGCCACCAAAGTTTATCTTCTTGAATTTCGTACTCGTAGCTCTCTCAAACAAATAACAAAGGTATGCAGCAGCGTTGAATCTCACTCCATGCAAGAAGCACCACAAGACGTACAACTCTTTAGATACCACGGCTCCTCCTTCCGATCTCGCGAATATGGTGCTCGCGAGAATCTTCTCTATGTATCGGACTACCAGGTTCCAAATGTGCGTGCTCTTAGACTTTCCAGGAACGAACTCGGGCCGGCTCGGTGCCCCTGAATAAGAAATACGCCTCCGGACCTTTTTGGCGTTGTACTCTTGCCCGATGTTCAGCAATGATCTATTAGTGGTCAGTGGGTGCGCTAAGAATCTCGTTGACCTCGTCCAATGTCAACTCATACTGCTTCTCCATAAGCTCAAAAGTGATTTTTCTAGCAAACTTGGCCCTCTTGGCCTTGTGGACCTTAACGCAAAGGAACTCGAGGGTGAGTCCGAGATGGGTCCGAGGCCTCTTGGCTAAGAAGCGCCCCATGCCTACTTGCTCAAAAAGTCGAGGGATATCATCCTCAATCCCCATGGATAGGATGCAATATGATCGACTAATCTTGTCTTGACCACTTTCTTGTATAGCTCGGCATAGAGGATGATATGCTTCCTCCATTTGTAATCGTCCCACCGAACTCCCAATTCAGCGGGCATCCTATGCGCAAATCGTATCGCCTCCTCTCTCTCTCTCGGATTTCCGCATCTCGAATAATTATGTTCATCAACTCCCTAAACATGGTTCCCGCACAAAGAATCCCAAAAGCACAAATTAGTCCCACAATTAAAATGCAAGCTCAAAATATCACTCTAACCCATGGACAAGTCAACCAAGCAATAATCTCTCCAATCTTAACAAAAACTCCCTAGTGACTAGGCAACAAATCCTGAACAATTGGTCAAAGAGTCAATCCAAGCAAATATAGTCCATAGATGTGTTCATAATCCCTCAAAACATGCATACTTACTACATGGCTTCAATAATAAACACCAAGGAATTAAGCTCATCAAATATCATACAATTAAGCTCCAAAAATTATATCTACAAAACATGAGCCAACTAGCAAGCATTTAGACAACTAAGCATCATCAACAATAAACTTCTACTATCACCAAAACTCGAATTGACCAAATTTTCCAACAATTACACTAGGAATTTCCAATCACGCCAAAATCCAATTTCTAACCAAATTTCACAAATAAACGAGCAACTTATCATATACAATCCTAAACATGCTCCTAAAATCCTCAACAATGGCTTCAATTTATCACAATCAATCATGCATACAAAGTGCTTGACAAAATGCCCAAAAACAAATTCCAATTCAAATAAATTCTAGCAATTTTATCAACACCCAAGCAATAATCATCCACCAATCATGAAATTGAAAGCTAAATAAGAAGAAATTACATACCTTATTGAGGAAATTCGGCTTGAAATGGAAAATATTGGACACCCACGCACTCTCCACAAAAAGCCCCAAATTTGATGCAAAAACCCTCAAAATCCACTCTTTGATGCAATATTATGATAATGTGATGAAACAATGGTGAATGAACGGTGAAAATGGCGTGAAATCGACGGAAATAGGGTAGAGATGCAAAAGGGATCGGCAGTAAAGGCTACTCCTCGACTCGTGCCTGTTATGACCGAATCGCGATTTTTATATCAGACACCGACCTCGAGTCGAGGGTCAGCCTCGACTCGAGGAACCCCATTTTTTCAAAAGCCTCGACTCGAGGTTCCTCCCTCGAGTCGAGGGATGTGCCGATTTCAAAATATTTTCTAAGTGTCAATGCCTCGACTCGGAGGTTATGCAACCTCGACCTAGGGTCGAGTCTAGGGAATTTTTACGATCTCCGGCCCGACCCGACCCCGAAACTCCTAAAAATGACCTCTATGCCCCTAATGAACCTAAATATGCAAGAAATTACCGCTTTGGTCCCTCGATTTAAGCCCGGTCGCTCATTCGATCGAGGAGACCGGGTTCTCTTCCTTTTCGCTCATTTTTCACCAACTTTTAAGCTCTCCTTTCCTTCTCGATTCCTCGATTCCCTTGCAATTTCAATCCTTTTCAATCCAAGTAGTGAGTATACCTACACACGGCCATAACAAATTATCAAAATAATCATCACTAAGAGATGCATTTCTACCCTAAATGACACACACCCCCAAACTTGAATGAAGATATGCCTACAAAATTAAGTATGGGAATGATACAAGTATGCAACCCTTAGATGATATTAACAATTAAGCTCAATATTCCAAATGCACTTTATCCATCAACTAACATCTTCTAAGCATGAGCAATTCCCAAAAATCCAAAGCAAAAATTCCACAAAAAGAACAAAACACAAGAACACAAAGCAAACACACCAAGCAATAAAACGATGGGTTGCCTCCCATCTAGCGCTAGGTTTAACGTCCTTTGCCGGACGGAACTCAAAGAGTTCATACTTCCCTTTCTTTGTCAATGTAGGGATCGGCCTTGTGCTTCACTAGATGTTCCTTTGCAAAAAGGCAACACCCCCACTTATCCTCTAGGAGTAGCTTTCCTCCTTCTTTGATTTCTTTGACCGTAAGCACCTTCTTGGGTCTTTCGACTCCAAGTAGCCGACTCCAATTTGATTCACACCACACCACTTGATCTCCTACTTCAAAACATTCCTTCCTTTTCTCAAGTGGTGCCTTTTTCTCAACCAATACCCCCAAACTTGAGCCTTGCTCAAGTTTGGTCAAATCTTTCACACCTTCTTCCTTCTCTTTTTCTCCGGGTCGAGCAAAGGGTCCTTTATCGCTTTCTCCTTCCTACCATCATCAATGGAAACACAAGACTTGTTAGAAATTATTTTACAAGAGGGAAGGAAATGCTCATTAACTAAAGGATGAGTAGAAGTAATAGGTGTAGAAACTTCCCTTTCAATGGAAGGGCAATGATCAACAATCTCTATGTATCCACACGTCTTCTTCTCTACCTTGCTTTGAGCAACCTCTTCCTAATGAACTCTTGTAAATGTAACTTCATCACCATTTGAGCTCAACTTAAGCTCTCCTTTCTCCACATTAATCATAGCCTTACCCGTTGCAAGGAAAGGTCGACCAAGGATGATCGGTGCCTCAAGTTCCTCCTTCATGTCTAATACAATGAAATCCACCGGGAATATGAGTTTACCAACCCCTACTAACACATCTTCAATAATCCCAAATGGTTGAGCATATGATTGATCCGCTAATTGTAGATTGATGTTTGTAGGAATCACCTCCCTAAATCCAATTGCTTGAACACGGACAATGGCATCACATTAATACTTGCTCCTAGGTCACACAAGCCTTGAATGTTTACCTTTTCTCCAATCTCACATGGAATAATGAAGCTTCCGGGATCCTTTTTCTTTTGTGGTAAGTGTCTCTCCAAAATTTCTTTGCATTCTTCCACTAGCTTGAGCATCCCCTTCTCATCCCAACTCCTTTTCTTGGACATAATTTCTCTCAAGAACTTCTTATAGTGTGGAACTTGTTCAAGGGCCTCCAAGAATGGAATATCGACATGCAAATTCTTGAAAATCTCTAAAAACTTACCAAACTCTTCATCAAGTTTCTTCCTCTCTAGTCTCTTGGGAAACGAAACCGGATTAGCCTTCATTGGAACTCCCCATTCATTCTTTAACCTTTCTTCTTTCTTTGCATCTCCCCTCACTTTCACCTCTTCTTCACTTTTCTTCTCTTCCACAACCACTCTTTCTTGTCTCTCTTCTTCCTCATTCACCCCCTCTTATTTAAACTTCCCTTCTTTGGACACTTTAGGACCTTCATAGCTAGTGCCACTCCTTAGCTTGATTGCACTACAAAACTCTTTATGATTCGGCTCGGTAGTGGATGGATACTTTCCTTTGTTTTGTAGATGATCCACCGTGGACGAGAGCTTTCCAACCGTAGTAGCAAGTTGCCCTACTTGATGCTCGATCGTCTTAAAATGAGTGTCCATTTGCTTCCCTATATCATCAAGCCTTGAGTCATTAGCTTCCAATTTCTTCACAATCAACCCCAAAATATCCTCCGTGGTAGCCTTTCCTTCATTGTTAGGAGCCTTTGCACCCGGATCAAACCCGGGAGGAAATTGAACGGCGGCTCTTGGATTGGCATATGAAGAATTTTCGTGTCTCTTCCATGTATTCTCATTAAATTGAGCTTGCGGTTGAGGTTAGTAGCTTCCTTGTGGCCTATTTTGGTAAGGCATTTGGTAAGGCCTTCCTCCTTGATAATTCCCTTGAAAATTTCCTCCTTGATAGCCTTCTTGGAATGGAGGCCTACCCATATAGCTAACTTCTTCAACCGGCAAGGGACTTGGACAAGCATCAACATAAGGAACGGATGGACTTACACTTGCTTGGCCTTGTGAAGTAGTAAGAGCTCCCAATCGGTCCATCATAGTCATCATCATACTCTTCATCGACTCGATCTCATCTACTTGTGACACCCTATGATGTGCTCCCGGTTAACCGACACTTGGAATGAATCTTGAGCTATGTTCTCCATTATTTCACTCATTTGCCCCACGGTTTTAGACCAAATCGATCCATTAGCACAAGCATTCAAAATGACCTATCCCCATCCGTCAAACCATTGCGAAAGTACATAATGGTTTGCACCTCCGAAAACCGTGTTGAGGACAATTGATAAGTAACATGTCATACCTCTCCCACGCCTCCGGTATGGTCTCCCCATTCTTTTGCCGGAAGTGGGAAATAGCCTCCTTGGCTTGCACGGTCTTTGACGGTGGGTAGAACTTCATCAAAAATTTCTTAGACAACTCCTCCCATGTACCGACGGTCCCGGGCGGTAATGAATTAAGCCATGCTTTTGCTCTTCCTTTCAATGTAAATGCAAAGAGCCTCAACTTCTTCGCATCTTCGGGTACTCCATGGTATTTTGTAGTGTCGGCAATCTCAAGAAATTGTGCCATATGTTGATGTGGGCACTCATTTGCATCCCTTTCTTCAAATTGCTTCTCCCTCAGCATTCTCACTAAAGCGGGACTTATCTCAAAGTTATTAGCATCTATTCTCGGCCTTGCTATCCCATCATAGTGCTCTCTAAGTTGTGGTTCAAAGAATTCTCTCAAAGGCCTTCCTTGAGGTGGTGGCTCATTTACGGGTTGTGGTTGGACATTTGGTATGTGAAGCGGCTCATGATATCGTGGCTCTTGGTTATACGGCATATGGAGATAGTATGGTGGAAATTGTTGTGGATGAGGTGGATAGTAGGGATATTGACGAGCTTGTGGAGGATAAGGATATGGATTTTGGTAGGGATAGTTTTGTGGTGGCATCCCTTGAGGGAAAGGGCCAACTAGAACATGGAAATGGTTCCCATTACCTCCATGTTCTACTCCTCCTTCTCCTTGTCCATGTACCTCCTCAACTTGAGGGTCCCCCACTATTCTCTCCTCATTTCTTTGATCTTCTCCTTCCATAGCTTCCATTCTTCTTCTCACACGATTCCTTCTCAAAATAGCCTCAATTTCCTGATTTAGTGGCAAGGGTGGAACACCACTCGATCTTGTTAGCATGCACCTACAATGCCACAAATCCAAGTATCAACTTCAAACCAACAAAATCAACAAAAAAAAAAACAAAAGCAACAAATAGCAACTTCAAACAATCCTTAAATCTCACTTATAGGCGCATAAACTAACTCCCGGCAACGGCGCCATTTGATTGGAGTGTATAGGGCAAGAGCTTTTAAGACCAATCGCAAAATATCGAACCCAAGGGAGAAAGTATGCAAACGAAATTCAAGGATAAGAGTTCAAGATGGCTAAAGTTGCAACAAGATATAAGACTAAAATCTCTACAAAATGCAAGAAATTAAATGGCAAGATTATGCAAACAATATATCAAACACCTAAAATGCAAGATCAAATACACTAAAATCAATGGGGATTTGGGTGCAAGGGATAATCTCCATCAAGGAATCCATGATTAACAAGCTATGATTGTATCCAAGTGCAAATCAATCAAATTAGAAAGCATAAACCATCATGAAATTAATCACTCCATTAATATCATAATGCCTAATGTGAGTATCCTTAATTCTTCCCATCTCTCAATGTAGAAGTCCCCAATTCATACAATCATGCAAAATTGAAACCCGATTAACACCTAATCACGTTAGCTCAACTCTCGCCTATTGCTAGGGTGATCAACCATTAATCAAAAGACACAATTTTTCATGAAGCACAATTAAGAATCACAATTAGGAAGCAAGCTAATTCAATTGATCACAAGTATCAACAATCATAGCATGAGGCAATCACTTCATCCCTAATTTCAATTATCCCAAGCACAAAGCTATTAGCCCATGGTGCTACAAGCGAAAGCCATGGGTAGAAAATCTAAGAAAACAATTAACAATCTAATCAACACAAGCAATGAATTAAAGAGAGCAAAGGGTAAGAACATCACCAATTGAACTTCAATAGACAAAAATAGGAATGATTAATCTCCTACAATGCTTCAATTAAGCTCCTCTACTCCCAAATCACAGCTGGAATCTTCAATTACAATCAATCAAAATGCTAATCTAGTGGACTAAAAGTAGAATCTAATCTAATTCTAACAATCTATGGCAATCACAATGGAAATCAAGCTACAAAGTGCAAAATTCGCCTAAGGAACCTCCCTGAAACCGCTTCTAAACCGCTAGAATCAAGTTATGCCTCTGTTTTGGCTTCAATGGGCTTTAAAAGCTGCAAAATTCGATTTTGGCACTCCTCGACTCGAGCTTCGTGCCCTCGAGTCGAGGCCTAAGAGTCGCATCCATGCTTCTTCAAAATTTCCCTGCCTCGAGTCGAGGCTCACCTCGACTCGAGGAATCTGCCATTTTTCCATCCCTCGACTCGAGGCTCCTCCCTCGAATCGAGATTTCTGCAATTTTGAAATTCATTCCCTCCACCGACCTCGAGTCGAGGTCTCAGTGTCCCCTCGACTCGTGCTCGAGACCAGGCAATTTTATCGAGAAGGGCTTCTGCCCGACTTCGTCCGGTATGTTCGTCTCTTCATTCTAAGAATAGCAAGACTTTCGGTTTGGTAAAATTCCACCGATTACCTACAAAATGGACGAAAAACCTCAAAATCTCACAAAGTAATAGTTTTTAGGCAAAAGAGTGATACTTTTCACATTTATGCACAAAAATCACACTTTAGCTCACTTTTGCACTAAAATAAGCCCTAAAAATATGTATCAATTCACTCCAATCATGGGCCGGTCTCGAGGGGGAGGAGATGAGGTAGAAGGTAAAATGGTGAATGGGGAGATGGTGGTTATTGGAGTGGGAGAGTAGACAGGCCGATGAGTAGGGGCAGGGATTCAACCGGGATAGTGAGGGTGTGGTTTGTATTTGGGGTAAGGGGGTTGATGGGAGATCAGTTTGGACTTCTTGGGAGGTAGGACATTGCGGAGGCTCGGAGGTGCCACTGGGACACCTCTTCATCGCTGTGGTGGGCAGATGAGGGGAGGGGAAAGAAGATAAGCTGGATGAAGTGCCAAAAGAAAGTACCTTCGAGCTTTCTCCTTCTTTTTTGGCGAGGGGGAGGAGGTCCTCTCGAGCTTATCTCCTGGATCTCCTGCGATTGGACTACGGCCGCAGCACTTCCGCAGTTTGTACCTCCCCAAACAGCAGACTAGGCTGTGCAGCAGACGACGCCCTCCTTCTCTCGAGGCTTTGACCAGCCTCCTTTGCTTGGGTGCCTTCTCCTTCAGCCTTCATCGGCCGTGAAGCCTCAGCTAAGCTCACAGTCGGCTCCGTCGGCCGATCCTCCTCGGTGAGGGCTCACCGCCCTCTCTCGCCCGCTTCCTCATCCGAGTCTCAAGCTAGCCCTTCGATAAGCTCATTCTTGGTGAGGAGCCCTTTCGCTTGGTGTAGCTCCTCACCCCGTCTGTCAGCTTTAGATCGTCACCAAAGAAATCCTCTAGGAGGACAAGAATCTTGTTGAACGGGCTGGTAATGGACTTAGCTGTCCATTCACTATTGTTGAAGATAATCCTCTCTTTCTCTGTCTTCAACCTCCCCATGAACAATTCTGCCCAGCTGACTGCACCCCATCCGTAATAGCCCCGATGCGCTTCAACCTGGGCCTTGTCAACCCATCATGGGAGTTCTGCTCCCTGCAATACAATTAATCGGTATCGTCATCAACGGATGATACTTCCTCCTAAGCATATTCTTCTTTAACTCCTTCCTCCTATCCCTGAATGAAGATCGGGCAATCATCTCAAATGATTCCACCCAATCCCCATCCCTATACACCAAGGGATTTACTCATTCAGAGTTCATTTCAAATACCCTAGCCACCTCCTCCTTCGTAACCACAACTTCATCACCATCTACCTTTGATTTGAACACCCCATTCTCCAAAGTCCATTAATGTAAAACTTGATCCCTCGCATATCGAGGGTCTTGTATTTCTCCGATTTCTTCGAGCAAAAGGTTCTTAGCCTTGATCTCTCCAATAATCCTTAATCTCAAGGGATTCGGCATCGTTGGTAGTGTCGAAATCGATATACATCTCTCGACTTAATCTTTTTGTTGTATGTTTCTTTGTTAAAGTCCACCATTGTTGATGTAATTCCAATATATTTGCGACTATGGCTCATAAAAAGGTATAAAAAAGTTTTGTGAGTTGGGAATTTTACAGAGGGTGAATTGTTTTTCCGAAAGTGAAAAGGGTTAATTGAAGAAGAAAGTGAATTTATAGGAGGGAAAATCGGAGAGAGAAACCACGTGGAAAGTAGATTAAAATCTGAATCGCTTATTTAAAATGATTTACCTTGTCTTGAATCAACGGTTAAAAATGAGATAAACGATTGGGATTCAGCGCGTGAGGTTAACTCGACTTTGAACAAAGATAAAAAGTAAATCGTATAGGTCATGGATTTGACTAGTAGTATTACTTTATGCAGAGAAGTAAGTATACCTCGACGTAAGCCTAGGTTTACCTTTCTTTGCACAAAGGTTTACTAAAATGCATAAGATTTTGAATTCGTACGAGAAATGACCTTGTCTGGATTTTTCAAAAGACAAATTTCTAACTTCATCCCTTTTTAAAACAAAGTCTAAGACGAGTTATTTAATGCCTATTATTTTAAATAGACTGAGTCTTATATTCAAATATTACTAGTGTATAAGAATATCGACTCACTGGTTTTCAAAGACCAACTCATCCGAAAAGTTTTGAAATAGATGAGCCGTGAGAATGATTTTGAAAACAGGCTTTTGAAGAAAATAAAGAAGGGGTGAACAAATGAGAAGGTTTATCAGTTTAGATGATTCAAGCTGATCTAACAATGTTGATTTATTACTTGTTCCTTGAGATACATAGACTCAAGAAACCATTAGTAGTCAAAGTAAGTCGATAGGATGCGAGATAGTCATCTGCTTTAAGAAAGTCACCGACTATTTTGTGCTTGTCTGATTTACTTGATGTCGATAAGCAATTATCAAGTCGATAAGGTCAATATGATTAATCCTTGAATCTTGATTCCTAAAAAGGAGATCAATGATATAAGCTCTGTGATTGTCCTTTGACACATATCATGTCCGACAATTCTTTCTAGACAAGATTTAAAGGAAGGAAAGAAAGAAAGAAAATACAAGATACAAATAATAGTAGCTAAAAATCAGCTAAGGATGCATCAAATAAACCTAACTCTAAACATAAATCCTTAAATCTAGATTCGAGTAAGGGTTTTGTAAGTAGATCTGCTCTCCGAGACTCGGTTGCTATCTTTTTATTCTAATATCATTCTTCTCAACATGATCTCTAATGAAGTGATGTCTAATATCTATATGCTTACACCTAGAATGTAAGACAGGGTTGTATGTCATAGCTATTGCACTATTACTATCACCGTAAATACGAGCAGATGATGTTAGAATGTTATAATCCCCAAGATGCCGACTAATCCAGAGGAGTTGAGAGCAACAACTACCACCGCCATGTATTCAGCTTCAATTGTGGAGGTTGCAACAGATGTTTGTTTCTTAGATAACCAAGAAATTAATTTGTTGCCTAAAAATTGACAAGTTCCAGAGGTGGATTTTCTATCAATTTTACTGACCTCCAAAATCGAGTCCGAATAGCCCGATAGCTCGAAGTTGTCATCGAGATGGGTACCACAACCCTACCCGCAAAGTCCCTTTAAGATTTTTAAGGATTTTCTTAGCCGTCTCCGGATGAGTTTTCTTGGGATTTGATTGAAATCTTGCACATACCCCAACCGCAAAGGCTATGTCGGCCTACTTGCAATGAGATAGAGAAGGGATCCAATCACCCACGATACTCCGTTGCATCCGTGGGTATCCGCCGCTCATCTCAATCCATAGAGAAGTTAGTTGCCATAGGTATTTTAACTTCCCTACTAGTAGTCATCCCAAATTTATCTATAAGGTCCTTAGCATACTTAGTCCGATGTATGAATATGCCCTTACTCGCCTCTGTTTAATTTGCAAACCTAGAAAATATGTTAATTCACCCATCATAGACATATCAAACCTGTTTTTCATGAGAACACTAAACTCTTCACACAAGGTCAGATTAGGTGAACCAAATATGATATCATCAACATAAATTTGAACTAGTAAGATGTTGCCATCTATTTCTTTTCTAAACAAAGTTCTGTCCATCTTTCCTTTTGAGAAACCACTAGATATCAAGAATTCAGACGGGGTATCATACTAAGCCCTGGGTGCTTGCTTTAGTCCATATAGAGCCTTATGGAGTTTATAGACCTTATTATTGATCCTAAACCTGGGGTTGTCTCCACATAGACCTCTTCAAGTAACAAACCATTCAAAAAAGCAGACTTGACATCCATTTGAAAGACTTTGAAAGATTTATAAGCAGCAAATGCTAAAAACAGCCTTATTGCTTTCTAATCGCAACCGGAGCATAGGTTTCATCATAGTCTATCCCCTCGATCGTGAGCAACCTTGTGCTACCAATCTTGCCTTATTACGAACAATAATGTTGTTTTCATCAATTTATTCTTAAACACCCATTTGGTGCCTATAATCGCTCGTGTAAGGGTCTTCCACCAGCTTACCAAACATTTTACCTTTCAAATCGATGCAGCTTCTTCCCGCATTGTTGTTATTCAGATTTGGATCGATAGAGCCTCCTCAATAGACTTAGGCTCGAGAAGTGACACATAACACTGAACATACTTTGGGAATCTAACATTGTTCATGTCCGAACACTACTAGATGGATCCCTAATGATCCGATCACTGGATGATAACTTCTCATCCTCTTGCTCGCTTGAGTTGAAGTACCCTCATCCGTAGACTCGGTAGGTAACTCAACCGATTTTTCCCGAGTAGACGTTCCCCTTCATCTACCGATCCCGGCCGATCGATGATGTCAAGGGTGTCTCCTCGAGATGGAACCCGAAGAGGAGTTGCCTTCTAATTCTCGAGATGGAGATTCTTCATCATCTCGAATCAATCAAAACTAGGCAGATAGATTGTCCTATGTTTAGTTTTAGTTAGTTCAATTTTATCTAGATCATCTACAATTTGATTCACTTTATCCGAAAAGTATGCAATTCATCAAATACCACATGAGGAGTTTCCTCCACACAAAGAGTTGTCTTGTTGAAGACTCAAAGCTTTGGATGTGTTGGAATATCCCAAGAATATCCCATCACCGCCTTAGCATCAAAAGTCCTCACTTAGACTTCCCATTGTTATGGATGAAACATTTACAACCAAAAGCACGAAAGTATGAGATTCTTGAAACCTTACCCTTCCAAATCTCATAAGGCGTCTTACCCTTACTCTTGGTCGGTAAGCATCTCTGCTCCGAGTGTAGCAAGCAAGATTGATAGCCTCACCGGAACCTATGAGGTGTTCCATACTCAGCCTAGCATGCTTCTCGGTTGCTTCTTTGAGAGTTCTATTTCTCCTCTCCACAACTCCATTCTCGCTGTGGTGTTCTAGCCGAAGAAGTCTCATGAACTATACCATTCTCATTCGTATAATTAGATAAACAAGAATTCAAGAATTCACTTCCCTTATCACTCCTAATTTTAATAATATTAACACCCTTCTCATTTTGAATTTGTCTCAACAGATCGTAGATCTTGTTCACAGCCTCATTCTTTTTGAAAAGAAATATTACCTGTGTGTATCTAGAAAAATCATCAACAACTACAAGAGTATATTTCCTTCCACTAAAGCCGAGTGGTGTAACAGTCCAAACAAATCAAGATGAAGGAGTTGTAAAACTCTTTTAGATGAGGATGTGTTAATACTTTTAAAAGAGTGTTTGGGTTGTTTACCTTTTGACAAGCATCACAGTCGATTAGTTGAACACATCTTATCAGTAGTCCTTTGACAAGATTCTTCTTAGCTAGTTTGCTAAGGGTTTTGAAATTCGATGACTAAGCCTTTTATGCCATAGCCAACCGAGATCATCTCCACCTTTCACTACAAGACATGTGTCTTTGGGGCAACTATTAAAATTAGCCACATAGATAATACCATGTCTCGAAGCCGCTTAAGAGTACCTTGTCTCGAGGAACTATCTAAGATACACTTATCTTTAGAAAATTTAACAAGAAAGCCTTTATCACAGAGTTGAGAAACAGACAATAAATTATGCTTTAAACCTTCTACAAAATAAACCTCGTATACTGGACATCCCTTATAATTAATGTACCAACTCCCTTAGTTTGTCCACGCTATTATCTCCAAACAAGACTCTAGGACCATCAATATTCTGAAAGTTTGATAATGGCTTCTTATCACAAGTCATGTAATCGTGAACAACCACCGTCTATGTACCAAATGGAAGCTAGAATTTCCTCTTTTAATGATAGTCCTTGTGATTCCCGCAAAACAGATTAAGTATGAGGTACCCTAGTGATCTTGGGTCCTTTGAGGTCAATAATCCTTTGGGTATCCATACAAACATCTCATTCTTTAATAATAAATCAGATTGAATTTGCCTACAAAATCTGCCTACAAATACATCACATTTGAATGAGAATTTCACCGTAGTCGATTTAGTAACTCTTTTAAACTTTGGAAAAATGGGATAGCATCTACTTCTCCCATCAAAAGAACTATAATAAGAATTTCTTCTAATCTTGGTTTTGGAACCCTCTTGGTCGATTTGGATTCCTTGTCTGAATCTTATTTTTTAGATTAGGAGATGCGGTCCTCTTGACTCGGTGGTTTCCAAGGACCAATTTTAACTTCTTTTGATGTTTCAAAGACCTTCACAAATTTCCTTGGTTTTCAAACTTCGATTTATTATTTCTATCATAGCTAAGTCCTGTTTTATCATGAGATTTTTTAGAGGTTCTAAAGATATGGTCTATGGCTAATTGTGAGTTATTAAGTCGCTCATTTTGAAGACAAGTTTCTCATTGGCCTTCTTAATTGACTCATTTTTATTACAGACCACTTCAAATTTATCTTTTAAAGATTTCAATTCATCCTTAAATCTTTCAAATGGAGACTAGCCGATATACTAGCCTCGGCACAGGGTAAACATTCTCCCTTGAATGTTTCCTCGGACTCGTAGTAGTTCACAACTTGTTTACCTTTAACTAAAGTCTGAATCGATCTTTCAAAGTTAAATTTTCAGTCTCTAATTGTTTATAAGCACTCGTAGACATCTTTAAATCTTTCAAAAGTCCTTTGATAACAGCTTGATCATTGTCTCGAGACAGATTTGTAAAAATTATTATTAGATGAGGAATAGTAATCTACCTCTTTAGCCATCAGACCGACTTCATCGTCTAATCCAAAATCAGATGAAGATGATGATGATGATTTCTTTGACTCTTTTCCTCAGTAAGAAGAGCTCTCCTGCTGTAAAATGTCTATCCATCTTCTTCCTTTACTCCTCTCTTTCTTTAGGAGTCAGCTAGGGACAATCATAGCCGAAAGTGCCTCGGCTTGTTACAGTGTAACAAGTATCTCCCTGTCTTATTTAGGACTCGATAGGATTCTTCCTTGCAGGAGATTTATATCTTCTTGTCTCGACTCTTTCTCTTGTCATCATCTGTTGATTCATCATCCTTTCTCTTGGTTCTCGATCTGGATCTATCCTTCTCTACAAATTTCAACTTATTACGTTTATATTTCATCCTTAATCAATCATACCTTTTTGTTAGCAAAGCCATCTGTTCTTTCAAAGATAGATCATCTCCTTTTGGCCCATCTACTGTCTTGTCTTCTTTGTTGACAAAGGCAATAAGTCATAGATGAGGTGTTTGACTCCATCTCATCTTCCTCATTTTCAATCGAATATCATATTCTAAGGCTTTAAGATGAGAAAATAAAGTATGATGAGAGATTGAGGACAAATTCTGAGTTGCATTGAGGATATTGGCCTTTTCTCTCCATCTTTTACTCAAAGATCTGAGTATCTTGTTATTGATTTCTTTTTCTCGTATAATTCTTTCCCAAATCTGCAGCCTTTGTTGAGAAGATTTGTTAGTCTCGACATCCAGGTTGGTCAACAGCTCACTTTCTTTCATCTTGAATGTATCAAATGCCTCCAATTGTTGGCATTAAATGGAGCTTGAGGTTGAGGTTGAAAATTACCTTGAGGCCTATTTTTTTGATAAGGCACTTGATATGGCCTTGCACCTTGGAAATTGTCTTGATAATTGCTTTGATATCCTCCTTGGTATGGAGGCCTTCCCATGTAATTCACTTCTTCAATAGGCATATGACTTTGGACACAAATCAACTTGAGGAATAGATGGACTCACATTTTGTTGGGCTTGAGAAGTAGTAAGGGCTCCCAAACGGTCCATCATCGTCATCATCATAGTCTTCATAGACTCAATCTCCTCCACATGGGACACTCTATGATGAGCTCCACGATTCACCGACACTTGGAAAGAATCTTGGGCAATATTCTCCATAATCTCATTCATTTGCCCCACCGTCTTTGACCAAATAGAACCATTAGCACATGCATTTAGAAAGGATCGATAACCATCCGTTAAGCCATTACAAAAATACATAATCGCTTGTTCCTCCGAAAAGCCATGTTGGGGACAATTAATAAGCAACATCCCATATCTCTCCCATGCTTACGGTATAGTCTCCCCATTCTTTTGACAAAAATGTGAAATAACCTCCTTAGCTTGCACCGTCTTTGATGGCGGATAAAACTTCATCAAGAATCTTTTGCTAAGGTCCTCCCACGCACGAACGGTTCCAGGAGGGATAGAATTGAGCCATGCTTTGGCTCTCCCTTAAGAGTAAAGGCAAATAGCCTTAGCTTCTTCGCATCCTCGGACACTCCATTGTACTTTGTGGTGTCGATAATCTCTAGAAATTGTGCCATGTGTTGATGAGGACACTCTTCTTAATCTTTCCCTTCAAATTGCTTCTCTCTTAGCATCCTCACAAGTTAGTCACTTCAATTCTCGGCCTTGCAATTCCATCATAATGCTCACGAAGTTGAGGCTCAAAGAACTCCCTTAATGTCCTACCTTGAGGTGGAGGCTCTTGCATCGGTTGTGGTTGGGCTTGTGGAATATGAGGTGGCTCTTGATATCATGGCTCATGGGGGTATGGCATATGAGGATAATATAGTGGGAATTGTTGTGGATGAGGTGGATAGTATGGATATTAGTGAGCTTGTGGAGGGTAGGGGCATGGATTTTCGTAGGAAAATTGATGTGGTGGCATCCCTTGAGGGAAAGGGCCAATTTGAGCATTATAAGGCAAATTGTGCCCATTACCTCCTCCATTCTCTTGCACTCTCCCTCTCCATTGCCATTAACCTCCTCAACATGAGGTTCTCCAACTCTCTCTTCATGCATCAACTCTTCACCTTCCATCATTTCTCTTCTCCTTCTCCCACGATTTCTACGAATTGTAGCTTCAATTTCCGGATTGAGTGACAAGGTTGGAATACCACTAGACCTTGTAATCATTCACCTACAAACCACCAATCCAAGAATCAAAATCCAACAAAAACAAAGAACAAAACAGGAATACAAACACAACAAGTAGCCACTTCAAACAATTCCTAAGTCTCACTTAAGGCGCAAAAACTAATTCCCCAAAGAACGACGCTATTTTGATTGCGAGTAATCGGGTAAACAATTTTAAGACAACCAAGTATATTGAACCCAAGGGAAAAAGTATGGCCGCGAGTCCCTAGAAATACAAGTTCTCTATAACTATTGTTGCAAATGCGGTTTTGGTTTCAAAAACAAAATACAAATGCTCAAATTAAAATCAAACAACTAAGCAAGCAAATTATCAAACACTTGGTATGCTAGAACAAGTAACAAAGATCAATTTGGGGATTGGGGTGCTAGGGATAATATCCATCAAGGAATCAATGATCAACAAGCTATGATTGAATCAAATTGCAAATCAACTAAGATAGAAAGCAAAGAACCATCATGTAATTAAGTCTCCATTAATCACACAATGCCTAATATGAGTATCCTTAATGCAACTAATCTCTCAATTAAGAAGCACCCAATTCATACAATCATGCACAATTATAACCCAATTAATCCCTAATCACGTTAGCTCAACTCTCGCCTATTGCTAGGGTGATCAAACATTAATTTAAAGAGATGAAAATGCATGAAGCACAACTTGAATCACAATTAGGGAACAAACCATCTCAATTAATCAACAATTATCAACAATCCTAGCATAAGGCAATCAAATCATCCTCAATTTCAATTATCCCAAGCACAAGAGTATTAGCCTATGGTGCAAAGAGCAAAATCCATGGGTAGAAAATCTAATTGCACAAACAAAAATCTAATTACAACAATTAATGAATTGAAATTAGAAAAGAGGAAGAACATCACCAATTGAATCTAAAATGATCAATAATAGGAATGCTTCAATCTTCAAAAGTATCTTCAAATACAATCTCTTCTACACTTGAATTACAAACTTCAATGAGAAAACTAATGGATCAAAAGCTAATCTAAGGTACAAATGATCAAATTCTATCTAAAACTAACAATCTAATCAATCTACAATGAGAATTAAGCTATGGAACTGGAAAATCACCCTAAAAGCTGCTAATAAGCTGCTATGGAGAAGGTTATGCTCTGTTTTTCGTTCAATTGGCATTTGAACTCAATTTCCAAAAATTGGCACCCTCGACTCGAGGTTGGGGCCCTCGAGTCAAGGCTCGTGATGTCGTATCCTCACTTCTTCAAAAATACTCCAGCCTCGACTCGAGCTTCAGCCCTCGAGTCGAGCTTGCCACTTTTGCCTGATCCTCGACTCGAGGCTCAGCCCTCGAGTCGAGCTTCCTTCAATTTTTGGAGTTCCAAGTCTTTGTCGGCACCCTCGGGTCTTTTCTCGACCCAACTTCCACCTCCGACCCCGTTGTTGCCCGTCTCATTCGTCTCTTTGCCGTATGAATGCCGGTACTCTTGGTTTGGCCAAATTCCACCAATTTACCTCGAAAACGGGATGAAAAATATCAAAAACTCATCAAGTAATTCTTTTAGGCAAAGTAGTGATACTCTATACATTTAAGCACAAAATCTAACACTTTTCACCATTTTTTGCACTAAAATGCCCCCTCAAATCATGCATCAATTCACTCCAATCACCTCTGCATTGTCTTCGATCTTTACTTAGCTAGAAATTAAGATAAAGGCAAAATTTGCCAAGAAATTGAGGAAGAAGATGACGAAGATAGTCGAAGCGGTGATCGAGATAATGATCACTAATATGAGGGAAGCCGAGGTAAATATTATAAATAATATTTCTATCTTGACTAACACCGTATTGGGTGATAGAGTTAAGGCAATCGAGGAGGAGGTGAAGGAACTGAAAGAGCGAGGTGAAAAGGGACAATGAAATTGTCGTACAAGAGATTTTAAATCGACAAGTTAGACTTTCGAGTCCACATCTCTAAACTGGAAGCCATGCTGAAGGAGCTCTCGATGAAGTCAAAAAGGGGGAAGAATCGAGAAAGAAATGAGAGCCACCCTTACAACAGATCGAAGCTAAATAAAAATGATTAACAATAAAATAGATGCGGTGAGTTTGAGAAAGCAAGGAAAAAAGTGAGCGTCAAAGCGGATGAGCTTGCTTTGCACTCCGGTGAGAGTAAACTAGATTGAATAGGCTTTAAAAGAGGATGAGGAAAGGAAAAAGAAGAAGGAAGAGGAGGAGAAGACAGAGAGGCTCTTAGCTAAGTACAAAGAGGCCGAGAAGGAGAAATTTGAAGCCAAGAGAAAGGGAAAGAAGGTGAAGATAGCCGAGGAACCTCCTCAATCTCAAGAGGTTGTTCCAAAAGTTTTCTCCAAAGGAAAAGGGAAAAGAGAGTCTGATTATTCCAACTTGTCGCAAGTTAAAAGAATAAAAAGAGAGAAACAGATGTACGGAGAAAGAGAAAGGAAAAGATTGAAAAGCTCAACAAGGATCTGGACTTCAAGTGGAGCAAAACAGAATGGAAATGGGTCATGAAGGCTCAAGGCGACGAGAAGTTCGGACCTTATCACGGGACCATAGCCCCTCCTAAGCTGGTCTCTAGAAAGTATACCTGTGGAGTACAAAGAGAAAAATCTAGATGCCATATGGATGTACTTCTAGTATATACTCAAAGCTCCCTGAGTCACCATAGAAGATCCTAATCTGGCCGGCACGAATGGATTGAGAAGCTGGATGCAGATCTTTATCACCGCCCGATCAACGAGGTAGATGAGGAGTTCAATGTTGATCTGATCGCGACTAGCTTCGAATATGCCATTCATGTCAAGAACGCAGATGGCTCTTTTGACCTAGATCTGGTCAAAGGAGTCATTCAGAAGCCGAGGCTGAATCTTGAATTAAGGATCCGAGCGAGATGAAGGAGCTTAGGAAAAGGGTCTTCGATTGGTTGTGTGTTCCCGAGGAGTTGAGATGGGCTAATTAGATAAGATTTTTCTTTCCTTATCTCTTTACATCTTATTTGGTAAAAATGTAAATGTAATTTTTGTCTTGTATAAATGAAATGATTGAACTTATCTGATTTACCATGCCTTATTCATTCATTTAAGTTCAAATTTTCTATTAAGTCATAAAAGTCTTATAAAATTCTCAAGAAATTTTTCTAAGTGTTCATAATTTGATAAAACTTAATGCCTTAGAATATTTTCTTAAATTTTTCTAAGTATAAAATTACTTAAGTATGGGTAGTTTCTCTTGTGTGAACTTACAAATTGAGAAGTATGCTTATGTGCCTAACGTGTTTAATTGTTTTATCTTGAATAACTTTGACTAACACCAGTCGTGAGTTCATTTCTTTCTTGTAGTTTTAACTTCATCAAAAAGGGGGAAATTATTAGATCAGGTTTAGTTTTGATAAAGTTAAAATGTATAGATTAGATGAACTAATGTAAAGTAGGATGACCAATCAAGATTGTATAGATCGGTTGATGTATGTATAGATTAGATGAACTAATGTAAAGTAGGATGACCAATCAAGATTGTATAGATCGGTTGATGTATTTATTTCACTAAGTTAGTTTGTCGACTAGGTAAGATAGGTTAGTCACCGAGGTCATTAAATCAAGGTCATCCAAGACAACCTTAGAGAAGTCGTCTAAAAGAGAGGATAACAAAGAACTCAAGACGAGGTCTAAGTCATTTCAGAGTATAAGAAAGAAAGATTTCCACTAAGTCGGTCAGATGACTTACTCAAGAAGGTCAATGGAATAAAGGTAGTTTTCAAGATTAGTTTGTTAAACGGTTATGAGTTTGTTACAACAAACTAACCGTCTTAAGGGTTATAAATAGGCCTAAGCACAGTCCTTAGAAGGACTTTCAACACTTATCTGAAACACACATTTTCTAGAGCACTCTTAAGCATTCGAAATCATTTTTGTGATATTTTCTAAGTGTTTGTAGAACACTTCTTGTAAATCCTTCTACACACATCCAGATCAGTAAATTGTAGAATTAGAAGATAGATTGTTAGTTAGAAGGAGATTTGAAGACGAAGATCTTCATCATTTGTAACTTGTAATCGAAGAAAGAGAGTAAGTAATAAAGTAAGAAGAGACCCTTCTTCAAGGATGAAGAAGGAGAGTGGATGTAGGATTTTCAGCATCCGAACCACTATAAATATGGTGTTCTTTATTTCTGTCTCTAAATTTAGATTCAATTATAATCTATGTTCATCATTCAATCAAATTGCTTTTAGATCAGATTTAAAGATTGAGTATAAAATTGTTTCCACTAAGTAATTTGAATAATTTAGAACATTAGCTTGGATAGATAATCTGCTTTTCGAAAGAAATTTAGATAATCTATTCAACCCCTCTCTAGATTATCTCTAGGAGATTCATTCAATCACTCAATCTTGGGACCAATAGAACATTATATCCTCGTTGGTCCCGATTAGTTGAGCAGACTAGGTAAAACGTGTATCACCTTCTAAGAAAAATCTAGAAGGGGGTTGAATAGATTTTTTAGATTTTCCAAATATTTCAAAATTTATTCAAAGTACCAAATTAACACAATGGAAATTCAATATTAATCTCAAATTTATTAAGATCAAAAGCAAACTGATATTTTAGTTTTAACTTTGATTCTAAAGTAAACTTCAATTAATAAGGTGGAAATTGAAATAACAAGTAAGTAAAAGAAAGCAATAAAGAACACTGTATTTATAGTGGTTCGGATTATAACAATCCTACATCCACTCTCCTTCTCCAACTTGAAGAAGGGACCAACTTACTACTTTCTTACTCACAACTTACGACTTACAACTTACAACTTTCTTCAAATCTTCAAAGTACTCCTAACTCCTTCTTGTGAATCTAAGAATTACAAAGAATAATGATTTTTGAAGATTACGGGAGAAGTGTTCTATAAACACCGGAAACTTTTGAAAACTCTTTTGAAAACACTTGTGAATTGAGATTGAAATCAATAGTGAATAGTGTGTAAATCAAATTTGCATCAGATTGTGTTGAAAAATAAAACTAAACCTATTTATAAGTCTGAAAAGACATTAGTTTGTTAGTCGGTTCTAACAAATCGAAACTAACTTTAACAAACTTAATCTTGAAAATCTGCTCTTGACCTCACTGATTTCTTCTACTCATCTGCCGACTTGGTAAAGACTTGCCTTTCTTATTCTACTCACTTGTCTTGACCTCGCCTCGAGCTCTTCATAATTGTCTCTTGCAGATGACTAGACTTGAGCTTGTCTCCAGATGACTTGCAACTTCGATCTCCACTGACTTAATCAGTCCTTGACTTAGTCCGATCGACCTTAGCACTCGATCTTAGCCGTTTTTCAAGGTTGTCTGGTTATCTCGAATCAGTAGCTTCTTTTAACTCATCAAAACTTTATTTGATCTAACAATTTCCTTTTTGATGAAGTTAAAACCTACAAGAAAGAGACATACTCACAGCTGAAGTTAGTTTAAAGTTTAATCAAGATTTACTAAATAGGTATATCGTAACACATTTTCACTTTAATTAGATTCAATTAGCATAAAGCACTTAAAAATTTTTTTAAGTCTTTTAGACTTTAATAAACTTTTAAGTCTTAGGACTTAGAAAATTTTAAACTTAGAAAAATTTGAAAATTTTAAGTCTGAGATGATAAATTTCTCAAATGATTTATACTTAGAATTTTTTTAAGTTTTCTTAAAGCAAGAAAAAAATCTTTAAGAAAATAAGACAAGTAAAACTCATCACCAAACATAGATTTATTCACATCAAATTTACAAGATACAAAAAGATCAAAAATAAGAACATAAAGAAAAGAAAATGATCATGTGATCGACTTCCCACCGATTAGTTTCGGGAATGGCCAACCGTGTGAAGACCCTTTTCCTTAGCTTCTTAAGCTCTTCTTCATCCTTCAACCCCGACTCCACTTCAGCTTTGGCAATGATGCCTTTAATCCAATTCATGTCAATTGAGCCATCGGGGTTGGTCTTGGGTCTGCCTGTCTCATAGGCCGGGCACAAAGATCGGCATTGAAGAATTTATCACCTTCGACAAGCAGCCTTTGGTAAAGATCTTTGTCTTCTTTTCGATCCACTCGTGCCACCTCGTGTCCTCGTCTTGAGCGAATCAGACCCCTTCAAGATGTACCAGTGATACATCCATCTAGCGTCAATTCTTCTCCTTGTACTCTTTGAAAAGTTTGCCGACGACCTTTGGGGGTTGAGTGTCCGATGATAAGGCCCGAAGTCGGCTTCGTGCCCTTTCATTTACCATTTTCTTACCTCCTTACTCCACCTCATCTCAAGCCCTTTATTTTTCTTTTTGACTTCTTTCTCTCCCTTTCTCCATAGAACGCCTGCTCTCTCATGATCCTGCCCGATCTGTTCTTCAGTGCATTAGAATAGTCAGCTCCCTTTTCCTCTTTTCGCATAAGATGGGCACTTTGGCTTGAGTGGCTCTTCAACAACCTTCCCTTTGCCCTTTCCTTTCACCTCACCGCTGATTTTTTAGACTCTTTGATTTTTGCAAGCAGTGCAGACTTGTCTTCCTCTTCCTTCTTCCTCCTCGCCTCATCCTCCCTTAAAGCTTCCTCCAATTGGCTGACCCTCGGTGAAGTGCAGCCACTCATCGGATTTGATTCGAGCTTCCTCCCCTGCTGCCTCCACTTTCACCTTTGCTGGCTTTTGTATCAACTTCCTTTCTTGTCTCATTCACCACACAGTGTGAGTGCTCGCTCTCTTTTTCACCTCCTCTTCCCCCTTTTTCACTTCATCATCGCCTAAGGTAGTCACCTTCGTCTCCGGATCCTTGCATTTTACTCAAGTCCGACTTATCCAAAGCCAATGAGTCCACCACTATCGCTGTTGTAATCAGAACCTGATTCTTCAACCCTTGTACCTCCTCCTCCAAGGCTTTCACCTTCTCAGCAAGAACAGAAAGTTAGTAATAAAGGTGATTTTTGAGTGAGATTTACCTCTACATCCCTCATGTTTGAGATCATTGTATCGGTGACTGCCTTTACCATCTTCTTCGTCTTCTTTTTCATCTTTTTCTCAAAAGCTTGCTTTATTTTCTTTTCCATTTGAGCTATGATAGAAGAGATGGCTGAAGTGGGGCTTAGATCACTATCCTCATCCTCGTAAGAGGATTCGGATGTGGAGGAAGTGGGAGTATGGAGTTCAAAATTTGGGGGAGAGGGATCGGTGAGCTCTTCGGATATCTTCCAGAAGGCATATGAAGGAATTTCGATTTCTCGGTGGAGGTGTAGTTTGTATTGGAGAAATGGAAGGTTGAGTATCGATGGGGGTATGGTAGATGAGGTTGGGTACATTCGGTTTGTGGGATGATGGTGGGAGTGGGGGTGATTTCAGGTTGGGTGGAAGGAGGGATGGTTTCTATGGGGTTGTGGTTGATTCAGGTTGGACTTTGACCGTGGAAGTTGGACTGATAATATGGGGCAACCGTGGGCTGTTGAAGAGGCTCGAGGTGCCAGGGCACACCTCGGGATTGAGTGAGAGAGAGATGAGTTAGTACCTTCCTCCCGAATAGGAGAGAGTGCAGCTTCCTTGGCCGGAGAAGAAGGAACGTTCGGCTTTGCAACCTCAGTGCAATCTCGTAAGCTGGAACCTCTTTAGGAAGTAAGGTTGAGGTTTCCATCTGCCGGCTCGAGCCGCTCAAGATTCGGATGTCCTGGAGGACCTCCTCTCGAAGGATGAACTTATTGTCTTCATCCCGAATCCTCGTCGACAGTTGGCTGGTAGCGGCTTGAGACGGCTCGGCGATGACTTCTTTTCGAGGCTTTGACAAGCCTCCTCCTCGACCTCCTCCTCGGAGATCTCACTGCATTCTTTGCCTTCTCACTGTCACTTCAACTACAGTGGATCCTCGGCTGGTAGTGCTTGTTGCGAGCTCGCAGCCTCATTTGCTGGAATTTGAGGTTCAGCCGCTTGCCTCGAGCCACCGCGGCTGCTTCTTGCTCTCTTTGCCTCCTTCCATCATCCGACTCATCATCCGAGTCGTGCAAACCACCTATCTTTGCATCCTTTGTTAACAAGCCCTTTTGTTTTGAGAATTTTTCATCCCTTCTCTCGTTTCAAACCTCTTATTCAAACCCTCCATTAATACCGTGATTTTGTTAAACAAGCTCACAGTTGAAGAAGTTGTCTAGTCTCCTCCATCAGTGGTTATACAGAGGCCTCGGCTTCTCCTCCTTTAGCCTCCGAAACAATAAATCAACCCAATCTACTTGCACTCCATCAAAAATGGCCCTCATACAGACAAACGTGACTTAGTCACTCCATCATGGGAGCTTTGGTCTCCTAGGATTGACTTGGTCACGATTGTCATAAGCGATCAACTTCCTCCTCAACATTTGTTTCACAAATCTCTCCTTATCCCTCGTAAGTAATCCTTGCAAAAATATCAAACGACTCTTCCCTTTCCTCCTCCTTATACGCCGAGGATTTACCCCTTCCATCGATGTATCAAGAATCCTTGCTACATTCTCCTTAGTATACTCTAGTTGAGTACCCTCTACGGTAGTCGTGAAACTGTTTCTCTCGTGAACACGCTGTTGGCCAAAAACTCTGCTCCAATGAAATCTGCAGCTTTGTTTTGTGGAGATTTGAGTGAGCAAAATCCTCGCAACTTCAAGCTTCAAATAATCCTAAGATTTCTCTGGATTCTCTCGTTATTGGTTGTGTCAAAGTCTACAAACATCTCAGCTTTGAGTTTGTTTTTCATCTCTGTATTCATTTTGAAATCGGATTTTGCGTAAGTTATATAAGTAGGGGTTTTGGTGTTTGAGAAGAAGAAGAAGCCATTGAGAGATTTTTAGAGTTTCAAAATTTTCAGTAAATTTCGATCGGGAATGTGAAAGTAAAAATTTAAAACCGATGAAGGTGAGTTTTTAAACGAAGGGGAGAGAGAGAGGGAAAGTTGGGGAGATGATACATGGCACGATCTCGTAGTTTTAATTTTAAACCGTTGATTTAAAAAGCGCGTGTAAAATATCGACGGTTTAGCGAGAAAATCGCTTCAACTTCAGCGCGTGTCATGAACGCTGTCTTGAATTGCGTAAAAGTAACCGCTTAACCTACGGATTAGACGGCTAATATACTTGCTTTATACAGAGGTAATTAGTATACTTGACGTAATCAAAAAGATGCCTTTCTTTGCAACCGTGTTTTCTATTTCAGACTAGGTTAATATCGACTTGGTCAAATGACCTTGTCTTGTATTTTTCAAAACTTTCTCCTAGTCCGATTTTGAAAAACACAATTTTTAAAACAATACTTAACACAAGATTTTCGGTTTAGTCACTAGTACAGTTATTAAGCGAGACTTATGAAATTTATTTGAAAACAATAGATTTTGAGGAAGGTCAAAGGTGAGGTTTTTCTTATTGAATAGATTTAGAGATATAGCTTCTACAACTGCTCCTGCAAGCAAACTCATCAAAACTATTAGTAGTGAGGTAGATCGGATAGGTGCAAATAATCATCTTTTCTAGAAATCGGGTGACTATTGTTGCCCTAGTCTGATTTACCGAATGTCGATAAGTAATCATCAAGTCGGATAAGGTCAATATGACTAATCCTTGATTCTTGATTCCTAAAAAGGAAATCAATGATATCAGCTACCCGATTGTCCTTTCGACTCATATCTAGTCCGATAATTCTTTCTAGACATTAATTTAAAGAATAGAAAAGACCCGAAATAAGGAATACATTTATCGGATGCAAGCAATTTAAAAATCAGATAATGATGCATCAAGTAATCCTAATTCTAAGCACAATTCTTTAAACCTAGACTCACTAATGGTTTTGTAAGAATGTCTCGCTCTTTGTGATTCGGTGGCTATCTTCTCAATCCTAATGTCATTTTTCTCCACATGATCTCTAATGAAATGATATCTAATGTCTATATGCTAACATCTAGAATGCGTAATGAGATTGTAAGTCATAGCTATTGCACTATTACTATCACGGAAATAGGAACAGATGATGTTTGAATGTTATAATCTCTAAGTCATTGACTAATCCAGAGGAGTTGAGAGCAACAACTTCCGGTGCCATGTATTCACCTCGGTTGTGGAGGTGGCAAATGATGTTTGTTTCTTAGATAACCAAGAAATTAATTTGTTGCCTAAGAATTGACAAGTTCCCGAAGTGGATTTCCTATCAATCTTACATCCCCCAAAGTCTCGAGTCCGAATAACTCGCCACCAAAGTTGTCATCACCGGGTACCATAACCCTACTTGCAAGGTTCCTTTGAGATATTTAAGGATTTTCTTAGCAGTCTCCGTGATGAGTTTTCTTGGGATTAGACTGAACCTTGCACATACCCCAACCGCAAAGGCTATGTCCGGCCTACTTGCAGAAGATAGAGAAGAAATCCAATTAGTCCACGATACTCCGTTGCATCTCGTGGGTATCCCCCGCTCATCTCGAATCCATAGAGAAGTTAGTTGCCATAGGTATTTTAACTTCTCTACTAGTAGTCATCCCAAATTTCTCAATTAGATCCTTAACATATTTAGATCGATGTATAAAAATACCCTTACTCATCTGTTTAATCTGTAAGCCTAGAAAGTATGTTAATTCACCCATCATTTACATTTCAAACCTGTTTTTCATGAGAATACTAAACTCTTCACATAATTTTAGATTAGGTGAACCAAAGATTATGTCATCTACATAAATTTGAACTAATAAGATGTTACCATATACTTCCTTTCTAAACAAAGTCCTATCAATCTTTCCTTTTGAAAAACCATTTGATGTCAAGAAATCGATAAGGTATCATACCAAGCCCTCGGGGCTTATTTCAGTCCATATAGAGCTTTATTGAGTTTATAGACCTTGTTATTGATCTTAAACCCGTGAGGTCACTCCACATAGACTTCCTCAAGTAGCACACCATTAAGGAAGGCATTTAACATCCATTTGAAAGACTTTGAAAGATTTGTATGCAGAAATGCCAAGAACAACCTTATTGCTTCTAATCTGCAACTAGAGCATAGGTTTCATCATAGTCTATCCCTTCAGACTGTGAGTAACCTTGAGCTACCAATCTTGCCTTATTACGAACAATAATGTTGTTCTCATCTGCTTTGTTTTTGAACACCCATTTGGTGCCTATAATCTTTCTATGTAAGGGTCTTTCCACTAATTCCCAAACATTTTGCCTTTCAAACCGATGCGCTTCCTCCGCATGGTCATTATCCAGCTTTGGATCGATAGAGCTTCCTCAATAGACTTGGGTTCAAGAAGTGACACATAGCAAATGAACAGACTTTCGTGAGTCCAAAGATCATTCGTGTCCGCACACTACTAGATGGGTCTTCTATAATCTGATCGGATGGATGGTAGCTTCTCATCCTTTTGCCTATATGAGTAGAAAGATCCTCATCTTGAGACTCGCACGCAACTCCTCCGACTCTCCCCGAACCGACATTCCCTTCATCGCTGTCCCCGCCGATCACCGATGTCACGGGTGTCTCCTCGGATGGAGTCTCGATCGTAAGTTGTCTTCGATTATCGATGGGGATTCTTCTTCATCCGAGTTTGAATCAAGACTAGGTAGATAGATAGTTCTATATTTAGTCTTGGATAGTTCAATCTTATCTAGACTTTTAGAAATTTGGTTCACTTTATTTGAGAAGAAATACAACTTATCAAAGACTACATGAGGGGTTTCCTCCACACAAAGGGTTGTCTTGTTGAAAACTCTAAATGCCTTGGAAGTGTTGGAATATCCCAAGAATATTCCATCACCGCCTTAGCATCAAAAGTTCTTAACTTAGATTTTCCATTGTTATGAATGAAACACTTACAACCAAAAGCTTTAAAATATGAGATTCTTGGAATCTTACCCTTCTAGATCTCATATGGAGTCTTACCCTTGTCTTTAACAACTAAGCACCTTGCGGGTATAACAAGCCGTGTTGATGGCTTCACCCGTAACCTGTGAGGGGTTTTATACTCGGCTAACATGCTCTGGCTGCTTCCTTCAAGGTTCTATTCCTTCTTTCAACCACTCCATTTTGTTGAGGAGTTCTTGCTGATGATGTCTCATGAATAATTCCACACTCATTGAAAAAATTAGATAAACAAGAATTCAAAAATTTTGTGCCCTTATCACTTCTTATTTTAATAATATTAACACCCTTTTCATTTTGAATCATGCAGACAGATCGTGATCTTGTTTATAGTCTCATTTTTGTTGAAAAGAAATATAACCCAAGTGTATCTAGAAAAATCATCTACTACAACAAGGGTATATTTCCTTCCACTAAAGCGAGAGGAGAAAGCAGTCTAAACAGATCCGGATGAAGTAGTTGCAAAACTCTTTCGGATGAAGAGGTGTTAATACTCTTAAATGAGTGTCTAGGTTGTTTACCTTTTTGACAAGCATCACATTTAAGATCAATAGATAAAAGTTTCTTAGGTAATCCCTTAACAAGATTCTTTTTAGTCACTTACTAAGGGTCTTGAAATTCAGATGGCTAAGCCTCTTGTGCCATAGCCACCGAGATCATCTCCACCCTTAGCTATCAGATAAGTATCTTTAGGATAACTATTAAAGTTGGCCACATAGACATTACCATGTCTCAAGCCGATTAAAAGTACCTTATCTCCGAGGAACTATCTAAGATATCACATTTATCCTTAGAAAATTTGACAAGAAAACCTTTATCACAAAGTCGAAACAGATAATGATTATGTTTCAAACCTTCAACAAAATATACCTCGAGATACCTGAATATCCTTGATAATCGTAGTACCTACTCCTTTAGTTTGTCCACAATTGTTGTCTCCGAATAATACTCTTGGACCATCAATACTCTGGAAATTTGATAGTAGCCTCTTGTTATAAGTCATGTGTTGTGAACAACCACTATCAATGTACCATATGGAAGCTAAGATCTCTTCCTTGAGTGATGATCCCTGTGAATCTGAAAAAGCAGATTAGTTATAAGGTACCCTAGTGATCTTGGGTCGTTGTAGGTCAAGTATCACTTTAGGTAACCAAACAAAAATCTCATCTCCAAATAATAAATCGACTTGGTCTCTCTACCAAATCATTCTACAATTGTATCACTTTTAAATGATAACTTGTTGTATTTAGATTTAGTAATTTTCCTGAACTTAGGAAATGTGGGATAACATCTCCTTCTCCCTGAAAAGAATTATAATAAGAATTTCTTCTTATTATTTTGGTTCTTGGAATTCTCTTAGTCTTATAAGGATACCTCATTGAATTTTTGTTTTCAAGCGGGAGATGCAGTCCTTACTTGGCTAATTGGTTTCCAAGGACCAATTTTAACCACTTTAGAATGATCGGATGCTTTTACAAATTTCCTAGGTTTCGAACATCCGATTTAATATTTCTGTCATAACTAAGACCTATTTTGTCATGGGATTTTTGAGATGTATTAAAGATGTGATCTATTATCGATTGTGAATTATTAAGTTGACTAATTTTGAAGACTAGCTTCTCATTGTCTTTCTTAATTAATTCATTTTCAGCATGATTGTTTCAAATTTATCTTTTAAAGTTTTCAATTCACTTTCTAATCTTTCAGTAAGGTGGTGATGTACTAGCCTCACTGGGAAAACATTCCCCCTTGAATGTTTCCTCGGTTTGGATAGTTCATCACCTGCTTTCCTTTAATTAGAATTTGAATTTGATCCTTTAAAGTCAAATTCTCTGTCTCTAGCTGTTTATAAGCAGCCAGAGATGTCTTTAAGTCTCTCAATAATTCATGAATAATAGTTTGATCATTATCGGAACACGTATTTACAGGAATCATTATCGAAGATGAATAATAGACTACCTCTTTAGCAATGAGACAGACTTCATCATCCGATCCGAAATCGATGAGGATGATGATGATGATGATGATTTTCTTGACTCCTTTTCTTCAGCTAGAAGAGCCCTTTGATCTCGCAAATCTCCTGTCTCTCTTTTTCCTTTTCTCTTCCCTTTCTTTAGGAGTCACCGAGGACAATCATAGAAGTGTCCTGGCTTATTGCATGTGTAGCAAGTGTCACTCCTATCGATTTAGGGCTGGATGGATTTCTTTTACAGGGATCTGAATCTTCTCGTTTGGCTCCTACTCTTGTCATCATCTGTAGACTCATCTTCCTTTCTTCTTGATTTGGATCTCGATCTGTCCTTACCTGCAAATCTCAATTTATTTCGTTTATACTTCATCCTTAATCTGTCATACCTTTTGGTGAGCAGAGCCATCTCGCTCCTTCGAGAGATAGATCGGCTCCTACAGATTCGGTTGACATCTTGTCTTCTTTTCCGACAAAGGCAACAGATTTAGATGAGGTGCTCGACTCCATCTCATCTTCTTCATCTTCTATTTGAATGTCATACTCTAGAGCTTTAAGATGAGAGAATATGATATGGTGAGTAATAGAAGATAAATTTTGAGTTGCTTTAAGGATATTGGATTTTTCCCTCCATCTCTTTGTTAAAGACCTCGTATCTTGTTATTAATCTCCTTCTCTGTATAGTTCTTTCCCAAATCACCGCTTTGTTGAGGAGATTCGTCAACCTTACATCTAGCTGATCCACGCTTTCATTTTCCTTCATCTTGAAGGTATCAAAGGCGTGTAATACAGATCGCAGGCTTATTCTCTTTTACTTGATCCGATCCTTCACAAACATTTGCTAGAGTCTGCCACATTTCTTTGGGCGTTTTTGCATCTCTTAACCTTCTCAATCCAGACTTTACTCGTAGTCTCAATAATTTCAGTCCTAGCTACTTGATCTAGGTTGTGGATTTTCCTTTCATCATTTGTCGATTCGTAACTCTTTTTCTCTTGTCGACTCGAGATTCGAGTGATTCAAGTACCATTGCTAGTGCCTCCATGATAAAATTTTATAGGCCCTTCTTCAAGAACCTCCTCCATCCTATCATGGATAGCCTTGAGATGATTTTCCATCCTGAATTTCCAATAATCATATTCTTCAATTAAAAATTCAGGTAGATTCCTGGATTTCTTGCTCTTACTCAAGACATGATGAGATAAAGAAACAGAACACTCCACAAACTTGTTAGTAGCACAGTTAGTAGCAATAAAGAAGATGAATAAAATCAAGAAAATTTCGTAATCTTAGTTAAGACCTAAAATCAATATCGTAACAACTTAACACCGCTCCGATACCACTTGTTGGTCCCGATTAGTTGAGCGTACTAGGTAAAACGTGTATCGGCCTTCTAGGAAAAATCTAGAAGGGGGTTGAATAGTTCGATTTTCCAAATCTTTCAAAATTTATTCAAAGTACCAAAGTAACACAACGGAAATTCAATATTAATCTCAACTTTATTAAGATCAAAAGCAAACCTGATATTTTAGTTTTAACTTTGATTCTAAATTAAACTTCAATTAATAAGTTGAAAATTGAAATAACAAGTAAGTAAAAGAAAGCAATAAAGAACACTGATTTATAGTGGTTCGGATTATAACAATCCTACATCCACTCTCCTTCTCCAACTTGAAGAAGGGACCAGCTTACTACTTTCTTACTCACAACTTACGACTTACAACTTACAACTTTCTTCAAATCTTCAAAGTACTCCCGACTCCTTCTTATGAATCTAAGAATTACGGTGAATAATGATTTTTAAGATTACAGAGAAGTGTTCTTTAAACACCGGAAACTTTTGAAAACTCTTTTGAAAACACTTGTGAATTGAGATTGAAATCAATAGTGAATAGTGTGTAAATCAAATTTGCATCGGTGTGTTGAAAAATAAAACTAGACCTATTTATAAGTCTCGAATAGACAGGTTAGTTTGTTAGTCAATTCTAACAAATCTGAAACTACTTTAACAAACTTAATCTTGAAAAGCTGCTCTTGACCTCACTGATTTCTTCTACTCATCTCTGGTGACTTGGTAAAGACTTGCCTTTCTTATTCTACTCGGCTTGTCTTGACCTCGTCCCCGAGCTCTTCATAATTGTCTCCCTGCAGATGACTAGACTTGAGCTTGTCTCCGATGACTTGCAACTTCGATCTCCACCGACTTAATCGGCCTTGACTTAGTCTCGATCACCTTAGCACCCGATCTTAGCCGCTTTTTCAAGGTTGTCCGTTATCTCGAACTCTAGCTTCTTTTAACTCATCAAAACTTTACTTGATCTAACACCTCGCGACACAATTTCATATTTTGATTAAATTTTCGGATGGGCAATCAAATCGGCTAATCATTGAAAAGTCAATTTTGATTTACTTTTTTATCGATTAAATGGTGACTCGAACCCATGACCTTTGGCATAGGTAGTGGAGCTCCAACCACATGAGCTATACCATTTCGTCAATTTTGAGTCATTATTGACATCGCTAATTAACATAATTCTTTTTTACAAATATATGCTTAACTTTTCGATTATGAAAGCAATTCAGTTCATTTTGTTAAATATTTCATCTATATTTTCATCCGATGTTCTTTAAACCGCTTATAGCCCATGCAACTTACGTGCAAGTAGTCGAGGCCACCATTAGAGATGTTAGAGATTTTGTCAAAAAGGTAAAGGCGGATGTTTGTTGCTTGCAAGAGTCCAAACTTGAACATATGAGTAATTGCATGGCGAGAGCTATCTCTGGGGAATTCGAATTGTGAATGGGATTTTGCACCATCGGAAGGAAGCTCGGGAGGAATTATTACTCTGTGGAATCCATCTGTGTTTCAAAAACAACCTCTTGGTTCATAAAAGAATTGCTTGTAGTCAATGGGTATCTGATAGAAGATGTTAAGGGCTGCTCAATCATCAATGTGTATGCTCGTAATTCCTCTTCTCTTCGTTTAGAGCTTTGGGATAAAATCAGTATACTTGTGGATCAAGATAAAGAGGATTACCTATGCGTTGTCGGAGACTTCAACTCGATTCGAATCGAGCAAGAAAGGGTGGGTAGAAGTGCGACCCTTGACAGAGGTGACATGAAAGCTTTCAACAATTTCATTGAGCATTCAAATCTTTTTATTAAGGTTGATGGGTAGATCTTTCACTTGGTATTAACCTGACGGATCCTGCAAGAGTAAGCTGTAGACAGTAATGCTAATGAACGAGGAATAGATTACAAAATGGCAAAATTAGATTCTCAAAGGAGCACAATGGACAATATCTCCGATCACCGCCCCATTTTCATAGAAGCAAGCAAGAAAGATTAGGGGTTGAAACCATTTCGCTTTCTTCAACCATTGGATCTAGCACCCTTCTTACAAAGCTTTCGTTGAAGAGAAATGGCGATCTTTCAACATTCAGGATCGGGTGGATACATTCTAAAGGAAAAATTAAAGAAACTAAAAGGGGAATTAAAAAAGTGGAAAAAGGATCACTTTGGCAAACCGGACAACTCCATAGAAGATAAGAAAGCAGAGATCGAAAAATGGGATGCACCTGGATGTTGTGTTTGGACTAGACGATGAGGAAACAGAAATGAGCCTCGGCTATGCATGATCTCCTTGTGGAAATGGGTTGGCGAGAAGCCCAGCTTTTCAAAAAGCTAGAATTAAATGGACCTTGGAAGGGGATCTTAATTCAAGGTTCTTCCATAAATGGATTAATTTGCGGTTCAAACACAACGAGATCGATGGCATTTGGGCTAACGGATTATGGGTCGACTCGGTGCGGGAGTAAAGCGGACTATTTTCAACCACTTCAAGGCCCATTTTGACTCTCCCCAGTTATCCGTCCCACTCTCCATCTTTCCCTACTTCCGCGTTGAGACTTGACTCGTGAAAACATTTTTCTCGCCGCATCCTTCTCGGAGGATGAGATTAAAAGGGTTATTTGGGATGTGGACTCCAACAATAGCCCGGCCCGATGGATTCTCCTTTACTTCCTTCAAACATCACCTGGATTTGCTTAAGGGAGATATTATGCATATGATGGATGATTTTCACGTTCATGGCAAACCGGTCAAAGGAATTAATCCTTCTTTCATTACCTAATCCCCAAAGTGGATAATCCACGAGAATGTTGATCGATTCTGCCCAATCTCTCTCATAGGAGGAGTCTACAAAATCCTCGCAAAAATCGCAAATCGACCGAGCAAGGTGATTGGTTCGGTCATAGCATGTGCAAACCGCTTTCATTAAAGGACGACAAATTTTCGATGGGATTGTTATCTTAAATGAAGCACTCAATGAAGCAAAAAGAAATAAGGTGCCACGTTTTCTATTTAAAGTCGATTTTGCAAAGGCTTCCGATTCGGTGGACTGGAATTACCTTGATAACATCATGCGGGGATTCAATTTATGTGATAAATGGAGAACTTGGATAGGAGTTGTATCGAATTGGCTATAGCTTCGGTGCTCGTCAATGGGAGCCCTAGTGGGGATTTTCCTCTAAAAAGGGACTCCGACAAGGAGATCCCCTTTCCCCACTATTGTTCTTACTCACCGCAGAGGGACTCGGGCTCCTAGTCCAAAACCTCGTGAATCAGGCTACTACAACCAGCCGCTTTAGGTAAGGACAAGGTGCAAATCCCTCGCTTCAATACGCGGACGATATCATTTTTGTGTGCAACAAGGGAATTGAAAATATTCTGCTCATCAAACGGCTTCGCGCCTTTTTGATCTTGTCTCGGGTCTCAAAGTCAAGTTCGCTAAATGTAAAATATTTGGTTTGAATCTGGAAGAGGCGTAACTCTCTTCATATGCGGCCTCTTTGGTATGTGAAGTGGAAAGGGGCCATTTCAAATACCGGGTTTGCGATTGACATTAATTCCTATCGTAGCGGCATGGGATTGGCTTGTCTAGAAAGTAAAAAATCGAATTGCAAAATGGGATGGCAAGAACATTTCAATGGGAGGCAGAGCTACGCTTATCCAATCAGTTTTCTCTTCGCTTCCAATATATGTCTTGTCCTTCTTTCATTACTAAAAGCTACTCTATTTTCTCTTACAAAAGTTCAGGTGGGCTACACAGGTGGGAATTCTCAAAACTCACATATCCCGTGGGTGAGTTAGCATGAAGTGTGTAAGCTTAGAAAAGAAGGGGGTTTAGGGATTAAGAATCTTGAATCTTTTAATTTAGCTTTGGTTGGAAAATGGATTTGGCGTATTTTTTTAGGAAAATGAGAGACTACGAGTGCGGGTAATTAGGTCGAGATATGGGGGTTGGAAGAGTCTAGGGATCTAGTCTTTTCAAGGAGAGGGGAGTCAAGAGTTTCTTCATGGCGGAGGGATTTATGTCGCATTCTTGGGGTGTGTCGGGAGTTAGGTTGAGAGGTAGTTTCTACAAAAAGTTGGGTTCGGGAGTAATACTTTTTTCTAGAGCGACATTTGGGTGGGGAGTTGAGTCTAAAGGAGAGTTTTCCTAGGTTGTATAGACTTAGCGGTAAAAAATTAGCAAGGGTGAGTGATATGGGTAGTTGGTCTAGTGGTTTTACGGGAGTGGAATTTCTCTTGGTGTCGTGCTTTATCTCACAGAATAAGGAAGCTTTTGATTCTCTCTTGCAACTCTTGGACAGGTTTGATCCCCAGCGCTCACGAATCCGATTGCTTTGGGCGTGGAGGCTGTCCCAACTCCGGCATCTTCTCGGTAGCCAAAGCCTACCTGCTTTTCAAGGCAAGTTGCAGCAGGAGCAATCTCCAATCATCTCCTCGGAAAAGCTCGCCTACCATCGCATATGGAAAAGTTGGGTAACTCGGAAAGCTTGCTTGATCGCCTGGAAGATCCTAAAAGGTAGAATGGTGACTGTGCATAATCTAAGCAAACGTGGTATTTCCTTCGGGCTTAACTCTCTCTTGTAGGATTTGTGCTTTGAGGGAGATAAATCCATTCGCCACCTTTTCTTCTCTTGCAAAGTGGCTACTACCTTATGGTCCTTTGTATTGAAATGGTTTGGGGGTGGCAATGGTCTTTCACTCGATCCCAAAATTTATCTACTACAATTCGGTGAGTGTATGGGCATTGGTAAGCTCAAAAGATTTCCACGTCTCTTTAGATTGCTATAGTTTGGTCAATTCGTAACTCGCAGAACGAATTCATTTTCAACAACTCCCCAATCAATATCGAAAGGGTGTTCGTCTCCATTCAAATCAAACTTTGGAATTGGATTTCATGTAGGGAACCTTCATTCGCAAATCTTAGACTTAATTCTTGGCTTGGTAACCCTTGGGCTTGTCTTAATTCCTTGTCTTAATCACTTGGTTTTAAGATTAGCTTGCTATTTTTGTTGATGGGTTGAGTACCCCTTGTACTCTCAATTAATGAAAATTTTATTTGCCTGCTCAAAAAAATATATCACATTGTGATTTTGGGATGTTACAAATATATTGTGCATCGGGTGCACCATGCTATTTAATTATATTTTTAAATTGTCATTTTTATTTTTACTAAACAATTACAGCTTGTTTTCATTGAACAAGTATTATTAGTTACGCTTAACAACCGTAAATTCGGTGAAAACAATCATTATTGTTTGTGAAAAACAAAAACAACTATTGCACATATCACGTAACACATACAAAACTAAGTCTTATATTAATTTTCAATGATGGATTTTTATGAATTATAAGATAGAAAACATATTTGCAAAATGATTTTATAATTCAAGTAGAGTTGTTAAACGAAATGAGCCAAACCGAGTATTTAAAGTTCGAGCTTGACATTAATGAGATAAAAATTGATCTCGCCTCGACTCGCTAACGAGCCTTATGAAATTTTTTTAAAAATAACTATTGAACCTATCGAATCGAGCTCGAGCCGCCTCATTAAATAAACGAGTATTTCATGAGCTCAAACTCAGTTCATTTAACACTACGTTTGAGTTAAATTAAGCTCACAAGCGGCTCGTTTACAAGAGCTTATATTTTTTTATATTAATTTTCAATGTTGAATTTTTATGTGAATTAAATTATAAGATAGAAAACATATTTGCAAAATGATTTTATAATTCCAGGTATTACTTTCCCATGAAATCCATATAAAGTTTAGATACAACCGGGAATGCAAATTGACAAATACAAAGAAGTTCCCATGACCTAGTAATTGCTATGGTTTAAGAAAACAAACCCACCGTAACTAGGCACCAAGGCATATAATGCAAGAAATATTACCTATAATAATTAATAATAATAATAAATTAATAATTATTATTAAAAATTCATTGTTCAATGGAAGTGTTGTTGGTTGAAGCTACCCAGTGTAGTTTCACCGCAATAAGTATCTTCTCGTGTACAAAAGGGCCATCGTCATGATCCATCATTTTAGTTTTCCATCTCAACCCTTTTCCAATTTTCAACACATTTACTTCATCTCGAATAATCACGCCCGTTCGGGTCGTAAAATTCGATCCATTTTGAAGAGAATGTCCTCGAATTCACACATGTAAGCCACACGAAAGAGACGAGAGAATATGAGATCAAGTGTGATTGGATTCAACCGCTAGAAGTGCTATCTCGGTCTGCATATCTTCTATCTCGTTTCTTCCTCTTTTCTTCTCTTTCTCTTGGAGTAAGTTGAGGACAATCATAGCTGTAATGACCAGGTTTTTGCAAGTGTAACAAATATCTCCTCTATCTGTTTTGGACTATTATCTCCTCTTCTCGACCGGTGACTTATACTTTCTAGGTTGATCCTTCTTTTGTTATTATCTAAATTCTTCTCTTCTCTGTCTCGACTTGTAATTCCTCCGACTTGATCTATCCCTTTTGTTCCTTTTGTACTTCATCTTAAGCCTCTCATATCGTTTCATTAAGAGAGTCATTTCTTCTTTGATTGATAGATCGATGCCTTGGATATTATCTCGCATTCTTCTTGATGAAGAAATGCAACTATCTTTTCGTGAAGTTGATGACTCACCTTCATCTTCTTTATCTTCAATTTGAATATCATATTCCAATGCTTTAAGATGTGAAAATAAGGTATGATGAGAGATTCAGGACAAATTCGAGTTGCTTTGAGAATATTGACATTTTCTCTCCATCTTTTACTCAAAGATCTCGAGAATCTTATTATTGATCTCCTTCTCTCGTAAGTCTTTCCCAAATCTGCAACTTTGTTGAGAATATTTGTCAATCGACATCCAGGTTGGTCAACAGCTTTCTCCTTCCTTCATTTTAAAAGTATCAAATGCATGTAATATCGATCAGTAACTTATTCTCCTTGATCGGATCCTTCACACACATTAGCTAGTGTTTCCCACATTTCCTTTGCTGTTTTGCATTTTTAAATATTTCGATCCAATCTTTACCGAGCGTCTCGATAATCTCGGTTCTTGCCACTTGATCTAGATTGTGAATTTCCCTTTCGTCATTTGACAACTCAAAGACTTTTCTTTTCTTGCCTAACCCTTGTTTCGAAGCTCTGTTCCATCACTTGTACCTCCATGATAGAATTTTATAGGACATTCCTCTAGAACTTCCTCCATACGATCATGAATTGCTTTTAGATGATTTTCCATTCTAAATTTCCAGTAATCATACTCTTCAATAGAGAATTCAGTAGGCTCCTGGTTTTCTTTCTTTTGACAGTTGACATAATGAATCAAGAAACTAAACAAAGACTTGTTAGCAAAGTTAGTGAATCGAAAATAGAGAAAATGATCTAAACAGAATTTGAGACTTCAAGACCACAAATATATCGTAAAGCTTGACTTAACACCGCTCCGATACCACTTGTTGGTCCGTTGATTAAGTCGTATTAAGAGATTGAATGTCCCTCTAGCGATAATCTAGAAGGGGGATTAATAGATTATCTAAACTTTTTCAAATTTAGATTATCTACGAGAGTTATTCAGCGGAACCGTATTTTATACTCAATCAATAAGGATCTTAAGCATTCTAAAATTTTATTTGATCGTAATGTAAGTTATAGCAAGAATTGAAACTTGAAAGAAAGAACACTCGAATTTATAGTGGTTCGGATCGAAAGATCCTACGTCCACTCTCCTCCTTCAACTTGAAGAAGGACCTTGACTTACTTTCTTTCTACCTTTCTTCCTTACTTACAAGTGCATCTTCAGCCTTACAATGCTTCCTTTCTAATTTCTCGGAATCTAATGGCTTGAAGATATGCGTGAGAAGTATTCTACAAACATTATAAACCGTGAACGTGAAGAACGTTCGTGAATCTGATTTCAATTCTTGTGAGTGCTAATTGTGCTTAGAGAAAAAAATATGCTTGTGAATAATGAGATTGCAAAAGTTATTCTATTCTAATTTCTAGATCTATTTATAGAGAATTTGTAGTGGTAGTTGTAACTTCCTTGCTGATTCTTCTCTAGTTAGTTATAACCAACTAACCGACTCTTGTAACCTCTTCTTAGTTGGTTGTAACTGCTTCTTGGAACTACTTGATTATTCTAACACTTCATCATCTTTACTCGTCTTCGCACGTGGTCCTCTTTGTCTGTGTCTTGGTCTTCGGCCTTGATTATCATCGTCTGTTATCTTTGACCTAACTTGGGTCCTTTCTTGTTAAGTTGATAATTTGGAATCCAGACAAAAATATCCCACATGAAAGTAAAAAAAAAAAAAAAAAAGTGTGTGAAAATATATGGTGTGTTCGGTGGATTTTAGGGTGTGAGTAGTTGTGTTGTTTTATTATTTAATGTACTTATGAAGTTAAAATGTTGAGCATAAATCTGGTTTACGCACTCTTAAATTAATTTATCAATTATTATGAATAGTTAAATTATTCAAATAAAGGGCTTTATTTTTATTCTATTATGTAATAATCGGTATTGTCATTTTAAAATTTAGTTAACTTGTTTACATTTTTTATTAAGAGTATATATGAATTTAATTACAAAATAATGAATTAAAGTTATTAAGACACTAATTGTAACATAATAGAGTTATAATATCACACCTACAAAGTGGTGTATTAATAGATATTATTTCGGTGTAGTTATAACTCTTCATAACTTAATGTACCGAGAGAGTAGCTATCATGACGTTGTAAAATTAATGTACTAAAATTAGTATAGTAATATGACTTTTTCTTATAGTGTATTAAGTCTTTTTCTTAGAGTGTGTCTCCTGTGAACCATGTTTCACGGTGAAACTTGGTCCACATTGAAAGAACAAATCAATTTACCTTTCAATTATCTCAACTAATAATCTTTAGTAATATAGACAATACTCTTCATTATCATGATTGATACCCTTTAGTAATAAAGGTAAAACTCTTCAATTATCACGATCGATACTCTTTGGTAATATATGTCATACTTTTTCGTTATCACGACCGATACCCTTTAGTAATATAGGTAATACTCTTCGCTTATTATAACTCGACACTCTTTAAAATGAATCAAGTTTCACCATGAACCCTTGTTCATAGTAGACTTTGTTTTTTTCTCGTAGTTTACCACGTGTTTAATAAATTTAAACAATATGGAATTTTTTTAAATTAATGATATTTAAATAAATAACAATATGATAATTAATTGTATAATTTAATAAATTACATGTCTAAAATAAAGAACCATCAATTCATGAATTTGATAATTGGAGCTAGCTTTCAATTTTATTTTATTTAGATTTACCTCTAATACGTCTCATAGTGACTTTTTCCATTAAAGATCAAAAAACATGACCTTAACTAGTTTTGAGTGTGTTACCTAATAAACTATGATAATTCAATTGGTCTATTGCTTTTAATATAATAAAAATAAGCTGAGTCGCATGTTCAAATCATGTTTTCAAACAAAAGCTTATGTGACAAAATCACATTCTTCTATTTTAAAAACTCTCTATTCTCATTCATTTTTAGTTTTAATTATTGACAAAACGAAGATTTGAAGTGGTCTATAATTTACGAGTACTCGGTATAACTCACGCATTCGTGTACAAACCAAGTGCAAGGCAAGTAACACGAATATCTCCTAGAGTCACCCATTTCCATCACCGGCCGGTGGGAGCGAGAAGTTCTCAACAATTCATTTTTTCCTTTTAATCTCAACCATACAATTCATTCAATTTTTTTCTATAAATTCTTTATCTCTCTATTCATTTAAATATGTTAGAACTAATCTTAATCTTCTTCTCTTTTACCCATTTTCTCATTACAAGTAGATGATTTTGCATATTAAAATAAGATTGATTCATCGATTTGGAAGATTTTTTCATATATTTGTTCATATATATGTTTTCAATCATATTTTAGATTTGCATTAGAAATTCGACTTTCTACAATTATGAATTATATTATTAGCATAAATATTGCTATGGACATGCACCTTTCAATCTTAAATATATGTTATTATTATTTTAGTTATATGACTATATCTAGTGTGTATATATGTGTATATATATATATATATATATATATATATATATATATATTGTTAGATCAAGGAGAGTTTTGATGAGTTAAAAGATCAATCGGATGAGCAGACATCTATGAAGAACACTAAGATCGTAGTTCGGTTAAGTTGATTAGACGAGGTCAAGGACTAGTCAAGTCACCGAGACTAGAAGTTGTAAGTCATCCGAAGATAAAGTCAAATCCACTGGTCGTAGCAGGAGACAATTATGAAGAGCTCGAGACGAGGTCAAGACAAGCCGAGTAGAATAAGAAAAGCAAGTCTTCATCAAGTCACCGCACTCTATAGAAGAAATCACCGAGGTCAAGAACAATTTTCAAGATTAAGTTTGTTGAGCAATTTCCAGCTTGTTAGAATTAACAAACAAACTAACCTGTCTTTTCAAGCTTATAAATAGGTCTAATTTTATTTTTCAATACACTTATGCAAAATTGATTTTCACATTATTTACTATTCAGATTTCAATCTCAATTCACAGGAGGAACTGCATCGGTTTGAAAGGCAAAATGTTTGGGAATTAGTGGAAAGACCACTTACATAGAAAGATTATAGGCACCAAATGGGTGTTCAAAAAGAAAACAGATGAGAACAATATTATTGTTCGTAATAAGGCAAGATTGGTAGCTCAAGGTTACTCACAGTCGAGGGAATAGACTATGATGAAACCTATGCTCCAGTTGCGATTAGAAGCAATAAGGTTGTTCTTGGCATTTCACGCATATAAATCTTTCAAAGTCTTTCAAATGGATGTTAAGTTTGCCTTTCTTAATGGTGTGTTACTTGAGGAAGTCTATGTGGAGCAGCCTCCTGGGTTTAAGATCAATAACAAGGTCTATAAACTCAACAAAGCTCTATATGGATTGAAACAAGCTCCCTGTGGCTTGGTATGATACCTTATCTCGATTTCTTGATATCAAATGGATTCTCAATAGGTAAGATTGATAGGACTTTGTTTAGAAAGGAAGTAGATGGTACCATCTTATTAGTTCAAATTTATGTAGATGATATAATCTTCGGTTCACCTAATCTGAAATTATGTGAAGAGTTTAGTAGTCTCATGAAAAACAGGTTTGAAATATCAATGATGGGTGAATTAACATACTTTCTAGGCTTACAAATTAAACAGATGAGTAAGGGTATTTTTATACATCAATCTAAATATGCTAAGGATCCTGATTGAGAAATTTGGGATGACTACTAGTAGAGAAGTTAAAATACCTATGGCAACTAACTTCTCTATGGATTCGTATGAGCAGGGGATACCCACAGATGCAACGGAGTATCGTGGACTGATTGGATCTCTTCTCTATCTTACCGCAAGTAGGCAAGAAATAACCTTTGCAGTTGGGGTATGTGCAAGATTCCAGCCTAATCCCAAGAAAACTCATCCTGGAGACTGCTAAGAAAATCCTTAAATATCTCAAAGGAACCTTGCAAGTAGGGTTATGGTACCCACCGATGACAACTTTGGTGACATGTTATTCGATTCAGACTTTGGGGGTTGTAAGATTGATAGGAAATCGACTTCAGAACTTGTCAATTCTTAGGCAACAAATTAATTTCTTGGTTATCTAAGAAATGACATCTGTTGCCACCTCAACAACCGAGGTCAATACATGGCACCGGAAGTTGTTGCTCTCAACTCCTCTTGATTAGTCAACAGCCTTAGAGATTATAATATTCAAACATCATCTATTCCTATTTACCGTGATAGTAATAGTGCAATAGCTATGACTTACAATCCTGTTCTCGTATTCTAGATGTAAGCATATAGACATTAGGCATCATTTCATTAGAGATCATGTGGAGAAAAATGACATTAGAATTGAGAAGATAGCCACCGAGTCACAAAGAGCAGACATTCTCACAAAACCATTAGCTGAGTCTAGATTTAAAGAATTATGCTTAGAATTAGGACATCATTAGCTAATTTTTAATTGCTTGCATCTGTTAAATGTATTCCTTATTTGTTTCTTTCTTTTCTTTAAATCAATGTCTAGAAAGAATTGTCGGACTAGATATGAGTCAAAGGACACTCAGTAGGTGATATCATTGATTTCCTTCTTAGGAATCAAGAATCAAGGATTAGTCATATTGACCTTATCCGACATGACAATTTCTTATCCGACATCTCGGTAAATCGACGAGAGCACAATAGTCACACGATTTTGAGAAAGCAGATGACTATCTCGCACCCTATCTCGATCTACCTCGGCTACTAACAGCTTTGATGAGTTTGCTTGTAGGAACAGTATACCACTTTGTTTCTTAATCTCTTCAATCAGAAAACCCTCACCTTTGTCCTTCCTCAAAATCTATTGTTTTCAAATAACTTTCATAAGTCTGCCTATTTCAAAATAATCTGTACTAGTGACTCGAATTGAAAATACCGTGTTAAGTGTTGTTCAAATTTTTATGTTTTTCAAAATCGACTAAGAGAATTTTTTTTTTTTTAAAAAAAAGACAAGATCATTTTGACCAAGTCTGGTATTAACCAAGTCTGAAATAGAAGACCTATTTACAAAGAAAGGTATCTTATAGCTTACGTCGTGGTACTAATTACTTCGATAAAGCAAGTCTATTAGCCGTCTAATCCGTAGGTTAAAAATCCAGGTTATGTTGTATGAGAGCCATCTATGACGGAATCGGGGGTAGATTGGGTTGAGTTGTTGTTCGTGAGACTCGAAGGAGGAAAAGGCTAGACTGGTGTATAACTCGATGATGCAGATTGGGTTCCTCGCCAACCGTGAGATGACGAATCGAGATGAGGCAAGGGCACGAGAGGAGTGAAGCAGCAGGTGTGTGGTCAGAGACAGCAGTGAGGTACATGAAGCCGAGGTACCCGAGGCCGAGGTACCAGCACTGAAGTGAAGTACACGAAGGACAACCGGCGAGGAAGCACTGGAGTGGAACAAGAGGTCATCCAACCTGAAGAAGCCAGACTGATGTTCCACTACAAAGGAGGTCCGTAGGAGACCGATTAAAGCCGCAGATTTACCTGTCGAAGAGAGTCTTCTGCAGCCTCCCACAAGCCTACTTCCGTAAGAGGCTGCTACATTAGAAATAGCGGCGGTAGAGGCAGAGGTCGAAGTCTGGAGGATCCCACTCGAGCGGACAACATCTGCCGAGAAGCAGGTCTCTCCGTGTACATCATCTAACATCTCCTCGTCGATAAATCCCCCACCCACCTAGGCGATGAAGAAGTATCCTGTGCTAGTACTTCGAGCCTCTTAAATGACCTACTCCCGACATAGTCCAAATCCAAACCACTTTACCTCCCACCTCATCCCCAATCCTGAAATTCCTCCCACCTCCACTCAACCATTCAATTTCCTTGACTTCCTCTCCACCAAATATCCCACTCCCTCTCCCTAAATAAGTTCAATACACACACCTGCACTCCGACGGATCTATGGGAAGCTTTGAGCCGTCCCTACAATCGACGCTCGAAGGAGGCCGGGCAGAGATAATTCCCGAAGTTCGGCCTCAACCTCGAAGTAATGAAGGAATCCATTGAAGTATGGTTGATCCATCGCCTAAGGGCTGGAGATCTAGAGGAGATGAGCCTGTTCTGAGACGAGGTTGGTTGGGAAAACTTCATCTCCCGGGAGAAGAAAGTTCTCGAGTCTGCTGGAATCACTTCCATTTCAACCATCCTCGTCGGAAGAGCAGCCTCCTTAATCTCCCGCGAGTTCGCCTAGGCTTGCCCGAAACCTCCTCTGCCGCTCCTCCCAAAGAGCCTCCCGTGATCCACCTTCTCATCAATTCTAAACCAGTGGAGAAGAGAGTAGAGGATAAATTTACTCGCATGCTCATGATGAAAACTGCAGATATCGTGGATTCTCGCAAGTGTGACGATGGAGGAAATGCTAAAAGCATCTCGAGGTAAATCTTTTATCTTCTATTTCGATTCTCGTTAAATTGTCTCACAAAGAAGAATTGGCTGAAGTAAAGAAGGAGGTTGGAGAACCGAAGAGCCAAACCCAAGCCGATAATCAAATTCTGGTGATGAGATCATACTCAATCAATCCTCGCCTTCCACCTATTTTACCGTTATCAAGGAGCAGCTGCTATGCTACTTGATGATGTTAAAAAGGGGGAAGATGTGGAGATCATTAAAGCCGAGCTCAACCAGATTAAGCTTTCAGCGCTAGCCAATCAGATGAGCTCACCGCCCTAAAAATAAGAATCGAGCAGATCGAGGAGGCGATAAGAGCGAGATGTGCCTGGCGAGAAAAGAAGGAAGCCGAAATAAGTCCGAAAGATTTATGGCTAAAATCAGGGAGAGAAAGGAGGAGGCCAAAGCCAAAGTGAAGCCGAGCAGGCAAAGGAAAAGAGCTGAAAATAGCCGAGAAGGGGAAAGAGAAAGAGCTGGAGAGAGTCGTGTCGCCTATCGACAGAGCCTCGATGTCCAAAGTCACTGGGAAAAGACCACTTGAAAAATCACCAGCAGCTTAGGATAGAGCGAAAGGGACCGACGATAAAGGCAGAGAAGGTATACTATGGTTGGAGGGAAGCCGGGAGGAAGATCAAGTCGGCAAAGGAAGGCTGGCGGAATTTTCGGCAGATCCCGGAAGAAGTGGGTGGTCCCATCGGTCGGAGGAGGAGCAGATACGGCATGGATCAGGCCTAAAGAAAGAACCGATGCTCCTCCAAAGATGATTGCGCATCTAGCGTGGGCAGCCGAGTACATGAAGTACGAGGCTAAATGGACCTTCTTCCGTACATCTCGCAAAGGAGTAGGAGCATCATCGGATAATGAAACAATAGCTTGGCATGACCGGATGGAGAAGGAAAATCCAAGCTTGTACCAAACTTCTTGATGAAGGAGATGAGTGGTACAACGTGGATTTGGTTGCTCGACTACTCATCCATTCCAATTAAGTCAACGATGATGGCTCGATTAACAAGGAGTGGATCGTGTCAACTATCAATTATGGGTTAAATCAAATGAAGTTGATCGATCCAAAGGAGATTGCCGAACCGAGGACAAGGATATTTGATTGGATGCGGCTCCGTAGAACGATAGATGGACAAATTAGATAAGCCAAAATTTTCTTATCTTTTATCTTCTTATCTCGATCCATATGTAAAAATGTAAATGTGCTCTACATGAATGAGATGACTGAATCTTATCTCGATTTACTTGTCTTATTTTTTTAAAAGCTTTATTTACTTTTTTAAGAAGACTTAAAATTTTTTTCCAAGTGTTAATCATCGAGAAAATTCTCATCTCGCATTTCTTTTAAAATTTTTCTAAGTCCTAAGACTTAAAATTTTTTTAAAACATTTGAAAAAGTCTTAAAACTTAAGAATTTTTACTTCAAAATTTTTTAAGTGTGAATTAAGTGCTCTAAATTGAATAAATCTGAATTAAAGTGTGAATGTGTTATGATATGCCTATCTCGATTATCTTGAATAATTTTAACTAACATCACCGTGAGTATATTTCTTTCTTATAGTTTTAACATCATCAAAAAGGAAATGGTTAGATCAAGGAGAGTTTTGATGAGTTAAAAGATCAATCCAGATGAGCAGACAACTATGAAGAACAACTAAGATCGTAGTTCAAGATTGTCGATCGACGAGGTCAAGGACTAGTCAAGTCACCTGGAGTCTAGAAGTTGTAAGTCATCTCAAGATAAGGTCAAATATAGTCGTCAGAGGAGACAATTATGAAGAGCTCGACGAGGTCAAGACAAGCCGAGTAGAATAAGAAAAGCAAGTCTTCATCAAGTCACCGCAGACATGTAGAAGAAATCACCGAGGTCAAGAACAGCTTTCAAGATTAAGTTTGTTGAGCGATTTCGATTTGTTAGAACCGACTAACAAACTAACCGTCTTTTCAAGCTTATAAATAGGTCTAATTTTATTTTTCAATACACTTATGCAAAATTGATTTTCACACTATTTACTATTCAGATTTCAATCTCAATTCACAAGTGTTTTCGAAAGAGTTTTCAAAAGTTTCGTTAGGATAAAAAAGATGTACTCGCTTTGATGAGTTAAAAGTATAAGACTAGGATGACCAAATTGGAGACAATGTATAGCCGGTGATGTAATGTAATCTTTGTAAATAGACTAAGTATAGGATAGTAAGATAAGGTTACTCAAAGAAAGTCGATGGAGACAAGAATAGAAAATCGTGCAACGACAGAGACAGACGAGGATGAAGAATCGACAGGTGAAGAATCGAGACGGGGTGAAGAATCGACAGGGTGAAGAACCGCATAAGCTAGAAGAGTTAGTAAAATTCAAGAGTTAGTTACAACCAATCAAGAAGCGGTTTCAAGAATTAGTTTGTCGATTACAACCATCAACAAACAAGAACAAGGAAGTTATAACCGTCGTCAAAAGAAGATCTATAAATAGGATTCAGAGATTCTAATTTAAAATACAAGAGAAAAACTTCGCAATCTAGCAATTTTTAGCATTTGAGAAATCCGAGAATTAAAAGCTCTCTCGATTATCATTTGTATACACATCATTCACGAACACACTTAGTGTTCATCCATTTTCTGTTGTTTATAGAACACCATTTTCTTTGTAAATCTTCAAAAGCCAAATAGAGATAGCATCATACTTGTAAGGTCAAGATACACGCCGTAAGTGAAGAAAGTAAGAAAGAAGAAAGACAAGAAGTAGAGTCCCTTCTTCGAGTTGAAGAAGGAGAGTGGACGTAGGATCATTTGATCCGAACCACTATAAATCCTCGTGTTGTTTCTTTTTACTGTTTTTACTTGTTTTCATTGATTACTTCTTGATCACAAACTTTAATATCTAATAAAGCTTTAGATCCTATCTGAATTGAGTTTAATCAACAATCAAGTCATTGTTAAAACCGATTTTGGAGTTGATAGATTATCTAAGCTCGAAAAAGTTTTTGATAATCTATTCATCCCCCTTCTAGATTATCACTAGAGGGCATCTCATTTTCGTGATTAACTCATTCTAAAGGGACCCAACAAGTGGTATCGGAGCGTTGTTAAGTCGTTACGATAGAAGATTTGTGGTCTTGAAATTTTCGAGTTCTTGTTGAAATCGATTTCTTATTATTAATTCACTAACATTTCGATAAGTTGTCTTTTAGCATCTTGAATTACGATGTCTTCGTTAAAAGTAAGAAAACCAGGAGTTTGCCAGAGTTCTCTATCGAAGAATATGATTATTAGAAGTTCGAATGGAGAATCATTTGAAGGCCATTCATGACCGCATGGAAGAGGTTCTTGAGGAAGGTCCAATAAAATTCTATCATGGAGTTGTTAGCACTGGAGCTGAATCTTCTATTACAAGAAGTCAACAAGAAAAGAAGAGTGCTGAATTGACAAACGATGAAAGGAAGATTCACAGTTTGGATCAAGTTGCAAGAATCGAAACCATTGAAACTTTAAGCAAGGATTGGATAGAAAAGGTTAAAAGATGTAAAACCTGCTAAAGATATGTGGGAGACTCTTGCAAGTGTTTGTGAAGGGTTAGAACAGTTAAAGAAAATAAACTGCAGTCCGTCTTACATGCATTTGATACGTTCAAAATGAAGGATGGAGAAACCGTGGATCAATTCGACGTGAGATTGACTAATCCGGTGAACAAAGTCACTGATTTGGGTAAGACCTACACCGAGAAAGAAATTAACAACAAGGTACTCGGATCATTGAGGAAAAGATGGAGGGAGAAAGCAAATATTCTCAAAGCAACACAGACCGTCATCTATATCACATCACACTCTATTTTCTCATCTTAAAGCACTCGGAATATGATATACACATTGAAGATGAAGAAGATGAGGCAGAGTTGTCTACATCTGGAAAGACTGTGGCATTTCTTCATTAAGAAGATTCGACAAGATTTCTAAGGCATCGATTTGTCAAGAAGGAGGAAATGGCACTATTAATCGACGATATGAGAGACTCAAGATGAAGTATAAAAGGAACAAGAGAGACAGGTTTAATCGTCAAAATTATAAATCGCACAAGGAAGAGAAGTATTCAGATAATGACAAAAAGAATCCAAAGTTGAAAGGTACAAGTCACCAATCGACGAGGTGAGAATAGTCCAAAATCGATAGAGGGGATATCTGTTATACCCGCAATAAGCCCGGTCACTTTAGTTATGATTGTCCTCAACTCACTCCTAGAGAGAGAGAAGAAAAGAGGAAGAAAAGGGATAGGAGGTATGCAGATCAACGAGCTCTTTTAGCGAGAAAAGGAGGAAACACATGAGACATCATCATCCTCATCCTCATCTAGTTTCGGTCGACAATGACATTTGCCTAATGGCTAAGGAGGTAAACTATTATTCATCCTCGGACAATGATAATGATAACTTGTCCGAGATCGATCCATGTATTATTAACAAGCTTCTAAAAGATCTCAAGACAACTTTATCTCGCTTATAAACAGATAGAGACTGAAAATTTAAGTTTAAAGAATCAAATTCTTAATCTAACAAAGGAACATCGAGACAGGACAAGAAAAAATCTGGATTGTACATTCAAGGGGGAATGTCAATCTAAGACTACTATTAGTTCCTCGTCCGAGAAAACCAATAAGTTGGAAAAAGAATTGAGTACTTTAAAAATTAAATTTTCAGATATCAATATGGAGAATGAGAATTTTAAAAAGACTAACAGAGAATTGAATCTCAAGTTAGGACATCTTAATAATTCTCGCCTACAATTGATAACATCTTCAAGATTTCTTAAGCCTAGTGATAAAATCGATTGGGTTTTGATAGGAACAAAAATGATCCTATCAAACCAAGAGTTTTTGTCAAAGCCACTAAGACTATGGAAAAGACAGAACTTAGTCCAAAGAAATCTAAGGAGCAAATCACCTCATCCGATATATCTAAAGAGAAAACACAGATGAGGAGAAATGTTCGCAAAAGAAATCTAAAGACTAAATCAAAGTCTTTTCCAAAGTATAATGGTTTTGATGGAAGAAGCAAGTCATATCCTTTCTTTCCAAAATATAAGACAATCACTAGAGATCAATTAAATAAAATTGATCTAGACAGTCCTAATATTAGTAGACAGATATGGTTGCAAAATTCAATCATTGGTTTTGAAAAACTTGGATGTGTTTATCTGGATACCTAAGTATCAACTTGACGAGAAAGGACCTAATACACAAAGGGTACCTAAGAATTAATTTGTGATTGCAGGGAAATAAGGAGATAGTTGAACGAGAAGATGTTCTTGAAGTCATCCGGTATATAGACAGTGGATGTTCTAAGCATATGACTTATGAGAAAAGACTTCTTTCTAACTATCGACGATAGATGGACCTCGGGTAATGTTCGGTGACAACAATTTTGGTTTAAGCAAAGGAGTTGGAACTCTAATGATTGGAGATGTCCGTGTTAATGAAGTTTATTTTGTGGAAGGATTGAAACATAATCTATTATCATCTCACGCTTTGTGATAAAGGATATTGTGTAAAATTCACTCATGATGCATGTTATATTTTGGATAGATTAAACGAAAATATTTTACTTACTGGAGTCGACAAGGTAATATCTATATTGCAAATTTTAAAAGTTGCCCTAAGGATACTTGTCTTATTGCTAAGAGTTCGAAGATTTAAGTTGGCTATGGCATAAACGCCTTAGTCATTTAAATTTCAAAACTCTTAACAAAATAGCAAGGAAATCTTTAGTCAAAGGACTTCCAGATAAAATATTTTCGAAAAATCATATTTGTGATGCTTGCCAAAAGGAAAACAGACCAAAACTTCTTTCAAAACAATAAATGGTCCTGCTTGTAAAGGATTTTGGAACTTTTACACATGGATCTTTTTGGTCCAGTTACACCTCCGAGTTTTAGTGGAAGAAAGTATACTTTAGTGATTGTAGATGATTTTTCTAGATTCACTTGGGTTATTTTCTTGTACAAAAAGAATGAGACTCAGAATAAAATTCCAGAATTCCTCAAAAGAATTCAAAATGAAAAAGGACTAAATATTGTCAAGATTAGAAGTGATAAAGGTACTGAGTTTCTAAATTCGTTTGTTACTAACTATTGTATCGAGAATGGTATAGCACATGAAACATCATCTGCAAGAACACCCCAGAAATGGAGTTGTAGAAAGGAGAAACAGAACCTTGAAGGAAGGCTGCAAGGACGATGTTATCTCGAGTATGACACTCCACACAGGTTTTGGGCGTAAGCCATTAATACTGCATGTTTTGTTCAAAATAGGTGTTTAATTGTGAAAGACAAATGCAAAACTCCTTATGAAATATGGAAGGGTAGAATACCAAAAATTTCATATTTACATATATTTGGTTGTAAGTGTTTCATCCATAATAATGGAAAATCTAAATTAAGAACTTTTGATGCTAAGATTGCAGAAGGGATATTCTTAGGATACTCATCTCGTATCCAAAGCATATAGAGTTTTTAATAAGATTACATTATGTGTGGAAGAAACACCACATGTTGTTTTTGACGAAACTTCTTTCAAGTCCAAAGCACAATGATGTCACCAAGATAGTCAAGACCTCAACAGATTAAATAGCAAGAAATCAGTCAAGTTCTACTTACTGCAGTCGAATCGGATGAGGAGAACACATCGGACACGAATAAAGATAAGGAGGCCGAGAGTTCTTCCATATCATCCGATCGATTTACGACTACACTACCAGATGGACTAGAAGATATTCCTGAAGGTAATACAGAACCAATTGATGAAAATATCTCAGTATAAGACTTCATACTCAAAAAGATAAAGGTAAACGAGTATTGACTTATCATCCAAATTGAACAGATAATCGGAAGTTTAGATTCGGAGTCCGCATAAGGACACAGATAAACCAAGACTGCTCTGCTTAGTTGTTATGTATCATTGCTTGAACCTAAAACTATTATCGAAGCTCTAACCGACTCCAATTGGATAAATGCAATGCAAGAAGAATTAAATCAATTTCAAAGACAAGATGTATGGGAGCTTGTTGAAAGACCTCATCATCAAAAAGTTATTGGAACAAAATGGGTTTTTAAGAACAAAAGAGATGAGAACAACATTGTGGTAAGAAATAAGGCTAGATTGGTTGCACAAGGTTATTCACAATCAGTAGGGAATTGATTATGATGAAACCTTTGCACCAGTTGCTCGTCTTGAAGCCATAAGATTGTTCTTAGCTTATGCCGCTTATAAAAGATTTACCGTGTTTCAAATGGATGTGAAATCTGCTTTACTAAATGGAGTCATTGGAGGAAGTTTATGTAGAGCAACCCCGGCTTTGTCAACGGAGACAAGGTTTATAAACTAAGGAAAGCTCTATATGGACTTAAACAAGCACCTAGAGCTTGGTATGATACCTTATCCGAATATTTAATTCGTAATGGTTTTGTAAAAGGTAAGATAGATAGAACTTTATTTAGGAAAGAATCGATAAAGGTCTCTTGTTAGTTCAAATCTATGTTGATGATATTATTTTTGGATCAACTAATCTAATCTTGTGTGAAGAATTTAGTCATCTTATGAAGAAGTATTTGAAATGTCCATGATGGGAGAGATGACATACTTTCTTGGACTTCAAATTAAGCAGATAAAGAAAGGAATTTTCATAAGTCAAGCAAAATACACCAAAGATCTTATTGAGAAATTTGGAATAGGTACCAGCCGAGAAGCCAAAATACCTATGATGACAAATTTTTTAATGGATCCAGATGAGAAAGGGGAAGACACCGATCGACACAAGATAGAGGTTTAATTGGCTCTCTTTATACTTAATCGCTACAGCAGACTGACATTTCTTTTGCGGTGGGTGTATGTGCACGTTTTCAAGCTAAACCTAAAAAGAGTCATCTTGAAGCTACAAAGAAGATACTAAAGTATTTGAAAAGTACAATCTATGTAGGGTCATGTGGTATCCAAATGACGATAACTTTGAGTTGTCGTGGTACTCGTATTCAGATTTTGGTGGGTGTAAGATAGATAGGAAATCTACATCTGGAACTTGCCAATTTCTCGGGAAGTAAGCTGATTTCATGGTTGTCTAAGAAACAAACCTCTGTAGCTACTTCTACTCTCAAGCCGAGTACATGGCAATGGGAGTTGTTGTTCACAGCTAATCTGGATCGATCAACAGCCTAAGGGACTATAACATTATCACCAAGGATGTACCAATCTTTTGTGATAGTAATAGTGCCATAGCTATTACCCGTAACCCAGTCTTACATACTGTGCAAACATGTTGATATTCGTTATCACTTCATTCGAGATCATGTAGAAAAAGGTAATATCGACTAGAGAAGATTCTCGACCGATTATCAAAGAGCGTACATTCTAACAAAACCACTAGCGGAGACAAGGTTCAAAGATCTTTCATTAGAGTTAGGATTATTAGATGCTACCTTAGCCTGATCTATAATATTTCCATTATTGATTCTCTTTGTCTCACATTTATAACATTATGTTTAGACAAGAATATCGCACTCGTTAAAAATCACATGGATAATCATAGAGCCGATATCATTGATCTCCTTTAAGGAATCAAGAATCAAGGATTCATCTATTGATTTTAAAGCTAACTTGATATTTACTTGTCTAGACTGAAGTAATACAGACAAATACATAATAATCACCGATTGATCAAAAGACAAGATGATTATATGTACTTTGTCCGAATTACTCACAAAATATACTAATAAGTTTGCTCAAGTATTTTTGATTTCAGAAAAACTTAAAGTCGATTCTAAAATCTTTAGTTAAGTGAATAAGGCACATCTCATCTAATCAGATACACGTAAAAGGGTAGACAATGTTCAATCCAGACACGGTTAAAATCACAGGAGTTTTTCTAACTTTTTGTATTTAAAAATTATGTTTATTAAATCACATAATTAATATGTGAATTTAATTTCATAATTAGTTAATTATTCAAAAATTGAATTCACTCAAGAATTCTTCTTGAAATTTGTTTTTAAAATTTTATAAAGGGTTTGTTTTTTAAAGATATACTTTTGAAAATAAAAAGAGATAATATTTCAGTTTATCTCTCCAATTAACTCGAAAAGATTTTACAAATCAAGTTACTTCTTGTCGTAGAAGTTACTATCGGACCCGAAATTTTATCAAATAAAGCTTTGAAATACGCCGAGTGACATTCACGCGCATTAATTGGAGGCGATTTCTGAAATATGAATCGTCAACAGCTTCACGCGCGACATATTTAATATTATTCGTGCACTTTTCAAAATAAATCCGCATAATTGCATTTAATGCCGGCACGAAAGCCAAAATCTATACTTTTGCAGTCATTATTAGTTTTGATTAGTTTATTATTAAATCTTTCCGTATAAATAGGAGATTGTGTGCATAATAACTTACGCACATAATTACCTATTCATTTTTCACTCAAAAATCATTTTCCCTCTCAAAACCTTCAAAATCAAGCTGTTTCAATGGCGGATTCTTCAAAACCAGAATCAAGTATAAGTACGATCTTGCCTCTATCAGGATCGAACAAAGTCGAAATGTATGTAGAATGGGAATCACCACGGACCACGAAACAAGAGAAATCCTGGAGTTACTAGAATCAAGAGGTTTAAGGCAATATTGTTCTCTCAAACCTTCAAAACCTAAAACTCTTGATGATCTTGCTGCGGAATTCATGACCAGAGCCAAAGCCACGTATTAATCGGTTTAGAAACAAGTATTCGGACCTTGGGAAAAAGCGAGAAAAATTCATGTGTCCATTGCCGACATTGGAGAAATTTTTGGCCTAAGTACCACCGGCGGAAATCCATTTGTATATAAAGCGAAGGAGTATTTAGAAAGTTATAAGATGATGGCAAGGAGATCTCAAAAGAATAAAACCGCAAATCGAAGAAGGGGATGTTGAGGAGAAAATATCGACTTCGATGCTCATCTTGACGAAGTGCATACTGGGGAGCAGCAGAGTCACGATGGATTGACTAAGCCCAGGATATGCCGTCGAGGGCCATCATAGACGGAGCCGATATTAATTGGGCTCGATAAAGCTACTCGACCGATGGAGGAAAGGAAGAAATTTGTGAAGAAAGAACTGCCAAAGGACCGGGTGAGATGGTCCCTTACAAAAATCACAAGTATGATGGCCAGGATCACCATCATACTTGAACACAAGATTGGGATGCATAAGCCGGACTGGGAGACAGGTGAAGAAATTTACAAAGCGAATGGTCTCGCTCATCAAGGATGAGAAACCCTTTCGACTAACAGACTCGAAGGAGACACCCCACCTCCATCACCTAAGAAGAAGGCTTCTAAGGCCAAGGGAAAGAAAAAAGTGGAGACAAGTGTTAGCCGATGAACCCTCATCCGAGGAGGAGGAAACTGAGGCTGAGGTTGAAGAGGAAGAGGAGGAGGAGATGACAGCCTTCCCAAGGGGAAGTGTCGCGGCTGGAAAATCGGGCAGGAGGAGATCAATGAAGTCTCATCTCGAGACGAGGCCGAGGAAGCTGAGCAAACCCAACCCTCCACATCATCTTCTTCCTCATCCGAGGTCAAGACACCCAACCCTTATCTTCTCATCTCGGCGATGAAGAGGCGAGACAAGGCCGCCGCTGCCGAGCCTCTAAAACGGTCTACTCCCAAAAGTCCAGACCAAACACAACCCTCATCCGACCCATTTTCTTTCCTATCCACCTCACAAACAGAACCCCATCTATACTCCCTTCTTCCTAACCCTTCAGTAGTCATGGGACCGACGGAGGAATCTCTTCGGTGGTTGGGAAGAAATTTCTACTTAGAAAAGAGCACAATCTGATCAATGAACCGGAGCTATTGGAGGAATTGGTAGATGTATGGCTGTTATGGAGGATAAGGACAGGAAGCTTTGAGGAAACGGCCATCCTCATAGCTGAAGTAGGAGGGAATAACTTTGTCCTTGTGGGAAAAAGAAGTTCTCAAAAGGCTAAGTGAAATCCTTCTTGGATATTCTCGAGAAAGTATGTTCTTCGATTATATCCTTCACAGGTATGCTTCGTAGACATGCACCCAATGGAGAAATCAGACAAGGAAGGAGCAGAGGAGGTTGAAAGGTCCGAGGAGCCGAAGATGGCTATAGGTGGAGTGCCGATGAGCCACCGAGATGGATACACTGGGAGGCACACATAGAGCAGCAACGTAGTCACCGCCGGTGGAGGAGCCAACCACAATCGCACATTGGGCTGATTCTCCTCCAGCAGTGGCTGAAACAGATATTGATATTCCTATGGAGATGATAGATTTAACTCTATCTTCTCCATCGAAGAAGTCGCAGGACCCTCAACGTCAGTGTCTATATCCGAGTTTAACATACTTAAGGAGGAGGTGTTAAGTCTAAAGAGAGCTAGTCTTAATGCTCTACACCTTGTTCCAGAGATGATAACTTCTTCGATCAAGGAGAATATAGAAGCCGCAATTCAAGAAAAAACCAAGATTGATCTATATTTTTCTAACATCGACATGAGGAACAGATGGCTGCAGAAAGACAACGGTAGCTAAGGAGATGAACTCACAAGATGAGTGGGTCAAACAATATGTCCGCTCCGCATATGCCGAGATCGAGACGCAGCTTGAGGATCAAGTGAAAGATTTCTCGAAAGCTAAGGAAGCCTCATTTCACCAAGTGTCAAGATGCAGATGGGCTTAGAAAAAGACAGACAAACAACCCTTTTGAAAAGATTCATGGATGATGAGTTCGCATTTAGCCGAGGTCGGACAAAAGAAGAGATATGACCACTTGATCAAAAGACGGGCGTGTCGAGAGAAGAACTCGTGGGACAAATTGAACAAGTAGCCACTATCTGCAATACCCGTTTCTTTGATGCTAAAAAGGGGGAAGATAGTGTGCTCAAGAAAAGGATAGACGAGCAAGATGACAAGATCATTGCCTTCAACATGAAGTTAGAAGAGTTGTCTCAAGAGTCACTGAAAGCCGAAGAGGAGAGGAGGAAAGATGAGGAAAAGACAGAGAAGGTCTTGAAGAAGACAGGAGCTGAACCCAAGACGAGACAAGCCCCCGTGCAAGATCCTGCTCGAGATGACATCTCCTTCTCGGATCATCTAGAACAGCTCAAACAGCTCAAATTCCTAGGAAAACTCAAGCGAGATAGATGAGGAAGAGAAGATCAAGAAAAGGAAGAGGGAGGAGAAAGAGAAGTACAAACGAAGGGATGCAAAGAAGAGAAGAGAGCAGGAGAAAGCATCAGAAAATTCTATGATCGCTCACCGAGGAGATGGGTTCGTAAAGTGACAGATGAGCAAGGGGAAGAGGTTCTACGGCCATTTCATCGAAGTGAGGTAGTCCCCAAGGAAGTTCTATTAATGGCGCATCGTGCAAAGTGGAGGCCATTTGAAGTGGACTGGATCTTTCGGCCCATGTCTCGCAAAGTCATCAAGTGGGGACTAGATGAAAATGAAGCTTTTCATAATCGGGCCGGAATAGAAGGACCCTCAAATGTATCAAGATCTCGTCAACATTGCAAATGAAGAATTCAATGCAGATGTAGTTGCACCGGCCTATTCTCAAATGGAATCCCTCTAACAAGAGATGGTCGTCTGGACCTTGAAAAGATTAAGCAATGATCATTAAAGCGAAGCCACACTGATCTTGCGGAGGGAGGTGAAACAATCTCTTTAAAGAAGCGAGTCTTCGATCGCTTAATGTTCCGTAAGAGAATAGGTGGTATGACTAGAACTCTATCTCACTCATCTTATCTCGATATCTATCTGTCTTGCATAATAGCCGAATTTGTGAATTTTATGAATAAACCTTTGACCTACTTTCGTAATCGTTGATTAACCTTAAACTTCTTGAAACTAATCTGATTAACTTTTTGGTTCTTATAACTTTTATCTAATTTTTAATCATCTGATTATATGACCTAAATGCTCTGATTATATGATTCATGATTATCTGATTTATGATTCTCACGATCATCTGTTGATAACACCGATTGTTCTAAATATCCTGTCTACTTGACTTAATTGAATTATTCTTACTTTCTAAGATTACTAACATTCCTTTTCTTGAGCTGTGTTTTAACATCATCAAAAAGGGGGAAATTGTTAGGATAAAAAGATGTACTCAGTTTTGATGAGTTAAAAGTATAAGACTAGGATGACCACTTGGAGACAATGTATAGCCACAGATGTAATGTAATCTTTGTAAATAGACTAAGTATAGGATAGTAAGATAAGGTTACTCAAAGAAAGTCGGATGGAGACAAGAATAGAAAATCGAGGCAACGAGAGGCAGAGATGAGGATGAAGAATCGAGACGGGGTGAAGAATCGGACAGGTGAAGAATCGAGACAGTGGTGAAGAACCCAGACAAGCTAGAAGAGTTAGTAAAATTTAAGAGTTAGTTACAACCAATCAAGAAGCGGTTTCAAGAATTAGTTTGTCGATTACAACCATCAACAAACAAGAACAAGGAAGTTATAACCGTCGTCAAAAGAAGATCTATAAATAGAATTCAGAGATTCAGAATTTAAAATACAAGAGAAAAACTTCGCAATCTAGCAATTTTTAGCATTTGAGAAATCTGAGAATTAAAAGCTCTCTCGATTATCATTTGTATACACATCATTCACGAACACACTTAGTGTTCATCCATTTTCTCGTTGTTTATAGAACACCATTTTCTTTGTAAATCTTCAAAAGCCAAATAGAGATAGCATCATACTTGTAAGGTCAAGATACACGCTGTAAGTGAAGAAAGTAAGAAAGAAGAAAGACAAGAAGTAGAGTCCCTCCTTCGAGTTGAAGAAGGAGAGTGGACGTAGGATCATTTGATCCGAACCACTATAAATCCTGTGTTGTTTCTTTTACTGTTTTTACTTGTTTTCATTGATTACTTCTTGATCACAAACTTTAATATACGATAAAGCTTTAGATCCTATCTGAATTGAGTTTAATCAACAATTATTTCATTGTTAAAACTGATTTTGGAGTTGATAGATTATCTAAGCTCGAAAAGTTTTTGATAATCAATTCATCCCCCTTCTAGATTATCACTAGAGGGCATCTCATTTTCGTGATTAACTCATTCTAAAGGGACCCAACAGTTCCAAGTGTTTATAGAACACTTCTCCTGTAATCTTCAAAATCCAATATTCACCGTAATTGTTAGATTCACTAGAAGGAGTTAGGAGTACTTTGAATATTTGAAGAAAGTTGTAAGTTGCAAGCTGTAAGTTGTGAGTAAGAAAGTAGTAAGCTAGTCCCTTCTTCAAGTTGAAGAAGGAGAGTGGATGTAGGATTTTTATAATCCGAACCACTATAAATCATTGTTCTTTATTGCTTTCTTTTACTTACTTGTTATTTCAATTCCCATTTATTAATTGAAGATTAATTTCAGAATCAAAGTTAAAATCTAAATACCGGTTTGCTTTTGATCTTAATAAAGTTGAGGTTAAATTGAAATTCCATTGTGTCACTTTGGTGTTTTGAATAAATTTTGTAAGATTTGAAAAAATCAAAATCTATTCAACCCCCTTCTAGATTTTTCCCGCCGTGTCACTTTGGTGTTTTGAATAAATTTTGTAAGATTTGTAAAAATCTGAAAAATCTATTCAACCCCCTTTCTAGATTTTTCTTGGAAGGCCGATACAAGTTTTATCCATTTTTGCTCAACTAATCGGGACTAACATATATATATATATATAAATAAGGAGAGAGGCAAGTGAAATGCATTTGTCACGTGGTGCAATAGTATTTTGCACATATAAAAAGAAAATTTAGATCTTACATATTTATTTTATTGTTTGTATTTTAGATTTTAATAAAATGAGTTTAATTTTTATTTTTAAAGATTGTATAAGTTTTGTTGAAATTTAATATAGTTTTATAAATTTTAATATATGTGATGAATTTACTACCAATTTAAAAATTATAGGACTAATTTAAAAAATTATAATATATCCATGTATAACTATATTATTTTCAATATATTAATAAAAATAATAAAAAATAATAATTTAAATTTACATTATAATTTCATATTCAAAGTTAATAAATTATGGTATACCTCTATTTGGAAAATTTGATTTATTGGGAGAATAGGCAAGATATTCTCTTTTCCCGCACTTCCTATTTTGCAAAATTTGAATATTGGCAAAACTTTTTTTTTTTTCAAATTAAATTTCCCCGTTAATCAACTAGGGCACATAAGCTTCTTCCCCTTTGTTTTTTTCCCTCTTCCCCTCATTGCCCCTTTTATTCTCAATACAAAAGTCCATCCAAGAGTTTCTTCCGGCGATGAATTTTTCCAAATCCACCCAATTAACCCAAGAGTTCTCTTCTTACGGCGATCTTTCCGGCGATGAAATCCATCCACACGCAGCGGACGAACAACCCACCGATAGCTAATATTGTTAATCTAATTTTGAGTTTCCAAGCGGTACCTCCAAAGAAACCCTCTATCTCCTTTCAACTTATGTAACAACGTGTTTTTCCCAATTATGTTATTCAAAATCGATTTGATACATACTGTCAATTTTTCCCCAATTTGGGAATTTGCATCAGCGGGTTACCTCGTAGGGTAAGATATGGTGAACAAACAAGTAAACTTTCTGCAAACCGATTGTACCAAGCCCCATTGAGAGTCCTGTTAATTCATTCGTCAGTTTGAATAGAGTTTCTTTTCATTGTTGTTTGTTTATTTTTGTAGTCATCTTAGTTAAAATATAATCTTGTAAGCCACATTTGGTAGTAATACAATCATTTCAATTCTGCAAAAAGTGATCTCTAGTTTAGTATGTTTGATGAATCTCTAATGTTCACACTCGACTATCTGCTCGAGTGTAGTTGTAGAGGTTCATAGAAACTTGATGAATTCATTTGTAATCCGTAAATTGAATATCGTGGAATGGATAATCTTTCTTGCTATAGTTTGCTTGAGTTTTTGTAACTGTAGGAATTATTGGAAGGAAATTATTTTTGTCTACAATGCCTGAAGAACTTAAGAATTGAGTAACTATTTTTGTTAGCATTTGTGATGAAATCATGTAATGCTAATTTTAACTTGGGCTTTTCTACAATCGGGGAAGTTTCGCTCTTCCTAAAGTTAGGAAGCCCTTTGGATACCATTGGATAATTGAGTCAACATATAATTGAAAATATAGTTATAGCAATAAATTGTAATATGTGTTCATATTTTCTCGATTTGTCCTTGGATTGATAATTTTGGTCTAATCTTTCTCGTATTGATAGTTTTGGTCGATCTTTCTCGGATTGATAGTTGGGGCCTAAAGAATAACTTAACAAGCAATATAGCTCTTAAGTAGGCTCTGTATTTCATCATTTACCTATTTAATATGGAAATTGTACTATTGACGTTGTGTATTGATCTTTGGAATAAAGTATCGTTCGACTTTTTAACAACCTCCAATTTCTTGGATATATTCTATAAAATAAACCGCACTCTGTATGGAGAATGGATAGTGTGTTTCACAAAGCATTTGAAACATTCTTCCTTGGTATTAAGAGTTATTTTAATAGGTTTATTTGGGGTTAACAATTCAGTAAAAAACCTAAAGTTTTGATGGCTTGAAAACAATTGTGAATGGAATAGTGATGATATAAAATGAATCTTCCATTTGCATACTATATACTGACAAGCACCACTTTTCGTATAGAGATAAACCCCTTCATATAAACCGCTTCATAATGATCATTTTATTGCCTTGTAGCTGAAGTTTGGAGAACCTCAAATCTCAAGAAACCACTTTCTACTCTTTCAATTTCTTTTTTTTTTGTCATACGGTTACCTTCATGTTACTCCTTTTATTTTGATTAACTATTTTTATTCGTCACTTAATGTAGCTAAATTATATGTTTTTTTTTACGGCTTGCATTATTTCTAATTAATGGCACATGAATATTATCCATTAATTTAGCTGGGATGAAGGCACTTAAACAAGTTGACAGTAATTGTCTTAGAATTCTTTCACTCTCATCATTTTTCGGTGTTATTTGATCTCGCCAACTTATGTGAGATGTGCATTGATTTCCAAATTCTATCATGTTATCAACAACTTTAACTTTGAACTTTATACCCTTATAATCATATACTTAAAACTTTATCCCATGCTGAAATTCTAATTTCAAGTTTAACTCTTTGATTTAGTTTGTGCTCTCCCGTGCATTCTTATTCTTTGTAGTTTCATCTATCGTCTGTCCTCTCGTGACGTTAGATTTTTTAACATTTCCTTGATCCATTAATACATTCTATACATGCTGGCTTCTTTGTTACTTTTCGACATTATGCCAAAAATGGCCTAAGACAACGGTGAAAAGACAACGGTTTTTAAATTAACCGTTGTCTTAAGTATAAAACCCGTTGTCTTAGGTAAAACCGTTGTCTTAAGTTCAGGGTATGCACCAAAAGACAACGGATAAAAGCAACCGTTGTCTTTTTGTCGTTGTCTTTTCTTTTTCTTTTTTAAATTAAACAACACTTATTTCTTACGTGGAATTAAACAACAATTTTTGACAGAATTAATTAAACAACAATTAAATATTAAACAAACACTTAAACATTTTTTACTCCTCAGATATATCAAATCGCTCAGCCACTCACGCTCAACCTTCACCACCAGCCACCGGCATTCACCGACCAGATCCACCACCACCGGAACCACCACCTCCAAATTTCCGCCGTTCGTCACCGCCCCACGTCACTCCGCTCCTCTGTGCCCTAAATTCGCATCAGAGCCACCGCCGTTCTCGAGCCCTCAACCGTGCCGTAAGTTCGCGTCGAGCCACCGCGTCCCCCTGCCGCCGAAGCCACACCGCCATTCCCCGCCGCGTTATCACCACCGATTCCTCGATCCACCATTATCAGCACCAGCACCAGGTTTTTCCTTTATATAATCGTTTGTTTCTGAATTTTATTTTTCTCATTTTCTGCCCATAACGTGTTTGTGAAAATATCAATATGAAAATTGTGGAAGTATACTTGTTACTAATCATTATTCTGGTGGTAATCATTGCTAAAATTAAATTTGTTCTCTTCTTTGTTATATTTTGTATGAGAATATGTTCAATTGTGTATGTTTTCCCATTGTTTACAGAAATTAGGATTATATTATTGAGTGTGATCATTAATTAGGCATCTTTGGGATAGTAAAAAAATTATATTGATATAGATGCAGAAAACATAATTTTGTTCTGATGAACAAAAATGGCATTCCGGAATTGCAAGCTATGAAAGCATAAGAATTTTTCATGATCCCTAGCTATCTAATGGTTGTTGGTACAAGAATCTTACATGAGAAATGAAACTTTTAAGCCCAAATCCAAATGTTTGTGAGTTTAACCTTGTCACTCTTAATTGGTCAGGAAGAGTTTATCATGTATAAAAATAATACAGATTTCAAAAGTTCTAAATTAACACGAGTATTTAGGTTGATATTTGGTTCACAAGTAAAATCCACATTACATGGGATTATATTGTCCTTCACTGTTCTCTTGTGATATGTATGAAACATCGCACACTAATTAAGGTTAAAGACAGTAAACTTGCTAGCTAATTTATTGCATGTTGTTTTTGTATCCATTCCGGCATCCTATAATAAATTCTCTCTTCTTTCCGTTGATTCCCTGTTTCTTTGAACCATCAGCACTGTTTTATGGCACCAACATTTACGTTTGCAAAAGACGATTGGTGTGATGAATTCTTGATTTCATGTGTTTTATATATGAATATGATGGAAAGTAGCATGCTGATACATAAATATGCTTGTTGTGTACAGTTTAAGGTTCAGATTACCAGAAAGTGACTTATGTTCAAATTTCTATTGCAGTTGATTCTTTATCTTGGAAGAAATGTTACGTTGACAACATCAATTACTTTTTTGCTTGAAGTGTAAATCTGCGGCACCAATATTTCTCCTTATTTTTGCCTTTGCTTTCAGGTATTTCTCCTAGCCTTGTTTCCTTACATCGCCACCTCCTAGAATATTAGTGTTAATTCACTTATCAGAAATCAAGTTGATCTTACCTTTTTCTGCACTGTAAACAGAGTTTCACTCCAGAAAATTTGTTGTTTATGAAGCATTTGCATAATCTTTTAGTTATATATTAAGGATATCAATCATCAAAATTTATAAGGTTGGATAAACTATAATTTATAATTTGTATTCCAACATTAAAACGAACTGTGTTGCTGAAGTATTGTGGCATTACTCATAAAGTTAGTATAATATAATTGTTATCAGCAAAGAAATTATCATTATTGATAACTGCAAATTTCCTCTTTTAGTAGAATATGTGTAATATAGTATGACAACTTGACCCTTAAAGAATCTATCGGTGATAGTCTTTAGTTTGAATCAGTGTTTCTTTTCAAATTCCTGACTTTTGTATTGATACATTAGATCGACAGAGTCAATCTATCTATCGATAAACATGCTTGCTAGACTATATAATATGGTCTTGAGAATGTATTCTGAGTTCATCATTTTATTGAATGGTAGAAGGTTATATTAATTACCTTTTACCCACTTGAAGTGATTAACGGATCTGCTTGTGCCAAGATTTCAAACCTGGATAATTATAAACATGGCCAAGTCTCGTGCTCCTTCATGTAGTTCTTTCTTCTTTTCCTGCCCAATTCACCACAAGTTACCGCAACTAGGTATACTTTTATGTGTATTGAAGATCATGATGAATACTGCTGAAAGATTAAAATGGCTGGAAAATTTTATGTTTGTGAGAGATGCTCAATGCTTAGTTACAAGTTACTACATTCACTCTTATGTATTTATTTGATTTTTAGTAAACTATAATATTAAGTATGATCTTTACATTTGTTAACATGTTAATTTTAAAATTAGGGTTAACAAAAATGGATAAAGAATGGATATGGAAGGATAGGTTGTCACATGAGTATGAGCTTGGGGTAGAGTCTTTCCGGAATTTGCAAAGCGAAATTTTGTTAATCCGAGTCAAATGTTTTACCCTTGTGTGAAATGTGGAAATTTAAAGAAGAATACCATTGACCACGTAAGGGCACACTTGATTCGTGACGGTATGGATAAAACATATCACACATGGATATTTCATGGAGAGAGAATTACAAATAAGCCTTCAATGCATGATAATGATCAAGAAAAAGATAATTATAGCAATTTTCCATGGGAACACTTAGAGGATATGGTGCATGCGGCATACGAAAATTCTAAAAGCCCAAATAAATTCATAGAGTTACTAGAGGATGCGGAGAAGCCTTTATATCCTGGATGTACCAAATTCACAAAATTGTCTCGCAATTGTAAAACTCTACAATTTGAAGGCGAAATATAGTTGGAGTGAAAGAAGTATGGTGACCTACTTGTGTTGTTTAAGGAAATGCTTCCAGATATGAATGAGTTGCCTTCAACTATGTATGATGCAAAGAAGAGTTTGGCAACATTGGGAATGGAATACGAGAAAATCGATGCATGCCCCAACGATTGTCTCCTATATTGGAAGGATTTCAAAGACGATAAAATTTGTCGTACTTGTGGGGCATCAAGGTGGAAGGTGGGAAAGAATTCTAATATAATTGATGGGGTTCCTGCAAAGGTCTTGTGGTACTTTTCACCTATTCCTACATTTCGAAGAATGTTCCGTAACAAAGAATCTTCGCAAAGAATTAACTTGGCATGCCGATCATAGAGTGTGTGATGAATATTTACGTCATCCCGCTGATTCACCATCTTGGAAGGTAGTGGACCATCGGTGGCCGATTTTACCTTAGAGTCTAGAAATCTTAGATTGGCATTAGCCGCAGATGAGATCAACCCTCATAGTAATTTGAGTTACGCATATAGTTGTTGGCCCGTGATTTTGATCACGTCACAGTTGTGTATGAAGAGGAAGTTTATTATGCTCACCTTGTTGATTCGCTTCGGTCCTAAGCAACCAGGGAATGACATCGATGTTTACTTAGAGCCTATGATTGATGATTTGAAAAGATTATGGGTAGGTGTTGATGCATATGATGCGTACAAAGATGGACAATTCCAACTTAGGGCTGTCTTGTTATGGACGATTAATGATTTCCCTGCATATGGAAATTTGTGCAGGTGCGTTGTTAATGGATATAAGGCATGTCCTATTTGTGGTGAGAAAACATATGCAAAAAGGCTGAAACATAGCAGGAAAATGTCATTCATGGGACATAGAAGGTTTCTAAATGAATATCATCCCTATCGAAGGCGTAAGAAAGCCTTTAATGGGAAAAAAGAAATAAAGCCTCCTCCAAAACCATTGAAAGGACACGAAGTGTTTACTAGATTCTTTGGCCCGAATACAACCGGGGAAAAAGTGTAACGCCCGGAATTGAAAAGTTGACCCTCGGGGTTTGGACGTCCTAAACCCGAGTCGTCACTTAGTGAAATATAAAAATTGAGCGAGAAAATTTCTTTTGAATAACAACCGATTAAGTTGCAGCGGAAAAATTTCGAAACATTTTACTTAGTGGAGAGGAACTCTTTTAAAATAAAAGATCAATATCTACTTTGATCAAAACCATCCGGCGAGTACAACTCCTGTGGGGAGATAATGACATAAAATTTATAAAGTATTCATTACAAAAGGTTGAAAGTTACCGAGACGATTTATTTATTAAATAAGAGAGAGTGGGAAGCGGTCGTCTCTTTGCAGGCTCCCGGGCCTCATTCTCGCAACTGAAAATATTAAGTTTGGGAGAGTGAGATAGGAATCTCGGTGGGTAACTTTGTATCTTTGTTACAGCAGTTGACAGAAAACCCGAATATAATTGAATCTTTTATTCTTCTCTTATCTTTAGTTATGCGTTGCGGCATTTAGCCCATTTGTACGAGGTAATCTTCAGCTTATAGGATTTTCATCCCTCAACTTTATTCGATTATGAGATTATCTTCTTTACGGCTATAGTATATATATATATATATATATATATATAGCACATTTGAGATGGCACGCTAGTGCGTCCGATCCCGTAATCACATTGTGGAATGACACGTTTAAAAGCGTCCGAGACCCGTAATTCTCCGTCCCAAATGAGGTGGCACTAGTGGCATTTACGCACACAATCCAAACCCTCTACCATCCTTATTGCTCCCGTGAGGTGGCACTAGTGGCATTTCTCGCACACAATCCAAACCCTCTTCCAACCTTATTGCTCCCGTTTATATAGGGCTTCACCCTCTGCAGATATATTGATCAATAGAGATAATAACTCTCATATGTAACATATAAAAACAAATAATCAAAGTAAAAGAAATTCGTTCTCGTATATTCTTATAGTTAGGAGTTGTGCATTTGCATGCTTTTGAGTTGTTCACGTCTTTCGAGAAAAACTGTTTATGTTTGATTCAGAAAAGCGACAACAGTCCATATAACATTAACTAGCTATACAGATAGTGTCACCCACTGGAGAACTTTTCGGAGAAAGTCTAACTTCTTGATTGTTTAGGCCTCTGTACGCAAGTCTCGGTCTCTGGTTCCGACCGTACTCTACCTACCACAATTCGTATGTTTAGTTCGACAACTCTTTTGTCCATTAGAAACTTAGGTTCTTGATCTTATGGTGCAAGGCTTTGAACGAAGAAGGGAACTTTATTTTATCAAAAGCTTCTATGGGTTAAATCCTATGTCTAACGGCTTTGTTAGCGTACTACGCTTTGTGGAAATCCGAATTTGGGACTTTCGGTTCCGTTCATTTTCAAGAAGACACGTAAGACACTCAAATATATGCATTCATAAAGTATCATGTATAACATTCAATATTCAAACATGCATTTCATTAAAAGTTTTGGTCATTTATTTTATCAAGTACTAGTCAAATGAGGAAACAACACCTATACATGCATAAATGAAATAAAATACTTAGACTTGTTGAAAAATTATGAAATTTTAATATGTTGTACATCTTTCAGTGTAGAACAAAGTTTATTAAGGGTCTGAGTTCATTTGAGTTATGAAACTATAGCAGATTTTGTAATAAGGACTCTAAATTTCTGTTTCGGCAAAAACAGTGACCTTAACTTATAAAATCCATAACTCTCTGCAGAAACATCCACAAATTATGATATTAAAACATGTGATGAAACACTCAAGTATGAACAACTTTCATTCAGGGACCCAAGCCATTTGACTTACGGATTCTGTCCAGAAAAATCGTGAACATTCAATCCATCGTTTGGCTCGGTTACTGGACATGTCTTACAAGAAAATTCATAACTTATTGGATACTTGTTTAAAAATCACCAAATTTAAGAAACTTGTTATAAACAGGTTTTAGTTTATTCATGAATTTTTCCATGATTTATAAAATAGTCTAACTGGAAAAACAAATTCGTGCAACACAGAATAACCCTATGCGTTGAACATCGACCAGGTACTCAGAAAACGAATTTTATCTCATAAAGTACTAAACGAAATATTATTATTTTTGACTATGATTTACAACACATCAAGGGGAACATCCCAGGTTTTTCCTAGAATTTTATAACCATCAGAAAGGGAAGAAATAAAAGAAATGAGTCACTGCTCCCAGTTTCGGATCACTTCCGACACATAATCTTTCATGATTTTATTTTCAGTATACAAAAATCCAGTGGCCACGAAAATTTAGTATATTATTTTACACTTCAAATACTACATCTAGGAATTTTTCATGATTTTTAAACGGGTGGAAAGGGTCCGAATGAATTTTACAAAAACGGGTCAGTGAGTAGGGCTTGGTTTCGGCAGTTTCATGTTTCAAGTGTAACTTCACCATTTTGACTCCAAACACCAAAATTCCAACTCAAGCACTCCATATAAGATCATATCATGTAAAAGGGGTTCTTAGGGCCTCATATAATATTTTTCTGAATTTCTAAGCTTAAGAAGAAGAGTAAGACTTAAGAGGGGTTTAGGGACTTACCCTTGGAGATTTTCTTCTTCCTCTTGAGAGCCCCAAAGCTTTTGTTGTGTGGAAGAATGAAAGGGCAGCAAATTCTATTTATAGAGGGAAAGGGGGAGAGGGACGGCTGATTTGGGTGGTGGGGAGGAAAATAAGGAAAAATAGGCTTAGGGGGTACTCCTATCCTAGGATTTTTGGAAGATTTTTGGGTTAATAGGCACATGCTAAACTCACTACTCCTACTTGCTTCACATGGCCGGCTGTTTTGGGGGTTTTGGGCTGTCCTTTTGGCATCCCACTCTTCAATACAGTATTGTGATCTCGACGTTGAATTTTCGGTATTTTTCGATTCGAGTTTCGGCTCCAAAAATTTATTAAAGCGCGCGACGGGAGAACAAACATTTTTCTTAGGGTTTTCTTGAGTGTTTCTCACCTTTAAAGGACTATTGATAATTAATCATTATTAAACAAATCCGGATTACGAATGTGAGTTCGAAAAGTATCAGTAGATTTTCGGGTTGGAAAACCGTTAGTCGATTGGAGAAAAATTAAGAAAACCACACATGAAATTAGAATAAAATAAAATGGTCCCCCAAACTTAGAAAATTAAATATAAAATCCTATAATTGGGTTTTGGGTTATTACAAAAAGAGTCGGGATCTCACAAAGAAGGATCGGAGGTGTTGGAAAAAGATATCTATTTTCTTTGAACTTGAGTATTGGCAACATTTACATGTCGGGCATGTTCTTGATGTCATGCATATTGAGAAGAACGTATGCGAGAGCCTCCTTGGTACACTGCTCGACATTCCGTAAAATAAAGGATGGAGTAGCAGCGAGACGAGATCTTCTAGAGATGAATGTAAGGACCGAGTTGGCCCCGGTGATTGGAAAAAAAAACTTTTTACCCCCAGCTCCTTATACTTTGAGTAAGGAAGAGAAAAGGAAAGTTTGTTCCTCTTTGTGAACCATGAAGTTGCCTACGGGATACTCATCCAATGTTCAAAATCTGGTCTCAATGACAGATTTGAGGGTTCTTGGTCTCAAGTCACATGACTACCGTACCTTAATGCAACAATTACTTCCAGTAGCTATCCGTGGTGTCTTGCCGGATAATATTAGAAACACTATCACTCGCTTGTGTTTCTTCTTCAATATGTTGTGTAGCAAGGTGATAGATGTCTCCAAGTTAGATGATATGCAAAATGATATTGTGACGATATTGTGTCTCGCTAGAGAAGTACTTCCCTCCATCATTTTTGATATCATGATTCATCTCACCGTACATCTTGTGCGTGAGGTCAAGTTGTGTGGACCAGTTTGGTATCGATGGATGTACCCATTTGAAAGGTACATGAGAGTTTTGAAGAATTATGTGCGATGTCGAACTCGGCTGAAGGATGCATGGCTGAATGTTATATTGTTGAAGAGGTTGTGGAGTTACGCTCGGACTACCTTTCGAATGTGCAAACAATTGGGATTCCGTTGAGTCATCAACATAAAGAACTTACGAGACCTCTATCGAAAGTCATTTGTGTGTTGTATCGGCCCCACGAGTTGCGGCAAGCACATCATCATGTGTTGACAAATGATGCGAGAGATCGATCCTTATGTCAAGTAATACATCAAAACTTATTATTATTAAAAATATAATTATTTAATTATTTTTATTCTAATATATCTAAATAATTTTTATAGTGAACACGTAGCGCATGTGAGATCCAAATTTTTAGGAAAACCAAGGCTGAAAAATGGTTGTACGAGCAACACAACAAATTGTTTGTTAGTTGGTTTCGTGAACGCGTAAGTTCTAAAAAATATGTGTTTACAATAAATCTTACACTTCTAATACATTAGTTGACATAACAGTACACTTTGTGAATTGTAGGTTGCAATTGAAATAAATCACTCTAGTAAAACAATATCGAGAAAAGTTGAAGGCCTTCGGTCGTGGGCCTTGTCCTAATGTGTTGATGTACGATAGTTACTCTATTAATGGAGTGACTTATCATACAAAGCAACTAGATGATTCACGAGTTACACAAAATTCGGGAGTTAGCATGGTTGCAAGCATCATGCAAGTTTCTAGTGCAAAGGACAAAAATCCCATTGTATCCGACATGACATTTTATGGAGTGATTGATGAAATATGGGAGTTAGATTACATCTACTTTCGAATTCCAATTGTAAAGTGCATTTGGGTTGACAATAAAAATGGTGTTAGAATAGATGATCTTGGATTCACTTTGGTAAACCTCAACAAAATTGGATTCAAAGATGATTCTTTTATTTTGGCTAGTCTAGCAAAACAAGTCTTTTACATTGAGGATCCTAAAGATCATGTATGGTCGGTTGTGCTTGCAACTCCTACGAGGGAGTACTTTGAGGATACAAGAAGTGGAGAGTTGGAAGAAAGTACAATCCACCTTCAATCTTTCGGTAGAGGGCTGCCTTTAGTTGATCCTAATATAACCGATGAAGATGAACCACCATGCGTTTGTGAAGATTGTGATGGAGTTTGGGTTGACAATATAAATATGTGGATGTTGAGGATGCGGTAGGTTCACATGTGGCTTGGCCAAAGCACTTGGTCACATTGCGAGTAGGATTTATATTTACAATTTCATTTTATTTTTCCTAGATATAAAATATGGTATTTAATATGATATAATGCAAGAGGTTGGAGTGAAGATATGATTTCTTTTGGTAAGATCCAATATATGTAAATGTAATTATTCTTCAATATTTTTCATTTTAGAGGTCCTGAAAAAATAAGAAAGAGCTTGGAGTGCGTAAGAAGTCTACGTTTGATTCAAAAAGCTTGCCAAAATCATTACACTTTGTCCACTGTTTCTTAAAGTTTGCTAAACGAACTATACAAATCGTGTTGGATGTTGATGTCTTTGGCCACAAATGCACATTGTATGTTCACTTTGAAGATATTGATCCATTTGCTCGATTGCGGCCCATCTCGGCCACTTGCGTTGCTATTTATATATGGTAATTACACTTTATTAGTTCTATAAGTTTATAGTACAAACATTGTTTCTCTATATTTTATTTGTTTATTAACTTTTTTTTTTTTTTATTGAAGGCATCTATACAATCATTTGGTCAAACTGAATAAAAAGGACAAATTCATATTTGCAAATCCATGGAAAACATCGATTCTCACCGCATGGACAAAACAATTAAGGATGCTCACAATGAAAAAGGGCAAGTGATCTCGCACAAAGGTTGGTTAATGCATCTATTGATCAATTAGTTACGGTGTCGTGCAATCTTGGGTGAGTATGATTTACAAAATAATATTTAATGTGCTCTCGTGAAAATGTGACTCGTAATCGCATTGATTTATTGTGTGCGTAAATAGTGCTCATTGGATTTGAGCGAGTCATCAACCCACACAAGGAAGAAGTTTATTTGATTGATCCTCTTTATAACCGCATTGATCTGAATGGAAAAAAGTTGTGGACATGTAAGTTCATTCCTTTTCATATAATTGCAATAAACATATTATTGGGAATTGTAACATATTTTTTGGTTAATTATTTATTGTTGTAGGGCATTATATATCTTTAATGCGGGTGTCTCAAGTAAGAGACCAAAGAAAAATATTGCATGGAATATAATTAAGGTACAAAATAATTATATATATCCGGTTGTGTTTTCTTACAAAAAAGGTGTAAGTGTTTAAACGAATTTTTTTCTTACCTAGGCACCTAAACAACCTTATGTATTTCAATTTGGTTATTTTGTACTACGCTACATGAAGGATATAATCGAGTTTAATGGAATGGTGGGAGCAGATTCGATGCAATTAGTGGTAAGAATAATTTGTGTTGATCATATTTATGTATGTTGTTTTTGGTGAATATTTGATTGGATGGTTGAATTGGTGGCTAAAAGATAATACTTATTTAATTTTATTATTTGTACTTTCACGGTTTCACAAAAGGATTACTCTGGAAAAGAAATTAACGACATGCGGGAAGAGTGGGCCGATTGCCTTTCAGAGTATATGGGTGATGATTAGAAGTTTGTTATTTTTATTTTAGTTTAGTTTTTGTGACATTTGAACATGTTATTGTAGTTTAACACTAGACTATTTAAATTTTATGACTTAATTTGATGTTTAAACAATGTATGACGATGAATTGATTTATATTTGAATGCTTATTTTTAATTTTATATTATTGCCCAATTAGATAATTCACAACAGAAAATCTACAATAATGGCTAAGACAACGGCAAAAAGCGTAGTCGTAGGTAGTAAACCGTTGTGGTAAAAGCCTAAGACAATGGTGAAATGATGTTATGACAACGGTTTTTAAGCTGTGGTAAACACCACGATAACGGTGAAAAACCGTTGTCATAACTTCATTAACCGTTGTGGTAAATACCTACGACAACGGTGAAAAATCGTTGTCATAACTTCATTAACCGTTGTGGTAAACACCTGCGACAACGGTGAAAAACCGTTGTCATAACTTCAATCACCGTTGTGGTAAATACCTCACGACAACGGTGAAAAACCGTTGTCATAACTTCATTCACCGTTGTGGTAAATACCTACGACAAGGGTGAAAAACCGTTGTCATAACTTCATTAACCGTTGTCATAACTTCATTAACCGTTGTGGTAAATACCTCGACAACGGTGAAAAACCGTTGTCATAACTCGATTAATCGTTGTGGTAAACACCTACCACAATGGTGAAAAACCGTTGTCGAATACCAAGACCCTAAGACATCGGGTTGATAGGACGACGGTGAAAAAACCCCTACGACAACGGGATTCACCGTCGTCATAGCCGATTTTGGCGTAGTGTGAACTTACGCTTAGAATCAATTCAATAATATCTATTTCTCGTTTGGCAGGCTAAGAGTGCAATAGCGACTCGAACTACAATGAGCTTGATTTTGGGATCGGCCGTCTATAAGGTTCAAATTCCTCATTTATCTTCTCCATTCGTTATAAAACTACCCCTGTGATTTTTCTTTCAATTTATAATTGGCTTGGGCAATTAAAAGTTGAGATCTTGTGTAAATTTTGATAGGCTTAGAATGTGGGTGCAATTTGTATTTTCATCTGCGGCGGTAGTTATTAAGTTGTGAAATAAAATATAAAATCATAAAATTATGGTTATTAAGTAGTTGTAAAATAAAATATAAAACTATAATATAACAATACGGTGAGAAAATAAATGTTGAAACAAGAAATTGAATATCATTTCGTTTGTCTACTATAAATTGTTGTGTGTATAAAATGTCAATGATATTTAAATTATAGAATGAACATAAATTACATTCATAGAAATTTTGCCAATATTAATAGTGTTAGATCAAGAAGTTTTGATGAGTTAAAAGAAGCGATTCGGATGATCAAACAACTTTGAAGAACAAGTGAGATTAAGTCCTTATGCAAAGGCCGATCGACGAGGTCGAGAACCAATCTAGTCATCTCAAGTCCGAAGATTACAAGTCGTCTGGAGATGAGCTCGAGTCTAGTCATCTGCAGGAGTCAAATATGAAGAGCTCGGGAAGAGGTCAAGACAAGCCGAGTAGAATAAGAAAGGCGAGTCTTCACCAAGTCACCGGCAGACGAGTAGAATAAAATCGGTTGAGGTCTAGAGCGGTTTCCAAGAATAAGTTTGTTGAGCGAGTTTCTAGTTTGTTAAAACTAATTAACAAACTAACCGTCCTTTCGAGACTTATAAATAGATCTAGGCACTTCATAAAAATAGAGAGATCACACAAGTTATTCAATTTTAGCAACAGATTCTCACAATTCACAAGATTTCGAAAAAAACACAAAAATAGTTTTCAAGGATCTCATCATAGATTTTTCTAAGTGTTTATAGAACACTTTTCTTATACATCTTCAAACACTCATCTATTACTTTAGAGTTAGATTTTTCAAGAATAGTTTAGAAGATTGAAGATTTGAAGATCAAGTTGTAATTTGTAAGTCAGTACGATTGTAAAGTGAGTAAGTAAGCGAGTAGAAGAGACCCTTCTTCAAAGTTTGAAGAAGGAGAGTGGATGTAGGATTGTTATAATCCGAACCACTATAAATACAGTGTTCTTTATTGCTTTGTTTTACTTACTTGTTTCTTTCAAATTTCGATTAACAAGTCGTAGATATATTTCGTAATCAAAGTTAAATCTAAAATATCGGTTTGCTTTTGATCTTGTTCAAGTTGAGATTAAAATTGTTTTCCACGTGTTACTTTGAAGTTTTGAATAAGTTTTAAAAGATTTGAAAAATCTATAAAATCTATTCAACCCCCTTCTAGATTTTTTCATAGAAGGTTAACTCAAGTTTTTCTTAATCAACTCAACCAATCGGGACCAACAAGTGGTATCAAAGCGAGTGTTAAGTCATTACGATATTGATTTTAGGTCTTAACCAAGATTCTGAAATATTCTTGATTTTCTTCATCTTCTTCATTGTTACTAAGCGTGCTACTAACTAGATTATAGAGTGTTTTGTTTTTCTATCTCATCATGTCTTGCAAAAGCAAGAAATCAAGAAGTCTACCTAATTTCTCAATTGAAGAATATGACTATTGGAAATTCGGGATGGAAAATCATCTCAAGGCTATCCATGATAGGATGGAGGAGGTTCTTGAGGAAGGACGTATTAAATTTTATCATGGAGGCACCAAAGAATGACACCGAATCGGTGAAACAAGAGTGAGGCAAGAAAAGAAAAGCTCGAACTCACAAGTGATGAAAGGAAGATTCATAATCTGGATCAAGTTGCTAGAACAGAGATCATTAAAACATTGAGTAAGGATTGGATTGAAAAAGTGAAAAGATGCAAGACTGCCAAGGAAATGTGGGAAACTCTTGCTTTGGAATCCCGTGAAGGATCGAGATCAGTCAAAGAAAACAAATTGCAGTCTGTTCTACATGTTTTTGACACTTTCAAGATGAAAGAAGGAGAGTATGTTGATCAACTGGATGTTAGGTGACAAATCTACTAAACAAGGCGGTGATTTGGGAAAAACATATACAGAGAAAGAAATCAATAATAAAGTGTTGAGGTCATTAAGTAAAAGATGGAGAGAGAAAGCTAATATTCTCAAGGCTACTCAAAATCTATCTTCAATTTCACACCACACTTTGTTTTCTCATCTCAAGGCATTAGAATATGACATTCAAATTGAAGATGAAGAAGATGAAGCGAGAATCTTCAACATCCTGGAAGAAGCTGTAGCATTTGTTCATCAAGATGAATCAAAAATCTCCAAGGCATCCTGATTTGTCTATTAAAGAGGAAATGGGTCTTTTGTTAAAAAGATATGAAAGGCTGAGAATGAAGTATAAAAGAAACAAGAGAGACAGATCGAGTCAAAGGAACTACAGATCGAGACAAAGAGGAAAAGAGTTCAAAATGAGAGAAAAAGGATCGACAAGAAGGCTTAAGTCACCTATTAGACGAGGAGATAGTAGTCCAAAACAGACAGAGGAGATAATTGTTATACATGAAACAAGCCTGGTCACTACGATTATGATTGTCCTCAACTCACTCCTAGAGAGAGAGAAGAAAAGAGGAAAAAGAGAGATAGAAGGTATCTTTGATCGAGAGCTCTTACGGTTGAGAAAGAAGAAGTTCATGAGACGTCATCATCCTCATCCTCATCTGATTTTGGGTCGGATGACGACATCTATTTAATGGCAAAAGAGGTACATTACTATTCATCCTCGAGATAATGATTGTGATACCTTATACGAAACCGATCCTAGTCTTATTGATAAACTTTTGAAAGATTTGGAGATTGCTCTATCTCGCTTATAAACAGATAGAGACCTGAAAATTTTAAATTAAAGAATCAAATTACCGATCTAACTAAGGTCAATCGGACTAAGAAAATGAAAAATCAGACCGTACATTCAAGGGGGAATGTCGGTCGAGATGATCACTAGTACCTTGTCCGATAAGACAAATAAGTTAGAACAGAATTGAGTTCTTTGAAAATAAAATTTTCAAATATCTATTCTGAGAATGAGAGTTACAAGAAGACTAACAGAGAATTAAATCTCAAGTTAGGACTTCTAAATAACTCCCAAACCACAATAGATAAAATCTTCAATACTTCACAAAAGTCTAGTGATAAAGCTGGATTAGGTTTTGATAGGAGTAAGAAAAATGATCCAATAAAACCTAGAGTTTTTGTTAAAGCAACTAAACCAAAGATAGAAACTAGATTTAGTCCTTGGAAACCTAAGGAATTAATTACCTCATCCGATAATTCTCAAAAGAAGAAAGCAGGACGAGGAAAGAAACTCCAAAGGCTAAACCTAAGACTAAATCAAAGTCCTATCCTAAGTATAATGGCTTTGATGGAAGAAGTAGAACATATCCATTTTTACCAAGATTTAAGACAATCTCAAAAGATCAGCTTAAATAAGATTGATCTTGAAAGTCTTATGTTAGTAGATAGATATGGTTTTAAGGAACATTGATATCTTTGTCCTGGATTCCTAAAAATCAACTTAACATGAAAGGACCCAAAGTACAAAGGGTACCTAAGCAATAAATTTGTGATTGCAGGAAGATAAGAAGATAGTTGATAGAGGAGACATTCTTGAGGTCATCTCGGTACATTGATAGTGGGTGTTCCAAGCACATGACCTATGAGAGACGACTTCTCTCTAACTATCAGCACCATAGATAGACCAAGAGTGATATTTAGAGACAACAATTATGGACTTACCAAAGGTGTAGGAACACCGATGATAGGAGATATTCAAGTACATGAAGTCTACTACGTGGAAGGATTGAAGCACAATTTACTTTCGGTTTCACAATTTTGTGATAAGGGGTTTTGTGTAAAATTTACTCATAATGCATGCTATGTATTAGATGGTATCAATGAAAATATTCTATTAGCAGGAGTCGACAAGGTAACATTTATGTTGCAAATTTCAAAAGTTATCCTAAAGATACTTGTCTTGTTGCTAAGAGTTCGGATGACTTAAGTTGGGCATGCACGAGACGACTTGGTCACTTAAACTTCAAAACTCTTAACAAAATAACAAGGAAATCTTTAGTTAAAGGACTCCCTGATAAAGTATTTTCAAAGAACCATGTATGTGTTTCTTGTCGAAAAGAAAAAGCAGACTAAAGCTTCTTTTAAAACAATAAGTAGTCCTTCTTGAGAAAGGATTAGGAACTTCTTCACATGGATCTTTTTGGTCCAAGAACACCTCTCGGCTTTAGTGGAAGAAAATACATCTTGGTAATTGTTGATGATTTTTCAAGATTTACTTGGGTTATTTTCTTGTACAAAAGAATGAGACTATGATTAAGATTCCGTAATTTCTTAAAAAGATTCAAAATGAAAAAGGATTAAATATTGTTAAAATTAGAAGTGATAAAGGTACTTGAATTCCTAAATAAGTGAATACTAACTACCGCATTGAGAATGACATATCTCGGGAAACATCTGCAGCCAGGACTCCACAACAAAATGGAGTAGTTGAAAGGAGAAACAGAACCTTGAAAGAGGCGGCTAGATCAATGTTATACGAGTACAATACTCCTCACAGGTTTTGGGCGAATTCTATTAATGACTGTTATGTTCAAAATAGAAGCTTAATTGTTAAGAATAAGTGTAAAACTCCCTATGAAATTTGGAAGGGAAGGTCTCCCAAAAATTCATATTTTCATATATTTGGTTGTAAATGTTTGATACACAACAATGGAAAATCTCAATTAAAAACCTTTGATGCCAAGATAGCAGATAGGATATTCTTGGGATACTCATCCGTATTGAAGGCATATAGAGTTTTTAATAAGACAACCTTGTGTGTAGAAGAAACACCCCATGTGGTATTTGATGAATCTTCTTTTGAGTTTGATAAGACAGGGACATCACAAAGATATCGATAACTGGATCAAATGACTATCAAGAGATGAACCATAAAATTCTACAATCAAGAATCGTATTCGGTATGAAGAGGAAGAATCGAGACAAAGGAAAAGTTAACCTGAAAGATCTTCCTCAACGGTGATCTACCAACCGATCGGATGACCAATACATCAGGTGATCGTAGAGTTATTAGAAGGTAACATAGAATCATCTCGAAATAAATAATTCAGACAAGACACCATCCACCGTAAAAGACAAAGGTAAGAAAGTAATGTCATATCATCCAATTGAGCAGATAATTGGAGATTTAGACTCTGGTGTTCGAGACGAGGACCCAACTAAATCAAGATTGTATGTTCGGTTGCTATGTGTCACTACTTGAACCTAAATCTATTACGTAAGCTCTAATCGATTCCAATTGGATTAATGCCATGCAAGAAGAACTAAATCGGTTCAAAGACAAGATGTGTGGGAGCTTGTTGAAAGACCTCATCATCAAAAAGTCATTGGAACTAAATGTGTCTTTAAAAACAAAAGGGATGAAAACAATATTTTGGTTAAAAATAAGGTCGACTAGTTGCTCAAGGTTATTCACAATCATAGGGGATTGATTATGATGAAACCTTTGCATCGTTAGCTCGTCTGGAAGCCATACGATTGTTTTTAGCCTATGTTGCTTTTAAAAGATTCATAGTTTTTAAAATGGATGTTAAGTCGGCATTTCTTAATGGAATCCTAGCCGAGAAAGTTTATGTAGAGAAACCTCCTGGTTTTGTCAAAGGAGACAAGGTTTATAAACTAAGGAAAGCTCTATAAGGACTTAAACAAGCACCAAGAGCATGGTATGACATCTTGTCCGATTATTTAATTCAAAATGGTTTTGTTAAAGGTAGAATTGATAGAACTCTTTTTAGGAAAGAATTTGGTTGTGATCTTTTGTTAGTTCAGATTTATGTTGATGATATTATTTTTGGATCAACTAACATGTCTTTGTGTGAAGAATTTAGTCATCTTGTGAAAAGCAGATTTGAAATGTCCATGATGGGAGAGATGACTTATTTTCTTGGACTCCAAGTCAAACAAACAAAGAAGGGGATATTCATAAACCAAGCCAAATATAAAATATCTTATTGATAAATTTGGAATAAGTACACCGGTAGAAGCTAAGATACCTATGATGACAAATTTTTCAATGGATCCAGACGAGAAGGGAGAAGACACCGATCAAACCGAGTATCGAGGTCTAATTGGTTCTTTATTATATTTAATCGCTAGTAGACACGATATTTCATTTGCGGTTGGAGTTTGTGCTTGATTTCAAGCTAGTCCTAAGAAAAGCCATCTTGAAGCAAAGAAAGAAAATTCTTAAGTATCCTGAAAGGAACTATAAATGTTGGATTGTGGTATCCAGTTGATGACAACTTTGGTCTGAGGATACTCGGACTCAAATTTTGGTGGGTGTAAGATAGACAGAAAATCTACATCCGGTACTTGCCAATTTCTTGGAAGTAAGCTGATTTCATTGTTGTCTAAAAAGCAAACCTCTGTAGCTACTTCCACAATCAAGCCGAGTATATGGCGGTGGAAGTTGTTGTTCACACCGATCTGGATAAGTCAACAGCCTAAGGGACTATAACATTATCACCAAAGATGTACCTATCTTTTGTGATAGTAATAGTGTCATAGCTATTACCCGTAATCCGATCCTACATACAAGATGCAAGCATGTAGATATCGAGACACCACTTCATTCGAGACCATGTAGAGAAAGGTGATATCGCACTAGAAAAGATCTTGGTGATTTCCAAAGAGCAGACATCTTAACAAAGCCACCGGCAGAGACATGGTTTAAAGAACTATCTCGTAGAATTAGGACTATTAGATGCTTCTTTAGTTAACTTATAGATTTATGTTTTTCATTCTTTGTCTCTCTCAATATTAGTTTACTATGTCTAGAAAGAATTATCGGACTAGATATAAGTCAAAGGACAATTAGGTAGTCGATATCATTGATCTCCTATTATGGAATCAAGAATCAAGAATTAGTCATATTGACCTTATCGACATGATAATTACTTATCGGACATTCGGTAAATCGGACTAGGGCACAATAGTCACCTGATTTCTTGAGAAACATATGACTATCTACACCCTATCCGATCTACCTCAAGTTACTAATGTTTTTCTTCAAGTCTATGTCTTTGCGGGAATAGGTCACAACTCGATTTGTTTCACCTCATCTTCTTATCCGGACACCTTGCCTCTGAATAATCTCCATATATTGTGTTTTCTTATAAAACTCTTATCGGATTGATTGGTTGGAAAACCTAACTTTAGAAAATTAAATCGACCCTTTTTTTAATTTTGCTAAAAGTTAAAACTAAGTCAGTTTTAAAATCAGACAGTTACTTTATCGATGACTTTACAAACCCATCTATTTTGAAAACCCTTATACGAAGTAAGGTAACCCTAAGTGGACGTCGGGTATACTTACTTCTATGCATAAAGTAACCTACATCTGTCAAATCAACAATTTATAAAGTAACTATTTACGCATTCCAAAGGCAAGTAGCATACACGCGCTGAATCCCAATCGTTTATCCAGATTTTTAACCGTTGATTCAAGCGCAGAAAACTTTTTAAATAAACGGCTTAGATTAAATCAGATTTTCTAAAAGCGGTTTCTCTTTCCATTTTCCCTACTATAAATACATCTTCTTCCTCAATCAAACTTTTTCACTTTCGTAAAATTATACTTATACTCTGCAAATTTTCAAAAGTCTTAGTCAAATTCTTTCATGAGCACTTCTCAAAAGCGATTAGGAGTAACATCAACAATGGTGGAGGTACATAATGAGACATTCAACAAGAAGATCAAGTCGGAGATGTACGTCGACTTTGATACCACCATTGATGGAGAATCGAGGGAGATCCTAAATTTATTGGAGAGGTCGGGATTGAGGACTTTCTGTTCCAAGAAATCCACCTTCAATAAAACACCGGATATGAGAGGCATCGAAGTTCTACGTCAACGGGACGTTTGAGAATGTGATTTTTAAATCTCGTGTCTACGGCGAGGTTGATTGGAGTGTATAGGGTAAGAGTTATTAAGACCAATCAACAAAATATCGAACCCAAGGGAAAAAGTATGCACATGAGGTCCTAGAAATACAAGTTCTTAGTGACTAGAGTTGCAACAATGGTTTGGTACAAAAACAACAAAACACAAGCAAAAATACAATACAACAAGGAGCAAGCAAATGATCGAACACTAAGAATGCGATAACAAACACAACAATAAATGGAGGAATAGAGGTGCTAGGATTAACATCCATCAATGAATCATCAATCAACAAGCTACAATTGAATCAAATTGCAAATCAACTAAGATAGAAAGCATAAACCATCATGAAATTAATCACTCCATTAAAATCACAATGCCTAATGTGAGTATCCTTAGTCTTTCCCATCTCTCAATGTAGAAATCCCCAATTCATACAATCATGCAAAATTGAAACTCGATTAACACCTAATCACGTTTGCTCAACTCTGCTATTGCTAGGGTGATTAACCATTAATCTAAAGAGACAATTTCACACAAAGCACAATGAAGAATCACAATTAGGAAACAAACTAATGTGAGTATCCTTAGTTCAACTAATCTCTCGATTCCGAAGCACCCAATCCACACATTCATACACAATTATCACCCGATTAATCTCGGATCACGTTAAGCGCAACTCTCGTCTATAGCTAGGGTGATCGAACACTAATCTAAAGAGATAATTATGCATGAAGCACAAATGAGAATCACAATTAGTAAGCAATCTACTCAATTAATCTCCAATCATCAACAATTATAGCATCATCAATCAATTCATCATCAATTTCAATTAACCCAAGCACAAGAGATTTAGCCCATGGTACCACAAACAATACCCATGGGAAGAAGATAGAATTGAACAAACACAAAGCAAATCACAACACTTAAGAAATTAAAGAGATAAGAAAGGAAAAACATCACCAAATAATCTTCAATTAACCAAAATAGGAATGCTTGAGTCTTCAACACCAATCTCCAAAGGAATTACAAGCTTGAATTGAAAGAATTACAATGATCATAAAGCTAATCTAATGCTAATCTAACAACAACTAATGGAAATCAAATCCTAATTCTAACTTCTACTCTAATCTAAGGAAGGAATTGGCTTGGGGCTTGAGAAATCGCCCCAAAACCGCTACTAACCGCTACTCTCCAAGATCCTCCGAATTGCTCTGCTCAGCCTCTTTAAATAACGCATTTTAGAAAAACCTTCCTCGAGTCGAGGGTCAGGCCTCGACTCGAGGTCCCCGCAAAATACCTCGACCTCGACTCGAGGGTCATGCCTCGAGTCGAGACCGCTGCCATTTTCCGTTTTTATCCTTTTCGCATAGCCCTCGACTCGAGGCTCTTGCTCCTCGATCGAGCTCGAGTCCAGTGGCATTTTTCTCGCACGGGGCTTCGACCCACCCCCTGTTTTCGTCCCGGATGTCCGTCTCTTCATTCTAAGCCTAATGGTACTCTCGGTTTGGCAAAATTCCACCGAATTACCTGCAAAATGGACGAAAAACATCAAAATCTCACAAATAATACTTTTAGGCAAAAGAGTGATACTTTTCACATTTAGGCACAAAACTAACACTTTAGCTCACTTTTTGCACTAAAAATAGCCCTAAAAACATGCATCAATTCACTCCAATCATACCCCCAAACTTGAATTGTTGCTCGTCCTCGAGCAACGTAGAAACTAAGAACAAAGGAGTGAATTGATTGCAATTATGTCACATGGCATCATAGGCGAAAAATAAGTCAATCGAACTCATCAATGATCACTTGTATCAATGCAACTATCCACTAGCAATCAAGACAAATCATGCTCAAACAAATGCTCAATCAAATACTCAACACATTGCTCCTTCCATGGAGTGTTTCACTCTTCACTCAAGTGTATCAATGTTTAAAGCACTCAATCATCAATTCACAATTAAGTACACCATATGCTTGCCACAAGACTTAATCTCAATCAAAATCATTTGTGATCAATCAAGAATCAAAGAGGTCTTTCTTCTAGGTTGTAATGTTGGCTCTTTGGAAAGGTGGGATATTTATGGATAGGAGTGACTAATTAGTAGAGACTTGAATGAAAACTAATCCATACAATACATATCTCTTCACTTTCATCTAGCAACACTCTTCCTTTAGAACTTCAATGATCAATCCACCATTCACTTGAGCTTTCTCTTTTTAAAGCTCACAAATTGAATCTTTCTTTTCATGCATTTTCTTTACAATTCAATCTTTCACAACCTTTCTTTTCTTTATGCTTCATTCATCACTTTGCTCATCATCTTCCCACACTTAGCAATCAACTCACCATCATTAGCCAACATTCAAGCTCAACTAATCATAGGACAATAAAGGCTCATCAAAATAGGCTAAATGGTTTCAATTTCACTTGGCTCGCCAAAGAATACGGATAATAGGCTCAACATGGCTCACTAAGGGAATCAAATGTATTTGGTAGGAAAGTATTTGGCAAAGTAACTCATCATATCAACATGGCCTCTTATCATTTTAATGAAATCACACAAAGATCAATATCCACAAGTCAAGTGGCAAGTTCTAGCATACAAATCATGAACGATGCACTCACAAAGGATTCAAATCAACCGTATAAGATGTACGATTATAAGGCACAAAACTCACGGGCTTAACTTGAGCAATGAATCAAGAATTTTCAATCACATTCATCTTCACATAATTAATCAAGCAACTAGCATCAAGCTACACATCTACTTATGATCATATCCAAATCCAATTACTCTCACAACTCAAGCACAAATGCTCATGTACATAACCTCAAGCATACTCACTACCACATGAATGATACTAAAAATATGACACTAAATCCACAATAAAGCTCAAAATCAATCAATCCAAGAAGATATGCAAGAAATACAAGTCACAATTATAGCCTCATCATCAATAAGCAATAAGCTCAATAAACCCCATAATCATAGAATAACACAAAAGATAGGCAAATTAAGAAAAACACCTCCCCCAAACTTAGACAAGTCTAAGTTTGAAAGGAAATGTTGTACCAATAAGCCTTTAAACTCCATCTTCCTTCAAACATGTAGGGCTCATCATGCTTTATGCGCTTTCCTTCTTGATCTTGCATTTCCTTGCAATTTCAATCACTCCCCAAACAAATGTAGTGCGTGTACCTACAATTGGGCATAAGACACATCAAATAATTACCACTAAGAGATGCAAGAAACAAATAACGACCAACACCCCCAAACTTGAATGATAGCATGAATTCAAGGTTTAGAATGAGAGTGATAAAAATATGCAACTCTAAATGATATTAACAATCAAGCTCAAAACTATATGAATCCCAAAGTATAGAGCACACTCCTAAGCATGAGCAATTAAGTAGCTAGCCAAATCTCCCAAAAATAAAACAAAAACACTAAACTACCAAAAGAACACAAGAAAAGAAATAAAAAGGATGGGTTGCCTCCCATCAAGCGCTATTTTTATTGTCCTATGCCGGACTTATTCTTTCACTTCCATCTTCCTTCATCGAAATGGCCAAGGATAGCGATCCTCCTTGCCATTGTATCTCAACCTTTGAGCTTCAAATTTTGGAGGTTCATATGTAGGATAGACCCATCATCCACATCCTTGCACTTTGATGATGGTTGTCCTCCTTGCTTTCTCACCAACATCCTTCCCCCTTTCTTTTCTCCAAGGATGCCCAAGCACTTCTTTAATTCTTTCCTATAATCAAAGTTCTCAAGAGGTAAAATCAAATCATTAGAAGCATCAATTTCAATTAAATCACAAATTGAAGAGTTAGAAGGTATAGAAATGCTCATTTCAATCTTCAATTCCTTATTTGGTGCTTCTAGATTTGTTTGTTCATTATTGCTCATGTCCATCAATGGACATTCCTCTTCATCACTCTTGATAAGGAAATCTTCCTTTTCATCCTCATCGCTTGGACCCTCTACCACATCTTCTTCAATTGTATTTTCTTCCTCCTTCTTCTTGATTCTCCATGATGGTCATGTTCTTTACTTGGCGTAGGGAAATTTTTGACTTGACACTTTATAAACATGAAGTGGACTTCGGTGATCTCCATAGTCCCCTCGATCCATGAATTGACCATTGCTTTGGTCTCATAGATTTCCTCATACAAGGGAAGCATTTCATCACACCTAGTGTCATTTTCCTCAATTCTTTCCAACAATACTCCAAGCATCTCTTGCAAGTTAGCTCTCACACCATGGAGTCTCCATTCTTCAAATTTAGGAGAAGCTTGTGGCATTGGATAGTCATTCTCATAGCTCCTCCTATCATCATAATAATCTTCCTCTTCCGATGCCCCTTGAAATTCGAATCCACAATATTGATTGCATGCTTGATCATAAGGCTCATAGTATGGGAACATCTCTTGAGGTGGGGGAGAAATTTCTTCACTTATCCAATCTTCATAATTGGATGGAACTTGTTGCCATTGAGAATTATCTTCATAGTTCCTCCAATCATTGTAGCTCAATTCTTCAAAATGTGGAGAATACACCCTACTATCTTGATAATATTCTTGATTCCACAAGTATGAGTTGTATCCTTCCATCTAGACAAGATAAGCAAGTATCAAATTCCAACAAAAATAACAAAACAAACACAAACACAAAGGCAACAAATAGTCACTTCAAACAATTCCTAAGTCTCACTTAAGGCGCAAAACTAATTCCCGGCAACGGCGCCATTTGATTGGAGTGTATAGGGTAAGAGTTATTAAGACCAATCAACAAAATATCGAACCCAAGGGAAAAAGTATGCACATGAGGTCCTAGAAATACAAGTTCTTAGTGACTAGAGTTGCAACAATGGTTTGGTACAAAAACAACAAAACACAAGCAAAAATACAATACAACAAGGAGCAAGCAAATGATCGAACACTAAGAATGCGATAACAAACACAACAATAAATGGAGGAATAGAGGTGCTAGGATTAACATCCATCAATGAATCATCAATCAACAAGCTACAATTGAATCAAATTGCAAATCAACTAAGATAGAAAGCATAAACCATCATGAAATTAATCACTCCATTAAAATCACAATGCCTAATGTGAGTATCCTTAGTCTTTCCCATCTCTCAATGTAGAAATCCCCAATTCATACAATCATGCAAAATTGAAACTCGATTAACACCTAATCACGTTTGCTCAACTCTCGCCTATTGCTAGGGTGATTAACCATTAATCTAAAGAGACAATTTCACACAAAGCACAATGAAGAATCACAATTAGGAAACAAACTAATGTGAGTATCCTTAGTTCAACTAATCTCTCGATTCCGAAGCACCCAATCCACACATTCATACACAATTATCACCCGATTAATCTCGGATCACGTTAGCGCAACTCTCGTCTATAGCTAGGGTGATCGAACACTAATCTAAAGAGATAATTATGCATGAAGCACAAATGAGAATCACAATTAGTAAGCAATCTACTCAATTAATCTCCAATCATCAACAATTATAGCATCATCAATCAATTCATCATCAATTTCAATTAACCCAAGCACAAGAGATTTAGCCCATGGTACCACAAACAATACCCATGGGAAGAAGATAGAATTGAACAAACACAAAGCAAATCACAACACTTAAGAAATTAAAGAGATAAGAAAGGAAAAACATCACCAAATAATCTTCAATTAACCAAAATAGGAATGCTTGAGTCTTCAACACCAATCTCCAAAGGAATTACAAGCTTGAATTGAAAGAATTACAATGATCATAAAGCTAATCTAATGCTAATCTAACAACAACTAATGGAAATCAAATCCTAATTCTAACTTCTACTCTAATCTAAGGAAGGAATTGGCTTGGGGCTTGAGAAATCGCCCCAAAACCGCTACTAACCGCTACTCTCCAAGATCCTCCGAATTGCTCTGCTCGGCTCTTTAAATAACGCATTTTAAAAACCTTCCTCGAGTCGAGGGTCAGGCCTCGACTCGAGGTCCCCGCAAAATACCTCGACCTCGACTCGAGGGTCATGCCTCGAGTCGAGACCGCTGCCATTTTCCGTTTTTATCCTTTTCGCATAGCCCTCGACTCGAGGCTCTTGCTCCTCGATCGAGCTCGAGTCCAGGGCATTTTTCTCGCACGGGGCTTCGACCCCGACTGCTGTTCGTCCCGGATGTCCGTCTCTTCATTCTAAGCCTAATGGTACTCTCGGTTTGGCAAAATTCCACCGAATTACCTGCAAAATGGACGAAAAACATCAAAATCTCACAAATAATACTTTTAGGCAAAAGAGTGATACTTTTCACATTTAGGCACAAAAACTAACACTTTAGCTCACTTTTGCACTAAAAATAGCCCTAAAAACATGCATCAATTCACTCCAATCAGAGGTCTTGACAAGAACTTCAAGGCGGAGGTGGCGTGAATTTTTGACACAAGCAGTGAGGGAGTAAACCCCTCACATATAAATCGACGATTGGGTGGAATCTTTCGAGTTGATTGCCAGGACCTCAATGAGGGATAGGAGGTCTGAGCTAAAGAAGAAAATGCTCGACGGAAATATCGTCTACTAATGACGATATTGACGAAGGTCATTTTAGGGAGCGAACTCCCATGATCGGTGTAGACCCAGTGTCTTTGCATGAGGCCATCATCGATGGAGTTCAAGCCAACCGGGCTGGGATGTTGTTGGGTAGGTTTGAGACGGAAAGGAAGAGATTGGAAGTAGTTGGTGGGAAGTGGCGGCGAGGTCAATCACCACCTATTTAATAAGGTGACGGTGATATTAGAAGATATGCTGACACTGAGATTAATCGGGCTGATGGAGTCGAGCCTACACTAAACAAAAAGGGCTGCTGACTAAGTTTGAGCCGCTCGGGGCTCCACCGACTCGAGATGAAGGAGCAATGAGGTCGGGGCTCGGGATCCATCACCGAGGAGGTCAAGAAGAAGAAGAAATGGAGGAGCAGCCGACGGTGAGCTCACCGAGGCTTCACAGCCAATGAAGCTGAAGGAGAAGGCCAAGAGAAGGAGGAGGTTGGTGAAAACCTCGGAGCTAGGGGGAACCTCTCACGATCAGCCTAGTATCTTTGGTCAAGAGGCACTTACGCTGGAAATAGCAGCTAAAGTAGTCCAATCGAGGAGGTTCAAGAAATAAGCTCGAGAGGACCCCTTCCCCACTCACGAGGCAGTACAATTCTCTCCCTCCCCCTCTCCAGCCCCACTATGGCGATGAAGAGGTGACCCAGCCGGCACCTCCGAGCCTCTAAAACAAATGTTCTTACCCCACAACAAATAAAGCCACAACCTCATCTTCCCTCCCTCAAATCCAAATCTCATCTCCTCCACCCTCCCCATCCGATATCTTTGTCCTTTCTTCTTGGACTGTCTACTCCCCCACCCCCATATCTACCATCTCTCCACCAGCTTACTTCCATCTTCTCCAATTCTCTCTCACACCAACCCAACCTACTATCCCACAGCCAACCCCTTCTCCACCACCCACTTCATCGAAATACCACCCCTTCCATCTTCACCCCCACCCGAAATACCCCCTCCACCACCATCGACGCCCCCACTTCCTCCCAACCTTCAACCCCAACCTCGTGGATACCTCCAACATCTTTGGAGATATTCACATGAGCTCCCCAAGTCCAACTTCTCCCACCCCCTCTTCCTCATCTCATTCGGAGGAAGAGACTACCCAATCTTCGCCATCTCCTCGGCCTTTGAGGATTTACACAAGGCAGATCATAACCAAAGGTCAAAGGCTGATGGAAAGGAAGACGAGGAAGGTGATTCGAGCAATCACCAACACAATGCTCGCCAACATGCAGATTGCCGAGGTCAACATTACTTGCAACCTATCAGCCAACCTTGGCACTGTTGTTGGTACCCTACTGAGTAACCTCGGGAGGAGGAGGTGAAGGTGCTCGAGCAAAGTCGCCGCAGACAACGAAGTCCTGGTCAACGCTCTTACTTCGATCGGATAGACAGTGGTTCGTTGCTCGCATTAGAAAACAGCTCTGCACCCTACAAGATGAAGTCAAAAAGGGGGAAGGAGTCAAGGAAAATGGACACCCTCATAGCTGGAGTCATGTCACTTACAGGCATGTTAGACTCAAAGGCGGACTCACCGAGTTGGAGGCAGCCAAAGCTGAAATCAAGATCAAATCGATTGAGCCGGCTGCCTTGCAACCGAGGGTGACCCAGTTGAGGAGGTCATCCGTGAGGATGAGGAGAAGAGGAAGAAGGAGGAGGAGGAGAAGACCGAGCTGCCGCTGGCCAAGATGAAGGAAGCCGAGAAACCCGAGGCCAAGGGCAAGGGTAAAGGAAAGGCAGAGTAGCGCTTGAGAAGTCTTCATCACCTGAGCAATTGACTAGCCCTGCACTCAAAGCCGAGCGCAAAGGAAAGAACTGACTACTCAAACCTCTCACCGAGCAAATCAAAAGAATACACGCCGAGAAGGAAAAATATGAGAAGCAGGAGAAGAAGAGGTGAAGAAGCTAGGAAAGGCGGAGCTGAAGTGGGACAGGACACTCGGAAGTGGGTATCAAAGGCGGCCCGATGAAGCGAGACTTCCGACTGTCCACCGCTCATCGGCTCCTCCTAAGATGGTCTCTGGGCAGCAGACACCAACGAATACAAGAAGCAAGCTCTGGATGCCGGATGGATGTACTATTGGTACATCTTGAAGGCATCTCCATCTCTGCGGTGATGAAGACATGCGATGGCATGAGTGGATGGAAAAGGAGAATGCCGATCGGTATGGGGAAGCTGCTCGATGAGGCACATAATGTTTTCAATCAAGCGATCTGGTCGCTCCACTATGAGCAAGTCACTCCTAAGATGAAAGAAGATGGATCTCCGATATGGAATGGGTCAAATCGGTCATCATCAAAGCCGAAAGAGAATCCGAGCTCACAGACGAGAATGAACTCAAACAGCTCAGGGCGAGGATTTTCAATCGGGCTGAACATTGCCGATGGGGAATTTGATAAACAGGATTTTCTTTTCCTTATCTTTTATTTCTATCATTTCACCTATCTGTAAATTGTAAATGTGTGAATAAATATACTTGGACTTATGTGATTTACTTGTCTTATTTCTTAAAATTTTTTTACGCTTTAAGAAAACTTAAAAATTTTCTAAGTATAAATCATCTACGAGAAATTTATCTCTCGAGACTTAAAATTTTATAAAAATTTTTCTAAGTCCTAAGACTTATTTTTTTCTCTAAATATTTACGGAAAGTCTAAAAGACTTAAAAATTTCTGTATGAATTAAGTGCTTTAATTTGAATGAATCTGCTTTCAATGTGAAAATGTGCTCTGATATACCTATCTGCTTTTTTTTAAACTAACTCTAGAACTAACTTCACTGTGAGTGTGTTTCTTCCTTATAGGTTTTAACTTCATCAATAAGGGGAAATTGTTAGATCAAGAAGTTTTGATGAGTTAAAAGAAGCGATTCGGATGATCGAGGCAACTGAAGAACAATGAGATTAAGTCCTTATGCTAAGCCGATCGACGAGGTCGAGGACCAATCTAGTCATCTCAAGTCCGGAAGATTACAAGTCGTCCGGAGACGAGCTCGAGTCTAGTCATCTGCAGGGAGACAAATATGAAGAGCTCAGATGAGGTCAAGACAAGCCGAGTAGAATAAGAAAGGCGAGTCTTCACCAAGTCACCGCAGACGAGTAGAATAAAATCACCGAGGTCTAGAGCGGTTTCCAAGAATAAGTTTGTTGAGCGAGTTTCTAGTTTGTTAAAACTAATTAACAAACTAACTGTCCTTTCAGACTTATAATTAGATCTAGGCACTTCATAAAATAGAGAGATCACACAAGTTATTCAATTTTAGCAAATGATTCTCACAATTCACAAGATTTCGGAAAAAAACACAAAAATAGTTTTCAAGGATCTCATCATAGATTTTTCTATGTGTTTATAGAACACTTTTTCTTATACATCTTCAAACACTCATCTATTACTTTAGAGTTAGATTTTTCAAGAATAGTTTAGAAGATTGAAGATTTGAAGATCAAGTTGTAATTTGTAAGTTGTACGATTGTAAAGTGAGTAAGTAAGCGGTAGAAGAGACCCTTCTTCAAAGTTTGAAGAAGGAGAGTGGATGTAGGATTGTTATAATCCGAACCACTATAAATCACAGTGTTCTTTATTGCTTTATTTTACTTGTTTCTTTAAAATTTCAGTTAACAAGTCGAGATAGATTTCGGAATCAAAGTTAAATCTAAAATATCAGTTTGCTTTTGATCTTGTTCAAGTTGAGATTAAAATTGTTTTCCATTGTGTTACTTTGAAGTTTTGAATAAGTTTTAAAAGATTTGAAAAATCTATAAAATCTATTCAACCCCTTCTAGATTTTATCATAGAAGGTTAACTCAAGTTTTTTATTAATCAACTCAACCAATCGGGACCAACAAATAGGATATGATGTGAACTTGAATTAGCATGAACTTATTTTAAAATATCAATATTTAGTATATAAAGTTATATTCCCTTCGTCCCAAGAAGTTATGCACACTTTCCTTTTTCGTCTGTCCCAACAAGTTATACACACTCCTAAAATGGAAACATCACACAATATTAATACTATCACAATATCATTTAAATTAAAAAAATATCACTCTTATTCTACTCTCTACTTTATCTTTCTCTTACTTTATCTCATTAAATCACCCAAAATACTCCTACACTTTATTCTCTCTCTTACACTTTATTCTCATAAAAGTTAACAAAATTAATTTTTCTTAGTTTCGTGTCCCAAGAAGTGTGCACAACTTCTTGGGACGGAGGGAGTACTATTTAGATAAAAATATCATGTTTAAAAAATATTTAATTTCGTGTGTGAGTATATAATAATCTATTTGTTTGCTAGTTTTAAAGTTCATTCATGTCTTGATATTTATTTACTAGTTCCTACAACAATAACATTGTGAATGTTCACATTATAAAAGCTGTTTTTGTGTGAGTTAAGTGAAATATTTATGATTATATTTTTTTCTATACATTTCAATTTTTAATTAATTTTCCAGTATCTATTTTTTTTTAAATTTTTTATCCATAGTCTCGTCAAAAGTTAGATGGAGCAGTGCATGTAATTGACTTATATGAGTGCACTCACAAGACAGGTGAAAGATGGATGAAAATCCAGCGAGGCTAAGGAAAATTAGGTGAGTCATGTAGACATATTTATATTATTTTAATTATTCATCTAAGTTATTGTTGTGAGCCGGATTGCTATTGGTTTTATCTTTTTATTGTAGTTTGTATAGTTATTTTTCGGCCATTTAGTGCTATAGTGGTCTGATTAGTTTTTGGTCTACTTTTGTTTTTTGATTTTAACGCTGAAAATCTGATTTTAGTGGGAGTTATTCATTGTGCATAGTTATATTTGGGAAATAACTGAATTTTTAATTCGGCCTCCAGCAATTCTTCCTTTTCTATAGTGGTCTGGCTCTGTTTTGTTTTTTGTCCACTATTTTGGGATACTTTTGTACTTGTAATTAGATTTAGTTTAATTAACCTTACCCCTCGTTGTGGCTCCCCTTGAAACTGGGTCATGGTTTCCTTTTCCGTTATCCTTCAATAATATTATTTATATTTATGATATTTTAGTTATGTTAATAAAATTGATGTTAAATTACTTTTATTTATGCTTAATTATTAGGAGAAGATGAAAAAAGCGAGAAGAGTACATTGAGCTCGGAATTGAGAAGATCGCTGAGATGAGATTGTCTTGGAGGTTTTGGGTCATGGTACAGTGATATGTAAAAGGTCTTGGTTATGGTCCAAATCCTCCAAGAAAGCGCAACACATTTTATGAATTTTCTACTCAATTAAGAGATGAACTAAAACACACAATGGAGAAATTGTAATAGTCAAGCTCGGGCTCAAGAGTTTGAAGCTCGGGCCCAAGAGTCTGAAGCTCAGTGCAAGAACTTAACTAACAAGTAATTGGTTTGAAAGATGAATTGTCTTCGCAAAGTGCTAATCTTTCTGCAAGGTGCAACTCTCGCCAAACTTATAGCTTATTTGACCGAAAAAGGAATGAAACTATAAAGGTTAGCTTCTATTTTATTTATTTTTTTCTTGGTGGTTTTTATCTTTTGCATTGCATGTGTTTCTTGGTTTCTTTTTCTTTATTCTTTCAGTAATATTACACATATTCGATTAGCATTTACTTTTAATATTATTAATATAATATTTTTTGTTGGTGATATCTACAGAGGAGAAGATTTTCATCGTCATTTGAAGTGAAAAGAAATAACATCATGGACATAAGTTTTAAAAATATATATTTTATATTCTTGTTTCATTTAATTACAAATATTGTTCGTCGTTTTCTAATGACTTGAATGAATTTTTTTGTTAATGCGGACTTATTTTTTATCTTTATTTTAGTTTTTGATGTATATATTTATCTTTTATTTATTTAGTACTTGAAATTAGTTTATCACGATAATTTGCAAAAATCCTTATAAATTAATTGAATGCTATTATAATTTTAATATATATATATATATATATATATATATATATATAAATATTCAAATAAATTATGAATAAAAGTAATTATTTTATGACGAATTATGTGTCACAATAAGCATTACTTTTTTATGATGAAATAATATTTTGTCATTGTATGTTAACAAACGATTACGTTATATGTTGTTGCTATACCAAATTTTTGTGACGCTAATCATCTTCATCACTGAATAATATGTTATTATTTGTCACAATTTTTATATTTTTAACGACGCAGAGTAATTTTGTCATTAAAGTTTATTTTTTGGTGACAACATGTGTTGTCATTATATCATTATATATAATGATGATAAAACTTTGGTGACTTTAGTGTAATTTTTTTCATGACAAAAATTAAAATATATGACAAAATATATATTGTCACTATATTTAAACTTTTAGTGAAGATTTTTATTTTCGTCAACATTTTCAAATCATTTAGTGATAATAAAAATTTTGTTACTAAATACCATTCATTGGTGACAAATTATGTTGTCATTATATATGTACATATATAACAACAATACAAAATTTGTTACCAAATCACACTTCATTGGTGACAAATTATTTCGTTGTTATATTTGCCCATATATAACAACGATAAAAATTTGTTGGTCCCGAAATATTGAGTTGATTAGAACCTTGAGTTAGCCTTCTAGAACAAAATCTAGAAAGGGGGTTTGAATAGATTTTGTTGATTTTTCGAATCTTTCCAAAATCAATTCAAAGAATCGATTAACACGTGAAAGCAATTTTAGACTCAACTTTTAACAAGATCAAAAGCAATACTGATATTCGATTTTAGCTTTGATTCTAAATTAAACTTTGAACAATAAATTGTAATTTGAACAGAAAAATAAATGAAAGCAAAGAAAGAACACCAGATTTTATTGTGGTTCGGATTATAAAAATTCTACATCCACTCTCCTTCTTCAAACCTTGAAGAAGGGTCTCCACTAGCCGCTTACTTACTTACTCTCAATGTACAACTTACAACTTACAAGAATCTTCAAATCTTCGGACTCGATCAACACCGATAAATCTAACTCTAAAATAATAGAAGTGTTTTTGAAGATGTATGAGAAAGTGTTCTATAAACACTTAGAAATCTTTATGAAGGAATCGTGGAAAAATATTTTGTGCTTTTAGAACTTTTTGATTTTAGAAAATAACTTGTGAAAAACTTGTGTGTTCTATGTATTCTCCCTATTCGTAATGAAGTGCCTAGTCCTATTTATAAGTCTCAAAAGACGGTTAGTTTGTTAGTTAGTTCTAACAAACTAAAAGCTGCTCAACAAACTGAATCTTGAAAACCGCTTGCTCCTCGGCTGATTTTGATCTACTCATCTCGCAGTGACTTGGTGAAGACTTGCCTTTCTTATTCTACTCGGCTTGTCTTGACCTCATCCGAGCTCTTCATACTTGTCTCCGCAGACGACTAGACTCGAGCTTGTCTCCGCACGACTTGTGATTCCTAGTCTTGGTGACTTGAACTATCCTTGACCTAGTCCGATCATCTTAGTACTAGAACTCGGCCTTCACTATTCTTTATTATCATCTGCTCATCTCAAATAATCTTTTAACTCATCAAAACAATCTTTATCTAACAATTTCCCCCTTTTTGATGAAGTTAAAACCTACAAGAAATAGACACACTCACACTGAAGTTAGTTTAGAGTTACTCAAGATTATTAGATAGGTATATCAAAGCACATTCTTCACATTACAAAGGATTTAATCACATTAAAGCACTTAAAAGAATTAAGTCTTTTAGACTCTTTTTTAGAAATACTTAAAAAAAAAATTGAGTCTTAAGACTTAGATAAATTTTAGGAAAAGTTTTCAAGTCCGAGAGATAAAATTCTCGGATGACTTATACTTAAGAAAATTTTTAAGTTTTTCTTAAAGCAAGAAAGATAACTTTAAGAAAATAAGACAAGTAAAACGAATCAAACAAAGTATATTCACATTGGATTTACAAAGATTACAGATGGAGACTAATAGAAAAGAGAAATAAGGAAGAGTAAAATCCTGTTTCTATCGGACTCCCCATTGGTCTTCGTCTGGGATCATCACCCAATTGAATACACGCCTCCTAAGCCGCTTCAGATCCTCTTCTTGAGTAAGTCCAGATTCGGCCTCGCTTTCTTTAGAATCCCCAACCCAGCCTAGGTCCAGGTACCATCGAGCTTCTTTGCGGGAATGGCATACTCAAGGCCGGAGAGATCAAAGTTGACGTTGAATTCTACATCCGCTTCTTCCAAAGAACCGAGCATAGAAGTCTGCGTCTACTTTCTCAATCCATTCGTGCTAAGCCAAATCGATCTTGTTGAGTTGCTCCTGGAGCTTTAAGAATGTACCAATAGTACATCCACATTCCCTCCGTGTTCTTGTCTTTATACTCAAGAAGATACTTTCCGCAAGCCATCTTAGGAGGAGCAGACGTGTTATGAAATGGTCTCAATTTCCCGCCGCCTTGATCTTTGATAAGCCATTTACGCTCGAAGACTCCGTAACACGCTTGCGCCCTTCTTCTTCTTCTTCTTCTGTCTCTTCTTTTCCTTCTTGCCAAAGTATTTCATCTCTCTCTTGATTCTTTTAATTTGTTCCTCCGAGAGATTGGAATAATCAGCCTTCCTTTTTCCTTTTCCCTTAGCAGCACTCTGTAATAATTTCACCGATCTCGAGCTCAAGATCGCTACTTCTTTTCCCTTCCCTCGCTCCTTCGGATTCGCATTCTTTCAATTGAGCCAAGAGTTTCTCTGTCCTTTCCTCCTCTTCTTTCCTTCTCTTCTCCTCATCCTCCTTTCTGACTTCTTCAAGTTGACTTACCCTCACTGAGTGCAGCCGGCTCATCGTATTTGATTCTAGCTTCCTCCTGGCTGCCTCCAGATCAGTGTGTTGGCCTTCATGCCTACATCTTTCCCCGGGTCTCCTCACCACACCGTGAGGGCTTGTCTCTTTTCGGCTTCAACTTTTTCCCCTTTTTAACTTCAAATGCCAAGTTTGTAAGTTTTACATCCAATGAGTTGCACTTGGCCCGAAGTCGGAGTGATCTACAGCCAGCTCATTCATCACCAGCTGATTGTATCCTTTAACTTCTTCTTTCAAAGCCGTCAGTTCAGCCTCCATCGCTTTCACTTTGTCACCAAAGACAGAGTTAGTAACAATTATGATTTTATCGAGATAGGTTTACCTCTACTTCTCTCATGCTGGCTATCATTGTGTCTCAGAATGACTTTGACCATCCTCCCTTGTCTTCCTTTCCATCTTCCTTCAAGGTTGCATTGATCTTTTCTCAACAAGATTGAGGATGGAGGAGATGGCGGTGGTGGGGCTTAGATCACTCTCATCATCCTCGACGAGGAATCGATGAGGAAGGAATGGGTTCTGTTTGAGTAGGTGGGAGAGGAGTAGGGTCATGTTTGTATGGTTGGAAGAGAGGAGTAGGATATAATTGGAATTGGTGAGGTTTGAGCTGGAGGGAGAGTAATTTGTTCAGATGAGGGTGGGGGTGATGTTTGGGTTTGTATAGTAGGGGTGATAATGGGAGATGAGGTTGGTAATATGGGTGTTTGTGGTTGAGATGAGGTATGTTCGGGTTCTGTTGGTGGAGTTTGGGTTTGGGCTGGGATTGTAGGCCGTTGGAGAGGCTCGAGGTACCGGCTGGGATACCCCTTCATCGCCTGTTTGGACAAGTGGGATTTCAGGCTGAATTTGAGGCTCGAAATGCCAGCACAGGGCATTTCTTCATTGCAGTGCAGTGATAATTGAGGAGATGGGGATAAGCTTATACCCGCCTCTGAATAGGAGAGAGAGCACTTCCTTGGTTGGGGAGGGAACCTCCGGTGACCAACCTCACCGCTATTTGAAGGATGGGGACCTCCTCGGTAGCAAAGTTGATAGCTCCATCTCGTTGTTCGTGAGCCACCAGATTTGGTTGAGCCCTCTCGAGCTCGAGTCGCTCGTCTCGGCCTCCTCACCGGAGGGATTTCAGCTTTCTCTTCCTCTTCTCCTTCTCGAGGCAACTTTGGCCGAAGCGGCCAGATGAGCTTTCCCCTTCTTCTTCTCCACGGCATTCACCAGCCTCCTCTTCTTTCTCCTCCGAGAAACCCCTGGGACTGCAGCAGCTGCTCCAGCTTGATTCTTCTTGAGGGGCGACCTAGGCTGCTACCTCCTCATGTCCCTCTGCTTCGATCTCACCGAGGGACCTCGGGCTCAATGGTTCAGCCGCTGGTATTTGTGGTTCTCGCACCGCCGCCTCCAGCCCTCTGGACCCTAGCCGCATCGGACTCATCATCCGAGTCTGGATTCCTCCAAGCTTATCATCCTTGGTGAGGATTCCTTTCGCTTGGAGTACTTTTTCGTACTCCACCCTCCAATCAGCCTCTCTATTCAGCCCTTCAATCAATACGCTTATCTTGTTGAAGAGGTGACTATCGAGGTAGGGATCCACCCTCTGCAGATGACTTGAATGTAAGCCGCTTCTTTTCTTCCCGAGCTTGTGAATCAACAACTCTACCCGCTTAACTTGCATACCATCAACAATGGCTCGCATCACACACAATCTGGGTTTGGTTAACCCATCATGTGAGCTTTGCTCACCTAACACCGCCTTTGTGACCACCGTCATCAACAATCTATATTTCCTTCTTAATAAGTTCTTCTTCAAATCCCTTCTCGTTCCTCTCCGAGACACCCTTGTCATCAAGTCGAAAGATTCCTCCCACTCGTCCTCCTTGTACGCCAATGGATTAACTCCCTCCATTGACGTATCAAAAATCCTGGAGATGTTCTCCTGGTATAGCTCAACTTCGTCCCATCCATCGATGTATCAAACCCATCCTGGGTATCATTCATCTTGGCTAGAAACTCCGCCCCAACAAATCATTGTCACATTGCGGGAGATTTCATCGAGAGAAATCCCCTTAGCCTTGATGCTTCCAAGACGTAGGATTTCTGCAGATTCGGGTCTTGGGTTGTTTCAAATCTACATACATTTTGGCCTTCAAACGGTTTTCGTAAAATTCCTCATTCATTTTGAAATGAGAAATGTTGGTTGAAATATATTTAGGTTTGTGGGTTTTGATGGTTTTGGAAGAAGATGCCATTGGAAAATTCGTGGGGTTTTGAAAAGTGTTTAGAAAATATGCAGGTTTTCAAAGTGGAAAAGGGTATGATTGAGGAAGATAATGAATTTATAGGAGGGAAAGTTTGGAGAGATAAACCGCTTTGAAAATTAATCTTAATCTAAGCCGTTTATTTGAAATGAATTCTTGTCTTTGAATCAACGGTTAAAACTTTAGATAAACGTTTGGGATTCAAGCGCGTGTAGTTCACTAATCTTTGAAATGCGTAAAAAGTTACTTTATAGACTATTGATTTGTGACAGATATAGGTTACTTTATGCAGTGGAAGTAAGTATCCCCAGCGTCGGCTCGGGGTTATCTTACTGTATAAGGGTTTTCAAAACAGATGAGTTTATGAAGTCATCCGATAAAGTAACTGTCTGATTTTTAAAAGCAGTTTAGTTTTAACTATTTAGTAAGTTTAAAAAATTTGAATAAACAAGCTCAGATTTAATTTTCTAAAGTTAGGTTTTCCATCCAAACAATCCAAAAATATTTTTATATATAAAAAAATTGAGTTTATTTAGAAGCAAAATGTATCGTAATAAAGGATTTGATAAAAGATGAGGTGAAACAAGATGATCTCGTGACCTATTCCTGCAAAGACATAAACTTAAGGAAAACCATTAGTAGCTCGAGGTAGATCGAGATAGGGTGCGGATAGTAATCTGTTTCTTCAGAGATCACCGACTATTGAGCCCTCATCCGATTTACCCAATATCGGATAAGTAATCATCAAGTCGGATAAGATCAATATGACTAATCCTTGATTCTTGATTCCTAAAAAGGAGATCAATGATATCAGCTACGATTCTCCTTTGACACATGTCTAGTCCGATAATTCTTTCTAGACATTAATTTAAAGAGAAGAAAAGACCGTAAATAAGGAATACATTCAATGATGCAAACAAATTAGAAACCATTAAGGATGCATCAAGTAATCCTAATTCTAAGCACGCTTCTTTAAACCTAGATTCAGCTAATGGTTTTGTAAGAATGTCTCTCTTTGTGACTCAAAGTGGTTATTTTTTCAATCCTAATGTCATTTTTCTCAACATGATCTCTAATGAAATGATGCCTAATATCTATATGCTTACATATAGAATGCGAAACGATTGTAAGTCATTGCTATTGCACTATTACTATCACAGTAAATAGGAACAACCGATGTTTTAATATTATAATCTCTAAGTCGTTGACTAATTCGTGAGGAGTTATGAGCAACAACTTCCGGTGCCATGTATTCGGCTTCGGTTGTGGAGGTGGCAACAGATGTTTGTTTCTTAGATAAACAAGAAATTAATTTGTTGCCTAAGAATTGACAAGTCCCGAAGTGGAATTCCTATCAATCTTACATCCTCCAAAATCAATCAATAACTGTCACCAAAATTGTCATCACCGGGTACCATAACCCTACTTGCAAGGTTCCTTTGAGATATTTTAGAATTTTCTTAGCCGTCTCCATGAGTTTTCTTGGGATTAGACTGGAATCTTGCACATACCCCAACCGCAAAGGCTATGTCCGGCCTACTTGCGGTGAGACAGAGAGAAGAGATCCAATCGACCCACGATACTCCGTTGCATCGGTGGGTATCCCCGCTCATCTGAATCCATAGAGAAGTTAGTTGCCATAGGTATTTTAACTTCTCTCGCTAGTAGTCATTCCAAACCTCTCAATCAGATCCTTAGCATATTTAGACTGATGTATAAATATACCCTTACTCATCTGTTTAATCTGTAAGCCTAGAAAGTTTGTTAATTCGCCCATCATTGACATTTCGAACTGCTTTTCATGAGAATGCTAAACTCTTCACATAATTTCAGATTAGGTGAACCAAAGATTATGTCATGTACATAAATTTGAACTAGTAAGATGTTTCTATCTACTTCCTTTCTAAACAAAGTTCTATCAATCTTGCCTTTTGAAAATCCATTTGATGTTAAGAAATCGTATAAGGTATCATACAAAGCTCGGGAGCTTGTTTCACCATATAGAGCTTTGTTGAGTTTATAGACCTTGTTATTGATCTTAAACCCGGAGGCCGCTCCACATAGACTTCCTCAAGCAACACACCATTAAGGAAAGCAGACTTAACATCCATTTGAAAGACTTTGAAAGATTTATATGCAAAGCAAATGCGAAGAACAACCTTATTGCCTCTAATCGCAATCGAGCATAGGTTTCATCATAGTCTATCTCCACAGATCGTGAGTAACCTTGTGCAACCAATCTTGCCTTATTTCAACAATAATATTATTCTCATCTGTTTTGTTTTTTAACACCCATTTGGTGCCTATAATCTTTACGTGTAAGGGTCTTTCCACTAATTCCCATACACTTTGCCTTTCAAACCGATGCAGTTCCTCCGCATGGCACTTATCCAGTTTGGGTCCGATAGAGCTTCCTCAATAGACTTGGGTTCAAGAAGTGACACATAACACTGAAAAGACTTTCGTAGTCCAAGATCATTCGTGGTCTCGCACACTACTAGATGGGTCTCCTATAATCGATCGGATGAGTGGTAGCTTCTCATCCTTTTGCCTATGTGAGGAGAAGGATCCTCATCTTGAGTCTCGCTTGGCAACCCTCTCGACTCAACCTCACCGACGTTCCTCTTCATCACCGACCGCCGATCACCGACGTCAAGGGTGTCTCGATTCGATGGAGTCTCGATCAAGTTGTCTTCCCGATTATCGGATGGGGATTCTTCTTCATCGATTCTCAATCAAAACTAGGTAGATAGACAATTCTATGTTTAGTCTTGGTCGGTTCAATTTTATCTTGACTTTAAATTTGATTCACTTTATCCGAGAAGGAATACAACTCATCAAAAACAACATGAGGGGTTTCCTCCACACAAAGGGTTGTCTTGTTAAAAACTCTAAATGCCTTGGAAGTGTTAGAATATCCCAAGAATATTCCATCACCGCCTTAGCATCAAAAGTTCTTAACTTAGATTTCCCATTATTATGGATGAAACACTTACAACCAAAAGCTTTGAAATATGAGATTCTTGGAATCTTACCCTTCCAAATCTCATATGGAGTCTTACCCTTGTCTTTGACAACTAAGCACTTGTTCGGGTATAGCAAGTGTGCTAATGGCTTCACCCGTAACTGTGAGGGGTATCATACTCACCAACATGCTCCTGGCCGCTTCCTTCAAGGTTCTATTCCTTCTTTCAACCACTCCATTTTGTTGAGGAGTTCTTGCTGAAGATGTCTCATGAATAATTACACACTCATTGAAAAAGTTAGATAAACAGGAATTCAAAAATTTTGTGCCCTTATCACTCCTTATTTTAATAATATTAACACTCATTTCATTACAGATCATGCAACAGATCGGGAATCTTGTTCATAGTCTCATTTTTCTTGAAAAGAAATATAACCCAAGTGTATCTGGAAAAGTCATCTACTACAACAAGAGTATATTTCCTTCCACTAAAACCGAGAGGAGAAACAGTTCCAAACAGATCCGGATGAAGTAGTTGCAACACTCTTTCGGATGAAGAGGAGTTAATACTCTTAAATGAGTGTCTATGCTTTGTTTACCTTTCTCGACAAGCATCACATTTAAGATCGGTGGATAAAAGTTTTTCAGGTAATCCCTTGACAAGGTTCTTTTTAGCTTGACTTGCTAAGGGTCTTAAAATTCGAGATGACTAAGCCTCTTGTGCCATAGCCACCGAGATCTTCTCCACCCTTAGCTATCAGACGGTATCTTTGGGACAACTATTAAAGTTGGCCACATAGACATTACCATGTCCGAAGCCGATTAAAAGTACCTTATCTGAAGAATTATCTAAAATATCACATTTATCTCTTGAAAATTTGACAAGAAAACCTTTATCACAAAGGTGGGAAATGATAAATGATTATGTTTCAAACCTTCAACAAAATATATCTCGAGATACCTGAATATCCTTGATAATCGTAGTACCTACACCTTTAGTCGACCACAATTATTGTCACCAAATAAAACTCTTGGACCATCAATGCTTTGGAAATTCGATAATGACCTCTTGTTATGGGTCATGTGTTGTGAACAGCCACTATCAATGTACCATATTGAAGCTAAGATCTCTTCCTTGAGTGATGATCCCTGTGTATCCCGAAAATGTACCGGTTGTAAGGTACCCTAGTGATCTTGGGTCCTTGAAGGTCAAGTATCACTTTAGGTAACCAAATAAACATCTCATCTTTAAACAATAAATCGGACTCGGTTTTTCTACCAAATCTGTCTACAATTGTATCACTTTTGAATGATAACTTGTTGTATTCAGATTGAGTAATTTTCCTAATCTTAGGAAATGTGGGATAGCATCTCGCTCCTTCCATCAAAAGAATTATAATAATAATTTCTTCTTATTTTGGTTCTTGGGTTTCTCCTAGTACGATAAGGAGTCCTCACTGAATTTTTGTTTTCAGGTGGGAGATGCGATCCTTATCCGATTAGTTGGTTTCCAAGGACCAATTTTAACCTCTTTTGATTGATCGAGATGCTTTCACAAATTTTCTAAGTTTTTGTACATCCGATTTATTGTTCCTATCATAACCAAGACCTCGTTTTGTCATGGGATTTCGAGAGGTATTAAAGATATGGTCTATTGCCGACTGTGAATCATTAAGTTGACTAATTTTGAAGACTAGCTTCTCATTGTCTTTCTTAATTGATTCATTTTCAGCAGAACTACTTCATATTTATCTTTTAAAGTTTTCAATTCATTTTCTAACCTTTCGTAAGGTGGTGATGTACTAGCCTCACTTGAGGAAAACATTCCCCCTTGAATGTTTCCTCGGTTTCGAATAGTTCATCACCTACTTGCCTTTAATTAGAATTTGAATTTGATCCTTTAAAGCCAAATTTTCTGCCTCTAGCTGTTTATAAGCAGCGAGAGATGTCTTTAAATCTCTCAATAACTCATGGATAACAGCTTTGGTCATGATCGATGCATCGACAAGAATCATTATCTCAAGATGAATAGTAGATTACCTCATTAGCCATGAGACAGATTTCATCATACGATCCGAAATCGATGAGGATGATGAAGATGATGATGATTTCTTTGACTCCTTTTCTTCACCACAGAGCTCTTTGATCTCGCAAACCTCCGTCTCTCTTCTTCCTCTTTTCTTCCCTTTCCTTAGGAGTTAGTTGAGGACAATCATAACTGAAATGTCCTGGCTTGTTACATTTGTAACAAATATCACTCTGCCTCGATCTAGTGGAAGGATTTCTTCCACAGTGATCTGTATCTTCTTGTCTCGCTTCTCGCTTTTGTCATCATCTGTTGACTCATCTTCCTTTTTACCTGGTCTGGATCTTGATTTATCCTTTCCTGTAAATCTCAATTTATTTCTTTTATACTTCATTCTCAATTTATCATACCTTTTAGTGAGTAGAACCATCTCGCTCCTTTAAAGATAGATCACTCCTACGGACTCTGTTGAAACCTTGTCTTCTTTATCGACAAAGGCAACAGACTTGGATGAGGTGCTTGACTCCATCTCATCCTCCTCGTCTTCTATTTGAATATCATATTCTAGAGCTTTAAGATGTGAAAACAAAGTATGGTGAGTAATAGAAGATAAATCTTGAGTAGCCTTAAGGATATTGGATTTCTCCCTCCATCTCTTGGTTAATGATCTCGTAATCTTGTTATTAATCTCTTTTTCGTATAATTCTTCCCAAGGTCAGCTGCTTTGTTGAGAAGATTGGTCAACCTTACATCTAACTCGATCCACGTACTCATTTTCCTTCATTTTGAATGTCTCAAATGCATGCAAGATCGATCGCAGCTCTTGTTTTCTTTGACTTGTTCGGATCCTTCACAAACATTTGCTAGAGTCTCGCCACATCTCTTTGGCGGTTTGCAACTCTTAACCTTTTCTATCCAATCCTTACTTAGAGTCTCAATGATTTCGATTCGAGCTACTAGATCAAGATCGTGGACCTTTCTTTCATCATTTGTTAATTCGTAACTTTTCTTTTCTTGTGCAGTCCTGGATTCGGTGACTCACTCCGGTGTTGGTGCCTCCATGATAAAATTTTATAGGTCCCTCTTCAAGAACCTCTTCCATCCTATCATGAATGGCCTTTAAGTGATTCTCCATCCTAATATTCCAAGAATCATTATCTTCAATAGAGAACTCAGAAGATTTCTAGACTTCTTGTTTTTCCCCGATGACATGATGAAACAAAGAAATAAAATACTCCACAAACTAATTAGTAGCACCTGTTAGTAGCAATGAAGGAAATGAAGAAAATCAAGATAATTTCATAATCTTATTTAAGACCTAAAATCAATATCGTAAACGACTTAACACCGCTCCGATACCACTTGTTGGTCCCGGAATGTTGAGTTGATTAGAACCTTGAGTTAGCCTTCTAGAACAAAATCTAGAAAGGGGGTTTTGAATAGATTTTGTTGATTTTTCGAATCTTTCCAAAATCAATTCAAAGAATCAGATTAACACAATGAAAGCAATTTTAGACTCAACTTTTAACAAGCTCAAAAGCAATACCGATATTCAAATTTTAGCTTTGATTCTAAATTAAACTTTGAACAATAAATTGTAATTTGAACAGAAAAATAAATGAAAGCGGAAAGAACACCAGATTTTATAGTGGTTCGGATTATAAAAATCCTACATCCACTCTCCTTCTTAAAACCTTGAAGAAGGGTCTCCACTAGCCGCTTACTTACTTACTTTCAATGTACAACTTACAACTTACAAGAATCTTCAAATCTTCGGACTCCTAATCAACACCGATAAATCTAACTCTAAAATAATAGAAGTGTTTTTGAAGATGTATGAGAAAGTGTTCTATAAACACTTAGAAAACTTTATGAAGGAATCGTGGAAAACTATTTTGTGCTTTTAGAACTTTTGGATTTTAGAAAATAACTTGCTGAAAAACTTGTGTGTTCTATGTATTCTCTCTATTTAGAATGAAGTGCCTAGTCCTATTTATAAGTCTCGAAAAGACAGTTAGTTTGTTAGTTAGTTATAACAAACTAAAAGCGCTCAACAAATCAATCTTGAAAACCGCTTGCTCCTCGGTGATTTTGATCTACTCATCTGCAACTGACTTGGTGAAGACTTGCCTTTCTTATTCTACTCAGCTTGTCTTGACCTCGTCTCGAGCTCTTCATACTTGTCTCCTGCAGACGACTAGACTCGAGCTTGTCTCCAGACGACTTGTGATTCCTATTCTTCACCGACTTGAACTATCCTTGACCTAGTCCGATCACTTAGTACTAGAACTCAATCTTCACTGTTCTTTATTATCATCCGCTCATCTCGAAATAATCTTTTAACTCATCAAAACAATCTTGATCTAACAAAATTTATCATTAAATCACACTTATTTATGATTTAATATTGTCGTATTTATATATGTACATATATAACAACGATCAATATTTCGTTATCAAATAGCAACTCTATGGTGATGAATTTTACAAAAGATGACAAAATAGTTAAACTAATTATGACAAAAATAACGTCATTAAAATTTTACAAGTTCAAGAAACTATGGATAATCGTCACAAAAAGTTAGTCTTTAGTAACAATAATTCAAATCGCCGTAAAATTGAACTTTTAGTGACGACACACTATATTAAGTGACGAAATTGTGATGTATAACGTGATGATTTATATGTCACTATAGATAAAAAGATATAGTGACGATGACCTTTATCGTCACCAAATGATAACTTTTCATGACAAATTATAATAGTGTCGCATTTACATAATACCACGCACTTACAACGATGATCTTTGCAACAAAATATTTCGTCACCAAATATTTATTGTGACGAAAAATAATATTTTAATGATGAATTTTTTCGTCGTGATTTCTCAAATTTCTTGTAGTGTATAATTCCTTAAAACCATTAATTGAAGTTTGCAACCATATTCTGTCTACTAATATAAGACTCTCAATATCAATCTTGTTCACCGATCTCTTGTGATTGTCTTATATCGTGGTAAGAATGGATATGACTTGCTCCTTCCATCAAAACTATTATATCTAGGATAGGACTTTGACTTAGTCTTTGGCTTTGCCTTTGGAACATTTCTCCTCGTCTATGTTTTCTTTACGTAAATATCGGGTGAGGTGATTTGTTCCTTAGGTTTCCAAGGATCAAATCTAGTCTCTTCCTTTGGTTTAATAGCTTTGACAAAAACTCTTAGTTTTATAGGATCATCCTTTTATTCCTATCAAAACCTAATCCTATCTTATCATTAGACTTCGTGAAGTAATCAAGATCTTATCTATTATGGACTCGAGTGTTATTAAGAAGTCCTAACTTGAGATTTAACTCTCTATTAGTTCTTTTATAACTCTCATTCTCTCGAACAGATACTTGAGAATTTTATTTTTAAAGTATTCAATTCGTTATCCAACTTATTAGTCTTCTCGATGAGGTACTAGTAATAGTCTTAGTCCGACATTCCCCTTGAATGAACAGTCTAATTCTTCACTATTCCTAGTCTGACCGACTTTGGTTAGATTAAGAATTTGATCCTTTAAACTAAAATTTTCAGTCTCTATTTGTTTATATACGTATAGAGCAGCCTCCAAATCCTTCGTAAGTTTATTTATAAGACTCGGATCTCGATTCAGATAGGTTCTCACAATCATTATCTCAAAAGAGTAATAGTTTACCTCCATAGCCATCGACATATGTCATCGTCTGATTCAAGTCCAGATGAAGATGAGGATGATGATTGATTGGAATGTATAGGGTAAGAGTTATTAAGACCAATCAACAAAATATCGAACCCAAGGAAAAAAGTATGCACATGAGGCCCTAGAAATACGAGTTCTTAGTGACTAGAGTTGCAACCTTGGTTTGGACTAAAAACAACAAAACACTTGCAAGAATACAAAATAACAACAAGCGAACAAATGATCGAACACTTAGAATGCGATAACAAAAACAACAATAAATGGTGGGATAGATGTGCTAGGATTAACATCCATCAATGAATCATCAATCAACAAGCTACAATTGAATCAAATTGCAAATCAACTAAGATAGAAAGCATAAACCATCATCAAATTAATCACTCCATTAAAATCACAATGCCTAATGTGAGAATCCTTAGTCTTTCCCATCTCTCAATGTAGAAATCCCCAATTCATAAAATCATGCAAAATTGAAACTCGATTAACACCTAATCACGTTAGCTCAACTCTCGTCTATTGCTAGGGTGATTAACCATTAATCTAAAGAGACAATTCTACACAAAGCACAATTAAGAATCACAATTAGGAAACAATCTAATTCAATTGATCACAATTATCAACAATCATAGCATGAGGCAATCACTTCATCCCTAATTTCAATTATCCCAAGCACAAAGCTATTAGCCCATGGTGCTACAAGCAAAAACCATGGCTAGAAAATCTAAGAAAGCAATTAACAATCTAGTAACTACAAGCAATGAATTAAAGAGATCAAAGGGTAAGAACATCACCAATTAAGCTTCAATAGGCAAATATAAGAATGATTAATCTTGTACAATGCTTCAATACAACTTCAATTCTTCCCAATTCTCACCTGCAAACTTCAATTACAATCAACCAATCTACTAATCTAATGAACTAAATGTGGAATCTATTTCAATTCTAACAATCTAATGCAATTACAAGTAAATTCAAGCTACAAAATGTAAAATTCGCTCAAAGAAACTCCTAGAAACCGCTCCGAACCGCTAGAATCAACTCTCCCCTGTTTTGGCTTTCAATGGCTTAAAAACTGAATTTTTCGGTTTTGGGCAGTCCTCGAGTCGAGCTTCAAGCCCTCGAGTCGAGGCCTAAAAGTCGCTAACACGTTTCTTTAAAAATCTCTCGCCTCGAGTCGAGGCCTCGCCCTCGAGCCGAGCTTCCCGTATTTTTCATATCCCTCGACTCGAGGCTCCTCCCTCGAGTCGAGGATCCCGTCTTTTGAAATGATTTCCCTCCAAAGATGAACCTCGAGTCGAGGTCTCATGCACCCTCGACTCCTACTCGAGAACAGGGAATTTTTATCGAGACGGGCTCTGGTCCCGACTTCGCTCGTCCCGTATGTTCATCTTTTCATTCTAAGAATACCGGTACTCTCGGTTTAGCAAAATTCCACCGATTTACCTGCAAAACGGGCGAAATACATCAAAACCTCACAAAGAAATACTTTTTAGGCAAAATAGTGATACTTTTCACATTTAGGCACAAAAACTAACACTTTAGCTCACTTTTTGCACTATAAATAGCCCTAAAAACATGTATCAATTCACTCCAATCAATGATGTCTCTTGAGCTTCTTCCTTTTCACTAGAAATGCTCTCTGTCTCGCATATCTTTTATCTCATTTCTTCCTCTTTTCTTCTCTTTCTCTTGGAGTAAGTTGAGGACAATCATAGCTGCAATGACCAGGTTTGTTGCAAGTGTAACAAATATCTCCTATATCTATTTTTGGACTATTATCTCCTCTTCCGATCGGTGACTTGTACCTTCTAGGTCGATCCTTCTTTTTGTCATTATCTCGAATTCTTCCCTTCTCTCGTCTCGACTTGTAATTCTTCCGACTTGATATATCCCTTTTGTTCCTTTTGTACTTCATCTTAAGCCTCTCATATCGTTTCATTAAGAGAGTCATTTCTTCTTTGATTGATAGATCTGATGCCTTGGATATTTTCTCGCATTCCTCTTGATGAAGAAATGCAACTGTCATTCCGTAAGTTGATGACTCGGCTTCATCTTCTTCATCTTCAATTTGAATATCATATTCTAATGCTTTAAGATGTAAAAATAAGGTATGATGAGAGATTGAGGACAAATTCGAGTTGCTTTGAGAATATTGACCTTTTCTCTCCATCTTTTACCCAAAGATCCGAGAATCTTATTATGGATCTCCTTCTCTGTGTAAGTCTTTCCCAAATCTACAACTTTGTTGAGAAGATTTGTCAATCCGACATCCAGCTTGGTCAATCCTGTTTCTCCTTCCTTCATCTTAAGAGTATCAAATGCATGCAATACCGACTTTAACTTATTCTCCTTAACTTGATCAAATCCTTCACACACATTAGCTAGTGTTTCCCACATTTCCTTTCTGCTTTGCATCTTTTAACTTTTTTGATCCAATCTTTACCGAGCGTCTCGATAATCTCAGTTCTTGCCACTTGATCTAGATTGTGAATCTTTCTTTCGTCATTTGTCAACTCAAGACTTTTCTTTTCTTGCCTAACCTTTGTTTCTCAAGCTCCTGCTCCATCACTTGTACCTCCATGATAGAATTTTATAGGACCTTCCTCTAGAACTTCCTCCATACGATCATGAATTGCTTTCGATGATTTTCCATTCTAAATTTCCGGAATCATACTCTTCAATAGAGAATTCTGGTAGGCTCTGGTTTTCTTACTTTTGACAATTGACATAATGAATCAAGAAACTCAACAAAGACTTGTTAGCAAAGTTAGTGAATCAAAAATAGAGAAAATGATCTAAACAGAATTTCAGAGACTTCAAGACCACAAATATATCGTAAAATGTACTTAACACCGCTCCGATACCACTTGTTGGTCCCTTGATTGAGTTGTATTAAGAGATTGAATGTCCCTCTAGCGATAATCTAGAAGGGGGATGAATAGATTATCTAAACTTTTTAAAATTTAGATTATCTACCAGAGTTATTCAACGGAATCGTATTTTATACTCAATCAATAAGGATCTTAAGCATTCTAAAATTTTATTTGATCGTAATGTAAGTAATAGAAAGAATTGAAACTTAAAAGAAAGAACACCGAATTTATAGTGGTTCGTATCGAAAGATCCTATGTCCACTCTCCTCCTTCAACTTGAAGAAGGGCCTTGACTTACTTACTTTCTTTCTACATTTCTTCCTTACTTACAATGCATCTTCACCTTACAATGCTTTCTTTCTAATTTCTCGGAATCTAATGGCTTGAAGATATATGTGAGAAGTGTTCTACAAACACTATAAACCGTGAACGTGAAGAACGCTCATGAATCTGATTTCAATTCTTGTGAGTGCTAATTGTGCTTAGAGAAAAATATGCTTGTGAATAATGAGATTGCAAAAGTTATTATATTCTAATTTCTAGATCTATTTATAGAGAATTTGTTGTTGGTAGTTGTAACTTCCTTGCCTGATTCTTCTCTAGTTAGTTATAACTAACTAACTGACTCTTGTAACCTCTTATTGGTTAGTTGTAAGTGCTTCTTGAAACTACTTGATTATTCTAACACTTCATCATCTTTACTCGTCTTCTCGGCGTGGTCCTCTTTGTCTCGTGTCTTGGTCTTCGGTCTTGATTATCGTCGTCTGTTGTCTTTTACCTTATCTACGACTTATCATGCTTGTCTTTATCTGGCTTCCTATCTTCATCCGACTCCTTGTTTCCTTCTCGTCTTTCTGTCTTCATCTCGACTCCTTGTCTCCATCTGATCTATTATGTTTATCCTTATCTAACTTTTGTACTTAGTTTATTTACAAGTCTTTACTACATCACCGGCTATACAAGATTTTCATTTGGTCATCCTAATTTACATTTAACTCATCAAAACTAAATACAATTGTCTCCCTAAAACACATACATTAATATACAGATGTGATTTGTGCAACCCTAATTCTCCAGGTGATGGGTGCCTAATTTTATACTATTCTTGAGACCATTATTGTGAATCCAAAAATTTAGTCAATTTTGATCTTGATGGAGCTTGTGAATTAAAATGTTTTATACTTAAAGTGCTTTTTAAAATAGTTTAGGATGAAAGTTGATAGTTTAGAAATCTTTTGATGCATTAAGACGTTATGAAAGTGTAGAGTAAAGTACCAATCGTGATATATTCCGATCAAGCCTCTGTCGTAGACGACACCTAGAGTGTTGGGAGCAATGGTGGGCATGCACCCACGGTTTCGAGGAGTGTTAGGCTTGCAAAACCTCTCGATCCTTGCATTCATATCCATGATATTTTTGTATCTTGTGGTACCCAATAATCGAACACTCCGCTTGTAGCGAAACATGCTTTTTCCAAAGTTTGTTATCCTCTTCATACGATTCAGCACGTGACTCGAAAACTTCACCATTGCTAATTCTAGGCGGGACGTGTTGGTCCCGATCGATCAAGTGATATACTAATGTAAAATATAGAAAGGGGGTGTTGAATAGATTTTCAACCTACTCAATTTTTCCTTTCAAATTAAACCTAGACAATCCAAACTAATTCAAATTCTCTAAGTATCGATTTAAATAGCGGAAGTAATTTTTATACTTGATCGATTGATAATTCCTTGAATAAATATTTTAATAAACGAGATTGAATGTAAACGAAAAATGAATTAAAGAAGTACTGAAAAGTAAAGAACACATGATTTATAGTGGTTCGAATTTGTAAAAATCCGACGTCCACTCTCCTTTCACAAACTTTGTGAAAGGGTCTTCACTAGCTTACTTGCTTTCCTTCTTTCTTGCTTCTTTTACAAATTGAGACGATCTTCGTCTTTGAATCTTCTTCTATATACCGGTGTATCTATCAATTTAGAATACAATTGCATAACGTGTAGATACAACAAGAGAGAGTGTTCTTCAAACACTTAGAAAAATATCACAAGAATTTTGATCTAAAACTAGTGAGTGCTCTTTTGAGAATGTGTTCTTAGAAGTGAGTGCAAAAGTCCTTCTAAGGACTGTGCTTAGTCCTATTTATAAAGTTTTAAGACAGTTAGTTTGTTGCAACAAACTTAAAACCGCTTAACAAACTTTTCTTTAAAACTGCCCGACCTTAGCCGATCTCGAGTCTCGTGGTCTAACTTTGACTTCGCGAAAGTCTGCCTTTCTTATTCTACCGAGCTAGCCTTGACCTTGTCTTGATCTTTTTATTCTCCTCTCAATCGGATGACTTCTTTAAGATGGTCTCGGATGACCTCCAAGCTTCTTGACCTTAGCCGACTTAACCCATCTCACCTAGTCAATGAACAGCCTTACTAGTGACATGTACTACTTCACCGATCTATACAATTTCAAATGGTTATCCTAATTTACATAAGCTTATCTAAGCTATACATTTTAACTCATCAAAACTAAAACTACAATTTCCCCTTTTTGATGATGTTAAAACTACAAGAAAGAGATGAACTCACAGTTGGTGTTAGTCAAGGTTATTCAAGATAAACAGATAAACACATTAAGCACATAAGCAACTTTTTAATCGGATAAGTTCATATAAGAGCAACTACTCATACTTAAGTAAATTTCCATACTTTGAAAATTTTTTAAGAAATTATTCTATGGCAAAAATTTTATCGGATGATCAACACTTAGAAAAATTTCTTAAGATTTCTTTACAAACTTTATGACTTAAAAAAATTTGAACTTAGAAAAATAAGACAATGTAATTCAGATAAGGTTCAAACATTCCATTTATACTTAGCAAAATTACATTTACAGATAGGCGTATAAGATATAAGAGATATAGAAAAATAAAGCTTATCTAGTCTGGCCCATCGATCTTTCTCCGGAGCCGCATCCAATCAACGATCCGATTCCTTAGCTCATTTATATCCTTTGGATCAGACAACTTCATTATGTTTTGACCCATAACGATATTTGATCTTATCCAATCTTTGTTAATCGAGCCGTCTTCAGAACTTTGATTGGTATGGTCGAGTAGCCGGAGCAACAAGATCTACGTTGTACCACACTTCTCCTTTGTTAGATCAAGAAGTTTTGATGAGTTAAAAAAGTCGACTAGAGTCAACTCGGATAAAGTAAGATGACCAGCTAACCGCAAAGAACAACTTGAGGTAAAAGTTCCAAAGACTAAGTTGATCGGACTAGGAAGAGCCGGATAAGTCACCGAGGTCGAAGAAGCAAAGGTCATCGAAGACGAGCTTGAGACAAGTCATCTGCAGGAGACAACAATGAAGAGCTCAGACGAGGTCAAGACAAGCCGAGTAGAATAAAAAGGCAAGTCTTCACCAAGTCACCGCAGATTTACTAGAAGCAAGATTAGCTGATGAAGAGGCGGCTTTCAAGAGTTTGTTACAACAAACTAACTGTCTCTCGTGCTTATAAATAGGTCTAGTCACGCTTTAGACATTAATTAACAATTCAACATTCTCTTATTCACAACTATTCACAAGTTTTCAAAAGCACTCACAAAAAGTTTCTCAAAGCAATTTTCATAAATTCAAAGTGTTTATAGAACACTTATCCTCGTATATCTTCAACACATTTTGCACTATACTTTAGAAATTCCAGAAGATTAGCGATTGAAGATAGGATTGAAGATAGAAGATCTTCAGAAAGTTGTAATTGTAAGATTGTAAGTGGGTAAGTAAGTAAGTGGTGAGACCCTTCTTCAAGTTGAAGAAGGAGAGTGGATGTAGGATCAATTAGATCTGAACCACTATAAATTGCTTTGTGTTCTTTACTGCTTTATTTTACTAATCTTGTTCCAATCAATTTTCAAACAAGTTCAATTTCGGACTCTTAATCGATTGATTTTGATCCATAAAAGATTGAGTTTAAATTCGTTTTCCATTGTGTAAACTTTGATACTTTGAATTGATATTCTAATCTTTGAAAAGATTTGAAAATCTATTCAACCCTCCCTCCCTCCCCCTTCTAGATTTTCCCTAGAAGGTTGTCTCAAGTTCTTTAATAAAATACTCAATCCGTGGGACCAACAAGTGGTATCGAGAGCAGTAGTAGGCTGTTATGATATTGGTTTGAGGTCTTGACAAGTTTCAAATTGTTTCATGATTATCTTCTTTATTTTTAAACCACTAACCTTGCTACTAATAAGTTCTTGTTGAGATTCTTTGTTTCATCATGTCTTTTGTGAAAAGCAAGAAGTCCAGAAGTTTGCCTGAGTTTTCAATCGAGGAATATGATTATTGGAAGTTCGGATGGAGAGCCATTTGAAGGCAATCCATGATAGGATGGAAGAGGTGCTTGAAGAAGGACCAATGAAATTCTATCGGGGAGGAACCAATGATGGGATGCGAAAGTGAAACCGAGTGGTCGACAAGAGAAGAAAAGTGCAGAGTCGACAAATGATGAAAGAAAAATTCATAATTTGGACCAAGTAGCTAGGACAGAGATTATTGAAACTCGAGCAAAGACTGGATAGAGAAAGTCAAGAGGTGCAAGACAGCTAAGGAGATGTGGGAGACTCTTGCTAGTATATGTGAGGGATCGGACCAAGTCAAGGAGAATAAATTGCAATCTTCTTAACCGTTGACACATTCAAAATGAAAGAAGGCGAAACCGTTGATCAATTGGATGTTAGACTAACAAATCTTCTTAACAAAGCAATGATTTGGGTAAAACTTATCTACCGAGAAAGAGATCAACAACAAGATACTTAGGTCCTTGAGCAAAAGATGGAGAGAAAAGGCCAACATTCTCAAGGCGACAAAGAATTTGTCCTCAATCTCACACCATACCTTGTTTTCTCATCTCAAAGCACCGGAGTATGATATCCAAATTGAAGATGATGAAGATGAAGAAGATGAAGCCGAGTAAATCGCCAACATCTGGAAAGACAGATTGCGTTTCTTCACCAAGAGGAATCTGAGAAAATTTCTAAGGCGTCGATCTATCAATTAAAGAAGAAATGACACTCTTAATGAAACGTTATGAGAGTCTAAAGATGAAGTACAAAAGGAACAAGAGGGATAGATCAAGCCGAAGGAGTTACAAGTCGATAAAGAAGAAAAGAATTGCATAATGATAGAAAGAAGGATCGACTAGAAGGCACAAGTCACCAATCAAGAGGAGATAATAGTCCAAAAACAGATAGAGGAGATATATGTTACACTTGCAACAAACCTAGTCATTACAGCTTATGATTGTCCTCAACTCACCCCTAGAGAGAGAAGAAAAGAGGAAGAAGCGAGATAGAAGGTATGCAGACTGCAGAGCACTTCTAATTGAAAAGGAAGAAGCTCAAGAAACATCATCATCCTCATCTTCATTCTCGATTTTGGATCGATGATGACATCTGTCTCGATGGCAAAGGAGGTAAACTATTATTCTTCTTCGTATAATGATTGTGAGAACTTATCTCGAGATCGATCCTAGTCTTATAAATAAACTTCTAAAGGATTTGGAGACTGCTCTATCTGCATATAAACAGATAGAGACTGAAAATTTTAGTTTAAAGAGTCAAATTCTTAATCTAACCAAAGTCAATCAGACAAGGGATAGTGAAATACTAGACCGCTCATTCAAGGGGGAATGTCACCTAAGACTATCACTAGGACCTCGTCCGAGAAGACAGATGAGTTGGAAAAAGAATTGAATTCTTTAAAAATAAAATTCTCAAGTGTTCTGTTTCGAGAATGAGAGTTATAAAAGAACTAACAGAGAATTAAATCTCAAGTTAGGACTTCTAAACAACACTCATCCACAATAGATAAGATCTTCAATACTTCACGTAAGTCTAATGACAAGACAAAGTTTAGGTTTTGATAGGAATAAAAGGATGATCCCATAAAACCAAGAGTTTTTGTCAAAGCTACTAAACCAAAGGAAGAGATTAGATTTAGTCCTTGGAAACCTAAGGAACTAATCACCTCATCCGACATTTACGTAAAGAAAACACGTACGAGGAGAGATGCTCCGAAGGCAAAACCAAAGACTAAGGCAAAGTCTTATCCTAGATATAATAATTTTGATGGAAGAAGTAAGTCATATTTTTTTGTTACCACGGTATTAGACAATCAAAAAGATTAACTAAATAAGATTGATCTTGAAAGTCTTATATTAGTATATAGATATGGATGTAAACTTCAATATATGGTTTTAAGAAATATGGATATCTTTGTCTGGATACCCAAGTGTCAACTTAACAAGAAGGGACCCAAATTACAAAGGGTACCTAAGATCTAAATTTGTGATTGCAGGAATACGAGAAAGATAGTAGAAAGAGGAGATATTCTTGAGGTCATCTAGTACATTGACAGTGGTTGTTCTAAGCATATGACCTATGAGAGATGTCTTCTTTCTAACTATCACCCATAGACGGCCCAAGAGTAATGTTTGGAGACAACAATTTTGGGCTTACCAAAGGAGTTGGAACATTGATGATTGAACATATACAAGTCAATGAAGTCTACTTTGTGGAAGGATTGAAGCACAACTTGTTATTTGTTTCACAATTTTGTGATAAGGGGTTAAGTGTTAAATTCACTCATAATGCATGTTATGTGCTAGATGATATTAATGAAAATATACTATTGACTCGGAGTCGACAAGGTAACATTTATGTTGCTAACTTTAGAAGTTGTCCTAAAGATACTTGTCTTATTGCTAAGAGTTCATGACTTAAGTCAAGCTATGGCATAAACGTCTTGGTCACTTAAACTTCAAAACTCTTAACAAAATTGCAAGAAAATCTTTAGTAAAAGGACCCCCGATAGAATATTCTCAAAGAACCATGTTTGTGATTCTTGTCAAAAAGGAAAACAAACCAAAGCTTCTTTTAAAATAATAAGTAGTTCATCTTCGTAAAGAATTCGGACCTTCTTCATATGGATCTTTTTAGACCAGCTTACTCCTCTAAGCTTCAAAGTGGAAGAAAATATACTTTGGTAATTGTTGATGATTTTTCAAGATTTACGGGTAATTGTCTTCTGCAAGAAGAATGAGACTATGATTAAGATTCCAGAATTTCTTAAAAGAGTTCAAAATGAGAAAGGACTAAGTATTGTTAAAATTAGAAGTGATAAAGGTACTGAGTTCCTTAATAAGCTTGTTACTAACTATTGTACCGAGAATGGCATAGCTCATGAGACATCGGCTGCACGGACACCACAACAAAATGGAGTTGTTGAAAGGAGAAACAACTGCGAAAGAAGGCTGCTAGGACAATGTTATCTCGAGTACAACACTCCTCACGGGGTTTGGGCAGAGGTCGTTAATACAACTTATTTTGTTCAAAATAGAAGTTTGATTGTTAAAGATAAATGTAAAACCCCCTTTGAAATTTGGAAGGGAAGAACTCCCAAAGTTTCATATTTTCATATATTTAGTTGCAAATGTTTCATTCACAACAATGGTAAATCTAAATTAAAAACTTTTGATGCCAAAATAGCAAATGGGATATTCTTGGGATACTCATCTCGTATCCAAAGCATATAGAGCTTTTAATAAGACAACCTTGTGTGTGGAAGAAACACCACATGTTATATTTTATGAATCCACTTTTGTGTTCAGTAAAACAGATGACATCACAAAGATATCGACGATCCGAACAAGATGACTATCAAGAGATCAATTGTAAAGTTCTATGATCGGGAATCGGACTCGAGACGAAGAGAAAGAACCAGATTAAAATAAAGAAAAAGAACACGGAAGCTCTTCCTCACCGGTGATCGAGATAACCAATTGTAGAAATATCTCAAGGTAATACAGAATCATCTCGAAATAAATACTTGAGACAAAACATCATCCATAGTAAAAGATAAGGGTAAGAGAGTAATGTCATACCACCCACCGAACAGATAATTGGAGACTTAGACTGCGGGTGTCCAGACAAGGACACAACTAAATCAAGATTGTATGTTCAGTTGTTATGTATCATTACTTGAACCTAAGTCTATTACTGATGCTCTAATCGATTCCAACCGCATTAATGCCATGCAAAAAGAACTAAATCAGTTTCAAAGACAAGATGTGTGAAAGCTTGTTGAAAGGCCTCATCATCAAAAAGTCACTGAACTAAATGGGTCTTTAAAAACAAAAGAGATGAAAACAATATTGTGGTAAGAAATAAAGTCAGATTAGTTGCTCAAGGTTATTCACAATCGGAAGGGATTGATTATGATGAAACCTTTGCACCGGTAGCTCGTCTGGAAGCCATAAGATTGTTTTTAGCTTATCTTGCTTTTAAAAGATTCATAGTTTTTCAAATGGATGTTAAGTCAGCTTTTCTCAATGGAATCTTAGCTGAAGAAGTTTATGTAGAGCAACCCCGGGCGTTGTCAAAGGAGACAAGGTCTATAGGTTAAGAAAAGCTCTATATGGACTTAAACAGGCACCTAGAGCTTGGTATGATACTTTGTCGATTATTTAATTCAAAATAGTTTTGTAAAAGGTAAAATTGATAGAACTTTGTTTAGAAAGGAATTTGGCATTGAACTTTTATTAGTTCAGATTTATGTTGATGATATCATCTTTGGATCAACTAACACATCTTTGTATGAAGAATTTAGTCATCTTATGAAGAGAAGGTTTGAAATGTCCATGATGTGAGAGATGAACTACTTCCTTGGACTTCAAGTCAAGTTGACTAAGAAGGGGATATTCATAAATCAAGCCAAATACACAAAAGATCTTATTGAAAAATTTGGAATAGGTACCAGCCAAGAAGCTAAGATACCTATGATGATAAACTTTTCAATGGATCCAGATGAAAAGAGGGAAGACACGCAGATCAAACCGAGTATCGAGGTCTAATAGGCTCTCTATTATATTTAAGCGCTAGTAGACCTGATATTTCTTTTGCGGTTGGAGTCTGCGCACGATTTCAAGCTAAACCAAAAAGGAGTCATCTTGAAGCAAAGAAAGAAGATTCTTAAATACTTAAAAGGTATAGTAAATGTTGGACTGTGGTATCTAGCCGATGATAATTTCGAGTTGTCCTGGATACTCAGATTCAGACTTTGGTGGGTGTAAGATAGATAGGAAATCTACATCCGGAACTAGCCAATTTCTCGGGAAGTAAGCTGATTTCATGGTTGTCTAAAAGCAAACCTCTGTAGCTACTTCTACCACCGAAGCCGAGTATATGGCGGTGGAAGTTGTTATTCACAACTTATCTGGATTAGTCAATGTACTAAGGGACTATAACATTATCACTAGAGATGTACCAATCTTTTGTGATAGTAATAGTGCCATAGCCATAACCCGTAACCTAGTCTTACATACCGGATGCAAGCATGTTGACATAAGACATCACTTCATTCGAGATCACGCCGAGAAAGGTAACATTAGACTTGAAAAGATTCTCACCGACTTCCAAAGAGTGATATCTTGACGAAACCATTAGCAGAGACAAGGTTCAAAGAATTATCTCGTAGAGTTAGGATTATTAGATGCTTCTTTAGTTAATCTATAATTTCATCTTATCTCGATTATTTTATTACGTCTAGAAAGAATCATCGACTAGATATGTGTCAAAGGACAATCAGTAGCTGATATCATTGATCTCCTTCTTAGGAATCAAGAATCAAGGATTAGTCATATTGACCTTATCTCGACTTGATGATTGCTTATCGACGCCGTCGTAAATCGAGGACAAGGACACAATAGTCACTGATTTCTTTAAACAAATGACTATCTCGCATCCTATCTCGACTTACCTTAGCTACTAATGGTTTCTTGAAATTTGTGTATCTCACAGGAACAGTAACACATCAGTTTGTTAGCTTAGTTTGAATCTACTAATCCGCCGAAACCTCCTCATCTATTCACCCTCCTTGGTTTCTTCAAAAAGCTTGTTTTCAAACTTACTCTCACACCACCTATTTCAAAACCTTTCGATGAGTTATTCTTTGAAAACCCAAATTGAGTCCGATATTTTGTTTAAAATAAAAGTGTTGATTATCTTGTCTTAACTTTTGCTAAAATTAAATGAAATTAGGCTGTTTTTTAAAAACCCAGACGAGGTCATTTCTCAAACAATTTCAAACCTTGTCCTGCTTTAGGAAACCCTTGTGCAAAGAAAGGTAAACCTAGGCTTACGTCTGTATACTTACTTCTTTGCATAAAGTAACCCTACTTGCGATCAAATCAACAGTCTACATAGTTACTTTTTACGCATTTCAAAGTCAAGTGAGCTTCAAGCGTTGAATCCCAATCGTTTATCTTGTTTTTAACCGTTAATTTAGTACAAGATAAATCATTTCAAATAAACGACTAAGATTTAAAACCGCTTTCCAAGTAATTTCTCTTTCCAAATTTTCCCTCCTACAAATATATGTTCTTCTCCGTTTAAACATTTTCACTTTAAAAACTCTTCATACCTCTCGTAAAATTTCCTATCTCCCAAAACCCTCTCTAAATCGTATATGAGCCATACTCGCCATTCTTTGGAATTATGTCAACAATGGTAGAAATCAACAAGGATACGTATAACAAAAAGATTAAATCTGAGATGTATGTCGATTTCGACACCACCTCGATGAAGAATCACAACAGATTTTGAGATTACTTTGGAGAGATCAAGGTGAAAGACCTTTTGTTCGAAGAAATCGATACAAACAAAACTTTGGATATGCGAGGAGTAGAGTTCTATGTCAATGGTGTATATGAGAACGGGCTTTACAAGACGAAGATTGATGGAGATAGTCCGACTATCACAACGGCAGAGGTTGCCCAAATTTTTTAGATGAGTAATGAAGGTGTAAATCCTCTCACCTACAAGAATAGTGAATGGGTAGAATCATTTGAGATGATTTGCCTGAACTTCTTTCAAGGATCGGAGAACGGAGTTGAAGAAGAACATGCCCCGAAGAAAGTATCGTCTATTAATGATAATACTAACAAAAGCTATTCTTGGGGAGCAAGACTCCCACGATGGACTCGACTGTGCCCCGGGCCGAATCGCTTAATAGTCATACTTGATGGGGTCCAAGTCAATCGGGAGGATATCTTTGTTGAACGAGTTCAACACCGAGAAGGGGAGGCTGGAGTTTGTGAATGGATAGTGGGACAGCCAAGTCCATCACAAGCTTATTTTATAAAATTACGATGTTATTGGAGAATCTGCTGCCCGGGAGAATCAACTCGGACAGACGGGGTGAGGAGCTATACGAGCGAAGGGCTCCTCACCAAGAATGAGTTGATCAGTGGGCCAGCTGATTCGACATGGAAGCAAACTGAGGTGAGGGTGGCCGAGCCCTCACCGAGGAGTAGGACCAACCCATCGAGCCGACCGTGAGCTCACCGAGGCTTCACAGCCAATGAAGCTCAAGGAGAAGGCACCGAAGAGGAGGAGGTTGGTCAAGGAATCGGAGAAAGAAGGGGCAACATCTGCCGCTCAGCCGAGCCTATTGATTGAAGAAGCCCAAACACTAGAGGTGGCAGCAAAGAAGCAGCCGTTGTCCGGCCGCAGGACATCCATGAGATCGGCTCCGAGAGGACTCCCTCCTCGCCCAAAAGAATGACATTCCCCAAAGGTACTTTCTTTTGGAGCCACCTCTAGCTTATCTCCCTCCCCTCCCCCTCATCTCGCCCACTCGCGATGAAGAGGTGCACCAGCCGGCACCTCCAAGCCTCTCAAACAAATTCTACTCCCCAAAGAAGTCCAACCTCAGTACCTCATCTTCTCCTCTACCCCAAATACCAACCACCTCACCACCATCCCCATCCGATTACCTATCATTTCTCACCGACCCGTCTACTCACCCACCCCAACAACCACCATATCCCCTCCCGCCATGTTACCCTCTACCTCATCTCCCTCTCTTCCAACACCGACCCTCCACCCTCCACTTCTCAACCAACATCTTCTCCACAACCTACCTCTCAAATTCCACCCTCCATCTTCTCCACCCCGTAAATACCTCCACCCCTACCATCTAATATTCCATCCTCCCTCAACCCTCTCTTCAAGCCCAAGCACCGGATATTGCCCACAACATCTTTGGGGATATCCGGATGAGCTCCCGCACCCAAAACCCCTCCTCTCCCTCATCGTCTAACTCATCTCGAGGAAGACACCGATAGCTCCTCGTCTCGCCATCTCCTCTACCTTCCAAAACCTCGCATCGAGAAAATCATTCTCAAGGTAGAGAAGATGATGGCGAAGAAGATGAAGCAGGTGATCGTGGCGGTGACAGACACCATACTAGCTAACATGCGGATAGCCGAGGTGAACATATGTCAAAACCTATCTCGACAAACTCGGCTCCGCACTAGTTGGTCGTCTCGGGCGGCTTGGAGGAGGAGATAAAGTTGGTGAAGAAGAAAGTAGTTGCAGACAACGATATCCTGGTAGACGCTCTCACCGGTGATAAATCGACTTCAGGATTCATTGTGCCGCATTGGAAGACCAGCTCCGAGCCCTACAGATGAAGTTAAAAGGGGAAGGAGAAGTAAAGGTAGACACCCACTCACCGATGTGCAGTCGTTAGGATGTATACTATAAGCCTAGCTTTTGTATGAACATCTTTTTGAGTATGAATATCCTTTTAATATGAGATTCATTATGATCAAAATACTTATTATTTATGATTGTTATATCATTATTTTGTCCAGATTAATCTATACCGTAGATAACATGGTGTGTGGTGTCACACGTAAGATCATGATATCAGTTCCTTATAGGTTATAAATAATAGCTCACAACCAAGATGGATTTAAATAAACCATTAGAACGATTGTAGTGTAATTTGGTATTAGTCTATCTTGACTATAAACTTACACTAGTACATTTTGTATGTATTGAGCAGATCATATGAGGTTGTTCAATTTGTACCGACTATATAAAAGAACAAGACCTCTGTTGTTATGGATGTACGTCTTCTTAATCCCGATATAATAACGGGCACGTGTACTCGGTGTATGTTTCTTTGATTTGCCAATGGGTGAGATTTATTAAATCAATAGGCTGGGTGAATTGGGAGATAACACTTGTTTATATGGTGTGTTGTTGATTATAGAAGGAATCTCTGTGTCCTAATTATTTAGGATGATGATGTCCCTTGAGGAGCTCATAAAGATTATTATGTATACCCCGCAGTGGATTTAATCCGACATAATAATAAAGATGAGTGGTACTACTCTTGGAATTAGATATAAATTAATTAAGTTGTCATTAATTTAATTAATTTATAGACATTCGATATCTTAAACACGGGGAAATAAACGTATACATAATAAAGGAGCCCATATTATAATATGGGATTAGAACGGTAATTCAATTATAATTCTTTAGTGGACTGAGTTATAATTGATTGGCTTAAGTAAAGTGTTCGGATCGAACACGGGATATTTAGGCCCATCGGGAGGCCCAACCCTAATTCCTCCTTAGGGTCCCCTGTTGTAGCCTATAAATAAACCCTAACATCGAGCCTCCATACAAGTGAAAAATATGTGAGATCGAGAGAGGCAGATTCTGATTCCTTGGAGGATCGTCGACCACTCGATGTCCAAGGGAAAGGGATAGGAATACGGCGTAAGACCGTGAGGTACGAGGCTCATCCTTCGATCGCAGCTTCTAACCTTAGAACTGGTTCGTCTTAACCTTTTCGGTGAATAAAGGTATAATCCTATCCGCTGCGTTTTTGTGACTATAATCCGAATCGATAATTTCATAGAGTCGGCGATCGGTGGTTCCAACACGAGGCCATCTCGACAGGCTGCATTCCAAAGTCGACACCTGAGCTGGAGGCGGAGAAGGCAGAGCTTAAGGAAAAATTAGATGAGCTCGCCGCCTTACAGTAAGGGTAAGCCGGATAGAAGATGTCATCCGAGAGGATGAGGAGAAGAGGAAGAAGGAAGAGGAAGAAAAGACCGAAAAGTGCTGGCGGACTCAAGGAGTCGGAAGAACAATCTAAGGCCAAGGGAAAGGGAAAAGGAAAGCGGCAGAGAAGGAGCCAGCCGAGGTTATATTTTCAAAATCGAGAAGGCCGAGAAGAAAAGAAAGGAGCCGGACTACTCTAACCTCTCTCAAGAGCAAATCGAGACGCATCAAAATAGAGAAGGAGTTGTTCGAGAAGAGAGAGAAAAAGAGAAAAAGAGACAAAAAGAAGCTGGCCGTGAGCCGAGCTGAAGTAGGATAAGGGACACCGGAAATGGGTATCAAAGGCGGTGATGAAGCTGATTTCTGCCCTTTTTGTCCACCGCTCGTCTGTCCCGCCTAAGATGGTATCGGGTCAATACACCGAAGAATACAAGAAGAAGGCGATGGATGCCAGGATGGATGTATACGGTACTTCTTGAAGGTATCCCCAACCGGTGCTACTGAGACGAAGACCTTTAGTGGCATGAATGGATGGAGAAGGAGGACCGGACCTCTATGGCGGCCGCTCGATGAGGCAAGCAACATCTTCAATCTGCGACCTCGTCGCCCCAATCTGAGCACGCCAAACCCAAGCTTAATGTGGATGGGACACCTGATCTGAACTGGGTCAAAATCATAATTGCCAAATCCGAGGTGGAGTCGAAGCTCACGAGATGAAGAAGAGCCTGAAAAAGCTACGAATGTTAGTCTTCACCGGGCCGGATGTCCACCAAGCAAGCCGATGGGGTTTCGTTAGAATCATGATTTTTCTTTTCCTTATCTTTCTTTTCTATTAGCTTCTATCTGTGTAAATATGTAAATGTGATGTGAATATACTTCGCCTTATCTCGATCTACCTTGTCTTATAGTTTTAAGCTTTCTTTCTTGCTTTCTAAGAAAACTTAAAAAAATTTCTAAGTGTTAATCATTTGAGGAAACCTTCATCTCGTATTAAAATTTTCAAAAATTTTTCTAAGTATTAAAATTTTTCTAAGTCCTAAGACTTAAAAACTTTCTAAGCACTAATCATCCGATAAAGTCTTATGACTTAAAACTTTTCTTAAAATTCTTTATAAAACTTTTCTAAAATTTTTCTAAGTGTAAAGTAAGTGCTACGATGTGAATTAATCTGAATTAAGTGTTAATGTGCTCTAATGTGCTCATCCGTTTATCTTGAATAACTTTAACTAACATCACCTGTGAGTGTGTCTCTTTCTTGCAGTTTAACTCCATCAAAAATGGGGAAATTGTTAGATCGAGAAGAAGTTTTGATGAGTTAAAAGAAGTCGACTAGATTCAACTCGAGATAGAGTAAGATGACCAGCTAACCGCAAAGAACATCTAAGGTAAAAGTTCCAAAGACTAAGGTGATCGGACTAGGAAGAGTTGGATAAGTCACCTGAGGTCGAAGAAGCAAAGGTCATCTCAAGACGAGCTTGAGACAAGTCATCTGCATAAGACAACAATGAAGAGCTCAGGACGAGGTCAAGATAAGTGAGTAGAATAGGAAAGGCAAGTCTTCACTATGTCGGTGCCCAGATGACTAGAAGCAAGATCACCGATGAAGAGGCGCTTTTCAAAATTAAGTTTGTTAGGCGGTTTTAGTTTTGTTACAACAAACTAACCGTCTCTCGAGCTTATAAATAGGTCTAGTCACGCTTTTAAACATTAATTAACAATTCGGCATTCTCTTATTCACAACTATTCACAAGTTTTCAAAAGCACTCACAAAAGTTTCTCAAAGCAATTTTCATAAATTCAAAGTGTTTATAGAACACTTATCCTGTATATCTTCAACACATTTTGCATTGTACTTTAGAAATTCCAGGAAGATTAGAAGTTGAAGATAGGATTGAAGATAGAAGATCTTCGAGAATTTGTAATTGTAAGATTGTAAGTGGGTAAGTAAGTAAGTGGTCGAGACCCTTCTTCAAGTTGAAGAAGGAGAGTGGATGTAGGATCAATTAGATCCAGAACCACTATAAATCGCTGTGTTCTTTATTGCTTTATTTTACTAATCTTGTTCTTAATCAACTTTCAAACAAGTTCAATTTGAGACTCTTAATCAGATTGCTTTTGATCAATAAAATATTGAGTTTAAATTCGTTTTCCATTTGTGTAAACTTTGATACTTTTAATTGATATTCTAATCTTTGAAAAAGATTTGAAAATTTATTCAACCCCCCTCTAGATTTTTCCTAGAAGGTTGTCTCAGGTTCTTCAATAAAATACTCAATCGTGGGACCAACATCCTTCTATGATCGCCTTCACGATAAAGTGTTGGATTTTCCATCTCCATCAAGTCATGCCAAGCAATTATTTCGTCTTTAGATGAGGCTCCAACACCTTTGCAAATATACCGAAGAACGTCTATTTTGCTTTATACTTCATGTATTCGCTGCCCAAGATGGATGTACGATCATCTTTGGAGGAGCATCTATTCTGTGGAGGTGGCCTAACCGATGCCTTGTCAGCTTCTCCAAGTGGTCTTTCAGCAGTAAGTAGGTATGACCCATCTCTTAGATTTTCTATCAAATATCCTCCCGAGGCTCCTTTGTTGCCTTGATCATTCTCCTTGCCTCCCTTCGGCCATAGAAGATCTTCTCTCGCTTTGATTTGTTTATCTCTGGCCTCCTCAATCCTTATCTGCTCATCTAATTTTTCAAGTGGTCATTTACCAACCGTCTTTGAAGATATACTTTGTCCGACTGGAGACAAGACTGGTTCAAGTTCTTTTCCTTTCTCCGCTTCCTTCTCTTTTTTAGCGAGATGCCTTTTCCCTTGCTTTCTCAGCCTCTTCCTTCCTTTCTCTTATCTTAGCCATGTATTTCTCGATTTTATCTCTGCTTCCCTCTTTCTCGGCCTGCTCATCTGCCTTGATTGCCTCTTCAATTTGTTCAATGCGAATTTTCAAGGCGGTGAGCTCGTCTTTTTGGTTCTTGGTTGTGAGCTTTATTTGATCTAGTTCAGCTCTAATTCGACTCGAGATCTTCCGGTTGGAACCACCGGATCATCGACTCTATGTGATTATCGATTCGAAATCACATGTATGAACAACGCAGTGGAAAGAGAATCATACCTATTCACCTTAATAGGTGAAGACGAACCAGATTCTAAGGTCAGAACCGCCGACCAAGGATGAACCACGAACCTCACGGTATTTTGCCGTATTCCTATCTCTTTCCCTTGGACGTTGTGTGGGCGACGATCTTCCAAGTGAGTCAATCTGCCTCCTATTTTCTTACATTTTTTTCACACGTATATGAGGCTTTGACGTAGGGTTTATTTATAGGCTATAATAGGGACCCTAAGGAGGAATTAGGGTTGGGCCTCCCGATGGGCCTAAGCGTTCTGTTTTCACTCCGAACACTCTACTTAAGTCCATCAATTATAACTCGGTCCACTAAAGAGTTATAATTAAACTACCGTCTATTCCCATATTACAATATGGGCTCCTTTATTATGTGTACGTTTATTTCCCGTGATTAAGATATTGAATGTCCATAAATTAAATAAGTTCCTGAAATTAATTAATTTATATCTAATTCCAAGAGTAGTACCACTCATCTTTATTATCATGTCGGATTAAATCCACTGCAGGGTTTACATGATAATCTTTATGAGCTCCTCAAGAGGACATCATCATCCTAAATAATTAGGACACGGATTCCTTCTATAATCAACGGACACCATATAAATAGTGTTATCTCCGAATTCACCGAGCCTGTTGATTTAACAAATCTCACCCATTGGCAAATTAAAGAAACAAACACCGAGTACATGTGCCCGTTATTATACAGGGATTAAGAAGATGTACATCCATAATAACGAGAGGTCTTGTTCTTTTATATAGTCAAGACAAATTGATCAACCTCATATGGTCCTACTCAATACATACAAAATGTACTAGTGTAATTTTATAGTCAAGATAGACTAATACCAAATTACACCACAACCGTTCAATGGTTTGTCCAAATCCATCTTGGTTGTGAGCTATTATTTATAATCTATAAAGAACTGATAGCATGATCTTCGTGTGACACCACACACCATATTATCTACAGTATAGACTAATCTAGACATAAACAAATGTAACAATCATAAAAAGCAAATGTTTTGATCATAACGAAACTCATATCAAAAAGATGTTCATACAAAAGCTAGGCTTATAGTATACATCCTAACACTTTCCCCTTTTAACATCATCAAGAAGTGTTTTAAGTTGCTCCTTGACAACATTAAACTAGGTGGAAGTCGTGGTCGATCTCTTAAAATTTCATCAGCCTGTAAGGCGATTGTCTGCACGCCACTTGAGCTCGTAGCCCTTCCAACTCCACTTTCACCTCACCAACTTTCTCATTTATAGACAAATTAACAATTGGAGAGATTAGTCATGATGTTTACCTAGATGCTTTAAGCATGTCCTCCATCGTGATGCTCACTAAATCCACGATGTCTACTGTTTTAGTTTGAAGTATACGAGTAAACTTTTCCTCCATCTTTAATTCCCAGCTTAAAATAGTTGAGAAGGCGAGTCCTGCTCTTGGGGATGCATGTCACCGGTGCTGGTGGAAAACCAAGATGACTCTTGACGTGATCTAAGAGCTGCTCCTCTGATAGAATGGTGGATATTGAAGATAATCCTGCAGACTCTAAGACCACCTTCTCCCGGTGGACCGAGATTCTCCCCGGTGACTTCGTCGGACAACAAACTCAGCTCCTCCAGGTCTCCAGCCCTTAGATGATGCACAAGCCACATTTCTACTAATTCCTTCATTACTTCATGATTTAGTTGAAGTTCGGGGAATCGATTCATTCAACCTCCTCCTCCCATCTGCTCTCAAAGATAGCTCGAATTGACCCATGGAGCCATCATGCATGGGGGTGTGGATTGGACTGATTTGAGGAGAGGGAGTTTGATATTCGGTGGACAAGAAATATAGAAAATCAAAATTTTGTGGTGTGGGTTGGGGTATGGATTCGGAGGGTGTTTGGACAAGTAATGGGAGTGGGAATGGGAGTGAGGATAGGAGTAGGTGTTGGTTCGAGTATGGAATTTGTGTAGATGAGGAAGGGGTTGGAAGAGTGGGGGTTATATCTGGTGAAGGAGGGGTTTACGTTTGAACTTCTTGGGAGGGTGGCTGGATAAGAGGCTGCGAGGTATCGACATAGCTACCTCTTCATCGCTAGAGTGGGCGGACTAATCGAGACAAAGACAAGTTAGAAGATGTACCTTCTTCTTGTTCGGAGGCGATTCTCGGGTGAGGTACCTCCTCTTTCTAAACGGGGTCCTCTAATGCCTCGGCTTCTTCAGCCACTGCACTGCTATCTGCAGAGTAGTGGTCTCCTCGGGTAGCGAGGATCGGGAGGAGCAGCAGAAGATTCCCAGCAGCATTCTTAGAGCGCGCTTTCATAAGTCGTCCTCTCTTGGAGACTTGTTCTTTGGTCTTGATTTCCTAGGTTTGTGAAGCCTCAATTGAAGCCCAGCCGCACAGGAGGTTGAGTTGCCTCCACCGCTAGTTCCGCTTCTCTAACCTCGCCTCGGCCTCATCTAATTCATCATCGGATTATGCGGAGGTCCAACAATCTGCTCATTTTTTGTTAGAAGCCCCTTCGCCCGTATAACTTCGATCGTCGTTGATTGCTCCAGTAGCAAAGTTTCAAGAAGGATTGTAATCTTATTGAATAAGCTGGTTATCGTGTTGGATGTCCATACACCATTGTTGCACACCAACCTCTTCTTCCCATCTCGATTGTGGACATCGGGACCTGTTGGTCCCGATTGGTTGAGTTGATTAAGAAAACTTGAGTTAACCTTCTATGATAAAATCTAGAAGGGGGGTTGAATAGATTTTATAGATTTTTCAAATCTCTTCAAATCTTACCCAAAACTTCAAAGTTACACAATGGAAATTCAGTTTTAAACTCAACTTCGAACAAGATCAAAAGCAAACCGATATTTTAGTTCTAACTTTGATTCTCAAATCTATCTTTGATTTGGTAACTGGAATTTGTAAGAAACAAGTAAGTAAAACAAAGCAATAAAAAATACCGGATTTATAGTGGTTCGGATTATAACAATCCTACATCCACTCTCCTTCTTCAAACTTTGAAGAAGGGTCTCTTCTACCGCTTACTTACTCACTTTACAATCGTACAGTTTACAAATTACAAACTAATCTTCAAATCTTCAATCTTCTAAGCTATTCTTGAAAAATCTAACTCTAAAGTAATAGAAGAGTGTTTGAAGATGTATATGAAAAGTGTTCTATAAACACTTAGAAAAAAAAAAACTATGATGAGATCCTTGAAAACAATTTTTGTGCTTTTTGAAATCTTGTGAATTGTGAGAATCGTGCTAAAATGAATAACTTGTGTGACCTCTCTATATATTTCTAATGAAGTGCCTAGACCTATTTATAAGTCTGAAAAGACAGGTTAGTTTGTTAATTAGTTTTAACAAACTAGAAAATGTTCAACAAACTTATTCTTGGAAAGCCGCTCTAGACCTCGGCTGATTTTATTCTACTCGTCTGCACTGACTTGGTGAAGACTTCGCCTTTCTTATTCTACTCGGCTTGTCTTGACCTCGTCTCGAGCTCCTCATACTTGTCTCCTGCAGATGACTAGACTCGAGCTCGTCTTCGATGACTTGTAATCTACCGCACTTCGGATGACTAGTTTGGTTCTCGACCTCATCCGATCGGCTTAGCATAAGGACTTAATCTCACTGTTCTTCAGTGTCGTCGATCATCTGAATCGCTTCTTTTAACTCATCAAAACTTCTTGATCTAACAATTTCCCCCTTTTTGATGAAGTTAAAACCTACAAGGAAGAAACACACTCACAACTGAAGTTAGTTCAAGAGTTAGTTAAAAAAAAAATCGAGATAGGTATATCGAGCACATTTTCACATTAAAAGCAGATTCATTCAAATTAAAGCACTTAATTCATAATGAGAAAAATTCAAGACCTTTAGACTCTTCGAAATATTTAGAGAAAAAAATGACTCTTAAGACTTAGAAAAAATTTATAAAATTTTAAGTCCGAGAGATAAATTTCTCGAGATGATTTATACTTACAAAATTTTTAAGTTTTCTTAAAGCGAGAAAAAAAAAACTTTAAGAAATAAAACAAGTGAATCACATAAGTCCAAGTATATTTATTCACATATTTACGAAATACGAGATAGGTGAACTCGATAGAAATAAAAGATAAGGAAAAGAAAGTCCTGTCTATCAAATTCCCCATCGGCTTGCTTCGGAATGTTCGATCGGTTGAAACTTCTCGCTCTGAGCCGTTTGAGTTCATTTTCGTCTGTGAGCTCGGATTCTCTTTCAGCTGTGATGATGACCGATTTGACCCATTCCATGTGGAGATCCATCCTCTTTCAGCTTGGGAATGACTTTCTCATAGGTTGGAGCGACGGATCACGGCTTGAACACATTATGCGCCTCATCGAAAGCGCTTTCCCATACAGATCAGCATGTCTTCATCACCGCACCAGATGGAGATGCCTTCAAGATGTACCAATATTACATCCATCGGCATCCAGAGCTTGCTTCTTGTATTCGTTGGTGTGCTACCCAGAGACCATTTTAGGAGGAGCTGATGAGCGGTGGACAGTCGGAAGTCTGCTTCATCGGCTGCCTTTGATACCCACTTCCGAGTGTCCTGTCCCACTTCAGCTCCGCCTTTCCTAGCTTCTTCAGCCTCTTCTTCTCCCTGCATCTTATATTTTTCCTTCTCGGCGTGTATTCTTCTGATTTGCTCACCGAGAGGTTTGAGTAGTTAGGTTCTTTCCTTTTGCGCTCGGCCGCTGGTCCGGGCTAGTCACCGCCACCGGTGATGAAGACTTCTCGATCAAGCTACTCTGCCTTTCCTTTACCCTTGCCCTTGGCCTCGGGTTTCTCGGTCTATTTCATCTTGGCCAGCAACAGCTCGGTCTTCTCTGCTTCCTCCTTCATCCTCTTCTCCTCATCCTTACGGATGGCCTCCTCAATCTGGGTCACCCTCGGTTGCAAGGCAGCCAACTCGTCTGATTTGATCTTGATTTCAACTTTGGCCGCTCCAACTCACTGAGTCTGCCTTTGAGTCTAACTTGTCTGTGAGGGACAAGACTCCAGTGTGAGGGTGTCCATTCTTCCTTCGGCTCCTTTCCCTTTTTGACTTCATCTTGTAGGGTCTGAGCTGTTTTTCCAATGCGAGCAACGAACCTCAAGTCTGCCTGATCAAGTAAGAGCGTTTACGAGGACTTCGTTGTCTGCGGCCACTTACCGCTTGAGCACCTTCACCTCCTCCTCCGGGTTACTTCACCGGGTACCAACGGCAGTGCCAAGGTTGGCTGATAGGTTGCGAGTGATGTTGACCTCGGCCAATCTGCATGTTGGCGAGCATTATATCGGTGACTACTCGAATCACCTTCCTCATCTTCCTCTCCATCAGCCTTTGAACTTTGGTTATTATCTGCTTGTGTAAATCCTCAAAGGCCGAGGAGATGGTTTCTTCCTCTCAATCGGATGAGGAAGATGGGGTGGGAGAAGTTGGACTGGGGAGCTGATGTGGGTATCTCCGAAGATGTTGGAGGTGATTGGAGTGAATTGATGCATGTTTTTAGGGCTTATTTTAGTGCAAAAAGTGAGCTAAAGTGTTAGTTTTTGTGCCTAAATGTGAAAAGTATCACTCTTTTGCCTAAAAGTATTATTTGAGAGATTTTGATGTTGTTCGTCCATTTTGCAGGTAATTCGGTGGATTTTTGCCAAACCGAGAGTACCATTAGGCTTAGAATGAAGAGATGGACATCTCGGGACGAAAACGAGGGTCGGGGCCGAAGCCCCGTGCGAAAAAAGTGCCCTGGACTCGAGCTTTGGTCGAGGAGCAAGAGCCTCGAGTCGAGGGTCAGTGCGAGAGAGGCAAAAATTGGAAAAAGGCAGCGGCCTCGACTCGAGGCATGACCCTCGAGTCGAGGGCAAGGTATTTTGCAGGACCTCGAGTCGAGGCCTGACCCTCGACTCGAGGGGGTGGTTTTGTTAAAAATCAGTATTTAAAGAGCCGATCGAGCAATTCAAAAAAAGGAGTTCATAGTAGCGATTAGTAGCGGTTTTGGGGCGATTTCTCAAGCCCCAAGCCAATTTCCATCTTATATTAGAGTAGAAGTTAGAATTAGGATTAGATTTCAATTGATGTTGGTAGATTAGCCATATATTAGCATTTGATCATTGTAATTCTTTCAATTCAAGCTTGTATTCATTTGGAGATTGTTGTTGAAGACTCAAGCATTCCTATTTTGGTTAATTGAAGATCATTTGGTGATGTTTTTCCTCTCTTATCTCTTTAATTTCTTAATTGTTGTGATTTGCTTTGTGTTTGTTCAATTCTATCTTCTTCCCATTGGTATTGTTTGTGGTACCATGGGCTAAATCTCTCTTGTGCTTGGGTTAATTGAAATTGATGATGAATTGATTGATGATGCTATGATTGTTGATGATTGGAGATCAATTGAGTAGATTGCTTACTAATTGTGATTCTTATTTGTGCTTCATGCATAATTATCTCTTTAGATTAGTGTTTGATCACCCTAGCTATAGACGAGAGTTGCGCTAACGTGATTAGGTGTTAATCGAGTTTCAATTTTTCATGATTGTATGAATTGGGGATTTCTACATTGAGAGATGGAAAAGACTAAGGATACTCACATTAGGCATTGTGATTTTAATGGAGTGATTAATTTCATGATGGTTTATGCTTTCTATCTTAGTTGATTTGCAATTTGATTCAATTGTAGCTTGTTGATTGATGATTCATTGACGGATGTTAATCCTAGCACTCCTATCCCACCATTTAGTGTTGTTTTTGTTATCGCATTCTTAGTGTTCGATCTATTGCTTGCTCCTTGTTGTTTTGTATTTTTGCTTGTGTTTTTGTTGTTTTTGTACCAAACCATTGTTGTAACTCTAGTCACTAATAACTTGTATTTCTAGGGCCTCATGTGCATACTTTTTCCCTTGGGTTCGATATTTTGTTGATTGGTCTTAATAACTCTTACCCTATACACTCCAATCAAATGGCGCCGTTGCCGGGAATTAGTTTTTGCGCCTTAAGTGAGACTTAGGAATTGTTTGAAGTGACTATTTGTTGCCTTTGTGTTTGTGTTTGTTTTGTTATTTTTGTTTGAATTTGATACTTTGAAATCTTGTCTAGATGGAAGGATACAACTTATATGCATGGAATCAATATCATTATCAAGAGAGCATGGTGTATTCTCCACACTTTGAAGAATTTGGATACAATAATTGGATGAGCTTTGAAGATAATTCTCATTTGCAACAAGTTCTATCCAATTATGAAGAGTGGATAAGTGAAGAAATTTTTCCCCAACCTCAAGAGATGTTTCCATACTATGAGCCTTATGATCAAACATTTGATCCATGTCTTGGATTTGAGTGTCAAGGAGCATCGGGAGGTGATTACTATGAAGATAGGAGAAGTCATGAGTTTGATTATCCAATGCCACAAGCTTCTCCTAAAATTGAAGAATGGGGACTCCATGATATGAGAGCCATATTGCAAGAGATGCTTGGATTTGTGTTGGAAAAATTTGAGGAAGATGATGCTAGATGTGATCAAATGCTTCCCTTGTATGAAGAAATGTATGAGGCCAAAGAAAAAGTAAATTCATGGATAGAGGGGAACATGGAGATCACCGGAGTGCATTTCATGTTTATCAAGAGTCAACTCAAAGATTTCCTACGCCAAGTAAAGAACATGACTATCATGGAGAATCAAGAAAAAGAAGGGGAGGAAGAAAGTGAAAGAAGAGATGTAGAAAAGGGTCCAAGCGAAGAGGTAAAAGTAGAAGGCTTCCTTGTCAAAAAGGAGGAAGAGGAGTGTCCATTGATGGACATGAGCTTTAATGAGGAAGAAAATCAAAGAGCATCGAAGGAAGCTTTGAAGATCGAAATGAGCATTTCTATACCCTCTAACTCTTCAGTTTGTGATTTGATTGAAAATGATGCTTCTAATGATTTAATTTTGCCTCTTGTGAATTTTGACTATAGGGAAGAGTTGAAGAAACGCTTGGGCATCCTTGAAAGGAAGGAAGAATCGAGAAGGATGGCAAGAGAGAAAGGGGGACAACCATGGACACTAAGCATATCTATAAGTAGTTGTCCTATCTATTCGATGAACCTCCATGATTTTGAAGCTCAAAGGTTGAGATACAATGGCAAGGAGGACCGATATCCTTGGCCATTCCGATAAAGAAAGTGGGAAGTGAAAGAATAAGTCCGGCTAGGACAATAAAAATAGCGCTTGATGGGAGGCAAACCATCCTTTTTATTTCTTTTCTTGTGTTCTTTTGGTAGTTTAGTATTTTTGTTTTATTTTTGGGAGATTTGGCTAGCTACTTAATTGCTCATGCTTAGGAAATTATGCTCTTTACTTTGAGATTCATAGGGTATTTTGAGCTTAATGTTGATACCATTAGAAGTTGCATATATTTTTATCACTCTCATTCTATACCTTGAATTCATGTTATCATTCAAGTTTGGGGGTGTTGGTCATTATTTGGTTCTTGCATCTCTTAGTGGTAATTATTTGAAGATTCTTATGCCCAATTGTAGGTACACTTGCTAGATGAATGGGAAAGCGATTGGAATTGCAAGGAAATGCAAGATCAAGAAGGAAAGAGCTAGGAAGCTTGATGATCCCTACATGCTTGAAGGAAAAAATGGAGTTTAAAGGCTTATTGGTACAACACTTCCTTTCAAACTTAGACTTGTCTAAGTTTGGGGGAGGTGTTTCTCTTCCCTTCTCTAATTCTTTTGTGCTCTTCTATGATTTTGGGGTTGGATGAGCTTATTGCTTAATGATGATGATGCTATAATTGTGTCTTGGTTTCCTTGTATATTTTAGCTTGATTTATCTTGAGCTTAATAGTGGATTCATTGACATATTTTTGAGTATTATTCATGTGGTAGTGAGTATGCTTGAGATTATGTACATGAGCATTTGAGTTTAATTTGCAAGACTAGTTGGATTTTGATATGATCATTAGTAGATTTGTAGCTTGATGCTAGTTTCTTGATTTATTGTGTAAGGATGAATGTGATTGATGATACTTGATTCATTGCTCAAGTTAAGCCCGTGAGCTTTTGTGCCTTAATAATCGTACATCTTATACGGTTGATTTGATATTTCTTGGTGAGTGCATCATTCATGATTTGTATACTAGAACTTGTCACTAGACTTGTTGATATTGATCTTTGTGTGATGTCTTGAAAGTGATAAGAGGCCATGTTTGATATGATGAGTTACTTTGCCAAATATTTTCCTACCAAATACATTTGATTTCCTTAGTGAGCCATTTTGAGCCTATTATTCTTATTCTTTGGCAAGCTAAGTGAAATTGAAACCATTTAACCTATTTTGATGAGCCATCCTTGTCCTATGTTTAGTTGAGCTTGAATGTTGGCTAAAGATGGTGATTTACATTGCTAAGTGTGGGAAGATGATGAGCTAAGTGGTGAAAGCTTGAAAGAAAAAGAAAGGTTGTAAGAAGATTGAATTGTGAAGAAAAGTGAAATGAAAAAAAAAAAAGAAAGAATCAATTTGTGAGCTTTAAAGAGAAAGCTCAAGTGAATGGTGGAATGATCATTGAAGTTCAAAAGAAAGAGTGTTGCTTGGTGAGAAGTGAAGAGATGTGCATTGTATTGATTAGCTTTCATTCAAGTCTCTACTACTTAGTCACTCTTATCCATAAATATCCCACCTTTCCAAAGAGCCTACATTACAACCTAGAAGAAAGACCTCTTTGATTCTTGATTGATCATAATTGATTTTGATTGAGACTAAGTCTTGTGGCAAGCATATGGTGTACTTATTTGTGAATTTGATGATTGAGAGCTTTAAACCTTGATACACTTGAGTGAAGAGTTAAACACTCCATGGAAGGAGCAATGTGTTAAGTGTTTGATTGAGCATTTGTTTGAGCATGATTCATCTTAATGGCTAGTGGATAGTTGCATTGATACAAGTGATCATTGATGAGTTCGATTGTCTTATTTTTCGTCTATGGTGCCATGTGACATAATTGCAATCAATTCACTCCTTTGTTCTTAGTTTCTACGTTGCTCGAGGACGAGCAACAATTCAAGTTTGGAGGTATGATTGGAGTGAATTGATACATGTTTTTAGGGCTTATTTTAGTGCAAAAAGTGAGCTAAAGTGTTAGTTTTTGTGCCTAAATGTGAAAAGTATCACTCTTTTGCCTAAAAGTATTATTTGAGAGATTTTGATGTTGCTCGTCCATTCTGCGGGTAATTCGGTGGATTTTTGCCAAACCGAGAGTACCATTAGGCTTAGAATGAAGAGATGGACATCTGGGACGAAAACGAGGGTCGGGGCCGAAGCCGTGCGAGAAAAAGTGCCCTGGACTCGAGCTCGTCGAGGAGCAAGAGCCTCGAGTCGAGGGCTGTGCAGAGAGAGGCAAAAATTGGAAAAGGCAGCGGCCTCGACTCGAGGCATGACCCTCGAGTCGAGAGGCGAGGTATTTTGCGGGGACCTCGAGTCGAGGCCTGACCCTCGACTCGAGGGGGTGGTTTTGTTAAAAATCGGTATTTAAAGAGCTGAGCAGAGCAATTAAAAAAAAGGAGTTCATAGTAGCAGTTAGTAGCGGTTTTGGGCGATTTCTCAAGCCCCAAGCCAATTTCCATCTTATATTAGAGTAGAAGTTAGAATTAGGATTAGATTTCAATTGATGTTGGTAGATTAGCCATAGATTAGCATTTGATCATTGTAATTCTTTCAATTCAAGCTTGTATTCATTTGGAGATTGTTGTTGAAGACTCAAGCATTCCTATTTTGGTTAATTGAAGATCATTTGGTGATGTTTTTCCTCTCTTATCTCTTTAATTTCTTAATTGTTGTGATTTGCTTTGTGTTTGTTCAATTCTATCTTCTTCCCATTGGTATTGTTTGTGGTACCATGGGCTAAATCTCTCTTGTGCTTGGGTTAATTGAAATTGATGATGAATTGATTGATGATGCTATGATTGTTGATGATTGGAGATCAATTGAGTAGATTGCTTACTAATTGTGATTCTTATTTGTGCTTCATGCATAATTATCTCTTTAGATTAGTGTTTGATCACCCTAGCTATAGGCGAGAGTTGCGCTAACGTGATTAGGTGTTAATCGAGTTTCAATTTTGCATGATTGTATGAATTGGGGATTTCTACATTGAGAGATGGGAAAGACTAAGGATACTCACATTAGGCATTGTGATTTTAATGGAGTGATTAATTTCATGATGGTTTATGCTTTCTATCTTAGTTGATTTGCAATTTGATTCAATTGTAGCTTGTTGATTGATGATTCATTGACGGATGTTAATCCTAGCACTCCTATCCCACCATTTAGTCTTTGTTTTTGTTATCGCATTCTTAGTGTTCGATCTATTGCTTGCTCCTTGTTGTTTTGTATTTTTGCTTGTGTTTTTGTTGTTTTTGTACCAAACCATTGTTGTAACTCTAGTCACTAATAACTTGTATTTCTAGGGCCTCATGTGCATACATTTTCCCTTGGATTCGATATTTTATTGATTGGTCTTAATAACTCTTGCCCTATACACTCCAATTAGGAGGTATCCACGAGTTGGGGTTCGAGACGGTTGGGAGGAAGTGGGGGCGTCGATGGTGGTGGAGGGTATTTACCTGGGGGTGAAGATGGAAGGGGTGGTATTTCGGATGAAGTGGGTGGTGGAGAAGGGGTTGGTTGTGGAATAGTAGGTTGAATTGGTGTGAGAGAGAGTTGGAGAAGATGGGAGTAAGGCTGGTGGAGAGATGGTAGATATGGGGGTGGGGGAGTAGACCGGTCTAGTGAGGAAGGACAGCATATCGAGATGGGGAGGGTGGAGGAGATGATGTTTGGGTTTGAGGAAGAGAAGACGAAGTTGTGGCTTGAACTATTATGGGAGTAGGCTGTTTTAGAGGCTCGAGAGGTGCCTGCACAGGTCACCTCTTCATCGCCCAGAGGCTGGAGGAGGGAGAGAATTGTACTGTCTGTGAGTGGGGAAGAGGTCCTCTCCGAGCTTATTTCTTGAACCTCCTCTGATTGGACCACTTTAGCTGCTATTTCCAGCGTAAGTGCCTCTTCACCACAGACTAGGCTGATCGGCGAGAGGTTCCCCCTAGCTCTGAGGTTTTCACAAACCTCCTCCTTTTCTTGGCCTTCTCCTTGACTTCATTGGCTGTGAAGCCTCGGTGAGCTCACCGTCATTTGCTCCTCCCTTTCCTCTTCTTCTTCTTCTTCTTCTTCTTCTTCTTCTTCTTGACCTCCTCGGTGATGGATCCCGAGCCCGACCTCAGCTGCTCCTTCATACGAGTCGGCTAGAGCCACTGAGCGGCTCATACTTGGTCAGCAGCCCTTTTTGTTTTGTGTAGGTTCGTACTCCATCAGCCCGATTAATCTCGGCTGTCGGCATATCTTCTAATATCATCGTCATCTTATTAAACAGACTGGTGATTGATCTCGCCTTTGCCACTTCCCACCAACTACCTCCGGCCTTTTCCTTTCTGTCTCAAACCTCCCCAACAACATCCCGGCCCGGTTGGCTTGAACTCCATCAATTATAGCCCTCATGCAGCACGGCTGAGTCTTGTTAGCCCATCATGGGAGTTCTGCTCCCCTAAAATGACCTTCGTCAATATCGTCATCAGCGACGATATCTCCGTCGAGCATTTTCTTCTTGATTCAGACCTCCGATCCTTCATAGAATTCCGAGCAATCATCTCGAATGATTCTACCCGATCGTCGATTTGTATGTGAGGGGTTTATCCCTTTGCGGCTTGTGTCGAAAATCCGTGCCACCTCTGCCGGAGTTACTATTAACACCTCGCCGTAGACACGGGTTTTGAAAATCCCGTTCTCATACGTTCCATTTACATAGAACTCTATGCCCCTCATGTCCAAGGTTTTATTGGTGGTGGATTTCTTGGAACAGAAAGTCCTCAATCCCCACCTCTCCAATAAATCTAGGATCTCTCTCGATTCGCCATCGGTGGTGGTATCAAAGTCGACGAACATTTCCGACTTGATCTTCTTGTTGTATGTCTCATTGTGTACCTCCACCATTGTTGATGTTACTCCTAATCGTTTTTGAGAAGTGCTCATGAAAGAATCGACTAAGAGTTTTTGAAAATTTGCAGAGTATAGGTTTAATTTTCTCAAAGTGAAAAGGTTTGATTGAGGAAGAAAATGTATTTATAGGAGGGAAAATTGGAAAGAGAAACCGCTTTTAGAAAATTTGATTTAATCTAAGCCGTTTATTTAAAAAGTTTCTTTGCGCTTGAATCAATGGTTAAAAATGCGGATAAAGCGATTGGGATTAGCGTGGATTCTACTTGCCTTTGGAATGCATAAATAGTTACTTTATAGATCATTGATTTGTGAGATGTAGGTTACTTTATGTAGAGAAGTAAGTATACCTGACGTCGGCTAGGGTTAACTTACTTCGTATAAGGGTTTTCAAAAGCAGATGAGTTTGTAAAGTCATCGATAAAGTAACTGTCGATTTTGAAACAGCTTAGTTCTATCTTATAGCAAACTTTAAAAAAATTTAAATAAACAAGCTCGTATTTAATTTTTCTAAAGTTAGGTTTTCCAACCAATCAATCCGATAAGAGTTTTATAAGAAAACACAATATATGGAGATTATTCGAAGCAAAGGTGTCTTGGAAAAGAAGGTTTATGAAAGATGAGGTGAAGCGATCGAGTTATCGGTATGATCATGACCTATTCCTGCAAAGACATAGACTTGAAAAAGACATTAGTAACTTGAGGTAGATCAGATTGAGTGCAGGATAGTCATCTGTTTCTCAAGAAATCAGCTGATTATTGTGCCCTAGTCTCGATTTACCGAATGTCGATTAAGTAATTATCATGTCGAGATAAGGTCAATATGACCAATCCTTGATTCTTGATTCCAAAATAGGAGATCAATGATATCAGCTACTGATTGTCCTTTGACTTATATCTAGTCGATAATTCTTTCTAGACATAGTAAACTAAATTGAGAGAGACAAAGAATGAAAAACATAGAATTATAGATTAACTAAAGAAACATCTAATAGTCCTAATTCTACGATAGTTCTTTAAACCTTGTCTCTGCCCGGTGGCTTTGTTAAGATGTTCGCTCTTTGGAAATCGGTCAAGATCTTCTCTAGTCGATGTCACCTTTCTCTACATGGTCTCGGATGAAGTGGTGTACGATATCTACATGCTTGCATCTTGTATGTAGAGGGGGTTACGGGTAATAGCTATGGCACTATTACTATCACGAGAAGATAGGTACATCTTTGGTGATAATGTTATAATCCCTTAGTTGTTGACTTATCCGGATCGGTGAGAACAACAACTTCCGGTGCCATATACTCGGCTTGATTGTGGAAGTAGCTACGAGAGGTTTGCTTTTTAGACAACCATGAAATCAGCTTACTTAGATTTTCTATCTATCTTACACCCACCAAAATCTGAGTCTGTGTATCCAGACAGCAAATTTGTCATCAATGGATACCACAATCCAACATTTACAGTTCCTTTCGAGATAATTAAGTATTTTCTTTCTTTGCTTCAAGATGGCTTTTCTTAGGATTAGCTTGAAATTGAGCACAGACTCCAAGCGCAAATGAAATATCAGGTCTACTAGCGATTAAATATAATAAAGACCCAATTAGACCTCGATACTCGGTTTGATTAGTGTATTCTCCCTTCTCATCTGGATCCATTGAAAAGTTTGTCATCATAGGTATTTTAGCTTCTCGGCTGGTACCTATTCCAAATTTTCAATAAGATCTTTGTATACTTGGCTTGGTTTATGAATATTCCTTTCTTTGTCTGTTTGACTTGTAGTCCAAGAAAATAAGTCATCTCTCCCATCATGGACATTTCAAATCTGCTTTTCATAAGATGACTAAATTCTTCACACAAAGACATGTTAGTTGATCCAAAAATAATATCATCAACATAAATCTGAACTAACAAAAGATCACAACCAAATTCTTTTCTAAAAAGAGTTCTATCAATTCTACCTTTAACAAAAGCGATTTTGAATTAAATAATCGAGACAAGGTGTCATACGAAGCTCTTGGTGCTTGTTTAAGTCCATATAGAGTTTTCCTTAGTTTATAAACCTTGTCTCCTTTAACAAAACCAGGAGGTTGCTCTACATAAACTTCTTCAGCTAGGATTCCATTAAGAAATGCTAACTTAACATCCATTTGAAAAACTATGAATCTTTTAAAAGCGGCATAGGTGAAAACAATCTTATGGCTTCCAGACGAGCTCTGGTGCAAAGGTTTCATCATAATCAATCCCCTCGATTGTGAATAACCTTGAACAACTAGTCTGGCCTTATTTCTAACCACAATATTGTTTTCATCCCTTTTGTTTTTAAAGACCCATTTAGTTCCAATGACTTTTTGATGATGAGGCCTTTCAACAAGCTACCACACATCTTGTCTTTGAAACTGATTTAGTTCTTCTTGCATGGCATTAATCCAGTTGGAATCGATTAGAGCTTCTATAATAGATTTAGGTTCAAGTAATGACACATAGCAACCGAACATACAATCTTGATTTAATTGGGTCCTCGTCTCTGGACACCGGAGTCTAAATCTCCAATTATACATTGGTGGATGATATGACATTACTTTCTTGCCTTTTGTCTTTTACGGTGGATGATATTTGTATGCGAATTATTTATTTCAGATGATTCTATGTTACCTTCGATACTGATCATCCGATGTCTTGGTGATACGATCGGTGGTAGATCATTTGTTGAGGAAGATCTTTCGAGGTTCTTTTCCTTTGTCTGATTCTTCCTCTTCATCTGAATCTGATTCTTGATTGTAGAATTTTATGGTTGATCTCTTGATAGTCATTTTTTCCGGATCATCGATATCTATGTGATGTCCCTGTCTTATCAAACTCAAAAGAAGATTCATCAAATACCACATGGGGTGTTTCTTCTACACACAAGGTTGTCTTATTAAAAACTCTATATGCCTTTGATACGGATGAGTATCCCAAGAATATCCCATCTGCTATCTTGGCATCAAAAGTTTTTAATTGAGATTTTCCATTGTTGTGTATGAAACATTTACAACCAAATATATGAAAATATGAAATTTTGGGAGATCTTCCCTTCCAAATTTCATAGGGAGTTTTACACTTATTCTTAACAATCAAACTTCTATTTTGAACATAGCAGTATTAATGTACGCCCAAAACTCGTGAGGAGTGTTGTACTCGAGATAACATTGATCTAGCCGCCTCTTTCAAGGTTACTCGTTTCTCCTTTCAACTACTCCATTTTGTTGTGGAGTCCTAGCTGAGATGTTTCTGAGCTATGTCATTCTCAATGCAGTAGTTAGTAATCAGCTTATTTAGGAATTCAGTACCTTTATCACTTTTAATTTTAACAATATTTAATCCTTTTTCATTTTGAACCTTTTTAAGAAATTCGAATCTTAATCATAGTCTCATTCTTTTTGTACAAGAAAATAACCCAAGTAAATCTTGAAAAATCATCAACAATTACCAAGGTATATATTCTTCCACTAAAGGTGAGAGGTGTTCTTGGACCAAAAAGATCCATGTGAAGAAGTTCCGAGAATCCTTTACTGAAGAAGGACTACTTATTGTTTTAAAAGAAGCTTTAGTCTGTTTTCCTTTTTGACAAGAAACACATACATGGTTCTTTGAAAATACTTTATCAGGAGTCCTTTAACTAAAGATTTTCTTGTTATTTTGTTAAGAGTTTTGAAGTTTAAGTGACCAAGTCGTGTGTGCCACAACCAACTTAAGTCATCTGAACTCTTAGCAACAAGACAAGTATCTTTAGGACAACTTTTGAAATTTGCAACATAAATGTTACCTTGTCGACTCAGCTAATAGAATATTTTCATTGATACCATCTAATACATAGCATGCATTATGAGTAAATTTGACACAAAACCCCTTATCACAAAATTGTGAAACGAAAGTAAATTGTGCTTCAATCCTTCCACGTAGTAGACTTCATGTACTTGAATATCTTATATCATCGGTGTTCCTACACCTTTGGTAAGTCCATAATTGTTATCTCCAAACATTACTCTTGGTCCATCTATGGTCTGATAGTTAGAGAGAATCGTCTCTAATAGGTCATGTGCATGGAACGACCCTTGTCAATGTACCGGATGACCTCAAGAATGTCTCCTCTATCAACTATCTTCTTATCTTCCTGTAATCACAAATTTATTGCTTAGGTACCCTTTGTACTTTGGGTCCTTTCATGTTAAGTTGATTTTTAGGAATCCAGACAAAGATATCAATGTTCCTTAAAACCATAGATTGAAGTTTGCACCCATATGTATCTACTAAGATAAGACTTTCAAGATCAATCTTATTTAACCGATCTTTTGAGATTGTCTTAAATCTTGGTAAAAATGGATATATTTTGCTTCTTCCATCAAAGCCATTATACCTAGGATAGAACTTTGACTTAGTCTTAGGTTTAGCCTTAGGAATTACTTTTCTCGTCTGCTTTTTCTTTTCGTAATTATCGGATGAGGTAACTAATTCCTTAGGTTTCCCGGACTAAATCTAGTTTCTATCTTTGGTTTAGTTGCTTTAACAAAAACTCTAGGTTTTATTGGATCATTTTTCTTACTCCTATCAAAACCTAATCCGAGCTTTTATCACTAGACTTTTGTGAAGTATTGAAGATTTTATCTATTGTGGTTTGGGAGTTATTTAGAAGTCCTAACTTGAGATTTAATTCTCTGTTAGTCTTCTTGTAACTCTCATTCTCAGTAATAGATATTTGAAAATTTTATTTTCAAAGAACTCAATTCCTGTTCTAACTTATCTGTCTTATCGGACAAGGTACTAGTGATCATCTCGGTCGACATTCCCCCTTGAATGTACGATGCAGTTTTTCACTTTCCTTAGTTTGATTAACTTTAGTTAGATTAGTAATTTGATTCTTTAATTTAACATTTTCAGTCTCTATCTGTTTATAAGCGAGATAGAGCGGTCTCCAAATCTTTCAAAAGTTTATCAATAAGACTAGGATCGAGTTTCGAGATAAGGTATCACAATCATTATCGAGGATGAATAGTAATGTACCTCTTTTGCCATTAAACGGATGTCCAGCAAGAGTTTCCCACATTTCCTTGGCAGTCTTGCATCTTTTCACCTTTTCAATCCAATCCTTACTCAATGTTTCAATGATCTCTGTTCTAGCAACTTGATCTAGATTATGAATCTTTCTTTCATCACTTGTGAGTTCGAGCTTTTCTTTTCTTGCCTCACTCTTGTTTGGTGATTCAATACCATTGCTTTGGTGCCTCCATGATAAAATTTAATAGGTCCTTCCTCAAGAACCTCCTCCATCCTATCATGGATAGCCTTGAGATGATTTTTCATCCTGAATTTCCAATAGTCATATTCTTCAATTGAGAAATCGGGTAGACTTCTTGATTTCATGCTTTTGCTGAAGACATGATGAGATAGAAAAACAAAACACTCTAAAATCTTGTTAGTAGCACAGTTAGTAATAATGAAGAAGATGAAGAAAATCAAGAATATTTTAGAATCTTGGTTAAGACCTAAAATCAATATCGTAACATCTTAACAACTGCTCACGATACCACTTGTTGGTCCCGATTGGTTGAGTTGATTAAGAAAACTTGAGTTAACCTTCTATGATAAAATCTAGAAGGGTGGGGGTTGAATAGATTTTATAGATTTTTCAAATCTCTTCAAATCTTACTCAAAACTTAAAAGTTACACAGCGGAAATTCAGTTTTAAACTCAACTTTGAACAAGATCAAAAGCAAACCGATATTTTAGTTCTAACTTTGATTCTCAAATCTATCTTTGATTTGGTAAGCTGGAATTTGTAAGAAACAAGTAAGTAAAACAAAGCAATAAAAATACCAGTATTTATAGTGGTTCGGATTATAACAATCCTACATCCACTCTCCTTCTTCAAACTTTGAAGAAGGGTCTCTTCTACACCTTACTTACTCACTTTATAATCGTACGGTTTACAAATTACAAACTAATCTTCAAATCTTCAATCTTCTAAGCTATTATTGAAAAATCTAACTCTAAAGTAATAGAAGAGTGTTTGAAGATGTATATGAAAAGTGTTCTATAAACACTTAGAAAAAAAAACTATGATGAGATCCTTGAAAACAATTTTTGTGCTTTTTCGAAATCTTGTGAATTGTGAGAATCATTGCTAAAATGAATAACTTGTGTGACCTCTCTATATATTTCTAATGAAGTGCCTAGACCTATTTATAAGTCTGAAAGACAGTTAGTTTGTTAATTAGTTTTAACAAACTAGAAAATGTTCAACAAACTTATTCTTGGAAAGCTGCTCTAGACCTCAGGTGATTTTATTCTACTGCTCTGCACTGACTTGGTGAAGACTCGCCTTTCTTATTCTACTCGGCTTGTCTTGACCTCGTCCGAGCTCCTCATACTTGTCTCCTGCAGATGACTAGACTCGAGCTCGTCTTGAGATGACTTGTAATCTACCGGACTTGGATAACTAGTTTGGTTCTCGACCTCGTCTAATCGGCTTAGCATAAGGACTTAATCTTATCGTGTGAGTTCTGCTCACCAAGAATGGATTTCGAAAGTATCATCATCGAGAAGACGATACTTTCTTCTTAGCATATTTTTCTTTAACTCCTTGCGTCGATCCTTGCATGAAGTGTTGGTCCCGATTAGTTGAGAAAATTAGGTAAAACGTGTATCAATCTTCTAGGAAAAATCTAGAAGGGGGGTTGAATAGATTTTTGATTTTCACAATCTTTCAAAAATTTATTCAATGTACCAGTTAACACAATAAAATTCAATATTAATCTCAACTTTATTAAGATCAAAAGCAAACCGATATTCGATTTTAACTTTGATTCTAAATTAATCTTTGAACAATAAATTGAAAATTGAGCGAGAAAAGTAAATAAAAGCGATAAAGAACACCAGATTTTATAGTGGTTCGGATTATAACAATCCTACATCCACTCTCCTTCTTCAACTTAAAGAAGGGATCAGCTTACTACTTTCTTACTTCACAAACTTACAACTTACAACTTACAATTTTCTTCAAATCTTCAAAATACTCCTAACTCCTTCGATGAATCTAAGAATTACAGTGAATAATGGATTTTGAAGATTACAGGAGAATTGTTCTATAAACACTTAGAAACTTTTGAAAACTCTTTTGAAAACACTTTGTGAATTGAGATTGAAATCTGAATAGTGAATGATGTGAAAAATCAAATCTGCATAAGTGTCTTGAAAAATAAAATTAGACCTATTTATAAGTCTGAAAAGACAGTTAGTTTGTTAGTCGGTTCTAACAAATCGAAATCTACTTTAACAAACTTAATCTTGAAAAGCTGCTCTTGACCTCAACCGATTTCTTACGCTCAAATGCTGCGGTGACTTGGTGAAGACTTGCTTTTCTTATTCTACTCGGCTAGTCTTGACCTCGTCCCGAGCTCTTCATAATCGTCTCCTGCAGATGACTAGACTTGAGCTTGTCTCCGGATGACTTGTAACTTCGATCTCCGGTGACTTAACCGAGTCCTTGACCTAGTCGATCGGCCTAGTATGAGCACTGATCTCGGCCTTTCTTCACAATTGTCTGCTCATCTGGATTGATCTTTTAACTTATCAAAACTTTACTTGATCTAACAATTTCCACCTTTTTGATGAAGTTAAAACCTACAAGAAAGAGACACACTCACAGCTGAAGTTAGTTTAGAGTTAATCAAGATTTATCAAATAGGTATATCGTAACACATTTTCACTTTAATCGATTCAAAATCATAAAGCACTTTAAAAAATTTAATTCTTTTAGTCTTTAAAAACTTTTACGTCTTAGGACTTAGAAAATTTTAGACTTAGCAAAAAAATTTGAAAATTTTAAGTACGAGATGATAAATTTCTGAGATAAATTATACTTAGAAAAAATTTTAAGTTTTCTTAAAAACTTTAAGAAATAAGACAAGTAAAACTCATAAGTCAAACATAGATTTATTCACATCAAATTTACAGGATACAAAATGATAAAAAATAAGAAGATAAAGAAAAGAAAATGATCCTATGATCGAGACTCCCCAGCGATTAGCTTCGGGAATGGCCAACTAGGTGAAGACCCTTTTCCTTAGCTTCTTGAGCTCTTCTTCATCCTTCAACCACGACTCCACTTCACTTTGGCAATGATGCCTTTAATCCAATTCATATCAATTGAGCCATCGGGGTTGGTCTTGGAGTGCCTGTCTCATAGGCGGGGCATAAAGATCGGCATTGAAGAATTTATCGGCTTCGACAATCAGCCTTTGGTAAAGATCTTTGTCTTCTTTTTCGATCCACTCGTGCCACCTCGGGTCCTCGTCTTGAGCTGCTGAATCGGACCCCTTGAGAATGTACCGGTGATACATCCATCCGGCGTCCCGATTCTTCTCCTTATACTCTTTGAACAGTTTGCCAGCGACGACCTTTGGAGGGTTGAGTGTCCAATGGTAAGGCCTGAAGTCGACTTCTGCCCCTTTCATCTCCTATTTTTTTCACCTCCTTACTCCACCTCATCTTAAGCCCTTTGTTTTTCTTTTTCAGCTTCTTCCTCTCCCTTTCTCCATAGAATGTCTGCTCTCTCATGATCCTGCTGATCTGTTCCTCAGCAGATTCGAGTAGTCGGGCTCCCTCTTTCTTTTCTCGCATAAGGTGGGCTTGGGACTTAGCACTTTTCTTTGGAGTGACTCTTCAACAAGCTTCCCTTTCCCTTTCCTTTTACCTCAGTTTGCAAATTTTTCAGACTCTTTGATTTTTACAAGCAACTAGGCAGACTTGTCTTCCTCTTCCTTCTTCCTCCTCGCCTCATCCTCCTTCAAAGCTTCCTCTAGTTGGCTGACCACGAGTGAAGTGCGGTCAGCTCATCGGATTTGATTCGAGCTTCCTCAGCTGCCTCCCGGCTCAGGTCTTGGCTTTTGTATCAACTTTCTTTCTTGTCTCATCCACCACAGTGTGAGTGCACGCTCTTTTCTTTCACCTCCTCTTCCCCCTTTTTCACTTCATCGGCTAAGGTAGTCGGCTTCGTCTCCGAGATCCTTGCATTTTACCCCGAAGTCCGACTTATCCTGAGCCAATGAGTCCACCACAATGGCGTTGTAGTCTCAGAACACGATTCTTCGATCCTTGCACCTCCTTCTCCAAGGCTTTCACATTCTCGGCAGAACAGAGTTAGTAATAGAAGTAATCTTTTGAGTTAGATTTACCTCTACTTCCTCATGTTCGAGATCATTGCCTCGGTGATAGCCTTCGCCATCCTCTTCGTCTTCTTTTTCATCTTTCTCTCAAAAGCTTGCTTTATTTTCTTTTCCATCTGAGCTATGATAGACGAGATGGCTGAAGTGGGGCTCAAGTCATCGTCCTCATCCTCGTAAGAGGATTCGGATGAGGAAGAAGTGGGCGTGTGGGGTTCGAAATTTGGGGGAGAGGATGGCGAGTTCATCTAGATATCCTCCCGGAAGGAGTAGGAAGTTATGTCTATTTCTCGTGGAGGTGTGGTTTGTGTTGGAGAAGTGGAAGGTTGAGTTTCGAGATGGGGTTAGGGTAGATGAGGTAGGCTGTTCAATTTGTGGGATGATGATGGGAGTGAGGATGATTTCGGGTTGGGTGGAAGTGGGGATGGTTTCATATTGGACTTGGGTGTGGGAGTTGGGTGATAGTATGGGGCAAGCGTGGTTGTTGAAGAGGTTACGAGGTGCCAGTAGGGCACACCTCTTCATTGCCGATTGGAGATTGTGTAAGAGAGAGAGATGAGTTGGTACCTTCCTCCCGAATAGGAGAGAGTGCAGCTTCCTTGGCTAGAGAGGAAGGAACATCCAGCATTGCAACATCGGTGCAATCTCCAAAGACCTTGGTACCTCTTCGGGAAGTAAGGTTGAGGTTTCCATCTGTCGGCTGAGTGCCTAAGGATTCAGATGTCCTGGAGGACCTCCTCTAAAGAATGAATCGATTGTCTTCATCTGAATCCTCGTCATTGTTGGCTGGTAGTAGCTTCGACGGCTGAGCGGATGGCTTCTTTTCTCGAGGCTTTGACGTGCCTCCTCCTCGACCTCCTTCTCGGAGACCTCACTGCGGTTGCTGCCTCCTCATTGTTACTTCAACAACAGCTGGATCCTCGGCTAGTGGTGCTTCATTGCCGGCTCGGCGGCCTCAGTGCTGGAAGTTGAGGTTCACTTGCTTCGAGCCACCGCAGCTTCTTGCTCTCTCTGTCTCCTTGCATCATCGAGTCAGGCAATCCACCAATCCTTTCATTCTTCGTCAACAAGCCTTTCTGTTTTGAATACTTTTTCAGCCCTTCCCTCATCTCAAACCTCTTGTTTAGACCTTGCATCAACACTGTGATTTTGTTAAACAAACTCACAGCTTGAAGAAACTGTCCGATCTCGGCATCGGGGTTATACAAAGCAACCTCGGCTTCTCCTCCTTGACCTCCTAAACAACACATCAACCCAATCTACTCTCACTCCATCAAAAATGGCCCTCATACAGCACAATCGTGACTTTGTCACTCCATCATGGGAGCTTTGATCTCCTAGGATTGACTTGGTCACGATTGTCATAAGCGGCCTAAACTTCCTCCTCGGCATATGTTTCTTTAAATCCCTCCTTATCCCTCTGTATGTGACCCTTGCAAAAATATCAAACGACTCCTCCCATTCATCCTCCTTATACGTCGGAGGATTTACCCCTTCCATCGAGGTATCTAGAATCCTTGCAATATTCTCCTTTAAATACTCAAGTTGAGTACCTTCAACATTGGTTTTGAAGCCATTCTCTGTAAATACACTTTTGACAAGGAATTCCGCTCCAAGAAAATCTGTTGTTTTGTTGTCTGGGGATTTGAAGAAAGCAGAACCCCCGAGTCTTGAAGCTTCTAATAACTCAATGATCTCCCTGGATTCTCTCGTCATTTGTAGTGTCAAAATCTACAAACATCTCAGCTTTGAGTTTGTTTTTAACGGTTTGAAATCATTTTGAAATCGGAATTTGTGGAAGTTATATAAGTAGGGGTTTTGGTGTTTGAGAAGAAGAAGAAGCCATTGAGAGATTTTTAGAGTTTGAAAAATTTCAGTAAATTTTTGATCTGGGAATGTGAAAGTAAGTTTTGAAAATGAAGAAGGTAAGTTTTTAAACCACGGGAGAGAGAGGGAAAGTTGGGAAGACGATACGTGGCACGATCTTAGAGTCTTAATTTTAAACCGTTGATTTAAAAAGCGCGTGTAAAACATCGACGGTTTAGCGAGAAAATCGCTTCAATTCAGGCGCGTGTCATGAACGCGTCTTGAATTGCGTAAAAAGTAACCGTTTAACCTACGAATTAGGCGACTAATAGACTTGCTTTATCGAAGTAATTAGTATACCTGAAGTAAGCAATAAGATGCTTTTCTTTGCAAATAGGTTTTCTATTTCAGATCGATTAATAGCGAGACTTGGTCAAAATGACCTTGTCTTGTATTTTTGAAAAATTTCTCCAAGTCGATTTTGATAAACACAATTTTTAAAATAAAACTTAACACGGTATTTTCAGTTTAGTCACTAGTACAGATTATTTTGAAATAAGCAAACTTATGAAAGATATTTGAAAACAAAAGTTTTGAGGAAAAACAAAGTTGAGGGTTTTTACGATTGAAGAGATTTAGAGATAAAGTTGCTACACTGTTCTGCAAGCAAACTCATCAAAACTATTAGTAGCTGAGGTAGATCGGATAGGGTGCGAGATAGTCATCTGTTTTCAAGAAATCAGGTGACTATTGTGCCCTAGTCTGATTCTGAATGTCGAATAAGAAATTGTCACGTCGAGATAGGGTCAATATGACTAATCCTTGATTCTTGATTCCTAAAAAGGAAATCAATGATATCACTACTGATTGTCCTTTGACTCATATCTAGTCGACAATTCTTTCTAGACATTGATTTAAAGAAAAAAAAAGACCGTAAATAAGGAATACATTAATCGGATGCAAGCAATTTAGAAATCAGCTAAAGATGCATCAAGTAATCCTAATTCTAAGCACAATTCTTTAAATCTAGATTCAAATAAAGGTTTTGTAAGAAAATCAGCTCTTTGTGACTCGGTGGCTATCTTCTCAATCCTAATGTCATTTTTCTCCACATGATCTCTAATGAAATGATGCCTAATGTCTATATGCTTACATCTAGAATGCGAGACGAGTTGTAAGTCATAGCTATTGCACTATTACTATCACAGAATAGGAGCAGATGATGTTTGAATATTATAATCTCTAAGTTGTTGACTAATCCAGAGGAGTTGAGAGCAACAACTTCCAATACCATGTATTCGGCCTTCGATTGTGGAGGTGGCAACAGATGTCTGTTTCTTAGATAACCAAGAAATTAATTTGTTGCCTAAGAATTGACAAGTTCTGAAGTGGATTTCCTATCAATCTTACACTCCCAAAGTTTGAATCTGAATAACCTGTCATTTCAAAATTGTCATCAGGGTACCATAACCCTACTTGCAAGGTTCCTTTGAGATATTTAAGGATTTTCTTAGCCGTCTCCGGATGAGTTTTCTTGGGATTAGATTGAAATCTTGCACATACCCCAACCGCAAAGGCTATGTCTGGCCAACTTGCGGTGAGATAGAGAAGAGATCCAATCAGTCCACGATACTCCGTTGCATTTGTGGGTATCCCTTGCTCATCTGAATCCATAGAGAAGTTAGTTACCATAGGTATTTTAACTTCTCTACTAGTAGTCATCCCGAATTTCTCAATCGGATCCTTAGCATATTTAGACTGATGTATAAAAATACCCTTACTCATCTGTTTAATCCGTAAGCCTAGAAAGTATGTTAATTCACCCATCATTGACATTTCAAACATGTTTTTCATGAGACTACTAAACTCTTCACATAATTTGATTAGGTGAACCAAAGATTATGTCATCTACATAAATTTGAACTAATAAGATGTTACCATCTACTTCCTTTCTAAACAAAGTTCTATAAATCTTACCTTTTGAAAAACCATTTGATGTCAAGAAATCGAGATAAGGTATCATACCAAGCCACGAGAGCTTGTTTCAGTCCATATAGAGCTTTGTTGAGTTTATAGACCTTGTTATTGATCTTAAACCCGGAGAGGCTGCTCCACATAGACTTCCTTAAGTAACACACCATTAAGGAAGGCAGACTTAACATCCATTTGAAAGACTTTGAAAGATTTATATGCAGCAAATGCCAAGAACAACCTTATTGCTTTTAATCGGCAACCGGAGCATAGGTTTCATCATAGTCTATCCCCTCAGATTGTGAGTAACCTTGAGCTACCAATCTTGCCTTATTACGAACAATAATGTTGTTCTCATTTGTTTTGTTTTTAAACACCCATTTGGTGCCTATAATCTTTCTATGTAAGGGTATTTCCATTAATTCCCAAACATTTTGCCTTTCAAAGCGATGCGGTTCCTCTGCATGGTCATTATCCGATTTGGATCGGATAGAGCTTCCTCAATAGACTTGGGTTCAAGAAGCGACACATAGCAGTGAACAAACTTTCGAGTCCAGCATCATTTGTGTCTGCACACTACTAGATGGGTCTCCTATAATCTGATCAGATGGATGGTAGCTTCTCATCCTTTTGCCTATATGAGTAGAAGGATCCTCATCTTGAGACTCGGTAGGCAACTCCTCCGACTCTACCCGAGCCGACGTTCCACCTTCATCACCGACTCCCGCCGATCACCGATGTCAAGGGTGTCTGCTTCGATGGAGTCTCGATCGAGAAGTTGTCTTGATTATCGGATGTGGATTCTTCTTCATCTAATTACAGATCAAGACTAGGTAGATAGACAGGTTCTATGTTTAGTCTTGGTTAGTTCAATTTTATCTAAACTTTCAAATTTGATTCACTTTATCGAGAAGGAATATAACTCATCAAAAACAACATGAAGGGTTTCCTCCACACAAAGGGTTGTCTTGTTAAAAACTCTAAATGCCTTGGAGGTGTTGGAATATCCCAAGAATATTCCATCATTTGTCTTAGCATCAAAAGTTCTTAAATTAGATTTTCCATTGTTATGGATAAAACACTTACAACCAAGAGCTCTGAAATATGAGATTCATGGAATCTTACCCTTCCAAATCTCATATGGAGTCTTGCCCTTGTCTTTTACAACTAAGCACTGCTCGGGGTATAACATGCTTGTGTTGATGGCTTCACCCGAGAACACTGTGAGGGGTTTCATACTCAGCTAACATGCTCTGGCCGCTTCCTTCAAGATGTCTCATGAATAATTCCACACTCATTATAAAAGTTAGATAAACAAGAATTCAAAAATTTTGTGCCCTTATCACTTCTTATTTTAATAATATTAACACCCTTTTCATTCTCGAATGCCTTAACAGATCGGGGATCTTGTTTATAGTCTCATTTTTCTTGAAAAGAAATATAACCCAAGTGTATCTAGAAAAGTCATCTACTACGACAAGAGTATATTTCCTTCCACTGGCGAGAGGAGAAACAGGTCCAAACAGATCCAGTATGAAGTAGTTGTAAAACTCTTTCGGCATGAAGAGGTATTAATACTCTTAAATGAGTGTCTAGGCTGTTTACCTTTCTAACAAGCATCACATTTAAGATTAGTGGATAAAAGCTTCTCAGTAATCCCTTAACAAGGTTCATTTTAGTCGACTTACTAAGGGTTTTGAAATTCGAGATGACTAAGCCTCTTGTGCCATAGCCACCGAGATCATCTCCACCCTTAGCTATCGACAAGTATCTTTAGGACAACTATTAAAGTTGGTCACATAAACATTACCATGTCTCAAACCAGTTAAAAGTACTATATCTAGAAAAATTGACAAGAAAACCTTTATCACAAAGCTGGGAAACAGATAGCATTATGTTTCAAACCTTCAACAAAATATACCTCGAATACCGAATATCCTTGATAATCGTAGTACCTACTCCTTTAGTCGACCACAATTATTGTCTCCAAACAATACTCTTGGACCATCAATACTCTGGAAATTTGATAGTAGCCTCTTGTTATAAGTCATGTGTTGTGAACAACCACTATCAATGTACCATATGAAAGCTAAAATCTCTTCCTTGAGTGATGATCCCTGTGAATCTGAAAAACATATTAGTTATAAGGTACCCTAGTGATCTTAAGTCCTTGAAGGTCAAATATCACTTTAGGTAACCAGACAAAAATTTCATGTCCAAATAATAAATCGACTTGGTCTCTCTACCAAATCATGTCTACAATTGTATCACTTTTGAATGATAACTTGTTGTATTCAGACTTAGTAATTTTCTGAACTTAGGAAATGTGGGATATCATCTCGCTTCTCCCATCAAAAGGATTATAATACAAATTTCTTCTTATTATTTTGGTTCTTGGATTTCTCTTAGTCTTATAAGGATACCTCAATTTGTATTTTTGTTTTCAAGCTGGAAGGTGCAATCCTTACTTGACTAATTGGTTTCCAAGGACCAATTTTAACCTCTTTAGAGTGATCGGATGCTTTTACAAATTTCCTAGGTTTCTTAACATCCTGATTTATTATTTCTATCATAACCAAGACCTGTTTTGTCATGGGATTTTTGAGATGTATTAAAGATGTGATCTATTATCTGATTGTGAATTATTAAGTTGACTAATTTTGAAGAATAGCTTCTCATTGTCTTTCTTAATTAATTCATTTTTAGCACGTATTGTTTCAAATTTGTCTTTTAAAGACTTCAATTCACTTTCTAATCTTTCGGGTAAGCCGTAGTGATGTACTAGCCTCGGCACTGGGAAAACATTCCCCCTTGAATGTTTCCTCGGTTTACGGATAGTTCATCACCTCGCTTCCTTTAATTAGAATTTGAATTTGATCTTTTAAAGAAAATTCTCTGTCTCTAATTGTTTATAAGCGGCTAGAGATGTCTTTAAGTCTCTTAATAATTCATGAATAACAATTTGATCATTATTAGATGCAGATGACAAGAATCATTATCGGAAGATGAATAATAGATTACCTCTTTAGCCATGAGACAGATTTCATCGTCCTGATCGGAAATCGATGATGATGATGATGATTTTCTCGACTCCTTTTCTTGACTAGAAGAGCCCTTTGATCTCGCAAATCTCCTGTCTCTCTTTTTCCTTTTCTCTTCCCTTTCTTTAGGAGTTAGTTGAGGACAATCATAGTGAAGTGTCCTGGCTTGTTGCATGTGTAGCAAGTGTCACTCTGTCTCGATTTAGGCGATGGATTTCTTTTAACAGGGATCTGAATCTTCTCGTCGGCTTCTACTCTTGTCATCATCTATAGACTCATCTTCCTTTCTTCTTGATTTGGAACTCGATCTGTCCTTACTCGCAAATCTCAATTTATTTCGTTTATATTTCATTCTTAATCATGTACCTTTTGGTGAGCAAAGCCATCTGCTCCTTCGGTGATAGGTCGGCTCCTACTGATTCGATTGACATCTTGTCTTCTTTCTTTGACAAAGGCAACAGACTTGGATGAGGTACTCAACTCCATCTCATCCTCTTCATCTTCTATTTGAATGTCATATTCTAAAGCTTTAAGGTGAGAGAATAAGGTATGGTGAGTAATAGAAGATAAATTTTGAGTTGCTTTAAGGATATTGGATTTTTCTCTCCATCTCTTCGTTAATGATCTCAGTATCTTGTTATTTATCTCCTTCTCTCGTATAGTTCTTTCCCCGGATCAGCTACTTTGTTGAGGAGATTCGTCAACCTTACATCTAGTTGATCCACAGTATTCATTTTCCTTCATCTTGAAGGTATCAAAGGCGTGTAAAACAGATCGCAGCCTTTATTCTCTTTACTTGATCTCGATCCTTCATGACATTTGCCGAGTTTGCCACATTTCTTTAGTTGTTTTGCATCTCTTAACCTTCTCAATCCAGTCTTTACTCGTAGTCTCAATGATTTCGATTCGAGCTACTTGATCTAGGTTGTGGATTTTCCTTTCATCATTTGTCGATTCTGAGCTCTTTTTCTCTTGTCGGCTCTGGATTCTGCAGATTCATGTCATTGCTAGTGCCTCCATGATAAAATTTTATAGGCCCTTCTTCAAGAACCTCCTTCATCCTATCATGGATAGCCTTGAGATGATTTTCCATCCCGAATTTCCAATAATCATAATCTTCAATAGAAAATTCAGGTAGATTCCTGGATTTCTTGCTCTTGCACGAAGACATGATGAGATAGAAAAACAAAACACTCCACAAACTTGTTAGTAGCACAGTTAGTAACACTAAAGAAGATGAAGAAAATCAAGAAAATTTCAGTAATCTTAGTTAAGACCTAAAATCAATATCGTAACGACTTAACACCGCTCTAATACCACTTGTTGGTCCCGATTAGTTGAAGCGTATTAGGTAAAACGTGTATCAGTCTTCTAGGAAAAATCTAGAAGGGGGTGAATAGATTTTTCAGATTTTCACAATCTTTCAAAAATTTATTCAAAGTACCAGATTAACACAGCGGAAATTCAATATTAATCTCAACTTTATTAAGATCAAAAGCAAACCGATATTCATATTTTAACTTTGATTCTCAAATTAATCTTTGAACAATAAATTGAAAATTGAACAGAAAAGTAAATAAAAGAAGTAAAGAACACCGATTTTATAGTGGTTCGGATTATAACAATCCTACATCCACTCTCCTTCTTCAACTTGAAGAAGGGACCAGCATACTACTTTCTTACTTCACACTTACAACTTACAATTTTCTTCAAATCATCAAAATACTCCTAACTCCTTCGATGAATCTAAGAATTACAGATGAATAATGGATTTTGAAGATTACGGAGAAGTGTTTTATAAACACTTAGAAACTTTTGAAAACTCTTTTGAAAACACTTTGTGAATTGAGATTGAAATCAATAGTGAATGATGTGAAAAATCAAATCTGCATAAGTGTCTTGAAAAATAAAACTAGACCTATTTATAAGTCTCAAAAGACAGTTAGTTTGTTAGTCGGTTCTAACAAACTGAACTACTTTAACAAACTTAATCTTGAAAAATGCTCTTGACCTCAATCGATTTCTTCTACTCATCTGCAGGTGACTTGGTGAAGACTTGCTTTTCTTATTCTACTCGGTTAGTCTTGACCTCATCCGAGTTCTTCATAATCGTCTCCTGCAGATGACTAGACTTGAGCTTGTCTCCGAGATGACTTGTAACTTCGATCTCCACCGACTTAACCAGTCCTTGACCTAGTCGATCGGCCTAGTATGAGCACTCGATCTCGGCCTTTCTTCACAATTGTCTGCTCATCCGGATTGATCTTTTAATCGATCAAAACTTTACTTGATCTAACATGAAGAACGTGTCATCATCTCGAAGGATTCGACTCAATCATCTTCCTTGTATGTAAATGGATCCATGCCCTCTTCATTGGTCTCAAGACCCTTGCAATTACCGACTTCAAACAAAGAGCTTTTCACTATTGACAGTTGTCATGAATACTTCATCCTCATACTTCCTATTTCTTCAAGCGTAATACTTTTAACCTTGATCCTTCAAGCAATCAAAGAATCTCGATTGATTCTCTGTATTGAGTGGTATCGAAATCCACATACATTTTCGACTTTATCTTCTTCGAGTATGCTTCTTTGTTAAATCTGATCATTGTTGTTGTAATCTTTGTGGTTTTCGGTCATTTAAGGAAGGATTGGAATATTTTGAGAGTAGAAAGTTACAAAGAGTAAAAATAAGGGTTTTTCAAGTAATTTGGTAAAATGAGGAAGATGAACGTTTAAAGGAGGAAAAATCAGATAAGTGGTCCACATGTAAATGCACTTTGAATCTAGACCCTTTATTTAAATATCGCCTTTGTTTCGAGATCAATGGCTAGTTAAATTTAAACATTTTGTATGTAGCGCGTGGCATTAACTCGGTTTTCAAATGCATAAAAGTAACCACCTAGCCTACCGATTAGATGGTTTTAGGGGGCACTTTATGCAGAGTAGTAAGTATACCTGATGTAAGTTGAAATATACCTTTCTTTGCATAAAGGTTTCCTCATCGACTAGTTTTGAATGACTTAGTCTGAAAATGACCTTGTCTAAGGTTTTGAAAATACCTCCAAGTCTGATTATTTAAATAACAAAACATTTTAAGTCTGAGTTAATTTGGAACCATTATTTAAGAATAAGCTAATTCTTATATCTTTATATAACTGGTACATGACAAAAACTTGTGTGAGATCGTCTCACGCATTTCATTTCGTGAGACGGAGTCACTTTTTAATAAATTATTATCATTCTTTTAAAAAAGTTATACAAATTGATATAAAAGTGATAAAAATTTGAAAAGTGATACACTTCACATTATAAGTGATAATAATTTATTAAAAAGTGATAACAATTTATTGAAAAGTGAATCGTCTCACGATATGAGATCCGTGAGACGGTCTCACACAAGACTTACTCTGGTATATAAAGACATTCAACTCACTGAGGTTTTTCAAAAAGACAACTCATCCTGAAAATTTGAAATTGATGAATTGTAAAAGTATTTTGAAAACATTTTTGAGAACAAGGATTTTATTTCGTAGGAAAGATTTAAACTGATCTAACAATGTTGGATCAATTTGTTCCTGCAAATACATAAACTTGTGAAATCATTAGTATCTAAAGTAAGTCAAACAAGATGCACAGACTCATTTAACTTTTAAGAAAATCAGTGACTACCGTGTTCTTGTCTGATTTACTTGATGTTAGATAAAAATATCAAGTCGATAAGGTCAATATGACTAATCATTGATTCCTCGTAAAGCGAGATCAATGATATCAGCTCTATGATTGCCCTTTGATACATATCAAGTCTCGATATTTCTTTCTAGACATAATAAAGAAAGCAAGATAGAAAGAAATACAAGACACAAACAATAAAAAATCATAAGTAAACTAAAGATGCATCAAGTAATCCTAATTCTAAGCACAATTCTTTAAACCTAGTCTCACTTAATGGTTTAGTAAGTATATCAGCTCTTTGAAAATCAGTTAGTATCTTCTCTAATATGATATCACCTTTCTCTACGTGATCACGAATAAAATGATGTCGTATATCAACATGTTTGCAACGAGTGTGTAAGACTGGGTTACGAGTAATAGCTATGACACTATTATTATCACAAAAGATTGGTACATCTCTAGTGATAATATTATAATCCCTTAGTTGTTGATCGATTTGTAGTTTTCCGGCAAGCGGTATTAAGACCAATAAAAATATCGAACCCAAGGGAATTAGTATGCACGTGAGGCCCTCGAATACAAGTTATTAGTGACTATTATTGCAAGATGGGTTTTACACTAAACACTACAATATAATTGCAAGAATTAAAATTCTAAAACTATCCAAACAAATGATCAAACACCTAAATGCAATAACAAATAAGCTAAGATCAATGAGGGATAGGGGTGCTAGGGATAATCTCCATCAAGAAATCAATGATTAACAAGCTATGATTGAATCAAATTGTAGATCAACTAAGATAGAAAGCATAAACCATCATGAAATTAATCACTCCATTAATAACACAATGCCTAATGTGAGTATCCTTAGTCCTTCCAATCTCTCAATTAAGAAGCACCCAATTCATACAATCATGCACAATTATAACCCAATTAACACCTAATCACATTAGCTCAACTCTCGCCTATTGCTAGGGTGATCAAACATTAATCTAACGAGATAATTTTGCATGAAACACAATGAGAATCACAATTAGGAAGCAATCTACTCAATTGATCAACAATTCTCAACAATCATAGCATGAGGCAATCACATCATCCCCAATTTCAATTATCCCAAGCACAAAACTATTAGCCCATGGTGCTAAGAGCAAAAGCCATGGGTGAAAAATCTAAGAAAGCAATTAAGGAGCTAATCAACACAAACAATGAATTAAAGAGAGAAAAGTAGAAGAACATCACCAATTGGCTTCAATTAACAAAAATAAGAATGCTTGAGTCTTCACAATGGCTTCAATTACAATCTCCACCTCTTTAATTACAACTTGGAAATGAAAATCTAATGGATCAAATCACTAATCTAATGGACAAATGCTTGAAATCAATCAAAAACTAAGAATCTAATCCAAGTACAAAGAGAATTGAGCTATGGAATGAGAATTTCGCTCAGAAAACCGCCTAATAATTGCTCTAAACTATGCTAGGAGGATTATGCTCTGTTTTCCGCTCAAAATGGTTTAAATCCTCAAAAAAACAGTTTTGGGCATTCCTCGACTTCGAGGTTGGGGCCCTCGAGTCGAGGCTTCAAAGTCACTATCACGCTTTTCCAAAATTGCCACCAGCCTCGAGTCGAGGCTCAGCTCTCGACACGAGGAATCCACTTTTCCCTCTCCCTCGACTCGAGGCTCAGCCTCGAGTCGAGGCTACTTAAAAATTCAAAATCTCATCCTCTTGCCTTCACCCTCGGGTCGAGGCCCTGGACCTCGACCAGAGGTCGAGTCCAGAAATTTTCTCGACCGGGCTCGCCTCGACCCCGATTTTCATCTGCTTGATCGTCTCTTCATCCTAAAAATACCGATACTCTCGGTTTGGCCAAATTCCACCGATTTACCTGTAAAGCGGATGAAAAACATCAATTATCTCACAAGTAATACTCTTTAGGCAAAAAGTGATATTCTACACATTTATGCATAAAATCTAACACTTTTGATCACTTTTTGCACTAAAATAACCCCTAAAAACATGCATCAATTCACTCCAATCATAATACCCCCAAACTTGAAGTGTTGCTCGTCCTCGAGCAACGTAGCAAATAAGCACAAGGAGTGAATTGATTGCAATTATGTCGCATGTCACCATAGAAGAAATAGAAGACAATCGAATTCATCAATGATCATGAATATCAATGCAAACTATCCACTAGCAATCAAGATGGATCATGCTCAAATAATGCTCAATCAAACACTTAACACATTACTCCTTCCATGAAGTGTTTCACTCTTCTCTCAAGTGTATGAAGATATAATGCACTCAATCATCAAATTCACAAATATGCACACCATAAGCTTGCCAATGAACTTAATTTCAATCAAAATCATTTGTGTTCAATCAAGAATCAAAGAGGTCTTTCTTCTAGGTTGTAATGTAGGCTCTTTGGAATAGGTGGGATGTTTTGGTAAGAGTGACTCAAGTAGTAGAGACATGAATGATAGCTCATGAATACAATACTCATCTCTTCAATCTCATCAAGCAACACTCTTTCTCTTGTTTTTCATAGTTCAATCACCACCCTTATTTTGAGCTTTCTTTCTTTTAAGCTCACAAATTGAATTTTTCTTCTTTTTCACTTCACACTTTTCTCCACAATTCAATTTTTTTCACAACCTTTCTTTTCTCTTTCAAGCATCATCACTTAGCTCTTCATCTTTCCACCACACTTCACAATCAAATCACCATCTCTATAGCCAACAATCAAGCTCTACTAAATATAGGACAATAAACCTCATAAAAATAGACAAAATAGTTTCAATTTCACTTGACTTGCCAAAGAGTAAGGAAATAAGGCTCAAAATGGCTCACTAAAGAAATCAAATGTTTTTGTGGGGAAAAATTTAGCTAGGTGACTTATCAATCCAAAGATGGCCTCTTATCACTTTCATGACATCACACAAAGATCAATATCAACAAGTCTAATGGCAAGTTCTAGCATACAAATTCATGAATGATGCACTCACAAAGGAATCATATCAACCGTATAAGATGTACGATTATAAAGTCACAAAAGCTCATGGGCTTAAAATTGAGCAATGCATCAAGCATTTTAAATCACATTCATCATCACATAACTGTTGGTCCTGGACGAGATGTGAACGGAGGTGTAAAGTCTAGAAGGGGGTTGAATAGACTTTACCACACCCAAAACTTTTTCGACTTTTCGTGAGCTGAGTGTGAGGTTAGAAGACTTTGAAGTCTTCTACAGCAAGGTACTCAGTGTGCTAAGTGAGATCAGACTTCTAAACTCGAAGTCTTCTCGATGGTGCGGAAGCAAATCTCGTGTGTATTTGAAAAACCCTTTTATGAAAACCTTGGTGATGAATACTAAGCAAGTTTAGTGCAAGTTTATTAAAACAATGATGAATGAGCAGTTGTAAGTATGAATGCAGAAAGCTTGTAAATAACACAGAAGTTTTTATAGTGGTTCGGATATAACGATCCTAACGTCCACTCTCCCCGATTCCACGGGGACCTTACTATCCACCAAACTGGTATTTTCTCCTCTTATCTCTTTGAGGATTTGACCACGAGGAAGTTTAACAAGTTCCTGCCCTTGGTACAAGCAGTGTGATCTTCGAGTGTTAACTCTTAGATCTCGAAATAACCAACCTTTTCTCGTACAGAGATAATGAAAGGTGATTTACACTTCCTTGACCAAAAATAAATCTCTTAAGAATATCAACGTATTAGATCGATTTTTGGTACGAAGAATTATGCATGTACTTGCAATGTGTGAGTGGATTTTTCTTGATGTTTCTCGCGTGCGTATATCTTTTAAAAATCCTTCACTTCAATTGATATGCTCCTGAATTTGACTAGCCGTTAGGCTAATTTGTCAATCAGTTCTTCAAGAAATGGTAAGTGACCGTTGGAAGATTTGTTGACCTTGGATAATTGATTGTCCGATATCAATCAATTATCTCTTGATTGATCTTGATTGAAAATCCAATTTTCTCTAGATTGATTATGAATATCTCTGATTGATTCTTCTAACTTTTATCAATCGATAAATCTCTCAAAGTCAACTCTAGCAATCTTACACATCTTGCTTCAAAGACAGTTCCCAAGCTTGTTGTAGCAAGGATTCCAACCTCGGCTGTCTTCACGTTAACCTTTCTTGACACCACCCTTTTTGCATATATCTTATTATCTCTTCTTGATCTTCACGAAGCCCTTCTAGGTATCTTCGAAAGTAATCTTTCTTATCAGCCTTTCTGCTTCTCAACCAATATGGATCTTCGTGTCGTGCCTAGCAAGATTCACTATACTAAGTCATAAACCCTATCTAGATCATCACCGACTAACACAGCTCACTGGTCCTATTACACTTAGGTTTTAGGAACATCATCAAAACATACAAATTCTAATCCTAACAAATTCCCCTTTTTAATGATGATAAAACCTTCTTGAGAATCGCACGCAAACAAGGACATGCGAAAAGAAGACAAGAAGAGACCTTTGAATAGATCTCAAACAAAAACAGTTGACAACGAGAGGTTGTCTTAGCGCAAAACATTCACTTCTATTAATATAAATAGATCAGTACATATTAACGAAGTGAAAGACTAAAAGAGCAAAAGATAACAAAGAAATGCCCGGAAGTGATAATCACATACTTCACCAGCCTTCCCCACCAACAACCTTCGTAACTTCCTCAATCATACCTCGATACCTGTTGGAACATTCAGCCACTCGTACACTCTATCATAGAGTTCCCTGTTATCCTGCTCCAATGGGTGGGCTGACCTTAGCCAAGCATTTTTGAGTGTCTCGCGAACACTCGGTGATCAAACTTCCCATCTACGTGGATCGGAGTAGGGATCTTTTCAAACTCTGGCACTTGAAGGTTTAGGTTGAACTCTCAACAGAAGCTTTCGAATCTCTCGCCCACATATCACCGTGCCTTTCTTCCATCCATGCAAGGAATGTTTCATTTCTTTGTGGCCCCAATGCCGATACTTTTGCATACTTAGTATGAGCAAATGAAATCTCTTTTGCTGCTTTCCATTCCTCGATCCTCTCGGAGGGCAGCAATCATCCACGTATCCATCGGTGTTGTGAGGGAGAATAAAGTCTTCCTCAGCCTCCGCCCCAAGAGGCTTCTTACCTTTCCTACTTTGCTTTTTCTTTGACACGAGCTTTGCAACAAACTTTCTTCGGTATGAACATCTTCTTACATTTCTTGTCAAGACATCTACATCTTTTACATGTTTTCCAAGGAGTTTGATCATCTTATGACTATCCTTTTCTTCCATTCTCCATGTTTCTAAATCTGCGAGAAAAGCTTCCTCATGCAAAGCTTCTAACTCTTCTTCACAGACTTCCCTTTGTCAACCTTTTCGGACATCTTAACCAACCTTCTTCTTTTCAAAGGTTGAGAACTTTGACCTTCGCCCACTCTGCAACCATGTCCAGATGACTCTCGCAAAGCTATCTTCAAATCTGCCTTCTCTTTTCGCTCCAAAGAAAAATTTTCAACCTCTCCATTTATCTTTCACCTCCTTCACTTCTTTATCCTTCGCCTCATATCTTGCAACCATATCAGCTCTCAATCGACTTTCCCCTTTTAACATCATTCAAAAGAGGGGTCCAATGAGCTTCCATCTCCATCTTGGAAAGAATATCCTGTCTGCATTTAACCGAACTTCTCTCAGAACGACTTCGCTTCAAAGCAAACTCACTGCTATAGGGGAAGCAATCTTCTCATCAATTGCTAACATGTGCTTAACAATGCAGCAATTTCAGCCGATTCTTTGTAGCGGTGTCCGTCAATCGAGCATTCGCCTCTTGCACAATAGCAATTTGTTTTCCCATCTCCAATGGGAAGAATGGATGGCAGCATTCTCGATCAATTCTTTCTCGTGAATCGCGCATCCATGCCACTAAATTTCGTTAAATGATCTTCCATTTTTGTCCGAAATCTATCCTCAATCAACTCTCTTTCAAAGCAAACACCTTCCCGAGAGTAGCTTCAGCTTTCTCCCCTTCAGCCTTCACGCTCTCAACGTGCTTCCTAACCTCATTTATGTTATTCAACATCATGCCAAAAAGAGTTTCGATAATATTCTCCTATTGTTCGTAAAACATGTCACAGCAATTTGACGAATCAATGAGGGAGCTGTCTAAATGGCAACATCGATGTAGGACTTTGAGGACTCAATCGACTCGGCAAGAGGAGTATACTTAGCAGCCAATACGTAAAACATGGCGATACCGTTGTGTTAACTCAAAGCAAACTTTGTAGAATAAGAATTATACAAATCCTCATGAACAACAACGGGCATGAAATTTGGCAAACGTACATATGTAAAATCAGGAAGAGGAGGAGGAATAGAAGAGACACCTTTCCCGATCTCTTCAGTCATTGTAAAGGGAGGACTGAACCATCTTCTCGCAGCTCTGGTTCATCCAACAATCGAGCAACTAGGCAAGCAACTGGATGATCCGTTGTTAAGTCAAATGCTTTGGCCACTCCAGGCCTTAGTCCGTAGCTCAAATTCCCACAGAGAACTCATTATGACCAATTTCATTTGCGGAAGAATGAGATCATCAATAGCTCCAAGCCTTGCATTCTTCCACACTGTAATGTCTATCAAAGAAACTACGTTCCTCACGAAAAATCACGCAATCTAGGAAACTTGCTGTCAACCCAAGTAGAAGCCTCGGACATCAAACATTTCTCAAACGGTCCGCGAACTCTTCCAAAGAAGGTTTACCATTTGCATGAGACTCCATCAGATCTTCTCTCGATCATATCTCCATCGAGATCACCTTCAACATCCTGGGTGATAGGCTCCGACGCAAAGCACTTATGCCCACGACATCATCACCAACTTCCATTGGTACAAATTGACTTTAGAGAAGAAGGAGGAATCTCGAAGAGAGGGAAATGGAATTGGTACTGTTCCTTCTCACCAGCAGATGCATGAGAGACCATCTCTTCGTCGCCCGATAACGGAGAATCATCAACCTCCATGGCATCCTCTCGCAGATTTAACCTTTCTTGCCAGAGACACCTTAGGAGGCAATGTGCTCCTCCGGTGCGATCGCTCACCGAATCTTTCCGAGATACCATAGTTACCTTCTTGGCCTTCCTCTGTGGCAACCGTGAGATTGGGATTTGATCTTCACTTCCCGAAGACTTCAAAGTCTTCTCCTCTGAACTAGCAGCCTTGGAGCTTGCTAGAGCCTTTTCACAGTACTCTTTGAGGAGTTTTCTCAATCCTTCACAATCTCATCCCTTCCAACCACATCTATATCAGCCACATCTGTTACAGGAGCAACCTCTCTAATTGGTATCACATCAGCAGTCCCCCTCTATTTCAAAGGATCTTCTTCATCATTAGAATCGGGAGGACCACTAAGCTCCTCGTCCTTATTCAAAGATAAACTTTGCCTTAGTATAGGATTTTGTCCACTTCGGGTCTCACGCCTGTATTTGGCACATCCTCTCCAACAAGATCATGGACATAGAAACATACTGTTTCTACAGCCACACCTTGACATCTCGGATGTCCGTCAACCTCGATCCGAAAGAACCGATTCTTCTCCTTCTCGCAGAATCTCAAAGAATCTACTAACCTAGCCACACTCCACTCCATCAACAATAGCCTTCAAGGCACAAATACGCCTCTCACTCTCGGAGTTCATACTGTCGTTCTCCAAAAATAACCTTCACCATGATATCAAACAACAGTCTATATTTCCGCTTGAGATATGCTTTCTTCAAATCGACACATGATGACGACACGAAATTTTCGCTAGAGAGCGAAAAGCGTCGAGATGGTTTTCCGACATATATAATTCTGGGTCAATGCCTTGAAGAGACAAACCCAAATATTGATGAACATCTTGCCGTTTGATGGTCGAGACTTTGACCGAACACAGTTGTTTTGATGCTATTCTTTCCAAACTCACCGCGAACTAGAAATCGAACGACGTAGGCATCAAGAGTTCGCCGCTTCAAGAATGAGCCGAGTAATACTGGTACAAGCCCCAATCGGATAAGAGATTTAGAATCTCCACCGCCTCGCCGACGTGTTGTTCGGAAATCCACCGATAATTCACTCCGTACTTTCTCCGATAGGGCCAAGGGATCTAAAGTCTTGTGTTTCCTGCGACCTTTTCGAAGATGAAGATTGTTTAGGAGCCATTTGAGATTAAAGATGAAATTGATCAAATTCCAAAAATTCGGAGAACAGAGAGTAGAAGTGATGAAACGGGAAGAAATGAGAGAGAAAAATCAATTTATAAGAAATAGAAAAGGAAACCGCTAAATTTTAAATTACAAAATAAGATTTGAACGTTGATTGGCATATTGCACGATCGGATCGAACGGTTATGGATTAAACGGTTCGAATTCCGAAAAGTGCGTGCCCTCGGCTTTGGACTTAATATAAATTAATATTTTAAGGAAAAATTACCCCATAACTTGTGATTGAAAAGATTTGATTTGACAGTTCACAAAATTAATTCTCAATGCCGAGGATAAACGAAGGAATAAAATATTCAAAATCATTTTAACCACATAGAACAAGGAATATTTTATTCCAAAATATTTTTCAAACGAATAGATGTAAGAAAATCGAGAGAGAGAGAGAGAGAGAGAGTAAGAATAACATATCCGGCTTGATATTGTAATCAATCAAGTACCACCGAGCACCGTAGCGGCAAGGTTTTAGACCCTTCTCCAGCAGGATTAAAAGTTCTCTTCAGCAAGCTTTATACTTGGTAACCTTTTTCCAAAGCAAAGTTTTAACATAATCTTCCTGGATCCAAGAGGGCCTAATTTTACCGATAGATCTCTAAATCGTGCTTCGCTAAAGGTTTTATAAGAATGTCTGTTCTCTGTCGATCCGTATGAATGTTTTCCATTCTAATGTTTTTCTTTTCCACATGATCTCTCGATAAAGTGATGACGTGTATCCACATGCTTGCATATTGTGTTAAGTAATCTTGGATTCTCGAGTAATAGCAATAAGATCCGTTGCTATCACAAAAGATAGGAATTTCTTTAGTGACAATGTGATAGTCTTGCAATTGTTGACTTATCCAAAGTAATTGTGAGCAACGGCTCCGGCAGCCATATACTCGCTTCGTGGTTGGCGTAGCCACCGAAGTTTGCTTCTTAGAGAACCAAGAAACCAGCTTACTTCCAAGAAATTGGCATGTACCCATGGTTGATTTTCTATCAATTCTACAACCTCCATAGTCTCAATCGGAATATCCACCGAGTTCCGTGTTGTCATCAGCAGGATACCAAAGACCTAAGTTTGTTGTACCCTTGAGATACTTTAAAATCTTCTTTGCTGCATCCGAATGACTTTTCTTTGGATTAGCTTGAAATCTAGCGCATACTCCAACTGTGAAAGAAATATCAGTCCGCTTGCTGTTGGAAACAAGAAGGAACCTATTAATCCTCTATACATGTTCTCGATCAACACTTTCACCATCCTCATCTGGATCCATCTTGTAGTTTATTACCATAGGAATTTTTGCATCCTTGCTTGTTAACATTCCAAACTTTTCTAGCATATTTTTGGTATACTTTGCTTGATTTATGAATATTCCTTTAGAAGTTTGCTGGACTTGAAGACCTAAGAAATAATTCATTTCTCCCATCATAGACATTTCAAACTTACTTTGCATCAATTCACCGAACTTTTCACAAAGTTCCTTGTTTGGAGATCCGAAGATTATGTCATCCACATAGATCTGTACCAATAGAATATCTTGATCTTCTTCAATTCTGAATAAGGTTCGATCAATCTTTCCTTTACTCAATCCATGATCAAGTAGAAACTGTGATAGTGTGTCATACCAAGCTCGGGAGCTTGCTTTAGTCCATATAGAGCTTTCTTGATCGGTAAACTTGATTTCCTTGTACAAAGCTCCGAGGGTTGTTCCACGTATACTTCTTCGCCAAGAACGCTTATTTAGAAACACAGACTTTATGTCCATTTGATATACTTTGAACTTCATATACGCTGCGTACGCCGTAAATAGTCTTATAGCCTCTAATCTGCTATCGGCGCAAACGCCTCATCATAGTCAATTCCTTCGACCGTGAGTAACCTTGTGCGACAAGCCTTGCTTTATTTTTAGTGACTTCGTCTTTCTCATTTTTCTTGTTCTTGAAAACCCACTTAGTTCCAATCACCTTTTGATGTTTTGGTCTATCAATGAGTATCCAAACATCTTGTCGTGTGAATTGATTCAGTTCATCTTGCATAGCTTCTATCCAGTTGTGTCCAAGAATGCTTCTTCAATATTCTTAGGTTCTTGTAGAGAAACATAGCAGCTAAATAAACCATCTAGATTTATTTTCCTTCTTGTTTTGACTCCATCTTGAGGGTTACCTAAGATTAGATCACCGGGATGATCTCGTCATCCAATTCCTTCTATTAGATACGTTTAACCCTTCTCAAGGTATCGTTGGAACATCATCTAGTGTCGTTCCCCCTTGATTTGATAAATTCACATTTGGTGTTCTCGGTGAGTCATCAGCAATCCTTGGGGTTTTGGAAGCTTTTCCTTTTTCTCGCCTGACCTTGAGATTTTGATCATCTTCGTAATCTCGAGTCTATAGTGGGTACATGAACCTTGACATATTTTGTCTTATCCTTGAGGTCTAGTTTCCCAAATCCTTACGCCAATAACTCTTCTCGTCCTTTGTCCTTAGACTCAGAATAGACTCATTAAAAACCACATGAGGTGTTTCTTCCACAATAAGGGTTTTCCTATTAAAAACCCGGTAGGCCTTGCTTGTCTTTGGAATATCCTAAGAATATTCCATCAACAACTTTGGCATCAAAGGTTTTTAACTTGGACTTGCCATTGTCATGAATGAAACACCTACAACCAAAAACACGAAAGAAAGAGACACGAGGAATTCTACCTTTCCATAACTCGTAAGGTGTCTTTCCATGATCTTTGGTCGACAAGCTTCGATTCTGAGTATAGCATGCTTTGTATTCACAGCTTACGCCCAAAACCTCGAGGAACATTATACTCTGCTAGCATTGTTCGCAGCTTCCTTAAGTGTCCTATTTCTCCTTTCAAGAACGCCATTTTGTCATGGAGTACGAGCCGCAGACGTTTCATGTTGAATCCCAACCTCTTTGCAATATGTTGTTATGTGAGAGTTTAAAATTTCTGTTCCTTTGTCACTTCGATCCTTACGACATTTTCTCCCTTCTTATTTTGTAATCTTTTCAGTAATTCTGGTAACTTTGTGATAGTTTCGTTCTTTTTAAACATAAATATCACCCATGTGAATCTTGAATAGTCATCTACCACCACCAGAGTGTACTTTATGCCACTGAAGCTTAAAGGAGATACAGGACAAAAAGATCCATATGAAGTAATTGTAGTACCCTACTAGATGTTGGTACAAAAACTTCCTTGAAGGAAGCTCTAGTTTGCTTTCCTTTTTGGCATGAATCACAGATCTGATCTTTTGAGAAAACCTCATTTGGCGTATCATCTACAAGAGACTTTCTCGCTATCTTGTTTAACGTTTTGAAATTTATATGACTCAATCTCTTGTGCCATAACCAGCTAGCTTCAAGTACTTTTTGCTACAAGGCATGTATCGCTTGAACACTTCAAATTCTCGCAACATAAACATTGCCCTTTCTCGGGCCGGTTAAGAGCACCTGATCGTTTAAACCACTTAAAACAACGCACAGAGAACTAGAGAACTTAATCGAATATCCCCTTTATCGCAAAATCATGGAAACCGAGAGCAAGTTATGCTTTAATCCTTCCACGTAGAAAACTTCATCAACACGTACATCTCCAATGTATAGAGTCCCAACACCTTTGGTAATACCAAAGTTATTGTTTCCAAATACCACTCGTGGGCCATTTTGTGATTTTATTGAGCTCAAAAGTTGCTTGTCTCCAGTCATATGCTTGAACACCCACCGTCGATGTACTGCATAAAGATTTCTAGCAACTTTTCTTTCATGCCCCACGGCGTCCCGCACGTTTAGTTAAGTTTTAGGTACCCTTTAGATTTGGGTCCTTGAGAGTTAGCACAGTCTTTAGGAATCCATAGGAATAGATTCTTCTTATCATGTTTAGAAGATCTTATCCTTATTCCATACATATCAACATAGACAATCTCATCCTTTGGTGCCTTCTAGAATGTATGTCTATGGGTGTTGGGCTGTGTTCCTTCCGGAAGACTTCTAATCCTTCCGAGGTCCTCTAGATGGAGTGATCAGCCATTGTGCAATGGTCCGAGGGTTTTGATGATAAGGATACGTTCTACTTGAGCTTTCAAAAGATTCGTATCTCACATGCACGAGAAGACTTAGTAGACCATTTAGCAAGCTTTGAAGTTTGCTTAGGTTGTGTAGTCTTCACCGAGATTGTCTCCACGAGATGGTTTCGGTGATGTCTACTTTTCGACCTTCTTTGAGGTTTCTTAAGTTGGGATTCCCCCTTCTTTTGATACCTCGTCAGGTTGTTTGGGTTGTTGAGTATAATTACTCTTCTTCCCATTCAACCGATTTCTTGAAGTCAAGAACCTTTTTACCCTTATCGATAGGTTTAGGTTTGAAACACTCTCCTACCAAATCATTACCCTTAACATGTGTACTCTTCTTAAGCACACTTGTTTGAACTCGTGAGGATTGGGCAATGGTAAAACCAATTACCTTCTTTACGTTAGGTGTTTGAGATGAGTCAACTATTGTTTGAACCGCATGAGAAGCTTTGTTCAGCTTGATCTAACCTCAAACTTAAATGTTCCTCACTTGATTTTATACGCTCATGCTGATGGAAAAGTTCATCAAACTTTGCTTGTAGAATATTCAATCGATCGCTTTTCTCAAGATTCTCAGCAAGCAACCTTTCTACCAAGAGACCACTGCTCGTTGTACTTCATTTTAAGAGTATTTAACTCTTCAAGTTATCCGATTAAAGTCTCGCTAATGTCCTGCATGACTTGCTAATGGATTCTTGTGTAAATAGATCAATTTTTTTCTTTTAAGCTCACATTCTCCTTTTCCACACAATTGTAAGCATTTATAGCAGCTTTTGAGATCTTCCATTAACTTATCAATAAAGTTATGGTCAAACTCTTCGCAAGAGAAACACGGGAAGCGGACGAGGAACAGGAATCAAAATATCTCATCTCCATTGGCCATAAGACACAAATCATTGTCTCAAGAGAAGTCTCAAGATGATATTGAATCACTTGAGAGAGTATCCTCCTCTTCAGCCTACTAGAGCACGCTTGTTAACAAACTTCCTGCTCCTCATTAACCTCTTTTCTTCTCTTTCTCTAGGAGTTAATTACGACAATCATAAGCTGAAATGTCCAGATTTATGACAGTATAGCAAGCATCACTTCTTGAAGATCTTCTTGGGTTAGAATCCCTTTTAGGAGAAAAATCTCTTCTTCTTGGACTATCTTCTCTTCTTCTTTCTCGGAGTTTTGAACCGTCTATCATCTTTGGAATCTTCTCGATCTCTTATCCGAATTTATCAAGATTTGTTTCCTGGATCTCAAACCAGCTTTCTTTGTGTTCTTCTAATGTTTTCTGTATTTCCCAAATTTTGAATTCATTTTATCAAACTTTCTAGTCAAGAAAGCCATTTGTTCTTTTAAGCTTAAATCCTCTCCAACAGTGCTCTTTAGATGACCGATTTGAAGTGACCTTGAAAGCAACTTCCTTTCCCATGGGATTTAAATTTCCTTCATCCTCGTCTTCTTCTTGTTTTAAATTATATTCATGAGCTTTCAAGTGCAAAAATAGCTCATGATGACTGATTTTGCTAAGTTCTTTTGTATCTTTAATCACCGTAATCTTGACTCTCCATTTTCTAGTTAGAGATCTGAATATTTTGTTGTTGATCTCCTTTTCGGTGTAAGATTTACCAAAGAGCTTGCCTTATTGATTATATTTGTCGGTCTTAAATCCAACCGATTTATTGTCTCATCAAAGCTTCATCTTGAATGTGTCAAACGAATGTAGCATAGATCGCACTTATTTTCTTTAATTTGCTCCGATCCTTCACACATAAGTGCTATGGTTTCCCACATTTGTTTGGCAGTCTTACATGTCTTGACTTTCTCCGTAAGTTCTCTCGGTTAGAGTTTCTATGATCTCGATTCGAGCAACTTGGTCTAGATTAAATAGTTTCCTTTCATCATTTGTGACTCATTCCTTTTCCTTTCAACCTTCTCATCGAGTAGATGTTTCTGCTCCACTTCTTCCGTAACTTACTGGTTCCCAATAAAATTTTATTGGTCCATCTTCAAGAGTTTCGAGCATTCCATCATGAATTGCACCAAGATGATTTTCCATGCGAAATTTCCAAAGTAGTCATAGTCTTCAATAGAAAAGCGTGGTAGCTTTCTTTTATCGCTCTTATGAGAACTCATTGTTAGTAATAAAAACAGCTTATGCAATGAGTTTTATGAAAACGGTTTTTCAAAAGATCTGCTCGTATGACCACAACAGTCTTTCCTCAAAGACTATTGGTAACCAAAGCCGGTGGTCGGTTGAACCACCGCTCCGATACCACTTGTTGGTCCCGGACGAGAGGTGAACGGAGGTGTAAAGTCTAGAAGGGGGTTGAATAGACTTTAACGCACCCAAAACTTTTCGACTTTTCTTGAGCTGAGTGTGAGGTTAGAAGACTTTGAAGTCTTCTCAGCAAGCTACTCAGAGTGTGCTAAGTGAGATCAAGAGACTTTGGAAACTCGAAGTCTTCGATGGTGCGGAAGCAAATCTCGTGTGTATTTGAAAAACCCTTTTATGAAAACCTTGGTGATGAATACTAAGCAAGTTTAGTGCAAGTTTATTAAAATAATGATGAATGAGCGGTTGTAAGTATGAATGCAGAAAGCTTGTAAATAACACAAAGTTTTTATAGTGGTTCGGATATAACGATCCTACATCCATTCTCCCCGATTCCACAGGGGCCTTACTATCCACCAAACTGGTCTTGTCTCCTCTAATCTCTTTAAGGATTTGACCACGGGAAGTTTAACAAGTTTCGCCCTTGGTACAAACAGTGTGCTCTTCGAGTGTTAACTCTTAGATCTCGAAATAATCAACCTTTTCTCGTACAGAGATAATAAAAGGTGATTTACACTTCCTTGACCAAAATTAAATCTCTTAAGAATATCAATGTATTGGATCGATTTCTGCACGAAGAATTATGCGTGTACTTGCAATGTGTGAGTGGATTTTTCTTGATGTTTCTCGCGCGTATATCTTTTTTAAAAATCCTTCACTTCAATTTATATGCTCGAATTTGACTAGCCGTTAGGCTAATTTGTCAATCAGTTCTTCAAGAAATGGTAAGTGGCCATTGGAAGATTTGTTGACCTTGGATAATTGATTGTCCGATATCAATCTATTATCTCTTGATTGATCTTGATTGAAAATCCAATCTTCTCTAGATTGATTATGAATATCTCTGATTGATTTTTCCGACTTTTATCAATCCCGATAAATCTCTCAAAGTCAACTCTAGCAATCCTACACATCTTGCTTCAAAGATAGCTTCTCAAGCTTGCCGTAGCAAGGATTCCAACCTCGGCCGTCTTCACGTTAACCTTTCTTGACACCACCCTTTTTGCATATATCTTATTATCTCTTCTTGATCTTCACGAAGCCCTTCTAGGTATCTTCGAATGTAATTTTTCTTTGATATTTAAGTCTTCTTATCAGCAGCCTTCGAGTTCTCAACCAAGATGGATCTTGTGTCGGGACTAGCAAGATTCACTATACTACGACATAAACCCTATCTAAATCATCAGGTGACTAACGAGCTCAATGGTCCTATTACACTTAGGTTTTAGGAACATCATCAAAACATACAAATTCTAATCCTAACACATAACTATCAATCATACTAGCTTCAAGCCTCATATCAACTTATGATCATATCAAAATTCAATAAGTCTTGCAATCAAACACAAGTGCACATGTACATAATCTCAAGCACACTCACTATATCAAGAATGATACTCAAAGATATGCAATAAATCCACAATTAAGCTCAAAACAATTTAAGCCCAAAAATATATAAGCAAGAAATCCAAGATATCAAGATAACAATAATCATCAAAAGACAATAAGCTCAATAAGATCAAAACCATCAAAATCATCATCCATACAAATCATTTTAAAATCCAAAGCATCATCAAATCAAATCCATAACATCAAGTACAATCCAACCAATCAATAATCAATCCATACAAATCAATCAAGAGGAATACTAAAGGATAACTAAATGAGGTCGAGAGTCCTCATACGCCTCATGGTATCCGTAGTCAAATCGGGCCTCGATGCTCGCAAGTTATGTGTAGGAATGCTGAGATGCTTGGCAATCAATGTAATCATCCCTCGAAGTGTATCTTCTTGAACTTCATGCTCGTCACCCTCTCAAATAAGTAGCACGAGATATGCAGCCGCATTAAATCGACCCGTGCGAGAAAACACCGGAGCACGTACAACTCCTCGGAAACCATGGCTCCTCCCTCCGATCTAGCAAAGATAGTGCTAGAGAGGATCTTCTCTAGATACCTCACGACCGGGTTCCGGATCCTCATGCTCTTTTACTTCCGAGGAATGAACTAAGGCTGGTCCGGTGCTCCACGAATCAAATCCTCCTCCGAATTTCTTGGCATTATACTCTTTCCGGATGTTAAGTAGGGAGCCATCGGGATCTGTAGGTGCACATATAATCTGATTGACCTCATTCACGGTCAATGTGTACTCGTGTCCCATCAACTCAAAAGTAATGGCCCGGGAAACTTTGCCTTTCTGGCCTTATCGAACTTAATCGTGCAGAGGAACTCAAGAGTGAGCCCCAAATAAGTCCTCGGCCTCTTAGCTAAGAAGCCGCCCATCCCAATCTGCTTGAATAGACGTGGGATTTCCTCCTCGATGCCCACGGAAGCCATGCGGTTGTGGTCGATAAGGCGGGTCTTAACCACCTTGTTATAAATCTCCGCATATAGATACATGTGCTTCCGCCACTTATAGTCATCCCACTGAATCCCTAGCTCTGCGGACATCTTGTGTGCGAACCGAATGGCCTCCTCTCTCTTACGGAACTCCTCATCGGAGAAGTTATGAGCGAACAAAAGCCGAGAACTTCTCTTACCCTCCAACCTCATGCGGAATAGAGTCGAGACGTACCTTTGGGAAGGATCGACTCTTCTTCTCATGGACTCAAAAAGTAGGCCGACTACTTTAGTAGAGATAGACCTATCCAACTGACCAAGCCGAGCAACTAGGAGAGTAAGCCCTTCCCACGTGTCAAATTCGTAAGTAAGCAACTATAACCCTCCCCGTAGCTGACCGGTCCTTTGCTTTTGGTTACTTCACATATGACATATGAAATTCCCATCAACTCATCTAAACATTTTTCCTCCAAAAATTTCCCAAGGAAACAATCAACAACCAAAAATAGCAATACGAGCAAAGCATGATATCAATCAAACACATGAACGAGTCTATAATCACCAAAATCTCCAATCACGAAAAATTCCTAGTGACTAAGTGTTGGTCCCACGAATTGAGTATTTGATTAAAGAACTTGAGACAACCTTCTAGGGAAAATCTAGAAGGGGGTTGAATAGATTTTCAAACGCGTTTTCAAAGATTAGAAAATCAATTCAAGATATCAAAGTTCACACAGCGGAAAATGAATTTAATTTCAATATTATACGGATCAAAAAGCCTTCCGATTGAGAGTCTCAAATTGAATTTGATTGAAAGTTGATTAAGAACAGATAAGTAAGGAAAGCAAGAAAGAACACAACAATTTATAGTGGTTCGGATCTAATTGATCCTACATCCACTCTCCTTCTTCAACTTGAAGAAGGGCCTCGACCACTTATTTACTCACTTACAATCTTATAAATTACAACTTTCTCAAGATGATCTTCTAATCTTCAAACCTATCTTTAACGTCTAATCTTCCGAGATTTCTAGATTACGGTGCAATGTGTTGAAGATATATAGAATAAGTGTTCTATAAACACTTAGACCTTACGAAAAATTACTTTGAAGAACTTTTTGTGAGTGCTTAGAAAACTTGTGAATCGTGAATGAGAGAATGCTGAATTGTTAATTAATTTTAGAACTGTGCCTAGACCTATTTATAAGCCTAAGAGACAGTTAGTTTGTTGTAATAAACTAAAAGCGCCTAACAAACTTAATCTTGATAACCGCCTCTTCAACATCTGATCTTGCTTCTAGTCGTCTGCGGCCGACTTGGTGAAGACTTGACTTTCTTATTCTACTCGGCTTGTCTTGACCTCGTCTCGAGCTCTTCATTGTTGTCTCCTGCAGATGACTCACTTCAAACTCATCTTTAGATGACCTTTGCCTCTTCGATCTCAAATTGACTTTTCCAGCCTCTTCCTAGTCTAATCAGCCTAGTGCTAGGTCTTTACCTCGGTTGTTCTTCGCAATTAACTGGTCATCTTACTTCATCGAGTTGACTCTATTCGACTTCTTTTAACTCATCAAAACTTCTTCCGATCTACCAATTTCCCCCTTTTTGATGGAGTTACAAATCGCAAGAAAGAGACACACTCACAGCTTGATGTTAGTCTAGGTTATTCAAGATAAATAGATGAGCACATTAGAGCACATTAACACTCAATTCAGATTTATTCATATTAGAGCACTTAATTCACACTTAGAAAAATTTTGGAAAAGTTTTATAAAGATTTTTAAGAAAAACATTAAGTCGACTTTATTAGATGATTAGTACTTAGAAAAAAATTTTAAGTTTTAGGACTTAGAAAATTTTTATGTCTTAGAAAGATTTTTAGAAAATTTTAATGCTGAGATGGAAATTTCCTCGAGATGATTAAAACTTAGAAGAAAAAAAAATTTTAAGTTTTCTTTGAAAGCGGTAAAGAAAGCTTAAAAATATTAGACAGTGGTAGATCGGATAAAGGCAAATATATTCATATCATATTTACATATTTACATAGATGGAAGCTGATAGAAAATAAAGATAAGGAAAAAAGTCCTGCTTCTATCAAACTCCCCATCCGCTTGCTTCTCGGGACATCCACCAGTGAAGACTCTAGCTCTTAGCTGTTTTAGCACTTCTTCGTCTGTGAGCTTCAACTCCACCTCGGCTTTGGTAATTACTTGTTTTAACCAAGTTAAAATCAGGTGTCCCATCTGCATTTGTCTTGGTCTTGGCGTGCTCATAGGTCAGGCGACAAGGTCGCAGTTGAAGACTTCGCTTACCTCGTGGAGCACTGCCATAGAGATCTGAATCCTCATTTTCCATCCATACATGCCACCTGGATGTCCTCGTCTCTGCTGCACCGGTTGGGATGCCTTCAAGATGTACCAGAAGTACATCCATCGGCATCCATTGCCTTTTTCTGTACTTTTCGGTGTACTTCCCGGCTACCATCTTGGGAGGAAGCAGACGTGCGGTGGTGAGGTCGGAAGTCTACTTCATACTGTGGCTTTGGAAACCCACTTTTGAGTGTCCCTATCCCACTTTAGCTCTGCTCCTTTTTCCAGCTTCTTCAGCCTCTTCTTTTCCATTTTCTCGAACATCTCCTTCTCGGTCTTGATTCGCTTTGATTAGCTCATCGAGAGGTTGGAGAAGTCCGGCTCCTTTCTTTTCTTCTCAGCCTTTTACGCTTTGGAAATTATGATCTCACTGGCTCCTTCTCTGCTGCTTTTCCCTTGCCTTTTCCCTTGGCCCTGGATTGTTCTTCTTGTTGGAACCACCGATCGCCGACTCTACGAAATTATCGATTCGGGATCGTAAGCACATAAACGCAGCGGATAGAATTGTACCTTTATTCACCGTAATAGGTGAAGACAAACCAGTTCTAAGGTCGAACTGCGATCTAAGGATGTGCCTCGAACCTCATGGTCTTACGCCATATTCCTATCCCTTTCCCTTGGACGTCGAGTGGTCGACGATCCTCCAAGGAATCAGAATCCGCCTCTCTCGATCTCACGTTTTCACACCCTCGAGGCTCGATGTTAGGGTTTATTTATAGGCTACAACAGGGACCCTAAGGAGGAATTAGGGTTGGGCCTCCTGATGGGCCTAAATATCCTGTGTTCGGTCAAGAACACTTTACTTAAGCCCATCAATTATAACTCACCACTAAAGAGTTATAATTGAATTACCGTCCTAATCCCATATTATAATATGGGCTCCTTACTATGTGTACGTTTATTTCCCCGTGTTTAAGATATCGAATGTCCATAAATTAATTAAATTACTGACAACTTAATTAATTTATATCTAATTCCAAGAGTAGTACCACTCATCTTTATTATTATGTCGGATTAAATCCACCTACGGGGTTTACATAATAATCTTTATGAGCTCCTCAAGGGGACATCATCATCCTAAATAATTAGGACACGGATTCCTTCTATAATCAACGGCACATCATATAAACAATGCTGTCTCCCAATTCACCGAGCCTATTGATTTAATAAATCTCACCCATTAGCAAATCAAAGAAACATACATTGAGTACACGTGCCCATTATTATATAGGGATTAAGAAGACGTACATCCATAAAACGGAGGTCTTGTTCTTTTATATAGTCGGTACAAATTGAACAACCTCATATGGTCCTATCAATACATACAAAATGTACTAGTGTAACTTTATAGTCAAGATAGACTAATTCCAAATTACACTACAACCGTTCCAATGGTTTGTCCAAATCCATCTTGGTTGTGACCTATAATTTATAATCTATAAGGAACTGATAGCATAATCTTCTGTGTGACACCACACACCATGTTATCTACGGTATAGATTAACCCGGATAAAATAATGATATATATAACAATCATAAACAATAAGTATTTTGATCATAATGAATCTTATATTAAAAAGATGTCCATACTCAAAAAGATGTTCATACAAAAGCTAGGCTTATAGTATACATCCTAACAATCTCCCACTTATACTAAAAGACTATGCTTCCATAATTGCTGCCATACATCCGATTCCCATCCCTTCAACATGCCCATCAAAAGCTTTATTTGGAAGAGCCTTTGTGAAAGGATGCGCTAGGTTATCCGCCGATGCAATCTTGGCGACAACAACTTCTCGCTTTACGATGTCTCGTATCGGTGGTACTTGCGCTCAATGTGTTTGCTTGCTTTGTGGGCTCGTGGTTCCTTCGAGTTTGCCTTTGCACCACTGTTATCACAATAAATTGTGATAGCTTTAGGCGAACTAGGAATCACTTCTAAGTCCATCAAGAAGTTTCGAGCCATACAGCCTTCTTTGGCTGCCTCGGAGGATGCTACATACTCAACTTCCATGGTGGAGTACGAAATGCATTTCTGCTTTACACTCCTCCATACTATGGCTCCACCTCCCAAGGTAAACACATAACCCGAGGTAGATTTACTTGTTGTCCCTATCCGACGGAAATCGTAGTCTGTGTAACCCTCAGAAGTAAAGTATCTGCTTGGTAAACCAGATATAATTTCTAGTCCTTTTCGGGTACTTTAAAATATGCTTTACCGCAGTCCAATGTCCTTGTCTTGGGTTACTTTGATATCCGCTAACCATGCCTACGGCAAAACAGATATCTGGCCTCGTACATAGCATTGCATACATTAGGCTTCCTACACTCGAAGCATAAGGAATCGGCTTCATGTCCTCTATCTCCTTTGGTGTCTTAGGACACATCTCTTTAGATAAAGGTACTCCATGTCGAAAAGGTAGAAAACCTTTCTTGGAGTTTTGCATGCTAAAACGAGCCAAGATAATATCAATGTATGAAGCTTGAGATAAGCATAACATTCTTTTCTTGCGATCCCTTATAACTTTGATCCCAAGAATATGTCCAACTTCTCCCAAGTCCTTCATATCAAATTGGCTTGGACAACCATACCTTTACGTCGACAACACCTTGACATTGTTGCCCATGAGCAAGATGTCATCTACGTGCATACAAGAAATACCACCACGTTTCCGTCACTCTTCTTGTATACACATGACTCATCCGGACATTGAATAAATCCATAAGACTGGATTACCTCATCAAAACGGATGTTCCAAGATCTCGAAGCTTGTTTCAACCCATAAATGGACCGATTAAGCTTACACACAAGATGCTCTTTGCCCTTTGCAATGAATCCTTCAGGTTGCTTCATATAGATGTTTTCTTCAAGACTTCCATTAAGGAAAGCTGTCTTGACATCCATTTGCCAAACCTCATAATTCATATGAGCTGCAATAGACAAAAGAATCCGGATAGACTTAAGCATGGCTACCGGCGAAAAGGTTTCCTCATAATCGATTCCTTCTTTTTAGTGTACCCCTTCGCTACAAGCCTTGCTTTGAAAGTTTCTACTTTCCCGTCGATCCTCTCGTAGACCCACTTACAGCCAATAGCTTTTACACCATTTGGTGGTTCTACTAGCTCCCAGGACTTGATTAGAATCCATAGATTCTAATTCAGATTTTATTGCTTTTTCCCAAGATATCGCATCTTTATCTTGGAGTACTTCGTCGTAGCTCCGAGGATCCGATTTGTGTTCACTGTACTAAGTCCGAAGACTCTCCCAAAAACATGAATCTATCGGGTTGCCTAACAACCCTCCCACTACGACGAGGCACTTGTGGTAATAGTGTACCATTAGTAGCAGATGGTGCTGACCCATGTGGTATCTCATCTTGTACTCTTGGTACTAAGGTAGAAGTTTCTCCCCTTATTTCTTCTAAAATAATTTTACTCATGGGCTTGTGGTCCATTACATAGTCCTCTTCTAAAAATCGGGCATTTGTGCTAACAATTACCCTCGATCTTTAGGACTATAAAACAAACCACCTTTCGTTCCTCTAGGATAGCCCACAAACAGCCGAACTTCTCGTACGAGATTCCAACTTATCAAGATCTCCTTTCGGCACATGTGCCTTTGGACTACCCTAAATCCGAATATGTTTGAGACTAGGCTTACGCCCATTCCACAATTGTGGGAGTAGAAGATACTGTCTTAGAAGGAACCAAGTTCAAAATGTACGCTGCCGTTTCCGTATACCCCCAAAACGAACTCGGCAATTCGAATAGCTCATCATCGATCTAACCATTTCCAAGAGTGTCCTATTCCTTCGTTACTGCCACACCCGATCTGTTGGGGTGTACCAGTGCATACAATTGGGATTGAATCCCAGCTTCCGATAAGTAATTCCTAAACTCTCCTAAGAGGTACTTGCCACCACGATCAGATCGTAGTGTTTTGATATATTTACCATGACGCTTCTCCACATCAGCCTTGTACTCTTTGAATTTATCAAAGCACTCGGACTTGCGGCGCATCAAATAAATATATCCATATCTCGAATAATCATCTATAAAAGAGACAAAATATTCGAAACCACCCCTTGCTTGAGTAGACATAGGACCACATAAATCAGAATGAACCAATTCCAACACTTCTTTGGCTCTATACCCCTTAGCTTTAAAAGGACTTTTGGTCATTTTTCCTTCCAAGCTGGACTCGCAGGTCGGATAGTTTTCCACTTCCAATGAACTCAAAGGTCCATCGGCTATCAACCTTTGAATCCTACTCAAGTTAATGTGACCTAATCTTAGATGCCAAAGATATGTTTGGTTCATTTTTAAGGTTCTTTTCGCTTATTTGAGTTAGAAGATGTACTATTAATTTCCATTTGTTGCTTTGTGGGAGTTATTGGATTAAGAGTATATAAATTGTCAATCAACGTGCGAGCAGGATAATAGCACTATTTTTCTTGACAACCACTTTGCTATCAAAAGAAAGAATATCCATCCAAAAATAACTTAGAAACTGAAATCAAGTTCTTTCTAAAACAAGGTACGTAAAGACAATTTCTCAAAACCAAAGTCTTATTCTTATCAAAAAATAAATAAACATCTCCCATCGCAATACTGCTACTTTCGTAGCGTCGCCCATGTAGATGGTAATCTCACCCTCACTAAGCCGCCTGGTTTCTGGAAACCCCGCAAAGAATTGCGAGATATGATCGGTGGCTCCCGTATCTACACACCAGTGCCGGTAAATAACACCGCTAAACATGTTTCAATAGTTAGTGAATAAGATATACCTTCTTTTTCCTTTTACGGGGCAATCTACCTTCCAATGTCCTGGCTTGCACAAAAGCATTTGCCCTTAGGCTTCTTCACGCCATTTGGTTCACCCGCTTTCTTTGCCAAACCAGCTTGTTTCTTTTTCTTCATCACTTTGCCTTTTGGCTTAGATGTAGAAATATTTTCAGCAATATAAGCTTGAGAAGCTTGACGAAATAACCCTTCACTGCTTGGAGTTACGCCGAGGAAGTTCCGCCATCGAATACAACCTTTTGTTCATGTTGTAGTTCAGGCAAAACTGCTCAAAACTCTTAGGCGTGCGGAGAACGATATCGACCTGGGTTTCCCATCGATTTCAGCTCCAAGGTCCATCTCATTCAAATGAGCCATCATCTTGAGGATATGATCCCTTACGGGTGTCCCCTCGATCATGGTGGCCGTCATTAAGTTTCTCATGGCCTCTTGCACAGCAGCCCGACTCGGTGTCCGAAGAATTCTTTGAGATTGAGCATCATCTCATAAGCGAGAGGTCATGGCACGATGCTTGATGTTGCGGCACATTTGACATAGAAGCCAAAATGTAACACCGCGCCATCTCATCTGCCTTGACCCACTTCTTATAAGCCTCTTTCTCCTCTTCACTAGAGTTTTCATCGGGGTTTTAGGACAAACCTCGGTGAGTACAAACTTGTACTCTTCAGATCAAGACAATGTCCAAGTTTCTTTTCCAATCAATATAATTAGGACCAAGTAAGTTTGTTTTCTTTAAGAATAACAGCAAGTGGATTGAAAGCCATGATAAATCCCGAGAAATACGTAAATGCATTATGATCAAAATTAAGAATTTAAATCAATATTGTTTCCCTCAAACAATACAATTAAATTCACCAACACCTCAAAACACCGTGAAGTTTGTATGCCACGATAGTGTGGACGTATACTAATTCAATCATTTGCAAGAGGAGGTTTTACCCATTAATTTCATCATTTTGTCAAACAAAATAAAAATTAATAGTTGGTTTGTCTTTAGCCATACAAATAACAACACTTACTCCGATGGGGAGGATCTTGTTATATGCATCTAAGTGTATACCATTTCTTAATACCAAGTCAATTACCTAGGTTTGTGCCTCTTCGATGGAGAAGATAACACGCTCCTAAATAACTTACTTATAATTATCCATAAGGAAGTTTGATCTAGTGATCCGCAAACAAACACATCTCGATATGGAAGAAGGCACTTAAAACCAAAGGTCATGTTTGAATGCATCACTTACAAACCAGAAATGGAGGCTATGGGATTTGTTGAAAAATAACCCCTCTCCCACTTAGTTATTTAACATGAGGGATATAAATATGCACAATATATGAAACACATAAAGCATGTTAAACACAATAACACATATGAGAAAGAATAAATATGGAAAATAAAATTCCAACTATTATGGCCTCTTTCATGCTCCCATGTTCTTGAATGTTCGCCGTCAAACGGGTATGGCCTCTTTCATGCTCCCATGTTCTTGAATGTTCGCCGTCGCGGGAGTGCGGGCAGCGCCATGCAATATGGGGTTCGAAAAAAATCCATCGATTCTTTGCTATCGAACTGGTTCCTCCATCGACCATCCCGATCTGTTCCTATTACAGCTTTATCCAACGATCCTATACATCATCTAGATCGAAATAAAACCTACACGATGCAGACCACCGTGGTTATAACTATTACAATCATTCACCAACCCAAAACAAAAACCTCGACAGTCCGAGGGTTTAATACATACATAAACATACATGCTGACCATAATAGTTGGATTTAGGGTTGCCGCAAAAATATCGTAATATTCGCATACCCAAAAAAATCTACGATTAACATCGAATCCCTAATATAACGATTTATGATAATCATGCAAACCCTAATATGACAGATTTACAAATATCATGCAATCCTATTCAATATCGGATCATGAACCTCTATAATAACAAATCGAGAAAACCCTATTATAATCGATCAAGAAACCCTATTATAACAGATCAAGAAACTCTATTATAACAGATCAAGAAACCCTATTATAATGATCAAGAAACCCTATTATAATAGATTTACAATAATCATGCAATCCTAATAAATCAGATCTATGAATAACCGAAACAATTGCATAGAGTCGAAAACACGGCTCGATACCAATTGTTGGAACCACCGATCGCCGACTCTACGAAATTATCGATTCGGGATCGTAAGCACATAAACGCAGCGGATAGAATTGTACCTTTATTCACCGTAATAGGTGAAGACAAACCAGTTCTAAGGTCGAACTGCGATCTAAGGATGAGCCTCGAACCTCACGGTCTTACTGCCGTATTCCTATCCCTTTCCCTTCGACGTCGAGTGGTCGACGATCCTCCAAGGAATCAGAATCCGCCTCTCTCGATCTCACGTTTTCACACCCTGGAGACTCGATGTTAGGGTTTATTTATAGGCTACAACAGGACCCTAAGGAGGAATTAGGGTTGGGCCTCCCGATGGGCCTAAATATCCCGTGTTCAGTCCGAACACTTTACTTAAGCCCATCAATCCACTAAAGAGTTATAATTGAATTACCGTCCTAATCCCATATTATAATATGGGCTCCTTTATTATGTGTACGTTTATTTCCCCATGTTTAAGATATCGAATGTCCATAAATTAATTAAATTCCCGACAACTTAATTAATTTATATCTAATTCCAAAAGTAGTACCACTCATCTTTATTATTATGTCGGATTAAATCCACCGCAGGTTTACATAATAATCTTTATGAGCTCCTCAAGGGGACATCATCATCCTAAATAATTAGGACACGGATTCCTTCTATAATCAACAAAGACACCATATAAACAATGATGTCTCCCAATTCACCGAGCCTATTGATTTAATAAATCTCACCCATTGGCAAATCAAAGAAACATACATTGAGTACACGTGCCCATTATTATATAGGGATTAAGAAGACGTACATCCATAACAACAGAGGTCTTGTTCTTTTATATAGTCGGTACAAATTGAATGACCTCATATGGTCCTGCTCAATACATACAAAATGTACTAGTGTAACTTTATAGTCAAGATAGACTAATACCAAATTACACTACAACCGTTCCAATGGTTTGTCCAAATCCATCTTGGTTGTGAGCTATTATTTATAATCTATAAGGAACCGATAGCATAATCTTCGTGTGACACCACACACCATGTTATCTACGGTATAGATTAACCCGACAAAATAATGATATATATAACAATCATAAATAATAAGTATTTTGATCATAATGAATCTTATATTAAAAAGATGTTCATACTAAAAAGATGTTCATACAAAAGCTAGGCTTATAGTATACATCTTAACACTTGACTCCTTGAGTTTGGCGCCAGCCTTCTCGGTCTTTTCTTCTTCTTCTTCTCTCTTCCTCTTCTCCTCATCCTCGCGGATGGCACCTTCTATCGGCTCACCCTCAACCGCAAGGCGGCGAGCTCATCTGATTTCTCCTTTAGCTCTGCCTTCGCCGCCCAGCCTCGGTTGTGTCGGCTTTGGAGTGTAGCCTGTCTCGATATGGCCTGGACATTAGGCGAGAGGGTGTCCACCTTTCCTTGCCCGGCACCTTCCCCCTTTTTAACTTCATCACTTAAGGCTCGGAGCTGGTCTTCCAATGCAGCACAACGAAACTCGAAGTCTATTTTATCTCGATGTTAAGGCTTCCACCGGGATGTCATTATCTGCCGCCACCTTTTCCTTCAAGACTTAACCTCCTCCTCCAAGCTGCCTGCACGACCAGCTAGTGCGGAGCCGAGTTTGTCGGATATGTTCGAGATATGTTTACCTCGACTATCCGCATGTTGGCTAGCATGGTGTCCGTCATCGCCCGATCACCGCTTCATCTTCTTTGCCATCATCTTCTCTACCTTGCCGATGATCTTCTCGATGCAAGTTTTGGAAGGCAGAGGAGATGGCGGCATATGGGGCTATCTCGTGTCTCCGCCTCGGAGGATTCTAACGATGAGGAAGAGGAGAGGATTTTTGGACTAGGGAGTTCATCCGGATATCCCCAAAGATGTTGTGGGAAATATCCGGTGCTTGGGCTTGAGGGGTGGGTTGGGGAGAGGATTGGATATCGGATGGTGGAGGTGGGGGTATTTGGGGGAAGAAGATGAAAGGGGTGGAATTTCGGAGGTGAGTGGTGGAGAAGGTGTTGGTTGAGAAGTGGAGGGTGCAGTGGTCGGCTATTTGAGGAGGAGATGAGGTTGAGGGTAACATAGCAGGAGGGGAGATGGTGGTTATTGGGGTTGGTGAGTAGACGGGTCCAGTGAGGAAAGAAAGAAAGTCGGATGGAGATGGTGGTGGGGAAGTGGATTGTGTCTCGGGGTTGAAGAGAAGATGAGGTTCCAGCTTGGACTTACGTGGGAGTAGGCTGTTTGAGAGGCTCGGAGGTGCCACCACAGGACACCTCTTCATCGCGAGTGGGCAGATGCGGGGGAGGGGAGGGAGATAGACTAGCCGAGGCTCCAAAGGAAAGTACCTTTTTGGGAGAGGGGAGGTAGTCCTCTCGGAGCTGATTTCTGGATGTCCCGCGACCGACAACCGCCGCCGCCACCTCCGGGGTTTGGGCCTCCTCGGCCAACAGACTCGGGCTGTGCAGCGGATGTCGCCCCTTCCATTCTCCGAGGTCTTTACCAGCCTCCTCCTTTTCGTCGCCTTCTCCTTCAGCCTTCATCACCGTGAAGCCTCACCGAGCTCACCGTCGGCTCGGTGGGTGTGTCCTCCTCCTCGGTGAGGGCTCACCACCCTTACCTCACTGTCTCCTCATCTAAATCACCGGCCCACGATGTAACGCCCCAAAATATAAGAAGTCGACCTTTGAGGTCCTGACGTCCTAAACCCGAGTCATCACTTAGTGAACCATAAAATCGAGCCGAAAAACAATTTCTTTTAGAAGGCAAAGCTATTCATTTAAGTTGCAATGAAGGTTTTACAAACACTTATTTAAAATATTTGAACCATATTCATAACTAAATGAAGAGATTAATCGCTTGACAAAAGTCACCTCGGTGAGTCTAAGGTTCAACTCTCGGGAAAATCGTAGTGACGAGTCTTTAACAAAATACAAATTTTCATAAAGATCTGGAAAATATAAAGCGACATATTTAGATAAAAAGAGAGTGGAAGCGGTCGTCTATTGCAGCTCCCGGGCCTTAATCTCGTGACACTGAAAAATATTAGTTATAGGGCGTGAGATAAAATCTCGGTGGATGACCTATACGTTGTTATACATTGACAAAAATCCCAAAATAGTTGAATGTTTTATTCTTTATTCTCATCTTTCATTATTTACTTCCTTGTTTTGGCGTTGTGTTCATTTGTATTAGGTAATCTTACTGCTATAAGATTTTCATCCTTTAACTTCCGTTCCATTAAGAGATTCATCTTTCTTTACAACAGCTTAGTACATAAATATAGCACATATGAGATGGCACATGATAGTTTCCTATCACATCCGATCTCCGTAATCACACGGTGGAATGGCACGTTTACACGTCCGAGACCCGTAATTATATGGGAAGGCACATGATAGTTATTCTATCACATCCGAACCCCGTAAACTTTCATCATATGGGAGGGCACATGATAGTTTCCTATCACATCCGGACCCCATAAACTTTCATCATATGGGAGGGCACATGATAGTTTCCTATCATATCCGGACCCGTAAACTTTCATCATATGGGAGGGCACATGATAGTTTCCTACCACATCCAGATCTCGTAAACTTTCATCACATCATATAGGGCTTGCCCTCTTTTCATAAAATAATAAATAAAAGTAAGATAAAGCTCATCATTTGATTATCACACATTTATAAGTTATGCATTCACATGCTTTTGGTGTTTGCATCTTTTGAGAAATCTGTTTATGTTTGATTCAAGAAAACTGACAACAGTCCATATAACATTAATCGGCTATACGGATAGTGTCACCCACCTGGAGAACTTTTAAGAGAAAGTTTAACTTCTTGATTGTTTACGCCTCTCGTACAAAATCTCAGGTTTGAGCCGTACTTTACCTAGCATAGTCCATTTGTTTAGCTCGACAACTCTTTTGTCCATTAGAAACTTAGGTTCTTGATCTTATTGTGCCTTCTAAAAACTAGGCTTTGATGAAGAAGAGGTACTTTATTTCGTTAACCGATCTTATGGGTTCAAACCTTTTGGTTTAACGGCATTTCTAGTGTCTTTGTCGGTTCAAGGTTCGGGATTTGGGTTAGTTGGTTTTATTCTATTATAAGAAACCAAATACCACATTCATGGAGTATCACATAAATCATACATCACATAAGGCATGCTTAGTTTTCTAAAAGTTAAGTAAATTATTTCTCCTAATACTCTATCATTGAAGAAATGACACGTAAACATGCATAAATAGAATAAAATACTTAGACTCATCCAAAAATCATGAAATTTTAGTATGATATATATCTCCTAATATGGAACAAACTCCCTTAAGGGTCCAAGTTCATTTGAGTTACGAAACTATAGCAGATTTTGAAATAAGGACTCTAAGTTTCTGCTTCGCAAAACAGTTGACCTCAAACTTATATAATCCATAACTCTTTGTAGAAATATCTAAAAATTATGAAATTAAAACAGGTGATGTATTACTCAAGTATGAACAACTTTCATTCAGGAACCCAAGCCATTTGACTTACGGACTCTGCCCAGAAAAATCGTGAACATTTAATCTATCGTTTGGCTCGATTCTTGGACATGCCTTACGAGAAAATTCATAACTTATTGAATACTTGTTTAAAAATCACCAAATTTTAGTCTAACTGAAAAATAAATTCGTGCAACAAAGAATAACCCTATGCGTTGAACGTCGATCGTGTACTTAAAATGAATTTTATCTCATGAAGTACTAAACGAAGCATTATAATTTTTGACAATGATTTAAAACAAATCAAGGGGAACATCCCAGATTTTTCCTAGAATTTTATAGCTATCGAAAGGGGAGAAATAAAAGAAATGAGTCATCGCTCCCAGTTTCGGATTACTTCCGACACATAATCTTTCACGATTTTATTCTCAGTCTACAAAAATCCAGTGACCTCGAAATTTTATTGTGTTATTCTAAACTTCAAATACTACATCTAGGAATTTTTTCCATCATTTTTAAACGGGTGGAAAGGGTCCGAATAAATTTTACGAAAACTGGTCAGTGGTTAGAGCATGGTTTTGGCAGCTTCATGTTTTAAGCATAACTTCACCATTTTGACTCCAAACACCAAAATTCCAACTCAAGCACTCCATATAGGATCATATTATGTAAGAAGGGGTTCTTAGGAGTTCCTATCATGCTTCTACTAATTGTTTAAAGCTCTTCAAACAAAACATAAGCTTAGAGGCTAACTTTTGTAGTTTCCTCCTAAGGACTTCTTGCTTGGTACTTGTTTTTCCTTCCTTGTTGGTGTAGGAAATGAAGAAGGGGAAGAGGGGTATTTATAGGGGAAAAGAGAGGGGATGTGGCCGGTCAAGAGGGGTGGGAACAAGGGAGCAACTAGGTGGTTAAATAGGCATAAGGCTAAAAGGTTAGTTTAGGAGCTAAAACCTAAGATTTTGGCAAGATTTCATGTACTACCATATATACTCATTTAAGGCTCTCCATGTGCACGATAATTTGGAAGATTTGGGCTGCCATTTGGTAGTTCAATTTCTAATACAGTGGTGTGACTTCGTTGTTGAGGTTTCGGTATTTTTCGGTCTGAGTTTCGCTCCGAAAATTATTAAACGCGCGATGGAAAAACAAACATTTTTCTTAGGGTTTTCTTGAGTGTTTCCCACCTTTAAAGGACTTATTGATAATTAATCATTATTAATCAAATCCGGATTACGGATATGGGTTTTAGAAGTATTAGTAGATTTTCGGTTCGAAGAACCGTCACAATTGGAGAAAAAATACACATAAAATTTTAAATCAAACAATAAAATAAATCAACTTAGAAAATCAAATATAAAACTCTAGGTTTTGGTTTCGGGTTATTACAATGATCTCCTCATTTTTAGTGAGGAGCCCCTTTGCTTTGTATAGGTCCTCACCCCGTTTGTCCGCTTGATCTCGCCGATCGCAGGTTTTCCAGCTACACGGTTATTTTGTTGAACAAACCGGTGATGGACTTGGTTGTCCACCGCCCATTCAAAAGCTCCAGCCTACCCTTCTCGATTGAATCTGCTTCAATAACATCTCCGCTCAATTGACTTGGACCCCATCAAGTATGGCTCTTATGCGATTCGGTTGGGGTGCAGTCGATCCGTCATGGGAGTTCTCGCTCCCCAAGAATTGCCTTAGTTAGTATCACATTAATGCACGATACATCCTACGAGCATATTCTTCTTCAACTCTGTTCTTCGATCCTTCAAAGATGTTCGGGCAATCATCTCGAATGATTCTACCCATTCACCTTGTTCTTGTAAGTAAGAGGATTCACACCCTCATTACTTGTCTAAAAATTCGGGCAAACTCCGCCGTTGTTATCGTCGACTCTCTCCATAAACCTTCGTTTGGTATATCCCATCCTCATACACTCCATTAATGTAGAATTCCACACCTCTCATATCCAGAGTTTTGTTCGAATTGGATTTCTTCGAATAAAATGGCTTCAATCTTGGTCTTTCCAAAGCAACCTCAAGATCTGTCTCGATTCTTCATCGGTGGTGGTGTCAAAGTCGACATATATCTCCGACTTTATCTTCTTGTTATACGTATCTTTGTTTATGTCCACCATTGTTGATGTAAATCCTATAACTTTTTGAGTATGGCTCATAAAAGATTTAGGAAGGTTATAGGAGTTAGAAAATTTTGCGGAGTAAGAATGGTTTTTCCGAAAGTGAAATTGTTTAAACGAAGAAGAAGATGTATATATTGGAGGGAAAATTGGAAAGAGAAATTACTTGGAAAGCGGTTTTAGATCTGAGTCATTTATTTGAAATGATTTCTTGTCTTTGAATCAATGGTTAAAAATAAGATAAAGCGATTGGGATTCGCGTGAAGATAATGCATAAGGTTTCAAGTCGCCTAAGAAATAACCTCGTCTGCAGGTTTTTCAAAAATAACCTAATTTTATTTTCTTTTTAGCAAAATTTTAAGACAAGTTAAATAACACTTTTTATTTTAAACAAAGCAGACTCGGTTGGGTTTTTTTAAAAAACAACGCATCTCGAAAGGTTTTAAAAATAGATGAGTGTGAGAATAAGTTTGAAAACAAGCTTTTGAGGAAACCAAGGAGGGGGTGAGCAGGATGAGGAGGTTTCGGTGATTAGCGAGATCCAAGCTGATCTGTCAAAGTTGATCTCATTACTGTTCTTTGTAGACACACAATCTTCAAGAAACCATTAGTAGCCAAGGTAAGTCAAATAGGATGTAGATAGTCATCTTTTTGAAGAAATCAGGTGACTATTGTGTCCTTGTCTGATTTACGATGTCGATAAGCAATCATCAAGTCAGATAAGATCAATATGACTAATCCTTGATTCTTGATTCCTAAGAAGGAGATCAATGATATCACCTACCTGATTGTCCTTTGACACATATCTAGTCCGATGATTCTTTCTAGACATAGTAAAATAATCGAGAGAGACAAAGAATGAACAACATAAGATGAGATTATAGATTAACTAAGGAAGCATCTAATAATCTTAACTCTACAGATTATTCTTTGAACCTTGTCTCTGCTAATGGTTTTGTCAAGATATCACTCTTTGAAAGTCAGTCAAAATCTTTTCAAGTCTAATGTTACCTTTTTCAACGTGATCTCGGATGAAGTGATGTCTAATGTCAACATGCTTGCATCTGGTATGTAAGACTGGGTTACGGGTTATAGCTATGACACTATTACTATCACAAAAGATTGGTACATCTTTGGTGATAATGTTATAGTCCCTTAGCTGTTGACTAATCCAGATAAGTGTGAACAACAACTTCCATTTGCCATATACTCAGCTTGATTGTGGAATTAGCTACGAGAGGTTTGTTTCTTAGACAACCATGAAATCAGCTTACTTCTCGTAAATTGGCAAGTTCCGGATGTAGATTTCCTATCTATCTTACACCCACCAAAGTCTGAATTTGAGTATCCAGACAACTCGAAATTATCATCAGCTAGATACCACGGTCCAACATTTACTATACCTTTTAAGTATTTAAGAATTTTGAAATTAAATAATCGGACAAAGTATCATACCATGCTCTAGGTGCCTGTTTAAGTCCATATAGAGCTTTCTTTAGCCTATAGACCTTGTCTCCTTTGACAAAGCACGGAGGTTGTTCTACATAAATTTCCTCGGCTAAGATTCCATTAAGAAAAGCTGACTTAACATCCATTTGAAAAACTATGAATCTTTTAAAAGCAAGCATAGGCTAAAAAATGTTATGGCTTCCAGACGAGCTCTTGGTGCAAAGGTTTCATTATAATAAATCCCCTCCGATTGTGAATAACCTTGAGCAACTAGTCCGGCTTTATTTCTTACCACAATATTATTTTCATCTCTTTTGTTTTTGAAGACCCATTTAGTTCCAATGACTTTTTGATGATGAGGCCTTTCAACAAGCTCTCACACATCTTGTCTTTGAAACTCGATTTAATTCTTCTTGCATGGCATTAATCCTGTTGGAATCGGTTAGAGCCTCGATAATAGACTTAGGTTCAAGTAATGATATATAGCAATCGAACATACAATCTTGATTTAGTTGGGTCCTTGTCCTGGACACCGAGTCTAAATCTCCAATTATCTGCTCACTGGGTTGTATGACATTACTTTCTTACCCTTGTCTTTTACTATGAATGAAGTTTTATCTCAAGTATCTATTTCATGATTCTCGTGTTACCTTCAGATGTTTCTACCTATTCATCTGTGACATTGGTTGTCTCGATCACCGGTGAGAAGAGCTTCCGGGTTCTTTTTTATTTGAATCTTGTTCTTTCTCTTCGTCTAAGTCTCCGATTCCTGATTATAGAACTTTACAATCGATCTCTTGAAAGTCATCTTGTTCGGATCGTCGATATCTTTGTGATGTCATCTGTTTTACTAAACTCAAAAGAAGATTCATCAAATACAACATGTAGAGTTTCTTCCACACACAAGGTTGTCTTATTAAAAACTCTATATGCTTTGGACACGGATGAGTATCCTAAGAATATCCCATCTGCTATCTTGGCATCAAAAGTTTTTAATTGAGATTTACCATTGTTGTGAATGAAACATTTGCAATCAAATATATGAAAATATGAAATTTGGAATATGAAATTTTGGGAGTTCTTCCTTCCAAATTTCATAGGGGTTTTACATTTATCCTTAACAATCAAACTTCTATTTTGAACAAAACAAGTTGTATTAATGACCTCTGCCCAAAACCCGTGGGGAGTGTTGTACTCGGAATAACATTGTCCTAGCCGCCTCTTTCGCAGTCCTCGTTTCTCCTTTCAACTACTCCATTTTGCCGTGGTGTCCGTGGCACTGATGTCTCATGAGCTATGTCATTCTCGGTACGGAGTTAGTAACAAGCTTATTAAGGAATTCAGTACCTTTATCACTTCTAATCTTAACAATACTTAGTTCTTTCTCATTTTGAACTCTTTTTAGAAATTCTGGAATCTTGATCATAGTCTCATTCTTCTTGTATAAGAAAATAACCTGTAAATCTTCAAAATCATCAACAATTACCAAAGTGTATTTTCTTTCACCGAAGCCGAGAGGAGTAACTGGACCAAAAAGATCCATATGAAGAAGTTCTAAAATTCTTTCTGAAGAAGGACTACTTATTGTCTTAAAAGACGCTTTAGTCTGCTTTCCTTTTTGACAAGAATCATAAACATGGTTCTTTGAGAATATTCTATCAGAAGTCCTTTTACTAAAGATTTCCTTGCTATTTTGTTAAGAGTTTTGAAGTTTAAGTGACCAAGACGTTTATGCCATAGCCACTTAAGTCATCCGAACTCTTAGCAACAAGACAAGTATCTTTAGGACAACTTCTAAAGTTAGCAACATAAATGTTACCTTCTCGACTCCAGCTAATAGTATATTTTCATTAATATCATCTAGCACATAACATGCATTATGAATGAATTTAACACTTAACCCCTTATCACAAAATTGTGAAACAAATAACAAGTTGTGCTTCAATCCTTCAACAAAGTAGACTTCATTGACTTGTATATCTCCAATCATCAATGTTCCAACTCCTTTGGTAAGCCCAAAATTGTTGTCTCCAAATATTACTCTTGGGTCGTCTATGGGTGATAGTTAGAAAGAAGACGTCTCTCATAGGTCATATGCTTAGAACGACCATTGTCAATGTACCGAGATGACCTCCAAAGACATCTCTGTTCTTTCTACTATCTTCTTATCTTCCTACAATCACAAATTTAGTTCTTAGGTACCCTTTGTAATTTGGGTCCTTTCATGTTAAGTTGACACTTAGGTATCCAGATAAAGATATATATATTCCTTAAGACCATAGATTGAAGTTTACATCCATATCTATCTACCAATATAAGACTTTCAAGATCAATTTTATTTAGCTGATCTTTTGTGATCATCTTATATTTTGGTAAAAATGGATATGACTTACTTCTTCCATCAAAACTATTATACCTAGGATAAGACTTTGTCTTACTCTTTGGTTTTACCTTTGGAGCATCTCTCCTCGTACGTGTTTTCTTTACTGAGAATTGTCGGATGAGGTGATTAGTTCCTTAAGTTTCCAAGGACTAAATCTAGTCTCTACCTTTGGTTTAGTAGCTTTGACAAAAACTCTTGGTTTTATGGGATCATCCTTTTATTCCTATCAAAACCTAAATTCGTCTTGTCATTAGACTTCGTGAAGCATTGAAGATCTTATCTGTTGTGGACTCGAGTGTTATTTAGAAGTCCTAACATAAGATTTAATTCTCTATTAGTTCTTTTATAACTCTCATTCTCGGAATAGATACTTGAGAATTTTATTTTTAAAGAATTCAATTCTTTTTCCAACTCATCTGCCTTATCGGCACGAGGTGCTAGTGATAGTCCTAGTCCGACATTCCCCATGAATGAGCGGTCTAGTTTTTCACTATCCCTTGTCTGATTGACTTTTGTTAGATTAAGAATTTGACTCTTTAAACTAAAATTTTCAGTCTCTATCTGTTTATATGCAGATAGAGCAGTCTTCGATCTTTTAGAAGTTTATTTATAAGACTAGGATCGATTCAGATAAGTTATCACAATCATTATCTCAAGAAGAATCATAGTTTACCTCCTTTGCCATCAGACAGATGTCATCATCTCGATCCGAAATCAGATGAAGACGAGGACGATGATGTTTCTTGAGCTTCATCCTTTTCAGCTAGAAGTGCTCTCTCGTCCGCATACCTTCTATCCCACTTCTTCCTCTTGTCTTCTCTCTATCTAGGAGTGAGTTGAGGGCAATCATAGCGTAATGACCAGGTTTGTTGCATGTGTAACATATATCTCCTTTATTTCTCTTTGGACTATTATCTCCTCTTCTAATTGGTGACTTGTGCCTTCTAGGCCGATCCTTCTTTCTATCATTGTCTCAATTCTTTTCTTCTTTATCCGACTTGTAACTTCTTCGGCTTGATCTATCTCTCTTATTCCTTTTGTACTTCATTTTTAGCCTCTCATAACATTTCATTAAGAGTGTCTTCTTTAATTGATAAATTAGACGCCTTAGAAATTTTCTCGCATTCTTCTTGGTAAAGAAACGTAATCGTCTTTCCGGATGTTGAAGACTCGGCTTCATCTTCTTCATCTTCGATTTGGATATCGTACTCTAGTGCTTTGAGATGAGAAAACAAGGTATGGTGTGAGATTGAGGACAAATTCTGTAGCTTTGAGAATGTTGGCCTTTTCTCTCCACCTTTTGCTTAAAGACCTAAGCACCTTGTTGTTAATCTCTTTCTCGGTATAGGTTTTACCTAAATCACCGCTTTGTTAAGAAGTTTTGTTAGTCTAACATCCAATTGATCAACAGTTTCGCCTTCTTTCATTTTGAATGTGTCAAACGTATGTAGTAATCGATTGCGCTTGTTCTCTTTGACTTGGTCTCGATCCCTCACATATACTAGCAAGAGTCTCCTATATCTCTTTAGCTGTCTTGCACCTCTTGACTTTCTCTATCCAGTCTTTGCTCAAAGTTTCAATGATCTCTGTCCTAGCTACTTGATCCAAAAATATGAATTTTTTTCATCATTGGTCATCTCTCGCACTCTTCTTCTCTTGTCTCGACCCTGGTTTCGGTTGCTCTAGTCCCATCATGGTTCCTCCATGATAGAACTTAATTGGTCCTTCTTCAAGCACCTCTTCCATCCTATCATGAATTATCTTCAAATGGTTCTCCATCCCGAACTTCCAATAATCATACTCCTCGATTGAAAACTCGGGCAAACTTCCGGATTTCTTGCTTTTGAGACGACATGATGAAGCAAAGAATCTCAACAAGAACTTATTAGTAGCAAGGTTAGTGGTTTGAAAATAATGAAGATAATCAAAAACAATTTCGTAAACTTATCAAGACCTCAAACCAATATCGAACAACTTAACACCGCTCCGATACCACTTGTTGGTCCCACGAATTGAATATTTGATTAAAGAACTTGAGACAACCTTCTAGGGAAAATCTAGAAGGGAGGGGGTTGAATAGATTTTCAAACTTTTTCAAAGATTAGAAAATCAATTCAAGATATCAAAGTTCACACAATGGAAAATAAATTTAATCTCAATCTTATACGGATTAAAAGCCTTTCGATTGAGAGTTTGAAATTGAATTTGATTGAAAGTTGATTAAGAACAGATAAGTAAGGAAAGCGGTAAAGAACACAACAATATATAGTGGTTCGGATCTAATTGATCCTACATCCACTCTCCTTCTTCAACTTGAAGAAGGGCCTCGACCACTTACTTACTTACTCACTTACAATCTTATAAATTACAACTTTCTCAAGATGATCTTCTAATCCTCAAACCTATCTTTAACGTCTAATCTTCCCGAGATTTCTAGATTACAGTGCAATGTGTTGAAGATATACGAGAATAAGTGTTCTATAAACACTTAGAACTTATGAAAAATTACTTTGAAGAACTTTTTGTGAGTGCTTAGAAAACTTGTGAATCGTGAATGAGAGAATGCTGAATTGTTAATTAATTTTAGAAGCGTGCCTAGACCTATTTATAAGCTCGAGAGACGGTTAGTTTGTTGTAACAAACTAAAACCGCCTAACAAACTTAATCTTGATAACCGCCTCTTCAACAACGAGATCTTGCTTCTAGTAAATGCTGCGGCCGACTTGGTGAAGACTTGTCTTTCTTATTCTACTCGGCTTGTCTTGACCTCGTCGAGCTCTTCATTGTTGTCTCCTGCAGATGACTCGCTTCAAACTCGTCTTGAGATGACCTTTGCCTCTTCGATCTCGGCTGACTTTTCCAGCTCTTCCTAGTAGTCTGATCGGCTAGTGCTAGGTCTTTACCTCAACTGTTCTTCGCGATTAGCTGGTCATCTTACTTCATCCGAGTTAACTCTAGTCGACTTCTTTTAACTCATCAAAACTTCTTACGATCTAGCAATAAGTAATAAGCCTCAACAAATGGTCAAATAGTCAACTAAGCAAATAAGATCAATAGAAGTTCTACACAATAACTCCCAACAAAATGCATACTCTACTAAATGGCCATATCAATCAACATTAACCAATAAGCTCACTAGAATTATTCAATTATGCTCAATCAAATGTCCAACAAAAATAAGCCATCTAGCAAGTAATTAATCCAAATATGCTCACTAATATGCATGTCTATCATCACTCATCAACACTTGACCAAATTAACAAATATACTCACTAGGAACTCTTCCCCCACAATTAAGCACAATTCATTCCTAGGTCCAAAATTTCACTAAGGCAAAAACAAGATAACATAATCATTCCTAAACATGCCTTTGAATTCATCAAACAAGCCAAATAATCTCACAAATACACCAAATTCGTTCACATTAATCATGCATAAAAGATGTTCAAGAAATGCCCAAATGAGAATCTAACTCAATGCAAAATTAGCATAATTCCACGATACCCATGCAATAATCAATACACCAACAAAATTAGAGAGTTAAAACCGTGAGAAATGCGTACCTTGTTTGTTAATTTTGGCCTAGAAATGAATCTTGAAGAACACCCTCACTTCTTCTAAAAACCCAAAATTTAAATCTTCAAATCCCTCAAGATTATGAAATTGATGCAATGTATGGTGAATGCAATGTGAAAATCTCGGAATAATCAGCGAAATTATGCAAAAGGGCCGAATATCGTTAGAAGATGCAAAGGGGATCGAAAAGAGTGAAACCCTCGAGTCATGGTGGCTGAAATGGAGACCGAATCGCGACTTTTAAAAACGCCGCAAGCCTCGACTCGAGGCTCCACCTCGACTCGAGGGATTTAAAATTCTGAGCTTCTCGATTCGAGGTTCCACCCTCGACTCGAGGGATATGCATTTTTGTGAATTTTGACTAAGTGTCGACACCTCGACCCGGGTCGAGTCCAGGAATTTTTATGGATTCCCGGACCCGGCCCGACCCTTGAAACTCCTAAAAATGACCTATTTGACCCTCGACGAAACCAAATATGCAAAAACTAACAGTTTTGGTCCCTCGATTTAAGCTCGGTCGCTCATTTGATCGAGGAATCAGGGTGTCTTCCTTTTTGCTCATTTTTCACCAACTTTTAAGCTTTCCTCCTTTTCGATCTTGAATTCCTTTGCAATTTCGATCTCTTTTCCAATCAATATAGTGAGTGTACCTACAATCGGGCAATAACAATCATTAAATAATCACCATCAAGAGATGCATTTCAACCAATAAACGATCAACACCCCTAAACTTGAATGATAGTATGAATTCAAAATTTAGAACGAGAGTGATACAAAAATATGCAATTCCAAATGATATCAACAATAAGCTTAATAGTTCACTTAAATCCCAAAGCACGATAACATAATCTCCTAAGCATGAACAATTAAGTACCTAGTCAATTCTCCCAAAAACGAAACAAAAACACAAAGCTACCAAAAGCACACAAAAGAAACAAAAAGGATGGGTTTCCTCCCATCAAGCGCTATTTTTATTGTCCTTTGCCGGACTTATTCGCTCACTTCAAACTCTCTTTCATCGGAATGGCCAAGAATATCGGTCCTCCTTCCCATTATATCTCATCCTTTGAGCTTCAAAGTCTAGGAGGTTCACATAATTGATAGGGCAACCACATATAGATATGCATAGTGTCCATGGTTGTCCCCTTTTTCTCCCACCATCCTCCTTCTCCACTCCTTTCTTTCAAGGATGCCCAAGCGCTTCATCAATTCTTTCCTATAGTAAAAGTTCACAAGAGGTAAAATTAAATCATTAGAAGCATCAATATCAATAAAAGTACAAATTGAAGAGTTTGAAGGTATAAAATGCTCATTTCAATCTTCAAGGCTTCATTCGATGCTTCAAGATTTTCTTCCTCATTATTGCTCATGTCCATCAATGGACATTCCTCTTCCTCACTTTCGACAAGGAAACTTCTACTTCATTCTCCTTGCTTTGACCCTCTACTACATCTTCTTCACTTTCACTTTCTTCCTCCCCTCCTTCTTGATGATTCTCCATGATGGTTAGGTTCTTCACTTGGAGTAGAAAATATTTGAGTTGACTTTTTAACACCATGAATTGAGCTTCGGTAATCTCCATGTTTCCCTCTATCATTAACTCAACCATTGCTTTGGTCTCAAAAATGTTTTCATACAAGGGAAGCATTTCTTCACATCTCGTTTCATCTTCCTCAAATTTTTCTAGCATCACTCCAAGCATCTCTTTTAATATAGCTCCCACATCATAGAGTCCCCATTCTTCATAATGAGAGGAAGCTTGTGGCATGTGATAATCATACTCATAGTTTCTCTCATCATCATACAAATCTCCTTCCAATGCTCCTTGACATTCAACTCCACCCCATGGATTGAATGTTTGATCATAATGCTCATAATACGGAACATCTCTTGAGGTGGGAGAGGAATTTCATCACATCTCCAATCTTAATAATTGGATGGAACTTGTTGCAATTGAGAATTATCATCAAAGCTCATCCAATTATTGTATCCAAATTCTTCATAGTGTGGAGGATACACCATACTCTCTTGATAATACTCTTGATTCCATGCATATGAGTTGTATCCTTCCATCTAGACAAGATAGCAAGTATCAAATTCACACAAAAATAACAAAACAAACACAAACACAAAGGCAACAAGTAGTCACGTCAAACAAATTCCTAAGTCTCACATTAGGCACAAAAACTAATTCCCCGGCAACGACGCCATTTGATTTGTAGTTTTAAGCAAGCGGTATTAAGACCAATCAAAAATATCAAACCCAAGGGAATTAGTATGCACGTGAGGCCCTAAAAATACAAGTTATTAGTGACTATTGTTGCAAGATGGGTTTTGCACTAAACACTACAATATAATTGCAAGAATTAAAATTCTAAAACTATGCAAAAAAATGATTAAATACCTAATATGCAATAATAAATAAGCTAAGATCAATGGGGGAAAGGGGTGCTAGGGATAATCTCCATCAAGGAATCAATGATTAACAAGCTATGATTGAATCAAATTGTAGATCAACTAAGATAGAAAGCATAAACCATCATGAAATTAATCACTCCATTAATAACACAATGCCTAATGTGAGTATCCTTAGTCCTTCCAATCTCTCAATTAAGAAGCACTCAATTCATACAATCATGCACAATTATAACCCGATTAACACCTAATCACGTTAGCTTAACTATCGCCTATTGCTAGGGTGATCAAACATTAATCTAAAGAGATAATTTTTGCATGAAGCACAATGAGAATTACAATTAGGAAGCAATCTACTCAATTGATCAACAATTCGCAACAATCATAGCATGAGTCAATCACATCATCCCCAATTTCAATTATCCCAAGCACAAAACTATTAGCCCATGGTGCTAAGAGCAAAAGCCATGGGTGAAAAATCTAATAAAGCAATTAAGGAGCTAATCAACACAAACAATGAATTAAAGAGAGAAAAGTAGAAGAACATCACCAATTGGCTTCAATTAACAAAAATAGGAATGCTTGAGTCTTCACAATGGCTTCAATTACAATCTCCACCTCTTCAATTACAACTTGGAAATGAAAATCTAATGGATCAAATCACTAATCTAATGTACAAATGCTTGAAATCAATCAAAACTAAAAATCTAATCCAATTACAAAGAGAATTAAGCTATGGAATGAGAATTTCGCTCGAGAAAACCGCCTAATAACCGCTCTAAACTATGCTAGGATGATTATGATCTGTTTTTCGCTCAAAATGGTTTAAATCCTCAAAAGATAGTTTTGGGCATCCCTCGACTTGAGGTTGGGGCCCGCGAGTCGAGGCTTCAAAGTCGCTATCACGCTTTTCCAAAATTGCCACTAGCCTCAAGTCGAGGCTCACCTCGACTCGAGGAATCCACTTTTGCCCTCTCCCTTGATTCGAGGCTCGGCCCTCGAGTTGAGGCTACTTCAAAATTCCAAATCTCATCCTCTTGCCTTCACCCTCGGGTCGCGGCCCTGGACCTCGATTAGAGGTCGAGTCCAAGGAATTTTCTCGACCCGGCTCCGCCTCGACCCCGTTTTCATCCGTCTCGATTGTCTCTTCATCCTAAGAATGCCGGTACTCTTGGTTTGGCCAAATTCCACCGATTTACCTGTAAAATGGATGAAAAACATCAATTATCTCACAAGTAATACTTTTTGGGCAAAGAAATGGTACTACACATTTATGCACAAAATCTAACACTTTTGAGCACTTTTTGCACTAAAATAACCCCTAAAAACATGCATCAATTCACTCCAATCATTGACTAATCCGGATCACCGTGAACAACCGCCATGTACTCGGCTTGATGAGTGGAAGTAGCTACAGAGGTTTGTTTCTTAGACAACCATGAAATCACTTACTTCCCGAAATTGGCAAGTTCCGTAAGTAGATTTTCTATCTATCTTACACCTACCAAAATCTGAATTTGAGTATCTCGACAACTCAAAATTATCATCACCGGGTACCACAGTCCTACATTTATTGTACCTTTCAAGAATTTGAGAATCTTTTTGGCTAGTTTAAGATGACTATTCTTTGGTTTAGCTTGGAAACGTGCCTGAGACACCTACCGCAAAAGAAATATCAGGTCTACTAGCAATTAAGTATAATAAAGAACCTATTAATCCACAGTATTCGTATGATCGGATCTTCCCCCTTATCATCTGGATCCATGGAGAAGTTTATCATCATAGGTATCTTAGCCTCTCGGCTGGTACCTATTCCAAACACTTCAATCGGATCATTTGCATACTTTGCTTGGTTGATGAAAATCCCCTTCTTAGTGTGTCGACTTGTAATCTAAGGAAGTATGTCATCTCACCCATCATGGACATTTCAAATGCATTTTCATGAGATGACTAAATTCTTCACACAAAGATAGATTAGTAGATCCAAAAATAATATCATCAACATAAATTTGTACTAATAAAAGATCATTATCAAATTCCTTTCAAATAAAGTTCTATCTATTTTACCCTTTACAAAACCGTTTTGAATCAAATAATCGGACAAGGTGTCATACCGTAACGCCCCAATTTAGAAAGTTGACCTTTGAGGTCCCGACATCCTAAACCCGAGTCATCACTTAGTGAACCATAAAAATCGAGCCAAAAATTCCTTTTAGAAAGCAATGCTATTCATTTAAGTTGCAGCGGAAGATTTTACAAACACTTATTTAAAATGTTTGAACCACATTCATAACTAAACAAAGAGATTAATCGTTTGACAAAAGCCACCCGGTGAGTCTAAGGTTCAACTCTTGGGAAAATCATAGTGACGAAGTCTTTAACAAAATACAAATTTTCATAAAGATCTGAAAAATATAAAGTCACTCATTTAAATAGAGAGAGAGTGGAAGCGGGTCATCTATTGCGGCTCCAGGGCCTCAATCTCGTGACTTGAAAAATATTAGCTATAGGGCGTGAGATAAAAATCTCGGTGGACGACTGTATGTTGTTATACGTATCGTGAGAAAATCCCAAAATAGTAGAGTCTTTTATTCTTTATTTTCATCTTTCGTTATTTACTTTCTTGTTATGGCGTTGTGTTCATTTGTATAAGGTAAGGCTTCGTATATAATCTTATAGCTCCTCATCTTTTAACTATCATCTTCTTTGATTCGTAGTTCACAACTCTTTATAATGTTCAACTATATATAACACATATGAGATGGCACATGATACTTTTCCACTACATCCGGTCCCGTAATCACAATGTGGAATGACAAGTTAACACGTCCAAAACCCGTAATCATATTTTGGAATGGCACGTTTACACATCCGAAACCCGTAATCATATTTTGGAGTGGCACATTTACACGTTCGAAACCCGTAATATATTTTGGAGTGGCACGTTTACACGTCTAAAACCCATAATCATATTTTGGAGTGGCACGTTTACACGTCCGAAACCCATAATCATATTTTGGAATGGCACGTTTACACGTCCAAAACCCGTAATCATATTTTGGAGTAGCACGTTTACACGTCCAAAACCCATAATCATATTTTGGAGTGGCACATTTACATGTCCGAAACCCATAATCATATTTTGGAATGGCACGTTTACATGTCCGAAACCCGTAATCATATTTTGGAGTGGCACGTTTTCACGTCCGAAACCCGTAATCATATTTTGGAGTGACACGTTTACATGTCCGAAAACCGTAATCATATTTTGGAATGGCACGTTTACACATCCAAAACCCGTAATCATATGGGATGGCACATGATAGTTATTCTATCACATCTGAACCCCGTAAACTTTCATCATATCATATTGGGCTTGCCCTCTTTTCTAAAAAAAAAAAAATAATAAATAAAAGTAAGATAAAGCTCATCATTTGATGATCACACATTTATAAGTTATGCATTTACATGCTTTTGATATTTGCATCTTTTGAGAAATCTATTTATGTTTGATTCAGAAAAGCGACAACAGTCCATATAACATTAACTAGCTATACAGATAGTGTCACCCACCTGGTAACTTTTAAAGAGAAAGTTTAACTTCTTGATCGCTTAGGCCTCTCGTACAAACCTCCGGTCTCGAGGTTTGAGCCGTACTTTACCTAGCATAGTCCATTTGTTTAGTTTCATACGACCTTTTGATTTATTGACTTAACTTAGGATTTTGATCTTATTGTGTCTTTCTAAGTTTAGACTTTGGTATTTAGAGGTACTTGTCTCGTTAACCGATCTTATGGGTTCAAATCTTTTGGTTTAACAGTATTTCTAGTGTCTTGTCGGTTCAAGGTTTGGGATTTGGGTTAGTTGGTTTTATTCTATTATAAGAGACTAAATACAATATTCATGGAGTATCACATAAGTCATACATCACATAAGGTGTTAGATCGGAAGAAGTTTTGATGAGTTAAAAGAAGTCGATAAGAGTCAACTCGGATGACCGGCTAACTACGAAGAGCAGTGAGGTGAAGATACGATACTAGGGTGATCGGACTAGGAAGAGGCTGGATGAGTCACTGAGATTTAAGGAGCGAAGTCATCGGAGACGAGCTTGAGACAAATCATCTGCAGGAGACAACTATGAAGAGCTCGAGACGAGGTCAAGACAAAGCCGAGTAGAATAAGAAAGGCAAGTCTTCACCAAGTCACCGCAGACGACTAGGACCAAGATCACCAAGCAAGGCGATTATCAAGATTAAGTTTGTTAGGCGTTTTAGTTTGTTACAACAAACTAAGCGTCTCTCGAGCTTATAAATAGGTCTAGGCACAACTTTAAAATACACGAATTTAATTCAAGATTCTCACTTTCAGAATTCACAAGCTTTGAAGCATTCACACAAGTTTTTCAAAGAAATTGTCACAAGTTTTAAGTGTTTATAGAACACTACTCGTATATCTTCAACACACTCTTGCATTGTAAAGTTAGAGATTCCGTAAAGTTTAGGAGTTGAAGATAGGCTTGAAGATTAGAAGATCATCATCAAAAGTTGTAATTTGTAAGGCTGTAAGTAAGTGAGTAAGTAAGTGGACAAGACCCTTCTTCAAGTTGAAGGAGGAGAGTGGATGTAGGATCGGTTGGATCTGAACCACTATAAATTGTTGTGTTCTCGTTGAGAAATATATTTATATTGTTTTGATGATGTGTTTAAAACCTTAGTGTAGTAGGACCATTTGAACTCGTTAGTCGGTGATGATCTAGTTCAAGTTAGATAGTCTTTTGTTAAGGGGGAAACCTTTCTAGACTAGACAAGAAGACTTGAAGACCAACTGAGATAGAAGACTTCGTGCCAAGAAGATAGAAGGCACGGAGTAGAAGGGTTCGTCTAGAAGACTTGACCAGAGTAGAAGGGTTCGTCTAGAAGACTTGACCTGGAGTAGAAGGGTTCGTCTAGAAGACTTGACCTGGAGTAGAAGGGTTCGTCTCGGGAAGACTTGGCCAAAGCAGACTTGAGGTAGAAGACTCTGTTGGCACAAGAAGACTTGACGTCGGCCAAGGTTGAATTATGGAAAGTCCAATCGGCAAAGTTGAGACAAGCCGAGTTCAAGAGTTGACCGATATCCGATTCCAAGATTCAAGGAAGTTATGATTGGCAATCAATGATTAAATCAAGATTCAATCATAAAGATTAGATTGCAATCAAGGAAGATATGGAAGACCAATCAAATAACAATCAAGGGAATCAATCGTAGTAAATCAATCAAGACTTGATTGATGGGAATCAATCAAGCCAATCAAGCAAGTCAATCAATTGATGGGAATCAATCAAGACAATCAAGCAAGTCAACAATTGATACTTTCCAAACGATAGAGAATCTGATTGCTAGCTTTTCCAACGGCTAGTTTTTCAATCTCTATGAATATTGGTGATCACTACAAGCTCGCGCATGGAATACACGCATATTCAAAAGAGACACAAAAATACGACGAGCTAACGAACAAGAACGGTCATCATTCCAAGAGCTTTAAACGCATTAACACAAGCTTAGAGAAATAATCCATTGCTATCTTAGAGCAACTAATAGATTAGGATTATTTCTTAGTTGGAATTGTAAAATCACCTTTCATTATCTCCTGCATTTGAGAAAAGGTTGATTAACTTTTGATCTAAGAGTTAACACTCGAAGATCACCACTTTGTACCAAGGGCGGGAACTTGTAAAACATTACGTGGTTGAATCCTCAAGGAGAACGAGGATAGAAGACCAAACAAGGGCAGGAACTTGTAAAACCTCCGTGGTCAAATCCTCAAGGAGAACGAGGACAAAAGATCGTTTCGTTAGTAAGGCCCCTGTGGAATCGGGGAGAGTGGACGTAGGATCGTTATATCCGAACCACTATAAAAATCTCTGTGTCTTTACAAGCTTTCTGCATTCATACTTATAATCGCTCATTCATCGTTTTAATAAACTCCGCATCAACCTTGTGTAGAAGACTTCAAAGTCTTCTAACCTCAAGAAGGTTTTCTTTAAAAGGGTTTTTCAAATACACACACGAGATTAGCTTCCGCACCATCGAGAAGACTTTGAGTTTCCAAAGTCTCGCCGATTTCACATAGCACACTCGAGTACCTTGCTGCAGTAAGACTTCAAAGTCTTCTATCCTCACACTCACTCACGAAAAGTTGTAAAAAGTTTTGAGTGTGGTAAAGTCTATTCAACCCCCTTCTAGACTTTCCACCTCCTTGCACATCTCGTTCGGGACCAACAAGTGGTATCGGAGCGGTGGTTCAACCGACCACCGGCTTTGGTTACCAATAGTCTTTGAGGAAAGACTGTTGTGGTCACTCCGAATGCATCTTTTGAAAAACCATTTTCATAAAACTCATTGCATTCAGTGCATAATTATTTTTATTACTAACAATGAGTTCTCATAAGAGCAGAAATCAAGAAAGCTACCAAAGTTCTCTATAGAAGAGTATGACTGCTGGAAATTGCGCATAAAAACCACCTCGGTAACCTTTCATGACCGTATGCTAGATATTTTGGATGATGGACCAATGAAGTTCAATTGGGATCCAGTAGAGACTACTAGAAGAGAACACGATGCCCCATTTTTTCAAAGAGAAGAAGAGAGATTGAAGAGAGATAGAAGATTTGCCGACAAGAAAGCTTTGATGGCAGCCAAGAAGAGTCTACATCTAGTTCATCAACCTCATCGATTTCTCTCCCGATAATGATCTATGTTTAATGACAAACACAAGAGGTATCTTCGACTCTTGTTCTTCTTCTTCTTCTTGCACCTCTCTAGCGAGAAGAGTTTGACCATAACTTTGTTGATAAGTTAATGGGTGATCTCAAAAACCTATACACGCTTACAATTGTGTGGAAAAAGAGAACACTAGCTTAAAGGCCGAGATTGAACTACTTACTCAAGAATCTACTAGCAAGCCTTCGGAATACTAGCAGACTCTAATCGACAACTTCTAAGAGTTAAACACTCTTAAGTGAAGTGTCTTTGAACAAGGTCTGGTAGAAAGGTTGCTTGCCGAGAATATTGAGAAGACGGATCAATTAAAGATTCTACAAGCAAAGTTCGATGAACTTTTCCATCAACATGAACGTGTAAAATCAAGTGAGGAACGCTTAAGTTTGAGGTTGGATCAACTGAACAAAGCTTCTCATGCGGTTCAAACAATAGTTGATTCGTCTCAAACACCTAACGTAAAGAAGGGAATTGGTTTTACCATTGCCCAATCCTCACGAGGTTCAAACAAGTGTACTTAAGAAAGCGTACACATGTTAAGGGTAATGATTTGGTAGGAGAGGGTTCCAAACCTAAACCTGCTGATAAGGGTAAAAAGGTTGCGGACCCAAAGAAATCGGTTGAATGGGAAGAAGAGTAGTTATACTCAACAACCTAAACAACCGATGAGGTATCAAAAGAAGGGGAATCCCAACTTAAGAAACCTCAAGAAGGTCGAGAAAAGTAGACTTCACCGAAACCATCTCTCGAGGAGACAGTCTCGGTGAAGACTACACAACCTAAGCAAACTTCAAAGCTTGCTAAACGATCTACTAAGCCTTCTATGCCTGTGAGATATGAATCTTTTGATGGCTCAAGTAGAACGTACCCTTATCATCAAAACCCTCGGACCATTGCACAAGTGATCACTCCATCCGAGAGGACCTCGGAAGGGTCAAGTCTTCGGAAGGAACACAGCTAACACTCATAGACATGCATCCAAGAAGGCACCAAAAGATGAAGTTGTCTATGTTGATATGTATGGGAGAAGGATGAGGTCTTCTAACCTTGATAAGAACACCTTATTCCTATGGATCCCTAAAAGTTGTGCTAACCCTCAAGGACCCAACACCCAAAGGGTACCAAAAGTTTAATTATTTTGCGAGTCGCATGGGTCCCTATAGAAGAAGAAGTTTGGATAACACTGTCTTGTACATCGGCGGTGGGTGCTCAAGCATATAACTTGTGACAAACACTTCTTAAGTTCCATCAAGCCTCAAGATGGCCCATGCGTAGTCATTGGTGGCAACAACAATGGTATAACCAGAGGAGTTGAAACCTTAGACATTGGAGATGTACGAGTAGAGGAAGTTCTCTACATAGAAGGCCTATAACATAATATGTTGTTTGTGTCCCATTTCTACGACAAGGGATACTCAAAGCAAAGTTTAGAGATCTATCGGTGGAATCGGGCTTGCTGGATCCAGAAAATCATGTTAACACTTTCTTTGGAGAAGGCTACAAAGCTTCTTTGAAGAGACTATTAAAACTTCTTTGAAGAGAGTATTAAAACTTGCTTTGAAGAGAGTGTAAAGCTTGCTGAAGAAAACTTTAAACTTTCTTTGAAGAGAACTATCGGTGGAATTAAGTTTGCTAGATCCAAGAGAAGCGACTTAGCTTAGAAGACTACAAGCCAAGTCGACTTAATTAACCGAGAAGAGTTCACCGCTTAAGGGAAGAAGAGTTCAAGGTGGATCGGTTGAGACAATCAAAAGAAGAATCTCATGATATTTTATTGATTACAAATATAAGAGCTTACATGAAAAGAAGAGTTCGGTTGTTAAGGGGGAATACCGGTGACTTACAAAATATGGAGAGTTGATCATTACACACACATAGTGACATTTTCAAGAAGACTCTAAAGATGGAAGCCAAGTGATTCTTCTCCTTGATGATGTCAAAAAGGGGAAGATAAGCTAAGAATTGCAATCTTCTCCAAGACAACTTCTAGTTGACAATGATTTCTATTGAGATCTATTTAAAGATCTCTCGGTCCTTTACCGTATTGCTTATCTTTTTATTTCAATTCTTAGAAGGTTTTAACATCATCAAAAAGGGGGAAATTGTTGAGAAATATATTTATATTGTTTTGATGATGTGTTTAAAACCTTAGTGTAGTAGGACCAGCTGAACTGTTAGTCGGTGATGATCTAGTTCAAGTTAGATAGTCTTTTGTTAAAGGAAACCTTTCTAGACTAGACAAGAAGACTTGAAGACCAACTGAGATAGAAGACTTCGTGCCAAGAAGATAGAAGGCACGGAGTAGAAGGGTTCGTCTAGAAGACTTGACCTGGAGTAGAAGGGTTCGTCTAGAAGACTTGACTGAGTAGAAGGGTTCGTCTAGAAGACTTGACCTGGAGTAGAAGGGTTCGTCTGGAAGACTTGGCCAAAGCAGACTTGAGGTAGAAGACTCTGGCGACAGACAAGAAGACTTGACGTCCGCAAGGTTGAATTATGGAAAGTCCAATCAGCAAAGTTGAGACAAGCCGAGTTCAAGAGTTGACCGATATCCGATTCCAAGATTCAAGGAAGTTATGATTGGCAATCAATGATTAAATCAAGATTCAATCATAAAGATTAGATTGCAATCAAGGAAGATATGGAAGACCAATCAAATAACAATCAAGGGAATCAATCGTAGTAAATCAATCAAGACTTGATTGATGGGAATCAATCAAGCCAATCAAGCAAGTCAATCAATTGATGGGAATCAATCAAGACAATCAAGCAAGTCAACAATTGATACTTTCCAAACGATAGAGAATCTGATTGCTAGCTTTTCCAACGGCTAGTTTTTCAATCTCTATGAATATTGGTGATCACTACAAGCTCGCGCATGGAATACACGCATATTCAAAAGAGACACAAAAATACGACGAGCTAACGAACAAGAACGGTCATCATTCCAAGAGCTTTAAACGCATTAACACAAGCTTAGAGAAATAATCCATTGCTATCTTAGAGCAACTAATAGATTAGGATTATTTCTTAGTTGGAATTGTAAAATCACCTTTCATTATCTCCGCACGAGAAAAGGTTGATTAACTTTTGATCTAAGAGTTAACACTCGAAGATCACCACTTTGTACCAAGGGCGGGAACTTGTAAAACATTCTCGTGGTTGAATCCTCAAGGAGAACGAGGATAGAAGACCAAACAAGGGCAGGAACTTGTAAAACCTCCCGTGGTCAAATCCTCAAGGAGAACGAGGACAAAAGATCGTTTCGTTAGTAAGGCCCCTGTGGAATCAGGGAGAGTGGACGTAGGATCGTTATATCCGAACCACTATAAAAATCTCTGTGTCTTTACAAGCTTTCGCATTCATACTTATAACTGCTCATTCATCGTTTTAATAAACTGCATCAACCTTGCTGTAGAAGACTTCAAAGTCTTCTAACCTCAAGAAGGTTTTCTTTAAAAGGGTTTTTCAAATACACACACGAGATTAGCTTCCGCACCATCGAAGACTTTGAGTTTCCAAAGTCTGCTGATTTCACATAGCACACTCTGAGTACCTTGCCGCAGAAGACTTCAAAGTCTACTATCCTCACACTCACTCACGAAAAGTTGTAAAAGTTTTGAGTGTGGTAAAGTCTATTCAACCCCCTTCTAGACTTTCCACCTCCTTGCACATCTCGTTCGGGACCAACATGTTCTTTACTTGCTTTCATTACTTATATGTTCTTAATCAATTTCAACTTTACATCAAATTCAATTTCGGACTCACAATCGGACTCGTAATCGATTGTTTTTATCCGCTTAAAATTGAGTTTAAACTTGTTTTCCGTTGTGTGAACTTTGATATCTTGAATTGATTTTCTAGTTTTGAAAAAGTTTGAAAATCTATTCAATCCCCCTTCTAGATTTTCCCTAGAAGGTCTGTTTTAAGTTCTTCATTATTATACTCAATTCGTGGGACCAACAAGTGATATCGGAGCGAGTGTTAAGTCAATTTCGATATTGGTTTAAGGTCTTGATAAGTTTCTGAATTTTTTTATCATCTTCTTTATTTTCAAACCACTAACCTTACTACTAATAAGTTCTTGTTGAGATTCTTTGTTTCATCATGTCGTCTGTTAAAATTAAGAAGTCCGAGAAGCTTCTGAGTTTTCAATCGAGGAGTATGATTATTGGATGTTCGGGATGGAGAACCATCTAAAGGCAATTCATGGTAGGATGAAGGAGGTTCTTGAAGAAGGACCTATTAAATTCTATCATGGAGGGACCGATGATGGGATTGCTTTGCACCAAACCAGTGGTCGAGACAAGAAAAGAAGAGTTCGTGAGTGACCGGTGATGAAAGAAAAATCCATAACTTGGTTCAAGTAGCCAGGACAGAGATCATTGAAACATTGAGCAAAGACTGGATAGAGAAGGTCAAGAGGTGCAAGTCGGCTAAGGAGATATGGGAGACTCTTGTTGGTATATGTGAGGGATCAAACCAAGTCAAAGAGAACAAACCGCAATCACCTTACATACTTTTAACACATTCAAAATGAAAGAAGGAGAAACCATTGATCAACTGGATGTTAGGTCGACTAATCTTCTTAACAAAGCGGCTGATTTGGGTAAAACCTATACGGAGAAAGAGATCAACAACAAGGTGCTAAGGTCTTTAAGCAAAAGGTGGAGAGAAAAGGCTAATATTCTCAAAGCCACACATAATTTGTCCTCAATATCACACCATACTTTGTTCTCTCATCTCAAGGCACTAGAGTATGATATCCAAATCGAAGACGAAGAAGATGAAGCTGAATCTTCAACATCCTGGGAAGATGGTTGCGTTTCTTCATCAAGAAGAATCTGAGAAAATCTCAAAGGTATCTGATTTATCAATTAAGGAAGAAATGGCACTCTTAATAAAATGTTATGAGAGGCTAAAGTTGAAGTACAAAGAGAAATAAGAGAGATAGATCAAGCTGAAGGAGTTACAAATCAGATAAAGAAGAAAAGAATTCGGACAATGATAGAAAGAAGAATCGGACTAGAAGGCACAAGTCACCAATCGGGAGAGGAGATAATAGTCCTAAGACAGATAGAGGAGATATATGTTACACATGCAACAAACCTGGTCATTACAGCTATGATTGTCCTCAACTCACTCCTAGAGAAAGAGAAGAAAAGAGGAAGAAAAAAGATAGAAGGTATGTAGACCAGAGAGCTCTTCTAGTCGAGAAGGAAGAAGCTCAAGAAACATCATCATCCTCATCTTCACCGATTTCGGATCGATGATGACATCCGTCTGATGGCAAAGGAGGTACACTATTATTTTTCTTCAGATAATGATTGTGATAACTTATTAATAAACTTCTAAAAGACTTGGAGACTGCTCTATCTACATATAAACAGATAGAGACTGAAAATTTTAGTTTAAAGAATCAGATTCTTGATCTAACGAAGTCAATCAGACAAGGAATAGTGAGAAACTAGATTGCTCATTCAAGGGGGAATGTCGGACTAGGATCGCCACTAGCACCTCGTCCGATAAGACAAATGAGTTAGAAAAAGAATTGAATTCTTTGAAGATAAAATTTTCAAGTATCTGTTTCGAGAATGAGAGTTATAAAAGAACTAACGAGAGAATTAAATCTCAAGTTAGGACTTTTAAATAACACTCACTCCACAATAGATAAGATCTTCAATACTTCACAGTCTAATGACAAGACAGGTTTAGGTTTTGATAGGAATAAAAAGGATGATCCCATAAAAACAAGAGTTTTTGTCAAAGCTACTAAACCAAAGTTAGAGACTAGATTTAGTCCTTGGAAACTTAAGAAACTGATCACCTCATTTGACACTTCGAAAAGAAAACACAGACGAGTAGAGATGCTCCAAAGGCTAAACCAAAGACTAAGACAAATTCTTATCCTAGGTATAATAGCTTTGATGGATGAAGTAAGTCATATCTATTTTTACCAAGGTATAAGAAAATCACAAAAGATCGATTAAATAAGATTGATCTTGAAAGTGTTATTTTGGTAGATAGATATGGATGTAAACTTCAGTCTATGGTTTTAAGGAATCTAGATATCTTTGTCTGGATGCCTAAGTGTCAACTTAACATGAAAGGACCCAAATTACAAAGGGTACCTAAGAATTGAATCTGTGATTGTAGGAAGACAAGAAGATAGTAGAAAGAGGAGACATTCTTGAGGTCATCTGGTACATTGACAAAGTGGTTGTTCCAAGCATATGACCTATGAGAGACGTCTTCTTTCTAACTATCGACCCATAGATGGTCCGACAATAATGTTTGGAGACAACAATTTTGGACTTACCGAAGGAGTTGGGACATTGATGATAGGAGATATTCAGGTCAATGAAGTCTACTATGTGGAAGGATTAAAGCAAAACTTGTTATCTGTTTCACAATTTTGTGATAATGGGTTAAGTGTTAAATTCACTCATAATGCATGCTATGTGCTAGATGGTATTAATGAAAATATCCTATTGATCGGAGTCGACAAGGTAACATTTATGTTGCCAACTTTAGAAGTTGTCCTAAAGATACTTGTCTTGTTGCTAAGAGTTCGGATGACTTAAGCCGCTATGGCATAAACGTCTTGACCACCGTAACTTCAATACTCTTAACAAAATTGCAAGGAAATCTTTAGTAAAAGGACTCCTGATAGAATATTTTCAAAGAACCATGTGTGTGATTCTTGTCAAAAAGAAAAACAGACTAAAGCTTCATTTAAAACAATAAGTAGTCCTTCATCAAAAAGAATTTTGGAACTTCTTCATATGGATCTTTTGGTCCAGCTTACTCCTCTCGGCTTCGGTGGAAGAAAATACACTTTTGTAATTGTTGATGATTTTTCAAGATTTACCTGGGTTATTTTCTTATACAAGAAGAATGAGACTATGATTAAGATTCTAGAATTTCTTAAAAGGGTTCAAAATGAGAAAGGACTAAATATTGTTAAGATTAGAAGTGATAAAGGCACTAAATTCCTCAATAAGCTTGTTACTAACTACCGTACCGAGTACAACACTCCTCACGAGTTTTGGGGCGGAGGTCGTTAATACACCTTGCTTTGTTCAAAATAGAAGTTTGATTGTTAAAGATAAATGTAAAACCCCTATGAAATTTGGAAGGGAAGATCCCCCAAAATTTCATATTTTCATATATTTGGTTGCAAATGTTTCATTCACAACAATGGTAAATCTCAATTAAAAACTTTTGATGCCAAGGTAGCGGATGGGATATTCTTAGGATACTCATCTGTATCCAAGGCATACAGAGTTTTTAATAAGACAACCTTCTCGTGTGGAAGAAACTCCACATGTTGTATTTGATGAATGCTGTTAGGATGTATACTATAAGCCTAGCTTTTGTATGAACATCTTTTTAGTATGAACATCTTTTTAATATGAGATTCATTATGATCAAAATACTTATTGTTTATGATTGTTATATATATCATTATTTTGTCCAGAGTAATCTATATTGTAGATAACATGGTGTGTGGTGTCACACGTAAGATCATGCTATCAGTTCCTTATAGATTATAAATAATAGCTCACAACAAAAATGGATCTGGACAAACCATTGGAACGGTTGTAGTGTAATTTGGTATTAGTCTATCTTGACTATAAAGTTACACTAGTACAATTTGTATGTATTGAGCAGGACCATATGAGGTTGTTCAATTTGTACCGACTATATAAAAGAACAAGACCTCTTTTGTTATGGATGTACGTCTTCTTAATCCCTATATAATAACGGGCACGTGTACTCGGTGTATATTTCTTTGATTTACCAATGGGTGAGATTTATTAAATCAATAGGCTCGGTGAATTGGGAGATAACATTGTTTATATGGTGTCTTTGTTGATTATAGAAGGAATCCGTGTCCTAATTATTTAGGATGATGATGTCCCCTTGAGGAGCTCATAAAGATTATTATGTAAACCCTGCAGTGGATATAATCCGACATAATAATAAAGATGAGTGGTACTACTCTTGGAATTAGATATAAATTAATTAAGTTGTCATTAATTTAATTAATTTATGAACATTTGATATCTTAAACACGGGAAAATAAACGTACACATAATAAAGGAGCCCATATTATAATATGGGATTAGGGACGGTAATTCAATTATAACTCTTTAGTGGACTGAGTTATAATTGATGGGCTTAAGTAAAGTGTTCGGACCGAACACAGATATTTAGGCCCATCAGAGGCCCAACCCTAATTCCTCCTTAGGGCCCCGTTGTAGCCTATAAATAAACCCTAACATCGAGCCTCCAAATGGGTGAAAAAATGTGAGATCGGAGAGAGGTAGATTCGATTCCTTGGAGGATCGTCGACCACTCGACGTCCAAGGGAAAGGGATAGGAATACGGTAAAAGACTGTGAGGTTCGAAGCTCATCCTTCGATCGCAGCTTCGACCTTAGAAATGGTTCGTCTTCACCTATTATGGTGAATAAAGGTACAATTCTATCCGCTGCGTTTATGTGGATCGCGATCCCGAATCGATAATTTCATAGAGTCGGCGATCGGTGGTTCCAACAATTGGTATCGAGCCGTGTTTTCCGACTCTATTCAATTGATTCGGTTATTCATAGATCTGATTTATTAGGATTGCATGACTATTATAATAGGGTTTCTTGATCTGTTATAATAGGGTTTCTTGATCTGTTATAATAGGGTTTCTTGATCCGTTATAATAGTGTTTTCTTGATCTGTTATTATAAAGTTTCATGATGTGATATTGAATAGGATTGCATGATATTTGTAAATCTATCATATTAGGGTTTGCATGATTATCAAAAATCTGTTATATTAGGGATTCGATGTTAATCGTAGATCTATTTTTTTGGGTATGCGAATATTCGATATTTTTGCAGAACCCTAAATCCAACTATTATGGTCAGCATGTATGTTTATGTATGTATTAAACCCTCGGACTGCCGAGGTTTATGTTTTAGGTTGGTGAATGATTGTAATAGTTGTAACCACGGCGGTGCTGTCGTGTAGGTTTTATTTCGATCTAGATGATGTATAGGATCGTTGGATAAAACCGTAATAGGAACAGATTAGAATGGTCGATGGCGGAACCAGATCGATGCCCGGTCGTGTCGAACCCGTATTACATGGCGCTGCCCCGCACCCGTTTGACAGGTGCCGCCGCACCCCGCGACCTGAGCGGGCGGGTCGATCCTCGTTTGGCGGCGCTACCCCGCACCCCATTTGACGGCGAACATTCAAGAGCATGGGAGCATGAAAGAGGCCATAATAGTTGGAATTTTGTTTTCCATATTTATTCTTTCTCATATGTGTTATTGTGTTTAGCATGCTTTATGTGTTTCATATGTTATGCATGTTAATATCCCTCATGTTAAATAACTAAGTGGGAGAGGGGTTATTTTCATCAAATCCCATAGCCTCCATTTCTGGTTTGTAAGTGATGCATTCAAAATGAACGTTGGTTTTAAGTGCCTTCTTCCATATTGGATGTGTTTGTTTGCGGATCACTAGATCAAACTTCCTTATGGATAATTATAAGTAAGTTATTTAGGAGCATGTTATCTTCTCCATCGAAGAGGCACAAACCTAGGTAATTGACTTGGTATTAAGAAATGGTATACACTTAGATGCATATAATAGTATCCTCCCCATCGGAGTAAGTGCTGTTATTTGTATGGCTAAAGACAAACCAACTATTAATTTTTATTTTGTTTGACAAAATGATGAAATTAATGAGTAAAACCTCCTCTTACAAATGATTGAATTAGTATACGTCCACACTATCGTGGCATACAAACTTCACGGTGTTTTGAGGTGTTGGTGAATTTAATGGTATTGTTTGAGGGAAACAATATTGATTCAAATTCTTAATTTTGATCATAATGCATTTACGTGTTTCTCAGATTTATCATGACTTTCAATCCACTTGTTGTTATTCTTAAAGGAAACAAACTTACGGGTCCAAATTATATTGATTGGAAAAGAAACTTGGACATTGTCTTGATCTGAAGAGTACAAGTTTGTACTCACCGAGGTTTGTCCTGAAAAACCCGAAAAAACTCTAGTGAAGAGGAGAAAAAGGCTTATAAGAAGTGGGTCAAGGCAGATGAGATGGCGCGGTGTTACATTTTGGCTTCTATGTCAAATGTGCTACAACATCAGCATCGTGCCATGACCTCTGCTTATGAGATGATGCTCAATCTCAAAGAACTCTTCGGACACCGTAGTCGGGCTGCCGGGCAAGAGGCCATGAGAAACTTAATGGCGACCACCATGACCGAGGAGACACCCGTAAGGGATCATATCCTCAAGATGATGGCTCATTTGAATGAGATGGAAGTCCTTGGAGCTGAAATCGATGGGGAAACCCAGTCGATATCACTCTCCAAATGCCGCCTAAGAGTTTTGAGCAATTTCGCCGAACTACAACATGAACAAAAGGTTGTATTCGATGGCGGAACTTACAGAACTCCAAGCGGTAGAAGGGTTATTTCGTCAAGCTTCTCAAGCTTATATTGCTGAAAATATTTCTACATCTAAGCCAAAAGGCAAAGTAATGAAGAAAAAGAAACAAGCTGGTTTGGCAAAGAAAGCGGGTGAACCAAAGAAAATTGGTCCACCAAATGGCGTGAAGAAGCCTAAGGGCAAATGCTTTTTGTGCAAGCAGCCAGGACATTGGAAGGTAGATTACCCCTATAAAAAGGAAAAAGAAGGTATATCTTATTCACTAACTACTGAAACATGTTTAGCGGTGTTATCTACCGGCACCGGTGTGTAGATACGGAGCCACCGATCATGTCTGCAATTCTTTCTTTGGGGTTCCGAAACCAGCGGCTTAGTGAGGGTGAGATTACCATCCACATGGGCGACGCTACGAAAGTAGCAATTGTTGTAGTGGGAGATGTTTAATTATTTTTATAAGAATAAGACTTTGGTTTTGAAAAATTGTCTTTACGTACCTTGTTTTACAAAGAACTTGATTTCAGTTTCTAAGTTATTTTTGGATGGATATTCTGTTTCTTTTGATAGCAAAGTGGTTGTCAAGAAAAATAGTGTTATTATCCTGCTCGGTACGTTGATTGGCAATTTATATACTCTTAATCCAATAACTCCCACAAAGCAACAAATGAAAATTAATAGTACATCTTCTAACTCAAGTAAGCGAAAAGAACCTTCAAAATGAATCAAACATATCTTTGGCATCTATGATTAGGTCACATTAACTTGAGTTGGATTCAAAGGTTGATAGCCGATGGACCTTTGAGTTCATTGGAAGTGGAAAACTATCCGACTTGCGAGTCCTGCTTGGAAGGAAAAATGACCAAAAGGTCTTTTAAAGCCAAGGGGTATAGAGCCAAAGAAGTGTTGGAATTGGTTCATTCTAATTTATGTGGTCCTATGTCTACTCAAGCAAGGGGTGGTTTCGAATATTTTGTCTCTTTTATAGATGATTATTCGAGATATGGATATATTTATTTGATGCGCCGCAAGTCCGAGTGCTTTGATAAATTCAAAGATTACAAGGCTGATGTGGAGAAGCGTCTTGGTAAATATATCAAAACACTACGATCTGATCGTGGTGGCGAGTACCTCTTAGGAGAGTTTAGGAATTACTTCTCGGAAGCTGGGATTCAATCCCAATTATGCACTGGTACACCCCAACAGAATGGTGTGGCGGAACGAAGGAATAGGACACTTTGTGAAATGGTTAGATCGATGATGAGCTATTCGTAATTACCGAGTTTGTTTTGGGGGTATGCCCTGGAAACGGCAGCGTACATTTTAAACTTGGTTCCTTCTAAGACAGTATCTTCTACTCCCACGAATTATGGAATGGGCGTAAGCCTAGTCAAACATATTCGGATTTGGGGTAGTCCAAAGACATGTGCTTTGAAAGGAGATCTTGATAAGTTGGAATCTCGTACGTAAGTTCGACTGTTTGTGGGCTATCCTATTGGAACGAAAGGTGGTTTATTTTATAGTCCTAAAGATCGGAGGGTAATTATTAGCACAAATGCCCGATTTTTAGAAGAGGACTATGTAATGGACCACAAGCCCATGAGTAAAATTATTTTAGAAGAAATAAGGAGAAACTTCTACCTTAGTACCAAGAGTACAAGATGAGATACCACATGGGTCAGCACCATCTGCTACTAATGATACACTATTACCACAAGTGCCTCATCGTAGTGGGAGGATTGCTAGACAACCTAATAGATTCATGTTTTTGGGAGAGTCCTCGGACTTAGTACAGTGAACATGAATCGGATCCTGGAGCTACGACGAGGCACTCCAAGATAAAGATGCGAGAATCTTGGAAAAAAGCAATGAAATCTGAATTAGAATCTATGGATTCTAATCAAGTCCTGGGAGCTAGTAGAACAACCAAATGGTGTAAAAGCCATTGGCTGTAAGTGGGTCTACAAAAGAAAAAGAGGATCGAGACAGAAAGTAGAAACTTTCAAAGCAAGGCTTGTAGCGAAGGTACACTCAAAAGGAAGGAATCGATTATGAGGAAACCTTTTCACCGGTAGCCATGCTTAAGTCTATCCGGATTCCTTTTGTCTATTGATGCTCATATGAATTATGAGGTTTGGCAAATGGATGTCAAGACAGCTTTCCTTAATGGAAGTCTTGAAGAAAACATCTATATGAAGCAACCGAAGGATTCATTGCAAAGGGCAAAGAGCATCTTGTGTGTAAGCTTAATCGGTCTATTTATGGGTTGAAACAAGCTTCGAGATCTTGGAACATCCGTATTGATGAGGTAATCCAGTCTTATGGATTTATTCAATGTCCTGGATGAGTCATGTGTATACAAGAAGAGTGACGGAGATGTGGTGGTATTTCTTATACTATACTTAGATGACATCTTACTCGGTGGCTACACTTTGTCAAGGTGTTGTCACACGTAAAGGTATGGTTGTCCAAGTAGTTTGATATGAAGGACTTGGGAGAAGTTGGACATATTCTTGGGATCAAAGTTATAAGGGATCGCAAGAAAAGAATGTTATGCTTATCTCAAGCTTCATACATTGATATTATCTTAGCTCGTTTTAGCATGCAAAACTCCAAGAAAGGTTTTCTACCCTTTCGACATGGAGTACCTTTATCTAAAGAGATGTGTCCTAGGACACCAAAGGAGATAGAGGACATGAAGGCGATTCCTTATGCTTCGGCCGTAGGAAGCCTAATGTATGTAATGCTATGTACGAGGTCAAATATCTGTTTTGTCGTGGGCATGGATAGCAGATATCAATGTAACCCGGGGACAAGGACATTGGGCTGCGGTATAGCATATTTTAAAGTACGAAAAGGACTAGAAATTATATGCTAGTTTACCAAGCGAGATACTTTACTTTACGAGGGTTACACAAATTCGATTTCCGATCGGATAGGGACAACAAGAAATCTACCTTGGGTTATGTGTTTACCATGGGAGGTGGAGCCATAGCATGGAGGAGTGTAAAGCAATGTGCATTTCGGACTCCACCATGGAAGCAGAGTATGTGGCAGCCTGAGGCAAATAAAGAAGGCTGTATGGCTCAGAAACTTCTTGATGGACTTAGAAGTGATTCCTAGTTTGCCTAATGCTATCACAATTTATTGTGATAATAGTGGTGCGATGGCAAACTCGAAGGAACCACGAGCCCACAAAGAAGGCAAACACATTGAGCGGAAGTACCACCTGATACGAGACATCGTAAAAGCGAGGAGAAGTTGTTGTCGCCAAGATTGCATCAGCGGATAACCTAGCGAGATCCTTTCACAAAGGCTCTTCCAAATAAAGCTTTTGATGGGCATGTTGAAGGGATGGGAATCGGATGTATGGCAGCAATTATGGAAGCATAATCTTTTAGTATAAGTGGGAGATTGTTAGGATGTATACTATAAGCCTAGCTTTTGTATGAACATCTTTTTAGTATGAACATCCTTTTAATATGAGATTCATTATGATCAAAATACTTATTGTTTATAATTATTATATATATCATTATTTTGTCAGATTAATCTATATTGTAGATAACATGGTGTGTGGTGTCACACGAGAAGATCATGCTATCGATTCCTTAAATAATAGCTCACAACCAAGAAGGATTTGGACAAACCATTGGAACGGTTGTAGTGTAATTTGGTATTAGTCTATCTTGACTATAAAGTTACACTAGTACAATTTGTATGTATTGAGCGAGGACCATATGAGGTTGTTCAATTTGTACCGACTATATAAAAGAACAAGACCTCTGTTGTTATGGATGTACGTCTTCTTAATCCCTATATAATAATGGGCACGTGTACTCGGTGTATGTTTCTTTGATTTGCCAATGGGTGAGATTTATTAAATCAATAGGTTCGGTGAATTAGGATATAGCATTGTTTATATGGTGTCTTTGTTGATTATAGAAGGAATCCGTGTCCTAATTATTTAGGATGATGATGTCCCCTTGAGGAGCTCATAAAGATTATTATGTAAACCCCGCAGTGGATTTAATCCGATATAATAATAAAGATGAGTGGTACTACTCTTGGAATTAGATATAAATTAATTAAGTTGTCGATAATTTAATTAATTTATGGACATTCGATATCTTAAACACGGGAAAATAAACGTACACATAATAAAGGAGCCCATATTATAATATGGGATTAGGACGGTAATTCAATTATAACTCTTTAGTGGTGAGTTATAATTGATGGGCTTAAGTAAAGTGTTCGAGGCCGAACATAGGATATTTAGGCCCATCGGGAGGCCCAACCCTAATTCCTCCTTAGGGTCCCTGTTGTAGCCTATAAATAAACCCTAACATCGAAGCTCCAGATGGGTGAGAAAACGTGAGATCGAGAGAGGCGGATTCGATTCCTTGGAGGATCGTCGACCACTCGACGCCTAAGGGAAAGGGATAGGAATACGGCGGAAGACCGTGAGGTTCGAGGCTCATCCTTCGATCGTAGTTCTGACCTTAGAACTGGTTCGTCTTCACCTATTATGATGAATAAAGGTACAATTCTATCCGCTGCGTTTATGTGACTGCGATCCCGAATCGATAATTTCGTAGAGTCGGCGATCGGTGGTTCCAACAGAATCCTCTTTTGAGTTTAGTAAAACAGATGACATCACAAAGATATCGAGACTATCTGAATCGGATGACTATCAAGAGATCAACTGTAAAGTTCTATAATCGGGAATCGAGACTCGGACGAAGAGAAAGAACCAGATTCTAACAAAGAAAAAGAACACAGGAAGCTCTTCTTTACCGGTGATCGGACAACCAATGCCACAGATGAATAGGTAGAAACATCTCGAAGGTAACACAAAATCATCTGAAATAGATACTTGAGACAAGACTTCATCCATAGTAAAAGACAAGGGTAAGAAAGTAATGTCATACCACCCAGTGAGCAGATAATTGGAGATTTAGACTGCGGTGTCTAGACTAGGACCCAACTAAATCAAGATTGTATGTTCGGTTGTTATGTGTCATTACTTGAACCTAAATCTATTCTTTGAAGCTCTAAGCGATTCCAAGCTCGGATTAATGCCATGCAAGAAGAACTAAATCGATTTCAAAGACAAGATGTGTGGGAGCTTTTCAAAAGGCCTCATCATCAAAAAGTCATTGGAACTAAATGGGTCTTTAAAAACAAAAAGATGAAAATAATATTGTGGTAAGAAATAAAGCCAGGCTAGTTGCTCAAGGTTATTCACAATCGGAGGATTAATTTTGATGAAACCTTTGCACCGGTGGCTAAATGCGGAAGCCATAAGATTGTTTTTAGCTTATGCCGCTTTTAAAAGATTCATAGTTTTTGAGATGGATGTTAAGTCAGCTTTTCTTAATGGAATCTTGGTGAGGAAGTTTATATAGAGCAACCTCCGAGGCTTTGTCAAAGGAGATAAGGTCTATAGATTAAGGAAAGTTCTATATGGACTTAAACAGACACCTAGAGCATGGTATGATAGTTTATCCGATTATTTAATTCAAAATGGTTTTGTAAAAGGTAAAATTGATAGAACCTTATTTAGAAAAGAAGTTGGTAGTGATCTTTTATTGGTTGATTTTTGTTAATGATATCACTTTTGGATCAACTAACACATTTTTGTGTGAAGAATTTAGTCATCTTATGAAAAGCAGATTTGAAATGTCCATGATGGGAGAGATGACCTACTTCCTTGGACTTCAAGTCAAACAGGACGAAGAAGGGGATATTCATTAATCAAGTCAAATACACAAATGATCTTATTGAAAAATTTAGAATAGGTACCAGCCGAGAAGCCAAGATACCTATGATGACAAACTTTTCAATGGATCCAGATAAAAAGGGGGATGATACATATCAAACTGAGTATCGAGGTCTAATTGACTCTTTATTATATTTAAGCGCTAGTAGACACGATATTTCTTTTCCGATTTGGAGCTGCGCACGATTTCAAGCTAAACCAAAAAGAAGCCATCTTGAAGCAAAGAAAGAAAATTCTTAAATACTTAAAAGGTACAGTAAATGTTGGTGTGGTATCCGGTGATGACAATTTCGAGTTGTGCTGGATACTCGATTCGAACTTTGGTGGGTGTAAGTGATTGGAGTGAATTGATACATGTTTTTAGGGCCTGTTTTAGTGCAAAAAGTGAGCTAAAGTGTGATTTCGTGCCTAAATGTGAAAAGTATCACTCTTTTGCCTAAAAGTATTACTTTGTGAGTTTTTGATGTTTTTCGTCCATTTTGCGTAAATCGATGGAATTTTGCCAAACCGAGAGTACCGTTATTCTTAGAATGAAGAGACGAACATACCGGACAAAAACGGGTCGGGCCGAAGCCAATCTCGAGAAAATTTCCTGGTCTCGAGCACAAGTCGAGGAGCATGGACCTCGACTCGAGGGTTAGGCTGGAGGGAAAGGAAATTCAAAAAATGCGGCGGTCTCGACTCGAGGGAGGAACCTCGAGTCGAGGATGAAGAAATGGCAGGATCCTCGAGTCGAGGGCTGAGCCTCGACTCGAGGCAAGTGAAAAATTGAAGAAGCATGGATGCGACTCTTAGGCCTCGACTTGAGGGCCTGAAGCTCGATTCGAGGAGTGTCAAAAACTGAAATTTGCAGTTTTAAAGTCTATTGAAGCCAAAACAGAGCATAACTTGATTCTAGCGGTTTAGAGCAGTTTCGAGGTTCCATAGACTATTTTTTTCACTTTGTAGCTTGATTTCCATTGTAATTGCTATAGCTTGTTAGAATTAGATTAGATTTTACTTTTAGTCCATTAGATTAGCATTATGATTCATTGTAATTGAAGATTCAAGCTGTGATTTGGGAGAAGAGAAGTTGAATTCAAGCATTGTACAACACTAATCATTCCTATTTTTGTATATTGAAGCTCAATTGGTGATGTTCTTACCATTTGCTCTCTTTAATTCATTGCTTGTGTTGATTAGATTGTTAATTGCTTTCTTAGATTGTTTACCCATGGCTTTTGCTTGTAGCACCATGGGCTAATAGCTTTATGCTTGGGATAATTGAAATTAGGGATGAAGTGATTGCCTCATGCTATGATTGTTGATAAATGTGATCAATTGAATTAGTTTGCTTCCTAATTGTGATTCTTAATTGTGCTTCATGAAAAATTGTCTCTTTTGATTAATGGTTGATCACCCTAGCAATAGGCGAGAGTTGAGCTAACGTGATTAGGTGTTAATCGGGATTCAATTTTGCACGATTGTATGAATTGGGGACTTCTACATTGAGAGATGGGAAAGACTAAGGATACTCACATTAGACATTGTGATATTAATGGAGTGATTAATTTCATGATGGTTTATGCTTTCTAATTTGATTGATTTGCATTTGGATACAATCATAGCTTGTTAATCATGGATTCCTTGATGGAGATTATCCCTTGCACCCAATTCCCCCATTGATTTTAGTGTATTTATTATTGCATTCTAGGTGTTTGATATATTGTTTGCATAATCTTGCCATTTAATTTCTTGCATTTTTATAGAGGTTTTAGTCCTAAAACTTGTTGCAACTTTAGTCATTTAGAACTTTTATCCTTGAGTCTCGTTTGCATACTTTCTCCCTTGGGTTCGATATTTTGCGATTGGTCTTAAAAGCTCTTGCCCTATACACTCCAATCAAATGGCGCCGTTTACTGGGAATTAGTTTTGCGCCTTAAGTGAGACTTAGGAATTATTTGAAGTGGCTACTTGTTGCCTTTGTGTTTGTGTTTGTTTGGTTATTTTTGTTTGAATTTGATACTTTAATATCTTGTCTAGATGGAAGGATACAACTCATACATGTGGAATCAAGAGTATTATCAAGATGGTAGAGTGTATTCTTTACACTTTGAAGAATTTGGATACAATAATTGGAGGAACTATGAAGATAATTCTCAATTGCAACAAGTTCCTTCCAATTATGAAGATTGGATATGTGATGAAATTTCTTCCCCACCTCAAGAGATGTTTCCATACTATGAGCCTTGGATTTGAGTGTCAAGGAGCATCGGGTGGTGAGTACTATGATGATAGGAGAAGCCATGAGTTTGATTATCCAATGCCACAAGCTTCTCCTCAATTTGAAGAATGGGGACTCCTTGATATGAGAGCCATATTGTTAGAGATGCTTGGATTTTTGTTGGAAAAATTTGAGGAAGATGACACTAGGTGTGATGAAATGCTTCCCTTGTATGAGGAAATTTATGAGACCAAAGCAATGGTCAATTCATGGATCGAGGGAACATGGAGATCACCGAATTCCATTTCATGTTTATAAAGTGTCAAGTCAAAAATTTCCTACGCCAAGTAAAGAACATGACTATCATGGAGAATCAAGAAGAAGAAGGGGAGGAAGAAAATGCAAGAGAAGAAGATGAAGAAGAGGGTCCAAGCAATGAGGATGAAAAGGAAGATTTCCTTATCAAGAGTGATGAAGAGGAATGTCCATTGATGGACATGAGCAATAATGAACAAGCAAATCTAGAAGCACCAAATAAGGAATTGAAGATTGAAATGAGCATTTCTATACCTTCTAACTCTTCAATTTGTGATTTAATTGAAATTGATGCTTCTAATGATTTGATTTTACCTCTTGAGAACTTTGATTATAGGAAAGAATTAAAGAAGTGCTTGAGCATCCTTGGAGAAAAGAAAGGGAGAAGGATGTTGGTGAGAAAGCAAGGAGGACAACCATCATCAAAGTGCAAGGATGTGGATGATGGGTCTATCCTACATATGAACCTCCTAAATTTCGAAGCTCAAAGGCTGAGATACAATGGCAAGGAGGATCGCTATCCTTGGCCATTCCGATTAAGGAAGATGGAAGTGAAAGAATAAGTCCGGCAAAGGACAATAAAAATAGCTCGATGGGAGGCAACCCATCCTTTTTATTTCTTTGCTTTTGTGTGCTTTATTGTAGATTAGTATTTTTGTTTTTTTTTGGGAGATTTGGCTTGCTACTTAATTGCTTATGCTTAGGAAATTATGCTCTATGCTTTGGGATTCATATAGTGTTGAGCTTGCTTGTTAATATCATTTAGAGTTGCATATTTTTCTCACTCTCATTCAAACTTTGAATTCATGCTATCATTCAAGTTTGGGGTTGTTGATCGTTTGTTGTTGAAATGCATCTCTTAGTGGTAATTAATTGATGTGTCTTATGCCCAATTGTAGGTAAACTCACTATATTTGCTTGGGAAGTGATTGAAATTGCAAGGAAATGCAAGATCAAGTGGAAAGTGCATAAAAGCTTGATGATCCCTACATGTTTGAAGAAAGATGGAGTTTAAGGGCTTATTGGTACAACACTTCCTTTCAAACTTAGACTTGTCTAAGTTTGGGGAGGTGTTTCTCTTCCCTTTGCCTATCTTTTATACTATTTTATGATTATGAGTTTGTTGAGCTTATTGCTTATTGTTGTTTAAACTATATTGGTATCTTGGATTTCTTGCATATATATTTTGGGGCTAGATGTGTTTTGAGCTTCATTGTGGATTTATTGACATATCTTTGAGCATCATTCTTTATGTGGTAGTGAGTATGCTTGGATTTATGTACATGAGCACTTGTGTTTGATTTGTAAGATTTATTGGATTTTGATTTGATCATGAGTTGATGTGTAGCTTGAAGCTAACATTCTTGATTGATTGTGTAAAGATGAATGTGATTGATGATGCTTGATTCATTGCTCAATTTAATCCCATGAGCTTTTGTGCCTTAATAATCGTACATCTTATACGGTTGATTTGATATTTCTTTGAGAGTGCATCATTCATGATTTGTATGCTAGAACTTGCCAATCGACTTGTTGATATTGATCTTTGTGTGATGTCTTGAAAGTGAGAAAAGGTCATGTTTGGAATGATGAGTCACTTTGCCAAATATTTTCCCCACCAAATACATTTGATTTCCTTAGTAAGCCATGTTGAGCCTTATGATCCTTATTCTTTGGCAAGCCAAGTGAGATGGAAACCATTTTTGCCGATTTTTATGAGCCTTTCTTGTCCTATATTTAGTTGAGCTTGAATGTTGGCTAATGATGGTGATTTGATTGTTAAGTGTGGGAAGATGATGAGCTAAGTGATGAATATTGAAAAAGAAAAAAGGTTGTGAAAATGTGAACGTGAAGTGAATGAAAAGAAAATTTTAATTTGTGAGCTTAAAAGAGAAAGCTCAAGTGAATGGTGGATTGATCATTGAAGTTCAAAAGGAAGAGTGTTATTTGATGAAAAGTGAAGAGATTGTGCATTTGTATTGATTAGCTTACATTCAAGTCTCTACTACTTAGTCACTCTTATCCAAATATATCCCACCTTTCCAAAGAGCCTACATTACAACCTAAGAGAAAGACCTCTTTGATTCTTGATTGATCATAAATGATTTGGATTGAGATTAAGTCTTTTGACAAGCATATGGTGTACTTATTTGTGAATTTGATGATTGAGTGTCTTATACCTTGATACACATAGTGAAGAGTGAAACACTCCATGGAAGGAGCAATGTATTAAGTGTTTGATTGAGCATTTGTTTGAGCATGATCTATCTTGTTTGCTAGTGGATAGTTTACATTGATACAAATGTTCATTGATGAGTTCGGTTGTCTTATATTTCGTCTATAGTGCCATGTGACATAATTGCAATCAATTCACTCCTTTGTTCTTAGTTTCTACGTTGCTCGAGGACGAGCAATAATTCAAGTTTGGGGGTATGATTGGAATGAATTGATGCATATTTTTAGGGACTATTTTAGTGCAAAAAGTGAGCTAAAGTGTTAGTTTTTGTGCCTAAATGTGAAAAGTATCACTCTTTTGCTTGAAAAGTACTATTTGTGAGGTTTTGACGTTTTTCGTCCATTTTGCAGGTAATTCGGTGGAATTTTGTCAATCCGAGAGTACCATTAGGCTTAGAATGAAGAGACGATCATATCGGACGAAAAACGGGGTTGGGGCCGAAGCCCCGCGTGAGAAAAGTGCCCTGGACTCAAGCTCTGGTCGAGGGATAAGAGCCTCGAGTCGAGGATATGCGAAAGGACCAAAATCGAAGAAAAGCATGCGCCTCGACTCGAGGCATGACCCTCGAGTCGAGGCACGACCCTCGACTCGAGGGGTGGTTTTCCAGAATTTTGCCTATTTAAAGGCTGAAGCGAGCATTTAGGAGATAACACATAAATAACTTGGAGAGAGAACTTTCATAATAGCGGTTAGTAGCGGTTGTGGGGTGATTTCTCGGGCCCCAAGCCAATTTCCCTTGTAGTTAGAGTAGAAGTTAGAATTAGATGTAGATTTCCTTTGATTGTTGCTAGATTAGCCATAGATTAGCATTTGATCATTGTAATTCTTTCAATTCAAGCTTGTAATTCATTTGGAGATTGGTGTTGAAGACTCAAGCATTCCTATTGTTGTTGATTGAAGATCAATTGGTGATGTTTTTCCTCTTTTGTCTCTTTAATTTCTTAATTGTTGTGATTTGCTTTGTGTTTGATCAATTCTATCTTCTTCCCATGGGTATTGTTTGTGGTACCATGGGCTAACTCTCTTGTGCTTGGGTTAATTGAAATTGATTATGATTTGATTGATGATGCTATAATTGTTGATGATTGGAGATCAATTGAGTAGATTGCTTACTAATTGTGATTCTCAATTGTGCTTCATGCATAATCATCTCTTTAGATTAGTGTTTGATCACCCTAGCTATAGACGAGAGTTGCGCTAACGTGATCCGGGATTAATCGGGTGATAATTGTGTATGAATGTATGGATTGGGTGCTTCGGAATCGAGAGATTAGTTGCACTAAGGATACTCACATTAGTTTGTTTCCTAATTGTGATTCTTCATTGTGATTCATGTATAATTATCTCTTTAGATTAATGGTTAATCACCCTAGCAATAGGCGAGAGTTGAGCTAACGTGATTAGGTGTTAATCGAGTTTCAATTTTGCATGATTGTATGAGTTGGGGATTTCTACATTGAGAGATGGGAAAGACTAAGGATACTCACATTAGGCATTGTGATTTTAATGGAGTGATTAATTTCATGATGGTTTAATGCTTTCTATCTTAGTTGATTTGTAATTTGATTCAATTGTAGCTTGTTGATTGATGATTCATTGATGGATGTTAATCTTAGCACCTCTATCCCACCATTTATTGTTGTGTTTGTTATTGTATTCTAAGTGTTCGATCATTTGTTTTCTTGTTTTAGTTTGTATTTTGCAAGCTGTTTGGTAGTGTTAGTGTCATCCCTTGTTGCAACTCTAGTCACTAAGAACTCATATTTCTAGGGCCTCATGTGCATACTTTTTCCCATGGGTTCGATATTTTATTGATTGGTCTTAATAACACTTACCCGAAAACTACTCCAATCAGTAAGATAGATAGAAAATCTACATACGGTACTTGCCAATTTTAGGAAGTAAGCTGATTTCATGGTTGTCTAAAAAGCAAACCTCTCGTAGCTACTTCCACAACCGAAGCCGAGTATATGGCGGTGGAAGTTGTTGTTCACAACCGATCTGGATAAGTCAACGGCTAAGGGACTATAACATTATTACCAAAGATGTACCAATCTTTTGTGATAGTAATAGTGTCATAGCTATTACCCGAGAACCAGTCTTACATACCAGATGCAAGCATGTTGACATAAGACATCACTTCATCCGAGATCACGTTGAGAAAGGCAACATTAGACTTGAAAAAGATTCACTGACTTTCAAAGAGTGACATCTTGACAAAACCATTAGCAGAGACGAGGTTCAAAGAACTATCTGTTGAATTAGGATTATTAGATGCTTCTTTAGTAAATCTATAATCTTATCTTATGCTTTTCATTCTTTGTCTCTCTCAATTATTTTACAATGTCTAGAAAGAATCATCGACTAGATATGTGTCAAAGGACAATCACGTAGCTGATATCATTGATCTCCTTCTTAGGAATCAAGAATCAAGGATTAGTCATATTGACCTTATCGACTTGATGATTGCTTATCGACATTAGGTAAATCGTACAAAGGCACAATAGCTAGCTGATTTCTTCAAGCAGATGACTATTGCATCATATCTAACTTACCACAGTTACTAATGGTTTCTTGAAGTACGTGTATCTGCAGTGCAGTATGATCAGCTTGTTAGATCGAGATAGAATCTACTAACTGCATTAAAAGCTGCCTCATCATCTGCTCACCCCTTCCTTTGTTTCTTCAAAAGCTTGTTTTCAAATTTATTCTCACAGCTCATCTATCTTAAAATCTTTCGGATGAGTTGTTCTTTAAAAACCTAGCCGAGTCTCTGCTCGCTTTAAAATAAAAGGTGTTGTTTAACTTGTCTTAAATCTTGCTAAAAAGAAAATAAAACTAGGCTATTTTTGAAAAACCTAGGCGAGGTCCTTTCTCGACGATTTCAAAACCTTGTCTATTTTAGGAAACCCTTATGCAAAGAAAGGTAAACCGAGGTGGACGTCGGGTATACTTACTTCTCTGCAAAGTAACCCTACTTGATCAAATCAACGATCTACAAAGTTACTTTTTCGCATTTCAAAGTCGAGTTATCTACACGCGCTGAATCCTAATCGTTTATCCTGATTTTAGCTGTTGATTGATCTGATAAATCATTTCAAATAAAGACTCGTATTTAAACCCGCTTTTCAAGCAATTTCTCTTTTCAATTCTCCCTCCTATAAACACATCTTCTTCTTCATCCAAACGCTTTCACTTTCGGAAAAACCGTTTATCCTCTCGTAAATTTTTTTCTAACTCCCAAAACCCTTTCTAAATATTTTATGAGCCATACTCAAAAGTTCTTGGGATTACATCTACGATGGTGGACATTAACAAGGATACATTCAATAAATAGATAAAGTCGGAGATGTTTGTCGGCATCGACACTACAACCGATGAAGAATCAAAACAAATACTGAAATTATTGGAGAGATCTGGGTTGAAGACTTTCTGTTCAAAAAAGCGATTCGAACAAAACCCTTAATATGCGAGGAGTAGAATTTTACGTGAATGGGGCTTATGAGGATGGAATTTTCAAAACAAAGGTTTACGGCGAGGAGTTGGCGATCACGGCGACAAATGTGGCCAGAATTTTTGAAACAAGTAATGAGGGTGTGAATCCCGACTTACAAAACTAGAGATTGGGTAGAATCATTCGAGATGATTGCCGTACATCGATGAAGGATAGGAGATCGGAGTGAAGAAGAATATGCTTCGTAGGAAGTATTGTCTGCTAATGACGATACTAACTAAAGCAATTCTTGGGGAGCAGAATTCCCATGATGGGATCGACTCAGACCCGGCTGAACCGCCTTAGAGCCATAATCGATGGGGTTCAGGTCAAGCGGAAATGTTGCTGAACCGCTTTGAGACGGAAAGGAAGAGGTTGGAGCCGGTGAATGGTGAGTGGATAGCCAAGTCCATCACCAGCTTATTCAATAAAATAAGCATTACTGGAGAACACTGCTGACCCACGAGATAAAGCTGGAAAGACGGGTGAGGAGCTACTCAAAGCGGAAGGGGCTCCTCACTAAGAATGAGGTGATCAGCGGGCTAACTGATTCGGACGTGGAGGCAGCCGAGGTGAGGGTGCCGGAGCCCTCGGCGAGGAGGAAGAGGAGCAAGCTGCGAGTCAACAGTGAGCTCGGTTGAGGCTTCACGCCCGATGAAGGCTGAAGGAGAAGGCGACAAAGAGGAGGAGGCTGGTGAAGGCCTCGAGAAAGGGACAACGTCTGGCCTGCGCAGCCTAGTCTGGCCGGGCCGAAGATGCTCAAACCCTAGAGGTGGTGACAGCGGCGGTTGTCCGATCCCAGACATCCAGAGATCGGCTCCGAGAGGACTCCCTCCCTCTCTCCTAAGAAGGTACTATTATTCGGAGCCTCTGCAAGTCTCTCTCCCTCCCCTCTCCGGCCCACTCGGGATGAAGAGGTGTCCCAGGGCACCTCGTGAGCCTCTTAAATAGCCTACTCCCATGCACCAAGCCGGTACCTCATCTTCTCCCTCCCCCAAACACAAGTCACTTCCCCACCTCAATCTCCATCGACTTTCTTTCTTTCCTCACCGGACCCGTCTACTCTCCAACCCCAATAACCACCATCTCCCCTCTGCCTTATTACCTTCAACCACATCTCCCCTCAACCAACAATCAAGCCTACACCTTCCCCCACATATTTTTAAGTTTTCATCCATGTAAATGTTAGATCAAGATTGTTTTGATGAGTTAAAAGATTATTTGAGATGAGCAGATGATAATAAAGAACAGTGAAGACTCGAGTTCTAGTACGGCCGATCGAGACTAGGACAAGGATAGTTCAAGTCACCTGGAGACTAGGAATCACAAGTCATCCGAAGACAAGCTCGAATTTAGTCATCTGCAGGAGACAAGTATGAAGAGCTCGAGACGAGGTCAAGACAAGTGAGTAGAATAAGAAAAGCAAGTCTTCACCAAGTCACCGCAGATGAATAGATTAAAATCAGCCGAAGAGCAAGCGGTTTTCAAGATTAAGTTTGTTGAGCAGGTTTTAGTTTGTTAGAACTAACTAACAAACTAAGCGACTTTTCGTACTTATAAATAGGTCTAGGCACGTCATTACGGATATAGAGAATATGCACATCCATGTTTTCCAAAGCAAGTATTTTCACAAAGTTTAAAAAAATATAGTTTTTCACGATTTCTTTATAGAATTTTCTAAGTGTTTGTAGAACACTTCACTTCACATCTTCAAATACACTTCTTAGTCTTATAGTTAGATTTTAGAAGGTTGATTAGCATCTTTGAAGGTTTGAAGATCAAGTTGTAATTTGTAAAAGATTGTAAGTAAGTAAGCGGCTAGTGGATAACCTTCTTAAAAGTTTGGAGAAGGAGAGTGGATGTAGGATTGTTATCATCCGAACCACTATAAAATTGGGTGTTATTTCTTGCTTTCTTTTAATTTACATTCAAGTTACAATTTTGTTAATTGAAGATTCAAATTACGAATCTTAACTAGAATCTAAATATCGGCTTTGCTTTTGATCTTGTCAAAAGTTGAGTTTGCAATTGTTTTCCGCTGTGTTTAATCGATACTTTGAATTGATTTGGGGAGATTCGAAAAATCTACAAAATCTATTCAAACCCCCTTTCTAGATTTTGTTCTAGAAGGTTATCTCAAGGTTTTAATCAACTCAACATTCGGGGACCAACGGTAAATGTGTAAATATGTGAATGAATATATTGGACCTTATCCGATCTATCTTGTCTTATTTTTAAACTTTCTTTACTCGCTATCTAAGAAAACTTAAAAATTTTCTAAGTGTTAATCATCCGAGAAAATTTTCATCTCGAATCAAAATTTTTCTAAGACTTAAAATTTTTCTAAGTACAAATCATCCGAAAAGTCTTTTGACTTAAAACTTTCTTTAAATTCTTGTAAAACTTCTCCAAAATTTTTCTAAGTGTGAATTAAGTGCTCTTACTTGAAAAAGTTTGATTAAGTGATAACGTGCTTTAATATGCCTATCTGTTTATCTTGAATAACTTTGACTAACATCACCGTGAGTGTGTCTCTTTCTTGCGCTTTAACTTCATCAAAAAGGGGGAAATTATTAGATCAAGAAATTTTGATGAGTTAAAAGAAGTCGACAAGAGTCAACTCGGATGACCAACTAACTACGAAGAACAGTGAGGTGAAGATCTAGTATTAGGCTAATCGGACTAGGAAGAGGCTGGATGAGTCGAGTTGAGGTTTAAGGAGCGAAGTTATTTGGAGGCGAGGCTTGAGACAAGTCATCTGCAGGAGATAACTATGAAGAGGTCAAACGAGGTCAAAACAAGAAGTAGAATAAGAAAGACAAGTCTTCACCAAGTCACCGCAGACGACTAGGACCAAGATCAATCAAGCAAGGACAATTATCAAGATTAAGTTTGTTAGGCGCTTTAGTTTGTTACAACAAACTAACGTCTCTCGAGCTTATAAATAGGTCTAGGCACAACTTTAAAATACACGAATTTAATTCTGTATTCTCACTTTCGAATTCACAAGCTTTCTAAGTAATCACACAAGTTTTTCAAAGAAATTTTCACAAGTTTTAAGTGTTTATAAAAAACTACTCGTATATCTTCAACACATTCTTGCACTTTGTAAAGTTAGAGATTCCAGAAAGTTTAGGAGTTGAAGATAGGCTTGAAGATTAGAAGATCATCATCGAGAAAAGTTGTAATTTGTAAGACTGTAAGTCGGTGAGTAAGTAAGTGGACAAGACCCTTCTTCAAGTTGAAGGAGGAGAGTGGATGTATGATCGATTGGATCTCGAACCACTATAAATTGTTGTGTTCTTTCTGCTTTCATTACTTATCTGTTCTTAATCAATTTCAACTTTACATCAAATTCAATTTTAGAGTCACAATCAGACTTATAATCAGTTGTTTTTGGTCCGTTTAAAATTGAGTTTAAACTTGTTTTCCATTGTGTGAACTTTGATATCTTGAATTGATTTTCTAGTTTTGAAAAAGTTTGAAAATCTATTCAACCCCCCTTCTAGATTTTTCCTAGAAGGCTGTTTTAAGTTCTTTATTATTATACTCAATTCGTGGGACCAACATAAGGCATGCTCAGATTTCTAAAAGTTAAGTAAATTATTTCTCCTAATATTCTATCATTGAAGAAATGACACGTAAACATGCATAAATAGAATAAAATACTTAGACTCATCAAAAAATTATGAAATTTTAGTATGATATACATATCTAAATATGGAACAAACTTCATTAAGGGTCCAAGTTCATTTGGGCTGTGGAAAGATAGCATATTTCGAAGAGAATTGACATTTGATTTTGGTTCGGCCAACAGTGTCAAGTGTTCTTCTAAAATTCATAACTCATTGTAAAATTATCTAAAAATCATGAAATTAAGACATATAATACATTACTCAAGGATGAACAACTTTCATTCAGGAATTCAAGCCATTTGACCTACGGAATTTTCCCAGAAAATTCGTGAACATTTAATCTATCGTTTGGCTCGGTTACTATACATGTCTCACAATAAAATTCATAACTTATTGGATACTCGTTTAAAAATCACAAAATTTTAGAATCTTATTACTAACAGGTTGTATAATGTCCATGAATTTTTCCATAATTTATTACTTAAGAAAAACTGGAAAATAAATTTGTGAAATGAAAATAACTCTATGCGTTGAATATCGACCAGGTTATATCTCATAAAGTACTAAACGAAAATATTATATTTTTGACTATGATTTAAACAACATCAAGGGGAACACCCTAATTTTATACAGAATTTTATAACCTTTATAAAAGGGAGAAATAAATAGAATGAGTCACCGTGCTCCCAGTTATGCACATTTACGTCACACATTTTTCCACGATTTTATTCTCCTTACACAAAGTGATCAGAAAATTATGAAATTTAAACGGTTATTCTAGACTTCAAATAATATATCTATGAATTTTTCATGATTTTTAAACGGTGGGAAAGTGTCCGAATTAGTTTTACAAAAGCGAATTCGGTAGCTAGGGTATATAATTCGGCAGTTTCATACTTTCAACATATCTTCACTATTTTGACTTCAAACACTAAGATTCCAACTCAAGCACTCCATATATGATTAAAGCATATTAAAAAAGCTCTTAGGGCTTCCTAAATTATTTTTCCTAAGTCTTCTAAGCTAAGAAAGCATAAGACTAAAAGAAAGGGCTAGGAGGCTTACTTCTTTGGAAGAGAAGACGTCTTGCCTTGAGAGCTTCTTTGTGACTTGTGTGTCCAAGAAAGAGAAGGAGGGGGCTATTTATAGAAGGAAAAAGAGAGAAGGGGTGGCCAAATGGATGGTGGAGAGGAAAAGGGGGAAGAATTTGGCTTGAGGTTATTTTGCCTAGCTTTAGGAGCTAATCCTAAGATTTGGGCTAGGATCTCTTGTACTTCAATATTCTCCTCATTAAAGCCCCCATGTGCACAAAATTTTGAGGAATTTGGGCTGCCATTTGGCAGTCCATTTTCTTATACGATGGCGTGACTTCGTCGTTGATTTTTGGTATTTTTCGGTTTGAGTTTCGGTTAGAAAAATTTTAAAGCAGCGATGGGAAACAAATATATTTTTCTTAGGATTTTTCTTGAATGCTTCCCTCCTTTAAAGGATTATTGGTAATTAATCATTATTAATCAAATCCAGATTACGGATATGGGTTTTAGAAGTATTAGTAGATTTCCGGTTTGAAACCCATTCGTCAATTGGAGAAAAATTAAGAAAAATACACATAGAATTTAAATCAATCAATAAAATAAATTAAACTTAGAAAATCAAATATAAAATACTAGGTTTTGATTTCGGTCATTACACATACCGAGGCTCTTGGGGCCTCGTTTAAGTCCATATAGAGCTTTCCTCGGTCTATAGACCTTGTCTCCTTTAACAAAGCACGGAGGTTGCTCTACATAAACCTCTTCGGCCAAGATTCCATTTAGAAATGCAGATTTTACATCCATTTGAAAAATTGTGAATCTTTTAAAAGCAGCATAGGCTAAGAACAATCTTATGGCCTCCGACGAGCCACAGTGCAAAGGTTTCAACGTAATCAATCCCTTTTGATTGCGAGTAACCTGAACAACTAGTTTGGCTTTCTTTCTAACCACAATATTGTTCTCATCCCTTTTGTTTTTAAAGACCCATTTAGTTCCAATGACTTTTTGATGTTGAGGCCTTTCAACAAGCTCCCACACATCTTGTCTTTAAAACTAATTAAGTTCTTCTTGCATAGCATTAATCCAATTAGAATCGATTAGAGCTTCAATAATTGACTTAGGTTCAAGTAATGAAACATAGCAACTGAACATACAATCTAGATTTAGTTGTGTCCTAGTGATTGGAGTGAATTGATACATGTTTTTAGGGCCTATTTTAGTGCAAAAAGTGAGCTAAAGTGTGATTTTGTGTGCCTAAATGTGAAAAGTAACACTCTTTTGCCTAAAAAGTATTACTTTGTGAGTTTTTGCTGTTTTTCGCCCATTTTGCGGGTAAATCGGTGGAATTTTGCCAAACCGAGAATACCGGTATTCTTAGAATGAAAAGACAAACATACGGGACGAAAATGGGGTCGGGCCCGAAGCCCTTCTCGATAAAAATTCCCTGGTCTCGAGCACAGTCGAGGGTGCACAGACCTCGACTCGAGGTTCATGCTTTGGAGGGAAAGATTTTCAAAAAGTCAGCAAGCTCGACTCGAGGAAGGAGCCTCGAGTCGAGGGATGAGAAATTTGCGGGATCCTCGACTCGAGGGCTGAGCCTCGACTCGAGGCGGCGATAATTTGAAGAAACGTGTTAGCGACTCTCGAGGCCTCGACTCGAGGGCACGAAGCTCGACTCGAGGAGTGCCCAAAACTGAAAAATTCAGTTTTAAAGCCATTGGAAGCCAAAGCAGAGCATATCTTAATTCTAGCGGTTTAGAGCGGTTTCTAGGAGTTTCTTTGGGCGAATTTTGCATTTTGTAGTTGAATTCACTTGTAATTGCCATAGATTGTTAGAATTAGATTAGATTCTACATTTAGTCACTAGATTAGTAGTTTGATTGATTGTAATTGAAGATTGCAGCTGTGATTTGGGAGAATTGAAGTTGGATTGAAGCATTGTAGAAGATTAATCATTCCTATTTTTGTCTATTGAAGTTTAATTGGTGATGTTCTTACCCTTTGTTCTCTTTAATTAATTGCTTGTAGTGATTAGATTGTTAATTGCTTTCTTAGATTTTCTACCCATGGCTTTTGCTTGTAGCACCATGGGCTAATAGCTTTGTGCTTGGGATAATTGAAATTAGGGATGAAGTGATTGCTTCATGCTATGATTGTTGATAATTGTGATCAATTGAATTAGCTTGCTTCCTAATTGTGATTCTTAATTGTGCTTCATGAAAAATTGTCTCTTTTGATTAATGGTTGATCACCCTAGCAATAGGCGAGAGTTGAGCTAACGTGATTAGGTGTTAATCGGGTTTCAATTTTGCATGATTGTATGAATTGGGGACTTCTACATTGAGAGATGGGAAGAACTAAGGATACTCATATTAGGCATTGTGATATTAATGGAGTGATTAATTTCATGATGGTTTATGCTTTCTAATTTGATTGATTTGCATTTGGATACAATCATAGCTTGTTAATCATGGATTCCTTGATGGAGATTATCCCTTGCACCCAATTCCCCATTGATTTTAGTATATTTGATCTTGCATTCTAGGTGTTTGATAGATTGTTTGCATAATCTTGCCATTAAATTTCTTGCATTTTGTAGAGATTTAGTCCAAAAACTTGTTGCAACTTTAGCCATTTAGAACTCTTATCCTCGAATTTTGTTTGCATACTTTCTCCCTTGGGTTCGATATTTTGTTGATTGGTCTTAATAACTCTTAGCCTATACACTCCAATCAAATGGCGCCGTTGCGGGGAGTTAGTTTTTGCGTCTATAAGTGAGATTTGAGGATTGTTTGAAGTGGCTATTTGTTGCTTTTATTGTTGTTTTTGTTGATTTTGTTGGTTTGAATTTGATACTTGGATTTGTGGCATTGTAGGTGTATGCTAACAAGATCGAGTGGTGTTCCACCCTTGCCACTAAATCCAGAAATTGAGGCTACATTGAGAAGGAATCGTGTGAGAAGAAGAAGGGAAACTATAGAAGGTGAAGATCAAAGGCATGAGGAGAGACTAGTGGGTGATCCTCAAGTAGAGGAGGTACTTGGACAAGGAGAAGGAGGAGTAGAGAATGGAGGTAATGGGAATCATTTCCATGCTCAAGTTGGCCCTTTCCCTCAAGGGATGCCACCACAAAATTACCCCTACCAAAATCCATATTCTTATCCACCTCAAGCTCATCAATATCCCTATTATCCACCTCATCCACAACAATTTCCACCATACTATCCCCATATGCCGTATAATCAAGAGCCACGATATCATGAGCCACCTCACATACCAAATGCCCAACCACAACCCGTAAATGAGCCACCACCTCAAGGAAGGCCGTTGAGAGAGTTCTTTGAACCATAACTTAGAGAGCATTATGATGGGATAGCAAGGCCGAGGATAGATGCTAATAACTTTGAGATAAGTCCCCCTTTGGTGAGAATGCTTAGGGAGAAGCAATTTGAAGGAAGAGATGAAAATGAGTGCCCACATCAACATATGGCACAATTTCTTGAGATTGCCGACACTACAAAATACCATGGGGTACCCGAAGATGCGAAGAAGTTGAGGCTTTTTGCCTTTACATTGAAAGGAAGAGCAAAAGCATGGCTTAATTCATTACCGCCCGGGACCGTACGTACATGGGAAGAGTTGTCGAAGAAATTTTTGATGAAGTTTTACCCACCGTCAAAGACCGTGCAAGCTAAGGGGGCTATTTCCCACTTCTGACAAAAGAATGGGGAGGCGATACCGGAGGCGTGGGAGAGGTATGGCATGTTACTTATTAATTGTCCTCAACACGGTTTTCCGGAGGAGCAAACCATTATGTACTTTTGCAATGGTTTAACGGATGGGGATAGGTCATTTTTGAATGCTTGTGCTAATGGATCAATTTGGTCTAAAACCGTGGGACAAATGAATGAAATAATGGAGAACATAGCTCAAGATTCATTCCAAGTGTCGGTTAATAGGGGAGCACACCATAGAGTGTCACAAGTTGATGAAATCGAGAGTATGAAGAGTATGATGATGACTATGATGGACCGATTGGGAGCTATTACTACTTCACAAAGCCAAGCAAGTGTGAGTCCATCCGTTCCTCAAGTTGATGTTGGTCCAAGTTCATTGCCGGTTGAAGAAGTGAGTTATATGGGTAGGCCTCCATTCCAAGGAGGCTATCAAGGAGGAAACTTTCAAGGGAATTATCAAGGAGGAAGGCCTTACCAAATGCCTTACCAAAATAGGCCACAAGGAAGCTATCAACCTCAACCGCAAGCTCAATTTAATGGGAATACATGGAGGAGACACGAGAATTTTTCATATGCCAATCCGAGAGCCGCCGTTCAATTTCCTCCCGGATTTGATCCGGTGCAAAGACTCCAAACAATGAAGGAAAGGCTACCACGGAGGAGATTTTGGGGTTGATTGTGAAGAAATTGGAAGCTAATGACTCAAGGCTTGATAATATAGGGAAGCAAATGGACACTCATTTCAAGATGATCGAGCATCAAGTAGGGCAACTTGCTACTACGGTTGGGAAGCTCTCGTCTACGGTGGATGACTTGCAAAAGAAAGAATCAAAGGAGTATTATCAAGCTATCGAGCTTAGGAGTGGTGCACGGTATGAAGGACTAAAATTGCCTTCAAATGGTGATGAAGAGGAGAAGCATTATGAAAGTTGTGATGAAGAAAAGCAAGAGGTGATGGAGGAGGAAGAGAAGAAGAAGCCAAAGTGGTTGATGGCAAGGAAAGAGAGAGCGAAGCAAAAGGTTGTTGAGAAGGATGAAAAAGGGGTTCCAAAGACGGTTGTTCCGTGCCTTATCCTCAACGGTACATGAAGAAAGCATTAGATGAGAAGTTTGCTCGTTTCCTTGAGGTTTTCAAAACCTTGTATATCAACATTCCATTTTCGGAGGCCCTTGAGCAAATGCCCCACTATGCTAAGTTTCTTAAAGATTTGCTAGCAAAAGGAGGAGGATTGAAGAGCCGGAGTTAGTGAAATTGACTAAGGAGTGCAGTGCCGTGCTTCAACAAGAGCTTCCACCAAAGTTGAAGGATCCGGGTAGCTTTATTCTTTTATGTGATCTTGGTAATGGGTTGGAGAAGCATGCCTTGTGTGACTTGGGGGCAAGTATTAACTTGATGCCATTTTCTATGTTTAAGAGGCTTAACCAAGGGAAGTTAGGAGCCACTACCGTAACTCTTCCAACTTGCCGATGGGTCAACTACTATTCCAAAAGGTATTGTGGAGGATGTTTTGGTCAAGCTAGAAGATTTTGTGTTTCCGGCGGACTTCGTAGTACTTGAAATGGAGGAAGATAAAGATGTACCATTGATACTACGGAGGCCGTTTCTAGCTACCGCAAGAGCGGTGTTTCATGTGAATGAAGGAAGGCTTACTTTGAAGCTTGATGATGAAGAGCTTCATTTTTCAATGAAGGATGTGATGAAGCACCCCATGGAGAAGGAGGAATGCCATGTTGTGGATGTGATTGATTCATGCCTTCAAGAGGCTTGGGAGGACTCTTCTTATACTCTTTTCTCTAAAAATTATGTTATTCCATCATATAATCATGTGCTTAATGAATCTTGTGTTTCTTATGATTGTGATAGGGATGCATTGGAAGTGGAGGAGGTGAAAGAGATAAAGTTCGAAGGCTTTCCCAATCAACCTTGGGAGAACAATGAAGATGGTAAGCCAATTGAAGAGAAAGTGAAAGGAGCCCTTAAGCCACTACCCGAGCACTTGAAGTATGCTTATTTGGAGGAAAATGAAGGTTGCCCGGTAATTATATCGTCATATCTTACATCCGATGAGGTAACTAGATTACTTTATGTTCTTCGTAAGCACAAATCCGCCATAGGTTGGTCCATTGATGACTTAAGAGGTATAAATCCTTCAATTTGTATGCATAGGATTAGGCTTGAAAAGGACCATAAACCTGTAGTTCAACCCCAAAGGAGAGTGAACCCTAATATTCAAGAAGTAATTAGGAAAGAAGTTGTGAAATTGTTAGATGCTAATATGATTTTTCCTATTTCCGATAGTCCATGGGTCTCTCCATTGCATGTTGTAGCCAAGAAAGGGGGATTACGGTAATAAAGGGTGAAAATGATGAATCAATTGCAACAAGGGTAGCTACGGGGTGGCGAGTTTGTGTTGACTATAGAGAACTTAATAAGGCCACGTGCAAGGACCACTTTCCCTTACCTTTTCTAGATCAAATGCTTGATAGGTTAAGTGGATTTGAGTACTATTGTTTCTTAGATGGTTATTTCGGTTACAATCAAATTATGATTGCACCGAAGACCAAGAAAAGACTACTTTTACTTGCACGTATGGGTCGTTTGCTTGGAAAAGAATGTCATTTGGTCTTCGCAATGCTCCCGCAACTTTCCAAAGATGCATGATGTCAATTTTTCATGGCTTAATTGAGAAAATCATGGAAGTATTTATGGATGATTTTTCCGTGTTTGGTGAGTCATTTGATAATTGCCTTACTAATCTTGACATTGTTTTGCAAAGGTGTGAAGATACAAACTTGGTGCTAAATTGGGAAAAGTGTCATTTCATGGTCAAAGAAGGCATTGTTTTGGGATATCATGTATCATCGAAGGGATTGCAAGTGGATAAGGCAAAAATTGTGGCTATTGAGAAGTTGCTTCCACATAAGGATGAGAAAGGAATTCGATCTTTCCTTGGACATGCCGAGTTCTATCGGCGATTCATTAAGAATTTCTCTCAAATTTCTACACACCTTATCTCATCTCTTAGAAAAGATGTGCCATTTGAGTTTAATGATGATTGTTTGATTGTTTTTAGGTCTTTGAAGGACGCTTTGTGAGTGCACTCATTCTAATTACTCCGGATTGGACAAAGCCCTTTATTATCATGTGTGATGCAAGTGATTTCGCTATGGGGGTCGTCTTAGGACAATTGAGAGAGAAGAGGTTTCATGCTATCAATTATGCCTCCAAGACTTTCAATCCGGCCCAAGTCAACTATACCACTACCGAAAAAGAAATACTTGCGGTGGTGTACGCTTTTGATAAGTTTCGACCCTATCTTGTAGGGTCGAAAACTATTGTGTACACCCGACCATGCCGCAATTCGGTATCTCATGTCGAAAAAGGATGCTAAGCCTATGTTGATTCGATGGATATTATTGTTGCAAGAATTTGACATGGAGATAGTGGATAAGAAAGGTAGTGAAAATGTCATAGCGGATCACCTTTCTAGATTTGAAGGAGTAGAAGAGATGGAAAGGGATGTCAAGGAAGTTGAAGAGACCTTTCCCGATGAGGGATTGCTAAGTATTGAAGAAGTAATGAGTGTGGTAAAGGAAGGGAATGTTCCATGGTTTGCCGATTATGCGAACTTCTTAGCAAGTGGAGAATTGCCACCGGAGATGAATCCCTTTGAAAGGAAGGTTTTTACAACCGGGTCAAACATTTCATATGGGACGATCCATACCTCTTCAAAGTGGGGGTCGATGGAGTACTTCGGAGGTGTGTTACAAGAAAGGAAGGGGAGGAAATCATGAAACATTGTCACTCTTTACCGTGTGGAGGCCATTATAGCACTTCCAAGACCGTGAGGAAGATTTTATTGGCGGGATTCTATTGGCCAACCATCTTCAAGGATTGCGAGAGATTCATCAAGGAATGTGACAAGTGCCAACGGATAGGGAACCTTAACAAGAGGGATGAGATGCCATTGAGCAACATCTTAGAAAGTGGAAATTTTTGATGTATGGGGAGTTGACTTTATGGGACCATTTCCACCGTCGGAGAGGTATCAATATATCCTCGTAGGGGTTGACTATGTTTCTAAATGGATAGAAGTCATTCCAACCAAAAGCAATGATTCCAAAGTGGTGATAGCCTTCTTGAAAAGGATCTTTACACGGTGTGGGGTTCCAAGGATTTTGATAAGTGACGGTGGTAGCCATTTTGTTAATAAGGCCATGGAGAAGCTTTTGTTAAGGTATGATGTTAAACACAAGGTTGCTACTCCTTACCACCCACAAACGAATGGCTTAGCCGAGGTGTCTAACCGCTTGATTAAAGGTATCTTGGAGAAGACGGTGAGGACAAGTAGAAAGGATTGGGCAACAAAGCTTGATGACGCATTATGGGCGTATCGAACCGCCTTTAAGACGCCTCTTGACATGTCACCCTATCAATTAGTGTATGGAAAGGCTTGTCATCTTCCGGTGGAGTTAGAGTATAAAGCATTTTGGGCTCTAAAAAGTTGAATTTTGATGAAGAGCTTGTAGGGGAGAAGAGGGCTCTACAATTACATGAGTTGGACGAGTTTAGGATGAAAGCTTATGAGAGTTCAAAGATTTTCAAGGAAAAGACCAAGAAGTGGCATGATGCAAGGCTTAGAAGGAAGGAGTTCAAAGAAGGAGATCAAGTGCTACTATTCAACTCAAGGTTGAAGCTTTTTCCCGGTAAACTCAAATCAAGATGGAGTGGACCTTTTCGTGTTGTGAAGATTTTTCCTAATGGATACTTTGAAGTGATGAATGACAAGGATGAAAGGTTTATAGTGAATGGGCATCGGTTGAAGCTCTATCATGTTCACTCACAAAAAGAGGTTTTGGATGCTCTTGATCTCAAGGATGTGCCCTACTTAGGTAGTGAAAGAGAAGTGTGAACTCTTGGAGTTCCGTCCGGCAAAGGACGTTAAACCTAGCGCTAGATGGGAGACAACCCATTCTTTGTTCTTTGTTGTTTTTGTTGTTTTGTGTGTTGCTTTGTTTAATGTGTTTTTTTGTGATCCTTGTAGGTGTGATGAATTGCTAGGAATTGAGGAGCTTTAGAAGGCTTAAAGGAAGATGAAGATTAAATGCTTATGGGTAAAACACTTCCTTTCAAACTTAGACTTGTCTAAGTTTGGGGAGGTGATTGTTGATTGACTTGTTGATGTGATGATGTGATGAATTTGATGTTTTGGATTGATGGTTGATTTTATGGATGCTATGATGTTCTTGATCTATTTGAGTTTATTGTCTATTGATGAGTGTGATTTGATGATCCTTTGGATTCTTTATTACTATGATTCCATATTCTTTGACTTGAGCTTAATTGTGGATTCATTGATATATTTTTAGTATCATTCATGAGGTAGTGAGTATGCTTGGACTTATGTACATGAGCACTTGAGTTTGATTTGCAAGACTTATTGGATTTTAATATGATCATGAGTAGATTTGTAGCTTGAAGCTAACTTTCGTGATTAATTGTGTAAGGATGAATGTGATTGATGATGCTTGATTCATTGCTCAATTTAAGCCCGTGAGCTTTTGTGCCTTAATAATCGTACATCTTATACGGTTGATTGATTTCTTTGAGAGTGCATCATTCATGAGTTGTATGCTAGAACTTGTCACTAGACTTGTGGATATTGATCTTTGTGTGATGTTTTGAAAGTGATAAGAGGCCATGTTGATATGATTAGTCACTTTGCCAAATTTTCCCCACCAAATACATTTGATTTCCTTAGTGAGCCATGTTGAGCCTTATGATCCTTATTCTTTGGTGAAGTTCAAAAGAAAGAGTGTGCTTGATGAAAAGTGAAGAGATGTGTTGTGTATTGGTTAGCTTACATTCAAGTCTCTACTACTTAGTCACTCTTATCCATATATATCCCACCTTTCCAAAGAGCCTACATTACAACCTAAGATAAAGGCCTCTTGGATTCTTGATTGATCACAAGTGATTTTGATTGAGATTAAGTCTTTTGGCAAGCATATGGTGTACTTGTTCATGAATTTGATGATTGAGTGCAATATACCTTGATACACTTGAGTGAAGAGTGAAACACTCCATGGAAGGAGCAATGTGTTGAGTATTTGATTGAGCATTTGTTTGAGCATGATCTATCATGATTGCTAGTGGATAGTTTCATTGATACAAGTGTTCATTGATGAGTTCGATTGTCTTATTCTTCTTCTATAGTGCCATGTGACATAATTGCAATCAATTCACTCCTTTGTTCTTAGTTTCTACGTTGCTCGAGGACGAGCAACAATTCAAGATTGGGGGTATGATTGGAGTGAATTGATACATGTTTTTAGGGCCTATTTTAGTGCAAAAAGTGAGCTAAAGTGTGATTTTTGTGCCTAAATGTGAAAAGTAGCACTCTTTTGCCTAAAAGTATTACTTTTGTGAGTTTTTGATATTTTTCGCCCGTTTTGCAAGTAAATCGGTGGAATTTTACCAAACCGAGAGTACCGGTATTCTTAGAATAAAAAGACGAACATACGGGACAAAAACGGGGTCGGGCCCGAAGCACGAGTGTCGAGGGTGCACAGACCTCGACTCGAGGTTCATGATGGAGGGAAAGATTTTCAAAAGTCAGCGAGCTCGACTCGAGGGAGGAGCCTCGAGTCGAGGGATGAGAAATTTACGGGATCCTCGACTCGAGGGCTGAGCCTCGACTCGAGGCAGGCGATAATTTGAAGAAACATGTTAGCGACTCTCGGCCTCGACTCGAGGGCATGAAGCTCGACTCGAGGAGTGCCCAAAACCGAAAATACAGTTTTAAAGTCATTAGAAGCCAAACAGAGCATATCTTAATTCTAGCAGTTTAGAGCAGTTTCTAGGAGTTTCTTTGGGCGAATTTTGCATTTTGTAGTTGAATTCACTTGTAATTGTCATAGATTGTTAGAATTAGATTAGATTCTATATTTAGTCACTAGATTAGTAGTTTGATTGATTGTAATTGAAGATTGCAGCTGTGATTTGGGAGAATTGAAGTTGGATTGAAGCATTGTAGAAGATTAATCATTCCTATTTTTGTCTATTGAAGTTTAATTGGTGATGTTCTTACCCTTTGTTCTCTTTTATTAATTGCTTGTAGTGATTAGATTGTTAATTGCTTTCTTAGATTTTCTACCCATGGCTTTTGCTTGTAGCACCATGGGCTAGTAGCTTTGTGCTTGGGATAATTGAAATTAGGGATGAAGTGATTGCTTCATGCTATGATTGTTGATAATTGTGATCAATTGAATTAGCTTGCTTCCTAATTGTGCTTCATGAAAAATTGTCTCTTTTGATTAATGGTTGATCACCCTAGCAATAGGCGAGAGTTGAGCTAACGTGATTAGGTGTTAAGGATACTCATATTAGGCATTGTGATATTAATGGAGTGATTAATTTCATGATGGTTTATGCTTTCTAATTTGATTGATTTGCATTTGGATACAATCATAGCTTGTTAATCGTGGATTCCTTGATGGAGATTATCCCTTGCACCCAATTCCCCATTGATTTTAGTATATCCGATCTTGCATTCTAGGTGTTTGATAGATTGTTTGCATAATCTTGCCATTAAATTTCTTGCATTTTGTAGAGATTTAGTCCAAAAACTTGTTGCAACTTTAGCCATTTAGAACTCTTATCCTCGAATTTTGTTTGCATACTTTCTCCCTTGGGTTCGATATTTTGTTGATTGGTCTTATTAACTCTTACCCTATACACTCCAATCACCTAGTCTGGACTCCAATATCTAAATCTCCAATTATTTGTTCATTTGGATGATAAATCATTATCTTTTTACCTTTGTCTTTTACCAAGGATGAAGACTTGTCTGAAATATCCTTTTCAAATGATTTTGTATTACCTTGAAGCTTCTTCTTAATTATGCGGAAAGGTGGTTGTCGATCAGGTGACTTTGAAGAACTTTCGGGCTCTCTATCTTTGTTTGAAGTCGATTCTTCTTCCTCATCCGAGTCGGATTCTGGTGCATAGAACTTTCTTTGTTGATCTCTTAATAGTCATGTTATGTAGATCATCTGAAATCTTTGTGATGTCATCTTCATCCTTAGACTAAAAGTAGATTCATCAAACACAACATGTGGTGTTTCTTCCACACACAAGGTTGTCTTATTAAAAACTCTATAAGCCTTAGACACGGTGGAATATCCTAAGAATATCCCATCTGCAATCTTAACATCAAATGTTTTTAAATGAGATTTACCATTGTTGTGAATGAAACACTTACAACCAAAAATATGAAAATATGAAATTTTAGGTGATCTACCTTTCCATATCTCATAAGGGGTTTTACACTTATTTTTAACAATCAAACATCTATTTTGAATAAAACAGTAATATTTATAGCTTCAGCCCAAAACTGTGTGGAGTGTTGTATTCAAATAACATAGTCCTTGCAGCTTCCTTAAGAGTTATGTTTCTTCTTTCAACAACTCCATTCTGTTAAGGTGTCCTTGCGGTTGATGTATCATGAGCTATACCATTCTCAATACAATAGTTAGCAACAAGTGAATTAAGGAATTCAATACCTTTATCACTTCTAACAATACTTAGCCCTTTTTCATTTTGAATTCTTTTAAGAAATTACGGAATATTTGTCATTGTCTCATTTTTCTTGTACAAGAAAATAACCTGTAAATCTAGAGAAATCATCTACTATAACCAAGGTATATTTTCTTCCACCGAAATCGAGAGATGTGACTGGACCAAAAGATCCATATGAAGAAGTTCCAAAATCTGTCTCGATGAAGGACTATTTATTGATTTAAAAGAAGATTTGGTCTGCTTTCCTTTTTGACAAGCATAAAAACATGACTCTTTGAAAATACTCTATCTGGAAGCCCTTTGACTAAAGATTTCCTTGCTAATTTGTTAAGAGTTTTGAAGTTTAAGTGACCAAGACGTTTATGTCATAGCCAACTTAAATCATCTGAACTCTTTGCAACCAGACAAGTATCTTTAGGACAACTTTTAAAGTTAGCAACATAAATATTACCTTGTCGACTCAGCTAATAGAATATTTTCATAAAGACCATCTAAAACATAGCAATGCATTACGGTGAATTTTACACTAAAACCCTTATCACAAAATTGAGAAACAAACAACAAATTGTGTTTTAACCCTTCAACGTAGTAAACCTCATTAACTTGAATATCACCAATCATCAAGGTTCCAACTCCTTTGGTCAGCCCAAAATTGTTGTCTCCAAACATGACTCGTGGTCCATCTATGGTGATAGTTTGAGAGTAGACGCTTTTCAAAGGTCATGTGTTTTGAACATCCACTTTCAATATACCGGATGACCTCAAGTACGTCTGCCCTTTCCACTATACTTATATCTTCCTGCAATCAAAGATTAGATTTTAGGTACCCTTTGTAAGTTGTGTCCTTTTTGGTTTAGTTGATATTTAGGAATCCAGATAAACACATCAATGTTCTTTAAAACTAGTGATTGAATTTTGCAACCATATCTATCAAGTAGTATAAGACTATCAAGATCAATCTCATTCAACTAATCTTTAGTGATTGTCTTATATTTAGGAAATAATGGATACATCTTGCTTCTTCCATCAAAACTATTATACTTAGGATGAGACTTTGACTTAGTCTTTGGTTTGACCTTGGGAACATTTCTCTTCATTTGTACTTTCTTTGTAGAAACATCGGATGAGTTGTTTTGTTCTTTAGGTTTCCAAGGACCAAATATAGTCTCTTCTTTAGCATTAGTAGCTTTAACAAAAACCCTTGGTTTTACAAGATCATCTTTCTTGTTTCTATCAAATCCTAACCCTGTCTTATCACTAGATTATTGAGAAGTGCTTTGAAGATTCTGCCTATTGTTGATTGAGAGTTACTAAGAAGTCCCAACTTGAGATTTAACCCTCTGTTACTCTTCTTAAAACTCTCATTCTCAGAATAGATATTTGATAATTTAAGTTTTAAAGAATTCAATTCTTTTTCTAACTTAATAGTCTTTTCGAGACGAGGACTTAGTGAAAATCATAGGTGACATTCCTCCTTGAATGAGCCGTCTGATTTCTCACCATTCCTAGTCTAACTTGCTTAGAGTTAGACTTAGAATTTGATCCTTTAAATTTAAAGTTTCAATCTATATGTGCTTGTAAGCGAGATAAAGTTGTCTCCAGATCTTTCAAAAGTGTTGGTCCCACTCGATTGAGTTGAATTACTAAAGAGCTTAGACAACCTTCTAGTGAAAATCTAGAAGGGGGTTGAATAGATTTTCAAATCCTTTTTCAAAAATTAGATTAACTATTCAAAGTATCAAAGCTTATGTAGCGGAAAACAATTTTAACTCAACCTCTAAGGATCAAAAGCAATCGATTAAGATTACGAATTTGAATTTGTTTTGAATGTATGAAGAATAACAAGATAAGTAAAATAAAGTGTAAAGAACATCAAGACTTATAGTGGTTCGGATCAAACAGATCCTACATCCACTCTCCTTCTTCAACTTGAAGAAGGGTCTCACTACTTACTATCTTACTCACTTACAACTTTACAATTACAAACTTGTGAAGATCTCTATCTTCAATCTTATCTTCAATCCTCCTAACTCTCTGGAAATTCGTAGATTACGGTGCGAAGTGTTGAAGATATACAAATAAGTGTTCTATAAACACTTTGAACTTACGAATATTGCTTTTAAAACTTTTTGTGTATTTTTAGATCTTGTGAATAATGTGAATGAGAGTGCTGAAAATTTTTTGAAACTGGCCCTAAACATATTTATAAGCGTGAAACGGTTAGTTTGTTGTAACAAACTAAAACCCGCTTAATCAAACTTATTCTTGAAAACTTCCTTGTTTCCGGTGATCTAGGTCTTAGTAGTCTGCGGTGACTTAGTGAAGACTTGTCTTTTTATTCTACTCGGCTTGTCTTGACCTTGTCTCGAGCTCTTTATTATTGTCTCAAGCAGACGACCACCTCAAGCTCGTCTTGAGATGACCTTCTCTTCTTCGACCTCGGCTGACTTTTTTGGCTCTACCTAGTCTGTCGGCTTAGTGTTAGAACTCTACCTCGGTTGTTCTATACGATTAACTAGTCATCCTACTTTTCATGAGTTGACTCTAGTCCGACTACTTTTAACTTATCAAAATTTCTTCGATCTAACAATTTCCCCCTTTTTGATGAAGTTAAAACTACAAGAAAGAGACAAACTCACAGGTGATGTTAGTCAAGGTTATTAAAGATAATCGAGATAAGCAGGTTCGGACATTAGCATTTAGTTCGATTTATTCACATAAGAGCATTTAATTCACACTTAGAAATTTATTTAGAAAAGCTTTATAAAGAGTTTTAAGTCTTAAGACTTTAGCCTTAGGACTTGGAAAATTTTAGAAAATTTTAATACGAGATGAAAGTTTTCTCGGATGATTAACACTTAGAAATTTTTTTAAGTTTTCTTAGAAAGCGATAAAGAAAACTTTAAGAAATATAAGACAAGGTAGAACATATAAGTTCAAGTGTATTCACACTTTGGATTTACAATATTACAAAATGGTGTAGATAAGAAAGAAAGATAAGGAAAAGAAAAATCCTGTTTCTATCGGACGCCCCATTGGTCTTCTTACGGAACCATTAACCGGTTGAACACTCTCCTCCTTAGCCGCTTGAGGTCTTTCTCTGTGCTAGTCAGGACTCGGCCTCTCGCCCTCTGCACAATTCCCTTTACCTAGTCTAGGTCTAGGGATCCATCTGATTTCTTGGCGTGTATTGCATATTCAAAGGCCGGGCGATCAGTTGACATTGAACTCCACATCTGCTTCTTCCAGCGGCCGATGATAGAGATCCGCGTCCATCTTTTCCATCCACTCGTGCCAAGCTAAGTCTAGATCTTGCGAGTTGTTCCCTGGGGCCTTGAGAATATACCGGTAGTACATCCACATTCCCTCCGGGTTCTTGACCTTGTACTCATTCTCGTATTTACCACAAGCCGACTTAGGAGGAGCATCCGTTGCATGATATGGTCTGAAGCTTACGCCACCTTGGTCTTTGATCAGCCACTTCCGCTCTGCGCTACTCCGAGAAGACATTGGCGCCCTTTTCTTTCCTCTGCCCTTTCTTCTCTTTCTTCCCAAAGTACTCTTTTTCTCTTTTGATCCTCTTGATCTGCTCTTCGGAAAGATTAGAGTAGTCGGCCTCTCTTTTCCTTTTTCCTTGGTAGCGGCTCCGATAATGGTGTCGGTGATTTCGGCTCATCGGCTACTACCTTCTTGCCTTTACTCTTGGCTTCCTCCAGCTCGAGACTCCTTGATTTAGCCAAGAGTTTTTATGTCCTTTCCTCTTCCTCCTTCCTCCTCTTCTCCTTATCTTCTTTCAAAGCTTCCTCCAGTTGACTTACCCTCGGTGGAGAGCGGCCAACTCATCGAGACTTAAGTCCGAGGTCCTCCTCCTGCTTCCGGATCGATTGTGTTGGCCTTTATGCCTAGTTCTTTCCTGGTCTCTTCGACCACGGTGTGAGGGCTTGTCTCTTCTCTTGCTCTTCTCTATCCCCCTTTTTAACTTCGGTGGCCAGGTCTGTCGACTTTATGTTAAGATCATTACATTTCACCCTTGAATCTGACCGTCCACCGCCATTTTGTTTACCACCATCGATTATAGCCTTTAACTTCTTCTCTGAGAGCCTTCGTCTCCTCCTCCATAGCCTTTACTTTATCGGCCCAGCACGAGTTAGTCATAGATGTAATTTTATTTGAGAGTTACCTCGACCTCTCTCATGCCGGCGATCATCGCTTCGGTAACTACTTCCACCATTTTCATCGTCCTCTTTTTCATCTTCCTCTTGAAGGCAGATTGTATCTTTTTCTCCATCTTGCCAAGGATAGAAAAGATGGTAAGTTGTAAGGTTAAGGTCATCGTCTTCATCCTCGGATGAGGAATCGGACGAGGAGGGAGATTGGTCTTTTTGAGTGGGTGGAGGGGGAGAAGAGTAAGTTTGGACTTGTGGGAGAGGAGTTGGTTCGGTGATGGGGGAGGGCTTGGTTGTGTTTGTGGGGTGGGAGTGGGAGATGAGGTTTGAGCAGGATGGAGATGGTGGTTGAGGTATGGGTTGATCTGTGGGTGGGATGGTGGATGAAGGTTGTTCACCGCGGTTGGAGTGATGATTGGTACAATTTCGAGGATTGAGGGTTGTGTTTAGACAAGTATGGGAGTAGAGGCTCGAGAGGCTCACGAGGTACCAGCCTCCGATACCTCTTCATTTCCGGGGCGGAGGATAAAGAAGGGGAAGAAGATAGACTTGTACCTTTCTCGGGAATGGGTGAGAGAGCGGCTTCCTTGGTTGGAGAGGGAGGCACTTCAAGTTGGCCAACCTCGGCCGCTAAGCTGAAGCACCGGCACCTCCTCTGGCAAGAGTGTGGTGGTCTCGGCCTGCTGAGTCCGACCCTTCATTGCGGAGGAGCTTTAACTTTGAGATATTTTTCTCGGCCTCCTTCACCGAGACTTCTTCTCGAAGCTTTTATCGATCTCCTCCTCTTCCTTCACTGAGATGTTCTCGAAGCCACAACAGCTTCTTCATGTGTTGGAACCACAACAGCTTTCAAGTGTTGTGACCCCGGTGCAGTACATCGGCTACATCCTCCTCATTTGTGGGTTCCGAACTATCTTGTCTACAACCGGAGCGGCGGCTACCTCCTCTCGCTGCGGCAGCCTGCAGTTCCTTGCCTCATCGTAGTCATCATCTGAATCTGGCACTCCTCCAAGTCTTTTATTTTTTGTCGAATTCCTTTTGCTTGAGTACTTCTTTGCTCCCACTCTCCGGTCAATTTGTTTTGTTTAATCCTTCGGTCAACATAGTAATTTTATTAAACAAGCTTACTGTGGTGGTATAACCCATCCTTCAAAGAATCGACTTGAATGTCAGCCTCTTCTTCTCTTCATTCAGCCTCGTAAACCAGTAGTTGTACCCAATTTGCTTGAACTCCATCCAGATTGCCCGCATACAACACAATTTGGGCTTAGATAACCCATCATGTGAACTTTGGTCTCCTAAGACCGATTTTGTTACAACTGTCATCAACAATCTAAATCTCCTTCTCAGTGATTCTTTTTCAAGTCTCTTCGTGTTCCTCTGTATGTGACTCGCCATCAAGTCGAAAGATTCTTCCCATTCATCTTCTCTGTACGTTAATGGGTTCACTTCCCCATCGATGTATCAAAGATTAAGGCGGTGGTTTCCCTTGTATAGGACAAGATTGTCCCATCCACCCTCGTATCAAAGCCATCACCGGTGTCTTCTATATTTGCGGTAAATTCCGCCCCAAGGAGATCCAAAGTCTTGCTTTGAGGTGATTTCATCGATAAGAATCCTCTTAATTGCGATACTTCCAACAGGTTGTAGAATTTCCGTCGATTCTCTGTCTCTGGTGGTTTCAAAATCCACATACATCTCGCTTTAAGTTTATTCTTAAAAACTTCTTCGTTCATTTTGAACCCACGGATATTGGTGGAAATATAGGTTGATTTGTGGATCTTTGTGGTTTTGGAAGAGGAAGCCATTGAGAATAATTCGCGATAAAAATTTGGAGAGGGTTTTGTAGTAAGTTTTGGTAAGTAAATGTGAAAATGAACTTGAAAACGAAGGGGTAAGTTTTTAAATCAAGAGGAGAGAGAGGGAAAATATTGAATTTGATACGTGGCAAACCAGAATTGTTTTTAACCGTTGATTGAATCGGGCGCGTGAAAATATCAACGGTTACGTGGAAAAGTCGCTTCACATTCAGCGCGTGGCATTAACTTGCCTTGAAATGTGTAAAAGTAACCGTTTATCCTACGGATTACACGGTGTTGGTCCCGATTAGTTGAGTTGATTAAGGAAACTAGAGTTAGCCTTCTAGGATAAAATCTAGAAGGGGGTTTGAATAGATTTTATAGATTTTTACAAATCTTTTAAAACTTATTCAAAACACCAAAGTAACACAACAGAAATTCAATTTAATCTCAACTTTACTAAGATCAAAAGCAAACTGATATTTTAGTTTTAACTTTGATTAAAATTAATCTTTGACTTGGTAACTGAAATTTGAAAGAAACAAGTAAGTAAACAAAATCAATAAAGAACACCAGTTATAGTGGTTCGGATTATAAAAATCCTACATCCACTCTCCTTCTTCAAACTTTAAAGAAGGGTCTCTTCTACTAGCTTACTTACTCACTTTCCAATCGCATGCCTTTCAACATACAAAGATCTTCAAATCTTCAAGCTACTAAACTATTCTCGGGAAGTTCTCAACTTTATAGTGATAGAAGTGTATTTGAAGATGTATATGGAAGTGTTCTATAAACACTTAGAAAGATTTATGAAGAAATCCTTGAAAACAATTTTGTGCTTTTTTGAAAACTTGTGATTTTTTAGAATAGATTGCTTTGAATTGATAGCTCGTGTTGTGTTGTTTTAATGAGGTGCCTAGACCTATTTATAAGTCTAAAAAACAGTTAGTTTGTTAATTAGTTTTAACAAACTAGAAAGCTGCTCAACAAACTTATTCTTGAAAATCGCTTCGCTCCTCGGCTGATTTTAACCAACTCGTCTGCACTGACTTGGTGAAGATTCGCCTTTCTTATTATACTCGGCTTGTCTTGACCTCGTCGAGCTCTTCATAATTGTCTCCTCTGCACGACTAGATTTGAGCTTATCTCCGGATGACTTGTAACTCCTAGTCTTGGTGACTAGTTCGGTCCTTGACCTCGTCGATCGACTTAGTACCGGACTCGATCTTAGCTATACTTCATAGTCGTTCATCTAGGTTGATATTTTAACTCATCAAAACTTTCTTGATCTAACAATTTCTCCCTTTTTGATGAAGTTAAAACCTTCAAGAAAGAGACATACTCACAGTGAAGTTAGTTTAGAGTTAATCAAGATTATCGGATGGGTATATCGTGAGCACATTCTCACATTAAAACAGATTCATCCAAATTACGGCACTAAATTCACAAAGGAAAATTTTTTAAGTCTTTTAGACTCTTTCAAAATATTTAGACTTAAGAAAAATTTTTAAGTCTTATGACTTAGAAAATTTTAGACTTAGGAAATTTTTAGAAAATTTTAAGTCGAGATGATAATTTTCTCGAGATGATTAATACTTAGAAAATTTTTAAGATTTCTCAAAGCAATAAAAAAACTTTAAGAAATAAGACAAGTAAATAACACCCAGTCAAAGTATATTCATATTGGATTTACAAAGATTTACAAAGGAAGACTAATAGAAAAGAAGAGTAAGGAAAAGTAAAGTCCTGTTTCTATTAGACTCCCCATAGTCTTAAATGCGGAATCATCGGCCAGTTGAATATCCTCCTTCTAAGCCGCTTGATTTCTTCCTCCCGAGCAAGTCTGACTCGGGCTCGCCTTTTATAATTCCCTTAACCCGATCTAGGTCTGTGGTACCATCGGGTTTCTTTGCGGGGATGGCATATTCGAAAGGCTGGAGAGATCGAGTTGACGTTGAATTCCACATCGCCTTCTTCCCGGCCGAGCATAGTAGTCCGCGTCTACCTTTTCAATCCATTTGTGCCAAGCCAAGTCGTGGTCTTGCTTTGAGTTGCTCGGGGTCTTACACATACCCTCCGGATCCTTTTCTTTGTACTCACCGCATACTTTCCACAAGCCGGCTTAGGAGGAGCAGACGTTGTATGAAATGGTCTGAATTTTCCGCCTTGATCTTGATAAGCTATTTACGCTCAGCGGTGCTCCGTAAGACGTTTGCATCCTTCCTTTTCTTCTGCCTTTTCTTTTCTTTCTTTCCATAAAATTTCATCCCTCTCTTTATTCTCTTGATCTGTTCTTCGAGAGATTAGAATAATCACCTCCCTCTTTCCTTTTCCCTTAGCGGCTCTGGAATGAATATCGGCTAATCTCGGCTCACCGGCTGCTACTTCCTTGCCCTTTCCCTTGGCTTCTTCGCATTCGGTTTCTTTAATCTTAGCCAAGAGTTTCTCGATTCTCTCCTCCTCCTCCTTTCTCCTTTTCTCCTCATCCTCCTTCGGCGCCTCCTCTAATTGACTCTCCCTCGGTGGAGAGCAGCTAGCTCATCGACTTGAGTCTCAAGTCTTCCTTAGCTGCCTCCCAGATCAGCTGTGTTGGCCTCGGTGCCTACTTCTTTTCTCGGTCTCCTCGACCATAGGCTGTGAGGGCTTGTCTCTTTTCGTACTCATCTTTTTCCCCCTTTTTAACTTCAAGTGACCAAGTTTGTCAGTTTTATATTAAGATCATTGCACTTGACTCAAGTCCGATCTCTGACCATCTCATTCACCACCATCCGGTTGTACCCCTTCACCTCTTCTTTCGGTGCCCTCGGCTCATCCTCCATTGTTTTCACTTTGTCGGCCCGGCCTGAGAGTTAGTAATAGATATGATTTTATCGGTATAAGTGATTGGAGTGAATTGATACATGTTTTTAGGGCTATTTTTAGTGCAAAAAGTGAGCTAAAGTGTGATTTTTGTGCCTAAATGTGAAAAGTATCACTATTTTGCCTAAAAGGTATTACTTTGAGAGGTTTTGATGTATTTCGCCCGTTTTGCGGGTAAATCGGTGGAATTTTGCCAAACCGAGAGTACCGGTATTTTTAGAATGAAAAGACGAACATACGGGACGAAAACGGTCGGGACCGAGCCCGTCTCGATAAAAATTCCCTGGTCTCGAGTAGGAGTCGAGGGTGCACGACCTCGACTCGAGGTTCATCTTTGGAGGGAAATCATTTCAAAAGACAGATCCTCGACTCGAGGAAGGAGCCTCGACTCGAGAGATATGAAAATGCAGGAAGCTCGAGTCGAGGCGAGGCCTCGACTCGAGGCAGAGAGATTTTTAAAGAAACGTGTTAGCGACTTTTAGGCCTCGACTCGAGGGCTTGAAGCTCGACTCGAGGAGTGCCCAAAACCGAAAAATTCAGTTTTTAAGCCATTGAAAGCCAAAACAGAGGGGAGTTGATTCTAGCGATTCGGCAGTTTCTAGGAGTTTCATTGAGCGAATTTTTCATTTTGTAGCTTGAATTTACTTGTAATTGCATTAGATTGTTAGAATTAAAATAGATTCCACATTTAGTTCATTAGATTAGTAGATTGGTTGATTGTAATTGAAGTTTGCAGCTGATAATTGGGAAGAATTGAAGTTGTATTGAAGCATCGTACAAGATTAATCATTCTTATTTTTGCCTATTGAAGCTTAATTGGTGATGTTCTTACCCTTTGATCTCTTTAATTCATTGCTTGTAGTTACTAGATTGTTAATTGCTTTCTTAGATTTTCTAGCCATGGTTTTTGCTTGTAGCACCATGGGCTAATAGCTTTGTACTTGGGATAATTGAAATTAGGGATGAAGTGATTGCCTCATGCTATGATTGTTGATAATTGTAATCAATTGAATTAGATTGCTCCCTAATTGTGATTCTTAATTGTGCTTCATGAAAAATTGTCTCTTTTGATTAATGGTTGATCACCCTAGCAATAGGCGAGAGTTGAGCTAACGTGATTAGGTGTTAATCGGGTTTCAATTTTGCATGATTGTATGAATTGGGGACTTCTACATTGAGAAATGGGAAGAACTTAGGATACTCACATTAGGCATTGTGATATTAATGGAGTGATTAATTTCATGATGGTTTATGCTTTCTAATTTGATTGATTTGCATTTGGATACAATCATAGCTTGTTAATCATGGATTCCTTGATGGAGATTATCCCTTGCACCCAATTCCTCCATTGATTTTAGTCTATTTGATCTTGCATTCTAAGTGTTTGATAGATTGTTTGCATAAACTTGCCATTTAATTTCTTGCAATTTGTAGTGATTTAGTTCAAGAGCTTGTTGCAACTTTAGCCATTTAGAACTCTTATCCTTGAATTTCGTTTGCATACTTTCTCCCTTGGGTTCGATATTTTTGTTGATTGGTCTTAATAACTCTTACCCTATACACTCCAATCAATAAGGTTACCTCTACTTCTCTCATGCTAGCCAGATCGTGTCGATTCTTGCTTCGACCATCCTCCTTGTCCTCCTCTTCATTTTTCTTCTAAAAGTTGAGTTGATCTTTTTCTCCACAAGGGTGAGGATTGAGAAAATGGCGGAGGCAGTGGCTTAGGTCACTGTAGTCTTGCTCAAATGAGGAATCGGACGAAGAAAGGGTAGGTTCTTTTTGAGTTGGTAGGAGAGGGTAGGATGTGTTTGGATAGCTGGGAGAGAGGAGTAAGATATAATGGGAGCAGGTGAGGCTTGGGTGTTGGGAGAGAGAATGGTTCGATTGATGGGGGAGGTGATGGTTGAGTTTGTATAGTGGGGGTGGGAATGGGAGATGAGGTTTGTATGAGGGGTGTTGGTGGTTGAGATAAGATGTGTTCAGTTTATGTGGGTGGGGTTTGAGTTTGACTGTTAAGGGAGTAGTCATTGGAGAGGCTTTGAGGTACCACAGGATATCTCTTCATTGCATGTTTGGACAGATGGGATTTCGAGGCTGAATTTGAGGCTCGAAGTGCGGCACTGGGCACTTCTTCATTGCAGTGCGGGTGATAAAGAAGGAGATGAAGATAAGCTTATACCTGTCTCGAGGATTGGGGAGAGAATAGCTTCCTTGGTTGGGAGGGGGAACGCCGAGCCGACCGACCTCACTGCAATCTTCAACACAGAACCTCCTATGGTAGCAAGATTGATGTGTCCATCTCACGCTCAGACACCTCCAGATTTGGTGGAGCCTTCAGAGCTTTGAGTTGCTCGTCTCGGCCTCCTTACCAATGGAATATCAGCTTCCTCTACCTCTTCTTCTTTTGAGGTGGGAACAACAGATGAACTTTCCCTTTCCTTTTCTCCGTGGCTTTCACCAGCCATCTCTTCTTTCTTCTCGGGAGACCCTAGGGACTGCAGCAGCTGTTTCTTGAGTTGGAAGCTCAACCGCTTCCTCTTGAGTTGCGACCCGGCTACTTCTTCCTCGGGTTCCACAGCCTTCTACCTCACTGGAGGAATCGCCTGCTCCCGCTGCCGGTCTCCTAGCCTCCGCAGCCGCCTCCACCTCGATTTCGCGGCAAGATCTAACTCATCGTCTCGAGTCCGGGTTTCCTCCAAGCCTCTCATCCTTAGTGAGGATCCCCTTCGCTTTGAGTACTTCTTTGTACCCACTCTCCACTCACCTCTTTGTTCATCCCTTCAATCAACAGTTATTTTGTTGAAAAGGCTGACTATTGAATTTGGTATCCAGCCCTCGTCACAGACGACTTGAAAGTAAGCCGTTCCTTCTCCTCCTTCAGCTTATGGATCAGCATATCCACCCGGTTCACTTGCACCCCATCTAAAATGGCTCGCATCACACACGGTGGGTTTGGTCAACCCATCATGTGAGCTCTACTCACCCAATACAGCCTTTCGTCACCACCGTCATCAATAACCTAAACTTCCTTCCGAGAAGATTCTTCTTCAAGTCCCTCCGGGTTCCTCTGTATGTAACCCTTGCCATCAAGTCGAACGATTCCTCCCAATCATCCTCCTTGTACATCAATGGATTGGCTCCCTCCATTGACGTGTCAAAGATTCGACAATGTTGTTTCGGTGTAGCTTAGCATCATTCCGTCTACGGTTGTGTCGAACCCATCCTAGGTATCTCTCATATTCGCCAAGAATTCTGCCCTAGTAAATCAGCAATTCTATTCTCGGGAGATTTCATTGACAGAAATCCCCTTAACCTCGATGCTTCCAATAGACGGAGGATTTCTGCAGATTCCGAATCTCGAGTGGTTTCAAAATCTACATACATCTCTCGCTTTTAAACGGTTTTTGAAAAATTTCTCATTCATTTTGAAATGAGAAATGTTTGTGGAAGTATATGTGGGTTTGTGGGTTTTGGTAGTTTTGGAAGAAGAGGTTATGGTGAATTTTATGAGGTTGTGAAGGTTTTAGAGTATTTGCAGATTTTCTCAAAGTGGAAAATATTTACAAGAGGAAGAAGGTGTATTTATAGGAGGGAAAGTTTGAAAGATAAACCGCTTTGAAAATTTAATCTTAATCTAAGCCGCTTATTTGAAATGATTTCGTGTCTTTGAATCAACGGTTAAAAACTTGGATAAACGATTGGGATTCAGCGCGTGTAGTTCACTAATCTTTAAATTGCGTAAAGGTTACTTTGTAGATCGTTGATTTGACTAAAGTAGGGTTACTTTATGCAGAGAAGTAAGTAATCCCGACGTCACCTAGGGTCACCTTTCTTTGCATAAAGGTTTTCTAAAATGCATAAGGTCCTCAAGATAACCAAGAAATGACCTCGTCTGGATTTTAAAAACAATCTAGTTTTATCTTGTGGCAGATTTAAAGACTAGTTAAGAAAATATTTTATTTCAAATAAACAGGCTCATATTAAATTTTCTAAAGTTTATTTTTCCATCCAATAATTTGGGAAGAGTTTTATCGTGAAACACAATGTATGGAGAGTATTCGAAAGCAAAGGTGTCTAGATGAGAAGGTTTATAATGTATAAGGTGAAACACTCGATTTATTAATCGATCCGTGACTGCTCCTCGCAAAGACATGAACTTGAAGAAAACCATTAGTAGCCGAGGTAGATCGGATAGGGTGCGAGATAGTCATATGTTTTTCAAGAAATCACCGACTATTGTGCCCTAACTGATTTACCGAATGTCGAATAAGTAATCATCATTTCAGATAAGGTCAATATGACTAATCTCTGATTCTTGATTCTAAAATAGAAGATCAATGATATCGTGCACCGATTGTCCTTTGACTTATATCTAGTCCGATAATTCTTTCTAGACATTAATTTAAAGAAAAGAGAGAAAGAAATAAGGAAAACGACTAATGATGCAAGTAATGATAATCAAAAATCAGCCAATGATGCATCAAATAATCCTAATTCTAAGCACAATTCTTTAAATCTAGACTCACTAATGGTTTTGTAAGAATATATGCTCTTTGTGATTCGGTGGTTATCTATTCAATTCTAATATCATTATTTTCCACATAATATCTAATGAAATGATGTCTCGATGTCTATATGCTTACACCTAGAATGCAAAACAGGATTGTAAGTCATGGCTATTGCACTATTACTATCACAAGTAAATAGGAACAGGATGATGTTTGAATGTTACAATCTCTAAGTCATTGACTAATCCAGAGGAGTTGAGAGCAACAACCTCCACCGCCATGTTTTCACCTCATTGTGGAGGTGGCAACGAGATGTTTGTTTCTTAGATAACCAAGAAATTAATTTGTTGCCTAAGAATTGACAGTTCTGAAGTGGATTTATTATCAATCTTGCAACCTCCAAAATCTGAGTCCAAAACCCGTCACTTAAAGTTGTCATCACCGGGTACCATAACCCTACTTGCAAAGTTCCTTTGAGATATTTAAGGATTTTCTTAGCGGGCTCCAGATGAGTTTTCTTGGGATTAGATTGGAATCTTGCACATACCCCAACCGCAAAGGCTATGCTCGACCTACTTGCAGAAGATAGAGAAGGGATCCAATCACCCACGATACTCCGTTGCATCCGTGGGTATCCCCACTCATCCGAATCCATAGAGAAGTTAGTTGCCATAGGTATTTTAACTTCTCTACTAGTAGTCATCCCAAATTTCTCAATTAGGTCCTTAGCATATTTAGTTTGATGTATAAAAATACCCTTATTCATCCTGTTTAATCTGTAAGCCTAGAAAATATGTTAATTCGCCCATCATTGACATTTCAAACCTATTTTTCATGAGAATACTAAAATCTTCACATAATTTCAGCATTAGGTGAACCAAAAATAATGTCATCTACATAAATTTGAACTATTAAGATGTTTCCATCTACTTCCTTTCTAAACAGAGTCCTATCTATCTTACCTTTTGAAAATCCATTTGATATCAAGAAATCGCATAAGGTATCATACCAAGCTCGGGAGCTTGTTTCAGTCCATATAGAGTCTTATTGAGTTTATAGACCTTGTTATTGATCTTAAACCCAGGAGGTTGCTCCACATAGACTTCCTCAAGTAACACACCATTAAGGAAAGCAGACTTAACATCCATTTGAAAGACTTTGAAAGATTTATAAAAGAAATGCCAAGAACAGCCTTATTGCTTCTAATCTCGCAACCGGAGCATAGGTTTCATCATAATCTATCCCTTCGAGTTGTGAGTAACCTTGAGCTACCAATCTTGCCTTATTACGAACAATAATGTTGTTCTCGTCTGCTTTGTTTTTAAACACCCATTTGGTGCCTATAATCTTTCTATGTAAGGGTCTTTCCACTAATTCCCAAACATTCTCGCCTTTCAAACCGATGCGCTTCTTCCCGCATGGTCTGTTATCCAGCTTTGGATCTCGATAGAACTTCCTCAATAAACTTAGGTTCAAGAAGTGATACATAACAACCGAATGACTCTCGAGTCCAGATCATTCGTGTCCGCACACTACTCCATGGGTCTCCAATAATGCTGCCGATGGATGATAACTTCTCATCCTTTTGCCTATTTGAGTAGAAGGGTCCTCATCTTGAGACTCAAAGCAGCAACTCATCCGACTCTACCTCGAGCCGACGTTCCCCTTCATCCGCCGACCCCGCCGATCAGCCGATGTCAAGGGTGTCTCCTCATATGGGGTCCGATTAGAAGTTGTCTTCGGACTATCGATGGGGATTCTTCTTCATCCGAATCAATCAAGACTAGGTAGATAGACTGTTCTATGTTTAGTTTTGGTTAGTTCAATCTTATCTAGACCATTAGAAATTTGATTCACTTTATCTCGAGAAGGAATATAATTCATCAAAACCACATGAGGAGTTTCCTCCACACAAAGAGTTCTCTTGTTGAAAACTCTAAATGCCTTGGAAGTGTTGGAATATCCCAAAATATTTCATCACCGCCTTAGCATCAAAAGTTTTCACTTAGATTTCCGTTGTTATGGATGAAACATTTACAACCAAAAGCTCTAAAATATGAGATTCTTGGAATCTTACCCTTCCAAATCTCATATGGAGTCTTACCCTTGTCTTTAGCAACCAAGCACCTGTTCTGGGTATAACAAGTCAGTGTTGATGGCTTCACCGTAATCTGTGAGGGGTTTCATACTCGGCTAACATGCTTCTCGCCGCTTCCTTCAAGGTTCTATTCCTTCTTTCAACCACTCTATTTTGTTGTGGATTTCTTGCTGATGATGTCTCATGAATAATTCCACACTCATTGAAAAAGTTAGATAAACAAGAATTTAAAAATTCAAAGGTGCCTTATCACTCTTGATTTTAATAATATTAACACCTTTCTCATTTTGAATATGTCTCGAATGCATCGTGATCTTGTTTATAGTCTCATTCTTCTTGAAAAGAAATATAACCCAAGTGTATCTAGAAAAATCAACTACTACAATAAGAGTATATTTCCTTCCACCGAAGCCGAGAGGTGAAACAGTCCAAACAGATCAAGATGAAGTAGTTGTAATACTCTTTCGTATGATGAGGTGTTAATACTCTTAAATGAGTGTCTAGGTTGTTTACCTTTTTTACATGCATCACACTTAAGATCAGTAGAACAAAGTTTCTCGGGTAATCCCTTAATAAGATTCTTCTTAGCCAGCTTACTAAGGGTCTTGAAGTTCGATGACTAAGCCTCTTGTGCCATAGCCAACCGAGGTCATCTCCACCCTTAGCTATCGAGACACGTATCTTTAGGGCAACTATTAAAGTTGGCCACATAGACATTACCATGTCCAAGCCGCTAGAAGTACCTTGTCTGAGGAACTATCTAAGATATCACATTTATCTTTAGAAAATTTTACAAGAAAACCTTTATCACAAAGTTGGGAAAGCAGATAGCAGATTATGTTTTAAACCTTCAACAAAATATACCTCGAGATACCTGAATATCCTTGATAATCATAGTACATACTCCTTTAGTCCTGTCCACAATTGTTGTCTCCAAATAATACTCTAGGATCATCAATATTCTGGAAATTTGATAGTAGCTTCTTGTTATAAGTCATGTGTTGTGAACAACCACCGTCTATATACCATATAGAAGCTAAGATCTCTTCCTTGAGTGATGATCCCTGTGAATCCTGAAAAGCAGTTAGTTATAAGGTACCCTAGTGATCTTGGGTCCTCGAGGGTCAAACATTACTTTAGGTAACCAGACAAATATCTCATTTCCAAATAATAAATCAGACAAGATCTCTCTACCAAATATGTATACAATTATATCATTTTTAAATGATAATTTGTTATATTCAGATTTAGTAATTTTCTTGAACTTAGGAAAAGTGGGATAGCATCTACTTCTCCCATCAAAAGGACTATAATAAGAATTTCTTCTTATCTTGGTTCTTGAAGTTCTCTTAGTCTTATAAGGAATCCTCATTTGAATTTTTGTTTTCAAGTGGGAGATGCGATCCTTATTTGACTAAGTGGTTTCCAAGGACCAATTCTAATCTCTTTTGGGTTATCGAGATGCTTTCACAAATTTCCTAGGTTTCGAACATCCGATTTACTATCCTATCATAACCAAGACCTGTTTTGTCATGGGATTTTTAGAAGTATTAAAGATGTGATCTATTACTCGATTGTGAATTATTAAGTTGACTTATTTTGAAGACAAGCTTCCCATTGTCTTTCTTAATTAATTCATTTTCAGCATAGATTGTTTCAAATTTGTCTTTTAAATATTTCAACTCATTTTCCAATCTTTCGCACAAGTTGGCTAATGTACTAGCCTCGGCACTGTAAACATTCCCCCTTGAATGTTTCCTTAGATTCCGAGTAGTTCAACACCGCTTGCCTTTGGCTAGAATCTCAATTTGATCTTTTAAAGTCAAATTTTACGTCTCTAGCTGTTTATAAGCAGCCAATGACATCTTTAAATCTTTCAATAATCCTTGAATAACAGTTTGATCATTATCTCAAACAGATTTATAGGAATCATTATCGTAAGAAGAATAATAGACTACCTCTTTAGCCATGAGACTTCATCGTCGATCCAAAATCGGATGAGGATGATGATGATGATGATTTTCTTGATTCCTTTTCTTGACCCGGAAGAGCCCTTTGATCTCGCAAATCTCCTGTCTCTCTTTTCCTTTTCTCTTCCCTTTCTTTAGGAGTCGGTTGAGGACAATCATAGCTGAAATGTCTGGCTTGTTACAGTGTAACAAGTGTCACTCCTATACGATTTAGGGCTAGTAGGATTTCTTTTAGCAGAGATATGAATCTCCTTGTTTGGCTCCTACTTTTTTCATCATCTCGTAGAATCATCTTCATTTCTTCTTGATTTGGATCTCGGATCTATCCTTACCGCAAAACCTCAATTTGTTACGCTTATATTTCATTCTTAATCTATCATACCTTTTGGTGAGTAAAGCCATCTGCTCCTTCAGAGATAAGTCGGCTCCTCTGAGACTTAGTCATCTTGTCTTCTTTGTTGACAAAAACAACATTTGGATGAGGTGCTTGACTCCATCTCATCTTCTATTTGAATGTCATACTCTAAAGCTTTAAGATGAGAAAATAAGGTATGATGAGTAATAGAAGATAAATTTTGGGTTGCTTTAAGGATATTAGACATTTCTCTCCATCTCTTGGTTAAAGATCTCGGTATCTTATTATTGATCTCCTTTTCTCGTATAGCTCTTTCCTAGATCACCGCTTTGTTGAGAAGATTTGTTAATCTCACATCTAGCCGATCCACTGCTTTCATTCTCCTTCATCTTGAAGGTATCAAAGGCATGTAATACGAGACTTCAACTTATTCTCTTTCACTTAGTCGATCCTTCACAAACATTTGCAAGTGTCGCCACATCTCCTTAGCTGATTTGCATCTTTTGACCTTTTCAATCTAGTCTTTACTCGTAGTTTTAATGATTTCAGTCCTAGCTACTGATCTAGGTTGTGGATTTTCCTCTCTTCACTTGTCGGTTTTGAGCTCTTTTTCTCTTGTCCGACTCTTGATTCGGCTAATTCGGTGCCATTCTTTGGTGCCTCCATGATAAAATTTAATAGGTCCTTCTTCAAGAACCTCCTCCATCATATCATGGATAGCCTTGAGATGATTTTACATTCTCGAATTTCCAATAGTCATATTCTTCAATTGAAAATTCGGGTAGATTTGGATTTCTTGTTCTTGCTTGAAGACATGATGAGATAGGAAGACAAAACACTCCCCAATCTTGTTAGTAGCATAGTTAGTAAAAATAAAGAAGATGAAGATAATCAAGAACAAATTTCAGAATCTTGGTTAAGACCTAAAATCAATATCGTAACAACTTAACACCGCTCGATACCACTTGTTGGTCCCGATTAGTTGAGTTGATTAAGGAAACTTGAGTTAGCCTTCTAGGATAAAATCTAGAAGGGGGTTGAATAGATTTTATAGATTTTTACAAATCTTTTAAAATTTATTCAAAACACCAAAGTAACACAATGAAATTCAATTTAATCTCAACTTTACTAAGATCAAAAGCAAACCGATATTTTAGTTTTAACTTTGATTCTCAAATTAATCATTGACTTGGTAATCGAAATTTGAAAGAAACAAGTAAGTAAACAAAAGCAATAAAGAACACCGTTTATAGTGGTTCGGATTATAAAAATCCTACATCCACTCTCCTTCTTCAAACTTTAAAGAAGGGTCTCTTCTACTAGCTTACTTACTCACTTTCCAATCGTACTGACTTTCAACATACAAAGATCTTCAAATCTTCAAACTACTAAACTATTCTAGGAAGTTCTCAACTTTATAGTGATAGAAGTGTATTTGAAGATGTATATGGAAGTGTTCTATAAACACTTAGAAAGATTTATGAAGAAATCCTTGAAAACAATTTTATGCTTTTTTGAAAACTTGTGATTTTTTAGAATAGATTGCTGAATTGATAGCTCGTGTTGTGTTGTTTTAATGAGGTGTCTAGACCTATTTATAAGTCTGAAAAAATGCTTAGTTTGTTAATTAGTTTTAACAAACTAGAAAGCGCTCAACAAACTTATTCTTGAAAATCGCTCGCTCCTCACTAATTTTAACCAACTCGTCTCAAATGACTTGGTGAAGACTCGCCTTTCTTATTCTACTCAGCTTGTCTTGACCTTGTCCGAGCTCTTCATAATTGTCTCCTCTACAGACGACTAGATTTGAGCTTATCTCCGTGATGACTTGTAACTCCTAGTCTTGGTGACTAGTTCGAACCTTGACCTTGTCTGATCGGCTTAGTACCGAGACTCGATCTTAGCTGTTCTTCATAGTCGTCTGCTCATCCGGTTGATCTTTCAACTCATCAAAACTTTCTTGATCTAACAGACGGCTAATAGGGTCACTTTATGCGTAAGTAGTAAGTATACATGACATAAGCCGAAATATACCTTTCTTTGCATAAAGGTTTCCTATTTCAGACTGGGTTTTGTCGGACTTGGTCAAAAATGACCTGGTCTTATTTTCTTTTGAAAATTTCTCCGAGTCCGATTTTTGGAAACAAAGAATTTTCAAGGTCAAGTTAATTAACCGCCATTATTTTAAATAAAGAGTTTTCAAAGACACAACTCATCCTGAAAAGTTTAGAAATAGATGAAATTTGTGAGAACAATTTTGAAAACAAGTTTTGAAGAAAATAAGGAAGAGGTGAACAGATGAAGAGGTTTTATTAATTCGGAAGATTCAAGCCGATCTAACAAAGTTGATCTATTACCATTTCTGCAGATACACAAACTCAAGAAACCATTAGTAGCTAAAGTAAGTCGGATAGGATGCGAGATAGTCATCTGCTTTGAAGAAATTAGCCGACTATTGTGTCCTTGTCTAATTTACTTGATGTCGAGATAAGCAATTGTCAAGTCGAGATAAGGTCAATATGACTAATCCTTGATTCTTGATTCCTAAGAAGTAGATCAATGATATCACGGTGATTGTCCTTTGACACATATCAAGTCCGACAATTCTTTCTCGACAATGATTTAAAGAAGGGAAAAGAAAGAAGGAAATACAAGATATCGTTAGATCAAGAAGTTTTGATGAATTAAAAGAAGCGATTCGGATGATCGAGACAACTATGAAGAACAGTGAGACTAAGTCTCGAATACTAAGCCGATCGGACTAGGTTGAGCATGGAACAAGTCACCAAGGCCCGATTAGTTGCAAGTCATCCGAGACGAGCTCAAGTCTAGTCATCTGCGGGAGACGATTATGAAGAGCTCGACGAGGTCAAGATAAGCTGAGTAGAATAAGAAAAGCAAGTCTTCACCAAGTCACCAGACGAGTTGGGTAAAATCAGCCGAGGAGCAAGCGGTTTTCAAGATTAAGTTTGTTAAAGCGGTTTTCGATTTGTTAGAACTGACTAACAAACTAACTGTCTTTTCGAGACTTATAAATAGGTCTAGTTTTTATTTTTCAAGGCACTATGCAAATTTGATTTACACATTATTCACTACTCGATTTCGATCACAATCAATTCACAAGTTTTTTCAAAAGAGTTTTCAAAAAGTTCTAAGTGTTTATAGAACACTCTACTTGTAATCTTCGAAGTCCAATATTCATTGTAATAGTTAGATTTTAGAGAAGGATTTAGGAGATTGAAGATTTGAAGATCTTTACGAATTGTAAGTCGTAAAGTTGAAAGTAAGTAAGTGATTGGAGTGAATTGATGCATGTTTTTAGGGCTTATTTTAGTGCAAAAAGTGAGCTAAGGTGTTGATTTTTGTGCCTAAATGTGAAAAGTATCACTCTTTTGCCTAAAAAGTATTATTTGTGAGATTTTGATGTTTTTCGTCCATTTTGCAGGTAATTCGGTGGAATTTTGCCAAACCGAGAGTACCATTAGGCTTAGAATGAAGAGACGATCATACGGGATGAAAACGGGGGTAGGGAACGAAGCCGCGCGAGAAAAGTGCCACTGGACTCGAGCTGCAGTCGAGGACCATGAGCCTCGAGTCAAGGGATGGGACAAAGGCAGCAGCCTCGAGGCGAGACTCGAGGAAGGTTTTTCCAAATTTTAGTATTTAAGCGGGCGATTCGAGAGAGAGCGGGACATCGATTCATAGCAGCGATTAGTAGCGGTTTTGGGGCGATTTCTCGGAGCCCCAAGCCAATTCCTTCCTTAGATTAGAGTAGAAGTTAGAATTAGATATAGATTTACATTGATGTTGCTAGAGTAGCCATAGATTAGCTTTTGATCCTTGTAATTCATTCAATTCAAGCTTGTATTCCTTTGGAGATTGTTGTTGAAGACTCAAGCATTCCTATTTTTGTTGATTGAAGATCAATTGGTGATGTTTTTCTCTTTTGTCTCTTTAATTTCTTAATTGTTGTGATTTGCTTTGTGTTTGATCAATTATATCTTCTCCCCATGGGTATTGTTTGTGGTACCATGGGCTAATCTCTCTTGTGCTTGGGTTAATTGAAATTTATGATGAATTGATTGATGATGCTATAATTGTTGATGATTGGAGATCAATTGAGTAGATTGCTTCCTAATTGTGATTCTTAATTGTGCTTTGTGTAAAATTGTCTCTTTAGATTAGTGGTTAATCACCCTAGCAATAGGCGAGAGTTGAGCTAACGTGATTAGGTGTTAATCGAGTTTCAATTTTGCATGATTGTATGAATTGGGGATTTCTACATTGAGAGATGGGAAAGACTAAGGATACTCACATTAGGCATTGTGATTTTAATGGAGTGATTAATTTCATGATGGTTTATGCTTTCTATCTTAGTTGATTTGCAATTTAATTCAATTGTAGCTTGTTGATTGATGATTCATTGATGGATGTTAATCCTAGCACCTCTATCCCACCATTTAGTGTTGTGTTTGTTATCGTATTCTAAGTGTTCGATCTATTGCTTGCTCCTTGTTGTTTTGTATTTTTGCTTGTGTTTTTGTTGTTTTTGTACCAAACCATTGTTGCAACTCTAGTCACTAAGAACTTGTATTTCTAGGACCTCATGTGCATACTTTTTCCCTTGGGTTCGATATTTTGTTGATTGGTCTTAATAACTCTTACCCTATACACTCCAATCAAATGGCGCCGTTGCCGGGAATTAGTTTTTGCGCCTTAAGTGAGACTTAGGAATTGTTTGAAGTGACTATTTGTTGCCTTTGTGTTTGTGTTGTTTTGTTATTTTTGTTTGAATTTGATACTTTGAAATCTTGTCTAGATGGAAGGATACAACTCATACTTGTGGAATCAAGAATATTATCAAGATAGTAGGGTGTATTCTCCACATTTTGAAGAATTGAGCTACAATGATTGGAGGAACTATGAAAATTGGATAAGTGAAGAAATTTCTCCCCACCTCAAGAGATGTTTCCATACTATGAGCCTTATGATCAAGCATGCAATCAATATTGTGGAATCAAATTTCAAGGGGCATCGGAAGAGGAAGCTTACTATGATGTAAGGAGGAGTTATGAGAATGATTATCCAATGCCACAAGCTTCTCCTAAACTTGAAGAATGGGGACTCCATGGTGTGAGAGCTAACTTGCAAGAGATGATTGGAGTATTGTTGGAAAGAATTGAGGAAAATGACACTAGGTGTGATGAAATGCTTCCCTTGTATGAGGAAATCTATGAGACCAAAGCAATGGTTAATTCATGGATCGAGGGACTATGGAGATCACCGAAGTCCACTTCACGTTTATAAAGTGTCAAGTCAAAAATTTCCTACGCCAAGTAAAGAACATGACTATCATGGTGAATCAAGAAAAAGAAGGGGAGGAAGAAAATGAAAGAAGAAATGTAGTAGAGGGTCCAAGCAATGAGGATGAAAGGAAGAAATCTCTTGTCAAAAGTGAGGAAGAGGAGTGTCCATTGATGGACATGAGCTATAATGAGGAAGAAAATCTAAGAGCATCGAATGAAACCTTGAAGATTGAAATGAGCATTTCTATACCTTCTTCAATTTGTGATTTAATTGAAATTGATGCTTCTTATGATTTGATTATGCCTCTTGTGAATTTTGACTATAGGGAAGAATTAAAGAAACGCTTGGGCATCCTTGAAAGGAAAGAAGAATCGAGAAGGATGGCAAGAGAAAAAGGGGAACAACCATGGACATTTTGCATATCTATCGGTGGTTGTCCTATCTTTTCGGTGAACCTCCTAGATTATGAAGCTCAAAGATCTAGATACAATGGGAAGGAGGATCGCTACCCTTGGCCATTCCGATGAAGGATGTTGGATGTGAAGAATAAGTCCGGCATAGGACACTAAAAATAGCGCTTGATGGGAGGCAACCCATCCATTTTATTCTCTTTTCTTGTGTTTGGTAGCATAGTGTTTTTGTTTTTTTTTAGAAGATTTGGCTTGTTGCTACTTAATTGCTTTTGCTTAGTATATGATGCTCTATGCTTTGAGATTCATATATTGTTGAGTTTAATTGTTGATATCATTATGAGTTGCATATATTTGGTGCCAAATTTGAATGCATGACTTCATTCAAGTTTGGGGGTGTGTGTCATTTAGGGTAGAAATGCATCTCTTAGTGATGATTTTGATGAATTGTTTTGCCCGTGTGTAGGTATACTCACTACGAGGATTGGAAAGGATCGAATTTGGAAAGGAATCGAGGAATCGAGAAGGAAAGGAAAGCTTAAAAGTTGGTGAAAATGAGCATTAAGGAAGAGAACCCGGTCTCCTCGATCGAATGAGCGACCGGGCTTAAATCGAGGGACCAACACGGTAATTTCTTGCATATTTGGGTTCGTTAGGGGTATAGAGGTCATTTTTAGGAGTTTCGGGGTCGGGTCGGGCCCGGGAATCGTAAAAATTCCACTGGACTCAACCCGAGTCGAGAGTGCATGGCCCCGGGTCGAGGGATTTATACTTAGGCAAAATTTCATAATTTGACATATCCCTCGAGTCGAGGAGCTGGATTTTGCATTTCCCTCGAGTCGTGCGTGAGATCTCGAGTCGAGGCGGTTGAATTTTTGGATCCCTCGAGTCGAGGCCTGACCCTCGACTCGAGGCGCGGGTTTTTTTAAATACGTAGATCGATTGCAGCAGTAATCCCGAGTCGAGGGTTAGCGGCGCCGTTTCCAGCTTTCTTCCCCCATCCATTTCCGTCGTTTTTGCATCGATTCACCATTGAATCATCATCATTTCATCATTTTATCATATACGTTGCATAAAGATTGATTCTTGAGGGTTTTTGGAAGCAAATTTGGGGATTTTGGTTGAAATAGATTGGGTGTCTTCAAAATCCGTTTTTGGCCAAATCTTCAAACAAGGTACGTAATTTCTACTCTTCTTGGCTTCAATTTCGTTGTTATATTGTGATATTGGCATGGGTGTTATGATTTGTGATAAAATTCTTGAATTTGGAACATTGCTTTTTGGCATTTTGACAAACACCTTCTATGCATGATTATTGTGGATGATTTGGAGCCTTGTATGAGTATATTTGGGTTGTTGATGAGACTAGGAGCATGTTTAGGATTGAATTTGATATTGCGCTCGTTTATTTGTGAATTTGGATTAGAATTGTGAATTATGGCATTTGTAGGAATTCCTAGTATAATTGTTTGGATCAATTGGTCGAGTTGAGTATTCTTAGGATAGAAGTGTATGAATTGAGGATGCATAATTGTTGAATTACTTGCTAATTGGCCTATGATTTTTGGGATTTTATTGAGCTTACTTGCATGATTATTTGTTGAGCCTACTTGTGAATTAATTGTGGGGCCATTCTAGTAAGTATACATGTTTGAGGATTATTTTAAGCACTTCTATAGGATATATTTGTTTAGTTGACTCATTGACCATTGTTGAGGCTTTGTTGCTAGTTACTAGGGATTTTGTTCATTTGAGATGATTATTGATCGTTGACTCGTTCATGGTATGCTTGATATTTTTCTCGAGCTCGTATTGTAATTGTTGGTATTGATTTTTGCTCTTGGGAATGATTTGCGGGAACAATGTCTAGAGGGGCCGACAGACATAACCTCTCCGAGGCGGTGATTCGCGAGAAAGAAGCCGCCATCCGACGTGCACACAGGACACCGCCGAGCTCGGAATTCAGTGGGATGATCACCGATGGAGGACACATATTGAGTTATATTCCGAGCTCTATAACCGGGTAGTCAAGACGAGATTAGTTGACCAAGATTGCATGATATCGATGGGGATCGAGGAGGATATCCCTCGCTTATTTGAGCAAGTTGGGATGGGGGTTTCTTGATGAAGAGGCCTCGGACATATATAGGACTCACTCTTGAAGTTTCTTTGCACGGTGAGAGTTGATAAGGCCGAAGGGCCAAATTCCCGAGGAGTATCACATTTGAGCTCATGGGGCACGAGTATTCGTTGACTTTGGACGAGGTCAACGAGATTATTGGAGCACCTACAGACCCAGGCCGATCACCGTTGAACATCGGGAAGGAGTATAATGCTAAGCAATTTTGGAGGAGGATTTCAGATTACGGGGCTCCTAATCAGCCCGATTTTATTCCGGGAAATCTAAGAGCACACATATCCGAACCCGGTCATCCGATATCTTGAGAAGATTCTCGCGAGCACCATATTCGCGAGATCGGAGGGAGAGCCGTGGTATCCGAGGAGCTATACGTTATTTGGTGCTTTCTCCATGGAGTCGATTTAATGCGGCCGCCTACCTTTGCTACTTATTTGAGAGAGCCACTAGTACGAAGTTCAAGAAGATTAATTTCGGTGGCATGATTACATTGATCGCGGAGCATATTGGGATCCCGACGCATAACCTCGGAGCGGTAGAGGCCCCGACCTTACTCTTGATACCATGCGGCGCATGAGGACGCTAGACCGCATCGGTAGGGCGTGGTGCCTACAGCAGCATCATGGTGGCCGATTCCTCTACCTAATAAGAGGTTGGCGGCAGTTTTCGGATCGCAGGCCTTTGTGACTATCAACTTGCGCATGTGGTCACAAGCGTCATGCGAGGCGATAGACGCCTACACTAGAGAGCATGGGGATGTGCTTAGAGAGGTTGATGATGACGATGGGGGTCGGCAATCGGGTTCATGATGATCGGGGTGATGGAGCTGCAGAGGGAGCAGAGGTAGAGATCGGAGATTATGATTCAAGACGAGGATGATGAGGAGCCGGAGCAAGAGGAGCCGCCACGAGATGGACGAGGATTACCAGCCGAGAGATTAACATGTACTAGCGGGACGAGATGAGGAGTAGAGAGTACGAGGCGGGGAGTTCATCTCGAGAGGCCGTGGGTTTTGGCCCGAGGAGATGTGGGCAGGCAGTCGAGAGGATGCATATAGAGAGTCCGACCCGGCGAGGATGAGATGTACCGGATGCTTGAGGAGTCCCCGCAGATTTAATGAAGAGACTCGAAGGATGCGGGAGGAGTCTTTGAAGACTCGGCATGACATGTATGCACTCCTTGGCGAGATGAGCTCGTGGAACTTGGGCGGGGACACTACCCTCCTCCACCGCCGTCCGACTACTAGGGATATCCCCTATTCCTTATTCCCTCTTGTTGATCTTTAGATTCTTATATTCTTGTTTTCCTTTGTACTTTGGATGGTGCTTGTACTCTTGACTTGATATTTGTGATGATTGGTTTTGGATTTTTGATGATTTTATTGATGGTGGTTATTATCTTGATCTTATTGAGTTTGATGGTCTATTGATGATTATTACTTGATGATTTCTTTGGATTCCTTATTCCTAGGCTTTTGAGATTTATTGATTTTGAGCTTAATTGTGGATCCATTGACATATTTTTAGTATCATTCATGTGGTAGTGAGTATGTTTGAGATTATGTACATGAGCATTTGAGTTGAATTGCAAGACTAGTTGGATTTTGATATGTTCATGAGTAGATTTGTAGCTTGAAGCTAGTTCTTGATTTATTGTGTAAGGATGAATGTGATTGATGATACTTGATTCATTGCTCAAGTTAAGCCCGTGAGTTTTTGTGCCTTAATAATCGTACATTTTATACGGTTGATATGATTTCTTTGTGAGTGCATCATTCATGATTTGTATGCTAGAACTTGCCACTAGACTTGTTGATATTGGATCTTTGTGTGATGTTTTGGAAATGATAAGAGGCCATATTTGAGATGATGAGTTACTTTGCCAAATACTTTCCTACCAAATGCATTTGATTTCCTTAGTGAGCCATGTTGAGCCTATGATCCTTATTCTTTGGCAAGCCAAGTGAAATTGAAACCATTTAGCCTATTTCGATGAGCCTTTCTTGTCCTATATTTAGTTGAGCTTGAATGTTGGCTAATGATGGTGATTTGATTGCTAAGTGTGGAAAGATGATTAGCTAAGTGATGAATGAAGCATAAAAGAAAAGAAAGGTTGTGAAAAGATTGAATTGTGAAGAAAATGCATGAAAAGAAAAATTAAATTTGTGAGCTTAAAAGAGAAAGCTCAAAGGAATGGTGAATTGATTATTGAAGTTCTAAAGAAAGGGTGTACTTGATGAAAAGTGAAGAGATGTGCATTGTATTGATTAGCTTTCATTTAAGTCTCTATTACTTAGTCACTTTATCCAAACACATCCCACCTTTCCAAAGAGCCTACATTACAACCTAGAAGAAAGACCTCTTTGATTCTTGATTGATCATAATTGATTTTGATTGAGATTAAGTCTTGTGGCAAGCATATGGTGTACTTGTTCATGCAATTGATGATTGAGAGCTTTAAACCTTGATACACTTGAGTGAAGAGTGAAACACTCCATGGAAGGAGCAATGTGTTAAGTGTTTGATTGAGCATTTGTTGAGCATGATTCATCTTGATGGCTAGTGGATAGTTACATTGATACTTGAGATCATTGATGAGTTCTATTGTCTTATTTTTCGTCTATGGTGCCATGTGACATAATTGCAATCAATTCACTCCTTTGTTCTTAGTTTCTACGTTGCTCGAGGACGAGCAACCATTCAAGTTGACCATGAGCCTCGAGTCGAGGGATGTGCGTAAAAGGACTAAATTGGGAAAAAGGCATGAACCTCAACTCGAGGCCTGACCCTCGAGTCGAGGGATGGGACAAAGGCGGCAGCCTCGAGTCGAGGCCTGACCCTCGACTCGAGGGGAAGGTTTTTCCAAAATTTAGTATTTAAGCAGGCGATTCGTAGAGAGCAGGACATCGGTTCATAGCGGCAGTTAGTAGCGGTTTTGGGGCGATTTCTCAGGCCCCAAGCCAATTCCTTCCTTAGATTAGAGTAGAAGTTAGAATTAGATGTAGATTTACATTGATGTTGCTAGAGTAGCCATAGATTAGCTTTTGATCCTTGTAATTCATTCAATTCAAGCTTGTATTCCTTTGGAGATTGTTGTTGAAGACTCAAGCATTCCTATTTTTGTTGATTGAAGATCAATTGGTGATGTTTTTCCTCTTTTGTCTCTTTAATTTCTTAATTGTTGTGATTTGCTTTGTGTTTGATCAATTCTATCTTCTCCCCATGGGTATTGTTTGTGGTACCATGGGCTAATCTCTCTTGTGCTTGGGTTAATTGAAATTTATGATGAATTGATTGATGATGCTATAATTGTTGATGATTGGAGATCAATTGAGTAGATTGCTTCCTAATTGTGATTCTTAATTGTGCTTTGTGTAAAATTGTCTCTTTAGATTAGTGGTTAATCACCCTAGCAATAGGCGAGAGTTGAGCTAATGTGATTAGGTGTTAATCGAGTTTCAATTTTGCATGATTGTATGAATAGGGGATTTCTACATTGAGAGATGGGAAAGACTAAGGATACTCACATTAGGCATTGTGATTTTAATGGAGTGATTAATTTCATGATGGCTTATACTTTCTATCTTAGTTGATTTGCAATTTGATTCAATTGTAGCTTGTTGATTGATGATTCATTGATGGATGTTAATCCTAGCACCTCTATCCCACCATTTATTGTTGTGTTTGTTATCGTATTCTAAGTGTTCGATCTATTGCTTGCTCCTTGTTGTTTTGTATTTTTGCTTGTGTTTTTGTTATTTTTTGTACCAAACCATTGTTGCAACTCTAGTCACTAAGAACTTGTATTTCTAGGACCTCATGTGCATACTTTTTCCCTTGGGTTCGATATTTTGTTGATTGGTCTTAATAACTCTTACCCTATACACTCCAATCGATAAGCAAGTGGTAAGCGAGTCCCTTCTTCAAAGTTTGAAGGAGGAGAGTGGATGTAGGATTTTTATAATCCGAACCACTATAAATACAGTGTTCTTTATTGCTTTTGTTTACTTGCCTATTTCCCTTAATTTTCATATTATCAATTAAAGATTAATTTCATTAAAGTTAGACTAAAATATCAGCTTGCTTTTGATCTTATTAAAGTTGAAATTAAAACAGCTTTTCCATTGTGTTACTTTGAAGTTTTGAATATATTTTGAAATATTTGAAAAATCTGAAAATCTATTCAACCCCCTTCTAGATTTTTCCTAGAAGGTGACTCAAATTTCTTTTAATCCACTCAACTAAACGGGACCAACAACCGGTATCAAGCGGTGTTAAGTCGTTTACGATATTGATTTTAGGTCTTAACTAAGATTCTAAATTTATTCTTGATTATCTTTATCTTCTTTGTTCACTAACAATACTACTAACAAGATCTTGTAAGTGTTTTGGTTTTTCTATCTCACCATGTCTTCATAAGAGCAAGAAATCAAGGAGTCTACCTGATTTTTCAATTGAAGAATATGATTATTGGAAGTTTAGAATGGAGAACCATCTCAAAGCTATCCATGATAGGATGCAGAGGTTCTTGAGGAAGGACCTATTAAATTTTACCATGGAGGCACCAAAGAATGGCACCGAATCACCAAACAAGAGTGAGGCAAGAAAAGAAAAGCTCAGAACTCACAAGTGATGAATGAAAGATTCATAACTGGATCAAGTTGCTAGAACAGTAGATCATTGAAACATTGAGCAAGGATTGGATTGAAAAGGTGAATATGACATCCAAATCGAAGATGAAGAAGATGAAGCGAGAATCTTCAACATCCTGGAAAGATCAGAGCATTTGTTCATCAAGATGAATCTGAAAAGATCTCCAAGGCATCTGATTTGTCTATTAAGGAGGAAATTACTCTTTTGTTAAAAAGATATGAAAGGCCGAGAATGAAGTATAAAAGAAACAAGAGAGACAGATCGTGACAAAGGAACTACAGATCGCACAAAGAAGAAAAGAGTTCGAGAAAATGATAGGAAAAAGGATTAGACAAGGAGGCTTATGTCACCAATCGAGACGAGGAGATAGTAGTCCGAAAACAGACAGAGGAGATATTTGTTATACATGCAACAAGCCCGGCACTATAGTTATGATTGTCCTCAACTCACTCCCCAGAGAGAGAGGAGAAAAGAGGAAAAAGAGAGATAGAAGGTATGCCGATCGTGAGAGCTCTTCTCCGCCGAGAAAGAAGAAGTTCATGAGACATCATCATCCTCATCCTCATCTGATTTTGGGTCGATGATGACATCTCGCTTAATGGCAAAAGAGGTACATTACTATTCATTCTCGGATAATGATTGTGATACCTTATCTCAAACCGATCCTAGTCTTATTGATAAATTTTTGAAAGATTTGGAGACCGCTCTATCTCGCTTGTAAACAGATAGAGACTGAAAAATTTTAATTTAAAGAATCAAATTACTGATCTAACTAAGGTCAATCAAACTAAGGACGGTGAGAAACCGGATAGTACATTCAAGGGGGAATGTCGACCGAGACAATCACTAATACCTTGTCCGATAAGACAGATAAGTTAGAACAGGAATTGAGTTCTTTGAAAATAAAATTTTCAAATATCTATTCTGTGAATGAGAGTTACAAGAAGACTATGAGAATTAAATCTCAAGTTAGGACTTTGAATAACTCCCAAACCACAATAGATAAAATTTTTAATACTTCACAAAAGTCTAGTGATAAAAGCTGGATTAGGTTTTGATAGGAGTAAGAAAAATGATCCAATAAAACCTAGAGTTTTTGTTAAAGCAACTAAACCAAAGATAGAAACTAGATTTAGTCCTGAAACCAAAGGAATTAATTACCTCATCCTGATACTTCAAAAGAAAAAGCAGACGAGGAAAGAAACTCCAAAGGTTATACCTAAGACTAAGTCAAAGTCCTATCCTAGGTATAATGACTTTGATGGAAGAAGCAAAACATATCCATTTTTACCAAGATTTAAGACAATATCAAAAGATCAGTTAAATAAGATTGATCTTGAAAGTCTTATCTTAGTAGACAGATATGGGTGTAAACTTCAATCTATGGTTTTAAGGAACATTGATATCTTTGTCTGGATTCCTAAAAATTAACTTAACCTGAAAGGACCCAAAATTCAAAGGGTACCTAAGCAATAAATTTGTGATTGCAGGAAGATAAGAAGATAGTTGATAGAGGAGACATTCTTGAGGTCATCTAGTACATCGATAGTGGTCGCTCCAAGCATATGACCTATGAAAGACGACTTCTCTCTAACTATCGGACCATAGATGGACCAAGAGTAATGTTTGGAGATACCAATTATGGACTTACCAAAGGTGTAGGAATACTGATGATAGGAGATATTCAAGTACATGAAGTCTACTACGTGGAAGGATTGAAACACAATTTGCTATCTGTTTCACAATTTTGTGACAAGGGGTTTTGTGTCAAATTTACTCATAATGCATGCTATGTATTAGATGGTATCAATGAAAATATTCTATTAGCCGGAGTCGACAATGTAACATATATGTTGCAAATTTCAAAAGTTGTCCTAAAGATACTAGTCTTGTTGCTAAGAGTTCGATGACTTAAGTTGGCTGTGGGCACGTACGGCTTGGTCACATAAACATCAAAACTCTTAAAAAATAGCAAGGAAATCTTTAGTTAAAGGACTCCTGATAAAGTATTTTCAAAGAACCATGTGTGTGATGCTTGTCAAAAAGGAAAACAGACTAAAGCTTCTTTCAAAACAATAAGTAGTCCTTCTTCGTAAAGGATTCTGGAACTTCTTCACATGGATCTTTTTGGTCCAAGAACACCTCTCGGCTTTAGTGGAAGAATATATACCTTGGTAATTATTGATGATTTTTCAAGATTTACATGGGTTATTTTCTTGTACAAAAAGAATGAGACTATGATTAAGATTCCGAATTTCTTAAAAAGATTCAAAATGAAAAAGGATTAAATATTGTTAAAATTAGAAGTGATAAAGGTACTGAATTCCTAAATAAGCTGATTACAAACTACCGCATTGAGAATGACATAGCTCAGAAACATCTCGGCAAAGAAGGACTCCACAACAAAATGGAGTAGTTGAAAGGAGAAACAAGCACCTTGAAAGAGGCAGCTAGAACAATGTTATCCGAGTACAATACTCCTCACAGTGTTTTGGGCGTAAGTCGCTAATACAAATTTCGCTATGTTCAAAATAGAAGCTTAATTGTTAAAAATAAGTGTAAAACTCTCTATGAAATTTGGAAGGGAAGGTCTCCCAAAATTTCATACTTTCATATATTTGGTTGTAAATGTTTCATACACAACAATGGAAAATCTCAATTAAAAACATTTGATGCCAAGATAGCAGATGGGATATTCTTGGGATACTCATCTGTATCAAAGGCATATAGAGTTGTTAATAAGACAACCTTGTGTGTAGAAGAAACACCCCATGTGGTATTTGATGAATGTTCTTTTGAGTTTGATAAGACAGGGACATCACAAAGATATCGGATGATCCGGATCGGATGACTATCAAGAGATCAACCATAAAATTCTACAATCAAGAATCGCACTCGGATGAAGAGGAAGAATCGTAAAAGGAAAAAAACCTGAAAGATCTTCCTCACCACCGATCTACCACTGATCGATTAACCAATACATCGATGATCGGGTAGAGTCATCGGAAGGTAACATAGACTCATCCGAACTAAATAATTCGGACAAAACATCATCCACCGTAAAGCGATAAAGGAAAGAAAGTAATGTCATATCATCCACTGAACAGATAATTGGAGATTTAGATTCGGTGTCCAGATGAGGACCCAACTAAATCAAGATTGTATGTTCGATTGCTATGTGTCATTACTTGAACCTAAATCTATTACGTAAGCCATAATCGATTCCAACTGGATTAATGCCATGCAAGAAGAACTAAATCGCTTTCAAAGACAAGATGTGTGGGAACTTGTTGAAAGGCCTCATCATCAAAAAGTCATTGGAACTAAATAGGTCTTTAAAAATAAAAGGGATGAAAACAATATTGTGGTTAGAAATAAGGTCGACTAGTTGCTCAAGGTTATTCACAATCGTAGGGTATTGATTATGATGAAACCTTTGCACCGATAGCTCGTCTGGAAGCCATAAGATTGTTTTTAGCCTATGTTGTTTTTAAAAGATTCATAGTTTTTCAAATGGATGTTAAGTCAGCATTTCTTAATGGAATCCTAGCCGAGGAAGTTTATGTAGAGCAACCTCCTGGTTTTGTCAAAGGAGACAAGGTTTATAAACTAAGGAAAGCTCTATATGGACTTAAACAAGCACCAAGAGCTTGGTATGACACCTTGTCTGATAGAACTCTTTTTAGAAAAGAGTATGGTTGTGAACTTTTGTTAGTTCAGATTTATGTTGATGATATAATCTTTGGATCAACGAACATATCTTTGGGTGAAGAATTTAGTCATCTTATGAAAAGCAGATTTGAAATGTCCATGATGGGAGAGATGACTTATTTTCTTGGACTCCAAGTCAAACAGACAAAGAAGGGAATATTCATCAATCAAGCCAAATATACAAAAGATCTTATTGATAAATTTGGAATAGGTACCAAGAAGCTAAGATACCTATGATGACAAACTTTTCAATGGATCCGTATGAGAAGGGAGAAGACACTAATCAAACTAAGTGTTGAGGTCTAATTAGTTCTTTATTATATTTAACCGCTAGTAGACCTGATATTTCATTTGCGGTTGAGTCATTGCTCGATTTCAAGCTAATCCTAAGAAAAGCCATCTTGAAGCAAAAAGAAAATTCTTAAGTATCCGAAAGGAACATTAAATATTGGATTATGGTATCCGGTGATGACAACTTTAAGGTCTCGGATACTCGACTCAGATTTTGGTGGGTGTAAGATAGATAGAAAATCTACATCCGTACTTGTCAATTTCTTGGTAGTAAGCTCGATTTAATGGTTGTCTAAGAAACAAACCTCTGTAGCTACTTCCACAATCAAGTCGAGTATATGGCGGTGGAAGTTGTTCTTCACACCGATCTGGATAAGTCAACAACTAAGGGACTATAACATTATCACCAAAGATGTACCTATCTTTTGTGATAGTAATAGTGCTATAACTATTACCCGTAACCCAAGTTCTACATACAAGATGCAAGCATGTAGATATCGACACCACTTCATCCGAAACCATGTAGAGAAAGGTGACATCGACTAGAGAAAATTCGATGATTTCCAAAGAGCAGACATCTTGACAAAGCCACCGGCAGAGACAAGGTTTAAAGAACTATCTCGTAGAATTAGGATTATTAGATGCTTCTTTAGTTAATAATGTTTTTCATTCTTTGTCGCTCTCAATTTAGTTTACTATGTCTAGAAAGAATTATCGGACTAGATATGAGTCAAAGGACAATCGTAGTGATATCATTGATTTCCTATTTTGGAATCAAGAATCAAGGATTAGTCACATTGACCTTATCCGACATGATAATTACTTATTCGACATTCGATAAATCGGACTAGGGCACAATAATCAGCTGATTTCTTGAGAAACAGATGACTATCTCGCACCCTATCCGATCTACCTCAAGTTACTAATGTCGTTTTCAAGTCTATGTCTTTGCGGGAATAGGTCACGGATCATATTGATAACTCAGATCGCTTCACCTCATCTTTCATAAAACTTCTTAATCAAACACCTTTGCCCTGAATAATCTACATATATTGTGTTTTCTTATAAAACTCTTATCGGATTGATTGGTTGGAAAACCTAACTTTAGAAAATTAAATATGAGCCTGTTTATTTAAATTTTTTTAAATCTTTAAGTTTGCCAAAAGATAAAACTAAGTTGTTTTAAAAGCAGACGAGTTACTTTATCGATGACTTTACAAACCCATCTGCTTTTGAAAACCCTTATACGAAGTAAGGTAACCCTAGGTCGACGTCAGCATACTTACTTCTCTGCATAAAGTAACCTACATCTGTCAAATCAACAGTCTATAAAGTAACTATTTACGCATTCCAAAGGCAAGTAGCCTACACGCGCTGAATCCCAATCGTTTATCCAGATTTTTAACCATTGATTCAAAGCACAAGAAACTTTTAAATAAACGGCTTAGATTAAATCATATTTTCTAAAAGCGGTTTCTCTTTCCAATTTTCCCTCCTATAAATACATCTTCTTCTTCAATCAAACTTTTTCACTTTGAGAAAACTATACTTATACTCCGAAAATTTTCAAAAACCCTTAGTCAAATTTTTTTATGAGCCAATCCCTTAAAACTATCTCAACAACTTCAACAATGGTGGAAGTACACACCGAGACTTACAACAAGAAGATCAAGTCGGAGATGTACGTCGACTTTGACACAACCACCGATGGAGAATCGAGGCAGATTCTCGATTTATTGGAGAGGACGGGATTGAGGACGTTACATTCCAAGAAATCCAACTCCAATAAAACCCTAGATATGAGAGGCATAGAGTTCTACGTCAACGGGACATTTGAAAACGGGATATTCAAAACCCGTGTTTACGGCGAGGTGTTGTGATAACTCCGGCGGAGGTAGCTCGGATTTTCAATGTCGATGTGAAGGGATAAACCCCTCACATACAAATTAGACAACTGGGTAGAATCATTTGAGATGATTGCCGGAATTCAATGAAGGATCGAGAGGTCGGAATTAAATAAGAAAATGCTCACGGAGATATCGTCTATTAATGATGATATTGACGAAGGTCATTCTAGGGAGCGTAACTCCCATGATGGACTCGACGAGACCCGTGCTATGTCAGATGAGAGTCATCATTGATGGAGTTCAAGCCAACTGGCTGGGATGTTGCTAGGGAGGTTTGAGACGGAAAGGAAGAGGTGGAGGTAGTTAATGGAAAGTGGCAAGCCAAATCAATCACCACTGCTCAATAAGGTGACAAGCTATTTTGGAGGATATGCCGACACTCGTATCAACTGGCTGATGGAGTTAGAGCCTACACAAAGCTAAAAGGGCTGCTGACCAAGGATGAGCCGCTTGGGGCTCCAATCGACTCAGATGAAGGAGCAAATTGAGGTCGGGACTCAGGATACCTCAACGGAGGATGAAGAAGAAGAAGAGGAAAGGGAAGAGCAAAGACGGTGAGCTCGGCCGAGGCTTCACAGCCAATGAAGTCGAAGGAGAAGGCCAAGAGGAGGAGGAGGTTAGTGAAAACCTCGGAGCTAGGGGAACCTCTCGTTGTTGATCGCCCTAGCCTCGCCGGTCAAGAGGCACTCACGTTGGAAATAGCAGCTAAGGTGGTCCAATCGCAGGATGTAAAGGAAATCGGCCTCGAAAGGACCCTTCCCCTACTCACGGAAGGTACAATTCTCCCCTCCCTCTCCAACCCACTCGCGATGAAGAGGTGACCCAGCCGGCACCTCTCGAGCCTCTTAAACAAATTCCTACTCCCACTATAGTCCAAGCTGAAACCTCATCAGCCACAATCCCTCAAATAAAAACCTCATCTCCTCCTCCCTCCCCATCTGATTTCTTTTCTTTCCTAGCCGGACCAGCCTACTCCCCACCCCCATAACCACCATCTCACCCCAGCCTTTACTCCCATCTTCCCCAACTCTCTCTCACAGCCCACCCCAACCTACTATCCCACACCCAACCCCTTCTCCACCACCCACTTCATCTAAAATACCAACCCTCCATCTTCACCCCTCCCGAGATTCCCCCTCCACCACCATCGTACGCCCCACTTCCTCTCAACCCTCTTATCCCCAACACGTGGATACCTCCAACATCTTTGGAGATATTGATTGGAGTGTATAGGGTAAGAGTTATTAAGACCAATCAACAAAATATCGAACCCAAGGGAAAAAGTATGCACATAAGGCCCTAGAAATACGAGTTCTTAGTGACTAGAGTTGCAACAATGGTTTGGAACAAAAACAATAAAACACAAGCAAAAATACAAAACAACAAGGAGCAAGCAAATGATCGAACACTAAGAATGCGATAACAACAACAACAATAAATGGGTGGATAGAGTTGCTAGGATTAACATCCATCAATGAATCATCAATCAACAAGCTACAATTGAATCAAATTGCAAATTAACTAAGATAGAAAGCATAAACCATCATGAAATTAATCACTCCATTAAAATCACAATGCCTAATGTGAGTATCCTTAGTCTTTCCCATCTCTCAATGTAGAAATCCCCAATTCATACAATCATGCAAAATTGAAACTCGATTAACACCTAATCACGTTAGCTCAACTCTCGCCTATTGCTAGGGTGAATAACCATTAATCTAAAGAGATAATTTTACACAAAGCACAATTAAGAATCACAATTAGGAAACAAACTAATGTGAGTATCCTTAGTGCAACTAATCTCTCGATTCCGAAGCACCCAATCCACACATTCATACACAATTATCACCCGATTAATCCCGGATCACGTTAGCGCAACTCTCGTTTATAGCTAGGGTGATCAAACACTAATCTAAAGAGATAATTATGCATGAAGCACAATTGAGAATTACAATTAGTAAGCAATCTACTCAATTGATCTCTAATCATCAACAATCATAGCATCATCAATCAAATCATCATCAATTTCAATTAACCCAAGCACAAGAGAGTTAGCCCATGGTGAAATCCATGGGAAGAAGATAGAATTGATCAAACACTAAGCAAATCACAACAATTAAGAAATTAAAGAGACAAAAGAGGAAAAACATCACCAAATGATCTTCAATCAACAAAAAGAGGAATGCTTGAGTCTTCAACACCAATCTCCAAATGAATTACAAGCTTTAATTGAAAGAATTACAAGGATCTAAAGCTAATCTATGGCTAATCTACCAACAATCAATTGAAATCTAAATCTAATTCTAACTTCTACTCTAATCTAATGAAGAAATTGGCTTGGGGCCCGAGAAATCGCCCCAAACCGCTACTAACCGCTACTATGAAAGATGTATCCTGGATTGCTCCGCTTCAACTCTTTAAATACCGAATTTAAAACCGCCTCGAGTCGAGGGTCGTGCCTCGACTCGAGGCCTCTAAAATACCTCGCCTCGACTCGAGGGTCATGCCTCGAGTCGAGGCTTCTGCCTTTTCCCAATTTAGTCCTTTCTGCATAGCCCTCGACTCGAGGCTCTTGCTCCTCGACCGCAGCTCGAGTCCGAGGCACTTTTTCTCACATGTGGCTTCGGCCCCGACCCCCATTTTCGTCCCGGATAATCGTCTCTTCATTCTAAGCATAACGGTACTCTCGATTTGGCAAAAATTCCACCGATTTACCTGCAAAATGGACGAAAAACATCAAAATCTCACAAATAATACTTTTAGGCAAAAGAGTGATACTTTTCACATTTAGGCACAAAAAGTAACACTTTAGCTCACTTTTTGCACTAAAATAGAACCTAAAAATATGTATCAATTCACTCCAATCATACCCCCAAACTTGAATTGTTGCTCGTCCTCGAGCAACGTAGAAACTAAGAACAAAGTAGTGAATTGATTGCAATTTTGTCACATGGCACCATAGTCGAAAAATAAAACCATCGAACTCATCAATGAACACTTGTATCAATGCAACTATTCACTAGCAATCATGATGAATCATGCTCAAACAAATGCTCAATAAAACACTTAACACATTGCTCCTTCCATGGAGTGTTTCACTCTTCACTCAAGTGTATAAAGGTATAAAGCACTCAATCATCAAATTCATGTACTTGCACACCATATGCTTGCCAAAAGACTTAATCTCAATCAAAATCAATTGTGATCAATCAAGAATCAAAGAGGTCTTTCTTCTAGGTTGTAATGTAAGCTCTTTGGAAAGGTGGGATATTTTTGGATAAGAGTGACTAGGTAGTAGAGACTTGAATGTAGGATAAGCAATACAAATGCACATCTCTTCTCTTTCATCAAGCAACACTCTTCCTTTTGAACTTCAATGATCATTCCACCATTCACTTGAGCTTTCTCTTTTAAAGCTCACAAATTGAATCTTTCTTTTCTTCATGTTCACATTTTTTCTTCACAATTCAATTTTTTTCACAACCTTTTTTTTTTTTTTATGCTTCATTCACTTAGCTCATCATCTTCCCATACTTAGCAATCAAATCACCATCATTAGCCAACATTAAAGCTCAACTAAATATAGGACAAGAAAGGCTCATCAAAATAGGCTAAAATGGTTTCAATCTCACTTAGCTTGCCAAAGAATAAGGATAATAGGCTCAACATGGCTCACTAAGGAAATCAAATGTATTTGGTGGAGAAAAATTTGGTAAAGTGACTCATCCTTTCAAACATGGCCTCTTATCACTTTCAAGACATCACACAAAGATCAATATCAACAAGTCTAGTGGCAAGTTCTAGTACACAAATCATAAATGATGCACTCACTAAGAAATCATATCAACCGTATAAAATGTACGATTATTAAAGCACAAAAGCTCACGGGCTTAAATTGAGCAATGAATTAAGCATCATCATTCACATTCATCCTTACACAATTAATCAAGAATGCTAGCATCAAGCCACAAATCAACTCATGATCATATCAAAATCCAATAAGTCTTGCAAATCAAGCACAAGTGCTCATGTACATAATCCCAAGAACACTCACTATATCAAGATGATACTCAAAGATATGCAATAAATCCACAATTAAGCTCAAGATAAATCAAGCTCAAAATATACAAGGAAACCAATACACAATTATAGCATCATCATCATCATTAAGCAATAAGCTCATCCAACCCCAAAATCATAGAAGAGCACAAAAGATGACAAGGGAAGAGAAACACCTCCCCCAAACTTAGACAAGTCTAAGTTTGAAAGGAAGTGTTGTACTAATAAGCCCTTAAACTCCATCTTTCTTCAAACATGTAGGGCTCATTGTGCTTTTATGCGCTTTACTTTTGATCTTGCATTTCCTTGCAATTACAATCACTTCCCAAACAAATGTAGTGAGTGTACCTACAATTGGGCATAAGACACATCAATTAATTACCACTAAGAGATGCAAGAAACAAATAACGACCAACACCCCCAAACTTGAATGATAACATGAATTCAAGGTTTAGAATGAGAGTGATAAAAATATATGCAACTTCTAATGGTATCAACATTAAGCTCAAAATACCCTATGAATCTCAAAGTAAAGAACATAATTTCCTAAGCATGAGCAATTAAGTAGCTAGCCAAATCTCCCAAAAATAAAACAAAAACACTAAACTACCAAAAGAACACAAGAAAAGAAATAAAAAGGATGGGTTGCCTCCCATCAAGCGCTATTTTTATTGTCCTATGCCGGACTTATTCTTCACGTCCACATCCTTCATCGGAATGGCCAAGGGTAGCGATCCTCCTTCCCATTATATCTCGATCGTTGTGCTTCAAAATCTAGGAGGTTCACCGAATAGATAGGACAACCACATATAGATATGCAAAGTGTCCATGGTTGTCCCCCTTTTTCTCTTGCCATCCTCCTCGATTCTTCCTTCCTTTCAAGGATGCCCAACCGTTTCTTTAATTCTTCCCTATAGTCAAAATTCACAAGAGGCCAAATTAAATCATTAGAAGCATCATTTTCAATCAAATCACAAATTGAAGAGTTAGAAGGTATAGAAATGCTCATTTTGATCTTTAAAGCTTCATTCGGTGCTTCTAGATTTTCTTTCTCATTAAAGCTCATGTCCATTAATGGACACTCCTCTTCCTCTTTTTGACAAGGAAGCCTTCTACTTTTACCTCTTCGCTTGGACCCTTTTCTACATCATTTCTTTCACTTTCTTCCTCCCCTTCTTCTTCTTGACTCTCCATGATAGTCATGTTTTTTACTTGGCGTAGGAAATCTTTGAGTTAACTCTTGATAAACATGAAATGCACTCCGGTGATCTCCATGTTCCCCTCTATCCATGAATTGACCTTTTCTTTGGTCTCATACATTTCTTCATACAAGGGAAGTATTTGATCACATCTTGCATCGTCTTCCTCAAATTTTTCCAACAAAAATCCAAGCATCTCTTGCAATATTGTTCTCACATCATGGAGTCCCCATTCTTCAAATTGAGGAGAAGCTTGTGGCAATGAATGATCAAACTCATGGCTTCTCCTATCACCATAACAATCACCTCCCGATGCTCCTTGACAATCAAATCCAAGACATGGATCAAATGTTTGATCATAAGGCTCATAATATGGAAACATCTCTTGAGGTTGGGGAGGAATTTCTTCATATCTCCAATCTTCATAATTGGATGGAACTTGTTGCAAATGAGAAGTATTTTCATAGTTCCTCCAATTATTGCATCCAAAATCTTCAAAATGTGGAGAATACACCATGCTCTCTTGATAATGATATTGATTCCATGCATATGAATTGTATCCCTCCATCTAGACAAGATATCAAAGTATCAAATTCAAACAAAAATAACAAAACAAACACAACACAAAGGCAACAAGTAGTCACTTCAAACAATTCCTAAGTCTTACTTAAAGTGCAAAAACTAATTCCCGGCAACGGCGCCATTTGATTGGAGTGTATAGGGTAAGAGTTATTAAGACCAATCAACAAAATATCGAACCCAAGGGAAAAAGTATGCACATGAGGCCCTAGAAATACGAGTTCTTAGTGACTAGAGTTGCAACAATGGTTTGGAACAAAAACAACAAAACACAAGCAAAAATACAAAACAACAAGGAGCAAGCAAATGATCGAACACTAAGAATGCGATAACAACAACAACAACAATAAATGGGTGGATAGAGGTGCTAGCATTAACATCCATCAATGAATCATCAATCAACAAGCTACAATTGAATCAAATTGCAAATCAACTAAGATAGAAAGCATAAACCATCATGAAATTAATCACTCCATTAAAATCACAATGCCTAATGTGAGTATCCTTAGTCTTTCCCATATCTCAATGTAGAAATCCCCAATTCATACAATCATGCAAAATTGAAACTCGATTAACACCTAATCACGTTAGCTCAACTCTCGCCTATTGCTAGGGTGATTAACCATTAATCTAAAGAGACAATTTTACACAAAGCACAATTAAGAATCACAATTAGGAAACAAACTAATGTGAGTATCCTTAGTGCAACTAATCTCTCGATTCCGAAGCACCCAATCCACACATTCATACACAATTATCACCCGATTAATCCCGGATCACGTTAGCGTAACTCTCGCCTATAGCTAGGGTGATCAAACACTAATCTAAAGAGATAATTATGCATGAAGCACAATTGAGAATTACAATTAGTAAGCAATCTACTCAATTGATCTCCAATCATCAACAATCATAGCATCATCAATCAAATCATCATCAATTTCAATTAACCCAAGCACAAGAGAGTTAGCCCATGGTGAAATCCATGGGAAGAAGTTAGAATTGATCAAACACTAAGCAAATCACAACAATTAAGAAATTAAAGAGACAAAAGAGGAAAAACATCACAAAATGATCTTCAATCAACAAAAAGAGGAATGCTTGAGTCTTCAACACCAATCTCCAAATGAATTACAAGCTTGAATTGAAAGAATTACAAGGATCTAAAGCTAATCTATGGCTAATCTATGGCTAATCTACCAACAATCAATTGAAATCTAAATCTAATTCTAACTTCTACTCTAATCTAATGAAGAAATTGGCTTGGGGCGAGAAATCGCCCCAAAACCGCTACTAATCGGCTACTATGAAAGATGTATCTGGATTGCTCTGCTTCAACTCTTTAAATACCGATTTCTGAAAAGCGCCCCCTCGAGTCAAGGGTCAGGCCTCTGCAAAATACCTCGCCTCGGACTCGAGGGTCATGCCTCGAGTCGAGGCTTCTGCCTTTTCTCAATTTAGTCCTTTTCGCATAGCCCTCGACTCGAGACTCTTTCTCCTCGATCGAGCTCGAGTCCGTGGCACTTTTCTCACGCGGGGCTTCGCCCCGTGATATCCGTATATCTCATTAGATATTTACCAATAAAATTTACTCATTTTATTAACTTATATGAGTGACACGTTATTTATTTAAAATTCTTTTCATTTTACTTCTTAAGTTTTAAATATATGATATTTTATTGAATTAATAGTCATAAACTTCTACCTAAATTGTTAAATCTAAAGTGATGTAAATAAATAAATTGTCAACGACTCATAAGTCAATATGCTTCATACAATTATTTTTGTGTGCTACTTGTAATCTCGTACTATTTTATCTTGTTTTAAATATTGTATTAAATATATATTTTTACTTACTTAGTGGTGAGACAATAATTAAATTTTATTATAAGATTTTATTTAATTCTTTTTATACTACTCAATTGTTACTACCTTTAGTGTTAACGTGAAAATTAATTATAATTGTGATACTCGAACATCTTACTAATCGTTAACTAATATATTTCATGCATTGATTGCATTTTTAATTAATTATGTAGTACTTGTGATTTTGAATTATTTTATCCGCATTATTTTGTTGTGTTTTTTTAATATTGAATTAATTACATATGCATTTATAATGTTTAGTGGTGAGAAAATTTATTTATAAGTGATTGAGATTTTAATAGCGTTTGAGTACAAATGCAATTTATTTGATTATTGATAGTATAATTAAATGTAAATCATTATGTGTTATTAGTATTAATTAAAATTATAGAAAATATAAATAAATAGTATGTATATGTAGATCGATATACCTAAGAATATATATTAGATAAGATAAAGAAAAATAAATAAATAATACAAACTTACCTAAGAAGCTTCGTGAGGCGGTGAATGCATATATCCTTTTCCAATCAATTAATCTTATTTTTAAAAAAATGAAAGCACTTGGTTCGATGAGAAGCTAAGTAAGGCAACATATTAGGAGGTGGCATAGTCACCTATATCAATTAGAAAGTTAGAGAGAAAGTGCGACGGACGGGGAGAGTGAGAGAAAGATTTTGAAGCATTTTGGTAAGTATTTAATTTTTATCAATTGATAAATTTTATACCGTTTTGAAGCTCGTGATGAGTAGAACAAAACCCTACCCTTAAATTATTGATAATTGTTCTTGTTTGTTAGTGAGGCGATAAAAAGGGTTTAAGGGTTTGATTTATATCAACGCTTTACGGACTTGAGGTAAGTAGGAATTCATTTGCACCTACAATGCATAAATATAATATTTGTGAAGTATTTATGCTTAATTGATGATATGTGGATATTATGTTAGTTGTGATATTTGATTGATATTTAATGGTTATTGTGAAAGAGCACGTGAGCTCAATGTTTTATGTGGATTAAATATGTGAGTTCAGTGATTATCGTGAAATGAACCTGTGAGTTCAGTTATAATTATGAATTGAACTCGTGAGTTCCATGATTATTGTGAAATGAACTTATGAATTCTCGCAATTTTTATAGAAATGGATAGGGTGATTGAATTGGTGAGTTGTGAGTAGAAATGAATTAGGCGAGTGATTAGAAATGAATTAGGGATTTCAAAGTGAGAACGGAAGGGGCGACCTAGGAGTTAAGGCGACCGGTGAGAATCGCGTATGCTACCAAGAGTGGGCTACCGAGTTCAATTGTTGCGTAATGAACTGTGAGTTCAATGATCATCGTGAAATGAATTTGTGAATTATATGATTATTGCAGAAGTGGAAATGGTGTTATGAGAATGTAATTCTATTGTGTGTATATGCTACATTGCATCATGCATATCATGCATTAATATGAAAATATTTTATCAAATGGTGTGTTTGGCCACACTTGATTCACAAATGAAAAATTTTCAAGTCTTTTATACTTTTCAAAAATATTTAGTCAAAAAAAAGTCTTAGGACTTAGAAAAAAATTTTAGAAAATTTTAAGTCGAGAGATAAATTTCTCGGATGATTAATACTTAGAAAATTTTAAGTTTTCTTAAAGCGAGAAAAAAACTTTAAGAAATAAGACAAGTAAGTAACGTAGGTCAAAATATATTCATTCACACATATATACAATTTACAAATAGGAGAACTGATAGAAATAAAAGATAAGGAAAAGGAAAAGAAAATCATGTCTATCAAATTCCCCATCGGCTTGCTTCAGGAATGTTCAGCCGGTTGAAAATCCATGCTCTGAGTTTGAGTTCATTTTCGTCTGTGAGCTCGGATTCTCTTTCACTTTGATGATGACCGATTGACCCATTCCATGTATGGAGATCCGTCTTCATTCAGCTTAGGAGAGACTTGCTCATAGGCTGGAGCGACAAGATCGCAGCTTGAAAACCTGATGTGCCTCATTGAGCGAGTCTTCCATACAAATCGGTATCCTCTTTTTCCATCCACTCGTGCCATTATCTGTCTTCATCACCGCACGGGATTGAGATGCCTTCAAGATGTACCAAAAGTACATCCATCGGCATCCATAGCTTTCTTTTTGTACTCACCGGTGAACTGTCAGCACACCATATTCGGAGGAGGCGATGAGCGGTGGACAGGTCGGAAGTCTGCTTCATCACCGCCTTCGATACCCACTTCCGAGTGTCCTGTCCCACTTCAGCTCCGCCTTACCCGGCTTCTTCAGTCTTTTCTTTTCTCGCTTCTCATACTTCTCCTTCTCGCATGTATTCTTCTAATCTGCTCACCGAGAGGTTTGAGTAGTCGTTCTTTTCTTTTCGCTCACTGGTCCAGGTGCGGTCACCTACTCGGTGATGACTCCTTCCCAGCTGCTGCCTTCCCCTTACCCTTGCCCTTGGCCTCGGGTTTCTTAGCTTCCTTCATCTTGGCCAGCAGCTTCTCGGTCTTTTCCTCTTCTTCCTTCCTCCTCTTCTCCTCATCCTCTCGGATGGCATCTTCTATCTGGGCCACCCTCGGTTGCAAGGCAAAGCTCATCTCGATTTGATCTTGATTTCAACTTTGGCCGCCTCCAACTCACCGAGTCTGCCTTTGAGTCCAGCTTATCTGTGAGGGACAAGACTCCACTGTGAGGGTGTCCATTCTTCCTTCAGCTCCTTCCCCCTTTTTGACTTCATCTTGCGAGTCAGGAGCTGTTTTTCCAAGGCAGAGCAACGAACCACGAAGTCTGTGATCTGAAGTAAGGGCATTGACCGGGACTTCATTATCTGCGGCCACTTTTTGCTTGAGCACCTTCACCTCCTCCTCCGGGTTACTCACCGGGTACCAACAACAAGTGCCAAGGTTGGCTGATAGGTTGCGAGTGATGTTGACCTCGGCAATCTGCATGTTGGCGAGCATTGTATTGGTGATCGCTCGAATCACCTTCCTCGTCTTCTTCTCCATTAGCCTTTGGACTTTAGTGATTATCTGCTTGTGTAGATCCTCAAAGGCCGAGGAGATGGCAAAGATTGACTAGGCTCCTCCTCGGAATCCGATGAGGAGGAGGGGGTGGGAGAAGTTGGATTAGGGGAGCTCATGTGGATATCTGATTGGAGTGAATTGATACATGTTTTTAGGGCCTATTTTAGTGCAAAAAGTGAGCTAAAGTGTTAGTTTTTGTGCCTAAATGTGAAAAGTATCACTCTTTTGCCTAAAAGTATTATTTGTGAGATTTTGATGTTTTTCGTCCATTTTGCGGGTAAATCGGTGGAATTTTGCCAAACCAAGAGTACCGTTATGCTTAGAATGAAGAGACGATCATCCGGGGACGAAACGGGTCGGGGCTGACACGACCACCTTTTGACAACCCAGTATATAAACACTAATTTAACAAGAAAAGTGAGTTGTGAATAATTTTACAAGAAATGACTCGTGCGCACGTGCGACTTTTTTTCTTTCTTTTCAAATACTTTAACAGAGAGACAATGAACACTTCAAAACGTGACAAAAAGAACACATTATATTATATATATATAAAACTTAATAAAATACAACTCAAAATATAAGCCCACGGTTTGACCCAACAGTCGTCATCTATGTACAGACCACTCAAAACCACTGCAGAGCCGCAACTTGTCCAAAGAGAATCACAACGTCACCAATCATCGGATTACCTACAATGCATAAACTATGTGAGATTTATAAATCTCAGTAAGTAGAAATTATGCATGATGTGATATTTAGTTCGAAAACCTCCCAATGCACAATGCACTCTCTTTAAAATCATCAATTCATTTATGAAACACTCGTTAGGGCCCCGACTCACTACTATGCACCGGAACCACGAGCACTAAGCTCACTTTTTTTTGTTTATATTTAAGTGGCCACTATATGTATGACCTCGACGTGAGGCCCATGCTCTTGTGGCCATCGAAGGTCCCCCCATCGCGCCCCTCATGACCCCAAGAAGTTATCCCTCCACGTCGACTCCACACTAGTGAGGATCCTACCCTCTAACGGCCTAGCGAGGTCCATCACCAAACCTCGACCCTGTCCGTTCGTAAGTCCCCTCTCGAAAAATTTGCACACAAGATAGCATATGAGACGGTGGCCTATGCTAGGTAGCATACGCCACGATCTGCTGGTCGCCTTAACTCCTAGGTCGCCCCCTGCCGCCCTCGGTGCATAATGTGGCCAAACACACCATTTGATAAAATATTTTCATATTAATGCATGATATGCATGATGCAATGTAGCATATACACACAATAGAATTACATTCTCATAACACCATTTCCACTTCGCAATAATCATATAATTCACAAATTCATTTCACGATGATCATTGAACTCACAGTTCATTCTGCAACAATTGAACTCGGTGGCCCACTCTAGGTAGCATACGCCGGATTCTCTCTGGTCGCCTTAACTCCTAGGTCGCCCCTTCCGTTCTCACTTTGAAATCCCCTAATTCATTTCTAATCACTCGCCTAATTCATTTCTACTCACAACTCACCAATTCAATCACCCTATCCATTTCTATAAAAATTGCGAGAATTCATAAGTTCATTTCACAATAATCATGAAACTCACAGTTCAATTCATAATTATAAGCCGAACTCACAGGTTCATTTCACGATAATCACCGAACTCACATATTTAATCCACATAAAACATTGAGCTCACAGCTCTTTCACAATAACCATTAAATATCAATCAAATATCACAACTAACATAATATTCACATATCATCAATTAAGCATAAATACTTCACAAATATTATATTTATGCATTGTAGGTGCAAATGAATTCCTACTTACCTCAAGTCCGTAAAACGTTGATATAAATCAAACCCTTAAACCCTTTTATCGCCTCACTAACAAACAAGAACAATTATCAATAATTTGAGGGTAGGGTTTTGTTCTACTCATCACGAGCTTCAAAACGGTATAAAATTTATCAATTGATAAAAATTAAATACTTACCAAAATGCTTCAAAATCTTTCTCTCACTCTCCCCGTCCGTCGCACTTTCTCTCTAACTTTCTAATTGATATAGGTGACTATGCCACCTCCTAATATGTTGCCTTACTTAGCTTCTCATCGAACCAAGCTTGCTTGCTTTCATTTTTTTTTAAATAAGATTAATTGATTGGAAAAGGATATATGCATCCACCGCCTCACGAAGCTTCTTAGGTAAGTTTGTATTATTTATTTATTTTTCTTTATCTTATCTAATATATATTCTTAGGTATATCGATCTACATATACATACTATTTATTTATATTTTCTATAATTTTAATTAATACTAATAACACATAATGATTTACATTTAATTATACTATCAATAATCAAATAAATTGCATTTGTACTCAAACGCTATTAAAATCTCAATCACTTATAAATAAATTTTCTCACCACCAAACATTATAAATGCATATGTAATTAATTCAATATTAAAAAAACACAATAAAATAATGCCGGATAAAATAATTCAAAATCACAAGTAGTACATAATTAATTAAAAATGCAATCAATGCATGAAATATATTAGTTAACGATTAGTGAGAAGTTCGAGTATCATAATTATAATTAATTTTCACGTTAACACTAAAGGTAGTAACAATTGAGTAGTATAAAAAGAATTAAATAAAATCTTATAATAAAATTTAATTATTGTCTCACCACTAAGTAAGTAAAAATATATATTTAATACAATATTTAAAACAAAATAAATTAATACGAGATTACAAGTAGCACACAAAAATAATTGTATGAAGCATATTGACTTATGAGTCGTTGACAATTTATTTATTTATATCACTTTAGATTTAACAATTTAGGTAGAAGTTTATGACTACTAATTCAATAAAATATCATATATTTAAAACTTAAGAAGTAAAATGAAAAGAATTTTAAATAAATAACGTGTCACTCATATAAGTTAATAAAAGGAGTAAATTTTATTGGTAAATATCTAATGAGATATACGGATATCACATCCTTCCTCTCCTTATAAAAATTTCGTCCTCGAAATTTAGCGTGATACAAAACCTTATTCTTATCTATCCGATAAAGGAATAGTCCTTTTAATTTATTTATAACTTCAAGAGAAATTTATTTACTTCTACACAAAAGAGCATCAAAATGGAGTAATAATTAGATAATTATCTCAAAAAAATCACTCAACATTAGACTAGTGTGCAATACTTAACAATTTATTTGTCAATTCCACAAGAATAAAAGAAACCAATATAAAGTGAAAACATCACCATGCAAACCAACACTGAAATTCCATATCAAGTCGAATTATATATTCCTATGATGTATCGTCTTCGTCTATATCTCTACAGTTCATTTATGCACATTATTTATTTTTATATGATCTTCATGTGACCTTAAACTATTTCTCTCATATATTTTATTTTCTAAGTCACCAAATATTTCCGTTACATAAAATGTCTCTTGTGTAACATATGAATTTGAATAGTCTAGAAAATTTAATTTTAATGTGCCTACGCATTTCATTATCGGTAACATATATTCCCTTCACCAATATTTTATCAAAATATATTTTTCAGCAATCTTGCTACATTTTCTTTCTTCGTATAATGCATAATAGACGAAGCATAATTCACTTTTGTAACAAATGATGTGAGCTAAGAAGATATCATATTGAAATAACAAACAAGATCATGGACACGAAATTTCAAGTGACCTATAAATATTTTATGCTTTTCTTTGGAGGATAACTAGAATACAAGTCATATATTATTGCAATAAGTTAGAAGTTTAGTTCCCTTATAAAAGAAACAGAACCCAAAAGAATTATTCATATACAAAACTTTGCTCATTTTAATAAGGTCTGTCATGTGGATTGTGCTCTAAAACAAGTTCATGTCCTATTTTTATTTAAGCACTTTTAGAAATAATGATTAACTTGTTCTTAGTATTTATTCATCATACCCTTATTTCTACATTCATTATTTATATTTCAGGGACTTAAAATATAATTGCTCATTTTATTGGTTCATCCTTTGAGATTGTTCTAGGTATGCCCCCACAAGATGACATCTAATTGTAATGGTGTAAGACAATTATCTCAAGATTGAATATGTCTACATCTCGGGAGTTTATTTAGTTGTTATTCTCATATGTCTTACTCTAAACTCTTTGATAGATTCTAGAAGAGCAAATGTGGTGTAATGACTTGTGTTGCCTCTTCATTTACATACTTGTCGATATATATAAAAATGAATAATGTAATGACACATGTAAAATAAAATCAAATGGCAACAACAAATTTTACTTTAGATCATATAAATATTTTCAATATAGGCCATTTATGAGATAATAACACAATAAGATAGCAAATATATAGAATAACATAAATTTAAAGCGATCAATTCTAAATAACTAAAAAGAATCATCACAATTGTTCTAACGTAGTAAAGTAAAATATATCAAAGTTCTCATATTTTCTTACTTTAATTCAACCATACTCTTTCTTTTCGTGTCATCATGTAATTCACTTTAGTAGCACTAGTCTTTGTATCACTAGGGTGCTACCGCAAATTAACTCTACCTATTACGGAACATATGCATGTGAAATAACTCATCTAACGCAAGCCTAAACTCCCAAAACCATAACTACCACATACGTATGCGCACCGATACACATGCACGACCACACACGCTCACGAGCACACGCTGCTGCGAGTCGGTGGCTCGGCGGCGGCGATCAAACAATAGCATCTTAGCCACGGTAACATTATGCGGGAGTAAGATAGTTGGAGTCATTCTATAATATTTCTTATGTATTCTATTCAGTCGAACAAAGTCATATATATATAGTTCTCCATCTTAATAATCTCTAAATATTTTATCATATGATCATTATTTCTCTTTTCTATTCTGGATGCGAAATATGACAGGTGACTTGTCAATATTAAATGTGTTATGAGCGAAAGTAGAGCTTCTTCTAATAGTCCAGGACAACTTTCTAAGATATTTGTATAATCCATAAGACATTCGAAATTACATAATCTAAAGATTAGTAATCATTTCATTATGCAATTTTTTTTTCATGTATTAGTTCTATACCATTAAATTCCAACGTTAAAGCTAAGTATTATTCAGTCAGAGAGTAAAGTAAACAACATCATCGCATTTATTTCCTAGAATCACGAGTCCTTCAAACATTAGGGTCTCATATCTACTAGAATGTCATTCATTTAATCTAACAATTACATTGTTATGCTAACAAAAAAATAACACATGAGATTTTAAACATCATTTGATTCATATAATGAGAATATGCATTGCTTCACATAACATACAACTTACGGCATAGCCGGGCTCCCCAAGTTTAGAGTTCGTGTACATAGGCAGTCTACGAGGACCCAAACCGTGCTCTGATACCACTCGACACGACCACCTTTTGACAACCCAGACATAAACACTAATTTAACAAGAAAAGTGAGTTGTGAATAATTTTACAAGAAATGACTCATGCGCACGTGCAACTTTTTTTTTTCTTTCTTTTCAAATGCTTTAACAGAGAGATAATGAACACTTCAAAACGTGACAAAAAGAACACATTACATTATATATATATAAAACATAATAAAATACAACTCAAAATACAAGCCCACGGTTTGACCCAACAGTCGTCATCTATGTACACAGCCACTCAAAACCTGCGCAGAGCCGCAGCTTGTCCAAAGAGAATCACAACGTCACCAATCATCGGATTACCTACAATGCATAAACTATGTGAGATTTATAAATCTCAGTAAGTAGAAATTATGCATGATGTGATATTTAGTTCGAAAACCTCCCAATGCACAATGCACTCTCTTTAAAATCATCAATTCATTTATGAAACACTCGTTAGGGCCCCGACTCACTACTATGCACCGGAACACGAGCACTAAGCTCACTTTTTTGTTTATATTTAAGTGGCCACTATATGTATGACCTCGACGTGAGGCCCATCCTCTTGTGGCCATCGAAGGTCCCCCCATCGCGCCCCTCATGACCACCAAGAAGTTATCCCTCCACGTCGACTCCACACTGGTGAGGATCCTACCCTCTAACGGCCTAGCGAGGTCCATCACCAAACCTGACCCCTGTCCGTTCGGAAGTCCCCTCTGAAAAATTTGCACACAGATAGCATATGAGACGGTGGCCTACGCTAGGTAGCATACGCCGGGATCTGCAGTCGCCTTAACTCCTAGGTCGCCCTGCCGCCCTCGGTGCATAATTTAGTCTAACTTGAATTCTGAAATTAAACTTTGATTGATAGACTGAAATTGAGAAGAACAGATAAGTAAATGAAAGCAATAAAGAACATCAAGATTTATAGTGGTTCGGATTATGAATAATCCTACATCCACTTTCCTTCTTCAACTTGAAGAAGGGTCTCGCTACCACTTACTTACGTTCGATCCAACTTACAACTTACAAAGATCTTCAACTCTTCAAAACTCCTAAATTCTTCTATCTGAAATCTAACTATTACGGTGGTAGTGAACTTTGAAGATGTGAAGTAAAGTGTTCTACAAACACTTAGAACTTTTGAAAACTCTTTTTAAAAACTTGTGCATTGATGCGAAAGTAGAAATCTGAATATGATGAATAATGTGTGATACGTGTGTAGAAAATGAAAACCTAGACCTATTTATAAGTGGAAAGACAGTTCTAGACCTATTTATAAGTACGAAAAGACAATTAGTTTGTTAGTCGGTTCTAACAAACTAAAGCTAACTCAACAAACTTAATCTTGACAACCGCTCTTATCCTCGGCTAATTTCACTCTACTCATCCGCAACTAACCCGGTGAAGACTTTCCTTTCTTATTCTACTCAGCTTGTCTTGACCTTATCTCGAGCTCTTCATACTCGCCTCTAGCAGATGACTAGACTTGAGCTTGTCTCCAGATGACTTGTACCTTTTCGGTCTCCAATGACTTGTACGGTCCTTGACTGGTCCGATCGACTTAATACGGTACTTCATCTCAACTGTTCTTTGAGATTGTCTGCTTATTTGGGTTGAACTTCTTAACTCATCAAAACCTTCCTTGATCTAATAATTTCCCCTTTTTGATGAAGTTAAAACTACAAGAAAGAGACACACTCACAATCGAAGTTAGTTAAAGTTAATCAAGATAATCGAATAGGCATATCGTAACACATTCATATTTCAAATTAGATTTATCCAAGTTAATGCACACAATTCACACTTAGAAAACTTTTAAGCAAGAATTCTTAAGTCTTAAGACTTTTCCAAAATATTTAGACTTATATTTAGACTTAGTAAAAATTTAAGTCTTAGGACTTAGAAACTTTTAAAGACTTAGAAAGTTTTTAAGACATAAGAAAAAAATTTAAAACTTAGAAAATTTTATGATTTAGAAATTTTTAAAGAAGTTTAAGTCTGAGATGAGAATTTCCTTAGATGATTAATACTTGAAAAATTTTTAAGTTTTCTTAAAACAAAAAAAGAAAGCTTAAAAAATAAGTAGACCAAATAAGGCAAAGTATATTCCCATTTCACATTTACAGATTACAAAATTGAGAGTGATAAAAGATAAGATAAAAAGGAAAAATCCTGTTTTATCGGACTCCCCACCGATCTTCCTCGGGAACCATCAGCCGAGTTGAATACTCGCCTCCTCATGCTTGATCTCCTCCTCCCCGAACAAGTCCAGGACTCTGCCTCTGCCCTTTGAACTATTCCCTTTACCCAATCAAGGTCCAGGGATCCATCCGACTTCTTGATAGGAATGGCATACTCAAAAGCCGGAGATATCAGTTAACATTGAACTCCTCGTCTCGCTTCTTTCAACAAATCGATCGTAGAGATCTTTGTCTATCTTCTCCATCCACTCATGCCAAGCTAAGTCTGGATCTTGCCGAGTTGATCCGAGAGCTTTGAGAATGTACCAGTAGTACATCCACATCCCTTCCAGATTCTTTGACATGTACTCCTCCTCATACTTGCCGCAAGCCCGGCTTCGGTGGAGCATTCGTTGGATGAAATGGTCTGAAGTTAGCGCCACTTAAGTCTTTAACCAACCATTTCCGCTCGGTGCTACTCTAGAAGACATCGGTTCCCTTTTCTTTCCTTACCCTTCTCTTTTCCTTCTTTCCGTAATACTCCTTTTCTCTCTTCATCCTCTTAATTTGTTCTTCTAAAAGATTTGAATAATCAGCCTCTCTCTTTCCTTTTCCTTTAGCAAAGACTCTGGAATAGATATTAGCCGATCTTGGCTCAATAGCTGCTACTTCCTTGTCCTTCCCCTTCGCTTCTTGATTCGAGACTTTTCGGCTTAGCCAAGAGTTTTTCGATTCTTTCTTCTTCCTCCTTTCTCCTTTTCTCCTCATCTTCCTTTAACGCCTCCTCTAGCTGACTCACTCTCGGTTGGAGAGCGGCTAGCTCATCGAGACTTGAGTCTTAAGTCTTCCTTAGCCGCCTCCGGATCAGGTGTGTTGGCCTTTATGCCTACTTCTCTTCTCGGTCTCCTCGACCACGGTTGTGAGGGCTTGTCTTTTTCTTGCTCATCTCTTTCCCCTTTTTAACTTCGAAGCCAAGTTTGTCAATTTTGCATCGAGATCATTGCACTTGATTCTCGTAGTCGATCGTCCACCGCCATTTCATTGACAACCATTTGATTGTATCCTTTCACCTCTTCTTTAAGTGCCTTCATTTCTTCCTCCATTGCCCTTACTTTTCAGCCAAGATAGAGTTAGTGACAAGAATAATTTTATCGTAAAGTTTTACCTCAACTTCTTTCATGCTGGCAAACATTGTTTCTGTCACCGCCTCCACCATCTTCTTTGTCCTCTGTTTCATCTTCCTCTTAAAGGTAGAGTTTATCTTTTCTCCACTTGGATGAGGATTGAGGATATAGCTGAAGCGGGGCTCAGTCATCTGTCATCTTCCTCGGATGAGGGAATCAGACGAAGAGGGAGATTTATCTTTTTGAGTAGGTGGGAGGGAATAGAGTGTGTTTGGATAGATGGAAGGAGAGAATAGGAAAAGGTAGGAATGGATGGAATTTGGACTTGAGGGAGAGGAATTGGTTCGGCAAGTGTAGAAGATAATGATGGTTGAGTTTGTGTGTTGGGGGTTGGAGTGGGAGATGAGGTTTAGATGATTGGTGAAGTTATTTGAGGTGTGGGGTGTTGTTTCGGGAGTATAGTTTGAGTTTGGACCGATGAGGAAGTAGAACATTCAAGAGGCTCGAGGTACCACTGGGTTACCTCTTCATTGCTGGTTGGGTGGTGGGATGATAGGCTGAATTTGAGGCTCGAGTGCCACTGAGGCACTTCTTCATTGCAGTGCGGGGGATAATGATGGAGAAGATGATAAACTCGTACCTAATTCGGGAATGGTAGGAAGAGCAGCTTCCTTGGCTGGAGAGGAGGGAACTTCTAGTTGTCCAACCTCATTGCTATTTTCAAAGATAGGTACCTCCTCCGTGTAGCGAGTTCTTTGTGTCGATCTGCTTGCTCTGAACTTTTTCTGTTTGGAGGAGCCTTGAGCTTTGAGATGCTTTTCTTGGCCTCCTCACTAATGGAATTTCAGCTTCTTCTTCTTCCTCGGCTTCGAGGCGACTTTAGTAGAAGCGGCAGATGCCCCTTCCCTTTCTTCTTCTCGGCGGCTTTTACCGGTCTTCTCTTTTTCCTCCTTTGGGAGACCCTTGGTACTACATGTCGTTTCTTGGGTAGGACCACAGCTTTCTTCTTGTGTTGTGACCTCAAGCTGCAGTACCTCACCGTTGTCTCCTCACCATTGTCTTTGTCTTTGGTGCTGGCTCTCCCTCGAGGCTCGGCTACTAGTCCCCGGCTTCTTCATCCGCCGCCGCTAGCCTTTGATCTTTGGCCGCATCTGATTCATCATCCGAATCTGGGACTCCTCCAAGCCGTTCATTCTTTGTGAGAATGCCTTTACCTTAGAGTACTTCTTGGTACCCACTCTCCGGTCACCGCCTGTTGACCCTTCAATCAAAGACCGTTATTTTGTTGAACAGCCGACTATTGAGTTTGACACCCACCCTTCAAGAGATGATTTGAAGGTAAACCTCTTCTTTTCTTCCTTCAGACTTGTGAATCAGCAATTCCACCCAGTTTACTTGGACTCCATCCAAGATTGCTCTCATCACACACAATCTGGGTTTGGTTACCCCATCATGCTAACTCTGTTCTCCCAACAGATTTCATCACCACCGTCATAAGCAATCGAAATTTCCTTCTCAATAATTTTTTCTTCAAATCCCTACGTGTTCCTCTGTATGTAACCCTTGCCATCAAATCAAACGATTCTTCCCAATCGTCTTCCTTGTATGTCAATGGATTAACTCCCTCCATTGATGTGTTGAAAATTCTTGCAATGTTCTCTCGGAGTAAGAGAGAACAGCCTCACAATCTGTTGTATCAAACCCTTCCCGGGTATCCCTCATATTTGCTAAGAATTCTGCCCCAAAGAAATCAGCTCTATTCTCGAGGAGATTTCATCGATAAAAATCCCCTTAATCTTGATGCCTCCAAAGAACCGAAGAATTGCCGCGATTCTGGATCCCGAGTGGTTTCAAAATCTACATACATTTACGCCTTGACTGTTTATGAACAAGTTCTTCATTCATTTTAAAACCAGAGATGTTAGTAGAAATATATGTAAGTTTGTGGGTTTTAGTGGTTTTGGAAGAGGAAGCCATGGTAATTTTGTTTGAGAGAAAAAAAAATTTACAGAGAAAATGTGCTTGAAGAATTTGTGAAAGTAATTTTCTAAATCGAAGAAGGTAAGTTTTAAACCCCGAAGAGAGAGAGGGAAAATTTAATTTTAGGAAGATGATACGTGGCGTAATCTTAGGAAACATTAGTTTTAATCTGTTGATTAAGAAAGGCGCGTGAAGAATATCAACGATCCAATGATAAAACCGCAATTCAGCGCATGGCTTTGACGTGTCTTGAATCGTAAAAGTAACCGTTTATCCTATGGATTAGACGGCTAATAGGTTTGCTTTATGTAGAGGTAATTAGTATACCAGACGTAAGCCAAAATATACATTTCTTTGCATAAAGGTTTCCTATTTCAGACTAGGTTTTATCGAGACTTGGTCAAAAATGACCTTGTCTTATATTTTTAAGAAATTCCTCCGAGTCCGATTTTGAAAAACACAAAATTTTAATGCCAATAATTGAACACAACATTTTCAATTGAAATTCATCAAGATTATTTGAAAACTAACGAGGTTTGGGAAAGTTATTTTGAAAACAACATTTTTCAATAAATATGTAGACAAAAGGGAGGTGTTTTTCGATTAGAGTGTTTTAAAACCGGTTTATCAAAACTAGTACACTGTTCCTGCAATCAAACTCATCAAAACTATCGAGTGAGGTAGATCGGATAGGGTGCGAGATAGTCATCTGCTTTTCAAGATGTCGGTGACTATTGTGCCCTAGTCGATTTACCGAATTTTCGAATAAGTAATCATCAAATCGAGATAAGGTCAATATGACTAATCCTTGATTCTTAATTCCTAAGAAGGAAATCAATGATATCAGCTACCCGATTGTCCTTTGACTCATATCTAGTCGATAATTCTTTCTAGACATTTATTTAAAGAAAGGAAAGAAAGAAATAAGGAAAACAATTAACAGATGCAAGCAATGATAATTAAAAATCAGCCAATGATGCATCAAATAATCCTAATTCTAAACACAATTCTTTAAATCTAGATTCAAACTAATGGTTTTGTAAGAATATCTGCTCTTTGTGATTCGGTGGCTATCTTTTCAATTCTAATATCATTCTTTTCCACATGATCTCTAATGAAATGATGTCGATGTCTATATACTTACACCTAGAATGCGAGAACAAGATTGTATGTCATGGCTATTGCACTATTACTATCACAAGAAATGGGAGCAGATGATGTTTGAATGTTATAATCCCTAAGTGGCGACTAATCCAGGAGGAGTTGAGAGCAACAACTTCTAGCTGCCATGTATTCACTTGATTGTGGAGGTGGCAATAGATGTCTGTTTCTTGGATAACCAAGTAATCAATTTGTTGCCTAAGAATTGACAAGTTCCTGAAGTGGATTTCCTATCAATCTTACAACCTCCAAAGTCTCGAGTTCCGAATATCCTGCCCATTTCGAAGTTGCCATCACCGGGTACCATAACCCTACTTGCAAAGTTCCTTTGAGATATTTAAGGATTTTCTTAGCTTCTCAGTTAGTTTTCTTGGGATTAGACTGAATCTTGCACATACCCCAACCGCAAAAGCTATGTCCTGGCCTACTTGCGGTGAGATAGAGAAGAGATCCAATCGGTCCACGATACTCCATTGCATCTGTGGGTATCCCCGCTCATCTGAATCCATAGAAAAGTTAGTTGTCATATGTATTTTAACTTCCCTATTAGTTGTCATCCCAAACTTCTCAATGAGGTCCTTAGCATATTTTGTCGATGTATAAAATACCCTTACTCATCTGTTTAATCTGCAAGCCTAGAAAATATGTTAATTCACTAATCATTGACATTTCAAACCTATTTTTCATGAGAACACCGAAATCTTCACATAATTTCAGATTTGGTGAACCAAAAATAATGTCATCTACTTAAATTTGAACCAACAAGATGTTACCATCTATTTCCTTTCTAAACAAAGTCCTATCTATCTTACCTTTTGAAAATCCATTTGATATTAAGAATTCAGATAAGGTATCATACCAAGCCACGGGAGTTTGTTACGGTCCATATAGAGCCTTATTGAGTTTATAGACCTTGTTATTGATCTTAAACCCAGGAGGCTGCTCCACATAGACTTCCTCAAGTAACACACCATTAAGGAAAGCAGACTTGACATCCATTTGAAAGACTTTGAAAGATTTATAAGTAGCAAATGCCAAGAACAACCTTATTGCTTCTAATCACGCAATGGAGCATAGGTTTCATCATAGTCTATCCCTTCAGATGTGAGTAACCTTGAGCTACCAATCTTGCCTTATTACGAACAATAATGTTGTTCTCATCTGCTTTATTTTTAAACACCCATTTGGTGCCTATAATCTTTCTATGTAAGGGTCTTTCCACTAATCCCAAACATTCTGTCTTTCAAACGGATGCAGCTTCTTCTGCATGGTACATTATCTAGTTTGGATCTGATAGAGCTTCCTCAATGGACTTAGGTTCGAGAAGTGATACATAATTTGAATAGACTTTCGTAGTCCAACATCATTCGTGTCGCACACTACTTGATGGGTCTCCAATAATCTGGCCGATGGATGATAACTTCTCATCCTCTTGCCTATTTGAGTAGAAGAATCCTCATCTTGAGACTCAGCCAGTAACTCATCCGACTCTACCCGAGCCGACGTTTCCCCTTCATCTGCGACCCCCGCCGATCACCGATGTCAAGGGCGTCTCCTCATATGGAGTCTGAAGAGAGGTTGTCTTCGATTATCATATGGGAATTCTTCTTCATCTGAATCTGAATCAAGACTAGGCAGATAAACAGCTTCTATTTTTAGTTTTGGTTAGTTCAATGTTATCTAGATCATTAGAAATTTGATTCACTTTATCCGAGAAGGAAAATATTTCATCAAAAACTACATGAGGAGTTTCCTCCACACAAAGAGTTGTCTTGTTGAAGACTCAATGCCTTGGAAGTGTTAGAATATCCCAAGAATATTCCATCACCGCCTTGGCATCAAAGGTCCTCACTTAGACTTCTCATTGTTATGGATGAAACATTTACACCCAAAGCCCAAAAATATGAGATTCTTGGAATCTTACCCTTCCAAATCTCATATGGAGTCTTACCCTTATCTTTATCTGGTAAACACATTGCAGGTATAACAAGTGTGTTGATGGCTTGACCCGTAACTCGTGAGGGGTTTCATACTCACCTAACATGCTCCTGGCCGCCTCCTTCAAGGTTCTATTCCTTCTTTCAACTACTCCATTTTGTTGTGGAGTTCTTGCTGATGATGTCTCATGAATAATTCCACACTCATTAAAAAAGTTAGATAAACAAGAATTTAAAAATTTTAGTGCCCTTAACACTCCTTATTTTAATAATATTAACACCTTTCTCATTTTGAATGCATGCGAGACAGATCAGGAATCTTGTTTATAGTCTCATTTTTCTTGAAAAAAATACAACCCAAATGTATCTAGAAAAGTCATTTACCACAACAAGAGTATATTTCCTTCCACCGAAGTGAGAGGTGAAACAGTCCAAACAGATCAAGATGAAGAAGTTGTAAAACTCTTTCAGATGATGAGGTGTTAATACTTTTAAATGAGTGTCTAGGTTGTTTACCTTTTTGGCAAGCATCACATTTCGATCAGTAGAACAAAGTTTCTCGTAACCCCTTAACAAGATTCTTTCTAGCTAGCTTACTAAGGGTTTTGAAGTTCGATGACTAAGCCTCTTGTGCCATAGCCAGGTGATGACTAAGTATCTTTGGGACAACTATTAAAGTTTGCCACATAGACATTACCATGTCTGAAGCCGATTAGAAGTACCTTGTCCGAGGAACTATCTAAGATATCACATTTATCTTTAGAAAATTTGACAAGAAAACCTTTATCACAAAGTTGGGAAACAGATATGAGTTATGTTTTAAACCCTCTACAAAATATACCTCAGAATACCGAACATCTCGATAATTAGAGTACCTACTCCTTTAGTCTGTCCACAATTGTTGTCTCCAAATAGTACTCTAGGACCATCAATATTCTGGAAATTTGATAGTAGTTTCTTGTTACAAGTCATATCTTTGTGAATAGCCACCGTCTATGTACCATATAGAAGTTAGGATCTCCTCCTTGAGTGATGATCCTTGTGAATCTGTAAAGCAGTTAGTTATAAGGTACCCTAGTGATCTTGGGTCCTTGAAGGTCAAAAATCACTTTAGGTAACCAAACAAACATCTTATTACCTAATAATAAATCAGACTTGAGCAGCCTACCAAATTTGTCTACAATCATATCACTTTTAAATGATAATTTGTTGTATTCAGATTTAGTGATTTTCTTGAACTTAGGAAAAGTGGGATAGCATCTACTTCTCCCATCAAAAGACTATAATAAGAATTTCTTCTTATCTTAGTTCTTGGAACTCTCTTAGTCTGATATGGAATTCTCAATTTGAATTTTTGTTTTCAGATCGGGAGATGCGATCCTTATCCGACTAAGTGGTTTCTAAGGACCAATTCTAATTTCTTTTGGGTTTTCAGATGCCTTCACAAATTTCCTAGGTTTCGAACATCCGATTTACTATTTCTATCATAACCAAGACCTGTTTTTTCATGGGATTTTTAGAAGTACTAAAGATGTGATCTATTGCTGATTTTGAATTATTAAGTTGACTTATTTTGAAGACAAGCTTCTCATTGTCTTTCTTAATTAATTCATTCTCGGCCTGAGATCATCTCAAATTTGTCTTTTAAAGATTTCAATTCATTTTCTAATCTTTCGGACAAGCTAGTTGATGTACTAGCCTCGGCACTGGGTAAACATTCCCCCTTGAATGTTTCCTCGGACTCGAGTAGTTCACCACCGCTTGCCTTTGGCTAGAATCAATTTGATCTTTTAAAGTCAAATTCTCTGTCTCTAGCTGTTTATAAGAAGCCAAGGACATCTTTAGGTCTCTCAATAACCCTTGAATAACAGTTTGATCATTATCTCAAATGAGTTTATAAGAATCATTATTAGAAGAGGAATAATAATCTACCTCTTTGGCCATAAGACAGATTTCATCGTCTCGATCCAAAATCAGATGAGGATGATGAAGATGATGATTTTCTTGATTCTTTTTCTTCAACCAGATGAACCCTTTGATCTGCAAATCTCCTATCTCTCTTCTTCCTTTTATCTTCTCTTTCTTTAGGAGTCACCGAGGACAGTCATAGCTGAAGTGTCCCGGCTTGATACAGTGTAACAAGTATCACCCCTATCTCGATTTAGGGCTTGTAGGATTTCTTTTAGTAGGAAATCTGAACCTCTTTGTCTGGCTCCTGATTGGAGTGAATTGATGCATATTTTTATGGCCTATTTTAGTGCAAAAGTGAGCTAAAGTGTTAGTTTTTGTGCCTAAATGTGAAAAGTATCACTCTTTTGCTTGAAAAGTATTATTTGTGAGATTTTGATATTTTCATCCATTTTGCAGGTAATTCGGTGGAATTTTGCCAATCCGAGAGTACCATTAGGCTTAGAATGAAGAGACGGACATATCGGACCAGCGGGAGTCGGGGACCGAAGCCGCGTGAGAAAAGTGCCACTGGACTCGAGCTCGATCGAGGACCAAGAGCCTTGAGTCGAGGGTTGTGCGTAAAAGGACCAAAATCAAGAAAAGCAGGCACCTCGACTCGAGGCATGACCCTCGAGTCGAGGGATGGGACAGCGCGAAGCCTCGAGTCGAGGCCTCGACCCTCGACTCGAGGCGCTTTTCCGTAATCCGTTATTTAAAGAAGAGAAGCAGGGCATAACCGAGGGAACTTGGATAATAGCAGTTAGTAGCGGTTTTGGGGCGATTTCTCGGGCCCCAAGCCAATTTCTTCCTTAGGTAGAGTAGATTGGTAGAATTAGATTTAGATTTCAATTAATTGTTGGTAGATTAGCATAGATTAGCCTTAGATCTTGTAATTCTTTCAATTCAAGCTTGTAATTCATTTAGAGATTTGTATTGAGCACTCGAAGCATTCCTATTGTTTTAGATTGAAGATCATTTGGTGATGTTATTCCTCTCTTGTCTCTTTAATTTCTTAATTTTTTTATTTGTGTTGTGTTTGATCAATTCTATCTTCTTCCCATGGGTATTGTTTGTGGTACCATGGGCTAACTCTCTTGTGCTTGGTTTAATTAAAATTGATGATGATTTGATTGATGATGCTATGATTGTTGATGATTGGAGATGTATTGAGTAGATTTCTTACTAATTGTGATTCTTATTTGTGCTTCATACATGATTATCTCTTTAGATTAGTGTTTGATCACCCTAGCTATAGACGAGAGTTGCGCTAACGTGATCCAGATTAATCGGGTGATAATTGTGTATGAATGCGTGGATTGGGTGCTTCAGAATCGAGAGATTAGTTGCACTAAGGATACTCACATTAGTTTGTTTCCTAATTGTGATTCTTAATTGTGCTTTGTGTAAAATTGTTTCTTTAGATTAATGGTTGATCACCCTAGCAATAGGCGAGTTGAACTAACGTGATTAGGTGTTGATCGAGTTTCAATTTTGCATGATTGTATGAATTGGGGATTTCCACATTGAGAAATGGGAAAGACTAAGGATACTCATATTAGGCATTGTGATTTTAATGGAGTGATTAATTTCATGTTGGTTTATGCTTTCTATCTTAGTTGATTTGCAATTTGATTCAATTGTAGCTTGTTGATTGATGATTCATTGATGGATGTTAATACTAGCACCTCTATCTCACCATTTATTGTTGTTTTGTTATCGCATTCTAAGTGTTCGATCATTTGTTTGCTTGTTTTTGTTTGTATTTTGCAAGTGTTTTGTTGTTTTTGTTCCAAACCATTGTTGGAACTCTAGTCACTAAGAACTTGTATTTCCAGGGCCTCATGTGCATACTTTATCCCTTGGGTTCGATATTTTGCGATTGGTCTTAAAAGCACTTGTCCTATATACTCCAATCAAATGGCGCCGTTGCCGGGAAATTAGTTTTTGCGCCTTAAGTGAGACTTAGGAATTGTTTGAAGTGACTACTTGTTGCCTTTGTGTTTGTGTTTGTTTTGTTATTTTTATTTGAATTTGATACTTGCTTATCTTGTCTAGATGGAAGGATACAACTCATACATGTGGAATCAAGAGTATTATCAAGATGGTAGAGTGTATTCTCCACAAGATGAAGATTTTGGATACAATGATTGGAGGAACTATGAAGATAATTCTCAATGGCAACAAGTTCCATCCAATTATGAAGATTGGAGATATGAAGAAATTCCTCCCCAACCTCAAGAGATGTTCCCATACTATGAGCCTTATGCTCAAACATTTGATCCATGTCTTGGATTTGAGTGTCAAGGAGCATTGGAAGAAGGTGATTGCTATGATGATAGGAGAAGCCATGAGTTCGATTTTCCAATGCCACAAGCTTCTCCTTAATTTGAAGAATGGGGACTCCATGATATGAGAGCCATATTGCAAGAGATGCTTGGATTTTTGTTGGAAAAATTTGAGGAAGATGATGCTAGATGTGATCAAATGCTTCCCTTGTACGAAGAAATGTATGAGACCAAAGAAAAGGTTAATTCATGGATAGAGGGGAACATGGAGATCACCGGAGTGCATTTCATGTTTATTAAGAGTCAACTCAAAGATTTCCTACGCCAAGTAAAGAACATGACTATCATGGAGAATCAAGAAGAAAAAGGGGAGGAAGAAAGTGAAAGAGATGATGTATTATATGGTCCAAGCAATGAGGATGAAAAGGAAGATTTCCTTATCAAGAGTGATGAAGAGGAATGTCCATTGATGGACATGAGCAACAATGTGCAAGAAAATCTAGAAGCACCAAATGAGGAATTGAAGAATGACATGAGCATTTTTAAACCTTCTAACTCTTCAATTTGTACTTTAATTGAAATTGATGCTTCTATTGATTTGATCTTACCTCTTGAGAACTTTGATTATAGGAAAGAATTGAAGAAGTGCTTGGGCATCCTTGGAGAGAAGAAATGGAGAGGGTTGTTGGTGAGAAAGAAAGGAGGACAACCATCAATAAAATGCAAAGATGTGGATGATGGGTCTCTCCTACATAATTGCCTCCATGACTTTGAAGGACAAAGGTTGAGATACAATGGCAAGGAGGATCGCTACCCTTGGCCATTCCGATGAAAGACGTTTGGAAGTGGAAGAAATAAGTCCGGCAAAGGACAATAAAAATAGCGCTTGATGGGAGGCAACCCATCCTTTTTATTTGCTTTTGTGTATTTTTGGTAGATTAGTGTTTTTGTTTTATTTTGGGAGATTTGGCTTGCTACTTAATTGCTTATGCTTAGGAAAGTATGCTAGGTGCTTTGAGATTCATATAGTTATGAGCTTAATTGTTGATACCATTAGAAGTTGCATATATTCTTATCACTCTCATTCTAAACCTTGAATTCATGTTATCATTCAAGTTTGGGGGTGTGGTCGTTATTTGGTTCTTGCATCTCTTAGTGGTAATTATTTGAAGATTCTTATGCCCGATTGTAGGTATGCTCACTACGTGGATTGAGAAAGCGATTGGAATTGCAAGGAAATGCAAGATCAAGAAAGAAAGTGCATTAAAGCTTGAAGAGACCTACACATGCTTGAAGAAAGATGGAGTTTAAAAGCTTATTGGTACAACACTTCCTTTCAAACTTAGACTTGTCTAAGTTTGGGGAGGTGTTTCTCTTTCTTTGCCTATCTTTTGTGCTCTTATATGATTATGGGGTTTGTGAGCTTATTGCTTATTATTGATTAAGCTATATTGGTATCTTGGATTTCTTGCATCCATTTTTGGGGCTAGATGTGTCTTGAGCTTAATTGTGGATTCATTGATATATCTTTGAGTATCATTCATGTGGTAGTGAGTATGCTTGGATTATGTACATGAGCACTTGTGCTTGATTTGCAAGACATATTGGATTTTGATTTGATCATGAGTTGATGTGTAGCTTGAACTTAGCATTCTTGATTTATTATGTAAAGATGGATGTGATTGAAAATGCTTGATTCATTGCTCAATTTAAGCCCGTGAGCTTTTGTGCCTTAATAATCGTACATTTTATACGGTTGATATTAATCCTTTGTGAGTGCATCATTCATGATTTGTATGCTAGAACTTGCCATTAGACTTGTTGATATTGATCTTTGTGTGATGTCTTGAAAGTGATAAGAGGTCATGTTTGGAATTATGAGTCACTTTGCCAAAATTTTTACCACCAAATACATTTGATTTCCTTAGTAAGCCATGTTGAGCCTTATGATCCTTATTCTTTGGCAAGCCAAGTGAGATTGAAATCATTTTAGCCTATTTTTATGAGCCTTTCTTGTCCTATATTTAGTTGAGCTTGAATGTTGGCTAATGATGGTGATTTGATTGCTAAGTGTGGGAAGATGATGAGCTAAGTGATGAATGAAGCATAAAAGAAAAGAAAGGTTGTGAAAAAGATTGAATTGTGAAAAAGTGACATTGAAGTGAAGAAAAATTCAATTTGAGAGCTTAAAAAGAGAAAGCTCAAGTGAATGGTGGATTGATCATTGAAGTTCAAAAGGAAGAGTGTTGCTTGATGAAAAGTGAAGAGATTGTGCATTTGTATTGATTAGCTTACATTCAAGTCTATACTAATTAGTCACTCTTATCCATATACATCCCACCTTTCCAAAGAGCCTACATTACAACCTAAGAGAAAGACCTCTTTGATTCTTGATTGATCACAAGTGATTTGGATTGAGATTAAGTCTTTTGGCAAGCATATGGTGTGCAAGTTTGTGAATTTGATGATTGAGTGCTTTATACCTTTATACACTTGAGTGAAGAGTGAAACACTCCATGGAAAGAGCAATGTGTTGAGTATTTGATTGAGCATTTGTTTGAGCATGATTCATCATGATTGCTAGTGGATAGTTGCATTGATACTTGTGTTCATTGATGAGTTCGGTTGTCTTGTATTTCGTCTATGGTGCTATGTGACATAATTACAATCAATTCACTCCTTTGTTCTTAGTTTCTACGTTGCTCGAGGACGAGCAACAATTCAAGTTTGGGGGTATGATTGGAGTGAATTGATGCATGTTTTTATGGCCTATTTTAGTGCAAAAGTGAGCTAAAGTGTTAGTTTTTGTGCCTAAATGTGAAAAGTATCACTCTTTTGCTTGAAAAGTATTATTTGTGAGATTTTGATATTTTTCGTCCATTTTGCAGGTAATTCGGTGGAATTTTGCCAATCCGAGAGTACCATTAGGCTTAGAATGAAGAGACGGACATATCGGACGAAAACGGGGTCGGGACCGAAGCCCCGCGAGAAAAGTGCCTGGACTCGAGCTGCAGTCGAGACCAAGAGCCTCGAGCCGAGGGTTGTTAAAAGGACCAAAATTAGAAGAAAAGCAGGCACCTCGACTCGAGGCATGACCTCGAGTCGAGGGATGGGACAAAGGCGAAGCCTCGAGTTGAGGCCCGACCCTCGACTCGAGGGCGATTTTTCCGTAATCCGTTATTTAAAGAGGATAAGCGAGGCATACCGAGGGAACTTAGATAATAGCAGCTTAGAAGCGGTTTTGGGCGATTTCTCGGCCCCAAGCCAATTTCTTCCTTAGGTAGAGTAGATTGGTAGAATTAGATTTAGATTTCAATTAAATGTTGGTAGATTAGCATAGATTAGCCTTAGATCTTGTAATTCTTTCAATTCAAGCTTGTAATTCATTTAGAGATTTGTATTGAGCACTCAAGCATTCCTATTGTTTTAGATTGAAGATCATTTGGTGATGTTATTCCTCTCTTGTCTCTTTAATTTCTTAATTTTTTATTTGTGTTGTGTTTGATCAATTCTATCTTCTTCCCATGGGTATTGTTTGTGGTACCATGGGCTAACTCTCTTGTGCTTGGGTTAATTGAAATTGATGATGATTTGATTGATGATGCTATGATTGTTGATGATTGGAGATGAATTGAGTAGATTGCTTACTAATTGTTATTCTTATTTGTGCTTCATACATGATTATCTCTTTAGATTAGTGTTTGATCACCCTAGCTATAGACGAGAGTTGCGCTAACGTTGTTAGATCAAGATTGTTTTGATGAGTTAAAAGACTATTCCAGATGAGCGGACTATGATAAAGAATCAAGACTAAGTTCTAGTACTAAGGTGATCAGATCGGGGTCAAGGGTAACTCAAGTCACCAAGACGAGAAATCACAAGTCATCTGGAGACAACCTCAATCCTAGTCATCTGCAGGAGACAAGTATGAAGGGCTCGAGACGAGGTCAAAACAAGCTGAGTAGAATAAGAAAGGCGAGTTTTCACCAAGTCACCGGCAGACGAGTAGGAAGAATCGGTGAGGTCTCAAGCGATTTTCAAGATTAAGTTTGTTAAGCGAGTTTCAAGTTTGTTAGAACTAACTAACAAACTAACCTGTCTTTCCGAGACTTATAAATAGGTCTAGACATTTCATTTTCGAGATATAGAACACATATACATATTCGGTTTTTCACACTATTCACTACTCGATTTCAATCACAATCTTTTCACAAGTATTTCAAGAGAGTTCTCAAAAAGTTCTAAGTGTTTTTAGAACACTTTTCTTGTAATCTTCAAAATCCAATACTCACCGTAATAGTTAGAATTTAGAGAAGGATTTAGGAGATTGAAGATTTGAAGATTTGTACGAGTTGTAAGTTGTAAGCTGAAAGTAAGAAAGTAAAGCGAAGAGTGAGTCCCTTCTTGATTGAAGAAGGAGAGTGGATGTAGGATTATTAAAATCCGAACCACTATAAATCCCTGGTGTTATTTCTTGCTCTCTTTAGTTTCTGTTCAATTTACAATATTGTTAATTCAAGATTAAAGTTCAGAATCTTAACTAAAATCGAATATCAACCTTGCTTTTGATCTTGTAAAAGTTGAGAATTCAATTATCTTCCATTGTGTTTCATCCGATATTTTGAATTGATCTTGAAAGATTTGAAAAATCTACAAAATCTATTCAAACCCCCTTTCTAGATTTTGTTCTAGAAAGCTAACTCAAGGTTATTAATCAACTCAACTTTCCGGGACCAACAAGTGGTATCGGAGCGGTGTTAAGTCAGTTTCGATATTGATTTTAGGTCTTGAACAAGATTTTGGAATTATCTTGATTTTCTTCATTTTCTTTCATTACTAACAGTGCTACTAATAAGCTTTTGTGGAGTATTTTGTCCTTGTTTCATCATGTCATCGGGAAAAATAAAAGTCTAGGAATCTTCCTGAATTTTCCATTGAAGATTATGATTATTGGAAATTTAGGATGGAAAATCATCTAAAGGCCATTCATGATAGAATGGAAGAGGTCCTTGAGGAAGGTCCTATAAAGTTTTATCAAGGAGGCACCAAGACTGGAGCGAAACAAATTAATCAAGAACTAGACAAGAAAAGAAGAGTTACTGAATTGACAAATGATGAAAGAAAGGTCCACAATCTTGACCAAGTAGCAGAATCGAAATCATCGAGACTCTTAGTAAAGACTGGATAGAGAAGGTTAAGAGATGCAAAAACAGCCAAAGAGATGTGGCAAACTTTAGCCAATGTTTGTGAAGGATCTCGATCAAGTCAAGGAGAACAAGCTACGGTCGATTGCATACATTTGAAACATTCAAAATGAAAGAAAATGAGTCTGTGGATCAGTTTGATGTTAGGTTGACCAATCTTCTCAACAAAGCGGTGACCTTGGAAAGAATTATTCAGAGAAAGTGATTAATAACAAGATTCTGAGATCACTAACCAAGAGATGGAGGGAAAATCCAATATCCTTAAAGCAACTCAAGATTTATCCTCTATTACTCACCATACATTATTTTCTCATCTTAAAGCTTTAGAGTACGATATCCGGATAGAAGATGAGGAAGATGAGATGGAGTCAAGTACCTCATCCAAGTCTGTTGCCTTTGTCGGTAAAGAAGACAAGGTGTCAACAGAGTCTGTAGGAGCTGATCTATCTCTCGAAAGAGCAGATGGCTTTACTTACAAAAAGGTATGATAAATTGAGAATGAAGTATAAGAGAAATAAATTGAGATTTGCGGTAAGGATAGACAAAGATCCGGATCGAGATAGGAAGGTGGATAAATCTTGAGATGATGACAAAAACAAGAGCCGAGACAAGAAGATACGAGATCACTGTCGGAAGAAATACTTCAGTCCCAGATCGAGACAGGAGTGACATTTGCTATACATGCAACAAGCCGGGACATTTCAGCTATGACTGTCCTCAATCGACTCCTAAAGAAAGGGAAGAAAAGAGGAAGAAAAGAGACAGGAGATTTGCGAGATCAAAGAGCTTTGTTGGATGAAGAAAAAGAGCCAAAGAAATCATCATCATCTTCATCATCCTCATCTGATTTGGATCGATGATGAGATCTGTCTCATGGCTAATGAGGTAATCTACTATTCATCTTGAGATAATGATTCTTGTCGATCGGCATCGATCATGACCAAACTTATTCATGAGTTATTGAGAGATTTAAAGACATCTTTAGCTGCTTATAAACAGCTAGAGACAGAGAATTTGTTTTTAAAAGATCGATTCAAATTCTAAATAAAGGCAAGCGGTGATGAACTTTCGTAGAGGCGAGGAAACATTCAAGGAGGAATGTTGTCTTCAAAGCTGAAGCTAGTACATCACCACTTACACGAAAGGTTAGAAAATGAATTGAAAATTTTAAAAGACAAATTTGAAGTAATGTCTGTGCTTTGAAATGAATTAATTAAGAAAGACAATGAGAAGCTTGTCTTCAAAATTAGTCGACTTAATAATTCACAATCGTAATAGATCATATTTTTAACATTTCTCAAAATCTCATGACAAGACAGGTCTTGGTTATGATAGGAACAATAAATCGGATGTCCAAAACCTAGAAAATTTGTGAAAGCATCTGCTCAATCAAAGGATATTAAAATTGGTCCATGGAAACCAACTAGTCGAGATAAGGACTACATCTTCCGATCTGAAACCAAGAATTCATTTGAAAACTCCTTATCGACTAGAAGGAATCCAAGAACTAAAATAAGAAGATTTTCTTATTATAATTCTTTTGATGGAAGAAGCAAATGCTATCCTACATTTCCTAAGTTTAGGAAAATTACTCAATCTGAATACAACAAGTTATCATTCAAAAATGATATAGTTGTAGACAGATTTGGTAGAAAAACTTGAGTCTGATTTATTGTCTAAAGATGAGATGTTTATTTGGATATCTAAAGTGATTCTTGACCCAAAAGGACCCAAGATCACTAGGGTACCTCAAAACTAATCTGCTTTCTGGATTCACAAGGATCATCACTCAAGGAAGAGATCTTAGCTTCAATATGGTACATTGATAGTGGATGTTCACAACATATGACCCATAACAAGAAGTTGTTATCAAATTTTCAAAGCATTGATGGTCCAAGAGTTTTATTTGGTGATAATAATTGTGGTCGGACTAAAGGTGTAGGTACTGATTATCAAGGATATTCGGAGTATCCGAGGTATATTTTGTTGAAGGTTTGAAACATAATCTGCTATCTGTTTCTCAACTTTGTGATAAAGGTTTTCTTGTAAAATTCTCAAAAGATAAATGTGATATTTTAGATAATCTATCGAGATAAGGTACTATTAACTAGCTTCGAGACATGGAAATGTCTATGTGGCAAACTTTAATAGTTGTCCCAAAGATACTTGTCGATAGCTAAGGGTGGAGAAGATCTCGGTGGCTATGGCACAAGAGGCTTAGTCATCTGAATTTCAAGACCCTTAGTAAGTGGCTAAAAAGAACCTTGTCCAGGATTACTGAAAAACTCTTATCCACCGATCTTAAATGTGATGCTTGTCAAAAGGTAAACAGTCTAGACACTCATTTAAGAGTATTAACTCCTCTTCATACTGAAAGAGTGTTACAACTACTTCATCTGGATTTGTTTGGACTGTTACACCTCTCGGTTTTAGTGGAAGGAAATATACTCTTGTTGTAGTAGATGACTTTTCTAGATACACTTGGGTTATATTTCTTTTCAAGAAAAATGAGACTATGAACAAGATTCTGATCCATTGAGACAAATTCGAGAATGAAAAGGGTGTTAATATTGTTAAAATAAGGAGTGATAAGGGCACAGAATTTTTGAATTCTCGTTTATCTAATTTTTTCAATGAGTGTGGAATTATTCATGAGACATCTTCGGCAAGAACTCCTCAACAAAATGGAGTGGTTGAAAGAAGGAATAGAACTTTGAAGGAAGCGGCCAGAGCATGTTAGCTGAGTATAATACCCCTCATAGGTTACGGTGAAGCCATCAACACACTTGCTACACCCGCAGCAGGTGCTTAGTTGTCAAAGACAAGGGTAAGACTCCTTATGAGATTTGGAAGGGTAAGATTCCAAGGATCTCATACTTCAAAGCTTTTGGTTGTAAGTGTTTCATCCATAACAATGGAAAATCTAAGTTAAGAACTTTTGATGTTAAAGCGGTGATGGAATATTCTTGGGATATTCTAATACTTCAAAGGCATTTAGAGTTTTTAACAAGACAACCCTTTGTGTGGAAGAAACCCCTCATGTTGTTTTTAATGAGCTGTATTCCTTCTCGAGATAAAATGAATCAAATTTCTGAAAATCTAGATAAAATTGAATTGTTCAAGACTAAACATAGAACCTGTCTATCTACCTAGTCTTGATTGAGAATCGAGATGAAGAAGAATCCCCATCCGACAATCGAAGACAACTTGTTCGGACTCCTTGAAGCAGACACCTTTGACATCGGTGATCGGCAAAGGTTAGTGATGAAGGGGGAACGTCACCGAGGTTGAGTCGCAGAAGGTGCCTACCGAGACTCAAGATGAGGATTCCTCTCCTCACATAGGCAAAAGGATGAGAAGCTATCATCCATCTGGTCGATTATAGGAGATCCATCTAGTAGTGTGCGGAACACGAATGATGTTAGACTACGAAAGTCTTTTCGGTTGTTATGTGTCGCTTCTTGAACCCAAGTCTATTGAGGAAGCACTATCGGACTCCAAAGCTGGATAACTGACCATGCGGGAAGAAGCTGCATCGATTTGAAAGGCAAAATGTATGGGATCTAGTAGAAAGACCCTTACATGAAAGATTATAGGCACCAAATGGGTGTTTAAAAATAAAGCAGATGAGAACAATATTATTGTTCGAAATAAGGCAAGATCTGGTTGCACAAGGTTATTCACGATGCGAGGGAATAAACTATGATGAAACCTATGCTCCGATTGCGAGATTAGAGGCAATAAGATTGTTCTTGGCATTTCTTTGCATATAAATCTTTCAAAGTCTTTCAAATGGATGTTAAGTCCTGCTTTTCTTAATGGTGTGTTACTTGAAGAGGTCTATGTAGAGCTGCCTCGGGTTTAAGATTAATAACAAGGTCTATAAACTCAACAAAGCTCTATATGGACTGAAACAAGCTCCCGAGCCTAGTATGATACCCTATCGATTTCTTGATATCAAATGGCTTTACTAAAGGTAAGATTGATAGAACTTTGTTTAGAAAGGAAGTAGATGGCAACATCTTACTAGTTCAAATTTATGTAGATGACATAATTTTTGGTTCACCTAATCGAAGTTATGTGAAGATTTTAGCATTCTCATGAAAAACAGGTTTGAAATGTCAATGATGGGAGAATTAACATACTTTCTAGGCTTACAGATTAAGCGGATGAGTAAGGGTATATTTATACATCGGTCTAAGTATGCTAAGGATCGATTGAGAAATTTGGAATGACAACTAGCAGAGAAGTTAAAATACCTATGGCAACTAACTTCTCAATGGATTCGAGATGAGCGGGGATACCCACCGATGCAACGGAGTATCGTGGGTGATTGGATCTCTTCTCTATCTCACCGCAAGTAGACCAGACATAGCTTTTGCGGTTGGGGTATGTGCAAGATTTCAGTCTAATCCTAAGAAAACTCATCCGGAGACGGCTAAGAAAATTATTAGATATCTCAAAGGAACCTTGCAAGTAGGGTTATGGTACCCGGTGATGATAACTTTGGTGACGGGATATTGATTCGGACTTTGGAGGATGTAAGATTGATAGAAAATCCACTTCTGGAACTTGTCAATTCTTAGGCAACAAATTAATTTCTTGGTTATCCAAGAAGCAGGACATCTGTTGCCACCTCTACAAGCGAAAAGTGAATACATGGCGGTGGAAGTTGTTGCTCTCAACTCCTCTGGATTAGTCAACGGCTTAGAGATTATAATATTCAAACATCGATTGTTCCTATTTCTTGTGATAGTAATAGTGCAATAGCAATGACTTACAATCCTGTTCTACATTCTAGATGTAAGCATATAGATATTAGGCATCATTTCATTAGGGATCATGTTGAGAAGAATGACATTAGGATTGAGAAAATTGCCCTTTGAATCACAAAGAGTGACATTCTTACAAAACCATTAGCTGAATCTAGGTTTAAAGAAATGTGCTTACAATTAGGATTACTTGATGCATCTTTAGTGGTTTCTAATTTGTGTGCATCTGCTTTCCTTATTTTCTTTTCTTTTCTTTAAATTAATGTCTAGAAAGAATTATCGGACTAGATATGTGTCAAAGGGCAATCAGTAGCTGATATTATTGATCTCCTTTTAGGAATCAAGAATCAAGGATTAGTCATATTGACCTTATCTGAATTGATAATTACTTGTCCGACATTGAGTAAATCAGAGATAAGGACACAATAGTCACCGATCTCTCTGAGAAAATCAGATGAATATTTACATCCTATCTGATTTACCTTAAGCTTCGATGGTTTCTTTTGAGTATATGTTTTTGCGAGAACAGTCACGAGATCATCTTGTTTCATCTCTTCTTATTAAAACCTCTTTTCGTTATTTTTGTTCCAAAATAAAGCGCTTTTTTTTCAAAAGCTGTTGAACAACCTTGTTTTAGAAAAGTAAATCTGAAGTCTGTTTGATTAAACTTGTTTTAAAGTTGCTAAAAAGTTACATCTAAGCCGTTGATTTTCAAAATCGAGACGAGGTTACTCTATCGAATGACTTTCCAAAACCCATCTGCTTTTAAACTAATCATGTTTATCAAACTCATCTGCTTGAAAACCTTTAGTTGAAGTAAGATACCACTTGGTGACGTCGGGTATACTTACTTCTCTGCATAAAGTAACCTATATCGGTCAAATCAACGATCTATAAAGTAACTATTTACGCATTCCAAAGGCGATTACAATTCACGCGCTGAATCCTAATCGCTTATCTTAGTTTTTAACCGTTGATTAATACTCATTAAAAACTTTTTGAATAAATGGCTCAGATTAATTCAAGTTTTCTAAAATGGCGGTTTCTCTTTCCATTCTTCCCCTATAAATACATCTTCTTCTTCCCTAAATCATTTTCTTTCCATTCTCGGAAAAACCGCATATATTGTCAAACCCTTTTTCATTCACAATATTTCCAATGGCATCTTCTTCTAAAACCACCAAAACTTATAAACCCAAATATATCTCTACCAATATTTCTCATTTCAAGATGAATGAGGAATTTTTCAAAACCGATTAAAGGCGAAATGTATGTTGATTTTGAAACAACCAATGACCAGAATCAGTAGAAATTCTTCGTCTTCTCGAAGCATCGCGACTCGAGAGGTTTTCTTTCATTGAAGTCTCCTCAAAATAAAATAGCAGATTTGCTAGGGCAGAATTTTTGGCAAGAATGGAGGACACCCGGGATGGGTTTGATACTTCAATTGATGGGACGACTGAGTTATTCAAGAGAAAGTATCTCCGAATTTTTGATACGTCAATGGAGGGAGTTAATCCATTGGCGTACAAGGAGGATGTATGGGAAGGGTCCTTTGATATGATGGCGGTGTCACAAGAGGTACGGAGGGATTTAAAGAAGAACCTGCCGTAAGAAAATACGGGTTGTTGATGACGATAATAGTAACGAATGCGGTGTTGGGTGAGCAGAGCTCACATGATGGGTTAACCAAACCCAGATTGTGTGTGATGCGAGCCATTTTGGATGGTGTGCAAGTCAATTGGGTAGATTTGTTGGTTTATAAGTTGAGGGAGGAAAAGAAACGCATCACTTTCAAATCATCGTGAGAGAGGGCTGGATTCCCACTTCTACATCAGCCTCTTCAACAAAATCACCGTACTTATTGAAGGGCTGAATAAGGAAGCCGGCGGAGAGTGGGTACTAAAAAGTACTCCAAGCAAAGGGAATCCTCACCAAGGATGACAGACTTGGAGGAAATCCAGACTCGGATATGGCAGTCCGATCTGCGAGGGCTCAAAGACAGAGTTAGCAGCTGCGGAGGTCCAACAACCAGCAAACCACCGAGGTGGCCCCGATTGAGATAGAGACAGAGAGGACATGAGGCAGCGGCAGTGAGGTTGCACCTCAAGTAGAATCTCTTGAAACAATCTGCAGTCCCAAGGACGTTTCGAGAGGAGGAAGAGGAGGTTGGTGAAAGCCTCGGAGAAGAAGAAGGGGGAAAGTTCGTCTGCTACTCCCGCCAAAGTTGCCTCGGATGAAGAGGAGGAAGAGGAAGCTGAAATTCCTTTGGTAAGGAGGCCGAGGCGAGCAGCTCGAGCTCTGAAGGATCCACCAAATCTGGTAGCTCCGAGCAGCGGATGGAATTATCAACTCGCTACCGAGAGGAGGTCCCGATCCTTCGGATAGCGGTGAGGTTGGTCACCTGGAGGTTCCACTCTCCCCAACCAAGGAAGCTGCTCTTTCCCCTATTCCCGAGGCAGTATAAGTCTTTCTCCATCTCCTACCTTATCTCTTGAACTCCGGCAATGAAGAAATGCCCCAGTGGCATTTACGAGCCTTTGACTTCGGCTAAAATCTCACCAGGTCAAATAGGCAATGAAGGAGTATCCCAGCCGGTACTCCAGCCTCTCCAACGTACCTCTACCTCCCCCACACCCAAATCCAAGTTCCACCCATAGAATCTTCACCTCCACCAACAACACCTACAAAATCATCTCCCCACCCTCATCCGAACAAATACCTCTCCCACACCCAAACCTCACCAATACCAATAATATCCTACTCTTCTCTCCCATCCATTCAAACTCACCTACCTCACTCCCACATACTCAACCGTAACCCATTCCCTCTTCATCCGATTCCTCATCCGAGGATGACGACGATGACCTAAGCCCCACCTCCGCCATCTCTTCTATCCTCAGCCTTGTCGAGAAAAAGATAAACTCAACCTTCAGCACGAAAAATGAAGAAAAGGACAAGGAGAATGGTCGAAGCCCACAGACACGATGCTAGCCAAAGATGAGAGAAGTAGAGGTAACATTGTCTCGATAAAATCATAAGTGTCACTAACTCTGTCTGGCCGGTAAAGTGAAATCTATGGAGGATGAGCCGAGGGCATTGAAGGAGGAAGTTATGGGTTACAATCAGCTGGTAGTGAATGAGTTAGCGGTAGACCACTCGAGACTTCGGTGGTCAAGTACAACGCTTTAGATGCAAAACTTTCAGACTTGGCCGGAAGTTAAAAAGGGGGAAAAAGTCAAGAGGAGAAGAGACTAGCCCTCACACTGTGGTTGAGGAGACCAGAAAGATGTAGGCATGAAGGCCAACACACTGATCCGGGAGGCAGCCGAGGAGGAAGCTCGAATCAAGTCTCGATGAGCTGGCCGCTCTCCACCCGAGGGTAAGTCAACCGGAGGAAGCTATAAAGGAGGATGAGGAGAAGAGAAGGAAAGATGAGGAGGAAAGGACCGAGAAGCTCTTGGCTCGGCTAAAAGAATCCGAATGCAGAAGGAGCCAAGGGGAAAGGAAAGGAAGTAGCGATCGAGCCCAGATCACCTGAACTTGTTACTGTGGCTGCCGCTAAAGGAAAAGGAAAGAGGGAAGTTGATTATTCTAATCTCTCGGATGAGCGAGATCAAAAGAATTAAGAGAGAGATGGAATTTTTTGGCAAGAAAGAGAAGAAGAGGCAGAGAAAGAAGAAAGACTCCAATGTCTTTTGGAGTCCTTTGAACGAAAATGGCTTATCAAGGATCGGGCTGGGAAATTTAGGCCATTCCATACAACTGCACCTCCTAAGTGCCATGAAAATATGCTTCAATATAAAGATAAGAACACGGAGGGAATGTGGATGTACTATTGGTACATTCTTAAAGCTCCAGGGCAACTCAACAAGATCCAGATTTTGGCTTGGCACGAGTGGATTGAGCAAGTAGACGCAGACTTCTATGCTCGGCCGCCGGAAGAAGCCGATGTAGAATTCAATGTCAACTCGATCTCTCCAGCCTTCGAGTATGCCATTCCCGCGAAGAAGTCTCGATGGTACCTTGGACCTAGACTGGGTTCAAGGGATTCTTAAGAAAGCAGAGGCCGAACTGGACTTACTCAAGAGGAGGATCTCAAGCGGCCTTAGGAGGCGCGTATTCAATCAAGCTAATGATCCTTAAGAAGAACAATGGGGAGTTTAATAGAAACAGGATTTTCTTTTCCTTAATTCTATTTTTCTATTATCTTCTTATCTGTAATCTTTGTAAATCTAATGTGAATTTACTATGTTTGATTCATTTTACTTGTCTTATTTTCTTAAAGTTGTTTTTACCGCTTTAAGAAAAACTTAAAATTTTCTTAAGTATAAGTCATCTCGAGAATTTTATCTCTCGACTTAATTTTTTTAAAAAAATTTTACTTTAACCTAAGTCTTGAGACTCGTTTTTTTAAGCTTTTAAAAAGAAGTTTAAAAGACCTAAAGTTTTCATATGTGAATAAATGCTTGTAATGTGAAGAATGTGCTTTGATATACCTATCTATTGATCTTGATAAACTCTGAACTAACTTCAGTGTGAGTATGTCTATTCTTATAGGTTTTAACTTCATCAAAAAGGGGGAAATTGTTAGATCAAGATTGTTTTGATGAGTTAAAAGACTATTCCAGATGAGCAGACTATGATAAAGAATCAAGACTAAGTTCTAGTACTAAGCCGATCAGACCGGGTCAAGGGTAACTCAAGTCACCAAGACGAGAAATCACAAGTCATCTGGAGACAACCTCAATCCTAGTCATCTGCAGGAGACAAGTATGAAGGGCTCGACGAGGTCAAGACAAGCCGAGTAGAATAAGAAAGGCGAGTTTTCACCAAGTCATTTATGGCTTGAGTAGGAAGAATCACCGAGGTCTCAAGCGGTTTTCAAGATTAAGTTTGTTAAGCGGTTTCAAGTTTGTTAGAACTAACTAACAAACTAACTGTCTTTCCGGACTTATAAATAGGTCTAGGCATTTCATTTTCGAGATATAGAACACATATACATATTCGGTTTTTCACACTATTCACTACTCGATTTCAATCACAATCTTTTCACAAGTATTTCAAGAGAGTTCTCAAAAGTTCTAAGTGTTTTTAGAACACTTTTCTTGTAATCTTCAAAATCCAATACTCACCGTAATAGTTAGAATTTAGAGAAGGATTTAGGAGATTGAAGATTTGAAGATTTGTACGAGTTGTAAGTTGTAAGTCAAAGTAAGAAAGTAAGCAAGAGCAGAGTCCCTTCTTCGATTGAAGAAGGAGAGTGGATGTAGGATTATTAAAATCCGAACCACTATAAATCCTGGTGTTATTTCTTGCTCTCTTTAGTTTCGTTCAATTTACAATATTGTTAATTCAAGATTAAAGTTCAGAATCTTAACTAAAATCTGAATATCAACCTTGCTTTTGATCTTGTAAAAGTTGAGAATTCAATTATCTTCCGCCGTGTTTCATCGATATTTTGAATTGATCTTGAAAGATTTGAAAAATCTACAAAATCTATTCAAACCCCTTTCTAGATTTTGTTCTAGAAAGCTAACTCAAGGTTATTAATCAACTCAACTTTCCGGGACCAACAAACGTGATCCGGGATTAATCGGGTGATAATTGTGTATGAATGCGTGGATTGGGTGCTTTGGAATCGAGAGATTAGTTGCACTAAGGATACTCACATTAGTTTGTTTCCTAATTGTGATTCTTAATTGTGCTTTGTGTAAAATTGTTTCTTTAGATTAATGGTTGATCACCCTAGCAATAGGCGAGAGTTGAGCTAACGTGATTAGGTGTTGATCGAGTTTCAATTTTGCATGATTGTATGAATTGGGGATTTCCACATTGAGAAATGGGAAAGACTAAGGATACTCACATTAGGCATTGTGATTTTAATGGAGTGATTAATTTCATGATGGTTTATGCTTTCTATCTTAGTTGATTTGCAATTTGATTCAATTATAGCTTGTTGATTGATGATTCATTGATGGATGTTAATCCTAGCACCTCTATCTCACCATTTATTGTTGTTTTGTTATCGCATTCTAAGTGTTCGATCATTTGTTTGCTTGTTTTTGTTTGTATTTTGCAAGTGTTTTGTTGTTTTTGTTCCAAACCATTGTTGCAACTCTAGTCACTAAGAACTTGTATTTCTAGGGCCTCATGTGCATACTTTTTCCCTTGGGTTCGATATTTTGCGATTGGTCTTAAAAGCACTTGCCCTATATACTCCAATCAGCTCCTACTCTTATCATCATCTGTAGAATCATCTTCCTTTCTTTCGACTTGGATGCTGGATCTATCCTTACACTCGCAAACCTCAATTTGTTACGCTTATATTTCATTCTTAATTTGTCATACCTTTTGGTGAGCAAAGTCATCTTCTCCTTCGTAGATACGTCACTCCTACTGATTCGGTTGTCATCTTGTCTTCTTTGTTGACAAAGGCAACAGATTTGGATGAGGTGCTTGACTCCATCTCATCTTCCTCATCTTTTATCCGAATATCATACTCCAAAGCTTTAAGATGAGAATATAAGGTATGATGAGTAATAGATGATAAATTTTGGGTTGCTTTAAGGATATTAGACTTCTCTCTCCATCTCTTGGTTAAAAACTTAGTATCTTATTATTGATCTCCTTCTCTCGAATAGTTCTTTCCTAAATCAGCCGCTTTGTTGAGAAGATTTGTTAATCTCACATCTAGGCTGATCCACTGCTTCATTCTCCTTCATCTTGAAGGTATCAAAAGCATGTAATACCGATCGGAGCCTTTATTCTCTTTCACTTGGTCGAACCTTCACACACATTTGCAAGTGTCTACCACATCTCCTTAGCCGATTTGCATCTTTTGACTTTTTCAATCCAATCCTTGCTAAGAGTTTCTATGATCTCGATCCCGGCTACCTGATCTAGGTTGTGGATTTTCCTCTCATCACTTGTCGATTCACGAGCTCTTTTTCTCTTGTCCGACCCTTGATTCAGGTGATTCGGTGCCATTACTGGTGCCACCATGATAAAATTTAATAGGTCCCTCTTCAAGAACCTCCTCCATCCTATCATGGATTGCTTTGAGATGGTTTTCCAGATGACATGATGAGATATGAAAAAAAAACCTTATACAATCTTGTTAGTAGCACGCTTAGTAAAATAGAGAAGATGAAGATAATCAAGAAAAATTTGAGAATCTTGGTTAAGACCTAAAATCAAAATCGTAACGACTTAACACCGCTCCGATACCACTTGTTGGTCCCACTTAGTTGAGTAGATTAAAAGAAACTTGAATCACCTTCTAGGAAAAATCTAGAAGGGGGATTGAATAGATTTTTCAGATTTTACAAATCTTTCAAAACTTATTCAAAATATCAAAGTTACAAAGCGGAATTCAATTTTAAACTCAACTTTATTTAGATCAAAAGCACACCTGATATTTAGTCTAACTTGAATTCTGAAATTAAACTTTGATTGATAGACTTAAATTGAGAAGAATAGATAAGTAAATGAAAGCAATAAAGAACACCAAGATTTATAGTGGTTCGGATTATGAATAATCCTACATCCACTCTCCTTCTTCAACTTGAAGAAGGGTCTCTACTTACCACTTACTTACTTTCGATCCAACTTACAACTTACAAAGATCTTCAACTCTTCAAAACTCCTAAATTCTTCTATACGAAATCTAACTATTACAAATGAGTAGTGAACTTTGAAGATGTGAAGTAAAGTGTTCTACAAACACATAGAACTTTTTGAAAACTCTTTTTGAAAACTTGTGTATTGATGTGAAAGTAGAATTCTGAATATGATGAATAATGTGTGATACGTGTGTAGAAAATGAAAACCTAGACCTATTTATAAGTCTGGAAAGACGGTTAGTTTGTTAGTCGGTTCTAACAAACTAAAACCGCTAAACAAACTTAATCTTGACAACCGCTCTTATCCTCGGGTGATTTCACTCTACTGCTCGCAACTAATCTGGGTGAAGACTTGTCTTTCTTATTCTACTCAGCTTGTCTTGACCTTGTCCGAGCTCTTCATACTCGTCTCCTCTGATGACTAGACTTGAGCTTGTCTCCGTGTGACTTGTACCTTTTCGGTCTCCGGTGACTTGTACGGTCTTTGACACAGTCCGATCGACTTAATACTAGTACTTAATCTCAACTGTTCTTTGAGATCGCCTCGCTTATCCTGGGTTGAACTTCTTAACTCATCAAAACCTTCCTTGATATAACAGATCCGCTCTCTCCGAGACTCGGTTGCTATCTTTTCTATTCTAATGTCATTCTTTTCAACATGATCTCTAATGAAATAATGTCCGATATCTATATGCTTACACCTAGAATACAAGACAGGGGTTGTATGTCATAGTAATTGCACTATTACTATCACAAGTAAATAGGAATGTATGATGTTAGAATATTATAATCTCTAAGTGTTGACTAATACGAGAGGAGTTGAGAGCAACAACTACAAGTTGTCATGTATTCACTTCATTGTGGAGGTTGCAACGAGATGTTTGTTTCTTAGAAAGCCAAGAAATTTATTTGTTGCCTAAAAATTGACAAATTCCAGAGGTGGATTTCCTATTAATTTTACACCTCCAAAATCGAGTCTGAATAACACGATAGCTCGAAGTTGTCATCATGGGTACCACAACCCAACCCTGCAGAGTCCCTTTAAGATATTTAAGGATTTTCTTAGCCGTCTCCGAGATGAGTTTTCTTGGGATTTGATTGGAATCTTGCACATACCCCAACTGCAAAGGCTATGTATGGCCTACTTGCAGTAAGATATAGAAGGGATCCAATTAGTCCACGATACTGTTGCATCCGTGGGTATCCCCGCTCATCCGAATTCATAGAGAAGTTAGTTGCCATAGGTATTTTAACTTCCCTACTAGTAGTCATCCCAAATTTATCTATAAGGTCCTTAGCATACTTAGTCGATGTATGAATATGCCCTTACTCGTCTGCTTAATTTGCAAGCCTAGAAAATATGTTAATTCACCCATCATTGACATTTCAAACTTGTTTTTCATGAGACTACTAAACTCTTCACACAAGGACAGATTAGGTGAACCAAATATGATATCATCCACATAAATTTGAACTAATAAGATGTTGTCATCTACTTCTTTTCTAAACAAGGTTCTCTATCTTACCTTTTGAGAAACAACTTGATATCAAGAATTCAGACAGGTATCATACCAAGCCTGGGTGCTTGCTTTAGTCCATATAGAGCCTTATGGAGTTTATAGACCTTATTATTGATCCTAAACCACGGGGGCTGTTCTACATAGACCTCTTCAAGTAACACACCATCCGTAAAGGCAGACGACATCCATTTGAAAGACCTTGAAAGATTTATAAGCAAAGAATGCCAAAAACAACCTTATTACTTCTAATCTAGCAACTGGAGCATAGGTTTCATCATAGTCCATCCCCTCGGTCGTGAGTAACCTTGTGCTACCAATCTTGCCTTATTACGAAAAATAATGTTGTTTTCATCGCTTTATTCTTAAAAACCCATTTGGTGCCTATAATCTTTCTATGTAATGGTCTCTGTCCACCGGTTCCCAGACATTTTGTCTTTCAAAGTGATGCAATTCTTCCCGCATGGATGTTATCCAGTTTAGATCGGATAGAGCCTCCTCAATAGACTTAGGCTCGAGAAGTGATACATAGCAGTGAACATACTTTGGGAATCTAACATTGTTCGTGTTTGAACACTACTAGATGGATCCCCAATAATCTGATCAGCTAGATGATAACTTCTCATCCTTTTGCCTGCTTGAGTTGAAGTACCCTCATCTGTAGACTTAGTAGGTAACTCAACCGATTCTTCCCGAGTAGACGTTCCCCTTCATCTACCACTCGGCCGATCGGATGATGTCAAGGGTGTCTCCTCGTATGGAACTGAAGAGGAGTTACCTTCGATTCTCAAATGGAGATTCTTCATCATCTCGAATCAATCAAAACTAGGCAGATAGATTGTCCTATGTTTAGTTTTAGTTAGTTCAATTTTATCTAGATCATCTACAATTTGATTCACTTTAGCTTGAAAAAGTATGAAATTCATCAAATACCACATGAGGATTTCCTCCACACAAAGAGTTGTCTTGTTGTAGACTCAAAGCTTTGGAAGTGTTGGAATATCCTAAGAATATCCCATCACCGCCTTAGCATCAAAAGTCCTCAGCTTAGACTTCCCATTGTTATGGATGAAACATTTACAACTAAAAGCACGAAAGTATGAGATTCTTGGATCCTTACCTTTCCAAATCTCATAAGGTGTCTTACCCTTGCTCTTGGTGGTAGGCATCTGCCTCGAGTGTAGCAAGCGGTGTTGATAGCCTCGGCCCTTAACCTATGAGGTGTTCCATACTCACTAGCATGCTTCTCGGCTACTTCTTTGAGAGTCCTATTTCTTCTTTCCACAACTCCATTCTCTTTGTGGTGTTCTAGCTGAAGAAGTCTCATGAACTATACCATTCTCATTCGGATAGTTAGATAAACAAGAATTCAAGAATTTAGTTCCCTTATCACTCCTAATTTTAATAATATTAACGCCCTTCACATTTTGAATTTGTCTCGAACAAATCAGGGATCTTGTTCACTGTCTCATTCTTTTTTAAAAGAAATATTAACCAAGTGTATCTAGAAAAGTCATCAACAACTACAAGAGTATACTTCCTTCCACTAAAGTTGAGTGGTGTAACAGTCCAAATAAATCAAGATGAAGGAGTTGTAAAACTCTTTCGAGATGAGGATGTGTTAATACTTTTAAAAGAGTGTTTGGGTTGTTTACCTTTTTACAAGCATCACATTTCGAATCGGTTGAACACGGCTTATCGGGTAGTCCTTTGACAAGATTCTTTTTAGCTAGCTTGCTAAGGGTTTTGAAATTCGATGGCTAAGCCTTTTGTGCCAAAGCCAACCGAGATCATCTCCACCTTTAGCTACAAGACATGTGTCATTGGGACAACTATTAAAATTAGCCACATAGATACCATGTCTCAAGCAAGTTAACAGTACCTTTGTCTCGAGGAACTATCTAAGATATCACACTTATCTTTAGAAAATTTAACAAGAAAGCCTTTATCACAGAGTTGAGAAACAGACAACACATTATGTTTTAAACCTTCTACAAAATAAACCTCGAGATACTGGACATTCCTTATAATTAATGTACCAACTCCCTTAGTCTCATCACGATTATTATCTCCAAACAAGACTCTAGGACCATCAATATTCTGAAAATTTGATAATAGCTTCTTATCACAAGTCATGTCTTTGTGAACGGCCCTGTCTATGTACCAGGATGGAAGCTAGAATCTCTTCTTTTAGTGATAGTCCACAGGATTCTTGCAAGACAAATTAAGTATGAGGTACCCTAGTGATCTTGGGTCCTTTAAGGTCAATAATCACTTTGGGTATCCAGACAAACATCTCATTCTTTAATAATAAATCAGTTGGATTTGCCTACCAAATCTGTCTACAAATACATCACATTTGAATGAGAATTTCTTGTAGTCGATTTAGTAATTCATTTAAACTTTGGAAAAATGGGATAGCATCTGTTTCTCCTATCAAAAGAACTATAATAAGAATTTCTTCTAATCTTAGTTCTTGGAGCAGTCGATTTGGATTCCTTATGCAGAATCTTATTTTTCGATTAGGAGATGTAGTCCTCATCGACTCTGTGGTTTCCAAGGCCAAATCTTAACTTCTTTGATTTCTCAGCAACCTTCACAAATTTCCTTGGTTTTGAACTTCGATTTATTATTTCTATCATAGCCAAGTCTGTTTTATCATGAGATTTTTGAGAAGTTCTAAAGATATGGTCTATGATGATTGTGAGTTATTAATCGGCTCATTTTGAAGACAAACTTCTCATTGGCCTTCTTAATTGACTCATTCTCATTACAGACCATTTCAAATTTATCTTTTAAAGATTTCAATTCATTCTCTAATCTTTCAGCAGACTAGCTGATGTACTAGCCTCGGCACTGGGGTAAACATTCCCCCTTGAATGTTTCCTCGGACTCGAGAATAGTTTACAACTTGTTTGCCTTTAACTAGAGTCTAAATCTGTTCTTTCAAAGTTAAATTTTCAGTCTCTAATTGTTTATAAGCACTTACAAACATCTTTAAATCTTTCAAAAGTCCTTTGATAACAGTTTTGTCATTGTCAGAGACAGATTTGTAAGAATCATTATCGGATGAGGAATAGTAATCTACCTCTTTGGCCATCGAGACAGACTTTATCGTCGATCCAAAATCGGATGAAGATGATGATGACGATGATGATTTCTTTGACTCTTTTTCCTCGGCAAGAAGAGCGGCTCTACGATCTGCAAAACGCCTATCTCTTTTCTTCCTTTTCTCCTCTCTTTCCTTGGGAGTCAGTTTGAGGGGAGTCATATAGAAATGCCTTGGCTTGTCACAGTGTAACAAGTATCTTCCCGGTCGATTTAGGGTGATAGGGTTCTTTCTTGCAGGAGATTTGTATCTTCTTGTGATTCTTTCTCTTGTCATCATCTGTTGATTCATCATCTTTTCTCTTGGATCTGGATCTGTCCTTCTCTCGCAAATTTCAACTTATTACGCTTATATTTCATCCTTAATCGATCATACCTTTTTGTTAGCAAAGCCATCTGTTCCTCCAAGGATAGATCGGCTCCTTTAGATTCAGCTATAATCTTGTCTTCTTTGTTAACAAAGGCAACAATCTTAGATGAGGTCTTGACTCCATCTCATCTTCAATCTGAATATCATATTCTAGAGCTTTAAGATGAGAAAATAAGGTATGATGAGAGATTGAGGACAAATTCTGAGTTGCTTTGAGGATATTGGCTTTTTCTCTCCATCTTTTACTCAAAGATCTGAGTATCTTGTTATTGATTTCCTTTTACGTATAATTCTTTCCCAAATTTGCAGCTTTGGTGAGAAGATTTGTCAATCGACATCTAGTTGGTCAGCAGTTTCATTTTCTTTCATCTTGAATGTATCAAATGCATATAATCTTGATCAAGCTTATTCTCCTTTACTTGATCAGATCCTCGCACACATTAGCAAGTGTTTCCCACATTTCCTTAGTTGTTTTGCATCTTTTAACTTTCTCAATCCAATCTTTACTCGGTGTCTCAATAATTTCAGTCCTTGCCACTTAGTCTAGATTATGGATCTTCCTCTCATCATTAGTCATTTCAAGACTTTTCTTTTCTTGCCTAGCCCTTGTCTCTGCGGCTCCATTTCCATCACTTGTACCTCCATGATAAAATTTTTTAGACCTTCCTCTAGAACTTCCTCCATACGATCATGGGTTGCTTTTAAATGATTTTTCATTCTGAATTTCCAATAATCGTATTCCTCTATAGAGAACTCGGGTAGGCTCCTGGTTTTCTTGCTCTTAACAGATGACATGGTGTATCAAGAAACTCAACAAGAACTTGATAACGGGGTTAGTGAATTGAAAATAGAGAGAATGAACAAAAATAATTCCAGAAACTTTTCAAGACCACAAATCTATATCGAAACAACTTAACACTGCTCGATACCACTTGTTGGTCCCACTGATTGAGTTGAATTACTAAAGAGCTTAGACAACCTTCTAGTGAAAATCTAGAAGGGGGTTGAATAGATTTTCAAATCCTTTTTCAAAAATTAGATTAACTATTCAAAGTATCAAAGCTTATGCGGCGGAAAATAGTTTTAACTCAACCTCTAAGGATCAAAAGCAATCGATTAAGAATCAAATTGAATTTGTTTTGAATGTATGAAGAATAACAAGATAAGTAAAATAAAGCAAAAAGAACATCAAGACTTATAGTGGTTCGGATCAAACAGATCCTACATCCACTCTCCTTCTTCAACTTGAAGAAGGGCCTCGACTACGTACTATCTTACTCACTTACAACTTTACAATTACAAACTTGTGAAGATCTCTATCTTCAATCTTACCTTCAATCTTCCTAACTTTATGGAAATTCGTAGATTACGGTGCGAAGTGTTGAAGATATACAAATAAGTATTCTACAAACACTTTGAACTTATGAATATTGCTTTTAAAACTTTTTGTGTATTTTTGAGAACTTGTGAATAATGTGAATGAGAGTGCTGAAAATTATTTTTGAAAGCTGACCCTAAACATATTTATAAGCACAGTGAAAGCGGTTAGTTTGTTGTAACAAACTAAAAACCGTTTAATCAAACTTATTCTTGAAAAGCTGCCTTGTTTCCAGTGATCTAGGTCTTAGTTGTCTGCGGTGACTTGGTGAAGACTTGTCTTTCTTATTCTACTCACTTATCTTGACCTTGTCTCGAGGTCTTTATTATTGTCTCAAAGCAGACGACCACCTCAAGCTCGTCTTGAGATGACCTTCTCTTCTTCGACCTCGGTGACTTTTACGGCTCTACCTAGTCTGGTTAGCTTAGTGCTAGAACTCTACCTCGGTTGTTCTATACGATTAGCTGGTCATCCTATTTTTCATGAGTTGACTCTAGTCGACTACTTTTAACTCATCAAAACTTCTTGATCTAACAAAAAGTTTATTGATAAGACTTTGATCAGATTCAGATAGATTCTCACAATCATTATCGGAAGATGAGTAGTAGGTTATCTCTTTTGCCATGAGGCATATCTCATCATCTCGATCTAAACCTGCATAAGGATGACGATAATGATGTTTCATGAACTTCCTCCTTTTCTCGCTAGAAGAGCACTCGATCTGCATATCTTCTCGTCACATTTCTTTCTCTTTTCCTCACATTCTCTTGGGTTTAACTGAGGACAATCATAGTTATAATGACCGTGTTTATTGCGGGTGTAACAATTATCTCCTCTATCGATTTCGGACTACTATCCCCTTGTCCGACGGGAGATCCAATCTCATAGTCCGATCCTTTTTCTTCTCACTATATGACCCCTTATCTTCTCTATCCGACTTGTAGCTCCTTCGACTGATCTGTCCCATTTATTTCTTTTGTACTTCATTTTAAGTCTTTCATATCTCTTTATCAATAGAGCCATTTCTTCCTTAATTGATAAATCGAGATGCCTTGGATACCTTGTCTGATTCCTCTTGATGAAGAAAAGCAACAGCTTTTCCCAGGATGTAGATGATTCAGCTTCATCTTCTTCATCTTCAATCAATATCATACTTTAATGCCTTAAGATGTGAAAATAATGTGTGATGTGAGATTGATGATAAATTCGAGTAGCTTTTAGAATATTTGCTTTTTCTCTCCACCTCTTGCTAGGGATGTAAACGAGCCGAGCCGAGCCGAATACCATCAGGCTCGAGCTCGGCTCGAGCTTGGTTCAAACTTTATTTATTGAGCTCAAGCTCGACTCGAATATAAATTATTTGGCTCACGAATCGCTCAAGTTCGGCTCGCCAAAAGTTTGTTAATAAAATAATCGAGCCTAGTTCGAGTTCAAATCGAAAAAGCTCATTAATGAGTTAATAAAGCCTAAATGCAGCTCATTTCGAAAAAAGCTCGTTAACAAATTAATCAAAGTAGTTTGAGCTCGGCTTGAAAAAATGCTCATTAATGAGTTAATCGAGCTTAGTTCAAGCTCGGCTCGAAAAAAGTTCGTTTATAAATTAATCATAAAACATGACTACAAAATAAAAATTTATCTTAATAAGTTAGTATTACACCAATAATATAAGTTAGTTTATATTTAATTCTTTAATAGAATTGATAAGTTAGATTTTTTAATAAAAATAAATATATATATATATATATGTATATATACATAACAAGTGAGCCTATTCGCGAGCCTCAAACGAGCCTGTTCGCGAGCTTTATAAACGAACTCGTTCGCGAGCTTTATAAACAAACCTATTCGCGAGCTTTGTAAACGAACCTGTTCGCGAGCTTTGTAAATGAGCCTATTCACGAGCTTTCGAACCAAATACCCACAGGCTCGAGCTCACTTGATAAAATAAACAAGCTCGAATTTGGGCTCAAGCTCGGCTCGTTGAAGAACGAATTGAACGAATATTTTTCGAGCCGAGCCCCGAATAGTTCGCGAACGGCTTGGCTCATTTACATCCCTACCTCTTACTCAAGGCTCTAAGGATCTTGTTATTGATTTCTTTTTCGGTGTAGGACTTTCCTAGGCCAGCGGCTTTGTTGAGAAGATTAGTCATCCTAATATCCATCCGATCAACTCGATTCTCCATCTTTCATTTTGAATGTATCAAATGCATGTAGAACAGTTAGAACTTATTTTCCTTGACACGATCGAACCTTCACACATATTTGCCAATGTCTCCCACATTTCTTTGGCTGTTTTGCAACGTTTACCTTTTCTATCCAATCTTTACTCAAGGTTTCTATAATCTCGGTTCTTGCAACTTGATCCAAGTTATGAATCTTTCTCTCATTATTTGTCAAATCAAGACCCTTCTTTTCACGCCCGACCCTAGCTTCGATGACTCGGCTCCATCACTCACAACTCCATGATAGAACTTAATTGGACCTTCCTCCAAAATTTCCTCCATTCGATCATAATCTTCAATGGAAAATTTCGCAAACTCTTGGACTTCTTGCTCTTAATCATAGACATGATGATCAAGAAACTCAATAGATACTTATTAGCAGGGTTAGTTAATCAAAGATGAAGAATAATCACAAAAACACAATTCAAGAATTATCGGGACCTCAAATATATCGAAACAGTTTAACCTTTGCTCTGATATCACTTATTGGTCCCGGTCGATCAAGTGATATACTAACGAGAAAATCTAGAAAGGGGGAGGGGTTGAATAGATTTTCAACCTACTCAATTTTTCCTTTCAAATTAAACCTAGACAATCAAAACTAATTCGATTCTCTAAGTATCGATTTAAACAATGAAGTAATTTTTATACTTGATCAGATTGATAATTCCTTGAATAAATATTTTAATAAACGAGGTTGAATGTAAACCGAAAAAAGCGAATTAAAGAAATCTTGAAAAGTAAAGAACACATAATTTATAGTGGTTTGAATTTGTAAAAATCCTACGTCCACTCTCCTTTCACAAACTTTGTGAGAGGGTCTTCACTAGCTTACTTACTTTCCTTCTTTCTTGCTTATTGTTTATAAATTGAGACAATCTTCGTCTTTGAATCTTCTTTTATCTACCGGTGTATCTATCAATCTAGAATACGGTGCGTAACGTGTAGATGCAACATGAGAGAGTGTTCTTCAAACACTTAGAAAAATATCACAAAAATTTTGATCTAAAGCTGGTGAGTGCTCTTTTGAGAATGTATTCTTAGAAGTCGGTGCAAAAGTCCTTCTAAGGACTGCGCTTAGTCCTATTTATAAAGTTGTAAGACGGTAGTTTGTTGTAACAAACTTAAAACCACTTAACAAACCTTTTCTTTGAAAATGTCGACCTCGGTGATCTTGAGTCCTGCGTCTAACTTTGACTTGGTGAAAGCTTTGTCTTTCTTATTCTACTCGGATGGCCTTGACCTTGTCTTGATCTTTTTATTCTCCTTTTAATCGAGATGACTTCTTCAAGACAATCTTCAAATGACCTCCAAGCTTCTTGACCTCGGTTGACTTAGTCCATCTCACCTAGTCCGAATGACTTAATAGTGACATGTACTACTTGGTGATTTTAACAATTTCATTGGTCATCCTACTTTACATGAGCTTATCTAACCTATACATTTTAACTCATTAAAACTAAAACCTGATCTAACAAGACATCAAAAAGACGAGCTAGGAACTTCTTTAGCTCCTCCTCGCTACTTCACCGCTACTCTCCATTTGTTAGTGTCTCTCTGAATACGAAAAATGAAAAGTACACGGAAACTGGAAATAGAAATAAACGAAAAGCAAACCGAGTCAAAGGTAGCCTTCGCCCGCAAGTTTAATACACCATGGTATGTGCTCAAGGAACGGTGTAAAAACCCCAAAGGTAAAACGGTTTCATCTCTTATACGTGTAGCACCACAACGTATAAGAGCTCCGACGAACACCCAAAGTGGAACTTAACTGTACTCTAGAATGGAAAATTTTTTATGCAAGGTGCATATGCGAGCCTAAGATATTTCTAAGTATGACTTTCAAAATATGATGCACTAAATATAGGCACCAATCTCACGTAGGGACATTGAGGAGATACGGCGTAGTTCCGCTTTCTTCAAACTTACGAAATAGAACCAAAAGTCTCGAGACGTGACTATGACTTGCGTCCAAAGAAAGGAATATTACGGAAGAATTTGGATATTTAATTTCAAAATTAATCTGCAAAATTAATTCAAAATTAAAATCGTACCCATATTCATAAGTGGGTCGACCCATTGGGTCACCCGAAGTTTTGGGTCTCCAAAAAGATAGGATCATCAAGAACCAAAGCCCAATTGTCAAGATTCAAGTCCAAGGCCAAGGCCTCGACCCGGGCGGGCGCGCGCGCGCGTGTGGTGGTGTGGCATAATGGGTGCATACCCACTAGCACACTTTGGTCCAACTAGTTCCTATCCATACTTATATGATGCTCAAAATCTTTCTAATTTTCCTTTGTGGGACAAGAGCATTTTTAATGCCTCTTTGACTTCTCATTCCAATCAACCAAAGTTGATTCAAAGTCTCAACTTTGTGTATCAATATCTCACTCACCACAATTCGGTTTTATGAGTTTAGATACACTACGATCATCTACTCACGGAGTAGAACGATGCTATACCATTTTTTTACGAAATTAAATGTAACCCCTCCAAAAATTAGTCAAACATAGGTGAATATTGCACCTCATGAAATCCAATTAATTCTTAATAATTAATTCTCATTGCTTCTCCAACGCCATTTCCGGTAAGGGAGTTACGCATGTTTCCATCTTCTTATACCTTCGAAATCAAAATTCGAAAGTAGAATTAGGAGATAAGTTGATGTCCTTGTTTCGTTTTCACCTTTACAAAAAGTTTAAAGGACAGATGATATACCCCTAAAATAAAATAAATCATCTTTAATCATTTTCATTTTCCAATTCAACTTTTTAGTTATTTGACCAACTAAGAGGGTTAGTAACCGGTTACGAAAGTTAACAGGACGAAATTCCAAAAAAAAAAAAAAAGTCATTTCATCTCAAAATAATTAAATTTTGAAAGTAAACAGGACGAAGTTAAATTTCAGAAATTCAATTGACCTGAAACCAAGAACGGATATGACTAAAAACATTTTCCTCAATGTAATTATAAAGTATCTACCTAACTATGAACGGAACTACATTAGGAGATCGACGGAATTACACAAGTTTATGCTGCAGATTTTTACTTACCACACATTATCAGCATCTGCAATTTGGCAATAGTTGGCTTATTTCCTTGTGCAAGACTTAGTATTAACCTTTTTCCTCCAGATGGCAACATCTCCTTTCTAGTACTACTTCTCCCAGCAAAGGAGTTCGGCCAATTCTTCGATCCTAGATTGCTCAGCCTTCAGATCTTCTTTCGTCCTTTTCCATGTACGGTAGTATGTCTTCCAATTGATCGGAGGACCAGACAAGACCCAGAACCCACCAAGCCTTAGAACTCGATCAACTTCCATTAAGTACATGCCATCTACACATATATATATTTTAAAAAGTTAACTTTCGGAAGGTTGATTCATTCTTCTCTGAATTCAAGGACCAATTCCACGATATGTTATAGTAAAGTGGAACCAATAACATGTAATTTTTTAAATGATTTAAAGATGATTGATTGTTTGGACTTCATCAAAGCTGATATCACATAATATTCTTGCATCACTTCCAAATAATCTTCAACCATTGAATTGAAATATTTGTAAGTTAGAGTATATCTTCCAGATTGTAACACCCCTCTATCACAAATATATGCTGCTCTCCACATCTTTTATTTGAGACATCCCAAAATAAAATACTATTTCCTAAAATAGGATTTAATTCGATAAAAATGGCTCTTCCATTATGGTAATTACGTGAGAACAGTAACTTTAGACTGCTTCTTTTCAAGGCAACAAGGTATATATACACAATTCTAAAATCTACATCAATCTAAGAATTCACACTCGGTTGAAATGGAACTGTTATTTTTGGGAGTTAGTGAAATATCTATAACAAACACCACATATGAAGATACCCTTAGACATTTTTATGATGCTACGAATAAAATATTCTGTTGGTCGATAGCCAGCATGGTTGTTATTTCTCATGTACAATGCAATAATGACAGGCTATATTGCTTTTGAGGAAAGTGTGTTTACCTTTGTATATGAGTTATGATTTTTGAGGTCCTTAATATGTCTAGATCATTTTCTATTTTGAAACAAAAGTTCTCACCCATTATTTTATCATGTGTATCTCTTTCAAAACTTACAAGAAAATTGCACAAAGAAATGGAAGATTCATAATATCCCTCCATCTACTTTATATATAAACTCGGTGTTTTCATAACCGAATCGGTGATCAAATTGGATTGGACATCTGATTCACGGTTCAACCGTCGGACCGGTTAGACCGGCGGTCCAACCGTTAAAATTAATCTCTGCCTATTTTTTTAATATTTTATTTTGCTATATTACATTAAAAAATATAAAATTTTAAAAAAATTAAAATTATAATTTATCATAATCATACTTGAAATATACACAATAAAATTATAGGCAACCCAAAATAATAAAAATCAACTAAATAGAAAGACACGTTTTACACATTTTTGTACAATTTATTAATCATAAATTAGATGTTAGAAATGAGTTTGGCAAGATTTTTTTCTATTATTATTATTATTATTATTATTATTATTATTATTATTATTATTATTATTATTATTATTATTATTATTTATTTATTTATTTATTTATTTTTGTGAGGATTTGTAAAGTAATGAAATTTAGTATGCAAAATAAAATTTCGACATGAATTTTGATCAATGAGCACACTAGTTTTATCTCACGTTGAGTGGGAAGGGAAAATGAAAAAAGTTATTGGGGGTATAAAATGAGGGTAGTTTTTCACCCTCACTCACTACAAGCTTTATCACACATCGAGTGAGATGGAAAAATAAACACAATAATTGAGATATAAAATGAGTAGTAGTTGCTAACTCTCACTCACTACAAACTTTATCCCACATCGAGTGGGAAGAAAATATAAACACAATTATTGGGATATAAAATGAGGAGTAGTTTTCCACTCTCATTGATGGGTTCATTTAACTTAATATTTATTATTTTTAATTTTTAATTTAGATTTTAGAATAAATAATAATTTTTTAAAAAAAAAGACCGGTTATCGGTTTTTATTGGTTATACCGGTTTTTATAGGTTCTAGCCGGTTCAACTGCTAAAATGGTTTTTAGGGTCTTTTTGGACCGGTTTCTCGATCGGTTCCCGGTTCAATCGATTGAACCGGCCGGTCGATCCGATTCCAAAAATAATGCATAAATTATCAATATTTTTTAAAACCGTGTAAAAGAATTTATGCGTACTAATGTTGAATGGAGGAAAAATATTATAGTAACACATTTCATACTCTATAGTGAAAAAATTAACACTATTTAGTGAAACAATATATTTATACAATAAAAATACATTAATTATTATTGGTATGACGAACACAACGTGCAACGTACATGCTAAAATCTAATTTTAAGAAAAATAGATGAAGTAAATGTGAAAAAAAAAAGGAGTAGAGGAAAATGTGTGTGAATACAAAAAGTGACTAGATGAGCTACGTGGTATGTTCATTAAACAAATTTTAAAATATAATATATTATATATACAAATATTTTCAAATAGTAATATATATATATATATATATATATTAAAATAATGTATATATATAAAATTTTGTGTAATTATAATATTAAATTTAAATAAGATAATATTAATTGTATGACAATTCATATTAGGTATTATAATTATTATAATCATGTGAAAATTTACTATAAGATTTGTTTCAAATTTATTTTATAATTATTAAAAAAATGACGATTAATAACTTTTTTATATATAATTGATGCATAAATATTACTCCGAATAGGATATATATTTTTCTATATTTGAAATAAATATCATATATAATTATATTACGGTTTTTAATAATACGTATTTATATATATATATATATATATATATATATATATATATATATGTATATATATATATATATTAGAGTGAAATAAAGTAAATTAATTGAGTCAATTCTTTTTAATCATTTTACTCAATATGTTAATAATTATAGGTGACTAATTATGCATTGACACATAATCATGACACATAAACAAATTCTTTAAAAATTGACACCTAAACAGAATTCACCACAAGTTGACACCTAACTAAAATCAAACTCCCTATTAGTAATATAGGAATTCATAGAATGAAGTTTATTTTCAAATGCACTGGATTTAATTTGCTAACGTTAAGAAATGGCTAGTATTTTTTTATCTATAAATAGAGGTAAATTGGTCATAAATATTTTTCTAAGCAAATATTTTATTCAATCAATCTTTCAAAATGGATTATAGTGCTTGGATAATTTTCATAGTTTTGGAGAAAATGCTTCTTTTCAAAGTTCTGATATTTATTTTGAAAATTCCATCTCCTCAAATTTTCTAAATTTTCCATATTTTTCAAATTTCTCAATTTTTCCGATGAATCTGATGGTATCCTTATTCTTCCATGCCTCCCCCTAATCTATACGGAGCATCTACCGCAAACTCATCATGAAGGACTATCACTGACTAAGCAAGCACCGATAAAAAGTGTGGTACATTATCTTCTCAATTTCAAGCACAATTTTCTCCTCCAATTATGGGTGACATTAATATTGGCGGGATGTCGAAATCCGACGAAAGTTGCCAACAACATAAACCGATGAAGATAGTGAATTACTAACAAAATATTGAATCAATATTAGCACAGTTCGGTGATCGAAAATGATCGGAAGTTGAAGCAAATGTGGCGGAGGATTGCTACGGAGTATAACAAAAATTGTTCCGCCAATACTCAACGAGAGATCATGGGTGTGTTAAAATCAAAATTCTTCGTCATTCGAAGCAAACAAAATAGTTTTGTGCAATCTACAATGAGCATTGAACTTGTGGGCAAGCGAGATGCGGTGATGTTGATATTTACGAAAAGCACAAGTAATTTTCAAGATGGTAAGCCTCAATCATGGTTTTAAACTTCGCTTTGGCTACATTTGAAGAGGTGTCCCAAATTTGAAAGTTTGATAAAAATGTTTGTCCAACAAAGAAGATGAAGACATATGTGCTTGGTGAATGCACTGTTCCAACTCGATAGTGAAAATGAGAATGTCGGTGTTCAACGTACTTGTCCAATAGAGCAAAAAGTGATGAAGAGAAGAGCTAAGGGAAAAACTAACCCAAAAATAGTAACAATTGTAGATTAAATGACATCGAAAAAATGACGGTAGACTTGACAAATAAGTACCTTTGAGGCATTGGAGCGATTGACAAAAAAGGTGAGTGGAAAACTCTCATGGAAAAATATTGCAAATATGACACCGTAACGACTTCGTGATCACAACTTCTATTGTGACGATGTTAGGAAGAAGTGAAAAAAGTGTAATTGTATTTGTTTGTAAAATTACAATATTTAAATAATTTTTCCTGTATTCATTAAAAACAAAAATAAGAAAGTGTGCTCTCGGTCCAAGGAAAAATAATTTGTTCAATTTTAAGTTATATAATTATTAATTTATTATACCATGTGGTTTTAATACGACATATACCGTTAATACCGACATATCAATTTTTATGATATTTCAATGTAAACCAAAATACTTCAATATGCCTAAATTTTCATATCACTATCGTATCAAAAAATTTCAATATATCCAAATTTACAATAAATTTTCATATTTATCGATGCGTAAGCACAATATATCTTTTTCCCACTTCCACGAATAGTGTTGTTATTCGACTCAACTCAATTGCCTTCTTGATTTGAAAATAGAAAATTTGACTACTCATTTAAAAATTATTTAGTTACTACTCTCTTCCATTCAAAATATATGTCATTTTGATTATTCATAACATTTGCAATTTAAAAATAATTTTGCACTTTTCAAAGTTAATTAATTGTATTTCTTTCCAATTTGCACTTAAAATTTTTAAAATAACTTAGATAATAATATTTTTCAAAGTCTAGTGTAAAATTCCAATACTATTAATTAAGAGTATGGGAAGAAGTCAATAATTTTCTTAATATATGTGCATTAGTCTAAAATAACATACATTTTGAATAGGAGAGAATATCACCTTACAATAAAATAATTAAAAAAATTTCAATTATCAAACCTAACAAATCAAGTTCAAACCAACTTATTAATAAATCGAGTATGTCAACAATTTCAAACCAACTTATTAATAAATCGAGTAAATCAAACTCAAGTTGAATTCAAACTTTCACATGTCGTATCGAGTCAAGCTCCAAGCTACATAATTCGAATAACAAGTCTAAACGTGGGTACCCTTATAAATTTCAATACACTTTGTTCGAGCAAATAATTAAAATGGAATTGACGAAGTGGTATAGCTTTAGTTGTTAGAGCTCCACTACCTATGACCCAAAGGTTATGGGTTCGAGTCACCTTTTGCCCGATTAAAAAAATAAAATGGCATTTGACACAAAAAAATAATTAAAATGGAATTAATATATCTTCCTTTTTTTTTTTTTTGGACATACACCACTCTCACCCCGATCAATTAAGATAGGGTTTCAAGTTACGTATCCAAATCTTCATCGTATTGCTAATCCGATCTGGAGGACTAGGCGATGAATCGGTTGTTACAGCAAGAAGGTGGGGTCTTCATTTAGGTTCCGATTGATGTATGTCACCCTCCCACCTCTTCGCTTCGAGCCTCGATCTTGATTTTCTCCAAGGTGTACCCACCCCCGGCTCCTTATACACTCGTCCTCTTCAATTAACTTGCTCGCTTCTAGGCGATCTGTGAAATAAATCGTATTCCGTCCATCGAAGGTCCTAGAAGATCGGAGTCCCTCATAAATGACGCATAATTCCGCTTCCGGGGTGACTCCAACTTTCCCAAGTAGATTGACCGTAGGTTGAGGACATTCCCTTTCTCATCCAAAACCATTATCCCACCCCTACTCTCACCATTAAGCTCGTTAAAGCTAGCATCGGTGAAGATGATTATCCCCTTCTCCATTCCTTTGTGACTCTTGTTAAGTCTTTGAAGTTGCGAATTTTTGAGTGGTCTCCTGTCCTCTCCTGGCCGTTTTGAATTCTTCAACCATTAAAATGGCTCCTTTGATATGGTGTAATTTGAGAGGCTCACGTCTTTTATTTAGGTGAGCCATCTCGCATGGTACATTTCACATCTTTTCTTCCAATTAGCCGAGCCGCCGCAACTATGTTTTCATAAGGTATCTTTGGGATTGGTGTTGATCGGCGCTTGGAGGACTTCCATGGGTTCTACTTCCTTTTCGGTAGTGGAGGTATTCGACTTGGAGTTGTCGCCAAATTCCCTTTACCAATGGGCGGAGTAAATAGAGAGTGCATAGTATTGGCGTTTGATCTTCCGCAAAACACCGCAAACCGGGCAATAGGGATATGGTGTTTCGCAAGATTGTCTTCCGTAGCGAGAATATCCCATGAAACACTGCCACGAGAAAATTTTCAACTTTGGGGAGTTCGAGAGACCAAACTTTCTTCCACCATTTACAAGATGAATTCGAGGTCTCGGGTTTATCTTTTCGTTTGAGGGCCTCAGTAGCCTTAGCACCTTGAAGATATCCTGATCGGACCGTATAAGTTCCCTTCGGGTGATGTCTCCAAATTCTAATGTCTTCCTCTCCCTTATCGCAAATAGCGGTATTCGGGATCTCCTCGGCTTCAAAGGATAGGAAGTCTCTCCTAATTTATGCTTCCTTCCATTTGTCATTATCATCAATATAGGCGTCGACTTTTTGGCTAGGGACGACACACGTAGAAAGAGAAGAGCTCGACCAACTACCAAACCAATCTCTACAACTCTGCATCAATCTTTTTACCGTTTGAAATGGTCCATCCCAACCCTTCTTTAATTAATTCCCTTCCCCAAAGAAAGAGATCTCCACACGAATGATGGATTGTTGCCAAGTCTTGCATTCATAATATCCTCATTACGGATGTACCGTTATTTGAAAACATGGGCTAGGAGGGAATCGGGTTTTGTGATGATTCTCCAAATCTACTTTGCAATCAACGCTTGGTTGAAAGTGCCAAACTAGCGAAATCCAAGTCCCCTTCCTCCTTCGGTTTGCAAAGCCCATCCCACGATTTCCAGTGGGCGCCCCCTTTCTCGGTGAGGATTCCCACAAAAACGTGCACAAATCATGTCAAGTTCTCTATGGATAGAGGTTGGGATTCGAAAGCAGCCCATTGCAAAAGTTGGGATTGCTTGTAAGACCGCTTTGATTAACACTTCCTTACCCCCTTTTGTGTAATGTCTATGTCTCCATGATTTAATTTTTTAAGCATTCTCTCCTTTAGGTATCCAAATTGCACTCGTTTGTTCCTCAAGGAGAAAGACGGCGCTCCTAAATAGAGTTCATGACTCTTGCTTTCCCTAATTTGAAGGAAGTGTTTTACCCTATCCCGATTACTACTAATGGTATGGGGACTACAGAAAGGGCTGACTTGTTGAAATTAATTACGACCCGAAGCCCTCTCATAGCAAACTAGGCAATCTTTAACATGCCCGCAAGTGTAAGGGTCCGCTTTAAAGAATATGATGCTTTGTCGTCCGCAAAGAATAGGTGCGTGATCATAGGTCCTCTGAAACCATGCGAACTCCTTTGATTAGGCCTTAAGTTTGGTATCCTTTGACGAGGGAAGATAATCCTTGGGCGCAAATGACAAAAATGTAGGGTGAGAGAGGGTCCCCTTGTCTCAAGCCTCTGTGTGGGATAATCCTCCTAATTGTTGAGCCATTAAACTTGAAGGAGTAGGAGACTGACTTGATGCATCGAAGGATAAGGTTAACCCATTTGGTCGAAAAACCCATTCTCGATCATCGTGGCTTCAACAAAGCGCCATTCAATTCTATCATAGGCCTTGCTCATGGCGGTTGAGCGACTGCGTAGCCTTCTTTGCTCTTGGAACTTCTAAGCCAATGCAAACATTCAAAGGCAATGAGGATGTTATTCGAGATTAGCCTTCCCGATACGAACGCGCTCTAGTTGTGGTCGATTATCTTATCCATAATCTTGCTCATTCTATTCGTGATCGCCTTGGCCACAATTTTATAGCTCACGTTGCATAGGCTTATTGGTCTAAAGTCCTTGATGGCCTCTCGGTTTTTAATCTTGGGGATAAGAGTGACAGGAGTGTCATTCCATTCTTCCAAACCGCCTCCATTATTGAGAATGTTTTTCACGGCTTTACAATCCGTCCGGCCTGGGCTTTGGATTGATTGATATCGAACACCGCTTTCTTGATTTCCTCATTGGAGAATTCCATATCCAAATAGGAGTTCATGTTGTGGTCCACCCTATTATCCGAGAAAATAAAGTGCTTGGTCGATCGCCTCCCATGTCGGCGCCGTAGAGGAGAATAGGTTCGAGTAGTAGTTCACGATGACGTCTTCAATTCCCTTGTCCTATTCCCAAGCTGTCCCTTCGTCATCTATCAACCTATCAACCCAATTTTCGCTTCTCCGTGACTTGGTACTTTGGTGGAAAAAGGAAGTATTCATGTCACCACCTTGAGCCAATTATTTTTAGCTCTTTGGTGCCGATGACATTTCTTCTTGGATGAGCAGCTTTTCCAATTCTTTCTCTTTGCTAGATAAGGATCCTTCAAAATCTTCATCGCGTTGAATTTCATCAATTTCTTTTGTTAGGATGGTGATTTTCTCTTTTGTATTCCCTACCCGAGTTGACGCCCATGAGGAGAGCAACTTACAACATCGTATAAGTTTTTCCGAAGTGTGGCTTGATCTCGTGTATGTTCCCGACCTCTTTATTTTTATGCAAAATTTCCTTCGAGTAGCCATTTATTTTTTAAGATAAATTTTTTCTCGGGTATGTTTCCTCACCCAGATTTTATGGTTTAGGGACAACTTGATAGCTCGGTGATCGGATTCGAAAAATCCGCAATTAAAGGTGAAGCCCTTGGAAAAGTGTGGTGCCAGTGGGAGTTGATTAGAAAACGGTCAAGTTTCTCCTTGATGTTGCTTATCCCTTTTCTTTTGTTTGACCAAGTGAACTTAGGGCCTCGAGTAATCCACGCTGCTCACATTAATTTGGTTACAAGTGAGGTAGAAATTGTTGGCTAATGAAGCTCGTGTCTATTACCTCCCCTTTTTCTGATTCAAACAAGGTTTCATTAAAATCCTCCTAGTACCCACCTTTCATTCGGAAGTTTCTGGAGTTATGGAGTTTAAGAAGTACTCCCTCCGTCCCAGTTTCTTTCACAGTTGATTTTTCAACCATTTTTGTGTGATAGTTATATCATAGTATTATGTGTACAAAAATTATTTTATATGAATGATATGCTAGTTAACCTTATGAACTAACATATTATTCATATAAAATAACTTTTGTACACATAATACTATGATATAACTCACACAAAAATGGTTAAAAAGTCAACTGAAAGAAATCTTGGGACGGAGGGAGTAATCACAAAAATAATTTCTTTCGTAGGGGATAGAGGGAGTGTAACAACCAAGAAATCTCCAATAAATAGTGTTCCAAGTAACATCAACATCAATATGCAAACAGAATAAGAGCGCAAGGAAATGTTCATATTTCGATTCCAAAATAGGAGTAAACCCCCTCGTGAGCCTTGAGGGTTAACTCCGATTACAAGATGCATATTAAACGCAGAAAGCCATCTAGTAGCAGCAGTTAGAAAACACCTTACAATCAGCAATGAAAAGTAAAGAGGGCTTCGTTCAAAGAACTAGGTGCTAGATTAAAAGGAATGCACGCTTACCGCCCGCTCCACGTGCATCTCCAAAGACACGGTACTCATTCTTCCTGGCGGGCCGGGTCGACCTCACCTCCGCCAAATCAACAGATTTCCCTCATTGCGGTTCATGACTTCAAGAAGAAAGTTGGTGTCTTCGTGTGTACCGATAATGATTGTCTCCCCATGGTTCTCATCTTTCTTTTCATCCGGTGCCTTTGGTCTTTGGCTTCTTTTTGCCTTCTTTGGCCCTCCTCCAGTTTTCAACCGCCCTCTTCATTGCAATCTCCTTCGAGGGTGACCCTATGGCACATTGCTATGACCTTTGCCTTAGCTTTTCCTCCACCCGCAGTTTCCTTGCTCTCTTTGTAGGAGTGTTTTGTATTTTTCCTTCCCCTTATGGCTCGGTTGCGGGTTTGAGCTCCCCGGCCTATTCACTTGGTCGAGTGTTCATCATCCGGCATTGTTCAACATTGAATGGATAGATTCCCCCGGGTAGGTGGTGTTTCCGCATCAAGAGGCATTAAAGTCGAGCCCCACACATTTAAGTTAGTCCATTCATGATTAGTATTAAAGCGGTAGAAAGGTTCCTGGAAAGGATAAAAGGAGATTCCCATTTGGGGGCCCGGTGGAGTGGTCACATTGGCTTGGTTGAAGCTGCAGCGCTCGATGGCCGCCCATATTAGCATCGTAGTCTTGGACAACGCTTTCCACCCACGAATTTTTGGTTGGTTGCAAGTGTAATCGGTTCCCATCCCCTTTGGAGTTCCTCCCGCATAAGGATCATGTTTGACCCGTATTGCATCACCTACATGGCTAGATCTTCCCCAGCAGGTCCTCCAAGATTACCTTGTGCCTCCATAGCCTCGGCCTCCTCATTCCATTTCTTTTTGCCCGTGATGTTTCGCTCAACTCTTCAATGGAAACTCACTTCATTCATCTCACTCTCAAGCTTCAAACCGCCTCATTTCACGCACCGATTCAATTTCATTTGCAAACAATTCTCGACAATCCTTATCAAGATGATCTAACTTGCCACAAACAAAACAAAAATCTCCCAACCTTTCATAACAAAAACCACAACAGATACAACACCATTGAAATCAATCCTAGACCCCCTAACCAAAGCCTTAGAAACATTCAAAGAAGACCCTTACACGCAGCATTTACCCCATGCAATAGAGTTAGAGGCACAATCAACATCCAACACCCTACCAATTTTGTTTCCAAGAAGTTCTCCGACATACCTAGTGTGGAGTTGGATCTCAGACCATGTATTTGTACCCGAGAAAGGTACCTCCGTGAGCGTCGGTTCCGCTTATCCTTTCATTGCCGCAACGCCTTTTGAACACCATGAGTGAGTTAATGAGATTCCATAGCTGTTTGACAAAGATCCTGTTGCGATCCGCCATGGATTTGAAGCTCACCGGATACACATTGTCGCCGATAGCATATGCGATCCACCGGTGAGCTAGGCTTTCAAATGGCATTGAGGGCGGCCAAGTCTTTGACACCGATAGACTTCCGAGAGAGGAAACGGAAGATAAGAGCATTTTTTTACCGGTGGGACAAGGTTTTTGTCCACCACCGCAATGCCTTCCTCCGCCTCCGATCTCGCCCAATTTTCCCGAGACTTCATTGAGGGTCTCGCTGCATGTGTGAGAACTCCATCAAGTGGCTCGCCATATTGGGTTGTGACAGAGGGGAGAGAGATTGGAATGATTAGTGTATGAGATTTAGGGATTCTAGGATTTATAGAAGGATTGAATTGCAGGGAGAAGCACCTTGAAAAACTCACTAACCTCTTGTAGAAGATTGCTAGATACATCGTGATCTTTTGGATATTGTTGCTTGGGTTGCAATGATTACTTGTAACCTCTTGTAGTTGCAATGATTACTTGTAACCTCTTGTAGAAGATTGCTAGATACATCGTGATCTTTTGGATATTGTTGCTTGAGTTGCAATGATTACTTATAATTGCGGCGCTTGGGTTATCCAAATTTCCTAGGGAAGCCGGAGAGTCACCGAAGCGGCCATTCACAGCATAGTAGGCTGCCTAGGTGATTCTAGAAGGCTCTCAAGGAGAGAGAAGCTCTCAAGAGAGAAAAATCTATATATATCTTGGACTTTGATGCTGTGGTTTTAACGATTGTTGGAGTTTCTTAGAATTAATATATCTTATTACCTGCTTTCATCCAATCTAATTAATATTCTTATATATACCTTGTCTTTTCTCATCTAAGCATATTATACCCCTACACATTCACACACACTTGGGGAGCAATATGAGGGGGAGGCAACTGCAATATACTAAAAATAGGTGCAAAATATAGAAGACTTCAAAAGTACCAACTGAAAATGATAATTATTCCTAATTAAAATCCTAAAATGTTTTAGGATGGAGAGGGACGAAGGATCCATGCCCTCCAACGAGAAATTACGTTCCAAGTGCATCATCTTAGCAAATGAAAAAAACAATGTATTGTATAAAAAAATTTCACCAGTGAAAATTAATTGATTAACTAAATCATATTAATTGTTTTACTATTAAATATTGATTTTGAATGGTATTAGTTATTTTATTAAATGCTAATAGCTGAAGGGTATAAATTATATCATTAAAGAGTATTAATTGTAAACTAATTTCACGATAAAACTTAATTCAACTAGTCGCAATTAACTAGCAAAATCCACAACCTACAAATCTTGAGTTGATCTTGTGTAAAATTGGTTTACAACTAATATCTTAAAATAAAATAACTAATATTCTTTAATGAAACAATTATACCCTTCAACTAGTATCCTTTAAGACAAAGAACAGGCAAAAATAAGCAGAAAAAGAAGAAAAAACATGTTTAGTTAACAGTAGTAGAACCATAAATTTTAGTTGATAAAAAGTAGCCAAAATTGAAATAAAGAACAGATTCAAAATGCCCTTACATCTTTTTCAACTTAGATCTAACAATAAATAAAACTCACTGAATACAAAAGGTGCTCTACTAGTATCGTCCAACGCCCCAAACTCGAACAACACCATCTGTATAACCACTGAAAAGGGTGCTTCCATCGGCACTCCAGTTAAGACTGGTGCAATAAATAACCTATACCATAACAATTTACAGCATCACACCATTGTAAATACCCAACTATCATCAAATATATACAATAACAATATCAACATTCATGTGCAGTGCATAAACATAACATACAAGAGAGCTCTAAAGACAACAAGCCCACAAACCGTAAGGACAAGAGGGAAGAGGTCATATAGTGTGTCATCTGCTACAAAGAACAGAAAGGAAAAGGTGTCTTGATAATTTGAGAAGGTTAAAGGCAATGCTTAGAGAGTAATTGTGAAATATAACTCAAAAGTTCTTAATTTTGACAAATTCTGCTCTAAGTTCATCATAAATCCCTAATGTAGTATTCAATACTACAAAGAATTCTGCTCTAAGTCTAAGTAAATACTCAATACCCAAGTTGGCTTACAAGGTGGATCATGATATGATCAAGTGTTTTCTTGGCATCTCCGAAATAGTTGGAGCCACACACAAAAGGGACCAAAATTCAACCATATTCTAACCATATTCCTAATGTAATTTTACTATGAAAGAAATAAGGTTTCTTGATCATTTTGGAGTTGCTTGAATAGATTTGAATGGATTATATGGAGAATAACCTTCAAATATAACTTAATTCAGTTATATAACATTAAGTTGATAAGTAAGTTAATGCCATTAGAGAGCAACCAAACCAAATGTGATCATAACAATGAAATAGGAATCAATTAAAGACAAATTCATCAATGATACATAAATCTATTGGCCAACAACTTAGGCATAAAGAACCCTATAAACATGCATTTGTACCTAAAAATAATAACCCACAAAACCAAGCAAACAAAGAAACATATAATAACATTAGAATGGGTGAAGGAAAATCAATACCTTGGTTTTGGCAGCAGCAGTTTGGGCACCACCTTCAGCACCAATATCACCACTCTCTTGCTTCAAATCAACCTTGAGATCAACAACAACACTCTTGCTCTCCAAATCCCAAATCTTAATACTAGCCTCAGTAGCTGCACAAAGCCAGTATCTATTGGGGCTAAAGCAAAGGGCATGGATAATTGAACCAGCATCCAAAGAGTACAGCCTTTTCCCTTCCGCCAAATCCCAAAGCAGAATCACTCCATCTTTGCCACCGCTGGCGCATAACGACCCATCGGGAGACACAGCTACTGTGTTGACATAGCCGCTGTGGCCGGCCAAGGTCGACCGCAGCTTACAATTTGACAAATTCCAAATCTTCACGGTCTTATCCCACGATCCAGAGACAATGGTGGGCTGCAAATTGTTGGGGGAGAATCTCACGCAAGAGACCCAATCGGAATGGGCGTCTTGATCCTGAATGGTGTACTTGCACTCACCGAGGGTGTTCCACAGCTTGATCGTCTTGTCGCGCGACGCCGACACGATCTGACGGTTGTCAATGGAGAATGCGACGGAGAGGACGTCCTTGGTGTGGCCGACAAAGCGGCGGGCTGTGGTGCCAGCCTGGAGGTCCCAGAGGCGGAGCTCGCCGTCCCAGCTGCCGGAGAGGGCAAACTGGCCGTCGGAGGATAGGACGACGTCCTCAACGAAATGAGAGTGGCCAGTGAGACGTCGACGAGCGACGCCGTATGTTCGGTCCTCCTTGGTGAGAGCCCAGACAATGATGGATTTGTCGCGGGAGGCGGTGACGATCATGTCGGAGTTGTCGATTGGGGTGGCGATGGCGGTGACCCAGTCGGTGTGGGCGCGCATTGTTCCGCGGAGGACGAGCTGCTCTTGTGCCATGGCCGATTACCGTGAGAATGCAGAAGAGGTTGGAGGGTTTCAGGGAGGCGGAAATGCGGAACCGGCTGACGATAAGGAGAGTATATATATAAGGGGGTCGAGAAATTAGGGTTTTGGAGTTTGAGTGAGAGTGGGCCAAAGTTTACTCTATTTTTTCTCAATAATACATTAACTCACATTGCTCAAAATTTAAAAAAAAATGAGCATTTTATTTTATTTTTCATAACAAAATGGTAAAGAAGTAATTTTATTTTCTTAAATTAAATTTTTTTCAAACATCTTTTATTTATCACTCAATTATTCACTTTACCCTCTCTCACATTAAACCAATCTCCCTACATAAAATTGAAATGATCTATTTACTCTTAACTTTACACTTTCTAATACTAATAAATAATTATCTCATTAAAACCCGAGTCATTTTAATTTAAACAATAAAAAAATAGGAAGAAGATAATAATACCTAAATTATGAATTACCGAGTATTGCTACTCACACTCCCAAAATCCTCTAAACACACCCAAGAATTTAAAATATAAACTACCGAATCGGCAGAGGTCCCATTCTCGGGTCCAAGCTCATGGGCTCGAACTGCAGCCTTCTCACAAGGTATGTTGGGGAATTATTGGGGCATAAAATTGGTAGGGTGCTGAGAGGTGGACTGCTCCACTAATTCTTTGGCTTGGGAAATGCTTGAGAATCGAGTCTTACTTGATGTTACCGAGCTCTTAATTAGAGGTACTAAAATTGAATTTGATGGGGTAGTGTCTGTGGTTATCTTTTGTGTTGGTCCCAGTGATTGAGTGAATTAATAAAGTATTTTAGTCAACCTTCTAGTGAAAATCTAGAAGGGGAGTTGAATAGATTTTCAAATTCTTTTTCAAAGATTAGTTAATCGATTCAAAGTATCAAAGTTTGTGCAATGGATAACAAGTTTTAAACTCAATCTTCAAGGATCAAAAGCAATCGATTAAGAATCGAAATTAATTTAGTTTGAATGTTGAAGAATAACAAGATAAGTAAATAAAGCAAGAAAGAACACTAAGACTTATAGTGATTCGGATCAAAACAGATCATACATCCACTCTCCTTCTTCAACTTGAAGAAGGGCCTCGACTACTTACTATCTTGCTTACTTACAACTTTACAATTACAACTTGTGAAGATCTCTATCTTCAATCCTATCTTCAATTCTCGCCTATCTTTCCGAAAAATCGTAGATTACAAAGCAAGTGTATGTAGAAGATATACAATTAAATGTTCTATAAACACTTTGAACTTATGAATATTGCTTTGAAAAACTTTTGTGAGAATTTAGAAGACTTGTGAGTAATGTGAATGAGAGAGTGTCAATTATTATTATGTTTGAAATTGTGCCTAGATATATTTATAAGCTCGAGAAACGGTTAGTTTGTTGTAACAAACTAAAAACCACTTAACAAACTTAATCTTGAAAACTATCTTGTCCTCGGTGATCTTGGTCCTAGTCGTCTGCGGTGACTTGGTGAAGACTTCGCCTTTCTTATTCTACTCGGCTTGTCTTGACCTCGTCTCGAGCTCTTCATTATTGTCTCCAACGAGATGACTATCTCAAGCTTGTCTTCGATGACCTTTGCTTCTTCGACCATAGCCGACTTTTCTAGCTTCACCCACCGATCATCGGCAAATCTTTGGAACTCTACCTCTCGGTTGTCCCTACGCAATTAGTGGTCATCTTACTTTGTGCGAGTTGACTCTTGTCGATCACTTTTAACTCATCAAAACTTCTTCGATCTAACAATTTTCCCCTTTTTAATGAAGTTAAAACTGCAAGAAAGAGACAAACTCACACGATGTTAGTCAAGATTATTCAAGATAAACAGATAAGCATATTAGGACACATAAACATTTAAATCAGATTCATTCACATAAGAGCACTTAATTCACACTTAGAAATATTTTAGAAAAGTTTTGTAAGAAATTTTAAGAAAAGTTTTAAGCCTTAAGACTTCATCAGATGATTAGTACTTAGAAAAATTTTAAGTCTTAAGACTTATAAAATTTTTAGAAAATTTTAATCTGAGATGGAAGTCTTCTCGGATGATTAACACTTAGGAAAATTTTTAAGTTTTCTTAGAAAGCAAGAAAGAAAGCTTAAAAATATAAGGCAAAGTGAATCGAGATAGGACAAAGTATATTCACATCAAATTTATAAATTTACAAAGATGGATAAGAAAAAGAGATAAGGAAAAGAAAAATCCTTCTATCGTACTCCCCAATGTTCTTCTTCTCGAACCATCAACCAGTTGAACACTCTTCTCCTTAGCCGCTTGAGGTCTTCCTCCCGAGCTAGTCCAGATTCCGCCTCGCCCTCTCGCACAATTCCCTTTACCTACCCAGTCTAGGGATCCATCTGATTTCTTGGCAGAATTGCATATTCAAAGGTCAGCGATCGGATTGACGTTGAACTCTACATCCGCTTCTTCTAGCAGCCCGATGATAGAGATCCATGTCCATCTTTTCCATCCACTCATGCCAAGCTAAGTCTGGATCTTCTTTGAGTTGATCCTGGGGATTTGAGAATGTACCGGTAGTACATCCACATTCCCTCCAGATTCTTGACTTTGTACTCGTTCTCATATTTACCACAAGCCAACTTAGGAGGAGCATCCGTTGTATGGAATGGTCTCAAGCTCGCGCCACCTTGGTCTTTGATTAGCCACTTCCGCTCTGCGCTGCTCCAGAAGACATTGGCACCCTTCTCTTTCTTCCCGAAGTATTCTTTTTCGCTTTGATCCTCTTGATCTGTTCTTCGGAAAGATTAGAGTAGTCGGCTTCCCTTTTCCCTTTGCCCTTGGTAGCGGCTCCGAGAGTGATGTCGGTTGATTTTGGCTCATCACCGCTACCTTCTTGCCTTTACCCTTGGCTTCCTCTAGCTCGAGACTCCTTCGGTTTAGCCAAGAGCTTTTCTGTCCTTTCCTCCTCCTCCTTCCTCCTCTTCTCTTCATCTTCTTTCAATGCTTCCTCCAGTTGACTCACTCCTCAGTGGAGAGCGGCCAACTCATCAAACTTGAGTTTGAGGTCCTCCTTGGCTTCCCGAGATCAGCTATGTTGGCCTTTACGCCTAGTTCCTTCCTGGTCTCCTCGACCACAGTGTGAGGGCTTGTCTCTTCTCTTGCTCTTCCTTTTCCCCCTTTTAACTTCAGCGGCCAAGTCTGCGGTTTTGAATTAAGATCGTTGCACTTTACCACGAAATCGGATCGTCCACTGCCATCTCATTTACCACTATTTGATTATAGCCTTTAACTTTTTCTTTGAGAGCCTTCATCTCCTCCTCCATAGCCTTTACTTTATCGGCCCGGCCTGAGAGTTAGTCATAGACGTAATTTTATTTGATGCTGTTACCTCGACTTCTCTCATGCGGCGATCATCATTTCGTATCGCTTCCACCATCTTCTCTCGTGTCCTCTTTTTCATTTTTCTCTTAAAGGCAGATTATATCTTCTTCTCCATCTTGCCAAGGATAGAAGATATGGCGGTTGCGAGGCTCGAGTCATTGTCTTCATCCTCGGATGAGGAATCGGATGAGGAGGGAGATTGGTCTTTGAGTGGGTGGAGGGGAGGAGAGTGAGTTTGGATGGTTGGGAGGAGAGAGTAGGATAGGATAGGATTGGGTGAGGTTTGGACTTGTGGGAGAAGGGTTGGTTCGGTGAAGGGGAAGGGATTGGTTGTGTTTGTGGGGTGGGAGTGGGAGGTGAGGTTTGAGCGGATGGTGATGGTGGTTGAGGTGTGAGTTGATCTGTTGGTGGGATTGGAGTTTGTGTTTGGACTAGTGTAGGAGTAGGCTGTTTGAGAGGCTCGAGGTACCGGCATTGGATACCTCTTCATTGTCTGATTGGCTAGGTTGGACGGATGGGGAGGTAGGCTGTTTGAGAGGCTCCGAGGTGCCACTGGGTCACCTCTTCATTGCCAAGGGCGGTGAGACAAAGATGGGGAACAGGATAGACTTGTACCTTTCTCAGAATGGGTGAGAGAGCAGCCTTCCTTGGTTCGAGAGGGAGGCACTTCAAGCCGCCCAACCTCGGCCGCTATCTCAAGCACCAGCACCTCCTCCGGCAAGAGTTTGGTGGTCTCGGCCTCGCCGCTCCGACCCTTCTCGCAGGAGGAGCCTTCTGAGCTTTGAGATCTCTTTCTAGGCCTCCTTACCGGTGGGATCTCAACTTCTTCCTCCTCTTCGCCTGGAGCATCTTTGGGCAGGGCAGATGAGCCTTCACCAGACTTCTTTTCGAAGCTTTTATCAGCCTCCTCCTCTTCCTTCTCTCGAGATGTTCTCGAGCCACAACAGCCTTCTGACCTCCTCTGCTGTGAGTTCCGGGACCACATCCTCTGCTACCGGAGCGGCAGTGCCTCCTCAGTGCGAGCACGGCCTCTGTCTCCCGCGGCCAGTCTCCTTGCTTCCTCAGTGCTGCTGCTGCCCTTTGTTCTCTGCGGCGTCTAACTTATCATCCGAGTCCGCACTCCCCCAAGTCTTTCATCCTTGGTCGGGATGAGAGTACTTCTTTGCTCCCACCCTCCGCCAATTTGTTTTGTTTAATCCTTCGATTAACACGGTGATTTTATTAAATAGGCTTACTATGGTGGTTGCACTCCATCCTTCAAAGAATAGATTTGAGGTCAGCCTCTTCTTTCTTCGTTCAGCTTGTTTATCAGAATTGAACCCGGTTTACTTGGACTCCATCCAGATTGCCCGCATACAACACAACTGGGCTTAGATAGCTCATCATGCGAACTCTGTTCTCCTAAAACCGATTTTGTTACAACCGTCATCAACAATCGGTATTTTCTTCCGAGCATTCTTCTTCAAATCTCTTCGAGTTCCTCTGTAAGTGACTCGGCCATCAAACCGAATGATTCCTCCCAATCATCTTCTTTATACGTCAATGGGTTTACTCCCCATCGATGTATCAAAGATCCTGCAATGGTTTCCTTTGTATATGACAGATTGTTCCATCTACCCTCGTATCAAAACCATCAAGATTACCTTCCATATTTGTCGAAATTCTGCCCCAAGGAGATCCAAAGTCTTGCTCTGAGGCAAATTCATTGAAAATAATCCTCTTAATCGCGATGCTTTCAATAGTTGGAGAATTTCCGCCGATTCTCTATCTCTGGTGGTTTCAAAATCCACATACATCTATGCTTTAAGTTTATTCTTAAAGACTTCTTCATTCATTTTGAAACCGGAGGTATTGGTGGAAATATAGGTTGGTTTGTAGGTCTTTGTGGTTTTGGAAGAGGAAGCCATTGGAAATAATTTGTGATGAGAATTTGGAGAGGATTTTGCGGTAAATTTTGGCTGGTATTTGTAAAAATGAATTTTGAAGTGAAAAGGGTAAGTTTTTAAATCAGAGGAGAGAGGGAAAATTGGGGAAGATGATACGTGGCAAAATCGGGATTATTTTTTACCGTTGATTGATTTAGGCGCGTGAAAAACATCAACGGATATGCGGAAAAATCGCTTCGCATTCAGCGCGTGGCATTAACTCGTCTTGAATCATGTGTAAAAGTAACCGTTTATCCTAAGGATTAAACTGCTAATAGGGTTACTTTATGCGGAGGTAATAAGTATACCGACGTAAGCCAAAATATACCTTTCTTTGCATAAAGGTTTCCTATTTCAGATCGGATTTTATTAGACTTGGTCAAAAACAACCTTGTCTTATCCTTTTGAAAATTTCTCCAAGTTTGATTATTTAAAAACAAAGAATTTTCAAGACAGAGTTTTAAATGAAATGCCATTATTTTAAATAAGAAAGTTTTCAACGATACAACTCATCCGAAAAGTTTTGAAAACAAGTTTTGAAGAAAACAAGAAAAGAGTGAGCAGATGAGGAGGTTTATAGTTTTAGAAGAAAACAACTCATCTAACAATGTTGATCTTATTACCTGATCCTACAAATACACAAACTTAAGAAACTATTAGTAGCCAAAGTAAGTCGGATAGGATGCAACTAGTCATCTGTTTTTGAAGAAATTAGTGACTATTGTGTCCTTGTCTCGATCTACTTGATGTCGATAAGCAATCATCAAGTCGGATAAGGTCAATATGACTAATCCTTGATTCTTGATTCCTAAGAAGGAGATCAATGATATCACTCTGTGATTGTCCTTTGACACATACCAAGTCTCGATAATTCTTTCTAGACAAGATTTATAGAAAGGAAAATAAAGGAAATACAAGATACAAACAATAGAATTTAAAAATCAGCCAAGGATTCACTAAGGGTTTTGTAAGAAGATCTCATTCTACGAGACTCAATTGCTATATTTTCTATTCTAATGTCATTCTTTTCAACATGATCTCTAATGAAATGATGTCCGATATCTATATGCTTACACCTAGAATGCAAGACAGCGATTGTATGTCATAGCTATTGCACTATTACTATCGCCATAAATAGGAATAAATGATGTAAAAATGTTATAATCCCTAAGTCATGACTAATCCAGAGGAGTTTGGGAGCAACAACTACCATTTGCCATATATTCGACTTCGGTTGTGGAGGTTGCAATGTATGTCTGCTTTCTTAGATAACCAAGAAATTAATTTGTTGCCTAAAAATTGACAAGTTCCAGAGGTGGATTTCCTATCAATTTTACTGACCTCCAAAATCTGAGTCCGAATAGCCTCGATAGCTCGAAGTTGTCATCGGATGGGTACCACAACCCAACCTGCAAAGTCCTTTTAAGATGTTTAAGGATTTTCTTAGCCGTCTCAGATGAGTTTTCTTGGGATTTGATTGGAATCTTGCACATACCCTAACCGCAAAGGTTATGTCGGCCTACTTGCGGTGAGATAGAGAAGGGACCCAATCACCCACGATACTCCGTTGCATCCGTGGGTATCCCCGCTCATCCGAATCCATAGAGAAGTTAGTTGCCATAGGTATTTTAACTTCCATAGAGAAGTTAGTTGTCAATTCTCCCATCATAGACATCTCAAACCTGTTTTTCATGAGAACACTAAATTATTCACACAAGGTCGATTAGGTGAACCAAATATAATATCATCCACATAAATTTGAACCAACAAGATGTTGCCATCTATTTCTTTTCTAAACAAAGTTATGTCTATCTTACCTTTTGAGAAACCACTTTATATCAATAATTCGGACGGTATCATACCATGCCTGGTGCTTGCTTGATCCATATAGAGCCTTATGGAGTTTATAGATCTTATTATTGATCCTAAACCACGGGGCTATTCTACATAGACCTCTTCAAGTAACACACCATTCGTAAAGACAGACTTGACATCCATTTGAAAGACTTTGAAAGATTTATATGCAAAGAAATGCCAAAAACAGCTTTATTGCTTCTAATCGCAACTGGAGCATAGGTTTCATCATAGTCTATCCCCTCGATGTGAGTAACCTTGTGCTACCAATCTTGCCTTATTATGAACAATAATGTTGTTTTCATCGATTTTATTCTTAAACACCCATTTGGTGCCTATAATATTTCTATGTAAGGGTCTGTCCACCGGTTCCCAAACATTTTGTCTTTCAAAGCGATGCGATTCTTCCTACATGGTCGTTATCCAGCTTTGGATCGAGATAGAGCCTCCTCAATAGACTTAGGCTCCGTAAGTGACACATAGCGGTGAACATACTTTGAAAATCATCATTGTTCGTGGTTCCGAACACTACTAGATGGATCCCCAATGATCTCGATCACCTAGATGATAACTTCTCATCCTCTTGCCTCGCTTGAGTTGAAGTACCCTCATCTGTAGACCCGTGAGGTAACTCAACCGATTCTTCCCGAGCAGACGTTTTATAATAACCCAAAATCAATTATAGGATTTTATATTTAAATTACCAAGTTTAGTGATCATCATTTTATTCTTTTCCAATTTCATATGTGGTTTTCTTAAATTTTCTCCAATTGATTAACGGTTTTTCGACCCAAAAATCTACTAATACTTTTCAAACGCACATCCGTAATCTGGATTTGTTTAATAATGATTAATTACCAATAGTCTTTTTAAGGTGGGAAACACTCAAGAAAAACCCTAAGAAAAACGCTTGTTTTCCCATCGCGCTTTATTAATTTTTGGAGCCGAAAATCGGACCAAAAATTCCAAAAATTCAACGTCGAGACCACAATCTGCATTTGAAAAGTGGGCTGCCAAAATAACAGCCCAAATTAAACAAATCAGCCGGCCATGTGGGGAGGTAAGGGAGGAATAGTGCAATTGTACTTCTTCATCCATCTCTACACTCTAAAGCCATCCTTTGTGTACCATTTTTCCCTAATCTCCTCCCCACCATCCAAATGGCAGCCAAATCCCTCAAAGATTTCGTGCACATGGGGTTCTTAATGGGAAGATATTTCTAGTACACATGATCTAGCCAAAGTCTTAGGTTTTAGCTCCTAAACTAGCCTTTTAGCCTTATGCCTATTTGGCTACCTAGTTGCTCCCTTTTTTTTTTTTCCCACCCCTCTTGACCGGTCACTTCCCCTTTTCTCCCCTATAAATACCCCTCTTCCCCTTCTTCATTTCCTACACCAACAAAGAAGGAAAAACAAGTAGCAATCAAGAAATTCTTAGGAGGAAACTACAAAGGATAGCCTCTAAGCTTATGTTTTGCTTTAAGAGCTTTAAACAATTAGTAGAAGCATGATAGGAACTCCTAAGAACCTGTATTAATGAGTAAAAACTGTGTTTGAAGCTTGAGGATCGGATCTCTGGTGTATATGATCATGATTTTGTTAATATGTGGAAGGGAATTAAACCGCCGAAAACGCGACACACCGCCGACCCATTTTTGTAAAATTATTTTACATACTTTTCCACGGTTTAAAAATCATGAAAAATTCCTAGATGTAGCATTTGAAGAGTAGAATAACATAATAAATTTCGTGGTAAATAGATTTTTGTAGACTGAGAATAAAATCGTGAAAGATTATGTGTTGGAAGTAGTCCAAATCGGGAGCAAGAACTCATTTCATTTATTTTCCCTTTATAATAGTTATAAAATTCTAGGAAAAATCGGTGATGTTCCCCTAGATTTGTTGTAAATTATAGTCAAAAATCATAATATTTTTTCTAGTACTTTATGATATATAAATTATTTTCAGTACCTGGTCGATGTTCGACGCATAGGGTTATTCTGTCTTGCACGAATTTATTTTTCCAGTTAGACTAACGTATAAATTATGGAAAAATTTATGATTGTCCTACAACCTGTTTATAACAATATTCTAAAATTTTTTGATTTTTAAACAAGTATCCAATAAGTTATGAATTTTCTCGTAAGACATGTCTAGTAACCAAGCTAAACGATAGATTAAATGTTCACGAATTTTCTGGGCGGAATCCGTATGTCAAATGGCTTGGGTTCCTGAATGAAAGTTGTTCATACTTGAGTAATGCATTACATGTTTTAATTTCATAATTTTTGAATATTTCTACAGAGAGTTATGGATTTTATAAATTTAAGGTCACTGTTTTGCCGAAATAGAAATCTAGAGTCCTTATTTCTAAATTTGCTATAGTTTTGTAACTCAAATGAACTCGGACTCTTAATAAAATTTGTTCTAAACTGAAAGAGGTGCAATATATTAAAATTTCATAATTTTCCAATGAGTCTAAGTATTTTATTTCATTTTTGCATGTATATAGGTATTGTTTCTTCGATTGTTAGTACTTGATAAATTAAAGGGCCAAAACTTTTAATGACGAGCATGTTTTGAATATCAAATTTTATACATGATACTTTATGAATACATATACTTGAGTGTCTTACATGGTTTTCTTGAAAATGAACGGAACCGAAAGTCCCAAATTCGGGACTCACAAACCGTAGTACACTAACAAAGTCGTTGGACGTAGGATTAAACCCATAGAAGATTTTAATAAAATAAAGTACCTCTTCTTCATCAAAGCCTAGTTTTAGAAGGCACAATAAGATCAAGAACCTAAGTTTCTAATGGACAAAAAGATTTGTCGAGCTAAACATACGGATTGTGCTAGGTAGAGTACAAATGAACCAGACTCGAGATTTTGTACAAGAGGACTAAGCAATCAAGAAGTTAAACTTTCTCTTAAAAGTTCTCCAGGTGGGTGACACTATCTCGTATAGCCTTAATGTTATATGGACTATTATCGCTTTTCTGAATCAAACAAAAACAGCTTTTCTCGAAAGACACGAACAACTCAAAAGCATGCAAATGCACAACTCCTAACTATATGAATATATGAGAACACGTTTTTTTTTTTTTTTTTTGCTTTGATTATTTATTTTTACATGGCAAAGGGTGAAACCCTATATTATATACGAGAATTAGTATCTCTATTGATCTATTGATCTCAGAGAGGCGAAGCCCTATATATATGTATAAACGGGAGAAATAAGGTCGGAAGAGGGTTTGGATTGTGTGCGAAATGTGACTAGTGCTACCTCACGGGAGCAATAAGGATGGTAGAGGGTTTGGATTGTGTGTAGAAATGCCACTAGTGCCACCTCATTTGGGACGGAGAATTACGGGTCTCGGACGTATTAACGTGCCATTCCATAATGTGATTACGGAGATCGGATGTGGTAGGAAACTATCATGTGCCATCTCATATGTGTTATATTTATATACTAAGCTGTTGCGGCGAAAGATAAATCTCTTAATCAAATGGAAGTTAAAGGATGAAAATCTTATAATCAAGATTACCTTGTACAAATGGGTTAAATGTCGTAGCGAATTACTAAAAATAAAAGAAGAATAAAAGATTCAATTATTTCGGGTTTTCCTGTCAATGTAACAAAGCATACAAAGTTACCCATCGAGATTTTATCTCACACCCCAAACTAAATATTTCGGGTTGCGAGAATGAGGCCCGGAGAGCTGCAGTGAGCACCGCTTCCCACTCTCTCTTAATTAATAAAATAAATTATCTTAGCTGAATAAACACTTTGTGATAAACACTTTGTTAAAATTATGTTATTTTCTTCCTCTGGCGGTTGTACTCGTCGAGATGGTTTTGTCCAATTCTGAATAATGGCCTTTTATAATAAAAGAGTTTCTCTTCACTAAGTAAGCGTTTACGAAATTTTTCCGCCTGCAACTTAATTGATTGTTATTCAAAAGAAATTTTCTGCTCAATTTTTATGTTTCACTAAGTGATGACTCGGGTTTAGGACGTCGGACCCCGAAGGTCGACTTTACGAATTAGGGCGTTACACGTTCCCCTTCATCTATTGACCTGGTGATCGGATGATGTCAAGGGTGTCTCCTCGGATGGAACCTGAAGAGGGGTTGCCTTCGATTCTCGGATGGGGATTCTTCATCATCTGAATCGAATCAAAACTAGGCAGATAGATTGTCCTATGTTTAATTTTAGTTATTTCAATTTTATCTAGATCATACGTAATTTGATTCACTTTATCGAAAAAGTATGCAATTCATCAAATACCACATGAGGAGTTTCCTCCACACAAAGAGTTGTCTTGTTGAAGACTCTGAATGCTTTGGAAGAGTTGGAATATCCCAAGAATATTCCATCACCGCCTTAGCATCAAAAGTCCTCACTTAGACTTCCCATTGTTATGGATGAAGCATTTACAACCAAAAGTACGAAAGTATGAGATTCTTGGAACCTTACCTTTCCAAATCTCATAAGGTGTCTTACCCTTACTTTTGGTGGTTAGCATCTGTTCTAAGTGTAGCAAGCGGTATTGATAGCCTCGGCCAGGAACCTATGAGGTGTTTCATACTCGGCTAGCATGCTCTGTTGCTTCTTTGAGAGTTCTATTTCTCCTCTCCACAACTCCATTCGATGTGGTGTTACGGCTGAAGAAGTTTCATGAAGCTGTACCATTCTCATTCGTATAGTTAGATAAACAAGAATTCAAGAATTCGGTTCCTTATCACTCCTAATTTTAATAATATTAACACCCTTCTCATTTTGAATTTGTATGCGAACAGATCGGGGATCTTGTTCACTGTCTCATTCTTTTTGAAAAGAAATATTACCCAAGTGTATCTGGAAAAATCATCAACAACAACAAGAGTATATTTCCTTCCACTAAAGCCGAGTGGTGTAACAGTCCAAACAAATCAAGATGAAGGAGTTGTAAAACCCTTTCGAGATGAGGATGTGCTAACACTTTTAAAAGAGTGTCTGGGATGTTTACCTTTTTGACAAGCATCACATTTCGTATCGAGTTGAACACAACTTCTCGGGTAGTCGTTTGACAAGATTCTTTTTAGCTAGCTTGCTAAGGGTTTTGAAATTCGGATGACTAAGCCTTTTATGCCATAGCGGATGAGATCATCTCTACCTTTAGCTACAAGACATGTGTCTTTGGGGCAACTATTAAAGTTAGCCACATAGACATTACCTTGTCTCAAGCCGATTAAGAGTACCTTATCGGAGGAACTATCTAAGATATCACACTTATCTTTAGAAAATTTAACAAGAAACCCTTTATCACAGAGTTGAGAAAGCAGACAACAAATTATGCTTTAAACCTTCTACAAAATAAACCGCAGATACACTGACATCCCTTATAATTAATGTACCAACTCTCTTAGTCTGTCCCACAGTTATTATCTCCAAACAAGACTCTAGGACCATCAATATTCTGAAAGTTTGATAATAGCTTCTTATCACAAGTCATGTCTTTGTGAACACCGTCTATGTACCAGGATGGAAGCTAGAATCTCTTCCTTAAGTGATAGTCCACGGGATTTCTGCAAGACATATTAGGTATGAGGTACCCTAGTGATCTTGGGTCCTTTAAGGTCAATAATCACTTTGGGTGTCCAAACAAATATCTCATTTTTTAATAATAAATCGATTGGATCTGTCTGCAAATCTGTCTACAAAAACATCACATTTAAATGAGATTTTATTGTAATCAGATCTAGTGACTTTCTTAAACTTTGGAATAATGGGATAACATCTACTTCTACCATCAAAAGAAGCTGTAATAAGGGTTCCTCCTATTCTTGGTTCTTGGAACCTTCTTTATGCGATTCGGACTCTTCATCTGAATTTTATTTTTCGAGATTAGGAGATGCGATCCTCATCCGACTCTGTGGTTTCCAAGGGCCAATCTTAACTTCTTTTGATGTTTCAGCAGTCTTCACAAATTTTCTTCTTTTGAACTTCGATTTATTATTTCTATCATAGCCAAGTCCTGTTTTATCATAGAATTTTTGAGAAATCTTGAAGATGTGGTCTATGACTGATTGTGAGTTATTAAGATGGCTCAATTTGAAGACAAGCTTCTCATTGTCCTTCTTAATTGACTCATTTTCATTACAAATCATTTCAAATTTATCTTTCAAAGATTTTAATTCATTCTCTAGTCTTTCAGGCGGACTAGGCGATGTACTAGCCTCGGCCTGGGGTAAACATTCCCCTATGAATGTTTCCTCGGACTCGAATAGTTTACAACTTGTTTGTCTTTAACTAGAGTTTGAATATGATCTTTCAAAGTTAAATTTTCAGTCTCTAGTTGTTTATAAGCACTTAGAGACATCTTTAGATCTTTCAAAAGTCCTTTGATAACAGTTTGGTCATTATGCAGAATGATTTGTAAGAATCATTATTAGATGAGGAATAGTAATTTACCTCTTTGGCCATCGAGACAGACTTCATCGTCTCGATCCAAAATCGATGAAGATGATGATGATGACTTTCTTGACTCTTTCTCTTCAGCAAGAAGAGCTCTGCAGTCTACAAACCGCCTATCTCTCTTTTTCATTTTCTCCTCTCTTTCCTAGGGAGTCACTGGGACAATCATATTTGAAATGACTGGCTTATTACAGTGTAACAAGTATCTCCCGTCGATTTAGGACTAATAGGATTTCTTTTTGCAGGAGATTTATATCTTCTTGGTGATCTCTTCTTTTGTCATCATCTGTTGATTCATCATCTTTCCTTTTTGATGCGGATCTCGATCTGTCCTTCTTTGCAAATCTCAATTTATTACGTTTATATTTCATCCTTAATCGATCATACCTTTTTTTTAGCAAAGTCATCTGTTCCTTCAAGGATAGATCAACTCCTTTAGGCTCATTTCTGATCTTGTCTTCTTTGTTGACAAAAGCACCAATCTTAGATGAGGTGCTTGACTCCATCTCATCTTCCTCATCTTCAATCAATATCATATTCTAAAGCTTTAAGATGAGAAAATAAGGTATGATGAGAGATTGAGGATAGATTCTGAGTTGCTTTAAGGATATTGGCCTTTTCTCTCCATCTTTTACTCAAAGATCTGAGTATCTTGTTATTTATTTCCTTTTACGTATAATTCTTTCCCAAATCTACGGCTTCGTTGAGAAGATTTGTCAATCCGACATCCATCTGGTCTATAATTTCATTTTCTTTCATCTTGAATGTATCAAATGCATGTAACACTGATTGTAGTTTATTTTCCTTGACTTGATCGGACCCTCGCACACATTAGCAAGTGTTTCCAATATTTCCTTCAACTGTTTTGCATCTTGTTGGTCCCACGGATTGAGTATTTTATTAAAGAACTTAAGACAACCTTCTAAGGAAAATCTAGAAGGGGGTTGAATAGATTTTCAAACTTTTTCAAAGATTAGAAAATCAACTCAAGATCAAAGTTCACATAGCGGAAAATCGATTTAAACTCAATCTTTACGGATCAAAAGCAATCGATTGTGAGTCTGAAGTTGAATTTGATTGAAAGTTGATTAAGAACAGATATGTAAGGAAAGCGATAAAGAACACAATAATTTATAGTGGTTCGGATCTAATTGATCCTACATCCACTCTCCTTCTTCAATTTGAAGAAGGGTCTCGACCACTTACTTACTTACTCACTTACAATCTTACAAATTACAACTTTACGAAGATGATCTTCTATCTTCAACTTCTAATCTTCCTGAGATCTCTAATGTACAAAGGTGCAAAAATGTGTTGAAGATATACGAGAATAAGTGTTCTATAAACACTTAGAACTTATGAAAATTTCTTTGAAAAACTTTTGTGAATACTTAGGAAACTTGTGAATTTGTGAATGAGAGAATGCTTTGAATTAATTGGTGAAGTTTAAAGTTGTGTCTAGGCCTATTTATAAGCTCGAGAGACAGTTAGTTTGTTGTAACAAACTAAAAGCGCCTAACAAACTTAATCTTGATAAGCTGCATCTATATCGAGTTGATCTTGCTTCTAGTAAATGCAACCGACTTGGTGAAGACTTGCCTTTCTTATTCTACTCGGCTTGTCTTGACCTCGTCTCGAGCTCTTCATAGTTGTCTCCTGCAGATGACTTGTCTTAAGCTCGTCTTCGATGACCTTTGCTTCTTCGATCTCGGTGACTTATCCGGCTCTTCCTAGTCTGATCGGCTTAGTGCTAGGTCTTTACCTCATTTGTTCTTCGCGATGGTGGTCATCTTACTTAGTATGAGTTGACTCTCGTCGACTTCTTTTAACTCATCAAAACTTCTTCGATCTAACACATCTCTTGACTTTCTCAATCCAATCTTTACTCGAGTATCTCTATAATTTCGAGTCCTTGCCACTTGGTCTAGATTATGGATCTTTCTCTTATCATTAGTCACTCAACACTTTTCTTCTCTTGTCTAACTCTCGTCTCTGCGGCTCCGGTTCCATCACTAGTTCCTCCATGATAAAACTTTATTGGACCTTCTTCAGAACTTCTTCCATCCGATCATGGATTGCCTTGAGATGGTTTTCCATCCTAAACTTCCAATAATCGTATTCCTCAATAGAGAACTCGGGTAGACTCCTGGTTTTTGCTCTTAACGAGACGACATAGTGAATCAAAGAACTCAACAAGAACTTGTTAGCACGGTTAGTGGATCGAAAATAAAGAAAATGAACAAAAAAATTCCAGAACTTTCCAAGACCACAAATCTATATCGAAACTGACTTAACAACTGCTCGATACCACTTGTTGGTCCCACTAATTGAGTGAATTAATAAAGTGCTTAGTCAACCTTCTAGTGAAAATCTAGAAGGGGGGTGAATAAATTTTCAAATCCTTTTTCAAAGATTAGTTAATCGATTCAAAGTATCAAAGTTTGTGTAGCGGATAACAAGTTTTAAACTCAATCTTCAAGGATCAAAAGCAAGGTGATTAAGAATGCGAAATTGATTTAGTTTGAATGTTGAAGAATAACAAGATAAGTAAATAAAAGCGATAAAGAACACTAAGACTTATAGTGGTTCGGATCAAAACAGATCCTACATCCACTCTCCTTCTTCAACTTGAAGAAGGGCCTCGACCACTTACTATCTTGCTTACTTACAACTTTACAATTACAACTTGTGAAGATCTCTATCTTCAATCCTATCTTCAATTACGCCTATCTTTACGAGAATTCGTAGATTACGGTGCGAAGTGTAGAAGATATACAATTAAGTGTTCTATAAACACTTTGAACTTATGAATATTGCTTTGAAAATCTTTTGTGAGAATTTAGAAGACTTGTGAGTAATGTGAATGAGAGAGTGTTGAATTATTATTAAGTTTGAAAGCTGTGCCTAGATATATTTATAAGCACGAGAAAGCGGTTAGTTTGTTGTAATAAACTAAAAACCGCTTAACAAACTTAATCTTGAAAAGCTGTCTTGTCCTCGGTGATCTTGGTCCTAGTCGTCTGCGGTGACTTGGTGAAGACTCGTCTTTCTTATTCTCGCTCATGTGACACCCTAATTTTTAAAGACTTAGATTTTAAATAAGTAATAGAAATTAAAAGATTTGAGGCGTCAAAATTAATTTTGAAATAAAACAACGATAAACTTTATATGAAAGAGTTAATGTCTAATTTTTCAAAAGTGAAATAATGTTACGGCGGAAACGTAAACATTTAAATAATTTCTAGGAAAAACATAAATTCCTAAGTTCAACATAAATTCATTAGTTAAATAAATAGTAAAACTAAAAGCATGAGCGTGATGTCTCGTCATCACTCCTCGCCGTCCATTTCATTACTGAAATGGGTTTTTTTGGGGGTGAGTATGCAAGCACACTCGGTGGAGATAAAATTTATTCAAAATTTAATACACAAGTAAAAACATGATAATCAACTAAAATTAAATAAATTCACATGAACTTTGCCAATAATAAACTTTGCCATTGATACTTTGTCACTTTGCCAATAATACTTTGCCAACATAGAAATGGAGTTGTGAGCCTTCCCAAAGCCATTTAAAGACTGCTGTATTCTCACACGTAGAATGGAGCACGGCGGGTTAAACCCGAAGATCCGTCGATTCCGGACCACATTAGGGCCCCTAGCTATTAGACTTTGCCATTGAGCACGGCGGGATACACCCGAAGACCCGTCGCCCCGGACCTCATAAGGGCCCCTGGCTATTAGAATAACATGGAATAATATAATTCAAGCAGATAATCACATAATTTACAATAGGTATTAAATATTGAATAAAACATGCAATACTCTACGATACCACTTTGTAGAGCTTAGAGCAATTAAATCCCCACCTTAATTGATCACTTTGTAGGAGTGTAACAAAATAGCCTCGTAAAATTTAGCCTTCGTAACTTTCGTCACCTAGCATAATAATTATTTATATTTAATTAGCACATATCCTAATCAAATTTTCAAGAGGACTAATGATTTTAGTTATATATTTATTATAAATTTGAGGATCAAAAAGCAAGATCTTAAATAATTTTTGGACTTAAATATAAGAAATCATAAATTAATTTGGGATAATCTAAATCCCTAAATTAAAACCCTAATTCCCAAATGGTACAACTAAATTTATATTAATAATAGTAAGACTTGAATTACTTGCATAACTAAACTTATAGATAAAGTTATTAATACAATATAATAATTAATGAAATAATATTAATGGAATAAAATAAAATTAAAATATATAATATTAAATAAATACCTACACACACCGCATAAATATTTCTATTGAAAACACACACTTTGCACACACATAGGTGAGATCTTCAAGAATACTATCTCCCCTTGAGCAAATTCTAGCTGTTTCCTTCGCTTGTCGGCATAAGACTTTTGTCTATCTTGAGCTACCTTGATTCTTTCTCGAATCTTTTGTATTACCCCAACAGTTTGTTCGACAATTTACGGTCCTAAAACCTTCTTTTCACCAACCTCATCCCAATAAGAGGGAGACCTGCATCTCCATCCGTACAATGCTTCATAAGGTGTCATTCCGATCGTTGTCTCCGCTAGCTATTGTTGTAAGCAAACTCAACTAGTGGCAAATGAGACTCCCAATTTCCACCGAGATCCAACACACAAGCTCGTAGCATGTCTTCCAAAATTTGAATAGTTTTCTCGGACTGTCCATCGATCTGCGGATGGAAAGTTGTACTAAAGCTCAACTTTGTCCCCATAGCGGTTTGTAAACTCTTCCAAAACTTTGAGGTGAACCTAGTGTCTCGATCGGACACTATTGTGACAGGAACTCCATGAAGTCTAACAATCTCTCGAATGTATATTTGTGCGATTGTTCCATCCCGAATGTCATCTTCACGGGTAGAAAATGTGCGAGACTTCGTCAATCTATCAACAATGACCCATACAAAGATGATTTCCTCTAAGTGACCGTGGCAAACCAACTACGAAATCCATGGTATTGTGCTCCCACTTCCATTCGGAATTTCAAGAGGCTTAAGCAGCCACGGCGGTCGTTGGTGCTCGGCTTTAACTTCTTTGGCATACTAAGCATCGTTCCACAAATGCTCCAATGCTACCCTTCATGTTCCTCCACCAACATAGTCCTTAAATCTCGGTACATCTTAGTTCCTCCAGGATGAGCCGTATACGGTGTACAATGAGCTTCTTCTAGAATTTCTCTTCTCAAAATTTCATCTTTGGGTACACACAATCGCCCTCAAACATGAGAGCACCATCGGATGCTACCATGAAGCCTTTACCATCCCCATCTAGTGCTCGCTTCCTCATCTTGTTCAAGAATCCATCCTTGTCTTGTGCTTCTCTAACTCTGTCTCGTAACAAAGGTTGAATCACCATAGCGCCACAATCGCCTCAACATTCCTTGGCGGTCCCACTACTTCTATCCTTAGATTGGCAAAATCCCTTACTAATTCCTCTTGTTGTGTCAAAACGCATGTCAACTCTCCTCTATCCTTACGACTTAACGCATCCGCCACCACATTGGCTTTACCGGATGGTAGTGAATGGTGCGGTCGTAATCCTTCACTAGTTCCAACCACCTTCGTTGCCTCATATTCAACTCTTTTTGCGTGAAGAAATATTTTAGACTTTTATGGTGTATAAATCTCACACCTTGCCCCATAAAGATAATGCCTCCAAATCTTCAAAGCATGGACCACTGCGGCAAGCTCCAAGTCGTGAGTAGGGTAGTTCAACTCGTGGATCTTTAATTGTCTCGAGGCATAAGCAATCACCTTGCCATGCTGCATCGTAACACATCCTAGACCTTGCTTTGACGCATCATCAGAATTACAAAACTTCCGTAAGTATCTGGAATTGTCAAAACAGGGGCTGAAACTAATCTCATCTTCAATTCTTGGAAGCTTTCCTCACCTTTGGCTCGTCCACCCAAACTTTTCCCCTTTTCTCGTTAGGCGAGTCATTGGTGAAGAAATCTTTGAAAATCCTTCAATGAACCTTCTATAGTATCCGGCCAAGCCCAAAAAGCTGCGAACCTCATTAACATTGGTAGGCGTCTTTCAATCACTAACTGCCTCAACTTTAGGTGGGTCGACCTCTATCCCTTGAGCGGTGACAACATGTCCAAGGAACACAACCCGATCAAGCCAAAACTCGCACTTCTTGAACTTCGCATACAACTTCTCCTTGCGAAGTACCTCTAGTATTATGCTCAAGTGCTCCTCGTGTTGCTTGTTGTTCTTTGAGTAGATCAATATGTCATCGATAAACACAATGACAAAGGATCCAAGAACGGGTGGAAGACTCGGTTCATCGAGATCCATGAATACTGCGGGAGCGTTGCTCAAACCAAAAGGCATTACCGTGAACTCATAATGCCCATATCGAGTCCTAAATGCCGTCTTCGGTATATCACTATCCTTGATTTTCAATCTGGTGATAACCCGATCGCAAGTCTATCTTAGAAAAGACGCTGGCTCGCTTTTAGGCGATCAAATAAATCTTCGATCCTCGCGGTGGGTACTTATTCTTGATAGTTAATCGATTCAACTCCCTATAGTCGATGCACATCCTCATCGTCCCATCCTTCTTCTTCACAAATAGGACGGAGTGCTCCCCGAGGAGAGACACTTGGTCGAATGAATTTCTTGTCCAATGACTCTTGTAAGCGTACCTTGAGTTCTTCCAACTCTTTCGGTGCCATTCGATATGGTGCCTTTGATGTGGGTGCTGATCCCGTAATAAATCTATCGTGAACTCCACTTATCTTTTGGGTGGAATACCGGGTAAATCCTCAGGAAAAACATCTTGAAAATCTCGAACCACGGAACATCTTCAATCTTCGTTTCACGAGTAGGGGTTCCCATCACATTGACCAAATACCCTTGGCAATTGCCGCAGTAGCATCTTTAGGGCCTTCATAGCTGTTATGATAAGGCTCTTAGCTCCGTCCTTGATCCAAAGTAAACCAATTCCTCTCCACTTGGTAGCTTTAACACCACTTCCCTCTTTCCACAATCAATGCTAGCGTGATATTTGGACAACCAATCCATGCCAAAGATTACATCAAAGTGACTCATTTCTATGACATATAAGTTAGCATCTAAGTTTCTACCCATGATTTCTAAATTCACATCCTTAGCTACTCTATCTGTGACCCTTTGTTTGACCAGGGTATACTAACGTCAAGTGCTTCGACTTTGTTGGTTTCTTTACAACCAACCTTAGCACAACACTTTGTGGATATAAAAGAATGCGTCGCACCCGTATCAAACAAAGCTAGAAGCTGGAACTTTATTTAATGTCAACATACCTATCATGGTATCGGGGTGTTCTTGACCTCCATCCTCATGACCGGACATAGAGTAAACTCGTGCTTTGCCTTTAGGAGCTGGATTCGACCTCGAAGTTAGGACGAGAATGGGGGTGTATGGCCGGTGACGGCACACGAAGCACTTTTCTTATCCCATGAGACACTCTCCTCCGTGATTCTTCCCACGGTTGGCGCAAGTGGGTTTGATTGGTTGAGCATTAGCACCCGTGGCTCCACTGAAACTTTACTTGCTTATTCTCGATCGTGGTTGTTGTTAGTTATAACCGTCCCATCTCCTCTTTCCCAAAGGTTTATCGGTTTCGAATTCACTTTCTCGGTTCTTTGGCTTGAAGCAATTTCACAAGCTCTTCTCACCAAGTCACTAAAAGGCATGTCTCCGTGACCCGCTAGGATGCTCCGTATCTCCGGTCTTAACCCTTTCTTGAATTTCTAAGCTTTCTTACGTTCGGTATCCACCATATGATGTGCAAAAGCGAGCCATGTTGCTGAATTGTCTCTCGTACTCTTCCACGATCGAGGTTTCCTTGTTGGAAGTTGAAGAATCGGGACTCCATCTCCTCCCGATAGGTGTCCTGGAAAGAATCTCTCCATAACGATTTCCTTGAATTCCTCCCACGTCGATTGCATCTCTTGCTTCTTCGATTCTCGATCTCCGGTAGCCTTCCCACCAATGGTCGACATCCTCCACCAATTGAAATTCAGCACAAGCTACACGTTCTTTGAGGCGTGCATCTAACGAGGCGAAAGATACGTTCCAACGCTCGAAACCATTCTTCAACACTAGCAGGTCCATCGCGTCCATTAAAGGTGGGTGGCTTGTAGCGGACGGAATTGTTCCACAACATTAGCATTATCTTGGAAGTCTCCTTGAGTAGTCCGGTTGGGAACATCGGCTTCGTTGCATGCGTTACCTCGATGAGCCATAACCTAAGATATTTTGTTACGACTAAGTAAAATGCTACGTTTCACGCACTACACTAGAGACCTCTAAATATGGAGAAGACTATTGTAATCAAGTAATAATAAGGTTTCAAATAGCATACCACATAGAGTTCATATAAGCATGTCAATTAATGCATCAAGACATCACATAATTCGCATAAAATTTTGTACCTTATAAGCTGAAGCGGTGAGGCGGTGATGGGCGACATATGCTCGAACATTTGTAAATGAACTCTTTTTTTTTTTGTTAATAAAATACACTTAAAATAATTTTGACACTTAAATTTTGAACAAGTCTACAAGAACGTAGACTGCTCTCCGATACCACACCGTGACGCCCTAATTTTTAAAGACTTAGATTTTAAATAAGTAATAGAAATTAAAAGATTTGAGGCGTCAAATTTAATTTTGAAATAAAACAACGATAAACTTTATATGAAAGAGTTAATGTCTAATTTTTCAAAAGGGAAATAATGTTACGGCGGAAACGTAAACATTTAAATAATTTCTAGGAAAAACATAAATTCCTAAGTTCAACATAAATTCATTAGTTAAATAAATAGTAAAAGTAAAAGCATGAGCATGATGTCTCGTCATCACTCCTCGCCGTCCAGCTCATTACGAAATGGGTTTTTTTGGGGGGTGAGTATGCAAGCACACTCGGTGAAGATAAAATTTATTCAAAATTTAATACACAAGTAAAAACATGATAATCAACTAAAATTAAATAAATTCACATGAACTTTGCCAATAATAAACTTTGTCATTGATACTTTGCCACTTTGCCAATAATACTTTGCCAACATAGAAATGGAGTTGTGAGCCTTCCCAAAGCCATTTAAAGACTCTGCAGTATTCTCACACGTAGAATGGAGCACGGCGGGTTAAACCCGAAGATCCGTCGATCCGGACCACATTAGGGCCCCAGCTATTAGACTTTGCCATTGAGCACGGCGGGATACACCCAAAGACCCGTCGTCCGGACGTCATAAGGGCCCCTGCTATTAGAATAACATGGAATAATATAATTCAAGCGAGATAATAACATAATTTACAATAGGTATTAAATATTGAATAAAACATGCAATACTCTACGATACCACTTTGTAGAGCTTAGAGCAATTAAATCCCCACCTTAATTGATCACGGTAGGAGTGTAACAAAATAGCCTCGTAAAATTTAGCCTTCGTAACTTTTGTCACCTAGCATAATAATTATTTATATTTAATTAGCACATATCCTAATCAAATTTTCAAGAGGACTAATGATTTTAGTTATATATTTATTATAAATTTGAGGATCAAAAGCAAGATCTTAAATAATTTTTGGACTTAAATATAAGAAATCATAAATTAATTTGGGATAATCTAAATCCCTAAATTAAAACCCTAATTCCCAAATGGTACAACTAAATTTATATTAATAATAGTAAGACTTGAATTCTTTGCATAACTAAACTTATAGATAAAGTTATTAATACAATATAATAATTAATGAAATAATATTAATGGAATAAAATAAAATTAAAATATATAATATTAAATAAATACCTACACACACCGCATAAATATTTCTATTGAAAACACACACTGCACACACATAATACTCATGCACACACACAAACACACACGCACACACAGACGCACACCCTACACCCACCGCACACACACACACCCCACACATAATCACACATAAACACACACCGACACATACTCACGCACACACTCACAATCACAAACACACACACACATTCATCACATGACGCACACACACATACACATAAGTTATATATATAATATGAATATATATATTTATATATTATATCGTTTGCGGAAAAAAATATATTTAATAATTCGGATATATTAAATTAAGCATGGAGATATCATAAACAATAAAGATAATATGGTATTGATCGAATTAATTAATTAAAGACTGGAATTGAAAATATTTTGATAGAAGAGAATACCTTTAATCTTGAGAAATTGAAACGCAGCTGCCGTCTTTGAGAATTATAAGATTTATTTTGTGTGCGTAGTTTTTCCTAGGTTAAAACTCTTATATAAATAAATATTAGGAATGGGCTTGGGCTTGGGCTTGAGTGAGATAAGGACTAATAAATATTATAATCTAATTGGGAGATAAGAATTGAAATTGAAATTTAAATTTAAATTAGGATTTAAAAATTGAGGGTGAAAATAAATTAGGGATTTAAAAGATTAATAGACAATATGTGAAAAGAGACGGTATGAATCTTGGTTAAAGGCGGATGGCTTAAGGAGTGTCTCTCTGGAGGAGATAAACAGGGGACTCGAAGCATGGGAAAACTGGCCCATGCATGGCCAGGCGATGAACTCGGGGAGGGGATGGATGTTACTTATGGGGATCGGTTGGCCTTACAAGTCATGCGAGATGGACCAAAATACGAGCCCCATGCGGTGAATGCCTCGGGAGGCAGGAGAAATGGGTGGAGGTCTGATTTTCGACAATAGGAAACATGGGAGGTATTAATACCATGTTTCAAAGTGTAAGTCCGGGGATGAATCAAATATGGAGTGCAGCAGAATGAATCCACTTGAACTGGCGGCGGGGATGAACCCACCGAATCGGCAACTAGATTGGGATCGAGTTTCCCATCCAATCGAATCCCCTATGGAGGTTGTGTATCATCTTAACAATAACACCGACTGGACTAATATAAACATGTGGGGTACCCCATTTCTACCTTTGAATGCAAGTCTTGGAATAATGATTGGGGGTCACAACTATAACTATAACAATGCGGAGCAAATCTCAATGATGAGTGGAGGCCAAAAATTGATGGCGGATGGAAGCCCACAGGTGAGCAAAGGCAAGGAGATAGTCCAAGAAGTGATGGAAAAGAATGGCGGGAAGTCGGTAGGTAGGGAAAAGGGAAGCGGAAGATCATTGCCACTTTGGACACAAAGCAACCCCGAAAGCAAAATGGCTTAAGAGGGGAGAAGCGGCTACGGAAGAAGAGCAAAAAGCAGCTAAAAAACAAAAAAAAAATACGAATGAAGGTGAGGAGGCTGACAAAGACAAGCGAGGTTATCCCGATAGACTTCATGCGAAACATCAATGAAGGAGAAGAGGCCGGCAACAGGAAAAGGAAGTGTTGGAGCTACAATCATTGAAGCTAACGAAGAGGCAAGGCTTGGCGATGACTAGCCTCGCCAAGAAAAATGAGTCTAGTAATTTGGAATGCACGTGGTTTAAGAGGTAGGCGTGCATTCCTCCATCTCTCGTAGCTTGTTGCTGCCCTTAAACCTTCTCTATTGTTTGATTCTCGAGTCTAGAATATCTACTAAGTTAGCCTACAAGTGGGTCTCTATTTTCAACTTTAAGGGCTTAATTGGTGTAAATCCGAAAGGCACTAAAGGTGGCTTTTACGCTTTTCTCGGTCTAATGCGATGGATGTTGTTTTGCGTTCTTATTCCTTTAATCATATCGATGCTCTTGTATGTTGGGAGTCTGTTTCTTGATGATTTCTTGGGTGTTATGCTCCTGCGTGGCTGAACATAGACAAGATTTTTGGGGTTTATTGCGAAGGTTACACAAACTGAAAAATAATGTTGACGAACAGCTTGGTCTTGGGGGTAACTTCAATGAGTTAATGTTTGATTCTAAGAAAAAGGGGGTAATAAAATTAATGGTGCACTTTCTTCGAATTTTAGAAATTTGTTGTGATCTTACGCAAATTAGAAGTGTATCCACTTCAGGCCCTAGGTTTACTTGGACAAATAGGAGAAAGGGAATTCATAACATTAAAGAAAGACTGACAGATATCTTGTTAATTCATCACAGTCGAACTTATTCCCTCGAGTGATTGCGTTTAATTCTTCTTACTTTGGTTCGGATCACGAAGCGGTTAAGTTGCAACTTAATTTTCGTAAGTGGGTTAGAAAGAAATCGACCATCAAAGCGTTTACATTTTGAAAATAAGTGGTGGTGGAAGAAAACTATCATAAAATTGTGATGAGTGCATGGGAAAATTCAAGACACACAATTGATTTACCATCAAGGTTGCAACTTTGTGGGGAGGAAATTTCTAAATGGGCTAATGATGTGGTGGGTAACACAAAAGGAGAATTGACCCATTTATCAAAGGAAATCGAATTGGACCTATTAAATGAGGAAGATGATGACAACGGTGAAACTACTTTGAATAAAGGGAGGTTGCTAGAGAAAGCTGTTACTCCAAGAGGAGATTTATTGGCATCAACGTTCAAAGAGGAACAAGCTTCCCCGCTCAATACCTCTGTTATAATGGCATACACATCTTCACTTCTTTCCTTCCTCAACTTCCCGCTCACCACATTATACGTTGATGCCAATGAATCCATATTCATCTTCACGAATACAAGCTTCAATTTAGAAACAAGGAATAGTGGTTGCGGAATGGTCTTGGTCAATGATAAAGGGGAAAATGTGGCTTTGAGCCATTGTCTTTGGGGTGTTTGGATTCGGCCTTAGAAGCGAAATTATTGCCATTAAGATTAGGTGAAGCAAGAAAGTCTGGAGCAAAGACGGTGGGTATCTTCCGGACATGCGGAAGCGATCAAGGCTATCAAGAAGGATTAGAACTTTTTGTTTTGGGGTGGGTATGCTCTAAACACTATAAGGGATGAGCTACGTCTTTTTGAAGATTGGAGATTAGAGCATATTGGAAGGGATTATAACTCGGCACTCATCTACTTGTCAAATTTGCTTGCTCACCAACCGATCTTCTGATTGGATTAGCAATAAGGTGTTCGATTGGAGTACGGGAGGTGTGGCTACGGTTGGATTTTCACTAATTAGCCACCTTTTGTATGACAAAAAAATTTAATATAAACCTTATAAAATTTTAATATTCTTTATATTTGTTAATTTTGATTTTAGTTTTTGAAAGTGTGCGTGTAGTGTAAAACAGTGATGTTGTCTTGAATGTTATGGCAAGCACTACAACATCTAAATATCGAATGTAAAACACAGCGGAAGACTAACACTACAATGCAAAGGAGTAAATTTTTCATAGACTTGTTAATTAAAGTCTATGATGCCTGTCAAAAGCGTTTCACTAATTCAAGAGTGAATACAAAAGTTTGTGTAAAGAGTTTCCAAGATAGAACCTTTACAACGGAAAATAAAGACTCAATATCACCTATTGACTCTTAAACGGCTAAGTGTAGTATTACAAAATATTACACCGTCAAAGTAAATCAAAGTATCAAAGACATCTACGCTTAATGACACTTCAATAAACCTATGTTGGTAAACGAGGTAACATGCACAAGTACCAACGTAAAGGGGGAATAACGGCCCTATCTCTTGGATGCACTAACGCACTCAACAATTGATATTTGGATATTCCTTGCCATTCTTTGAAGTCCTCGGTCTTCTATTTATAGACGTCCTTGGCTTCAACCATAGATCCTTGTAGATGGATCTAGAAAGACTCCAAAATAACTTCCCTTAATTCTCTCAATTAACCGTCCATGTAGCTAGTTGATTTCGTGGTTAACTCGCAACCGCATGATCTAGGTCCTTCTAAATCTCTCTGGAATTCGTCTTGAATTAGTCTTGAATCTGGATCCTTGTAGAAGATTCTGAATCCGTCCTCAATGTTGCACTTGATGTTACGGCATCCGCGGCAACATTTGACTCGATCTTCATTCCAGATCCTTGTAGAATGTTCTAGATCTTCAACCCGCAATGTCACAACATCTACTACAACATTGAACTTTTAGAGAATTAAAGTTAGTTATATGAAGAAAGAAAGGGTCAAATTCGATGTAGCAGAATATGTGATAACATCACATGCGACATCAACAGCTTTCTAAATTTATAATTATAAAATTAGTCATTTATGTTTAAAAAAGTTTCAAATTTACGTAATTTTACTCGTAACAACGTGTCAAAAAGTGATGTGTTATTTTTATTAAAAAAATTATTTAAAATTCTAAAAATTTAATCAAAATTTGCAAAATAAAAAATCAACAAAATCTTTTAAATAATTAATTTAAAAAAACTAATTAAATAATAATCGAAAAAATCTCAAAAATTAAATAAAATATTAATAAAAATGAACTAAATCTTCAAAAATAATTAAAACTAAATAAAATATGAAAAAAATTAAAAAAATATTAACAATAATTAAATAAAAAAATCAATTAAAGTTAATTTTCCAATTAAAAATAAAAATCTAAAAATATATGAGAAATTAAATAAATTTAAGAAAAAAATTTAAAAAAATCAACCAAATATTCTAAATAATTAAATCAAATCAATCAAAGCTAAAGAAAAATAAAATTTTATTTACTTTTTAAATTTAATTATTTTTTTAAAATTTAGTTGATTTTTAAAAATATTTCTCTAATTTTGCTTTAATTGATTTTCGAAGATTTATATTTTTCTTGTTTGATTTTTTTAATTAAAGTTTTTAAAGATTTAGTTGAATTTTTATTTAGTTTTTATATTTTATTGAGGTGTGTATAGAGAATTTGGGGTGTGGCTAGTGATACTCAACTTAATTTTTGTGTTTTGAGGGAGGAAGGGTAGAATTGTGATAAAATGGGGTGTGTTTAGTAAGGTAATTTATTTTTACATTTTAACGGGGTTGTGAATGGAGGATTTTGGGGTGTGAATAGTGACTCCCTTACATTTAATTATTCCAAATTTTAAATTGAGATTTTTAAGAGGAAATATTGTGTGAGACGGATTTTCATTTAGGGTAATGCTTGTATAAATCAAGTGCATACGATAAACTTTATTTTAATATCACATTCACTATCATTGTCGTGCACATCAATGTCATACACATGCACTATCATAAGTAAATGTGACAGTGATAGTGCATATGCACGTCATCGATAGTGAATGTGTATGACGATGATAGTAAAAATAAAGTTCATCGTATGTACCCTCTTCACACAAGTTTTTGCTTGTATTTTTTTGTATTCGGGTTTAGGAATGGTAACGGTGCGGGTTTGGGATAGGTTTGACAAATCTATAAACCCCGTCCAACTTGCATCCACCCTATTTGACTTTATATTATTTTTAAATTAATTTTTAAAATGTACATATTTTATTTTTGACATTAAACATATATTTGCATAAAATAATATTTAAATGAAGTGAGTCATAAGGTGAATTCACATGGATGGTTCTATAAAAACCATGTGTTGATGTTATGACGAGTGTTACTCGAGAATGTGCCAACATTACGGTCACAATATTAGAATTCGTCCTTCCACTTTCACTAACCCTTAACCCAGGTTTTGTCTTGTTCATTGACTTGTTCTTTCGGGATTGAAGACTTACGGCGATTACCGAAGTCATGCGGTTGAAAGAGGCAAGCAAGAGAAGTTATAAAGATTATGGGAAGTTACATAGAAGTTACCTATTTTCAAGGGAGATGTGGAAGTTATCTTCAAGCACTAAGAGAGTCCGATTTATCTATAAATACACGGCTGCTATGAAGATTAAAACTTGAAGTTGAGGGAAACACAATCTAGCATAGTCTATTGGCATAGATTATAGAGTTTATTGTTCGTTTCATACTCGATACTTCCGTTGGTGAATGTTCCAACATTTCACTCAACATTGAGTCTTTATTTGTATTAGTGATAGGTTAGATTGAATATTATCTAGTCACTATATACGTTGATCCATTCACGGTGTAACTTATGTTTTCATCGATTGTATCACTTAACAATTATTAGTGATAATACGCCGTTTGGCGATATAGACTTATTTATAGTCTATACGAAAATTTTGATATCCATCTTGCAACGTGTTTAAGACTTCCGTTGTACATTTCGATTATTTATTTATGCTGTGTTGCTCTTCGAATGTGCCAACATTCGTGACAACATTCTCGCAAAACACGTACACACACCTTCAAGTGGCACGAGCCATAAAACTCGTTATCCCGAGTTTAGATCCTGTGTTTGGTGTGATTTATTGCAATGGATTATCCTATGACAGCTCCAATTAGGCCACCCGTTCTAGATGGTACAAATTATGCAATTTGGAAGCCTAAGATGCGTATGTACATCAAGTCCATTGATGAACGTGCATGGAGGAGTATATTGATGGATGGACTCCACCGATTGTTCCACTGAGGACACATCAAGCTCAAATCAAAAAGGAGTTAGAATGGACAAATGATGAGGTGACAACGGCCACTTCAATTCAAGGCACTCAATGCCTTATTTACCTCTACGGATGTATCCATGTTCAAAATAATTTCTAATTGTGTATCTGCAAAAGATGCATGGGAGAGATTACAAGAACATTGTGAAGGATCCGAGAGTGTAAGAAGGACGAAGTTGAGGATGCTTGGAACCAAGTTCGAAAATTTAAGGATGAAGGAAGATGAGACCATATCCTCCTACAATGAGCGAATCACCGAGATTTCCAATGAATCTCAAGCACTTGGTGAAGCTATATCCAATACAAGGTTAGTACATAAAATCTTAAGAAGCTGTTCCTAAACGTTTTGATGCTAAGATATGTGCTATTGAGGAAGCTAAAGATACTTGATGCTATTACTCAAAATGAGTTGGTGAGTATTTTGAAAACGTATGAAATGAATTTTTCCCAAAAGATAGTGAGAAATCCGAAAGGAAAATTTACATTTTCAAAGGAGAGACTTCTTCATGTGTTGATAAACAACCGCTTATTCTTGAAATAGATTGATGAAGATGTTGGTGACGATTGTGCCGACAATCTTGAAAACATTGCTTTCTTAACTAAGCGGTTTAATGCATTTTTGAAAAAGAGAGCAAATAGACTTAGAAATAATTTGCAAATTAAGAATCAAGAGAGAGAACAGATGGTAGTTCACGCCAATTGCACGATAGAAATCGGAATGTTAATCAACCTATGCAATTTGATAGAGGTAACAAGATCAAATATGATCCGAATATAGGAAAAATGTTAAATGTGATGCATGTTCTGGTTTTGGTCATTATGCTAATGAATGTGCCAACACTCTTTTGAGAAAGAGGGTAAATTTCAATGCTACCTTAAGTGATGAGTCGATTGTGAAGATGATTAATAAGAATGAAGAATATGCTTTTTCTCGCAAGAATTTTGTATGATGATACTCTTGATGATTTCTTTGGATGATTCGATGTTGAGTCAAATGTGCCAACATTTGAGGAAACATTGGAGGTTCGAAATTTAATTGTTTCTCAAGTTCTTGTGTAGATGAAGCGGGTACTTCTAATATTGTTTGCAAAGATTGTAAGTCCAGTTATCTAAAGCTTGAAAAGGAGTTGGAATCCACTCGAGAAAGCCTTAAGGGACATGACTATTGAAGAATCATATCAAAAGGATTTGGTGATAAAGCTTGAGGTCATACTAACAAGGAAAGATGCTGGAGTTATGCAACCTCAAAGAATCAAAGGAACGACACCGAATTTCAAAGATATTCGTAAAGTTCAGCTAAACTTGATGAGGCGACAATTGGAAGTACAAATAGACATGGTCCTGGGTTATAATGATAATATCACTCGGTTTTTAAACAATAACAAACCTGTTGTGTTTACAAAACCTTCTATTGAAACTGAAAAGTTGAAAAATGATTCGAAAGAAGGATGTTTGTCATTATTGTTTTACCGAGGGTCACAAACGACCAAAGCTGTTTTAGAATGAGGCGGGATAAAAAGTTTTCTAAAATGTCTTTGAAAATGTTGTCACATTCTCCTCAACATTCGAAACAGACTGTTCAAAAATCATTTCAAAAACCTCGTTCAAAAATCTACTTGGGTGAAAAAGTCACATCTGTATGTAATCTTGTCTATACATCGTTAAAAGCATGTGTTAGGGACTATGGTATTTTTGATAGTGGGTGTTCTAGACACATGACCGGTGAGGAAAGTTATCTCACCGATTATAAGGCATATGATGGTGGAAATGTTACATATGGAGGAGGTCCAAAAGGTAAAATTATTGGTATAGGTACATTGAATGTTCCTGGTTTTCCTAACTTGACAAAAGTCTTACATGTTAAAGGTCTACTTGCAAATTTGATTAGTATTAGTCAATTATGTGATGATGACTTGCATGTGAAGTTTGACAAAAGTTCATGCTATGTGCTAAACAGGTGATGATAAATGTCTTATGGTTGGTAATAGATCGGTTGATAATTGCTATTTAATCGATTCAAATCAAGCATGCTTTAATGCTCAAACCGATGAAAGTGTTCTTTGGCATCAAAAACTTGGACATGCTCATTTTAGAAACATAATCAAATTGTTAAAATTTGATCTTTGTTAAGGAATACGCCTAAGTTACAAATACGCATGTCGAATGTATGTGGATCATGTCAAAGTGGTAAGCAAGTCAAAATGTCACATGAAATGTTGACACAATGTACTACGAAACATTGCTTTGAACTTTTGCATATGGATTTAATGGGACCAATGGAGACCTGAAAGCATTGGTGGTAAGAGATATTCTTTTGTCATAGTAGATGATTATTCAAGGTTTACATGGATCGAATTTCTTAAAGAGAAATCAGATGCTTTTGATGTATTCAAAATTCTTTATAAGAGGTTTAAGAATGTGTATAACACTAAGATAAAAGAATAAGGTCTGATCATGGTAGGGAGTTTGAGAACAATTTATTCACTAAATTTTGTGAAGATAAAGGCATAATACAAGAATTCTCTTCTCCTAAAACACCTCAACAAAATGGTGTAGCGGAAAGGAAAAATAGAACTCTACAAGAGATGGCTAGAGTAATGCTTTTATCCAAGAAACTTTCAAAAAGGTTTTGGGTGAAGCTTTGAATCTTGCTGTCATATTTCAAATAGAGTTTATCTTAGACCTAATTCCACAAAGACACCTTATGAATTTTTGAATGACAAAAGCCTAATCAAATACTTTCATGTCTTTGGATGTGTTTGCTATATTCTGAATGATAGAGACCAACTTCATAAATTTGATTCAAAAAGTGATAAGAGTTTCTTTCTTGGTTATGCTAGAAAGCAGTAGAGCTTTTAGGATTTATAATCTTAGGACTGATCTTTGTTCAAGAATCTATGAATGTTGTTTTTATGATAATGCAAGTCTTGCGAGATAATGCTTTATTGAAGAAGATGTAATCGATCTTATTGAGCGAGATGCAAAGTTCTAATTTACGAACCGATTGAGAATGTTGCTACAAATGTGCCCACATCTGAAGCAACATCACCTCAACATCCAGAAATTAATAGAACTATGCCTTATCCTACTGATACCATCTTCTAGAATTCTCAAAATCATCCACAACAACGAGATCATAGGTAAGCCACAATCAGTGTACAAACGAGGAGAAAATTAAGTTTTGACGCAAGGCATGTGGTAAGATCGATTTGTATGACATCTATGTGTAACAAGGTGAACTTTGAATGTTTTCATTCTTTCAATGAACCTAAAAATGTTGATGAAGCTATGAAAGATGAAAATTGGATTAATGCAATGCATGAGGAGTTAAATCAATTTGAAAGGAATGATGTTTGGATACTTGTGCCTAGGCACGATGATGTGAATGTAATTGGTACAAAATGGATTTTCAAAAATAAAGCCCAGTGAATCACGTAATGTTGTAAGAAACAAAGCTAGATTAGTAGCTCAAGGCTATACACAAGTAGAAGGAATTGATTTTGATGAGACTTTTTGCTCCCCGTTGCTAGAATTGAGTCCATAAGACTATTACTTGCTATTGCATGCTACATTGATATAAAAGCGCATCAAATGGATGTTAAAGCCGCATTTCTAAATGGAATTCTTATGGAAGAAGCATATGTAGAACAACCTAAGGGGTTTGAGAATCATGATTTTCCTGATCATGTTTATAAACTTAAGAAAGCCTTATATGGTTTAAAACAAGCACCTAGGGCATGGTATGGTAGATTAACCGATTTTCTTGTTGAATTTGGTTTCTATAGAGGTGAAGCTGATAGAACATTGTTTATTAAACATTCTGGATATGACATTATGATTGCTCAAATATATGTTGATGACATTGTATTTGGTTCTACATGTGAGAAAATGCTTGAATTATTTGTACATGAAATGACCACTACCTTTGAAATGTCGATGGTTGGAGACTTGAATTACTTTTAGGTCTTCAAATTAAACAATGCAAAGATGGTATTTTCTTTTGTCAAAGTAAATATGCCAAAAATCTTGTGAAAAGGTTTGGTTTAGACAATGCTAAACACATGGGGAAGACACCTATGGGATCGACACAAAAGTTGTGTAAAGACAGTGTTGGCACAAATGTTGACTCAACATTGTATAGGTCGATGATTGGTAGTCTTTTGTATCTGACTTCTAGTAGGCCAGACATCATGTTTAGTGTTTGTTTATGTGCACGTTATCAAGCTGATCCTAAAGAATCTCATATGAATTCGGTTAAGAGAATAATTCGATATGTGGCGGGCACATGTGATTATGGAATATGGTATAGCAAGGACACTAATTGTTCTTTGATTGGCTATAGTGATGCAGATTGGGCGGGTGATAGTGATGATAGGAAGAGTACAAGTGGTGGATGTTTCTACATGGGTAACAATCTTGTTTCTTGGCATAGCCGAAAACAAAATTGTGTTTCCCTATCTACGGCTGAATCCGAATACATAGCCACGGGGAATTGTTGTACTCAACTTCTTTGGCTCAAGAAGATGTTCGATGATTACGGTTTGGAGAGCAATACTCTTACCGTTTATTGTGACAATACAAGTGCAATTAATATATCTAAGAACCTGTGCAACATTCGTTAACAAAGCATATAAGTATTAGACACCACTTTATTAGGGACCTTGTAGAAAAAGAAGTTGTAAAGTTGGAATACATTTCAACCGAAAAGCAAATTGCGTACATTTTTACTAAAGCCCTTGATAATGAGAGGTTTTCTTCTCTTAGAAAATCTCTAGGTTTATGCACTAATTAGACCAATATTTGTTGTGTGTTATAACAAATGTGCCAATATTTGTAACAACACTAGAACAATTTATTTAAATTTTTCTAAGTATTGTAATATTTAGTGTTTTTGAACTCTCTTGTGTAAATAGTATTAGAACCTGTGATAAATATAAAATTGTCTCGACACACTTCTCTCAAATGCAATTGAATAAACTCACAATTAGATGCTATGTCATTGAGTAACTATGGGACACGGAGTTGACTACTACGATGATCTCTTTTCAAAAGGTGACTTGAATGCATCAATATATTCACAATCCATTGAGTAATTATGGGACACGGAGTCGACAACTACGATGATCTCTTACGGAAAAATGGATCAATGTGAATAAGTGGGTAAAACAAAAGATAGTGCAACACAAATGATATTATATCATGTAAAAGCGTGTTGAGAAGTGTGTGTGCCGACATTGTGCGAATAACATTCTCGGTTCTTGTATGTATATTTACCTCTATGAGTTTGATAATTTAAATATTATTCTATAAATGAAATATTTATTGTAAATTGTTCCCGGCAATATTAGTTAATCTAATTAATTGTGCACATTATTTTATTAAGCGGTTATTTGCATGTTTCTTTTATAACTTCCACACTATCGGTAATGTCCTATTTCTTAGGGATGTTATTAATTCTTATCTCTCAACACCGATGTGGACACAACTTCTACGTTCTTTCTTTTCCCTATTTAAGGTCCTTAATATTCGGTGTGCTCTACACATTGATCTTTGTTTTCGAATTTGATACAAGTGTTTGAAGGTATTAATTGTTGCACTTACTAGTATTAGTTAATAATCAGCCTTTATTTTTTGTAATTCAAATTGATTATTTTATTAATATAATTTGAATAGTGTGTGCAGATTATTAATTATCATGGCTGGTGGAAAGGGCTCTTCATCTTCACATTCGAAACACTCAACCTCTCCTGCCAACATCATCCTCTTCTCAAAACCTTCGACTCTTAGCTTCAATGGTCGCTGAAAATATTTCGGGAAATGTTGGCCCTTCTAACCCAACATCACCCTCTTCGATTAGGGTTGGCTCGGTTGATGTTCCTCTTCAGCCTATGATATTCGTTACGAAATCCAAAACTCTGCTATCAAATCCTCTGAGAATCCGATTTTGGGCGAAACGCCACAAAATCCAAATAGTGATGCGGCTCAAGAACAACCCGTCATTGAAACCTACCCTATGTCGGTTGATCTTGCCGAGGAGCCACAATCGATCAAATCGTCCACGCTTTCAAGAATCTTGCCAAATTGACAATTTACCCGATCGTCAATGTTGGTAATCAAGAGGTAAACTTTGACGATTATAGACACTGGTCTTTTCTCCTACACACCGCCCAAGATACTCCAATGGAAGAAAATGCTTCGATTCTACGGACACCGGAGAGCTCACCGCCCGTTTTCAACTGCTCGGCAAAAGGCGACGAGCTCAAGGGGACAAGGTCAAACGACGCTCTTATAGGACAATGGGTCGTCGAGTTGATTACTCAAACCGGGAAAAAGCGAAGCATGATGATGGCGTTGCTTCAAAACCTATCCGTATTCGACTCAATCCTCCGGCGATGAAATGGAGGAGGCGAATCCAGAAAAGTGGCTAATAAAGAAGCTGATTTTCCGGTGCTTAGCCCTAGGGGAGTCTTGAGGAGTCTCAAATGGATCAAACATTGGCTCAAATGGTCGCTAGCTTGGAAAAGCGGAAAAAGAAACAAAAAGTAACGCAGATGTGCCAGACGATGTTGACACACCCTTGGCCACATCATCCTCGAATCCGAATCTCTGAATCGAATACACAGTCGGGAAAATGTTAATGAGGTACATACCGACTCCTCTCTCGCATTTATCTTCGTCTTCGATTCTCGATGATTCTTATCATGGCATTGATAGTGATAAATTTAGAACATTAAGGACTAGATTGATTGTTGGGGAAAGGATTATCAAAATGGATGATTTTGTATCTATGAATTTAATTGGATATCTGATCGATAGATCCTTAATACACTCTCTACAATTTGCTACTCCTTATATTGTGGATTGGATTTATGAGTTTTATGCAAACTTAAAAGTCGAGTTTCAAGTTAATTCAAAGCACTTTGGAAAAGTGAAATTTAGGGGAAAGGTTATTGTGATAACTCCTACTGTTATTAATGAGGTCTTGAAAACTAGAGATGGTGATGATCCTCAAGTGGATGATTTGGATGAGGTCATAAAGGTGATCACTTTGGAGGAAGAGTTAATATTTGGAGATATAGGATGAATTCCTCGGTCTTAACAAGCCTTTATAGTGTTCTTCACAAGTTAATTGTGTATAATTGGCTGCCTTCTTCAAACACAACCACTTTGACCGGTGAGCGGCTATTTTGATGTACAAGATTGGACATCCGAGGGAGTTTAATCTTGGGAAAACAATATTTGACAATATGATGACATATTCAGGAGAGTGTCAAGCAAAGGGTTGCTTTGCCATACCCCGATTTGATTCATATGTTAATTTCGCTCAAGGATTTCAAAGAGAAAGAAATGAAATTATCAGCTCATTTGCACCGAGTTTGGGAATTTCTCATGTTACGAGAACTGGTCCAAGGGTGATTGACCTTCCAATCGGAGATCCGAATGCACACTGATGTTCCCGCCGAACAGACACTGATGTGCCGCTAAATGTTGGCACACACACGCTGCCAACATTCCGCAACTCCAACCTCAATTCATTTAAGATCAGATTGCAATGGCGGATAATTCGATTTCTAACTTGAAATGTTTGTTAAGCAATCTTGAAATGCGAGAAAGCGGATCACGGGGAGAAGCTGCTTTCTCTTGTCATCAGGGGAGTAGGACTCGATGTTGATGTTGCTTTGCTCAAACTGCCGATGATGTTGCCGCCGAACTGCTCGTCGCTGCCGGTGATGGAGATGCCGGTGAGTACGAGTGTTGATGTGGATGCAATCGGAGGAGGACCAGATGTTGATATATCCGGAGCTGGAACAAGTGCGGCTCTCCCGATGGCCGAATGGAAAGCAGAAACACGTAATGTGCCGGATGATGTGCCGACAAACCCGATCAACACTACCGATGGACCCAGCAGCTCAAACATGGACGAGGATGCTGAGAGGATCGAGGCGAGAGACTGGGAAGATGATGACCTCGGTGTCTTTGTATGATGATCTAGATGATTGGGGCCATTGGTAATCCGACCAAGGGGGAGCATTCAAGAATAAGGAAGCTTGAAGAAAGGGGAGTTCGTGCAGACTCTAGAAGATGCAAATTGTTATTTATTATCAGCCCAATCCTCTCCTAATCTTCACTTACAAGCTTTTTCTTATTTTTGTAATAGACTCATTTTAATTTCTCGCTTTATGTGTTTAATTTCTATAAACTTATAGTAGTATAGGTTTGTGTGTTGATACCTATACTTTTGATTTTCCTAACTTATTAGTTTAGTGTGAGTTTGAGCATGTATGTTTATGTTTTTCGTTTTATGCTCCGTTTAGTTTTGTTTAAAGTCTTATTTATGTTCGTATTTTAGTCATATGTTCTTTTCATATTACGATTAATATTTTCTTAGTTCTGTTGCTCTAATTTAAGTTTTGTTAAGTCTAGTATTTTGTCTTTATTTTATTGCTCTGATTTTATATTGTTTTATGTTAGCTCTGATTTTGTTTAGTCTATGTTTTGTTCATATTATAAGTCCTTGTGATGTTAAGTGTTTATTGTTTTTATTTATGTTCGTTTTGGCTAAGTAAAAAGATGTCATTTACTTGATACTAATTTACTTATCTCTATTGTGTACACATTCTCGCATTTTGTTGCAACATCGTGTGTGTTCCAAGAGAAAGGCCGAATTGGGGAGATTGTTGATGTTATGACGAGTGTTACTCGTAATGTGCCAACATTCTCGGTCACAACATCGAATTCGTCCTTCCACTTTCACTAACCCTTAACCCACGTTTTGTCTTGTTCATTGACTTGTTCTTTCAGATTGAAGACTTACGGCAGCTTACCGAAGTCATGCGGTTGAAAGAGGCAAGCAAGAGAAGTTATAAAGATCATGGGGAAGTTACATAGAAGTTACCTATTTTCAAGGGAGATGTGGAAGTTATCTTCAAGCACTAAGAGAGTCCAGCATTTATCTATAAATACACGGCTGCTATGAAGATTAAAACTTGAAGTTGAGGGAAACACAATCTAGCATAGTCTATTGGCATAGATTATAGAGTTTATTGTCTGCTTCATACTCGATACTTCCGTTGGTGAATGTTCCAACATTTCACTCAACATTGGGTCTTTATTTGTATTAGTGATAGGTTAGTTGAATATTATCTAGTCACTATATACGTTGATCCATTCACGGTGTAACTTATGTTTTCATCGATTGTATCACTTAACAATTATTAGTGATAATACGCCGTTTGGCGGTATAGACTTATTTATAGTCTATACGAAAATTTTGATATCCATCTTGCAACGTGTTTAAGACTTCCGCTGTACATTTCGATTATTTATTTGTCTGTGTTGCTCTTCGAATGTGCCAACATTCGTGACAACATACGCAAAACACGTACACACACCTTCACCATGATCCGTCTCAAACTCACTTGACCGAATTCAAACACACCCCGAAAATTTAATATAGGTTCGGATTTGAACCTATCCTATTGTCGTTAATATTTAGATAATATTTCCTACAAATTCATAGATCACATATAGTAAATAAAATTCTTCTCATTATTAACATTGTCTCATATAAGATTTTTTTTTTTTTACTAGATAAGACCCTACGAGATGTTCGTAAGAAAAATTTCAGACAAGGGCTCAATTTTTAGGTTCAATTTCAATTTAAATCTTGAATTTTGAAATGTCTAAAATTAGGATCTAATTTTTTTCTCAATTTAAGATCAAATTTTACACTTTTGTCTCAATAAAAGACCCAATCCATTTGTCTTTATTTCAATCCTTATAAGAAATTCAAAGCATACTAATTTTTTCGTTTCTAATCAATTTTTTTAAAAAATATATACAATAAATTAAATTAAAAATTATAACCCCTTCATTACAATTTAGATTGCTCAAAATATAAAAAATAGACGTTACAATTTTATTTTCCCATACATAAAATAACAAAAATACAACTCTACTCTCAATCTAAACCTTTACAAATATCTCTAGTTTACATTTTATGTCACTACATTTTTCATTACAATTAAATCTCCTCATTCAATTACTCATTCCATAAAGTTGAAAAGACTCATTTACCCTTCACTTTATGCATTTTAATACTTTTATTAAAACTCGTATCATTTGATTTTGAACAATCTAAATCGTAATGTAAGGAAGTGAATCCTTTTATTAAAACTCGTACCATTTGATGTCTAAATAATCTAAATCGTAATAGAGAACGCTTGCAATAAATATACATAAAAATGAAATTTTAAATTTTAAATTTTTTTAATCTACGTAATGAACTTGAGTATTTATATAATAATTGTGGTGGAAACAATATAAAAATTCAAAATATAAAACATATGTAAAATATATTTTAGAATGTAGATAAGAAAAATATACTTAATTAAAAATATTTTTTTATAAAAATAAAAATTAGCAGAATATGATAGAAATGAGAAAATAAAAATTAAACATCAGCATTGAATTGAGGCAAAAAGAATAAAATTAAGTCGTAAATCAAGAAAAAAATTAAAATTAAATTCTAATTTGAGATACATTAAAATTTAAGACCTAATTGTGAGTGAATCTAAAACTTGAACCCTTCTACGAAATTCTTCCTTCACAAAATGAATACACACAATGTAATCTTAATTGTTCTCTACAAAGACTAGGAACGTTGTTTCGGCAACGAGAATCTTTTAATCCAAATCTGGAAAAGTATACCACAACAGAACACTCGATCATATGCTCGGGAAAACATCCTATCGGGAGGCTCGGCACCACACACTCGAGTGGATCAGAGAATTCGACAATGATTGCACAAAGAAAGGGGGATTATTTTTCTATTAAGATTGATGATAATATTGTGCGTAAAGAAGTGAATCATTTACAAAACACGTTGATTGGTAGGGTTTCCATGGCCCCAGTGTGACAACCCTTACTCCTGGAAGAACTAAAATCTAAACTTGAACAAGTTTGGGGACTTTCTGGATCTTGGATTTTAATCCGCTACGTAAGGGTTATTATAACATCCAATTACCTAACGTGGCATGGGGATAGAATTTTGGATAAAAGATCGTGGGGTTTGAAGCCTGGTCTTTTGCGAGTTCAGCGGTGGGTGAAAGGATTTAATCCTTACAAAGTTAATACAACTTTAGCTCAGGTTTGGGTGCGTATTTTTGAAATACCATTGGAGTTCTTCCATCCTCAAATTATACAGCCATGGCTTCGCAGGGCACCGTAATTAAATCGGATGAACGTGCGAGGACACGCTCAATGTGCCACTACGCTAGAGTTTTAATTGAAGTGGATATGACTAAGGGATGCGAGGACTACATCATGTTTGAATCGGAGGGGCAAGTTATGTTCGCCTCTTTAAAATATGAGCAACTTCCTCCGTTTTGCAATCATTGTGGAATCGTAGGACATTCTTTGGATTCTGTCGAGCGGCTCCTAGGCGATCCGAGAAGGTGGAAAGGGTTCCCAAGTCTCCGGTTATATACCGAAATCTTATACCCAGGAACATGAGTCGAGAAAGGAAGGTATAGAGCAGGTTCCAGGATGAGGCTCATGATCCTTTAAAGAATACCAAAAATGATGCTACTCAGATATTGTAGGTGCACCTTTGGCAGCCTTGAGCGTGAGGTTGGTGGTAATGAGTTTGATGGCATAGTGCATGAAAATGGGTTTGAGATATTGGCTGGTCTAGAAACCGAAGATGGCCAAGGTGAAAAATATTATGCTTCGGTTACTAAGAAAGGAGGTAATCGAAATACTATCATCACAACGGAGTATAAGGGGCTACTAGAACAAAGGTTCGCATCTTTCTAAAGATGCTAACTCGCAGGATCATGGGAATTATGATGCAAATGTTGACCGAGATGGTGGAAGCTTTTCCGGTGGAGGCCAACGATCAAGTCGTGGTGACACACCGAGGGAAGCGGGTTCGTCTTCAAACTCTCACACTCAACACTTGCCCATGCCTATAAAGCTACTATCAAAAAGGAAATAACCATGCTAAGGTAAGCTGTTTCTCGGGAATATAACTTGCAAAACAAAATTAGCGAGTGGAGTGCGGACCTCGCCTCCTTATGATAACAACTACGTGATTACCTCAAATGTTGATACAGATGCTCTTAAATCAATGCGAGTCGTGTCTTCTAAGAGTTGGGCAGATATATGTGAAGATGAGTTAAATCCGCCATAGTAGTAGGAATGGTGGGACAAGGATTTGACAACAATTGATAGATTTATGGAACTCTACTTTTATTTTGTTTAGAAATTCTTTTCTTTCTTTATTTATGGGTTAACTTTATACCCTTATAAGCTTCCTATGGATGTCTCGCCTCTGGATCGAATTGTGATCCTATGGTTTTATTTTTATCATCTTTTTAATATAATACCTAATTAGACAAAATGAATACACAAAATGTAACAAATAAATACATAACAAATTAAAATGCATATATAATATATAAGGGATTTATGACTTTAAGGTACTATGTTAAGAGTTTTATTACTCTTATGTACTACCAAAAATAAAACTCTATTAGATACAATCCTACTTTTAAAATCTCTATTTTACCCTCACAAATCAACCGTAGTCACCTTTTTCTTTTCGACTCTCTCTCACCACTCAAGTATAGATAATGTGTGCCTAATTATATCAGTCTCTTCCACTTTATCTCTCTCTCTCACTTTAATTCAAAACCCTCATCTCTCTCTCATTCATTGTTCAACACCGCCTCTCTCTCTCTCATTCACCCCGCAACATCGAGACCATCCACCTGCGCCATTGAGGGATGCGTCGGACGACTCAGCGGCACCAAGAGACATGACACACGACCACGTTGAGATTGGTGAGAGACCGAGTCGATGTGTGTGAAGCCCGAGTGAGAATGGCGATGGAATGTGCTGAAATTTTTTTGAAGCGACGGCGATGATGAATCGCACAAGGTGGTGGCGCCGGTGAGGTCGACGGAATTTAAAGGCGGCGATTCGCGGCAACGGATCTCAAACAGGACCGTGACGCCAAGGACGGTAGGCGCAACTTATGGCGCTGGAAGGCTTTGGCGATGGGTGGCGCCGGATCGCGCACGCAGTAACTGCTTATTTGTAGGTAGACGGTGAAGAAGATGGTTGCGCGATGGTGGTGGTTGCGACGCCGGCGATGGTTGGAGTCGCGAGATTCGCGACGGCGCGAGTAAAGGCCGCCGTGGGAGAAGGTTGAATCGGTTGTGTTGAATGGCCGTTGCAGGGGGTGTGCGACGGTGTGCAGATCCGGTGAACTCATTCGCGTGTGTGTGCACTCACCAATTCGATGGGTGCACTCACAGATCTGTGTTGTTTTACATTTTGATTGATAGGGTTTCTCTTGGATCAATGTTATTCAACATTGGGTATGTGGGTTTTTCTTACGCACATGTGCAACTTTTTTTTCTACACATGAGAGCAAATTTTGAATTATTTAATTTACGAAATAAATGTAATTGAATTATTTTATTTATGAAACAAATGTAAAATTTGAATTATTTAATTTCGCAAATTCGGTTAGCTTATGATGTTGTTAAACATTTCGCTCTATCAAAATAGTTCAAAAATTCTAGTTGTGATGATGTTAATAATGAAACCAAATATGAATAATGTAATGTGCGTAAAAGAATGGAAAAAAATTATATCAATATTTAGGAAAACAAGTGCAAAAAAATACCAAAAAAGGATGCCCAATTAAAAAGTAGGACTAGCAGCCTCAACAAAAAGAAAGGGCAAAATTGAAAAATCAAAGCAAAAATTGTATCTACAAGAAACCTCTATAAATTAATAATCTTGGGACCATAAAATTTTATTAATTTAGAGGGATATTAATATATCGATAAATTAATACTCCCTCCGTCTCGCAACTAGCTTCACAGTTGACTTTTAACGGTTTTTGTGTGAGAATTATTTCATAGTAATATGTGTACAAAAGTTATTTTATATGAATGATATGCTAGTTGATAAGTCAATGTAAAGCTAGTTGCGGGACGGAGGAATATTTTATTAATTAAAAGAGAGACTTTTAAATTCATCAAATTAAGTACTTATGTATTGAAAATAAATGAATTCATATATGTTTCATTGATTATATTTATGCATCGACTAGTTCTTTGTAACTAATTAAATATATTAATGTATAATATCGAGTTCATTATATACAATTAACTATTATATTCATGGACGCATGTATCAATTTATTGGAATTACTTAAATAACTATTATAGTCAATTAAATATATTCATACATAATGAATGAAACATATACTATATAAATTTCAATATAACTAATATAATTGTAATATTTATGAATTATTAATTTAGAATTTTAATGGGACCTAATATTTATAAAGGGATTTTTCAAAAAATTATTATTTTATTATCTTATCGAATTTGATAATTTTATACAAAAGCCCAAATCGAGACCGGAAGATTTTATTATTTTAAAGAGTTTATTAATTTATAGAGTATTAATTTATAGAGATTTTACTGTACTAGTAATTAGGAAAAAAATTGTAACTAATAGTAATAGGGGCTTTAAATTGTACCTAATAGTAACTCATTATATGTATCTGAAATCTAGGTTATATATATAATTTAGTAAATCTCTATTGAAATAATAAATTAGATAAACTAACCGTAAGAGCATTTTCTTAACAAGTGTCTCATTCACATGGCAGTTGGCACACTCGATAAGAGAACAAAAGGATAGTAAAAAAATTAGAGTTGAGCATAACTGCTGTAACTCCACCAATTTCTGGGATTTGAGGCGCAAAAGAATGTTCAAAATAGCTATATCTGCTCGATCATGTCTTACCAACGGACGCTTTCCTTCTCCGCTTTACTTCGTTGCAAAAATGCACCAGAGTCATATCATCATCATCATCATCATCGTCTTCCATCGTCTGATTCAAACAACTCTCGTCCCTCAGAAGATTAGATACACACACATCATCACCACTGCTCGACCCCATACGTACTGTATCAACACTCTGATCATCAACATCACCACTTGAACGGGTTTCCCTCTTCCTTTTCCTTGCTTTAATTCGAGGAGCAGCTTCTCTAGAATCGGGAAATATGATGGATCATCGTCTTCGGGCACTTCCTCGGGTGTCTTAGCACGTCTCCTCCTTGGCTGAAGCTTACGAGCCTTCCTACCATGCTCGGGTTCCAAATTTGGAGCAGAATGTCCATTGGTGGTTGTTTCAAATGCTATAACTGTATCAGAAGTATTGGTAGCATCTGCAAGTTCTGATGATAAGCTGCAACTGAAGAAACACTCAGCCAATGAGAAGGAAATATGAACGAGTAAAAAGTTTTTAGTCTTATAACTTGTTCACTACCCAATTTTGGTCACAATTTTTTAAATATTTCGATTTAATCCCAATATTAAAAAAATGTGTCCTATGTTTTGGCCCAAACTAGCAGGAAAATTGAAAATTGTGTCGTTTTATGTCACACGAATGTTCAATTTTAACCTCATAACTTGTCTATTGTCTAACTTTGATCCCAAATAAAATCCTCACGTGACATAAAAACTACACTTATTTTCAAATTTCCAACAATTTTGGATCAAAATTGGACAATTTTTTAATATTGGGACTAAATTAAAATAGCTAATTTTTTTGGGACCAAAATACTTTTAATTCGCTAATGAACTGTACCCTGATTTCTTCATTTTCGGCCGAGATTTTATTTTCTTGCTATTGTCATCATTCACACCAACTTTTCTAATCTTTTCTTCATTGGACGTCTCATGGCTGCCATTTGTTAACCTTGGGACATCTTTTAAAGAAGTCTCACTGCAGTAAGGAGAAAATATACATAGGATGAGAAATGGAAACAACTGATAATATGGTTGTCATAAAGTGCTACTAATGGACAATGTTATACCTGGAACGAGCATCTTCATTACATTCACGTGCCTTCCTCCGGCTGAACATCATCAATGAAAAAGGTTTCAGAATAAAAATCTAGTTAAATATGACTAAGAACAATTGCTAAAATATCATAACCTTGATCTTGTCTTTTTCATTATAGTAGGATCGACACTTTCAGGTCCAGATATACGATGAGTTTCTGGCACTCGAAAGTCCTTAGGTCCAAGGGCAGGTCTTTCTGACTCCCTATCAACAAAGTTTGATATCAGAGCAACCTTCTGTATCTTTCTAGCAGACTGCAGCAGAGGCACTTCAGTCGGAAATAACACCTTCCATCTCCTAATAATTATGATATGAAGTTGAGTCAATGGAGATAAAATCATATCCATCCTCACACACAAAATTTGAAAAAAAAAAAAACAGAAGAGGTGAAAATAATACTCCCCATGTTTCATATTAATTGTCGTCTTAGATAATTTGTATAAAATTAAGGAACATTAAATTTTGACATATTTACCCTCAATCAAATTAAGGAGAGAGAGAATGGAAGAATTAAAGGTGCAAGGAAAAAAATATTCTTTATTAAATAAGAGATTTTAGGTATATATAATGGGGGTAAATTATGAAGAAACATAGAGAAATAGTTAATACGACAATTAATTTGAACAAAACTTAGCCTCTAAAACGACAATTAATATGAAACAGAGGGAGTATCTTATTCAACTTTTGGCCATGAGATTGGCATACCTCCAACACTGATTATCAGTACGGCGGGAATACAAGCAGCAACCTTGGACCAGCAATAGCCATGCTCCTCAATGGCCTGTTCCAACTTTAAATCTTCTTCTTCAGTCCATTCAGCCATATTCAAGGAAGGATCTAAGCAATTTACCCACCTGCACCACCCAATACCCATAAATATAGTTTACTTACACCTTTTTGTGTATATGGTAGAGATGAATACTTAAATGTAGATATTTATCGTATGAAATACCTCTCTCTGCATTGCACCTGTGTACGACCAGGCACACAGCCAGCTATCTTTTTCCATGTTTTTGGCCTGAAAAGAGTTACAGCAACTTTCAAGCGTTTGTCTTCATCTTCAGTCCATTTTCCAACCCGCTTCCTGGCTGGATTAAGCGCCTTTAACCATCTGCAATATCGTCATGAAGTTGAAAAACTCAGAAAACATTTGGATCAATATACTAGTGAAATTCATCCGTGATTTAAAAAATTGGAATAAAGCATACATTTATAAGTTCAGCTATATCAATATTCTATAATTAGAAAATAAGCCTGGTGAACAAACATGTTCCTTGTGCTAAATCAACGACTTTGCATTATCTGATCACAATATATAGGAGGTTGAAATGGAAGTCTTCAATCAAGTGAACTGAAAATTCGAAAAGATTGAAAGTTCAATTAATTCTTTCAACAGACCCCGTATGGTAATGTTGTAGTATTATGGTAAAAACAAGCCCGAACAGCAGCAGTTATACAGATTATTGATATTGTTCATTATGAAGGTATTAGAAAACCTGATAATTAATATGAAATGAGTTCCACCAACAAAAGAACGCAAAGTATTAGTACAGGAAAAGAAGCCTGCAAAGTTGTTTACTTTTCTAACAGAATAAGCTTGACTTGGGATTTAGAAACTACTGGTGAGAAAGCTAACAGAAAAAATATATTGCTCAAGAAGCCACCAAGTTGAATTAAGGATCACTTGGCATGATAAGGTTAAGCAGCAGAAAGAAACCAAAAGATGTCAAAGCACAAGTCAAACAAATAAGGTTTCATCTCAGATTCAAAAGAACTTCAACAGCTCAAGTTTGTGCACAAAAATATTTTTGATCTGCAGCACAAATGGTCATGTTCATCTCAGATTCAACAGACCTTCTACAGCTCAAGCTTATTGACTTTCCTTGCTGTATGCACTATATCTTCATATAACTTGCACACATAAACATACATGCACAAATACATGAATACATAGTTCGCACGAGAACAAGCTGCTCCTACATCAAACTCTAGACAAAATTTTCCTTAGTGCGTGCACCAAGTAACTTCATATTTCATGCACACACAACCCAAGTACATATCATACTGATTGAATAGGAAAAAGGTCAAGAATGGCTAGGGAACAGTGAAACCCTATACAAGCTAGGATTTTCAGACATAAAAATAGTATTAGAGAGAAGCTGAGATACTGTGATAAATGAGCGAATTACATAAGAATGGTTGGTTTTCTATTTCAATATAAGTTATCAATTGACAATAAAATTCAATGTTATGGAGGTTACATGTTTATATCATTAACATGCATGTCAAAAGAAATAATATTGCTATTATTTAGTGTACATATTATCTGGTCATATAAAGGTATCAATAAGACAAATGACCATTATCACAATTAGAAAAAGGAAATAACACCCAAAAGGAAAGGCATGCAATAGTAATGCGAATGCAGTCATGCACTCAGTCCACAGAAGCTTAAAATTAAGATTCAAAGAGCAATTAACTGACCTATTAGAGCATTGGGTACCTGTTCTTCCTTCCATCATAGAAGCGACAACTTGCCAGTTACTCTCACCATAAATCTCCACCGCTCCTCGAAGCTGGTTATCCTCCTCCTTGGTCCACTCTCTTTTGAGTATCGAAGCATTAAGACTCCTCTGGTAGCGTGCCAAGCACTGAAAGGGGGTTCTGTTTGTTTCCAGTGAAGCAGCTATATCTATCCAGTCAACAAGTCCCTTCTGTTGAATAATATACAAAAGATTCTTGTCTTCCATGGTTGTCCATGGACTGTGATTGATTAAGGGGTCTTCATGGTTAAGAAACCTGCAATAACGAGTGCGTAATACATCAAAGATAGAACACATAATGCTCATTATAAATGTTTTAATTATCAAACAGTCTACAGCAAACAAATCATGCAACAAGGGCACTTTGAGCTTCTTTTGCTGATGCATACTGATTTTATATAAACAGAGGCTGACATCTTAAAACAAAACTAGTAAACCACGGATATTTTCATACACTAATCCAAGCAAAAACACATAAAACTGGATTAAACTCTGATATGGGTTTAATTATTTTTCAATCTCCAAAAATGGTTCACCGAGTAGAACAATTTTTTATTTTTTTAATCCATCAACTCAAATTACCATTCCAACTTTACCTTGCTTGACATTCTGCTCCAGAATGTCCAGGAACATACATAGCAGCCAGCTGCTCCCAATTGACCTTGGGCAAGAATAATCTCAATTTCTCAGGTGTTATGTCGATATCTTTAATTGATTCAATGATACTGTCAACATTACCAGAGTCGGAAGATCCATTTTCCTCGCTGCATATAAACAACACACTGAATAAGATTAATTCAATATTCACGAGATAAATTGCAACTGTGCTTTAATTTTTTATTAAAAAAAAAGCAATGAATGACAAAACAGAAAAAGGAAATCAGAGCCCCGGAGAAAGCCAAACTGTCAAAACTTAAATTTGGGTCCATATCATAATAATCTCATACACCACAACAGTTTCAATTGCAACCTTCTCTTTGTCCCAGAACAGGTTTTAGTTGTCTCAGTTTTCCTTGCTCTTTCCCTATTATAGCAAACTGCAATAAATGTTGTGATGTCAAGAAATCTCTGTCAAGATTTTCTACTATCAGTTATACCAATAGGCAAATACTGAAACTATATTCTAAATCCTGGAATGCCAAGGATACAGCCTTTATGCAGTCACATTTTACAAAACTAAGACACCATGATATTGAACACAGTGAGTATACAATAAACATAGATGAAAAGGACAATAATAATCAAGACTAACTTTTCTCCATCGATAAAAACTAAGTTTCTACAAGAAAAACATGAACCCAAAGAGATGCTTTAGGTAGTTAAGTACTCATGAGCAGTTGTCAGGGCTGCAAAGATGCTTTTCTTCTCATTCAACTAAATGTGAGGAATCCACTCCCTTAGTTCACTGTAGGAGAGGGTGACAACTTAACCACTTCATGATTTTTTATAACTTTTTACTGCTTAAAGTTAGACATACAGTCTTATCTGAGAAGTTTTCACTTTAAATTTTCAAGATTACTTGTGCATACTATTAATCTATTTTTCACGTCTAAAACAATTTTCAATTGAATGATTTTTTTACGGTACTTTTCCATTAAATATTACTATAAATACTTATAAAGAATACTTGCATACATTAAGTTTTTAGTTTATTTTCCTGGGACTTCTTAAAAAAAAAAAAAAGGCTTTAGAACTCTGCCTTCATATTAGATTTATCAACCAAATAGCAAATGATTTGAGGTGGATGCTATGAGATCTCACTTATGACATTTATGGTTGCAATATAAGTTAAAAGAGTAAATTTCATTAAATGAATAACATGGAGTACATGGTCCTTGACAAGTTTCACCTTTGTAAAGTATAATTGGTAATCAAGCTAAGCTGCACATTCAAAGGTCATTTTAAAGCTGTTGTCATCATTTGTGGGTTTTCACAAAATATAATTGGAAGCTAAGATATAACTGCATCAAGAGGGCTAAATGCCTATTCAGACAAATTACTGGGCACAATTTCAACTAATTTATAGCTAGGGATCAGTATGTACTTTACATGGGGGAAAATCCAGGACCTGGAAGACCATAGATATCAAGAGAAGCAAGTTAAAGCTACTTCAAACATTTTCTAATTTTCAAGTTCTTTTCTATGTTGGAGTGTCGACTGTAATAGAGTCTATGATCTATTGCAGTCACAATAGGTCCATAGCTTAAAGCCTGGAACTATTACATAGCCATCTATATCAGCACTCGGCAGTTATTATTTTGACATAATGTTTGTATCAATCTCAATTATTTTGGTTCATAAACCCCTGATAAGTATACTATTTTACCAGAAAAGGTGTACAAATTACTACTTAGCTAAAAAAGGTACCATACGCAAAGTTAGAGACGAGTAATCTTTCAGCCCTTTCCTAGACATAGAAGTCATACGTGTTTATGTGAATAACCAACAAGAAAAAGGATATGTGCACTCTTTCCAGAAGGGACTCTTAGGTATGAAAATTTAATAGATGGCATACCAACTCATAATAATTGCTCTAAATATTTAGAATCAAGTCTTACCTAAAATAAGCAAAATGTAAGAACCATACATAATATTTGTGTCTTCTTCTGTTTGAAAACTAAATTAGAGACATGTGAGCCAGGGGTAACGCAGATAAAATGTATTGAATGACTTAAAATACGGAACTTGGGTAAGGGTGTGTTTTGAAACACTAAAAACAGCTTCTAGAGTCACTTTTTTCAAAGTTCTCTCTCACAGTGTTTGGAAAAAATGATTCTAAAAGTTGTTTTGTAGAGTTTGAAAACACACCCTAAAGTAGTTATATAATGATATAACTGAAAATTATTAATTGAAAATTTCAAGTTCAAATTTATAAACTAAATCTTAATGATGTTCCATTCCTTTATTACCAACTAAAAAATACCACCGGATATTCTTCAAAATGGCAACTGAAGTTGGCATTTGCACCTATGTTCAATGTTAAGTGTGTTTAAAACATCCTGCATACTTCCTAGTTGCTAATCATCCACTTGTTAGCCAGCATATTTACCCGATTCTTAAAGAAAAAGTGTCCATAGCATACATAATAGTGTATCCACAAATGCAAATGAATGCTTCTATATTCTATTTCAAAACTGCAAAGCTAGCAAAAGGTTTGTTATCATTTTATTAAATTTATATGAACTACTTATCAGTTTCGCCTCCAATTGAAAAATTATTCACATCAAATTGATTTCAGCAATGGCATCAAGTTGAAAAGCCCCTATACAATTTTGGAACACAGGTCTTATGTCCATTACAGAGCGCGCTCCTTTACCATGCCCTCATAATCAACCCCAGTCACCCCATTCTCATCCACCAACCACCACCGGGAAATCGGAAGTTGGATCACAATGAAATTAGAGTTGGGTAATATAACTACCTTTTGGAAGTAGACAAACCTTAATGGCAAAGAAATGAATTAATATCCTCAAAATAATGAAAAGAAAGTGTGTAGACTAGATATATAAAATGCAGTGTATGTTTTAGAATGTCCACAGCTGTATATCTGCCAAAACTAAAATTTTTATTCAAGTCACACGGCATTAAAGAATTGGTTAATCATATAGTATCAACTATTTGCAAATTTTCTTTATTGGTTTTGATGTTGACTTTGACCTCATTTTACCAATTTGCACCGAACTAGTGAACTCATACATATATACAATGGCAAAATATGAACTAAAACAGCTTAGTTTTTCGTTGTTGTATTCAGTTACTTTTCAATTTGGATTTACCAATTTGACAAACCAAAACAACTTAATAGGTTTGCTAACAAATTAAGGACAAGTTATACTACATACCTCAAGGGAAGCAAAATACAAGTTCAAAAAATTACAAATAAGCATTATTTGAAGCTTTTATGAAACTGCAAACTAGTTGAAATGCAATTTGTTAAAGTCCACACCTACAACATTTTTGATGCATAAATCTAGAACAGTTTACATGACCTTTTAAAATATCATAATCATTTCAGCCAAAATGGTAAGCCTAGAATAAAAGATATATTAGTAAGAATCAACTAGCACTTGTGAATTAGGTCATGAATTAAAGCATGCAACAATAGTTGGTGTAGGCATGACAGATAAATAAACATAACAATGTTTTGCATATGAACATCTAAAAGAGAAAATCATACCTGAGTAGATCAATGGACCGCTGAAGCAACATTCTCTGAAACTGCTGTTTAACACCCTTTACAAGATTTTCTTTGTCTTCACTTGACCACTTCTCCCTAATAACAGGGACAGCCAATGTTGCCATTGCCTTCTTATAATTAGCAACATGCAAATTCTCTGGAGGCCCCTTACATGAAACAGGGATCTTCTTCTCATTGAACTGCAGAAGTAAGAATTATATTTTGAGCATCTACATATGTGAATTACAAAATTAGTCAAGTCATGGTAAAATCAGCTGTTAACACTATCCACTTCATAATGCCATGAGCTAATGATTAGAATCAGCAACTGATAGTCAAACAAAAACTACAACTTTTTGATAACCAACTAAGCCACAGAACGGCCCCATGGAAACCACCATACGCAACCCAATTAACAAATAAACTCAAAAAAGCCATAATAGCAATAATTCCCTGATAGAAAATTATGAACACACTCATCAAGACTAAGTGACAATAATATGACAAACACCTTCATGGTTGCTCTTAGCTTTGGCAATGAAATCAACTGAACACGAGCATCCTTTTTCTGTGACAAAGCTCGCCCAGTCCTTCTCTTGCAAGCAGCCTGAAAGTCTTTCAGGATTTTGACACGTCCGACTAGCTTATTGAGTTCCTCAATCCTGGCTTCCAGTTGCATCATCTTACTTCTTATAAGTTTCTGACAAGACCTGTTCTTCTTGATAGCATCAACAAATGCCAAAGCTAACTTAGGGAACTGGGATGTTTTGAGTGGCAATCCAGCCATGATATCATCACCAGTTCTGTCCCATTTGACTGAATCACAAGGATGACTTCCACCAGCATCATCACATGCCTCTGATGTTGTTTCAGGCTCATTATTATCTACACAATTGAGAAACTCTTCTCGAGCATTAGTTCTCTCAACAAAGTTATTGGAAGTTTCCTTTTCCGAGTCTATGATAGTAGCACCCACCAGCACAGGTCTATGCATAGAATCCTCCACATTGTCTTTCAAGCTGCCTGTGTACAGTTGTGCAAAATTAAGATGTTACAAAATACAATAGAATATAGATGTACATCACCAGAATGTGTCGAAAAGAAAAGATAACAATATTCATGAATTAACCAGGGGCTTAGCCCACCTGGCCACCGGGTTCCTCACTTTAGTGGGAGACCCGGGTTCGATTCCCTTTGGGAACAAATTTGGAGTTGGAGTTATAAGGAGGCTTAGAGAATTTGGAATTGTAAGGAGACTTGGTGAACTAACTTCTACCTACTAACATTTACCGATAAAAAAAAAAAAAAAAAACAATATTCATGAACTAACAAACAATATACAGTCATGAAAATACAAATTCCCAATAAGCCTTGAGTTGTGAAAAACTGAATAAATTTCATATTCATATTCCAACAGACTGCCTACACAACAACTATCAAAGTAATGACCATAGACTCTAACCTAAAACAAGCACCCAAATCCAATTCACCATTTCATTCTATCAAACGCGGATTAACATAAATAAATAGATACACTATTCAATTAACGGAAAGAGAGGACATCATATACCATCATTATAGGCAGCAAAACGCCGTTGAATGGCTCGGAGGGTCTCATAATCATCCAAACAATCATCACTATCAGAACAATCAGGCGGCAGCGTACAAAACGGCTTCGGCTTCTGGGGTTCGTCCTCCACATTAATCGGAGCTGCGAAGCGTTTCTGAATGCAACGAACCAATTCAAGGTCATCCTCACCCTCTTCATCAGATTCTGCCTCCGACAAAGCATCTTCACCGGCATCGCCATTGGTAACGGCAGCGGCGGATGTGGAGGACAGCCGAAGCTGGTGGTCGGTGGGCGATTTTCCGGTCAATTGGCAAGCCTTTCTTAACGCTTCCATATCTTCGCTAAACCCATCGTCGGAATCGGAAAATTCATCACTGGAGGAAGACATATCGGAGAAGAGAAGCGTTTGGGGATGCGAAGGGGTTAGGGTTTTGTAAACAGGGAATACAGACACGGAATTTGGCGGTAACTCTTGTAATCGAGAGTTGTAGCTTTCTACTTTTTCCATCCTGCTAAATTTATCATTCATATAAAATAATTTTTGCATATATTATTATAAAATTATTCTCACATAAAAATCATTAAAAAGTTAACTATGAAAACAATGCGGAATCGAGGGAGTATTTCTTTTTAGTTTGTTCCATAAAAATAAAAATATTTTTCACAATTTTCACCCTCACAAATTAACATGCACATTTACTTCTCATGTCATTAGTTTTGAGACTCCACATACATTCAATACAATTAATTATTTTAATGTATTCATAAAAATTTACAAAATCACATCTCAATATTCCACTCATCACACTTTTTTCTTAAACCGTGTGTCAAAAGATTCTCGTAAACTTTTGCGAGACGGAGGAAATATTATTGATCGCAAATGATATGGAAAAATGTTTCTCATTTTTTTGTTATTATTGATTTAGTTTTCCTACCCATAACTTCATTTATCATTTTAGAGTGATTTTGCATATCATCTCCTACTTGGTATTTGTAATACCAAATAATATCCTTTCAAATTTCTTCAAATTTATCACATGTTTCAAGTTCCTTCAAATTCAATACCACAAAACAAACAGACTCTCACACATACATTGAGGATAATTAGGGATAAAAAATTATTTTATGCCTAAAATATTTTTTTATCCAAGATTATTTCTCGGATAACCCTCGTAAGGATTTTAGAGTAATTTTATAAAATTTTATGTATAAAAAGTAAAAGGATAAATTGAATTCTATGTAAGTGTAAATCAAAATACCTGATATTTTATGTAAAATTACGTATATTGTGAGAGTGAAGTTTACATAAAATTTTTCATTTTAGGCTGCGTTTAGTGTCATATGGTATCATTTAAGATTAGAGGCGATTTAGCGCACCTGTTTTTATATCCGTGTATCATTAATTTGTTGTTTGATACGTAAATTACAAATATAGACTAATCTTCACTAAACACACCTTACTTATTTTTAGATGTAAATTACCATTTTTTTTTATCGTGCAAAAGACATTTTATTAATTAAAATACTGGGCATGAGAGGTACTCCAAACAGCCTCAAATACATATAGCGAGTAATAACAGCACTAAAACTCTAGCTTAGGATCCACTAACCAATTTCTAAGAGAAGCATTACAATGAATAAAATTTTTCGCGTACACCAACTCCAAAGTCTCCCTTTAACCTCTCCAAATATCGAACTAGAGGAACTCTCAATACCTTTGAAGATAAAATTATTTCGAGCTTTCCAAAGTGACCAACCAAACGACGCACTCCCAAATACACACCGCAAATCTTTTACCTTTCTTCCCTTGAATCAAACCTGAATGTATTATGAAATGATCACCGACATTAATATGAGGAACAAAAGGGATACCCGGCCATTGATAGCATGTTGTCCACACCTCCACCGCCCTTGAACAGCTCATGAACAGTGTTTCCTCTTGATGATTACAACAATAGCATTTTTGGTCTTCCACTGATTGGTACCCCCTCCGAACAAGGTTCGATTTAGTAGGTAACCTATCCCGAAGAAGCCTCCAAGCCATCGCCGACACTTTGAGATGTAAATTACCATATTGTCCTAGCCAATTCTTGGAATCCCCAAATTAAACCCCCACAATCTTCTTTGAAATGTTCTTCGCTCGTTCTATCCGCCTAGCTTTAGTGCAATTCATTCTAGATGCAAAGCAACAACGCCATAGTTTTACGGTCTAAAGATTTCGTGTAGAAAAGACTTTAAACTTAATGATTTATCTTCTTCCTCGAATCTCTATCAGTAGAAGATACCTTACACAACAATTATATCAGTTTTTAAACCCTAGTAGAAGATATTCGCAAATGGTAGAGAGCACAATGGAACTCAACAACTTACTAGAAATTCAAACGATTTCCGAATAGATGAACATTACCATGAACCCACAAAAACAAATCAATGATTAGATCGTCATCAAATAGACACAATGGATATGCTAGGGTTTTGCTTCATTAATGAGCAATAGAAGTGGTAATGGGCCGATCGGCCTAGTGTGGGCCCATTGGCCCATACATGTGTGGCGGACCGGTCCGGTTGGGCTAAGTCTGATTTTATTTCGCCAACATTTCTCGAGCTCAACCCGGCCCTAGGCGGGCTACCGGCCAAAATTGCCCAATTTTTTAAATTTATTTTAAATATTATAAGTTAAAACACTAAATAATTTATAATAACTTTAAATAATAATTTAATAATCTATAATAAGTTCAACAATTCATAATAAGTTCAAACAAATAATTCAACAATCCATAATAAGTTCGGCTTATCCATAACAAAGTACAAAAAGAATTAAACAACTCAAAATAAGTTGATAATAATTTAATAAGTCTATAATAAATTCAACATTTCATAACAAATTTAAATCAATTCAACAATTCAAAGCAAATAAACAATAATTCAAGGGCATCGGACTTTAGTTCCTTATTAATTGGCATACTTAATTCGCATAATATTTATTAATTTTCTCTTGTTCTTACTTTCCTTATTAATTAGTATAGTTAGTTCTGATTTTTTTATCGGGCAAAGGGTGACTCGAACTCATGACCTTTGGAGTCATAGGTAGTGGAGCTCTAATCACTTGAGTTATACCACTTCGTCGGTATACTTAATTACGATGGTATTAATTAATTTGTATTAACAGTTTAACATACTTACATTATATGGAAAATTATTAATTTATTTTTAAAAAATTATGACGGGCTTTTGGAAAAGCTCGGACGGGCGAGTCATAATTGGCCCAAGCCCGATTGGCCCGGCAAGAGCCAGCCTTTTAGCCCAGTTCTTTTCTGGGCTTCCAAATATTAGACCCTACCTAGCCCTAAAATTGGGCGGGCTGGGCTAGCCCATCGGGTCGGGCTCTGCCCGGCTCTAGTGAGCAACGGAAAAAGAAAGGTGAAAAATGACGAAAGGACTTATGTTTCATTATATATAACTCAAGGGGTAATTTTGACATTTAACATTGTTGTCCGTGTTATTGTTGGGGTATGATGCCCCATCTCCACATTTTTTAAACGATTACATCGCAACATACTACATTGATTAGGCGCGGGCTCTGTATAAATCGTGGGCCCTTAAAATATAAATTAAATGACCACTAGGGCCGATAACAAACGAATTGTGGGCTATCGTGGTGAGCAAAATAAGGGTGTGAGAGTCATTATTGATTTAGGATAGGGTGGGTCTTGGTTTTAGTGGCAAAAGTAACCGAGGCCTATTTGGCTCGGTCCATGCCTCGACGAGCCGACCGAGCTCAAGCATCTTTCGACCCAAATTTTCTGATTTTTATTGACATGTCCGCCTTTTTTTTACGAATATATTGTCAAGTTGGTCCAAGCCCACATTGTATAAAAAAGTCTAATATTTGAATTTTTGGGGGTTGTACGTTATATTTTTTACCTTTTTTTAATTATATGGTTGGACCGTTTTGTGAAAAATACTAAGGTCTCGTTTGGTGGGCACAGTCAATTGTCTGTCGGTTAATTTATCCGGTCGATAAAGGAAAATGAGATTGGGAAAAAGATGTTTGGTGACCAAATATTATTGTGCGAGATAAGGGCCAAGTACTTTTTTATTTCGATTGTATTGCATGTGGGGTTTTACTAATTTACCCTTCATCAATTCCAATAACCCAAATCGAATTCAGCCCCAAATTTTACAAATTCGAAATAACCTAATTCGTCTCTGAGCTACAGCGTTGATCTTGAATCTTCGTGCCCCTCCGTCGACGATAACCCAACTCGTCGGAGGATCTACAATATTCGCGACCTCACACTCATTCATCTACGCATATTCAACTCTTTGCACGAAAAAGATGAATTGTATGCCGTAGGAGAATTGTGGGATTCAACGCCATTTTCTTCGTCGGAGAACGTCGATTAGTGTTCGCGTCTACGGCCTTGTCGGCCAAATTAGGTGTGTATTTTTCAAATTCGTCGGAGAATTACATTGGTCGCATCTAATGAGCCTTCCACATAATTTCTGGAACTTACTAAAATTGCATGTAATTGGACGAATAGGGACGAGCGCTTCGAATTTGCTCAGATTGCACTCGTGGAAAGGGAAAAATGTGTATATTCTGCGTCGATCAACTCGCATCGAACCCGGATGATACTACTTCAAATGTCCCGAGGGTGTAAAGCATTACAATAGTTGTATATGGTGTGACCAAGTTCATAGGGGTAAGGAGTCTACCTCCTCGACATCCATTTTACCGCGTCCTAATTCAATACCAATCGAAAATCGAAGACTACGTATTCTTAAACATCACATGCACCTGCACCGACCTCCTAGGGCTGCATAAACGAGTCAGTGTTTGCTCAAGCAGTCAACCAGAAGCTTTCGGCGTGGTGCGAGTTACGTCGAGCCGGTCACGGGTTAAGTGTTATGGCCTACTCTCGTACTAATTGTTTTTCTTGCTTGTGTCTTGATTATGTTGGGTGTGGTTGTAGGCATGCAATTCGAGTTGCTCCTAAGTTTAGTATTTTAGTGGGTTATGCAATCGTTATTTCATATAATAGGTATTAGTGTGGAATTGCTACAATTATTATAGGCTTAATTTGAGTATGTTTGCTTATTTTATTAATTTAGTGGTTTGAATTTTCCCGACTTTTGCTTATTCGAATTGTTGATTGTATTTGATGAATTTGTTGAATGCCTTATATATTATTGGCCAAGTGTTTAGTGGTTGGTGCAAGGGGTAAATGCTACCTAATGAATGCATATTATATAGATATTATAATCTCCACTATTTTGATTATGAGCAAACGAAAATTAGTTAATATTAATGTTAATTGGAAAGTTAAATGATGCTTGTGGATACCGGATTGTTGGGAACAAATTTGTGAATTAATGCTTGATGAATTAATGATGGATGTGTGAACAAATTTGTTTTCAAACAATTGGTAACTGGAATAGTTGAATGAGGTTCCACTTTTTTGTTTTGTGAATTAATGCTTGACGAGTAACACATTTAATTCCTATCAAGTTGGTGGGGGTTAAATTTTTTTACTTAGTGGCTATGTGTCTTCCACCATTGTTCATGTGTCAAGTACTCTTAACTATCATTTACTACATTTATTGCAAAGTTGTTTTTTTAGATACACAAGATTCTTTAATTTGAATCAATGGTAGTTGGTGCATCATTTATTGAAGCACAGGCTACAACATTTACATACAAATTTTTATGTTTTTAGACCTAGTACTAGAGTTATTTTGCTGCACACACATTAATGATCTATCACAAAGAGAATGTTGTTTATGTACTTCATTGACGTATGGGATATATGGATGGATCCAAAACACATATATATTTGTAATTAATTCAACACCAACCACTGCTATTGGTAGTTGGGCATTTGCATGTCCAACTTGGACTATTATATATAAAGTAGTTTCGAATGCATCTCCACTTGTAAAAACACAGCATGCCATGGGTTTCGAATCACCCAATCCTCAAGAATGCTACTTCTACGAGGGTCGTTGGAATGAGAAAACTCGTGAACTTGTTCTTTCGAATGCTACCGGTCGATGTTAAGACGGACTCTTGGGTTGTTGGTTCTCAACAAATTGGAAATCCAAAGTGCCGTGGATTTCATTAATGTCATGTTGGAGATGGAGTTCACGGGGATGATGCGGTTGGTCTCATGGACTTACTAAGTTGAGGTATACGACCTTCAAGTACGTGCTCGAGACCAAAGGCGTGCGTTGGGATCAACACTATAACCATGTTCAAACATGTCAACATGTGTGAAACGAGATGTTTAAGGTACGTGATCGTTGTTTACGTTCATCGCTAACCTCTATAGTATTGTCACTATAACATATCAATGACGCATTTCTATGTTTTGATTACATCTTCAACAAAGGGAACGACTTCACTAAAGCCTTTTATCACAAAGGTGACGCAATGCATTGTAGCTCAAGAAGTTATTCGAAACTCCCACGCCTCCAAACCAAGAAACTATTATCATCAGCTCGATGGTCCAACACTACGTGTACCGAACAACGCCGCCACACCACATATCATTCCGCACTCGGATGGTGAACATGAGGTTAACTCTCCGGAGATTGCGGTTCGCAAACCACCACGTAAAAACTCTTTGGTGAAGACAAAGTTCCTACCCCACTGCTACTTCTCGGTCGAATCCAAGAGCCACAAGAATGAGGAAAGAGGGCCCGCAAACAAAGGCAAGGGCATGGTAGCCATGATGAAAAATGAAATCAAGCAAGAAGAATCCTCTTGTGCATCTTCGAGCCCATTGAAGCCGCCTTAGTCACCGCTAGGGAAGTAATTTACATTATGTATTGGGTTCCATATTAGTAACGATCATCTAGTTTTAAATCGGTTTTCATCGATGATCGTTGGTTGTATAAGTTAATATTGTCTATCTATCGCTTAGGGTATCTGTCGTTGTTTGGATTTGTCTACGTTGTATGACGAATATTTGACATATATTATATGCTTATGTTTCAAAATGAGGCTCTTTATTTTGTTAGTTAAGCGTAATATGTAATCATATTATATAATCGTAAATATTGGTACATAAGCATTTATACGTTCAAGAATATGAAATGAAATCTTAACAAAAGCTGTACGACATGCTCGATTCACCAAGTATTTAAATAATTAAAATAGAGTAACACATTACCTTCTTTTCGAATTAAATTTCGTATTTTATCAATTTATATTTACTTCATAATCGTAACTTTTGATACCGTTTAATTTATTATTTGTGTAATATTTGTGGCTCAATAATTAAATCATTTTTTTTTTTAAATTATGGTGCCCCCTACATGTGGCTACATTCCAAGTGCATGACACTACAAGAAAAAAACACTTTTAGTGAGAGCAAAAAGCTGTGGCTAAAAGTTAAAATACCATCACTAATAACTTTTAGTGAAGGAAAATTGCCCGTCATGGCCTCTCATTCTGCTTCTCTAGTTAAAAGTCAATAGTGACTGGATAGCGTCCTGTCATTAAAAAGTATTTAGTTAGAGTAAGTTTACCATCACTAAAAAGAGCATTAGTGTTAAAAAAATCTTGTCACTAATACATCGTTTGACTCTCATTGTATAGTACATTTAATTACAACATATACTCTCATTAAAATTCAAATCTCCCATCACTAAATGACATAATTTAGTGATAAAAATCCTATCATTATATCTAGATTTTGTCTGTCACTATATGATATACTAAATTTATCGTGTCATCAATAATCGACGTACTCATTTTTATGGACATTACTATAAGAAGAATATATTTATTGCGATAATATTTTCAAACAAGCTAAATATGAAAAATCAAAATCAATTGACATACAAGTCTCTAGAATTAATATTTTCAAAATTACAAAATCATTCAAGAACCGTTTGCCAAAAACTAAATCAAATAGTTAACTATTAGGTATGTTATTTTTCACCAAACTATTAATTGTCACCTGTATAACAAAAAAAGATAAAAAAAAAAGGTTATGTGGAGAAACTTAAATAAAATTTAATTTACACTAAAAAAATATATCAATTGTGTTTAGTACGTTACCTTTATTCCGACTTTCTTCACCATCACTACCATCTACATCTACAATTTTCTTCATCTTACATCATAACAATAATCAAAAATCAATTGAAAAAAATTTCTAAAAATCCATGCATGCACAATTTGCCTATATATAACGATGAAAGTGTCACCAGCTAAATTAAATAAACAAAAATAAAAAATCGCCTAATTCAACCGGAAAACAAATCAATTGAAAAATTAAAATAAAAAACTAAATATTCGTGCATGCACAATTTGCCTATATATGACTCTCTTCTTCTATTATTAATGAAGTTTTGTTTCTTTTCCAAAAAAAAAAAAAAAAAAAAAAAAAGCAGACATTCTACAAATGTTGTATGTAATTGATAAAGGCATTTGTCTTTTTCTCACCTTGTATTTGCTAAATTCAAGGTATACACCTAATGATTCTATTGAATTACACTATTTCGTAAAGAGTCATAACTCTGTTTCTAAAAAAAATGGTTTGCTTATAAGCTAATATATACATATTCTAAGAAATAACATATATATTGGAACTTACGATGAAAAAGCTAGCTAAGTGCATCAATTTGGTCCCGACCCACGTATTTAAAAAAATGATATCATAAAACATAATCCTTGCATTAATAAGACTAGAAACGAGAATTAAATACAAATTAGGATAAACACAACAGTTTTGCCATAAAACAAATTTAACAATCCATCAAAGAAATGATAAGATTTAACCTGGATCTCCTGATCCATCAGAGCGATAGTACAAAACTCTTGATTAATGCATCCTTCAAAAGCATCGATTTTCCACTAGTTCGGCCGTGCCCCGAGGTACTAATTATCAATCTTGATGAAGTTGTCAACTTGTTCTTTCCTAGAATTGCAAACAAATATCAAAGTACTTCACATTAAAATAAGAAGCGTTATTGAAGAAACAAAAATATCATTACCAACATCTTTTTTTCTATGTCCTGTGGTTCATTCCTTTGTTAATTGGAGCATCCATAGCTCGTAAATACAATGTATACCTTTGGTGCCCGTAGGGAACTAGAAAAATTCAGGAGTACAATCTAAACAAGTAGATTCACATAAAAGCTACAACCTATTTCATTCAAGATTAGATAAAAATAGAACAAACACATTTGCTCACCTAAAGAAATCACAGGGGTTGATCGATGCATTGATAAATAATTGTCAAGTTGCTTTTCTTTTTCTTCTCATTTTGATTATTGATGCTTCAACTACCATTGGCTCCACATTGGTTCTCATCCAAATATTTTGATTTTCTAAACTCGATGAAGCATCCCCACCGAATTGCAATTTAAATGATTCACTATATTGGTATGCTTCACAATCACTTATATCCCCCACATTGTTGTCATCAACCTCTTCTCGTAGTGGCAACTTATATAAGTTACGAGGTTGCATCTTAATGACAACATGCCAACCTTTATTAGAGTTGTCCATAGCATAAAACACTTGTGATGCTTGACTAGCTAAAATGAATGGTTCATTTGTTTTAAAGATACGACAACAATTAATAGTTGTGAATCCATATTTATCTATTTCGGCTCCTTTCACACTATCATGCACATTGAACCATTGACATCACAACAATACCACTCTTTTCCCGCCAAGATATTGCAACTCAAGAATTTCTGTCAACACTCCATAATACTCAACATAGTTTGTGTCACCGTCTATATCACCGGTTACACATACTCCACAATTTTGTGTTACACATCCTTTGTCATGATCTTCTATTCGAAATCTAAATCCACTAACGTAACCATTGAAACAATTCACATATTTTAAAGGACCACGAGATAATGATTGTAAAGCATTATAATTTGAGAGTTGATTTTGCATATTCATTTTTTTTTTTGATAACTCGGTATCCGGCCCAAGGACCGACTAACTGGGACCAATCCCACCGTCCACTAGCGGGGCCCCACTTAAAGCCGCAGCAGAGCTCTTAATAAACATTATATATGACTAATCTAACATAAGGTAAGTAAAATATGTATCTTAATAAACATATATCTTCTCACTCGAGTTTTAAACCAAATTGATTAAAGAAATACTCCAATCTTTATCCGATTTTTGTGGTCGGTTTTGCCGATTTCGAGAGTACTCCCCGTATTACACACTAACTAGTCATTCATTATCATCCCATACACATTTAGATGCATTTCAACCACTTTCCTGGATCCTTTATCGCATTTTTACATTTGACACATGGGCACTAGATTTCACACTCTTCACTAATCTTAGAAAAAGCGTAGTTCAAAAATTCACCACACCAACTTTATATTCTCGTATTCAATTGATCATTCATAAGACTCATCCATTTCTTGCTAGGTGCCATCTAAAAAATTATTAATATAATAATATAATTGCATTATAACTCGACATTTAGATGAAAAACATGTTGGAGAAATTAGGTTTAATTATTTTAATCAATTTATTTGATTATTTAATTAAAATAATTTGATGTTTAATTTCCGGAAATTAAACGAGATTATAGTGAGAGTATAATTAATTTCTTAAAACCGAATTTTGGTGAGTGAGAAATTGATATACATGTTGAGATGCTAAAGTATTACACTTAAGTAATAAATGTGCCACATTAAACTTAAGTGTTAATTGTCCCACATCGGTTAATGTGGGAGTTAATACACTCCTTATAAGTAAGAAGTGATTAAAAGAATTCAAATTATAAGTGGGCTATTCATACATAAATGGGCCACACGCGTGCGCGCGCGCCCGCCCGCTTGTCCGGTCGTGCCGAGCCGAGCCTCGGCCCGGGCCCGGTCCGTGTCCATGGACTTGGATTTTGGCAATTGGACTTTGGATGGACTTTAGGTGTACTTGGCTTGGTGGTGGTGTATGCATAATTTTTTGGAGCCTAAAATTCTCGGGGCCCTATCCGAGTCAGCCCGGGAAGTTGAATGTCATGTGAATTTTGGTGACATTTCATGTGAATTTGAATTTGAATTCAAAAGTCGAAATGAATCTGACAAAGCGGACGCCTAGATTCGTGGCATTTCAATAGTCATATGTGTAATGTATGAGCATTACCAAAACGGAATCGACTGATTGATTGGGATTGATTGCATTAAATCCCGGTCTCTTGGCTCTTCAACATCTCGTGTGCCTCGCCTATAAATAGGAGACATCTGCATGTGCATGGCCACCGCTTTCACACCCCTTGCATCAACATATACACCCACATCGAATTTTTGCAATTTTTACGTCCGCTTTTACGCATACATTCTAGTTTTCATCGATTTCACGTGCTTCGATTCGTTGGAGCTCATTTTCAAGTGGTGCTACTTGAATACGAGACGAAAGTCGCTTTCACCTTTGGGAACATTACGCCAAACCGTGAGCACTAGCTGGGACGTATTTATTTTGCGGCAAAGGATCGCTTTCCTTGACTCGACTTATTTATCGTTCGTGGTTGATCAAGTTCATTGCCGCTGCAGTTTGAAGCTTGTTCGTTGTTCAAGAAGAAACTAATACTTTTAGTTGGAAAAAGTATTGCTTTTGTAATCTTCTTTTCCTTTTGTAATTTTCTTGTTTTTCTTTTCATTATTTCCGTCCGCTTATTGTAAAAACCATTGTTGGTGCAATTATAAACCGACAATCACAAAATAAATATCCGGATTGTTACGATGGCTTCCACGAAAATAACAACAACGGTGGAAACGATAACCAAAATCCACCGGTTATCACCGAAGTTGGTGAACCATCAAATCCTCCCACTATGGTTCCAACTTTGGTTGTACCTCCTTTCATGAATCACGACTCCGCACCTTTATGGTTCATGGAGAAAAACCCAAGAAGTTCTCGGAAAATGACTTTAAGAGGTGGCAGAAAAGATGTTGTTTTACCTCACTACGCTGCACCTAGCGGTTCCTCCGGGAGGACCCACCCGTGGTCGATGAAAACGACACGGATCCTGCTAGGCATATAACCTTTGATTAGTGGGGCCATGGAGACTTTCTCGTGCCGCAACTACGCCCTTGGAGGACTAGTTGACGCGTTGTATAACGTGTATTGCTCGGTTCGTACTACAAAAGTGCTTTGGAGTTCTTTAGAATGCAAGTATAAAACCGAGGATGCCGGAACTAAAAGTTCGTAGTTGCAAAATTTTTGGACTTTATGATGGTAGACGGAAAATCAGTCGAACAAGTTCAAAAATTTCAATTAATTTTGTATGACATACTCTCGGAGGGTATGGTCTTACCTGAGGCTTTCGAGTAGCTACGGTGATTGAGAAACTACCCCTAGTTGGAGGGAGTTCAAAAGTTATCTCAAACACAAGCGAAAGGAAATGTCATTTGAAGAATTAATCATCAAACTCCGAATTGAAGAAGATAATCGGAAAATGGACATTAAATCTAAACAAGTGAATATGGAAGCAAAGGCAAATTTGATGGAACGGTGAACCTTCAAAGAAAAGAAAAAGGCCTAATGATGATAAGAAACCGGTTGCGAGAAAATCGAACTTCGGTTGTTAGGATGAAAAAGATGTACTTAGTTTTGATGAGTTAAAAGTGTAAGATTAGGATGACCAAATGAAAAATAATGTATAGTCACCGATGTAATGTAAACTTTGTAAATAGACTAAGTACAGGATAGTAAGGTAAGGTTGTTCAAAGAAAGTCGTATAGAGACAGAATGTAAAGCAAACGACGACAAAGACAGATTTGAGGAGGAAGATCAAGACACTCACCAAGATTGAAGTAATGCATAAGGTAAAGAATTAGATAGGGTGAAGAATCGACATGGTAAGAAGTCGAGAAGCTAAAGAGTGAGTTAAAATCAAGAGTCGATTACAACCGAACAAGAAGTAGTTTCAAGAATTGGTTAATCCATTACAACCAACCTCAACGAAACAAGGAAGTTATAACCGTCATCAACGGAAGATCTATAAATAGGTTCATAGTTTCAGAATTTCAAAGAATAACGAAGATTTTTATCAACCTAGCGATTTCACACTTTAGCAATCTAAGAATTAGAAGCTCTCTCCACGATCACTTGTATACACATCATTCACGAACACACTTAGTGTTCATTCATTTTTCTCGTGTTTAGAGAACACCATTTCATTTGAATCTTCAAAAGCCAGATAGAGTTAGAATCATTCTTGTAAGGTGAAGATACACGTTGTAAACGAAGAAAGGAAGGAAGAAGAAAGACAAGTAGTAGAGTCCCTTCTTCAAGTTGAAGGAGGAGAGTGGACGTAGGATCGCTTGATCCGAACCACTATAAATCCGTGTTGGTTCTTCTTATTATTTTTTACTTATCTTCATTGATTATTTCTTGATCGCAAATTCAATATCTCTGATAAAGCTTTAGATCCTAATTGAATTGAGTTTAATCGAAAATCAAGCTCACTGTAAAAACTGATTTTGGAGTTGATAGATCTTCTAAGCTTGCAAAAGTTTTTGATAATCTATTCATCCCCCCTTTCTAGATTATCACTAGAAGGCATCTTGTTTACGTGATTAACTCATTCTAAAGGGACCCAACAAGTGGTATCGTGAGCGGTGTTAAGTCAGTTTCGATATTGATTCTAGGTCTTAACTAAGATCCCGAATTTTGTTCTTGATAATCAGTATTTTCTTTGTTTCACTAACAGCTTCTACTAACAAGATCTTGTGAGTATTGTAGTTTTTCTCGTTTCACCATGTCTTCGTTAAGAGCAAGAAATCCAGGAGTTTGCCTGATTTTTCTATAGAAGAATATGATTACTGGAAGTTTAGAATGGAGAACCATCTTAAAGCAATTCATGACGAATGGAGGAGGTTCTTGAGGAAGGACCTATCAAGTTTTATCATGGTGGCACAAGTGATGGTACTACAACAATGAAATAAGAGTGAGGCAAGAAAAGAAAAGCTCGAACTCACTAGTGATGAAAGGAAGATTCACAATTTGGATCAAGTTGCAAGAACTGAAATTATTGAAACTTTAAGCAAGGATTGGATAGAAAAGGTTAAAAGATGCAAGATTGCCAAGGAAATGTGGGAGACTCTTGCAAGTGTTTGTGAAGGGTCGATCGTGTCAAAGAAAATAAGTCATGCAAATTGCTTTACATGCATTTGACACATTCAAAATGAAGGATGGAGAAACTGTGGATCAATTGGAAGTACGATCGACTAATTTTGTGAACAAAGCAGCCGATTTGGGTAAGACTTACACCGAGAAAGAAATCAACAACAAGGTACTCAGATCATTGAGCAAAAGATGGAGGGAGAAAGCTAATTGTTGGTCCCGATTAGTCGAGTAGATTAGATGAGAAGTGTATCACCTTCTAGCAAAAATCTAGAAGGGGGGTTGAATAGATTTTTGAGATTTTTCAAATCTATCAAAAATTTATTCAAAGTACCAAGACACAAATGGAATTCAAGATTAATCTAAACTTTTAATAAGATCAAAAGCAACACCGATATTCGTATCTTAACTTTAATTCGAAATTAAACTTTAAACAACAAATTGTAACTTGAATGTAAATATAAATGAAAGCAAGAAAGAACACTGTAGATTTTATAGTGGTTCGGATTATAACAATCCTACATCCACTCTCCTTCTCCAAACTTTGAAGAAAGGTCTCCACTAATTGCTTACTTACTTACTTTACAATCTTTACAACTTACAACTTGATCTTCAATTCTTCAACAATGCTAATCAAACTTCTAAAATCCAACTCTAAGAATAAGAAGTGTTTTTGAAGATGTGAAGTGAAGTGTTCTACAAACACTTAGAAAATATTTGAAAAACTCTTTTGAAAATACTTTGTGAATTGAATAGTGAATAGTGTGAAAAATCAGATTTGCATAAGTGTCTTGAAAAATAAATCTTAGACCTATTTATAAGTTTGAAAAGACAGTTAGTTTGTTAGTCGGTTCTAACAAACTGAAACTCGCTCAACAAACTTAATCTTGAAAACTGTTCTTGACCTCACCTGATTTTTCCTACTCGTCTGAAATGACTTGGTGAAGACTCGCCTTTCTTATTCTACTCACTTGTCTTGACCTCGTCTCGAGCTCTTCATGATCGTCTCCGTAGATGATTAGACTTGAGCTTGTCTCTAGATGACTTGCAAACTTTGATCTTCACTGACTTAATCAGCCCCTTGACCTCGATCGACTTAGTACCGAACTCGATCTCGAGCCGCTTCATCAACGTAGTCTGCTCATCTGATTGTTCTTTTAACTCATCAAAACTCTACTTGATCTAACAATTTCCCTTTTTGATGATGTTAAAACTATAAAAGAAACATACTCACAAATGATGTTAGTCTAAGTTATTCAAGATAGTCGGATAAGCATGTTATAATACATTCACACTATCAACTCGTATTGAAGCATTTTAATTCACACTTAGAAAGTTTTGAAATAAAATTCTTTAGTCTTAAGATTTTTTTCAAAAGAGAAAAAAATTTAAGTCTTAGGACTTAGAAAAAGTTTTTAGACTTAAGAAAAATTTTGCAAATATTGAGTCTGAGATGATAAATTTTCTCGGATGGTTCATACTTAGAAAAATTTTAAAGTTTCTTAAAACAATAAAGAAAACTTTTAAAACAAACAAGTAAATCGTATAAGAACCAGTCATCTCATTCATATACAACTCATTTACAAATTTACATATAGAACAGATAAGAAGATAAAAGATAAGAAGATTTAGGCTTATCTAATCATCCATCCTGTCTTTCTCTAGAAGCCGCATCCAATCGAATATTCGCGTCCTCACCAAAGAATTTCCTTTGGATCACCAACTTCATTTGATTTATACCATAGTTGATAGTTGACTGATCCACTCCTTGTCAATCGAGCCATCATCATTCAATTTTATTGGAATGGATGAGTAGTTCTGAGCCACCAAATCCACGTTGTACCATTCATCTCCTTCATCAAGAAGTTTCTCGGTACAAGCTTGGATTTTCCTTCTCCATCCACCATGCCAAGCGATTGTCTCATTGTCGATGATGCTCCAACTCCTTTGCATATGTACCGAGAAGAAGGTCCACTTAGCTTTATACTTCATGTACTCACCGCCCATGATGGACGTGCAATCATTTTCGGGGAGCATCGCTTCTTCTCGCAGTCGATCCAAGCCGCCTCTGCTCCTCCACCGGTTGATAGGACTACCCACTTCTTTTGGAACCGGTCAAAATGCGGCCAGCCTCCTTTGCCAACTTAATCTTCCTTCTGGCTTCCTCCGGCCATAATATACCTTCTCGGCCTTGATCCGTCGGTCCCTTTCGCCTCTATCCTAAGTTGCTCGGCCGATTTCTCAAGTGGCCTCTTTCCAGCTTTGGACATCGGGCTCGCACGATAGGCGACACGACCTTCTCTCGCCTCCTTTTCTTTCTCTTTCTCCACCACCACCAGCTCTTTCCCTTTTCCTTTCTCGGCCTCGGCTTTGGCTCTCGCCTCCTCCTTTCTCTCTCGATCTTAGCCATGTACCTTTCGCATTTCAAATTTCGGCTTCTTTCTTTTCGGCCACCATCCGCCCGATTGCTTCCTCAATCGATCAATTCTAATCTTTAAGGCGGTGAGCTCATCCGATTGGCCGGGCCGAAAGTTTGATCTCGGTTAAGCTCGGCTTTCACAATCTCCACATCTTCCCCCTTTTTAACATCATCAAGTAGCATAGCAAGCTGCTCCTTGATAACAAGAAATAGGTGGAAGCCGAGGATTGATTGAGAAGGATCTCATCGCCGCCACGGTGATTGTCGGCTGGTTTGGATTTTCACTCTCCAATCTCTTTCTTCACTTGACCCAACTCTTCTTTGACACTCATCTTAACAGTGGAAATAGAAGATAGGAGATTTACCTCGAGATGCTTTTAGCATGTCTTCCATTGTTACACCGACAGAGTCTACAATGTCTGCAGTCTTCATCATTAACATCTGGTGAACTTATCTTCTACCCTCTTCTCCGGTGATTCGGTATTGAAGAGAAGGTGGATCCTGGGCCTTTGGGAGGCGGCTGTAAGGTTTCGTGCAAGCCAAGGCGGCTTCTTAGGAAATTCGGGAGCTGCTCCTCCGATAGGATAACCGATATTGATGTGATTCCAGCGAGACACCGAGAATAACCTTCTCCCGAGGAGATGATGTTGTCCCAGCCTACTTCATCGGTGAACAGGCTCATCTCCTCCGTGTCTCCAAATTGAGATGATGGACCAGCCAGATCTCAATGGATTCCTTCATTACTTGTGGTTAAACTAAAGTTCAGAATTAACTCGGCTAACCTCCTTCGGCATCCGATCGTAGGGAGAGTTCGAAGCTTCCTCTGAGCCATCAGTGTCCAGGAATGTGTATTGGACTAATTTGGGGTGAGGGAGTGGGATATTTAGTGGAAAGAAAGTCAAGGAAATCAAAAGGTTGAGTAGAGGTGGGAGGGATATCAGTGTGGGAGATGAGGTGGGAGGTATTTCGTAAGGGAGATGAGGTGGGAGGTGTTTGAATTTGGATAATATCGGGGGTAGAGTACATTTGAGAGGCTCGAAGTACCGGCACGGGATACTTCTTCATCGCCTAGGTGGGTGGGGGATTTATCCGACGATGAGATGTTGGAAGATGTACTGAGAGGCTTGCCTCTCGGCAGATGCGGTTCGCTCGTAGCCGGGATCTTCTAGCACTTGTCTCAGTTGCACCGCTGCTGCTATCTCGTAGTGTTGCAGCCTTCTTCGCGGCAGACTAGAGGGAGTTGAGGAAGACACCCCAACTATATCAGCAGCCTTGACCAGCCTTCTCCGGTCCTCCTTTGGAGTGGTTGAGCAACCTCTGCTTCCACCCGCTTCCTCACTGGCAGGTACTGTGCCTCTACTTCTGCCGCCGGTATCTCGGCTTCGGGTACCTCAACTGTACCTCACTGGCCGCCTCTGCACCCCCAGCCGCAGCCTCGCTTTCTCGAGCTCTTGCCTCATCCGATTCATCGTCAATCCGGCAATCCACCCAACCTTTCATTCATTGTTAGCAACCCCTTTTGCTTAGAGAATTTTTCTTGCCTTCTCTCGTCTGGACCCTCTCATTCAGCTAATCCATCGATCGTGATCTTGTTAAATGACTCACAAGATGGCGAGGAACCCGATACCTGTGATAGGATTGAACACCAATCTTGTTTTCTCCTCCCTCGGCCTCCTAAACAATAGCTCAACCCAATCAACCCTTATTCCATCATAGATAGCCCGCATACAACACAGTCTAGACTTAGTAACTCCGTCATGTGAACTCGATCACCCAGAATTGACTTAGTCACTATAGTCATTAATAACCTATATTTCCTTCTCAACATATGCTTTTTCAAGTCTCTCCTCGTTCCCTATACGTAATCCTAGCAAACAAATCAAAAGATTGTTCCCATTCCTCCTCCTTATACACCAACATGCATTTACACCTTCACCGATGTATCCAAAATCCGAGCCACATTCTCCTTAGTATATTCCAACCTAGTACCCTCTACTTGTAGTCTTGAACCCATTCTCGAGAGAACTCACTGTTCGCCAAAACTCGCCCCAATGAAATCCATCGTTCGGTTTTCTGCAGATTTTAGTGAACAGAATCCTCGCAACCTTGATGCTTCCAATAGACCTAGAATCTCGCTGGATTCCCTGTCTTGTGTGGTTTCAAAGTCGATATACATCTCGGCTTTGAGTTTATTCTTAACTGCCTCTGTATTCATTTTGAAATTTGAAATGGATGCGGTTATATAAGTGGGAGGTTTAGGGGTTGGGATGAAGAAGAAGCCATTTGAATAAGTTTTTGTAAGAAGGGTATTTTTACAGAGGATTTTGATAAGTGAAATGTGAAAGTGAAAAAAATTTTAATGGAGAAGGTAAGATTTTAAACTCGGAGGAGAGAGAGGGAAAGTTTGGGAATGCAAAACGTGGCACGATCTCGAGTTTTAATTTTAAACCGTTGATTTTAAGAGGCGCGTGTAAAACATCGACGGTTTAGCGAGAAAACGATTGAAATTCAGGCGCGTGGCCTTTACGCATCTTGAATTATGTAAAAGTAATTGTTTATCCTACGGATTAGACGGCTAATAGACTTACTTTATCGAAGTAATTAGTATACCCGACGTAAGCAATGAGGTGCCTTACTTAACACTCGTGTATTCTATTTCGCACTTGATAAAATCAGACTTGGTCAAATTGATCTTATCGATATTTTTCAAAAACTCTCTCCTAGTCGATTTTTGAAAACCACAAATGTTTAAAGTCGAACACAGTATTTTCAATTTAGTTACAAAGTACAGATTACTTGAAATACACAGACTTAAGGACTTTATATGAAAACAAAGATTTTGAGGAAAAACAAAGATGAAGGTTTTACGAATGAAGAGATTTATGAGACTAACTGGATAATACCGTTCCCGCAAACAAACTCATCAAAACTATTAGTAGAGGGGTAGATCGGATAGGGTGCCGTAGTCATCTGCTTTCTAGGAATCGATGACTATTGTGCCCTAGTCTGATTTACCAAATGTTAGATAAGTAATCATCAAGTCGATAAGGTCAATATGACTAATCCTTGATTCTTGATTCCTAAAAGGAGATCAATGATATCAACACCTGATTGTCCTTTGACACATATCTAGTCTGATAATTCTTTCTAGATATTAATTTAAAGAAAAGACCGTAAAAATACAATTAACAGATGCAAACATTTTAGAAACAAGCTAAGGATGCATCAAGTAATCCTAATTCTAAGCACAATTCTTTAAACCTAGTCTCACTAATGGTTTTGTAAGAATGTCGGCTCTTTGTGATTCAGTGGCTATTTTCTCAATCCTAATGTCATTCTTCTCAACATGATCTCTAATGAAATGATGCCTAATATCTATATGCTTACATCTAGAATGCGTAACGAGATTGTAAGTCATTGCTATTGCACTATTACTATCACAAAGTAAATAGGAACAATCGATGTTTGAATATTATAATCTCTAAGTCATGACTAATCCAGAGGAGTTGTGAGCAACAACTTCCGGTGCCATGTATTCAGCTTCGATTGTGGAGGTAGCAATGCATGTCTGCTTCTTAGATAACCAAGAAATTAGTTTGTTGCTTAAAAATTGACAAGTTCCTCAAGTGGACTTCCTATCAATTTTACATCCTCCAAAGTCTCAATCAATAACCTGTCACTCAAGGTTGTCATCACCGGGTACCATAACCCTACTTGCAAGGTTCCTTTGAGATATTTTAGAATTTTCTTCGCCGTCTCCAGATGAGTTTTCTTGGGATTAGGTGGAATCGGCACATACCCCACCCGCAAAGGCTATGTCCGGCCTACTTGCGGTGAGATAGAGAAGAGATCCAATCACCCACGATACTCCGTTGCATCGGTGGGTATCCCTCGCTCATCCGAATCCATAGAGAAGTTAGTTGCCATATGTATTTTAACTTCTCTCGCTAGTAGTCATTCCAAATTTCTCAATCGTGATCCTTAGCATATTTAGATCGATGTATAAATATACCCTTACTCATCTGTTTAATTTGTAAGCCTAGAAAGTATGTTAATTCGCCCATCATTGACATTTCAAACCTATTTTTCATGAGAATGCTAAACTCTTCACATAATTTCAGCATTAGGTGAACCAAAGATTATGTCATCTACATAAATTTGAACTAATAAAATGTTACCATCTACTTCCTTTCTAAACAAAGTTCTATCAATCTTACCTTTTGAAAACCATTTGATGTCAAGAAATCGGACAAGGTATCATACCAAGCTCGGGAGCTTGTTTCACCATATAGAGCTTTGTTGAGTTTATAGACCTTGTTATTGATCTTAAACCCGCGAGGCTGCTCCACATAGACTTCCTCAAGCAACACACCATTAAGGAAAGCAGACTTAACATCCATTTGAAAGACTTGAAAGATTTATATGCAAGAAATGCCAAGAACAACCTTATTGCTTCTAATCAAGCGATCGAGCATAGGTTTCATCATAGTCTATCCCCTCGATCCGTGAGTAACCTTGTGCAACCAATCTTGCCTTATTTCGAACAATAATGTTGTTCTCATCTGCTTTTGTTTTTAAACACCCATTTAGTGCCTATAATCTTTACGTGTAAGGGTCTTTCCACTAATTCCCATACACTTTGCCTTTCAAAGCGATGCGATTCCTCCGCATGGCGCTTATCCGATTTGGGTCTGATAGAGCTACCTCAATAGACTTGGGTTCAAGAAGCGACACATAACAACCGAAAAGACTTTCGTAGTCCAAAGATCATTCGTGTACTCCGCACACTACTAGATGGGTCTCCTATAATCCGATCGATGGATGGTAGCTCCTCATCCTTTTGCCTATGTGAGGAGAAGGATCCTCATCTTGAGTCTCGGTGAGGCAACTCCTCGACTCAACCTCACCGACGTTCCCCCTTCATCACCGACCCCGCAGATCGGTGATGTCAAGGGTGTCCGATCTGATGGAGTCTGCGATCAAAAGTTGTCTCGATTATCGATGGGGATTCTTCTTCATCGATTCGAATCAAGACTAGGTAGATAGACAGTTCTATGTTTAGTCTTGGACAGCTTCAATTTTATCTAGACTTTTAAATTTGATTCACTTTATCTCGAGAAAGAATACAACTCATCAAAAACAATATGAGGGTTTCCTCCACACAAAGGGTTGTCTTGTTAAAAACTCTAAATGCCTTGGAAGTGTTAGAATATCCCAAGAATATTCCATCACCGCCTTAGCATCAAAAGTTCTTAACTTAGATTTCCCATTGCTATGGATAAAACACTTACAACCAAAGCTTTGAAATATGAGATTCTTGGAATCTTACCCTTCCAAATCTCATATGGAGTCTTACCCTTGTCTTTGACAACTAAGCACTGCTGCAGGTATAGCAAGTCGTGTTGATGGCTTCACCTGTAACCTATGTGGGGTATCATACTCACCTAACATGCTCCTGCCGCTTCCTTCAAAGTTCTATTCCTTCTTTCAACCACTCCATTTTGTTGAGGAGTTCTTGCTGAAGATGTCTCATGAATTATTCCACACTCATTGAAAAAGTTAGATAAACAAGAATTCAAAAATTCGTGCCCTTATCACTCCTTATTTTAATAATATTAACACCCTTTTCATTACGAATCATGCGAACAGTTAGGGATCTTGCTCATAGTCTCATTTTTCTTGAAAAGAAATATAACCCAAGTGTATCTAGAAAAGTCATCTACTACAACAAGAGTATATTTCCTTCCACTCAAACTAAGAGGAGAAACAGTCCAAACAGATCCGGATGAAGTAGTTGCAACACTCTTTTCGGATGAAGAGGAGTTAATACTCCTAAATGAGTGTCTAGGCCGTTTACCTTTCCGACAAGCATCACATTTAAGATCGGTGGATAAAAGTTTTTCTGTGTAATCCCTTGACAAGGTTCTTTTTAGCTGACTTACTAAGGGTCTTGAAATTCGGATGACTAAGCCTCTTGTGCCATAGCCACCGAGACCTTCTCCACCCTTATCTATCGACAAGTATCTTTGGGACAACTATTAAAGTTGGCCACATAGACATTACCATGTCTCAAGCCGCTTAAAAATACCTTATACGAAGAATTATCTAAAATATCACATTTATCCCTTGAAAATTTGACAAGAAAACCTTTATCACACAGTGAGAAACAGATAATGATTATGTTTCAAACCTTCAACAAGATATACCTCGAGATACCCGAATATCCTTGATAATCGCAGTACCTACACCTTTAGTCCGACCACAATTATTGTCACCAAATAAGACTCTTGGACCATCAATGCTTTGGAAATTTGATAATGTACCTCTTGTTATGGGTCATGTGTTGTGAACAACCACTATCAATGTACCATATTGAAGCTAAGATCTCTTCCTTGAGTGATGATCCCTGTGTATCCCGAAAAGCAGATCGGTTGTAAGGTACCCTAGTGATCTTGGGTCCTTTAAGGTCAATCGACTCGGTTTTCTACCAAATCTGTCTACAATTGTATCACTCTTGAATGATAACTTGTTGTATTCAGATTGAGTAATTTTCCTAATCTTAGGAAATGTGGGATAGCATCTGCTCCTTCCATAAAAAGTATTATAAGAATTTCTTCTTATTTTGGTTCTTGGGTTTCTTCTAGTCGATAAGGAGTCTTGGTGAATTTTTGGTTTCAGTCGAGATGCGATCCTTATCTCGATTAGTTGATTTCCAAGGACCAATTTTAACCTCCTTTGATTGATCGGATGCTTTCACAAATTTCCTAGGTTTTTGTACATCTCGATTTATTGTTCCTATCATAACCAAGACCTGTTTTGTCATGGGATTTCGAGAGGTATTAAAGATATGGTCTATTGCCGACCGTGAATTATTAAGTTGATCGATTTTGAAGACAAGCTTCTCATTGTCTTTCTTAATTGATTCATTTTCAAAGATGTACTACTTCAAGTTTTCAATTCATTTTCCAACCTTTCGTAAGTCGCCGATGTGTTAGCCTCACTGGGAAAACATTCCCTTGAATGTTTCCTCGCCGAACAGCTTCATCACCTGTTTGCCTTTAATTAGAATTTGAATTTGATCCTTTTAAACCAAATTCTCTCGTCTCTAGCTGTTTATAAGCAGCCAGAGATGTCTTTAAATCTCTCAATAACTCATGGATAACAGCTTGGTCATGATCGATGCGATCGACAAGAATCATTATTTGAAGATGAATAGCAGATTACCTCTTTAGCCATGAGACAGATTTCATCATCTCGATCCGAAATCGATGAGGATGATGATGATGATGATGATTTCTTTCGCTCCTTTTCTTCAGCCAACAAAGCCCTTTGATCTCGCAAACCTTCTGTCTCTCTTCTTCCTCTTTTCTTCCCTTTCCTTAGGAGTCGGTTGAGGACAATCATAGCTGAAATGTCCTGGCTTGTTGCATGTGTAACAAGTATCACTCTGCCTCGATCTAGGGCTGAAGGATTTCTTCCGACAGTGATCTGTATCTTCTTGTCTCGCTTCGCTTTTATCATCATCTGTTGACTCATCTTCCTTCTACCCGATCTGGATCTTGATTTATCCTTTACCGCAAATCTCAATTTATTTCTTTTATACTTCATTCTCAACTTATCATACCTTTTAGTGAGCAAAGCCATCTCGCTCCTTCAAAGATAGATCACCTCCTACAGACTCTTGAAACCTTGTCTTCTTTATCGACAAAGGCAATGACTTGGATGAGGTGCTCGATTCCATCTCATCCTCCTCGTCTTCTATTTGAATATCATATTCTAGAGCTTTAAGATGTGAAAACAAAGTATGGTGAGTAATAGAAGATAAATCTTGAGTAGCCTTAAGGATATTGGATTTCTCCCTCCATCTCTTGGTTAATGATCTCGGAATCTTGTTATTAATCTCTTTCTCTCGTATAATTCTTTCCAAGGTCACCGCTTTGTTGAGAAGATTGGTCAACCTTACATCTAACTCGATCCACAGCTCATTTTCCTTCATTTTGAAAGTCTCAAATGCATGCAAGACTCGATCACAGCCTTTGTTCTCTTTAACTTGTTCGTATCCTTCACAGACATCACAGAGTCTCGCCACATTTCTTTGGCGCTTTGCATCTCTTAACCTTTTCTATCCAATCTTTACTTAGAGTCTCAATGATTTCAGTTGAGCTACTTGATCAAGATTGTGGATCTTTCTTTCATCATTTGTCAACTCGTAACTCTTTTTCTCCCCGTCTCTGTTCTGACTCACTCGGCTCCAAGAGCCGGTGCCTCCATGATAAAATTTTATAGGTCCCTCTTCAAGAACCTCTTCCATCCTATCATGAATGGGCTTTAGGTGATTCTCCATCCTAAATTTTCAGTAATCATAATCTTCAATAGAGAATTTAGGAAGATTCCTAGACTTCTTACTTTTCCCGAAGACATGATGAAATAAAGAAACAAAATACTCCACAAACTAATTAGTAGCACCGTTAGTAGCAAATAAGAAAATGAAGAAAATCAAGATAATTTCAGAATCTTCTTTAAGACCTAAAATCAATATCGTAATGCCTTAACACCGCTCCGATACCACTTGTTGGTCCCGATTAGTCGAGTAGATTAGATGAGAAGTGTATCACCTTCTAGCAAAAATCTAGAAGGGGGTTGAATAGATTTTTGAGATTTTTCAAATCTATCAAAAATTTATTCAAAGTACCAAAGTACACAATGAATTCAAGATTAATCTCAACTTTTAATAAGATCAAAAGCAACACTCGATATTCGTATCTTAACTTTAATTCGAAATTAAACTTTAAACAACAAATTGTAACTTGAACGAGAAATATAAATGAAAGCAAGAAAGAACACTGATTTTATAGTGGTTCGGATTATAACAATCCTACATCCACTCTCCTTCTCCAAACTTTGAAGAAAGGTCTCCACTAACTCGCTTACTTACTTACTTTACAATCTTTACAACTTACAACTTGATCTTCAATTCTTCAACAATGCTAATCAAACTTCTAAAATCCAACTCTAAGAATAAGAAGTGTTTTTGAAGATGTGAAGTGAAGTGTTCTACAAACACTTAGAAAATATTTGAAAAACTCTTTTGAAAATACTTTGTGAATTGAATAGTGAATAGTGTGAAAAATCGATTTGCATAAGTGTCTTGAAAAATAAAACCTAGACCTATTTATAAGTTTGAAAAGACAGTTAGTTTGTTAGTCGGTTCTAACAAATCGAAACTCGCTCAACAAACTTAATCTTGAAAACTGTTCTCGACCTCACTGATTTTTCCTACTCGTCGTAGCCGACTTGGTGAAGGCTCGCCTTTCTTATTCTACTCAGCTTGTCTTGACCTCGCCTCGAGCTCTTCATGATCATCTCCCGCAGATGATTAGACTTGAGCTTATCTCCGCATGACTTGCAAACTTTGATCTTCACCGACTTAATCAGCCCTTGACCCGGCCTGATCACCTTAGTACCGAACTCGATGCGAAATTTGTTCATTAACGTAGTCCGCTCATCCTGGATTGTTCTTTTAACTCATCAAAACTCTACTTGATCTATCACTAATATTCTTAAAGCGACACGTAACTGTCATCAAAATCACATCACACTCTATTCTCTCATCTTAAAGCACTGAATATGACATACACATTGAAGATGAAGAAGATGAGGCGTAGTCATCTACATCCTGAAAACTGTGGCATTTCTTCATCAAGAAGAATCTGAAAAGATTTCCAAGGCATCGATTTGTCAACCAAGGAGGAAATGACACTTTTGATCCGACGATATGAGAGACTTAAGATGAAGTATAAAAGGAACAAGACAGATGTGTTTAATCGCCGAAATTATAAATCGTATAAGGAAGAGAAGTATTCGAGATAACGACAAAAAGAAGGAATCGGTAAAAGGTACAAGTCACCAATCGACGAGGAGACAATAGTCCAAAATCGGATAGAGGAGATATCTCGTTATACCCGCAATAAACCCGGTCACTTTAGCTATGATTGTCCTCAACTTACTCCTAGAGAGAGAGAAGAAAAGAGAAAGAAGAGGGATAGGAGGTATGCGAGATCAACGAGCTCTTTTAGCAGAGAAGGAGGAAACACATGAGACATCATCATCCTCCTCCTCATCCGGTTTCGGGTCGACAATGACATATGCCTAATGGCTCAAGAGGTAAACTATTACTCATCCTCGTATAATGATTGTGATAACCTATTTGAATCGATCCATGTCTTATTAACAAGCTTCTAAAAGATCTAAAGACGGCTTTATCTTCTTATAAACGAGATAGAGACTGAAAATTTAAGTTTAAAGAATCAAGTTCTTAATCTAATTAAGGAATATCAGATCGAACAAGTAAAAACTTGACTGTACATTCAAGGGGGAATGTCAATCTAAGACTACTACGAGTTCCTCATCCGAGAAAACCAAGAAGTTGAAGAAAGAATTGAGTGCTTTAAAAATTTAATTTTCAAATGTCAATACGGAAAATGAGAATTTTAAGAAGACTAACCAAGAGTTAAATCTCAAGTTAGGACGACTTAATAACTCTTAATCTACGATTGACAACCTCTTAAGTATCTCTCGGATGCTCGATGATAAAACCGGATTAGGTTTTGATAGAAACAAGAAGAATGATCTTATAAAACCAAGGGTTTTTATCAAAGATATCGAGACTATGGAAAAGACAAAACTTAGTCCGAAGAAATCTAAGGAGCAAATCACCTCGTCTGATATTTCTAAGGAGAAAACACAGACAAAGAGAAATGTTCCCAAAAGAAATCCAAAGACTAAGTCAAAACCTTTTCCAAAGTATAATGACTTTGCCGGGTAGAAGCAAGTCATATCCATTCTTTCCAAAATATAAGACAATCACTAGAGAACAACTCAATAAAATTGATCTAGATAATCTAATATTAGTGGATAGATATGGTTGCAAGATTCGATCATTGGTTTTGAAAAACTTGGATGTTTTTATCTGGATACCTAAGTATCAACTTAACGAGAAAGGACCCAATACACAAAGGGTACCTAAAAATTAAATTTGTGATTGTAGGGAGATAAGGAGATAGTTGAAAGAGGAGATATTCTTGAAGTCATCTAGTATATAGACAATGGATGTTCTAAGCATATGACTTATGAAAAAGACTTCTTTCAAACTATCGCACAATAGACGGACCTCGGGTAATGTTTGGTGACAACAACTTTGGTCTAACTAAAGGAGTTGGAACCCTAATGATCAGAGATGTCCAGTTAATGAAGTTTACTTTGTGGAAGGATTGAAACATAATCTATTATCTGCCTCGTAGTTTTGTGACAAAGGATATTGTGTAAAATTCACTCATGATGCATGTTGTATCTTGGATGGTTTGAATGAAAATATTTTACTTGCTGGAGTTAGACAAGGCAATATCTATGTTGCAAATTTCAAGAGTTGCCCTAGGGATACTTGTCTTATTGCGAAGAGTTCGTAAGATTTAAGTTGGCTATTGCATAAACGCCTTAGTCACTTAAACTTCAAAACTCTTAACAAAATAGCAAGGAAATCCTTAGTCAAAGGACTCCCAGATAAAATATTTTCAAAAGACCATATTTGTGATGCATGTCGAAGGGAAAAGCAGACCAAAACTTCTTTCAAGACAATAAATGGTCCCGCTTCAAAGGATTTTGAACTTTTGCACATGGATCTTTTTGGTCCTGTTACACCTCTGAGTTTTAGTGGAAGAAAGTATACTTTAGTGATTGTAGATGATTTTTCTAGATTCACTTGGGTTATTTTCTTGTACAAAAAGAATGAGATCAGAATAAAATTCCGTAATTTCTTAAAAGAATTCAAAATGAAAAAGGACTAAATATTGTCAAGATTAGAAGTGATAAAGGTACTGAAGTTTCTCAATTCGTTTGTCACTAACTATTGTACCGAGAATGGTATAGCACATGAAACATCTTCGCAAGAACACCCTAGCAAAACGGAGTAGTTGAAAGGAGAAACAGAACCTTGAAGGAAGCTGCAAGGACGATGTTATCTCGAGTATGATACTCCACACAGTTTTGGGCGTAAGCCATTAATACTACTTGTTTTGTTCAAAATAGGTGTTTAATTGTGAAAGATAAATGCAAAACCCCTTATGAAATATGGAAGGGTAGAATACCCAAAATTTCATATTTCCATATATTTGGTTGTAAGTGTTTCATCCATAATAATGGAAAATCTAAATTAAGAACTTTTGATGCTAAGATTGCAGATGGGATATTCTTAGGATACTCATCTCGTATCCAAAGCATATAGAGTTTTTAATAAGATTACATTATGTGTGGAAGAAACACCACATGTTGTTTTTGATGAATCTTCTTTCAAGTCTAAAAACACAGATGACATCACCAAGATAGTCAAGATCTCAAATGAATGAATATCAAGAAATCACCAAGTTCTACTTACTGTAATCGAATCGGATGAGGAGGACATATCAGACTCAAATAAAGATAAGGAGCATGAGAGTTCTTCCATGTCATCTAATCGCATTTACTACACTACCGGATGGACTAGAAGATTTTCCGAAGGTAATACATAACCAATTGATGAAAATATCTCCATAAGACTTCATATACAAGAAAAGATAAGGGTAAACAAGTAATGATTTATCATCCAAATGAGCAGATAATTGGAAGTTTAGATTCGGAGTCCAGACAAGGATACGTATAAACCAAGATTGTCTGCTTAGTTGTTATGTATCATTACTCGAACCCAAATCACCATCAAGCTCTAATCGACTCTAATTGGATAAATGCAATGCAAGAAGAATTAAATCAATTTCAAAGACAAGATGTGTGGGAACTTGTTGAAAGACCCCATCATCAAAAAGTTATTGGAACAAAATGGGTTTTTAAGAACAAAAGAGATGAGAACAACATTGTGGTAAGAAATAAGGCTAGATTGGTCGCACAAGGTTATTCACAATCAAGGAATTGATTATGATGAAACCTTCGCACTTGCTTGCTCGCCTTGAAGCCATAAGATTGTTCTTAGCTTATGCCGCTTATAAAAGATTTACCGTGGTTCCAAATGGATGTGAAATCTGCTTTTCTAAATGGAGTCATAGCCGAAGAAGTCTATGTAGAGCAACCTCCAGGTTTTGTCAAAGGAGACAAGGTTTATAAGCTAAGGGAAACTCTATATGGACTTAAACAGGCCCCTAGAGCTTGGTATGATACCTTATCCGAATATTTGATTCAAAATGGTTTTGTAAAAGGTAAGATAGACAACATTATTTAGAAAAGAATCGATAAAGGTCTCTTGTTAGTTCAAATCTATGTTGATGATATTATTTTTGGATCAACTAATCTAATCTTGTGTGAAGAATTTAGTCATCTTATGAAGAACAGATTTGAGATGTCCATGATGGGAGAGATGACATACTTTCTCGGACTTCAAGTTAAACAGACAAAGAAAGGAATTTTCATAAGTCAAGCAAAATACACCAAATATCTTATTGAAAAATTTGGAATAGGTACTAGCCGAGAAGCCAAGATACCTATGATGACAAACTTTTCAATGGATCTAGATGAAAAAGGGGAAGACACCGATCGACGCAGATAGAGGTTTAATTGGCTCTCTTTTATACTTAACTGCTAGTAGACACGGCATTTCGTTTCCGGTGGGTGTATGTGCACGCTTTCAAGCTAAACCTAAAAAGAGTCATCTTGAAGCTACAAAGAAGATACTAAAGTATTTGAAAGGTACAATCTATGTAGGGCTGTGGTATCCGGTGACGATAACTTCGAGTTGTCGTGATACCCAGATTCAGATTTTGGTGGGTGTAAGATAGATAGGAAATCTACATCTGGAACTTGCCAATTTCGGGAAGTAAGCTGATTTCATGGTTGTCTAAGAAACAAACCTCTGTAGCTACTTCTACTACCTGAAAGTGAGTACATGGCGGTGGGAGTTGTTGCTCACGGCTTATCTGGATCGATCAACAGCTAAGGGACTATAATATTATCACCAAAGATGTACCAATCTTTTGTGATAGTAATAGTGCCATAGCTATTACCGAAACCAGTCTTACATACCAGGTGCAAACATGTTGATATTCGTCATCACTTCATCCGAGATCATGTGGAAAAAGGTAATATCGAGACTAGAGAAGATCCCGACCGATTATCAAAGGCGTACATCTTAACAAAACCACTAGCGGAGACAAGGTTCAAAGATCTTTCATTAAAATTAGGATTATTAGATGCTACTTCAGCCGATCTATAATCTTTTCTTTATTGATTGTCTTTTTGTCTCTCGTTTATGATATTATGTTTAGAAAGTAATATCGGACTTGTTACAAATCACATGGATAATCACGAGGTGATATCATTGATCTCCTATAAGGAATCAAGAATCAAGGACTTATCTATTGATTTTAAACTAACTTGATATTTACTTGTCTAAACCTGAAGTAATCCAGACAAATACATCATAATCACCGATCGATCAAAAAGACAGGATGAGTATATGTACCTTGTCCAATTACTCACAAAAGATACTAATAAGTTTGCTCAAGTGCTTTGATTTCAGAAATTCTAAAGTCGATGATAAAATCTTTAGTTAAGTGAATAAGGCATATCTCATCCGATCGTATACGTAAAAGGGCAAACAATGTTCAATCTAGACACGGTTAAAATCACAGGAGTTTTTCTAACTTTTTGTGTTTAAAAATTATGTTTATTAGATCACATAATTAATATGTGAATTTAATATCATAATTAGTTAATTATTCAAAAATTGAATTCACTCGGTAGTTTCTCTTAAAATTTGTTTTAAAAATAAAATAAAGGGTTCTTTTTAAAAGATGCGATTTTGAAAATAAAAAGATAATATTTTAGTTTATCTCTCCAATTAATCAAAAGATTTTACAAATCAAGTTACTTCTTGTCGAAAAGTTACTATCGGACCCGAAATTTTATCAAATAAAGCTTTGAAATACGCCGAGTGACATTCACGCGCAGGAATTGGAGGCGGTTTCGGTGATATGAACCGTCAACAGCTCACGCGCGACATATTTAATATTATTCGTGCACTTTTCAAAACAAATCAAAGCATAATTGCATTTAATGTTGGCACGAAAGCCAAAATTTACACTTTTGCAAATCAATTATGAGTTTTGATTAGTTTATTATTAAATCTTTCCATATAAATAGGAGATCGTGTGCATAATAACTTACGCACATAATTACCTATTCATATTCACTCTCAAAATCACTTTCCCTCTCAAAACCTTCAAAACCGTTCTAATGGCGGATTGTAAGAAAACTAGAATCAAGTACGAATATGATCATGCTTCTATCGGGGACCGAACAAAGTCGGAAATGTACGTCGAATGGGACATTTGCACCGATCCGTAAAACTAGAGAGATTCTTCAACTGCCGAAACCAGAGGCTTGAAGAGATATTGTTCGTTAAAACCCTCCAAACCCAAAACCCTCGATGATATTGCCGCAGAATTCTTAACCAGCAGCAAAATCAACAACCGGGTTAGAAACCCGAATTCGAACCTTTGAGAAGAGCAGTAAAGGTTCACGTGTCCATTGCCGACATCGAAGAGAACTTTGGTCTTAGCACCACCGCGACAACCCAAGCCTGTACAAAGCGGAGGAGTATTTGGAGAGTTGTAAGATGATGGCGAGGAGATCTCGTAAAAATAACTCGCCAACTTAAAGAAGGGGATGTTGAGAAGAAAGTATCGACTTCGATGCTCATCCCGACGAAGTGCATACCTGGGAGCAGCAGAGTCACGACGGTTAATCTAAGCCGAGGATATGCCGTCTCGAGGAGCCATTATAGACGGAGCCGATATTAACCTGGCTCGGATGGTGTATTCTCGATCGATGGAGGAAAAGAAAAAGTTTATAAAGAATGAACTATCGAAGGATCTCGGTGAGGTGGTCTCGATAAAACTCACAAGTATGATGGCCAGATCACCATCATACTTGAACACAAGATTGGGATGCATAAGCTCGACCGGGAGACGGGGTGAAGAAATTCACAAAGCAGAAGGGTCTGCTCATCAAGGATGAGAAACCCTTCGGCCATCGAACTTAGAAGGAGACGATGACTCTCCACCTCCATCACCAAAGACCGACGAAGAAAGCTTCTAAAGCCAAGGGTAAGAAAAAGGTGGAGACAAGTGTTAGGCGATGAGTCATCATCTCGAGGAGACAGAGACCGAAGCCGAGGATGAGGAGGAAGAGGAAGAGGAAGAGGAGAGAACAGCTTCCCAAGGGGGAAGTGTCGCACTGAGGAGGCCGGTGTGTCCGGCAGAGAAACCAGTGGACATCTCATCCGGAGATGATCCCGAACAATCTAGAAGCCCAACCTTCCACATCATCTTCTTCCTCATCCGAGGCCGCAGACACTCCAACCAATATCATCCCACCCTCGGCGATGAAGAGGCAGCAAGACCGCTGCCTCCGAGCCTCTAAAACGGTCTACTCCCAAAAGTCCAACACAAACCCAACCCTCATCCGACCCATTTTCTTTCCTATCCACATCGTAAAAACAGAACCCCATCTATACTCCCTTCTTCCAAACCCTACCGGAGTTATGGGACCGACGGAGGAATCCCTTCAATTATTGGGAAGAAGTTCTTGCTGCAAAAAGAGCACAATCTAAAGGACGAACTCGAGCCGTTGGAGGAGTTAGTAGATGTGTGGCTGTTATGGAGGATAAGGACAGGAGGCTTTGAGGAGACGGCTATCCTCATAGTCAAGTAGGAGGGAACAACCTATCCTTATGGGAGAAGGAAGTTCTGAAAAAGGCTAAGCTAAAATCCTTCTTGGATATTCTACGACGGAGAGCATGTTCTTCGATTATATCCTCGCATAGGGTATATTTCGTAGACATGCAGCCAACGGAGGAAACTCAGAGAAAATTTGAAGAGGAAAGAGTGGTGGAGGCCGAGAGGTCTCGAGGAAAGGAGAGTAGAGCCGGAGTTGGCTACCGGGAATCGAGAAGAGCCGAATTGGCGATGGGTGGAGTCTGCCGATGAGCCACCGAGATGGATACAGCCGAGGAGGCACAAATAGAGCAGACAACAGAGTCACCGCTGGAGGAGCCGGTTACAACCGCACATTGGGCATTCTCCTCTAGCCGAGGTTGAAGCAGAAGTTCCTATGGAGACGATAGACTTAACTCTATCTTCTCCATCTCAAGAAGTCGCAGACCCTCGGCATCTCGTGTCTATATCCGAGTTCAACATGCTGATGGAAGAGATGTTGAATCTCAAAAGAGCTAGTCTCGAATGCTCTACACTGATTCCTGGAGTCATTTCATCATCTATCAAGGAAAACATAGAGGTCAGCCTAAAGAGAAGACCAAAATCGACCTCTATTTTTCCAAGATCGACATGAGAGAACAGATGGCTGAAATGAAGCGCATAATTGCCGAGGAGATGAACTCACAGGATGAGTGGATTAAACAATACGTTCGTGATCGCCTATGCCGAGATCAAGGATACGCTTGAGGACCAAGTGAAAGAGTCTTAGACAGCTAAGGAGGCCTCATTTTCTCAAGTGCTGAAAATGCACTGGCCATGGAGAAGGATAGGCGGGGCATTTACGATCCTAAAGCAATTTATGGACAGAGAGTTCCAGAGGATCGAGGCAGCTCACAGAAAAGATATGAACAAATTTGGAGCGAAAGACGGGCCATGTTCGACATGAACCGATGGGACAAATTTCTCAAGTAGCCACTATCTCGCAATACCCGATTTGCCGATGCTAAAAAGGGGGAAGATAGTGTGCTCAAGAAAAGAATAGATGAGCACGATGACAAGATCATGGCCCCGAGCATGAAAATAGAAGAGTTGTCTCGAGGAATCATTGAAAGCCGAGGAGGAGAAGAGGAAAGATAAAGAGGACAAGTCGAGAAGGTCCCAAGAAGATAAGACAAGAAGTGAACCCGATCAAGAAGCTAGGGATCTTCCCGTGCAAGATCCTGCTCCAATCAAGATGGTCGCATCTCCTTCCTCGGGATCATCTAGGACAGCTCAAACATCTAAGAAAACCCAAGCTGAAATAGATGAGGAAGAGAAAATCAGAAGAGAAAGAGAGAGGAGAAGGAGAGGTACAAACGACGGGATGACAAGAAGAGAAGGGAGCAGGAGAAGGCAATGGAAAGTTCTATGATCGCTCCTTAAGAAAGTGGGTTCGTAGAGAGAGGAATGAGCAGGGGAAGATGTATTTCGGCTGTTGGAACCACCGATCGCCGACTCTACGAAAATATCGACTCGGGATCATAATCACACAAACGCAGCGGAAAGAATTGTACCTTTATTCACCGTAATAGGTGAAGATAAACCAGATTCTAAGGTCGAATCAAGCGATCGAAGGATGAGCCTCGAACCTCACGGTCTTCCTCGCCGTATTCCTATCCCTTTCCCTCGACGCCGAGTGGTCGACGATCCTCCAAGGAATCAGAATCCGCCTCCCTCCGATCTCACGTTTTTTCACACGCTGGAGACTCGATGTTAGGGTTTATTTATAGGCTACAACAGGGACCCTAAGGAGGAATTAGGGTTGGGCCTCCCGATGGACCTAAATATCCTCGTGTTCAGTCCGAACACTTTACTTAAGCCCATCAATTATAACTCACCCACTAAAGAATTATAATTGAATTACCGCCCTAATCCCATATTATTATATGGGCTCCTTTATTATGTGTACGTTTATTTCCCGTGTTTAAGATATCGAATGTCCATAAATTAATTAAATTATCGACAACTTAATTAATTTATATCTAATTCCAAGAGTAGTACCACTCATCTTTATTATTATGTCGGATTAAATCCACCTCATAGGTTTACATAATAATCTTTATGAGCTCCTCAAGGGGACATCATCATCCTAAATAATTAGGACACGGATTCCTTCTATAATCAACAAAGACACCATATAAACAATGCTATCTCCCAATTCACCGAGTCTATTGATTTAATAAATCTCACCCATTGGTAAATCAAAGAAACATACATTGAGTACACGTGCCCATTATTATATAGGGATTAAGAAGACGTACATCCATAACAACAGAGGTCTTGTTCTTTTATATAGTCGCACAAATTGAACAACCTCATATGGTCCCGCTCAATACATACAAAAATGTACTAGTGTAACTTTATAGTCAAGATAGACTAATACCAAATTACACTACAACCGCTCCAATGATTTGTCCAAATCCATTTTGGTTGTGAGCTATTATTTATAATCTATAAGGCACCGATAACATGATCTTCTCGTGTGACACCACACACCATGTTATCTACAAGATAGATTAATCCGAACAAAATAATGATATATATAACAATCATAAACAATAAGTATTTTGATCATAATGAATCTCATATATATAAAAAAATGTTCATACTCAAGAAAGATGTTCATACAAAAGCTAGGCTTATAGTATACATCCTAACATCGGCCATATCACAGAGTGAGGTAGTCCCCAAGGAAGTGCTGTTAATGGCGGACCGAGGTGAGATGGAGGCCTTTTGAAGTGGACTGGGTCTTCCAGCTTCACGTCTCGCAAAGTAATTAAATGGGGACTAGAGGAAAATGAAGCTTTCCATTGCTGGCTGGAAGAGAAGGACCCCAGATGTATCATTATCTCATCAATATTGCTCATGAGGAGTTTGATGCAAATGTAGTCGCACCAGCCTATTCCCAAATGGAACCCCTCTCGACAAGTGATGGTCGCCTGACTCGAGAAGATTAAGCGGTGATCATCAAAGCGAAGCCACTGATCTTGCAGAGGGTGGTGAAACAATCTCATTAAAAAGCGGGTCTTCGACCGGCTTAAAATTCCGCAATGTGATAGGTGGTATGACTAGATCTCTATTTCTCTCATCTTATCTCGATCGTTATCCGACTTGCATGAAAGTGAAGTCGTGAACACTATGTGAATAAACTTTTGACCTACCTTGAATCTGATTGATTATCTTTAAACTTCCTTAAACTAACTGCTTAACTTTTCCTTCTTGTAACATAACCTAATTAAGACTCATTAAGACATCTATGATCAAATTGAATAAAGTAAACTAACCTGTCTTATTCGATTATCTCGACTCTTAATCATCTGGTTATATAAACGAATTACTCGATTATCCTGCTTCGTGATCTTCTAATCATTTGTTGATAAAACCGATTATTCCGATTATCGACTACATGACTTAATTGATTATTCTTACTTTCTAAGATTACTAACATATTTCTTTTCTTGAGCTGTGTTTTAACATCATCAAAAAGGGGGAAATTGTTAGGATGAAAAAGATGTACTTAGTTTTGATGAGTTCAAAGTGTAAGATTAGGATGACCAAATGAAAAATAATGTATAGTCACCGATGTAAAGTAAACTTTGTAAATAGACTAAGTACAGGGATAGTAAGGTAAGGTTGTTCAAACAAAGTCAGATGGAGACAGAATGTAAAGGCATTTACGACAAAGACAGACGAGGAGGAAGATCAAGACACTCACCAAGATGAAGTAACATACAAGGTAAAGAATCGAATAGGGTGAAGAATCGACAGGGGTAAGAAGTCGACAAGCTAAAGAGTGAGTTAAAATCAAGAGTCGCTACAACCGAACAAGAAGTAGTTTCAAGAATTGGTTAATCACTACAACCAACCCGAAAGAAACAAGGAAGTTATAACCGTCATCAACAAGATCTATAAATAGGTTCATAGTTTCAGAATTTCAAAGAATAACGAAGATTTTTATCAACCTAGCGATTTCACACTTTAGCAATCTAAGAATTAGAAGCTCTCTCCACGATCACTTGTATACACATCATTCACGAACACACTTAGTGTTCATTCATTTTTCTGGTGTTTAGAGAACACCATTTCATTTGAATCTTCAAAAGCCGGATAGAGTTAGAATCATTCTTGTAAGGTCAAGATACACGTTGTAAACGAAGAAAGGAAGGAAGAAGAAAGACAAGTAAGTAGAGTCCCTTCTTCAAGTTGAAGGAGGAGAGTGGACGTAGGATCGTTTGATCCGAACCACTATAAATCCGGTGTTGGTTCTTCTTATTGTTTTTACTTATCTTCATTGATTATTTCTTAATCGCAAATTCAATATCTCGATAAAGCTTTAGATCCTAATTGAATTGAGTTTAATCGAAAACTGTTTCCACCGTAAAACTGATTTTGGAGTTGATAGATCTTCTAAGCTAGCAAAAGTTTTTGATAATCTATTCATCCCCCACTTCTAGATTATCACTAGAAGGTATCTTGTTTACGTGATTAACTCATTCTAAAGGGACCCAACATCGGTGGCGATTGCTAACATCGTGGTAAACCCAACCATATGGCACGAGATTGCAAAGCCCGAAAAGATAAAAAAGAAAGAAATGAAAGAAAAGATAAGGGCAAAGCACAATCAAGTGCAAATATGGTTGAAAATGAGGCCACCGATATGGACATGTCTCTGCCGTCGTCGTCTTTGAGGCAAACATGGTGGATAACCCCAAAGAGAGGTTTGTGGATACCGGAGCCACTTGCCACGCCTCGTTACGAGAATAGTGCTTTCTTTACCTATGCTCCCGCTGATGGGAGAAAACTTCACATGGGTAACCGTGCTACGTGAAGTGGCTGGAGTTAAACGTTGTGCTCAAACCGACTTCCGGTAAAGAGCTTACGCCGAAGGATGTGCCGCATGTCCCGGACGTCCGCAAGAACCTGATATCGGGCTCCAGTTTATTAGTCATCAGTTTAGACTAGTGTTTGAATCCGATAAAGTTGTATTGAACAAATGTGGACAGTTCCTAGGTCGAGGTTATCTCGAGAATGGACTGCTCAAGATGAATGTAATGGTTGTAAGCCGTAAAGGCAAAAAGGTTATTAATGAAAATGCATCTACTTCCGTTTATATTGTTGAGTGTTCCACTTTATGGCATTTAAGATTAGGACATGTAAATCTAAAAGCTATAAAACGTTTGGTAAATCTTGATTTACTCAATATTGCTAATATTGATGCGCCTAAAAGATGCGAAATATGCGTTGAAGCTAAAATGGTTAAGTTACCATTTAAATTGGTGGAAAGGAACACCTGCACCTCTAGACTTAATTCACACAGACGTGTGTGATTAAAAGTTTGTGCAAACTAGAGGTGGTAAAAGTATTTCATTACTTTTATTGATGATTGCACAAGGTTTTGCTACGTTTATCTTTTGCGAAGCAAGGATGAGGCTTTCGAAGCCTTTAAGCTTTACAAAAGTGAAGTAGAAAATCAATTGAGTAATCGGATTAAAGCAATTGAAGTGATAGAGGTGGAGAATATGTGGCACCGTTTGAACAGCTTTTGTGCGTAATCGAGGCATAATTCATCAAACTACCGTACCATATTCACCTCAATCAAATGGTGTTGCGGAACGAGAGAACCGAACACTAAAAGAGATGATGAACGCAATGTTAATCAGCTCTGGTCTACCACAAAATATGTGGGGTGAGGCTATTTTGTCAGCCAACCACATTTTGAACAAAATACCACACAAGACTAAGGATCGGACTCCTTATGAGATGTGGAGAGGAAGGAAACCTTCATACAAATACCTAAAAGTATGGGGGTGTCTGGCTAAAGTTGAAGTGCCAGATCCTAAGCAAGTAAGAATTGGCACAACGGTCGATTGCATTTTTGTTGGGTATGCTTACAATAGTAGCGCTTATCGGTTTCGATTCACAGATCGAAGTACCGAGATATGACATAAGACACTATGATTGAATCAAGGAATGCAATTTTCTTTGAAAATATCTTCCCTTGTAGAGACAAGGTAAATGTGGGTCCTAGTAAGAGACCACTTGAAGATAGTGTAGATGAAAGCTGCTGGTCCTTCCGCCTCGTGAGAGTGAAGAACCTAGACGCAGTAAGAGAGCTAAAGTTGCCAAGACTTATGGTCCTAACTTCATCACTTATGTGTTGGAAGATGAACCACAGATCTATCAAAGATGCTCTATCAAGACCGGATGCACCTCTTTGGCAAGAAGCTATTAATAGCGAAATTGACTCTATTATGCAAAATCACACATGGGAATTGGTTGATCTTCCCAAAGGTTGCAAGACCTTAGGATGCAAATGGATCCTTAAAAGAAAATATAAAGCGAGATGGGTCACTTGACAAATATAAAGCCCTCTTGGTAGCGAAGAGTTTTAGACAAAAGGAAGGGTATGATTTTTTGATACATATTCACCGTAACGAGGATAACCTCCATTCGTGTGCTTATCGCGATTGCTTTGCACAATCTCGAGATTCACCAAATGGATGTTAAGACTGCGTTTTTGAATGGTGAACTAGAAGAAGAAATCTACATGGATCAACCGTAAGGGTTTGTAGCACCCGTAACGAGAAAAAGGTGTGCATACTAGTTCGGTCATTGTATGGTCTAAAACAGGCTCCTAAGCAATGGCATGTGAAGTTTGACAACACAATGATGTCGAACGGTTTTCGCATTAATGAGTGCGACAAATGTGTGTATGTGAAAGACACGCCTAAAGGGTTTGTAATTTTATGTCTATACGTAGACGACATGCTAATCATGAGTAAGCTGTCATGATGTGATCGTGGACACGAAACGCATGTTGAGTCGAAATTTCGACATGAAAGACATGGGGTTAGCCGATGTAATTCTGGGAATTAAGATCGTGAGGACTTCAAATGACATTACTTTGACTCGAGTCTCACTACGTCGAGAAAGTCCTTAAGAAGTTTAATGCATTTGAAGATCCACTCCGCAAAAATGCCCATGGAACTCAATGTGCATTTAAAGAAAAATCAAGGTGATCCAAATGGTTCAGGTTGGAATATGCAAGGATCATAGGGAGTGTGATGTACATTACAAATTGTACACATCCTCGATATTGCTTGCTCGGTGAACAAGTTGAGTAGGTTCACGAGTAATCCAAAAGAAGAGCATTGGAGAGCACTCGGGAAGGGTTTTGAGGTACTTGAAACACACCCTTCATTTTGGGCTTAACTACACAAGGTTTCCGGCAAGATTTTGAAGGGTACAATGATGCCAACTGGATTTCGTACACAAATGAGTCATTCTCAACTAGTGGGTATGTATTCACTATTTGAGGCGCAGCGGTGTCGTGGAAATCTATGAAACAGATGTGTATAGCCCGTTCCACAATGGAATCAGAATTTATAGCTTTGGATAAAGCGGAGAAGAAGCTGAATGGCTTCGGAATTTCCTTGAAGATATTCCTTGTTGGAACAAACCGGTACCGGCCAAGTAATGGTACATTGTGATTGTCATTGCTATTGGTAGAGCTCGAACAATATGTACAACGGAAAGTCACGACATATTCGTCATCGACATAATTCCGTTAGACATTTGATCTCAAGTGGTGTAATGTCAATTGATTATGTGAAATCAAAGGACAATTTAGCGGATCCGCTCACGAAAGGAATAAACCGAGATCAAATGTACAAGTTGCTAGAAGGAATGAGTCTAAAATCCACAAAATAAAACAAACAAAGTGGTAACCCAACCAAGTTGATGGAGATCCCAAGATCTTGGTTCAATGGGAAAACTAAGTGTGGATGTTGGTTGAGCACACTTGATGATACGAGATCATTCTGGAAAGCACACTATCAAGTGTTAGTACCCGTGAAGTTGTGGTGATAGGATAAGTCTCGACTTTTAATGACTCTGACATCTCGAGGAGATAGGGTATAACGGGATACTGTAAGAGGAGGTCACCTATATAAGTTAGAAGTGAGGGCCGCTTCAAGGTAACGCTTATGAATCCAAAGGATTGTCTATGGTTGAAACGGACACAAACGTGAGAACGAAGTACGTGGAGACCTTATTGTGTTAGCACTATTGGTTAGGTATACACTAAGGAGGACTAGTTCAAGGCGGTGTGTCCACTAAGCCGCCGGTATGCTCGATGGTGTTTAACTATGGAAAGTTCAAAGCCACAAGCTACCTGTCCCGATGCAATAATGTTTCTCGGGAACTGGACTGTGGGTGCATATTATAGACGGAATTTCCACTCATGTGGAGGATTGTTGGAGAAATTAGGTTTAATTATTTTAATCAATTTATTTGATTATTTAATTAAAATAATTTGATGTTTAATTTCCGGGAAATTAAACGAGATTATAGTGAGAGTATAATTAATTTCTTAAAACCGAATTTCGGTGAGTGAGAAATTGATATACATGTTGAGATGCTAAGGTATTACACTTAAGTAATAAATTTGCCACATTAAACTTAAGTGTTAATTGTCCCACATCGGTTAATGTGGGAGTTAATACACTCCTTATAAGTAAGAAGTGATTAAAAGAATTCAAATTATAAGTGGGCTATGCATACATAAATGGGCCACATGCGCGCGCGCGCCGCCGCTCGCCCGTCCGGCCGTGCAAGCCGAGCCTCGAGCCCAGCCGGGCCCGGGTTCGTGTCCGTAGACTTGGATCTTGACAATTGGACTTTGGGTGTACTTGGCTTGGTGGTGGTGTATGTATAATTTTTGGAGCCCAAAAATTCTGGGCCCTATCCGAGTCGGACGGCACGTACATCAACATACATGTTCCAATGGAGGATAGAGGCGGTATCGGACTCATAAAGGACAGATTTCCACAAATGTCCCGGGCAATTTGCAATAGGGATATGCAATTTGTCTATGTCTTGGCGGGGTGGAAGGGGTCCGCACAAAATATAGTTGTTTGTTTTTCACTGTCCATTATTTATTTGAATGGTCCTAATGGGTTTCAATATTCATTATGTAGGTTGTTAATATTTGTGAGACAATGGGTATGCAAATAGCCCCGAGTTTTGACACCATATAGGAGTGTGAGGTATCACCCGAACGAGTGGGGACAGACGCCGCATGACCAATAAATTACCAAGACCACTTCAATATGTGCCACACTCGATCACGAAATGTTATTGAATGTACATTTGGTGTGTTGAAGATGCGTTGGGGATCCTTAGCGGCAACCTATTATCCGATAAAAACAAAAATACGTTTAATTATGGCATCTTTGCCCTCTTTGCACAATTTTATTCATAGTGAAATGACAGTTGATCCAATGGAACAGAGGTTAGATGCATCTCGTAGAAAATAACGAGTAAGTTGAAGAACACACAAAATATATTTCAACTGTCGAATCAACTCTTGTCTGGACCGATCATAGGGATCAACTAGCTCAGCAGATGTGGGCAAATTTTCATAACATGTCTTAGGAGTGGAGTTCTTATGTTGTTTACTTTGTTTTAGATGATTGTTGATTGATAACGTTACATTTTATGGTTTTGTGATTGTCGGTTATGTAACTTGTAGAATAATTCAGATTGTATGTGCACTTTACATGGTTCTCATGTACTTGTAATGTTTTTCTTATTGTATTCAAGAGCTCTATTTGTCATTGTCTCGGCAGTTAATATATTATCCTTTTTCTTAGTCCCTCATATCAACTAAATTATCTTGTGATAAACAGGTATCCGACATGGATAACACCCAACCTCCCGTAACAAGTGGGAGAGGGGCTGCTAAGAAGGATTCCAAACTGGTACACGACGTATATGGTCAAACCGAGAGGAACAGGTGTTGTTGAGTGCATTAAAGGAACTTGTAGCTCTTTGGGTGGAAGAGCGACAATGGATTTCGAATGGGATATCCGACTAAGCTAATGGAGGCAATGAAGAAAGTGTTTTCACACACCGATCTAGTAGTCAATCCAAATATCATTTCAAAACTTACGGATGAAAGAAACATTATGCGGCACTTGCATCCGCCTCAAAGTAGCATAGGAGAAGCCGAGCTAGCTAACCTAAGTCCGTATGGAACACGATGACCAACTCTCTCAAGTAACAGATGAGCAATGGGAGCAAATTATCAACGTGAGTACAAATACATCCGTACTAAGATTGTGTTTAATTTTCATGTGACACGATTTCTAAGGTTGATATGTTGAATACGAAGGATCACATGATGCGAGGTATGCGATATAAAGAGTGGCCATTATTTCCCGATTGGCTAGAGGTCTTCGGGAAAGATTGTGCGATAGGGGCTATTCTTTGAAGACTTCACAGATGTAGCGGCTACAATGAAAGAGCATTACAACACGTATAACACTCAAACTCGAATCTAGCTTTCGTGGGGAAAACATCATCAACTTGGACAATCAAAATGAGACTCAACCTAAGGAGGGTGCAAACAAGTCATAGATCGAGAATAGTGCTTTTTACAACCGATCCGGTGGAGCCATTGTCATCTAACAAAAAGAAGAGGAAGATGAAAGCTGGATCAACCGATCCGACCATGAAGCTCTTGAAGGAACTTTGTCCGTATGGAACACGATGACCAACTCTCTCAAGTAACAGATGAGCAATGGGAGCAAATTATCAACGTGAGTACAAATACATCCGTACTAAGATTGTGTTTAATTTTCATGTGACACGATTTCTAAGGTTGATATGTTGAATACGAAGGATCACATGATGCGAGGTATGCGATATAAAGAGTGGCCATTATTTCCCGATTGACTAGAGGTCTTCGGGAATGATTGTGCGATAGGGGCTATTCTTGAAGACTTCACAGATGTAGCGGCTACAATGAAGGAGCATTACAACACGAGATAACACTCAAACTGAATCTAGCTTTCGTGGGGAAAACATCATCAACTTGGACAATCAAAATGAGACTCAACCTAAGGAGGGTGCAAACAAGTCATAGATCGAGAATAGTGCTTTTTACAACCGATCCGGTGGAGCCATTATCATCTAACAAAAAGAAGAGGAAGATGAAAGCCGGATCAACTCGATCCGACCATGACCGAGCTCTTGAAGGAACTTTGTCGCACGATAGCCGCCCGATTGGAGACTATTGCACGTAAGATTGGATACAACTACGAGCTGGGAGAGAAGAGAGCTAAGGTGTACGAGATGCTTCGAAATGTGTCTGCCTAACCACCGCAAGTGCGAAACTTGATGCTACACAGATAATTAGTTCGAAGATTGAAATTCTCGAGATTTTCTTGGGACTATCTAAAGCCGATAGGGCTGTCCATGCTATCCGGCTTTTGGAAAAAGCAGACGGCTAACTAGTCTCGTGTTGTTGACAACGCAGCCCGTCAACATTCTACTTTTGTAGTTGTCTAATTATGTGTAAGTTATATTTGTGGCACGACTTGGTGTTGCTTTTGCTAATCGTAATAAATGCATTTAATATGTGAGAATGCATTAGATGGGCTGTGTGTTTTTATTGCTTTGTTTATTCTTAGGTGTTTCTTGAACATCATGTAATATTGTGGGAGGACATATGCTTATTTTGGAACCTATTCATATGGTTAATTATGTAACTTGAATTAAAATTATCTCGCCTTGTTTTATTGGATGCACACCTACAAGTGTGCCCTCAATTATGGATTATGTTATTAGGCTAATGACATTTAACTATTTTATCTACGATACTTTTGCCACTTTGTTCATTTGTGTCAAAGCACCGAGAAGTAGATGTTGTCCAAGATGGGGTATTTCGGTTTGGACCTCATTTTTAAAGCAACAAGATAGGTTCTTTTTTATTATCAATCTTTTTTTTTTTAATTTAAATTTCCTTTTAGTGATTTACATGGAGAAATTTCATTTTGGTCAAATCTTTATCTGTTTACCTACTAAGGCAAACATTTGTAATATTAGATCACAAGTCACACTACAAAAAAGGTGACTTTTAGTTACAAAAATATTAATGAGAGGATGTATACCTTTCACTAATTGTCATTTTTAACATAATTTTAATGAGAGTATTAAAGTACTCTTATTAAATGTAAATTTTATCTCAACAAAATAGTGTACCGTCACTAAAAGTAATAAACTTAACTTTTATAAAAGTAATTACTACTTTTTTATTATTATAATTAAAAATATTTATTATGTTAATTTATATATATTATTATATCATAAATAAACTATATTAATCTATCCAAACATAATTACGTTCTAGCTACCTGAAATCCTTCCCTCAATAATCTCTATCCGAATCGATCATTGTTGGTCCCACTTAGTTGAGTTTGCAAGGAAAACTTGAATTAACCTTCTAGGAAAAATCTAGAAGGGGGTTGAATAGATTTTTAGATTTTTGCAAATCCTTAAAAACTTATTTAAAACTTCAAAGTAACACAGAAAACAATTTTAATCTCAACTCTAATAAGATCAAAAGCTAATCGATATTTTAGTTTTAACTTTGATTCTAAATTAATCTTTGATTTGTTAACTGGAATTTGAAAGAACCAAGCAAGTAAAAGAAACAATAATGAACACTAGATTTATAGTGGTTCGGATTATAAAAATCCTACATCCACTCTCCTCCTTCAACTTGACGAAGGGACTCTACTTACCACTTACTTACTTACTTTCAATCTTACAAACTTACAATTCGTAAAGATCTTCAAATCTTCAATCTCCTAAATCCTTCTTTAAAATCTAACTATTACGGTGAATATTGGATTTTGAAGATTACAAGTGAAGTGTTCTATAAACACTTAGAACTTTTAAAAAAACTCTTTTGAAAAACTTGTGAATTGATTGTGATCGAAATCGAGTAGTGAATAATGTGTAAACCAAATTTGCATAAGTGTATTAGAAAATAAAAACTAGACCTATTTACAAGTCTGAAAAGACAGTTAGTTTGTTAGTCGGTTCTAACAAACCGAAAACCGCTCAACAAACTTAATCTTGAAAAGCGCTTTGCTCCTTAGTCGATTTATTCTACTCGTCTGCGGTGACTTGGTGAAGACTCGCCTTTCTTATTTGATTGGAGTGAATTGATACATGTTTTTAGGGTCTATTTTAGTGCAAAAAGTGAGCTAAAGTGTTGATTTTTGTGCTTAAATGTGAAAAATATCACTCTTTTGCCTAAAAGTATTATTTGTGAGATTTTGATGTTTTTCGTCCATTTTGCAGAAAATCGGTGGAATTTTGCCAAACCGAGAGTACCATTAGGCTTAGAATGAAGAGACGATCATACGGGATGAAAAAGGGGTCGGAGCCGAAGCTCCGCGAGAAAAAGTGCCACTGGACTCGAGCTCTGGTCTAGGAGCAAGAGCCTCGAGTCAAGGGCTATGTAGAAAGGACTAAAATCGAAAGAAAGGCGGAGGCCTCGACTCGAGGCATGACCCTCGAGTCGAGGGAGTGAAGAAATGCAGGGACCTCGAGTCGAGGCCTGACCCTCGACTCGAGGGAAGTTTTTCATAAATTCGGTATTTATAGACTTGAAGCAGAGCAATTCAGAGACACCTTTCATAGTAGCAGTTAGTAGCGGTTTTGGGGCGATTTCTCGTGCCCCAAGCCAATTTCCATCTTAGATTAGAGTAGAAGTTAGATTTAGGATTAGATTTCAATTGATTGTTGCTAGATTAGCATAGATTAGCATTTGATTCTTGTAATTCATTCAATTCAAACTTGTATTTCATTTGGAGATTGGTGTTGAAGACTCAAGCATTCCTCTTTTGTTGATTGAAGATCAATTGGTGATGTTTTTCCTCTTTTGTCTCTTTAATTTCTTAATTGTTGTGATTTGCTTTATGTTTGATCAATTATATCTTCTTCCCATGGGTATTGTTTGTGGTACCATGGGCTAATCTCTCTTGTGCTTGGGTTAATTGAAATTGATGATGATTTGATTGATGATGCTATAATTGTTGATGATTGGAGATCAATTGAGTAGATTGCTTACTAATTGTGATTCTCATTTGTGCTTCATGCATAATTATCTCTTTAGATTAGTGTTTGATCACCCTAGCTATAGATGAGAGTTGCGCTAACGTGATTCGGGATTAATCGGGTGATAATTGTGTATGAATGTGTGGATTGGGTGCTTCGAATCGAGAGATTAGTTGCACTAAGGATACTCACATTAGTTTGTTTCCTAATTGTGATTCTTCATTGTGCTTTGTGTGAAATTGTTTCTTTTGATTAATGGTTGATCACCCTAGCAATAGGCGAGAGTTGAGCTAACGTGATTAGGTGTTGATCGAGTTTCAATTTTGCATGATTGTATGAATTGGGGATTTCTACATTGAGAGATGGGAAAGACTAAGAATACTCACATTAGGCATTGTGATTTTAATGGAGTGATTAATTTAATGATGGTTTATGCTTTCTATCTTAGTTGATTTGCAATTTGATTCAATTGTAGCTTGTTGATTGATGATTCATTGATGGATGTTAATCCTAGCACTCCTATTCCACCATTTATTGTTGTGTTTGTTATCGTATTCTAAGTGTTCGATCATTTGTTTGCTTGATTTTTGTTTGTATTCTTGCAAGTGTTTTGTTGTTTTTGTCCAAACCATTGTTGCAACTCTAGTCACTAAGAACTCGTATTTCTAGGGCCTCATGTGCATACTTTTTCCCTTGGTTCGATATTTTGTTGATTGGTCTTAATAACTCTTACCCTATACACTCCAATCAAATGGCGCCGTTGCCGGGGAATTAGTTTTTGCGCCTTAAGTGAGACTTAGGAATTGTTTGAAGTGACTACTTGTTGCCTTTGTGTTTGTGTTTGTTTTGTTATTTTTGTTTGAATTTGATACTTTGAAATCTTGTCTAGATGGAAGGATACAACTCATACTTATGGAATCAACAGTATTATCAAGATAGTAGGGTGTATTCTCCACATTTTGAAGAATTGAGCTACAATGACTGGAGGAACTATGGAGATAATTCTCAATGGCAACAAGTTCCATCCAATTATGAAGATTGGATATGTGAAGAAATTCCTACCCCACCTCAAAAGATGTTCCCTTACTATGAGCCTTATGATCAAACATATAATCCATGTCTCGGATTTGTGGGTGATTATGAGAGAAGCTATGATTATGAGTATTCAATGCCACAAGCTTCTCCTCAATTTGAAGAATGGGGACTCCATGATATGAGAGCTATATTGCAAGAGATGCTTGAATTTGTGTTGGAGAAATTTGAGGAAGATGATGCTAGATATGATCAAATGCTTCCCTTGTATGAAGAAATGTATGAGACCAAAGAAAAGGTCAATTCATGGATAGAGGGGAACATGGAGATCACCGAAGTGCATTTCATGTTTATCAAGTGTCAACTCAAGGATTTCCTACGCCAAGTAAAAATATGACTATCATGGAGAAACAAGAAGAAGAAGGGGAGGAAGAAAGTGAAAGAGATGATGTAGAGAAGGGTCCAAGCAATGAGGATGAAAGGAAGAATTCCTTTGTCAAAAGTGAGGAAGAGGAGTGTCCATTAATGGACATGAGCTTTAATGAGGAAGAAAATCTAGAAGCACCTAATGAAGCTTTGAAGATTGAAATGAGCATTTCTATACCCTCTAACTCTTCAATTTGTGATTTAATTGAATATGATGCTTCTAATGATTTAATTATGCCTCTTGTGAATTTTGACTATAGGAAAGAATTAAAGAAACGCTTGGGCATCCTTGAAACGAAAGAAGAATCGAGGAGGATGGCAAGAGAGAAAGGGGACAACCATGGACACTTTGCATATCTATAAGTGGTTGTCCTATCTATTCGGTGAACCTCCTAGACCTTGAAGCACAAAGATCGAGATACAATGGGAAGGAGGATCACTACCCTTGGCCATTTCGATGAAGGAAGATGGAAGTGAAGGAATAAGTCCGGCATAGGACAATAAAAATAGTGCTTGATGGGAGGCAACCCATCCGTTTTATTTTCTTTTCTTGTGTTTTTGGTAGATTAGTGTTTTTGTTTTTTTAGGAGATTTGGCTTGTTGCTACTTAATTGCTTATGCTTAGTACATGATGCTCTATGCTTTGAGATTCATATATTGTTGAGCTTACTTGTTGATATCATTATGAGTTGCATGTATTTTGAGCCAAACTTGAATGCATATCTTCATTCAAGTTTGGGGGTGTGTGTCTTCTAGGGTAGAAATGCATCTCTTAGTGATGATTATTTGATGAAATTGATTTGCCGTTTGTAGGTATACTCACTACGAGGAGTGAAAAAGGATCGAAATGGCAAGAGAATTAAGGAATCGAGAAGGAAAGGAGAGCTTAAAAGTTGGTGAAAATGAGCAAAAAGGAAGAGAACCCGGTCTCCTCGATCGAATGAGCGACCGGGCTTAAATCGAGGACCAACACGGTAATTTCTTGCATATTTGGGTTCGTTAGGGCGTAAAGGTCATTTTTAGGAGTTTTAGGGGTCGGGTCGGGCCCGGGAATCGTCAAAATTCCCTGGACTCGACCCAGGTCGAGATTGCATGGCCCCGGTCGAGGGAGTCACACTTAGCCAAAATTCAGATTTTTATTTTCCTCGAGTCGAGGGTGGTACCTCGAGTCGAGGCGGTCATTTTGTCAAGTCCTCGAGTCGTGCGTGAGACCTCGAGTCGAGGCATGTTCATTTCAGGGATCCCTCGAGTCGAGGCCTCGACCCTCGACTCGAGGCGCGTGTTTTTATAAATACGCAGCAGTGCAATACGTAATCCCGACTCGAGGGTTTGAGAGGCGATTCCATTTTTCCGTCCCCACTCTATTTCCGGCGATTGTACGTCGATTTCACCATACATTCATCTTCCTTTCATCATTTTATCATTCACATTGGATCAAGATTGATTTTTGAGGGTTCTTGTAATTAATTTGGGGATTTTGAGGATTTGAGCGTAGGAATTCCAATTGCATTTTCTAGGCCGAATTAATCAAACAAGGTATGTAATTTTTACTCTCTTGACTCTTAAATTCGTTATTTTGGTTGATTGATTGCATGGGTGCTAAGATTTATGCTAGAATTATAATTGAATTTGAATTTCATTTGGGCATTTAATCGAGCACCTTATGAGCATGATTATTGTGATGAATTTGGAGCCTTGTATGAGCATATTTGAATTGTTTGATGATTTAGGAGCATGTTTAGGGTTGTATATGAGATGTTGCTCGTTTATTTTGTAAAATTTGGCTAGAAAATGCATTTTTGGCAAAGTTGGGAATTTCTAGTGTAATTGTTTAGATCAATTGGTCAAGTGGAGTTATTGTTATGATAGAAGTGTATTGAATTGATGATGCATATTTGTTTAATTACTTGCTAATTGGCCTATGATTTTTGGAATTTTATTGAGCTTAATTGCATGATTATTTTTGAGCTTGTGTGTACTAATTGTTGAGGCCATGTTAGTAAGTATACATTTTTAGGGATTTTTTTAGCACTTCTATTGGATTGTATTTGCATGATTGACTCATTGACCATTGTTGAGGCTTAGTTGCTAGTCACTAGGGTTTGTGTATTTTTGAGATTTTCTTGCTTGTTGACTCGTTCGTGGTATGCATGATATTTATTTTGAGCTCATATTGTATTCTTCGTATTGATTTTTGCTCTTGGGAATGTTTTGTAGGAACAATGATTAGAGGGGCCGACAGACACAACCTCTCCGAGGTGGAGATTCGCGAGAAAGAAGCTGCTATCCGATTTGCACACGTGATGCCCGCCGAGCTCGGAATTCAAGAGGATGATCACCAATGGCGGACACATATTGATCTCTACTCGAGCTCTATAACCGGGTGGTCAAGACCAGACTAGTTGATCACGAGTGCATGATATCTATGGGGATCGAGGAGGATATCCCTCGTCTGCTTTGAGCAAGTAGGCATGGGGGCTTCTTGGCGAAGAGGCCTAGGATGTATATCGGACTCACTCTCGAGTTCCTTTGCACGGTGAGAGTTGATAAGACCAGGAGGGCCAAATTCCCGAGGAGTATTACTTTTGAGCTCATGGGACATGAGTATTCGTTGACTGGACGAGGTCAACGAGATTATTGGAGCACCTATAGACCCCGACCGATCACCGTTGAACATCGGGAAGGAGTACAATGCTAAAAGTTTTGGAGAAGGATTTCGAGACTGCAGGGCTCCTAATCGGCTTGATTTTGTTCCGGGAAGTCTAAGAGCACCCATATCCGAACCCGGTCATCCGATATCTTGAGAAGATTCTCGTGAGCACCATATTCGCGAGATCGGAGAGAGGAGTCGTGGTTTCCGAGGAACCGTACGTTATTTGGTGCTTTTTGCATGGAGTCGATTCAACGCTGCTGCATACCTTAGCTACTTATTTGAGAGAGCCACGAGCACGAAGTTCAAGAAGATTAATTTTGGTGGCATGATTACATTGATCACGAGCATCTTGGGATCCCGACTCACAACCTCGCAGTAGTGGAGGGCCCCGACCTTACTCTTGATACCATGCGGCGCATGAGGACGCTTGACCGCATCGGTAGGACGTGGTGCCTCCAAAGAAGCATCATGGTGGCAGATTCCCTCTACCTAATAAGAGGTTGACGACGCTTTTCGGTTCTCGAGCCTTTGTGACCATCAATCTGCGCATGTGGTCACACGGCCACACCGAGGCGATAGATGTCTACACTAGAGAGCATGGGGATGTGCTCCGAGATGAGGATGATGATGACGATGGGGGTCGGCGGTCGGGTTCGATGATGATCGGGGCAGAGGAGCTGCCGAGGGAGCAGAGGTAGAGATAGGAGATGATGATTCCGAGGACGAGGATGATGAGAAGCCGGAGCAGGAGGAGCCGCCAAGGTACGAGATGGACGAGGATTACCAGCCGAGATTAACATGTACCGGCAGGACGAGATGAGGAGTAGAGAGTACGAGGCGGGAGTTCATCTCGAGACCGTGGGTTTTGACCGAGGAGATGTGGGCTGATAGTTAGAGGATGCATATTGAGAGTCCGACCCGCAGGATGAGATGTACCGGATGCTTGAGGAGTCCCGCAGATTTAATGAAGAACTAGGAGGATGCAGGAGGAGTCTCGAGACTCGAATGACATGTATGCACTCCTCCAGCAGATGAGCTCGTGGAACTTCGGGCCGGGACGCTATCCTCCTCCACCGCCGTCGTCCGACTACTAGGGCTATCCCCTATTCCTCATTCTCTCTTCTTGATCTTTAGATTCTGATATTCTTGTTTTCCTTTGTACTTTTGATGGTGATTGTACTCTTGATTGACTTGATTATGTGATGATTGGAGTTGATTGTTGGATGATTTTATTGATGATTTTTATTATCTTGATCTTATTGAGTTTGATGGTCTATTGATGATTATACCTTGATGATTTCCTTGGATTCCTTATTCCTAGGCTTTTGAGATTTATTGATTTTGAGCTTAATTGTGGATTCATTGATATATTTTTGAGTATCATTCATGTGATAGTGAGTATGCTTGGACTTATGTACATGAGCACTTGAGTTTGATTTGCAAGATAATTGGATTTTGATATGATCATAAGTAGATTTGTAGCTTGATGCTAGCTTTCTTGATTTATTGTGTAAGGATGGATGTGATTGATGATACTTGATTCATTGCTCAATTTAAGACCGTGAGCTTTTGTGCCTAATAATCGTACATCTTATACGGTTGATACAATTTCTTTGAGAGTGCATCATTCATAATTTGTATGCTAGAACTTGCCACTAGACTTGTTGATATTGATCTTTGTGTGATGTCTTGAAAGTAATAAGAGGCCATGTTTGGAATGATTAGTTACTTTGCCAAATATTTTCCCCACCAAATACATTTGATTTCCTTAGTAAGCCATGTTGTGCCTTATGATCCTTATTCTTTGGCAAGACAAGTGAGATGGAAATCATTAGCCTATTTTTATGAGCCTTTCTTGTCCTATATTTAGTTGAGCTTGAATGTTGGCTAATGATGGTGATTTGATTGCTCAGTGTGGGAAGATGATGAGCTAAGTGATGAATATTGAAAGAAAAGAAAGGTTGTGAAAAAAATTGAATTGTGAAGAAAGAAATGTGAAAATGAAGTGAAAGAGATATTTAATTTGTGAGCTTAAAAGAGAAAGCTCAAGTGAATGGTGGATTGATCATTGAAGTTCAAAAGGAAGAGTATTATTTGATGAAAAGTGAAGAGATTGTGTTTTGTATTGATTAGCTTACATTCAAGTCTCTACTACTTAGTCACTCTTATCCAAATTTATCCCACCTTTCCAAAGAGCCTACATTACAACCTTAGAGAAAGACCTCTTTGATTCTTGATTGATCACAAGTGATTTTGATTGAGATTAAGTCTTTTGGCAAGCATATGGTGTGCAAGTTCATGAATTTGATGATTGAGTGCTATATACCTTGATACACTTGAGTGAAGAGTGAAACACTCCATGGAAGGAGCAATGTGTTGAGTATTTGATTGAGCATTTGTTTGAGCATGATTCATCTTGATGGCTAGTGTATAGTTGCATTGATACTTATGTTCATTGATGAGTTCGATTGTCTTATTTTTCGTCTATGGTGCCATGTGACATAATTGCAATCAATTCACTCCTTTGTTCTTAGTTTCTACGTTGCTCGAGGACGAGCAACAATTCAAGTTTGGGGTATGATTGGAGTGAATTGATACATGTTTTTAGGGCCTATTTTAGTGCAAAAAGTGAGCTAAAGTGTTAGTTTTTGTGCCTAAATGTGAAAAGTACCACTCTTTTGCCTAAAAAGTATTATTTGTGGGATTTTGATGTTTTTCGTCCATTTTGCAGGTAATTCGGTGGAATTTTGCCAAACCGAGAGTACCACTAGGCTTAGAATGAAGAGACGATCATACGGGATGAAAACGGGGTCGGGCCGAAGCCCCGCGTGAGAAAAATACCACGGACTCGAGCTGCAGTCGAGGACCATGAGCCTCGAGTCGAGGGATGTGCAGAGAAGGGCAAAAATTGGAAAGACAGGAGTCTCGACTCGAGGCATGACCCTCGAGTCGAGGGCGAGGTATTTTGCGGGGACCTCGAGTCGAGGCATGACCCTCGACTCGAGGGGGAAGTTTTTCATAAATTCGGTTATTTAAAGACTTGAAGCAGAGCAATCCAGATACACCTTTCATAGTAGCGATTAGTAGCGGTTTTGGGGCGATTTCTCAGCCCCAAGCCAATATCCATCTTAGATTAGAGTAGAAGTTAGATCTAGGATTAGATTTCAATTGATTGTTGCTAGATTAGCATAGATTAGCATTTGATTCTTGTAATTCATTCAATTCAAGCTTGTATTTCATTTGGAGATTGGTGTTGAAGACTCAAGCATTCCTCTTTTTGTTGATTGAAGATCAATTGGTGATGTTTTTCCTCTTTTGTCTCTTTAATTTCTTAATTGTTGTGATTTGCTTTATGTTTGATCAATTCTATCTTCTTCCCATGTGTATTGTTTGTGGTACCATGGGCTAATCTCTCTTGTGCTTGGGTTAATTGAAATTGATGATGATTTAATTGATGATGCTATAATTGTTGATGATTGGAGATCAATTGAGTAGATTGCTTACTAATTGTGATTCTCATTTGTGCTTCATGCATAATTATCTCTTTAGATTAGTGTTTGATCACCCTAGCTATAGACGAGAGTTGCGCTAACGTGATCCGGGATTAATCAGGTGATAATTGTGTATGAATGTGTGGATTGGGTGCTTGAGAATCGAGAGATTAGTTGCACTAAGGATACTCACATTAGTTAGTTTCCTAATTGTGATTCTTCATTGTGCTTTGTGTGAAATTGTTTCTTTTGATTAATGGTTGATCACCCTAGCAATAGGCGAGTTGAGCTAACGTGATTAGGTGTTGATCGAGTTTCAATTTTGCATGATTGTATGAATTGGGGATTTCTACATTGAGAGATGGGAAAGACTAAGAATACTCACATTAGGCATTGTGATTTTAATGGAGTGATTAATTTCATGATGGTTTATGCTTTCTATCTTAGTTGATTTGCAATTTGATTTAATTGTAGCTTGTTGATTGATGATTCATTGATGGATGTTAATCCTAGCACTCCTATTCCACCATTTATTGTTGTGTTTGTTATCGTATTCTAAGTGTTCGATCATTTGTTTGCTTGATTTTTGTTTGTATTCTTGCAAGTGTTTTGTTGTTTTTGTCCAAACCATTGTTGCAACTCTAGTCACTAAGAACTTCGTATTTCTAGGGCCTCATGTGCATACTTTTTCCCTTGGGTTCGATATTTTGTTGATTGGTCTTAATAACTCTTACCCTATACACTCCAATCATTATTCTACTCAGCTTGTCTTGACCTCGTCTCGAGCTCTTCATAATCGTCTCCTGTAGATGACTAGATTTGAGCTGGTCTTGAGATGACTTGTAACTCCTAGTCTTGGTGACTTGCTAAGTTGATGACCTAGTCCGATCACTTGGTATAAGAACTTGATCTCACTGTTCTTTAGGGTTGTCCGATCATCCGAACCGCTTCTTTTAACTCATCAAAACTTTCTTGGTCTAACAATCATTTCTCCAATAATCTCTATCTGAAATCTTCAATCCAATCTACTCTATCGTGAAGCTTCAATCCGATCTTCGCTCTATCTCGAAAGTGTTCAATCCAATCACCGAGATTTCACTTTGCGCGAAGGAGAGAACGTGACGCGTTTGAATCGGTAAATCCTCAATTCATTCTTTCAATAGTCGATCTATTATCCAAGTTCATATGATTTGAATCGGTTGTTATTCTTCTTCCCCAATATCACACACAATCAAATCGGTTGTTATTCTTCCGTGCACATAGAATGCTTTTTCGCACATAGCCTAAGTTACGATATTCAGATCGTTGCATAGCCTAAGCTTTCTAAATTGGTTGTTATTTAGAGATTGTATTTCTCAAATATTATCATATTTCATTTGTGTTATTTGTTAATTACGATATTCTTCGTTGTAGTGATGAGGAGAATGTTTCTTAACTAATGCTTACAAGGTGTTTGATAGAATGACCCTACTAGTAAGCTACTTTTATAAGTATTTCTCAATCAGTGTTGATTCCTTTCTACTTAATAGTCAATGTTGATTCCTTTCTACTTAAAGATTATAACAACACTGAAAATTGCATACTTCATATTATTCAGGTTTCATTTGGATTTTCCATCCATCTGTTGAGATTATTATAATTGTCATCCAATTATTCAACACTGTTTGTCAAGTTTCAAGTACAATCCTTTAATTTTTAACGCCTCTGAAATTATCTCATCATACTCTTCTGGCGATAGAACTTGATAGAACTTCGCGTATATATGATTTAGATATGATTCTTTAATTTATAAAATAATCAAGTTGTACATGGTTTAATATGTTTTTGCCCTTGTTTGCTAATGCCGTGAATGTCATTTGTCATGTGTTTTGTCGGTTTATAATTGCACCAACGATGGCTTTTACAATAAACGGACGGAAATAACGAAAAGAAAAACAAGAAAATTACAAAAGGAAAAGATGATTACAAAAGTAATACTTTTTCCAACTAAAAGTATTAGTTTCTTCTTGAACAACGAACAAGCTTCAAATTGCAACGACAATGAACTTGATCAAGCATGAACAAGAAATAAGTCGAGTCAAGGAAACGATCCTTTACCCGTAAAACAAATATGTCCCGATTAGTGCTCACGGTTTGGCGTAATGTTCCCAAAGGTGAAAGCGACTTTCGCCTCGTATTCAAGTAACACCACTTGAAAACGAGCTCCAACGAACTGAAGCACATGAAACTTGACTGAAAACTAGAATGTATGCGAGAATACGGACGTAAAAATTGCAAAAATTCAATGTGGGTGTATATACTAATGCAAGGGGTGTGAAAGCAGGTGGCCATGCACATGCAGATGTCTCCTATTTATAGGCGAGGCACTGAGATGTTGAAGAGCCAAGAGACCCGGGATTTAATGCAATCAATCCCAATCAATCAGTCAGTTTCCGTTTGGTAATGCCCAACTGTTACACATGTGACTATTGAAATGCCACGAATCTGACATCCGCCCGTCGATTCATTTCTAACTTTTGAATTCAAATTCAAATTCACATAAAATGTCACCGAAATTCAGGACTAGATGGACGTAATGAGAAACAGTTTGTCCGAACGTCGAAATTTATACTTGACTACCCGATTTTTATGATGTGATAGCACACAAAAACATTACTACTTGCTCCTCAACACTCACATATTTTCCCTCATTGAGATCCCCTACGTTTTTAAGCAAAATACAGAACCTACCAAATGTATTACGATCCATACGGAGGTTATCTACATAGTCGAGTCATAACGTCCTACGAGCCTTCTCAATTCTTGGATTTGGAATGGAATACGATCCATCATACTATACCTCACAGTCCTATGTTGTCTACAATTATCATCATTGTTCATTAATACAAGTATTATTGAGATTATTAAAATGATGTGTTGCATAATCTCCTCAAGCAACAAGTAAACATGCTCGTTCGCTTTTGAATTGTAGTCATCTTATGCACTACCCGCCTTCAACAAAAATTATGCACATACCAACTGTAGTAAGAGTTTGCCACATACAACATTTATGTACTATGAAATTACAAAGATGAGATAATTCACACACGTATATAAGTAATTGAAGTAATGGATTCGACATATATCAACAAATCGGGAGGAATATAATATATCCGGACAATTACATTTTATCCATTGTCAAACTAATTTACTTTGATACATAATTATGACTTTCTTAAAGGAACCATATTAACTTTACAAACTATTACATCTCCTATCATCATATTCAAAATTTTCTCACTACACTTATATTTTCCAGCTTATTTTACGATTAGCAAAATTTTATTTTTCCTCAACTATTAAATAAGCATGCATGTTAGAGGTGTCCTTCTCTCTCATTTTATATATTTTTATGCAAAGACAGGTCCTTTATGAAAATTTCTCTGAAAAGATCTACCTTTATTATCGAACGACAAATAATAAATATGGAAGTAAATATTGCATTCAAAAGATACATTCCTAATTCAAGAAAATTGGTGAAAGACATTGATGAAAGACAAGAGCATCCATAACATTGATGAAAATATTGCAATCACTAAGAAGAATGGTAAGCTATATCGACTATTTTAGCAACGAGCAAATATACATTGATGAAAGACAAGAACATCCATAACACAATGATAAACCTGAATTAGAACATCACCCTTAACTTTATAATTGGTACACATGTCCACAGAGCCCATAAAACCCATAAAAGGTATCCACCTGAATTCTCAATATTGAAACGGGGACACAAATCGGTCGAAAAAATCACGAACTCTACAGAGAAACTCTATAAGGAACCCGAAAGATAATGAATTTATTACTTATGCGTTTGATTATAAATATCATACAAATAAATTTTAAATAACAGTAGTAAATATTCTTCTAAGGTAATATAATGACTCAATATTTAATTTTTTCTTAGATTTCACCCTTAAGAATAGTTAGTGGTCCTTAAGCGTACTATTTATACCCAGCCTACCCGTGACCTTAGCTTAAACATTGGACATCTCTTTACTCCCTCAGCCCCTAAAAGAAATGTCACGTTTTTCCCGAGTACAATTTTTTATTTGGTCAACTTACAACCTTTGATAAGTCATCTATTCTCACTTATGCCCCTCCATTTACTTGTTGGTTTAGCTTACAATCACACATAACTCTGCATTTTGTCATGAGCTAATTATAGAAATTTCACTTAAAATCAATAGAGACTTTTGAAACAGAACTCCTCTTTTTGTAACTTGATAACTTTTTAGAATTTAATACCGAGAATATTAACAAATTTAAATGATGATTTTAGAAAAAAAAATTATCACCAGCTTGATAGAAATTTAAAGAAAAGCGCACAACTTTTTTATATTTAAATAGGGCTGATGATAATAGTAATCCTAACAGCAGTGAACAACTCAAAAGAGAAAAAAAGAAAGGAATTGAACTGGAAACATAAATGTTTGGTAGGTTAATAAGCATTTAGAAAAGGAAGCAAAGCTAATAAGATCAAACCCTTTTAATACCAATAAGGGCAAACCCACCTTAATTAGTTGACGATGTTTATATAAGATTGAATGATTAGAAGAACGTCAAAATCAAAGCGCTTGGTTTAAAATGTTTCAATGAGAATGATAGGTGGCTTAGCCCATCTGGCCACCGGTTCCTCACTTTAGTGGAAGGCCCGGGTTTGATTTCCTTTGGGAATGAATTATGGAGTTATAAGGTGGCTTGGAGAAATTCTTGGAGTGTTTGGGTGTTTGGTGAACTAACTATTAACAACTAACACACTAACATTTACCGATCAAAAAAATAATGAGAATAATTGCATGGGGTAATTGTGAAGGGTAATGAGAATAAAAGATGATAACTTCATCTACATTATAATACACGATCTATTTAAATTATAGAGAAAAATAAAGGTGGAAAGAAAAAAATACAATAATTTATATATATTACCAAATAAATTAACTATACACTTGTTAGATCAAGAAAGTTTTGATGAATTAAAAGAAGCGATTCGGATGATCGAGCGACTATGAAGAACAGTGAGACTAAGTCCGAATACTAAGCCGATCGTACTAGGTTGAGGATAGAACAAGTCACCAAGACTCGAATAGTTGCAAGTCGTCTAGAGACAAGCTCAAGTCTAGTCATCTGCAGGAGACAAGTATGAAGAGCTCGAGATGAGGTCAAGACAAGCTGAGTAGAATAAGAAAGACGAGTCTTCACCAAGTCACTGCAGACGAGTAGAATAAAATCACCGAGGTCTAAAGCAGCTTTTCAAGAATAAGTTTGTTGAGCGCTTTCTAATTTGTTAAAACTAATTAACAAACTAACTGTCTTTTCAGACTTATAAATAGGTATAGGCACTTCATTAGAATACAGAGATCACACGAATTATTCATTCGTAAATAGATTCTCAAAATTCACAAGATTTCAAAAGCACAAAAATTGTTTTCAAAAATTTCTTCATAGATTTTTCTAAGTGTTTATAGAACACTTTCTTATACATCTTCAAACACCCTTCTATCACTCTAGAGTTAGTTTTTTTTTCAAGAATAGTTTAGAAGATTGAAGATTTGAAGATCACTTGTAACTTGTAAGTTGTACGATTGGAAAGTGAGTAAGTAAGCTAGTGGAAGAGACCCTCTTCAAAGTTTGAAGAAGGAGAGTGGATGTAGGATTTTTATAATCCGAACCACTATAAATCCGTGTTCTTTATTGCTTTGTTTTACTTACTTGTTTCTTTCAAATTTCTTAACAAATCAAAGATTGATTTCAGAATCAAAGTTAGAACTAAAATATCAGTTTGCTTTTGATCTTAGTAAAAGTTGAGATTATATTGAATTTTCGTTGTGTTACTTTGAAGTTTTGAGTAAGTTTTAAAGAGATTTGTAAAAATCTATAAAATCTATTCAACCCCCTTCTAGATTTTATCATAGAAGGTTAACTCAAGTTTTCTTAATCAACTCAACCAATCGGGACCAACAAGTGGTATCGAGCAGGTGTTAAGTCGTTTCCGATATTAATTTTAGGTCTTAACCAAGATTCTGAAATTTTTCTTGACTATCTTCATTTTCTTTGTATCACTAACAGTTCTACTAACAAGATTGTGGAGTGTTTTGTTTTCCTATCTCATCATGTCTTCAGTGCAAGAACAAGAAATCTAGAAGTCTACCTGAATTTTCAATTGAAGAATATGACTATTGGAAATTCAGATTGGAAAATCATCTCAAGGCTATCCATGATAGGATGGAGGAGGTTCTTGAAGAAGGACCTATTAAATTTTATCATGGAGGCACCAAAGAATAAGATCGAATCAAATAAACAAGAGTGAGACAAGAAAAGAAAAGCTCAACTCACAAGTGATGAAAGAAAGATTCATAATCTGGATCAAGTTGCTATAACAGAGATCATTGAAACATTGAGTAAGGATTGGATTGAAAAGGTAAAAAGATGCAAGACTCGCCAAGGAAATGTGGGAAACTCTTGCTTTGGAATCTGTGAAGGTTCGAATCAGGTCAAAGAAAATAAATTGCAATCTGTTCTACATGTTTTTGACACTTTCAAGATGAAAGAAGGAGAGTCTGGTGATCAATGGGATGTTAGGCCGACTAATCTCGAACAAGACAAATGATTTGGGTAAAACCTATACAGAGAAAGAAATCAACAATAAAGTGTTGAGGTCATTGAGCAAAAGATGGAGAGAGAAAGCTAATATTCTGAAAGCTACTCGAATCGATCTTCAATTTCACATCACACTTTATTTTCTCATCTGAAGGCATTAGAATATGACATCCAAATCGAAGATGAAGAAGATGAAGCAGAATCTTCAACATCCTGAAAGGTCAGTAGCATTTGTTCATCAAGATTAATCTGAAAAGATCTCCAAGGCATCTGATTTGTCTATTAAGGAGGAAATGACTCTTTTGTTAAAAAGATATGAAAGTGAGAATGAAGTATAAAAGAAACAAGAGAGACAGATCAGTCAAAGGAACTACGAGATCGACAAAGAAGAAAAGAGTTGAAAATGATAGAAAAAGGATCGGACAAGGAAGCTTAAGTCACCAATCGACGAGGAGATAGTAGTCCTAAAACAGACAGAGGAGATATTTGATATACATGGAACAAGCCTGGTCACTATAGTTTTGATTGTCCTCAACTCACTCCCAGAGAGAGAAGAAAAGAGGAAAAAGAGAGATAGAAGGTATCTGATCGAGAGCTCTTCCGGCCGAGAAAGAAGAAGTTCATGAGACATCATCATCCTCATCCTCATACTCATCTGATTTTGGGTCGATGATGACATCTGTTTAATGGCAAAAGAGGTACATTACTATTCATCCTCGAGATAATGATTGTGATACCTTATCTCGAAATCGATCCTAGTCTTATTGAGAAACTTCAAAGATTTGGACACCGCTCTATCTCGCTTATAAACAGATAGAGACCGAAAATTTTAATTTAAAGAATCAAATTACTGATCTAACTAAGGTCAATCAAACTAAGGATAATGAGAAACTGCATCGTACATTCAAGGGGAATGTCGACCGAGATGATCATTAGTACCTTGTCTGATAAGACAGATAAGTTAGAACAGAATTAAGTTCTTTGAAAATAAAATTTTCAAACATCTATTCTGAGAATGAGAGTTACAAGAAGACTAACAAAGAATTAAATCTGAAGTTAGGTCTTCTAAATAACACTCAAACCACAATAGATAAAATCTTCAATACTTCACAAAAGTCTAGTGATAAAGCTGGATTAGGTTTTGATAGGAGTAAGAAAAATGATCCAATAAAATCTAGAGTTTTTGTTAAAGCAACTAAACCAAAGATAGAAACTAGATTTAGTCCTGGAAACCAAAGGAATTAATTACCTCATCCGATACTTCAAAAGAAAAACAGACGAGGAAAGTAACTCCTAAGGTTAAACCTAAGACTAAGTCAAAGTCCTATCCTAGGTATAATGGCTTTGATGGAAGAAGCAAAACATATCCATTTTTACCAAGATTTAAGACAATCTCAAAAGATCAGTTAAATAAGATTGATCTTGAAAGTCTTATTCTAGTAGATAGATATGGTGTAAACTTCAATCTACAATTTTAAGGAACATTGATATCTTTGTCCTGGATTCCTAAAAATCAACTTAACATGAAAGGACCCAAAATACAAAGGGCACCTAAGCAATAAATTTGTGATTGCAGGAAGATAAGAAGATAGTTGATAGAGGAGACATACTTGAGGTCATCCGGTACATTGACAAAGGATGTTCCAAACTTATGACCTATGAAAGACGACTTCTCTCTAACTATTAGACCATAGATGGACCAAGAGTAATGTTTGGAGATAACAATTATGGACTTACCAAAGGTGTAGGAACACCGATGATAGGTGATATTCAAGTACATGAAGTCTACTACGTGGAAGGACTCAAGCACAATCTACTATCTGCTTCACAATTTTGTGACAAGGGGTTTTGTGTCAAATTTACTCATAATGCATGCTATGTATTAGATGGTATCAATGAAAATATTCTATTAGCTGGAGTCGACAAGGTAACATTTATGTTGCAAATTTCAAAAGTTGTCCTAAAGATACTTGTCTTGTTGCTAAGAGTTCGAGATGACTTAAGTTGGCTGTGGGCATGACGACTTGGTCACTTAAACTTCAAAACTCTTAACAAAATAGCAAGTAAATCTTTAGTTAAAGGACTCCCTGATAAAGTATTTTCAAAGAACCATGTATGTGATTCTTGTCAAAAAGGAAAACAGACTAAAGCTTCTTTTAAAACAATAAGTAGTCCTTCTTCGTAAAGGATTCAGGAACTTCTTCACATGGATCTTTTTGGTCCAAGAACACCTCTCGGCTTTAGTGGAAGAAAATATACCTTGGTAATTGTTGATGATTTTTCAAGGTTTACTTGGGTTATTTTCTTGTACAAAAAGAATGAGACTATGATTAAGATTCCGAATTTCTTAAAAAGATTCAAAATGAAAAAGGATTAAATATTGTTAAAATTAGAAGTGATAAAGGTACTGAATTCCTAAATAAGCTGATTACTAAATACCGCATTGAGAATGACATAGCTCAGAAACATCTGCAGCAAGGACTCCACAACAAAATGGAGTAGTTGAAAGGAGAAACAGAACCTTGAAAGAGGCAGCTAGAACAATGTTATCTCGAGTACAATACTCCACACAGTTTTGGGCGTGTCGCTAATACAAATTTGCTATGTTCAAAATAGAAGTTTGATTGTTAAAAATAAATGTAAAACTCCCTATGAAATTTGGAAGGGAAGATCCCCCAAAATTTCATACTTTCATATATTTGGTTGTAAATGTTTCATACACAACAATGGGAAATCTCAATTAAAAACTTTTGATGCCAAGATAGCAGATGGGATATTTTTGGGATACTCATCCGTATCAAAGGCATATAGAGTTTTTAATAAGACAACCTTGTGTGTAGAAGAAACACCCCATGTGGTATTTGATGAATCTTCTTTTGAGTTTAATAAGACAGGGGACATCACAAAGATATCGGATGATCTAAATCAAATGACTATCAAGAGTTCAACCATAAAATTCTACAATCAAGAATCGTACTTCGATGAAGAGGAAGAACTGCATAAGGAGAAAGGACTCGAAAGACCTTCCTCAAGAAATGATCTACCAAATTGATCACATTTAACAATACATCAAATGATCAGTAAAGTCATCGAAGGTAACATAGACTCATCTCGAATCGAATAATTCGAGACAAGACACCATCCACCGTAAAAGATAAAGGTAAGAAAGTAATGTCATATCACTCACCTGAACAAATAATTGGAGATTTAGACTGGAGTCCAGACGAGGACCCAACTAAATCAAGATTGTATGTTCAGTTGCTATGTGTCATTACTTGAACCCAAATCTATTATAGAAGCTCTAATCGATTCCAACCGGATTAATGCCATGCAAGAAGAACTAAATCAGTTTCAAAGACAAGATGTGTGGGAGCTTATTGAAAGGCCCCATCATCGTAAAGTCATTGGAACTAAATGGGTCTTTAAAAACAAAAGGGATGAAAATAATATTGTGGTTAGAAATAAGGCCAGACTAGTTGCTCAAGGTTTTTCATAATCGCAGGGGATTGATTATGATGTAACCTTTGCACCAAGCCTGGTAGTCTGGAAGCCATCGATTGTTTTTAGCCTATGCCGCTTTTTAAAAGATTCATAGTTTTTCAAATGGATGTTAAATCAGCATTTCTTAATGGAATCCTAGCCGAGGAAGTTTATGTAGAGCAACCTCCTGGTTTTGTCAAAGGAGACAAGGTTTATAAACTAAGGAAAGCTATATATGGACTTAAACAAGCACCAAGAGCATGGTATGACACCTTGTCTGATTATTTAATTCAAAATGGTTTTGTTAAAGTTAGAATTGATAGAACTCTCTTTAGAAAAGGATAGTTGTGATCTTTTATTAGTCCAGATCTATGTTGATGATATAATCTTTGGATCAACTAACATGTCTTTGTGTGAAGAATTTAGTCATCTTATGAAAAGAAGATTTGAAATGTCCATGATGGGAGAGATGACTTATTTTCTTGGACTCCAAGTCAAACAGACAAAGAAGGGAATATTCATCAATCAAGCTAAATATACAAAAGATCTCATTGAAAAATTTGGAATAGGTACCAGCCGAGAAGCTAAGATACCTATGATGACAAACTTTTCAATAGATCCAGATGAGAAGGGAGAAGACACCGATCAAACCGAGTATAGAGGTCTAATTGGTTCTTTATTATATTTAATCGCTAGTAGACCTGATATTTCATTTGCGGTTGAGTTCTGTGTTCGATTTCAAGCTAATCCTAAGAAAAGCCATCTTGAAACAAAGAAAGAAAATTCTTAAGTATCCGAAAGGAACAAGAATGTTGGATTGTGGTATCCAGTGATGACAACTTTGAGTCTGTCTGGATACTCGGACTGATTTTGGTGGGTGTAAGATAGATAGAAAATCTACATCCGTACTTGCCAATTTCTTGGTAGTAAGCTGATTTCATGGTTGTCCAAGAAACAAACCTCTCGTAGCTACTTCCACAATCAAGCCGAGTATATGTCACCGGAAGTTGTTATTCACACCGATCTGGATAAGTCAACAGCTAAGGGACTATAACATTATCACCAAAGATGTACCTATCTTTTGTGATAGTAATAGTGTCATAACTATTACCCGTAACCCAGTCCTACATACTAGATGCAAGCATGTAGATATCGACACCACTTCATTCGAGACCATGTAGAGAAAGGTGACATCGACTAGAGAAGATTGACCGATTTCCAAAGAGCGTACATCTTGACAAAGCCACCAGCAGAGACAAGGTTTAAATAACTATTCTGTAGAATTAGAATTATTAGATGCTTCTTTAGTTAATCTATAATTCTATGTTTTTCATTCTTTGTCTTTCTCAATTTAGTTTACTATGTCTAGAAAGAATTATCGACTAGATATGAGTCAAAGGATAATCAGTAGCTGATATCATTGATTTCCTATTTTGGAATCAAGAATCAAGGATTAGTCACATTGACCTTATCTCGACATGATAATTACTTATCGACATTCTGCAAACCGACTAGGGCACAATAATCACCGATTTCTTGAGAAATGTATAACTATCTCGCACCCTATCCGATCTACCTCAAGTTACTAATGTTTTTTTTTCAAGTCTATGTCTTTGCAGGAATAGGTCACGCATCATATTGATAACTCAGATCGTTTCACCTCATCTATCATAAACCTTCTTATCCAGACACCTTTGCCTCCGAATAATCTCCATATATTGTGTTTTTTTATAAAACTCTTATCGGATTGATTGGTTGTAAAACCTAACTTTAGAAAATTAAATCGAGCCTGTTTATTTAAAATTATTTTTTTCTAAGTCTTTAAGTTTGCCAAAAGATAAAACTAAGTCAGTTTTAAAATCGAGACGAGTTACTTTATCAGATGACTTTACAAACCCATCTGTTTTTGAAAACCCTTATACGAAGTAAGGTAACCCTAAGTGGCGTCGAGACATACTTACTTCTCTACATAAAGTAACCTCGCATCTCACAAATCAACAGTCTATAAAGTAACTATTTACGCATTCCAAAGGCAAGTAACCTACACACGCCGAATCCCAATCGCTTATCCAGATTTTTAACCGTTGATTCAGACAAGTAAATCCTTTTAAATAAACGGCTTAGATTAAATCAGATTTTCTAAAAGCGGTTTCTCTTTCCAATTTTCCCTCCTATAAATACATCTTCTTCTTCAATCAAACTTTTTCACTTTCGAGAAAACTATACTCATACTCCGAAAATTTCCAAAACCCTTAGCCAAATTCTTCTATGAGCCATACCCAAAAACGATTAGGAGTAACCTCAACCATGGTGGAAGTACATACCGAGACTTACAACAAGAAGATCAAGTCGGAGATGTACGTCGACTTTGAAACAACCACCGATGGAGAATCAAGATGATTCTTGATTTATTGTAGAGGTCGGGATTGAGGACATTTTGTTCCAAGAAATCCAACTCCAATAAAACTCTGGATATGAGAGGTATAGAGTTCTACGTCAACGGAACATTTGAAAACGGGATATTCAAAACCCGTGTTTACGGCGAGGTGTTGACAGTAACTCCGGCGGAGGTGGCGCGAATTTTTGATACAAGCGGATGGAGTAAACCCTCACATACAAATCGCATTTAATGGGTAGAATCATTCCAGATGATTGCCCGGAATTCAATGAGGGTAGGAGGTCTCGAGCTGAAGAAAAAATGCTCCGACGGAGATATCGTTTATTAATGACGATATTGACGAAGGTCATTTTAGGGAGCGTAACTCCCATGATGGGTGACGAGACCCAGCCGTCTTGTATGAGGGCCATCCTAGATGGAGTGCAAACCAACCGGGCTGGGATGCTGCTGGGAAGGTTTGAAACTGAGAGGAAGAGGTTGGAAGTAGTAAGTGGGAAATGGCAGCGAAGTCGATCACTAGCCTGCTCAACAAGGTGACTGTGATTACGGAGGATATGCCGACACCGAAATCAATCGGCTGATGGAGTTAGAGCCTACACTAAACAAAAAGGGCTGCTAACCAAGGATGAGTCGCTTGGGACTCCAGTGACTGACGAAGGAGCGAGGACAGGGTTCAGGACCCCTCACCGAGGAGGAGGAAGAAGAAGAAGAGGAAGAGCAGCATACCGAGCCTTTCAATGACTTCGCCGAGGCATCACAGCCAATGAAGCAGAAAGAGAAGATCCCAATGAGAAGGAGGCTGATAAAAGCCTCGGAGAAGAGAGGAACCTCTGCTGATAAGCCTAGCCTTCTCGGTGAAGAGGCACTTACACTAGACATTGTAGCAGAGGTTGTCCAATCGGGAGACGTATAGGAGATCAGCTCCGAAAGGACCCCCTCTCCTTCTCCCGTAAAGGTACAATTCTCTCCCTCCCCTCTCCAGCCCACTCGCGATGAAGAGGTGACCCAGCCGGCACCTCCGAGCCTCTTAAACAAAGATACTCCCACTATAGTCCAAGCCGAAACCTCATCGCCCACACTCCCTCAAACCCAAACCTCATCTCCTCCTCCCTCCCCATCCGATTTCTTTTCTTTCCTAGCTGCACCAGCCTACTCCCCACCCCCATAACCACCATCTCACCTCCAACCTTACTCCCATCTTCCTCAACTCTCTCTCTCAGCCCACCCCAACCCTCTGCACCCCAACCTACTATCCCACACCCAACCCTTCTCCACCACCCACTTCATCCGAAATACCACCCTGATTGGAGTGAATTGAGACATGTTTTTAGGGCTATTTTTAGTGCAAAAAGTGAGCTAAAGTGTTAGTTTTTGTGCCTAAATGTGAAAAGTATCACTCTTTTGCCTAAAAAGTATTATTTGTGAGATTTTGATGTTTTCCGTCCATTTTGCAGGTAATTCGGTGGATTTTTGCCAAACCGAGAGTACCATTAGGCTTATAATGAAGAGACGGACATCCGGGACGAACAGGGTCGGGGCTGAAGCCCCGTGCGAGAAAGATGCCACTGGACTCGAGCTCGGGTCGAGGAGCAAGAGCCTCGAGTCGAGGGCCGTGTAGAGAAAGGCAAAAATTGGAAAAGGCAGCAGCCTCGACTCGAGGCATGACCCTCGAGTCGAGGGAGGTGAAAAGGCAGGGACCTCGAGTCGAGGCCTGACCCTCGACTCGAGGGGGAGGTTTTTGCAAAAATTCGTATAGTTGATTTGCAATTTGATTCAATTGTAGCTTGTTGATTGATGATTCATTGATGGATGTTAATCCCAGCACCCCTATCTCACCATTTATTGTTGTTTTTGTTCTCGCATCTTAAGTGTTTGATCTTTTGCTTGCTCCTTGTTGTTTTGTATTTTTGCTTGTGTTTTGTTGTTTTTGTTCCAAACCATTGTTGCAACTCTAGTCACTAAGAACTCGTATTTCTAGGGCCTCATGTGCATACTTTTTCCCTTGGGTTCGATATTTTGTTGATTGGTCTTAATAACTCTTACCCTATACACTCCAATCAAATGGCGCCGCTGCCGGGAATTAGTTTTTGCGCCTTAAGTGAGACTTAGGAATTGTTTGAAGTGACTATTTGTTGTCTTTGTGTTTGTGTTTGTTTTGTTATTTTTGTTGGAATTTGATACTTTGAAATCTTGTCTAGATGGAAGGATACAACTCATACTTGTGGAATCAAGAATATTATCAAGATAGTAGGGTGTATTCTCCACATTTTGAAGAATTGAGCTACAATGATTGGAGGAACTATGAAGATAATTCTCAATGGCAACAAGTTCCATCCAATTATGCAGATTGGATAAGTGAAGAAATTTCTCCCCCACCTCAAGAGATGTTCCCATATTATGAGCCATATGATCAAACATTTGATCCATGTCTTGGATTTGAGTGTCAAGGAGCATCGGAAGGTGATTACTATGGTGATAGGAGAAGCTATGAGAACGATTATCCAATGCCACAAGCTTCTCCTAAAATTGAAGAATGGGGACTCTATGATGTGAGAGCTAACTTGCAAGAGATGTTTGGAGTATTGTTGGAAAGAATTGAGGAAAATGACACTAGGTGTGATGAAATGCTTCCCTTGTATGAGGAAATCTATGAGACCAAAGCAATGGTCAATTCATGGATCGAGGGGACTATGGAGATCACCGAAGTCCACTTCATGTTTATAAAGTGTCAAGTCAAAAATTTCCTACGCCAAGTAAAGAACATGACCATCATGGAGAATCAAGAAGAAGGGGAGGAAGAAAATACAATTGAAGAAGATGTGGTAGAGGGTCCAAGCAATGAGGATGAAAGGAAGAAATCTCTTGTCAAAAGTGAGGAAGAGGAGTGTCCATTGATGGACATGAGCTATAATGAGGAAGAAAATCTAAGAGCATCAAATGAAGCTTTGAAGATTGAAATGAGCATTTCTATACCCTCTAACTCTTCAAATTTTGATTTTATTGAAAATGATGCTTCTAATGATGTAATCTTGCCTCTTGTGAATTTTGACTATAGGGAAGAATTAAAGAAACGCTTGGGCATCCTTGAAGAAAAAGAATGGAAGAGGAGGATGGCAAGAGAAAAAGGGGGACAACCATGGACACTTTGCATTTCTATAGGTGGTTGTCCTATCTATTCGGTGAACCTCCTAGACCTTGAAGCACAAAGATCGAGATACAATGGGAAGGAGGATCGCTACCCTTGGCCATTTCGATGAAGGATTTTGGATGTGAAGAATAAGTCCGGCATAGGACACGAAAAATAGCGCTTGATGGGAGGCAACCCATCCTTTTAGTTGTTCTTTTTGGTGTTCTTGGTAGATTAGTGTTTTTGTTTTTAGGAGATTTGGCTTGCTACTTAATTGCTTATTCTTGGTACATGATGCTCTATGCTTTGAGATTCATATATTGTTGTGCTTAATTGTGGATATCATTATGAGTTGCATATATTTGGAGCCAAACTTGAATGCATGACTTCATTCAAGTTTGGGGGTGTGTGTCATTTAGGGTAGAAATGCATCTCTTAGTGATGATTTTGATGAATTGTTTTGCCCGTGTGTAGGTATACTCACTACGAGGATTGGAAAGGATCGAATTTGCAAATGAATCGAGGAATCGAGAAGGAAAGGAGAGCTTAAAAGTTGGTGAAAATGAGCAAAAAGGAAGAGAACCCGGTCTCCTCGATCGAATGAGCGACCGGGCTTAAATCGAGGACCAAAATGGTAATTTCTTGCATATTTGGGTTCGTTAGGGGTATAAAGGTCATTTTTAGGAGTTTCGGGGTCGGGTCGGGCCCGGAATCATCAAAAATTCTCTGGACTCGACCCAGTGGTCGAGAGTGCATGGACCCTGTGTCGAGGGCTTTACACTTAGTCAAAAATTCAGAATTTGACACATCCCTCGAGTCGAGGGTGCCACCTCGAGTCGAGGAGTTGGTTTTGCATATCCCCGAGTCGTGCGTGAGACCTCGAGTCGAGGCGGTCGAATTTTGGATCCCTCGAGTCGAGGCATGGCCTCGACTCGAGGCGCGTGTTATTTTTAAATACGCAGCAGCAGAACACGTAACCCCGACTCGAGGGTTTTGAGAGGCCGTTTCCAGCTTTCTTCCCTGTATATTTCCGGCGATTTTGCGTCGATTTCACCATAAATCAACCATCATTTCATCATTTTATCATTTACCTTGAATAAATATTGATTCTTGAGGGTTTTTGGAAGCAAAATTTGGGGATTTTTGGTTGAAATAGAGTGGGTGTCGTCCAAGTCCGTTTTTGGGATAAATTCACAAACTAGGTACGTAATTTCTACTCTTCTTGGTTTCAATTTCATTGTTATATTGTAATATTTGCATGGGTGTTATGATTTGAGATAAAATTCTTGAAATTGGAATTTCATGTGTACATTTTGACAAACACCTTCTATGCATGATTATTTTGGATGATTTGGAGCCTTGTATGAGTATATTTGAATTGTTTGATGAGGCTAGGAGCATGTTTAGGATTGAAAATGATATTGTGCTCGTTAATTGTGAAGTTGGATTGGAATTGTGAATTATGGCATTTGTAGGAATTCCTAGTATAATTGTTGGGATCATTTGGTCAAGTTGAATTATTGTGTTGATAGAAGTGTATGATTTGTTGATGCATAATTGTTGAATTACTTGCTAATTGGCCTTGACTTTTGGGATTTTATTGAGCTTAATTGCATGATTATTATTTTTGAGCTTGTTTGGGAATTAATTGTGGGGCCATTCTAGTAAGTATACATGTTTTAGGATTATTTTGAGCACTTCTATTGGATATATGTGTTTAGTTGACTCATTGACCATTGTTGAGGCTTTGTTGCTAGTTACTAGGGATTTAGTTCATTTGAGATGATTATTGATCGTTGACTCGTTCATGGTATGAGCTCGTATTGTATTTGTTGGTATTGATTTTTGCTCTTGGGAATGTTTTGCAGGAACAATGTCTAGAGGGGCAGATGACACAACCTTTCCGAGGCGGAGATTCGCGAGAAAGAAGCTGCTATCCGACGTGCACACAGACACCGCCGAGCTCGGAATTCGGTGGGATGATCACCGGTGGAGGACTCATATTGAGTTATATTCTCGAGCTCTATAACCGGGTGGTCAAGACTAGACTAGTGGACCAAGATTGCATGATATCGATGGGGATTGAGGAGGATATTCCTCGCTTATTTGAGCAAGTTGGGATGGGGAGTTTCTTGACTAAGAGGCCTAGGACATATATCGGACTCACTCTCGAGTTCCCGTGCACGGTGAGAGTTGATAAGGCCAGGAGGGCCAAATTCCCGAGGAGTATTACCTTTGAGCTCATGGGGTATGAGTACTCGTTGACTCTGGACGAGGTCAACGAGATTATTGGAGCACCTACATGCACTCGAGCCGTTCACCGTTGAACATCGGGAAGGAGTATAATGCTAAGCGATTTTGGAGGAGGATTTCGATTCTGGGGCTCCTAATCAGCCCGATTTTGTTCCGGGAAGTCTAAGAGCACACATATCCGGAACCCGGTCATCCGATATCTTGAGAAGATTCTAGCGAGTACCATATTCGCGAGATCGGAGGGAGGAGCCGTGGTTTCCGAGGAGCTATACGTTATTTGGTGTTTCTTACATGGAGTCGATTTAATGTTGCCGCCTACTGTGCTATTTATTTGAGAGAGCCACTAGCACGAAGTTCAAGAAGATTAACTTCGGTGGCATGATTACTTTGATCGCTGAGCATTTTGGGATTCCGACTCATAACCTTGTGGCACTAGATGGTCCAGATTTGACTACGGATACTATGAGGCGCATGAGGATGTTAGATCGTATCGGGAGGACGTGGTGCCTACAAAGAAGATCATGGTGGCGGTTTCCTCTTCCTAATAAGAGGTTGACGACGGTTTTCGGATCTCGTGCCTTTGTGACTATCAATCTGCGTATGTGGTCGCAGCTGGCCACACCGATGCCATCGATGCCTACACAAGGGAGCATGGAGACGTGCTTAGAGATGAGGGGGATGATGATGATCAGGCAGGTCGGCAGTCGTGGTCGATTCCGATTCTTCGATGATGATGGAGATGCGGTCGGAGCAGATGTTGTTGAGGAGGTTGAGTCCGAGGATGAGGACGAGGATGACGAGGAGCCGGAGCAAGAAGAGCAGCTGTCCAGATGGAAGAGGAGTATCAGCCCGAAATTAACATGTATTGGCGAGGATGAGATGAGGAGTAGAGAGTACGAGGCGTGGAGTTCGTCTCGTAGACCGTGGGTTCTCGACGGAGGAGATGTGGGCATAAATGAGGATGCACATTGAGAGTCCGACCCGGCAGGATGAGATGTACCGGATGATGGAGGAGTCACGTAGGTTCAATGAAGAGACAAGGAGGATGCAAGAAGAATCAATGAAGACGCAAAATGATATGTATTCACTCCTTCAACAAATGAGCTCGTGGAATTTCGGGCCAAGCTATCCTCCTCCACCACCACCTTCCGACTACTAGGGCTATCCCCTATTTCTCATTCCCTCTTCTTAGTTTTAAATGCTTATATTTTGGTGGATTGTACTCGTATTTTGATTAAGGTGTTTGTGATGACTTGTGATTATTTGATGTTTGGATGTTTTGGATGGATGATTTAAGTGATGCTATGATTTCCTTGATATATTTTTGAGCCTATTGTTTATTGGTGATTTTGACTTGATGATCCTTTGGATTTCTTGTTCCATGATTCCATGTTCATTTGTCTTGAGCTTAATAGTGGATTAATTGACATATTTTTAGTATCATCTTGATATAGTGAGTATGCTTGAGGTTATGTACATGAGCATTTGTGCTTGAGTTGTAAGACTAGTTGGATTTGGATATGATCATGAGTAGATGTGTAGCTTGATGCTAGTTGCTTGATTAATTATGTGAAGATGAATGTGATTGAAAATACTTGATTCATTGCTCAAATCTAAGCCCGTGAGTTTTGTGCCTTCATAATCGTACATCTTATACGGTTGATAGTAATCCTTTGTGAGTGCATCATTCATGAATTGTATACTAGAACTTGCCACTAGACTTGTTGATATTGATCTTTGTGTGATGTTTTGAAAATGATAAGAGGCCATGTTTTGAATGATGAGTCACTTTGCCAAATACTTTCCTACCAAATACATTTGATTTCCTTAGTGAGCCATGTTGAGCTTATGATCCTTATTCTTTGGCAAGCCAAGTGAAATTGAAACCATTTAGCCTATTTTGATGAGCCTTTCTTGTCCTATGTTTAGTTGAGCTTGAATGTTGGCTATGATGGTGATTTGATTATGAAGTGTGGGAAGATGATGAGCTAAGTGATGATTGAAGCTTGAAAGAAGAAAGAAAGGTTGTGAAAGTTGAATTGTGAAGAAAATGAAATGAAAAGAATGATTCAATTTGTGAGCTTAAAAAGAGAAAGCTCAAGTGAATGGTGGATTGATCCTTGAAGTTCAATAGAAAGAGTGTTGCTTGATGAAAAGTGAAGAGATGTGCATTGTATTGATTAGCTTACATTCAAGTCTCTACTAATTAATCACTCTTATCCAAAAATATCCCACCTTTCCAAAGAGCCAACATTACAACCTAGAAGAAAGACCTCTTGGATTCTTGATTGATCACAAATGATTTTGATTGAGATTAAGTCTTGTGGCAAGCATATGGTGTACTTATTTGTGAATTTGATGATTGAGTGCTTTAAACCTTGATACACTTGAGTGAAGAGTGAAACACTCCATGGAAGGAGCAATGTATTGAGTATTTGATTGAGCATTTGTTTGAGCATGATTTGTCTTGATGGCTAGTGGATAGTTGCATTGATACAAGTGATCATTGATGAGTTCGATTATCTTATTTTTCGTCTATGATGCCATGTGACATAATTGCAATCAATTCACTCCTTTGTTCTTAGTTTCTACGTTGCTCGAGGACGAGCAACAATTCAAGTTTGGGGGTATGATTGGAGGGAATTGATACATGTTTTTAGGGCTATTTTTAGTGCAAAAAGTGAGCTAAAGTGTTAGTTTTGTGCCTAAATGTGAAAAGTATCACTCTTTTGCCTAAAAAGTATTATTTGTGAGATTTTGACGTTTTCCGTCCATTTTGCAGGTAATTCGGTGGATTTTTGCCAAACCGAGAGTACCATTAGGCTTATAATGAAGAGACGGACATCCGGGATGAAAACAGGGTCGGGCCGAAGCCCCGTGCGAGAAAGATGCCACTGGACTCGAGCTGCGGTCGAGGAGCAAGAGCCTCGAGTCGAGGGCTGTGTAGAGAAAGGCAAAAATTGGAAAAGGCAGCAGCCTCGACTCGAGGCATGACCCTTGAGTCGAGGGAGGTGAAAGGCAGGGACCTCGAGTCGAGGCCTGACCCTCGACTCGAGGGGGAGGTTTTGCAAAAATTCGTATTTAAAGCAGGCGATTCGAGAACCGAGAGGAGGACTTCATAGTAGCAGTTAGTAGCGGTTTTCGGGCGATTTCTCAGGCCCCAAGCCAATTTCTTCATTAGATTAGAGTAGAAGTTAGATTTAGGATTAGATTTCAATTGATTGTTGCTAGATTAGCCTTAGATTAGCATTTGATTCTTGTAATCCTTTCAATTCAAGCTTGTAGTTCCTTTGGAGATTGGTGTTGAAGACTCAAGCATTCCTATTTTTGTTGATTGAAGATCATTTGGTGATGTTTTTCCTCTTTTGTCTCTTTAATTTCTTAATTGTTGTGATTTGCTTTATGTTTGTTCAATTCTATCTTCTCCCATGGGTATTGTTTGTGGTACCATGGGCTAAATCTCTTGTGCTTGGGTTAATTGAAATTGATGATGAATTGATTGATGATGCTATAATTGTTGATGATTGGAGATCAATCGAGTAGATTGCTTACTAATTGTGATTCTCATTTGTGCTTCATGCATAATTATCTCTTTAGATTAGTGTTTGATCACCCTAGCTATAGGCGAGAGTTGCGCTAACGTGATCCGGGATTAATCGGGTGATAATTGTGTATGAATGTGTGGATTGGGTGCTTCGGAATCGAGAGATTAGTTGCACTAAGGATACTCACATTAGTTTGTTTCCTAATTGTGATTCTTAATTGTGCTTTGTGTAAAATTGTCTCTTTAGATTAATGGTTAATCACCCTAGCAATAGGCGAGTTGAGCAAACGTGATTAGGTGTTGATCGGGATTCAATTTTGCATGATTGTATGAATTGGGGATTTCTACATTGAGAGATGGGAAAGACTAAGGATACTCACATTAGGCATTGTGATTTTAATGGAGTGATTAATTTCATGATGGTTTATGCTTTCTATCTTAGTTGATTTGCAATTTGATTCAATTGTAGCTTGTTGATTGATGATTCATTGATGGATGTTAATCCCAGACCCCTATCTCACCATTTATTGTTGTTTTTGTTCTCGCATCTTAAGTGTTTGATCTTTTGCTTGCTCCTTGTTGTTTTGTATTTTTGCTTGTGTTTTGTTGTTTTTGTTCCAAACCATTGTTGCAACTCTAGTCACTAAGAACTTCGTATTTCTAGGGCCTCATGTGCATACTTTTTCCCTTGGGTTCGATATTTTGTTGATTGGTCTTAATAACTCTTACCCTATACACTCCAATCACACCCTCCATCTTCACCCCCACCCGAGATTCCCCCTCCACCACCATCGACACCCCCACTTTCTCTCAACCCTCACGATCCCAACCCGTGGATACCTCCAACATCTTTGGAGATATCCACATGAGCTCCCCTAGTCCAACTTCTTCCACCCGCTCCTCCTCATCCGATTCCGAGGAGGAGCCTAGTCCAATCTTTGCCATCTCCTCGGCCTTTGAGGATCTACACAAGCAGATAATCACTAAAGTCCAAAGGCTGATGGAGAAGAAGACGAGGAAGGTGATTCGAGGCCTCTCGATATAATGCTCGCCAACATGCAGATTGCCGAGGTCAACATCACTCGCAACCTATCAGCCAACCTTGGCAGCACTGCTGTTGGTACCCGGCTGAGTAACACTGGAGGAGGAGGTGAAGGTGCTCAAGCGAAAGTGGCGGAAGACAACGAGGTCCCGGTCAATGTTCTCACTGCACCAATCAGACTTAGGACTCGTTGTCTTTGCATTGGAAGGTCACTCTGCACTCGAAAGATGAAGTCAAAAAGGGAAGGAGGCTGAAGGAAGAATGGACACCCTCATAGCTGAGTCATGTCCCTCACAAATAAGCTAGACTCAAAGGCAGATTCAATGAGTTGGAGGCAAAAAGCTGAAATCAAGATCAAATCGGATGAGCCGGCTGCCTTGCAACCGAGGGTGGCCCAGATAGAAAGATGCCATCCGATAGGATGAGGAGAAGAGGAGGAAGGAGGAAGAGGAAAAGACCGAGAAGCTGCTGGCCAAGATGAAGGAAACTCGAGAAACTTCGAGGCCAAGGGCAAGGGTAAAGGGAAGACAAAGAAGAATAGAAGAGTCATCACCGAGGCTGACTAGCACCAGCACTGAAAGCGAAAGAAAAGAACACGACTACTCAAACCTCTCAAATGAGCAAATCAAGAATTCATGCCGAAAAAGAGAGGTATGAGAAACAGGAGAAGAAAAGATCAAGAAGCCTGGGTAAGGCAGAGTCAAGTGGGACAGGACACTCGGAAGTGGGTATCGGCGATTGATGAAGCAGACTTCCGACCTGCCCACCGCTCATCGCCTCCTCCGAAGATGATGTCTGGACAGCTTCACCGAGTACAAAAAGAAAGCTCGATGCCGGATGGATGTACTTTTGGTACATCTTGAAGGCATCTCAATCCGTGCGGTGATGAAGACATGCAATGGCATGAGTGGATGGAAAAAGAGGATCTTGATCTCAGATAGAAAGGCTGCTCGATGAGGCACATCGAGTTTTCAATCGCGATCTTGTCGCTCCGGCCTATGAGCAAGTCTCTCCTAAGTTGAATGAAGACGGGTCTCTAGACATGGAATGGGTCAAATCAGTCATCATCAAAGCCGAAAGAGAATCCGAGCTCACGAGATGAAAATGAACTCAAACAAATTTCGAGCAAGGATTTTCAACTCGCTGAACATTCCGAAGCAAGCCGATGGGGAACTTGATAGACCAGGATTTTCTTTTCCTTATCTCTATTTTTATCGATTCTTCCTATCTCAAATTGTATATATGTGAATAAATTCACTTTGACCTATGTGATTTACTTATCTTATTTCTTAAAGTTTTTTTGCTTTAAGAAAACTAAAATTTAAAAAAAAAAAAAAAAAGTATTAATCATCGAGTAATCTATCTCTCGAGACTTAAAATTTTCTAAAATTTTTCTAAGTCCTAAGACTTAATTTTTACAGACTAAATATTTTGGAAGAGTCTAAAAGACTTAAAAATTTTCATTGTGAATTAAGTGTTGTAATTTGGATGAATCGATGTTCGGTATGAATGTGTTCTAATATGTCTATCTCGATAATCTTGATCAACTCTAAACTAACTTCACCGTGAGTGTGTTTCTTCCTTGTAGGTTTTAACTTCATCAAAAAGGGGGAAATTGTTAGATCAAGAAAGTTTTGATGAATTAAAAGAAGCAGTTCGGATGATCGACGAATATGAAGAACAGTGAGACTAAGTCCGAATACTAAGGTGATCGGACTAGGTTGAGGATGGAACAAGTCACCAAGATCGAATAGTTGCAAGTCGTCTCCGGAGACAAGCTCAAGTCTAGTCATCTGCAGGAGACAAGTATGAAGAGCTCGGACGAGGTCAAGACAAGCTGAGTAGAATAAGAAAGACGAGTCTTCATCAAGTCACCGCAGACGAGTAGAATAAAATCACTGAGATCTAGAGCGAGTTTTCAAGAATAAGTTTGTTGAGCAGTTTCTAGTTTGTTAAAACTAATTAACAAACTAACTGTCTTTTCAGACTTATAAATAGGTCTAGGCACTTCATTAGAATACGAGAGATCACACGAATTATTCATTCGAAATAGATTCTCAAAATTCACAAGATTTCGAAAAAGCACAAAAATTATTTTAAAAATTTCTTCATAGATTTTTCTAAGTGTTTATAGAACACTTTCTTATACATCTTCAAACACCCTTCTATCACTCTAGAGTTAGTTTTTGTTTTCAAGAATAGTTTAGAAGATTGAAGATTTGAAGATCGGTTGTAACTTGTAAGGTCATGCGATTGGAAAGTGAGTAAGTAAGCTAGTGGAAGAGACCCTTCTTCAAAGTTTGAAGAAGGAGAGTGGATGTAGGATTTTATAATCCGAACCACTATAAATCAGTGTTCTTTATTGCTTTGTTTTACTTACTTGTTTCTTTCAAATTCCAGTTAACAAATCAAAGATTGATTTAATCAAAGTTAGAACTAAAATATCAGGTTGCTTTTGATCTTAGTAAAAGTTGAGATTATATTGAATTTCCATTTGTGTAACTTTGAAGTTTTGAGTAAGTTTTAAAGAGATTTGTAAAAATCTATAAAATCTATTCAACCCCCTCTTCTAGATTTTATCATAGAAGGTTAACTCAAGTTTTCTTAATCAACTCAACCAATCGGGACCAACAACACTATATAATCTGTGTATATCACCAAATAAATTAAATATACGCTATATAATCAGTATATTACTAAATAATTAAATATATATTTTTGCGAGACTATCTATAAAATACATGTGTATATCGGCAAATAAATTAAATATATGTTTGTTTCTTACTTGATTATCTATATAATCTGTATATATCACCAAATAAATTAAATATACGCTTGCTTTACGTACACATTTAATATAATTTGTATATATCATCAAATAAATTAACTATACACTTTCTAAATATCTTAATACAAATTGAACAATTTGATTTAAAATTTCAAAATTTTAAACGTAGATTTCATATCTTCACTTAATGAATATGTATATCCTCAATATGATGGTCAGTAGATTTTTTGACGAATCTTATTATAAAAATTGAAATAATGAATAATTATATTATACTAAATTTAGAGTTAATATTTTTTAACCCATTTGGTTTCCACCGATTTGATTTTGGCCCGAGCTACGTTGACAATTTGAATATTAACCAATACGTTGTAAATTTTTTTGAAATTAACTCGAAACTTGCAATACCCGGTAACTTAACCGGTCAATTGCCACGTGGAATTATAATTTTTTTATTCGTCCACTGTTAACCAAGATCGAAGAGTGTTGGCGGCGGCAATTGGCCGGACGATTTGGAGTGCGGCAACTGCTTGGGCTTTGACGTTGGTGTTGATTGTGTTGAGTGACGCAGCGACGAGGAGTGGCTGGGAATCGCGACGACGGCGGCTTGCGCTGGGTCGCGGCGGTGCTTGGCTATGGTGTAGAGAGGAGGCGCCGCTATGGTGGAGAGAGCGGCGGCGATGGCCGGGCATCCGAGAGGCGGCGCCGGTTATGGTGTGTGGTGGTCGGAAAATAAGTGGGTATCGGCGCTGGTGGTTGTTGATTTGCAGATTGGATGATTTGGGATTGAGCAGTAATGGCGGATTTGCTTGAGAACGACGATGGGTGTATTTATCATAATCGTGGGTGCGGTTGGTGGGTGTATTTCTTAATCCGAAGGGTGTATGCATGTGTTGTGTTTTTTTTTTTGCCATCCCATTCGTTCGACCGTATCTTTTGCGTACGATGTCTGTTTGACCCGATTCTTTTTGCATTGCGAAGCTCTCTCGGCCCTCTTTCAATCCATGCAATTGCTCCATTGAATTGAATACAATAAATTTCCTCAACTTGCACTCAAATTTGGCCTCAACCTACAAATTAAACACTCAAAGCACCAAATCAAATAATTAAATGCAATTAGTCAATTAAATGTGAATTAATATGAAAATGATATCAAATTGATGAAGTATGCTCTTATTGGATCATGGGTTTTGTTCTTTGTAATTTGGTTTTTAATAGCAGTGATGAATATTATGTATTTGTGCTTGAATTATGTAATTTGATGAACTATATTTCTTCCCTTGTTTGACTCTGTTTTTATTTGTAATGGGAATGAACTATATTGCTTTGTCTCTATTTAGTATCGATAATGGGAATGAAATATATTGTTGACTCTGTTTTTATTTGTAATGGGAATGAACTATATTAGTATTAGTATTATGGAGTATTAGTATTACGAGAGAATTAGTATCTGTTATTATGGATTATTAATAATATTAATATTACTGTAATATAGAGTACTAGAATGAGTGGTAGTGTTGTGATAATTTGTGTTGATATTTGGCACGTTAAAGTGGTGATTGGAGTGTAATTTGGTGGTTGTGAGAGGATTGGAATTGTAATTATATGAAGAAGATAATAATGGGATTTGGATTGTTGATGAATGGTAAAAGAAAATGTAGTTTAGCTAGTTGTGGACATGGTTGAAATTTGAATAAGTCCATTCATCCGTATGCATGACTATAAAGTATGACCATGACCATGAGGTGGAAGAAATGAATGAATCATTTATTGTATTAATCATCATCTTTTGATTGTCACAAAAACCAGGACCCAAATATACAACCACAAACTGCATCTAAATAATCAAATAACCAAAAGAAGAATACATCATTCATTGCCCTGTCTTGCATACCACAATGCCACAAATATTCGGTCTTAAATCACTAATTACAAAGACTTTGATTAGTGTAAAAATTGCATGATTATTGTGTGTTTAATTGTCTCAATTTTGATATCATTTTCATATTAATTCACATTTAATTGACTAATTGCATTTAATTATTTGATTTGGTGCTTTGAGTGTTTAATTTGTAGGTTGAGGCCAAATTTGAGTGCAAGTTGAGGAAATTTATTGTATTCAATTCAATGGAGCAATTACATAGGTTCAAAGAGGGCCGAGAGAGCTTCACAATGCAAAAAGAATCGGGTCAAGCGGACGTCGTACGCAAAAGATACGGTCGAACGAATGGGATGGCAAAAAAAAAAAAAAAACACAACACATGCATACACCCTTCGGATTAGTAAATAAACCCACCAACCGCACCCACAATTTTGATAAATACACCCATCGTCGTTCTCAAGCAAATCCGCCATTGCTGCGCAATCCCAAATCATCCAATCTGCAAATCAGCAACTACCAGTGCCGATACCCACTCATTTTCCGACCACCACACACCATAACCGCTCCGCCTCTCGGATGCCCGGCCATCGCCGCCGCTCTCTCCACCATAGCCGGCGCCTCCTCTCTTCACCATAGCCAAGCACCGCTGCGACCCAGCGCAAGCCGCCGTCATCGCGATTCCCAGCTACTCCGCTGCCGCGTCACTCAACACAATCAACACCAACGACAAAGCCCGGCGTTGTCGCGCCAAAAATCGTCCGATCACCGCCGCCAACACGCCTCGATCTTGGTCAACAGTGGATGAATAAAAAGAAAAAAATTTATAATTTCACGTGGCAATTGACCGGTTTAGTTACCGGGTATTGCAGGTTTCGAGGTTAATTAACTCAATTAATTGATTTTAATCATACTAATCTTTTGTTAATAATTGTTTTAGTTGTGCAATATAATTTTAGTAGAATTGATCAAATTACCTTGATTTTATCAATCTATGTTGATTGTGATGAATTATAAATTGTCATATAATAAAGAATTTAAATAATTTTTTTATTTAAAATTAAAAATTAAGATTCCATTATTATGTAGCTAAATATATTAAAAGACTCGACAAATAAAAAGAATGTTAGAGCGAAGTGTCACATAATAACTTCATATGCCCCACATTGTCCTTCCCCATTGTCCACATACAAAGTTCATTCATTTATGACATTTGAGTCCATGAAACATTTGATCCCGCTTTGAGAATCGGGCTTTGCGAGCTTCTTCAGGTGGTCATAATACCTCGCTCCGTTTTCACCGGAAGTAAAGCACCATCGCAGACTTACTTAATCCATGACTAGATAGAAAGTGAGTTTTGAAGTATTACGCTAGCCAAGCATAAACGAAATGAACGGGAAATATCACTTGATCTTTAGACGGATTCGATCTAATTGCAATCCTAATCAAACCTCTATAAATGTTCATCAAAATTGAAACCACAAGGCCAACTTCTTGGCCCTTGGCCATCAAACATGTCATTTTGAAGACACTCGACTTTGATCAAGTTCACCTTGTCATTAGGAAGAACAAGCGTGCACAACCAACTAACTAAGTGAGCAGCCAACGTCTCCTCACGATGCTTCGTTCAATGTCTAACTTTTTGAGCGATGTCATTTCCGCAGGTTCATTGCTTGTACTCTTCCAAAGTGCCGGATGGATTATAACTTATGTTAGGACGAGTTCTTCTTTTCTCGTTACGAGCCAACGGTGGCTTGTATTTCTACTTTTGGTTGACCAAAATACCACCCATTGCTCGATAGATACTTTGCCCTCGTATGTGTTCCCACAAAGTAGGTGATAGGCGTGAAACAAATACCTACAACTCTGTGGAATGCATAGATCCCCGGTCTGTCAAAAAGCAATAACTCATCGGGCACTACTTCGTAAAAAATAAGACCTGCCAAAGGAAGCTCTGTCCAATTTTATATATCCCACAAAGAAATAAACATTTCACCATAACTACTAAGTAAAGTGTTGGTAGATGGACACCACGCCTCACAAAAGGCTTTGATAATTTCCGAATTGTAGTCATAAGTGAAAAGTGATGCAAAGACGACATCATAAACCCTTATATTCTTAAGAGTTTTCTTGCACCGACTTAGAACGTCCTCGATCCATTTTCATTATCCACGAGAAAAATGGAATTCGCTTGCAAACTTTATAGGACTGCCTCATTCCGCTCTGTCCATGTGATTGGAGTGAATTGATGCATGTTTTTAGGGCTTATTTTAGTGCAAAAAGTGAGCTAAAGTGTTAGTTTTTGTGCCTAAATGTGAAAAGTATCACTCTTTTGCCTAAAAATTATTATTTGTGGGATTTTGATGTTTTTCGTCCATTTTCTTGGTAAATCGGTGGAATTTTGCCAATCCGAGAGTACCATTAGGCTTAGAATGAAGAGACGATCATACGGGACAAAAACGGGGTCGGGCCGAAGCCCCACGCGAGAAAAGTGCCCTGGACTCGAGCTGCGATCGAGGACAAGAGCCTCGAGTCGAGGGCTATGCGTAAAAGGACTAAATTGGGAAAAAGGTAGCAGCCCCTCGAGTCGAGGGAGGAGAATTTTGCAGGAGCCTCGAGTCGAGGCCTGACCCTCGACTCGAGGGGAGGTTTTTCCAAAAATTCGGTATTTAAGGGGAGAAGCGAGAGCAATTCGGGGATCTTTCGGAATAGCGGTTATTAAGCGGTTTTGGGGCGATTTCTCGGGCCCCAAGCCAATTTCACTTGTAGATTAGAGTAGAAGCTAGATTTAGATTTAGATTTCAATTGTTGTTGATTAGATTAGCATAGATTAGCATTTAATCATTGTAATTCTTTCAATTCAAGCTTGTATTTCATTTGGAGATTGGTGTTGAAGACTCAAGCATTCCTCTTTTTGTTGATTGAAGATCAATTGGTGATGTTTTTCCTCTTTTGTCTCTTTAATTTCTTAATTGTTGTGATTTGCTTTGTGTTTGATCAATTCTATCTTCTTCACATGGGTATTGTTTGTGGTACCATGGGCTAACTCTCTTGTGCTTGGGTTAATTGAAATTGATGATGATTTGATTGATGATGCTATGATTGTTGATGATTGGAGATCAATTGAGTAGATTGCTTACTAATTGTGATTCTCATTTGTGCTCATGCATAATTATCTCTTTAGATTAGTGTTTGATCACCCTAGCTATAGACGAGAGTTGCGCTAACGTGATCCGGGATTAATGGGGTGATAATTGTGTATGAATGTGTGGATTGGGTGCTTCATAATCGAGAGATTAGTTGCACTAAGGATACTCACATTAGTTTTCTACCTAATTGTGATTCTTCATTGTGCTTTGTGTAAAATTGTCTCTTTAAATTAATGGTTAATCACCCTAGCAATAGGCGAGAGTTGAGCTAACGTGATTAGGTGTTAATCGAGTTTCAATATTGCATGATTGTATGAATTGGGGATTTCTACATTGAGAGATGGGAAAGACTAAGGATACTCGCATTAGGCATTGTGATGTTAATGGAGTGATTAATTTCATGATGGTTTTATGCGTTCTATCTTAGTTGATTTGCAATTTGATTCAATTGTAGTCTGTTGATTGATGATTCATTGATGGATGTTAATCCTAGCACCTCTATCTCACCATTTATTGTTGTTGTTGTTATCGCATTCTTAGTGTTTGATCATTTATTTGCTTGTCTTAGTTTGTATTTTGCAAGTGTTTTGTTATTTTTGTTCCAAACCATTGTTGCAACTCTAGTCACTAAGAACTTCGTATTTCTAGGGCCTCATGTGCATACTTTTTCCCTTGGGTTCGATATTTTGTTTATTAGTCTTAATAACACTTGCCACTATACACTCCAATCACCATGACAATATTTCGTCCCAAAGTTGGCAAATGATCCACCACCCGTAGAGCAGATCGGTTATGATTGACCGCTGCGAGTCCAAACTTTGGATGCTTTACTCTGTGAAATTTCACGAGTCCATTCATCCATACGAAATTCATTTAGAACGTCTTTTACAGGTTCAACATATTTGCCAATGATGGGCGTCTTAATAGATAGGTGAGTACCTTCGTTTAAGGGTTGACACTAGTCATTGAGAATGATCAAGTGACGCTTTCCCCGCAGATGCACCGATACTTTTGAAGAAAATTATGATATGCTTTGCAAAAGAAATAAGGAAAAATAAATAAATTTAAAGTCACGTGAAATCGATAATAAAATGATGAAATTATAAATCTAATTTTATATTATTCTCTAAAGTTAACAATTGGATAAATTATTTACCCAACAATAATTTAATACCCCTTCTATCTATAAATATATAATACACCAATTGATTTCCTTATTGGGAATCTATAAGTATATAATACATCAATTGATTTCCGTATTAGGAATGAGCGGGAAAGCGTTTGAGACCATTAATCATAAACTCTTGGTTTAATCTTGGTCGTATGCTTTAATTTAGGAAGTTTTTTCTTTTAGAATTTTAATAATCATCTAATTTAATAAAAAATTATGTCATGGATAAGAAAAGGTCTAATTTTATGGAGAAGCAAGAAGGATTAATGAAGGGAAATTTGGCGTAAAAGGAGAAAGAAACAAAGAAGATGGAGAATAGTACTTTGGTGTTTGACTTGGGAATGACAAATGGGTTGTCTGAAGAAAAAGGTAAAGACATGTTGAGCATCTAAAGGCTTGGTTGAAGAAGTGGGAATTAATTGCAACCGTACACGTGGCTATGTTTCAACACTAGGAGACTTTTTATTTTAATTAAGTTTTAGTCATTTTATTTCTAGTATCTTTATTTCAGTATTTTAATTATTTACGAAGGTGTGTGTTGTCCGGGATCGTAGATTGTTCTTGTCAATGTTGTAACAATGAGAGTAACACCTTGTGATTATAACAACGGAAAACTTAGTCAAAATCTTTGCAAACAAGGATAAAATTTTTCATAGATTATTTTAAATAATAATCTATGAGGAATCGATTCACTATGTTAATAATGAATACAAATCAAGTTGAGAACGATTCACAATTCAAATCTTCTCAAAAACCACTACAAGACCTAAACAAATATGTTTATGATCTAAATCAAGCTAATCGTATGAAATACACCGTCAAAGGTGACCTATCTAGATATGTTAAAGAACACCCTGTCTACTAACAATCTAAATGAATCTATTGTTACACGAAATGTGGCAACATCGATGTAACGTAAACGGAAATAATGGCCCTATCAATCTGGATGCACTTATCACACTCAACGATCGATACTCGATTACTTCTCACGCAAGGCTCTTATAATTTGTTATTGATCAGCTCGTATTGCCTTGTTATCATTCTTGAAGCTTGATCATCTATTTATAGATGTCGAATATAACCTTCAAGAGCATCATAGATCCTTGTAGATGGATCTAGAAATCTCCACTCATTCCCTACTATTCGGCTCGTGAATCTCGGTGGAAAACCACCAAGAAACTGCCTTTAATAAGCTGCTATTAACTTGTAACCGATTGATCTAGATAACTCCCCTTTATTCTTGATCCTTGTAGATCCTTCCGGAGTATTGGAGTTGATTCCGGATCGTCAACCTACGATCAACAACATCAAAGACAATCTTGAAACACGAAAAGTTAGTTGTTAGAAGAAAGGGCGAATTTTGATGTCGCACCCGATGTTACAACATTGGTGGTAACACCAAAATGTTTAAATCAGTGACATCAACAATCTCCCCAATTTGACCTTTCTGCTACAACACACACGATATACCTCATATTCATCGGTGAAGTTGTATGTGTAAGACAAGAGCACATCAAATTTTAAGAGAACAAGAGCACAACTCTACTCAAAACAAATCAAACTAGACATAGTTTGATAAATAACAACTAAACAAGGGAATAAGCAATCAGAGCATATGACATATGAACAAAGAAAGAAAATAAATAGTCGAGCATAAACAAAATCAGTAACAAACAAAAACTAACGGAGCACAAAACATCCTAAACAACTATTGTCTTAGAAACATGCAAAATTAAAATTTGTTCAGAGCAATTAACAAAACAAGAACAATTATCAAGAGAGTAATCACCTCCCCTTAATAATTGATCAAAATAAATACTTTTTTTCCAACAAGCTCCCCTTAAGGTAGATCTCCATAGAGGTCTTATACAACATCTTCAAAATCACCATCTCCTCCTTCATTTTCAAACAGTACATCAACAACAGTTCAATAGCTTCGGTTGTTGCAGCGGTTGGTGCAACATCATCCGCGGCATCTCGCAACTCTAGTTTCTTCAGCGGCGGTGGTTTCAGTCTATCGAGGTTCGGTGCACGATCGTAGCTTGGTGGATCAAGCGTCGAGCACGAACTTGATCACGAATCGCACACAGTACTCCCCCGGTGGAGCAGAAAGCAACCTCTCCCAAAACATCTCCATAATCAGTAACTCATCAATCGATCACTCAAGTTATTAATTTGAGCAAGAATAAAAGATCTATGAACCGTGGACGAGTTAACAGTGAACTTCTCGGTCGATGTGATCATCAATGTGACAAACATTCTCGGCAACATTTTGGGCTGGCTCGCTTCACTGGTTGTGCAGATCACCTTCGAGGATTCTCGCGGCTCTTCTCTAGCCAAATTATTCCAAGGCGAGATCAATTACCCTATTTCCAAATTTAGCAACACATGGGAAATACCTAAGGGCTGTACCATACCACTTAGAATCTCAACTCCTTCCTTTTCAAAATCCACATTCTTCAACATTAACTCAATCAAAGCAAGATAAGACAAGATCCCTCTCTTAGCAATATTACCAAAGAAACCTCATCATGTGATTAAAGATTGTCCTTCCAAGATTGAAATTATTCATCACAACAATCCTATACATGAGTATTGCTTGATCCATTGTAACAGCAGTAGTGTTGGAAGTGGGAAGCCAATTGTACACACATAGTTTATGTATCACGTAATATAAACTAGTGAGTGAAGAGGATAGAATTTTGGTTGTCCAAAGCCTAATTCTACCACCTGTTATGGCCGTACAAATGTGATCCATATCTGGAATCTCATCTTCATCAATATCGGGAGTTTCAAGATAGTCATTTATCAATGTAGGGTTCAAGACATTACCCCTAAACTTAACGAGATCCATACCTTTTAGAGTTTCTTCTACTTGTATCTTTTCTCAAATTACGGTAGAACTCAACAATCCAATCATCAACATAAGGACATGCATACTCAGCCAGACTTTATGAGACCTCTAACTTCAAGAAATTCAATTCAGTTATACCTCGGAAAATCAGAATGTTTTATCTTTCTTTCGTGCAAAAGATGTCTTCTTTTCAATTTCTTGAACTTATCGTAATTAAACCCAAAGTACTCATCTTGATCATCACTTTCGTAACTACTACTAGATGAATGTGAGGGTGAGTTACCTGGTTCATCATCGACTTTCAGCCTTCTTCTCCCGATCCACCGGAAGAATCGAACTACCTGCACTCTCTGATGTTGCCTCATCTCTGCAACATCCTCGGCGGACTTAATCAGAATCATCCTCCCCGTACTTGGGCCATTCTTCTTCTTTGCTCTCTTCTCCATTCTTGCTATCGGATCGAAATGGGAATTTTCTTCAGAATCGATGTGTTGGATGATGTGTCAACATTAGGAGTGACACTTGGTTCAAGCGGTGGGTGCAAAGAATCGGTTCGGTGGCCGGGTTCCGAGGCTTGGCTTGGTTCTCCAAAGTAGTCTCTACACCCCTTTCAGTTCGAAGTTGACTCGAGAGACTTGAATGGGTCTGGAAGACATTCCTTCTTCATTCACCTTTCCACTCTTAGCAGTTTCGCAGTAGTTCACTCTCGTTGCATGCACCTACTCGACCTTCTCCTAGCTTTAGCAGGGCTTCTCTTCCTCTTGGGTTTCTTCACCTTCTTAGCAAAGAACACCCGAGTCGGTTGAATCATTTGCCTCATTCTCATCCATGATTGCATCATCGATCTCGGATATTATCCGATTGACTATGTCATCGGCAACTGGATTGCGGCTTTAGTAGGTGTAGTTTCCATAGGAACAGTAGTAGGAGCAGAGGTTTGAGTGGAAGGGTTTGGTGTAGGTGTGGCATTCTCATCGTATGTAAGGAATTTCAAACATCGATTTGGATTGAGCCTACGGCTCAAGTTGGTGGTTGTGGAAGGTTAGGAAATCACGGACGATGGCTCGAACATTTGAAGGGCTTGTGGAAAATGGGAAGACAACGGTGAGGAACAGGGTTATGAGCATTAGATGTGGCCATTGATGGTCCAAAGAACGTTGGTGACATCAAGAGATGAAGAGTTTTGAGCAGCCATGGATGCAAGAAGATTCATAGGGTTTGAAGTCGATGAGTCTAAGGAAGTGTTTGAAAGAAGAAGGTTTGATTTTTCCGCCATTTTTTATACTTAAACCAAGAATATAGTGCTAAAATTAAATGAATTAAAATAACAACTTTAATCTAAACCAAGCAATAAACAAGTGTTATGCCAAAAATCTCTGGAAATCGATATACCGCTCGAGCTAAGTTTCTAAGTAAAGAAGACACATAAATTCGAAATCTATAAATAGAAAAGAAGAAGAGAAGTTATAAGATATTAACCCACTAAAAAAATCCCTAAAAATAAGGAACATAGAGATAATGATACTCGCATGCCCAAAATAACCGTACAAACCGACCTATAAAGCTCGAAATAATTAAATAAATTAATTAAAAATAAACATGACACAATACCGAAAATGACGTGGGAAGTTACCATGAGGAAAAAGTCAAAATTCAAGAATTATCACATAATTAATTAATTCAACTTATAGAAATAAATCAATCAAGTAGATGTTGTAGACAATGTGGCACACATACACTTCAACATTGATTTTTTAATGTTGCATTTTATATAATTTTTTTTTCAGTTTTCACACACAATTCTATATTGATCCACCTTTTCAAAAGAGAACATCGTAGTCGCGATCTCCGTGTCTCATAGTTACTCAAATGGATTATGGATAAATTGATGTTATTTTAATCACCTTTTGAAAAGAAGTCAACGTAGTAGCGAACTCCGTGCTCCATAGTTACTCGGTGATTAAGAATAAACATCTAAATGTGTATTCTTATGTATGCATTTAAGAAGTGTATGTCCTGTAAGTCACATAATCTTGATTCAAGTATATTTCACAAAGGATTTAACTAACTAATAGACAAAATCTTAAAAATATCAATTTTCTCATAGACTTCTCCCGATGTTGTCACAAATGTTGTAACATTTACTTCAACATCCGTCACAGATTTTCGAGATAGTACACAAACCAAGAGATTTCCTAAGAAGTGAAAACCTCTCAAAATCAAGAGCTTTAGTAAACAAATCACTAAGTTGCTTATCGGTGGGAATATATTCTAACTTCACCATACCCTTTTCTACAAGATCTCTTATAAAATGATATCTTATACTTATATGCTTAGTAAGAGAGTGTTGTACAGATTTTTAGAGATATTTATAGCACTTGTGTTATCACAAAAAATAGTAAGGATACCAAGATCAAGGCCATAATCACCAAACATCTTCTTCAACCACAAAAGTTGTGAACAACAACTACCCGCAACATATTCGGACTCTGTCAGATTGAGAAACACAATTGCTTCTTGTTGTGCCATGAGATCAAATTGTTCCCCATATAAAAGCATCCACCACTTGTGCTTTTCCTATCATCAACATCACCTGCCCAATCAACATCACTATATCCAATCGGTGTACTATTTGTATCTTTGGTGTACCATATACCAAGATCAATAGTCCCCGCAACATATCTCGATAATTCTTTTCACAACATTCATGTGTGATTCCTTGGGATTTGCTTGGTACCTAGCACAAATACAAACACTATACATAATATCAGTCTACTTGAGGTTAAATAGAGAAGACTACCTATCATGGATCTCGTGACAATATTGGGTCAACATCTTGTCCAACATTGTCCTTACACGCTTCGTGTGGATCCCATAGGAGTTTTCATATGCTTAGCATTATCAAGACCAAACCTTTTTACCAAGTTTTTAGCATATTTACTTTGTGAAATAAAGATACCATCATTCATCTGTTTGATTTGAAGACCTAAAAATGATTCAAGTCTCCAACCATGCTCATCTCAAATGTGACAGGACATTGTTTCAACAAAATCTTTCAACATGCTATCGATGTAGATCCAAATACTATGTCATCAACATAGATTTGTGCTATCATCAAATCTCCATCAACCTGTTTGATAAATAAGGTTCTATCTCGCTTCTCCTCTAATGAAACCAATCAGAAAAGAAAGTCAAGTTAACTCGCCATACCAAGCTCTAGGAGCTTGTTTCAAGCCATACAATGCTTTCAAATCCTTTTGGTTGTTCTACATATGCTTCCTCATTCAATTTACCATTAAAAATGCAGCTTTCACATCCATTTGAAACAATTTGATTTTAATATAACATGCAATAGCTAACAATAATCTAATAGATTCAATCCTAGCTACAGTGCAAATGTTTCATCAAAATCTATACCCTCAACTTGAGTGTATCCTTGGGCAACTAACCTAGCCTTATTTCTTACTATGTTTCTAGACTCATCGGCTTTGTTCTTGAAAATCCATTTAGTCCCTATAACATTAGTATTACTAGGTCTAGGAACTAATGTCCATACTTCATTTGTAATACCCGGACCCAAATTGTGATTTATTTATTTACTTGCGTGAGTGTTATGTTATACTTGATTTTTCTTTCAAAAGAGAAACTTCGTTGTTATTCAAAATCTTCGATTTTGGGTAACTGACGAAAGCGTAACCGAACCGACGGTATTTCTAGAAATCCTAATACCGATCGAACCGGTACTCGATAGTCGGAATGTGGATAATATACAAATTCAAAATAAGTGAAGAAACCGTTCGTATTAATAACACAGAGTTTTCTTTTAGTCGCCGAAAATTGGGAGAAAAACCCTAAAAATGCCGAATTTCGAATCTACCGAACAAAAATCGAACCAATCGAGAACTAAATTAATAAAATAAGTTAAAAGCCTCCTTAATTACAAACTTTTAAGATTATAAAATTATTTAGTGATTAAACGAACGAAATGTAACTTCCGGAACCCCGAAATTCCAAACGGAGCCCCGTTTTCAAGATCGAACCGCACGCCGAACAGAAGGGCCACCACAAGCCAAAGGCTTGTGGGGCCCACTATTTGGACGTCCAAGGAGGGTTTGCAGCCACTTTCAAGGGCCAACACACCAAGACAAAGTGTGTTGACCCCAAGTACTTGTACCCCCTCCTTTCCCATTAATTCTTGTCCTTCCCTTCCATCCCACCATCCACTTGCTTTGATCTTGACCCTCCATCTTTTCCCACATGCTCTTTTAAGTTGCTTGGGCACCACTTCTCCCCTTATTCAAGTCATCAAAAGAAAGGAAGCATTCCTCTTCCCCTTCACCCCCATTTTCGGCCATCTTCACAAGGAAGGAGGAAAACCTTCTTCTTCTCCCAACTTTTCCCACATACACACATCCAACCCTCACCTCAAGCCATTTCTTCTTCCTTCAAGGTGCAAAGAAGTAGAGCCATTCCTAGGAAGAGCTTGAAGAAGGCATTTGACCCTAGCCTTTTTAAAGAAATACTACAAAGGTGACCACACCTCAAACCTTAACTCTCTTCCTTAAAACTCTTAATGGAGAAAATGGCATGTATTTTCTTGAGGTCTTGTTTATTTCTTGGTAGCATGTTGTTTTCATGAAAGAGTTGAAGGTTTCATGTCTTTTTTTGAAAGTGAGAATAAGTTTTTAAATATTCATAATATGTAAATAGATGAACTACCTGTTTTCCCGTCAGAGGTTTAAGCTGAAACGTTTTCGTGACTTGAAGTTCTGGCATGTTTGACTGCATATTCTAATAGTAAGAAAATGACTTTCGTTTGCCACTAGTCTCATGCATTTTGGAGTTATATTCAATAATCTATGAATTTTTTAAGTTAGTGTGACAATCTGTGACGTTTTTGTGACTCTTCGATTTTTTCTGGTATTCCTCACTTCGGTTATTATTTTTATAAAAATCAAAATAAATTAATACATGATGTTAGCTTCATTTTTGGATTTTTTCATGAATTTAGGAGTATTCTAAATAGTTTTACAAAAATTATTTCTCTAGTTGGTACGTGACTGGGAAGGCAGAAATGTTTCTGTCCCTTTTCCAAAAACGAGCCAAAAACACCCTTTTCCCTTCGTATCTTGCCTAAAGTCAAAACTAAGTAAATATTGGTGACTTCATAAGGTATCTACTGTAAAAATTTTATAATTTTCGGAAGTGTTTTAGTATTATTAAGAAAATTATTTCTATGGTGTCTCAACACTGAAAATTTTCTGGAACACTGTTTCGACCTAGAAAATAAATTCAAAAACCCAATTTTCGTATACCTTTTAATGAGACCATATTTTATGTGTGATATACACTTCAAGAGAGTGTCTACTGTGCTTTTGCCAAATTTTTAGATGATTTATTTATATTTTAGAAAATGCCCCAAAGTCGAGAGTGGGCAGTCGGAAGTTGTCATAATGCTTGAATTACTACTTTTGAAAAGGTGTTTTCCATTTTTACGTGTCATACTTAGGAGCATGTTAGTAAGAGTCTTATATATATACATATATATTCTTGTGTCGAAAAATTAGAGTTCCAATAATTTACAACTAAAAGACAAAAAGATGTATAAGTAATCAAAAGTCCTTTGGGACCAACGCACCGTATTTATTCCTCGATAAGAAACTAAAACCCAAAAGTTTTCTTTAGGAACGAAATCTGACCGGTCGGTGATTTGCTCGGACGTTTTTCCCTTTCAAGTCATACTTTCGAGCTTCTTTTTAAGGTAGGTGGCACTAACCGTATTGCCTTTATTTATGTCATAGTTGAAATATCATTGCTAAATCATGTTTGATTTACTGAGCGATGTCGGTATCGTCTCGCTTGTTTTACGAGCGGAGGTGGTCCATCTCGGTTTACGAGCGATGTTGGTATCGTCTCGGTTGTTTAAGAGCGGAGGTGTTCCATCTCATTTATGTTTTACGAGCGGAGGTGGTCCGTCTCGGTTTACGAGCGATATTGGTATCGTCTCGGTTGTTTATGAGCGGAGGTGGTCCGTCTCATTTATGTTTTACGAGCGGAGGTGGTCCATCTCGACGAGCGGAGGTGGTCCGTCTCGGTGTTTACTTTTCTCGTAAAAATATGATTGATGTGTATGATATTAAATCGTATGCATGATAGTGTGCGGGCTACCCACACCGAGAAATTCAAATTCTCATGCCCTTTTTAAATATTTTTCAGTGAGCCGATGGAGTACTTGGGAGCAAGGTAGACTCGGCCTTCCCCGCCATATAATATTTAAATGCTTAAATGCTTTTATTTTCCCTGTCTGCAAATTTTAGACTCCCTATCTCGCTTTTGCTAAAACTTAGACTCACAATACTTTCTCATTTGCTACGGTTAGTTATGCTCCTGTTTTAATGATTAGGATTTTAATTTGATGCTGAATACTTTAAGTTAAGAATCATTTAATTGTTTTCTTCTATCTTTTTCCTTTATCGATTCCTTTTCTTAAAAAAAAAAAAATTTGTCTTACTTTTCCCTTTCACTAAGTGACGACTCGAATTTGGATAAGTAAGTGAAACTATCTGGATTCGGGCGTTACAGTGGTATCGAGCTTAGGCTCAAAACTTCGACCAAATGAAATTTTTATGCGAAAAGAAAGTTTTATTCAAAATTTTTCGTGCTCTTACTTGTAAAAATTTTATCATAAGTGTAAAGACTTAGTTAGACGGTGTGGGAAGGAAGTCTGCCGCCGCATAAGCGGAACTCCGAGGTACAAAGTTTCTTGCTTTCCTTTTAAGTATCTGTTGTGAATGTTTCATAAGAATCGTAGTATGGACTCGAAAAAAAATGTGAAAGTAGTATGCTTGACGATGAAATCGTAACATGTGTGAGGTGTGTGATTTTAGATCTTGTGTATATGTGTATTGCAGTATTTGTATATGTACCTCTACTATATATAGCTATATATATATTTTTTTCTCTCTCTTTTCCTTAGCACCGTTAGAATCCTTGACTTAGAACTCCTTTTACGAAACTTAGGACTCGATGGACTACGCACACGGATACGTTACAATACGACAGGCTAGGAGCAGGCCAGTCATCGACTTTACGCACCGCTTTCGAGGATATGAGGGATATTGTAGAGCTTGAGGGCCACTGTGACTCGTAGAGGCGACCGCGATCTGTCGGTTGCGGCGGGCCTTGCGACATGAGTTTGCGAAACACGCTACTACTATTTTCGATCGCATACAGAATGCGACTCACGCTACTACTACCCCGTACGCCTTACTCGTACATCCACGAGCTACACTATGAGATCGGGGCAGCCTTAGAGGCTTGCGAGGAGTCACGGAGGGCGACTTATCGCAACTCCACTTACGAGCAAAGGGTCACCGTGATCTATGCAATGACTCGAAGAACGTAGACCTCGAGGTTGAGAAAGCGAGAGAATAAACCGAGGGAGCAACAGAGAAAGTTGATCGCTTGAGGGAGAAGCGATCACGCAGATTGTGGAAAGGTTGGAGTACTACCGCCAAGACGCAAAGGGAGCTCGGGAGAAGGTGCGCAATCTATGGGAGGAGAATGGATTTCCGGGTGGGCCAGATGAGACCGACCCGTCAAGAGAGAGTCCCCATCCTCGCCGATGAGGGATCCGTAATCGGACCACTGGGACCGACCGAGACCCTAGCCGCCCGGTGATTGGAGTGAATTGATACATGTTTTTAGGGCTATTTTTAGTGCAAAAAGTGAGCTAAAGTGTTAGTTTTTGTGCCTAAATGTGAAAAGTATCACTCTTTTGCCTAAAAAGTATTATTTGTGAGATTTTGATGTTTTCCGTCCATTTTGCAGGTAATTCGGTGGAATTTTGCCAAACCGAGAGTACCATTAGGCTTAGAATGAAGAGACGGACATTCGGGATGAAAACAGGGTCGGGGCCGAAGCCCCGCGAGAAAAATGCCACTGGACTCGAGCTCGATCGAGGAGCAAGAGCCTCGAGTCGAGGGCTATGCGTAAAAGGATCAAAATCGGAAAATGGCAGCGGTCTCGACTCGAGGCATGACCCTCGAGTCGAGGGAGGTGAAAAGGCGGGGACCTCGAGTCGAGGCCTGACCCTCAACTCGAGGGAAGGTTTTTCCAAAATTCGTTATTTAAAGAGGAAAAGCGGGGCATTTAAAAGAGGAGTTCATAGTAGCGATTAGTAGCGGTTTTGGGGCGATTTCTCGGGCCCCAAGCCAATTTCCATCTTAGATTAGAGTAGAAGTTAGAATTAGATTTAGATTTCCATTGATTGTTGGTAGATTAGTCATAGATTAGCATTTGATCATTGTTATCCTTTCAATTCAAGCTTGTAATTCATTTGGAGATTGGTGTTGAAGACTCAAGCATTCCTATTGTTGTTGATTGAAGATCATTTGGTGATGTTTTTCCTCTTTTGTCTCTTTAATTTCTTAATTGTTGTGATTTGCTTTGTGTTTGATCCATTCTATCTTCTTCCCATGGATTTCACCATGGGCTAATTCTCTTGTGCTTGGGTTAATTGAAATTGATGATGATTTGATTGATGATGCTATAATTGTTGATGATTGGAGATTAATTGAGTAGATTGCTTACTAATTGTGATTCTCATTTGTGCTTCATGCATAATTATCTCTTTAGATTAGTGTTTGATCACCCTAGCTATAGGCGAGTTGCGCTAACGTGATCCGTATTAATCGGGTGATAATTGTGTATGAATGTGTGGATTGGGTGCTTGAATCGAGAGATTAGTTGCACTAAGGATACTCACATTAGTTTGTTTCCTAATTGTGATTCTTAATTGTGCTTTGTGTAAAATTGTCTCTTTAGATTAATGGTTAATCACCCTAGCAATAGGCGAGTTGAGCTAACGTGATTAGGTGTTAATCGAGTTTCAATTTTTCATGATTGTATGAATTGGGGATTTCTACATTGAGAGATGGGAAAGACTAAGGATACTCACATTAGGCATTGTGATTTTAATGAAGTGATTAATTTCATGATGGTTTATGCTTTCTATCTTAGTTGATTTGCAATTTGATTCAATTGTAGCTTGTTGATTGATGATTCATTGATGGATGTTAATCCTAGCACCTCTATTCCACCATTTAGTGTTGTTTTTGTTCTCGCATTCTAAGTGTTCGATCTATTGCTTGCTTATTGTTGTTTTGTATTTTTGCTTGTGTTTTTGTTGTTTTTGTTCCAAACCATTGTTGCAACTCTAGTCACTAAGAACTTGTATTTCTAGGACCTCATGTGCATACTTTTTCCCTTGGGTTCGATATTTTGTTGATTGGTCTTAATAACTCTTACCCTATACACTCCAATCACACAGGCCCAAAGCAAGATCCGTAGGATCTAGGCTTTCTCCATTGTTTTTGTTTCTTAGGTTCCTTGTAGTATCTAGACCAGTAGATAGAGGCTTAGCATGAACCTTTTATTGTTATTTTCGATGTATGTACTTTCGGGTTGTAGGATTACCTCCCGTGATTTTTATTATCTATATATGTTGTCGTGTGATTCGTATTTGCATTTATTCACTTTATTCTATCCGCTTACTTTTACTCAATTATTGTTTGATGATGTCGTCGCTAGTTCCCTAACTTATGAAAGATAGAGTTTGCAATCGTGCTTCTTTGAAAGCTAGGCGATGCTCCGGTTCGAAGACTCCAATTGTATAATCGGTGCTAGCGAACTATCAATTCGACATAATTGGGTTACATTTTGAATTTGATCATACCTATCTATATGTAATAAATATTCTTTTCTCTCTGCACCTAATTAGGATGGACACCGAGATAGAATCTAATCTTCACGTCCTTAAGATGAAAGATTTCGACTTAATTTTGGGAATATCTTGGCTTGTTAGGCATAAAGCGACTATAAGATGTGCAAGCCGAGAAATAGACTTTGAGGATAAAAATGGACAACATTACCCTTTTCGTGGAACTCGAGCCAAGTCTGGGATTCGGGTAATCTCTGCGATGAAAGCCAAGAAGCTTTTACGTAAAGAAGGATGCAAAGGATACTTAGTCAACGTCAGCAGAGTAAAGAAAGATGAAAAGATGCTAATGAACGTACCCGTTGTGAGAGAATACCTGGATGTGTTTCCAGAGGAATTGTCGAGTACCGCCCGATCGGCGATGATAGAATTCTCCATCGAATTGACACCAGAGCTACGCCCGTGTCAAAGGCACCGTACGAATGGCACTAAGGGAGCTAGAAGAGTTGAAAGAACAACTCCAAGAACTCCCTGGAGAAGAAATTCATCGGGCCCAGCGTTTCACCCCGGGAGCACTCATTCTATTCGTAAAGAAGAAGGATGGAACTCTCGAATGTGCATCGACTATAGAGGGTTAAATCACCGACCATCAAGAACAAGTACCCTCGCCAAGGATTGAGGACTTGTTCGATCAATGAAGAATGCCACCGTGTTTTCGAAGATCGATTTGAGGTCTGGCTATCACCAATCGAAGGTCAAGGAGAGTGATATCCCAAAGACGGCCTTCGTGACTCGTTATGGACACTACGAGTTTACGGTGATGCCTTTTGGAGTAACAAATGCTCCGGCTATATTCATGGATTTGATGAACCGGGTGTTCCACCAATACCTAGATCAATTTGTCATTGTGTTCATCGATGACATACCGATATACTCCAAGGACAAGGACCAACACGAAGAATACCTCGGGATTGTTTTGGAAACAATGAGACGTAAAAAGTTATATGCAAAGTTCAGCAAGTGTGAGTTTTGGATCGACCGAGTTATGTTTTTGGGACACATAATCTCATCTAAGGGGATTGAGATGGACCCCGCAATGTTAGAAGCCATAATGGATCGAAGACCCCAACTAATGCCAACGAAATAAGAAGTTTTCTTGGATTAGCGGGATACTATAGGAGATTCATCCAGACTTCTCACGAATTGCAAAACCCCGACGCACCTAACCAAGAAGAACCAGAAATTTGCTTGACGCCCGCATGTGAGGAAAGTTTCCAAGAGCTCAAGAAGAAATTAACTTCTTCACCGGTGTTAACTATCCCCGATGGAACCGAGAGATTTGTGATATACACCGATGCATCCTTGTCTGGTTTGGGATGTGTCCTTATGCAACATGGAAAGGTCATTGCATACGCATCACGACAATCGAAGACCCACGAATGTAACTACCCAACACACGACTTGGAATCGCTGCAGAGTTCATGCTCTAAAGATCTGGAGACACTACCTTTACGGGGAAGTGCGAGATCTACACGCACCATAAGAGCTTGAAGTATTTCTTCACACAAAAAGAGTTAAACATGCGCCAAAGGAGATGGCTCGAGCTAGTGAAGGACTATGATTGCACGATCTACTACCACCCCGGAAAGCGAATGTTGTGGCCGATGCCTTGAGTAGGAAGGGAATTGCGGCGATACAACGCCATGCCAACAGACAAATGGCACTAACCAGGACTTTGCTCGAATGAACCTCGGAGTTCACTAGACAATGTTGTACGGATGCCGTGATTTATGCTATCACGCTACAACCAACCCCGAGAGAGAGGCTCGTAGACGCTCGCAGAAAGGATAAATTCCTCGAAGGAATGAGATTCCGAGTTGAGAAGGGAACCATCAAAGGCTTTACCTTGAGCACCGATGGAACCCTAATGTTCGAAGGACGAATTTGTGTGCCAAAGGACGAGGGACCGAGGGATGAAATTCTGAAAGAAGCACACAACACTCCTTACTCCATTCACCCCTGGAGAGACGAAGATGTACCGGGACCGAGGGAGACTTTTTGGTGGAGGGGTATGAAAAGGACGATAGCCCACTTCGTAAGGAAATGCCTCGACTCTGCCAACAAGTCAAAGTCGACCATCGGCGACCGTCTGGGCTACTTCACCCTTTAGAAATACCCGAGTGGAAATGGGAAAATATCACCATGGATTTCGTCACAAAGTTTTCCCAAGACCGTAAGGAATCATGATGCTATTTGGGTAGTTGTAGATAGACTTACCAAAACCGCGCACTTCATACCCATGCGCATGACTTATTCCTTAGACAAACTAGCCCACTACATAGAGCAAATTGTTAGACGCACGGTGTACCGGTTTCGATTGTTTCCGATAGAGATCCTCGCTTCACCTCTAAGTTTTGGAAGAGCCTGCAGCAAGCCTTGGGAACACAATTAAACTTCAGCACCGTTTACCACCCGATCAAACGGACGATCGAAAAGAACCATTCGGACTTTGGAGGATATGTTGAGGGCATGTGCCATGGATTTCGAAGGAAACCGGGAGACTCACCTACCACTTGTGGAATTCGCCTACAATAACAGCTTACTAAGCTACGATTCAAATGTCACCCTTTGAGGCACTTTACGGGAAGAGATGCAGATCACCCATTTGTTGGGACGAAGTAGGAGTTCGTAAGATTTTAGGGCCAGAACTTGTGGAACGATCGGTGGAAATTGTTTCTGATTAAGGAAAGGATCAAGGCTGCACAAGACCGCCGAAATCGTACGCCGATACTCGCCGAACGATCTATATTTCAAGTTGGGGACAAGGTATTTCTCAAGGTAGCACCAATGAAAGGATTGATCCGCTTTGGAAAAGAGGCAAACCGAAACCCCGCTACATCGGACCTTTTGATATACTAGAGAAGGTTGGAGACGTAGCTTATCGCTTAGCTCTACCCCCGACCTATCCCAAGTACACAACGTTTTCCATGTTTCTTCAATCAGAAGTATGTAGGTGACCCGAGCACATTATCAACTTCAGAGACTTAGAATTGGGACGAGACTGACATATGGAGAGACACTGCGAAAATCCTAGGAAGAAAAATGCACAAACTTAGGAATCGAGAAATTCCTTTGGTTTTAATACAAGGAGTAGACACGGGAAGGAAGAAGCCACTTGGGAGAGGGAGGACGAGATTTTAGCAAAATACCCGCAAGGCCTAGATTTGATTAGGTAAGCCAAATTTCGGGACGAAATTTCTTTGAAGGTGGGTAGGATGTAATACCCGGACCCAAATTGTGATTTATTTATTTACTTGCATGAGTGTTATGTTATACTTGAATTTTCTTTCAAAAGAGAAACTTCGTTGTTATTCAAAATCTTCGATTTTGGGTAGCAGACGGCGTAACCAAACCGACGGTACTCTAGAAACCCTAATACCGATCGAACCGGTACTCGATAGTTGGAATGTGGATAATATACAAATTCAAAATAAGTGAAGAAACCGTTCGTATTAATAACAAAGGAGTTTTCTTTTAGTCGCCGAAAATTGGGCGAAAAACCCTAAAAATACCGAATTTCGAATCTACCGAACAAAAATCGAACCAACCGAGAACCGAATTAATAAAATAAGTTAAAAGCCTCCTTAATTACAAACTTTTAAGATTATAAAATTATTTAGTGATTAAACGAACGAAACGTAACTTCTGAGCCCCAAATTCCAAACGGAGCCCCGTTTTGATGATCGAACCGCACGCCCGAATGGAAGGGCCACCACAAGCCAAAGGCTTGTGGGGCCCACTATTTGGACGTCCAAGGAAGGGTTTGCAGCCACTTTCAAGGGCCAACACACCAAGACAAAGTGTGTTGACCCCAAGTACTTGTACCCCCTCCTTTCCCATTAATTCTTGTCCTTCCCTTCCATCCCACCATCCACTTGCTTTGATCTTGACCCTCCATCTTTTTCCACATGCTCTTTTAAGTTGCTTGGGCACCACTTCTCCCCTTATTCAAGTCATCAAAAGAAAGGAAGCATTCCTCTTCCCCTTCACCCCCATTTTCGGCCATCTTCACAAGGGAGGAGGAAAACCTTCTTCTTCTCCCAACTTTTCCCACATACACACATCCAACCCTCACCTCAAGCCATTTCTTCTTCCTTCAAGGTGCAAAGGAGTAGAGCCATTCCTAGGAAGAGCTTGAAGAAGACATTTGACCCTAGCCTTTTTAAAGAAAGACTACAAAGGTGACCACACCTCAAACCTTAACTCTCTTCCTTAAAACTCTTAATGGAGAAAATGGCATGTATTTTCTTGAGGTCTTGTTTATTTCTTGGTAGCATGTTGTTTTCATGAAAGAGTTGAAGGTTTCATGTCTCTTTTTTGAAAGTGAGAATAAGTTTTTAAATATTCATAGTATGTAAATAGATGAACTACCTGTTTTCCCGTCAGAGGTTTAAATATTCGTGACTTGAAGTTTTGGCATGTTTGACTGCATATTCTAAAAGTAGGACAAAATGGCTTTCGTTTGCCACTGGTCTCATGCATGTTGGAGTTATATTCAATAATCTATGAATTTTTGAAGTTAGTGTGACAATCTGTGACGTTTTTGTGACTCTTCGATTTTTTCTGGTATTCCTCACTTCGGTTATTATTTTTATAAAACTCAAAATAAAATACTACATGATGTTAGCTTCGTTTCTGGACTTTTCCATGAATTTAGGAGTAGTCTAAATAGTTTTACAAAAATTATTTCTCTAGTTGGTACGCGACTGGGAAGGCAGAAATGTTTCTGTCCCTTTTCCAAAAACGAGCCAAAAACACCCTTTTCCCTTCGTATCTTGCCTAAAGTCAAAACTAAGGAAATATTGGTGACTTCATAAGGTATCTACTGTAAAAATTTCAAAATTTCCGGAAGTGTTTTAGTATTATTAAGAAAATTATTTCTATGGTGTCTCAACACTGAAAACTTTCTGGAACACTGTTTCGACCTAGAAAATAAATTCAAAACCCAATTTTCGTATACCTTTTTAATGAGACCATATTTTATGTGTGATATACACTTCAAGAGAGTGTCTACTGTGCTTTTGCCAAATTTTTAGATAATTTATTTATATTTTAGAAAATACCCCAAAGTCGAGTGGGCAGTCGGAAGTTGTCATAATGCTTGAATTACTACTTTTGAAAAGGTGTTTTCCATTTTTACGTGTCATACTTAGGAGCATGTTAGTAAGAGTCTTATATATATACATATATATTCTTGTGTCGAAAAATTAGAGTTCCAATAATTTACGACTAAAAGACAAAAGACGTATAAGTAATCAAAAGTCCTTTGGGACCAACGCACCGTATTTATTCCTCGATAAGAAACTAAAACCCAAAAGTTTTCTTTAGGAACGAGTACGACTGTCGGTGATTTGCTCGGACGTTTTCCCTTTCAAGTCATACTTTCGAGCTTCTTTTTAAGGTGGGTGACACTAACCGTATTGCCTTTATTTATGTCATAGTTGAAATATAATTGCTAAATCATGTTTGATTTACGAGCGATGTTGGTATCGTCTCGGTTTACGAGCGATGTTGGTATCGTCTCGGTTGTTTAAGAGCGGAGGTGGTCCGTCTCATTTATGTTTTACGAGCGGAGGTGGTCTGTCTCGGTTTACGAACGATATTGGTATCGTCTCGGTTGTTTATGAGCGGAGGTGGTCCGTCTCATTTATGTTTTACGAGCGGAGGTGGTCCATCTCGACGAGCGGAGGTGGTCCGTCTCGGTGTTTACTTTTCGTAAAAATATGATTGATGTGTATGATATTAAATCGTATGCATGATAGCGTGCGGGCTACCCACACCGAGAAATTCAAATTCTCATGCCCTTTTTAAATATTTTTCGTGTGAGCCGATGGAGTACTTGGGAGCAGTAGACTCGGCCTTCCCCGCCATATAATATTTGAATGCTTAAACGCTTTTATTTTCCCTGTCTGCAAATTTTAGACTCCCTATCTCGCTTTTGCTAAAACTTAGACTCACAATACTTTCTCCGCCGCTACGGTTAATTATGCTCTGTTTTAATGATTAGGATTTTAATTTGATACTGAATACTTTAAGTTAAGAATCATTCAATTGTTTTCTTCTATCTTTTTCCTTTATCGATTCCTTTTCTTAAAAGAAAAAAAAATTGTCTTACTTTTCCCTTTCACTAAGTGACGACTCGAATTTGGATAAGTAAGTGAAACTATCTGGATTCGGGGCATTACATCATTCCTTTCAAACCGATTAAGTTCCTCATGTATAGAATTTATCCAATTCTCATCTTTCAAGGCTTGATTACATTTTTAGGTTCCACAATAGAATGATAGCATTCTCGCATCAATTTTATTATAAATGGAAGACATACATACCGACCTCACAACATCTCTTGAACTTACATTTCTTCTGGTTTGGACTCCTATAGATGATTCACCAATAATCGACTAGAAGGGTGAATCTTTAGTATCTTGGAAGCAGTGCTTTACCTTGTTTGAAAGCTCGATTCCTCTGTTTCGTATAATGTGACTCGATGTTGTTCCATCGGTTGTAACATTTTCTCGATCCGGGTTTATCGAGATGTATCAAGAAGGTCTATGACATCATCTTCAGCACTTTTACCTCGCTAGACTTGTTGTATCATCAAAAACCACATTGAAAGATTCCCGCATAATGTTAGTTCTCAAATTATAGATCCTATAGGCCTTACTATTTCTAGAATAGCCTAAGAAGAATCCTTTATCACTTTTAGAATCAAACTTATGCAATTGATCTCTATCATTCAAGATATAACAAACACAACCAAACACATGAAAGTATTTCAAATTTGGCTTCTTTTTATTCGAATCTCATATGAGGTTTTTGTACCATCGAGACCTAACAAAGACTCTATTTACAATGTGACAAGCGGTGTTCAATGCCTCAGCCCAAAACCTTTTAGAAAGATGTTTAGCAAGTAGCATTACTCTAGCCATCTCTTGTAAAGTCCTCGTTTTTCCTTTCAAAGCAATTCCATTTGTTGTGGAGTTTTTGGTGATGAAAATTCTTGGACTATACCTTTCTTTTCACAAAAGTTAAATTATTTTCAAATTTCCTACCATGATCTCGATCTAATCCTACTTACTTTCAAATTATAAGCAGTTTTAAACCTTTTATACATAATTTTGAAAGCAAAGAAAGGTATCGATTTATCTTTCGTAAAATCAACCCAAGTATACCTTGAAAAATCATCAACTACCACAAGAGAGTATATTTTTCCTCCTAAACTTTCTGTTTCCATAGGACCCATCAAATCCATGTGAAGTAGTTCAAAACATCGTGTTGTGGTACAGTGTGACAACATCTTGTGTGACACTCTTACCTGTTTACCTTTTTACAAGGACCACAAACCGTAGTCTTGTGAAATTTCAGCTTTGGTAAACCTCTCACGGCTCCAACTCGATTAATTTCCGAATATTCCTAACATGCACATGTCCAAGTTTTTGATGCCATAAATTGAATTCATCATTTTTGGCAAAATTGCATACATTGTTAGTTCCAATGAGATAACAATTATCAATTGACCTATGACCACATTAGACATTCATTATTATCATTCAAAACATAACATGAATTTTTATCAAACTTGACATGCAAATTGTCATCACATAGTTGATCGATACTAATCAAATTAGCAAGCAATCCTTCAACATGCGAGAACATTTGACAATTTAGGAAATCCTTCAACATTCAAAGTTCCTTTTCCAACAATCTTGTCTTTTGATCCTCCACCATAAGTGACATTTCCACCATCATAAGGTTCATAATTAGACAAAAATTAATTTGTCAAGTCATGTGCCTTGAGCATCCACTATCAAAATACCATAAACCAGAACACATGCTTTTAATGAAGTATACACAACATTACAAGAGACCATAGTGTTTTGTGACTTCGATGTGGTGACACCGAGGTAACATTCTTTTAGCCATCAAATCATTTTTCAACTTAACACGGTGAGGACGTATATGACCTTTACTGTATCAGTAATGACACACAAACTTCTTTTCGGACTTCTTACCAAGATTCATTTGTTTTAACAAGATTTATCCTTTGATTTATATCCTGTCTTAACAAATTTTATTGGTTCTTTAATACTTACGTAAGTTTTGTCATTTTTATAACCTAAACCAAGTAGTATCGTATTTACCAATCATTAAAGCTTCTTTTAACACATCAGCACTCTTGGAGTATTTCTTGAAACTTAAAGTTGAATCTCTCAATCCATCTTTGAGTTTAGAAATTTTCAAGTCTTTCCTAGTCAAGATTACTTCAAGTTTGGTTAATGAGTCTCTCAAATCTAAATTTTCTAAAGATAAAGTTTTCAGAATTTCATTTTGAGATTCTCATTTCTCAAGTAATTTCTTTCATTCAACCACAAGGTTTATTCTTACTGTTATTCCTGAATTATCAACAAAACCATTAAAACAGCTTCAATGATGATTCTCGACTCGCATTCATCTAATGTTACACCGAATGTTGTAACATCCGTGTCAACATCGTAATCCAGATCATCATCTAAAGAATCATCATAGTCTATTCTACCGGAAAATGCAAATTTCTCATTTTTTGATCTTCATGCTCCTCATCGATTCATCACTCGTAGTAGCATTAAAGTTCAATTTCTTTTTAAGCAAGGTATTAGCACATTCATTTGCATAATGACCATATCCGTAACATGCATTACATTGAGCAGACTTTCTATAATCGGGGTCATAGTTGTCATACCTGTTTTTGCTTCCACTTCCACTACTACTACCAAATCTCTTTGGTTGAATAGTTTTACCTTTCCTCTCGTGTGTTTGTGGAGTATTGTTAATTTGAATCCTTGGTTGAATGTTGTTCTTCGTCACACTTGACTTCTTTTTCAAGAAAGCTTTAAACCTGTCTTGTCAAGAGGGCAATGTGGTCATCATTGTCAAGACATAGCTCGACAACATCATCATCATCCGACTCAAATTCAGTCACAAATGATGTCTTTTCAAGACTTGAGGACAATTCTCCTTTGAAAGCAATCACCTTCTTTGAATTTGGAGTCTCATCTCTCTGGGTTGAATTCATCTCATATGTCCGTAGTATGCTCACAAGCTCGGTTTGGCTCACGTATCTGTATTCTTAGCTTCTTCTATAGCACAAATTTTTGCATCAAAACGCTTAGGTACAGACGTAAAATTTTGTGAACTAACCTCGGTGTTTGAGATAGGATCTCCCAGTGATTGAGCTTCATTTGCAATCTCGTGATCTTCTCATTGTAAGAAGAGATGGTTTCATCCTCCTTCATCCTCGTGTTCTCGAACTTTGTCCCTAGCATTCGGAGTCTGGATCTTCGAACACTTTCGATCCTTCACAATGATCTTGCAGCCTATCCCAAGCATCTTTTGCACTTACACAGTTTGATATGAGTTTGAACATGGTCATATCAACCGCTACAAAGATTGCATTCAATGCTTTGGAATTAAAGCTTGCGATTGTGCTTTCATCATTCGTCCATTCCAACTCACGTTTGACAATGGTCTCTCCTTCAACATCTCGCATTAGTCCTTGGTGGCGTCCAACCTCGCTAGTACACTTCTCCAAGCACGTTCATCAATTGACTTGATGTACATCCTCATCCTTGGTTTCCAATAGGCATAGTTTGTTCCATATAGAACGGGAGGCCTAAGTGATTGAGACAGTGGGTAATCCATTGCAAAGACAACACACTAGACTCGGGATCTAACTTAGTAACATCAAGTTATGGCTCGATACCAACTAAAGGTGTGTGTTGTCGGGATCAGAGATTGTTACTCTCAATGTTGTAACAATGAGAGTAACACCGACAGCTATAACAAATGAAAACTTAGTCAAAATCTTTGCAAACAAGGATAAAATTTTTCATAGAATATTTTAAATAATAATCTATGAGGAATCGATTCACTATATTAATAATTAATACAAATCAAGTTGAGAATGATTCACAATTCGAATATTCTCAATAAACCACTACAAGACCTAAACAAATATGTTTATGATCTAAATCGCTAAGTGTATGAAATACACCGTCAAAGGTGACATATCTAGATATGTTAAAGAACACCCCGTCTACTAACAATCTAAATGAATCTATTGTTACACGAAATGTGGTGACATCTAATGTAACGTAAACGGAAAATAATGGCCCTATCAATCTGGATGCACTTATCGCACTCAACGATCGATACTCGATTACTTCTCACTCAAGGCTCTTATAATTTGTGATTGATCAGCTCGTATTGCCTTGTTATCATTCTTGAAGCTTGGTCATCTATTTATAGATGTCGAATACAACCTTCAAGAGCATCATAGATCCTTGTAGATGGATCTAGAAATCTCCACCATTCCCTACTATTCACTCGTGAATCTCGGTGGAAAACCGCCAAGAAACCGCCTTTAATATCTCGCTATTAACTTGTAACCGGTTGATCTAGATAACTCCCCTTTATTCTTGATCCTTGTAGATCCTTCTCGAGTATTGGAGTAGATTCCATTGTCAACCTACATCAACAACATCAAAGATAACACTGAAACACGAAAAGTTAGTTGTTAGATGAAAGGGCGACTCATTGTCGCACCCGATATTACAACATTGGTGGTAACACCAAAATGTTTAAATCGGTGACATCAACAATTTCAAATTCCAGGTTGTCTCAATGGTTCCCATCCAAATGCTATTTGGTGGTACCATCCTGGCTATTTTTACGAAATGCAAAAATTATTCTAACAACCTCTCTCTCTCTCTCTCTCTCTCTCTCTCTCTCTCTCTCTCTCTCTCTCTCTCTCTCTCTCTCCAAATCTTCATACAATATTCTTGAAATTACTTATAGTTCTTAAATTACTCTATTTAGAAAATATACAAAAATATACAACAAATCATAGTAGTTTGATCACTATAAATTACTTATGGATTTCATTAATCAATCAACTAATTGCTTGATTGTTGCAATTAATTGATTAATTGGTGGAACTTCATCCCTATATAATATCTTCTTCCTCATCCACCATTGATGTCCGCAACCTAACTCTAAATTATTTAGTACGCATTATCAACATATTATATGCGTCTATCATTTGGACCCGATAATTTTATAGTGGCCATGAAAATGTCTTACGGTGCGAGAGGTGAGAGAACTTAGGTTATTCAATTTCATGTTTGCAAGCCGCTATATTTTTTTCTCGATTTTTTTAACAGGAATGACCTAAATTTGGATCAAAGTTAGTATTAGTGTTAAGTATAGATTAGAAATATGTAAAATAATGTAATATTTTGAATCAATTTCTATTGATAAATGTATATTTTTGAAAAATATTGCATTGCAATCGACTTAATATAAATAAATTTAATTTCTTATTTATATCAATTATTTAGTATGCATTATCAACATATTATATTATATGTGTTTCCATGAGAATTAAAAAAATATTGATTAACACCCAAGAAACATTATTAATTACCGTGCAAAGCACGGTTATGGGCAAAAACTAGTTCTTTTTATATGTCGTTCGTACATCCTGCACAAATATTAATAAACAAAATTATACCAAAATTAACCTTATTTAATGTTAATTAACACGAGTCAACTTATATGCTAGAAATTAAGATCACTTCGTCTTCCCCAATTACGCTTTGTAAATAAAAAAAAATGGCGCTACTTTTTGGTTGGTTATTATCCAATTCTACAGCCACATAAAATTCAAATTGGAGCCAAAATTTTCAAGAGGAGGGAATTCACAATTCATCCCTCCTCATAAAGAAAAGTCATTAAAATTTAAAAAAAAAAAATCTCTAAAATGTATTTGAAATTTCGCCTCTGTTGTTCTATAAAGATGGTAAAAGCTAAATTTTCACATATCCTACATGGATTCAAAATTCATGATTGATTTGAACCAACCTCCACCAATATTCGATCATGAATTAAACAACGAAGAGGGAGAAATCTCCATTTACGTGACGTCTATTTCATCGAAAACTCCGTAATCGAACTAAATGACAACCATGAGATTGTATATGCTATTTTAGAACTTGACTTACATGAATTTAGAGAAGACAATGATGGGGCGTCTTTAGATACATCGGATGATGAGATAGTTGTCCAAAGCGTGGGATACCTATGCAATGACGAATACAAACAGGGGTGGACTTGTAGATGGACCGCAAATAAATCAAGGTATGGTTTAACGTTTCTAATGTTTAATCATTTGGTATTTGTATGCATAAGCATAACTACGTAATATGCACACAATGATCATTTCGCACGTAAGCCGCAATCACTCTTATAAGCAATATGTGATAATGGTGTTGAAATATTGCAATATCTGTTACCATGTTAAAAAATTATTTATAGTATCGTATTAAAGGTTGTTAAATTGAATTAATTATGCAAATACATGCTCTGTTTTTGTCTAGTAAAATTTGTTCTTTTTTAAATTGGTTCAAGATACTTGGTATTAATTGGAAAAGCTGAAACTAATTTGTCTTATTGGAGTAAAAATTAATTTATTTTGTTGGAGTGAAAATAAAATCGGTATTTTTACGTATACGAAGAAAAGGAGGAATGAAGAAGAAATGGTTTGTGTATGCATGGCTTAATTTATGCATTAATTTGATCTTAATAAATTTTGGTTTTGTGCATAATTTGATTTTAATAAATTATGGATTTGTACTAAAGTTGTTTCCTTCTGTCTCTCTTTATAAAATTTATTTTGCCAAAAAATAAAATACTTGAATTTTTATTAAAGGAAAATTCTTGAGTTTTATTTCAAGAATGACGTAATAATTCCAATCTACAAGTGTAATCTTTTTTTTTTTTTATTATTATCATTAAAAAAATTGTGTCCAATTAATCTAGTTTGGTAGGAAATTAAGTGGGTAAAAATTGAAATGTCATTTCAATAAAAATAGGCTTACAACTATTAACCTTTTCTTTTTAATTTTTTTGTTCTTTTAATTGACACTGATTTTGGCATACAATTTTGTAGCAGATCGTTAGTGAGCTTTTATTTACCTTGTTGTTAATAGGCAATGCTCGCGAAAGAAAAAAAAGTGTCCCAACCGATGTCGAACGATGGGCGTTATACCGAGCTTTATTGGAAAAAGTGTCAATGATAAATTAAAGAAGAACATGACAAAAGAGGTGCAGGAAAAATTTAATATCGAAAATCTGTGGAACCGTACAAAGAATATGGAAAATTTACAAGAGAACTTTACTAGACATAGATGTGAATGTTTCGTTAAGAAGGACACGAAATTGTGGTCGTAAACGAATTGAAATTGATTTAAATCGGGTCGTAGAAATAGAGTTGCATCAATGAGACAATACTAACATCTCTTTCAAATGCTTTAGGAGTTAGCTACTCAAAGTTGTATCGTCTTTTTAAGCAAGATGTCATTCATCGTCACTCAAGTGCCATTAAACCACATCTAAAAGAGAAAAATTAAACATCTCGACTACAATTTTGCTTGTCGATGCTTGATGAAAGCACACCATCGAACAATCCTATGTTTAAAGGAATGTACAATTACGTGCATATCGATGAAAAATGGTTTTACATGACAAAAAAAGATTAAACTTATTACTTACTCGCTAATGCGGGCGATCTTGATCGGTTTCATTGCGAAGATCATGTTCTTAGAAGCCACGGCTCATCCCAGATTTGATGATGAAGGAAGAGTGATATTTCAAGGTAAAATTGGGTGTTGGCCATTTATCATCGAACAAACGGCCAAAGAAGTAGCCAAAATAGAAATGCCGGCACTCTGGAGATGAAAGCTATTACATCTCGTTAAGAGGCGACTATAAAGATGTTTTTAATTGAAAAAATCATTCCAGCAATTTAAGAGAAGTGGTCAAGATTGGAGCAAAGGGAAATTATTTTCATCCTACAGGATAATGCTAGGACACATGTTCCTCCTACCGATCCCGATTTTCTAGCCGCGACTTCACGGAGTGGATTCGACATTCGATTAACTTGTCAACCCCAAACTTTCCTGATTTCAATATACTTGACCTTGGTTTCTTTAGGGCTATATAATCATTGCAACGAGAAAATGCGTGCGAGAACTATCTCCGAACTTGTTCATGCAGTAGATAAAGCATTCTATGACTATTCGCCCATAAAATTAAATTATGTGTGGTTGACATTGCAATTGTGTATGAAAGAAGCAATGAAATTAGGAGGAGGAAATCGATATAAAATTCCTCACATAAACAAAGAACAATTTCAAAGGTTAGGTTGCCTTCCTACACAAATTTCATGCGAGACTATATTAGTGGAAGCGAGCGAATCGATTGAGTAAGTTAATTTTCAAACATAATTCTTTGGTAGATAGAAATTTGAGAAATTAACTCTGCATTATCTTGGATAAATTACATTACTAATATCATTATTATATTTTTATATATGGAATGAGGACATGGAATGAATGATTGAAGGTCTCGTGATGAAAGGTTCTAGAGGACAAGCCCTGCAAGAAGCTTTAGGTTGAGTTGTTACGAGCTTGTATTAAAATTAATTTATTTTGTAAAAGACAACCCATGGTTTGAATTTTTCATAATTTTTTCATTTTGCATTTATTTTTACTTGTGTATTCGTAGAACAAGTAATCAATCAAGTGTATGGTTTTTGCTAGTCTAGAGTATCTTCTTTATATTATTCATATTTTTAGGTTGGATTAATTATAGATTCTTGAAATTCTTTACGTGTGTGCGCTATTTAAAATGAGAAAAAAAAAAAAGTTTGACCTTAAATTGAAAAAAAAAAAATTAGATCCTAATTTAAAATACTTCAAAATTCAAGACCTAAAATGAGTTTTAACCTAAAAAATTGAGTCCTTATATAAAATTCTTCATGTCTATTATTAGTAGTAAAATACACCCCTCAATACATATTTCCTCGGTAATGAAATTATTATGTTTAATTTTTTTTTGAATTATCACTGAGTAGACGTGATACACCCACTCCTTCTCTTATGTAAGGCAACAAATTAAATCATGCATGAGAAAGAATCAGCCAAACACCACTCCTCTTTTGTAAGGCAACAATCGAAAACATGCGTGGAAAATAAACAGTCAAACCCCACTCCTATCCAAACTTGGCAACAAATTAAATCATGCGTGGAAATTAATCAACTATTTTCTTCCCTTCTGGATTTATCATTTGACAACAACGTAATTTGAAAATTTTGATCATAGAAATTATTTTAAAAGAATATAATTGTTCATCCATTATTTTTAGTTGCTTTAAAATCTTGATCATAGCAATTTTAAATTCTTACGGTAAACAAACTTATCTATCAAGTTATATTTCAAAAGTAAAACAAAATTGTAAAACAACCTAACACAATAACTCAATAAATTTAAAATAATCTCAACATAGAAATAATATTATCACTCCATGATAAAATTCAAAATAATATTCAAACACAATAATAAAATAATAACACAATTAACAAACAATATCTTCATCTATTTTTTTCTCAAACAACTTTGGTAAAAAGAATCATAAGCATCTTATTTGTTACATCTTTCTTAGCTTGATCATCCACGATGGACTTCTCTTCAACCTTAATTGCAGGACGACGAATGGAAGGTGTAGAAGTGTTGGTCCCGATTAGTTGAGTTGATTAAGGAAACTTGAGTTAGCCTTCTATGATAAAATCTAGAAGTGGGGGTTGAATAGATTTTAAAGATTTTTACAAATCTTTCAAAATTTATTCAAAACACCGTAATCACACACAGAAATCAAGATTAAACTCAACTTAATTCGATCAAAAGCAAACCGATATTTTAGTTCTTACTTTAATTCTGAAATTTATCTTTGATTGAAAAACTAGAAATTGAAAGAAGCAGATAAGTAAAGAAAAGCAATAAAGAACACCAGTGGTTTATAGTGGTTCGGATTATAAATAATCCTACATCCACTCTCCTCCTTCAACTTGAAGAAGGGACACCGCTTACCATTTACTTTCTTTCAATCCAACTTACGACTTACAATTTGTAAAGATTTTCAAATCTTCAATCTCCTAAATCCTTCTCTAAAATCTAACTATTACAGTGAATATCGGACTTTGAAGATTACAAGTAAAGTTTTCTATAAACACTTAGAACTTTTTGAAAACTCTTTTGAAAAACTTCAATTGATTGTGATGATCGAAATCGAATATTGAATAATGTGTAAATCAAATTTGCATAAAAGTTATTTGAAAAATGAAAACCTAGACCTATTTATAAGTCTGAAAAGACAGCTTAGTTTGTTAGTTAGTTCTAACAAACCGAAAACCGCTCAACAAACTTAATCTTGAAAACTACTTTGCTCCTCGAGTTGATTTTACTCTACTCAAATGCGGTGACTTGGTGAAGACTCGCCTTTCTTATTCTACTCACTGTCTTAACCTCGTACGAGCTCTTCATAATTGTCTCCTACAGATGACTAGACTTGAGCTTATCTCCGTGATGACTTACAACTTCTAGTCTTCACCGACTAGTTCAGTCCTTGACCTAGTCTCGATCGGCTTAGTACCGCACTTCGATCTTAGCTGTTCTTCATAGTCATCTGCTCATCTGGGTTGATCTTTTAACTCATCAAAACCTTCCTTGATCTAACAATTTCCCCCTTTTTGATGATGTTAAAACTAAAAAAAAATATGTTCACACGGTGATGTTAGTCGAGGTTATTCAAGATAATCGAGATAGGCATATCATTACATATTTACACTTTAAATCAGATTTATTCACGTATAAGTACTTAATTCACACTTAGAAAATTTTAAGAAAATGTTTTTAAGATCTTAAAAATTTAGACTTAGTGAAAAGTTTTTAACTCGTAAAGTTTTTAAGACTTAGAAAATTTTTGAAGAAAATACGTTTGAGATGGGAATTTTTTCGGATGATTAATACTTAGAAAAATTTATGTTTTGTTTTTTTTTCAAAATAGGAAAATAAAGTATTAAAATTAAAACAAGTAATTCAGATAGGTTCCAAACATCTCATTCACACAAAGAGCACATTTACTGCATTTACATATGGATCAGTTAAAAGATAAAAGATAAGAAAATTCAAGGCTTATCTAATCTGGCCCATCTATCCTTTTCTCGGGAGGTGCATCCAATAAATATTCTCGTTCTCAGCTCAAGCAATCTCCTTTGGATCGATCACCAACTTCATCCGATTAATCCCGTAATTAATAGTTTATCCGATCCACTCTTTGTCGATTGAGCCATCATCGTTCAGCTTGATTGGAATGGATGAGTAGTCCGGAGCAACTAAGTCCACATTATACCATTCGTCTCCTTCATTAAGTAATTTCGTGTAAGTCTGGATTCTCATTTTCCATCCAATCGTGCCATGCAATGGTCTCATCTTTAGACGACGCTCCGACTCCCGGACGGATGTACCAAAAGAAAGTCCACTTAGCCTCATACTTCATGTATTCAGCTCCCCAAGATGGATGCGCGATCATCTTCGGAGGTGCATCTATTCTTTCTCGAGGCCTCGACCCAAGCCGTGTCTGCTCCTCCTCCGACTGTTGGGACTACCCATTTCTTTTGGGATCTGCCGAAGACCACCGCCAGCCTTCCTTGGCAGACTTGATCTTCCTCTTGGCTTCCCTTCGGCCATAGTAGACCTTCTTAGCCTTTATCCGCCTATCTCTCTCTGCCTCGATCCCGATCTGCTGACTTCTCCGGTGGTCTTTTCCCGACAGCTTTAGACATTAAGCTCTGTCGGAGATGAGATCCGCTCAAGCTCCTTCTCCTTCCCTTTCTCGGCTATCACCAGCTCTTTGCCCTTGCCTCTATTCAGCTTCACTTTGGCCTTTGCCTCCTCCTTTCTTTCCCGATTTTGGCCATGAACCTCTCGATTTTAGCTCAACCTCTTTCTTTACGCCTGCTCATCCGCCCTTATTGCCTTCTCTATCTGCTCGATCCTAATCTTAAGGGCGGTGAGCTCGTCTGTTTGGCTGGTTGTTGATAGCTTGATCTGATTGAGCTCGGCTTTGATAATCTCCACATCTTCCCTTTTTAACATCATCAAGTAGCATAGCAAGCTGCTCCTTGATAAAGGTAAAATAGGTGGAAGGCCGAGGTTTGATTTCGTATGATCTCATCACCAGATTTGATTATCGGCTTGAACTTGGCTTTTCAGCTCTCCAACCTCCTTCTTAACCTCAGCTAACTCTTCTTTTACAGAGAATTTAATGAATCGAGAGATAGAAGATAAAAGATTTACTCGGATGCTTTGAGCATTTCTTCCATAGTAACATCGACAGAGTCCACAATGTTTGCGCTTTTGATGTAAGCATCTCGAGTAAATTTGTCCTCAACTTTCTTCTCCACTGGTTGAGGATGGAGGCGAAGGTGGATCCCTGGGCTGCCGGGAGGAGCGGCAGAGAGGTTTCTCGCGCAGGCCAAGACGACCTCGCAGATGGTTAAGGAGCTGCTCTTCCGATAGAATAGATGAAATGGAAGTGACTCCGGTAGACTCCAAAGACCGCTTCTTTCCCAAGAGATGAGGTTTTCCCAGCCAACCTTTTCAGAAAAAGACTCATCTCCTCTAGGTCTCCTGCTCTCGGTGATGAACCAGCCAGGACCTCAACCGATTCCTTCATTACTTGAGTGAATTGAAGTTCGGGAATAAGTTCCACCAATCTCCTTTGGGCATCTAATCGTAGAGAAACCTCAAAACTTCCCATAGATCCATCTGGTTTGAGGGTGTGTAATGGGCTGATTTGGGGGATGGAGTGGGATATTTGGTGGAAAGGAAGTCTAGGAAATCAAATGGTTGAGTGGAGGTGGGAGGAATTTCCGGGATTGGAGATGAGGTGGGAGGTGGAGTGGTGGATGGTTGAGTTGTGATGATTTGTGTTTGGACTATATCGGGAGTAGGTTGTTCAAGAGGCTCGAAGTACCAGCACTGGGATACTTCTTCATCGCCCAGGTGAGAAGGTGATTTTTCGAGAGGAGGAGACGTTAGAGGATGTACCTGCTGAGACCTGCTTTTCAGCCGGATGCTGTCCGTTACGAGCCGGGCTCCTCCGGACATCTGCCTCGGCCTCTGCTGCTGCTGCTATCTCTAGCGTAGCAGCCTCCTCCGATAATAGGCTTGCGGGAGCCGTAGAGGATTCTCCCCTGGTTGCCACATTTGCAGCCTTTCACCAATCTCCTTCGGGCCTTCTCTGAAGTGGAACATCAGTCCGGCTTCTTCGAGTAAGATGACCTCTCGTTCCACTCCAGCTGCCTCCTCACCAGGTTGCCCCTCGGGTACACCGACCTCGAGCTTTGGTACCTCGCCTTCTTATACCCCTGGCCGCTGGTCTCTGGGCACTCGCCTGCTTCAATTCTTTGTGCCCTTGCCTCATCTCGATTCGTCGTCCGAATCGGCAACCCACCAAGTCTTTCATTCTTCGTCGGCAATCCTTTTGTTTCGAATATTTTTTCTTGCCCTCTCTAGTTTCCACCCTTTTGTTCAGCCCTTCCATCAAGATCGTGATCTTGTTAAACAGACTCACAATTGGTAGAGCAATCCGATCTCCTTCATCGTGATTAAACACCGGCCTTAGTTTCTCTTCCTTCAACCTCCGAAATAACAAGTCCACCCAATCCACCTTAACTCCATCATAAATTGCCCTCATACAACACAGACGGGACTTAGTCACACCATCATGGGAACTCTAATCTCCCAAGATGGATTTGGTCATTATCGTCATTAATAGCCTATATTTCCTCCTTAGGAGATGCTTCTTGAGATCCTTTCTTGTCCCTCTATAAGTAATCCTTGCAAAAATATCAAACGATTGTTCTCATTCCTCTTCCTTGTAATTCAATGGATTCACCCGTCCGCCGTGGTATCAAAAATTCGAGCCACATTTTCTTTTTGTATAAGATAACCGTGTACCTTCTGCAGTTGATTTCAAAACCATTTTCGAAAATACACTATTCACCGTAAATTCTCGCCCCAATGAAATCTGCTTTGTTTTCTCGGTGATTTTAACGAGCGAGAAACCTCTCAACCTCGATGCTTCCAAAGAATCTCGGGATTTCATTGGATTCTCTATCTCTTGTTGTGTCGAAGTCGACATACATCTCGGCCTTGAGTTTGTTTTTGACCGCCTCGGTGTTCATCTTGAATTCGAATTGGATGCGGTTATATAAGTGGGGGTCTTGGAGTTGCGAGAAGAAGTTGAAGCCATTTGAGTAAATTTTGAGAGAATGGAAAATTTTTGCAGTAAGTTTTGAATAAGGGAAAATGTGAAAGTGAAATTTTGAAACGAAGAAGGTAAGTTTTTAAAACCACAAGAGAGAGAGGGAAAAGCGGGAAGTTGATACGTGTCATGATCTTAGAAATTGATTTTTATCCGTTGATTAATGAAGGCGCGTGTAAAATATCAATGGTTTAGCGAGAAAACCGCTTCGACTTTAGGCGCGTGATATCAACGCGTCTTGAATTGTGTAAAAGTAACCATTTATCCTACGGATTAGACGGCTAATAGGTTTGCTTTATACGAGGTAATTAGTATACCCGACGTAAGCTAAAAGATGTCTTTCTTTGCAAATAGGTTTCCTATTTCAGATCGGGTCTTTATCGAGACTTGGTCAAAAGTGACCTTGTCTTATATTTTGAAAAATTGCTTGAGTCGATTTTGAAAAAAATTTAATGCAAAACATAACACAGTATTTTCAATCTAGTCAATTTTACTGATTATTTGAAAAAAAAATAAACTTAAGATAGTTATTTTAGGAACAACGGTTTTCAAGGGATGAGTAAAATAAAGGTGAGGTGTTTTTCTGATTGAAGAGTTTTAGAAATAAAGCCGGTACACCTGCTCCTGCAAACAAACTCATCAAAACTATTAGTAGTGAGGTAGATCGATAGGGTGCGATAGTCATCTGCTTTTTTAAGAAATCACCGACTATTGTGCCCTAGTCTCGATTCACCGTATGTTAGATAAGAAATTATCATGTCGAGATAAGGTCAATATGACTAATCCTTGATTCTTGATTCCTAAAGGAAATCAATGATATCAACTACCTGATTGTCCTTTGACACATATCTAGTACGATAATTCTTTCTAGACATTTATTTAAAGAAAAGAGAGAGAAAGAAATAAGGGATACATTTAACAAATGCAAGTAATGAGAATAAAAAATCAGCCAAAGATGCATCAAGTAAACCTAATTCTAAGCACAATTCTTTAAATCTAGACTCAACTAATGGTTTTGTAAGAATATCTCGCTCTTTGTGATTCAAAGAGCTATCTTTTCAATCCTAATGTCCTTTTTCTCCACATGATCTCTAATGAAGTGATGTCTAATATCTATATGCTTGCACCTAGAATGCAGAACGGGATTGTAAGTCATGGCTATTGCACTATTACTATCACAAGAAATAGGAACAGATGATGTTTGAATGTTATAATCTCTAAGTTGACTAATCCAGAGGAGTTGAGAGCAACAACTTCCAAGCGCCATGTATTCAACTTCGCTTGTGGAGGTGGCAACAGATGTCTGCTTTCTTAGATAACCAAGAAATTAATTTGTTGCCCAAGAATTGACAAGTTCCTGAAGTGGATTTCCTATCAATCTTGCAACCCCCAAAGTCTCGAGTCCGAATAACTCCGTCACCAAAGTTGTCATCACCGGGTACCATAACTTTACTTGCAAAGTTCCTTTGAGATATTTAAGGATTTTCTTAGCGACTCCGATGAGTTTTCTTGGGATTAGATTGGAATCTTGCACATACCCCAACCGCAAAGGCTATGTCCGGCCTACTTGCGGTGAGATAGAGAAGGGATCCAATCACCCATGATACTCCGTTGCATCCGTGGGTATCCCCGCTCATCCGAATCTGTAGAGAAGTTAGTTGCCATAGGTATTTTAACTTCTCTACTAGTAGTCATCCCAAATTTCTCAATTAGGTCCTTAGCATATTTAGTCTGATGTATAAAGATACTCTTACTCATCTGTTTAATCTGTAAGCCTAGAAAATATGTTAATTCGCCCATCATTGACATTTCAAACCTATTTTTCATGAGGACACTAAAATCTTCACATAATTTCGATTAGGTGAACCAAAGATAATGTCATCCACATAAATTTGAACTATCAAGATGTTTCCATCTACTTCCTTTCTAAACAGAGTCATATCTATCTTACCTTTTGAAAATCCATTTGATATCAAGAAATCGGATAAGGTATCATACCAAGCTCTGGGAGCTTGTTTCAGTCCATATAGAGCCTTATTGAGTTTATAGACCTTGTTATTGATCTTAAACCCGTGAGGCTGCTCCACATAGACTTCCTCAAGTAACACACCATTAAGGAAAGCAGACTTAACATCCATTTGAAAGACTTTGAAAGATTTATAAGCAAAGAAATGCCAAGAACAGCCTTATTGCTTCTAATTCGCAATCGGAGCATAGGTTTCATCATAGTCTATCCCTTCAGGCGTGAGTAACCTTGAGCTACCAATCTTATCTTATTACGAACAATAATGTTGTTCTCATCTGCTTTTGTTTTTTAACACCCATTTTGTGCCTATAATCTTTCTATGTAAGGGTCTTTCCACTAATTCCCAAATATTTTGCCTTTTAAATCGATGCAGCTTCTTCCGCATGGCGGTTATCCAGCTTTGGATCGTATAGAGCTTCCTCAATAGACTTGGGTTCAAGAAGTGATACATAACATGAACAGACTTTCGCAGTCCAAAGATCATTCGATTCTCGCACACTACTTGATGGGTCTCCGATAATCTGGCCGATGGATGATAACTTCTCATCCTCTTGCCTATATGAGTAGAAGGATCCTCATCTTGAGACTCAAGCAGCAACTCCTCCGACTCTACCTCGAGCCGACGTTCCCCCTTCATCACCGACCCCGCCGATCACCGATGTCAAGGGTGTCTCCTCGTATGGAGTCCGATCGTGTTGTCTTCGATTATCATATGGGGATTCTTCTTCATCTGAATCAATCAAGACTAGGTAGATAGACTGTTCTATGTTTAGTTTTGGTTAGTTCAATCTTATCTAGATCTTTAGAAATTTGATTCACTTTATCCGAGAAGGAATATAATTCATCAAAAACCACATGAGGAGTTTTCTCCACACAAAGAGTTGTCTTGTTGAAAACTCTAAATGCCTTGGAAGTGTTGGAATATCCTAAGAATATTCCATCACCGCCTTAGCATCAAAAGTTCTCACTTAGATTTCTCATTGTTATGGATGAAACATTTACAACCAAAAGCTCTAAAATATGAGATTCTTGGAATCTTATCCTTCCAAATCTCATATGGAGTCTTACCCTTGTCTTTAACAACCAAGCACTGCTCAGGGTATAACAAGTCGTGTTGATGGCTTCACCCGAGAACCTCGTGAGGGTTTCATATTCAACTAACATGCTCCCGGCAGCCTCCTTCAAGGTTCTATTCCTTCTTTCAACCACTTCTTTTGTTGTGGAGTTCTTGCCGACGATGTCTCATGAATAATTCCACACTCATTGAAAAAGTTAGATAAACAAGAATTTAAAAATTCAAAGGCCCTTATCACTCTTGATTTTAATAATATTAACACCCTTCTCATTTTGAATCATGCAACAGATCGGGATTCTTGTTTATAGTCTCATTCTTCTTGAAAAGAAATATAACCCAAGTGTATCTAGAAAAATCATCTACCACAACAAAAGTATATTTCCTTCCACCGAAACCGAGAGGAGAAACGAGGTCCAAACAGATTAAGATGAAGTAGTTGTAAAACTCTTTCAGATGATGAGGTGTTAATACTCTTAAATGAGTGTCTAGGCTGTTTACCTTTTGACATGCATCACATTTAAGATCAAGTAGAACAAAGTTTCTCGGGTAATCCCTTAACAAGTTTCTTTCTAGCCGACTTACTAAGGGTCTTGAACTTCGATGACTAAGCCTCTTGTGCCATAGCCACCGAGGTCATCTCCACCCTTAGTGTTAGATCAAGAATGTTTTGATGAGTTAAAAGTCGGTTCGAGATGATCGACGACCACGAAGAACAACAGCTAAGATCAAGTCCTTATAATAAGCCGATCGACGAGGTCGAGGACCGAACTAGTCACCAAGACTAGGAGTTACAAGTCATCTCAAGACCAGCTCAAATCTAGTCATCTGCAGGAGATGATTATGTAGAACTCGGACGAGGTCAAGACAAGCCGAGTAGAATAAGAAAGGTGAGTCTTCACCAAGTCACCGCAGACGAGTAGGATAAATCACCGAGGAGCAAAGCGCTTTTCAAGATTAAGTTTGTTGAGTAGCTTTTCAGCTTGTTAGAACCGACTAACAAACTAACTGTCTTTTCGCACTTATAAATAGGTCTAGTTTTTATTTTCCAAGACACTTATGCAAATTTGATTTACACATTATTCACTACTCGCATTTCGATCACAATCAATTCACAAGTATTTCAAAAGAGTTTTCAAAAGTTCTAAGTGTTTATAGAACACTTCACTTGTAACCTTCAAAATCCAATATTCACCGTAATAGTTAGATTTTAGAGAATGATTTAGGAGATTGAAGATTTGAAGATCTTTATGAATTGTAAGTTATAAGATTGAAAGTAAGTAAGTAAGTGGTAAGTAGAGTCCCTTCTTCAAGTTGGAGAAGGAGAGTGGATGTAGGATTATTCATAATCCGAACCACTATAAACCGTGTTCATTATTGTTTTCTTTTACTTACTCGTTTCTTTTAAATTCCAGCTTAACAAATCAAAGATTGATTTGAATCAAAGTTAAAACTAAAATATCAGTTTGCTTTTGATCTTATTGAAGTTGAGATTAAAATTGTTTTCCGCTGTGTTACTTTGAAGTTTTGAATAAGTTTTAAAAGATTTGTTAAAAATCTATAAAACCTATTCAACCCCCCTTCTAGATTTTATCCTAGAAGGTTAACTCAAGGTTTTCTTTAATCAACTCAACTAATCGGGACCAACAAGTGGTATCGAGTAGTGTTAAGTCGTTTCGATATTGATTTTAGGTCTTAACCAAGATTCGACATTTGTTCTTGATTATCTTCATCTTCTTTGTTTCACTAACAGCTTCTACTAATAAGATCTTGTAAGTGTTTTGGTTTTTCTATCTCACCATGTCTTCGTTAAGAGTAAGAAATCAATGAGTCTACCTGAATTTTCAATTGAAGAATATGACTTTTGGAAATTCAGAATGGAAAATCATCTCAAGGCTATCCATGATAGGATGGAGGAGGTTCTTGAAGAAGGACCTATTAAATTTTATCATGGAGGCACCAAAGAATGGCACCGAATCACCAAACAAGAGTGAGGCAAGAAAAGAAAAGCTCAACTCACAAGTGATGAAAGAAAGATTCATAATCTAGATCAAGTTGCTAGAACAGAGATCACTGAAACATTGAGTAAAGATTGGATTGAAAAGGTGAAAAGATGCAAGACTGCTAAGGAAATGTGAGAAACTCTTGTAGGAATCTGTGAAGGATCTCGATCAAGTCAAAGAAAACAAATTGCAATCTGTTCTACATGTTTTTGACACTTTCAAGATGAAAGAAGGAGAATTTGTTGATCAACTGGATGTTAGCCGACTAATCTACTAAATAAGGCACTGATTTGGGTAAAATCTATACAGAGAAAGAAATCAACTATAAAGTGTTGAGGTCATTAAGCAAAAGATGGAGAGAGAAAGCTAATGTTCAAAGCTACTCGAATCTATCTTCAATTTCACATCACACTTTATTTTCTCATCTCAAGGCATTAGAATATGACATCCAAATCGAAGATGAAGAAGATGAAGCGTAATCTTCAACATCCGGAAAGATCAGAGCATTTGTTCATCAAGATGAATGCGAAAGATCTCCAAGGCATCTGATTTGTCTATTAAGGAGGAAATGACTCTTTTGTTAAAAAGATATGAAAGGTTGAGAATGAAGTACAAAAGAAACAAGAGAGACAGATCGTGTCGAAGGAACTATAGATCGGATAAAGAAGAAAAGAGTTCGACAATGATAGAAAAAAGGATCGAGATGAGGAAGCATAAGTCACCAATCGACGAGGAGATAGTTGTCCTAAAACCGACAGAGGAGATATTTGTTATACATGCAACAAGCCTGGTCACTATAGCTATGATTGTCCTCAACTCACTCCCAGAGAGAGAAGAAAAGAGGAAAAGAGAGATAGAAAGTATGCCGATTAGAGAGCTCTTCCGCCGAGAAAGAAGAAGTTCATGAGACATCATCATCCTCATCTGATTTTGGGTCGATGATGGCATCTATTTAATGGCAAAAGAAGTACATTACTATTCATCCTCGCATAATGATTGTGATACCTTATCTCGAAATCGATCTCCGGTCTTATTGATAAACTTTTGAAAGATTTGGAGACTGCTCTAACCGCTTATAAAGAGAGAGAGACTGAAAATTTTAATTTAAAGAATCAAATTACCGATCTAACTAAGGTCAATCAAACTAAGGAAAGTGAGAAACCAGACCGTACATTCAAGGGGGAATGTCAAACTAAGATGATCACCGGTACCTTGTCCGATAAGACGGATAAGTTAGAACAGGAGTTGAATTCTTTGAAAATAAAATTTTCAAATATCTATTCCGAGAATGAGAGTTACAAGAAGACTAACAGAGAATTAAATCTCAAGTTAGGACTTCGAATAACTCCCAAACCACAATAGATAAAATCTTCAATACTTCACAAAAGCCTAGTGATAAAACCGGATTAGGTTTTGATAGGAGTAAGAAAAATGATCCAATAAAATCTAGAGTTTTTGTTAAAGCAGCTAAACCAAAGATAGAAACTAGATTTAGTCCTCGGAAACCAAAGGAATTAATTACCTCATCCGATACTTCAAAAGAAAACAGACGAGGAAAGTAACTCCTAAGGCTAAACCTAAGTCTAAGTCAAAGTCCTATCCTAGGTACAATGACTTTGATGTAAGAAGCAAAACATATCCATTTTTACCAAGATTTAAGACAATCTCAAAAGATCAGTTAAATAAGATTGATCTTGAAAGACTTATCTTAGTAGATAGATATGGGTGTAAACTTCAATCTATGGTTTTAAGGAACATTGATATCTTTGTCCTGGATTCCTAAGAGTCAACTTAACATGAAATGACCCAAAATACAAAGGGTACCTAAGCAATAAATTTGTGATTGCAGGAAGATGAGAAGATAGTTGAAAGAGGAGACATTCTTGAGGTCATCTCGGTACATTGATAGTGGTCGTTCCAAGCATATGACCTATAAAGACGACTTCTCTCTAACTATCGCACCATAGATGGACCAAGAGTAATGTTTGGAGATAACAATTATTGACTTACCAAAGGTGTAGGAACACCGATGATAGGAGATATTCAAGTACATGAAGTCTACTACGTGGAAGGATTGAAGCACAATTTACTATCTCTGCTTCACAATTTTGTGACAAGGGGTTTTGTGTCAAATTTACTCATAATGCATGCTATGTATTAGATGGTATCAATGAAAATATTCTATTAGCTAGAGTCGACAAGGTAACATTTATGTTGCAAATTTCAAAAGTTGTCCTAGAGATACTTGTCTTGTTGCTAAGAGTTCAAATGACTTAAGTCAGTGTGGGCAATGCATTTACTTGGTCACTTAAACTTCAAAACTCTTAACAAAATAGCAAGAAAATCTTTAGTTAAAGGACTCCCGATAAAGTATTTTCAAAGAACCATGTATGTGATTCTTGTAAAAAGGAAAACAGAGTAGAGCTTCTTTTAAAACAATAAGTAGTCCTTCTTCGTAAAGGATTCGGAACTTCTTCACATGGATCTTTTTGTCCAAGAACACCTCTCAGCTTTAGTGGAAGAAAATATACCTTGGTAATTGTTGATGATTTTTCAAGATTTACTTGGGTTATTTTCTTATACAAAAAGAATGAGACTATGATTAAGATTCCAAATTTTTTTAAAAAGATTCAAAATGAAAAAGGACTAACTATTGTCAAAATTAGAAGTGATAAAGGTACTTGAATTCCTAAATAAGTCGATTACTAACTCTTTTGCATTGAGAATGGCATAGCTCAGAAACATCTGCGAGAAGGACTCCACAACAAAATGGAGTAGTTGAAAGGAGAAACATAACCTTGAAAGAAGCTGCTAGAACAATGTTATCTCGAGTACAACACTCCTTACAGGGTTTGGGCGGAAGAGTTAATACTGACTGCTATGTTCAAAATAGAAGTTTGATTGTTAAAAATAAATGTAAAACTCCCTATGAAATTTGGAAGGGAAGATCCCCCAAAATTTCATACTTTCATATATTTGGTTGTAAATGTTTCATACACAACAATGGAAAATCTCAATTAAAAACTTTTGATGCCAAGATAATGTATGGGATATTCTTGGGATACTCATCTCGTATCAAAGGCATATAGAGTTTTTAATAAGACAACCTTGTGTGTGGAAGAAACACCCCATGTAGTATTTGATGAATCTTCTTTTGAGTTTAGTAAGACATATAACATCACAAAGATATCGATGATCTGGATCGATGACTATCAAGAGATCAACCATAAAATTCTACAATCAAGAATCAGACTCGGATGAAGAGGAAGAATCAGATAAAGGAAAAGAACTGAAAGATCTTCCTCACCACCGATCGCATTTACAAGACATCGGATGATCAGGTAGAATCATCGTAAGGTAACATAGAATCATCTCGAAATAAATAATTCGACAAAACTTCATCCACCGTAAAAGATAAAGGTAAGAAAGTAATGTCATGTCACCCACTGAGCAGATAATTGGAGATTTAGATTCTCGTGTCCAGACGAGGACCCAACTAAATCAAGATTGTATGTTCGATGGGCTATGTGTCATTACTTGAACCTAAATCTATTATAGAAGCTCTAACCGATTCCAATCGGGATTAATGCCATGCAAGAAGAACTAAATCAGCTTTCAAAGACAAGATGTGTGGGAGCTTGTTGAAAGGCCTCATCATCAAAAAGTCATTGGAACTAAATGGGTCTTTAAAAACAAAAGGGATGAAAACAATATTGTGGTTAGAAATAAGGCCAGACTAGTTGCTCAAGGTTATTCACAATCGAGGGTATTGATTATGATGAAACCTTTGCACGAGCTTGTCCCGAAGCCATAAGATTGTTTTTAGCCTTTGCACGCTTTTAAAAGATTCATAGTTTTTCAAATGGATGTTAAGTCAGCATTTCTTAATGGAATCCTAGTTGAGGAAGTTTATGTAGAGCAACCTCCTGGTTTTGTTAAAGGAGACAAGGTTTATAAACTAAAGAAAGCTCTATATGGACTTAAACAAGCACCAAGAGCATGGTATGACACCTTGTCTAATTATTTAATTCAAAATGGTTTTGTTAAAGGTAGAATTGATAGAACTCTCTTTAGAAAAGAATTTGGTTGTGATCTTTTGTTAGTTCGTATTTATGTTGATGATATTATTTTTGGATCAACTAACATATCTTTGTGTGAAGAATTTAGTCATCTTATGAAAAACAAATTTGAAATGTCCATGATGGGTGAGATGACTTATTTTCTTGGACTCCAAGTCAAACAGACAAAGAAGGGAATTTTCATCAACCAAGCCAAATATACAAAAGATCTCATTGAAAAATTTGGAATAGGTACCAGCCGAGAAGCTAAGATACCTATGATGACAAACTTTTCAATGGATCCGCATTTAGAAGGGAGAAGATACCGATCAAACCGAGTATCGAGGTCTAATTGGTTCTTAATTATATTTAATCGCTAGTAGACTGATATTTCATTTGCGGTTGGAGTTGTGCTCGATTTCAAGCTAATCCTAAGAAAAGCCATCTTGAAGCAAAGAAAGAAAATTCTTAAGTATCCGAAAGGAACAAGTAAATGTTGGATTGTGGTATCCACCTGAAGACAACTTTGAGCCGTCTGGATACTCGCACTCGACTTTGGTGGGTGTAAGATAGATAGAAAATCTACATCTGGTACTTGCCAATTTCTTGGTAGTAAGCCGATTTCATGGTCAGTTTCAAGAAACAAACCTCTCGTAGCTACTTCCACAATCAAGCCGAGTATATGGCACCGGAAGTTGTTGTTCACAGCCTAACTGGATAAGTCAATGCCTAAGGGACTATAACATTATCACCAAAGATGTACCTATCTTTTGTGATAGTAATAGTGCCATAGCTATTACCCGTAACCCTCCTACATACGAGATGCAAGCATGTAGATATCGACACCACTTCATCCGAGACCATGTAGAGAAAGGTGACATCGTACTAGAGAAGATCTTGACCGATTTCCATAGAGCGTACATCTTGACAAAGCCACCGCGTAAAACAAGGTTTAAAGAACTATCTGTAGAATTAGGATTATTAGATGCTTCTTTAGTAAATCTATAATTCTATGTTTTTCATTCTTTGTTTCTCTCAAAATTAGTTTACTATGTCTAGAAAGAATTATCGACTAGATAAGAGTCAAAGGACAATCGGGTAGTTGATATCATTGATTTCCCACTATGGAATCAAGAATCAAGGATTAGTCATATTGACCGTATCGACATGATGATTACTTATCCGACATTCTGCAAATCGACTAGGGCACACTAGTCATCCGATCTCTTGAAAAGCAGATGACTATAGAAGATCAAGGAGAAGGCTTGTCAAAGCCTCTCCGAGAAGAAGGCCTCAACAGAGTCATCTGAGGTCACATTACCCAACCGTCGAGATGAGGATTCGGATGAGGATAATCAGTTTATCCTTCGGAGGAGGCCCAAAAAGACATCACAAACATCTAAATCTTCAGGAGCTCGGGCCGACAGACGGAAGCCTCAACACTACTTCTAGAGGAAGTACCGATTCAACATTGCGGTACCGAGGTTGCTCAATTGGAGGTTCCTCCTTCACCGAGAAAAGGAAGCTACTCTCTCTCATATTCGGGAGGAAGGTACCAACTCTTCTCTCTCTTTATCTCAATCCCCACCGCAATGAAGAGGTGTGCCCTACTGTCACCTCGAGCCTCTACAATGCCACACGCTTGTCCCAAATCTCCATCCAACTCCCACACCCAAATACAAACTCCAACTCGAATCCATCACAATCCCATCCGAAACCATCCCTACTCCCACTCAACCCGAATCCATTCCCACTCCATCCACCATCCCACAAACCGAACAACCAACCTCATCTACCATACCCCTACCTGAAACTCAAACTTCCACTCCTCCACAAACACGAACTTCACCTCCTCCCGAAATTGAGATCCCTTCTTACTCATTTCTGAGGACATCCAAATGAGCTCACCAATCCCTCTTCCTCAAATATCTCGAACCTCATACCCCCACTTCCTCCTCATCCGAATCCTCTTACGAGGATGAGGACGATGACCTTAGCCCAACTTCAGCCATCTCTTCCATTGTTGCTCAAATGGAGAAGAAGATTAAATAAGCCTTTGCTAGAAAGATTAAGAAAAAGACAAGGAAGATGATGAAGGCAACATCAAACAATGATTTCGAGAATGAGGGAAGTAGAGGTAAATCTAATTCAAAAGATTACTTCTATTACTAACTCGTTCTTCTTTGAGAAGGTGAAAGCCTTGGAAGAGGAGGTGCAAGGGTTGAAAAACCAAGTCACGAGACTACAATGCGATTGTAGTAGACTCATTAGCTATGGATAAATCGAGACTTGAGCCAAATGCAAAGATCTCGAGACGAAGTGACTACCCTAGCCGATGAAGTCAAAAAGGGGAACAGGAGGTGCAAAAAAAGAGCGGACCCTCACAAACCTGCCCCGGACGAAACCAGAAAAGAGGTTGGCACCAAGGCCAGTTCTGAGCCGAGGCAACAGGAAGAAGCTCGACTCAAATCGATGAGTCAAGCCGCACTACACCAGGGTCACCATTGGAAGAAGCACTAAAGGAGGACGAGGCAAGAAGGAAGAAGGAAGAGGAGGATAAGTCTCGCACTTGTTGTTGGCAAAAATGAAAGAATCGGATGAAGCAGTGAGGTAAAAGGAAAAGGCAAAGGGAAGCTAATTGAAGAGCCGGCTCAGTCAAAGCACTAAGTCTCAAGCCTACCACCGAGAAAAGAAAAGTGAGCTCGACTACTCGAATATCTCGGAAGAAGCGAGATAAAGCGAGGATAAGGAAAGAGCAGACCTAGTATGGAGAAAGGGAGAGAAAGCGTCGAAGAAAAAGAATAAGGGGCTGGAGATGAGGTGGAGCAGAGAAGTGAGAAAATGGGAAATGAAGGGGCGAAGAAGCGGAATTCGAGACCATATCATCGGACACTTAATCCTCCGAAGGTCGTCATTTGGAAAATGGTTTAAGGAGTACAAAGAAAAGAATTTAGATGCCAGATGGATGTATCATTGGTACATCTTGAAGGGATCTAATTTTGCGGCTTCGGGGCGAGGACCTTAGGTGGCATGAGTGGGTTGAGAAAGAAGATGCAGATCTATATCATCGGCTGATTGTGACGAGACAAAATCTTCAATGCCGATTCAGGTGCCCCAAACCTTATGAAAAAAGCGGACCCAAGACTAACCACTGATGGCTCTGTAGACATAAAATCGATCAAAGGCATCGTCGTCAAGGCCGATGTAGAGTCGGGATCGAAAGGTGAAGAAGAATTGAAGGAGCTAAGGAGACGAGTCTTCACATGGCTGGCCATTCGAAGCTTATCACCGGGGAGTCCGATCAAAGGACTATTTTCTTTCCTTATCTTCTTAATTCTCTGATCTTTTTGTAATATGTAAATTTGATGTGAATAAACATATGTTTGACTTATATGATTTGCTTGTTTGATTAAAAATTTTTAAGTATTAATCATCCTGAGATGACTTTCATCTCGGACTTAAAATTTTCTAAAAATTTTCTCGAGTCTAAAATTTTCTAAGTCCTAAGACTTAATTTTTTTAAGATTAATATTTTGAAAGAGTCTAAAAGACTTAAAAAAATTCCCTTTGTGAATTAAGTGCTTTAATTTGGATGAATCTGTTTAAGGTGAAAATGTGTTCGATATACCTATCCGATAAATCTTGATTAACTCTAAAACTAACTTCATTTGTGAGTGTGTCTCTTTCTTGTAGGTTTTAACTTCATCAAAAGGGAAATTGTTAGATCAAGAATGTTTTGATGAGTTAAAAGTCGGTTCGGATGATCGACGACCACGAAGAACAGTGAGATCAAGTCCTTATAATAAGCCGATCGGACGAGGTCGAGGACCGAACTAGTCGGTGAAGACTAGGAGTTACAAGTCATCTCAAGACCAGCTCAAATCTAGTCATCTGCGGGGAGACGATTATGTAGAACTCGGACGAGGTCAAGATAAGCTGAGTAGAATAAGAAAGGCGAGTCTTCACCAAGTCACCGGCAGACGAGTAGGATAAATCAGGTGAGGAGCAAAGCGCTTTTCAAGATTAAGTTTGTTGAGCGAGTTTTCAATTTGTTAGAACCGACTAACAAACTAACTGTCTTTTCAGACTTATAAATAGGTCTAGTTTTTATTTTCCAAGACACTTATGCAAATTTGATTTACACATTATTCACTACTCGATTTCGATCACAATCAATTCACAAGTTTTTCAAAGAGTTTTCAAAAGTTCTAAGTGTTTATAGAACACTTCACTTGTAATCTTCAAAATCCAATATTCACTGTAATAGTTAGATTTTAGAGAAGGATTTAGGAGATTGAAGATTTGAAGATCTTTACGAATTGTAAGTTTGTAAGATTGAAAGTAAGTAAGTAAGTGGTAAGTACGATCCCTTCTTCAAGTTGGAGAAGGAGAGTGGATGTAGGATTATTCATAATCCGAACCACTATAAATACAGTGTTCATTATTGTTTTCTTTTACTTACTTGTTTCTTTCAAATTCTAGTTAACAAATCAAAGATTGATTTCGTAATCAAAGTTAAAACTAAAATATCGGTTTGCTTTTGATCTTATTGAAGTTGAGATTAAAATTGTTTTCCATTGTGTTACTTTGAAGTTTTGAATAAGTTTTAAAAGATTTGTTAAAAATCTATAAAATCTATTCAACCCCCCCTTCTAGATTTTGTCCTAGAAGGTTAACTCGAGGTTTTCTTTAATCAACTCAACTAATCGGGACCAACACTTAGCTATTAGACAAGTATCTTTAGTGGCAACTATTAAAGTTGGCTACATAGACATTACCATTTCAAGCCGCTTAGAAGTACCTTGTCCGAGGAACTGTCTAAGATATCACATTTATCCTTAGAAAATTTGACAACAAAACCTTTATCACAAAGTTGGGAAACGAGATAACAAATTATGTTTTAAACCTTCAACAAAGTATACCTCGATACCCGAATATCCTTGATAATCGTGAGTACCTACTCCTTTAGTCTCATCCACAATTGTTGTCTCCAAATAATACTCTAGGACCATCAATATTCTGGAAATTTGATAGTAGCTTCTTGTTGTAAGTTATGTGTTGTGAACAACCACCGTCTATGTACCATATAGAAGCTAAGATCTCCTCTTTGAGTGATGATCCCCGTGAATCCCGAAAACAGATTAGTTATAAGGTACCCTAGTGATCTTGGGTCCTCGAGGGCCAAACATCACTTTAGGTAACTGACAAATATCTCATTCCCTAATAATAAATCGACTTGAGTTCCCTACCAAATCTGTCTACAATTATATCACATGAAGATGACAATTTATTATATTCGATATAGTAATCTTCTTGAACTTAGGAAAATTAGGATAGCATCTCGCTTCTCCCATCAAAAGGACTATAATAAGAATTTCTTCTTGTCTTAGTTCTTGAAATTCTTTTGATCTCGATAAGGAGTCCTCAACTGAATTTTTGTTTTGTATCGAGATGCAGTCCTTATCTCGACTAAGTGGTTTCCAAGGACCAATTCTAATCTCTTTTGGGTTTTCGATGCCTTCACAAATTTCCTAGGTTTGAACATCTTATTTATTATTCCTATCATAACCAAGACATGTTTTGTCATGAGATTTTTGAGAAGTATTAAAGATGTGATCTATTACCGATTGTGAATTATTAAGTTAACTTATTTTGAAGACAAGCTTCTCATTGTCTTTCTTAATTAATTCATTTTCAAGACAAATCATCTCAAATTTGTCTTTTAAAGATTTCAATTCATTCTCTAGTCTTTCGGACAAGTTGGCTGATGTACTAGCCTCACCAAGTTAAACATTCCCCTTGAATGTTTCCTCGATTCTGAGTAGTTCACCACCGCTTGCCTTTGGCTAGAATCAATTTGATCTTTTAAAGTCAAATTTTCTGTCTCTAGTCGTTTATAAGCAGCCAAGGACATCTTTAAATCTTTCAATAATCCTTGAATAACAGGTTTGATCATTATCTCGAAATAGATTTATAGGAATCATTATCGAAGAAGAATAATAGACTACCTCTTTAGCCATAAGACAAACTTCATCGTCCGATCCAAAATCGATGAGGATGATGATGGTGATTTTCTTGATTCCTTTTCTTCAGCCGTAAGAGCCCTTTGATCTCAGTAAATCTCATGTCTCTCTTTTTCCTTTTCTCTTCCCTTTCTTTAGGAGTCGATGAGGACAATTATAGCCGAAATGTCCCGGCTTGTTACAGTATAACAAGTGTCACTCCTATCTGATTTAGGGCTAGTAGGATTTCTTTTAGCGGGAGATCTCGAACCTCCTTGTCGGCTCCTACTCTTGTCATCATCTCGTAGAATCATCTTCCTTTCTTCTTGACTTGGATCTGGATTTATCCTTACTTGCAAACCTCAATTTGTTACACTTATATTTCATTCTTAATCTATCATACCTTTTGGTGAGTAAAGTCATCTGCTCCTTCGGAGATAGATCACCTCCTACAGATTCAAATTGTCATCTTGTCTTCTTTGTTGACAAAGGCAACATGTGATTTGGATGAGGTGCTTGACTCCATCTCATCTTCCTCATCTTCTATCCGAATGTCATACTCTAAAGCTTTAAGATGAGAAAATAAGGTATGATGAGTAATAGAAGATAAATTTTGGGTTGCTTTAAGGATATTAGACTTTTCTCTCCATCTCTTGGTCAAAGATCTCGAGTATCTTATTATTGATCTCCTTTTCTCGTATAGCTCTTTCCTAGATCAATTTGCTTTGTTGAGAAGATTTGTTAATCTCACATCTAGCTAATCAATTGTTTCATTCTCCTTCATCTTGAAGGTATCAAAGGCATGTAATACAGATCGCACTTATTCTCTTTCACTTGGTCGATCCTTCACAAACATTTGCAAGTGTCCGCCACATCTCCTTAGCCGATTTGCATATTTTGACTTTTTCAATCCAGTCTTTACTTAGAGTTTCGATGATTTCACCCTAGCTACTCGATCTAGGTTGTGGATTTTCCTCTCATCACTTGTCGATTCGAACTCTTTTTCTCCCGTCGACTCTGGTTTGGTGACTCGAGTGCCATTAGTGCCTCCATGATAAAATTTAATAGGTCCTTCTTCAAGAACTCCTCCATCCTATCATGGATTGCTTTGAGATGATTTTCCATCCCGAATTTCCAATAGTCATATTCTTCAATTGAAAATTCAGGTAGACTCCTGGATTTCTTGTTCTTGCTGAAGACATGATGAGATAGGAAAACAAAACACTCCACAATCTTGTTAGTAGCACGCTTAGTGAAATTAAGGAGATGAAGATAATCAGAACAAACTTCAATCTTGGTTAAGACCTAAAATCAATATCGAACAACTTAACACCGCTCCGATACCACTTGTTGGTCCCGATTAGTTGAGTTGATTAAGGAAACTTGAGTTAGCCTTCTAGGATAAAATCTAGAAGGCGAGGTTGAATAGATTTTATAGATTTTTACAAATCTTTCAAAATTTATTCAAAACTCCAGAATCACACAATGAAATCAAGATTAAACTCAACTTAATTCGAGATCAAAAGCAAACCGATATTTTAGTTCTTACTTTAATTCTCAAATTTATCTTTGATTGAAAAATTAGAAATTGAAAGAAAGCAGATAAGTAAAGAAAAGCAATAAAGAACACTGTGGTTTATAGTGGTTCGGATTATGAATAATCCTACATCCACTCTCCTCCTTCAACTTGAAGAAGAGACTCGCTTACCACTTACTTTCTTTCAATCCAACTTATAGCTTACAATTTGTAAAGATCTTCAAATCTTCAATCTCCTAAATCCTTATCTAAAATCTAACTATTACGGTGAATATTGGACTTTGAAGATTACAAGTAAAGTATTCTATAAACACTTAGAACTTTTTGAAAACTCTTTTGAAAAACTTCGAGATTGATTGTGATGATCGAAATCAATAGTGAATAATGTGTAAATCAAATTTGCATAAAAGTTATTTGAAAAATGAAAACCTAGACCTATTTATAAGTCTGAAAAGGCAGTTAGTTTGTTAGTTAGTTCTAACAAAGCGAAAACTTCTCAACAAACTTAATCTTGAAAACTACTTTGCTCCTCGGTGATTTTACTCTACTCGTCTGCGGTGACTTGGTGAAGACTTCGCCTTTCTTATTCTACTCGGCTTGTCTTGACCTCGTCTGAGCTCTTCATAATTGTCTCCTGCAGATGACTAGACTTGAGCTTATCTCCGAGATGACTTGCAACTTCTAGTCTTGATTGACTAGTTCGATCCTTGACCTAGTCCGATCGGCTTAAGTACCCAGGACTTCGATCTTAGTCTCTTCATAGTCATCTGTTCATCTGGGTTGATCTTTTAACTCATCAAAACCTTCCTTGATCTAACAATTTCCCCCTTTTTGATGATGTTAAAACTAAAAAAACATGCTCACTGATGTTAGTCGAGGTTATTCAAGATAATCGGATAGGCATATCATTACACATTTACACTTTAAATCGATTTATTCACGTATAAGCACTTAATTCACACTTAGAAAATTTTAAGAAAATGTTTTTAAGATCTTAAAAATTTAGACTTAGTGAAAAGTTTTTTTAACTCGAGAAAGTTTTTAAGACTTAGAAATTTTTTTGAAGAAAATACGTTTGAGATGGGAATTTTCTCAAATGATTAATACTTAGAAAACTTTATGTTTTGTTTTTTTTTTTCAAAACGAGAAAAATAAAGTATTAAAATTAAAACAAGTAATTCAGATAGGTTCCAAACATCTCATTCACACAAAGAGCACATTTACATATTTACATATGGATCGTATTAAAAGATAAAAGATAAGAAAATTCAAGGCTTATCTAATATGTCCATCTATCCTTTTAAGGGAGCCGCATCCACCGAATATTCTCGTTCTCGGCTCAAGAATCTCCTTTGGATCGACCAACTTCATCCGATTAATCCCGTAATTAATAGTTGATCTCGATCCACTCCTTGTCGATTGAGCCATCATCGTTCAGCTTGATTGGAATGGATGAGTAGTGAGCAACTAAGTCCACATTATACCATTCGTCTCCTTCATCAAGTAATTTCGGTATAAGTCCTGGATTCTCCTTTTCCATCCAATCGTGCCATGCAATGGTCTCATCTTTAGACGACGCTCCGACTCCCGACAAATGTACCAAAAGAAAGTCCACTTAGCCTCATACTTCATGTATTCAGCTGCCCAAGATGGATGCGCGATCATCTTCGGAGGTGCATCGGTTCTTTCCCGAGGCACGACCCAAGCCGTGTCTGCTCCTCCTCCGACCGTTGGGACTACCCATTTCTTTTGGGATGCTGCCGAAGACCACTGCCAGCTTCCTTGGCAGACTTGATCTTCCTCCTGCTTCCCTTCGGCCATCGTTGTAACGCCCTGCATTCGTAAAGTCGACCTTCGGGGTCCGGCGTCCCTAAACCCGAGTCGTCACTTAGTGAAACATATAAAGCCGAGCCAAAATTTCTTTGAATAACTAACGATTAAGTTGCAGCGGAAAAATTTCAAACACTTTACTTGGTGAAGAGAAACTCTTTTAAAATAAAAGATCGGTATCTACTTTGATCATACCATCTAGCGAGTACAACTCCCGGGGAGATAATAACATAAAATTAGTAGAGTATCCGTTACAAAGGTTGAAAGTTACTAAGACGATTTATTTATTAATTAAGAGAGAGTGGGAAGCGGTCGTCTCACTGCACTCCCGGGCCTCATTCTCGCAACCTGAAAATATTAAGTTTGGGAAAGTGAGATAGGAATCTCGGTGGGTAACTTTGTATCTTTGTTACACAGATTGACAGAAAATCCGAAATAATTGATTCTTTTATTGTTCTTTCATCTTTAGTTATTCGTTACGGCATTTAGCCCATTTGTACAAGGTAATCTTGATTTATAAGATTTTCATCCTTTAACTTCCATTTGATTAAGAGATTTATCTTCTTCGCAATGCTTAGTATATAAATATAGCACATATGAGATGGCACGTGAGTACGTCCGATTCCCGTAATCACATTGTGGAATGGCACGTTAATACGTCCAAGACCCGTAATTCTCCGTCCCAAATGAAGTGGCACTAGTGGCATTTCGCACACAATCCAAACCCTCTACCATCCTTATTGCTCCCGTGAGGTGGCACTAGTGGCATTTCGCACACAATCCAAACCCTCTTCCGAGCCTTATTTCTCCCGTTTATACATATATATAGGGTTTCGCCCTCTGCAGATCAATAGATCAATAGAGATACTAATTCTCGTATATAATATAGGGTTTCACCCTCAGCCATGTAAAAATAAATAATCAAAGCAAAAGAAATGTGTTCTCATATATTCATATAGTTAGGAGTTGTGCATTTGCATGCTTTTGAGTTGTTCACGTCTTTCGAGAAAACTAGTTTTGTTTGATTCAGAAAAGTGACAACCCATATAACATTAGCGGCTATACGAGATAGTGTCACCCACACGGAGAACTTTTAAGAGAAAAGTCTAACTTCTTGATTGCTTAGGCCTCTCGTACGAAAGTCTCGGTCTCTGGTTCCGACCGTACTTTACCTAGCACAATTCGTATGTTTAGTTCGACAACTCTTTTGTCCATTAGAAACTTAGGTTCTTGATCTTATTGTGCCTTCTAAAAACTAGGCTTTGATGAAGAAGAGTTACTTTATTTTATCAAAAGTGTTAGATCAAGATTGTTTTGATGAGTTAAAAGACTATTCCGGATGAACAGACTATGATAAAGAACTCTAAAGACCGAGTTTTAGTACGAAGCCGATCGAGACTAGGTCAAGAATAGTTCAAGTCACTGGAGACGAGAAATCACAAGTCATCCGGAGACAACCTCAATCCTAGTCATCTGCAGGAGACAAGTATAAAGAGCTCAAAGCGAGGTCAAGACAAGCCGAGTAGAATAAGAAAGACGAAGTTTTCACCAAGTCACCTGCAGACGAGTAGGAAGAATCACCGAGGTCTCAAGCGCTTTTCAAGATTAAGTTTGTTAAGCGAGTTTCAAGTTTGTTAGAACAAACTAACAAACTAACTGTTTTTCCATACTTATAAATAGGTCTAGGCATTTCATTTTTGAGATATAGAACACTTATGCAATTTTGAGTTTACACACTATTCACTATTAATTTCACAAAGTAATTCTTCGAGAAAGATTACAAATATTTTCCAAGTGTTTATAGAACACTTCACTTTAGATTTTCAAAAATACACTTCTATCACGTTAGAGTTAGATTACTCGGTTTGTTCAAGAGATTGAAGATCGAAGATTATTGTAAGTTGTAAGTTGTACATTGTAAGTAAGTAAGTGAGTAAGCAAGCTAGTGGAGACCCTTCCCAAGTTTGGTGAAGGAGAGTGGATGTAGGATTTTCATAATCCGAACCACTATAAATTCTGGTGTTATTTCTTGCTTTCTTTAATTCTTGTTTGATTACAATTCAATATTATTCAAGTTTAATTTCGTAATTCAAATTAAGATCTAAACATCGGTATTGCTTTTGATCCGTAAAAAGGTTGAGTTTAAAATTGTTTCCGCTGTGTTTAATCGATATTTTGAATTGATTTTGAAAGATTTGAAAAATCTACAAAATCTATTCAAACCCCCTTTCTAGATTTTGTTCTAGGAAGCTAACTCAAGGTTATTAATCAACTCAACTTTCCGGGACAATCGGTAATAGATCATATTTTTAATACTTCTCAAAAATCTCATGACAAGACAGGTCTTGGTTATGATAGGAACAATAAATCAAATGTTCAAAAACCTAGAAAATTTGTGAAAGCATCTGTTCAATCAAAGGATATTAAAATTGGTCCATGGAAACCAACTAGTCGAGATAAGGACTACATCTTCCGATCTGAAACCAAGAATTCATTTGAAAACTTCATATCGAGACTAGAAGGAATCCAAGAACCAAAATAAGAAGATTTTCTTATTATAATTCTTTTGATGGAAGAAGCAAATGCTATCCTACATTTCCTAAGTTTAGGAAAATTACTCAATCTGAATACAACAAGTTATCATTCAAAAATGATATAATTGTAGACTGATTTAGTAGAAAACTTGAGTCTGATTTATTGTCTAAAGATGAGATGTTTATGTGGATACCTAAAGTGATTCTTGACTCAAATGGACCCAAGATCACTAGGGTACCTCAAAACTAATCTGCTTTTACAGATTCACAGGATCATCACTCAAGGAAGAGATCTTAGCTTCAATATGGTACATTGATAGTGGTTGTTCACAACATATGACTCATAACAAGAAGTCATTATCAAATTTTCAAAGCATTGATGGTCCAAGAGTTTTATTTGGTGATAATAATTGTGGTCGGACTAAAGGTGTAGGTACTCACGATTATCAAGGATATTCGGGTATCTCGAGGTATATTTTGTTGAAGGTTTGAAACATAATCGCTATCTGTTTCTCATCTTTGTGATAAAGGATTTCTTGTCAAATTCTCAAAGGATAAATGTGATATTTTAGAAAATTCTTCGAGATAAGGTACTATTAATCGCTTCGTACATGGTAATGTCTATGTGGCCAACTTTAATAGTTGTCCCAAAGATACTGTTTGATAGCTAAGGGTGGAGAAGATCTCGGTGGCTATGGCACAAGAGGCTTAGTCATCGAATTTCAAGACCCTTAGTAAGTCGGCTAAGAAGAATCTTGTCAAAGGATTACCTGAAAAACTTTTATCCACTGATCTTAAATGTGATGCTTGTCAAAAAGGTAAACAGCCTAGACATTCATTTAAGAGTATTAACTCCTCTTCATCCGAAAGAGTGTTGCAACTACTTCATCCTGGATTTGTTTGGACTGTTTCACCTCTCGCCAAAGTGGAAGGAAATATACTCTTGTTTTAGTAGATGACTTTTCTAGATACACTTGGGTTATATTTCTTTTCAAGAAAAATGAGACTATGAACAAGATTCCCGATCTGCCTGCATGCATTCTAATAAAAAGGGTGTTAATATTATTAAAATAAGGAGTGATAAGGGCACAGAATTTTTGAATTCTTGTTTATCTAATTTTTTCAATGAGTGTGGAATTATTCATGAGACATCTTCAGCAAGAACTCCTTAACAAAATGGAGTGGTTGAAAGAAGGAATAGAACTTTGAAGGAAGCAAACAGAGCATGTTGGCCGAGTATGATACCCTCATAGGTTCTGGTGAAGCCATCAACATTGCTATACCCAGAACAGGTGCCTAGTTGTCAAAGACAAGGGTAAGACTCCTTATGAGATTTGGAAGGGTAAGATTCCAAGGATCTCATACTTCAAAGCTTTTGGTTGTAAGTGTTTCATTCATAACAATGGAAAATCTAAGTTAAGAACTTTTGATGCTAAAGCGGTGATGGAATATTCTTGGGATATTCTAATACTTCAAAGGCATTTAGAGTTTTTAACAAGACAACCCTTTGTGTGGAGGAAACCCCTCATATTGTTTTTGATGATTTGTATTTCTTCTCGAGATAAAGTGAATCAAATTTCTGAAAATCTAAATAAAATTGAACTATCCAAGACTAAACATAGAACCTGTCTATCTACCTAGTCTTGATTCAATCGTATGAAGAAGAATCCCCATCCGACAATCGAAGACAACTTATGTTCGAGACTCCTTCAGATCGTACACCTTTTACATCACCGATCGGCAAAGGGTTAGCCGATGAAGGGGAACGTCACCGAGGTTGAGTCGAGGAGTTGCCTGCGAGACTCAAGATGAGGATCCTTCTCCTCATATAGGCAAAAGGATGAGAAGCTATCATCCATCCGATCGATTATCGGAGACCCATCTAGTAGTGTACAGACACGAATGATGTTAGACTCGAAAGTCTTTTCGGTTGTTATGTGTCGCTTCTTGAACCCCAAGTCTATTGAGGAAGCCTTATCGACTCAAATCGATAATGACCATGCAGGAAGAACTGCATCGGTTTGAAAGGCAAAATGTATGGGATCTACCGGAAAGACCCTTACACAGAAAGATTATAGGCACCAAATGGGTGTTTAAAAATAAAAGCAGATGAGAACAATATTATTGTTCGAAATAAGGCAAGATCTGGTTGCACAAGGTTATTCACGGTGCCTGAGGGAATAGACTATGATGAAACCTATGCTCCAGCTTGCGATTAGAGGCAATAAGATTGTTCTTGGCATTTCTGCATATAAATCTTTCAAAGTCTTTCAAATGGATGTTAAGTCTGCTTTTCTTAATGGTGTGTTACTTGAGGAGGTCTATGTAGAGCAGCCTCCTGGGTTTAAGATCAATAACAAGGTCTATAAACTCAACAAAGCTCTATATGGACTGAAACAAGCTCCCGAGCCTAGTATGATACCCTATCTCGATTTCTTGACATCAAATGGTTTTTCTAAAGGTAAGATTGATAGAACTTTGTTTAGAAAGGAAGTAGATGGCAACATCTTACTAGTTCAAATTTATGTAGATGACATAATTTTTGGTTCACCTAATCAAATTATGTGAAGAGTTTAGCATCCTCATGAAAAACAGGTTTGAAATGTCAATGATGGGAGAATTAACATACTTTCTAGGCTTACAGTTAAACGAGATGAGTAAGGGTATATTTATACATCACTAAGTATGCTAAGGATCTCGATTGAGAAATTTGGAATGATAACTAGCGAGAGAAGTTAAAATACCTATGGCAACTAACTTCTCAATGGATTCGGATGAGCGGGGATACCCACCGATGCAACGGAGTATCATGGACTGATTGGATCTCTTCTCTATCTCACCGCAAGTAGACCGCACATAGCTTTTGCATTGGGGTATGTGCAAGATTTCGCCTAATCCCAAGAAAACTCATCCGAGACGGCTAAAAAATTCTTAGATATCTCAAAGGAACCTTGCAAGTAGGGTTATGGTACCCACCGATGACAACTTTGAAATGACAGGTTATTCAGATTCAGTACTTTGGAGGATGTAAGATTGATAGAAAATCCACTTCTCGAACTTTGTCAATTCTTAGGCAACAAATTAATTTCTTGGTTATCCAAGAAATGACATTTGTTGCCACCTCTACAATCAAGTCAATACATGACACCGGAAGTTGTTGCTCTCAACTCCTCCGATTAGTCAATGACTTAGAGATTATAATATTCAAACATCACTGCTCCTATTTACCGTGATAGTAATAGTGCAATAGCAATGACTTACAATCCTGTTCTACATTCTAGATGTAAGCATATAGATATTAGGCATCATTTCATTAGGGATCATGTTGAAAAGAATGACATTAGAATTGAGAAAATTGCCACTAAATCACAAAGAGCCGATATTCTTACAAAACCATTAGCTGAATCTAAGTTTAAAGAAATGTGCTTAGAATTAGGATTACTTGATGCATCTTTAGCTGATTTCTAATTTGTGTGCATCTGCTTTCCTTATTTCTTTTCTTTTCTTTTCTTTAAATTAATGTCTAGAAAGAATTGTCAGGACTAGATATGTGTCAAAGGGCAATCAGGTAGCTGATATCATTGATCTCCTTTTAGGAATCAAGAATCAAGGATTAGTCATATTGACCTTATCTGAATTGATAATTACTTGTCCGACATTGAGTAAATCGCAGACAAGGACACAATAGTCACCGATCTCACGAGAAAACCAGATGACTATTTACATCCTATCTGATTTACCTTAAGCTTCGATGGTTTCTTTTTGAGTATATGTTTTTGCAGAACAGGTCACAGTATCATACTGTTTCATCTCTTCTTATTCAAACCTCTTTATTCTCGTTATTTTTGTTTCAAAATAAACTACATTTTTAAAAAAAAAAAATGATTGAACAACCTTGTTTTAGAAAAGTAAATCGAGTCTGTCTTGTTTAAACTTGTTTTGAAATTGCTAAAAGGTTACATCTAAGCTGTTGATTTTCAAAATCGACGAGTTCTTGTATCGAGATGATTTTCCAAACCCATCTGCTTTAAACTAATCTGTTTTTCAAACTCATCTGCTTGAAAACCTTTAGTTGAAGTAAGATACCACTTGGCCGACGTCGGTATACTTACTTCTCTCTGCATAAAGTAACCTATATCGGTCAAATCAACGATACTATAAAGTAACTATTTACGCATTCCAAAGGCGATTACAATTCACGCGCTGAATCCTAATCGCTTATCTTAGTTTTTAACCGTTGATTAATACTCATTAGAAAACTTTTTGAATAAATGGCTCAGATTAATTCAAGTTTCGAAAATGGCGGTTTCTCTTTCCAATCTTCTCCCTATAAATACATCTTCTTCTTCCCTAAATCATTTTCTTTCCATTCTCGTAAAACCTGCATATATTTTCAAACCCTTTTTCATTCACAATATTTCCAATGGCATCTTCTTCTAAAACCACCAAAACTTATAAACCCAAATACATCTCTACCAATATTTCTCATTTCAAGATGAATGAGGAATTTTTCAAAAACCGATTAAAGGCGTAAATGTATGTTGATTTCAAACAACCAATGACCCAGAATCAGCGAAATTCTTCGTCTTCTCGATGCCTCGCGACTCGCAGGTTTTCTATCTATGAAGTCTCCGCAAAACAGAACGGCAGATTTGCTAGGGGCGAGTTTCTAGCAAGAATGGAGGATACCTGTGATGGGTTTGATACCTCTGTGGATGGGACGATTCTGAGCTATTCTAGGGAGAACATATCCGAGGATTTTTGATACGTCAATGGAGGGAGTTAATCCATTGGCGTACAAAGAGGATGAATGGGAAGAGTCCTTTGATATGATGGCGAGGTTACTTACAGGGAACTCGCGAGGATTTAAAGAAGAACCCGTTAAGAAGGAGATTTAGGTTGTTGATGACGGTGGTCACGAAGGCAGTATTGGGTGAGCAAAGCTCACATGATGGGTTAACCAAACCCAGATTGTGTGTGATGCGAGCCATCTTGGATAGGGTGCAAGTAAACCGGGTAGATTTGTGATTCACAAGCCGAGGGAGGAGAAGAAGCGCCTCACTTTCAAGTCATCTGTGAGGGCTGGATTCCTACTTCAACAAATACCTTATTCAACAAAATCACTGTTTTAATTGAAGGGCTTAATAGGGAGGTACTGGAGAATAGGTACCAAAAAGTACTCCAAGCAAAAGGGAATCCTCACCAAGGATGACGGGCTTGGAGGAAATCCAGACTCGGATGATGAGTCGATGCGGCCAGGCTCGTAGGCTGGAGGCGGCAGTGCGAAGTTCAAAGACCAGCTGAACCAGCCGAGGTGGCCCAGTCGAGGTCAAAACAGAGGGACATGAGGCAGCGTGAGGTCGCACCTCAAGAAGAATCTGTCGGCAATGTTGCGATCTAAGGACGTTTCTGAGAGGAGAAAGAAAAGGAGGCTGGTGAAAGCAGTGAGAAGAAGAAGGAGAAAGTTCATCTGCACTGTTCACAAGGCCGCCTCGAGATGAAGAAGAGGAGGAGGAGGTAGAAATTCCATTGGTAAGGAGGCCAAGACGAGCTACTCGAGCTGCGAAGGATCCACCAAATCTGGAGGGTCGGAGCGGCGAGATGGAGTTGACAACCCCGCTACCGAGGAGGTCCCAGTCCTTCAAATAGCAGTGAGGTTGGTCGGTAGAGGTTCCACTCTCCCCAATCAAGGAAGCTGCTCTTTCCCTATTCCGAGAGGCGGTACAAGTCTTTCTCCATCTCCTACCTTATCTCCCCGTACCTAGCGGTGAAGAAATGCCCCAGTGGCATTTCGAGCCTTTGACTCACCTGAAATCCCACCCAGTCAAATAGGCAATGAAGGAGTATCCCGAGGTTGGTACTCCAGCCTCTCCAACAGCCTACCTCCCCCACAGTCCCAAATCCAAATCCCACTCATAGAATCTTCACCTCCACCAACAACACCCACAAAACCATCTCCCCACCCTCATCTCGAACAAATACCTCTCCCCACAGTCCAAACCTCACCAATACCAATAATATACTACTCCTCTCTTCCAACTATTCAAACTCAATCTATTCCTCTCCCATCTACTCAACCGTAACCAATACCCTCCTCGTCGACTCCTCAACCGAGGATGATGACACTCGATTTAAGCCCAACCACTTGCTATCTCCTCTATTCTATCCCTTGTCGAGAAAAAGATCAATGCTACATTTAGAAGGAAGATGGAAAGGAAGACAAGGAGAATGGTCAAAGTATTCTGAGACACGATCTTGCTTGACATGAGAGAAGTTGAGGTAACACTTTACGATAAAATTATAAATGTCACTAACTCTGTCTTTGGCTGGTAAAGTGAAATCTATGGAGGATGAGCCGAGGGCATTGAAAGAGGAAGTTAAGGGTTATAATCAGCTGGTAGTGAGTGAGTTGGCCGTAGATCACTCGGACTTTAGGGCCAAGTGCAATATATTGGATGAAAAACTCACGGCCTTGGCGAGATGAAGTTAAAAAGGGGAAAATGCTCAAGCGAAAAGAGACAAGCCCTCACACTGTGGTCGAGGAGACCAGGAAAGATGTAGGCATGAAGGCCAACACAGGTGATCCGGAGGCAGCCGGGAGGAAGCTCGAATCAAGTCGATGAGTATTGCTCTCCAGTGAGGGTAAGTCAACTAGAGGAAGCTATAAAGGAGGATGAGGAGAAGAGAAGGAAAGATGAGGAGGAAAGGATCGAGAAGCTCTTGGCTCGGCTTAAAGAATCCGAATCAAGGGGCCAAGGGGAAAGGAAAAGAAGTAGCAATCGGCTGAGCCCAGATCACCAACTTGTTACTGAGAGCTCTTGCTAAGGGAAAAGGAAAAAGGAAGCTGATTATTCTAATCTCTCGAGATGAGCGAGATCAAGAGAATTAAGAGAGAGATGGAATATTTTGGCAAGAAAGAAAAGAAGAGGCAGAGAAAGAAGAAAGACTCCAACGTCTTACGGAGTCTTCTGAGCGGAAATGGTTAGTCGAGATCAAGGCGGCGGGAAATTCAGGTCATTCCACAACACGTCTGCTCCTCCTAAGGTGGCTTGTGGAAAGTATGCTCTGCGAATACGAGAGAGAAAAATGCGGAGGGAATGTGGATATATTCTTGGTATATTCTCAAGGGCCGGAGCATCTCGGCAAGATCCAGTTTAGCTTGGCATGACTGGATGGAGAAGGTAGATGCGGAGTTCTATCATCGTCTGTTGGAAGAAGCCGATGTAGAGTTCAACGTCAACCTGATATTTTCGGCTTTTGAGTATGCCATCCTGCCGGGAAATCGAGATGGATCCACGGATCTAGGCTGGGTCAAGGGTATTTTGAAGAAGGCGGAGGCTGAATCTGGACTTACTCAAGATGAAGATCTGAAGCGGCTTAGGAGGCGTGTATTAAATTGGTGATGATCCCGGATGAAGACCGGTGGGAAGGCCCAGTAGAAAGCGAGGATTTTCTTTTCCTTATCTTTCTTTTCTATTATCTTCTCAAGCTGTAATCTTTGTAAATCCAATGTGAATATCTTGTGTTTGATTCATTTTACGTGTCTTATTTTTCTTAAAGTTATTTTCTTGCTTTAAGAAAAACTTAAAATTTTCTTAAGTATAAGTCATCTGAGAATTTTATCTCTCGGACTTAAATTTTTTAAAAAAAAATTTTTTTTTAAAGTATTAAGACTCATGTGTTTTCCTAAGTTTTTAAGGGAGTCTAAAAGATCTAAAGTTTTCTTATCAAGATTGTTTTGATGAGTTAAAAGACTATTCCGGATGAACAGACTATGATAAAGAACTGCGAAGGCGGAAGTTCTAGTACGAAGCCGATCGGACTAGGTCAAGAATAGTTCAAGTCGGTGGACGAGAAATCACAAGTCATCGGAGACAACCTCAATCCTAGTCATCTGCGGGAGACAAGTATAAAGAGCTCACGAGGTCAAGACAAGCCGAGTAGAATAAGAAAGGTGAGTTTTCACCAAGTCACCGCAGACGAGTAGGAAGAATCACCGAGGTCTCAAGCGGTTTTCAAGATTAAGTTTGTTAAGCGGTTTCAAGTTTGTTAGAACTAACTAACAAACTAACTGCTTTTCCATACTTATAAATAGGTCTAGGCATTTCATTTTTGAGATATAGAACACTTATGCAATTTTGAGTTTACACACTATTCACTATTAATTTCACAAAGTAATTCTTCGAGAAAGATTACAAATATTTTCCAAGTGTTTATAGACACTTCACATTAGATTTTCAAAAATACACTTCTATCACGTTAGAGTTAGATTTCTCGGTTTGTTCAAGAGATTGAAGATCTGAAGATTATTGTAAGTTGTAAGTTGTAAGTTGTACATTGTAAGTAAGTAAGTGAGTAAGCAAGCTAGTGGAGACCCTTCCCAAGTTTGGTGAAGGAGAGTGGATGTAGGATTTTCATAATCCGAACCACTATAAATTACAGTGTTATTTCTTGCTTTCTTTAATTCTTGTTTGATTACAATTCAATATTATTCAAGTTTAATTTCAGAATTCAAATTAAGATCTAAACATCGGTATTGCTTTTGATACGTAAAAAGGTTGAGTTTAAAATTGTTTCATTGTGTTTAATCGATATTTTGAATTGATTTTGAAAGATTTGAAAAATCTACAAAATCTATTCAAACCCCCTTTCTAGATTTTGTTCTAGGAAGCTAACTCAAGGTTATTAATCAACTCAACTTTCCGGGACCAACAAAAAGCTTCTATGGTTTTAATCCTATGTCAATCGGCTTTGTTGGTGTACTACGATATGTGGAGTCACGAATTTGGGACTTTCGGTTCCGTTCATTTTCAAGAAAAATATGCAAGACTCTCAAGTATATGTATTCATAAATTATCACGTATAACATTCGATATTCAAACATGCTCGTATTTAAAAGTTTTGGTCATTTAATTTATCAAGTACTAACAATCGAAGAAACAATACCTATACATGCATAAACGAAATAAAATACTTATACTCGTTGGAATTTATGAAATTTTAGTATGTTATACATCTTTCAATGTAGAACAATGTTTATTAAGGGTCCGAGTTCATTTAAGTTACGAAACTATAGCAGATTTTGAAATAAAAACTCTAAATTTTCGTTTCGGCAATACAGTGACCTTAAACTTATAAAATCCATAACTCTTTGTAGAAATATCCAAAAATTATGAAATTAAAAAATGTGATGCATTACTCAAATATAAACAACTTTCATTCAGGAACCCAAGCAATTTGACTTACGGATTCTGCCCAGAAAATTCGTGAACTTTCAATCTATCGTTTGGCTTGGTTACTGGACATGTCTTATAAGAAAATTCATAACTTATTGGATACTCGTTTACAAATCACCAAACTTTAGGATCTTGTTATAAACAGGTTGTAGGACATCCATGAATTTTTCCATAATTTATACGTTAGTCTATCTGGAAAAATAAATTTGTGCAACACAGAATAACCCTATGCGTCGAGCGTCGACCAGGTACTCAGAAAACGAATTTTATCTCATGAAGTAATAAACTAAATATTATGATTTTTGACTATGATTTACAAAACATCAAGGGGAACATCCCAGATTTTTCCTAGAATTTTATAACTATCAGAAAGGGGAGAAATAAAAGAAATGAGTCACTGCTCACAGTTTCGGATTACTTCCGACACATAATTTTTCACGATTTTATTATCAGTCTAAAAAATTCCAGTGACCACGAAATTTTAGTATGTTATTTCTCACTTCAAATGATACATCTAGGAATTTTTTCCATGATTTTTAAACGGGCGGAAAGTATCCGAATAAATTTTACAAAAACGGGTCAGTAGTTAGGGCATGATTTCGGCAGCTTCCTGTTTCAAGTATAACTTCACCATTTTGACTCCAAACACCAAAATTCCAACTCAAGCACTCCGTATAAGATCATATTATGTAAAAAGGAGTTCTTAGGGCCTCATATAATATTTTTTCTGGATTTCTAAGCTAAGAGGAAGCATAAGACTTAAGAGGGGGTTTAGGGACTTACCCTTGGAGAATTTCTTCCTTTTCTTGAGAGCCCCAAAGCTTCTTTTTCTTTTTTTTTTTTTTTGGTGTAGAAGATGAAGAGGGCAGCAATTCTATTTATAGAGGAGAAGGAGGGGAGGGCACGGCTGATTTGGGTGGTGGGGAGGGAAATAAGGAAAAACATAGGCTTAGGAGTACACCTATCCTAGGATTTTTGAAAGATATTTGGTTAATAGGTACAAGCTAGTCTCACTACTCTTCACTTACCCTCACATGGCTGGTTGTTTTGGGAATTTAGGTTGTCATTTTGCCAGTCTAATTTCTAATACAGTGGTGTGACTTCGTTGTTGAGTTTTCGGTATTTTTCGATCTGAGTTTTGGCTCGAAAATTATTAAAACGCGATGGGAAAATAAATATTTTTTAGGGTTTTTCTTGAGTGTTTACCACCTTTAAAGGACTATTGGTAGTTATTATTAATCAAATCCGGATTACGGATGTGAATTTAAAAAGTATCGAGTAGATTTTGGGTCGAAAAACCATTCGTCGATTGGAGAAAAATTAAGAAAACCACATATGAAATTGGAAAAGAATAAAATAATCACTAAACTTAGTAATTTAAATTTAAAATCCTATAATTGATTTTGGGTTATTACAATAGTAGACCTTCTCGGCCTTTATCCGCCTATCTCTCTCTGCCTCGATCACGATGCATTCGGTGACTTCTCCGGTGGTCTTTTCCGTGACTTTAGACATTAAGCTCTATCATTTGGAGATGAGATCCGCTCAAGCTCCTTCTCCTTCCCTTTCTCGGCTATCACCGGCTCTTTGCCCATGCCACTGTTCGGCTTCGGCTTTGGCCGTGGCCTCCTCCTTTCTTTCCCGATTTTGGCCATGAACCTCTCGATTTTAGCTCAGCCTCTTTCTTTCTGGCCTGCTCATCTGCCCTTATTGCCTCCTCTATCTGTTCGATCCACGATCTTAAGAGGCGGTGAGCTCGTCTGTTTGGCTATGTTGATAGCTTGATCTGATTGAGCTCGGCTTTGATAATCTCCACATCTTCCCCCTTTTTAACATCATCAAGTAGCATAGCAAGCTGCTCCTTGATAAAGGTAAAATAGGTGGAAGGCCTGAGGTTTGATTTCGTATGATCTCATCGGCCAGGATTTGATTAAATAATGGCATTGGTGGTATAGAATTTCAAAACGTCGTACAAAATGCAAAGAATGAGAAATGCGGAATGACATATAAAAACAATAGAAGGGAGGATGTTAATTATAATGGTCCAAATTGAAATCATAAATGGTGTTAGCAGGAATTAGGCCCAAAGTTCATATCTGCAAACACAAATTCACGCTAAATTCCCAAATCACGCATTCTCGCACATCTCTCTCCCCAAATTCATGCTGCAACTTTCACACGCATAAAGTATAATCTACCTCTCCACCGGTGCACCCAAAATTCGATCACGCCATCGCCCCTAACATGACAGTCTTTGTCATCGAGCCTCACACAAATAGATAGCCGAAGCTCACTCTGGTGCACCTCCGCCGAGCCACCATGGCGCTGCTACCTTGAGACCGGCGTACAAGCCGCCGCACAAGCGACCGGCGTTCACTGCGTGCGCCACCCATCTCGCGAATACCTCTAGTAGCTGATGCTGCCATGCTGGTCGGCGTCTAGCAACCACTCTAGCGAGCAGCTGCCGACATCCTTCGACACACCATGCGGCGATGCACGGGCTGTCGTCGGACCTCAAATAAAACAGCCACTATTTGGGCCATCGTCGACTCGATGCACACTCCAATGCGCCATTGCGTACTCGACACGATCGCCACCACGACCGTCTCTGCAAGAGCCGCAAGTATCCTGTGCTCGGCAAATAGTTATTGTGCGATCCACGTCACCGAGATCGTCACTATCCGGTATGTGTTGTCCATGCACACAACTTATTCGATGAAATACCCCATGTACGGTAGTCATAGTGGCATGAGTCGAACATTATAATTGTGGTAACATGAATGACGAGCGAGAGCGATAGTTGTAGTGGCGTGAGAAGAACCCGGTAGTTGTAGTGGCAATGAACATGATAACGATAGTTGTAATGGCGTGAGTCGAGCAATGGTAGTAGTAGTGGAATGAGTTGAGAATGGTTCGGTTATGGTAGAAAAGGCTCGCGATATGATGTAGTTCATATTCGGTTATTTGATACACCAAAAGCAAATAAAATTCTACAAAAACAAAAGAAGTGATAATAAAGGTATAATATTACCGGTCCCGGATGAATCAAGTTTATACGAGAGGTGAAATCTAGAGGGGGAGTTTGAATAAATTTCACTATCTACTCAAATTTTCTTTCTAAATTGACAAGATAAACTAAACTTATATCAGTTGTGCAGCGGAATTGTTTTATACTTGACTCAATTGATAATTCTTAAACAAGTGCTTGATTAGTCAAAATTGATTAAAAACAAGTAAGTAATTTGAAGATAAATTGAAAGTAAAGAACACAGATTTATAGTGGTTCGGATTATGAAAATCCTACGTCCACTCTCCTTTCACAATCCCGTGAAAGGGACTCCACTACTTGCACTGCTTACTTTCGCACTTACAGATTACAAATCGGTTCTTGACCTTTACAACGATCTTCCTAATTTACGAAAATGTTGGCTTGAAGATATATTGAAAGTGTCCTATCAACACTTGAAAAACTATAACGTTTTAAGAAAGTTTTGTGCTTGAAGTATGCTTTGAATGACTGTGAATGTGTTACAAAAATTGTGGTTAATAAAAGTTCATTCTAATTCTACGTTATGATTTATTTATAAGAGATTCTGATTGTAACTTTCTTGTTGACTCTTCGATGTTTGTTGTAATCGACTAATTGATTCTTGTTGCTTATAAGCTGCTTCTTGGATGGTTATAACCGTTCTTGTTATTTGTTATAACTTTTTGATCTCTTTAACACTTCTAGTCGTTTGCTCCTTTTGATTCCAGACAGCCTTGACCTCGTCTAATCATCTCATGCCTTCGCATGTCTTGATCTTCTAAGCATGTAGTCATCTGCTACTTTGTCTTCGTCGGCTTATCTTTATCTGTCTCTCTTCTATCTTGTTCTTATCTGGTCTTAGTACTTAGTCTATTACAAGATTTTATTCACTACCTCGGTGGTTATACAATCATTCAGTTGGTCATCTTATGTTACATATTCATCTTAACGTCATCAAAACTATAATATTTTATCCTAACAAATATATTTTACCACTTGACTCTCTGTTGACATGTCTCTGTAGAAAATGATGACCTTGTTGTTGTGTAAATTCTACAAATATATCAAAAGAAAAGTGAATTATCGAGACGAAACAAAGAAGTAGAACAACGAAGAAAATCAAAGAGAAGTGTGTGAATATTATTCTATTATGCTTTTTACTATTGTTGTAGAAAGCGAGGCTTGTTTGTGATGAAAAAGAAATTGGCCTAAAGTCCTTTACGTAGAGTGAGATTAGAGTATTTGACGTGATACGATAACTCTTGATGATAGATATGATCATGTTGTTGATACACTTTAATACAATTTTCCTCGATATAAGATGAAGATCGATATTGATATTGCTTGTGGATGAAGTTTAAAATCTAAAATACATAATATATATATACGTTTTTATACACATATATTTGATATGTAGATATCAATTATACGGCTAGTTTAGTAAAAAATTATTTTGGGCTTAAAAAATCAACTAAGTCCAATTAGTTAAATTAAATTTGGGCTGCATTTATTTGACCCAATTAATTGACCAATATATATATATATATTTATGTGTGTGTATGTATAAAATAACATGAGTGCTTTCTTTGTGAAGGAGAAAAAAAGTGTGAGGTGGACTTTATGAAATTGAAATACAAGGTAAATAATAATTTCGCAATTCGTCCACATCGAAGACAAGATCACTCGTGAACAAAGTGCGAGGGGCAGTAAATATCAATTAAATTTATTATTTTTCAGGAATTTAAATACATTTAATTTTTAATATAATAAATAATTGATAATTTAATTAATCAATCAAATTAATTAGACCCAATCCATGTATTGAGGTCTAATAAATTAATTTGGGCGTGAAGCCCATTAAATAAAATCACGCCCTAAAATTTGATAAATCAAATTGGACCTCTAAGAGTCCAATAATTCGTATTGAGCTTCTAAAAGCTGATAAACCAAATTGGGCTTAAAAAGCCCAACACGTCAAATTGGGTCTCCAAAGCCCTATAAATCATATCGAGGCCTCTAAAGCACGATAAACCAAATTGGATTTCTAAAGCCCAATAAATCAAATATAGTTTTAAAGGCCTAACAAGTCACATCGAGGCCTCTAAAGTATGATAAACCAAATTGGGCCTCTAAAGTCCTATAAATCGTATTGGGCCTCCAAAGCCCGATAAATTAAATCAGAAAGTCCATCAAAACTATCATGATAACTACAAATCTTTCGTGATAAGCATAAATATGTAGATACTATGAATATTCTCCGGTCCATCGAGTCAGCACGTCAAACCTAATGTTTTCATCATCTATAAATTGGGTCTCATTCCATTATTCCAAACACACGTAAAATATTGAACACACTAAATTTTGAGTTCTAAAGATCAAGTCGACAATTCAAAGAGTCTTTCGAGAAGTTCTTCATCAAGAGCGACATTTGAACCAAGATTAACGTGCTAAACCCCTCCGATTGGCATTTCTCTGCATAATTCTTTAAGTTCTTCATCAAAGGCGACATTTTCTCCCCAAAGTTCATCAAAAGCTCATCAACAATGACGTTTGATCCGATAAACCTCGTTAACGGTTTCAACCCCGACAAGTTTGGAAATCAAGTCAAAGTCAAGATTGAAGAGAGAATCGGAGGAAGCAATTAGAGAATGTATCCGAACAATTGTTTGATTCATTAAATTATCTTTGTAATTCTGTTTTTATTATTTATTTATGAAATACGAAAATTCATGTTTATAGAGGGTATGTACTGTCATATCCGCTATGAAGGTAGTCAAACTATTGAAGAAAGGAAGGTGTTAGGCGTGCTTGGTGAATATTGTAAAGGTGGAGAAAGGGAAGTTGGCGATCTGCTAATGTATCGATAGTGAAGGACTACCTTGATGTCATTCCTGAAGATCTTTTTGGAATTCCACACGATCAATCTATAGAATTCTCTATCGATCTCATCCACGAGTTGCACCGGTATTAAATGCCCCATATTGAATGACACCAAAGGAACTACAAGAATTAAAGGTACGATTAGAGGAGTTATTGAATAAGAAGTTTTTCCAACCTAGTGCTTTGCCAATGGGGAGCGCTAGTTTTATTCGTGAAGAAGAAAGATGAGTCAATGAGGATGTGCATTGATTCGAGAACTTAATTAGTTAACATTTAGAAATAAATACCCGTTGCCAAAGATTGAAGTTTTTTTATCAACTAAAGAATGTGAGTGTTTTTTCAAGATCGACCTCGTGTCCGAAAGTATCACCATCTCAAAGTCGGGAAAGATGATATTCCTAAGACCGCATTTAGGACCCGATATGGTCATTATAAAATCACCGTAATGCTATTCGATATCACAAATGCACCTACTAGTATACATTAATTTGATGAACCGTGTGTTCCATGAGACCTTGGATAAATTTGTAATTGTGTTCATTGATGACATTTTGGTTTTCTCGAAAGATGCGAGGGCAACACGAGGCACACCTAAGAGTGGTTTTAAAAGTATTGCGAAGGGAGAAGTTGTATGCTAAGTTCAATAAGTGTGAGTTTTGGCTCAATAGAGTAGCCTTTCTCGAGCATGTGATTACGACACAAGGATAGAAGTTGATCCCGCTAAAGTCGAGATTGTTCTAAATTGGAAAGTACCGGCCAATGCGAATGAAATTCATAGTTTCTTGGTTTAGCAGGGTATTATTAAAGATTCATACAAAACTTTTCTCATATCGCAAAGCCATTCACACACCTTACAAAGAAGAGTGAGAAATTTGAGTGGACACCCGAATGCGAAGCCAATTTTTAGGAATTAAAAAAGAAGCTAACGACTACAACAGCTTCTCACGGTGCCGAAGGATCGGAAGGGTTTGTGATCTACACGAGATGCTACTAAGTCGGGATTGGGGTGCATTTTGATGCAGCACGAGAAAGATTTTAGCTTATGCATCATGTCAATTGAAGGTGCACGATCAATATTATCTCGATGCATGACTTGGAGTTAGCCATAGTCGTGCATGCACCGAATATGGAGACATTATTTGTATGGTGGGATATGTGAAATCTACACAGCCCATAAAAGTCTGGAAGTATTTCTTCACACAAAAGTAATGAACATGCGTCAAAGTAGATGGTTGGAATTGGTAAAGAATTATGATTGCACTATCCTCTACCTCCCGCACAAAGCGAATGTGATGGCGGATGCACTTAGCAGAAAAGAGAAGGTCAATTAGTTTTGTTGTCCACTTGAACATGAACATTTGATTGAGGAATTTGACAAGATGAAATTGATAATCATCAACCCGGGGAAAGTCAACCTCTATATTAGCTGAAATGAAAGTTCAACTGACATTGAGAGAACAAATAATTGAAGATCGGAAAAGCGATTGGTTCCTCCAATTAATGAGCAACAAGGTGAAAGATAATCAAACTAAGGACTTTACCACGACCTTAGATGTAGCATTAATGTTTAAAGGTTGAATTTGTGTGCCCAAGTGAGGAGTTGAGGGATGATATGATAAGAAAAGCTCATAACACACTGTATACTTTGCATGTCCCGATGAAACAAAAATGTACCGAGACCTCAAAGGTAGCTTTTGGTGGGGGGCATGAAACGATCAATTGCGATTCGTTTAGAGATGTCTTACCTGCCCAAAGTAGCAAGGTTTGAACATCGGTGGTCAGCCAAATTGTTGAAACCATTAGATATTCCAAAATGAAAATGGGAACATGTGACCATGAATTTTGTGATGGGATTACCGAGAAGTCTAAAACAACATGAAGCGGTATGGGTCGTAGTCGACAGATCGACAAAAGTAGCAAGATTCATACCTAAGTCCGGATGACCTACTCGATGCATCGATTGGGTAAATTATACATAGATGAGGTAGTGTGATTGCATGGGGTACCAATATTGATTGTATCTAATCGTAATTCGTGGTTTACTTCAAAATTTTGGAAGAGTTTGCGGTTTGGCAATGGGCATAAAGTTAAATTCGGTCTTGCTTTCTACTGCAGACGGATGGACAATCCAGAGGACAAATTGAATTCTAGAAGATCTACCGAGAACATGTATATTGGACTTTGGATGAAGTTGTGAAGATTACATGTCATTAGTAGAGTTTGTTTACAATAATAACTATCAGTCTACCATTGGAATGACTTCATATAAAACACTCTATGGACGAGAGATGCGAGAACACCAATCCATTGGGATGAAGTTTGAGTGAGAGAGATCTGGGCCTAGAACTAGTGGAGTAATCAATGGTAGCAATCGAATCGGGGAGAAAATCAAGATCGCCTAGGATCGGCAAAGTCTTACACGGACTCACGAAGGAAGGACCTATAATTCGAAAAAGGCGAAAGGGTGTTTATGAAGTTATCATCAATTAAAGGAATACTCCATTTTGGGAAGAAGGGAAAACTAAGGCCAAGATACGTGGGACCGTTTAAAATTTTAGAAACGAGTTGTGGATGTTGCATATCGACTCGCCTTGACCTCGAGACTTATCTATAATTCATAATATTTTCATGTATCAATACTTGAAGATACATTCCAGGACCCCGATCATTGTCTTGAACTCAAAAATTTAGAAGCCAACATGGATCCTACATATGAAGAGCAACCCACAAGAATTCTCGGAAAAAAGTTAAGACCTTGAGGAATAGAGAGATATCATTAGTCCTAGTGCGGTGGAATCAATATAGAGAAAGGGAAGCGACATGGGAGCGCGAGTGAGAAATACTAAGCAAATACCTAAGCTATTCGCAAAATAGATGCAAATTTCGGGGCAAAATTTTTAAAAGGTGTGGAGAGTTGTAACACCTCATTTTTAGAAAACTTGCATATTCATTTTTTTCAATTTAATTATTTTACAAAGCATTAAATTTGTGAATTTATTTCCTAGTTCTTGAAAGCTTATGATTTATGCAATTAATTCACCAAGTCTCCTTACGAATTATAATGTTAATAACTAATATAATTAATCACATATGTATATATGACTTTTAAATATATATATATATATATATATTAAAAGATTTATTTAGAAGAGCGTGTGAATGTTGTTGAGAATTAGAGGGAGTATTAAAAATTTAAAATAGCCTAAGCGTTAGTCAAAGAAAAAAAAAAGAAGATATTTTAAATTTGAAATTTATTTAAAAATCAATTATAAGCTGGTTGGGAGTGGAATTTGTTGTGGAGTCGTGAAATTTTGGGCGAAATAGGGATTCTCTTGATTTGTTACTCTCTATTATTGCAAAGCTGTAAGCCTTCTTGTGCAGGTGATGATCGGTGGCATTGGCGTTGCTCGTCGAATGGCCTTTTATTGTACGAGCATCTCATATGGAAATTTTAGGCGTAATAGCGATCTTGCCCTCTCGTCATCAAGACATGCATAGCAGCCTTTCAAGAGGCTTTGAAAATCATGGGCACCAAGAAAAACAACTACTGTGCATGGAAGCTTCTTCATGGCGGATTAGCGTGATAGATAATCTCACCGGACGTGGAGTTGTGCTTGCTTCAACCTGCCGCTTTCTTTGTGTGGAGTCTAATGAATCTCTCAAACATCTCTTCTTCACTTGTAAGATTTCCTTGACCATCGGGTATGCAATGATGAGTTGGCTAAACATTAAGGTGACTATGCATATTATCCCTTCTATCCATTTCCCAATTTTTGGAATCGTTGGGGCGAAGAAACTTATGAATGTGGCAACTGCAATAAGGTCAGGAGTAGTTTGGTCTATTTGGAATCTTAGAAATGATGTTCTATTCAATAATAGCTCGGTTGTAATTGATAGGGTGATTAGTAGTCTTAAGATTAGGATATGACATTGGATTAGGCAGTAGAGAGGTCTCGTTGAATTCTCTCAATGTTAGCTCGTGGCTAGGTGATCCTTGGTCCTGTCTCAAACTTATTTCTTAACTTCTTGTAATCATGGGTTGAGTACCCCTTGTATTCAATTAATACATTTCTTGACCGTTCGAAAAAAGTTTTTGAATTTAAAAACATGTTTATAAAAAGAATAGAATACCAACAGTCATTCATTCTTTTACATCCCTCTCTCTGCGTCGTTCTTCTCTTCTATCTCTTTACTCTCTCTCCGCTTTTCTCTCTATATTTTCCTCCGTAAAAATCTCTAAAGAATACATCCTATTCAAGTCAAGTTGGAGATTTAAGAGCCTTGTGAGGTAATAGAAAATGCAGGATTTCTTGATCCCACTCTTTCCCTTTAATGGGTTTTGAAAAAAAAAAACAACGATCATTCTTTTGAAATGGATTTTGGTTTCCCCTCTATATTTTTTTCTGCAATGATTTATTGCACATAGTGATTAAATACTTGTATTAGAAGCCCAAAGATGATCTTAGAATTTGGTTGAGTGATTTATTTGATTATAGGTGTGTAGCTCTTGAATATATCAACTATGTGATCATATGATGCTCTTTGTTGGATTGCATCTTGGTTATGTGATTGAATGTGATTTTTTATGCATATTTACCTACTAAGAAAAGTATTAGGATGTCATATAAGGTCTTCTTTGATGGTTATTTGATGTTTAAAAGCGAGTTGGGTGCCCCAACTATGTTTCTATATGTATAATTTTTATTGTTGGAACTCGCTTTGTCATTGCATGTTACTTGAAAAGTGTTACGACCTTTTATAGGCGAATTTTCTCAAACCCTTTTAGCATATTGATGTTCTGGAAGTCTATGAGATGTGGTAAAAATTTTAGAAATTTTGGAGTTATTTCGATTTAATATGATTTTGCTACCGAAGTGTTGTACATGTAGAAGAAAACGCCCCTTTTTTGCGATTGCTTTGAAAAAATTCTTTGTGAGCGTAATATTTGATATTTGAAAATAATTTTTGACTATGTTGTTCTAGTTTGTCTTAACTTTCATAATAATTTTACTTTGGTACATTTGGAGGTATATTCAGTTTTTAATGAATTTTCTAACAAATAATGTCTTTCTAGTAAAAGCGGGCGGTTTTAAAGCTCTAGAACGATGCATGATCAAGTAGGAAATAAAAAGATTTAAAATATGATCATTTTACTAGTATTGCTACTGATTCTTAGGGTCGTATATAAATTTTTATTTAATTTTATTTAATTCATATTCATGTTTACAAAATTTTAGAAAAAGATTAAACATAACCTCATTTAGGAAAGCTGTTTTTCTAACTTGAAAAATTCATAAGTAACAAAGCTGAGATTATTTTTATGTGAATTTTTTATGGTATGTAGTGTGTTGTTAACCTACTATATAAATTTCATAATATTCCAAACGTGTTTATATTTAACTATAAATTATTTTTCTACAAGCTATCTTTTTTGTCAAGTTTTACATAAAAGGTGAGTTTGTAAATTATTTTATTTAGTCACCTAGTTAATTGAGAAGTATAGGTATTTCATAATGAACAAATTGGACTTGTTATGAGCATGCTATAACGCCTTTATGATTTCTTTTACATATATGAGGAAATTTTACCTAAATGTTATGTCTCAATATGCTTTTATGTGAACTTGACTAGTTTTAGTAACTAGAATTTTTTCTTTGAAGTATGATTAAGTTTGCAAAGTAATATTTATACATTATCATGAATAACACATTGGAATATGTTATATATATGTACGTATTAGATATTAATAAAAGATAGTGAAATCACTATGTGTGCATGGTTATAACTTAATGCTTATAAGACTAAAGAACAACTAAATGTGTCGAGAGCGATTCGAGGCAACAGGTTTCAGGAAGCTACCTTGAGACATTTGACGCCAAGAAAGTGGGTAACCTTTAAATATTTTTGCATTAGTTAGAGTAATATGTGTGTGTACAAGCAGAAAAATCTTTGGATTATGCTTGATGTGAATTATGGTTAGTCGGCAGACTATGCTCGTGTGATAAGGCTAGTCGATGGACTATGCTCTGTGTGAATCAAGACGGATCTACGAGACTATATCTATGTGAATTGAGTGCGGGGCACAGCGTGTATTCGGTTGACATGCTATTAGTCTTTTTAATACAATTGTATAATAAATGTTATTTAAGCTGGGCTTCTCCTCCAGGAGAAAGACTCATGATACTACTTTAATTTTTTCAGGTTTTGTTGACGAGGAGGAGGATGTGTGGTATTGGCTAGACTCCGCTAAAATAATTTACTACAAATTAAGTTTTTGTAATAAGCTGAATTAAGTACAAGTAGAATTTATGTTATAGTTTAAGTTTTTCTAATCTATGTATGGATTACTAGGTCAAGTGGTCGAGTCCCTTCCAAACTACTAGGAAGTTATGTCGGTATTTTGAAATAATGTGCATGCACGACTAGTCTATCTGTTATTGTTGGTCCCACTTAGTTGAGTAGATTAAAGGAAACTTGAATCAGCCTTCTAGGAAAAATCTAGAGGGGGTGTTGAATAGATTTTTTAGATTTTACAAATCTTTCAAAACTTATTCAAAACACCAAAGTTACACATGGAATATCTTTTTAACTCAACTTTATTCGGATCAAAATCACACCGATAATTTGTCTAACTTTAATTCTGAAATTGATCTTTGAATATAAACTAAAATTGAGAAGAGCAGATAAGTAAGTAAAAGTAACAAAGAACACCAAGATTTATAGTGGTTCGGATTATGAATAATCCTACATCCACTCTCCTTCTTCAACTTGAAGAAGGGTCTCTGCTTACCACTTACTTAATTTTGATCCAACTTACAATTTACAACTTGCAAAGATCTTCTACTCTTCAAACTCCTAAATTCTTCTCTGAAAACTAACTATTACGGTGAGTAGTGAACTTTGAAGATGTGAAGTAAAGTGTTCTTCAAACACTTAGAAATTTTTGAAAAACTCTTTTTGAAAACTTGTGAATTGATGTGAAAGTAGAAATCGAATATCGTGGATAGTGTGTTATTCGTGTGTAGAAAATGAAAACCTAGACCTATTTATAAGTACGAAAGACAGTTAGTTTGTTAGTCGGTTCTAACAAACTCAAACCGCTCAACAAACTTAATCTTGACAAGCTGCTCTTATCCTCGGTGATTTTTCTCTACTCGTCTGCGGTGACTTGGTGAAGACTTGCCTTTCTTATTCTACTCGGCTTGTCTCGACCTCGTCGAGCTCTTTATAATCGTCTCCTGCAGATGACTAGATTTGAGTTCGTCTCCGCATGACTTGTAACTTTTCGGTCTTGGTGACTTGTCCGAGTCCTCGACCTAGTCGATCGGCTTAGTATCGGAACTTGACCTCACTGTTCTTCATAGTCGCCGATCACCTGAATTGCTTCTTTTAACTCATCAAAACCTTCTTGATCTAACAATTTTCCCCTTTTTGATGATGTTAAAACTATAAGAAAAAAACATACTCACAAATGATGTTAGTCAAAGTTATTCAAGATAATCGGATAGGCATATCGTAACACATTCACACTTTAAATCAGATTTATTCAAGTTAAAGCACTTAATTCACACTTAGAAAGCTTTTAAGAAAGTATCCTTAAGTCTTAAGACTTTTCCAAAATATTTAGACATAGTAAAAATTTTAAGTCTTAGGACTTAGAAGAGAAAAATTTTGTTAAAGACTTAGAAAGTTTTTAAGACTTAGAAAAATTTTAGAAAATTTTAACTACGAGATGAGAATTTTCTCGGATGATTAACACTTAGAAAAATTTTAAGTTTTCTCAAAACATAGAAATAAAATTCTAAAATTAAAAGCAGTAGTTCGGATAAGATCCAGTCATCTCATTCAAATAAGGAGCACATTTACATATTTACATATGGATCAGTTAAAAGATAAAAGATAATGAAATTTAAAGCTTATCTAATCTGTCCATCTATCCTTTTCAGGAGCCGCATCGATTAAATATCCTCGTTCTATGCTCGGCCAATCTCCTTAGGATCGATCAACTTCATCCGATGTATCCCGTAGTTGATAGTTGATCGATCCACTCCTTGTCAATTGAGCCATCATCTGCAAGCTTGATTGGAATGGTTGAGTAGGTTGGAGCTACCGGATCCACATTGTACCATTCATCTCCTTCATCAATTAATTTATGGTACAAGTCTGGATTCTCCTTCTCCATCCAATCGTGTCATGTTATAGTTTCATCCTCGAGATGATGCTCCAACTCCTCGACAAATGAACCAAAAGAAGGTCCACTTAGCCTCATATTTCATGTACTCATTTGCCCAAGAAGGATGTGCAATCATCCTCGGAGGAGCATCGATCCTTTCTGCGGCCTGACCCATTACCTTATCTGCTTCTTCTCAGTTGGAACCACCCATCTTTTCAAGGATCTGCCAAAGATCCTGCCCGGCTTCTTTGCAGATTTTATCTTTCTCTTCGCCTCTGCGGCCATAATAGACTTTTTTCCGCTTTAATGTGTCTGTCTCTTTCTTCTTTAATTCTAATCTGCTCGGCCGACTTCTCAAGTGGTCTCTTCCCTACTGACTTTAGTCATCGAGGCTCTATCCGACCGGGATGAGATCCGCTCAATCTCCTTCCCTTTTCTCTTCTCGGCTATCACCATCTCTTTTCCCTTCCCCTTCTCGGCCTCGGCCTTGGCCTTGGCCTCTTCTTTTCTTTCTCTCGATCTTGGCCATAAACCTCTACGATTTTAGCTTGGCTTATTTCTTTACGCCTGCTCATCCGCCCTTATCGCTTCCTCTATCTGCTCAATCCTTATTTTCGGAGCGGTAAGCTCATCTGTTTGACTGACTGCTGAGAGCTTTATCTGGTTGAGCTCTGCTTTAATGATTTCCACATCTTCCCCCTTTTTAACATCATCAAGAAGCAGAGATAGTTGCTCCTTGACAACGGTAAAAATCTGATTTGTGGTCCGATTTTGCGAGAATCTCATCGACCAAAAAATCGATTGTCAACTTGAACTTGGCTCCTCGGCTCACCAACCTCCCTCCTTACTTCAGACTACTTCTTCTTTTCTGAGAGAATTTAACAGAATCGAAATGGTAGATAAGAAGTTTACCTCGGATGCTTTGAGCATTTCTTCCATAGTAATGCCGACAGAGTCCACGATGTCTGCCGTCTTTGTTGTAAGCATCTGAGTGAACTTTTCTTCAATTCTCTTCTCCACTGATTCGGGATGGAAGAGAAGGTGGATCTGAGGCTCTTTGGGAGGAGCGGCGGTGAGGTCTCACGGCAAACCAAGGCGACCTCGTAAGTGATTAAGGAGCTGCTCTTGAGACGAGGATTGATGAAATAGAGATGACTCCTGCAGACTCCAACATCTTGTTTTCTCCCGGGAGATGAGGTTCTCCCGGCCGACCTCTTGACAAAGCAGGCTCATCTCCTCCAAGTCACCCGTCCTCAAGCGGTGAATCGGCCAAATCTCTCTGATTCCTTCATTACTTCGAGTTGGATTGAAGTTCGGGAATGAGTTCCACCAACCTCTTCTCGAGCTTTCGATCGAAGGGAGATCTCAAAGCTTCCCATAGATTCGTCGGGTTTGGGAGTGTGTATTGGACTTATTTGGGGAGATGGAATGGGATATTTGGTGGATAGAAAGTCTAAAAAATCAAACGTGTGGGAGGAAGTGGGAGGAATCTCTAGAAGTATTTGTTGGGGAAGTGGGAATTGTTGAGGAGATGAAGTAGGAGGTGGAGTGGTAGATGGTTGGGTTGAGATGGTTTGTGTTTGGACTATTTCGGGTGTAGGCTATTCAAGAGGCTCGGAGGTGCCGGCACAGGACACCTCTTCATCGCCTAGGTGGAATGGAGATTTATCGAAGAGGAGATATTAGAGGATGTACTGCTGAGACTTATCTTTCGGCCGATACTGATCCTCTCTGAGCTAGGCTCTTCCAAAGACATTTGCCTCGGATCTTTGTTGTTGTTGCTATCTCCAACGTGGCGGCCTCCTATGGTAACAAGCTTGAGGGAGCAGCGGGGACGACTCTCCTCTAGTCCTCGGCTCTGCTGCTTTTACCAGCCTTCTTGGGCCTCCTTTGAAAAGGAACATCAGTCTAGTCTCTTCGATGACTATGACCTGCAAGTACAACATTTGTCTCTCCAGTGCTTGTTCCTCGACAATGGGTACTTGACCTCGGCTCACTGGTACCTCGGCTTGAGTACATCACCTCCTTGTACCTCGGCTGCTTGTCGTTGGACTACTGCAGTTGCACTGGCTCCTCTGTTTCACGAGCCTCTTGATTCATCATCGAGAATCGCGGCAAACCACCTATCTTTTCATGCTTATTCAACAACCCCTTCGCTTCGAATACTTTTTCAAGCCCTCTTTCATCTCCACCCTTTTATTCAACCCTTCAATAAGAATTGTGATCTTATTGAATAGACTCACTGATGGTGTGCCGTCCAGTCACCCTCATCGTGATTATATACCAATCTCACCTTTTCCTCCTTAAACCTCCTGAGCAGTAAGTCCACCCAATCTACCACTGATTCCATCAAAGCAATCGCCCTCATACAAAGCACAATCGGGACTTTGTTACACCATCATGGGAACTTTGATCTCCTAAGATGGATTTAGTAACAATCGTCATCGATAACTGTATTTCCTCCTAAGAAGATTCTTTTTAGATCCCTCCTCGTTCCTCTGTAAGTCACTCTTGCAAACATGTCGAATGGTGCTCCCATTCATCTTCCTTATAACTCAAAGGATTTACACCATCCGCCGTAGTATCAAAAATTAAGCCCCTGTCTCTTTGGTGTACGATAATTGCGTTCCTTCAACGATCGTTTGAACCCATTTTACGAGAAAACACTATTGACCAAAAATTACGCCCCAATAAAATCTATCGTTTTGTTTTCACCGATTTCATTGAGCGAAACCCCTTGATCTTGAAGCCTCTAATAAATCCAGAATCTCCTTGGATTCTCTGTCCCGTGTAGTAATGAAGTCCACATACATCTCGGCTTTGAGTTTTGTTTGACGGTTTCGGTATTCATCTTGAAACCGACTTGGAGGCGGTTATATAAGTGGGGGTTTTGGAGTTTTGGAAGAAGTGGAAGCCATTTGAGTATTTTCGAGAGATAGAAAAAAATTTTGCGATAAATTTGAAGCAAGGGAAATGTGAAAGTGAATTTTTGAAAGCGAAGAAGGTAAGTTTTTCCCGAAGAGAGAGAGGGAAAATTAGGAAGTTGATACATGGCACGATCTCGGGGAATAATTTTTAACCGTTGATTAAAGAAGGCGCGTGAGATACATCAACGGCTCTGCGATAAAACCGCTTCGAATTTAGGCGCGTGGCATTAACGCGTCTTGATTTGTGTAATAGTAACCGTTTATCCTACGGATTAGATGGCTAATAGGTCTCGCTTTATGCGAGAGGTAATTAGTATACCCGACGTAAGCCAAAATATACCTTTCTTTGCATAAAGGTTTCCTATTTCAGACTAGATTTTGTCGACTTGATCAAAAGTAACCTTGTCTTATATCTTTGAAATATTTCCTCCGAGTCGATTTTGAAAAACATAAAATTTTAATGCCATTAATTGAACACAACATTTTCAATTTAGAAATTCATCAAGATTGTTTGAAAACTAACGAGACTAGAGACAGATTATTTTGAAAACAACATTTTTCAAGAAATGTGTAGACAAAGGTGAGGTGATATTCGGATTAGAGAGCTTTGAAACTGATTTATCAAATCGGCACACTGTTCCTACAATCAAACTCATCAAAACTATTAGTAGTAGCTGAGGTAGATCGGATAGGATGCGAGATAGTCATCTGCTTTTTCAAGAAATCGGTGACTATTGTGCCCTAGTCCGATTTACCAAATGTCGAATAAGTAATCATCAAGTCGGATAAGGTCAATATGACTAATCCTTGATTCTTGATTCCTAAGAAGGAAATCAATGATATCAGCTACCCGATTGTCTTTTGACTCATATCTAGTATAATAATTCTTTCTAGATATTTATTTAAAGAAAGGAAAGAAAGAAATAAGGAAAATAATTAACAGATGCAAGCAATGATAATTAAAAATCAGCCAATGATGCATCAAGTAATCCTAATTCTAAACACAATTCTTTAAATCTAGATTCAGCTAATGGTTTTGTAAGAATATCTGTTTTTGTGATTCGGTGGATATCTTTTCAATTCTAATATCATTCTTTTCCACATTATCTCTAATGAAATGATGTCTAATGTCTATATGCTTACACCTAGAATGCGTAACGAGGATTGTATGGCATGGCTATTGCACTATTACTATCACATTAAATAGGAACAGATGATGTTTGAATGTTATAATCCCTAAGTGCTGACTAATCCAGAGGAGTTGAGAGCAACAACTTCCACCGCCATGTATTCAGCTTCAATTGTGGAGGTGGCAACAGATGTCTGTTTCTTGGATAGCCAAGAAATTAATTTATTGTCTAAGAATTGACAAGTTCCTGAAGTGGATTTCCTATTAATCTTACAACCTCCAAAGTCTCGAGCCTCGAATATCCTGCCACTCAAAGTTGTCATCACCGGGTACCATAACCCTACTTGCAAAGTCCCTTTGAGATATTTGAGAATTTTCTTAGCGAGTCTCCGGATGAGTTTTGTTGGGATTAGACTGGAATCTTGCACATACCCCAATGCAAAAGCTATGTCCGGCCTACTTGCGTGAGATAGAGAAGAGATCCAATCGAGTCCACGATACTCCGTTACATCTGTGGGTATCCCTGCTCATCTCGAATCCATAGAGAAGTTAGTTGCCATAGGTATTTTAACTTCCCTACTAGTAGTCATCCCAAATTTCTCAATCAGGTCCTTAGCATATTTAGTCGATGTATGAAAATACCCTTACTCGTCTGCCTAATCTGCAAGCCTAGAAAATATGTTAATTCACCCATCATTGACATTTCAAACCTATTTTTCATGAGAACACCGAAATCTTCACATAATTTCAGCATTAGGTGAACCAAAAATAATGTCATCTACATAAATTTGAACCAATAAGATGTTACCATCTATTTCCTTTCTAAACAAAGTCCTATCTATCTTACCTTTTGAGAATCCATTTGATATTAAGAATTCAGTATAAGGTATCATACCAAGCCCGGGAGCTTATTTCAGTCCATATAGGGCCTTATTGAGTTTATAGACCTTGTTATTGATCTTAAACCCGGAGGCTGCTCCACATAGACTTCCTCAAGTAACACACCATTAAGGAAAGCAGACTTGACATCCATTTGAAAGACTTTGAAAGATTTATAAGCAGCAAATGCCAAGAACAGCCTTATTGCTTCTAATCGGCAAGCTGGAGCATAGGTTTTGTTGAATCAAGAGGTTTTGATGAGTTAAAGAACAGATCGGACTAATCAGCCAAATCAAGAACAGTGAGGATGTAAGGCGATCGAGACGGGGTCATGCATTAAGCTAGTCGGTGAGGTCCGATAACATGCTAGTCATCGAAGACAAGCTCAAGTCTAGTCATCTGCAGGAGACAAATATGAAGAGCTCGACGAGGTCAAAATAAGCCGAGTAGAATAAGAAAAGCGAAGTTTTCACCAAGTCGGTGCAGATGAGTATGAAGAATCACCGAGGTCTAGAGCGGTTTAAGTTTGTTAAGCGGTTTCAAGTTTGTTATAACTAACTAACAAACTAACTGTCTTCTCGGACTTATATATAGGTCTAGGTTTTTCATTTTTAGTAACAACACCGATGCATATTTGATTTACACAATTCACTACTCGGATTTTACAATCTTTTCATAAGAATTTCTAAGAGAGGTTTCACAAAGTTCCAAGTGTTTTTAGAACACTTTTCCTGTAATCTTCAAAATCCGATACACACTGTATGTGATTAGTTTCCTAGAAGAAGAGTCTAGGAGATTGAAGATTTGAAGAATTGTACAAGTTGTAAGTTGTAAGTCGGAAGTGAGAAAGTAAGCGATAGCAGAGTCCCTTCTTCAAATTGAAGAAGGAGAGTGGATGTAGAATTTTTAAAATCCGAACCACTATAAATCCTGGTGTTATTTCTTGTTTTCTTTAGTTTCGTTTGATTTACAATTGTATTATATCAAGAGTTAAATTCAATCTTAACTAAAATCAAGATATCAACCTTGCTTTTGATCTTATAAGAAGTTGAGAATTTAATCTTTATCCAGTGCTTAATCGATATTTTGAATTGGTTTTGAAAGATTTGAAAAATCTACAAAATCTATTCAAACCCCCTTTCTAGATTTTGTTCTAGAAAGCTTACTCAAGGTTTTAATCAACTCAACTTTCCGGGACCAACAGGTTTCATCATAGTCTATCCCTTCGGTGTGAGTAAGCTTCGAGCTACCAATCTTGCCTTATTACGAACAATAATGTTGTTCTCATCTATTTTATTTTTAAACACCCATTTGGTGCCTATAATCTTTCTATGTAAGGGTCTTTCCACTAATTCCCAAACATTACGCCTTTCAAACGATGCAGCTTCTTCCCGCATGGTGTTATCCAGTTTGGATCGATAGAGTTTCCTCAATAGACTTGGGTTCGAGAAGTGATACATAACAATGCATAGACTTTCGCAGTCCAACATTATTCGTGTTTGCACACTACTTGATGGGTCTCAAATAATCTGAGATGGATGATAACTTCTCATCCTTTTGCCTATCTGAGTAGAAGGATCCTCATCTTGAGACTCGCGAGTAACTCATCCCGACTCTACCCGAGCCGACGTTCCTCGCTTCATCTGCTGACCCCGCCGATCACCGTTGTCAAGGGTATCTCCTCGGATGGAGTCTCAAGTGGGATTGTCTGTTGATTTTCGGATGGGAATCTTCTTCATCTGAATCAATCAAGACTAGGCGGATAAACAGGTTCTATGTTTAGTTTTGGTTAGTTCAATCTTATCTAGATCATTCGAAATTTGATTCACTTTATCGAGAAGGAAAACATTTCATCAAAACTACATGAGGAGTTTCCTCCACACAAAGAGTTGTCTTGTTGAAGACTGCGAATGCCTTGGAAGTGTTAGAATATCCCAAGAATATTCCATCGGTTGCCTTAGCATCAAAGGTCCTCGGCTTAGACTTCCCATTGTTATGGATGAAACATTTACAACCAAAAGCCCGAAAATATGATATTCTTGGAATCTTACCCTTCCAAATCTCATATGGAGTCTTACCCTTGTCTTTAAGCGGCAAACACATTGCAGGTATAACAAGTTGTGTTGATGGCTTCAAATTTGCAACCTATGAGGGGTTCCATACTCGGCTAACATGCTTCTTTGCCTCCTTCAAGGTTCTATTCCTTCTTTCAACTACTCCATTTTGTTGTGGAGTTCTTGCTGATGATGTCTCATGAATAATTCCACACTCATTTAAAAAGTTAGATAAACAAGAATTTAAAAATTCGGTGCCCTTATCACTCCTTATTTTAACAATATTAACACCTTTCTCATTTTGAATGCATGCAACAGATCGGGGATCTTGTTCTGATCTCATTTTTCTTGAAAAGAAATATAACCCAAGTGTATCTAGAAAAATCATCTACCACAACAAGAGTATATTTCCTTCCACTGAAGCCGAGAGGTGAAACAGTCTAAACGGATCAAGATGAAGAAGTTGTAAGACTCTTTCGGATGATGAGTTGTTAATACTTTTAAATGTGTGTCTAGGCCGTTTACCTTTTTGACAAGCATCACATTTCAAATCGGTAGAACAAAGTTTATCGGGTAATCCCTTAACAAGATTCATTCTAGCCAACTTACTAAGGGTTTTGAAGTTCGGATGACTAAGCCTCTTGTGCCATAGCCACCGAGGTCATCTCCACCCTTAGCTACCAGACGGTATCTTTGGGACAACTATTAAAGTTTGCCACATAGACATTACCATGTCGAAGCCGATTAGAAGTACCTTGTCGAGGAACTATCTAAGATATCACATTTATCTTTAGAAAAATTTATAAGAAAACATTTATCACAAAGTTGGAAAATAGATAGCAGTTATGTTTTAAACCTTCTACAAAATATACCTCGGATACCTAAACATCTCTCGATAATCAAAGTACCTACTCCCTTAGTCTGTCCACAATTTTTGTCTCCAAATAATACTCTAGGACCATCAATGTTTTGGAAATTTGATAGTAGCTTCTTGTTACAAGTCATATCTGTGAACAACCACCGTCTATGTACCATATAGAAGCAAGGTTCTCCTCCTTAAGTGATGATCCCCTGTGAATCCTGTAAAACAGATTAGTTATAAGGTACCCTAGTGATCTTGGGTCCTTGAAGGTCAAAAATGACTTTGGGTAACCAAACAAACATCTTATTACCTAATAATAAATCGAGACTTGAAGTTTTACTAAATCATCTACAATCATATCACTTTTAAATGATAATTTGTTGTATTGATTTAGTGATTTTCTTGAATTTAGGAAAAGTGGGATAGCATCTACTTCTCCCATCAAAAGGACTATAATAAGAATTTCTTCTTATCTTAGTTCTTGAAACTCTCTTAGTCCGATATGGAATTCTCGGTGAATTTTTGTTTTGTTTGGGAGATGCGATCCTTATCACTAAGTGGTTTCCAATGACCATTTCTAATCTCTTTTGGGGTTTCAGATGCCTTCACAAATTTCCTAGGTTTCGAACATCGATTTACTATTTCTATCATAACCAAGACTGTTTTGTCATGGGATTTTTAGAAGTACTAAAGATGCGATCTATTGCAGTTGTGAATTATTAAGTTGACTTATTTTGAAGACAAGCTCCTCATTGTCTTTCTTAATTAATTCATTCTCGGCATAGATCATCTCAAATTTGTCTTTTAAAGATTTCAATTCATTTTCTAATCTTTCGGACAAGCTAGGTGATGTATTAGCCTCGGCTGTGGTAAACATTCCCCCTTGAATATTTCCTCGGTTAAGGTAGTTCACCACTGCTTGCCTTTGGCTAGAATCAAAATTTGATCTTTTAAAACCAAATTTTCTGTTTCTAGCTGTTTATAAGCGATCGAGGACATCTTTAGGTCTCTCAATAACCCTTGAATAACGGTTTGATCATTATCTCAAAGCATTTATAAGAATCATTATCGGAAGAGGAGTAATAGTCTACCTCTTTGGCCATAAGATGATTTCATCATCCGATCCAAAATTAGATGAGGATGATGAAGATGATGATTTTCTTGATTCTTTTTCCTCTGCTAGAAGAGCTATTTGATCTGCAAATCTCCTGTCTATCTTCTTCCTTTTCTCTTCTCTTTCTTTAGGAGTCGGTGAGGACAATCATACTGAAGTGTCACTGGCTTATGTTACAGTGTAACAAGTGTCACTCCTATCGATTTAGGGCTTGTAGGATTTCTTTTAGCAGGAGATCTGAACCTCCTTGTCGGCTCCTACTCTTATCATCATCTATAGAATCATCTTCCTTTCTTCTTGACTTGGGTGGATCTGTCCTTACTCGCAAAACCTCAATTTATTACGCTTATATTTCATTCTTAACCTGTCATACCTTTTGGTGAGCAAAACCATCTCGCTCCTTCGAGAGATAGATCGGCTCCTGCAGATTCATTTGTCATCTTGTCTTCTTTGTTGACAAAGGCAAAACACTTGGATGAGGTGCTTGACTCCATCTCATCTTCCTCATGTTCTATCCGAATATCATACTCTAAAGCTTTAAGATGAGAAAATAAGGTATGATGAGTAATAGATGATAAATTGGGTTGCTTTAAGGATATTAGACTTTTCTCTCCATCTTTTGGTCAAAGATCTAAGTATCCTATTATTGATTGATCTCCTTCTCTCGAATAGTTCTTTCCTAAATCACCGCTTTGTTGAGAAGATTTGTTAATCTCACATCTAGCCGATCCACCTGTTTCATTCTCCTTCATCTTGAAGGTATCAAAAGCATGTAATATAGGTGTAGCTTATTCTCTTTCACTTGGTCGAACCTTCACACACATTTGCAAGTGTACGCCACATCACCTTAGCCGATTTGCATCTTTTGACTTTTTCAATCCAATCTTTGCTAAGAGTTTCTATGATTTCGATCCTGGCTACCTGATCTAGGTTGTGGATTTTCCTCTCATCACTTGTCGATTCGAGCTCTTTTTCTCTTGTCTAACCCTTGATTGGTGATTCGGTGCCATTCTTGGTGCCTCCATGATAAAATTTAATAGGTCCTTCTTCTAGAACCTCCTCCATCCTATCATGGATTGCTTTGAGATGGTTTTCCATCCCGAATTTCCAATAGTCATATTCTTCAATTGAAAATTCAGTAGACTCCTTGACTTTTTTGTTCTTACCGGATGACATGATGAGATAAGAAAACAAAACCTTATACAATCTTGTTAGTAGCACGATTAGTAAAATGAAGAAAATGAAGATAATCAAGAACAAATTTCAGAATCTTGGTTAAGACCTAAAATCAATATCGAAATGACTTAACATTGCTCGATACCACTTGTTGGTCCCACTTAGTTGAGTAGATTAAAGGAAACTTGAATCACCCTTCTAGGAAAAATCTAGAGGGAGGGGGTTGAATAGATTTTTCATTTTACAAATCTTTCAAAACTTATTCAAAACACCAAAGTTACACAATGGAATATCTTTTAACTCAACTTTATTCGGATCAAAAGCACACCGATAATTTGTCTAACTTTAATTCAAATTGATCTTTGAATATCAATCGAAATTGAGAAGAGCAGATAAGTAACTAAAAGTAACAAAGAACACCAAGATTTATAGTGGTTCGGATTATGAATAATCCTACATCCACTCTCCTTCTTCAACTTGAAGAAGGGTCTCGCTACCACTTAATTACTTTCGATCCAACTTACGGTTTACAACTTACAAAGATCTTCTACTCTTCAAACTCCTAAATTCTTCTCTGAAAACTAACTATTACGGTGAGTAGTGAACTTTGAAGATGAGAAGTAAAGTGTTCTTCAAAGACTTAGAAATTTTTGAAAAACTCTTTTTGAAAACTTGTGAATTGATGTGAAAGTAGAAATGCGAATATCGTGGATAGTGTGTTATTCGTGTGTAGAAAATGAAAACCTAGACCTATTTATAAGTCTCAAAAGACAGTTAGTTTGTTAGTCGGTTCTAACAAACTCAAATCTCTCAACAAACTTAATCTTGACAACCTGCTCTTATCTTCAATCGATTTTTCTCTACTCGTCTGCCGGTGACTTGGTGAAAATTTGACTTTCTTATTCTACTCGGCTTGTCTTGACCTCGTCTCGAGCTCTTTATAATTGTCTCCTGCAGATGACTAGATTTGAGTTCGTCTCCGGATGACTTGTAACTTTTCCGTCTTGGTGACTTGTCCAGTCCTCGACCTAGTGGATCAACTTAGTATCGGAACTTGACCTCATTTGTTCTTCATAGTCGTCGATCACTTGAATTGCTTCTTTTAACTCATCAAAACCTTCTTGATCTAACAGGTTATATCATATTTTATTATGTTAAGATAATTATAACTTATTATCACATTTTTGATAATCTATTTTGCAACCGAAAAATTCAAGGTAATTCTTGTCTAAATAATTGTTGCTCCGCTCGATACTTTGTTTTCAATGTCAAATTTCTAATTTGTAATGTTTCAATTTTAATACTCTTGCAGCGTGTAAGTGAGGTAAGTAACGTCAAAAAATTTGACGAGTTAAGTAATATATGAATAATTGTCACAAAAAGTTTAGTTTTTAGTAATAATTATTCAAATCGTCGTGTAAAATTGAACTTTTAGTGACGACACACTATATTAAGTGATGAAATTGTGATGCCCAACGTGATTTATTTATATGTCACTATAGATAAAAGGATATAGTGACGATGACCTTTGTGATAATTTTTGGCGACAAATTATAACGGCGTCGCATTTACATAATACCATACACGCATTACAACGCGATATTTGCAACGAAAAATTTTGTCACCAAATAATATTTATTGTGATGAAAAATGATGTTTTCATGACGAATATTTTTGTCATGATTTATCAATTTTCTTGTAGTGATGTCTTAATTATATAAATAAGTGTTTGACTTAAAAATGTGGGTAAGATACAAATTAGTCACAGGCATGATTAGGTATTTGAAAAAATACACTCGTATTTTTATGATGTAGTCTTCAGCTTGAACCCCTTTAAATAAAACAATTTATTTCGATCCTTCAAGTCTAAAATTACATTTTCGTTCGGGTGACGCCACAGCCTTCCGATAGGTCTTGTTCGTGTTAATTATGTGGCTGTTTTGAGTTAAAAAAATACATATTTAATGATACAAAAAAAGTAGTATTGATGTTTGTGTGATATAAAAAAATCATATTTAAAAAAGCAGTATTCAGTTGAACAATAGTTAATAAATTTCTACTCTAGATAATTAATTAAGAAATCTTCCACCATAATTCCGGGTGCCATCTATTTGTATCATCTTTTTCTTTTTTAGATTTAATAGTATTGATGTTTGTGTGGTATACTTTTTTTTTTTTAAATAAAAAAGTAGATTTCAAATATATAATCTATTTTGCTTGAGCTAGTATTCATATTTTTTTGTAATTTAAAGGGTTAATTTATAGCATATACTCTGCAGATACCCTCATTTTCACAACTCAAACTCCACAAGAACACAACATTCCTAGCTTTTCCATAAGTTCAAACAAACAAAAACTAGACCAAGTAAAGCTAGTAAACTTATTGATTCCTAAAATAGAAACTAGTGAACTTATTGATTCCCAAAATAGAAACTAGTGAACTAAAACACGAACATTAATGCTTCTCTCTTTGTTGAAGCTTCTTGAACCAATAAGCTGACATCTTAGGGTACCTCTTGAGGGTTTTGAAATCAACGTACACAATTCCAAACCTCGATGTATACCCCAACCTCCATTCAAAGTTGTCGACGAATGTCCATTGGAAGTACCCTTCCACGTTTACGCCTTCATCTATCGCCTTCTTCAGCTCGACTAAATAGCTTTTGTAGTAATCGATTCTTAGAGTGTCGTGCAAAACTTTTGGGAGCGTGAGGTTCCCTGGTTGATCCATTCCTGCAACAATATATGTTGCCCCATGATATGTATTAGTCACGTCCAATAGATAGTTTATCAAAACTACTTCAGCATGCATGATATAATTATGAGTTAAATAGTTCTTGGTCCCATAACGTGTTTATGCATGGTCCAACTTCAGTTCAAAAAAAAAATATTCGATTTATATATTCTCAATATTAAAAATCAAATTTTATATTGATATCGTTTTATGTTCCACAAATATCACATGAGAATTTAATTTGGATACATTTGAACATGGGAAGGCAACTCTTTTTTTTTTTTCAGTATTTCAAGATTTAGGAAAAACTTGGATAGGGTTTTTAATTTTGTGACTACTTAAAGAAAAAGTAAAATTTGGGACTAAAATTGAACAATAAACAAAAAAAAAAACTAGTCAACTCATATAATTACCATTCTCAGCTAAAATCATGGTAGGATTCTGATAGTGTTCTTTGATGTAGTTTACAGCTTTGTATAGGCCCCAGGGAACAATGTAAAGCCAGTAGGAGTTTGCCTGAGAAAAAAATACTCTAATGGAGTTAAATTTTAAAAAATCTATGATACCATAAAAATTCAAATAATCTAAAAGTTAAAACTTGTAAAGAGGTGTGGTATTAATTTATTTATATTAATTCTCTAACAATGAAATGATCATGAACTCACCCGTGGCCCTATTGGCACTCCATGACGATCATCTGTAAAAATACCGCAAGTTATTAAAAAAATTATACTTGAAATAAACATCATAATGTATATATACGTATAATATTTATAGGAGAGCAGAGTAGAAGTTTTATTACAAGCAAATCCACAATTCCAATCTTGTTGGTAGCCCAAGTCCTTCGATTTTGGCTGGTGTGGATCGTACATATAATATGCAGTGTACTGATTTATGCCCACAAAATCAAAGGACCCTTCACCATCTTCACCTCTTCTTTACTGAAGTTTGGTAGTCTTTTTCCTACTATATTTTGCATTGTTTTTGGATACTCTCCATACACCAAAGGATGCATAAACCTACATAAAATGCCCACAAAAACATTGCAATAGTTTAATCCCACGATAATTGATGGTTTTGGTCACATGAGAATTTTCCAATGATAATTTTAATCCCACGTTCTATTTTTGTCCCTTTTTTTTTTTTTTACAAAAGTAGTCCCAAACATTATTTTTTAGGACCAAAACTGCAATTTTATCTCGTTCTCTTGGGACCAAAACTGCAATTTTCATTAGGACTAAAAATGTTGAAAAAAACTAAGGGACCAAAAGTGTCAAAAATGATCATTTTACAGATCACTCATTCTTTTGGAACAAAATATGCAATTTAACCATTATCTGTTCCACTTTTCATCTTCCATCAAATATTTCATTATCTAAAAAAATTAAAACGTGCATGTGATAAGTACATATCAATAATATTTTAGGTAACACACTTGTAATGCATGCATTTTCAAGATGAACATTTAAAGTGATATGAATGATTAGAGGCAGTGTTACTTTACCATCCTATGTGAAAGTCTCTTGCCCTTTGAGCTGCATAGTTGTCTGCTTTTGATCTTGTAAGTGGCTCATACCAAACAAAATCCAATAGAATTCCAATCCTCCCTTTTTGTTTTTCCTGAAATTTCAAGTTCAACACATCTTAATATTTGTTGCTTTTAAATAATAAAATGTGTCTATAATTTTTAGCAATGAAAATATTTGGTTCAAGAAAAAAGTATTTATTTGTTTACCTGGTATTTTTGGCGATATCTCTGAGCAGCAGCAGCATGACATAAAATGAGATTATGAGCAACAATATAAGGCTCGGTAGCAGAGTTCCCCTGGGTGCAATTGCCGAATGCTTTAGAGCACCTCCCGGCGCAAAGAAGCCAGTATCGTATCCCAGTGCAGCGACCACTCTAGGCTCGTTAAACGTTTGCCAGTTCTTTACTCTGTCCCCGAATGTCTTGAAACAGAAATCAGCATAATCTGCAAAATCTTTCCTGCACCAAATATCAACAATGCACATTCCATCATTTCATAGTGGGGTGGGTTGAAAATAAACGCTCCATATATATGTAAACTTAAATTGTGCATGTCCTAAGAAACTTCAAAATATAAAATAAAATTCCTTAATAACTGAGTCTATATATTTAACAAAATATCTTTTACTATACAATATTAGACATTAATCTCCATCTTAAATAGTTAACTTATATTATTTTCTTTTTTAAAAATAATTATCTAATAATCAAGTTCCCAAGTCTACACTACATAAATTATTTCAATGTTATATTCTTTTCACTACAGAAATTTAGTTTAACAATCTAATTCAATTATGTTTTCTTTTCACAGTAGAAACGCCTAAGTTCACCATCAACAAAGAACTCATATTCTATCACTAAAATAACTAAATAATAGAATTTAAATCCTAATAATAACACAAAAACAATAAATAGACAAATGAAAGAATGTTAGAAATTTCAAGGAACCTTGCTTGTAGTTGATGAAAATTGCTATTCTTGATTTTCAATATTATATATTTTAATCTTTGAAAAATGTAGAGAAAGTGGACCAAGGGTGCAACTCTGATCAGACTTTTGGAGGTGGGAAGCATTGGCTTCTATTGTGAGGGTTTATTTTTAGGTGGACTTTGTACATTTAGAAAGTAAAGGGCGAAGTATACATATTGTGAGTTGGGCTGGGTTTGATTTAGAAAATAATATTACAACAATTTCATATTATGAAATTGATATCATTACAATCTTCACTGATACCATTATAATCATTCACCGATACCATAATTATTTTATACTTTGTGATATAAATTTATAAGTGTAATGATATCACTAAATGAATATTATGAAATCAGTAAATGAATGCAATGATATTAATTACATACTATAAAACTGTTCCACCCTAGTTTACATGCAAGTACTCGTGTCCACAAGTTTTAAGCTTTAAGTACGACACTTACACTACTTCACGGCCAAGCCATCCTTTGTACCTATCCTGAAGTGCTTGAGGAAGATCGTAGTGATTCAGATTTGGATATGGGGTAATGCCTGCATGCAAATATGTCCTAAGATCAATATTTTTTTATTTATCATTTAACTTGTCAACACATCGATTTTCACGGATTTGATCTTATGCCCGCAGGTGGGCATCAATTTATATGTCCACCACCAATCATGTGATGCCACATAAGTAATTTAATAATAGTGAGCTCCCCCGTATATGTGATATCACATGATATGTGGTTGACATACCACATAAGCGGTGGGCATATAAATTGGTGCCCACTTGTGGGCATAAGATCAAATTCGTCGATTTTCATACGATTTGTGTACACACTTTATGAAAAAGGTGAGGGTAATTAATTTTATAAATATTTATTGTTAACATAAACGAGTTAGTTGAATTGAGTATAAAAGTAATGATATTTTTTTATAAATATGTGAATATTGTGATGGTAAAAGTATGAGAAACTAAAAAGAGTGTGAAAACTTGCTTGCTATCGAGAGAGTATTATTATTACTACTATTATTATTTACCTTTTTGATCATGTAGTTGATCAATCTATTATAGTAAGCAACTCCTTTCCAATTCACCTTTCCAGTGCCATCTGCATACATTTGTTTCAAATAATGAAATGAAATTATGAATAATTTTTCAGAAATGAAATAATAATTTAGTAAGTTGTACATTACTTGGAAATATTCTGGACCATGAGATAGAAAACCTGTAGGCATCAAAGTTTAGCTCTGCCATAACATTAATGTCCTCCTGTGCAAAATTGTTGGTTAAAAAATACTAATTAAATTATATAATCTCAATACTAAAACTGGAATTTAGTTGCATGTCGCAACAATATCGACAAAATCTTGTATACGTCAAATGTATTGTGTAATTAAACTGCGCGATAAAGATTTTTGTCCATGTTGTGCACATGTAAAATTTTTGTGTTCAATGATTTTTTTACCTAATTCAAGTTTATTTTAGGGACATCGTGGTGTTTTAAGCAGCGTTTTAAAAACGGTCTAGGCGCCCGACTAGTTGCCGCCTAGCGCTAGGCGGCCCCATGCCGCACCATTTTGCCTCAAAACGTCTAGAAAAAGCGATATGATAATTAGTCGAACTAATTCCGACTAATAATGATTAGGCGGATCTAATCCTGTTTAATCCGCTAATTTATTTGTGAATTTTTGTTAATAATTTTTTTATTAAGTTTAATACATCAATCTTTATTTCTTTACTGCATTTTATATTGCATTACATTTTTTTTTATGTATTACTAGTTTGTTATTACTTACAATTATAACAAATTGTAGGTGATCTTGTTAATTTTAATATTCTTAAGTATTTTTTTATGTATAATTGATTATATATATTTTTTAAAATTATTATATTATGAATTTTAGGTGGTTTTGACAAAGCTCCGTCTAAATTCCGACTAAACGTTCTAAACGCTAGATCCTAGTATTCCGCTCGACTACCGACTAACGACTTTTAGAACAATAGTTTTAAGTGAAAACAGAGGAAGCGGGTGTTTTGGCTGGCGGCTTGACGGGTCAAAGAAATGAGTTTAATAAGATTCATTTCAAGAATTTCAACTCGAGAGACAATCTCACAGGTAAGTGGTTACATTAATTTCCTAAATTTTGAAGCCCAAACTAAGTGATATCTATGTTTCTTTTGTCAAATAATTTTCTTATTAATTTGGCATCCAACCCTAGAATCGACTGATTCATATGACCAATCTTACAAGTAAATGACCCAACTAAATACATAATTGAAATAATTTTATTTCTTGTATAAAATTTATTTTATAAAAATCAAACAATTATTTGGAGGAAGAGAGGATAGAGAAATGCAATCCCCAAGAAAAAGTAATGCTGGTCCATTTACATTATTTTCTTTATTGGGTCCACAACTCCACATGCTTTGGTTGTCAAGGAATTGAGTTTTTTTGGTTTTATCAGAGCAATCCTGGTTGGGGTATTAGAAGTTGGTAATGAGAATAATTAATGACTCATTAATCATTCCTATTAATATACTTAGTAATATTTATAATTTGGAATTGATTTAAAAGTAAAATAATCACTAATTTATTTTGATTACATAATCTTCCTCTTATAATCAATTATTTAACAATCATTCATTTTTTCTCCGCTTAATTTTGTTTTCGCTCAAATTTTTCGTGCTCAACTTTTTTCCAAAATTCATCAATGAGAATGAATCACTAGTCATTCCCATTACCTAATTCTAATAGCCCCAACCAATCGACCCCTTAGAAAATTGGATGATGACGATGATGATGATAATAATAATAATAATAATAATAATAATAATAATAATAATAATAATAATAATAATAATAATAATAATAATAATAATAATAATAATAATAATAATAATAATCTGTATTTATGAGTAAAAATAATTTTCTACGTTAAAAACATAAAGTTCATTTTAATTAAAAACTTTTACTTTTCCACTTTAAATTATTTCAATCTACAACTTTTTTTTTTTTTAATGTTTTCACATATACATCATTCATATAAAAAATAATCACAGTTGTATGTATCAATTGCATCATTCATGTAGAAAATAATTACAATTGTATGTATCAATTGCACACGGTATGATTAATATATATAATTTTATTGGGCCTGACTTTTTGAACGGTTTGTGATCATTTAATTTTTTGGTTTTTCTTTCATAAAACAACTAATTAGACAATTAATATTATTTTAATTTACTTTTAAATAGGTCAAAATAAATCTAAAATTAAATTAAAATTGAATTAAAAATCTTAATTGCATACTGTACAGTAATTATACATAAAAACATATGAATACATTATGTGGTATATCACGAGGAAGAACAAACAAGCAAACTGACCTTGTATCTGTGATACTGGTCCACTGACACTTCTCCCGAGGCATTGTTTGGTACACGCCCTGTTTCCAATAATTCACATAGTGAAATTGTCCCACCGTCAAAATTAGCAGTTAACATATCGAAAATTTTGATATACTGTATTTATTTAACTGAAAATATTAATAATATATTTATGTTATATTGAAATTTTTGGTATGATGATGAAAACATTCAGTAGCATTCAAAATTTACAGTATTTATAATGAACTTTAATATATCTAAATTTTCAATATATTACTAGCTCCGTCTCATACTCGTTGTGATATTTACTATTTGATATAAATTTTAATGTAAAAGTTGTTTAATAGTATAAATTATTTTTTATGAGGATATGATAGTCATTTCAACTTTAATAAGAAAATTATTTAATAATATTAAATTAAATTAGTGTGAGAAAAGTAGTGGCATATAGTGTAATATGATAGTATTTGAGGGGATAGATAAAAGTGAAATGATTCAACGAGTACGGGATGAAGAGAATGCGGAACGAACTTTTTAACAAATATCACAATAATTATTGAACGGAGGAAGTAAGGAACAATATTTAAATATGTCTTACAAACTTTCCCTAGTCTTTTTTTTTTTTTTTTTTACAGAAACTTCCCCTAGTCGATAACATAATAAAATATATGACACCACCCAAGATACATACACGTATATAACATATTTAATTTATTTGTATAATAAATACAACTACAAATGAGGTAAAATAATATAATATCATCTAACAAACTTTATTTGCAAGGTATAAATATAATTAATTACCTTAACTTTGTTTTCTGAGTTCTCTAAATCACGTTGCATTTTTATTAATATCAATTTATTTATATTATTTTATATACATATAGCATGTGTAAAGCCATTTTTCTTTCATAGTACAAACGTGGTTGATTCCTACAGACAAAAAATCAAAATTGATTTTTATACACAAAAATTTATATGACATGGATGAGCTGCCAAATTTTATATAAAAAGATAATTGGATGGTATGTATGTGTGGGTAAAAATATAATACTATCATATATAAAATTATGAATATCGTTAAGAATGAAATTTAAGGTGGGTTCTCTAGTTTAAAATTGTAGAAATTATTTTACAACGATCGAAAAAACATGAAAATAATTATAAAATAAAGAAAGTATCATTTAAATATATACGGTGCAACTGATAAAAAAATACCTTGTTCGATGAATTATTCATATAACAATCTTAGCCTAGTTCTTTATTAATTTCAAAATTTACTCAACTTCGAATTATCTGATTAATCCTCCCTCAACTCCTTCAATTTCAAAAAGTACTAGTAGCCAGGTATATAAAAATGCAATTCTGTTAAAAAGAAAAGTATAGAAATACAATTATAAATAATAAATATAAAGAATAATACCAGGTGCTTTAATGAAAGTATCCCAAACGCTCGGCCCTCGGCCGTCCTTGAGGGCCATCCCCTCCACTTGATAGGCGGACGCCGCCGTTCCAAAGACGAAATTCTTCGGAAAGCTGCGTCGGCTTAGCCCTCCCATGTCGAAATCCACGGCGGATTCCGGCCACCCATTCTCGTCGTGAATTGTAGCAAAGCATTTTAGGAGAGAGAGGGTGGAAACACAAAAGAAGAGCAATATTGAGGCTTGCCTCATCTTCATAATTGGCATTTGGCAAGTGTGTCTGATTATTGTAGTGAAGCGGTACCACAATACCCATCTATTTATAGACAAATAAACTATTATTTAAAAGACTGTTATTGGGATATATCATATGTCAAGGCCTTGCTTTGGTTTCCTTTTATTAGGGGTGTATTGATCTCTAATACAACTTTATCACTTGTTTGGTTTGTTGTATAGATTATACTTCCAACCCGTTATTAAGAATGGACCCGCTCAAATAATACCTAATACATGGTATTATAGATTCCAAGTTTCATATGGTATTTGTAATACTTATATTTCTCCAACATCTATTAAATTTTAAAATACCAAAAATACCCTTCACTTTCATCAAGATGTGTTTATTATTATTTTTATTTATAAGGACAAATTAGTCTAAAATAAATTAATACTAGTTATAATACTTGCTACCAAACATAATATTGATAGCTAATCACTAATTATTTAACTCGGGTTTTGAAACCAAACAAAATATTAATAATAAACTGGTATTACAAATATAGGTATTATAGTTCAAGTATTATCCAACAAAAATTTAAAACCAAACGAGCCCAAAAGGTATACACGATAATTTTGTTAAAAATGTTTTATTAGATTTCCAGCACTTGAGTTAATCCAACCTTATTTGCATCAAATCTTCGGCTATTTGACTTTTGAGTAGGGGGCATATGTTACTGTATCAAACATATCGTATCGTATAGTATATCGTGAAATTTACGGTATACCGAGTTTTGACATATTAAAAATTCGATATACTAAAAATATATAATGCATCTTGTATTACAATTTCGGTATATCATACCGCATCAAAATTTTGTTATTGTGTATACCGATATATTGATATGTCATTTCATACCGAAATATCAATATATCATGTCATACCGAAATTATTTAAAAAATAATTAATTATATTATTTAATATTGTATAATTCAATATGGTATATATCTAAAATACCAATACCAAAACATTATCGGTATTTTGATAACCGGAGTGGCTTAGCCCACTTGGCCACTTAGTTCCTCACTTTAGTGGGAGACTCGGGTTCAATTTCCTTTGGGAACGAATATTTACCGATAAAAAAAAATTATCGGTATTTTGATATATACCAAATATTATCGCTATTTTGATATATATTGAAAATCGACTTTCCTATTTTTTATATTATACCGTACTCAAAATTTTTGGTACGGTAATTCAAGATTTTATGACACCTCGGTATACCGATATTTTCGGTATTTTATTCATCCCTACTTTTGAGTAACTTCAAATCTTATTAAATGGTGTTTAGATTATTTACACGTTGTCTTCTACATTTATTTTGGTGGTGTTTGCAGCATTATTTTAATTTTATGTGTCGATATCTCAAAAAAATTGCGTACATGTTTGCTGAAATTTTAATTTTACAATGTTTAATTATCACAATCTTGATAATAATTAAATACTTAATCTTTAGAAATATACAACTTTTTTTTTTTTTTTAATGTTTTCACATATACATTATTCATATAGAAAATAGTCACAATTGTATGTACCAATTGCATCATTCATATAGAAAATAATCACAATTGTATGTATCAATTGTACACTGTATAATTAATATATATAATTTTATTGGGCCTTTGACTTTTTGAACGGTTTGTGATTATTTAATTTTTGGTTTTTCTTTCATAAAGCAACTAATTAGACAATTAATATAATTTTAATTTACTTTTAAATAGGTCAAAATAAATCTAAAATTAAATTAAAATTGAATAAAAAATTTTAATTGCATACTGTATGATAATTATACATAAAAAAATTATTAAAAAAATATGAATACATTATGTGGTATATCACGAGGAAGAACAAACACGCAAATCGACCAAAATCCTACACTAAGGCAAAATTCATGCCGAATAAGGATGAGGAGCTTAGTGGTCCTTTGGATTCTCGATGATGAAGAAGATACTACCAAATTGAGGGGGAACCTCGCCGCTATAATTCCAATAAGAGAGGTTGCTCCTATAATGTATATGGTGATGTAGATGTGATTAAGGATGATGATGGGAAGGATGAGATTGTGAAGGATTCGTAAAACTCTCCTAAGAGTGTTAGTGAAAAAGCACCAAAGAAGCTCCAAGGTTGCTAGCTCGGAGGAGAAGACTTTGAAGTCTTCGGGAAGCGAGGATCGATTCCGATTTCTCACCGCCGCAAAGGAAGGCCAAAACGGTAATCGTGGTATCTCGGAAAGGTTCGATAGCAATCACACCAGAGGAGCACAATTGCCTCCTAAGGTGACTCCGGCAAGAAAGGTTCATCTCGTAGATGATGCAATGGAGATTGATGATTCTCCATTAACGAGACGAAGAAATGATATCTCCCGAGTCTACTTACCGAGAAGGATCGTGTATCGATTCCTTTCCCCTCTCTCTCGAGATTCCTTCTAGTCCTCCACACCAATCGCACCAAATGAAGTAGGCGATGATGCCGCGGGCATGGGTGCCGCGCCGAGCCTAACACCCCTGTGTCATTGCCGAGGGTAAACACCGTGGGGATACAATTACAACAGATCCGATGGAGCCTGTGCAAATGGTGGATCTTCTGGGGAGAATCCGCGGACCATTTGAGAAGTGTTTAATGTCCAAAGCTTCTACTTGGGTTGGCGACAAGTTTCCTAAATTGCGGGATTTTTCGGAGGAACGTAGTCTGGCGATAGATATTCGATGTGGAAGAATGCAAGGCTTGGGACTATTGATGATCTTATTCTTCGCGAATGAGATTGGTCATAATTAGTTCTCCCTCCGGGAATTTGAGTTACAATCCAAGGCCGGAGTGGCCAAGGCATTTGATTTGTCAACGGATCATCGAGTTACTCGCCTAGTTGATCGATTCTTTGGATGAACCGGAACCTCGCAGTAAGATGGTTCAGACCTCTCTTCACCATGCTCGAAGACGTCGGGAAAGGTGTCTCTACTATTCCTTCTTCCCTTCCCCGATTTTACATCTCGTACGCCCCGCCAAATTTCATGCTTATTGTTGTTCATGAGGATTTGTATAATTCTTATTCTCGCATAGTTTGCTTTGAGTTAACACAACAATATGCCGCCATGTTTTCTCTGTATTGCCGCTAAATATACCCCTCTTCGAATCTATTGAGTCTTCCAAGTCCTACATCGAAGCCGCTATTCGGATGGCCCCACATTGATCCGTCAAACCGCTGCCGACATGTTTTATGAAAGCAAAGCAGGAGACTATTATCGAAACTCTCTCTGCATGATGCTAAACAACATAAATGAGGTTCGAAAGCATATTGAGAGCGTGAAGGTGAAGGGGAGAAAGCTAAAGCTAGCCTCGAGAAAGGTGTTTCTTTGAAAGGGAGTTGGTTGAGGACAAATTTCGGACAAAGATGGAAGATCACTTAACGATCTTGAGTAGCATGGATGCGCCGCTACGAGAAGGAATTGATCGTAATGCAGCCATCCACTCTTCCCCTGCTGGAGATGGGAAAACAACTTGCTATGCAAGAGGCAAATGCATGATTGATCGACATCAAGCATAAAGAATCGCGTGAGGCTAGCTGCCATTATTAAGCACATGTTGGCTATTGATGAGAAACATCGCTTCTCCTATAGCACTGAGTTTCTTTGAAGTGAAGCCTTTATAGAGAAGTTTAGTTCATACGTAAGGGATATTATTACCAAGATGCCGGATATGGAAGCTCATTTGGACCCCTCTTTTGAATAATGTTAAAAAGGGGGAAGGACATGGAGAACCGACATGATTGCAAGATATGAGGTGAAGGATAAGGAGTTGAAGGAGGTGAAAGAAAGGCTTGAGGCACTTGAGAATTTTCTCATTGGAGCGGAAAGAAAAGACGGAGTTTGAAGCGGGCTCTTAGTGAGTCATCTGAAACGCTTCGAATGGGCGAAGGCCAAAGTTCTCAACCTATGAAAAGGAGAAGGTTGGTTAAGTTGTCTGAAAAGGTGGAGAAAGGAAAGTCTCAAGAAGAGTTGGAAGCTTTGCATCAGAAGCTTTTCTTGATCTAGAAACCAGGAGAATGGAAGAAAAGAAGGTCATAAGCTATTCGTGACTTCTTGGAAAACAAGAAAAAGATGTGGATGTTCGGATAGTAAAAACAAGAAGTTATTCATACCGAAGAAGATTGCTGCAAAGCCCGCTATGTCAAAGAGGAAGTATAATAGGAAAGATAAGAAGCCCTTTGGAGTAGTAGGTCAAGAAGATTTTATTCTTCCTCACAACACCGATGGTTATGTTGATGATCGTTGTCCTCCCGAGAGGATCGAGGAATGGAAAGCGGCAAAGAGAGATTTCATATGCTCATACTATGTATGCAAAAGTATCGGCATTGGGGCCACAACAAATGAAACATTCTTTGCCTGGATGGAAGAAAGGCACATTGACCTTTGGGCAAAGATTCTAAAGCTTCGCTGAGTTCAACCTAAACCTTCATGCGCCTTAATTTGAAAAGATCCCTACTCCAAATCACGGATGGAAAGTTTGATCACCGAGTGTTCGCGAGACACTTAAAATCTGCTTGGCCGAGATCACCCCACCCATTAGGACAGATAATAGGGAACTCTATGACAGAGTGTACGAGTGGCTGAATGTTCCAACAGGAGTATCGAAGGTATGACTGAGGAAAGTACCAAGGCCGTCTTGGTTGGGAAGTTTGTGAAGATAGCTTAATCTCTTTTTGGGTGTCTCTTTGCTCTCTTCTTTTTGTTCTTTTTGCTTTTAAGTTTCACTTCGTATTTTGTATTGATCTCTCAATATTAATAGAAGTGAATGTTTTGCTCTAAGACAACTTCTCGTTGTCAAATGTTTTCTTACGAGATCAATTTAAAGATCTCCTCATTTCTTCTTTTCGCATTTCGTTGTTTGCATGCTTCTCAAGAAGGTTTTAACATAATAAAAAAGGGGGAATTTGTTAGGCCTAGAATTTGTGTGTTTTGATGATGTTCCTACAACCTAAGTGTAATAGGACCAGGTGAGTCTATTAGTCACCGATGATCAAGATAGGGTTTTGATGTCTTAGTATAATTAATCTTGCTAGGTTTGACACGAAGATCTATATTGGTTGAGAATCGAAGGTTGCTGATCAAGACTTGAAGATCAAGAAGGATTGCATTCAAGAGATCTTAGAAGGGTTTCGTGAAGAGATAATACGCTATCTCGCAAAAAAGGAAGTTGTCAAGAAAGGTTAAAGTGAAGACAAAGGTTGGAATCCTTGCTACAACAAGTTTGTGAACTGTGGCCGCAAGGTGTGTAAGGTTGCTAGAGTTAACTTTGAGAGATTTATCGTGATTGATGAAAGTCAAGAATAAATCGAGGTACTCATAATCAATCTAGAGAAGATTGGATTCTCAATCGATCAATCAAGCGGATAATTGATTGATATCGCATAATCAATTATCCAATGTCAACAAATCATCCAACGGTCACTTACCATTTCTTGAAGACTGATTGATAAATTAGCCTAACGGCTAGTCAAAATCGTGTGATCATATAAATTGATGTGAAGGATTTTATAAACAGATACGCGCAAGAAACATCAAGAAATCCATTCACTCATTGCAAGAACACGCATAATTATTCATACCGTAAATCGATCCAATACGCCGATATTTTGAGAGATCTATTTTTGGTTAAGGAATTGTAAATCACCTTCCAGTTTCTGTAAGAGAGAAGGTTGATTATTAAATTGATCTTAGGATCATACTTGTGTAACAAGGGCAGAACTTGTAAAACTTCCGTGGTCAAATCCTCAAGGAGATTAGAGGAGATAAGACCAGTTTTGGTGGATAGTAAGGCCCATGTGGAATCGGGGAGAGTGGACGTAGGATCGTTATATCCGAACCACTATAAAAATCTCTCGTATCTTTACAAGCTTTCGCATTCATATCATTATTTGCTCATATATCATTGTTTTAATAAATCGCACCAAACTTGCTAAGTATTTATCAAGAAGGTTTTCATTCAAAGGGTTTTTCAAATTCACACACGAGATTAGCTTCCGCACCATCGAAGACTTCGAAGTTTCCGAAGTCTCCCGATCTTACATAGCACACTCGAGTACCTTGCCGTAGAAGACTTCAAAGTCTTCTAATCTCACACTCACTCATAAAAGTTGAAAAAGATTTGAGTGTGGTAAAGTCTATTCAACCCCCTTCTAGGCATTACACCTCCGTTCACATCTCGTCGGGACCAACAAGTGTCTTCCCTTCCTATCTCTTGTGAAATGCATGATAGACTCTTGAGAAATCCCTTTTCAAAAATATTGAAAATGGCAAGTGTGTAAACTTCCGAAGCATGCTTCATTATTCCATTAATTTCCAAAGAAGATCCTGGTTTTTACGTTGGCATTGGAATTCATCATTTCTCTCTCTCGTTCTCCATGCACTTACCGTGTTATTGAAAATCTTATAAAAATCACAATCCAGCGCTCCTTCTCGAATTGAATGAGATGGAACTGTTTGTGCTTTCACTTCTTTGTGAAGATAGTATTCCACAGAGAAAAAGTCTTTGCTCAATGCAAGGCACCACTTTACCTTCAAACCGTAGAGTCTTTTAAACCAAGCATTATTCTCGCAAGTTGTAGTCTGTGATCATCCCATTCCAACAGCCTCTCGAATTCATCCCTATCTCTACAAAATGGATAAACATTTATTGAATGCATCTTTGAATGCGTTATTCCCTTGAGCTTTGCAAATCGCTAACCGCATTCTCATGGAGGTACCATAAGCATAACCTATGTCGTGCTTCCGGAAAATCTGCGGGCATCACAAACAATGTAATAGTAACACAATTATACTTATAAAGTAACATTATATATTTCATATGGTAACACATGTGATATATATCGTAGTAAGTACTGATTATATCAGGTTGTAATGATTCAAAATCATACTCCCTCTATTGCATTTGTAATTGCTAGATCCTCGGTGAATATTGTTACCGACTTCTCCCACCCATTGATTTCTTGAACACCGTAAAAACCACTCAAAAGTGTCTGTCTTTTCGCCGGATAAGAATGTTATACTAAACATGGTATTTTTACGTTGATTGTTTATCCCAACGAATCTTTGCACAAATCGGATCATACTTGTTAGTTTTATAAGTGGTGTCAAACACAAGAACATCGTCGTATATTCAATAATCTTCCTTCATCATCGAGTCCCTCCAATAAACATTACTCATCCCGCCCTCATCATTCATTTGTACCTTGTAGAATAACTCACTTTCCTCATCTAACTGATTTTGTATTAGTTCCATGAATGTTTTTGCATCACCGCCTTCTATATCAGCTTTCTCTTGTGACGATCAACAAAGTTCATGTGGTCCTTCATTGTATGCCCAACTTGGTCTTCTCCTCCAAAGCATTATAAGCTAGATATCCGAAAGAGTCAACCGGTTTTATACTAGATGTCACCATCTCCTTGATAGCATCAGCCTTCCCACCTGTAATTGCCCTTTCCGAACGATGTAAATGACTCCATTCTTTTCTCGTTAATGGATGATTGTGATCTATGTGCTTTGCTACCTCATATTTTCCATCTCTGATAAGTCTTGCTCTCATTTGTGCCTTGCAATTAGTTCTCGTTTTCCCACATTTTTTGTTCTTTGTAGACTTTCGTAGAAGAACACTATCAGTTGTGTTCTTTAAATCGTTGGAAGAACACACGCACAATTTAGATGTTATTGTGTTGCTTCCGCTAGAAGAAACAATCTCTGACTTGACTTACGGACACTAAACCCCAATGAACGGGCATGTGCACGGTATAGGTCATACATCCGATCTAGTGTATCTCTTCTAATCCCAATAAGTGAACCAAAGATATTCATCATTTTGTAAGTTATGTTCACTGGTTTGAGTATTAGAATCATCCAACATTCTATTGTTTCCACAATAATCATTCCTACAAGGCACCAGCTTTAAGGTAACCGTTTAGTGTACATAGTGTTGGTCCCGGAATGTTGAGTTGATTAAAACCTTGAGATATCCCTCTAGAACAAAATCTAGAAAGGGGTTTGAATAGATTTTGTAGATATTTTTTTAAAACTTCTCAAAATCAATTCAAAGTATCGATTAAGCACAATGAAAACAATTTTAAACTCAACTTTTAACAAGATCAAAAGCAATGATGATATTCAGATTTTAGCTAAGATTCTAAAATTTAATCTCAAATAACAAATTGTAACTTGAATGTAAATTAAAAGAAAGCGATAAATAACACTGTGTTTTATAGTGGTTCGGATTATAACAATCCTACATCCACTCTCCTTCTCCAAACTTTGAAGAAGCGGTCTCCACTACCGCTACTTACTTACAATCTTTTACAAATTACAACTCGATCTTCAAACCTTCAAAGATGCTAATCAACCTTCTGAAATCTAACTCTAAAATTAAGAAGTGTATTTGAAGATGTGAAGTGAAGTGTTCTACAAACACTTAGAAAATTCTATAAAGAAATCGTGAAAAACTATTTTGTGCTTATTAGAATTTTATGAAAATCACTATTTGAAAAAAAAACTTGGATATTCTCGTATTCTCTATCTTGAATGAAGTGTCTAGACCTATTTATAAGTCTCAAAAGACAGTTAATTTGTTAGTTAGTTCTAACAAACTAAAACCGCTTAACAAACTTAATCTTGAAAACCGCTTGCTCTTGATTGATTTTAATCTCCTCATCTCATGACTTGGTGAAGACTTGCCTTTCTTATTCTACTCGGCTTGTCTTGACCTTGTCTCGAGTTCTTCATACTTGTCTCCCTGCAGATGACTAGACTCGAGCTTGTCTCCGGATGACTTGTGATTCCTAGTCTTGGTGACTTGAACTATCCTTGTCTCTAGTCGATCGGCAAATTGGGAACTCGAGTCTTCACTGTTCTTTATTATCGTCTCGCTCATCTAAAATAATCTTTTAACTCATCAAAACAATCTTGTTCTAACACATAGTAACATATATTATTACTATAGTACATAATAACACCCCTTAGTGAATATAGTAACACATGTTATTTTTTAAAGTAACATAAAAATATTATTTTTGATATAGTAACAATGTTCACTCCATGCAAGAATCTTACATATATGAAACAGTAACATATTTTTTTATTAAGCAATTTAATGCCGAGTTTGTATTTTTCTCGTGATTTTGTTGTATAATACAATTACCCAAATACGCATGTGAGAATTAACACAATTACCGGTGTTGAAGAACTCGCAGAATTATCACCGCAATTATTTGACAATTTTCAAAATAATCATCCATGGTTCTTTCTTTCTTTTTTTTTTAAATGCGCGTTTACTCGTCACGATCTTTTGGTTGAATCTTTGATGTTGTTTTCGCCGATATCTTGTGTCTTAGCGCCCCATCATCGCCGCCGCTCTGCGTCATTTTTCTATGTTCTCGCGAATTCTTGACCTAGCTTGCATGATAATCTGCTTTTCGACCCGTTTTTGGTGGCGCGACCCCGAGATTTTTTCCTTTTTTAATTGACATTGCATGGTGAAATATTTCACAAGAGACTCACCCTAAATTGATTGATTAATGACACTCATAAATAAACTTTTTATTAAAATTCCAAAACAATAAAACAAAAAAAAAAAAAAATTCTTCCTAAATTAAAATATATGACCAAGATTAAATCAAGCCTCAAACATTTCTCGTACATTCCCAAAGAGTTAATTAATTGATGCATTATATATTTATAGGCGTTAAATTATCACGCACATGCATCGATGCGGTAGATGCATGAGACAAGAATTAGAGTCTGGAGGCCAGTAGATAAAATTAGTTAGGTCACACAACATTTTCCCATTTTAGCAATACTGTGGTTTACTATTTATAGAAAGGTAATGTCAGTCTAATCATGTCTGACCTTTGCAGAAATAATTTCATAAACAATCGATAGATAAACATAGCAGCCATAACGTAAATGAGAGAAAAGATGTACATATGTAACATGGGTTTTTTTTTTTAGTTTGTCTTGATTCACAATTGTGAGTTTTTATAAGCTATTTAATATAAAATTTAATAACTTTGTGATTAGTGATCAGTAACCTATTACACTAATCATTGTATTAACCATCATTTTGTCTCGTTTTATCATCTTTCTCATCGTCCTATTTAATGGCGGATTCAAAATTTTATGTTTGGACGTGGAACAATTTTTGTTATACTCTATATAGAGTAATTCACCGCCACATTTGTTCCAACTTGTGATCATTTTCGATCACCTGAATCACCGTTAATATTGATCCAACATTTTATTAATAATTCATTCTTTTCATCACTATATGTTGTCGGCAACTTCTCATCGAATTTCGACACCCCTACAATACTAATGCAACCCACACTTGGAGGAGAGAATTGTGCTTGAAATTGAGAAGATGGTGTACCACACTCTTTGTTAGTGTTCGCTTGCCGATGCTAGTCCTTCTAGATGAGTACGAAGGAGATGCTCCATATGGATTAGGGGAAGACATGGAAGGATAAGGATAAAACTGAACTCTAGAATAACCCATCAAATTTGTCGAAAAATTTGGGAAATTAAGAAAATTTGAGAAGTTGAAATTTTCAAGAGGAATATCGAACTTTGAGGAGGGGTGTCGAATTTTGAAAGAATATTGGAGTTTTGGAAAGAAGCATTTTCTCCAAAACTATGACAAACGCAAGCACTGTGATCCATTTTGAGAGAGGTAGAAAATATTTATAATTAATTACCTCTATTTATAGAATAAAAAAATACTAGCCGTTAATTTTCTACCATTAACAAATTAAATCTAGTGCAACACACACACCAAAAAAAAAAAAAAAAAAAAAACATTCTGTGAACCTTTGTAAACAAGAAATGAAATAGGCTGCCACATTTATTAAATTTAATTACTTAAAAACTATGTTAATAAGTCAAAACGGTTGGCAAATAGTGAAAATGTGCATGGCCACTCCCGCGTGGAGTCACCCTCAAATAATTCATCTTTCAATTTTGAATTCACGCACCAACTCCTTCACTTTTTTTTTTTTCACTCCGTATGAGACCGACTAATCACTTTTTAATAAATTGTTATCACTTTTTTATATATTATTATCATTTTTTCATAAATTGTTATCACTTTTAATTTATTACAAATTTGTATCACTTTTTTAAAAAATGATAACAATTTATTAAAAGTGACTATGTCTCATGCATGAGACGGTCTCATATAAATTTTTGTCTTTTTTTCCTTTTTTTTTTTTTTTTGTTAACTTGTGTTGAAGTAATTTTATTCTATGAGGTGGAATAACTCAAATAATTAGAACACGCTATCTATAATCGTGAGATTATGAGTTGAAATTCTATCCTAAATGTCTACCCATGCCACATCATTTCCTCCCAACCATTTCTTCTTACAATTTGAGTGAGTGGTAGTAGAGTGTTTCAAACTTTACTAACATATTAGAAGCACTTCTCACAAGAAGTAACTTGATTTGTGAAATCTTTTTCAGCTAATTGGAGAGATAAACTGAAATATTATCTCTTTTATTTTCAAAACTATATCTTTTAAAAAGAACCCTTTATTTTATTTTAAAAAAATTTAAAAAGAACCTACCGAGTGAATTCAATTATAATAAATAACTAATTATGATATTAAATTCACATATTAATTATGTGATCTAATAATCATAATTTTTAAACACAAAAAGTTAGAAAAACTCCCGTGATTTTAATCAGTGTCTGGATTGAACATTGTCTCGCCCTTTTCTCGTATCCGATCGTATGAGATATGTCTTATTCACTTTAACTTAAAGATTTTAGAATCGACTTTAGATTTTCTGAAATCAAAAACACTTGAGCAAACTTATTAGTATCTTTTGTGAGTAATTCGCACAAGGTACATATACTCATCAGCCTTTTGATCGATCACCGATTATGATGTATTTGTCTGGATTACTTCAGTCTAGACAGTAAATATCAAGTTAGTTTAAAACCAATAGATGAATCCTTGATTCTTGATTCCTTATAGGAGATCAATGATATCACTCTATGATTATCCATGTGATTTTTGACAAGTCGATATTACTTTTCTAAACATAATATCATGAACGTGAGACAAAAATAAATAATAAAGAAAAGATTATAGATCACCTGAGGTAGCATCTAATAATCCTAATTTTAATGAAAGATCTTTGAACCTTGTCTCCGCTAAAGTGGTTTTGTTAAGATGTCTCGCCCTTTGATAACTGTCAGATCTTCTCTAGTCTCGATATTACCTTTTTCCACATGATCTCGAATGAAGTGATGACGAATATCAACATGTTTGCACTGGTATGTAAGATCGGGTTCTCGTAATAGCTATGGCATCGTTACTATCACAAAAGATTGGTACATCTTTGGTGATAATATTATAGTCCCTTAGCCGCTGATCGATCCAGATCACCAGAAGCAACAACTCCTAGCCGCCATGTACTCGGCTTCGAGTAGAAGTAGCTACAGAGGTTTGTTTCTTAGACACCATGAAATCACCTTATTTCCCGTAAATTGGCAAGTTCCAGATGTAGATTTCCTATCTATCTTACACCCACCAAAATCTGAACTGAGTATCCCCGACAACTCGAAGTTGTCGTCACCGGATACCACAAATTTCTACATAGATTGTACTTTTCAAATACTTTAGTATCTTCTTTGCAGCTTCAAGATGACTCTTTTTAGGTTTAGCTTGAAAGCGTGCACATACACCCACCGCAAAAGAAATGTCGGTCTACTAGCAGTTAAGTATAGAAGAGAGCCAATTAAACCTCTATACCGCGTCGATCGGTGTCTTCCCCTTTCTCATTCTGGATCCATTGAAAAATTTGTCATCATAGGTATCTTGGCTTCTCGGCTAGTACTTATTCCAAATTTTTCAATAAGATCTTTGGTATACTTTGCTTGACTTATGAAAATTCCTTTCTTTGTCTCCGGCTTAACTTGAAGTCCGAGAAAGTATGTCATCTCTCCCATCATGGACATTTCAAATCTATTCTTCATAAGATGACTAAATTCTTCACACAAGATTAGATTAGTTGATCCAAAATAATATCATCAACATAGATTTGTACTAACAAGAGACCTTTATCGATTCTTTTCTAAATAAAGTTCTATATATCTTACCTTTTACAAAACCATTTTGAGTTAAATATTCGTATAAGGTATCATACCAAGCTCTAGGAGCCTCGTTTTTAAGTCCATATAGAGCTTTTCTCGCTTTATATACCGTTGGTCCTGGAAAGTCGAGTTGATTAAAACTTTGAGTTAGCTTCCTAGAACAAAATCTAGAAAGGGGGTTTGAATAGATTTTGTAGATTTTTCAAATCTTTACAAGATCAATTCAAAGCATCGATTAAACACAGCGGAATATGACCGAGAACTCAACTTTTAACAAGATCAAAAACAAAGGCCGATATTCAGATTTTAGTTAAGATTCTAACTTTAATCTTGAATTAACAATATTGTAATTTGAACAAATTAAAGAAAGCAAGAAATAACACCAGGATTTATAGTGGTTCGGATTATGAATAATCCTACATCCACTCTCTTTCTTCAAACTTTGAAGAAAGGTCTTCACTAGCTACATACTTACTCACCGTACAACCTTTACAAATTACAACTTGAACTTCAGCTCTTCAACAATCTAATCAACACTCAAATCTAACTCTAAGAATAAGATCTGCTTTTGAAGATATGAAGTGAAGTGTTCTATAAACACTTAGAAAATATTTGAAATCTCTTTTGAAAAAAAAATTCTCGTGAAAACAATAGTGAATAGTGTGAAAAATCAAACTTGCATAAGTGTGTTGAAGAATAAAATCTAGTCCTATTTATAAGTCCTGAAGACGGTTAGTTTGTTAGTTAGTTCTAACAAACTTGAAACTCGCTTAACAAACTTAATCTTGGAAATCGCTCTTGACCTCACCTGATTCTTCCTACTCGTCTGCTGGTGACTTGGTGAAAACTCGCCTTTCTTATTCTACTCGGCTTATCTTGACCTCGTCTCGAGCTCTTTATGTTTGTCTCCTGCAGATGACTAGGTTCGAGCTTGTCTTCGATGACTAGCATGCTATCCACCTCACCGACTAGGTCGGTGCTTGACCCCATCCGATCGCCTTATCTTATAAACTTATTCTCCTCCGTTGTTCTTCGTGTTGGCCGATCACCGAGCCGCTTCTCTTTTAACTCATCAAAACTTCTTGGTTCAACATATACCTTGTCTCCTTTGACAAAACCTCGAGGTTGCTCTACATATACTTCTTCGGCTATGACTCCATTTAGAAAAGTAGATTTCACATCCATTTGGAACACAAGAAATCTTTTATAAGCAAGATAAGCTAAGAACAATCTTATGGCTTCAAGACGAGCAACCGGTGCAAAGGTTTCATCATAATCAATTCCTTCTGATTGTGAATAACCTTGTGCGACCAATCTAGCCTTATTTCTTACCACAATGTTGTTCTCATCTCTTTTGTTTTTAAAAACCCATTTTGTTCCAATAACTTTTTGATGATGGGGTCTTTCAACAAGTTCCCACACATCTTGTCTTTGAAATTGATTTAATTCTTCTTGCATTGCATTTATCCAATTGGAGTCAGCTTAGAGCTTGAATAGATTTAGGTTCAAGCAATGATACATAACAACTAAACAGCATACTCTTGGTTTATCTCGTGTCCTTGTCTGACTCCAGATCTAAACTTCCGATTATCTGTTTCACCGGATGATAAGTCAATACTCATTTACCATCTTTTACCGAGTATGAAGTCTTATCTCGAGATATTTTCATCAATTGGTTCTCAGATACCTTCAGGAATATCTTCTAGTCCATCTGGTAGTGTAGTTGTTCGATCGGATGACATGGAAGAATTTTCGTGCTCCTTATCTTTATTTGAGTCCGATATGTCCTCCCTCATCCGATTCGACTCTGGTAAGTAGAACTTGACCGATTTCTTGATATTCATTCCGTTGAGATCTTCGACTATCTTGGTGACATCATCTCGTGCTTTCGGACTTGAAAGAAGTTTCGTAAAAAACAACATGTGGTGTTTCTTCCACACATAATGTAACCTTATTAAAAACTCTATATGCTTTGGATACGTATGAGTATCCTAAGAATATCCCATCTGCAATCTTAGCATCAAAGGTTCTTAATTTAGATTTTTCATTATTATGGATGAAACACTTACAACCAAATATATGGAAATATGAAATTTTTGGTATTCTACCCTTCCATATTTCATAAGGAGTTTTGCATTTATCTTTCACAATTAAACACCTATTTTGAACAAAACATGCAAGTATTAATGGCTTCGCCCAAAACCTCGTGTGGAGTATCATACTCGAGATAACATCGTCCTTGCAGCCTTCCTTCAAGGTTCTGTTTCTCCTTTCTACTACACCATTTTGTCGGGGTGTTCTTGCAGATGATGTTTCATGTGCTATACCATTCTCAAGACAATAGATAGTGACAAACGAATTGAGAAACTCGTACCTTTATCACTTCTAATCTTGACAATATTTAGTCCTTTTTTATTTTGAATTCTTTTGAGGAATTCTCGAATTTTTGTTACAGCCTCATTCTTTTTGTACAAGAAAATAACCCAAGTGAATCTAGAAAAATCATCTACAATCACTAAAGTATATTTTCTTCCACAAGAACTCGAGGTGTAACAGACCAAAAAGATCCATGTGCAAAAGTTCCAAAATCCTTTTAGAAGCAGGACCATTTATTGGCTTGAAAGAGGTTTTGGTCTGCTTTTCCTTTTGACATGCATCACAAATATGATCTTTCGAAAATATTTTATCTCGGAAGTCCTTTGACTAAGGATTTCCTTGCTATTTTGTTAAGAGTTTTGAAGTTTAAATGACTAAGACGTCTATGCCATAGCCAACTTAAATCTTCTCGAACTTTTAGCAATAAGACAAGTATCCTTAGGGCAACTCTTGAAATTTGCAACGTAGATATTACCTTGTCGACTCCAAAGCAAGTAAAATATTTTTGTTTAAACCATCCAAGATATAACATGCATCATGAGTGAATTTTACACAATATCCTTTGTCACAAAATTGTGAGACAGATAATAGATTATGTTTCAATCCTTCCACAAAGTAAACTTCATTAACCTCGACATCTCCAATCATTAGGGTTCCAACTCCTTTAGTTAGACCAAAGTTGTTGTCACCAAACATTACTCGCGGTCCATCTATTGTCCGATAGTTTGAAAGCAGTCTTTTCTTATAAGTCATATGCTTAGAACATCCGCTCGTCTATATACCGTATGACTTCAAGAACATCTCCTCTTTCAACTATCTCCTTATCTCCCGCAATCACATTTAATTTTTAGGTACCCTTTGTGTATTGGGTCCTTTCTCGTTAAGTTGATACTTAGGTATCCAGATAAAAACATCTAAGTTTTTCAAAACCAATGATTGAATCTTGCAACCATATCTGTCCACTAATATTAGACTATCTAGATCAATTTTATTTAATTGATCTCTAGTGATTGTCTTATATTTTGGAAAGAATGGATATGACTTGCTTCTTCCATCAAAGCCATTATACTTTGGAAAAGGCTTTGACTTGGTCTTTTGATTTCTTTTGGGAACATTTCTCCTTGTCTGTGTTTTCTCCTTAGAAATATCGTATAAGGTGATTTGCTCCTTAGATTTCTTTGGACTAAGCTTTGTCTTTTCCATAGTCTTAGTAGCTTTGACAAAAACTCTTGGTTTGATAGGATCATTTTTCTTGTTTCTATCAAAACCCAATCCGGTTTTATCAACAGCATCCGAGAGGTACTAAAGATGTTATCAATCATAGACCGAGAGTTATTAAGATTTCCTAACTTGAGATTCAACTCTTGATTAGTTTTCTTAAAATTCTCATTCTCTGATTTGACACTTGAAAATTTAATTTTTAAAGCACTCAATTCTTTTTCTAACTTACTCGGTTTTCTCGGATGAGGAACTAGTAGTAGTCTTAGATTGACATTCCCCCTTGAATGCATAATCCAAGTTTTTACTTGTTCCATCTGATATTACTTTGTTAGATTAAGAACTTGATTCTTTAAATTTAAATTTTCGATCTCTATCTCGCTTATAAGCGAGATAAAGCAGCTTTCGATCTTTTAGAAGCTTGTTAATAAGACATGGATCGTATCTGCACAAGTTATCACAATCATTATCTCGAGGATGAGTAATAGTTTACCTCTTTAGCCATTAGGCATATGTCATTGTCTCGACCCCAAAACTAGATGAGGAGGAGGATGATGATGTCTCATGTGTTTCCTCATTTTCGCTAAAAGCGCTCGTTGATCTCGCATACCTCCTATCCCTCTTCTTCCTCTTTTCTTCTCTCTCTCTAGGAGTAAGTTGAGGACAATCATAAAGCTATAGTGACCGGGTTTATTGCGGTATAACAGATATCTCCTCTATCTCGATTTCGGACTATTATCTCCTCGTCGATTGGTGATTTATACCTTTACACCGGATCCTTCTTTTTGTCATTATCTGAATACTTCTCTTCCTTGTCTCGATTTATAATTTCGGCGATTAAACCTGTCTCTTTTGTTCCTTTTATACTTCATCTTAAGTCTCTCATATCGTCTCGATCAATAGTGCCATTTCCTCCTTGATTGACAAATCGATGCCTTGGAAATCTTGTCGTAACCTTCTTGATGAAGAAATGCCACAGCTTTTTCCGGATGTAGACGACTCGCCTCATCTTCTTCATCTTCAATGTGTATGTCATATTCCAGTGCTTTAAGATGAGAGAATAGAGTGTGATGTGATATTGTTGATGTATTCCGTGTCGCTTTGAGAATATTAGCTTTCTCCCTCCATCTTTTGCTCAAAGATCCTGAGTACCTTGTTGTTGATTTCTTTCTCGGTGTAAGTCTTACCCAAATCGGCTGCTTTGTTCACAAGATTAGTCGGTCTTACGTCCAATTGATCCATAGTTTCTCCATCCTTCATTTTGAATGTGTCAAATGCACGTAAAACGGATCGGCAGCTTATTTTCTTTAACCCGATCTCGACCCTTCACGTACACTTGCAAGAGTCTCCCACATATCCTTAGCGCTTTACATCTTTTAACCTTTTCTATCCAGTCCTTGCTTAAAGTTTCAATGATTTGATTCTTGCAACTTGATCCAAATTGTGAATCTTCCTTTCATCATTTGTTAATTCCGCACTCTTCTTTTCTTGTTGACTTCTTGTAACCGAAGATTCAGCTCCGGTGCTTACAACTCCATGATAAAATTTTATTGGACTTGTCTCGAGAACTTCTTCCATTCGGTCGTGAATGGTCTTTAAATGATTCTCCATTCTAAACTTCCAATAATCATATTCCTCGATTGAGAACTCGTAGACTCTTAGTTTTCTTACTTTTAATAGTTGACATAGTAATTCAAAAGACTAAAAGACAACTTATCGGAAGTGTTAGTGAATCAACAATAAGAAATCAGATTCCAACAAGAACTCGAAATTTCAAGACCACAAATCTTTTATCGAACAACTTAACACCGCTCTGATACCACTTGTTGGGTCCCTTTAGAACGAGTTAATCACGTAAACAAGATGCCTTCTAGTGATAATCTAGAAGGGGGATGAATAGATTATCAAAAACTTTTTCAAGCTTAGATGATCTATCAATTCCAAAATCAGTTTTACAGAAATAATTCTTGATTAAACTCAATTCAATTAGGATCTAAAGCTTTATCGGATATTGAATTTGTGATCAAGAAATAATCAATGAAAACAAGTAAAACAATAAGAAGAAATAACACCGAATTTATAGTGGTTCGATCAAATGATCCTACGTCCACTCTCCTCCTTCAATTTGAAGAAGGGACTCTACTTACCGTCTTTCTTCTTTCTTACTTCCTTCCTTTACAACGTATATCTTCAGCCTTACAAGTATGATACTATCTCTATCCGGCTTTTGAAGATTCAAATGAAATGGTGTTCTATAAACACCAGAAAAATGAATGAACACTAAGTGTGTTCGTGAATGATATGTATACAAATGATCGTGAAGAGAGCTTCTAATTCTTAGAGTGTTAAATAGCTAGATTGCTAAGTTTTTTCAATTATAAATTTCTGAATTTCTCGAACCTATTTATAGATCTTCTCGTTGATGACGGTTATAACTTCCTTATTCTTGTTGTAGGTGGTTGTAATCGATTAACCAATTCTTGAAATCGCTTCTTGTTGGGTTATGGCCCGACTCTTGATTTTAACTAACTCTTTTTGCTCGTCTCGACTTCTTACCCCGTCTCGATTCTTCACCCTATCTCGATTCTTCACCTTGTCTGCATTACTTTGTCTTGGTGTGTCTTGATCTTCCTCCTCGTCTGTCTTTGACATCGTCGATTTTCTCGTTCTTGTCTTCATCGACTTCCTTTGAACAACCTTATCTTACTATCCTATACTTAGTCTATTTTACAAAGATTATATTACATCACCGGCTATACATTATTTTTCACCTGGTCATCCTAGTCTTATACTTTTAACTCATCAAAACTAAGTACATCTTCTTCATCCTAACATTAAATTCTGTAGTTCTTTTAATAATAATAATAATAATAATAATAATAATAATAATAATAATAATAATAATAATAATAATAATAATAATAATAATAATAAATATATTTATACATGTATACATTATGAAGAAATAAATTAAATGGAATGAATCAAATGGATTGAGTTAACTATTTTTTTATTATTTTACACAAAATATTAAATGTACAGGACTAATTGTACATTGACATATCATTATTATTAATACACCAAACTCTTTATATACTTGATACCTAATCAAACACATAAATTTATTTTCTCAAATAATAACACATCATCAAAACTTATAAAACATTGACATGTAAATAATATAATTAACTCCCTATTAGGACATATGTGCACAATAGATTATCTTTTTGAATATATTATGTAACGCCATGATTAAATTAATGATCTAGACTTTCATGAAAATATTTTGGAGAACAAATCTATTGTATTTTAAATTGAATCAAACTGTGACATAAAAAATACATATTAATTAACACATTCAATTATATATTGATTTTTTTTTCGGATTTTCAAATTCATTCAAGATATTTTCTTTGAAAAAAAAAACTTGAAATATATAAAGACAGTAGAAGATAGATAAAGAGAGAATAAAAGAAAAATCTTAAAAAAACTTACGGTAAACATTTTTTCTAATAAACGACATATGGATAATAAAAACCCCTACAAAGTACAAAGAAGAGAGAGAATATTTAGGTAAGCACATGCAAAATTATGATAAAAACCTAGATGATGTAAACGGAAAAAAAAAAAAAAAAATTAACATCTGAAATAAAGATAAAGAAATTACGAAAACTAAATATATGTGAGAGGAATTAAGAATGTTATAAAAATTAAACTTAATTTCATTGATTCAACCTACAAAATAAAATAACAAAACAAATATTAAATTCGTTTGAAAGATAACAAAACAATTTGAGAGGGAAAGAATGATACTCAGAAACAAAAAATATGAATAGTTGAATTTCAACCTTAACTCGTTAATTACGCCCTAAAATTATTCAGAGATAAAATGTATATTAGTTTCTGTCCGTAATCGTGATTCGTTACGCATTTATGGTTAATATTGTTTATTAAATTTTAATTAATTAATATATATATATATATATATATATATATATATATATATATATATGCCCATGCATTATTTATTAATAGTATATGTAGTCAATCATGCATTATTTAATAATAATAAAATTTATTTAGATTGTTATCTTTACATGTACTCTTCAATTAATTAACAATTTTTTAACATTTTTAATGCATTTAATAGTATATATAAATTTTCTTATTTATGATAATTTGATAGATATAAATATGAACTTAAATTTATTTACAATAAATTGATTATAATACAATAATTTTTAATAAGTATACATTTATCAATAGAAATTGATTCAAAAGATTACATTATTTTACACATTTTTAATCTATACATAACACTAATACTAACTTTGGTCATTCCTGTAAAAATAACCGAAAAAAAAAAATATCGGCTTGCAAACATGAAATTGAAGAAAGCGAGATTCTCTCACCTCTCGCGGCGGAAGACATAAGCGGCATAAAGTTGTTGGGTTCGTCTCTCTCAATCTCTCTCTCACACACACACAGAGATAGACGCAAATGTGTTTCGTGCGGATTTAAAGTTAGGTTTGGGGAATCAATGGTGTATAAGGATGAAATTGCACCAATTAAGTACTTAATTGATTGATTAATAATACCCATAAATATTTTTGTATTAAATTTAGATGAGTAATAAAAAATATAGGGTCAAGATTTAATCAAGAGATGACTATCAAATGCCTCAAACGCTTTCCCACTCTTTCCCGTAAAGGAAACCAATTGGTTTACTATTATATACTAGTATCTTGATTTCAGAATCGCTTCGCATCGATTTGTCTAAGGAATCATTTATTTTGTGTTTTCAATAATATTATTATTTTATTATAAAATTTAATCAATAATACAATAATTAGTGTGTGACAAATCAAGAAATCATAAAACAAACATAAAATATTTAGATAATAAAATTTTTATTTAACAAATATCCCAAAAGTTAAAGGTTTCTAAAAACCCCACTTTGAATATGATATTCTTTGTCTTATTACAATTATTACAATCATCATTCTTGTTAGGTAAAGAAAAGATTGTATTTAGTTTTGATGTGTTAAAAGTATAAAATAGGATGACCAAATGAGTATCTTGTATAGGCAGTGAAGTATACTTTTGTAAATAAAACTAAGTATAAGTAGTCGAGACTAGGTCAAGACATCGCACAAGGACAAACATCAGTTGAGGATAGGAAATCGACGAGGTCAAGATATCGAGACAAGGACAACACATAGAAGACTGTTGACATACAATACTATAAATAATCATCCGAGACAAGGAATGAAGATGGAGACAAGAAGGAGCAAGTATCGGACTATGAAGTGTTAGAGAAATGTTACACAAGATTCAAGAAGCAGATTTCAACTAACTAAGAGGAAGTTACAAGATTCGATTATATTGTTATAACTAATCAAAACGAGAATTCAAGGAAGTTATAACCACCAAGTGAAGATCTCTATAAATAGGGATAGAAATTAGTATAGAATTACTTTTGATACTTTGTTCTCATCAATATACACGAATTGTATTCACGAGCCACAAATACTGTACACATTCACAAATGTTTTATGCGTTTTCCAGTTTTAGTGTTTGTAGAACACTTTTCTCATTAGATCTTCAAGCCATAGATATCTAGAATTAGGAAGAATTCATTGTAAAGGCTGAAGATTCATTATTGTAAGTAAGTCGGCGAGAAGGAAGAAAGTAAGTAAGTGAAGACCCTTCTTCAAGGTTGAAGAAGGAGAGTGGATGTAGGATTGTTATAATCCGAACCACTATAAATCCTGTGTTCTTTATCGCTTTGATTTACTTATTTGTTTCTTTTCAATTCTTAGCTTATCATTTACTGATTAATTTCGGGATTAAAGTTAAACTTATAATATCGTTGCTTTTGATCTTGTTGAAGTTGAGTTTCACAATTATATTCCATTTGTGTTAATCGATTCTTTGAATTGTTTTTGGAAAGATTCGAAAAATTAACAAAATCTATTCAAACCCCCTTTCTAGATTTTGTTCTAGAAGGCTAACTCAAGGTTTTTAATCAACTCAACATTCCGGGACCAACAAGTGGTATCGGAGCGGTGTTAAGTCAGTTTACGATATTAATTTTAGGTCTTAGCTAAGATCCTGAATTTTGTTCTTGATAATCAGTAGTTTCCTTGTTTCACTAACAGTTCTACTAACAAAATCTTGTGAGTTTTGTGATTTTTCTGTTTCATCATGTCTTCGGTGAAAAGCAAGAAATCCAGGAGTTTGCCTGATTTTTCTATAGAAGAATATGATTCTTTGGAAGTTTAGAATGGAGAACCATCTTAAAACAATTCATGAGAATGGAGGAGGTTCTTAAGGAAGGACCTATCAAGTTTTATCATGGTGGCACAAGCGATGGTACTACAACAATTAAACAAGAGTGAGACAGAAAAGAAAAGCTCGGAATTCACTAGTGATGAAAGGAAGATTCACAATTTAGATCAAGTTGCAAGAACTGAAATCATTGAAACTTTGAGCAAGGATTGGATTGAAAAGGTTAAAAGATGCAAGACTGCCAAGGAAATGTGGGAGACTCTTTGGAATTTGTGAAGGATCTCGAACGAGGTTAAAGAAAACAAGTTGCGATCTTGTTCTACATGCTTTTGACACTTTCAAAATGAAAGAAGGAGAGTCTGTTGATCAATTGGATGTCGGTGACCAATCTACTAAACAAGGCGGTGACTTGGGAAAAACATACACGTAAAAGAAATCAATAATAAAGTGCTGAGGTCATTGAGCAAAAGATGGAGAGAAAAAGCTAATATTTTAAAGGCTACTCAAAATCTATCCTCAATTCCTCACCACACCTTGTTTTCTCATCTAAAGGCGTTAGAATATGACATTCAAATTGAGGATGAAGAAGATGAAGCGAGAATCTTCAACATTTGGAAAGATCAGTAGCTTTTGTTCATCAAGATGAATCTGAAAAAATCTCTAAAGCATCTCGATTTGTCCGTAAAAGAAGAAATGGCTCTTTTGTTAAAAAGATATGAAAGATTAAAGATGAAGTACAAAAGAAACAAGAGAGACAAATTAGGTCGAAGGAACTATAGATCGACAGGGGATGAAAAGAGTTCGCACAATGATAGAAAGAAGGATCAATCAAGAAGTCATAAGTCACCTATCGACGAGGAGATAGTAGTCCAAAACAGACAGAGAGGAGATATATGTTATACATGCAACAAACCTGGTCACTACAGCTTATGATTGTCCTCAACTCACTCCCAGAGAGAGAGAAGAAAAGAGGAAGAAAAGAGATAGAAGGTATGCCGACAGAGAGCTCTCCTAGCCGAGAAAGAAGAAGTTCATGAGACATCTTCATCCTCATCCTCATCTGATTTTGGATCGATGATGACATCTCTGTCGATGGCAAAAGAGGTACATTATTATACATCTTGAGATAATGATTGTGATATTTTATCGAATCGATCACAGATCTTATTGATAAACTTTTGAAAGACTTGGAAACAGCTCTATCTCGCTTATAAACAGATAGAGGCAGAAAATTTTAATTTAAAGAATCAAATTACTGATCTAACTAAGGTTAATCAAACTAAGGTAAGTGAAAAACCATTTGTACATTCAAGGGGAATGTCGGTGAGATAATCACCGTACCTTGTCGATAAGACGAGAAAAGTTAGAACAAGAATTGAGTTCTTTAAAAATAAAATTTTCAAATATCTATTCTGAAAATGAGAATTATAAGAAAACTAACAGAGAATTAAATCTCAAGTTAGGACTTCCGAATAACTCTCAAACCACAATAGATAAAATTTTCAATTCTTCACAAAAGTCTAGTGATAAAACTGGATTAGGTTTTGATAGGAGCAAGAAAAATGATCCAATAAAACCTAGAGTCTTTGTCAAAGCAACTAAACGAAAGATAGAAACTAGATTTAGTCCATGGAAACCAAAGGAATTGATTACCTCATCCGACAATTCGAAAGAAGAAATGCATAAGGAAAGAAATTCCAAAGGTTAAACCCAAAGCTAAATCAAAGTCTTATCCTAGGTATAATGGTTTTGATGGAAGAAGCAAGACATATCCATTCTTACCAAGATTTAAGACAATTTCAAAAGATCAGTTAAATAAGATTGATCTTGAAAGTCTTATCATAGTAGATAGGTATGGATGTAAATTGCAATCTATGGTTTTAAGAAACATTGATATCTTTATCTGGATTCCTAAAAATCAACTTAACATGGAAGGACCCAAAGTACAAAGGGTACCTAAGCAATAAATTTGTGATTGCAGGAAGACAAGAAGATAGTTGATAGAGGAGACATTCTTGAGGTCATCCGGGTATATTGACTGTTGTTCTAAGCATATGACCTATGAAAGACGACTTCTCTCTAACTATCAAACCATTGATGGACCAAGAGTGATGTTTGGAGATAACAACTATGGACTTACTAAAGGTGTAGGAACACTAATGATTGGAGATGTTCAAGTTCATGAAGTTTACTACGTGGAAGGATTGAAGCACAACCTACTATCTGTTTCACAATTTTGTGATAAAGGATTTTGTGTCAAATTTACTCATAATGCATGCTATGTTCTAGATGGTATCAATGAAAATATTCTATTAGCCGGAGTAAGACAAGGTAACATTTATGTTGCCAATTTCAAAAGTTGTCCTAAAGATACTTGTCTTGTTGCTAAGAGTACGAGATGATTTAAGTTGGGTGGCATGCAGACGACTTAGTCACTTAAACTTCAAAACTCTTAACAAAATAGCAAGGAAATCTTTAGTTAAAGGACTTCCTGATAAAATATTTTCAAAGAACCATGTGTGTGATGCTTGTCAAAAAGGAAAAGCAGACCAAAGCTTCTTTTAAAACAATAAGTAATCATTCTTGAAAGAATTGGAACTTCTTCACATGGATCTTTTCGGTCCAAAGTAACTCCTCTTAGCTTTAGTGGAAGAAAATATACCTTAGTAATTGTTGATGATTTTTCAAGGTGTACTTGGGTTATTTTCTTGTACAAAAAGAATGAGACTATGACTAAGATTCCAGAATTTCTTAAGAAAATTCAAAATGAAAAAGGATTAAATGTTGTTAAAATTAGAAGTGATAAAGGTACTGAATTCCTAAATAAATTGATTTCTAACTATTGCATTGAGAATGGCATAGCTCAGAAACATCTGCAGCAAGGACTCCACAAAGAAATGGAGTGGTTGAAAGGAGAAACGAGAACTTTGAAAGAGGCAGCTAGATCTATGTTATCCGAGTATAACACTCCACATAGATTTTGGGCGTAAGCTGTGAATACGACATGCTATGTTCAAAATAGAAGTTTGGTTGTTAAGAATAAGTGTAAAACTCCATATGAAATTTGGAAGGGAATATCCCCCAAAATTTCATACTTTCATATATTTGGTTGTAAATGTTTCATGCATAACAATGGAAAGTCTCAATTAAAAACTTTTGATGCCAAGATAGCAGACGGGATATTCTTGAGATACTCATCCTGTATCAAAGGCATATAGAGTTTTTAATAAGACAACCTTGTGTGTAGAAGAAACACCTCATGTGATATTTGATGAAATTTCTTTTGAGTTTGATAAGACAAGAGAACATCACAAAGATATCGAGCATGCTGGAGCAGATGACTATCAAAGAATCAACCATAAAATTCTACAATCAAGGATCGATTCGGATGAAGAGGAAGAATTGGACAAAGGAAAAGAACACAGAAATTTTTCCTCACCGGTGATTTGCCTACTAATCGACAACTAGTACATCCGATGCTCGGGGATCGAAGGTAACATAGAATCATCTCGAAATAAATAGTTCGAGACAAGACACCATCCACCGTAAAAGATAAAGGTAAGAGAGTAATGTCATATCACCCACTGAGCGAGATAATTGGAGATTTAGATTCTCGTGTCCAGACAAGGACTCAACTAAATCAAGATTGTATGTTCAGTTGCTATGTGTCATTACTTGAACCTAAATCAATTACGTAAGCTCTAACGGATTCCAATCGGATTAATGCCATGCAAGAAGAACTAAATCGGTTTCAAAGACAAGATGTATGAGAGCTTGTTGAAAGGCCTCATCATCAAAAAGTCATTGGAACTAAATGGGTCTTTAAAAACAAAAGGAATGAAAACAATATTGTGGTTAGAAATAAGGCCGACTAGTTGCTCAAGGTTATTCACAATCGGAGGGCATTGATTATGATGAAACCTTTGCACCGGTGGCTCGTCTGGAAGCCATAAGATTGTTTTTAGCCTATCTTGCTCTTAAAAGATTCATAGTTTTTCAAATGGATGTTAAGTCAGCATTCTTAAATGGAATCCTAGCTGAGGAAGTTTATGTAGAGCAACCCCTGGTTTTGTCAAAAGAGACAAGGTTTATAAACTAAGAAAAGCTCTATATGGACTTAAACAAGCACCAAGAGCTTGGTATGACACCTTGTCTGAATATTTAATTCAAAATGGTTTTGTTAAAGGTAAAATTGATAGAACTCTTTTTAGAAAAGAGTTTGGTTGTGATCTTTTGTTAGTTCAAATTTATGTTGATGATATAATATTCAGCATCAACTAACATATCTTTGTGTGAAGATTTTAGTTCTCTTATGAAAAGCAGATTTGAAATGTCCATGATGGGTGAGATGACTTATTTTCTTGGACTTCAAGTCAAACAAACAAAGAAGGGAATATTCATCAATCAAGCCAAATATACAAAAGATCTTATTGATAAATTTGGAATAGGTACCAGCCGAGAAACTAAGATACCTATGATGACAAATTTTTCAATGGATCCAGAATGAGAAGGAGAAGACAGCGATCAAACCGAGTATCGAGGTCTTATTGGTTCTTTATTATATTTAAGCTGCTAGTAGACCGATATTTCATTTGTAGTTGGAGTATGTGCTCGTTTTCAAGTTAATCCTAAGAAAAGTCATTTTGAAGCAAAGAAAGAAAATTCAAGTATACGAAATGAACTATAAATGTTGGACTATGGTATCCGGTGATGATAACTTTGAGTTGTCCTGGATACTCGATTCAGATTTTGGTGGGTGTAAGATAGATAGAAAATCTACATCTGGTACTTGCCAATTTCTTGGTAGTAAGCTGATTTCATGGTTGTCTAAGAAACAAACCTCTGTAGGTACTTCCACAACCGAAACCGAGTATATGGCGGTGGAAGTTGTTGTTCACACTTATCTGGATAAGTCAATAGCTAAGGGACTATAACATTATCACCAAAGAAGTACCTATATTTTGTGATAGTAATAGTGCCATAGCTATTACCCGAACCCAGTCCTACATACAAGATGCAAGCATGTAGACATAAGACACCACTTCATTCGAGACCATGTTGAAAAAGGAGATATCGACTAGAGAAGATTCTTACCGATTTTCAAAGAGCAGACATCTTGACAAAGCCACTTCCAAAGACAAGGTTTAAAGAACTATCTGTAGAATTATGATTATTAGATGCTTCTTTAGTTAATCTATAGTCAAATTTCTTGTTTTTACTTCGTTTCTCTCAATTGGTTTATTATGTCTAGAAAGAATTATCGGACTAGATATGAGTCAAAGGACAATCGGTAGCCGATATCATTGATCTCCTATTATTGGAATCAAGAATCAAGGATTAGTCATATTGACCATATCCGACTTGATAATTACTTGTCGACATAGGTAAATCGAGATAAGGACATAATAGTCAATCTGACTATTGCACCTTATCCGACTTACTCTTGTTACTAATGATTTGTCTAAGTGTCTGTGGGTTCGGCAAGAATAAAGTTCACACATCTCTAAATACAAGACAAGGTCCATGTATTCAGAAAGCAGACAGTGATGCTATCAATCCGGATGATGTGAAAGTCCGGGGAGTTTCTCCTAAATACTCTTAGTTATGAATATTGAGTTCATATAATTAATATATGAATTTAATTTCATAATTCTCTTTATCATTTATTTAAAAATGAAGTTGCTCGAGTTTATTAAAAATATTTTATTTTACAAAATAAAAGGGTAAGGGTTCAAATTTGCTTTCTAAAATCAAAAATATTCTATTTTATCTCTCCAATTAACTGAAAAGTAATTTCTTAAATAAGTAATCGTGTCGAGAGAAGTTACTATGGACCCGAAATTTATCAAATTAACTTTTGAAAAACGCCGAGTATGCTTCACGCGCCGAAATGGAGGCGGTTTCGAAAAATGAACCGTCTCAATCTCACGCGCGACATATTAAATAATATTCTATGCACTTTTCAAAATAAATGTCATAATTGCATTAATGGCGATTCGAAAGCCTACATTTACACTTTTGCAGGTAATTATTATTCTAATAATTGTTTATTATTATATTTCCATATAAATAGACATTCGTGTGCATAATTTTTATTTACGCACACATAAAACTCTTCATATTTTCTCAAAACCTCTCTTTTCCCTCCTAAAACCTTCTGCATTCAACAATGGCGGATTCCAAAAAGAAAATCAAGTTCAAATATGATCGACTTCTATTAGAGATAAAACAAAGTCGAAATGTACGTTGATTGGGATGTTGCAACCGATTCGAAACAAGAGAAATATTAAATCTACTGGAATCAAGGGGACCAAGCAATGCATGCGATGAAACCTTCAAGAATTTGACGGTGGATGATCTGTGTGCTGAGTTTTTGACGAGCAAAAGCAATGATACAGTCTAGAATCGCAAATTAGAACTAAAGAGAAAAAGAGAAGAATTGTTTTATCAATTTCTGAGATTGGTGCGATTTTTAATTTAAGCACCACCGGCGACAACCCGTTCACCTATAAATCATCGGAATATTTGGAGAGTTTCCGGTGATGGCGAGAAGAACATATCAAAATACGACGACGAATTTGAAAAGACCAATGTTGAAGAGAAAGTATAGATTGTTGATGCTAATCGACCAAGTGTATCTTGGGGGAACAACAAAGCCACGACGGGCTAACCAAGCCAAGGATATCTTTGTCTGAGGGCTATCCTAGACGGCTGAAATTAACTAGGCAAGGTTGGTTTACTCAAGGATTATGGAGGAGAAAGAAAAGTTCACAAAGACCCCCATATCAAACGAGCTAATGAGATGGTCTCGACAAAAATTGCAAGTATGATGGCAAGGATCACCATCATACTTGAGCATAAAGTGGGTGCATAACCTTGATTGGAGTGTTGGTGTAAAAGTATACAAGACGAAATGACTCCCGATCAAAGATGAGAAGATTTACGGTCCTACTGAGACTCGAAGGAGATGGAGACGCTCCAGCTCCACCTCCGGCTTCAAAGAAAAGGGCTCCGAAAGCCAAGGCGAAGGAGACGAAGCGATTTTGGTGGATGAATCCTCGTCACGAGACGGAGGAAGCCGAGGAGGAGGAGGAGAGGACAACTTCCCAAGGGGGAAGTGTCACACCCGAGGCAGAGAAAGGATCGGGGCAGCAGAGACGGTAGATGTCTCGTCGAGGAGGAGTTAGAAGGAGAGGAAGCGAGTTCACCATCATCATCTTCATCGTCATCCGAGGATGGAGTACCTAAACCCACCACTTCCCAACCTAGCGATGAAGGGGCGGATGAGACCGCTGTCTCGAGCCTCTAAAAGCAGTCCACTCCCATAAGTCCACGAACCCAACCCTCATACGACCCATTCTCTTTCTTACCCTCAACCTCATCCGAACCTGACCTTTACTTAAATCTACCCAACCCATCTAGGAAATGGGTCCAACTGAAACCTCTCTGCGGATTCTTGGGAAGAAATTTATCCTAAGACAAGAATCCACTCTTAAGGACGAGCCCGAGCTATTAAAAGAGCTGGTTGATGTCTATTTGTTAAGAAGACTCAGCCGGGTTCCTTTGAAGAGACGACTATTTTGATAGCGGAAGCGAGGAGGCAACAACCTAGCCATCTGGGAGAAAGAAGTCCTCAAGAAGACAAAGCTTAAGTCATTCCAAGATATCCTAACCGAAAATACATTTGTTGATTATATTCTTCAAATGGTATATCTTGGAGATGAGACCCCAGAAGAGGTGGAAAAGCGGTTGAGAAGGAGGAGGTACAGAAAAAGGATGAAGAGGTTGTGGTTGAGGAGGAAAGATTAGAGGAAGAGGTAATCTGGTGGAGCTGCCGATGAGCCAGTGAAATGGATACACCGAGGAGGCACAAACGGAGCAGATTGTGGAGCAAGAAACAATGAGGTGGAAACTGATATGCCAACTACATCGACTCATCTCGCAGATTCCCCTCCATTCTGTGCAACCGAAGCCGAAATCGAGGAAATAGATCTAACTCTATTTTCTCCTCTCAAGAGCAGCAGAGCTTGCCCACCACATCTGCGTCGTATCCGAATTGGAAGCATTGAAGGCCGAAGTAGAAAGTCTGAAAAATGCCTCGCCTAAATGCCTTCCGGATGGTCCCAAATGTCATAACCTCTTCATTGAAGGAGAATATAGAAGCGAGTTCATGAAAAGACCAAGATTGATCTATATTTCTCCTAATCGACATGAAGAGAATATGGTCAAGGTAAAGCAAAAGGTGGCTGAAGAAATGAACTCTCAAGACGCCTGGGTTAAACAAAGTATGTACGAGATGCATTAAAACCTGGAATAAGTGACAGTGTTGAAGACCGGTGAGAGAGTCATGGAGGGCAAAGGAAGCTTCGTTTCTACAAATTCTATCAATGCACTTGCCATGGAAAAAGACAGACAGACAACCATCCTAAAGAAATTCATGGATGATGAATTCGCATTTGAGCCGAGGCCTCGGACAAAAGAAGAGATATGACCAGCTTGATCAAGAAACAGGGCTTGTCGAGAAGAGCTCATTGGCCAAATAAATCAAGTAGCCACTATACGTAATACCCGTTTCTTGATGCTAAAAAGGGGAAGATAGTGAGCTCAAGAAAAGAGTTGAGCTACGAGGATGATCAGGTGATGGCCACTGAATCTAAGAATAGATGAGTTGTCCGAGGAGCCGTTGAAAGCCGAGAAAGAGAAGAAGAAGGCAGTGAGGAGAAGTCTCGGAGAGCCTTGAGAAGACGAAAAGAAGAGCGGTGAATCCACCGAGTCTAAGCTCGAACCCGAACTTCCACCCACCGCTGATCCTACTCCAGCCCCGACTATCAAATCCCCCTCAACCTCATCAAAAGCAGCTGGGAAAGCTAAGTCTTCAAGCCAAGTTCAAAAGATCCACTGAGGCAGAAGAGGAGGCAAGAGTACTTAAGAGGAGGAGGGAAGAAAAGGAGAAGTACAAAAGAAGAGAAGCTAAGAGGAGGAGGGAGCAAGAGAAGGCAGCCGGGAAAACTTACGACGTAAAGACGAGGAAGTGGGTTCAAAGATCGAAAAACAAAGAAGGAGAAGAGGTCTTTCGTCCATTCCACCGAGCAGGAGGCTGTGCCAAGGAAATCCTTCCCATGGATCAACAAAGCAAATGGAGAGCTTATGAAGGGGAATGGATTTTCCTGTTTCATGTCTGCAAGAAAATTTCTTGGGGCACGAGGCGAGAACATTGCGTTTCACGAATGGCTGGAGGCAAAAGATCCGAACTTCTATCAATAGATCGATCTTGGGGACTCGAGAATTTAATGTAGACATAGTCGCACCACCTTATGCAACCATGTCTGCTCCACTTACGCAAGATGGCCATTTGGATAGAGAAAAGGTGAAGCGAATCTTGATCCAAGCCGAGACAGTGGCAGATCTAGGAAGGCGGAGAGACATTGAGCACGAAAAATCGTGTCTTCGATGGATGGCTATTCCGAGAAGAAGAAGGCAGTGGTACGATTAAGTCTTTCCTTTTACTCTTCCGATTGTTTGCTATGAAAGATAAAAATGTGAAAAGGTGCAAGTTATGTGAATATCTCAGAAATATATCTTTTGAACTATTTTCACAAAATTTGGTTGTTTAACTAGCTTGTTTTCATTATTTCATTAACTAACTCTTGGTATAAGTAAGCTGTCTTATAAATCTATAACACCGAATCGTCTAAAAATCTTCAAATCTTGTCTATGTTGTCCTCGTAGTATTTGACTTTGAATGTGATTAACTAAATTACTCGATCATCTGTCTATTGAATATATAACTCGATTATCGATTATTGAATCCATTGTTTTCATTATCCGTGTGACTTAGTTGGTTATTTTGCAATATGTTTATCTCTTGAAGAGTACTAACATTTTTTTCTTTTCTTGAAATGTGTTTTAACATCATCAAAAAGGGGGAAATTGTTAGGTAAAGAAAAGATTGTATTTAGTTTTGATGTGTTAAAAGTATAAAATAGGATGACCATTTGAGTATCTTGTATAGACAAATGAAGTATACTTTTGTAAATAAAACTAAGTATAAGTAGTCGACTAGGTCAAGACATCGACAAGGACAAACCTCGGTTGAGGATAGGAAATCGAGCGAGGTTAAGATATCGCACAAGGACAACACATAGAAGATCTGTTGACATACAATACTATAAATAATCATCCAGACAAGGAATGAAGATGGAGACAAGAAGGAGCAAGTATCGACTATGAAATTTTAGAGAAATGTTACACAAGATTCAAGAAGCTTTCAACTAACTAAGAGGAAGTTACAAGATTCGATTATATTGTTATAACTAATCAAAACAGAATTCAAGGAAGTTATAACCACCAAGTGAAGATCTCTATAAATAGGGATAGAAATTAGTATATAATTACTTTTGATACTTTGTTCTCATCAATATACCACGAATTGTATTCACAAGCCACAAATATTATACACATTCACAAACGTTTTATGCGTTTTCCGGTTTAGTGTTTGTAGAACACTTTTCTCATTAGATCTTCAAGCTATAGATATCTAGAATTAGGAAGAATTCATTGTAAGGATGAAGATTCATTATTGTAAGTAAGTCGGCGAGAAGGAAGAAAGTAAGTAAGTGAAGACCCTTCTTCAAGGTTGAAGAAGGAGAGTGGATGTAGGATTGTTATAATCCGAACCACTATAAATCCTGTGTTCTTTATCGCTTTGATTTACTTATTTGTTTCTTTTCAATTCTTAGCTTATCATTTACAGATTAATTTCAGGATTAAAGTTAAACTTATAATTTCGGTGCTTTTGATCTTGTTGAAGTTGAGTTTCACAATTATATTCCGCTGTGTTAATCTGATTCTTTGAATTGTTTTTGGAAAGATTCGAAAAATTAACAAAATCTATTCAAACCCCCTTTCTAGATTTTGTTCTAGAAGGCTAACTCAAGGTTTTTAATCAACTCAACATTCAGGGACCAACAAGCTACACAATACGATCTTCAAACCAACTCGATTAGTAACCCTTGAAATTGCAACATACGATTGACCATGGCGAATACTAGTTTTTTCAAAATAATCGACGTGAAAGAATGACTGTCCTTGACTTTTATTGATTGACATAGCATATGATATAATTAATGGAAATTATGCGCATTGAAATTTGAAGGACAACCTTCCATCCGAAGAAGATAATGATAGCCTTGGTATCAAAACCAATTCACCAAAGATCATTACGATCAAAATCATTCCTTCAATTATTTTATCTTTCAATCGTGTAATCACCAACCTAATATTAAAATAAAAAAATAAAAAAATTGACAGAAATATTAAATATATTATTGTTAACAATATAATTATAAATCTTAACACAAAAATCATTTTATATGTAACAAATTGACATAAATATTAAATATATTATTGTTAACAATTATTGTCGAAAATTCATTTATATATGTTCAATATGAGTTATAGTCCATTTTTCAATAAATATATATAACATATAAATTTAATACTAATTTTGTGTATTGTTAATGTATGAGATTAATCAATTGTCATTAGAACCATTGTTTAATGGTGAATTGAAAAGTTATAGGACTTATTCATAAAGATTGAGTAATGAGACATTGTTACATGTAATTGTTAAAAATTATAAGATGTTTGCTATAAAATACACTTGAATTGTTGTAGCAAGAAAAATTATTGTATTATACTTATTGAAATATTTAAAAATTTCATCTTTACGTTTTAAATATAAGTTACGGTCCATTTTTCATAAAATGTAGTATACATACCTCTATTCATGTAACATATAATAAATAATACTAATTAAGTATATTGTAAATATGTGAGACTAACCTTTTGTTATTAGATTCATTATTTAATAGTGAATTGAAATTTATATTATTAGTATAAGTCTTATAAATAAAATTCATTATATTAAAAACTACATTCAAATTAAAATATCACTCAAATTATTATTTCCTAAATTTATATGGTAAAATTTCCATGGTGATGTTAATTTTACAATTAACTAACATCATTTACAGAGATGTTGTATTTCTTCATAAGACGATTGATCGCACGAAAAGAAACATCATTTTCAGCCTCTAGTTCGGTAGTCTCAAAATTTTCTTGAATTTAAATTTGTTCTTCCTCATCCCCGTAGAAATGAACAACTGAACAATATAATGGAACAATATCGATCCATAGTTTTCGGTCTTGTAAATAGAAATCGAAAAAAATAGCTTGCGTAAAATATCACCAGAACTAATTGTCATATCTGAATTTGAATGAGAGTTTTTTCCATTATCAACCTGTACAATAACAAGTTTTTTTAAATAAGTGTAATTTCGACCGTATGAATAATAAAAATACGAATAATAATTTTTATTCATCGAAAAGCGAGATCAAAGTTTATCAAAGCTTGTACATAAATGATTGAGTATGTCATAAATATTGCCAAAAAAATCATGCAAAAACTTAAACACAAACTCATTACAAACTCATTACAAACATGCATATACCAAATATCATAAAAATACGGTTCTCTTGTTGTACAATAAATCCGATAATAACCAATCTATTAAAAAATACATAAAAATAGTACTCCTCCGTCCAAGAGTTATCTTCACGTGTAAAGAGGTGTTGGTTCTTTATTTTGAATGTTTTGATGATGTTTCTAAAATCTAAGTGTAATAGGACCACGGTGAACCTCGTTAGTCGGTGATGATCTAGATAGGTTAGATCCTTGGTTAAGGTAACCTTGCTAGGATCTACCCGAGAAGACTTGAAGAAGCTTGAGAACTCAAGACCGAAAATAGAAGAATTGAAGGCGGATGACTTGATACTAGAAGGTTCAGAGAACATACAACTTGAAGAGTACAAAGGTTGCTATCAAGAAGACACGAAAGGTTTCTTGTGTCCGAAGAAGTCAAATTTACTTAAAGACTAGAAGACTTGAAGCATACTCGGAAGAAGAGATAGAAGCGATCTATGAAAAGATAAGTAGCCAAGAAGACTTTGATGAGAAGATATCAAAGTTGGGAAAGCTTGCTAGAGTTGACTTAAAAGACGTACTCGAGATCGAGATCAATCATTACATCAATTTAGAGTCAAGTATCAATCAATCCTTGACGAGAAGATTGAATCTATAAAGTCAAATCTATCAAGAGATAATTGATTGAGATCAAACAATCAATTATCTAAGTCAAGCGAGATCTTCTCAACGGCTACTTACCATCTTTAGAAGATCGATTATCAATTAGTTTAACGGCTAGTTGATTCAGAAACTATAAATCGTAATGAAGGATTTAATCGATACGGATATACGCGTGAGAAACATCAAGGAATCCTATCATTCATTGCAAATACACTCATATTCATTCAAACCAAGAATCAAGTACACGTTGAATCTGAAAGTTGTGATTCTCGGGTTAAGGAATTGTAAATCACCTTCCAATATCTCGAGTACGAGAGAAGGTTGATTATTTTAATCGATCTAAGAGTTAGGATAAACTCAAGGATCACCCATTGTACCAAGGTCGAACTTGTAAAACTTCCTGTGGTCGAATCCTCAAGGTGATAGAGGAAACAAGACTTGAAGATTTGGTGGATAGTAAGGCCCCTATAGATCGGGGAGAGTGGACGTAGGATCATTATATTCGAACCACTATAAAAATCTATGTGTCTTTACCACTTTATGCATTCACATTATTAAATGTTCATTCATCGTTTTAATAAGAACCTGAACTAAAATTTGCTAAGTTTTTATCAAGAAGGTTCTCATTAAAAGGGTTTTTCAAATACACATACGAGACTAGCTTCATGCACCATCGAAGACTTCAAGCTTTACAAGTCTACCGATTACACTTAGCACACTCTGAAGTTCTTATCTATAGAAGACTTTCAAAGTCTTCTAACCTTACACTCACACGAAAAGTTGTAAAAGTTTTTAGTGTGGGAAAGTCTGTTCAACCCCCTTCTAGACTTTCCACCTCCTTGCACATCTCGGGCAGGACCAACAAGTGGTATCGGAGCAAAGTGGTTCAACCGACCACCGGCTTTGGTTATCAATAGTCTTTGAGGAAATATTGTTGTGCCCACGAACAGATCTTTTTGAAAAACCGTTTTCATAAAATTCATTGCATACATTGCATAATTGTTTTATTGCTAACATGAGTTCTCATAAGAGCAAGAAAGCCGTAAAGCTACCAGAGTTCTCTATAGAAGACTATGATTACTTGAAGTTCGCATGGATAACCACCTTGGTGCGATACATGATAGGATGCTTGAAATTCTTGAAGATGGACCTATCAAGTTCTACTGGGATCCGGTGAGTTCGAAGTAGTGAAACCGAAGCCTCCACTCGTTAGAAAACCGAAAAGAAAAGAAGCGAGTTATCAAATGAGGAAAGAAAGTTATTAAATCTTGATCAAGTTGCTCACACAGAGATCATAGAAACCTTAACTAGAGAGCTTATAGAAAAGGTCAAAACCTCGTAAGTCTCGCTAAGGAAATGTGGGAAACACCGGCACTCATGTGTGAAGGATCGTAAACAAATCAAAGAGAACAAGTTGCGATCGATTCTTCATTCATTTGATACTTTCAAAATGAAGCCGATGAAACAATAGATCAATGGATTTACGGTTGAAAAACATAATCAACGAAGTAAGTTCTCTTGGCAAGTCATACACCGAGAAAGAAATAAACAACAAAATTCTCGGATCATTGACTAGCAAATGGAGAGTGAAGATCACCGTGATCAAAGATACCAAAGATCTGAATAGAATGAGTCATCATGAGTTATTCGCTCATCCGAAAGCTCACGAGTACGATTTGAAACAAGAAGAAGATGAGGATGAAGGAAATTCAAACTCTGTAGGTAAAGAGGTTGCTTTCAAAGTTGCTCCTGTTGCCTCTGCAAAGGAACCAATAGGAGAAGACTTGAGTGTGAAAGAACAAATGGCACTCTTAACCGAGAAAGTTTGACAAGATGAATTCAAAGTTTGAGAAATATAGAAGACATTGGAAGAATACTAAAAGGATAGGTTTCAAACCTGATACAAAGTCTTCTACCGGTTCGAGCATGAAGATCGGACGACTTTAAGGATGAAAGAAGATTCAAAACTCCCGAGAGAAAAGAGAAGGAAGTCCTAGAACAAGAGACTTTTCACCTAGAAGAGATTCTAGTCCTTAGAAGATCCTCAAGAGATGATAATCGCTATACTTGTCATAATCCTGGACATTTTAGCTACGATTGCCCAGAACTAACTCCTAGAGAAAGAGAGGAGAAGAGACTAGAGAAACAAAAAGTTTGCCGATAAGAGGGCTTTACTAGCGAGAAGAAGACTCTACATTAAGTGACTCAAGCGTTTTCATCGATTTTTCTTGAGACAATGATCTATGTCTCATGGCTATTGGTGATGAGGTACTTTCGATTCTTGTTCTTAAATGCGCTTCTCGCACCTCTTTAGCGTAAGAGTTTGATCATAACTTTGTTGATAAGTTAATGGGAGATCTCAAAAGCTGCTATAAATGCTTATAAGCGTGTGGAAAAGGAAAACACTAACTTAAGGGCTGAAATTGATCTACTTACTCAAGAAACTTCGGCAAGTCATCCGAGATACCAAAGAAACTTGAACAGATGACTTTAAGAGTTAAACACTCTTCGAATGAAGTGTATTGATCAAGATCAACTGGTAGAAAGGTTGCTTCCGAGAATCTTGAGAAGACTGATCGGTTGAAAATCCTACAAGCAAATGTTAGATCATGATTGTTTTGATGAGTTAAATGATTAATTGATTTGAGCGAGATGACATTGTAGAACAAGTGGAGGCGAGTTCTAGTACTAAGCCGATCGAGACTAGGTCAAGAATAGTTCAAGTCGGTGAAGACTAGGAATCACAGTCATCCGGAGACAAGCTCGAGTTTAGTCGTCTGCGGGAGACAAATATGAAGAGCTCGAGACGAGGTCAAGACAAGCCGAGTAGAATAAGAAAGGCGAGTCTTCACCCGATCATTCTGAGATGAGTAGATTAAAATCAGCCGAGGAGCAAGCGGTTTTCAAGATTAAGTTTGTTAAAACAGTTTTTAGTTTGTTAGAATTAACTAACAAACTAAGCTGTCTTCGTACTTATAAATAGGTCTAGGCACTTCATTACGAATAGAGAAGACATTCAACACACAGTTTCTTAGCAAGTTATTTTTTAAAATCACAAGTTCTCAAAAGCACAAAACAGTTTCAAGATTTTCTCATAAAGTTTTCCGAGTGTTTATAGAACACTTTCTCATACATCTTCAAAAACACTTCTATTATTTTTAGAGTTAGATTTTTCGGTGTTGATTAGGAGTTTGAAGATTTGAAGATTCTTGTAAGTTGTAAGTTGTACATTGTAAAGAAAGTAATTAAGTAAGCTAGTGGAGACCCTTCTTCAAAGTTTGGAGAAGGAGAGTGGATATAAGATTGTTATAATCCGAACCACTATAAAATCGTGTTCTTTCTGCTTTCATTTATATTTCTGTTCAAGTTACAATTTTGTTGTTCAAAGTTTAATTTCGTAATTAAAGTTAAGATCTGAATATCGAGTGTTGCTTTTGATCTTATTAAAAGTTGAGATTAATCTTGAATTCATTGTACTTTGGTACTTTGAATAAATTTTTGATAGATTTGAAAAATCTCAAAATCTATTCAACCCCCTTCTAGATTTTTGCTAGAAGGTGATACACTTCTCATCTAATCTACTCAACTAATCGGGACCAACAACTAATTGATATAGGTGTGTACTTTGAATCTTTCGATATGATGGCCGAGTTACATATAGGGGAACGAGAAGGGATTTGAAGAAGAACTTGTTAAGAAGGAAATATAGATTGTTGATGACAGTGGTGACGAAGGCGGTTTTGGGTGAGCAAAGCTCACATGATGGGTTAACAAAACCCAGTTGTGTGTGATGCGAGCAATTGTTGATGGTGTGCAAGTTAACTGGGTAGATTTCTTGATCTACAAATTGAAGGAGGAGAAGAAGCGGCTTATCTACAAGTCATCTGCAGAGGGTTGGATACCAACCTCAATAGTCACCTCTTCAACAAGATAACTGTTTTGATTGAAGGGCTGAATAGAGAGGCTGATTGGAGAGTGGGTACGAAAAAGTACTCCAAGCGAAAGGAATCCTCACCAAGGATGATAAGCTTGGAGGAAATCCAAACTCGGATGATGAGTCTCGATGCGGCTAGGGTCCAGAGGTCGAGGCAAGAAATGCAGGCTAAGCGTATACAAGCAACAACCACTGAGCCACCGAGGTCCCTCAGCCGAGATTGAAACAGAGGGACATGAGGAGGTAGCAGGTGAGGTCGCCTCAAGAAGAATCAATCAAACAGTGTTGCAGTCCCTGGAGTTTCTCGAGAGAAGAAAGAAGAGGAGGCTAGTGAAAGGCTGTGGAGAAGAAGAAGGGGAAAGGTCATCTGCTTGCCCGGCCAAAGTCGCCTCGGAAGGAGAAGAGGAAGAGGAAGCTGAAATCCCTCCGGTGAGGCGGCCTAGACGAGCAACTCAAGCTCGGAAGGATCAACCAAATCTGGTGGCTCCGAGCAGCAGATGGAGTTGTCAACTCTGCTACCGAGAGGAGGTCCTGGGCCTCCTTCTATAGCAAATGAGGTTGGTCACCGGAGGTTCCCCCTCCCCAACCAAGGAAGCTGCTCTCTCCCTATTCCAGAGGCAGTACAAGTCTTTCCCCATCTCCTCAATTATCACCTGCACCCGGCAATAAAGAAATGCCCCAGTGGCATTTCGAGCCTCAAACTCAGCCTGAAATCCCACTGTCCAAATAGGCGATGAAGGGGTATCCCAGCCGGTACCTCGAGCCTCTCCAACAAACCCTACCTCCCCACACCCAAACACAAACCTTACCCACGTAACCTAAACATACCTCATCTCCACCACCAACACCAACAGAACCATCTCCTCTACCTTCATCCGAGCAAATAACTCTCCCTACAGTCCAAACCTCACCGATTCCCATTATTTCCTACTCCTCCCTTCCAGCCATTCAAACTCAATCTATCCCTCCTCCATCTACACAAACAGTAACCAATCCCATCTTCGTCGATTCCTCAACTCGAGGATGATGACACCGATCTAAGCCCCACCTCTGCCATCTCCTCCATTCTCTCCCTTGTAGAGAAAAAGATAAATTCTACCTTCAAGGAAGATGAAAAGGAGGACAAAGAAATTGGTCAAAATCACATGACACGATGCTAGCCAAAGATGAAGGAAGTAGAGGTAACTTTGTACGATAAAATTTTAAATGTTACTAACTCTGTCTTTGGCCGCCAAAGTAAAAGAAATGGAGGATGAGCTGAAAGCTTTAAAAGAAGAAGTTAAAGGTTACAATCAGCTGGTGGTGAATGAGTGGCGGTAGATCACTCCGACTTCAGAGCCAAATGCAACTCACTGGATGCAAAACTTACAAACTTGGCGTTTGAAGTAAAAAAGGAAAAAGTGAAGGCCGAAAAGAGACAAGCCCTCACACCGTGGTCAAGGAGACCGGGAAAGATGTAGGCATGAAGGCCAACACAGCTGATCTAAAGGCAGCCAGGAGGAAGCTCGAATCAAATCGATGAGCAGGCCGCACTCCAGTGAGGGTAAGTCAACTTGAAGAAGGCTGTGAAGGAGGATGAAGGGAAGAGGAGGAGGAGAGAACAGAAAAACTCTTGGCTCGGCTTAAAGAATCAATCGGAAGGAGCCAAGGGGAAGGGAAAGGAGGTAGCGGCGAGGCGAGCCAAGATCGGTGATATCTTTACCAGAGTCCGCTAAGGGAAAAGGAAAGAGAGAAGCCGATTATTCTAATCTCTCAAATGAGCATCAAAAGAATTAAAAGAGAGATGGAATTCTATGGCAAGAAAGAGAAGAAGAGGCAGAGAAAGAAGAAAGACTCCAATGTCTTCCTGAGCGCTGGCTGAGCGAAAATGGCTTATCAAAGATCAAGACAATGGGAAATTCAGCCATTCCACAATACGTCTGCTCCTCCTAAGTGGTTCTTTGGAAAATATGCAGTGAGTACAGAGAGAAAAACACGGAAGGGATGTGGATATACTTGGTATATTCTCAAAGGCCACTGAGCAACTCAAGCAAGATCCGGACTTAGCTTGGCATGAGTGGATGGAGAAGGTAGATGCGGAGTTCTATCATCGATCACTGGAAGAAGCGAGATGTAGAGTTCAACGTCAACTCCGATCTCTCCAGCTTTTGAGTATGCCATCCCGCCAAGAAACCGTATGGATCCTTGGACCTAGACTGGGTCAAGGGAATCTTAAAGAAGGCGAGAGGCTGAATCTGGACTTGCCCAAGGAGAAGATCTCAAGCGGCTTAGGAAGCGTGTATTCAACTGGCCGATGATCCCAGATGAAGATCGGTGGGAAGATTAATAGAAACAGGACTTTACTTTTCCTTATCTTTCTTTTCTATTATCTTTCTTGTGTAAATCATTGTAAATCCAATATGAATATACTTTGGTTGATTCATCTTACTTGTTTTATTTTCTCAAAGTTTTTTCTTCTTCTTTAAGAAAAACTTAAAATTTTTCTAAGTATAAATCATCGAGAATTTTATCTCTTAGACTTGAAATTTTTTTAAATTTTATCTAAGTCTTAAGACTCAATTTTTTTCCTTTTCTAAGTATTTCTAAAAGAGTCTAAAAGACTTAATTTTTTTCTTTAAGTGCTTTTAATGTGAATGAATATGTTGTAATGTAAAGAATGTGCTCGATATACCTATCTAATAATCTTGATTAACTCTAAACTAACTTCATTTGTGAGTGTGTCTCTTTCTTGTAGGTTTTAACTTCATCAAAAAGGGAAATTGTTAGATCATGATTGTTTTGATGAGTTAAACGATTAATCTGCAGACGGCGAGATGACATTGTAGAACAGTGGAGACCGAGTTCTAGTACTAAGCCGATCGAGACTAGGTCAAGAATAGTTCAAGTCACCAAGAGTAGGAATCACAGTCATCCGGAGACAAGCTCGAGTTTAGTCGTCGCAAGAGACAAATATGAAGAGCTCGAGGCGAGGTCAAGACAAGCCGAGTAGAATAAGAAAGACGAGTCTTCACCAAGTCACCGCAGATGAGTAGATTAAAATCAGCCGATGAGCAAGCGGTTTTCAAGATTAAGTTTGTTAAAACAGCTTTTAGTTTGTTAGAACTAACTAACAAACTAACCTGTCTTTTCGCACTTATAAATAGGTCTAGGCACTTCATTACGAATAGAGAAGACATTCAACACACGAAGTTTCTTAGCAAGTTATTTTCTAAAACCACAAGTTCTCAAAAGCACAAAACAGCTTTTCAAGATTTTCTCATAAAGTTTTACGAGTGTTTATAGAACACTTTCTCATACATCTTCAAAAACACTTCTATTATTTTTAGAGTTAGATTTCTCGGTGTTGATTAGGAGTTTGAAGATTTGAATTCTTGTAAGTTGTAAGTTGTACATTGTAAAGAAAGTAAGTAAGTAAGCAGTAGTGGAGACCCTTCTTCAAAGTTTGGAGAAGGAGAGTGGATGTAGGATTGTTATAATCCGAACCACTATAAAATCAGTGTTCTTTACTTGCTTTCATTTATATTTCATTCAAGTTACAATTTTGTTGTTCAAAGTTTAATTTGAAATTAAAGTTAAGATCGAATATCGGTGTTGCTTTTGATCTTATTAAAAGTTGAGATTAATCTTGAATTCATTGTGTACTTTGGAACTTTGAATAAATTTTTGATAGATTTGAAAAATCTCAAAAATCTATTCAACCCCCCTTCTAGATTTTGCTAGAAGGTCGATACACTTCTCATCTAATCTACTCAACTAATCGGGACCAACAAAGAAAGTTTGATGAAATTTTCCATCAACATGAGCCGATAAAATTGAGTGAGGAACGTTTAAGTTTTAGATTGGATCAATGAACAATGCTTCACATGCTATTCAAACCGTAGTTGATTCATCTCAAACACCTAACGTAAAGAAGGGAATTGATTTTACCTTTGCCCAATCCTCACGAGTTCAAACAAGTGTACCCGAAAAAGTACACATGTTAAGGGTGATGATCTGGTAGGAGAGGGTTCCGCACCTAAACCTACCGATAAGGGTAAGAAGGTTGTTGACTCAAGAAATTGGTTGAATGGAAAGAAGAGTAGTAATACTCAACAACCTAAACAACCGATGAGGTATCAAATGAAGGGAATCCCAACTTAAGAAACCTCGGCAAAGTAAAAAAAAGTAGACATCAGCCGAAACCGTCTCGTGGAGACAGTCTCACCAAGACTACACAACCTAAGCAACTACAAAGTTTGCTAAATGGTCTACTAAGCCTTCGTGCCTGTAAGATATGAATCTTTTGATGGCTCAAGTAGAACGTATCCTTATCATCGTAACCCAAGAACCATTGCACAACAAATGGTCACTTCATCCAGAGGACCTCGAGAGGTCGAAAGTCTTCTGGAAGAAACACAAATGACACTCATAGACATATGTCCAAGAAGGCACCATAAGATGAAACTGCCTATGTTGATATGTACGGAAGAAGGATAAGATCTTCCTAACTTGATAAGAAGAATCTATTCCTATAGATTCCTAAAGAATGCCCTAACCCTCAAGGACCCAATTCTAAAGGGTACCTAAAACTTAACTAAATGTGCAGGACGCCGTGGATCGGAGGAGAAGAGTTGCGGAAAAGTTATCCGGTACATCGACAATGGGTGTTCAAGCATATGACCGGAGATAAGCAACTCTTGAGCTCGATGTGCATTCAAGCTGGTCCACCGGTAGTGTTTGGTGACAATAACTTTGGGATTACTAGAGGAGTTGGAACTTTACACATTGGTGATGTAAGTGTTGAAGAAGTTCTCTATGTAGAAGGTTTAAAGCACAACCTGCTATTTGTATCCCGATTCTGCGATAAGGATATTCAGCTAAGTTTTCTAGTTCTTCTTGTGTTGTTTCTAATGGTCTAGATGATCGGATGCTTTTGACTAGCTTGAGAAAAGGCAATGTCTATGTTGCAGAATTTCAGGATTGCCCTAGCAACACTTGTCTTGTAGCAAAGAGCACTCAAGAAGCTAGCTGGTTATGGCACAAGAGACTAAGTCATCTAAATTTCAAGACGCTAAACAAGATAGCTAGAAAGTCTCTTGTAGAAGGTTTGCCGAATGAAGTATTCTCGAAAGATCAAACCTGTAATTCATGTCAAAAAGGTAAGCAAACTAGAGCATCGTTCACAAAAGTGACATCCACAACTTCAAGCAGTAGTATTACAATTACTTTACATGGACTTGTTCACACTGTACTCCTTTGAGTTTCGGTGGAAGGAAATATACACCGGTGGTAGTAGATGGACCGGTGTCTTGTCAGCCGCACCCAAAAATAATTTAGTTACTCGAACCAACCTACTAATGTAGTAGAGGCAAGTAAGTGGGTCGATCCCACGAGGAACTGAGTAATTGAATTGAATTAATTCGTGTGAAATTAAACGGTAACAAAATAGGGGGAATTGAGTTTCGACTACACTATTTACTAAAATAAATATTCAACAAATTAAATTAAAACAAGTCACGCAGTGTGATTAAACAAAGTATGAGAAACAATCTAGCCCTCGGATAGCTTCCCTTTGAACGGTTTTCCTAACTCAAATTAATATCCACGTCTATTCAAATTCTTTCTCGAATCTTTTTCCTAAACCAAAGGGTACGACCAAACTAGTTTCTTAAGTTTAATTAACCAAAAAGTACGACCCTTGATTAATCTATCCCAGAATAATCCTAAAATATGTATTCGGATTCAATTCCTAGAATGCATTCGCCCTAAAACGATAGGTTAAATTAAGCTATGAAATCGAAACGTTCGAATCATACAACTCAAATATTATTATTCTTTGCTACCATATCACAAAATTGCATAATTACGAATTACAAAATGTGAATTAGCTAGAGATGAATAATAAACAAATTGGGAGTGATCAATCCTAATTAATCTATTATTCAAAACATGCAAAGCATATAATCAAATAATAATAAAATCGAGACAAGAATTGAAATAACAACGCTCATACTAGTTTGCAAGAAATTCAAACCGTTCAAAGTTTAGCATCCTCGGACTAGAAAATAAAAGTTTAGCTACTAGACATGATTAACAAACAACGACAATAATAAAAAATATTTAAAACCTTACAACTTGTCTTCACAAAATGTAAAAATAATCTCTGTTCTCCTTCCGCCTATTCTGCTCCCCAAACTCTGCGTAACTTTCTTTCCTCTTCTTTTTCCTCTTTAATTCTCTCCCTTTCTCCCCCTGTCGAGTTCGTCCCCCTTATCCTTTTGACTTTTCTTTTCCAAATAAGGAAGTCATCAAATCTTCCTTTACTTCGCTCATTTAAGACCGTCGATTTGCTCTTCCAACTATGGTATGCTCGACCCGACACACACGTTGCCTCCCGATTCCCAACGTCACTCATTACCTGTAATTGATATAAAATAACACCTCAAAGTAAATCGACGATGAAGAAATAATAAGCGGAATTATTACAAATTGTGCTAGAAATTAATAATTAAACAACCAATAGTAGCACATAATTTACGCACAATTAACCACTTATCAAATCCCCCACACTTAAGCTTTTGCTTGTCCTCAAGCAAATACTACACACCTGTTCAAGCAAAAATAGTTAAGACACTCTTCTATTTCCCTAGCTACCGAATTCCCAAGCCAAACTCATGTATCACGTGCCTATCAAAATAATTACAACTCATACTCACGATCGATCAAAATCTACTCTTAGCTACTCAAGTCTTCTCCAAAATTCCCTAACAATTTGTTCTCAATTAAATTATTTTCGGTCTTTCTTCAAAGTAAAAATCAGTGGTGCCTAACTCCTTTATTTTTATTTTTTGAGTTGTATCCTTCCATCTAGACAAGATTTCAAAGTATCAAATTCCAACAAAAATAACAAAACAAACACAAACACAAAGACAACAAGTAGCCACTTCAAACAGCTTCTTAAGTCTCACTTAAGGCGCAAAAACTAATTCCCGCAACGGCGCCATTTGATTGGAGTATATAGGGCAAGAGCTTTTAAGACCAATCGCAAAATATCGAACCCAAGGGAAAAAGTATGCACGTGAGGCCTTAGAAATACAAGTTCTTAGTGACTAGAGTTGCAACAATGGTTTGGAACAAAAACAACAAAACACTTGCAAAAATACAAAACAACAAGGAGCAAGCAAATGATCGAACACTTAGAATGCGATAACAAAAACAACAATAAATGGGGGAATAGGGGTGCTAAGGTTAACATCCATCAAGGAATCATCAATCAACAAGCTACAATTGCATCAAATTGCAAATCAACTAAGATAGAAAACATCAACCACCATGAATTAATCACTCCATTAATAACATGATGCCTAATGTGAGTATCCTTAGCCTTTCCCATTTCTCAATGTAGAAATCCCCAATTCATACAATCATGCAAAATTGAAACTCGATCAACACCTAATCACGTTAGCTCAACTCTCGTCTATTGCTAGGGTGATCAAACACTAATCTAAAGAGATAATTATGCATGAAGCACAATGAAGAATCACAATTAGGAAACAAACTAATGTGAGTATCCTTAGTGCAACTAATCTCTCGATTCCGAAGCACCCAATCTACGCATTCAAACACAATTATAACCCGATTAATCCCGGATCACGTTAGCGTAACTCTCGCCTATAGCTAGGGTGATCAAACACTAATCTAAAGAGATAATTATGCATGAAGCACAATTGAGAATCACAATTAGTAACCAATCTACTCAATTGATCTCCAATCATCAACAATCATAGCATCATCAATCAAATCATCATCAATTTCAATTAACCCAAGCACAAGAGAGTTAGCCCATGGTACCACAAACAATACCCATGGGAAGAAGATAGAATTGATCAAACACAAAGCAAATCACAACAATTAAGAAATTAAAGAGACATAAGAGGAAAAACATCACCAATTGGTCTTCAATCAACAAAAATAGGAATGTTTGAGTCTTCAACACCAATCTTCAAATGAATTACAAGCTTAAATTGAAGAAATAACAAGGATCAAATGCTAATCTAATGCTAATCTACCAACATCAATTGAAATCTAATCCTAATTCTAACTTCTACTCTACCTACAATGGAAAATTGGCTTGGGGCTGAGAAATCGCCCCAAAACTGCTACTAACTGCTATTATGGATTGTGTATATGCATATTTTTGTGTGATGATTGTTGATGAAGTGAGTGTGCTTGAGATTATGTACATGTGCACTTGTGCTTGATTGAAAGATTATTTGAATTTTGATGTGATCATGAGTTGATATATGGCTTGAAGTTAGCATGATTGATGATTATGTAATGATGAATGTGATTAAGAATGCTTGACTCATTGCTCAACTTAAGCCCGTGAGTTTTGTGCCTTTAGATTCATACATTTTATACGATTGAATTAATTTCTTTGTGAATGCATCATTCATGGATATGTATGCTAGAACTTGTCATTGGACTTATTGAAATTAATCTTTGTGTGATTTCATGAATATGATAAGAGGTCGTGTTAGAATTGAGAAGTCACTTAGCCAAAATTTTCCCCACAAAAATATTTGATTTCCTTAGTGAGCCATTTTGAGCCTAGTATCCATATTCTTTGGCAAGCCAAGTGAAATTAAAGTCATTTGCCTATTTTTATGAGCCTTATTGTCCTATGTTTAGTAGAGCTTGATTGTTGGCTAGAAGATGGTGCATTGCTTGTAAAGTGTGGTGGAAAGATGATGTGCTAAGTTAATGATTGAGAAAAAAAAAAGGTTGAGATGTGAATTGAATTGTGAAAAAGTGTGAAAGTGAAAAGAAGAAAAATTCAATTGTGAGCTTAGATATGAAAGAAAGCTCAAAAGAAGGGTGGTGATTGAACTTTGAAAAGCATGGGAAAGAGTGTTTATTGATGAAAAGAATTGGAAGAGAAGCGAATTGAAGTGCTTAGCTAACTTTCAAGTCTCTACTATTTGAGTCACTCTTACCTAAAGTCGCACACCCATTCTAAAGAGCCTACATTACAACCTTGATGAAAGACCTCTTTGATTCTTGATTGAACACAAAAGAAAATGATTGAGATTGAGTCCTTTGGCAAGCTTATGGTGTGCATGTTTGTGAATTTGATGATTGAATGCATTTTATCTTGATACGCGTGAGAGATGAGAGAAATACTCCATGGAAGGAGCAATGATTTGAGTATTTGATGTTGCATTTGTTTGAGCATGAATCATCTTGATTGCTAGTTGAAAGTTTGCATAGATACTTGAGATCATTGATGAGTTTGATTGTCTTATTTTTCATCTATGGTGCCATGAGACATGATTGCAATCAATTCACTCTTTTGTGCTTATTTGCTTCGTTGCTCGAGGACGAGCAACACTTTAAGTTTGGGGGTATTATGATGAGAGTGAATTGATGCATGATTTGATGTGGTATTTTTGTGCAAAAAGTGGTGAAAAGTGTTAGTTTTTTATCTCAAAGGTGTAGAGTATCACCCTTTTGCTTGAAAAGTATCACTTGTATAGAATTAATGGATTTTTGATGTTTTTCGTCTGTTTTCGTAAATCGGTGAAATTTGATCAAACCGAGAGTACCGGCATTCATATGGTGAAGAGACGGACGAGACGGGTAAAAATGGGGGTCGGAGGCGGAAGTCGGGTCGAGAAAATTCCTTGGACTCGACCTTTGGTCGAGGTCCAGGGCCTCGACCCGAGGGTGCCACCAAAGGAAGAGTTTTGCAAAAATTTAAGGAGCCTCGACTCGAGGGCTGAAGCTCGAGTCGAGGGTGGTGAAATTCCGGCAAGCTCGACTCGAGGGCTGGAAGCTCGAATGGGATATTTGTTCAATACTCATTGTGATATTTGTTAAAAAAGTTCGTTCCGCACTCTCTTCATCCCGTACTCGTTGAATCATTTCACTTTTATCTATCCCCTCAAATACTATCATATTACACCATATGCCACTACTTTTCTCACACTAACTTAATTTAATATTATTAAATAACTTTCTTATTAAAGTTGAAATGGCTATCATATCCTCATAAAAATAATTTATACTATTAAACAACTTTTACATTAAAATTTGTATCAAACAAGAAATATCACAACGAGTATGGGACGGAGCTAGTAATATATTGAAAATTTAAATATATTAAAGTTCATTATAAATATTGTAAATTTTGAATGCTACTTGAATGTTTTCATCATCATACCAAAAATTTCAATATAACATAAATATATTATTAATATTTTCGATTAAATATATACGGTATATCAAAATTTTCGATATGTTATCCGCTAATTTTGACGGTGGGACAATTTCACTACACTTCGGGTCCCACGCTGTATTCGGCAGGTCTTCTCCAACAAGATCGTGACCTTATTGGACATTGAAACATAATGTTCCACAGCCCAAACCTTAACACCGGGATGTCCGTTAACCTCGGTCCGAAAGAACCGATTTTTCTCCTTCTCAGAATCTCTAAAAACTTACTAACCCAATCACACTCCACCCCATCAACAATAGCCTTCAAAGCACAAATACGTCTTTGACTCACAGAGTCCATACTCTATCGCTCACCAAAATAACCTTCACCATGATATCAAACAACAGCCTATATTTTCGCTTGAGATATGCTTTCTTCAAATCGACACATGATGACGACACGAGGTTTTCGCTAGAGAACGAAATGCGTCGAGATGGTTTTCCGACATATGATTCTCGGGTCAATGCCTTTAAGAGATAAGCCCAAGTGTTGATGAATATCTTGCCGTTTGATGGTTAGACTTTGACCGAACACAGCTTGTTTTGATGTCATGCCTTCCAAACTCAGCGCGAACCAGAAATTGAACGACGTAGGCATCAAGAGTTAAATCGTTTGAAGAGTGAGCCAAAGCGATCGTACAAACCCCGATCAGATAGGAGATTTAGAATTTCCATTGCCTCTTGCTTTGTCTAGTTGAGCAGAAATCCACCGATAATTCACTCTGCACTTTCTCCGATAGGGCCAAGGGATCCAGAGTCTTGTGTTTCCCGACGACCTTTTCGAAGATGAAGATTGTTTGGGAGCCATTGAAATTAAAACAGAGAATGATCAAATTGCGAGAGAAACAAAGAACGAGAGATGAGAGGTAAGGGAGAGAAATGAGAGAGAAAATCAATATATAAGAAATAGAGAGGAAACCACTAATTTTTAAATTATAAAATAAGATTTGAATGTTGATTGACATTTTGCACGATCAGATCGAACGGTTATGGATTAAAGCGGTTCGAATTCCAAAAGTGCGTGACCTCGGCATTGGACACGAAAAGGGATTTTCCAAAATGAAGAGATTTTTGGATCCACGGTAATAGGGTAGAAAATAATATTTTAAAGGAAAGATCACCCCATAATTTATGGTAGTAAAAATATGATTTGTGATTAACAAAAATAATCCCAATTCTTTGAGGATAAAAGAGGAAATAAAATATTCCGAAAATTATTTTAACCACATAAAACAAGGAATATTTTATATCAAAATATTTCCAAAAGAATAGACAGAAGAGAATTGAGAGAAAGGAGAGAGAGTAGAGAACATATCATCGAGTTGATATTGTAATCAATTGATACCGCTGAGAAGCGTAGCAGCGGGGTTTGAAACCCTTCTTTAGCAAGGTTGAAGGTTTTCTTGACAAGCTTTACACTTAACACCCTTCTCCAAGAAATTGAAAGTTTTCTTCAAAGAAACTTTACAGAATCCTTAGCAACCTTCTCCAGAAAGTTTTAACATAGCTTTCCTGGATCCAAAGTAAGCCTAATTCCACCGATAGATCTCTAAACCTTGCTTCGCCAAAGGTTTTGTGAGAATGTCTCTGCTCTCTGTCGATCAATATGAATCTTTTCTATTCTAATATTTTTCTTTTCCACGTGATCTCGAATAAAATGATGACGTATATCCACATGCTTGCATCTTGTGTGAAGTACAGATTACGAGTAATGGCTATAGCAATGTTGCTATCACAAAAGATAGGAATCTCTTTAGTAACAATGTGATAGTCTTACAATTGTTGACTTATCCATAGTAGTTGTGAGCAACGGCTCCCTGCACCATATACTCGCTTCGTGGTTGAAGTAGTCACTGAAGTTTGCTTCTTAGAGAACCAAGAAACCAGCTTACTTCCAAGAAATTGACACGTACCCGTGGTCGATTTCCTATCAATTCTACAACCTCCATAGTCTCAATCAATATCCACCGAGTTCCGAGGTTATCATCGGCAGGGTACCAAGGACCTAAGTTTGTTGCACCCTTAAGATACTTTAAAATCTTCTTTGCTGCATCCAAATGACTTTTCTTTGGATTAGCTTGAAATCTAGCGCATACTCAAGCTGCGAAGGAAATATCAGTGCAACTTTGCTGTTAGGTACAACAAGGAACCTATTAACCCTCTATACATGGTTTGATCAACACTTTCACCATCCTCATCCTGGATCCATCTTGTAGTTTGTTACCATAGGGATTTTTGCATCCTTGCTTGTTAACATACTAAACTTTTCTAGCATATTTTTGGCATACTTAGCTTGATTTATGAATATTCCTTTAAGGTTTGCTTGACTTGAAGACCTAAGAAATAATTCATCTCTCCCATCATAGACATTTCAAACTTACTTTGCATCAAATCACTAAATTTTTCACAAAGTTTTTTATTTGGAGATTCAAGATTATCTCGTCCACATAAATCAGACTAGTAGAATTTCTTGATCTTCTTCAATTACGAATAAGGTTCGATCTATCTTTCCTTTCAATCCATGATCAAGTAGAAAGCGTGATAGTGTGTCATACCAAGCTCGGGAGCTTGCTTTAGTCCATATAGTGCTTTCTTCAAACGGTAAACTTGATTTCCTTGTACAAAACCTGGAGGTTGTTCAACATATACTTCTTGACAAGAACGCCATTTAGAAAAGCAGACTTTACGTCCATTTGATACACTTTGAATTTCATATATGCTGCATATGCAAGATATAATCTTATAGCTTCTAGTCAGCTCTTGGCGCAAACGTCTCGTCATAGTCAATTCCTTCCATTGTGAGTAACATTGCGCGGCGAGCCTTGTTTTATTTCTAGTGACTTCATCTTTCTCATTCTTCTTGTTCTTGAAAACCCACTTAGTTCCAATCACCTTTTGATGTTTTGGCCTCACAACTAGTACCCAAACATCTTGTCATGTGAATTGATTGATTCATCTTGCATAGCTTCTATCCGATTTGTGTCCAACAAAGCTTCTTCAATATTCTTAGGTTCTTGCAACGAAACATAGCAACTAAATAAACCGTCTAGGTTTATTTTTCTTCTTGTTTTGACTCCATCTTGAGGGTTGCCTAAGATTAAATCACTGGAATGATCTGTCATCCAATTCCTTCTCTTAGAAGCATTTAACTCTTCGGAGGTATCGTTGGAACATCATCTAGTGTTGTTCCCCCTTGATTTGGTAAATTCATTTGGGTCCCTTTAGAATGAGTTAATCACAAAAACAGGATGCCCTCTAGTGATAATCTAGAAGGGGGATGAATAGATTATCAAAAATTTTTTGAGCTTAGATAATCTATTAATTCCAAAATCAGTTTTAACAATGAAACTTGATTGTTGATTAAACTCGATTCTGATAGGATCTAAAGCTTTATCGAGATATTAAAGTTTGTGATCAAGAAACAATCAATGAAAACAAGTAAAAACAATAAGAAGAAACAACACAGATTTATAGTGGTTCGGATCAAACGATCCTATGTCCACTCTCCTTCCTCAAACTTGAAGAAGGGCCTTCACTTACTTACTTTCTTCTTCTTGCCGACTTACTTACAATGATGAATCTTCACCTTACAATGAATTCTTTCGATTTCGAATATCTATGGCTTGAAGATCTAATGAAAAAGTGTTCTATAAACACTAAGAACTGGAAACGTATAAAACGCTTGTGAATGTGTACAATTTCTGCTTGTGAATACAAAGTATAATGATGAGTGCAAAGTATCAAAAGTTAATTCTAAAATAATTTCTATCCCTATTTATAGAGATCTTCTCACGGTAGTTGTAACTTCCTTGAATTTGGTTTTGATCGAGTTATAACAATATAATCGAATTCGTAACTCCCTCTTGAGTTGTTGAAACCGCTTCTTGAATCTTTGTATAATATTTCTCTAACACCTCATCGTCCGATGTTTACTTCACCTCGTCCTCATCTTCTTTCTGTCTAAGTGTTTTAGTATTGTATCTCAACTATCTTCTCTCGTGTCGTCCTTGTCGATATCTCGACCTCATCTCGATATTCTCTCATTATCTGGAAATCGTCCTTGTCTCGACATCTTGACCTCGTCGATATTCTATACTTAGTTTTATTTATAAAGAAATACTTCACTGCCTATACAAAATGTTCAAATGGTCATCCTATTTTACATTTTTAACACATCAAAACTAAATACACTTTTCTTTTTCCTAACAATTTCTCCCTTTTTGATGATGTTAAAACTCACTCAAGAAAAGAAAACTGTTAGTAAAAATTGAGATTGAAACAAAATATACAAATAAGCCACATAGTCGGATAATCAGAGCAATAGTTCAATAAATGTATAAACAGAGTAGCAATGTAGGTGCTTCAACGTTAAGGTCAAGTACATTGAAGAAAACATAGACAAATTTCGAAGTTTTCAAGATTTAGTGTTAAGTTTATACAACGCTTACTTAAAACAAGAGTTTGTTAATAAGTAACAAGTTAGTTAAACACTTCAAATTTCATGAGAGTAGTTCAAAAGATATATTTCACACCTATTCACATGATTTTCACATTCTTATAACTTCATCTTTCTCAAGAAATAATCGGAGGAGTAAAAGTAAGACTTAATCATACCACCTATCTTCTTCTCGGAATAGTCATCCAAATCAAGACACGATTCTTCAAGCTCGTTGTCTCCCACCTTCAGCCTAGATCACCAGCCTCTCGGCTTGGATCAAGATTCTGCTTCATCTTTTCTCTGTCTAGCTGGCCATCTTGCTTTAGTGGAGCAGACATGGTTGCATAAGGTGGTGCGACTATGTCCACATTAAATTCTGCGTCTCCAAGGTCGATTAAATATCGATAGAAGTTTGGGTCTTTCGCCTCCAACCATTCATGAAACGCAATGTTCTCGCCTCTGTGCCCCAAGAGATCTTCTTGCAGACGTGAAACAGGAAGATCCATTCCCCTTCATAAGCTCTCCATTTAGCTTGTTGATCCATGGGAAGGATTTCCTTGGGCACAGCTTCTGTTCTATGAAATGGGCGAAAGACTTCTTCTCCTTCTCGTATTCTTTGATTTCTGCACCCACTTCCTCGCCTTCCCGTCGCACGCCTTCCCACCGCCTTTTCTTGCTACCTCCTCCTTTTAGCTTCTCTTCTCTTATATTTTTCTTTTTCCTCCCTTCTCCTCTTAAGCACTCTTGCCTTTTCTTGTCTCAGATCGGGTCTTTTGAACTTGGCTTGAGGTCTTAGCTTTCCCAGCAGACTTAGAAGAGGATGGGGAGATTTGATAGTCACGGCAGAGCAGGATCAGCCGTGGAAGGAAGTTCGGCTAAGGCTCGACTCGGTGGATTCGATTGTGGTTCTCCTTTTCAACCTTCTCAACGCCCTCCGAGACTTCTCCTCACCGCTTTCTTCTTCTCCTCCTCGGCTTTCAATGACTCTTCGTAAAGCTCATCTATCCTCGATTAAGCGCCATTAGCCGATCATCTTGCAACTCAACTCTTTTCTTGAGCTCACTATCTTCCCCCTTTTTGACATCGGCAAATCGGGTATTGCAGATAGTGGCTACTTGATCTATGTATCCCATGAGTTCTTCTCTAACGAGTCCACTTTTGATCAAGCTGGTCATACCTCTTCTTTTGACCGACCTCACTAAATGCCTCAATTCATCGTGCCTATGAACCGCTTTAAGATAGTTGTCTGTCTATCTTTTTCCAAAGCTAGCCGCATCTTCAAAGACTTGATGAAATGAGGCTTCTTTTGCTTTCCAGGCTTCTTTCACTTGATCTTCAACAGAGTCTCTTATTTCGAGATAAGCAGAGCGAACATACTTTGTTTAACCCACTCATCTTGTGAGTTCATTTATGAGGCAACTTTCTTGTTCACCTCCGTCATTTGTTCCTCATGTCTCATTCCGGAGAAGTATAGATCAATCTTTGTTTTTCTAGAACTGCAGCTTCTACATTCTCCTTGATTGAAGATGTGATGACATTAGGAAGCGGTTGGAAAGCATTGACAAGCGATCTTAAGATTTTGAACTTCGGCTTTGAGCTTCCACTTGGATACGACGCAGATGTGGAGGGCAAGATCTGCTCATCGATGGAGTCAGTCTATTTCTTCAATTTCTGCTACGGTTTGCCTTTCCTCAATCTGCTCTGTTTGTGCCTCCTTTGTATCCATCCCACTGGCTCATCGGCAACTCCACCAACTACTTCCTCTACCCTTTCCTCCTCAATAACAGCCTTCTACATCTGTCTTCAACACTTTCCCCTTCTCATTTGCTTTTCCACCTCCTCTGGAGTCTCATCTCCAAGATATACTCTTTGTAAAATATAATCAACAAATGTGTTTTCGGTGAGTATATCTTGGAACGACTTCAATTTCGCCTTCTTGAGAACCTCCTTCTCCCGTATAGCAAGATTGTTGCCTCTGCTTCAGCCTATCGGAATATTTGTCTCTTCAAAAGATCCTAGCCCGAGTCTTCTTAGCAGATAGACATCGATAAGCTCCTTCAAAAGCTCGGGCTCGTCCTTGAGAGTGGATTCTTGTCTTAGAAGATATTTCTTCCCAAGAATTCGAAGAGAGGTCTCGTGAGGTCCCATCTCCCAGGATGGGTTGGGTATGTTTAGATAAAGATCGTGTTCGGATGAGGTTGAGGGAAGGAAAGAGAATGGAGTCGAGTGAGGGTTGTGTTTGTTTTGGACTTATGGGAGTAGACCGTTTTAGAGGCTCGAGGCGGCGACCTTGTCCGCCTCTTCATCGCTGATTGGGAAGAGATGGATTTAGGTACTCCATCCTCGGATGAGGATGAAGATGATGAAGGTGATTTAATTTCTTCTCCTTTTTCTCGATTCATCTTGAGATGAGACTTCTACTGCCTCCGTCTCGACTGATACACCAATCTCCTCACTGGGACACTTCCCCCTCGGGAAGCTGTCCTCTCCTCTTCGTCTTCCTCCGTCTCAAGCAGACGAGGACTCATCCACCAATACAGTCTTTGTCTCCGTCTTCTTGGCTTTTTGAAGCCTTTTTCTTAGGAGCTGGAGGTGGAGCTGGAGCGTCTCCATCTCCTTCGAGTCGATTGGCCCATATAGCTTCTCATCTTTTATTAACGGTCCCTTACATGCGGTGTATTTTTAACTCCAACACTCAGGTCAAGGTTGTCTGTACCCACCTTGTGTTCAAGTATGATGGTGATCCTTGCCATCATACTTGCAATCTTGGTCAAAGACCATCTCATCACTCATCTCGTGGTGGAGTCTTGGTGAATTTCTTTCTCTCCTCCATTATCCTTGAATATACAAGTCTGGCCCACTAATTTCAGCCCCATCTAGGATAGCATTTAGACAGCATATCCTTGGCTTTGTTAGCCCATCATGGCTTTGTTGCTCACCTGAATGCACTTAATCGAATCAGATCGTGTCTGTATTTCCTCTTCAACATTGGCCTCTTCAAATTCCCGTTGTATTTTGGTAAGTTCTCTGGCCATCAATCGGAAACTCTCCAAATATTCCGATGATTTATAAGTGAATGGGTTGTCGCCGGTGGTGCTCAAACTGAAAATTGCACCAATCTCGTAAATAGATAAAACTATTCTTCGTTTCTTCCCAAAGTTCGACTCTAGATTCTAATCCAGCTTCGTTGATTTTGCTCTAGTCGAAATTCGCACAGAGATCATCCACCGTCAAGTTCTTCGTCGGTTTCATCGTACAATATCGTTTTAGACCTCTTGATTCCAGAGGTTTAGAATCTCTCTTGTTTCAAAGATCGGTGGTAGTATCCCAATCAACATACATTTGAGACTTTGTTTTATCTCTCGATGGAAGATAAATCGTATTCGAACTTTATATTCTTTTTGGATTCCGCCATTGATGAATGTTGAAGGTTTTAGGAGGGAAAAGAGAAGTTTTGAGAATATGAAGGATTTTATGTATGCGTAAATGAAAATAATGCACACGAATGTCTGTTTATATGGAAAATATAATAATAAACAATTATTAGAATAATAATTGCCTCGCAAAAGTGTAAATATAGCCTTTCGAATCGCCATTAATGCAATTATGACATTTATTTTGAAAAGTGCAGAATAATATTTAATATGTCGCGCGTGAGATTGAGACGGTTCATATTTCGTAAATTGCCTCCATTTCTCGGCGCGTGAAGTATACTCGGTGTATTTCAAAAATGTATTTGATAAAATTTCGGGTCCGTAGTAACTTCTCTCCCGACATGGTTACTTATTTGAGAAAATACTTTTCAGTTAATTGGAGAGATAAAATGAAATATTATTGTTTTTAGAAAATGATTTTGAACCCTTATCCTTTTATTTTGTAAAACAAAATATTTTATTAAACTCGAGTAACTTCAAATTTTTTTTTTTTTTTTTAAAGAAAGTTAAAGAGAATTATGATATTAAATTCATATATTAATTATATGAACCCAATATTCATAATTAAGAGTATTCAAGAAAACTTCTGGATTTTCTCCTTATCTGGATTGATAGCATCACTTTATCTGTTACTTGAAATACTTGGATAAATTGACCTTGTCTTGCATTTCGAGACATGTAAACTTTGTTTTTGCTGAAATCACGAGACACTTAGACAAATTGTTAATAACAAGAGTAAGTCGATAAGGTTCAATAGTCATCCGATTCTCGTAGAAGTAAGTTGACTATTACATCCTTATCTCGATTTACTTATGTCGGACAAGTAATTATCAAGTCGGATATGGTCAATATGACTAATCCTTGATTCTTGATTTCAATGAATGGAGATCAATGATATCACCTACCGATTGTCCTTTGACTCATATCTTGTCTCTGATAATTCTTTCTAATCATTATAATAAACCAAATGAGAAAGACAAGGTAAATTCAAGAATTTTGATCAAAGATTTACTAAAGAAGCATATAATAATCCTAATTCTAATGAAAGTTCTTTAAACCTTGTCTCTGCAAGAGGCTTTGTCAATATGTCCGCTTTTGAAAATCAAGAAGAATCTTCTCTAGTCCGATATTACCTTTTTCTACATGATCTCGAATGAAGTGATGACGAATATCAACATGTTTGCACTGGTATGTAAGATCAAGTTACGGGTAATAGCTATGGCACTATTACTATCACAAAAGATTGGTACATCTTTGGTGATAATGTTATAGTCCCTTAGCCGTTGATCGATCCGAGATAAGCCGTGAGCAACAACTCCCACCGCCATGTACTCGGCTTGAGTAGAAGTAGCTACAGAGGTTTGTTTCTTAGACAACCATGAAATCAGCTTACTTCCCAGAAATTGGCAAGTTCCGTGATGTAGATTTCCTATCTATCTTACACCCACCAAAATCTGAATCTGAGTACCCGACAACTCAAAGTTATCGTCACCTGATACCACACCCCTACATAGATTGTACCTTTCAAATATTTTAGAATCTTCTTTGCAGCTTCAAGATGACTCTTTTTAGGTTTAGCTTGAAAACATGCACATACACCCACCGCAAAAGAAATGTCAGTCTACTAGCGGTTAAGTATAAAAGAGAACCAATTAAACCTCTATACCGTGTCCGATCGGTGTCTTCCCTTTCTCATCTGGATCCATTGAAAAATTTGTCATCATAGGTATTTTGGCTTCTCTGTGGTACCTATTCCGAATTTTTCAATAAGATCTTTGGTGTATTTTGCTTGGCTTATGAAAATTCCTTCTTTGTCTGCTTGACTTGAAGTCCAAGGAAGTATGTCATTTCTCCCATCATGGACATCTCAAATCATTCTTCATAAAATGACTAAATTCTTCACATAAGATAGGATTAGTTGATCCAAAAATAATATCATCAACAAAGATTTGTACTAATAAAAGATCATTATCGATTCTCTTACGAATAAAGTTCTATCTATCTTACCTTTTACAAAACCATTTTGAATCAAATATTCGGATAAGGTATCATACCAAGCTCTAGGTGCTTGTTTAAGTCCATATAGAGCTTTCCTTAGTTTATAAACCTTATCTCCGTTGACAAAGCCAGGGGTTGCTCTACATAAACTTCCTCGCCGATGACTCCATTTAGAAAAGCAGATTTCACATCCATTTGGAACACAAGAAATCTTTTATAAGCAGCATAAGCTAAGAACAATCTTATGGCTTCAAGACGAGCAAGCTGGTGCAAAGGTTTCATCATAATCAATTCCCTCCGATTGTGAATAACCTTGTGCAACCAATTTAGCCTTATTTCTTACCACAATGTTGTTTTCATCTCTTTTGTTCTTAAAAACCCATTTTGTTCCAATAACATTTTGATGATGAGGTCTTTCAACAAGCTCCCATACATCTTATCTTTGAAATTGATTTAATTCTTCTTGCATTGCATTTATCCAATTGGAGTCGGTTAGAGCTTCGAATAGTTTTAGGTTCGAGCAATGATACATAACAACTAAATGCATAGCCTTGATTTATCTCGTGTCCTTGTCTGGACTCTAATCTAGACTTCCGATTATCTGCTCACCGATGATAAGTCAATACTCATTTACCTTTATCTTTTACCGAGTATGAAGTCTTATCGATATATTTTCATCAAATGGTTCTCAGATTACCTTCAGAATATCTTCTAGTCCATCTGGTAGTGTAGTCGTCGATCGGATGATATGGAAGAACTCTCGCTTTCCTTATCTTTATTCGTGTCTCGATGTGTCCTCCTCATCCGATTCTGACTCAAGTAGAACTTGATTGATTTCTTGATATTTAATCTGCTGAGGTCTTCAGCTATCTTGGTGACATCATCTCGTGCTTTACTTAGAAATTTCGTCAAAAACAACATGTGGTGTTTCTTCCACACATAATGTAATCTTATTAAAAACTCTATATGCTTTGGATACGGATGAGTATCCTAAGAATATCCCTTCTGCAATCTTAGCATCAAAAGTTCTTAATTTAGATTTTCCATTATTATGGATGAAACACTTACAACCAAATACATGGAAATATGAAATTTTTGGTATTCTACCCTTCCATATTTCATAAGGGGTTTTGCATTTATCTTTCACAATTAAACACCTATTTTGAACAAAACATGCAGTATTAATGGTTTCGCCCAAAACTCGTGTGGAGTGTCATACTCGGATAACATCGTCCTTGCAGCCTTCCTTCGTGGTTCTGCTTTCTCCTTTCTACAACTCCATTTTGTCGGGTGTTCTTGCAGATGATATTTCATGTGCTATACCATTCTCGCATAATAGTTAGTAACAAACGAATTTAGAAACTTCAAGACCTTTATCACTTCTAATCTTGACAATATTTAGTCCTTTTTCATTTTGAATTCTTTTGAGAAAATCTGAATTTTTGTTACAGTCTCATTCTTTTTGTACAAGAAAATAACCCAAGTGAATCTAGAAAAATCATCTACAATCACTAAAGTATACTCTCTTCCACTAAAACTCGGAGGTGTAAGCTGGACCAAAAAGATCCATGTGTAAAAGTTCCAAAATCCTTTCTCAAGCAGGACCATCTATTGTTTTGAAAGAAGTTTTGGTCTGCTTTTCCTTTTTGACAAGCATCACAAATATGGTTTTTCGAAAATATTTTATTTGGAAGTCCTTTGACTAAAGATTTCCTTGCTATTTTGTTAAGAGTTTTGAAATTTAAATGACTAAGACGTTTATGCCATAGCCAACTTAAATCTTCTGAACTCTTAGCAATAAGACAAGTATCCTTAGGACAACTCTTGAAATTTGCAACATAGATATTACCTTGTCTCGACTCCAGAAGTAAAATATTTTCGTTTAAACCATCCATAATATAACATGCATCATGAGTGAATTTCACACAATATTAGAGTTCCAACTCCTTTGGTTAGACCAAAATTGTTGTCACCGAACATTACCCGAGGTCCATCTATCGTCGATAGTTAGAAAGAAGTCTTTTCTCATAAGTCATATGCTTAGAACATCTACCGTCTATATACCGGATGACTTCAAGAACATCTTTTCTTTTAACTATCTCCTTATTTCCCTGCAATCACAAATTAATCCTTAGGTACCCTTTGTGTATTGGGTCCTTTCTCGTCAAGTTGATACTTAGGTATCCAGATAAACACATCCAAGTCTTTCGTAACCAATGATTGAATTTTGCAACCATATCTGTCTACTAATATTAGACTATCTAGATCAATTTTATTTAATTGATCTCTAGTGATTGTCTTATATTTTGGAAAGAATGGATATGACTTGCTTCTTCCATCAAAACCATTATACTTTGGAAATGACTTTGATTTAGTCTTTAGATTTCTTTTGGAAACATTTCTCCTCGTCTGTGTTTTCTCTTTAGAAGTATCGGATGAGGTGATTTGCTCCTTAGATTTCTTTGAACTAAGTTCTGTCTTTTCCATAGTCTTAGTGGCTTTGACAAAAACTCTTGGTTTGATAGGATCATTTTTCTTGTTCCTATCAAAACCCAATCGATTTTATCACTAGGCTTCAAGGAAATCTTGAAGATGTTATCAATTGTAGACCGAGAATTATTAAGATGTCCTATCTTGAGATTCAATTCTCTGTTAGTCTTTTTAAAATTCTCATTCTCCATATTGATATCTGAAAATTTAATTTTTAAAGTATTAAATTCTTTTCCAACTTATTGGTTTTCTCAGACGAAGAACTAGTAGTAATCTTAGATTGACCTTCCCCTTGAATGTACAATCCAGATTCTTCCTTGTCCCCTCGTCTCGATGTTCCTTTGTTAGATTAAGAATTTGATCCTTTAAACTTAAATTTTCGCCTCTATCTGCTTATAAGCGATAAAGTCCGTCTTCGTATCTTTTAAAAGCTTGTTAATAAGACATGGATCGATCTGCACAAGTTATCATTATCATTGTCTGAAGATGAGTAATAGTTTACCTCCTTAGCCATTAGGCAAATGTCATTGTCTGACTGAAACTAGATGAGGATGAGGATGATGATGTCTCATATTTTTCTCCTTTTCTCGCTAAAAGAGCTCGTTGATCTGCATACCTCCTATCCCTTTTCTTCCTCTTTTCTTCTCTCTCTCTAGGAGTGAGTTGAGGACAATCATAGCTAAAGTGGCCGGGTTTATTGCGGGTATAATGATATCTCCCTTATCTCGATTTTGGACTATTCTCACCTCGTCGATTGGTGACTTGTACCTTTTCACCGGATTCTTTTTGTCATTATCTCGAATACTTCTCTTCTTTGTCTCGGTTTATAACTTTGACGATTAAACCTGTCTCTCTTGTTTCTTTTATACTTCATCTTGAGTCTCTCATATCGTCCGATTAATAGTGCCATTTCCTCCTTTACCGACAAATCGATGCCTTAGAAATCTTGTCGAGAATCTTCTTGATGAAGAAATGCCACGCTTTTCCAAGTAGATGACTCTGCCTCATCTTCTTCATCTTCAATGTGTATATCATATTCCAATGCTTTCGGATGAGAAAATAGAGTATGATGTGATATAGATGACAGGTTCTGTGTTTCTTTGAGAATATTTGTTTTTCCCTCCATCTTTTGCTCAATGATCCGAGTACCTTGTTGTTAATTTCTTTCTCGGTGTAGGTCTTACCCAAATCAACAGCTTTGTTAACCAGATTAGTCAATCTCACATCCAATTGATCCACAGTTTCTCCATCCTTCATTTTGAACGTATCAAATGCATGTAAGGCCATTTGCGGTTTATTTTCTTTAACTCGTTACGACCCTTCACAAACACTTGCAAGAGTTTCCCACATATCTTTAGCGAGTTTTACATCTTTTAACCTTTTCTATCCAATCCTTGCTTAATGTTTCGATGATTTCGTTCTTGCAACTTGATCCAAATTGTGAATCTTCCTTTCGTCGTTTGTCAATTCAACACTTTTCTTTTCTTGTTGACTTTTGTAGTAGAAGATTCAGCTCCAGTGCTAATAACTCCATGATAGAATTTTATTGGACCTTCCTCAAGAACCTCTTCCATACGGTCATGAATGGCCTTCAAATGATTCTCCATTACGAACTTCCAATAATCATATTCTTCGATAGAAAAATCTAGCAAACTCCTGGTTTTCTTACTTTTAACAAGACATCGTAATTCAAGGTGCTAAAAGACAACTTATCGAAATGTTAGTGACTCAATGATAAGAAATCGAGTTTCAACAATAACTCAGAAATTTCAAGACCACAAATCTCTATCGAACGACTTAACAACGCTCGATACCACTTGTTGGGTCCCTTTAGAATGAGTTAATCACAAAAATAGGATGCCCTCTAGTGATAATCTAGAAGGGGGATGAATAGATTATCAAAAACTTTTTGAGCTTAGATAATCTATTAATTCCAAAATCGATTTTAACAATGAGCTTGATTATTGATTAAACTCGATCTCGATAGGATCTAAAGCTTTATCAGATTTTAAAGTTTGTGATCAAGAAACAATCAATGAAAACAAGTAAAAACAATAAGAAGAAACAACACAGATTTATAGTGGTTCGGATCAAACGATCCTACGTCCACTCTCCTTCCTCAAACTTGAAGAAGGGCCTTCACTTACTTACTTTCTTCTTCTTGTGACTTACTTACAATGATGAATCTTCACTTACAATGAATTCTTTCGATTTCAATATCTATGGCTTGAAGATCTAATGAAAAAGTGTTCTATAAACACTAAGAACTGAAACGTATAAAGCGTTTGTGAATGTGTACAATTTACATTTGCTTGTGAATACAAAGTATAATGATGAGTGCAAGTATCAAAAGTTAATTCTAAAATAATTTCTATCCCTATTTATAGAGATCTTCTCTGGTAGTTGTAACTTCCTTGAATTTGGTTTTGATCGGTTATAACAATATAATCAATTACGTAACTCCCTCTTGAGTTGTTGAAAGCGCTTCTTGAATCTTTGTATAATATTTCTCTAACACCTCATCGTCGATGTTTACTTCACCTCGTCCTCATCTTCTTTCTGTCTAAGTGTTTTAGTATTGTATCTCAACTATCTTCTCTCGTGTCGTCCTTGTCTCGATATCTCGACCTCATCGATATTCTCTCATTATCTAGAAATCGTCCTTGTCGACATCTTGACCTCGTACGATATTCTATACTTAGTTTTATTTATAAAGAAATACTTCAAATTGCCTATACAAAATGTTCATTTGGTCATCCTATTTTACATTTTTAACACATCAAAACTAAATACACTTTTCTTTTTCCTAACAAATTCACCTCTGGTGTTTTGGGTGAAACATCGCAATCTTCGGAGTTTCTTCACAGGTTTTGTTTTGCTTGAGTCTTCACTCCTTTGCGGAACGACCTTTTCTTTTCTGCGACTTTGAAGTTTCTTTGATCATCTTGAGAATACGAGTTTAAAATGGGTAGATGAACCTTGACATATTTTGTCTTATCCTTGAGTTCTAGTTTCCCAAATCCTTCGCGGTGATTCTTCTTGTCCTTTGTCCTTAGACTCAACGGTAGATTCATTAAAAACCACATGAGGTGTTTCTTCCACAACAAGGGTTTTCCTATTAAAAACTCGATAGGCCTTGCTTGTCTTTGGAATATCCTAAGAATATTCCATCGGCAACCTTGGCATCAAAGGTTTTTAACTTGGACTTGCTATTTTCATGAATGAAACACCTACAACTAAAAACACGAAAGAAAGAAACACGAGGAATTCTACCTTTTCATAACTCGTAAGGTGTCTTTCCATGATCATTAGTTAGCAAGCTTCGATTACGAGTGTAGCGAGGCGGTATTGATAGCTTACGCCCAAAATCTCGAGGAACATTAAACTCTGCTAGCATTAACCTAGCTGCTTCCTTGAGTGTCCTATTTCTCCTTTCAGCTACGCCATTCTGCTTTGTGGAGTTCGGGCCAGACGTTTCATGTTGAATCCCGGCTTCTTTACAATAAGTTGCTATGTGAGAGTTTAGAAATTCTTCCTTTATCACTTCGATCCTTACAACATTTTCTCCCTTCTCATTTTGTAATTTCTTCAGAATTTCGCAACTTTGTGATGGTTTCATTTTTCTTGAACATGAATATTACCCATGTGAATCTTGAGTAGTCATCTACCACCACTAGAGTGTATTTTACGCCACTTTGAAGCTTAAAGGAGATACCGGTCCAAATAAGTCCATATGAAGTAATTGTAGAACCCTACTTGATGTTGTACAGAACTTCCTTGAATGAAGCTCTAGTTTGCTTTTCTTTTTGACATGAATCGCAAATCTGATCTTTTGAGAAGACCTCATTTGGCAAACCCTCTACAAGAGACTTTCGCAATCTTGTTCGGCGTTTTGAAATTTATATGACTCAATCTCTTGTGCCACAACCAGCTAGCTTCAAGTACTTTTTGCTACAAGGCATGTATTGCTTGAACACTTCTAAAATTCTGCAACATAAACATTGCCCTTTCTCGGGCACTGTTAAGAGCACCTGATCGTTTAAACCACTTAAAACAACGCACAAGGAACTAGAAAACTTAAGCGAGTATCCCTTGTCACGGAATTGTGAAATCGAGAGCAAGTTATGCTTTAATCCTTCCACATAGAAGACTTCATCAACACGTACATCTCCAATGTATAGAGTTACAACACCTTTGGTAATACCAAAGTTATTGTCTCCGAATACTACCCGTGGGCCATTTTGTGATTTTATTGAGCTCAAGAGTTGCTTGTCTCTAGTCATATGCTTCGAACACCCACCGTCCGATGTACTGCATAAGATTTCCAGCAACTCCTCTTCCATGCCCCACGACGTCCTGCCACGATTAGTTGAGTTTTAGGTACCCTTTAGATTTGGGTCCTTGAGAGTTAGCACATTCTTTAGGAATCCATATGAATAGACTCTTCTTATCAAATCCAGGAAGATCTTATCCTTCTTCCATACATATCAACATAGACAACTTCATCTTTTGGTGCCTTCTTGGATGCATGTCTATGGGTGTTGATCGTGTTCCTTCCGTAAGGCTTCGACCCTTCTCGAGGTCCTCTAGATGGAGTGTTCAACCGTTGTGCAATGGTCCGAGGGTTTTGATGATAAGGATGCGTTCTACTTGAGCCATCAAAAGATTCATATCTCACAGGCACGGAAGACTTAGTAGATTGTTTAGCAAGCTTTGAAGTTTGCTTAGGTTGTGTATTCTTCACCGAGACTGTCTCCACAAAGATGGTTTCGGTGATGTCTACTTTTTCGACCTTGCTTTGAGGTTTCTTAAGTTGGGATTCCCCCTTCTTTTGATACCTCATCAATTGTTTAGGTTGTTGAGTATAGCTACTCTCCTTCCCATTCAACTGATTTGCTAGGTCATTAACCTTTTACCCTTATCGTAGGTTTAGGTTTGGAACCCTCTTCTACCAAATCATTACCCTTAACATGTGTACTCTTCTTAGGTACACTTGTTTGAACCTGTGAGGATTGGGCAATGGTAAAACCAATTTCCTTCTTTACGTTAGGTGTTTGAGACGAATCAACTATTGTTCGAACATCATGAAAAGCTTTGTTCGAGTTGATCCAACCTCAAACTTAAACGTTCCTCACTTGTTTTTATATGCTCATGCTGATGGAAAAGCTCATCAAACTTTGCTTGTAGGATTTTCAATCGATCGGTCTTCTCAAGGTTCTCAAGAAGCAACCTTTCTACTAGCTAACCCTATTTAGTATACTTCAATTTAAGAGTGTTTAACTCTTGAGTTGTCTGGCTAAAGTCTGCTAATGTTCCGAGATGACTTGCTAATAGATTCTTGTGTAAGTAGATCAATTTTTTTCTTTAAGCTAGCGTTTTCCTTTTCCACACAATTGTAAGCGTTTATAGCAGTTTTGAGATCTCCCATTAACTTATCAACAAAGTTATGGTCAAACTCCTCTGCTAGAGAAACACGGGAAGCGGACGAAGAACAAGAGTCAAATAATACCTCATCTTTGTTGGCCATAAGACACAAATCATTGTCAAGAGAAATGCGAAGACGATGTTGAATCACTTGAGAGAGTATCTTCCTCTTCACCCACTAGAGCACGTTTGTCAAAGAAACTTCCTGTTTCTCATTAACCTCTTTTCTTCTCTTTCTCTAGGAGTTAATTACGGACAGTCATAGCTAAAATGTCCAGGTTTATGACAAGTATAGCAAGCATCACTTCTTGAAGATCTTCTTGGGCTAGAGTCTCTTTTAGGAGAGAAGTCTCTTCTTCTTGGACTTTCTTCTCTTCTTCTTTCTCTCGGAGTTTTAAATCTTCTACTATCTTTGGAATCTTCGATCTCTTATCCGAATTTGAAGATTTGTTTTCGGATCTGAACCCGGCTTTCTTAGTGTTCTTCCAATGTTTTACGTATTTCCCAAATTTTGAATTCATTTTATCAAACTTTCTGTCAAAGCAACGCCATTTGTTCTTTCAAGCTCAAATCCTCTCCAACAGGTTCTTTAGATGGCTGATTTTGAGTGACTTTGAAAGCAACTTCTTTTCCCATGTAATTTGAATTTCCTTCATCCTCGCTCTTCTTCTTGTTTCAAATCATATTCATGAGCTTTTAAGTGTGAGAATAACTCATGATGACTTATTTTGCTAAGTTCTTTTGTATCTTTGATCACCGTAATCTTGACTCTCCATTTACTAGTTAGAGACCTTAATATCTTGTTGTTGATCTCCTTTTCGGTGTAAGATTTACCTAAAGAACTTGCCTTGTTGATTATGTTTTTCAATCTCAGATCCAACTGATCTATTGTCTCATCAGGCTTCATCTTGAATGTGTCAAACGAATGTAGAATAGACTTCAACTTGTTTTCTTTAATTTGCTCCGATCCTTCACACATAAGTGACGGGGTTTTCCACATTTGTTTGGCGGTCTTACATGTCTTGACTTTCTCTGTAAGTTCTCTCGGTCGAGTTTCTATGATCTCGGTTCGAGCAACTTGGTCAAGATTAAATAGTTTCCTTTCATCATTTGACAACTCACTCCTTTTCTTTTCAACCTTCTCGTCCATAGATGTTTCGCTCCACTTGCTTCGAACTTCTTGGTCCCCAATAGAATTTTATTGGACCATCTTCAAGAGTTTCAAGCATCCTATCATGAATTGCACCGAGATGATTTTCCATGCGAAATTTCCGGTAGTCATAGTCTTCAATAGAGAACTCCGGTAGCTTTCTAGCTTTTGCTCTTATGAGAACTCATTGTTAGTAAATAAAACAGTTATGCACTTGAATGCAATGAGTTTTATAAAAATGGTTTTTCAAAAAGATCTGCATTCAGTGACCACAACAGTCTTTCCTCAAAGACTATTGGTAACCAAAGCCGTGGTCGGTTGAACCACCGCTCTGATACCACTTGTTGGTCCCGGACGAGATGTGAACGGAGGTGTAAAGTCTAGAAGGGGGTTGAATAGACTTTACCACACTCAAAACTTTTTAACTTTTCGTGAGTGAGTGTGAGATTAGAAGACTTTGAAGTCTTCTACAAAGCAAGGTACTCAGAGTGTGCTATGTGAGATCAGCAGACTTCGGAAACTTCGAAGTCTTCTAATGGTGCGGAAGCTAATCTCGTGTGTGAATTTGAAAAACCCTTTGAATGAAAACCTTCTTGATAAATACTTAGCAAGTTTGGTGCAGATTTATTAAAGCAATGATGTATGAGCAAATAATGATATGAATGCATAAAGTTTGTAAAGACACGAGAGATTTTTATAGTGGTTCGGATATAACAATCCTACGTCCACTCTCCCCGATTCCACAGGGCCTTACTATCCACCAAAACTGGTCTTGTCTCCTCTAATCTCCTTGATGATTTGACCACATGAAGTTTTACAAGTTCTGCCCTTGTTACACAATATGATCCTAAGATCAATTTAATAATCAACCTTCTCTCTTACGAGAAACTGGAAGGTGATTTACAATTCCTTAACCAAAAATAGATCTCTCAAAATATCAGCGTATTGGATCGATTTACGGTATGAATAATTATGCGTGTTCTTGTAATGAGTGAATGGATTTCTTGATGTTTCTCGCGCGTATCTGTTTATAAAATCCTTCACATCAATTTATATGATCCTGATTTTGACTAGTTGTTAGGCTAATTTGTCAATCGGATCTTCAAGAAATGGTAAGTGATCGTTGGATGATTTGTTGACCTTGGATAATTGATTATGCGATATCAATCAATTATCCCTTGATTGATCTCGATTGAGAATCCAATCTTCTCTAGATTGATTATGAGTATCTACGATTTATTCTTCCGACTTTCATCAATCCCGATAAATCTCTCAAAGTCAAATTTAGCAACCTTACACACCTTGCTTGGTAGCGGTTCACAAACTTCTTGTAGCAAGGATTCCAACTCTTCTTTGTCTTCACTTTAACATTTCTTGACAACTTCTTTTTTTGCGGATAGCTTATTATCTCTTCACGAAACCCTTCTAAGATCTCTTGAATGCAATCCTTCTTGATCTTCAAGTCTTACGATCAGCAACCTTCGAGTTCTCAACTAATATAGATCTTCGTGTTAAACCTAGCAAGATTAACTATACTAAGACATCAACCCTATCTTGATCATCACCGACTAACGAGGCTCACCGTGGTCCTATTACACTTAGGTTTTAAGAACATCATCAAAACACACAAATTCTAGGCCTAACAACACTACTTTGATATATAATGTTCTTGAACAAGGTATGGTCAATAGGGTGATCTTCAAAAAATATGGTTTATGTGTAGTGTAGCTGCAAGAAATTTGAGGAATGTGGCATACTATGTTGTCATTCAATATGGACACTGCATATCAACTCGGTCTGCAGACAATACCAAATGCATACATATGTAGGAGGTGGACGAAAAATGCAAAAACAGCTTTTTGGGACAAAAACAGGGGATCGACCACAAATCATACTCATAGTACATTTCCATGGAGACATGAAATGGCAAGGAAGAGCTACAATCTGATTTTAGAATCGAGAAAAAAATGAGGATGCACGGAAAATACTTGAAGATAGTTATGAAAGGGACTCACTGGTTATTAAGACATTAGTCTCTAGAGAGTAACCTCAAACATCTACCGAGATTGAAAATAGAATGACAATATTGGACCCTTAACGATTAATCACAAAGGGACGGAAAACATGGGTAAAGAACTATTTCACTATAAGAAAAAAAAAAAAAAAGAGCAGCAACAATAGCAAAGGAATTTGGCACAACAACCCCAAACCCCCATTTATTTTAATTTTCAATTGTATCGAGTTCAAAATCGTGGCATTGTTGCACATTATTATTAAACTTCTTATTTTGGTTATTAAATTTTTTATGTTAGATACAATGTTCTTGTTTAATCAAAACTATGTTATATTAACAGTCTAATTGTGTTACTATAACTATAATTGACATAATTAGTTGAAATGTGTAAGCTGTTGCTTGTTTATGTATGTTACGATTTAGAACAAACTATGTTACTATTCGTTTATAATTATGTTACGGTGTATATTATATTTATACAAGTTTAGTTTTATATGTTATACTTCATTAGAAACAAGATAAGTAGTTATGCGGTATGAATTACCTCCATTTGCATAATCTCCTAGCACCAGTCTTCATTATAAACTTGATATGTGATAAAATATTGTTTGTATTTTTTAAAACAAAAAAAAAAAAAAGAATTACAAAAACTATGTTACAATACAAGTTTTAACTATGTTACTCTGAATAATTTTATATATGATATATACCTTATGATGGGTGATTGCCCAACATACATATTTCTACATCCTGTCAAGAAAATAGATATATTACAGACGGACAAAAAAACAAATACACAAATAAAATATCCCATCAAAGAGCACATCAATTACGATAAGAAGACTAAAATATTACTACACATGTACATACACAATCCTAACAATATGCGGACAATTGTCACCTTAAGTAACACAAAAAGGATCGGTCTAACACTAATTACCAAGCAAGCATCATGAGTTTTTACCAAAAAAAAAAAAACCACCACCATCAACGGGCAACAAAAATAACCACATGCCCAACCAAATTCACCATAAAAAGAGTATTCATCAGCCCCACCCCTCCGATCGAAACTTAGTAGAAGCTGAATAAAATTAACTTAATATTCATCAGTCTTTTTTAACCCTCGGCCTTAAAAACTTTCTTCTTTCATATGCAACGGTATCGACCTTCCTCCTCCTCTCGGCGAGCAACGGGATCTTTCACGGTTTCAGCACGAGTGATTTCTTCTCATAAAATGCAAGTACATTACGAAAGACCACTGTCCCTTAGAACGTTACTTTCATTCAGCCACAATAGAGCGGAATTTAGCTCTATAAAATATCCTTGTACCACCCTACAAAACAAAAGAAACAAAACACAAAATCAATGAATAAACACAAGCACACACACAAATAAAAAAAAAAGACTAAAAATTAAAAACATACATTTGAAAGATCGGGCTCATCATAAACTTCACCATGAGCGTTCAAGATATGGTGCATCAAAAATAGACCACAGTCCTTGTTCACATCCTTTGACTTCCATTTCAACTTCACATCTTCAATGTTAAAAACATTGACATCACTAACTCTAGGATGATTCCGTTTCTTCATCAATCTTATAATAAATATTTTACGTGAAAAAGACAAAAAAAAGACACTAATAAGATAACAAAAACAAACAACAATATAAGTAAGAATAAAAAATAAAAATAAAAAATAAACTAACCAACAAACGTATGCGGTTCTTGTCGTCCTCTTCTCAATATGGATAAGGTTATCCAAATATTAAAATTTACCCGACATAAGATTCACAACAAGAAGAGCATAATGTCCATATATACGAATGGCATAAAAATCTGTAACATAAAAATAAAGAAAGAAAAATAATTATGTCTCCCTATCGGGGTCATTGCGTAGAATCCTATTCAACGGTACCTACAAAAAAACAAAAAAAAATATATATGTTACTGAAATAACAAACATGAGTTAGTATAAAACTAAGCATATGTTCTTGTAATAATAAAGCTTACAGTAATCCAGCCCAAAAATAAACCGTGATGGACTCGCGAGAACACGACCCCGATTCGGATAATAGTTAACGAGAGAAACACAAAGCATTAAACACATTGTGTGCTATCTCGTATCTAAATGCATTGTTAGGAGATCCTCCCTGTTGACCAAATACATCTCATCATCATTACGGTAAAACTCCTCCCCGCAACAAATACATAAAAGCAAATATAAAATGAATAATGCATACAAAAAATAATTAAAAAGAATATAAGAAGCGAGAAAATACTTACATTAAATTTTCGAAGACCGGAAGATGTAATCAACCAGCTCAATCTTGTGTCTATCCAAATCAGAAAAAAACTTAAATTTATATTTACAAAAGTGGATACAAAACCGGCATCGGGGCCAAAATCTCCAAGTAGCTTCCTAAGCGAATTAGCCAATGCTTCCTCAATGACCTTGGCATCAATCTCATCAAGCACTGTGAAAACGACTTAATCTCCAACGACTTCACCTTCCTTAGCTTCACCACTTCCTTTTCACCCTCTTTGGCTTCTTCTTCCTTCTCCATCTCATGCTCTTGCTCTATTCCTGCAAAACATCCTCGGCCCTCTCCTCACCTGCACCCTCGGACTTCTCTTCTTGATCCTCTTCATTCCCCCATCATCATCGCTTTTGGACTCCTCCTCATCCACATCCTCACCAGTCTTCTCGCTTTTCCCATCACTTTCATCCTCATCATCCTCTTCATCATTGCCATCCTCTTCATCCTCACTAACACTATCCTCATCACCAAGGACCTCCTCATCATCTTCCTTATCCGAACTACCACATGAGAACTCATCGTCATCAACCTCCACGAGACTTGTCACTCGATGGCGGCGCTAAATGGATTGTCAGAGAAGCTTGACTCATAGCTAGGCATATCGGCTATGTTCTTTGCGCGCATGAAGTTTTCAACCACTCATCAACACTTTTCAGAATTTTTCATCTGCCCAGGCTGGGAATCGACAGTGGTTGAATCGGGCAAATTCTTTTTAATTTCATTCAATCTAATGATATAACCATTAGATGTCTCGTTTATATCAGTCATCAAATTCTCCACCAAAGACCCAAATCCTACAATACAAAAGGTTAATAAAAAATAAAATAATAAAAATTATTTAGGTGGTATAATAGAGTGTTACTACTATAAATAATTTATGTTACTATATTGTGATAAATATGTTCTTGATTTAGAAAAATTGGTGTTACTATGTAAATAGAAATATGTTACTATTATATATTAATACATGTTACTATTTCATAAATAACAAAAAACAAAAGCACATTACGAGTAATACCTTCACATCCCCGCTAAAAAACTTTGTCGCACCGACATTTACGAGGCCTCTTCAATCCATTGATGGTCACGAGGTACTCATCCAAAACCAGCTCGCCATCCCCGTCAGGCCATTGTCCGACTCGCGCTTGCAACGAGCGTGCAGATTATCATTGTTCGATCTTTGTGTAAGAGGAACACTACATGGCAAACGAATACCATGCCACGAATCCTATGCAAATATGCAATTTGCGGAATCAACAAACATCCTGTAATATTGTGAGAAGAGTTCTTCCTCACAACATCAACACTCTCACATAATTTATGAAAAATAAAAGAACACCAGTCAAGTTTACAAATAGAATCAACATCAACAAGAGACTTTAACAGACCATTGAACAAACCAAATGGTTTACGGCCGGTGCAAACAACGATGACATACGGAAAAAAACAAAAAGACGCTTAAAGTCTTCACCACCATCCTTGGATGGGATTTAAAAACAAGTAGCCAACTCACTCAACTTAGAGTTGGACTTCAAACCATAATCCGAAAACTTCTCCAACGGAATATTATTCTCCCCTCGGGAGTAAGACAGAATATCACAACCCCGATTCCTTGGAAGCATAAATATATCATGAACATCGTCCGGTGTAATCACAAAGCTGCGACCTCGACCAGCCAGATAGTTGCCAAGCGCATGGATTAAAATTACGAATAAGCCACCGAAGCATTGGATAACCACTCGGCTTAGTGATTCGGCTTCACAGACCACCAAAGCGATATTCTTCCACCTCCCTCTGGGCGGTATTAAGTGAGCTAATCGGTTCGACAACAAGCGGTAGGCCTCCCATGAGGAGTGAAATCCCTATAGAGGAAAAGAAAAATATAAATCGAGACAAAAATAAATTGTAAAAATACATTTATGCAAATGAAAAGATAAAATAACTTTGTTTCTTTGTGTAGGCTTTGAACAATCTTTCTTATCCTTGTTAACTCGTTTAATAGGAGACTTGGACATGATCGGTTTGGCCTTGATTCTTTACTATCACGAGGTCTCCTGCCGCTTCTTTCTCGGCTTTTTCGGGGTCAAATCCTTTGTTCTTCTAGGAGCCATCTAATATATATTCTTTTATCAAAAACAAAAACACATCGAGACCATTTTATAGCAAAACAAAATGTGTTACTAAAAGAAAAAAACTTATGTTACTTTATAAATATAAATATGTTACTACACATGAAAACATACATGTTACTAACATGAATAAAACATGTTACTAAACAAAAAATACTATGTTACCATCCATAATAAACAGAACCAAAAAACGAAACCAAAAAAATAGATCATTACATTCAACAAAAAAAAATCGTAACACACAACAACGAGATACAAAAAAGCACAAACTCTAATAAAAAAATATCAAAATCAACTAAAACAAAACGAATATAAAACAGAGCATAACAATAAGCGGCAGAGACGAACACGAGATCTGTAAACACCGGAAAAAAATGAAATACACTAACGAAAAACAATGAAATACCAAAAACCTACGAGAGAACGAACAAAAATAAACATCGATACACAAAAAAAAATCAGAAGATCACCTACAAAAACGTAAAAATAGAAGATACCCTAACTTCAAACAAATAGGGTTTCGGACTAACAAAAACTAGAACTATAACGAGAAAAAATGCGATAATAATACACATAAAACCAGAAAGATAACATTCACAAACGAAACAAAACAAAAAAATGAAAAAAACTTGAGCAGTACTTTAGGTCGTCTAGAAAGAAACCGTCGAACGAAAAATACAACGAAAACGTGAAAAGCGCCTATAAATACAGGTGATATGCGCCAAAAACCGTCGGAAAACCGCCGTGGAACCGTGGAGAAACCGCTCACGATCGTCGCGGGAAAATCGGAAAACGGTGAAAATTTGAAAGCGGGTGAAAGCGAAGGTGAAAGGTCAAGAAATCAATTTATATACGACCCATTTAGTCAAACCGGTGCAGGTATGGATTATTTCACGGATCCTAGATCCGTGAAATATTTCATATAAGAATTTATCATCAATTTAATGCTTGATTGGTGCAACTTCATCCCTATATAATGTCTTCTTTCTCATCCACCATTTATGTTTGCAACCTAACTCTATATTAAATCGAAATACATTTGCGGAAATCAATTATTTAATACGCATTATCAACATTATATGCATGGCCATGAAAATTGAAACACTTGCTTATGTCTTACGGTGAGAGAATTTAGGTTCTTCAATTCTATGTTTGCAAACACACACACACACACACACACACACACACACACATATATATATATATATATATATATTATTTTTGAATCAATTTCTATTGATAAATATATATTTATTGAATATTATTGTATTGTAATCAACTTAATGTAAATAAATTTAATTTTTTATTTATACCAATTACTCCCTCCGTCCCACATTTGTTTTCCACGGTGGTAGGCACGGAGGTTAAGAAAAGTGGCTTTTTGGGTGTTGACTCCACATAAATGAAGGGTATAAGGGCAATTCATGGGTAAAAGAGTAAGGGATTAGTTTGTACTAATCCATCACTTAAAATCCAGTCCATGAACATTAACCAAAAAGGAAAAACACATCGGTATTAGCATCGGTAGCTAAACATCTAATTAAGGACAAAAACATCAAATTCAAGTCAATTTTTAACAAATGGAAAATCACTAAAATTAGAGATATGATCTATAGGAGCACAAATAGAAAACGAGGAATAGAAAAACAAAGATCGTGAGACATGATCCACCCCCAAGTTTGCTACCATAAAAAAGCAGTTTCAACATTATATCCACCCTCAAACTTCATCATTGGGCCAGCGTCGTCATTGCTGCAAACTCATTTAATCGAAAAAATAAACAAATAGAAAAAGCAGATGAGATTCAAAGAATTGTTGAAGAAAAAAATCTAAAATGGAAATCGCTTTCGAGAAAAAACGCCACCGAAAAGGAGCGAAGCGTGAAGATCAGGCCAAATACGTTTTCCCTATTCTCGGCGCCATTTTCAACTTCTCTCTCTGAAGAAAACAAACGGAAGGCTGTAAAAATCGAAACTAAAGAATCGGTTGAAGGAGACGAAGATTAGAGAACCTTGAATCTCTAATACGAAGTCGAAAATGGGGTGAAATTAGAAATCTTACCCGATCGACAAAGGTTTCGAGAAATCGAGAGAAGGGAGCGGCTATGGCGATGAGAGAAATGAAGAAGAATCGAGAAACTAGGGCTTGTTGACTAGAGAGAAATGAAGAATCGAGAAAATAGGATAGATTTTGTATGGGTAATTGTTTGGAATGGGTTAATATTGGCCTGGGAGGGTTAATTATAATGGGCCGATTAGATTAGGTTAATTTATTTTAGTTAATTGGGCTGCAAGTGTTAATTAATTTTGGTTAATTATGTTTTATTGGATAGAAAAAGTAATGTCAATTGTGTAAATAAATGTGTTTTTAAAGGATATTAATGGAATTTTTTTGCTATTTATGGATATGAAAACGTCTGCAGGACGGACTAATAAGGCAAGTATAGGAGGGAGTATTTAGTACGCATTATCAACATGTGGAATAATATTTATTGTGAATTTATTCGAGAAAAACTTACGAATTGTTGGAGAAAAATAATATTAATCACCGGAGGCTGAAAATTTGATCAGAAAACCCGATTAGCACTATTATAAAAATTATATTATATTATATTTACTAAAATATTCCACTATTTTTGCAATACATATCACTTCATTCATTTAAATTGAACAAAATGACTTTAGTTATATTTTGGAGGTTGTTCTGACTCACAAGAGGCGAAACAATGTCGAAATTATTAATATATTAATACCATAAAAAACGAATTTACTAAATGTAAACTTTCAATTTTAATGACAAATTTGAGTAATGGCCAAATTTTAGACAACGGTCTTAAATATTTTGAATACTTAATTAGTAATTCTTTTTGCTAATTAAAAGAACAAATATGAAATGGAAAAATGGAAAAAGAAATTTGGACTAATCTCCAAATGATTGGAAATTTGAGAATGACACATTTTGAAAAGGAAAATATGATTGCAGTGTAAAGGATTTTCTATAGGGAGATTTAAAATTGAGAGAATATAACACCAGCTTAAGTACTGTTGAGACATCATAAATTGGTAAAAAATAATGGAAAATATGGTATATATAGTAATTTTATAAAAATTCCAGAGGGTCCAGTGATCCCTGACCCACTGTGGCTCTGTCCATGAATGAGATAATTGATCTAAAATTAGACGAGTTCTGAGATATATCTAATTTAGTCTAATTTAAATGAGTGGGTTTAGTCTAATTTAGATGAATGGGTTTTATATAAAAGTGTGGTTCATATGTTGAATGGGTTTAGTCTGAAATTTATAGGATTAGGTTCGTGGTTTTGGTGTCACGTTAAAATTGGATCTTTTTGGCTCGAACCGGTTAGTCCATGGGCTAAATGGGCTAGCCACTGAACCGACACTTAATTTTTTTTATGTAATAACTAATAAGCGAAAATAAATCACATGCTTAAATATATTAACTAAATGAAATACAATACTAGTTAGAGATTTAAAATCGGACATACAAATCTAAATCTCAATCCTCACCTAAAAATAACTATAATACATATTATTACTCTTCCAAATACAAATCACTTTATTCACACTCATCCACTAATTCTCTTTCATACTTTTTTCTCACTCAATATAATATAATAATACAACACCAATCATTTTTAAACATTGATTTGATATAAAGTAAATTTCCACCCTACTAAAATCTCAAATCAATGACACACTTTTACCATTCAACAATTTTCAAATCAGTAGGATTTAAAAGTCATGACTTCCCGCACACATAGATCCCAAAACAAACATACCCCTATTACTAGACTTAGAGTTGCCACTAAATCTGGTTAACGAATTGCAAATTTATTATTACAAAATCTCTATACTTAAATTAATTAAAAGATACCTATCAAAAAATAAATTAATTAAAAGGAATTAATTATTATATTAAAGAGTGTCTCTTAATTTATTAAAAGATATTAGTTCCAATAATAATGTGTTTCACTTAAATTACTTAAATGTATTACTCCTGATAATAAATGGCACCATTTAAATTACATGAAAGGTATTACTTGTGAAAATACATGACACAATTTTATAAATATATTTAACCATTTTGATTTGATTTTAATACATTATGAATAGTATTTAAATTTTAAATTTGAATACAATGCATTATGATTACAATTTTATATTTTATATTGAAATTCAATTTTTTCAATTTTATATTTTATATTGAATACTTTGTTTCCTGGAAGAAAAACTTTATACCCTTTAAACTGAGAACTATAACCAAGAAAATTACATTTTTCTTACCTCGATTGTAGCCTATGTTTTTTATAAGCCAGAGTTAAGGGTATCATAGACAACAAACGGCGTTCTATTGATGGTGTAGACACTGAACAAAAAAACATCATTCTAAAATCTTAGTGGAATGTGTGAATGTGAAAAAATGAAAGAGATTGTTCAACAATGTGTATGTGTTTTCTCTCAGAAATATTATATTTTGTTCAGGAGTATATTGACAAAAAAAAAAATTTGTACAATACCCAAATCAATGAAGATAGGGGTTAATGGTTTGAATTTTGTCCCACCATCACTCTGAAAAGCTTTATTAATCTTCGGTTTTATAATGACTTTCAACAAGTTTTTGAAGTGTAGAAATATATCCTTGACATCAAATTTGTGTTTAAGCAAATAGAGCCAAGTATACCTTGATGCAGCATCAAAGAAAAAAACCATTAGCCTATGATGTCATATACTAAGAGGAATGTGTTTCTTGCTCTCTCTAGAATTCACCAAAGCTGGAAAAGATGAATGATTGGAGGTAGATGACTGGACAAGAGTAACTAAACTTGTAAAGGCCACTTTCAAATGCCCCTTGATGAAGAATCTTGTGAGTGACCTTGTCCTTCACAACACAATAATTAGAGTGAAATTGAAAGATACATGATTATCATAGGCAAATTGGGAAACACTTATGAGATTTTTTTCTTTTTTTTTTTTTTTTTTGATATTTGGAATATGAAGCAAGTTTTTAGGAATTAGAGTTTTGAGAACTATGATCAGTAACATTTGAATGAGCAAAATATAAAATACTCAAACCTGTGCAATTTTCCATGTGAACTCTTTCAGATCCATGATACACAGTTCCCATATTGAGATTGTTGAAATCAAAAGTGACATGGCTACTTGCACCTGAATTTGGATACCATGAACTCTCACTAAAACTCTCTGAGTCGTCACGTTGTACATCTTGAACCATATTTAGCTCCAAGATGTACAACATGTGGTCTTCATACCTTCAAAACAACTCTAGATCTCCTTGAATGTGTACAACATGTGGTCTTCATACCTTCAAAACAACTCTAGATCTCCTTGAATGTGTTCAATCTAACAGTGATAGTGATAGTGATAATGAGCAAGCTCTTAGCGAGAGAGGACAACCAAGACATAATCAAGCCATAGCCATTTATTTCCAAGCGATGCAACACCAACAAACACGATTTAATTGTGACGAAGTGGTATAGCTCAAGTGGTTAGAGCTCCACTACCTATGGCCCAAAGGTTATGGGTTGAGTCACCCTTTACCCAATAACAAACACGGTTTAATTGCGAGACAAAAATGGATGTCACATAAATATATACCTGACTCGGATGTCACATAAATATATACCTGACTCGTTTACCCAACCCGTTGACCTGACCCATATATGAATGGATAGTGATCGTGAAAATGGTTTATATAATATACTTTACCCTAATTTTAATCATTTCTTCGAAATAAAAGCAACTGTAACTTGGAGTCTTGACTCAGAATTGGATTTAAAATCTTAAATATTTCATTAAATACTCAATGAAGCTATAGGAAATCAATTACAAACCCAAACCACCCTTGCAAAAACTAATTACAACAATAAATAAACAGCAGCAAAATACAAAAACACTGGGAAAAAGACCAACAAAGTCCTGTCTTGCAAAAAGAACAAATAAATAGAACAGAACATTGCCAAATTGTTGTTTCTGATCTTCAAACAAATCCTAGATGCTCAATCTCAGATACCGAAACCATCTCATGATCGATGGGAGCGGAAACAGAAGTATTCGAACCATGCCTAGAATATTTTATTGAACATAATCGACACACATTAGAAACGAGCCTCTGGATCAGCAAACTACCAAATACGAGCAGCGAGATAGGGCACTCTGTTTAGAATCTCTCAAAGCAAAACTAGTCATTTTTCCTTCCAAAAAAATGAATAATAGTCTTTAAACATTACTGTGGTGCTACCCTCCATACACGCACACAAGCATCCTCACCAGAACTAAACAGCGTGTGATCATCCGTGAAACCCAATCCATAGACTCCACCCAAGTGGGCCCCTTTGATAGTTGTTCGATCTGATGCAGGCTTGTTTACCTCGTATATAATAACACACGTGTCGAGAGATCCAGTGGCTATCATGCTGCTATTAGGAGACCAAGCCAAGCAGTTTATTCGGGCTGTGTGGTATAGCATGTTTTTGAGCTTTACCTGGAATATATATTTATGCCAAGTGAATAATCCCTGTGATGATATATTAAAGGAAACAAAGAGGCTAAAATAAATTGAATATAATGATAATGATGATGATAAAGTATTAACAATATTAAGCAGCAAAATTAATACTACAATAATAATAATACGGGAGCTATTTTATACCCAACGTTTGGTTATGGGAGGAAAATAAATATGATTCATGAGAACACCAGGCTTTTCTAACAACTTGAACAAACAGTTTAGACAAAGCGGTGAAGTCCTTACTAATGAAGCCTTCACTCACTTGCAGACAGCCCCCTTTGGGCTTGGGACGTGTAAAGTGCAGCTTGACATATATCTTTTAAGAACAATAGTTTGCGCCAATTGGAAGACCATTTAGAAAATTTACAATAGCTTAAAATAGGGCTAATGGGAAAAAAATAAAAATAGACATTATCACCAGCTTTTGAATTTTGCAATTCAAAGACCTTTCAAATTATTGCAATTCTATCACAAAAACTATATTCTGACAAGTCCTGCTGACATGACAATGTATACAATTGAAAAAAAAATAAAAATTCGTGATTAAATTGAAACAATAACAAATGGTCATTAATTATTAGCAATATTTTAAAAGAGTTCAATAATACGTTTCCAAAAATATTCATGTCATATAACTGCAAATTTTGAAAAGGTTGCAAAAATTAAAATCTAGTGATAGAATTGAAGAAACATGAAAATGTCATTATCATTATCATTATCATTATCATTATCATTATTATTATTATTATTATTATTATTATTATTATTATTATTATTATTATTATTTTGCAATTAAAATATGACGACCTTCTATTGTCAAAAACTAGAAACTAGTAAGCAGATGCCACAACGCAAAACTCCAACTCTTATAATATCAGATTGGGAGAGTTCAGAGGATATTTTCATTTTCAAGACAAATTAGGAAGACATAGATGATCCAAGTGATGAGAAATATGTAGTCATCCAACTACTACATAAGTTGATTCTTTACTTACCCAACTCTATATCCTAAAACACTTTCATATTCAACTATTATTCCTCAAATTAAAACGGGTTTTAAATTTCAAAACCCAAATCCGAGTTTTAAAACTCAAAACGAACATTGCCCAAGAGTCTTAGAAGTTGAATAAGTGCAAAAGTATAAAATTCAAAAGTTACCTCTCGGGAAGCACGATCCCAGACAACAGCTTCTCGATTAGTATCTGCAGATGCAATCATTGAAACATCTGGAGAATAGCGAATGACAGTGATAGGACCTCGATGTTTTTCAAGTACTGCCTGCTCATGCAAAGTATCGCCTGTTACAGAATATACATGCAATTTTCCATCTTGACCACCCACAATAGCCTCATCTCCATCAGGCGCAATCACACATGCTGTCACGGTGAATCCTAGGTCAATAGTGGACACAACTTTTGTTCCACGAAGGATTGTAACACCTGTATCAATTGCAACCAATGCAAGCTCAGGTGAAAGAAGGGCAAGACTCAAGTCCTTTGGTTGATTGCCGATATCAACACTATCTGCATCTCCAAATTGGTCTCCCAGTAGAGAATATCTCCAAACCTTTAACAGAGAGAGATAGAGAGAGTAGTAAGGCCATAAGCAGCATAAAACTTTCTGTAAATAAACTAATTTTTCCAGACGAGGTATAATACTTCCAACAGCATATTCAGGCTCTATAATTACAAAAATAACTAAATATCTCTTTTATTTTCTATCTGAAGAGGATAATTTAAGACAGAAGATATTTTTCTTCTAACAATGAATTCCCAATGGACAAAGTGAACTCCACACAAGGTTTAAGGAAAAACTCAATCTATCTTCATGATGCAAGACATCATTAAGTACTTGGAATGCATCAAAAGAGTCCAAAGAAGCTACTAAGTCTACAACCATGAAAAAAAAAAATGCATACATGATAAGTAGGGGAAGGAAGATTTGGTGAGCAACCATAGAATTGTAAGGATAAGCATATTATTAGATTATACGCAAACCTTGTTGTCAAATCCTGATGACGCTATTTCTTCTTTAACAGCTGCAAAACATTTAATTTGAGTAATAGTCTTCCTTTCTAGTTTTCCAGAGTACCCAACACCTTGAACCCATTTAACTATTAAGCCATCGTAACTGGTGGACAATATAACTCTTGGTTCACTTTGCAGCACTGCTAGTGAATTAATATTTTCATGTGTCCAGATAATTCAAGTGGAGCTTTATCAAGATCACTGGCAGAGTACAAATATAAAGTGCCACCAAGAGAAATAGTGACAATGTGATCGTTCTGCCAGAGACAGCCAACTAACATGTCTTCTACTCCACCAGAACCAGGACACACCAAAGTTTTCACCACCTTTCCATTGTTATCGGATATCTCCCAAACCTTAGCAGATTTGTCAGCAGACACTGTTAGCACCTGAAATTCAGGTTCAAGTTCTAAAAGTCAGTATTTCCGTATTTAAAAAGGAGGCATGATCATTAGAATATTCTTTTTTCTTTTCTGTTGGGAGGATGTGCAAAAAGAATAGAAACTAAGCTGAGACTGTTTACAGTCATCACGTTGAAGTAACAAGATTATAATAAATTTTTGCAGCGATGTAAACGAATAACATTGACAAAAATGCAATATGAAGAACATTGCAAAAATTCAATTTTGCATACAGAGTTTTGAAGTAGATGCACATCGAGGCTCTGTGCAGTTTCCAGAGGGTGTTTTACCAATCAACTTATAGCTTTCCACAGCTTAAAATAAATCATTAGAATAGAAAGAGCATACTGAAAGGGGCAAAAGGTTTACCCAGTACTATCATCTCTTCCAGCTCCCTCAAACATTCTTACGCATGCACACAAACTCACAGAACCAATGCATATCTACAGATGCACACACACAATGACAAGGTGGCCCTTGTATGAGAAAAAGTCCATATGACACACGCTTCAACTCAGATCAATCATAGAAAGCACAGGAGATGATCAGAGTCATCAAACACAACCTCATGCATAATACAAAAAAAAAAAAAAAAAAAAGAGGAATTGGTAATGATAGAGAAGAAATATTGAAAATAATAGCAAAATCATCAACTCAATTGAATCATAGGGCTCTAAATGGCCACAAATCTAACAGAAATGACCATCTAAAGTAAAGTTACTAACATTAAGTCATTAAACTTACCTTTTCACTTAACTATTGTAGTTAGATATATTGTAGTTATGTGTGTTTTATGAGGGTCAATTGCAAACAAGAGTGTTTATGTTGAGATGATATTCATATTAGTGTTGGGTCTTAAAATATGTTGACTGTCATTTATACTATATATATATATATATATATATATATATATATATATATATATATAAATTCTTTTTGTTTCAGTTTCACATTGGCATCAGATCCTGCATGCCATCCTGAATTTACCTGATATCATATCACTGTATATGTGAAATTATCACATGAATCACCGATGTTCACAAAATGATGACAAGAAAAAGAAATCATGTAATAGCAGCCAATGGTGGTCATTGATTGCATACTGATGCAGTGACAGCTTAAATTAGTCTATAGGATTTGATTCAAGCTGCAATGACAAATGCTTATGGCCTCATATCATCCAGCTTTTTCTGTATATACTATATAAAAAGTCACAGCAGAAAAATGCAGAATAGTATTAACACTCTAAGTTTCCATTATTCTCACTAACCATGTTCACTTTAGCAATCTAGAAGGTCAAGAGCAATTACACGTACAATAACAGCATTAACTTTCTACAGTTCATTTAACAAGAGACAAAGTCTCTGGAACAGTACAGTCTTAGAGTCAGTAAATCTTTGTATTATAACGTGCATATTGGTTTATTAGGAAGCTGCTTCAGATATAGTAATTTTTAAGAGCAGAGATTCAGTTTGAAGTAATACAAGATTTCACTTGGTGGTTCCATGATCTATAACATACAAACTCCAGTTTCTATCCTTAAAAATTAAAGCAAGTTCCTATAAGATCAAACAGGAGGAGTAAGTGAATGCAAGTACAAAGGAAAAAATGCACAAACGTAGGAAGAATGCTAACATAGTACTTCAATTTGTGCTGCTAACAATATAATGGAAATTAAGCATGCATTATTTTCCTTAGACGGAGCAAGTTGTACTGCATAATCAATAATAAAAGGTTTCCAACAAGTTGATACTCCAATTAATTATGCTAACATTACCCGTTTACTATCAGGACTCCAACTAGCTGCATATATACTACCATTGTGACCATCCTCAGAAGATAACTCCCCAATTTTGTCTCCATTCTTGGCATCATATAATAGACCCTTTTGTCAGAGCTCACAGTAATAAATATATTACCATCAGGGAGAAAAGCGAACACAGTTCACAAAATTGGAATGGTCCCTGCAGGCCAAAGTAACAAAATATATCATCTTTTAGCAATGTCAAAATACATAAAACTAATTTTTAATGTAATTACAGTAGTTGTATATAGGGAATATCCAACACCCTGATATATTAACTGATTTTATTTTTCAACCCCTTGAACTAAATAGCCGTTGCGTCATTAGATATGTGTACCTTTTCAATATTAATTAGAACATCTTGCAACCTAAACTAATCCTTACTTTTAAAATAAGAAACAAGATTCTTAAATATGTTTTAACAATTTAACCATATGAATTTTGGAAGACAAATGCACAAGTATATATTTTAATACTAAATTTATATATAGAAAATGTTATAATATATATATACTTCATTGAAGATATATTTGTGCATTCTTATTCAAACAAGCCCAAATTTATTACATGAATCTTAATTCAAGAAATCTAGTCAAAATTATCAGTTTAGGTAGTTAACTTTGCTTTGGATTCAAATAGTTTAAAATTCATTTTTATGACCTTTATCCTTATATTTATGTATTAAAGGTGAAGGTAATTGATAAATAATACTCCCTCCGTCCCTTTGTAAGTTACCCGTTTCAAAAATGCCACGGGTTTTAAGGAAAAGTAGTATTTAATGTGTAGTGAAAAAGGTAGAGAGAGGGAGATGTGGGGACAAAACTTTGAATAATACGGAAATTGGTAACTAAAGTTGGGACGCCCCTTTTGCCAAAATGAGTAACTCACGAAGGACGGAGGGAGTATTAAAGAATGGAAACAAAATTCTTCCTACTAACGATAAAAGAATCCCTTAAAAAGTATAATAATGATTCAATTGATGAATTAACGAAAACTAAGAAAAAAAGTTACTAAAGACAAAATCAAATTCCAAGTTTCCATAGACACATGTCCGAGTTCTTCCAACACTTAATGTCATGAGAAAAAATGAAACACCACATGTGACATGTGTTGCCATATTTTGTGAAGGCAGAACAGGAATTAACATATGTAAACATGATGTGCCAGCATACATCATATTCTATGCCCAAAATTCAACACATGGGTATGTGGCATGCATAGAGCTTGATACCTCCGTCAGGAGAATAGGAGTGGGACAGCTTTTCATGGGGATAGAAAACCATATAATTTCAATAATATCATTTTTACGTGAATAAGAAACATAAGAGGTTTGGGTTCTAATTCAGTAAACAGCAGTGCTGTTAAACCTGAGTGACTGCTTGAACTTAAACGGAGGTCCTTCATAAAAGTTGATCAGAAAGTCCTCGCCACATGTTACAATTCGGAGCGGTCTAGTTGGTTTAAATGCACAGCTTAAAACCCTTCTTGAGTGCCCATCAAATTCTCCAACGTTGCTACCTGAGTCCCACCTGCAAGTAACGTCAGATGAAAAATATTATGCACTGTGCATATGGAACTAATAACGCCTAGATCCATTACAATTTTAAGAGGAATAGTATCTACATAGTGCTTGAAGCAGTTTAGCATGACTAACGAGAAGTATAGGAATTTATAGATTTGCTAAGCCTACCAAGCATTTCAGTGTTTTCCAAAATAAGGTTCCCCCACAAGTTGCTTAAAGTATGTGGTTTCATTAAACTTTCTACCAATAAAATGTCATTTTGTTTCACCTTTTAGTTAAGCCCTTTTTCCAATAATACAGACTTGATTAAGCAATTATATGATAACAAACCAAATTGTGTTACATACAAGGTCATGAGTTTCATTATAGCCATCATTAACTATATAATGCTCAAAATGCTATGATATTGGTTGCGAATAAAAATGGGGCAATATCATCACATCTTTTGTCTCAGAGGATCCAAAATCGTTAAAGATGCTGAAGGTCCAAGTTAAAAATTCATGTAATGTAACAAAATTGAAAGTTATTTTATAAACCTGCATGAGATGCAAAGCGATTAGGATTATTCAAGACAATTTTTGCATATCCCTGATTTGGAGTCGAATAATTGGAGAACAAAGGAAGGTGGGTGCCGTGGGTGAAATCGCAAGAAAATATCATTTTTCAAATGTCTAAAGTTAGGTGCACTCCATTGCGTCAAAAAGCTTGTTTCTGAAAAATAATAAGGTATGTGTATAATTTTTTGAACCAGACAAAACATCAAAGAGAGAATTGCCCAGTAGGAAGAATATGCTACCAACAGTGGTTTTGAAGCTAAATGATATTGCTTACCTTTATTGCCTGTTTACCATCTACTCAGTGATGCTGCATTTGACACATATTATAAAAAGGAACAACCTATGTGCCCCAACCTAATATTTCTTTAAAGCTTTGGTGACTTGCAGATTTGATCAATTACAGGTATACTTTGGAATCAAACGAATGAGGCAGTGTACAGGATTCTTTTAACTACTGCAGCCATAGTGTAGAAATTCGGGAGACTTGGTACTGCTCACAATAATGTGTACCCATTCAAGACCATTAACACTAGCCAACCCAATTTTTGATTTGTGACAACTCACATGTGACATCTCCAACACATAGCTTATCATCAATTACTTTAGCCCGAGTGTAAAGTTTAGTGCTTGGTATTTATAGAGAAATGGTAGTGGAATTGTAATGATTGTGGTGCGGAATGAAACCCATTCCACCCATTTAGGAGATTTTGGAAGTTTGTTTCAATTATTTTCCTCATAACAAACACCCTTTTAATTCTCATTCTCATTCCCATTCCTCATCACCCAAACCACTAAGCCAAGATAACGAATCATTTCCAGAACACCTACACAATTAGCATTAAACAGCACTAGGATCATTGTAATACCCACACTTAGTAAGATATAAATTTATGCAGATAGAAAGATGGAGACACTACTTCATTGTGTTTGCTCTAATGCATGGTTAGAATTTTCACAAACAATCTTTAAATAATTAAAAACAGAGAATATACAACCTTTTCATTTCTCATAAAAAAGTTCGTGTAAATTCAAACATGAGTAACACATATACGCATGTAATTGAAAAGATGTAGGAAAGAGAGGCTCACACAAATGCGCGAACAAAGGACGTTCCCTTGCCTTCGCCGGAGGCGACAATACGCTGGCTATCAGGAGACCACTGAAGATCGTCGATCCGACCCGACAGGACCCGGAACTCTTTCTTCAAGACGAAATCATTGTGGGTCCCCAGATCCGAACCGTACCCGATACGTCTGCGGAGGCGATCCACTCTCCGTTGGGGGAGTAACGAGCCACCGTCGCCGGATACGCGTGCTCACCGTAGACCTGCACCTCCAAGGGGCGGTCCAGATAGCGAATGATGATGGATCGCCCATTGCAATATAGGATTGAATTGGATTTGGGGTCACCTGAAATAAGAATTCCCCGGCCCCGCTCTGTCGACGGCACGCACGCATATGTTTCTGCTAACTGCGCCATTTCTTGAATCAATTGATTCAGATGGATTTGATTGTGATGAGGCGAGTTGAAAGGGAATGGAATGGAATGGAATTATGGAAATTTGGGAATTGTGAAGTGAGATATTGTTTGGTAGATTATGTGATTTGGATTTTGGAGTTTGGACATCAGCTGCTGTTGTCGATTTGTCATCGTGCCCGGAGCGTTCATCGATCAACTCAATTCCAAATTAATTATTAATAAAATGTAATTTCTCCCACCATAAATAAATTAATAAAATGAAAAAATAAATAGAAATTTGAGGTATAATGTGGTAATTTTTTATGTATAAGATAAAGTTTTATATAAAATTAAATTTATATGTTCACCGCTTATGTGGCGTATCAATCATCTATCATGTGATCTGCCACATATAAAGGGAGTCCACTATCATTTAATTAATTACTTATGTGGCATCACATGATTGGTGGTGGACATATAAATTGGTGGCCTGTGGCGCATAAGATCAAATCCGATAAAATTGATTCATGATAAGTTTATGTGAAAATTGTTTTGAAAATTTAAAAGTATTAAATATTTAATTAAGAGGATTAAAAATTTCATCGAAATATCAAGAATTAGAGTAAGTGCTAAGTGGTATATACTCTTCCATTCAAAATATATATTATTTTGGTTATTCACAATATTTATAATTTAAAATATCATTTTGTACTTTTCAATGTTAATTAATAATGTTTCTTCCCGATTTGTTGTAACGCCCGAATTTAAAAAATAATACATAATAGTTGAGGTCATACCAAATTGACTTGTTAACTTAATTAAAAAGAGTTCTAATTTAATAAGTGAGATTTATTATAAAGCAATCATTTGAAATTACAGAGTGAGATACATAATCGAAAATATAAATTACATGCAATCATTGTCTCGTACCCTACCCGAGCTCCTTTGACTCGTAGAAAATCATAATTGTGGGGGATGAGTGTTTAAAAATGCATCCAGTGAGGGAAACATCAATGATTGCACAGCTTAAATGACATAATGCTTTATCACATAAACGGGTCATTACCGCACTTGTAAATAATACAGTCATTACCTGGTTTAAATATAATACGGGCATTACCCGACTTGCACATAATACGGGTCATTACTTGACTTGCAAATAGTATGAGCCATTACCCGGCCATGAACATAGTACGGACCATTATCCGGCTTGAAGATAGTACGGGACATTACCCGACTTGCAAATAGTGCGGGTTATTACCCGTCTTGAATAATAATGCAATTTAACATATCAATCATAACATTAAATATTAAAATCGATTAAGAGTGGAGATTGTCCTCACCTTAAAAATAGTAGCCGCAATAAATGATGCAATGCAATACCCCTTAGTGATCCTCAACTCCTTGATGATGCACAATCTTATCTTAAAGGTCTCAAGTTTCTCCTCATATCCTACAAATAACATATACTCTTAATAATCTCCAATTTAATAAAATGATAGAGTGAAGACAACAAGGTTGGAACTGCCAAGTATTTTTTTCCTTCCTCCTAAATTACACAAACCGTCATATAAATACACTAGGTCCAAAAAATAATAATAAAATATTAAATATATACAATTTAAACTAATCCAATAATTCTATTCTTTGGAATAGGATATTTATCGGGAATTGTAACTTTATTCAGGGCTTGATAATCCACGCGAGAATCTCCAAGACCTATCTTTTTTTTTTTAACAAGCAAGGCCGGTGGAATCTGATTGGAACTTGGCCGTATAATATTGTCTGCCAACATGTCTCCAACTAACTTCTCAATTTCATCTTTACGAGTGTGAGTGTAGCGATACGGTCTAATGAAATAGGTTTAGTATTCGGTGAAGATTGATATGATGATCATTTGCACGCACAGGGGCAATCTAGTAGGCGGTTTAGACACCGATGCATATTCGGCCAACAAGTCGCTCAAATCGATATCCGGGTCGGATAAGAATTCGGAAGGCCCAAACCGATCCAAAATGTTCAACCCATCCATAGCTTATAATAACCAAATTTGAGACCCTTCGAAAACCAAGTCGAGATCCGCCACCTCACATACCTTGCGAGTAAGAGAGTGGTCACCTAATAATCGGATAGATTTCCCTAAAATCTGAAACTCCATGGTCAAGTTAGCCCGAGTTGGCATTACATCACCCAAAGTAGCTAACCACGACACACCCAAAATAATAATCACCCCGCTCAAAGGAAAGATATAACAATCAATATAGAATGTGTGATTATCCAATATCAATGGAACAACCTCACAAATTCCAGTGTGTCGAGTGTGGTGCCGTTGCCCAAGATCATTTTAAAGCCTGTTTATAAGTCAATGGGTAATCCTAATTTCCGAGCCACCGAATCCGCTAAAAATAATGGCTAGCCCCATTATCTATCATAGTTTGAAGACGAGTATCACCGGCCGACTAAATAATTTCATCGTTGTAGCTCCGTCAAAGCCGTTATAAGATAATTTTGGATTCACACTGTGTTTGAAAATAGAAATTACAGCCCGTCTAACGGAGAAAGCAGAGGCTGGTTGTTCTTCCACCTCATCGGCCACATCAACAATATCATCATCCGCCTCAAGGATAGTTAGGTACTTGGCGGAACATTTGTGTAAAGGCCCACGGTGGCTGGCTGCAGCGATAACACAATCTCTTGGCCTTATATTCCCTCGCTTCTTCGCTCATACGACGAGTGCCCCTACCCGATTTTAGCGGCGGTGTGACAGAATTGGAAGGCTGAGAAAAAGCCGGTGTTGAGAGGGATTGAGAGGAAGATGGGTGTTTTGCGGGAACAGAACTTCCCGGGAATGAAAGGATTGGTTCGTCGAAAAGGAAGAGTGAAATGAAGGCGGCTTTGTGAATGGGCAATACGGCGCGCCGCCGAATATCCGCAAACACGTCGGTCATTTCATTATCTGGAATGCGGTCTCGAATAGAGCAACTCAAACCTCCGAGAAACATCTCGAGATATTGCGCCGGTGGTAAGGGCGTCAATTGAGCGACTCGTTCTTCAAAGAGAGCAAAATAGTCCTCTAGGGTTCCGGTTGTGAGTCGAGTGCATGGCTTCACGAGCATTGATCGCCGACGTATCACCAAAGCGGTCAACTAATTCCAAATAAAATTGAGACCATGTAATCGAAGCGGTGCGTGCCAAAGAACCCATTGGGCCCAAAACATAGCCCGCCCGACATGAAAAATCAATGCCAATTGAACTCTATCGATAATGGGTGTATTATGGATGAGAAAATATTGCTCCGCTTAAGCCAACCAAGCGATTGGATCGTAACCAACAAAGGTAATTCCATATGATGTAAAGAGACCGTCGGTATCGTCGCCAACCCAAAAGGCACCAACGTTTGTTAGGAAAAGGAAAAGTGTATTTAGTTTTGATGTGTTAAAAATGTAAAATAGGATGACCCAAATTTGAACATTTTGTATAGACATCGAAGTATTTTTATAAATAAAACTAAGTATAGAATATCGCGAGGTCAAGATGACAGACAAGGGCGATTTCCGATAATGAGAGAATATCGGATGAGGTCGAGATATCAGACAAAGACAACACGTAAGATAGTTGAAATACAATACTAAACACCTAGACGAGAAAAGAAGATGAGGACAAGGTGAAGTAAACATCGACGATGAGGTGTTAGAGAAATATTATATGAAGATTCAAGAAGCAGTTTTAACAACTCAAGAGGAAGTTACATAATTCAGTTATATTGTTATAACCGATCAAAATCGAATTCAAGGAAGTTACAACTACCAGAGAAGATCTCTATAAATAGGGATAGAAATTATTTTAGAATTAACTTTTGATACTTTGCATGGTCATTATACTTTGTACTCACAAGCAATGTAAATCATACACATTCACAAACGTTTTATACGTTTTCGGTTCTTAGTGTTTATAGAACACTTTTTCATTAGATCTTCAAGCCATAGATATTCGTAAATTAGGAAGGATTCATTGTAAGGTGAAGATTCATCATTGTAAGTAAGTCGGCAAGAAGAAGAAAGTAAGTAAGTGAAGGCCCTTCTTCAAAGTTTGAAGAAGGAGAGTGGATGTAGGATCGTTTGATCCGAACCACTATAAATCTGTGTTGTTTCTTCTTATTGTTTTTACTTGTTTTCATTGATTGTTTCTTGATCACAAAATTCAAAATCGATAAAGCTTTAGATCCTATCTAAATTGAGTTTAATCAACAACTGTTTCATTGTTAAAACTAATTTTGGAGTTGATAGATTATCTAAGCTCAAAATTTTTTTGATAATCTATTCATCCCCCTTCTAGATTATCACTAGAGGGCATCCTGTTTTGTGATTAACTCATTCTAAAGGGACCCAACAAGTGGTATCGGAAGCGGTGTTAAGTCATTCCGATAAAAGATTTGTGGTCTTGAAATTTCGAGTTCTTGTTGAAATCGATTTCTTATTATTGATTCACTAACATTCCCGATAAGTTGTCTTTTAGCATCTTGAATTACAATGTCTTCTCGTTAAAAGTAAGAAAACCAGGAGTTTGCGTAGTTCTCTATTGAAGAATATGATTATTGGAAGTTCGTAATGGAGAATCATTTGAAGGCCATTCATGACCGCATGGAAGAGGTTCTTGAGGAAGGTCCAATAAAATTCTATCATGGAGTTGTTAGCACTGGAGCTGAGTCTTCTATTACAAGAAGTCAACAAGAAAAGAAAAGTGTCGAATTGACAAACGATGAAAGAAAGATTCACAATTTGGATCAAGTTGCAAGAACTGAAATCATCGAAACTTTAAGCAAGGATTGGATAGAAAAGGTTAAAAGATGCAAAACTGCTAAGGATATGTGGGAGACTCTTGCAAGTGTTTGTGAAGGGTCGAAACAGGTTAAAGAAAATAAAGCTGATCCGTCTTACATGCATTTGATACGTTCAAAATGAAGGATGGAGAAACTGTGAATCAATTGGATGTGAGATTGACTAATACGGTGAACAAAAGCTGATTTGGGTAAGACCTACACTGAGAAAGAAATTAACAACAAGGTACTCGGATCATTGAGCAAAAGATGGAGGGAAAAAGCAAATATTCTCAAAGCAACACAAAACCTGTCATCTATATCACATCACACTCTATTTTCTCATCCGAAAGCACCTTTGGAATATGATATACACATTGAAGATGAAGAAGATGAGGCGAGTCGTCTACATCTGGAAAGACTGTGGTATTTCTTCATCAAGAAGATTCGACAAGATTTCCAAGGCATCGATTTGTCGATTAAGGAGGAAATGGCACTATTAATCAGACGATTTGAGAGACTCAAGATGAAGTATAAAAGAAACAAGAGAGACAGGTTTAATCGTCAAAGTTATAAACCAGACAAAGAAGAAAAGTATTCAGTATAATGACAAAAAGAATCCGGTGAAAAGGTACAAGTCACCAATCGACGAGGTGAGAATAGTCCAAAATCGAGATAGGGGAGATATCTGTTATACCCGCAATAAACCCGGCCACTTTAGCTATGATTGTCCTCAACTCACTCCTAGAGAGAGAGAAGAAAAGAGGAAGAAAAGGGATAGGAGGTATGCAGATCAACGAGCTCTTTTAGCGAAAAGGAGGAAAAACATGAGACATCATCATCCTCATCCTCATCTAGTTTCGGTCGACAATGACATTTGCCTAATGGCTAAGGAGGTAAACTATTACTCATCCTCAGCACAATGATAATGATAACTTGTCCTAATCGATCCATGCCTTATTAACAAGCTTCTAAAAGATCTAAAGACACTTTATCTCGCTTATAAACAGATAGAGACTGAAAATTTAAGTTTAAAGAATCAAATTCTTAATCTAACAAAGGAACATCGACAGGGACAAGGAAAATCTGGATTGTACATTCAAGGGGGAATGTCAATCTAAGACTACTACTAGTTCCTCGTCTGAGAAAACCAATAAGTTGGAAAATGAATTGAGTACTTTAAAAATTAAATTTTCAGATATCAATATGGAGAATGAGAATTTTAGAAAGACTAACAGAGAATTGAATCTCAAGTTAGGACATCTTAATAATTCTCGATCTACAATTGATAACATCTTTAGTACTTCTCGAAGCCTAGTGATAAAAGCTGGATTGGGTTTTGATAGGAACAAGAAAAATGATCCTATCAAATCAAGAGTGTTTGTCAAAGCCACTAAGACTATGGAAAAGACAGTAACTTAGTCCAAAGAAATCTAAAGAACAAATCACTTCATCCGATACTTCTAAAGAGAAAACACAGACGAGGAGAAATGTTTCCAAAAGAAATCTAAAGACTAAATCAAAGTCATTTCCAAAGTATAATGGTTTTGATGGAAGAAGCAAGTCATATCCATTCTTTCCAAAATATAAGACAATCACTAGAGATCAATTAAATAAAATTGATCTAGATAGTCTAATATTAGTAGACAGATATGGTTGCAAAATTCAATCATTGGTTACGAAAAACTTGGATGTGTTTATCTGGATACCTAAGTATCAACTTGACGAGAAAGGACCCAATACACAAAGGGTACCTAAGAATTAATTTGTGATTGCGGGAAATAAGGAGATAGTTGAAAGAGAAGATGTTCTTGAAGTCATCCGGTATATAGACAGTGGATGTTCTAAGCATATGACTTATGAGAAAAGACTTCTTTCTAACTATCGGACGATAGATGGACCTCGGGTAATGTTCGGTGACAACAATTTTGGTCTAACCAAAGGAGTTGGAACTCTAATGATTGGAGATGTCCAGGTTAATGAAGTTTATTTTGTGGAAGGATTGAAACATAATCTATTATCCTGTCTCACAATTTTGTGATAAAGGAAATTGTGTGAAATTCACTCATGATGCATGTTATATTTTGGATGGTTTAAACGAAAATATTTTACTTACCTGAGTCGGACAAGGTAATATCTATGTTGCAAATTTCAAGAGTTGCCCAAAGGATACTTGTCTTATTGCTAAGAGTTCGTAAGATTTGAGTTGGCTATGGCATAAACGTCTTAGTCATTTAAATTTCAAAACTCTTAACAAAATAGCAAGGAAATCTTTAGTCAAAGGACTTCCGAGATAATATATTTTCGAAAAATCATATTTGTGATGCTTGTCAAAAAGGAAAAGCAGAGACCAAAACTTCTTTCAAAACAATAAATGGTCCTACTTGAGAAAGGATTTTGGAACTTTTACACATGGATCTTTTTGGTCCAGCTTACACCTCTAAGTTTTAGTGGAAGAAAGTATACTTTAGTGATTGTAGATGATTTTTCTAGATTCACTTGGGTTATTTTCTTGTACAAAAAGAATGAGACTGTAACAAAAATTCCAGAATTCCTCAAAAGAATTCAAAATGAAAAAGGACTAAATATTGTCAAGATTAGAAGTGATAAAGGTACTTGAGTTTCTAAATTCGTTTGTTACTAACTATTGTATTGAGAATGGTATAGCACATGAAACATCATCTGCAAGAACACCCCGGGAAAATGGAGTTGTAGAAAGGAGAAACAGAACCACGAAGGAAGGCCGAGGACGATGTTATCTCGAGTATGATACTCCACACGACTTTGGGCGAAGCCATTAATCTTGCATGTTTTGTTCAAAATAGGTGTTTAATTGTGAAAAACAAATGCAAAACTCCTTATGAAATATGGAAGGGTAGAATACCAAAAATTTCATATTTCCATATATTTGGTTGTAAGTGTTTCACCCATAATAATGGAAAATCTAAATTAAGAACTTTTGATGCTAAGATTGCAGAAGGGATATTCTTAGGATATTCATCTGTATCCAAAGCATATAGAGTTTTTAATAAGATTACATTATGTGTGGAAAAAACACCACATGTTGTTTTTGACGAAATTTCTAAGTCCTGAAAGCACGGATGATGTCACCAAGATAGTGAAGACCTCAACAGATTAAATATCAAGAAATCAGTCAAGTTCTACTTACCCGAGTCAATCGGATGAGGAGGACACATCGTATTACCTAATAAAGATAAGGAAGTGAGAGTTCTTCCATATCATCCGATCGGACGACTACACTACCGGATGGACTAGAAGATATTCCTGAAGGTAATACGAGAACCAATTAATGAAAATATATCGAGATAAGACTTCATACTCAGTAAAAGATAAAGGTAAGCGAGTATTGACTTATCATCCAACTCGAACAGAGATAATCGGAAGTCTAGATTCTAGAGTCCGCACAAGGACACGTATAAATCAAGACCGCTCTGTTTAGCTTTATTATGTATCATTGCTCGAACCTAAAACTATTCTTTGAAGCTCTAACCGACTCCAATTGGATAAATGCAATGCAAGAAGAATTAAATCAATTTCAAAGACAAGATGTATGGGAGCTTGTTGAAAGACCTCATCATCAAAAGGTTATTGGAACAAAATGGGTTTTTAAGAACAAAAGAGATGAGAACAACATTGTGGTAAGAAATAAGGCTAGATTGGTCGCACAAGGTTATTCACAATCAGTAGGGAATTGATTATGATGAAACCTTTGCACCAGTTGCTCGTCTTGAAGCCATAAGATTATTCTTAGCTTATCTTGCTTATAAAAGATTTCTTGTGTTCCAAATGGATGTGAAATCGCTTTTCTAAATGGAGTCATTGCCGAGGAAGTTTATGTAGAGCAACCCCTGGCTTTGTCAACGGAGACAAGGTTTATAAACTAAGGAAAGCTCTATATGGACTTAAACAAGCACCTAGAGCTTGGTATGATACCTTATCTCGAATATTTAATTGAGAATGGTTTTGTAAAAGGTAAGATAGATAGAACTTTATTTAGAAAAGAATCTAATAAAGGTCTCTTGTTAGTTCAAATATATGTTGATGATATTATTTTTGGATCAACTAATCTAATCTTGTGTGAAGAATTTAGTCATCTTATGAAGAACAGATTTGAAATGTCCATGATGGGAGAGATGACATACTTTCTTAGACTTCAAATTAAGCGAGACAAAGAAAGGAATTTTCATAAGTCAAGCAAAATACACCAAAGATCTTATTGAAAAATTTGGAATAGGTACCGGTAGAAGCCGAAATACCTATGATGACAAATTTTTCAATGGATCCAGATGAGAAAGGAGAAGACACCGATCGAGACACGGTATAGAGGTTTAATTGGCTCTCTTTTATACTTAAGCGCTAGTAGACTCGACATTTCTTTTGCGGTGGGTGTATGTGCACGTTTTCAAGCTAAACCTAAAAAGAGTCATCTTGAAGTCAAAGAAGATACTAAAGTATTTGAAAAGTACAATTTATGTAGTTGTGATATCCAAATTGACGATAACTTTGAGTTGTCGGGATACTCGGATTCAGATTTTGGTGGGTGTAAGATAGATAGGAAATCTACATCTGGAACTTGCCAATTTACGGGAAGTAAGTGATTTCATGGTTGTCTAAGAAACAAACCTCTGTAGCTACTTCTACTCTGAAAGTGAGTACATGGCGGTGGAAGTTGTTGTTCACAAACTAATCTGGATCGATCAACTAAGGGACTATAACATTATCACCAAAGATGTACCAATCTTTTACGATAGTAATAGTGCCATAGCTATTACCCAAAACCCAGTCTTACATACTGTGCAAACATGTTGATATTCGTCATCACTTCATTCGAGATCATGTAGAAAAAGGTAATATCGAGACTAGAAGATTCTTCTTGATTTTCAAAGAGCAAACATATTGACAAAGCCTCTTGCAGAGACAAGGTTTAAAGAACTTTCAGTAAAATTAGGATTATTAGATGCTTCTTTAGTCAATCTTTGATCAAAATTCTTGAATTTACCTTGTCTTTCTCATTTGGTTTATTATAATAATTAGAAAGAATTATCGCACAAGATATGAGTCAAAGGACAATCAGTAGTGATATCATTGATCTCCTTTCGTTGGAATCAAGAATCAAGGATTAGTCATATTGACCATATCGACTTGATAATTACTTGTTCGACATAAGTAAATCGAGATAAGGATGTAATAGTCAACTTACTTCTACTGAGAATCGAGATGACTATTGAACCTTATCGACTTACTCTTGTTACTAACAATTTGTCTAAGTGTCTGTGATTTCAGCAAAAATAAAGTTTACATGTCTCTAAATGCAAGACAAAGTCAATTTATCCAAGTGTTTCAAGTAACAGACGGTGATGCTATCGATCAAGACAAGGAGAAAAATCGGGACGTTTTCTTAAATACTTTTAATTATGAATATTGGGTTCGTATAATTAATATATGAATTTAATATCATAATTCACTCTATCATTCATTAAATTATTGAAGTTACTCAAGTAAAATAGTTTGATTTACAAAATAAAAAGGATAAGGGTTCAAGTTTGTTTTCTAAAAATAATAATATTTTATTTTATCTCTCCAATTAAGCTGAAAAATATTTTCTCAAATAAGTAACTATGTCGAGAAAAGTTACTACGGACCCGAAATTTTATCAAATTTATTTTTGAAATACGCTGAGTATACTCCACGCGCCGAGAAATGGAGGCGGTTTTACGAAATATGAACCGTCTCAATCTCACGCGCGACATATTAAATATTATTCTATGCACTTTTCAAAATAAATGCCATAATTGCATTAATGGCGATTCGAAAGCCTATATTTACACTTTTGCAGGCAATTATTATTCTAATAATTGTTTATTATTATATTTTCCATATAAATAGACATTCGTGTGCATTATTTTCATTTACGCACACATAAAAATCCTTCATATTCTCAAAACTTCTCTTTTCCCTCCTAAAACCTTCAACATTCATCAATGGCGGAATCCAAAAGAATATAAAGTTCGAATATGATTTATCTTCCATCGAGAGATAAAACAAAATCTGAAATGTATGTTGATTGGGATACTACCACCGATATCAAACAAGAGAGATTCTAAACCTACTGGAATCAAGGGGTTTAAAAGCGATACTATACGATGAAACCAACGAAGAACTTGAAGGTGGATGATCTCTGTGCTGAATTTCGACTAGAGCAAAAGCAATGTAAACCGGATTAGAATCTAGAGTAAGAACTATGGGGAGGAAACGAAGAATAGTTTTATCTATTTACGAGATTGGTGCGATTTTCGGTTTGAGCACCATGGCGACAATCCATTCACTTATAAATCATCGGAATATTTGGAGAGTTTCCGATTGATGGCGAGAGAACTTACCAAAATACAACGGCAAATCAAGAGGCCAATGTTGAAGAGGAAATACAGATTACTTATGCTGATTTTGACTAAGTGCATTCTGGGTGAGCAATGAGCCATGATGGGCTAACAAAGCCAAGGATATCTTTGTCTGAGAGCTATCCTAGATGGGGCTGAAATTAATCGGGCCGAGACTAGTTTATTCAAGGATAATGGAAGAAAGAAAGAAATTCACCAAGACTCCAGTCACAAACGAGTGATGAGATGGTCTCGACCAAGATTGCAAGTATGATGGCAAGGATCACCATCATACTTGAACACAAGGTGGGTACGAGCATAACCTTGGTAGGTGTTGGAGTTAAAAAGTACACCGAGACGTAAGGAGTGTTAATAAAAGATGAGAAGCTTTATGGACCAACCGACTCGAAGGAGATGGAGACGCTCCGGCCCACCTCCGGCTCCTAAGAAAAAGGCTTCAAAAGCCAAGAAGACGGAGATAAAGAAAGGCTGTTTTGGTGGATGAATCCTCGTCTGCCGAGACGGAGGAAGACGAAGACGAAGAGGAGAGGACAGCCTCCCAAGGGGAAGTGTCCCAGTGAGGAGGTTGGTGTATCGAGGCCGAGACGGAGACAGTAGAAGTCTTGTCGAAGATAAATCGAGAAAAAGGAGAAGAAATTAAATCACCTTCATCATCTTCATCCTCATCCGAGGATGGAGTACCTAAATCCATCTCTTCCCAATCCGCGATGAAGAGGTAGACAAGGCCGCCTGCCTCGAGCCTCTAAAACGGTCTACTCCCATAAGTCCAAAACAAACACAACCCTCATTCGACCCATTCTCTTTCCTACCCTCAACCTCATCCCGAACACGATCATGCCTAAACATACCCAACCCATCTAGGGAGATGGGACCTACTCGAGACCTCTCTTCGAATTCTTGGGAAGAAATTTCTTCTAAGACAAGAATCCACTCTCAAGGACGAGCAGAGCTTTTGAAGGAGCTTATCGATGTCTATCTGCTAAGAAGACTCAAGCTAGGATCCTTTGAAGAGACAGTATTCGATAGGCGAGGCGGAGAGGCAACAATCTTGCCATCCGGGAAAAGGAGGTTCTCAAGAAGGCAAAATCGAAGTCGTTCCAAGATATACTTACCGAGAGTACATTTGTTGATTACATTTTACAGAGAGTATATCTTGGAGATGAAACTCCAGAGGAGGTGGAGAAAGCAATCGAGAAAGGGGAAGAAACAAGAAAGAGGAAGGCTGTTATTCGGGAGGAAAGGGTGGAGGAAATAGTTGGTGGAGCTGCCGATGAGCCAGTGGGATGGATACAGTGAGGAGGCACAAACAGAGCGAGATTGAGGAAAGGCAAATCGTAGCAGAAATTGAAGAAATAGATCGACTTCATCGATGAACAGATCTTACCCTCCACATCTGCGTCGTATCCGAAGTGGAAGCTCCGAAAAGTGAAGTTCAAAATCTTAAGATCGCTTGTCTCAATGCTTTCCAATCGGTTCCTAATGTCATCACATCTTCAATCAAGGAGAATGTAGAAGGCTGCCGATTCTAGAAAAAACCAAGATTGATCTATACTTCTCCAGGAATGAGACATGAGGAACAGATGACGGAGGTGAACAAGAAAGTTGCCTCGAGAGATGAACTCTCAAGATGAGTGGGTTAAACAATATGTTCGCTCTGCTTATGAAATAAGAGACTCTGTTGAGGATCAAGTGAAAGAAGCACGGAAAGCAAAAGAAGCCTCATTTCATCAAGTCTGAAGATGCGGCTAGCTTTGGAAAAAGATAGGCAGACAACTATCTTAAAGCGGTTCATAGGCGATGAATTCGCATTTAGCCGAGGTCGGTCAAAAGAAGAGATATGACCAGCTTGATCAAAAGACAGACTCGTTAGAGAAGAACTCATGGGATACATAGATCAAGTAGCCACTATCTGCAATACCCGATTTCTTTGATGTCAAAAAGGGGGAAGATAGTGAGCTCAAGAAAAGAGTTGAGTTGCAAGATGATCAACTAATGGCGCTAAATGCGAGGATAGATGAGCTTTACAAGAGTCATGGAAAGCCGAGGAGGAGAAGAAGAAAGCAAATGAGGAAAAATCTCGAGGGCGTTGAGAAGGTTGAAAAGGAGAACCACAAACTGAATCCACCGAGTCCGAGCTCGAACCCGAACTACCTTCCACGGCTGATCCTGCTCCCGCCCGACTATCAAATCTCCATCATCCTCTTCTAAGTCTCTGGGAAAGCTAAGGCCTCAAGCCAAGTTCAAAGACCCTGTCTGAGACAGAAGAGGCAAGAGTGCTTAAGAGAAGAAGGGAGGAAAAAGAAAAGTATAAGAGAAGAGAAGCTAAGAGGAGAAGGGAGCAAGAAAAGGCACTGGGAAGACGTACGATAGGAAGACGCGGAAGTGGGTGCGTAAATCAAAGAATACGAGAAGGAGAAGAAGTCTTTCGCCCATTTCATAGAATGCAGTTGTGCCCAAGGAAATCCTTCCCATGGATCAACAAGCTAAATGGAGAGCGTATGAAGGGGAATGGATCTTCCTGTTTCACGTCTGCAAGAAGATCTCTTGGGGCACAGACGAGAACATTGCATTTCATGAATGGTCGGAGGCGAAAGACCCAAACTTCTATCGTATTTAATCGACCTTGGAGACGCAGAATTTAATATGGACATAGTCGCACCACCTTATGCAACCATGTCCGCTCCACTAAAGCAAGATGACCAGCTAGATAGAGAAAAGGTGAAGCAGATCTTGATCCAGCCGAGACCGTGGCTGATCTAGGCTGAAGGTGGGGAGACACCGAGCTTGAAGAATCGTGTCTTCGATTGGATGACTATTCCGTAAGAAGATAGGTGGTATGATTAAGTCTTATTTTTTTCCTCCGATTATTTCTTTGTGAAAGATGAAGTTATAAGAATGTGAAAATCCTGTGAATAGTCAGAAATATATCTTTTTGAACTACTCTCACGAAATTTGAAGTGTTTAACTAACTTGTTACTCATTAACTAACTCTTGTCTTAAGTAATCTGTTGTATAAACTTAACACTAAATCTTCAAAACTTCAAATCTGTCTATGTTTTCTTCAAAGTACTCGACCTTGATTTTGATGCAACTACATTGCTCGATTATCTGCTTATTGAACTATTGCTCGATTATCCGACTATGTGGCTTATTTGTATATTTTTGTTTCAATCTCAATTTTTACTAACAGTTTTCTTTTCTTGAGCTGAGTTTTAACATCATCAAAAAGGGGGAAAGTGTTAGAAAAAGGAAAAGTGTATTTAGTTTTGATGTGTTAAAAATGTAAAATAGGATGACCCAAATTTGAACATTTTGTATAGGCAATGAAGTATTTCTTTATAAATAAAACTAAGTATAGAATATCGACGAGGTCAAGATGACAGACAAGGACAATTTCCAGATAATGAGAGAATATCGGATGAGGTCGAGATATCGCACAAGGACAACACGAGAAGATAGTTGAAATACAATACTAAACACCTAGACGAGAAAGAAGATGAGGACAAGGTGAAGTAAACATCGAGACGATGAGGTGTTAGAGAAATATTATATGAAGATTCAAGAAGCAGCTTTTAACAACTCGAGAGGAAGTTACGTAATTCAGCTTATATTGTTATAACCGATCAAAACCGAATTCAAGGAAGTTACAACTACCAGAGAAGATCTCTATAAATAGGGATAGAAATTATTTTAGAATTAACTTTTGATACTTTGCAACCTTTGGTCATTATACTTTGTACTCACAAGCAATAGAAATCATACACATTCAAAACGTTTTATACGTTTTCGGTTCTTAGTGTTTATAGAACACTTTTTCATTAGATCTTCAAGCCATAGATATTCGTAAATTAGGAAGGATTCATTGTAAGGCTGAAGATTCATCATTGTAAGTAAGTCACAAGAAGAAGAAAGTAAGTAAGTGAAGGCCCTTCTTCAAAGTTTGAAGAAGGAGAGTGGATGTAGGATCGTTTGATCCGAACCACTATAAATTCTCGTGTTGTTTCTTCTTATTGTTTTTACTTGTTTTCATTGATTGTTTCTTGATCACAAAATTCAAAATCTGATAAAGCTTTAGATCCTATCTAAATTGAGTTTAATCAACAATGCTTTCATTGTTAAAACTAATTTTGGAGTTGATAGATTATCTAAGCTCAAAAAGTTTTTGATAATCTATTCATCCCCCTTCTAGATTATCACTAGAGGGCATCCTGCTTTGTGATTAACTCATTCTAAAGGGACCCAACAACGTTGGATTAAGAGGTCCCCAGCTGACGGAAATTGGGTGATCGGCTAAGCCGGGCGAGAGATAGCCTTGACTAGACTCACCCAAGCCTAAAACCACCGAAGAAGAATCATTTGGGTGAATAACCGTGTGTTGGGCGGGATCGGGCAATGTTGGATATCTCGTGCGCGTCGTCGGCCTGCCGCACAAAGTGGCAGTGATGTCCTTCAATTAATCATGATGGTGGTCAAAGAGTCACGAATTCCCGCAATATCGGCCTAAGAACCATCCAACACAATTTTAAATTCACCAATTATCTTGTCCATCGCATCACACCGGTCCTTCGCCAAGCCATCAAGAAGATGGAGGTAGGTTGTACCAATTTAATAGAGTGAAGACAACACAATTTATCTTCTATAGAGAATAATCGTAAATTACAAATCCTCCAAGGAGGCAAGAGATTGTTGGAACTGTCAAATATTTTTCCTTTTTCCTAAATTACACAAACCGCCATATAAATACACTAGGTCCAACTAAATAATAATAAAATATTAAATATATGCAATTTAAACAAATCCAATAATTCTAATAATCCAAAGCAATAGTAGAACCCCTTCACTTGTAAACATTGATGATCGGCGGTGCTCTATCATAAAACCATATCTTATATTACTTAACCTATCATAATAGTCATAATTAATCCCTAAGTATAATTATCTTCTTCTTTACGAAGAATAATAATAATAATAATAATAATAATAATAATAATAATAATAATAATAATAATAATAATAATAATCATCATCATCATCATCATCATCATCACACACACTTATGCACACACACAACACACTTTGTTTTACATATCAGTTTAATGATCTCGAGGGTAGGATTATGTTCTAATCATCACAGACTTCACAACAATATAAAGTTTACCATCTATTGTTCGTCGGAACGACGGTTATGACCGAAGGGGACATAATGGTTATTAAAATATTCGAACCCTTAATCTCAAATTCAGATGCTACGAGCGTTAGATCAACAAACTAATTACAATTCTATAATCCACTAGTGGATACAAGTATTTTGATATATAATACCACAATTAACGAGAGATCGAATACTTATCAAAAATGCTTCGACATTTCAATCGTCTCTCTCTCCCTCCCTCCCTCCCTCCCTCCCTCCCTCCCGTAGCTTCCTAGCTTCCCAAAGGTTAATATCACCGCCTCGATTAGCTTCATAAGTAAGTATTATTATTACTATTATTATTATTATAAAATTTATATTATACTTATATTATCTTATAATTTATATTATAGTATATTATGTCATAATATACTTATTTAAATATTTCTATTTAATTAAATATATCAAGTTGTAATACTCAATTTATTAAATGTAATTATATATATATATATATATATATATATATATATATAACCTTATAAAGCTAAACATAAGAAAACTTATGTGGCAAAGCCACATTCTTCTATTTCAAAATTACTCTTCTCTCATTGATTTAAGTTTTAATTATTAATCTCAACCATTGATTTTATAAGTTTTAATCTCAATCATCCATCCGCATTTAAATAATTGATGAGAAATAATGAATTTTTATTTGTTATGCACATATATTAAATTTAATTTTCTTTTATGTTTAGGTTAATATTACAATTATTAACATAAATTATAAAGAATATTTTATCATTTATCGTGGACTAAAATAATCAACAAGAAAAAAAATTTGTTGCATCGTAAATCATTATTCGTATACTTTTATTTTTGTTATTGTGTACTTTAAATAATTTTTAATATTTTTAATAAAATTAAGAATTTATGTAAAGAATAATATTCAGGTATTCTCGCACATTTATCACAATGTATTGGTTTGACCGAGTAATTTTGTTCAAAAATATTAAATTACGTAATTAATTTTAATTAAACTGTTTATATAAATGTATAATTTACTATTTATCATGAGCAAATTAATTGAATTAATTGTATTTATCATATTTAATCATTTTTATGTTACATTCAAAATTTCATACAAGTATTGAAATATATTTATTTATTAAGCTTTGTATACGAAATCTACATTTGAAATTTGAAAGTTTAAATCATCCTGAAATTTGTGTTTGTATATGTAATTTATAAGAAATATTACACACCTAATTTTATGTGAATAATATTTTCATAGGCATTAATTTGACCATACAATTAGATTTATCCACATATATTCTTTATAAAGAATTTTTTAAAATTTATAACTATTTTTTTGAAAAAAAAATTTATAATAAAGTAAAATAAAAATTTTATTTTATAGAGTTAACGACATTTGGAGTCGAGGTGGTTGGCTTGGAAGTGAGGTAATTTTTTTATACATGCAATTCAAGAACGACTATATAAAAAATTGATAGAATTGACTACATTTATTAATTTTGTGTTTCTCCTTGTTAGCATATTGATGTTTTATTGCACTTGGTACCGTACGAGGCTAAGAACTTGTTGTCAACTCGATCATGTGAGAAGATCAACTTATGTTAATTTGTATTTTTGGTACGTTATTCATTACAAGCCCTTTAGTTAATATTTTTTTAATAGCTGTTGAAGAGTAGTTTACATAACTTAATTTTTGGAATATCACATGTGTAGATGCTACTTACATCAAGGTATGAAAAATGACAGAAGACAAAGAAATCAGTGAAAGCTGGTCTTGGTCGAGAACAAGCAAAATCCTAAATGGCTCACGTAACAGGGAAACTCCCAATGAAGGTTGTGGTATTGGTGTTGCTAACGTTTCGGGTCAAATTAGATCTTTGTACGAGATGAGATTTCAAGAGATGAAGATCGTACTTTATGACTCGTTGTATCAAAGTCGTCCTCTAGCAAGACAAAAATTAATGTTACGTAAGTTAGCCACCATCTTGCCTAGTATTTGTGGTGACGAGAATAATGTCATGTGGTCAATTGAAAGGTATCAAAAACTCTACATCAAAAGAATTACGGTGTTGTGGAATAATGTGTATAAATATTTTTAATGTGCTTGCTTTGGAACATCGATTGAAGAATTTGATCCGGAGATGTGCAAATTATTTAGAAAAGAGTATTGCGCACAACTATTCATGTTTGACAACATGCGATTGTGAAGACACGAAAACTCTTGGGTATTAATTTTAGTTTACTATTTTGGGTATCACTTTAGTGAACTATTCGAGTTATTAATGTTAGTTAATAACGCGTACTTGACTGTTTGGATACTCTTGCTAATTAAAGGTGATGGGATAGTAAGGTAGAATATTATATTTTGAATATTAATGTTGCTTTACTAATTTGGTTACTATTGTAAAGTTTGCTACGTTGTTGTCATATATTGAAGAAGTATATTGGTCGGACATGTGCGAGAAGGGTATTGAGATGAAGAAGCGTGGTTCTATCTTTTTATCATTTCACATTTTTATTTCTTGTATTAGTTAAAACACCTGTCATTTTTGTATGTAGTATGTAAAGACGGTTACCACTATACTTAAATAATGGTTTCTAGTTGTAATCAAATATGATGCGTAAATTAAAAAAATTAGCTCGGGGACGATTTTCCCTGCTTTCTTATCCTAAAATGTAAACGAGATCTAGTTTCAATATGGTACCGAGATAGATTTTATCTTTGTTGCATTTCAAGGGGCCAAATATTTAAGTTTCTATTAGTACCTATTATTTATTATTACTAGTGCTTTATTTAATAACATGTGTTATAGAAAAAAATAGTCTAGCATAAACATTATTATATAAAAATTCTTAGGTTAAATTGAAACTCTACAATGCATATCAACAAATAAATAAAGCATAGCGATTTAATCAAATTGAAAATACGGATATAGATTAGACAACAAACATGGATAAGCTTAAACATAGGTCCTACAAAGTAACAAACAACATAAGTTAAATAAGTCTACATATTGAGAAAGTAAACCTACATAAGTGAATACGAAAATAACTCATAAGAATTACGACTAATGAAACTAGGAATAATAAGACCAAGCAAAAAGTTACTCATTTCTACAAGACAGGTGAGAACCATTTGTAAGGGCTTGTTGGCGCACATGAGCCGCTCGAATAGGCATTAGTCAATCCCAAACTAGGAACCGGCCTTGGAGGGAAGGCATTGTGTGTTGGATAATACGAGAAGTGTTCGGCCGCATTTCTCCATGGTTCTCTTGTTGGGTCGTTAGTAGGCACTTTGGTGGAGTAAATGATCGTGTCGGAGAATGAAACAACCTCCTCTTGGGTCGACCGACTCTAACGAGATTTGGAGACATGACTTCTTCGTCCTATGATTACGATACTACGTCGTTTCCAAGTTTTGTTGTTGACCCCCTTGAAATGACGCAGTTGCCATCATTTATCTCAATGATTTCAACCGATTTTGGAAAAGGAGGGAACTTGATGATTCCATTTAGATCCTTTAACAAGGTCGTCAATGCAGAAATGAAAGGTTCACCTTCGCGATAATAAGTCATTGCAAGATGGTCACACTACATTAATATTGTTTAATAAAATTAGCATCGTGACACATATATGATGTACAAATTAATAAATACAATTAATGAGTAAAGAATATAGACATTAATTTGTGCAAGCCAATCTTTTTCGATTCATGAAATTTGTTAGCATTTTCATCCCAAGTAAAATCATCGGTTGCTACAAGTAGATTGAACAACTCATATCTTTGTACAAAAAGACAAGATGAACTTGTGTCTCTTCAATAGTGTAAGCCTTCAACAAGATATTATTCATGTTGCCGATGGCCATTGCGGTGGCATGGTAGTTTATTGCTTCCTTACCCTCCTAATTACCTTTATTTTTTTGCATCACCAAGGTATTCACAAAGCATGATTCCATCTCAAATGTCCAAAAACATCGTAGAATATTTCATGCTGAGGGGGAATGCTTTTGGAAGCCATGTTGTAATTTGTGAAGAATAAGTTTTGTTTGAGTGAAATATGGTTTCTTTGCATGTCTTAATTTATAGAGCAACTTCAAAGCGTAAGAGCTATAATTCAATTACTAAAAGACAAAATAAGAAAGCTAACAAATGAAAATTTGCATTCAATGTTATGACAGGTTGGTGTGCAAAAAGTTGATTCCATATCTTGTTGGGAAATCATGGAATAAGTAACATATGGAAAATGGTGAAACAACCTTTAATTTAAAGAAATCCTGAAATAGACAGTCACATGAGCTAAATACTAAACCATCATTGAATTTATGAAGCTGTTCAAAATAGTGTTGGTAGATAGCAGAGGAATCCTGTCAAAATTTATACAAAATGATATTAAAGTTGGAAATGAAAGCTTACTTTGTAAAAATATAATATAAACCATAAATAGAATTCTGAAATGAGCAATCACATGGGCCAATTCATGTCTTTGTCTCATTTAATACAAATACAAAATTGTTTAAAAGAAAAGCAACGTCTGTTTTACTTTTTTACCACAACCAAAACCAACAAACCTAACAAAATGTCCTACCTAATAACACATCTAACAAAATGAGAACAATAAATACAAACAAGTATAACAATACAAACGAATAACCAAAACATAAATAAATTTGGAACCTGCCATTTACGTAGATACATGCATCAAGCAACAATTGTGCCTCATTAATTGGTCGTGTAATGTAAACATCTTCTTTCAAGCGGCGATGCAAGGGATTATTTATTTTTCGGTAGAAGTTGTAGAATATCCACATGTATCGGCTTGATGTGTTATTCTCCATGGCGGCCGTAGTCGGTGCGTGACCCGTGATATCATTAGTGGTCGTACTCATCGCACCATATGAAATGCCCTCTACGTTTTGCATTTTATGGGCATATGTAGTAGAACTTGTCGGGTTCATAGAAGTTGGTATGGCGCACCTACGGATCATACTACCTTTACCACATGAACATTGCGGAGGCAATAATTTTTTTTCGATGTTGCTTTACAAACTATTTGAACAGCTTAAAAATAACATTTAATTAAAATAATTAGTAACATGCTTTAAATTGTCATACTTGAATAAATAAATGGAGCAAATATAAAAAAACAAGCATTGAATTCAATATAGTTCACACATACAAGAAGTCATCAAACACACTAAACAAAATAAGAATCACACGTACAAAGTATTTAAATTGCATAATTAAAATACCACTAATTATATTGCATAATTGTTCAAGGTAACAATTTTAATTCATCCTAAGATTGAGATTGATATTCTTGGAACATTGAAACATACAATGTGTGACACGACCACCTTTTGACAACCCCGACATAAACACTAATTTAACAAGAAAAGTGAGTTGTAAATAATTTTACAAGAAATGACTCGTGCGCACGTGCGACTTTTTTTAATGCTTTAACAAAAGACATTGAACACTTCCAAACATGATAAAAATGACTCATAATATCATATACAAAATATTATAAAATACAACTCAAAATACACGCCTACGGTTTGACCCATCAGTCGTCATCTATGTACACAGCCCACTCAAAACCCCGCAGAGCCGCACCTTGTCCAGAGAATCACAACGTCACCAATCATCGATTACCTACAATGCATAAACTATGTGAGATTTATAAATCTAAGTAAGTAGAAATTATGCATGATGTGATATTCAGTTCGAAAACCTCCCAATGCACAATGCACTCTCTTTAAAATCATAAATTTATTTATGAAACACTCGTTAGGGCCCCGACTCACTACTATGCACCGGAACACGAGCACTAAGCTCAATTTTTTGTTTATATTTAAGTGGCCACTAAATGTATGACCTCGACGTGAGGCCCATCCTCTTGTGGCCACCAAGGGTCTCCCCATCGCGCCCTCATGACCACCAAGAAGTCATCCCTCCACGCCGACCCATACCGTTGAGGATCCCACCCTCTAACGGTCTAGCGAGGTCCATCACCAAACTCGACCCCCGTCCGTCTCGTAAGTCCCCTCTGAAAAATATGCACACACCATAGCATATGAAACGGTGGCCTACGCTAGGTAGCATACGCCAGATCTCGCCTGGTCGCCCTGCCGCCCTCGGTGCATAATGTGGCCAAACACACCATTTGATAAAATATTTTCATATTAATGCATGATATGCATGATGCAATGTAGCATATACACACAATAGAATTACATTCTCATAACACCATTTCCACTTCGCAATAATCATATAATTCACAAATTCATTTCACGATGATCATTGAACTCACAGGTTCATTCTCGCAACAATTGAACTCGGTGGCCCACTCTAGGTAGCATACGCCGATTCTCTCTGGTTGCCTTAACTCCTAGGTCGCCCCTTCCGTTCTCACTTTGCAATCCCCTAATTCATTTCTAATCACTCGCCTAATTCATTTCTACTCACAACTCACCAATTCAATCACCCTATCAATTTCTATAAAAATTGCAGAATTCATAAGTTCATTTCACAATAATCATGAAAATCACAGATTTAATTCACAATAACCACTAAACTTACGAGTTCATTCCACTTCGGATATGGAGCTCACAGACTCCTATCATAATGATAATTGAATATCAATCAAATATCACAATTAACACAATATTCACATATCACCAATTAAGTATAAATACTTCACAAAATATTATATTTATGCATTGTAGGTGCAAATGAATTCCTACTTACCTCAATTCCGTAAAACGTTGATAAAGCAAATCCTAAACCCTTTTTATCGCCTTTCACTATCAAATAAGAACAATTATTAATTATCTCGAGGATAGGGTTTTATTCTACTCTTCACGAGCTTCAAAACGGTATAAAATTTGTAGATTGACGGAAGTCGAATACTTACCAAAATGCTTCGGGATCTCTCACGATACTATCTCTCACTCCCTCTCTCTCGCTCTCGATCTCTCTCTCTTATACAAGTTAGCTTCCAAGTTTTAAAAGAAAGATGATATGGTATTCCAGGTTATGGTATTCGATTTATGGCTGATCCTTAATTGATAAGGCATATATCCCACTGCCTTACCAATTAACTTCACAGGTAAGTTTTCTTTTCTTTTTCATTATTATTATTATTATTATTATTATTATTATTATTATTATTATTATTATTATTATTATTATTATTATTATTATTATTATTATTATTTTCCTTATCTAACCATACGTATGCATGTTATATAATTAAAGGTCACGCATATATATGTATACCTATATCAATTTATTTAATTTAATTAGAACTTAATTATTAAAACTCAATATATTATAAAATAATAACATCTAATTTATATCACCAATAATTGAATAAAATGCATTAGTTCTCAACACACCATTAAAACCCCATTCACTTATAAATAAATTTTCTCACCACTAAACATATAAATACATATATAATTAATTCACTATTTAAAAGCTCAATAAAATAATGCAAGATAAAATAACTTAAAATCACAAGTAGCACATAATTAATTAAAATGCACTCAATGCATAAAATATATTGATCAATTAGTAATGAGAAACTCGGGTATCACAATTATAATTCATTTTCACGTTAACACTAGAGGTAGTAACAATTGAGTAGTACAAAAATAATTAAATAAAGTTTTATAATAAAGTTAATTATTGTCTCACCATTAAGTAGGTAAAAAAATATATTTAATACAATATTTAAAACAAGATAAATTAGTACGAGATTACAAGTAGCACACAAAAATAATTGTATGAAGCATATTGACTTATGAGTCGTTGACAATTTATTTATTTATATCACTTTAGATTTAACAATTTAGGTAGAAATTTATGACTACTAATTTAATAAAATGTCATATATTTAAAACTTAAGGAATAAAATGAAAAGAATTATAAATAAATAACATGTCACTCATATAAGTTAATAAAAATGCGTAAATTTTATTGGTAAATATCTAATGAGAGATACGGATATCACAATGTGTCACACATATTGTTCCATTCAGGAGTGGACTTCACCACATCTATTATATTAGTATTGTCTCCAAACAAGAACTCTTCATCCGAATCTAGCCGATCTAACTCATGTTCGGCGGGATCGACAACCATCATAGAACGCATATAATTATGGAGTAGGAAGCGAGGCCATTATTAGTCTAACTTGAGTTTTGATTGGGTAGTATGCAGAACTACGTAGTATTCTCAAATGCAATTTCAAAATGCCGAAAGCACGTTCTATAACGTTGCGGGCTTTAGTGTGTCTCATGTTGAAGTGCTCTTGATTAATACGTGATCGCTAAAGTGGAGGATGAACCCCATTCTTTAAGATGATATCTATAGCCATGATAAAGTACTAGAAAGCCGTCACACAAGTAGTAATGCCCTAGAACAATAAATAAATTATTTATTTTAAATAGTTTTAAATTCTAGTTACATTCTAATAGAAGTGAAAATGTATCTACCCTTAGGGACTTTCAATCCACAGGGACGACAAATAGAGTTACGAAGTACTCTACAATTGGTCTGTAGATCCTTCCTACCCGGGAAGGACATATATGAATCTCATGTCATGATCACAAACTCCTAGGATATTAGTAGAAATGCCACCCTTGTTCTATAACGAGGTTTGTCAATAATAGGGACATGTACATCAATATATGTGTTGTCTAATGCACCTAAACAACCCTATTATCGGAAAAAAATTAGATAAGCTAAGGAAGATAAACAACAAAAAATGTGAAACTTGTTTCACATATATCGATAAGTGTACCTTAAACCATTTTCATCTGTGATTTGTTGAATCATCGGACACGAGTGTGGGTGTTGTTACACCGATTAAGCCAGCTAATAATCGTGTATTTGGATGTCTAATCGGCCTGTTTAGTAGCTTGGATAAATGTATGTTGAATGCTTGATGATTGGCAATTAATATGTGTGTATTGATGAACAATGATGAGGAATATAAATGCGAAAGCGATAAATGCAAGAGAGAATTCTTTGGGAGGGTGAGTCCCGTGCTAAGGTTGGATGTTTTTCCGATCCCTATTATTATGCCTTGTAGGTCTTATTTATACATGCCGATTGGCCGTTTTCAAATCTGTGGAATCGGGTGCATTTAATGTATTGGTACGAATTAAATGCGCCTATCAAGGTACCGCACGGAGGATCGGACTTCTAACCCTCTCGGGGCCTTCCACGTGGCTTAACCGCTGGGATCCCTCTTGGCGGCGAGATCTTTTCCTTTTTTGGACATGACATCTTCGACCGCGGTGCACCCGGATTCTTTTCTTCTTTGGGGAAGATCTTGTCTCCGGCCGGTCGGCTTACAATCGTATTATGCTCGCTTCAGACATCTCGTTCGCGCCCTTATGCGAGCATCACCCCTTGACCTATTTCCATGTCACAACAATTGCCCCAGCTCGGTCCCCGGCCGTGCTGTGCGGAGCGAGGTGTAACTCGATGCGAGCTATCTCTTCTCGGGCGCTCCCGTGACGCGTCCCTTTAACCGCCCATGATGACGTCGTGTGGCATCTTTTACGGTAACCGATGCGCCCTTTCACCTTAAAGGGAGCGAGTGGGCGCTATTTCCTAGGCGCGTGGGCCGCCGCATTAATGGCGCGGGAGGTCCATGCGCGCGTTATCCGGAGGCGGGAGATAGCGTCGGGGGTCCCAATTTTGGAAAAATTCCCCTTGGGCCCCGTTTTCTTACTTTGGGAAATTGCTAAAAGGCCCCTCCCCATATCTATAAATAGGGGGAGTCTCATCCATTTGCTACTTTACGCTCTTTGAGAATTTGAGAGACGATCTTCAAAAACTTTCAAAACGTCCCGATTCGGTAGAGTTCCTTTGCTTTGGATTTACGTTGGTCTCCGTCGGCATTCCTAGGTAAACTCCTGGTGTTCTCTTTTCTTTCCTTTCTTTTCTTGGGTTTGAGATGGAGAGTGGCTCTAGTAGTGGTGGTTACGGTGGCCCCGGCCTCGGCGGTCGATGGGAGCCTGGTCGGAGGCGGACTTGGAAGGGTTAGACATTGTGTTTGGGCGGCCGGTTGCCCCCATTTCGTTTGGGCCGGGCCGCCCGAGGTGGAGACGCGCCGGATCTCGCGGGAGCCCCGATTTCACCGGCTTGGGTGACCTCGGGGTTGATCTCGAGACTCCCGAGAGGGTGACATTGGCTACATCTACCCCGACGAGGAGGAGGACCGATTCGGACCTTGGCACCGAATTCTCGCCGGACCGGATCCCTCGGAGGGGACGAGGTAGAGGAAGCTCTGGATGAGGCCTTCCGCGCCCGGAGGAGGAAGATGCCGAGGTGCGAGCTCGGCGAGCAGAGGCGTAACTTCGACTGGCTTACGAGGAATGGGTCCGCTTCATGGACGGTGGCGGGCCCGATGCCGCATTTTGATTTTGCGGCATACTTGGCCACTTGCCCGCACGAGAGGTCAAACGGGCAGATATCCCGATCCGACGAGCGGAGCCCTCCCATTGGCCGTGCGATTCGGACGCTTGGGAGAGCTCGGTGACCTCTGCCGAGCTGCACCACTTCCGCGAGCGGTGGGAGATCCCCTCCTCGGTGTACCTTCATCGCCCGAGGTCGTGCGAGCGACCCGACCAGCCTCCTCCCGGAGTGATCGCCGTGAACTTCGCAATGATGGAGGTTGGAGTCCGATTCCCATTCCCGTCGTGCCTCTCCTACTACTTTACGGCCTGGGAGGTGGCCCCCATCCAATTGCACCCCAACGGGTGGAGGCGTTTGATGGCCTGCTAGTGCTCTTCGGCGAGCACCGTCTTTTCCGGATGCCAAGCTCTAAGGAGCTCCTATACGTGTACAGCCTCGCGGACGGGAAAGATGGGCTGTACTTGAAGCCGATGCAAGGGCCCTCATCGCGGGTGTCCCGAACAAGGTGTATGAGTGGACACACCACCGGTTCTCCGGTAGCGGGAGCTTGGAAGGCGGCCGGGCCTGCTCGTGGGACCACCCTCGCTTATCCCACTTGAGTTCGATCGGAAACGAGCGAGTAAGACTCCCTCTCTTCCGATGTCGAAGGCTACCGATCTAATTTCTTTTTGTCTTTGCGGGACTCGAGTCCGCTCGCCCGAGGAATTAAACTGGGACTTTGAGCCGTGGCCTCGGCGGATTAAGGAGCTCCCGAGAACGAGAGGCACTGGAAAAGGATTCTCGACCGTTGAGCGTCTCAAGCGAGCTCGCCTTGACAGCCACCCCGCGAGGTGGACCTTGAACCCGGTAAGCATTTGCTCGCCTTTATTTTCTTTCATTCGCCGCTCGCTATCAACTCGACTATTAACATGTTTCTCGCAGCCTCGTGATTCCGTTTTCCGCACTTGCCCCGCAGATAATGGGCAAACCGAAGCCGCCGCAGCGGGTTGGGAAGAGCGCGCCGGGCGCGAGGAAGGAAACGCGGCCCCAAGTGGCCAAACTTCACGCCCGGCTGGACGCGGGGCCCCAAGAGCCATCTCGGGCGAAGGTCGCACCCGCGGCGTTGCCCGGCCTACTTCCCATGGGTCTTCTCGCGCCCGGTCGTCCCCGGAGAGGGAGGGTCGGACCCGCCCGCGGGAGGAAGATGATGAGGTGAGGGAGGTTCCCCCGTGGAATCTTGCAAAGAAGGCCATGGAGAGCTGGTAAGTTCTCGCTTCTCGCAGCCTCATAGTTTTGCTTCTTATTTTCTTATTCTCGAACTTCCGCTCTTCGTGCGGGTTTCTCACCGATGGGGTCTCGAGGCCCCCATGATCCACAATTTTCTCGCCTCTCGGCACTCCACCACCGGGCTCCTCGCGCACATCGGCTCAGCAATGCGGAACCTCGCCATGAGCCGGACGGACGAGCCGGAGGCCGCGATCAATTTCAACCGCGAGAGCGCGCTCATGGTGAGCCATATCCACGACCTCCCAAGCTCGATCGCGTCGCAGTGGGCCCTCCGGTCCCGAGGATGAGGAGGTGAAGCGGTCGATCCGCCACCGGGAGGAGAGGATGCCATGGGTGGGCGAGATAGCGGTGTTGGAGGGGGCAAGTCGAGAGGCTGACCAGCTGCTCGGGATGAAGGCTGCTGCGACCCTCCGCCTAGCCCAATCTGCGCATGAGAGTGCGCTCGCGAGCGCGAAAGGCGAGGGGCCGCTGAATCCTCCCGGCACGCCGCTGATCGGGCCCGCGCCACCACCTCGGAGCGGCTCGCCGCCGCCAAGAAGGAGGCCGAGGAGGCGATCGCCCAGCAAAGCAGACGCGAGGAGGGCCGAGTCGGTGGAGATCGAGCTCAAGACTACCGCACCGACCCCGTCAAGGATGCGGATGTCATGAGTGACGTCGCCTACTTCCTTGCCTACGCCGATGCCATCCGCGACCTGAAGAGGGCGAAGATGGATTCCGCCCCTGGAGAGGTCGCTCAAGGCCTATGTCCTCGACCCCGTGCATGCCATCCCGGATACCCTAGACTTCCCTTTCAAGGACACAGCGACCGTCTATGGGGTGGACCTCTCTTGGTTCCCCTATCAAGACACGCTTTGTGATCCTCCCTGCGGACGAAGACGAGGCGGGGCGAGGTGAGGCCGGGCGCGGAGACGGCGGCAGAGGCGGCGGGCGGCGAGGACCCGGCGGTTGGAGTGACGGGCTGGAGTTCCGGCGGAGAGCGAGGTGGTGGAGCCTGAGCAGAGTTGATCTATACTTTAAACTCTCGTTCCCGTACTTTGAACTCTTGTTCCAATACCTTGAACTCTCGTTCTCGCCGCGGCCTTGATCTCTTCTATTTAATAGATACCTTGAACTCCAAGGGATATCTTGAATTCCCCTGCTACCGTTATAATTCTTCTTTTACTTTTGGTTTAGGGTTTAGAACTTTTGTACTTCGGCCGTAGGCCACCCCTTTAAATATGAATGAAAAATTCTCTTTTATCCGTTGCTCGCGCCTTTAAATTCAGCTTTTTATTTCTGCAACTTTAAATTCTCGTGTAGTAACGAACGGTTCTCGTGACCTGCGAAGTGATCATTCAAAGCGTTAAATAATGTAACATGTTTAAATATCTAGAAATGTACAAGGAAAAATGCTCGCCGGGAGGTTGCGCTCGCCGAGTCTTTGGTGCTCGTTGGGAATTTCGACCAAGAGTCTTCGTGCTCGCGGGCGAGGCCATTCTTCTCGCGAGGCTTTAGGTGTCAAACGGGACAAGATCGTTGACCGTAAGGCTTTGCTTACGGGATGTCGCCGTACGACCGTGAAGACGTTGGCGACGTGGGCTTAGGTCGCATCGTGAGACTTTCGTGCTCGCAGGCGAGGCCATTCTTCTCGTGCGAGTCTTTATGCTACCGTGGGTGTAATCCTGTGTAGACTTTTATGCTCACCGGCAAAGGCCGCGACGGAGACTTTTGTTGCTCGTGAGGGCTTAGGCCCAAGACGAGACTTTGGTGCTCGCGGTGAGGCCATTCTTCTCACGCGAGTCTTTGTGCTACCGTGGGTATAACCCTCGTGTAGACTTTTATGCTCCTCAAGGGCTTGAGCCTCATCAGAGGCTTTTTGATGCTCGCGTGGGTCTCGGCCACACGACGAGGCTTGTGGTGCTCGACGAGGGTGTGAGTCATCGTCAGCCTTAAAGCTTTTCGGGGCTCATTTATTTTTAAGAAACTCGAACGATTTCGCGGGAAATGGTAATTTTATTAAATTCCAAAAACCCCGATACAATCTATTACATGCAAAGAGGTTTAGATATGGCTTACAAATGGCACGTGCCACTTTGGTAGTATTTCTTGAGGTAAGCTGGCGTTCAGGGTATTGGTCCGAGTGCCATCGGGGTGCTCTAGCTCGTATGCCGCCGGGTAGCCACTCGGATATCCTGAATGGGCCCTCCCGATTCGGGCCAAATACCCGATGCTCGGGCCATGGGACCTCTTAAGAACCAAATCGCCTTTTGAAAATCGTCGGACCTTGACTTTAGTATTGTAGTACCTCTCCGAACTTCGCTTGTAGGCGGCGTTTACGTGAGCGAGATGCTAGACGACGTTCTTCTAATGTGTCAAGGTCAAGTCTTCTCGCGGTCTCATTCTCTTCATTGAGAGTTTGAGAGGTTCGATAGGTGGGTATTGAGACCTCGGATGGGATGACCGCCTGCATGCCGTAGGTGAGAGCAAAAGGTGTCTCTCTGTGGAGTTTCTCGTTGTTGTCCTGTAAGCCCCGAGGAGAACGCTTCGGGGAGTTCTGGGCCCACTTCCCTTCTTGTCCTCAAGCTTGGCCTTCGAGGGTGTGCTTGAGGATTTTGTTGATCGCTTCGACACGGCCGTTGGTCAGGGTAATAGGGTGTTGCGAACGACCTCTTTATTTTTCAATGCTCGCAAAATTCTGCGATTTCGAGGCCGTCGAACTGTTTCCCATTATCGAATACGATTGCCTATGGAAGCCCGAATCTGCATATGATATTCTTCCGGATGAATCGATGATGGCCGCTTGGTCGATCTTATTGAGGGCTCTGCTTCCGCCCACTTGGTGAAATAGTCGACGGCGACCACAACAAATTTGCATCCGCCCGAGGCCGTTGGTAGAGGACCAATCAAGTCGATCCCCCAGTGCGAATGGCCACGGGCTGAATATGGATTTGAGATTTTCGGGCGAGAGCTTGATGTTTGGTGCCATGACTTGGCATTGGTGACACTTTCTCGGCGTAGGCGATCGCGTCTTTCCTTAAAGTGGGCCAAGTATCCTTGTCGCATCATTTTGTAGACCAGAGATTGGCCGCGGTGTGGTTTCCACACACGCCGTTGTGGATCTCCGCGAGAACGATGTGACCCTCCTCGGGAGTGATGCATTTTAAGAGGGGTAGGGTGAAGCTTCGTTTGTATAGCTGGCTGTCAGGATCAAGAATCTCGCGGCTCGGAGGCCGAATGCGGCGAGCTTCGATCTGTCATCGCGGCTCCCAGTCGAGATACTTGAAGATGGGAGTCATCCAGCTTTCTCTCTGCTCGGTGACGCCTGGCCACTAGATTCTCGGTGGTTGAGGCGGGCAAGCTTCGTTAGGACGATATTAGACATGTCGCAGCGCCCTCCGACGTTGCGAGCTTGGATAGGGCGTCCGCTTGCGAGTTGTGCTCGCGGGGATTTGTTCGATGAACACTTGGTGAAGTTGTTCGCAGAGGGCGATGACGATCTCATGGTACTCCATCATTTGTTCACCCCCGGCTTCGTATTCACCCTTCATTTGATTTACGACCGGAGAGAATCCATGAAGATATGGAGGTGTCGGACTCCTATGGCCTTTGCGAGTTCGAGGCCCGCACTGGCTTCAGTACTCGGCTTCGTTATTCGTTGCTTTGGGAAATCGAACCTTATTGCATTTGTAAAACACTGGCCCTCCGGTCCGATGAGGACCACCCCGCTCCGGCGCACGTTGGCGTGGATGACCGTCGACGTAGAGTCTCCATGGGGGATCTTGAGCTTCGTAGGGTTGGTTGGGAAGGTAAGCTCCACCACGAAGTCTGCGGCGCTTGTCCTTTGATTGTGGTGCGCGGGCGTACGAGATGCTATCTTGGGCGAGTTCTAGGGCCCATTTCGGGAGTCGCCCACTAGTGTGCAGTCGGTGGAGTACTGCCAAGTGGCATGGTCGTGAGTACTTGAATCGGTGGTCGAAGAAATATGCTCGAAGCTTTCTTGCGGCCATGACCAGCGCGTACGCGAGCTTCTCGAGTGGTGAATATGCGAGCTCGGCGTCATGTAGCACTTGGCTAATGAAGTAGATGGGAGATGTTGTTGTCCCTCTGCTCGCACGAGGACAGCGCTTATCATTGTTTCGGAGAGGCTGCGAGGTATAAAAGGAGAGTTTCCCCGGGATTGGCTTGGCGAGGATCGAGGATTACTTAAATACTTTTTGAGTTCCTTGAACGCGAGCTGACTCTCTTTGTTCCAGGAGAATTTACCTTTTTGATTGATGCGAAGAAGGGTTTGCTCTTGTCGCCCAATCGCGAGATGACACGACCGAGGGCCGCGAGACACCCGGTCGGTCTGGACTGCTTTACCGATATTGGCTCCTCCATGTCGAGGATAGCTTTGATTTGAGCCGGGTTGGCCTCTATGCCCCTCCGCCGACAATGTGGCCAAGGAATTTTCTCGATCCCACCCCAAAGCCGCACTTCTTTGGGTTGAACTTCATGTTGTATTTCTCAAGGATAGAAAAGGTTTCCTTGAGTTCTCTTAGATGATCTTCCTTTCTCGGGCTTTTGACAACTATGTCGTCAATGTATACTTCCATAGGTTTCCCAATCTGGTCAGCGAACATGGTATTCACTAACCTTTGATACGTTGCACGGCATTCTTGAGGCCGAAAGACATCCTCGTCTAAGAATAAATGTTCTTCTCCGTGAGGAAAGAAGTGTCTTTGATGTCTTCCACCGCCATGGGGATTTGGTGGTATCCCGCGAACGCGTCCATGAATGACATCATCTCGTGCCCCGCGGTGCTATCGGCGAGGTGGTCAATGTGCGGCATTGGGAAGTGATCTTTCGGGTAGGCTGCATTGAGGTCGGTAAAATCAATACCACAGCCTCCATGCGTTGTTCACCTTTTTGACGAGAACCGCATTGGCGACCCATTGGGGCTCGTCCTCGGCGAGCTCGATCAGTTTGTTGTCCAGGAGTTTCTTGACCTCCTCGGCAAGAGCAACGCATTTTCTAGGCCAAACTTCCTCCTTTTCTCGCGAGATCGGTCGCCGCAATGGATCGATCTTGAGATGATGGCAAGCGTGCTTTGGGTCGATCCCGACCATGTCTTGATGCGACCATGCGAACACACTCACATTCTCTTGGAGAAACATGATGAGGTCATCCCTTATATCCGCGGGGACTTTCGCCCTATGGTGACCTCGAGCTCGGGCGAGATGGGTCAACAGGGACATGCTCTAGCTCTTCAATCGGAGCGACCCGCTTGAGGCCTTGGGGATCGCGGGTATTGCCCCTTGGATCCAAGTCTATGGTTGCGGGTTCGAAATCAAGTCTTGGTTCCAAATCCTCGCGTGCACAAGTGGGATGCCCCGAGGAGGAGCCGGGCGAGCATGCCTGGCCGTGCAATTGCGCCCATGTTGTCTCCCGTTAAAGTATTACATTGCAGATCAAATAAATGTGCGGAAAGAAAGTCAAGACCAGAGTAGTTCAAACACTTCTTTGCCATTTTTGATTGCCTTTACGATGCAATTTCCCCCTCGGGGTGGGGAATTTGATACAATAAAAGTAGGAGGAGGCAACCGCCTTAAATATTTCAAGAAAAGGTCGGCCGAGAAAGCCATTATAGATATTTGGTAGTCGATGATTACAAATTATAAGGGCCTAGTGATACTAATTTTCTCGTTCCTAAGTCCGCGAGCTCCACAGATAGCTTGATTCTTCCATAGGGGATCACCGTCGTATCCCCGAAACCCTTCAACCGCAGATCGTATGGCTTGATGAACTTGGTCGATTGCCCATTTGATCCAGGTGGACTTGAAGATTATGTTGCGATGCGGCCGTTGTCAATCGGGATCCTTTCCACGGTCATCCCGAGAATTTTGGTCGAGATGACCAAGGCCTCGTTCTTAGGGAAAAAGAGGCCCTCACGATCAGCGTTGGAGAAGCTGATTATGACAGATTTTGAAATTGTTGGCTCAAGGGGAGGTGCGGCGACGTGAATGTTGTCGATAGCGCAGAAGTTCGGCTTTCCGCTTCCTGTTTGACATGGCGAGGACGGAGTCGATCCGCCTGTGCTACACCCTCTTGGCTGGATCATTTGGACCCATCCCCCGGTTCGGCGGGGGAATGTCATCGCCGCCGTATCCCACGCCTACCTCCGCGGCGACCACGGCCGCTGCCCGCGCGCCTTCTTCTCTGTTCTCGCGAGAAGGCCCGCGCTCTTCCTGTCATGCCTCGGGTGCGGGGCCGACTTCTTGACATACTCGCCCAACTTACCTTTCTCGTATAGCCTCCACAGTGCCGAAGAAGATCCCCGCATTCGCTTGTGTTGTGCCGGGGCCGTCGTGTGAAAGGCGCGAGAATTTGTTTGAGGCCTTCCTCGCGCATTGTTCTTGAGGGGCTTAGGCGGGGTGAATACCCCTTCCCCTTCATCGCGTTGAACACATAGGTAGGCGAGCACGTTAGCTTGTCCACGACCTCCACCCCTCGAAACTTTTGAAAGTCCCTTGGACTTTGGCTTGATCTCGCCTCTTACGTGATGGGATCTCTTCGCGGGTGGAGGCTGCGTCGGCCGCCTCGGCGACGGTGTCTTGACTTCGCCTAGGCGCTAGGCGAGGAGCTTTTGCACTGGTAATCGGAGTCGCCTTTGCTACGCCGCCCGAATTAGCGTAAGAAGACGGATCTTGCTTGGTCATATGACGGAACATGTGCGAGTCCGCCTGAGTCCGCTCATCGCCGCGTGAACTCGCAGCTCGTTGCTAACGGGCTCACCGTGAGGAGCACCTCATCCAGCTGTCGAGGTATTCCTCGTCGGATTCCTTCTCCGCCCGCCTGATGCCCATGAGCCTCTGCCGGCTGCCCGGGCGAAGCAATTTTGGAGGCGAAATAGGAGACAAATTATTCGCCGAGGCTGGAGAAGTCGCCGATCGTGCGAGCGGGGATAGAGGTGTACCATTTGTGGGCTAGCTCGCCCAACGTCAGCGGAAACAAATGACACTTTGTGGCATCAGCGCCCCCTCCCGGTCATGTAAGTGATGTACTTACCGAGATGGACCTCTGGAGTCCGTCTTCCCCTCATATAGAGGCGGTTTGCGGAGGCAGAATCTTGGTTTGGACCTCTGCCATCTCAATGGCCATAGAGAGGGGCCGTTAATGGCGCCCTCTTGGGGATGCCTTCGCGGCGTCCACGCGGCCTTCTATGAGGTCAGCCTTCCGCCGAGGGCGACTATGGCCGGTCCGGCCGGGAGAGGGCTCGATGAGCCACGTTGGGTCCGATGCGGTCGTGGATCGGGACCCTTGATCTTGCCACCACCGCGCTGCTGGGCACACCGTGGGTTGCGGTGGACAGCCTCCCTTGGAGGAGACACTGGGGCCACTTGTCGAAATCGAGCCTTCGGGCTTGGGAGCCGCGATGAAACACCGACTGCTCAGCCATGGCGTACCCCGATCGGAACATACCGGCCGGTCACAGAAAGACGGTTGTTGAGCTCGACGATGCATGTTAGAGAGGTAATAACACATATTGTAAACATTAAGATAAAAATATAACAGATAGGATAGAATATCTCACAAAACTATGTGAGACGAACATACATATATAATTGACATGAGAAAGACAAGTTCTCAAAGTTTAAATGGCGAGACAAAGAGGCTCCAACGAAAATTTAAAGATGCGAGGCTTTAAAACAAAATAATTTAACTAAAATAGACATTACATGTATATGGCAAAGTCAACTACACGAGGGATACGAGGCCGTTATAAAAGGCACGGCTTGCCGAACAAAAGGGATTCGAATGGTTTAAGGTCATAAACTAGAAAGAAGAAAATAGTGGTAATGTATAAAGAGAAAATAACAAATGCTCACATGAAAAGATAAAACCAAAATATAAGAAAGCAAGTAAACATGTGAATTTCACGTTCATGCGCAAGTAAAGTCACCAAGGCAGCGTATTTTTCCTTTAGAACATTTCTTTTCTCGTAGTTAATTATTTGAGATTTCATGTTCCTTGTTGGTTGTCATTCATTTGTAAGGGTTTTATTATTCAATCTTCACAAGACGTCGCATACCTTGAGGCTTGTTCCCGGTTTGCATGTTGTAGACAACCTCCCACAAGTAATATTTTCTAAGGTTCAAAATTATAAGGATTTAAATTTATCTATTTCCTAAGTAAAATTTTGAAATCAAAGGTAAATAATTATTTTGGTCTGAAGGTTTTAACATAGGCTCGATACCACCCGTAACGCCCGGAATTCGTAAAGTCGACCTTCGGGTCCGACGTCCTAAACCCGAGTCGTCACTTAGTGAAACATAAAACTGAGCCAGAAAATTTCTTTTGAATAGCAAGCGATTAAGTTGCAGCGGAAAAATTCTACGAGAACACATTACTTGGTGAAGAGAAACTCTTTTAAAATAAAAGATCAAGTATCTACTTTGATCAACACCATCTCGACGAGTACAACTCCCGTGGGAGATTATAACATAAAATTAGTAAAGTATTCATTACAAAAGGTTGAAAGTTACTAAGATGATTTATTTATTAATTAAGAGAGAGTGGGAAGCGGTCGTCTCTGCAGCCTCCGGGCCTCATTCTCGCAACCCGAAAATATTAAGTTTGGGAGAGTGAGATAGAAATCTCGATGGTTAACCCGTATGTTGTTACACGATTGACAGAAAACCCGAAATAATTGAATGTTTTATTCTTTATTCTCATCTTTCGTTATTTACTTCCTTGTTATGGCGTTGTGTTCATTTGTATTAGGTAATCTTACTGTTATAATATTTTCATCCTTTAACTTCCGTTCGATTAAGAGATTCATCTTTTTTGCAACGATTAGTACATAAATATAACACATATGAGATGGCACATGATAGTTTTCTATCACATCCAATCTCCGTAATCACATTGTGGAATAGCACGTTTACACGTCCGAGACCCGTAATCATATGGGAAGGCACATGATAGTTATTCTATCACATCCGAACCCCGTAAACTTTCATCATATGGGAGGGCACATGATAGTTTCCTATCACATCCGGACCCCGTAAACTTTCATCATATGGAAGGGCACATGATAGTTTCCTATCACATCCGGACCCCGTAAACTTTCATCATATGGGAGGGCACATGATAGTTTTCTATCACATCCGAACCCCGTAAACTTTCATCATATGGGAGGGCACATGATAGTTTCCTATCACATCCGGACCCCATAAACTTTCATCATATGGGAGGGCACATGATAGTTTCCTATCACATCCGGACCCGTAAACTTTCATCATATGGGAGGGCACATGATAGTTTCCTATCACATCCGGACCCGTAAACTTTCATCATATGTGAGGGCACATGATAGTTTCCTATCACATCCGGACCCGTAACCTTTCATCACATCATATAGGGCAATAAAATAAAACTCATCATTGGATGATCACACATTTATAAGTTATGCATTCACATGCTTTTGGTATTTGCATCTTTTGAGGAATTTGTTTATGTTTGATTCAGAAAAGCGTCACAATGATCCATATAACATTAAGCGGCTATACGAGATAGTGTCACCCACCTGGAGAACTTTTAAGAGAAAGTTTAACTTCTTGATTGCTTAAGCCTCTCGTACAAAATCTCGAGTCTCTGGTTCCATTTGTACTCTACTTAGCACAATCCGTATGTTTAGTTCGGCAGATCTTTTGTCCATTGGAAACTTAGGTTCTTGATCTTATTGTGCCTTCTAAAAACTAGACTTTCATGAAGAAGAGGTAATTTATTTTTATCAAAAGATTCTATGGGTTTAATCCTATGTCCAATCGGCTTTGTTGGTGTACTACGGTTTGTGGGTCACGAATTTGGGACTTTCGGTTCCGCTTCATTTTCAAGAAAAATATGTAAGACACTCAAGATATGTATTCAAAAGTATCATGTATAACATTCAATATTCAAACATGCACTTTATTAAAAGTTTTGGCCATTTAATTTATCAAGTACTAGTCAAAAGGAGAAACAATACCTATACATGCATAAATGAAATAAAATACTTGGACTCATTGGAAAATTATGAAATTTTAGTATATTGTACATATTTTAGGGTAGAACAAAGTTTATTAAGGGTCCGAGTTCATTTGAGTTACGGAATTATAGCAGATTTTGTAATAAGGACTCTAAATTTCTCGTTTCAACAAAAACAGTGACCTTAACTTATAAAATCCATAACTCTCTGCAGAAACATCCAAAAATTATGAAATTAAAACATGTGATGCAGCACTCAATTATGAACAAATATAATTAAGGGATACAAGCCATTTGACTTACGGATTCTGTCCAGAAAAATCGTGAACATTTAATCTATCGCGTTTGGCTCGATTCTTTGGACATGTCTTGCGAGAAAATTCATAACTTATTGGATACTTGTTTAAAAATCACCAAATTTAAGAAACCTGTTATAAACTGGTTGTTGGACATCCATGATTTATACAATAGTCTAACCGGAAATATAAATTCGTGCAACACGTAATAACCCTATGCGTCGAGCGTCGACCAGGTACTCAGAAAACGAATTTTATCTCATAAAGTACTAAACAAAATATTATGATTTTTGACTATGATTTAAAACACATCAAGCGGAACATCCAATATTTTTCCTAGAATTTTATAACCATCAGAAAGGGAAGAAATAAAAGAAATGAGTCACTGCTCCCAGTTTCGGATCACTTCCGACACATAATATTTCATGATTTTATTCTCAGTCTACAAAAATCCAGTAGCTACGAAATTTTAGTATGTTATTCTACACTTCAAATACTACCTCTAGGAATTTTTTTCATGATTTTTAAATGGGTGGAAAGGGTCCGAATGAATTTTACAAAAACGGGTCAGTGGGTAGGGCATAGTTTTGGCAGCTTCATGTTTCAAGTATAACTTCACCATTTTGACTCCAAACACCAAAATTCCAACTCAAGCACTCCATATAAGATCATATCATGTAAAAAAGAGTTCTTAGGGCCTCATATCATATTTTTCCTGAATTTCTAAGCTAAGAAAAAAATGCATAAGACTAAGAGGGGTTTTAGGACTTACTCTTGGAGAATTTTCCTCCTTTTCTTGAGAGCCCCAAAGCTTTTTGTTGTGTGGAAGATAAAGAAGGCAGCAACCTATTTATAGAGGGAGGAAGGGGGAGAGGGACGGCAGTTTGGGTGGTGGGGAGGGAATTAGGGAAAGGTGGTACACAAGGTATGGCATTAGAATGTTGTTATAGATAAAAAAAAAAAAAAGTACCATTTGCACTATTCTCCCTTTAACCTCCCACATGGCCGGTTGGTTTTGGGAAATTGGGCTGTCATTTTGGCAGCCCACTCTTTAAAACATATTGTGATCTCGGCGTTGAATTTTTGGTATTTTTGGTTCGAGTTTCAGCTCAGAAAATTTATTAAAACGCAGCGACGGGAGAACAAACATTTTTCTTAGGGTTTTCTTGAGTGTTTCTCACCTTTAAAGGACTATTGATAATTAATCATTATTAAACAAATCCAGATTACATATGTGAGTTCGAAAAGTGTCGGTAGATTTTCGGTCGAAAAAGCATTCGTCGATTGGAGAAAAAATTAAGAAAACCACATATGAAATTAGAATAAAATAAAATGATCACTAAACTTAGTGATTTAAATATAAAATCCTATAATTGGTTTTGGGTTATTACGAGACTTGGTCATCGATGTTGCGGATTGGGTCGTTTTGCCCTGCTTTGCTCTTCACCATCGGGGCTCACGTACTCGCTTATGGCGCGATTGTTAGCCATGGCGTTTGTTTGAAACAAAAGGAATATCAGTTGGGAGTGGCTTTTCTTATCCAGCGTTTCCCACACGGCGCCAATTGTTGTTACACCGATTAAGCCACCCAATAATCGTGTATTTGGATGTCTAATCGGCCTGTTTAGTAGCTTGGATAAATGTATATTGAATGCATGATGATTGGCAATTAATATGTGTGTATTGATGAACAATGATGAGGAATATAAATGCGAAAGCACTAAATGCAAGAGAGAATTCTTTGGGAGGGTGAGTCTCGAGGCTTAAGGTTGGATGTTTTTCCGATCCCTATTATTATGCTTTGTAGGTCTTATTTATACATGCCGATTGGCCGTTTTCAAATCCCGTGGAATCAGGTGCATTTAATGTAATGGTACAAAATTAAATGCGCCTATCAAGGTACCGCACGGAGGATCGAGACTTCTAACCCTCTCAAGGCCTTCCACGTGGCTTAAGCTGCTGGGATCCCTCTTGGCGGCGAGATCTTTTCCTTTTTGGACATGACATCTTTTGATCGCGGTCTGCCCCGGATTCTTTTCTTCTTTGGGGAAGATCTTGTCTCCGGCTGGTCGCTTCTCGGTCTTCGCCGGGACTCTTCGTGGGGTAGCTCTCCTCGCGTAGTACATGCGGCAGCTTAATCTTGGTATTATGCTCGCTTGGGACATCTGCTCGCCCTTATGCGAGCATCACCCCTTGACCTATTTCCATGTCACAACAATGGGCGTAACCAAAATAAAGGTGGAGTAATTTTAAAACTACCTTCAACACAAGATGAACATAATACGACATAGTTTGACCAAACCTTATGTAATCTAATTTAACTACGCTATTCTTTTGTGATGAACCAATATAGATAAAAACATGAAAACTTGTTCTTCAACAAATACGTACTTATTGTTAACTAAACCTCCCAAATGCCTTATTAAAAATAAAGGTAAGCAAAACTATTTCGATCCATCCTTAAATTGGACACACATGCAGCGTCACTAAGAGAGTGTAACCTATTCAAATGATCTAGCTGAAATAGAAATAGTTCTATCATCGAATATGGTTCAATATGTTCAGCCCGTCTTCTTTTCATACGATTATCCTCACCATTGTTAACTAAAACATTTAAAATGATGCGAAGAATGATTCTTTTGAAAAGTAATTCTTCAATTATGATGAATACTAGAAGACGTTTTCTCAAGGCTTGAGACAACATTGTAGAAGATTCAAGAGCGATTTGAGAGGCTATCTCGCAATATTATAATCAATGAATACCAAAAAAAGGGTTTAAAAAACAAAACGTAAAAAATAAATTACAATAATAGTACTAGTAAACACAAGGTTTAAAATTTAGTGATATGGTTATGTCAATTTTAAATAAAAGTTGTCAACCTCTCTCTAAACACATGATCTATAATTTTTGTACCATTACTTCAAATGATTATTTTGGTTTTATTTGAAAGAGAAACAACCTTAGCCGCAAACCGAATTCAATTTAAATAACCACCGCACTTGCACAAGTGTAAGAAACATTAAATAACCACCGCACATGTAAAAACAAATAACTAGGCGAACACAAATTCAAGATAATAATGTATAAAATAATTCTATATCTACATTTTCTCAACTCAAATTTCATTAGAAAGTCTGCAATTATTGTTGAATTATAATTGCTTCTATTTTAGCATGCTAATCATGTAATTGAAAGAATTGATACTCCATGAGGCCAACGAGTCCTTCATTACAAACATATATGTTTTACAAAATTTTAGGGGCTTGATGCTTTACTAATATTTTCGATCTATACTAGTCATGCCACTCAACTAGATTAATTAAATTATTATCTTGTTCGTAAGTTGTGTTTTCCAAGTCTCAACATTGACGTGAAGTTGCAAGATCAAAAAGGCAAAATTCAGAAACTTTTACGGTGGAGTAGGAAGACCCAATTTACAAACTCCACAAACTAACATAAATGTAGTAACAATGTACAATAAATGCAGTATGTGTCAATATAAATTGCGTATTTTTGAATGTTTAAATTACACAAGAACACAAAAAGAATAACAGAGGAACTGGTACAATTTTTTTCTATGCTTTATTAAGTTACTTGTAAAATTATTATGCCTTAGTAGTGAGTCTTGCGGTTGAAGGAAAATGACCGGGCAATTTTCAGAACTCAGTAATAAGAGATAGATATCCTGCAGATAACGTCTTACAAGAGACATAAGAAAATTAGGGTCTAGATTTATGGAAAAATAAATTGAGAGTTCATTTTTGTTAATTGAAGAAGAGAGATGTACGTTACCTAAAGAAATTCGTTTTCTTTGTGCGGTCTTGGCTCGACAACGGAGAGGGCATTCACGGCGGTCCTCGTCGATGCACCGTGGAATAAGGTCGATTGTATCTTGATGAATCAACACCAGCCTAGCTGATATCTACCAACAAACACCATATCCAGTCGATATCACAACCATCGCTGCACGTTCATTGACTCCACCGTTTTCCCGTTCAATCACCTAGGGTTTGTGATTTTTAAGTGTGGTGAGAGAGTCACGATTGTTTAATTCAAAAACAAAAGAGGGGCAATTTCGTTCTTTCTTCTTGCTTTTCCGAAAACACTGTTTAACGATGAAAAAATCAAAGGGGGAGGTGAGATGTGGTTTGTGAAAAGTTACTGATAACTTTCAAGAAAACAATAAACGAGCCTATGTTTGGCCATCATAAAACAGTTTCATGACTACCAAATATCAAGAAATCCATGAAATATTTTTTTCTTGGCCTTTTCATGGCTACCAAATGGGTCCTCAATGCATACTTCTATGTTTCATTAATTATGTTGATCTTAGCATGTTCTATTTATAGACCACGATCATAACCGCATCTCAACCACTATGTCAATTTGGAAATACCTAGAAACAATACCTCCAGAACTCACTCTCCCGTTAAACCGTCCATTAAATGTTCAACTACCAACACTTGTAAACTTTGATCGCATGACCTATATCCCTTCTCGAAACAGATCTTCTCTATTTATTTGTGTAAAATTCTTGTAAATTTCTAGAGAGATAGACACAACTCATGGGCTCCACTCTTTTATATTTTTACTCATTATTTTATTATATGTATATCTCTCTCTAAAAATTTACACAAACAAAATATAGAGGATCCATTTTCATATCCCTCTAGGTCTTTATCCCGCAACCAAGGGCATTGAGAACAACATACATATAAATAGTTAGTGTTAGGAGAAAAAACAAATTTATGATGTTGTCCAAAATATTGTCAATACTTGTGCAACACTGGTCTCAAGTTCAACAATCCCTCTCCCTTAATTTCATCTTTTTACTATAACACACCCGATAAATAAAAACTTCAGTCATATGTGCATAATTGACAACAACTAATATCCAAAAATAGTTCATTGCCTAAACATTAAGTTCAAACAAAACAAAATTTTGAAGTACCAAAAGTGTATTTCACCAAACAAAATTAAAATCAACAAATTGTTAAAAAAAAAAAAAAGGCAAATCAATCTACTCAACTATTATTAGGAACAAAACAACTAAGTAATTGAAAAGATAAAACCAGATCATTAAATCCAGGGAAAAGACCTATAAAACAAGTAAGAAGAGAATTGGATTGATATTATTAAGCGTATCTTTAAAAATTTGTACGAACTTCTCCTATCTTGTATCTCCCCCTCTCGTAAGTTTTCTTTTTCTATTAACATTTATATGTCACCATAGAACCCATTAAGCTTTATATCATCAGCTGTTGCATATGTATCATCTTCAACATCTTCAATAATATATTCACCTTGATTAGAACCACTATGACCGAGAAGGACCAACATCTTCATCACTACTCCCCTTTGGAGTAGAAAGTAGAATCATCCAAAACTGCCTCTGGTATTGAAGATCAACAATTATTTTGAGATCATTAGTTTGATTTTTAATATAAGCGGTAAAAATGGTGACAAATGTCACTTGAGTGTTTTTTATGTCGATGTTAGTAGGATTGTTGTCAACTTTTAGGGCAACATTCCCTAGGTTTTCATGAGCAGTCTTAGGATCGGAGTTTTGGAAGTGGAACATTGAGTGGTAAAATTTGAAGGAGTTAGGACAAAAAATTAAAATTTAAAACAATAATATAGAGAAAAAGACATAACATATTTCGTTAATCGAATTCAATAATATAGACCTTTACAAAAATTCAAATGAAGTAAAAATTAATTAGTATACAACACAAAGATAAATTCCACTACGAAAAACTTTTTGATTTGTAGTTATAAAAATCAATTGGAAAATTAAGATAATTAAAAAAATTACCATCAAATTTTAATATTACGACTACCAATCATTATAGAAATATAAAGGGTTTATTACGGTGTGGTGCACGGTTCTTTTCCATATTACGGCCAAAGCAAAAGAAAAAAACTGTGGGTCCCACATATGCGGTTGATTTTTCATTTACGCCCTCAATTCCCCCTTCTCGCTTCTCTGGTTTCTCTCTCTCATCTCTCACGTCTCATCCCATCCGATTCTCTTACTTAAAAACTCATTTCTCTATTCCTAAATTCAGATTCAAAATTCAATACCTCCCCTCTCTCATCCTCCTCTATCCAATTCAAATTTAAACTTCCCATTCCAAAATTCAAATTTGAAATTGCTGATTAGAGTGAATTATTGTATAATTTTTTAGGTGATTAATTGTAAAATTTGATGAAATGTATTAGTGTTTGTACTTAAAGATATTGAGTATCACTCTTTTGCACTAAAGCTATTATTATTTGGAGATTGATGGTTTTTCAAGATGTTTCGTCTCATTTTCGTGGTTTTCGGTGGAATTTGACCAAACAGAGCATATAGGCATGTACACGGGAACGAGATGAACAAGTGGGATGAAAACGGGTCGAAAGCGAAGGTCGGAGGTCCAAAATCCCTGGACTAGACCCGGAGTTCGAGCCCGAGGGAGCTCGACTCAAGCCGTGTGACATAATTGAAGAATCGTCGAAAATGCAGCAAGCTCGACTCGAGCTTTGATCCCTCGAGTCGAGGCCGAGCCGATCTGCACCAAAAACGTGTTTTCAGTCCCAAGCTCGAGTCGAGGCCCCCAAGCTCGACTCGAGGCATGTTAAATTTAATCTCTCCTCTTTTTAAATGCCTTTGACACGAAATAGAGCAAAGTTAGTTTTTAGCGATTACATAGCGTAGATAGCGTGATTTTCTCAGCCCAAGCCAATTCTTACTTCCTATATTGAATTCTACAAGTTCTTAGATAGATACCTTTCATTTTGATCATTAGAATAGATTTTACTTCATTAGATTAGTGATTGAGGTTGTATATTCATTGAAGAGGAGTTCAAGCTTTGAAGCAATTGTTAATTGTTCTACTACAATTTGGTGATATTCTATCCTTTTTATCTTCCAATTCCTTGTTATAATGTGGATTATGTTGATTGTTTATTTACCCATTTATTTTTCTTGTTGCACCATGGGCTAATTTCTTTGTCCTTTGGGTAATTTAAATTAGGGATGAATTGATTGCTTTAGCTATAATTGTGGCCAATTGATGTTTGATTAGAATAGTGGAGTATCCTAATTGACGATTGTTGATGTCGCATGTGATGTTATCACATATTCTCGCTACATCGAATTTGACCCTTTCTTTCTTCATATAACTAACTTTTATTCTCTAACAGATTCAATGTTGTAGTAGATGTTGTGACACTTTGCAGTTGAAGATCTAGAACATTCTACAAGGATCTGGAATGAAGACTCGGTCAAATGTTGTCGAGGATGCTTTAACATCGAGTGCAACATTGAGGACAGATTCAGAATCTTCCACAAGGATCTATATTCAAGACTAATTCCAGAGAGATTTAGAAGGACTTAGATCATGCGGTTGCGGGAGTAAAGCCACGAAATCAACTACCTACATGGACGGTTAAGTGAGAGAATTAAGGGAAAGTTATTTTGGAGTTTTCTAGATCCATCTACAAGGATCTATGGTTGAAGCCAAAGACATCTATAAATAGAAGACCGAGGACTTCAGCAATGGCAAGGAATATCCAAATATCAATTGTTGAGTGCGTTAGTGCATCCAAGAGATAAGTCGTTATTCCCCCTTTACGTTGCTACTTGCGCATGTTACCTCGTTTAGCAACATAGGTATCTTGAAGTGTCATTAGCGTAGATGTCTTTGATACTTTGATTTACTTTTGACGGTGTAATATTTTGTAATACTACACTTAGTCGTTTAAGAGTCAATAGGTGATATTGAGTCTTTATTTCCATTGTAAAGGTTCTGTCTTGGAAACTCTTTACACAAACTTTTGTATTCTCTCTCGATTTAGTGAAACGTTTATTGACAGGCATCATAGACTTTAATTAACAAGTCTATGAAAAATTTACTCCTTTACATTATAGTGTTAGTCTTCCATTTGTTTTACATTATGATATTTAGATGTTGTAGTGCATGCCATAATATTGATAAAACATCATTACTGCTTTACACTACACGCACACTTTCAGTTGGCACGCAGCCTAAAACTTGGCGGTACTAAGTTTAGATCCTGTGTTTTAGTGTGTCTTTTTATTTTGCAATGGAGTATCCACTCTCTCGTCTATTAGACCTCATATTCTTGATGGAACAAACTATGCCTATTGGAAGCCAAGGATGCGGATGCATATCAAATCCATTGATGAACGTACTTGGAGGAGTGTTCTTTACGGATGGACAAATTTCTAGAACTCACGATAACGAAGGAGAAACTTCAAGTGAAACGAGAACTGGATCGACAAATGATGAAAGCACAATTGCTAGTTACAATTCTAAAGCCTTAAATACAATTTTTGTCTCGAGTTGATATGATTATGTTCAAGATCATATCTAAGCGTGTTAGTCAAAAGAGGCTTGGGATTGTTTACAAGAGCATTGTGAGGGATCGATAGTGTTCGTAGAATCAAACTACGAATGCTAGGCACAAAGTTCGAGAACACGAGAATGAAGGAAGATGAAACCATTTCATCTTACAATGAACGTATCACGGAGATTGCCAATGAAGCTCAACCGCTTGGAGATCCAATTTTAAATACCAGGTTAGTGCATAAGATTTTACGTTACTGCTCCTAAAAGATTTGATGCAAAAATTTATGCTATAGAAGAAGCTAAGGATACAAATACATTGAGTCATAATGAGCTAATAAGCATTCTTAAGACCTATGAGATCAACTTCATCCAACGAGAGGAGAATGATGGTAAGAAGGTTGTTGTTTACAAAGGAGAAGCATCCACAAGTGATGAACATCAATCTTTTTGTTACCGAGATTGATTCGATGAGGATGTGACGAACCTATGTTGTAACAATCCCGACAATATCGCCCGGTGACAAAGAAGTTTAACTCCTACCCGAGAAAAGCGATGAGCAAATCCAAGGGGAATATCTAACCAAAGATCCAAATCAACACAATACCTACCCCGAAAGAAGGAGAAATCGAGTCAATCAAAGCAAATTGAAAGAGGTAGTAAACCAAGGTATGATCCTCAATACGTAAAATCTGTGAAGTGTGACGCATGCAATCGGATTTGGACACTATGCAAATGAGTGTGCAAACACCAGACTTAGGAGAAAATTAAATTTTAATGCTACCTTAAGTGATGACTCAAATGATGAAAACAATGATTCATATGATGATCTGGATAACTCGACTCGAGATGTTGCATCGGATGTTACAACATCCGAAGCAACATCGATCAAATTTCTTGATTTGAACAGCTTTTGTTGGGTATGTTGATGAAACAGGTAACACTTTTGAAGAAATAATATTTTATGAATCTGACTATAAAAATTTATTAGACAAATATGTTGAACAAGATCAATCTCTAAAGTCCTTAACTAAAGAGAATGATGATTTGAAAGAAAGCAGAACTAAACTAGAAATCATACTTACCGGAAGAGATTTGGAAATTTCTAAGCTAAAAGAGGAAGAAAAGGAACTTCTTTAAGTTTTAAGAAATATACCAAAAGTCCATCCGATATGAATGATGCTCTAGTAATTAGTCGATCTAATAAATTTGGTTTAGGATATAAAAATGAAACATCTTCTATGTTTGAGAATCCTGTGAAATTTGTGAAAGCCAAAACCGATACCATGGTAAAAGTTGAGGCTCCAACAAAGACTAATAAGAAGAAACTAGCGTAAAAGAAGTATGTGTGTCATTATTGTGATGAAATTTGTCATATTCGTCCTTCTTGTTTGAAAAGACTGAAAGATCTGAAAGATGCTAAAATATTATCTAAAATATGTCACATTCTAAGCAACATGTGTCAAAGACAGTCTCTAAAAAGAAGGTTAAAGTTGTCTGTAACATGGTTTACTCTTCTCTGAAAGCATGTGTTCCGGAGTTTATGGTATTTTGATAGTGGTTGTTCTAGACATATGACTGGTCAAATCAACTTCTTATCTGAATATGAATCTTTTAATCGTGGAACCGTAACATATGGTGGTGGTACTAAAGGAAAAATCATTAGAAAATGAACTTTAAATGTTGAAGGTTTTCCTAAGCTAAAAAATGTTTTGCATGTTGATGGCTTACTTGCTAATTTGATTAGTATAAGTCAATTATGTGATGATGATTTGTATGTAAAATTTGACAAAAACTCATGTTATGTTCTTGACAAAAATAATGAATGTTTGATGATTGGTAATAGGTCAACAAACAATTGTTATTTAATTGGAAACAAAACGTGTGTAATTTGGCAAAACATGATGAAAATATCTTATGACATCAAAGATTAGGACATACAAATTATAGGAGCATAAGAAAGCTGGTTAAAATGAAGCTATGCTAGGATTGCCTAAACTGAAGTTTGACAATCTTTGCTGTATGTGGTCCATGCCAAAAAGGTAAGCGGTAAGAATGTCACACAAAATATTGTCACATTGTTCGACACATCATTGTTTTGAATTATCGCATATAGATTTGATGGGTCCAATGAAACTGAAAGCATTGGTGGTAAGAAATACTCACTTGTTGTGGTTGATGATTACTTTCGGTATACATGGATTGAATTTTTGAGAGAAAATTTAGAAGCTTTTAATGCTTTTAAAATTCTTTACAAAAGATTTAAAGCTGTTTACAACTTAAAAGTTAGCGAGGATTAGATCTCGATCATGGTGGGGAATTTACAAATAGCATGTTTACTGATTTTTGTGAAAGAAAATGTATATTGCATGAATTTTCTTCACCTAAAACTCCACAACAAACTGGGATTCTTTGAAAGAAAAAATAGAACTTTACAAGAAATGGCTAGAGTCATGTTTACATCTAAAAATCTTGCTAAGAGATTTTGGGCTGAAGCATTTAATACAAACATGTCATATTTCTAATAGAGTTTTTCTAAGATCTGGTTCTAATCAAACTTCATATGAGATTCTAAACAATAGAAAACCAAATGTGAAATATTTTCATGTGTTTGGTTGTGTGTGTTATATTCTAAATGATCGGGATCGGCTTCACAAGTTTGATTCAAAAGTGATAAATGTTTTTCTTAGGTTATTCTAGAAATAGTAAAGCCTATAGAATTTTTAACCTCGGAACTAACACTGTTCAAGAATCTGTTAATATTGTGTTTGATGATGATAAAAAGCTTACAGATGACAATGATGATGAAGATGTGTACTGATGTTCTTGAAGTGCAAGATAATCAATGAAATCGGAGAATGTGTCACCGAATGTTACAACATCTGGTACAACATCCCTGAAACTTCGGCAGATTCATCCCAGAACAATCGGTATATACCAAAGCTGAATCCATCTAGTCGTATAACAAAAAATCATCCACAGAGACAGATCATTGGTGATGCTTCGGTTGGTGTACAAACCGGAAGGAAAGCAAGTTCAAAAGAGCATGCGGATTTGGTAAGATCAATATGTATGTCTTCTCTTTGTAATGTTGTTAATGCAGAGTGCTACTATTCAAATTGAACCTAAAAATGTTATCAAGCATTAAAAGATGAAAATTGGATTATGCTATGCATGAGGAACTTAATCGAGTTTGAAAAGAATGATGTTTGGACACTAGTTCCAAGGCACGATGATGTCAATGTCATTGGAACTAAGTGAATTTTTAGAAATAAAATTGATGAGTCTGGTAAAATTATTAGAAACAAAGCTAGGTTAGTTGCACAAGGGTATACACAAGTTGAAGGTATTGATTTTGATGAAACATTTGCACTGTTGCTAGGATAGTACCTATTAGATTATTGCTAGCAATTGCATGTTTTATTGATATTAAACTTCACCAAATGCATGTTAAAGCTGCATTTTTAAATGACATTTTGTTAGAAGAAGCATATGTTGAACAACGGGATTTGAAAACCCACAATATCCTGATCATATTATAAGCTAAAGAAAGCACCGTATGACCCAAAACAAGCTCCTAGAGCATGATATGGTAGACTTACTGATTTTCTTTTGCAATTTGGTCTTATTAGAGGAATTGCTGATAATACCTTATTCATCAAACAAAATGGAGAAGATTTACTAATTGCTCAAATATATGTTGATGATATAGTCTTTGGTTCAACTTGTGATAAAATGTTAAACAATTTTGTTGAAGCAATGACTGCAACATTTGAGATGAGTATGGTTGGGGATCTGAATTACTTTTTAGGTCTTCAAATCAAACAAGAAAAAAATGGTATTTTCTTCTCACAAAGCAAATATGCTAAAAACTTGGTGAAAAGGTTTGGTTTGAAAAATTCTAAGGTAATGAAAACACTTATGAGATCTACACGAAATTGTGTAAAGACAATCTTTGGACAAGAAATTGATCCAACACTATATAGATCCATGATATGTAGTCTTCTTTACTTAACTTTTAGTAGACCGGATATCATTTATAGTGTTTGTGTATGTGCAGTACCAAGCATGTCCAAAGGAATCACACCGAATGATGTTTAGAGAATCATAAGATATATTGCGGTACAAGTGATCTAGGCATTTGGTATACATAGGACACAAATAACACACTTGTGAGATATAGTGATGCCGACTGGGCTGGAGACATAGATGACGTAAAAGTACGAGTGGTGGCTGTTTCTACATGGGAAACAACCTGATTTCATGGCACAAGAGAAAGCGAACCGTGTTTCACAATCCACCGCGAGAATCTGAGTACATCGCGGCAGAAGTTGTTGTACACAACTTCTATGGTTGAGTAAAATGTTTCATGATTATGGTATTAAAGTGATATTTTAACTGTGTATTGTGATAACACTAGTGCTATTAATATTTCGAAAAATCGATTACAACATTCACTCACTAAACACATTAGTATAAGACATCATTTTATAAGGGATTTAGTAGAGAAAAATATTGTTAAGTTAGAGTATGTACCCACCGAAAATCAATTTCTTTGATATTTTCACTAAAGCTCTTGACCATGAGAGATTCTCATTTATGAGGAAATCTCTTGGTATGTGCACTATCTAAATAAAGTTAGATAGATGTTGTTACAAATGTTGTAACATATGTGACAACATCACGGGTACGATATGTAATTTGGTTAATTTTGGACTTTTCTTGATTAACTAATTCCTCTGAAAAATAAATTTGAATCATAATTGATGTTGTACAGATATAAAGAGGTCTCGAGACTTCTCAAATGCAATTGAAAAAATTAGAAAAGCACTCAAGATGTACTAATTCACCGAGTAACTATGGAGCACGGAGTTCGCTACTACGATGTCTTCTTTTCAAAAGGTGATTAATGTTACATCAATATGCTCACAAATCCATTGAGTAACTATGGGGCACGGAGTTCGCGACTACGATGCACTCTTTTGAAAAGATGGATCAATGTGTGATTAAAAGTGCTAGAAAAACTGAAATTGATTTATTTGCAACATTGGAAAATTTTTCTAAGGAAAAACCGGTGTTGAAGTGTGTGTTCCAATTTTGAGTACAACATCGGGCGGAGTTTCGAATTTATTTTAATTTGTGTAATTAATTAATTATGTTTGAGTTCTTAATTTGACCAGGTCATACACTAAACCCTCTACTACCTTAATTTAGATAATGCCGTGTGATTTTTAATTAGATTAATTAATTTGAATTTTTTTGGAAGTTATTTTTTAAACCATGATTATATCCCTTAATTTTAGGAGATCATGGATTTAATGTTTTAAACCACCTAGGGTCTAATTTATTCCAAAATTTTCTTTGTGGGTCTATACTAATAACCGTAACTTTATTTTCTGTATATAATTTTGAAATTATGTTGCTCGAATACTAAAGCATAGAAGTGATCACCGTTCATTATTTTTCGAAATTTTGCATAAGTGTTCGGCTATTGTCGTCATTTGTCAACTTAAATTGAATATTTTAATACTCTATTTAAGTGGAAATGGCAGGAAACCCAAAGGACTCACACATTCAAACTTCTCCCTCAAACGAAACCTCTCCAAACTCTCAATCCAACCTCAATCTGCTCATTGAAATGGCCACAAACCCTAATCTGCGATTGTTGCTGAATCATCCACTACCACATCACCGCCTATGCCTATGATCGATGCTTACCCTCTGAACATTCACATACCCACTGAAGCTTGAGCGCACGATAGAAACCATCGCTCAAAATCTTGCCCAAAACCTGAAAGGGGCACCAAGCGTTCCCGAGCTCACAATCGGCTCTCTTACGGTTGATGTGTCTCAATACCTCACCACTCAAACTAACCCTACTCCAACGCCTACTCCCGTTCCTGAAAACCCTCAATCGACCTCCCGAAGAAGTCGATGTTACCTGCAATTCTTTGCAGAGTATCTTTGAAGCGGTGACACCTGTTATGGAGGATGAACCCATCTGTTGAAACCAGCAAAGGGAAGAGTCCACTTGCCGAGGAGGAGAATATTTCGAGCACACCGACTCATCCATGTCGGAGGACTCGGAACCGATGAAACTTGCTGCTACCGCTAAGGCCGCGAAGGGGAAAAGGAAGAGAAGCCCTCCATTGGTTGCTCCAAGACCAAGAAGGCGACCGGGACGAGTATTTACAAGGGTTGATTACTCAAATCATCAAGGAAAAAGAAGCCTACTATGGGTTCTTGCAAATGAACCAATTAAGGTATTCTCACTCGGATTCTGAAAATTCTGAAATGCAACGTGGTGAGCAGTGACAGCGATGATGGTGACTCTGATGAGAATGTACCACCGTGGAGCTGAAAATGAGGCAAGAAAGACGATCTAAGAAGAAATAGGACAGTGATGTATCCGATCTTTGGAACAAGTGCAAAGAACACCTTATCCAGATGACGAGTGATGACTGCGAGGAGAAATCAAGCGAAAAATCTGATCACTCTGAGAAAGAAGGTACGATCTTGAACTCCCTATTGGTGATGAGAATGATAATGAATTTGAGGATTCTAGTGATGATTCGGATCTTTGAAACTTTTGATAAAAAAGTTACTAGGTTAAATAATAGGAAATTGTTGATTGAAAGAAAGATTGATGTTCTTTGAGTTTGAGTCTAAGGGATAAGTAAGATACTTAGAAGAAAGAAGTTTGATGCATCTTTGTAACATTTTCGATTCTTTTGTGACTAATTGGGTTTATGAGTTCTATGCAAGTTTGAAAAAGGGACATGGATGAAGAAATTCTCATTGAGTACGGAGTCTGTACAATTTAGGGAGAGATGTTTCATTCACACTGAGCTGATTAATTCCTACCACCATATTGATCACATGGATGAAGAGGATGTACCTCCTATGGATGAGGTAATTCAAACTTTAAGCGGTGGTAGAATAATTAGGTGGCGAGACATATGCTTTGCTCACTTGACATCTCTATATTACATTAATCATAAGTTGATTGTGTATAATTGGATCCCTTCCACAAATTCGACCAAAGTGACTAAGGACCAGGCTATATTGATGTTTAGAATTGGTGTTATGAGGAGATTTAATTTGGGACTGGTAATTTTCCATCACTTAATGAAGTTTGCTGGGAATATTTCGAAAAAGGGAACCATCCTTATCCGAATTTGATTTATGGCTACTTGAGGAGTCATGGTTTTCAACCTAGCGAAATGAGTTGTTGAGGGAGGGTTACTTTGATGAATATCTCACCTATTTTGTTGAGTGGAAACAGGGTAATTGATTTGCCTATACCGAGATCCCGATGTCAAGAAAATGTTGAACCCGATGTTGCACATAATGTTGTTCCCGATCCTATTCCTAATGTTGTCACGAGATGTTGTTCCACATGCTGCTCCACAAAATCTTAATTATCCTGCTGGTTTTATGAACTTTAATGAAAATTTTATTCGCGGCAATTAGAGGTTTTACAGAATCAATCAATGAACTTCATTTTTGAAGGATTATTGGTTGCGGTTACTTCTTGCTACCACGGTGTTAGGATGTATACTATAAGCCTAGCTTTTGTATGAACATCTTTTTAGTATGAACATCCTTTTAATATGAGATTCATTATGATCAAAATACTTATTGTTTATGATTGTTATATATATATCATTATTTTGTCCAGATTAATCTATACTGCAGATAACATGGTGTGTGGTGTCACACGAGAAGATCATGCTATCAGTTCCTTATAGATTATAAATAATAGCTCACAACCAAGATGGATTTAGACAAACCATTGGAGCGGTTGTAGTGTGTAATTTGGTATTTGTCTATCTTGACTATAAAGTTATACTAGTACATTTTGTATGTATTGAGCGGGACCATATGAGGTTGTCCAATTTGTCTCGACTATATAAAAGAACAAGACCTCTGTTGTTATGGATGTACGTCTTCTTAATCCCTATATAATAACGGGCACGTGTACACAGTGTATGTTTCTTTGATTTGCCAGTGGGTGAGATTTATTAAATCAATAGGCTCGGTGAATTGGGAGATAGCATTGTTTATATGGTGTCTTTGTTGATTATAGAAGGAATCCGTGTCCTAATTATTTAGGATGATGATGTCCCCTTGAGGAGCTCATAAAGATTATTATGTAAACCTGGTGGATTTAATCCGACATAATAATAAAGATGAGTGGTACTACTCTTGGAATTAGATATAAATTAATTAAGTTGTCGAGTAATTTAATTAATTTATGGACATTCGATATCTTAAACACGGGAAATAAACGTACACATAATAAAGGAGCCCATATTATAATATGGGATTAGGACGGTAATTCAATTATAACTCTTTAGTGGGTGAGTTATAATTGATGGGCTTAAGTAAAGTGTTCGGACCGAACACGGGATATTTAGGCCCATCGGGAGGCCCAACCCTAATTCCTCCTTAGGGTCCCTGTTGTATCCTATAAATAAACCCTAACATCGAGCCTCCAGACGTGTGAAAAAAATGTGAGATCGAGAGAGGCGGATTCTCGATTCCTTGGAGGATCGTCGACCACTCGGCGTCCAAGGAAAAGGGATAGGAATACGGCGTAAGACCGTGAGATTCGAGGCTCATCCTTCGATCGCAGATTCGACCTTAGAATCGTTCGTCTTCACCTATTACGGTGAATAAATGTACAATTCTATCCGCTGCGTTTATGTGATTGCGATCCCGAATCGATAATTTCATAGAGTCGGCGGGAGTACCACTTGCTCGTGCTCATGGTGTTGTAATTGAAGAAATTCTTGTTGATGCAAATCCTGGTGGAGGTGGTGATGCAGTGGACACGATGTTGATCTTTCTTGATGTTGTTGCAAACTTTGCAACAGTGGAACTTCTGATGAAGATGAGATATTCTTGACCTTTATGGTGATTTGCCGGATCGGATGACTGATGATAAGTGTTTCACAGGGGGAGATTTATGATAGGGGAGGCTGTGTGCAAGTCCTTGAAGGCTGCTTGTAAAATTTTTTTACAGCAATATTCGGTCTTCCCTTACACTAATTATTGTCCCTTGTAAATCAGTTTGATACATTTCCTTAGTAGACTCGATTTTGTTTCTAAGGCTCGATAATCTTGTTTTATCTACTTGAGGCTCGATACTAGTTTCATGCTTTTTTAAAGTATTACTCGATAATCTTGATTTCATGTTCTAGTTAATGCTGCGTACCTGATTCTATGTTTAGATTAGATGTTGATACTAATTTGTTTGAGTAAGTTAACTTTGAGTTACTTATTCTGTTTTTACTAGTTTGACTAGTTTCTTTGTGACAGTTTTGGCTTGTTGAGTGTATGCTACGATGATGAGATTCTCTGTCATACATATATTATCGACTTATATATACTTTGACATATATACATCGGTGTGTTGTAGCGTAAAGGTCAAATTGGGGAGATTGTTGATGTCGCATGTGATGTTATCACATATTCTGCTACATCTTCGTCATATAACTAACTTTTATTTTCTAACAGTTCAATGTTGTAGTAGATGTTGTGACACCTTTGCGGGTTGAAGATCTAGAATATTCTACAAGGATCTGGAATGAAGACTCGATCAAATGTTGCCGAGGATGTTGTAACATTGAGTGCAACATTGAGGACGGATTCGAGAATCTTCCACAATGATCCAGATTCAAGACTAATTCCAGAGAGATTTAGAAGGACCTAGATCATGCGGTTGCAGGAGTAAAGCCACGAAATCAACTACCTACATGGACGGTTAAGTGAGAGAATTAAGGGAAAGTTATTTTGGAGTTTTTTCTAGATCCATCTACAAGGATCTATGGTTGAAGCCAAGGACATCTATAAATAGAAGACCGAGGACTTCAAAGAACGGCAAGGAATTTTCAAATATCAATTGTTGATTGCGTTAGTGCATCCAAGAGATAGGGCCGTTATTCCCCCTTTACGTTGCTACTTGCGCATGTTACCTCGTTTAATAACATAGGTATCTTGAAGTGCATTAGCGTAGATGTCTTTGATACTTTGATTTACTTTTGACGGTGTAATATTTTGTAATACTACACCGAGCCGTTTAAGAGTCAATAGGTGATATTGAGTCTTTATTTCCGTTGTAAAGGTTACTGTCTTGGAAACTCTTTACACAAACTTTTGTATTCACTCTCGATTTAGTGAAGCGTTTCATGACAGACATCATAGACTTTAATTAACAAGTCTATGAAAAATTTACTCTTTTACATTGTAGTGTTAGTCTTCATTTGTTTTACATTCGATGTTTAGATGTTGTAGTGCATGCCATATCATTCAAGACAACATCATTCTATTTTACACTACACGCACACTTTCAATGATCCTTTATATGCTTCATGCATGTGTATTCCTTTGATTTTTCTTTAGCCATCCTAACAACGACAAGAGTTGATTTGGGATTGATTGATGGATATAGGTGTATGATTGTATGTGTTTTGATGCTTTGCAATCGAGAGATTCCTTGCATTTATAACTTTCACAATTAGGCATTGTATGATTAATAGATATATTGTTGTATGATGTTCAATGCTCTCTATTTCGATTAAATTTCATTTGGTGAAATTATAGTTGTGATCAAGGATTCTTTAATTGAGGTTATCCAAATCATATTTCTCCCCTAGCACTTCTTTGAAGATAGATAGCTTGTTCTTGCTTTCATCATTGTGTGATTGCCTTTTGAGTTTAATTTTTTAGATTAGTAGATTGATTAGTTCAAAATCGGAAATAGTTTCACTAGTCGTGATCAACTTGCATTCTAGGACCTCATAGCATTCACGTACTTTGGGTTCGATAACTTGGGTGGGTCATAATAATACTAACACTAAAATATCTCAACCAATTGCTCTCCCCTCTGGAAGAAAACCAACTCTCTCATAGGTTACGCCATCAACAAACCAAATAGATCGGCCAAATTATTATTTTTCACGGCAACATAAGCGTAGAACTAGAAATGCCAAAACAAAAAAAGTTCATTATTTTTCACGGTGACTTCACGGTGGTAATGCTAATCCACGATGCAAAAAGAGTTGCACATGTTTGGTTAATCAAGTGCGTCGCCGACGTCGAAAGTAGTCTCGATTACGAGCAATCGGTGCGATTTGATCCAGGGCAAAGGAAATCAGGTTATTGGTTAGCGATAATCCTCAAAATGGGGATGCTGTTATGCAAGGTAATCGTAGTTTAATTGATTTTGATATTTTCTGTATTTTTTATATTTTCTCGGAATAAATTAGGGAGCAAGAAATGTATGAAGATGAGAGAATTTTAGAGAGAGAGAGAGAGAGAGAGAGAGAGTACGGATGCTCGGCGATAGGTTCTTTGGGTTTGTTGTGAGCAGCTTATGAGCTATAAGCTGTTGTTTAATTAAGTGATTTATTAGGGTAGGGTAAAGAGGCAGACTTTGGTGCAATTTGTGTTATCCATCTGTTTGTGCAAGGGCTTTGATTGAGATTTGAGCAGATCTTGTTGTTGAGGAGCACCGTGGTCAAGAGGTGGATCTAACTCAACGAGATACTCCCGATCCGAGAGACTTTTGCTACACAGAGACCTCGTAGAGGAAGAAGATTATGAATGAAAATTAGAGTTTTCATTTGTTTGTGCTTTCAGTGTATATTGGGTGAAGTGATCTTTACGGATGGAAGATAGTAAATTTTAACCTTGCTCGTTACAAAATGTTGGATCAAGAGGTTTTGATGAGTTAAAGAGCAGCTCGGGTGATCGGCCAACCTAAAGAACAAGCAGAGAATAAGTTTATAAGATAAGGCGATCGGATGGGGTCAAGCACCAACCTAGTCACCGAGGTCCGATATCATGCTAGTCATCGAAGACGAGCTTGAACCTAGTCATCTGCGAGACAAACATGAAGAGCTCGACGAGGTCAAGATAAGCCGAGTAGAATAAGAAAGGCGAAGTTTTCACCAAGTCACCTGCAGATGAGTATGAAGAATCAGTGAGGTGTAGAGCGGTTTACAAGTTTAAGTTTGTTAAGCGGTTTCAAGTTTGTTAGAACTAACTAACAAACTAACTGTCTTTCCGAGACTTATAAATAGGACTAGATTTTATTTTTCAAGACACTTATGCATATTTGATTTTTCACACTATTCACTACTCACATTTCAATCACAATCTTTTCACAAAGTATTTCAAGAGAGTTCTCAAAAAGTTCTAAGTGTTTTTAGAACACTTTTCTTGTAATCTTCAAAATCCGATATTCACCTGTAATAGTTAGATTTTAGAGAAGGATTTAGGAGATTGAAGATTTGAAGATTTGTACAAGTTGTAAGCTGTAAGTTGAAAGTAAGAAAGTAAGTAGTAAGCGAGTCCCTTCTTGATTGAAGAAGGAGAGTGGATGTAGGATTATTAAAATCCGAACCACTATAAATCCTGGTGTTATTTCTTGCTCTCTTTAATTTCTGTTCTATTTACAATATTGTTTATTCAAGATTAAAGTTCAGAATCTTAACTAAAATCTGAATATCAACCTTGCTTTTGATCTTGTTAAAAGTTGAGTTATCAATCATTTTCATTGTGTTTAATCGATATTTTGAATTGATTTTGAAAGATTTGAAAAATCTACAAAATCTATTCAAACCCCCTTTCTAGATTTTGTTCTAGGAAGCTAACTCAAAGTTTTTATCAACTCAACATTCGGGACCAACAAGTGGTATCGGAGCGGTGTTAAGTCATTACGATATTGATTTTAGGTCTTGAACAAGATTCGAAATTATCTTGATTTTCTTCATTTTCTTCCTTTACTAACAAAGTGCTACTAATAAGTTTTTGTGGAGTATTTTGTTCTTTGTTTCATCATGTCATCGGGGAAAAATAAAAAGTCTAGGAATCTTCCTGAATTTTCTATTGAAGAATATGATTCTTTGAAATTTAGGATGGAAAATCATCGAAGGCCATTCATGATAGGATGGAAGAGGTCCTTGAGGAAGGTCCTATAAAGTTTTATCATGGAGGCACAAGCACCGAGTGAGTCAATTTGAATCAAGAACTAGACAAGAAAAGAAAAGTTACGAATTGACAAATGATGAAAGAAAGGTCCACAATCTTGACCAAGTAGCTCGAATCAAATCATCGAGACTCTAAGTAAGGATTGGATAGAAAAAGTTAAAAGATGCAAAATGACCAAAGAGATGTGGCAAACTCTAGCCAATGTTTGTGAAGGATCCGATCAAGTCAAGGAAAACAAGCTACGATCGATCTTGCATACATTTGAAACATTCAAAATGAAAGAAAATGAGTACGTGGATCGGTTTGATGTAAGGTTGACCAATCTTCTCAACAAAGCGGTGACCTTGGAAAGAATTATTCGAGAGAAAGAGATTAATAACAAGATTCTAAGATCATTAACCAAGAGATGGAGGAAAAATCCAATATCCTTAAAGCAACTCAAGATTTATCCTCTATTACTCACCATACTTTATTTTCTCATCTTAAAGCTTTAGAGTATGATATCCAGATAGAAGATGAGGAAGATGAGATGGAATCAAGTACCTCATCCAAGTCTGTTGCTTTTGTCGGTAAAGAAGACAAGATGTCAACAGAGTCTGTAGGAGCCGATCTATCTCTGAAAGAAGCGAGATGGCTTTACTTACAAAAAGGTATGATAAATTGAGAATGAAGTATAAGAGAAATAAATTGAGATTTGCGGTAAGGATAGACAAAGATCCAAATCGAGATAGGAAGGTGGATAAATCTTGAGATGATGACAAAAACAAGAGTCGAGACAAGAAGATACGAGATCACTGTCGGAAGAAATCCTTCCGATCCCGAGATCAGACAGAGTGACATATGCTATACATGCAACAAGCCGGGACATTTACTATGACTGTCCTCAATCGACTCTAAAGAAAGGGAAGAAAAGAGGAAGAAAAGAGACGAGGAGATTTGCGAGATCAAAGAGCTTTATTGGCTGAAGAAAAAGAGCCAAAGAAATCATCATCATCCTCATCATCCTCATCCGATTTCGGATCGGATGATGAGATCTGTCTCATGGCTAATGAGGTAATCTACTATTCATCGTCGAGATAATGATTCTTGTCGATCTGCATCGATCATGACCAAAGCTGTTATTCATGAGTTATTGAGAGATTTAAAGACATCTTTAGATGCTTATAAACAGCTAGAGACAGAGAATTTGTTTTTAAAGGATCGATTCAAATTCTAAATAAAGGCAAGCAGTGATGAAGCGCTCAGAGCGAGGAAACATTCAAGGGGAATGTTTTCTTGGTGAAAGCTAGTACATCGGCCAGCTTACTGAAAAGGTTAGAAAATGAATTAAAAATTTTAAAAGACAAATTTGAAGTAGTCTGTCTTGAAAATGAATTAATTAAGAAAGATAATGAGAAGCTTGTCTTCAAAATTAGTCACTTAATAATTCACAATCGATAATAGATCATATTTTTAATATTTCTAAAAAATCTCATGACAAGATAGGTCTTGGTTATGATAAGAACAATAAATCGGATGTCCAAAAACCTAGAAAATTTGTGAAAGCATACATGCTCAATCAAAGGATATTAAAATTGGTCCATGGAAACCAACTAGTCGAGATAAGGACTACATCTTCCATCTGAAACCAAGAATTCAGTGAAAACTCCCTATCAGACTAGAAGGAATCCAAGAACTAAAATAAGAAGATATTCTTATTATAATTCTTTTGATGGAAGGAGCAAATGCTATCCTACATTTCCTAAGTTTAGGAAAATTACTCAATCTGAATACAACAAGTTATCATTCAAAAATGATATAATTGTAGACAGATTTGGTAGAAAACTTGAGTCGATTTGTTGTGCTGAAGATGAGATGTTTATTTGGATATCTAAAGTGATTCTTGACCCAAAAGGACCCAAGATCACTAGGGTACCTCAAAACTAATCTGTTTCACAGATTCACAGGATCATCACTCAAGGAAGAGATCTTAGCTTCAATATGGTACATTGATAGTGGTACATTCACAACATATGACCCATAACAAGAAGTTATCAAATTTTCAAAGCATTGATGGTCCAAGAGTTTTATTTGGTGATAATAATTGTGGTCGGACTAAAGGTGTAGGTACTCCGATTATCAAGGATATTCGGGTATACGAGGTATATTTTGTTGAAGGTTTGAAACATAATCTGCATGTCTGTTTCCCGACTTTGTGATAAAGGTTTTCTTGTCAAATTCTCATAGGATAAATGTGATATTTTAGATAATTCCTCGAGATAAAGGTACTGTTAGCGGCTTCGAGACATGGTAATGTCTATGTGGCCAACTTTAATAGTTGTCCCAAAGATACTGTCGATAGCTAAGGGTGGAGAAGATCTCACCTGGCTATGGCACAAAAGACTTAGTCATCTGAATTTCAAGACCCTTAGTAAGCCGGCTAAGAAGAATCTTGTCAAAGGATTACCGAAAAACTTTTATCCACTGATCTTAAATGTGATGCTTGTCAAAAAGGTAAATAGCCTAGACACTCATTTAAGAGTATTAACTCCTCTTCATCCGAAAGAGTGTTGCAACTCCTTCATCTGGATCTGTTTGGACTGTTTCACCTCTCGAGTTTCGGTGGAAGGAAATATACTCTTGTTGTAGTAGATGAGTTTTCTAGATACACTTGGGTTATATTTCTTTTCAAGAAAAATGAGACTATGAACAAGATTCTGATCTATTCGAGACAGATTCGAATGAAAAGGGTGTTAATATTATTAAAATAAGGAGTGATAAGGGGAATTTTGAATTCTTGTTTATCTAATTTTTCAATGAGTGTGGTATTATTCATGAGACATCTTCAGCAAGAACTCCTCAACAAAATGGAGTGGTTGAAAGAAGGAATAGAACTTTGAAGGAAGCGGCCGGGAGCATGTTGGTGAGTATAATACCCCTCATAGGTTCTCGGGTGAAGCCATCAACACAGCTTGCTATACTCGTAAGCAGTGCTCAATTGTCAAAGACAAGGGTAAAACTCCTTATGAGATTTGGAAGGGTAAGATTCCAAGGATCTCATACTTCAAAGCTTTTGGTTGTAAGTGTTTCATCCATAACAATGGGAAATCTAAGTTATGAACTTTTGATGCTAAAGCGGTGATGGAATATTCTTGGGATATTCCAATACTTCAAAGGCATTTAGAGTTTTTAACAAGACAACCCTTTGTGTGGAGGAAACCCCTCATGTTGTTTTTATGAGTTTTATTCTGTTCGAGATAAAGTGAATCAAATTTCGAAAGTCTAGATAAAATTGAAGCTGTCCAAGACTAAACATAGAATTGTCTATCTACCTAGTCTTGATTGAGAATCAGATGAAGAAGAATCCCATCCGATAATCGAAGACAACTTCGATCGAGACTCCATCGTAATGAGACACCCTTGACATCGGTGATCGGCGGGGTCGGTGATGAAGAGGGAACGTCGACCGAGGTAGAGTCGGAGGAGTTGCCTCTTGAAACTCAAGATGAGGATCCTTCTCTTCATATAGGCAAAAGGATGAGAAGCTATCATCCATCTCGATCGATTATAGGAGACCCATCTAGTAGTGTGCGGAGACACGAATGATGCTAGACTCTGAAAGTCTTTTCGGTTGTTATGTGTCGCTTCTTGAACCCAAGTCTATTGAGGAAGCCCTATCGAGACCCAAATCGGATAACGGCCATGCGGGAAGAAGCTGCATCAGTTTGAAAGACAAAATGTATGGGATCTAGTGGAAAGACCTTTATACGAGAAAGATTATAGGCACCAAATGGGTGTTTAAAAATAAAAGCAGATGAGAACAATATTATTGTTCGAAATAAGGCAAGATCTGGTTGCACAAGGTTACTCACGATCGAGGGAATAGACTATGATGAAACCTATGCTCCGATTGCGGATTAGAAGCAATAAGGTTGTTCTTGGCATTTGCTTTGCATATAAATCTTTCAAAGTCTTTCAAATGGATGTTAAGTCTGCTTTTCTTAATGGTCTGCATTACTTGAGGAGGTCTATGTAGAGCAGCCTCCTGGGTTTAAGATCAATAACAAGGTCTATAAACTCAACAAAGCTCTATATGGACGAAACAAGCTCCCGAGCTTGGTATGATACCTTATCTCGATTTCTTGACATCAAATGGTTTTTCTAAAGGCAAGATTGATAGAACTTTGTTTAGAAAGGAAGTAGATGGCAACATCTTACTAGTTTAAATTTATGTAGATGACATAATCTTTGGTTCACCTAATCTGAAATTATGTGAAGAGTTTAGCATTCTCATGAAAAACGAGGTTTGAAATGTCAATGATGGGAGAATTAACATACTTTCTAGACTTACAGATTAAACAGATGAGTAAGGGTATATTTATACATCAGATCTAAGTACGCTAAGGATCCGATTGAGAAATTTGGAATGACTACTAGCGAGAGAAGTTAAAATACCTATGGCAACTAACTTCTCAATGGATTCGAGATGAGCGGGGATATCCACCGATGTAACGAGTATCGTGGACCGATTGGATCTCTTCTCTATCTCACCGCAAGTAGGCCGGACATATCCTTTGCGGTAGGGGTATGTGCAAGATTCCAGTCTAATCCCAAGAAAACTCATCACGGAGACAAATAAGAAAATTCTTAGATATCTCAAAGGAACCTTGCAAGTAGGGTTATGGTACCCGGTGATGACAACTTTGGTGACGGAGTTATTCGGATTCGGACTTTGGAGGATGTAAGATTGATAGAAAATCCACTTACGGAACTTGTCAATTCTTAGGCAACAAATTAATTTCTTGGTTATCTAAGAAACAGACATCTGTTGCCACCTCCACAATCGAAGCCGAATACATGGCGAGGAAGTTGTTGCTCTCAACTCCTCTGGATTAGTCAACGGACTTAGAGATTATAATATTCAAACATCACTGTTCCTATTTACTTGTGATAGTAATAGTGCAATAGCAATGACTTACAATCTGTTCTACATTCTAGATGTAAGCATATAGATATTAGGCATCATTTCATTAGGGATCATGTTGAGAAGAATGACATTAGGATTGAGAAAATTGCCACCGAATCACAAAGAGCCGACATTCTTACAAAACCATTAGTGAATCTAGGTTTAAAGAAATGTGCTTAGAATTAGGATTACTTGATGCATCTTTAGCTGGTTTCTAATTTGTGTGCATCTGTTTCCTTATTTCTTATCTTTTCTTTTCTTTAAATTAATGTCTAGAAAGAATTATCGTACTAGATATGTGTCAAAGGACAATCAGTAATGATATCATTGATCTCCTTTTAGGAATCAAGAATCAAGGATTAGTCATATTGACCTTATACGAATTGATAATTACTTGTTCTGACATTGAGTAAATCGCACAAGGACATAATAGTCACCGATCTCCTAAAGAAAATAGATGACTATTTACATCCTATCTCGATTTACCTTAAGCTTCGATGGTTTCTTTTGAGTATATGTCTTTGCGAGAACAGTCACGTATAATATTGTTTCATCTTTTATTATTCAAACTCCTTTATTCTATTACTTTTGTTTCTTAATAAAATTTTTCTTTTAAAAATGGATGAACAACCTAGTTTTAGAAAATTAAGTCTGAGTCCTGTTTTAACTTTTTTAAATTTGCTAAAAAGTTACATCTAAGTCAATTGATTTTCAAAATCGACAAAGTTACTTTATCGATGACTTTCCAAACCCATCTATTTTTAAAACTAGTTTGTTTTTCAAACTCATCGATTTGCAAACCCTTAGCCGAAGTAAGGTAACCCTAGGCCGACGTCAGTATACTTACTTCTCTGCATAAAGTAACCTACATCTATCAAATCAACGATCTATAAAGTAACTATTTACGCATTCCAAAGGTGATTAACATCCACGCGCTGAATCCTAATCGCTTATCTTATTTTTAACCGTTGATTAATACTCGGTAAAAACTTTTTGAATAAATGGCTAAGATTAATTCAAGTTTTCAAAAATGGCGGTTTCTCTTTCCAATCTATTCCCCTATAAATACATCTTCTTCTCCAAAATCATTCTTTTCACTTTCGAGAAAATCTCAAAACTCTCTGCAAATCTTCTCAAACTCTTTCAAAATCAGTATATGAGCACTTCGTGAGAGGAATAACATCAACCATGGTGGATGTGCATAATGAAACCTATGCTAAGAAGGTGAAGTCTGAGATGTATGTCGACTTCGACACCACCACCGACGGAGAATCCAGGGGAGATATTGTCCTTATTGGAAAGGGCTGGATTGAGGACTTTTTGCTCCAAGAAATCCCCTTCCAATAAGACATTGGATATGAGAGGTTTGGAGTTCTATGTCAATGGGACATATGAACATGGAGTTTTTCGAACCAGGGGTATATGGAGAGGTTTTGACCGCTTTCCCGGCGGAGGTGGCCAGAATTTTGATACGAGCGGTGAGGGAGTGAACCCCCTCACCTACAAATTTGATGAATGGGTAGAATCATTTGAGATGATTGCCCGAACTCTATGAAGGATCGCCGATCGGAATGAAAGAAGAAGATGCTCCGACGACGATATCGCCTTGATGACCATTGTCACGAAGGTGATACTTGGGAGAACGAGCTCTCATTATGGGCTGACCAGACTGCACTGCGTGATGAGAACAATCTTGGATGGAGTACAGGCCAACCGGGCTGGTCTATTACCGGAGAAGCTGGAGACGGAAAGAAAGCGCCCTGGAGGTGGTGAATGGGAAATGGCAGGCTAAGTCGATCACCGCCTTTTTAACAAAGTGACTGTGATCATGGAGGACTTGCCGTCACCGAGATCAATTGGTCGACGGGGTCCGAGCTTACACGGCGTAAGGGGATTACTGACCAAAGATGAGCCACTCGGGGCTCCAGGTGATTCTCGATGAAGGTGGAGCCGAGGTTGGAGCTCAAGCTCCACCAAGAAGAAGCCGAGGAGGAGGAGGAGGAAGATGTGGAGGCAGAGGCTGCCGTTGGTCCCGAACGAGATGTGCAAGGAGGTGGAAAGTCTAGAAGGGGGTTGAATAGACTTTACCACACTCAAAACTTTTACAACTTTTCGTGAGTGAGTGTGAGGATAGAAGACTTTGAAGTCTTCTCGCAGCAAGGTACTCGAGTGTGCTATGTGAAATCAGCGAGACTTTGGAAACTCAAAGTCTTCGATGGTGCGGAAGCTAATCTCGTGTGTGTATTTGAAAAACCCTTTTAAAGAAAACCTTCTTGAGGTTAGAAGACTTTGAAGTCTTCTACAGCAAGGTTGATGCGGAGTTTATTAAAACGATGAATGAGCGATTATAAGTATGAATGCGTAAAGCTTGTAAAGACACGAGAGATTTTTATAGTGGTTCGGATATAACGATCCTACGTCCACTCTCCCCGATTCCACAGGGGCCTTACTAACGAAACGATCTTTTGTCCTCGTTCTCCTTGAGGATTTGACCACGGAGGTTTTACAAGTTCCTGCCCTTGTTTGGTCTTCTATCCTCGTTCTCCTTGAGGATTCAACCACGAGAATGTTTTACAAGTTCTGCCCTTGGTACAAAGTGGTGATCTTCGAGTGTTAACTCTTAGATCAAAAGTTAATCAACCTTTTCTCGTACGAGATAATGAAAGGTGATTTTACAATTCCAACTAAGAAATAATCCTAATCTATTAGTTGCTCTAAGATAGCAATGGATTATTTCTCTAAGCTTGTGTTAATGCGTTTAAAGCTCTTGGAATGATGACCGTTCTTGTTCGTTAGCTCGTCGTATTTTTGTGTCTCTTTTGAATATGCGTGTATTCCATGCGCGAGCTTGTAGTGATCACCAATATTCATAGAGATTGAAAAACTAGCCGTTGGAAAAGCTAGCAATCAAATCCTCTATAGTTTAGAAAGTATCAATTGTTGACTTCCTTGATTGGCTTGATTGATTCCCATCAATTGGTTGACTTTCTTGATTGACTTGATTGATTCCCATCAATCAAGTCTTGATTGATTTAATACTGCATTGATTCCCTTGATTGGTATTTGATTGGTTTTCCATATCTTCCTTGATTGCAATATAATCTTTAAGATTAAATCTTGATTTAATCATTGATTGCCAATCATGTCTTCCTTGAATCTTGGAATCGGATATCGGTCAACTCTTGAACTCGGCTTGTCTCAACTTTGCTGATCGGACTTTCCATAATTCAACCTTGCCGACGCCAAGTCTTCTTGTCTCGCCAGAGTCTTCTACCTCAAGTCTGCTTTGGCCAAGTCTTCCGCACGAACCCTTCTACTCCGTGTCAAGTCTTCTAGACGAACCCTTCTACTCCGTGTCAAGTCTTCTAGACGAACCCTTCTACTCCAGTCAAGTCTTCTAGACGAACCCTTCTACTCCGTGCCTTCTATCTTCTTGGCACGAAGTCTTCTATCTCAGTTGGTCTTCAAGTCTTCTTGTCTAGTCTAGAAAGGTTTCCCCCTTAACAAAAGACTATCTAACTTGAACTAGATCATCGGTGACTAACGAGTTCGGTGGTCCTACTACACTAAGGTTTTAAACACATCATCAAAACAATATAAATATATTTCTCAACAATTTCCCCCTTTTTGATGATGTTAAAACCTTCTAAGAATTGAAATAAAAAAGATAAGCAATACGGTAAAGGACCGAGAGATCTTTAAATAGATCTCAATAGAAATCAGTCAACTAGAAGTTGTCTTGGAGAAGATTGCAATTCTTAGCTTATCTTCCCCTTTTTGACATCATCAAGGAGAAGAATCACTTGGCTTCCATCTTTAGAGTCTTCTTGAAAATGTCACTATGTGTGTGTAATGATCAACTCTCCATATTTTGTAAGTCACCGGTATTCCCCTTAACAACCGAACTCTTCTTTTCATGTAAGCTCTTATATTTGTAATCAATAAAATATCATGAGATTCTTCTTTTGATTGTCTCAACCGATCCACCTTGAACTCTTCTTCCCTTAAGCGGTGAACTCTTCTCGGTTAATTAAGTCACCGGCTTGTAGTCTTCTAAGCTAAGTTGCTTCTCTTGGATCTAGCAAACTTAATTCCACCGATAGTTCTCTTCGAAGTTGAAAGTTTTCTTGACAAGCTTTACACTCTCTTCAAAGCAAGTTTTAATACTCTCTTCAAGAAGTTTTAATAGTCTCTTCAAAGAAGCTTTGTAGCCTTCTCCAAAGAAAGTGTTAACATGATTTTCCCGGATCCAGCAAGCCCGATTCCACCGATAGATCTCTAAACTTTGCTTTGAGTATCCCTTGTCGTAGAAATGGGACACAAACAACATATTATGTTATAGGCCTTCTATGTAGAGAACTTCCTCTACTCGTACATCTCCAATGTCTAAGGTTTCAACTCCTCCGGTTATACCATTGTTGTTGCCACCAATGACTACGCATGGGCCATCTTGAGGCTTGATGGAACTTAAGAAGTGTTTGTCACAAGTTATATGCTTCGAGCACCCACCGCCGATGTACAAGACAGTGTTATCCAAACTTCTTCTTCTATAGGGACCCATGCGACCTCGCAAAATAATTAAACTTTTGGTACCCTTTGGGTGTTGGGTCCTTGAGGGTTAGCACAACTTTTAGGGATCCATAGGAATAAGGTGTTCTTATCAAGGTTAGAAGACCTCATCCTTCTCCCATACATATCAACATAGACAACTTCATCTTTTGGTGCCTTCTTGGATGCATGTCTATGAGTGTTAGCCGTGTTCCTTCCGTAAGACTTGACCCTTCCGAGGTCCTCTGGATGGAGTGATCAGCCGCCGTGCAATGGTCCGAGGGTTTTGATGATAAGGGTACGTTCTACTTGAGCCATCAAAAGATTCATATCTCACGGGCATAGAAGGCTTAGTAGATCGTTTAGCAAGCTTTGAAGTTTGCTTAGGTTGTGTAGTCTTCACCGAGAGGCTGTCTCCTCGAGAGATGGTTTCGGTGAAGTCTACTTTTCCGACCTTGCTGAGGTTTCTTAAGTTGGGATTCCCCCTTCTTTTGATACCTCATCGCTTGTTTAGGTTGTTGAGTATAACTACTCTTCTTCCCATTCAACCGATTTCTTTGGGTCAAGCAACCTTTACCCTTATCGCAGGTTTAGGTTTGGAACCCTCTCCTACCAAATCATTACCCTTAACATGTGTACGTTTCTTAAGTACACTTGTTTGAACTGTGAGGATTGGGCAATGGTAAAACCAATTCCCTTCTTTACGTTAGGTGTTTGAGACGAATCAACTATTGTTTGAACCGCATGAGAAGCTTTGTTCGGTTGATCCAACCTCAAACTTAAACGTTCCTCACTTGATTTTACACGTTCATGTTGATGGAAAAGTTCATCGAACTTTGCTTGTAGAATCTTTAATTGATCTGTCTTCTCAATATTCTCGAAGCAACCTTTCTACCACAGACCTTGTTCAAAGACACTTCACCTTAAGAGTGTTTAACTCTTCCGAAGTTGTCCGATTAGAGTCTGCTAGTATTCCGTAAGGCTTGCTAGTAGATTCTTGAGTAAGTAGTTCAATCTCAGCCTTTAAGCTAGTGTTCTCTTTTTCCACACAATTGTAAGCGTGTATAGCAGCTTTGAGATCACCCATTAACTTATCAACAAAGTTATGGTCAAACTCTTCTCGCTAGAGAGGTGCAAGAAGAAGAAGAAGAACAAGAGTCGAGAAGATACCTCTTCTCGTGTTTGTCATTAAACATAGATCATTATCGGGAGAGAAATCGATGAGGTTGATGAACTAGATGTAGACTCTTCTTGGCCTTTGCCATCAAAGCTTTCTTGTCAGCAAATCTTCTATCTCTCTTCAATCTCTCTTCTTCTCTTTGAAAAAATGGGGCATCGTTTCTCTTCTAGTAGTCTCTACCGGATCCCAATTGAACTTCATTGGTCCATCATCCAAAATATCTAGCATACGGTCATGAAAGGTTACGAGGTGGTTTTTATGCGCAATTTCCAGCAGTCATACTCTTCTATAGAGAACTTTGGTAGCTTTCTTGATTTCTTGCTCTTATGAGAACTCATTGTTAGTAATAAAAATAATTATGCACTGAATGCAATGAGTTTTATGAAAATGGTTTTTCAAAAAGATCTGATGTGTGATCACAACAGCCTTTCCTCAAAGACTATTGGTAACCAAAGCCGGTGGTCGGTTGAACCACCGCTCCGATACCACTTGTTGGTCCCGAACGAGATGTGCAAGGAGGTGGAAAGTCTAGAAGGGGGTTGAATAGACTTTACCACACTCAAAACTTTTACAACTTTTCGTGAGTGAGTGTGAGGATAGAAGACTTTGAAGTCTTACTGCGGCAAGGTACTCGAGTGTGCTATGTGAAATCGGCGAGACTTTGGAAACTCAAAGTCTTCTCGATGGTGCGGAAGCTAATCTCGTGTGTGTATTTGAAAAACCCTTTTAAAGAAAACCTTCTTGAGGTTAGAAGACTTTGAAGTCTTCTACGGCAAGGTTGATGCAGTTTATTAAAAGCGATGAATGAGCGGTTATAAGTATGAATGCGTAAAGCTTGTAAAGACACGAGAGATTTTTATAGTGGTTCGGATATAACGATCCTACGTCCACTCTCCCCGATTCCACAGGGGCCTTACTAACGAAACGATCTTTTGTCCTCGTTCTCCTTGAGGATTTGACCACGGAGGTTTTACAAGTTCCTGCCCTTGTTTGGTCTTCTATCCTCGTTCTCCTTGAGGATTCAACCACGAGAATGTTTTACAAGTTCCTGCCCTTGGTACAAAGTGGTGATCTTCGAGTGTTAACTCTTAGATCAAAAGTTAATCAACCTTTTCTCGCGAGAGATAATGAAAGGTGATTTTACAATTCCAACTAAGAAATAATCCTAATCTATTAGTTGCTCTAAGATAGCAATGGATTATTTCTCTAAGCTTGTGTTAATGCGTTTAAAGCTCTTGGAATGATGACCGTTCTTGTTCGTTAGCTCGTCGTATTTTTGTGTCTCTTTTGAATATGCGTGTATTCCATGCGCGAGCTTGTAGTGATCACCAATATTCATAGAGATTGAAAAAACTAGCCGTTGGAAAAGCTAGCAATCAAATCCTCTATAGTTTAGAAAGTATCAATTGTTGACTTCCTTGATTGGCTTGATTGATTCCCATCAATTGGTTGACTTTCTTGATTGACTTGATTGATTCCCATCAATCAAGTCTTGATTGATTTAATACCGCATTGATTCCCTTGATTGGTATTTGATTGGTTTTCCATATCTTCCTTGATTGCAATATAATCTTTAAGATTAAATCTTGATTTAATCATTGATTGCCAATCATGTCTTCCTTGAATCTTGGAATCGAGATATCGGTCGACTCTTGAACTCGGCTTGTCTCAACTTTGCTGATCGGACTTTCCATAATTCAACCTTGCCGACGTCAAGTCTTCTTGTCTGTCGCAGAGTCTTCTACCTCAAGTCTGCTTTGGCCAAGTCTTCCGCATTTAACCCTTCTACTCCAGGTCAAGTCTTCTAGACGAACCCTTCTACTCGGTCAAGTCTTCTAGACGAACCCTTCTACTCGAGTCAAGTCTTCTAGACGAACCCTTCTACTCCGGGCCTTCTATCTTCTTGGCACGAAGTCTTCTATCTCGGTTGGTCTTCAAGTCTTCTTGTCTAGTCTAGAAAGGTTTCCCCTTAACAAAAGACTATCTAACTTGAACTAGATCATCACCGACTAACGAGTTCAATTTGGTCCTACTACACTAAGGTTTTAAACACATCATCAAAACAATATAAATATATTTCTCAACGGTGCCCTCATGTGATCTCACCGAGGTGAGCAATGGATGAAGCCGAAGGAGAAGGCACCAAGGAGACGGAGGTTGGTGAAAACCTCGAGTTGGGAGGATCATCTGCAGATCAGCCGACTCTTCTTCCTGAGGAAGTATCCACGCTGCAAATTGCAGCTCGGGTGGTCCCGATTGGAGGAGGTCCAGAAATCGATTACGAAGGGACCCCCTCCCGGCCGAGGTCGTACATTTCTCCCCCTCCCCATCTCCAACCCAAATGCAATGAAGAGGTGTCCCAGCCGGCACCTCGAGCCTCTCAAACAGACTACTCCCGAAATTGTCCAAAGTCCAACCTCATCTTCTCTCCCCAAACCCAACTCTCATCTCCTCCACCATCCCCATCTCATATCTTGTCCTTCCTCTCTGGACCAAGATTCTCCCCAACCCCATCTCCATATCTCCACCACCTTACCCACAACTTCTCAACCCCAACTCACTCTACCTCAAACACTCCCATCTCCTCCACCTACCACTTCACAAATCCCACCTTTACCATCATCACCCCCACCGTAAATCCCACCCCCACCATCGACACCCCCACCTCATCTACCCGGCCCGAACCTCATGTGGATACCTCAAATATCTTTGGGGATATTCCCATGAGCTCCCTAGTCCAACTTCTCCCACCACCTCTTCCTCGTCTGAATCGGAGGGAGAGGGACAGACAATTCTTGCCATCTCCTCTGCTTTTGAACAACTCCACAGCAAAATCATTTCCCAAGTTCGAGAGGATGATGGAGAAGAAAACACGAAAGGTGATTCGGCGATCACGAGATACTATGCTCGCCAACATGTAGATTCTTGAGGTCAACATGACCGAGAAATTTATCGGCCAATCTCAGCACCGCCGTTGGATCCAGCCGAGTGCGCTTGAGGAGGAGGTCAAGGCACCGAAAGAGAAAATAGGCCGACAACGAAATCGTGGTCTCAACACTCACATCTCGATCGTAACGATTTGACGGCGTTGTGCAGCAATAGAGGCCCGGCCTTGATCTCTCAAAGATGAAGTTAAAAAGGGGAAGGTCTGAGAGCGGATTGGAAACCCTCACAGTGGTGTCATGTCAATAATCGACAAGCTTGATACAAAGCGGACACTGAGTTGGAGGCAGCCAAGGCGTAAATTAAAATCAAATCGAGACGAGTTGGGTGCCTTGCAACCGAGGGTAACCCAGTTGAAGAGGCCATCCGAGAGGATGAGGAGAAGAGAAAGAAGGAGGAAGAAGAGAAGACGAGAGAAGTTCTTTGGCTCGCATGAAAGAATCGAGGAACCGGAGCCCAAGGGCAAAGGTAAAGGGAAAGCAGCGGCGGCGGTGAGAAGTCTCCGTCGGCCGAGCGGATGATCGGCCCCGAGATCAGCCGAGCGCAAGAGAAAGGAACCAGACTTCTCCAACTTATCACCGAGCGGTCAAGAATCAGTCTTTGAGAAGGAGATGTTTGAAAAGAGAGAGAAGAAGAGGTCAAGAAGATGGGGAAAGGCCGAAATTTGAAGTGGGGCGAGGATACTCGGAAGTGGGTATCCAAAGCTGCAAATGAAGCGGACTTCCGCCTGTCCATCGCACTACGGCTCCTCCAAAGATGGTATCGGGAAATACACCGGTGAATATAAAAAGCAAGCCACGGATGCTAAATGGATGTATTCTTGGTACATCTTGAAGGCATCACCATCCTGGAGCAGCCAATGAAGACATCACCGGCATGAATGGATGGAGAAGGAGGACGCAGATCTTTATGGGAAGGCTGCTCGACGAGGCACATAATGTGTTCAATCTGCGATCCGATCGCACCGGCTATGAGCGAGTCACCCCCAAGCTGAAAAGAAGATGGTTCTCCCGATGCGGAATGGGTCGAAACGGTTGTGGCCAAAGCGAAAAGGAATCCGAGCTCACAGATGAGAATGATCTCAAACACTTAGAAGCAAGGATTTTCACTGGCTAAACATTCCAGAGGCCGACCGATGGGTAATACGATAGAACGAGGATTTTTCTTTCCTTATCTTTTATTCTCTATCAGTTCTCTTATTTTGTAATCTGTAAATTTACGTGATTGAATATATTCGGACTTATGTGAATTATGTGTATGAGTTTCTTTGAAATTTTTAAATTTTGTTTAAAAAAATTAAATCATCTCGAGAAATTTTATATCTCGGTGTTAAAAAAATTTTTGTAAAATTTTTCTAAGTATAAATCATCTGAGAAATCTTATATCTCGGTGTTAAAATTTTTTTAAGTACTTCTAAAAGAGTCTAAAAGACTTATTTTTTTATGCCTTGAATGTGAATGAATCATTGAAGTGTGAAAATGTGCTTTATCTATCTCGATTGATTTAACTAAATCTAGTACTAACTTCAATTTGTGAGTATGTTTCTTTATTATAGGTTTTAACTTCATCAAAAAGGGGGAAATTGTTGGATCAAGAGGTTTTGATGAGTTAAAGAGCGGCTCAGATCGATCACCCAACCTAAAGAACAACAGAGAATAAGTTTATAAGATAAGCGATCGGATGGGGTCAAGCACCAACCTAGTCGGTGAGGTCCGATATCATGCTAGTCATCGAAGACGAGCTTGAACCTAGTCATCTGCAGTGAGACAAACATGAAGAGCTCGGGACGAGGTCAAGATAAGCCGAGTAGAATAAGAAAGGCGAAGTTTTCACCAAGTCACCGCAGATGAGTATGAAGAATCGGTGAGGTGTAGAGCGGTTTACAAGTTTAAGTTTGTTAAGCGAGGTTCAAGTTTGTTAGAACTAACTAACAAACTAAGCTGTCTTTCCGCACTTATAAATAGGACTAGATTTTATTTTTCAAGACACTTATGCATATTTGATTTTTCACACTATTCACTACTCAGATTTCAATCACAATCTTTTCACAAAGTATTTCAAGAGAGTTCTCAAAAGTTCTAAGTGTTTTTAGAACACTTTTCTTGTAATCTTCAAAATCCGATATTCACCGTAATAGTTAGATTTTAGAGAAGGATTTAGGAGATTGAAGATTTGAAGATTTGTACAAGTTGTAAGTGTAAGTTGAAAGTAAGAAAGTAAGTAGTAAGCAGAGTCCCTTCTTCGATTGAAGAAGGAGAGTGGATGTAGGATTATTAAAATCCGAACCACTATAAATCCTCGTGTTATTTCTTGCTCTCTTTAATTTCTCGTTTCTATTTACAATATTGTTTATTCAAGATTAAAGTTCTAATCTTAACTAAAATCTCAATATCAACCTTGCTTTTGATCTTGTTAAAAGTTGAGTTATCAATCATTTTCCACTTTGTGTTTAATCGATATTTTGAATTGATTTTGAAAGATTTGAAAAATCTACAAAATCTTTTCAAACCCCCTTTCTAGATTTTGTTCTAGGAAGCTAACTCAAAGTTTTTATCAACTCAACATTCGGGACCAACACAAAGGACAAATTAAAGCATTCACTTTAATTACTTGTAAAATGGAAGAATGTGGTTTTGGTATCCGAGAACTTTTTCACTTCCTTCTAGTTAGAAGGTATAGATGTTATGCTACGCATGAGAATGATAAGTGAACTTACATTTATATTTCTTTAAAAATATGCAAGCTCATAGCTGTATATATAATTATATCTCTGCTCTACCTAATTATTTCTACTTTTTGTGTTCTCTTTCTCATGTTTTTAAGGTAAAAAGTTTAAAATACAATTGTGCATCCTACAATAGTTTCTCTCACACCCTTGAGGCTTTTGGTATAAGGTTTTATCTTGTCACGGATAAGTAACTTGACCATCCATTTTTTTCTCGATATTTTGTATTTTTCGCTATCGTGCAAACATTTTATCCACTCTGTGCAAATATTTTTATTGTTGTCGTGTAATTATATTTTTTTCGCTATTGTGAATTTCTTTCGCTATCGTGCAAATATTTTATCCACTACTTGTGCAAATATATTTTTCGCTATCATGTAGTTATTTTGCTATTGTGCAAATATTTTTTCGTTATAGTGCAATTTTTTTATGCAATGAATTAGTTTTTTTCCTCAATTTAAGATTCTATCATCTCTAATTGAATTTTCACCGTAACTTGAATTAATTGAATATTCAAACACACGAAAAAACCTTCGATCAATGACATTAAAATAGGTTATACATGCTATCTTTGAACAAAAATCATCTTACAACCTTTTCCCTTCATATTATGATTTGTCTGTGATTGGAGTCTGATGAAGTCTGATTGGTCTATGATTTGTCATGAATTGATCAATGCTGGTTATAACAAAGATGAAGTTTCAATTTTACACAAATATTTGCACACTGGCAAAATTATTTGCACAATAGCGAAAAATATTTGCACAATAATAGAAAAAAATATATAATTGCACGATAGCAAAAAAATTTACACAGTAACTGAATAAATGTATTTGCAGAATGAGGGCAACTGACATTACTTCATGTTGCTTTTTTGCACATTGTAAATTACACACAAAAAAGTTGACAATTGGCATTAAAAATACATAAACATCCTCACCTTTAATTGATATATACTCGACCCTTACTCATGTCCAGTGATTAAATATTGATCATCTTTACCAGCTCACCCCCAATATCATTAATATTCTCTTATAAAGAAGATAGGAACAAATCATCTACAGAAAACAAAAAGAGCTGATCAATTAGAACTATGGATAAGCTCAATTATTTTGTGTATATCTTTCTTCTTCTTGTCCATGTATCATCATGTGTAAGTGTAAGACATGCTGCATCTTTCAACATATCTAGTATTCCATTTGCAAAAGGCTTCAACCCATGCTTCATTGTCTATGTACAAATACATATTTCATAAAATTTGCACGTATACAACTCATAAAATTTATAGGTATTCGAAAGATGCATCATTGTCAATTTGAATAAACTACTCTACACAACCGATTGTAAGCAATCAAATTTGGAAATATTTGCACACGGTCAGTAAATATTTGCAAAAATTCATTTTAATTTGCAAAATTGCAGAAAAATATTTGAACAATAGGAGAAATATTTAGCAAAAGTAGAATACTTATTTGCATAGTAGCAAAAAAATATTTGCACAATAACATAAATATTTAACACGAGTAAATATTTGCACGAAGTAGAAATACTTATTTCATAAAAATTGTAGGTATACAACTAATAAAATTTACAAGTATTCAACACATCCTTCATTGTCAATTTAAATCTATAGAGGAGTTAGCACCTCAAGTGGAACACCACATTCAATAAATCGAACCCCATACCAAACACGAGAATCAAAGACAAATTTTACGAAAACTCAATATCGATATAAGCAAGTACTTAGATCGATACAGTACTTGAACATTTACAACAAGAATTGGACACTTTGTTGAAAGCATCATCTTCCTAGCCTTTCACTAGCATCTCGAAACCTCTTTACTACAATAGAAAAATATTTGCTTAATATAGTAGCAGATCTGTTGAAAAATATTTGAACAATAACAAAAAAATATTTGCACAATACAAGAAAAATATTTGTACAATAACAGATAAATATTTGCACAAGAATAGAAATATTCAGACAAGTAAAAATTCTTATATGCACGGTAACATAAATATTTAGCACAAATTGAAATAACTATAAAAAAGCACCGACATTCAATATTATCCTCTAATCACATTCATTACTACAAGAAATTGATCAACAAAATTGTAATGGACTCATATGAAGATGAACTTAAATTAAAACAAGAAGGTTGATATCACCGTATTTTCAACTGAATTTCTAACAACAAAAAGACCAGGATACATGCAAAATTATAATATACAAAATTGTTGAAAAAAGGAAAAATAAAATAAACGAAATAGGAAAAAACCTACCTCACTTACCCACTTACTTCCGGTGGACGGCGGCGAACTCGGTGGCGGCGGTAGGCGGTGGTGGTGATTGATGGCGATGCACGAAGGCGGCGTAGCGCTGGCGGTCTCCAACGAAACCGATCGGAGACGGTAGCGGCAGGGAGAACTCGGATCGGAAACTGCGAGAACTCGAATGCAGCGGATCGGCACCGATCTTTAACGGCAGCCTTCTTGACGCCGAATCCGGAAACATGAGCGACGTTTCTCTGGTGGCGAGATCTAGTGGCAGATCGTGATTGTGAGAGGTGAGACAAATTTAAAGAGAGGTTGTTAAATCTAAAATTTAAATTAGAGAGATAAGACTGATTTTAATGGATTTGAGGTCTATTTATCAAGAAAGTGTGTTAGAAGGTGGCATTTAAAAGCGACAACGTTAATTGAAGGGCAATGGCGTCAATTTAGGCCTTTTTTTGCACCCCTTTGTATGAATTCTTGTTGATGCACCTTGTTGTAATATGTAGGTGAATTGTGCACGACCTAAATATAAAAGGAATTTACAATTAATGAACTAATTTACTACCAAATTTGTATAGAAAATTCAAAATTATTACTACTAGCAACTATCAAGCTTCGGAAAAAAAAGTTCCAAAAATTAACCTTATCGAGAAGAAACATACTATCAAGCTTTGGAAAAAAAAGGAATTAATTCCAAAAATTAACCTTATCTAAATGAAACATGAGACAAAAACAAAGTTGTAACTAAATTCTGGAGAAAAAAATCAAATCTAAATAAAAAATAGATAAGATTAAAAGGAGAAGAAGAAAAGAAAAGAGGTTGAAAAGAAAGAAAAAATTGAATAGTGGAAAAAATAAAAAAAAATATATGATGAGAAAAATTCGATTTGAGCTTGAATGTAAAAAAGGTCTCAAAAGGAGTTTGGTGGTGAATGTGATATGAAAAGGAAGAAAATGAAAGAAGGAGATGTGTTTGTTGAGATGATGTGTAAATTGCATTGCATTATTTGATCAACATTCATTGCTCTACTAACATTGAGTCACTATTCCAAAATTCACCTACCTCATCCAAAGAGCCTTCATTACAACCTCTTGAAAATACCTTTTTGATTTGTAGTTGATGCACAAAAATATCGATTGAGATTGAGTCTTGTGGCAAGCCTATGGTGTGTATGGTTGTGATTTGATGAATGAGTGCTTAATTGTCCTTATACACTTGTGTGATGAGAGATACACTCCTTGGAAGGAGCATTGAGAAAGTATTTGAATTGCATCTTGTCAAAGCATGACATTTTTAGTGTTAGTTGAAAATGACATTGAAAACTTGTATTCACTAATGAGTTTGATTGTCCAAATTTCATTCTTTTTGCCATGTGACATAGTTGCAATCAATTCACCCTTTGTGCTTATTTGTTTCGTTGCTGGGACGAGCAACACCTTAAGTTTGGGGAGTTGATTAGGGTGAATTATTGCATGATAATCGTGTGCTTATTTGTCTTAAATTGATATGATTTTCATGTTAATTCACTATTATTTAGCTCAATTGCACTTAATTGTTTGATTTGAGATTTTAATTTTAAATTGCGGAGTTTGAGGTCAACTTTGAGTGCAAATTGAGGACATTTGTGATATTCAAATTAAAGGAGAAATTTCATGGGTAGAAAGAGGGTCGAGAGACGGTCGTAACGCAAAAAGAATGAGGTCAATCGGAGCTCGGGAGAATAAGTTACAAATATTTGAGCTGGAATTACCTCAACTCGAGCCGAGTTGATGGCGTGAAAATCTTCAGTTGCACTTTGTTGCCCAAGAAGAGCTTCAACTCGACCCGAGTTGGTTCAACTCTAGCCGAGTTGGTTCAACTCTGGCCGAGTTGACCTGCGTCTGCGCGATTTTGACCAATTCATCCGATTTTTGAGGGGCTTATTTGTAATTTTCTTTATTTTAACCTAGACCCATCCTATAAATACCCCAATTTCAGATGTTAAAAAAGGGGGATTACATAGAGCACAAGATAGGAGAGAAATTAGAGAGAAAAATTAGGATTTTAATTCCTACACACACTTTTTCACACACATAGTTAGGGTTTTGATTTCTTCTTCAATTTTAGACGATCAACGGATGATTTCTTTATGATTGGACGCCAATTAGGTGATATTCTTCCTTTAATTTCAGTGTTCTTGATTCAATTTCTTATTATGACATTCGGATATTCAATTAATTTCATGGATTTTTTTCTTCAATTATGATCAACTAAATTCCTAGTGCTAGGGTGTTTTGATGCATATGGGTGATTGATCTTGTGAGGAATTCTTATGGTTGATTTTGATTGTTGATTGATTGATTGGATTGATGTGGTTTGATTGATTGATTTATTTAATTAATTTCTAATTCCATGCATAGTTGTTTAATTATCGCAAGGAGACTTGGGTATTTAGATAACTCATTTGGGTGAGGGAATTAATTGGGTAATTAGAGTTAATATTGGGTTAACACAAGGAGACTTGGTTAATTCCATTAGAAATACATCAATTCCACATTAATTGCTTAGATTAGTAGTCGGGTGATTAGTGAAGAGACCATAGGTAAGGTGCCTTAGTATCGAAGGGGAGACACGCTAGGGAACCTATTGACTCGTGCTCTAGCCCCGGGAGGAAAGGGTGACTTAGTCCTCTCAAACTTTCGAGCTTAAACCGTAGCAATAATTCCTAGGCTTACCAAGTACGGAATAATTGTTTGATTAAAATTTTGCTCTTATTAATTGATTGACATGATAAATACTCATTAGAATTCATTGCATGATTGATACCCATTTGTTGATAAGCACCGAGCATGTCTTTATTATTGATTGCATTTAGTTGTTAGTAAGTTAGTTATTTGATTTCATTAATCGTAGCTTAAACCTTATCCATCCTATTATATGATTTGTGCTACAATTACGAATAAATTAGTAAATTTAAGGCTATCTCACACTTGATTTCCGTGGATCGATAATTTAACCGGTAACTTACTAGCTACACGATTCCTTTACACTTGAAGGGTGAGTGTTGACTTTTAAGCCTATCACAGACATCACTTCATTAGAGATCATGTAGAAAAGAATGATATTAGGATTGAAAAAATAACCACGTAATCTCGGAAGAGCGGACCTTCTTACAAAACCATTAGTTGAGTCTAGATTTAAAGAATTGTGCTTAGAATTAGGATTACTTGATGCATCTTTTGCTGATTTTTAATTACTTTTGTTTGCATCTATTATTTGTTTTCCTTCTTTCTTTCCTTTCTTTAAATACATGTCTAGAAAGAATTGTCGACTAGATATGTGTCAAAGGACAATCGGGTAGTTGATATCATTGATCTCCTTTTTAGGAATCAAGAATCAAGAATTAGTCATATTGACCTTATCGACTTGATGATTACTTATCGACATTAGGTGAATCGAGATAAGGACACAATAGTCGGTGATTTCCTCAAACAGATGACTATTGCATCCTATCCGACTTACCCTAGTTACTAATGGTTTCCTTAAGTCCTGTATTTGCGAGAAGCAGTTACGGTCAGTTGTTAGATCAAATAGAATCTACTCATCCATTACAAACCTCCTCATCCGAACACCCTCCTTAATGTCCTCATAAAATTTGTTTTCAAATATATTCTCACAAATCATCTTTTCTTAAAATTGTTTAGAAAAAACTAATCTTGGAAAAACTCATCTGAGTCTGCTTTTGTTTAAAAATAAAATGTTGTTTTAACTTGTCTTAAAATGTGATAAAAAGAAAATAAAACTAGGCTGTTTTTTTTTAAAAACCAGACGAGGTCTTTTCTCAAACGATTTCATAACCTTGTCTGCTTTAGAAAACCCTTATGCAAAGAAAGGTAAACCTAGGCTACGTCGGGTATACTTACTTCTCTGCATAAAGTAACCCTACTTCGATCAAATCAACAGTCTACAAAGTTACTTTTTACGTATTTCAAAGTCGAGTTACCCACACGCGCTGAATCCCAATCGTTTATCCTAATTTTAACCGTTGATTCAAGACAAGAAATCATTTCAAATGAATGACTCGATTAAAACCCGCTTTCCAAAAGTTTCTCTTTCCAATTTTTCCACCTATAAATACATCTTCTTCTTCATTCAAAGCGTTTTCACATTCGGAAAAATTTCATAACCTCGAAAATTTTTCTATCTTCCTAAAACCCTTCTTAAATTTTACGAGCCATTCTCAAAAACTTCTCGGAGTAAGCTGGAACAATGGTGGACATCAATAAAGAGACTTTCAACAAGAAGATTAAGTCGGAAATGTATGTCGACTTCGACACTACCACCGATGAAGAATCAAGACAGTTACGTGATTACTTTGGAGCGATCGGGGTTGAGAACATTCTGTTCGAAAAGTCAGAATCAAACAAGGCGTTGGATATGCGAGGAGTGGAGTTTTATGTAAACGGTGAATACGAAAATGGAGTTTTCAAGATAAAAGTTTACGGTGAAGAAGCTGGTGGTGACGACGGCGGAGGTAGCGAGAATCTTGAAACTAGTAATGAAGGTGTTAATCCCTTACATACAAAACAAGCGATTGGGTAGAATCATTTGAGATGATTGCCGGACATCGATGAAGGACCGTGATCGGAGTTGAAGAAGAATATGCTCGTCGGAAGTATCGTCTGCTCATGGCAATCTTGTGAAAGCTATTCTTGGGGAGCAGAACTCCCATGATGGGTGTGAGACCCTGCCGAATCGCCCGAGAGCCATCTTAGATGGGGTCCAAGTCAACTAGGCGAGATCTTTGCTAAACCGTTTTGAGACGGAAAGGAAATGGCTGGGCTGGTGAATGGTGAGTGGGCGGCCAAGTCCATCACCAACCTCTTCAACAAGATAACCGTATTCTTGGAGAGCCTGCTGACCACCCGAGATCAACTGGAAAGACGGTGTGAGAGCCTACACGAAGCGTAAGGAGCTCCTCACCAAAAATGAGGTGATCGGTGGGCAACCGATTGATGTGGAGGCGGTGAGGTGAGGGTGCCGAGATCCCTCACCGAGGAGGAAGAGGAGGAAGAGCAAGGCTGATGAGCCGACCGTGAGCTCGGTTGAGGCTTCACGGCCGATGAAGGCAAGGAGAAGGCGACGAAGAGGAGGAGGCTGGTGAAAACCTCGAGAAGGGGGTCATCGTCTTGCTCGGCTGGTCTGCTTGGTGAAGAAGCTCAAACACTGGAGATAGCAAAGCAGCGGTGATCCGATTCGAAGAAGTCCAAGAAATCGGCTGCGAGAGGACTCCCTCCCCTCTCCCAAAAAGGTACAACTCTTCGGAGCCTCTGCAAGTCTTTCTCCCTCCCTCTCCAACCCACTCTGGCGATGAAGAGGTGTCCCAGTGGCAACTCGCAGCCTCTTATACACCTCTACTCTTATACAAGTCCAAGTTGGAACCTCATCATCTGCTCTCCCCAAACTCAAACCACCTCGTCAACCCCTTCCCCATCCGACTTTTTATCTTTCTTAACTGGACTGTCTACTCCCCAACCCCTATAACCACCATCTCTCCCCAAGTCTTATTACCTTCAACATCAACCCACAACCGAACCCACACCATCCCCCTCAACCAACCACTTCACGGCCCAACACCATCTCCACCACCCACCTCATCCGAAATGCCACCCCTTCCAGCTTCTCCACCACCGTAAATCCCCCTCCCCCACCATCGACTTACCCACTTCTTCCCAACCCTCCCCACAAGTCCAAGCTCCGGATCTCTCCCAAAACATCTTTGGAGATATCCGGATAGGCTCCCCAGCCAAAAACCCCCTCCCCTCCTCATCGTCTGAATCTTCGGAGGAGGAACCCAGCCCACTCTCTGCCATCTCCTCTGCCTTTGAACACTTGCATCAGGAAATTATTCGCAAGGTGGAGAGGATGATGGAGAAGAAGACGCGGCAAGTGGTCCGAGCCGCCACCGAGATGATGCTCACCAATATGCGGACAGCCGAGATAAACATCTCCCGCAACCTATCGACAAACTCGCTCTGCTTTGTTGGTGAGTCGTCTTGGCAGCCTGGAGGAGGAGGTTAGGCCGCTCAAGGAAAAGTAACAGCAGACAACGAGATTCTCGTGCAGAGCCTGACTACGCACAAATTTGAGTACAAAATCCGTTGTGCTAAATTAGAGGACCAGCTCCGAGCCCTCAAGGATGAAGTTAAAAAGGGAAATGAGCTGGGCAAGGAAAGGTGGACACCCTCACAGATTGATGTCCAAGCAATCTCGAGACAAGCTTGGATCAAAAGCCGACACAATGAGTTGGAGGTAGCGAAGGCGGAGCTCAAGGTAAAATCGATGAGCTCATTTGTCTTACAATTGAGGGTGACCCAAATAGAGGATGCCATCCGGGAGGATGAGGAGAAGAGGAAGAAGGAGGAGGAAGAGAAGACTCGAGAAGCTGCTAGCCCGACCGAAAGAGACCGAGAAGCCCGAGGCCAAGGGTAAGGGCAAAGGGAAAGTAGCAGCAGTAGAGAAGGAAGCATCAATCGGTGACCATCCCCGTAACGGCTGAAAGAAAAAGAAAAGAGCCCGACTTCTCCAACCTCTTAGCCGAGCAGATAAGGCGCATACATGCCTGAAAAGGAGATGTATGAGAGGAAGGAGAAGAAGAGGCTAAAGAAGCCGGGCAAGGGAGCGGAGCCGAAGTGGGATAGGAGTCTCGAAAATGGGTGTCTAAGGCCACGCAGAGCCGACTTCCGACCCTACCACCGCATCTCGGCTCCTCCCAAGATGGTAGCTGGCAAATACACGGAGGAGTACAAGAAGAAAGCGATGGATGCCAAGTGGATGTACCACTGGTATATTTTGAAGAACTCTCCCTACCGGGGCAGGTGATGAAGACTTACAATGGCATGCTTGGATGGAGAATGAAGACGCTGATCTGTATGGCAGTCGCTTGATGAGGCAAGCCAAGTATTCAAGCGATCTCATTGCCCCAGCCTTTGAGCATGCCAAGCCAGAAGAACTCAAAAAGCTCGAGCTAGGGTCTTCACTTGGCTGGATGTCCCCGAGTCAAGCCGATGGGGAGTCCGATAGATCGGGATTTTTCTTTCCTTATCTTATCTTTTATCACTCTCTCTATTTTTGTAATCAGCAAATGTGTGAATGAATATCTTGAACTTTATCTGATTTACTTGTCTTATTTTTAAGCTTTCTTTACTGCTTTTTAAGAAAACTTAAAAATTTTCTAAGTGTTAATCGTCTGAGAAAATTCTCATCTCGTATTAAAAATTTTTCAAAAATTTTCTAAGTCTTTAAAATTTTTCTAAGTCCTAAGACTTAAAACTTTTCTAAGTAAGAATCTTCTGAAAAAACCTTATGACTTAAAAATCTTAATAAATTTTTTTCTTTCAAAATTTTTCTTAGTGTGAATTAAGTGCTCTAACATGAACAAATCTGAATTAAGTGTGAATATGCTTTAAATATGCCTATCGATTATCTTGAATAATCATGACTAACATCACCGCGAGTGTGTCTCTTTCTTGCAGCTTTTAACTTCATCAAAAAGGGGGAAATTGTTAGATCGGAAGAAGTTTTGATGAGTTAAAAAGGACCAACTCGATGATCGACAACTTCAAGAACAGTGAAGTGAAGATCCGGTGCTAGGTGATCGGACTAGGAAGAGGCTGGATAAGTCACCGAGGTCCAAGAAATAGAGGTCATCCGGAGACAAGCTCGAGACAAGTCATCTGCAGGAGACAACTATGAAGAGCTCGACGAGGTCAAGACTAGCTAAGTAGAATAAGAAAGGCAAGTCTTCACCAAGTCACCGCAGAGGATTAGGAGTAAGATCACCAAGATGAGAGCGGTTATCAAGATTAAGTTTGTTATAACCAACTAACAAACTAACTATCTTTCCGAGCTTATAAATAGATCTAGGCATAACTTTATTTTCACAAGAACATACAACGAATTCATTCTGCACTTCACTTTGATAATTCACAAAGTTTTCCAAAAAGTTCACTCACGTTTTCAAAGAAATTTTTCATAAATTCTAAGTGTTTATAGAACACTTCTCTGTACATCTTCAACACACTTCTTGCACCGTAAAATTAGATTTTCCAGAAAAGTTTAGGAGTTGAAGATAGTTTCAAGATCAAGATCATTGTAAAGTTGTAAGTTGTACGTTGGAAAGTAAGTAAGTAAGTAGTGGAAGATACCCTTCTTCAAGTTGGAGAAGGAGAGTGGACGTAGGATCGTTTGATCCAAACCACCGTAAACCATTGTGTTCTTTATCGCTTTTGTCTACTTATCTATTCTTATTCAATTTCAACTTTCAATCAAAGTTCGATTTCGTAATTACAATCAGACTTGTTATCGGTTGCTTTTGATCCATTTAAAGTTGAGTTAAAAATTAATTTCTGTTGTGTTAACTTTTGTGTCTTGGATTGGTTTTCTAGATCTGAAAAAGTTAGAAAATCTATTCAAACCCCCCCTCTAGATTTTCCCTAGAAGGTTGTTTCAAGTTTCTCTTTGTGATACTCAACTTGTGGGACCAACACTACCTTTTATCTATGAGGAGGTCTCTTGCAAAATATTTTATCGTAAAATATCAGTTAAAATATGAAACTTTAAAATCTCGCTGTCAAACATCAAGGCCCAAGAAACCAAAAATACATAGATCGCCGGTGAGGGGCTGAAAGCCGAGCTAATCGCTTAAGAGTTTATCACAATTGACAGATCAAAGCATATAATTTTCTTCTTGTTTCTATAGTTTTGATTTTATTTCATTTTTAATTTACCTATGCTCATAATTAATGAATGGGTCGAGGAAGAGAGATATAAAGATGATGGTGAGATATCGCTTCATTCGTCATTTGTCCCCATTGACAATTTGATTGTTACTATTATCAACTTACACATAAAAATTATAATATAATCTTCTGGTTTCTGAAAGAATTCATTGAGACTGGTGCTCTAATAGAGCAATGGAAACTATAAAATAAAAAGTCATCCCAAGTTGTATTCGTAAGAGCAAGTACGTGTTAATTAGAATTTGTTAGTAGTTCTTAAAGAAATAAAATATTTATATATGTATTGAACTTATTTTGTTTATATAGAAATACATATTTCCATATACAATAATATATTTGTATTCATATAGTATCACATTCTTTTTAATAAAAAAATCGCGCAATGACAAAAATAAAATCTCGCTCCCGGATGTGTTACTATAATTATAAATATGTGTTCTTGTTAGGGCAAATACATGTTATTAGTCCTTAAAAAATAAAATATTTATCCATTTTGTTCCTATAGTAATTGTTAGATCAAGAAAGGTTTTGATGAGTTAAGAAGCAATTCAGATGATCGACGACTATGAAGAATAGCCGAGATCAAAGTCTGGTATTAAGCCGATCGAGACTAGGACGAGGATGAACAAGTTGGCTGTAGACTTGAAGTTGCAAGTCATCCGGAGACAAGCTCAAATCTAGTCATCAGTGAGACGAGTATGAAGAGTTCGAGACAAGGTCAAGACAAGCTAAGTAGAATAAGAAAGACGAGTCTTCACCAAGTCACCAGATGAGTAGGATAAATCAGTGAGGAGCAAAGCGGTTTTCAAGATTAAGTTTGTTGAGTAGCTTTTGATTTGTTAGAACCGACTAACAAACTAACTGTCTTTTCGAGACTTATAAATAGGTCTAGATTTTCATTTTTCAAATACTTTTACACATATCACGAATTTCGCATTGCTCACTATTCAGATTTCTATCTTCACAATCAATTCACAAGTTTTTCACAAAGAGTTTTCAAAACAATTCTAAGTGTTTATAGAACATTTTACTTGTAATCTTCAAAGTTCACTACTCACCGTAATAGTTAGATTCCGAAAAGAATTTAGGAGTTTTGAAGATCTAAAGATATTTGTAAGTAAATTATAAGTTGGATCGAAAGTAAGTAAGTGGTAAGTGAGTCCCTTCTTCAAGTTGGAGAAGGAGAGTGGATGTAGGATTATTCATAATCCGAACCACTATAAATCCTGGTGTTCTTTATTGCTTTACTTTACTTTTTGTCTATTTCAATTTTCATTTATCAATCAAAGATCAATTTAATTGAAGTTAGAACCAAAATATCGGTGTGCTTTTGATCTAAATAAAGTTGAGTTTAAAATTGAATTCCATTGTGCTACTTGGGTGTTTTGAATAAGTTTTTAAAGATTTGTAAAAGTCTGAGAAATCTATTCAACCCCCTTCTAGATTTTTCCTAGAAGGCTCGTATAAGTTTTGTCTAATCTACTCGACTAAGTGGGACCAACAAGTGGTATCGGAGCGGTGTTAAGTCATTACGATATTGATTTTAGGTCTTAACCAAAATTCTGAAATTAATTCTTGATTATCTTCATCTTCTTTGTTTCACTAATCGTGCTACTAACAAGATCTTGTAAGTTTTTGGTTTTCTATCTCAACATGTCATCTGTTAAGAGCAAGAAATCAAGGAGTCTACCTGATTTCTCAATCGAAGAATATGACTACCGGAAATTTAGAATGGAGAACCATCTCAAAGCAATTCATGATAGAATGGAGGAGGTTCTTGAAGAAGGACCTATCAAATTTTATCATGGAGGTACAAGTGACGGTATTGCATTTCTTGAAACAAGAGTTAGACAAGAGAAAAAGAGCTCCGAACTCACAAGTGATGAAAGAAAGATTCATAATCTGGATCGGGGTGCATAAAGACCGGATCGAAAAAGTGAAAAGATGCAAGACTGCCAAGGAAATGTGGGAAACTCTTGCTTTGGGATTTGTGAAGGATCAGATCTCGGTCAAGGAAAACAAAATGCAATCAGTATTAGATATTTTTGATACTTTCAAGATGAAAGAAGGAGAATCCATTGATCAACTAGATGTTAGATCGACTAATCTTCTAAATAAGGCGGCTGATTTGGGCAAAACTTATTCAGAGAAAGAAATTAACAACAAGGTGTTGAGGTCGTTAAGCAAAGATGGAGAGAGAAAGCTAATATTCTTAAAGCCACTTAGAATCTATCTTCAATTTCACACCATACTTTATTTTCTCACCTCAAGGCATTAGAGTATGATATCCAAATCGAAGACGAAGAAGATGAAGCGAGAATCTTCAACATCCTGGAAAGACAGAGCATTTCTTCATCAAGAAGAATTCGAGAAAATCTCCAAGGCATCTGATTTATCTATTAAGGAGGAAATGACTCTTTTGTTAAAAGCGATATAAAAGGCTGAGAATGAAGTACAAAAGAAATAAGAGAGATAGATCAAGTCGAAGGAATTATAGATCGGATAAAGAAGAAAAGAGTTCAGATAATGATAGGAAAAATGATCGGACGAGAAAGCATAAGTCACCAATTAGAAGAGGAGATAGTAGTCCTAAGACAGAAAGGGGAGATATTTGTTATACATGTAACAAACATGGTCACTATAGTTATGCTTGTCCTCAACTCACTCCAAGAGAGAGGGAAGAAAAGAGGAAAAAGCGAGACGGAAGGTATGCCGATCGTGAGAGCTCTTCTAGCTGAGAAAGAAGAAGTTCATGAAACATCATCGTCCTCATCTTCATCTGATTTCGGATCGGATGATGACATCTGTTTAATGGCAAAAGAGGTACATTACTATTCATCCTCGGATAATGACTATGATACCTTATCCAAACTAATCCTAGTCTAATAGAAAAACTTTTGAAAGATTTGGAGACTGCTCTATCTCGCTTATAAACAAATAGAGACTGAAAATTTTAATTTAAAGAATCAAATTACTAATCGACTAAAGTCAATCAAACAAAGGGTAGTGAGAAACGATGTACATTCAAAGGGGAATGTCGACCGAGACCATCACTAGTACCTTATCCGATAAGACAGACAAGTTAGAAAAGGAATTGAATTCTTTAAAAATAAAATTTTCAAACATCTATTCTAAAAATGAGAATTACAAAAGAACTAACAGAGAATTAAACCTCAAGTTAGGACTTTTAAATAACTCTCAAATCACAATAGATAAAATCTTCAATACTTCACAAAAGTCTAATGACAAGATTGGATTAGGTTTCGATAGGAGTAAGAAAAATGATCCAATAAAACCTAGAGTTTTTGTTAAAGCAACTAAACCAAAGATAGAAACTAGATTTAGTCCTTGGAAACCTAAGGAATTAATTACCTCATCCGATACTTCAAAAGAAAACACAGACGAGAAAAGTTGATCCTAAGGTCAAACCAAAGATTAAGTGAAAATCCTATCCTAGGTATAATGGCTTTGATGGAAGAAGTAAAACATATCCATTTTTACCAAGATATAAGATAATTTCAAAAGATCGGTTAAACAAGATTGATCTTGAAAGTCTTATCTTAGTAGATAGATATGGATGTAAACTTCAATCTATGGTTTTAAGGAACATTGATATCTTTGTCTGGATACCTAAATGTCAACTTAACATAAAAGGACCCAAAGTACAAAGGGTACCTAAGCATTAAATCTGTGATTGCAGGAAGATAAGAAGATAGTTGAAAGAGGAGACATTCTTGAGGTCATCTGGTACATTGATAGTGGTTGCTCCAAGCATATGATCTATGAAAGACGTCTTCTTTCTAACTATCGAGACCATAGACGGACCAAGAGTAATGTTTGGAGATAACAATTATGGACTTACCAAAGGTGTAGGGACACTAATGATAGGTGATATTCAAGTAAATGAAGTCTACTACGTGGAAGGATTGAAGCACAATTTACTATCTGCTTCACAATTTTGTGATAAGGGGTTAAGTGTCAAATTTACTCATAATGCATGTTTTGTGTTAGATGGTATTAATGAAAATATTCTATAAGTCGGGAGTCGACAAGGTAACATTTATGTTGCAAATTTCAAAAGTTGTCCTAAAGATACTTGTCTTGTTGCTAAGAGTTCGAGATGATTTAAGCCGACTATGGCACAAACGTCTTGGCCACTTAAACTTCAAAACTCTTAACAAAATAGCAAGGAAATCTTTAGTAAAAGGACTCCCCGATAAAGTATTTTCAAAGAAGCGTGTGTGTGATTCTTGTCAAAAAGGAAAACAGACTAAAACTTCTTTTAAAACAATAAATAGTCCTTCTTCGTAAAGAATTTTGGAACTTCTTCATATGGATCTTTTTGGCCCAATCACACCTCTCGGCTTCAAAGTGGAAGAAAATATACTTTGGTAATTGTTGATGACTTTTCAAGATTTACCAGGTTATTTTCTTATACAAAAAGAATGAGACTATGATTAAGATTCGAGAATTTCTTAAAATTGTTCAAAATGAAAAGGGACTAACTATTGTTAAAATTAGAAGTGATAAAGGTACCGAATTCCTTAATAAGCTTGTTACTAACTACTGCATTGAGAATGACATAGCTCATGAAACATCTGCAGCAAGAACTCCACAACAAAATGGAGTAGTTGAAAGGAGAAACGAGAACCTTGAAAGAGGCAGCTAGAACAATGTTATTTGAGTACAACACTCCACAGGTTTTGGGGCGGAAAGTTATCTGACTTGTTTTGTTCGGAATAGAAGTTTGATTGTTAAAGATAAATGCAAAACTCCCTATGAAATTTGGAAGGGAAGATCCCCCAAAATTTCATACTTTCATATATTTGGTAGTAAATGTTTCATACACAACAATGGTAAATCTCAATTAAAAACTTTTGATGTCAAGATAGCACATGGAATATTCTTGGGATACTCATCTCGTATCAAAAGCATATAGAGTTTTTAATAAGACAACCTTGTGTGTAGAAGAAACACCCCATGTTGTATTTGATGAATCTTCTTTTGAGTATAGTAAGACAGGGATATCACAAAGATATCGATTATCTGGATCGGATGACTATCAAAAGATCAACCATAAAATTCTACAATCAAGAATCGGACTCGAGATGAAGAGGGAGAACTAGACTCAAACAAAGAGAAAGAACCTGGAAGCTCTTCCTCACCGGTGATCGGACGACCAATACCTCGAGATGATCGGGTTGAGTCATCGAAGGTAACATAGAATCATCTCGAAATAAATAATTCGAGATAAAACTTCATCCATTGTAAAAGACAAAGGTAAGAAAGTAATGTCATATCACCCAATGAGCAGATAATTGGAGATTTAGACTGGAGTCCAGACGATGACCCAACTAAATCAAGATTGCATGTTCGGTTGTTATGTGTCATTACTTGAACCTAAATCTATTACAAAAGCTGTAACCGATTCCAACCGGATTAATGCCATGCAAGAAGAACTAAATCAGTTTCAAAGACAAGATGTGTGGGAGCTTGTTGAAAGGGCTCATCACCAAAAAGTCATTGGAACTAAAAGGGTCTTTAAAAACAAAAGGGATGAAAATAATATTGTGGTTAGAAATAAAGCCGACTAGTTGCTCAAGGTTATTCACAATTAAAGGGGATTGATTATGATGAAACCTTTGCACCAAGAGCTCGTCTGGAAGCCATAAGATTGTTTCTAGCCTATGCTGTTTTTATAAGATTCAAAGTTTTTCAAATGGATGTTAAGTCAAGATTTCTTAATGGAATCCTAGCCGAGGAAGTTTATGTAGAGCAACCTCCTGGTTTTGTCAAAGGAGACAAGATTTATAAACTAAGGAAAGCTCTATATGGACTTAAACAAGCACCTAGAGCATGGTATGACACCTTGTCCGATTATTTAATTCAAAATAGTTTTGTTAAAGGTAGAATTAATAGAACTCTTTTTAGAAAAGAATTTGGTTGTGATCTTTTGTTAGTTGATTTATGTTGATGATATTATTTTTGGATCAACTAACATATCTTTGTGTGAAGAATTTAGTCATCTTATGAAAAGCAGATTTGAAATGTCCATGGTGGGAGAGATGACTTATTTTCTTGGACTCCAAGTCAAACAGCAAAGAAGGGAATATTCATCAATCAAGCCAAATATACAAAAGATCTCATTGAAAAATTTGGAATAGGTACCAGCCGAGAAGCTAAGATACCTATGATGACAAACTTTTCAATGGATCCAGATGAGAAGGGAGAAGACACCGATCAAACCGAGTATCGAGGTCTAATTGGTTCATTATTATATCTAACTCGCTAGTAGACTGATATTTCATTTGCGGTTGGAGTCTCAAGGCTCGATTTCAAGCTAATCCTAAGAAAAGCCATCTTGAAGCAAAGAAGAAAATTCTTAAGTATCTTAAAGGTACAAGAATGTTGGATTGTGGTATCCAGTGATGACAACTTTGAGTTGTCTGGATACTCGAACTCGGACTTTGGTGGGTGTAAGATAGATAGAAAATCTACATCTCGGTACTTGCCAATTTCTTGGTAGTAAGCTGATTTCATGGTTGTCTAAGAAACAAACCTCTGTAGCTACTTCCACAATCAAGCCGAGTATATGGCACCGGAAGTTGTTCACACCGATATGGATAAGTCAACAGCTAATGGACTATAACATTATCACCAAAGATGTACCAATCTTTTGTGATAGTAATAGTGTCATAGCTATTACCCGTAACCCAGTCCTACATACAAGATGCAAGCATGTTGACATAAGACATCACTTTATCCGAGATCACGTTGAAAAAGGTAACATCAGACTTGAAAAGATTCTCGACTGATTTTCAAAGAGCGGACATCTTGACAAAGCCACCGCAGAGACAAGGTTTAAAGAACTTTCTGTAGAATTAGGATTATTAGATGCTTCTCTAGTTAATCTATAATCTTTTAAATGTTTGTCATTCTTTGTCTCTCTCAATTTAGTTTACTATGTCTAGAAAGAATTATCAACTAGATTTGTGTTAAAAGACAATCAGTAGTTGATATCATTGATTTCCTACTAAGGAATCAAGAATCAAGGATTTGTCATATTGACCTTATCCGACTTGATGATTACTTATCCGACATCCGGTAAATCGACAAGGACACAATAGTCACTTTATTTTATAAAATCGGATGATCATTGCATCCCATCCGACTTACCCCGGTTACTAATGGTTTATCTAAGGTTGTGTCTTTGCAGAATAGATCACAGATCGATTGTTAAATCAGATTGTTTCAACTCATCATTATAAACCTTCTCATCCGGACACCTTTGTTTCTAAATGCTCTCCATACACCGTGTTTTCTTATAAAACTCTTATCGATTGTTTTCATTGGTTGGAAAAACTAACTTTAGAAAATCTAATCTAAGCCTCGCTTATTTGAAATAAAATGTTTTCTTAATCTGGTCTTTAAGTTTGCCAAAAGATAAAACTAGTCGTGTTAAAAATCGACGAGGTACTTTATCGAGACAAACTCATAACCCTATATGTTTTTGAAACCCTTATACGAAGTAAGGTAACCCTAGGCCGACGTCGGGTATACTTACTTCTCGCATAAAGTGACCCTACTTCGGTCAAATCAACAAATCTACAAAGTAACTTTTACGCAATTCAAAGATTAGTGAATTACACGCTACGAATCCTAATCGTTTATCCAAATTTTTAACCGTTGATTCAACACAAGAAATCATTTCAAATAAACAGCTTAGATTAAAATCCAATTTTCTAAAGCGGTTTCTCTTTCCAATTTTCCCTCCTATAAATACATCTTCTTCTTCGATCAAACTTTTTCACTTTCAAAACCATACTTATACTCTGCAAAATTTTATTCTCAAAAACCCTTAGCCAAATTTTATGAGCCAATCTCAAAAATCTATCTCAACAACTCCAACAATGGTGGAAATCAATACCGAGACTTATAACAAGAAGATCAAGTCGAAATGTACATCGACTTGAAACCACTCAAGATGAAGAATCGAGACAGATTCTTCAACTTTTGGAAAGGTCGGGATTAAGGACCTTCTGCTCCAAAAATTCCAACACAAACAAGACTCTGGATATGAGAGGAGTCGAGTTTTATGTCAATGGGACATACGAGAATGGCATATTCGTAACCCGTGTTTACGGCGAGGAATCGACGGTGACCACGGCGAGGTGGCCTGAATTTTTATACAAGCAATGAAGGTGTAAACCCCTCACCTACAAATCAGGCAGTGGGTAGAATCATTTGAGATGATTGCCCGTACATCAATGAAGGGTAGGAGATCGGAATTAAAGGAGAAAATGCTCGACGGAGATATCGTCTACCGATGACGATATTGACGAAGGTGATTTTAGGGAACAGAACTCCCATGATGGGCCGACGCGACCCAGCCGTGTTGCATGTGGGCTATTATTGATGGGGTGTAAGCCAACCGGGCCGAGATGTTCTTGAGCCGGTTTGAGACCGAGAGGAAGAGGCTAGAGGTGGTGAATGGGAAGTGGCAAGCAAAATCAATCACCACCTGCTCAACAAGGTGACGGTTATCCCTGGAGGACATGTTGACATTGAGATAAACTGGGCTGATGGAGTTAGAGCCTATACCAAGCAAAAAGGGCTATTAACAAAGAATGAGCTGATCGGAGGACCACCGACTGACGGAGAAGCTGAGGTCGGGGTTCGGGACCCCTCACCCGAGGAGGAAGAAGAAGAGGTGTAGAGCAAGCACTGAGCCTTCAATGATCTCTACTAAGGCTTCATAGCCAATAAAGCGAAGGAGAAGATTCCTAAGAGGAAGAGGCTGATAAAAGCCTCGAAAAGGAAGGAGTCTCATCTCGAAGCCCAGCCAAGCCTCGCTATCTCAAGAGGTATCTACTCTAAAGGTAGCCGCAGCACTGGCTGAGCAAGCCCAGACATCCATGAAGTCAGCGGAGAGGACACCCTCCCCTTCACCCAAAAAGGTAACCTCGCTTTGGAGCCTCTCGCTACTCCCTCTATCTCCCCTACCTCATCTCCCACCCACCTTGTCGATGAAGAGGTGACCCAGCCGGCACCTCTCGAGCCTCTTAAACAAATCTACTCCCACATTAGTCCAAACCACAACCTCATCCTCCCTTCCTCAAACACAAACCACTTCTCCTCCCCCATCTCCATCTAATATGCTTTCATTTCTTACTGGACCCGTCTACTCCCCCACCCCCATAACTACCATCTCCTCCAGCCTTGCTCCCATCATCCCCAACTCTACCTCAAATCCAAATCCGAAACCACTTCATCTCCCCAACCCACCATCCCACGCCCAACCACTTCTCCACCACCCACCTCATCTCGATATCCCACCCCTCCATCTTCTTCCCCACCTGAAATCCCTCCACCACCATCGACACACCCACCTCTTCCCAACCCACCGACCTTCCAGCCCCGGATGCTCTCCAACATCTTTGGTGACATCCGTATGAACTCCCCAAGTCTAACTTCACCTCTCCTCCTCCTCCTCGTCCAATCATCGGAGGAGGAAATCAATCAATCTCTCGCCATCTCTTCAGCCTTTGAAGATCTTCACAAACAAATCATAACCAAGGTTCAAGATGATGGAGAGAAAAACAAGGAAGGTGATTCGAGCAACACCGATACGATGCTCGCTAATATGCATTGCCGAGATGAACATATCTCGCAACCTATTAGCCAACCTCGCACCGCTATTGGTACTGGCCGGGCAACTGGAGGAGGAGGTAAGACGGCTTAAGCTAGAATGTGGCCGCAGACAACGAAGTCCTGGTTGATGCCCTCACGGCAGATAAATCGAGACTTAGGGTTCGTGTCTTGCTTTGGAAGATCAGCTCCAGACCACTAAAGAATGAAGTTAAAAAGGGGAAGGAGCTGAAGGAAGAATGGACACCCTCACACCGGAGTTATGTCAATCACAGACAAGCTCGATTCGAAGGCAGACTCACCGAGTTGGAAGCAACAAGGCCGAGATCAAAATCAAATCGGATGAGTGCCGCTTTGCAACCGAGGGTGACCCAGATTGAGGAGGCCATCCGAGAGGATGAAGAGAAGAAGAGAAAGGAGGAGGAGGAAAAGACAGAAAAGTGCGACCCGGTTAAAAGAATCTCGAGAAACCGAAGCCAAGGGCAAGGGCAAAGCCAAGGCAGCAGAAAGGGAAGCAAAGTGAGCTTACACTTTTCAAATCGACATAAGGCCGATAAGAAGAGGAAAGAGCCGGACTTCTCAAATCTTTCAGATGAGCAAATCGCATAAATCAAGACTCGAGAAAGAGATGTCCGAAAGAAGAGAGAAGAAGAGGCTGAAGAAGTTAGGGAAAGGCTGAGTGAAGTGGGGCAGGGGACACTCGAAAATGGGTGTCAAAAGCAACTGATGAAGCAGATTTCCGACTGGCCCACCGCTCGTCTGCTCCTCCGAAGATGGTTTCAGGGGCAGACACCGGTGAGTATAAGAAGAAAGCGTTGGATGCCGATGGATGTACTTTTGGTACATCTTGAAGGCATCTCCATTTGGTGCGGTGATGAAGACATGCGGTGGCATGAATGGATGGAGAAGGAGGACGCCGACTTGTATGGAAGATCGCTGATGAGGCTAGTAAGGTTTTCAATCGCGACCTTGTCGCTCCAGCCTATGAGCACGTCTCTCCTAAGCTGAATGCGAGATGGATCTCCGGATATAGAATGGGTTAAAACAAGAGTTACTAAAGTCAAGTGGAATCCAAGCTCACAAATGAAGAAGAACTCAAACAAATTTCGAGCTAGGATCTTCACATGGCGTAAAAATTCCGTATAAAGCCAATGGGGAATCGATAGACCAGGATTTTCTTTTCCTTATCTTTTATTTCTATCAGTTCTCTTTATCCGTAAATTGTATATATGTGAATAAATATACTTTGACTTATGTGATTTACTTGTTTTATTTCTTAAAGCTTTCTTTACTGCTTTTAAGAAAACTTAAAATTTTTCTAAGTCTTAAAATTTTTCTAAGTTTTTTTAAAGATTTAAAACTTTTCACTAAGTCTAAATTCTTAAGACTTAAGAATATTTTCTTAAATTTTTCTAAGTGTGAATTAAGTGCTTTAAATTGAATGAATCGATTCTTAGTGTGAATATGTTTTAAAATACCTATCCGATAATCTTGATTAACTATTAACTAACTTCAAATTGTGAGTGTGTCTCTTCCTTGTAGGTTTTAACTTCATCAAAAAGGGGAAAATTGTTAGATCAAGAAAGGTTTTGATGAGTTAAGAAGCAATTCAGATGATCGACGACAATGAAGAACAGTGAGATCAAAGTCTGGTATTAAGGTGATCGAGACTAGGACGAGGACCGAACAAGTTGGCTGTAGACTAGAAGTTGCAAGTCATCCCAGACAAGCTCGAGATCTAGTCATCTGCAGGGAGGCAGTATGAAGAGCTCGGACAAGGTCAAGACAAGCCGAGTAGAATAAGAAAGGCGAGTCTTCACCAAGTCACCGCAAATGAGTAGGATAAATCAGCCGAGGAGCAAAACAGCTTTCAAGATTAAGTTTGTTGAGCGGTTTTCGATTTGTTAGAACCGACTAACAAACTAACTGTCTTTTGAGACTTATAAATAGGTCTAGATTTTCATTTTTCAAATACTTTTACACATATCACGAATTTCGCATTGCTCACTATTCAGATTTCTATCTTCACAATCAATTCACAAGTTTTTCACAAAGAGTTTTCAAAACAATTCTAAGTGTTTATAGAACACTTTACTTGTAATCTTCAAAGTTCACTACTTACCGTAATAGTTAGATTCCAATAAAGAATTTAGGAGTTTTGAAGATCTGAAGATATTTGTAAAATGTAAATTGTAAGTTGGATCGAAAGTAAGTAAGTTGTAAGCCGAGTCCCTTCTTCAAGTTGGAGAAGGAGAGTGGATGTAGGATTATTCATAATCCGAACCACTATAAACCCTGGTGTTCTTTATTGCTTTAGTTTACTTTTACTGTCTACTTCAATTTTCATTTATCAATCAAAGATCAATTTAATTGAAGTTAGAACCAAAATATCGTTGTGCTTTTGATCTAAATAAAGTTGAGTTTAAAATTGAATTCATTGTGTTACTTTGGTGTTTTGAATATGTTTTTAAAGATTTGTAAAAGTCTCAAAAATCTATTCAACCCCCTTCTAGATTTTTCCTAGAAGGCTCATATAAGTTTTGTCTAATCTACTCAACTAAGTAGGACCAACACTTAGAAATTTATTTTAAAAAAACTTAGAGAGCTTTTAAAGACTTAGAAAAAAATTTAAGTCTGAGATGAGAGTTTTCTCGAGATGATTAATACTCTAGAAAATTTTTAAGTTTTCTTAAAACAAGATAAAGAAAGCTTTAAAAATAAGACAAGTAGATCAAATTATGCAAAGTATATTCACATTTCATATTTCTGATTACAAAAATGAGAGCTGATAAAAGATAAGATAAGAAAGGAAAAATCCTGTTTTATCGGACTCCCCACCGATCTTCCTCGGGAACCATTAGCTAGTTGAACACTCGCCTCCTCAGTGCTTGATCTCCTCCTCCCGAACAAGTCCAGACTCTGCCTCTGCCCTTTGAACTATTCCCTTTACCCAATCAAGATCCGAGGATCCATCTTGTTTCTTGGCGGGGATGGCATACTCAAAAGCCGGAGAGATCAGATTAACATTGAACTCTTCATCCGCTTCTTTCAATAGCCGATTGTAGAGATCTTTGTCCATCTTCTCCATCCACTCATGCCAAGCTAAGTCTCGGATCTTGCCGAGTTGATCTAGGAGCTTTGAGAATGTACCAGTAGTACATCCACATCCCTTCTAGATTCTTCGACCTGTACTCCTCCTCATACTTTCCGCAAGCTAGCTTCGGTGGAGCATTCGTTAGATGAAATGTTCTGAAGTTAGCGCCACTTGAATCTTTAACCAGCCATTTCCGCTCGCCGCTACTCCGTAAGACATCGGTTCCCTTTTCTTTCCTTACCCTTCTCTTCTCTTTCTTCCCATAATACTCCTTTTCTCTCTTCATCCTCTTAATCTGCTCTTCCGAAAGATTTGAATAATCGACCTCTCTCTTTCCTTTTCCTTTAGCGAAGACTCTGGAATAAATATCACCGATCTTGGCTCATCACCGCTACTTTCTTGCCCTTCCCCTTGGCATCTTCGATTCGAGACTCTTTCAGCTTAGCCAAGAGTTTTTAAGTTCTTTCTTCTTCCTCCTTCCTCCTTTTCTCCTCGTCTTCCTTTAAAGCCTCCTCTAGCCGACTCACCCTCACCGAGAGAGCTAGCTCATCGAGACTTGAGTCTTAAGTCTTCCTTAGCTGCCTCCCGATCAACCGTGTTGGCCTTTATGCCTACTTCTCTTACAGTGTCCTCGACCACAGCTATGAGGGCTTGTCTCTTTTCTTGCTCATCTCATTCCCCTTTTAACTTCAAGCCAAGTTTGTCGGTTTTATATCGAGATCTCTCGCACTTGACTCTAAAGTTAGATCGGTCCACCGCCATTTCATTGGCGACCATCCGATTGTATCCTTTCACCTCTTCTTTCAGCCTTCATCTCTTCCTCCATTGCCTTTACTTTTTCAGCCAAGATAGAGTTAGTGACAGTAACAATTTTTTCGTAAAGATTTACCTCAACTTCTCTCATGCTTTGGCAAGCATTGTTTCTATCACCGTCTCTACCATCTTCTTTGTCCTCCGCTTCGCCTTCCTCTTAAAGGTTGAGTTTATCTTTTTCTCCACTTGGGTGAGGATTGACGATATAGCGTAAGCGGAGCTCGTGTCATCAGCTGTCGTCTTCCTCGAGATGAGGAATCGGACGAAGAGGAAGATTTTTCTTTTTGAGTAGATGGGAGGGAATAGAGTGTGTTTGGATAGTTGGAAGGAGAGAATAGGAAAAGGTAGGAATGGATGGAGTTTGGACTTGAGGGAGAGGAATTGGTTCAGCAGTGGGGAGATGATGATGGTTGAGTTTGTACCGTTGAGGAAGTAGGTTGTTCAAGAGGCTCTGAGATACCACTGGGTTACCTCTTCATTGCCTCGGTTGGACTGGTGGGAAGATAGGCTGAATTTGAGGCTCAAGTGCCGGCTGAGGCACTTCTTCATTGCAGTGTGGGGGATAATGATGGAGAAGAAGATAAACTTGTACCTGATTCGGGAATGGTAGGAAGAGCGACTTCCTTTCTTTGGAGAGGAAGGAACTTCTAGTTGTCCAACCTCACCGCTATTTTCAGCACGTGTGCTTCCTCTGTAACAGAGTTGCTTTGTGTCGATCTTTGCTCTGAACTTTCTCGTTTTGGAGGAGCCTTTAGAGCTTTGAGAAGCTTTTCTTGGCTTCCTTACAAACGGAATTTCAGCTTCTTCTTCTTCTTCCTTATCTTCTCGAGATGGTTTTGGTAGAAGCGGCGAGATGACCCTTCCCCTTCCTTTTTCTCCGTGGCCTTCACCAGTCTTCTCCTTTTCCTCCTCTCGGGAGACCTGCAGTACTACAGCTTGTTGTTTCCTGGACTGGGACCACAATTGTTTCTTCTTGAGTTGCGGCCTCAGTGCAGGTACCTCGGCCGTTGTCTCCTCGGCCCACCTGTCTCCGCCTCTGGTCTTTGGCTCTCCCTCGAGCTCGGCTGCCCGGTCTCTTGGCTTCTTCATCTGCAGTGCTAGCCTCTGGTCTCTGGCAAGATGTCAGACTCATCATCCGAGTTCAGGCTTCGTCCAAGCCTCTCATTCTTTGTGAGAATGTCTTTACGCTTGGAGTACTTCTTAGTACCCACTCTCCAAATCCATTTGCCTCTGTTCACCCTTTAATCAAAGACCGTTATTTTGTTGAGCAGATGACTATTGAGTTTGGCACCCATCCCTCATCAAATGACTTGAAGCTAAGCCTCTTCTTTTCTTCCTTCAACTTGTGAATCAACAAACTCCACTCAGCTTTACTTGGATTCCATCCAAGATTGCCCTCATCACACATAACACGGGTTTGGTTAACCCATCATGTGAACTCTGTTCTCCTAGAACAGACTTCGTTACTCTGTCATTAGTAAACGAAACTTCCTTTTCGTAAGATTTTTCTTTAAATCCCTTCGGGTTCCTCTGTAGGTAACCCTTGCCATCAAATCAAACGATTCCTCCCAATCGTCCTCCTTGTATGTCAATTGATTAACTCCCTCCATTGATGTGTTGAAAATTCTTGCAATGTTCTCTCTCGAGTAGGAGAGAACAGCCTGGCCAACTGTTGTATCAAACCCTTCCTAGGTATCTCTCATATTTGCTAAGAATTCGCCCCAAGCAAATTAGCATTTTATTCGAGGAGATTTCATCGACAAGAATCCCCTTAACCTCGATGCTTTCGAAATCGAAGGATCTCTGCAGATTCACTATCCCCTGGTGGTTTCGAAATTCACATACATCTCTGCTTTAGCCGGTTTTGAATAACTCTTCATTCATTTTAAAACCTCAAGTGTTTGTAGAGATGTAGGTGGGTTTGTGGGTTTTAGTGGTTTTAGAAGAGGAAACCATGGTAATTTGTTTGAGAGAAAATTTACAGAGAAAATGTGCTTGAAGAATTTGTGAAAGTAATTTTCAAAAGTGAAGAAGGTAAGTTTTTAAATCCCGAGGAGAGAGAGGGAAAATTTGATCTCAGGAAAATGATACGTGGCGTAATCTTAGGAAACATTAGTTTTAACCGTTGATTAAGAGAGGCACGTGAAGTATATCAACGATTCAAATATAAAACCGCTTCGTATTCAGGCGCGTGGCTTTATGTAGAGGTAATTAGTATACCCGTAAGCCAAAATATACCTTTCTTTGCATAAAGGTTTCCTATTTCAGATTGGGTTTTGTCGACTCGGTCAAAAGTAACCTTGTCTTATATTTTTGAAGAATTTCCTCCGAGTTTGTTTTTTTGAAAAACACAAAATTTAATGCCATTAATTGAACGCAATATTTTCAAATCAAATTCATCAAGATTATTTGAAAACTAACATGTTTAAAAAAATATTTTGAAAACAATATTTTTCAAGAAATGTGTAGACAAAGGGGAGGTGATTTTCAGATTAGAGGTTTTAAACAGATCTAACAATGTTGTTTTACCTATTCCTGCAAATAAACTCATCAAAACTATCGTAGCCGAGGTAGATCGGATAGGGTGCAAATAGTCATCTATTTTTCAAGAAATCAACTGACTATTGTGCCCTAGTCTGATTTACCGAATGTTAGATAAGTAATCATCAAGTCGAGATAAGGTCAATATGACTAATCCTTGATTCTTGATTCCTAAAAGGAAATCAATGATATCAGCTACCGATTGTCCTTTGACTCATATCTAGTCCGATAATTCTTTCTAGACATTTATTTAAAGAAAGGAAAGAAAGAAATAAGGAAAAAAATTAACGGATGCAAGCAATGATAATTAAAAATCAGCTAATGATGCATCAAGTAATCCTAATTCTAAACACAACTCTTTAAATCTAGACTCGGCTAATGGTTTTGTAAGAATATCTCGCTCTTTGTGATTCAAGCTATCTTTTTCTATTCTTATGTCATTCTTTTCTACATGATCTCTAATGAAATGATGTCGATGTCTATATGCTTACACCTAGAATGCGTAATGAGGATTATATGTCATGGCTATTGCACTATTACTATCACGGTAAATAGGAGCAGGATGATGTTTGAATGTTATAATCTCTAAGTGTGACTTATCCGGAGGAGTTGAGAGCAACAACTTCCACCGTTGTTGGATCAAGAGGTTTTGATGAGTTAAAGAGCGGATCGACTAATCACCCAAATCAAGAACAGTGAGGATGTAAGCCGATCGAGACGGTCATGCATTAAGCTAGTCACCGAGGTCCGATAACATGCTAGTCATCGAAGACAAGCTCAAGTCTAGTCATCTGCAGGGAGACAAATATGAAGAGCTCGAGACGAGGTCAAGATAAGCCGAGTAGAATAAGAAAGGCGAAGTTTTCACCAAGTCACCGAGATGAGTATGAAGAATCACCGAGGTCTAGAGCGATTTAAGTTTGTTAAGCGGTTTCAAGTTTGTTAGAACTAACTAACAAATTAACTGTCTTCTCGAGACTTATATATAGGTCTAGGTTTTTCATTGTTATATACAACACTCATGCATATTTGTTTTACACAATTCACTACTCGGATTTCACAATCTTTTCACAAGAATTTCTAAAAAGGTCTCAAAGAGTTCTAAGTGTTTTTAGAACACTTTTCCAGCATCTTCAAAATCCGATACACATTGTATTAGTTAGATTTCTAGAAGAAGAGTCTAGGAGATTGAAGATTTGAAGATTTGTACAAGTTGTAAGTTGTAAGTCGGAAGTGAGAAAGTAAGCGATTAGCGAGTCCCTTCTTCAAATTGAAGAAGGAGAGTGGATGTAGGATTTTTAAAATCCGAACCACTATAAATCACAGTGTTATTTCTTGCTTTCTTTAAATTTTCTGCTTATTTTACAATTGTGTTACATCAAGAGTTAAATTCAGAATCTTAACTAAAATCGGTATATCAACCTTGCTTTTGATCTTATAAGAAGTTGAGAGTTTATTCATAATCCATTGTGCTCAATCGATATTTTGAATTGGTTTTGAAAGATTTGAAAAATCAACAAAATCTATTCAAACCCCCCTTTCTAGATTTTGTTCTAGAAAGCTTACTCAAGGTTTAATCAACTCAACTCTCCGGGACCAATAAGTGGTATCGGAGCGGTGTTAAGTCATTCCGATATTGGTTTTAGGTCTTGAACAAGATTCTGAAATAATCTTGATTTTCTTCATTTTCTTTCATTTCTAACAGTGCTACTAATAAGCTTTTGTGGAGTATTTTGTCTTTGTTTCATCATGTCATCGGGTAAAAGTAATAAGTCCAGGAATCTCCCTGAATTTTCAATTGAAGAGTATGATTATTGGAAATTTAGGATGGAAAATCATCTAAAGGCCACTCATGATAGAATGGAAGAGGTTCTTGAGGAAGGTCCTATAAAGTTTTTCCATGGAGGCACCAAAGACTGGAGCAGAGGCATTTGAATCAAGAACTAGGCAAGAGAAGAAGAGTTCGATTGACTAATGATGAAAGGAAGGTCCACAATCTTGACCAAGTAGCTAGAACAGAAATCATAGAGACTTTGAGTAAAGATTGGATAGAGAAGGTTAAAAGACGTAAAAGCGACCAAAGAAATGTGGCAAACCTTAGCTAATGTTTGTGAAGGATCTGACCAAGTTAAGGAGAACAAGTTACTGATCGATTGCATACATTTGAAACGTTCAAGATGAAAGAAAATGAGTCTGTGGATCGAGTTTGATATGAGGTTGACAAATCTTCTCAACAAAGCGGTGACCTTGGAAAGAATTATTCGAGAGAAGGAGATTAACAACAAGATTTTGAGATCATTAACCAAGAGATGGAGGGAAAAATCCAATATCCTTAAAGCAACTCAAGATTTATCCTCTATTACTCACCATACTTTATTTTCTCATCTTAAAGCTTTAGAGTATGATATCCGGATAGAAGATGAGGAAGATGAGATGGAGTCAAGCACCTCATCCAAGTCTGTTGCCTTTGTTAGTAAAGAAGACAAGGTGTCAACAGAGTCTGTAGGAGCTGATCTATCTTTGAAAGAGCAGATGGCTTTACTTACAAAAAGGTATGATAAATTGAGAATGAAGTATAAGAGAAATAAATTGAGATTTGCGGGAAGAGATAGACAAAGATCCCGAGCAGAGATAGGAAGATGGATAAATCTTCGATGATGACAAAAACAAGAGCCGAGACAAGAAGATACAAATCACCCGTCGAAGAAATACTTCCAGTCCCAGATCGAGATAGGAGTGACATTTGCTATACTTGCAACAAGCCGTGACATTTCAGCTATGACTGTCTCAATCGACTCCTAAAGAAAGGGAAGAAAAGAGGAAGAAAAGAGACAGAGATTTGCGAGATCAAAGAGCTTTGTTGGCTGAAGAAAAGAGCCAAAGAAATCATCATCATATTCATCATCCTCATCGATTTCGGATCGAGATGATGAGATCTGTCTCATGGCTAATGAGGTAATCTACTATTCATCTTCGAGATAATGATTCTTGTTAGTCTGCATCGATCATGACCAAAGCTATTATACATGAATTATTGAGAGATTTAAAAACATCTTTAGCTGCTTATAAACAGTGGAGACGAGAGAATTTATTTTTAAAGGATCGATTCAAATTCTAAATAAAGGCAAGAAGGTGATGAACATTCTGAAACCGAGGAAACATTCAAGGGGAATGTTTTCATCGATCAAGCTAGTACATCGGCTTGATTTACTGAAAGGTTAGAAAATGAACTGAAAACTTTAAAAGATAAATTTGAAGTAATCTGTCTTGAAAATGAATTAATTAAGAAAGACAATGAGAAGCTTGTCTTCAAAATTAGTCGACTTAATAATTCACAATCGAGTAATAGATCATATTTTTAATACTTCCCGAAATCTCATGATAAGACAGGACTTGGTTATGATAGGAACAATAAATCAGATGTTCAAAACCTAGGAAGTTTGTGAAAGCATCTGCTCAATCAAAGGATATTAAAATTGGTCCATGGAAACCAACTAGTCGGATAAGGACTACAAATTCCAAAGTGAAACCAAGAATTCAAATTTGAAGAATTCCTATCGTACTAGAAGGAATCCAAGAACCAAAATAAGAAGATTTTCTTATTATAATTCCTTTGATGGAAGGAGCAAATGCTATCCTACATTTCCTAAGTTTAGGAAAATTACCCAATCAATACAACAAGTTGTCATTTAAAAATGATATTATTATAGACAGATTTGGTAGAAAATCTGAGTCGACTTATTGTCTGCAGATGAGATGTTTGTTTGGATTCCTAAAGTGATTCTTGACCCAAAAGGACCCAAGATCACTAGGGTACCTCAAAACTAATCATTTCACAGATTCACGAGGATCATCACTTAAGGAAGAGATCTTAGCTTCAATATGGTACATTGACGGTGGTATTCACAACATATGACCCATAACAAGAAGAGTGTTATCAAATTTTCAAAGCATTGATGGTCCAAGAGTTTTATTTGGTGATAATAATTGTGGTCGACTAAAGGTGTAGGTACTTTGATTATCAAGGATATTCGGGTATCGAGGTATATTTTGTTGAAGGTTTGAAACATAATCTATTATCTGTTTCTCGACTTTGTGATAAAGGTTTTTCAGCAAAATTTTCAAGGGATAAATGTGATATTTTGGATAATTCCTCGAGATAAGGTACTATTAAGCGGCTTGAGACAGGTAATGTCTATGTGGCCAACTTTAATAGTTGTTCCCAAGATACTTGTCGATGGCTAAGGGTGGAGAAAATGTCACCGGCTATGGCATAAAAGGCTTAGTCATCTGAATTTCAAGACCCTTAGTAAGCCGGCTAAGAAGAACCTTGTTAAGGGATTACTCGAAAACTTTTATCAACTGATCTTAAATGTGATGCTTGTCAAAAAGGTAAACAGCCTAGACACTCATTTAAGAGTATTAACTCCTCCTCATCCGAAAGAGTGTTGCAACTCCTTCATCCGGATTTGTTTGGACCTGTTACTCCTCTCGGTTTCGGTGGAAGAAAATATACTCTTGTTGTAGTAGATGACTTTTCTAGATACACTTGGGTCATATTTCTTTTCAAGAAAAATGAGACTATGAACAAGATTCCTGATGCATTCGAGACAAATTGAGAATGAGAAGGAGTTAATATTATTAAAATCGGGAGTGATAAGGGTACATAATTTTTGAATTCTTGTTTATCTAATTTCTTCAATGAGTTTGGAATTATTCATGAGACATCTTCAGCAAGAACTCCTCAACAAAATGGAGTGGTTGAAAGAAGGAATAGAACTTTGAAGGAAGCGGCCGGGAGCATGTTGGCTGAGTATAATACCCTCATAGGTTACAGGGTGAAGCTATCAACACAACTTGCTATACCTGTAGCAGTGCTTAGTTGTCAAAGATAAGGGTAAGACTCCTTATGAGATTTGGAAGGGTAAGATTCCAAGAATCTCATACTTCAAAGCTTTTGGTTGTAAGTGTTTCATTCATAACAATGGGAAATCTAAGTTAAGAACTTTTGATGCTAAAGCGGTGATGGAATATTCTTAGGATATTCTAATACTTCAAAGGTATTTAGAGTTTTTAACAAGACAACCCTTTGTGTGGAGGAAACTCCTCATGTTGTTTTTGATGAGTTGTATTCTTTCTCGATAAAGTGAATCAAATTTCAAAATCTAGATAAAATTGAATTATCCAAGACTAAACATAGAACTATTTATCTACCTACTCTTGATTCGAATCGATGAAGAAGAATCCCCATCCGATAATCAAGACAACTTCGATCGGACTCCTTCAGATCGAGACACCTTTGACATCACCGATCAAAGCACGAGTCACCGATGAAGGGAACGTCACCGAGGTTGAGTCGGATGAGTTGCCGATCGAGACTCAAGATGAGGATACTTCTTCTCATATAGGCAAAAGGATGAGAAGCTATCATCCATCCGATCGATTATAGGAGACCCATCTAGTAGTGTGCGTATACTAATGATGTTAGACTCTCAAAGTCTTTTCGGTTGTTATGTGTCGCTTCTTGAACCCAAGTCTATTGAGGAAGCATTATCGCACTCCAAATCGATAACACCATGCAGAAGAATCGCATCGCTTTGAAAGACAAAAGTATGGGATCTAGTGGAAAGACCCTTACATAGAAAGATTATAGGCACCAAATGGGTGTTTAAAAATAAAGCAGATGAGAACAATATTATTGTTCGAAATAAGGCAAGATCAAGTTGCACAAGGTTATTCACGCCCGAGGGAATAGACTATGATGAAACCTATGCTCCGATTTGCGATTAGAGGCAATAAGATTGTTCTTGGCATTTGCTGCATATAAGTCTTTCAAAGTTTTTCAAATGGATGTTAAGTCTGCTTTTCTTAATGGTGTGTTACTTGAAGAGGTCTATGTAGAGCAGCCTCCGGGTTTAAGATCAATAACAAGGTCTATAAACTCAACAAAGCTCTATATGGATCAAACAAGCTCCCGCAGCTTGGTATGATACTCTATCTCGATTTCTTGACATCAAATGGTTTTTCTAAAGGTAAGATTGATAGAACTTTGTTTAGAAAGGAAGTAGATGGCAACATCTTACTAGTTCAAATTTATGTAGATGACATAATTTTTGGTTCACCAAATCTGGAAATTATGTGAAGAGTTTAGCATTCTCATGAAAAACAGTTTGAAATGTCAATGATGGGAGAATTGACATACTTTATAGGCTTACAAATTAAACAGATGAGTAAGGGTATATTTATACATCGCCTAAGTATGCTAAGGATCCGATTGAGAAATTTGGAATGATTTCTAGCAGAGAAGTCAAAATACCTATGGCAACTAACTTCTCAATGGATTCGGATGAGCGGGGGATATCCACCGATGCAACGGAGTATCGTGGACTGATTGGATCTCTTCTCTATCTCACCGCAAGTAGGCCGGACATAGCCTTTGCATTGGGGTATGTGCAAGATTCCAGTCTAATCCCAAGAAAACTCATCTGAGACTCAAGCTAAGAAAATTCTTAGATATCTCAAAGGAACCTTGCAAGTAGGGTTATGGTACCCGGTGATGACAACTTTGAGCTAACAGTTATTCAGATTCAGACTTTGGAGGGTGTAAGATTGATAGAAAATCCACTTCAGGAACTTGTCAATTCTTAGGCAACAAATTAATTTCTTGGTTATCTAAGAAACAGACATCTGTTGCCACCTCCACAATCGAAGTCAATACATGGCACCGGAAGTTGTTGCTCTCAACTCCTCTGGATTAGTCAACACCTTAGAGACTACAATATTCAAACATCAGCTGCTCCTATTTACCGTGATAGTAATAGTGCAATAGCAATGACTTACAATCCTGTTTTACATTCTAGATGCAAGCATATAGATATTAGGCATCATTTCATTAGGGATCATGTTGAAAAGAATGACATTAGAATTGAGAAAATTGCCACCTGAATCACAAAAAGTCGACATTCTTACAAAACCATTAGCCGAGTCTAGGTTCAAAGAAATGTGGTTAGAATTAGGATTGCTTGATGCATCTTTAGCTGGTTTCTAATTTGTGTGCATTTGGTTCCTTATTTCCATTCTTTAAATTAATGTCTAGAAAGAATTATCGACTAGATATGTGTCAAAGGGCAATCGTGTAGCCGATATCATTGATCTCCTTTTAGGAATCAAGAATCAATGATTAGTCATATTGACCTTATCTCGAATTGATAATTACTTGTCCGACATTGAGTAAATCGAACAAGGACATAATAGTCACCGAACTCCTGAAGAAAACAGATGACTATTTATATCCTATCCGATTTACCTTAAGCTTCGATGGTTTCTTTTGAGTTTATGTTTTTGCAGGAATAGGTCACGGATAACATTGTTTCATTCTTTTATTCAAATTCCTTTCTTCTATTTCTTTTCTTATAAAAATTAATCAAATTTGTTTTTAGTAAAGTAAATCTGAGTCTGTTTTGTTTAAACCTGGTTTGAAAATTGCTAAAAAGATACTTCTAAACTGTTGGTTTTCGTAATCGATAAAGTTACTCTATCGGATGATTTCCTAAAACCCATCTCTGCTTTTACACCGATCTGTTTTTAAAACTTGTCTGCTTTTTCAAACTCATCCGATTTACAAACCCTTAGGCGAAGTAAGGTAGCCCTAGGCCGACGCTGTATACTTACTTCTCTGCATAAAGTAACCTACATCTGTCACAAATCAACACCTATAAAGTAACTATTTACGCATTCCAAAGGCGATTATAGTTCACGCGCAATCCTAATCGCTTATCTTAGTTTTTAACCGTTGATTAATACTCAAGAAAACTTTTTGAATAAATGGCTAAGATTAATTCAAGATTTCAAAAATGGCGGTTTCTCTTTCCAATCTATTCCCCTATAAATACATCTTCTTCTCCAAATTCATCCTTTTCACTTTCAAGTACTTATCAAAATTCTCTCGAAAATCTTTTCACTCTCTCTAAAAAATTTGTATATGAGCATTTACTGTAAGAGGCATAACTTCGACAATGGTGGATGTACAAAATGAAACATATACCAAGAAGGTGAAGTCAAATGTATGTCGACTTCGACACCACCACCGATGCGTAATCCAGGAAATCCTCGCGTTATTGGAGAGGGCTGGATTGAGGACGTTTTGCTCCAAGAAATCTCCCTCCAATAAGACATTGGATATGAGAGGGCTGGAGTTCTATGTCAATGGGACATATGAACAGGAGTGTTTAGGACCCGGGTATATGGAGAAGAACTCACTGCTTTCTCCATGGAGGTGGCCAGATATTTGATACTAGCGGTGAAGGTGTGAACCCCCTCACCTACAAATCTGATGAATGGGTAGAATCATTTGAGATGATTGCCCGAACTCCATGAAGGAAAATCGATCGGAGTTGAAGAAGAGGATGCTCCGACGCCGATATCGCCTTGATGACCATTGTCACAAAGGTGATATTGGGAGAAGCAGAAACTCCGACGATGGGCCGACCAGACCAGACTCTGCGTCATGAGAACTATTCTTGATGGGGTTCGGCCAACTGGCCGGGTCTCTGCCGGAGAGGCCGGAGACGGAGAGAAGACGTCACGGAGGTGGTTAATGGAAAGTGGCAGGCGAAGTCAATCACTAGTCTCTTTAACAAAGTGACTGTGATTATGGAGGACTTGCTTTATCGGCTCAAATAAATTGGTCGACGGGGTCCGAGCTTACACAAAGCAAAAAGGGATTCTCGACCAAGGATGAGCCACTCGGGCTCCAGTGATTCTCGATGAAGGTGGAGCCGAGGGTAGAGCTCAAGCTCCAGCCAAGAGGAAGCCGAGGAGGAGGAAGAAGAGGATGTGGAGGTGGAGTGCCGTGCCTCGTGAGCTCACCGAGGCCGAACAGCCAATGAAGTCGAAGGAGAAGGCACCAAGGAGACGAAGGTTGGTGAAAACCTCCGAGTTGGGAGGATCGTCTGCCGATCAGCCCACTCTCCTTCCGGAGGAGGTATCCACGCTGCAAATTGCAGCTCAAGTGGTGCACCGGAGGAGGTCCAGCTAATAAGTTCTCAAGGGACCCTCCCCACCCGAGGTCGTACATTTCTCCCCTCCCCATCTCCAACCCAAACCGCAATGAAGAGGTGTCCTGTGCCGGCACCTCGGAGCCTCTAAAACAGCCTCTACTCCCGAAACCGTCCAAAGTCCATCCTCATCTCCTCTCCCTCAAATCCAAACCTCATCTCCTCCACCATCCCCATCTCATATGTCAGTCCTTTTATCTGGACCCGTATTCTCCCCAACCCCCATCTCCATATCTCCCCACCTCAACCCCAACTCATCTTACTCCAATCACTACAATCTCCTCCCCCTACCACATCACTTCAAATTCCACCCCCACCATCATCTCCCCACCGTAAATCCCACCCCCACCATCGACACCCCCACTTCTTCTATCCCACCGAACCTCATGTGGATACCTCAAACATTTTTGGGGATATTCCCATGAGCTCCCCCACCCAACTTCTCCTACCACCTCTTCCTCATCCGATTCGGAAAGAGGACAGACCAATTCTTGCCATCTCCTCGGCCTTTGAGCAACTTCACAAAGAAATTATCAGCCAAGTCCAGAGGATGATGGAGAAGAAAACCAGAAAAGTGATTCGAGCAACCACGGACACCATGCTCGCCAACATGCAGATTGCCGAGGTCAACATGACCAGAAACTTATCCAGACTAAGTGCACTTGAAGACGAGGTCAAGGCACCGAAAGAAAAGATCGCAAATGACAACGAAGTCGTGGTCTCAACCTCACTTCTGATCGAACGACTTGCATTGTACGCCAGCATTGAGGATGAGCTTGATCCATCAAGGATGAAGTTAAAAAGGGGGAAGGTGCCGAGAGCAGAATGGAAACCCTCACACCTGGTGTCATGTCAATAACAAATAGACTTGATACAAAGGCGCATACAGTGAGTTGGAGGCAGCCAAGGTGGAGATCAAAATCAAATCAGACGAGTTGGCCGCCTTGCAACCGAGGGTAACGCAGATTGAAGAAGCCATCCGAGAGGATGAGGAGAAAAGGAAGAAGGAGGAAGAAGAGAAGACCGAGAAACCGTGGCTCGCATGAAAGAGTCTCGAAGAACCAGAGCCCAAGGGCAAAGGTAAAGGAAAAGCGAGGCAGCAGTGAGCCGAGAAGACTCCATCACCGAGCAGATGATCAGCCCCAGATCACCGAGCGCAAAAGAAAGGAACCAGACTTCTCCAACTTATCACCAAGCAGATTAGAAGAATCAAGTCTTTGAAAAGGAGATGTTTGAAAAAAGAGAAAAGAAGAGGTCAAGAAGATGGGGAAAGCTGAAATGAAGTGGGACAGGATACTCGGAAGTGGGTGTCCAAAGCAGCAAATGAAGCTGATTTCCGCCCGTCCACCGCTCCACGGCTCCTCCAAAGATGGTTTCGTGGAAGTTCACCGGTGAATATAAAAAGCAAGCCCCTGGATGCTAAGTGGATGTATTACTGGTACATTCTCAAGGCATCGCCATCCGGAGCAGCCAATGAAGACATCTCAGGCATGAATGGATGGAGAAGGAGGATGCAGATCTTTATGGGAAGCTGCTCGATGAGGCACATAATGTGTTCAATCGCGATCTCGATCGCACCTGCCTACGAGCAAAGTCACTCCCAAGCTTAAAGAAGATGGTTCTCCCGATCTGGAATGGGTCGTAACAGCTTGTGGCCAAGGCAAAGGGAATCCGAGCTCACGGATGAGGATGATCTCAAATGAGAGCGAGGATTTTCACAGCTAAACATTCCGAAGGTGATCGATGGGGAATACGATAGAACAGATTTTTCTTTCCTTATCTTTTATTTTCTATCCGTTCTCTTATTTTGTAATCAGTAAATGTCTGTGAATGAATATATTCAGTCTTATGTGAACTTTGTGTATTAGTTTTCTTAAATTTTTAATCGAGAAATTTTATATCTCGTAATTAAAAATTTCTTAATTTTTCTAAGTATAAAACATCCGAGAAATTCTTATATCTCGTAGTTAAAATCTTTGTTAAAATTTTTTTAAAAATACTTCTAAAAAGTCTAAAAGACTTAAATTTCTTATTGTGATTGAATGCATTGAAGTGTGAAATTGTCTGTATCTATCCGATTGATTTAACTAGATCTATTACTAACTTCACTGTGAGTATGTTTCCTTCTTATAGGTTTTAACTTCATCAAAAAGGGGGAAATTGTTGGATCAAGAGGTTTTGATGAGTTAAAGAGCAGATCGGACTAATCACCAAATCAAGAACAGTGAGGATGTAAGCCGATCGAGACGGGTCATGCATTAAGCTAGTCGGTTGAGGTCCGATAACATGCTAGTCATCTCGAAGACAAGCTCAAGTCTAGTCATCTGCAGGAGACAAATATGAAGAGCTCGGACGAGGTCAAGATAAGCCGAGTAGAATAAGAAAGGCGAGTTTTCACCAAGTCACCGCAGATGAGTATGAAGAATCACCGAGGTCTAGAGCAGCTTTAAGTTTGTTAAGCAGCTTTCAAGTTTGTTAGAACTAACTAACAAATTAACTGTCTTCTCGTACTTATATATAGGTCTAGGTTTTTCATTGTTATATACAACACTCATGCATATTTGTTTTACACAATTCACTAATCGATTTCACAATCTTTTCACAAGAATTTCTAAAAAGTTCTCAAAGAGTTCTAAGTGTTTTTAGAACACTTTTCCAAAGAATCTTCAAAATTCGATACACATTGTATTAGTTAGATTTCTAGAAGAAGAGTCTAGGAGATTGAAGATTTGAAGATTTGTACAAGTTGTAAGTTGTAAGTCTGGAAGTGAGAAAGTAAGCGAGCAGCGAGTCCCTTCTTCAAATTGAAGAAGGAGAGTGGATGTAGGATTTTTAAAATCCGAACCACTATAAATCCTCGTGTTATTTCTTGCTTTCTTTAAATTTTCTGTTTATTTTACAACCGTGTTACATCAAGAGTTAAATTCAGAATCTTAACTAAAATCGTATATCAACCTTGCTTTTGATCTTATAAGAAGTTGAGATTTTATTCATAATCCGCCGTGCTCAACTGATATTTTGAATTGGTTTTGAAAGATTTGAAAAATCAACAAAATCTATTCAAACCCCCCTTTCTAGATTTTGTTCTAGAAAGCTTACTCAAGGTTTAATCAACTCAACTCTCCTGACCAACAATCCGCCATGTATTCACCTCGGTTGTGGAGGTGGCAACAGACGCCCTGCTTCTTAGATAACCAAGAAATTAATTTGTTGCCTAAGAATTGACAAGTTCCCGAGCTGGATTTCCTATCAATCTTGCATCCTCCAAAATCGTAGTCCGAATATCCTGCCAAATCAAAGTTGTCATCACCGGGTACCATAACCCAACTTGCAAAGTCCCTTTGAGATATTTGAGGATTTTCTTATCAGTCCCCGCATGAGTTTTCTTGGGATTAGACTCGAATCTTGCACATACCCCAACAACAAAGGCTATGTCCTGCCTACTTGGCAGTGAGATAGAGAAGAGATCCAATCACCCACGATACTCCGTTGCATCCGTGGGTATCCCCTCGCTCATCTCAATCCATAGAGAAGTTAGTTGTCATAGGTATTTTAACTTCCCTACTAGTAGTCATCCCAAATTTCTCAATCGTGTCCTTAGCATATTTAGTCTGATGTATAAAAATACCTTTACTCATCTCGCTTAATCAGTAAGCCTAAAAATATGTTAATTCACCCATCATTGACATTTCAAACCTATTTTTCATGAGAACACCGAATTCTTCACATAATTTCAGCATTAGGTGAACCAAAAATAATGTCATCTACATAAATTTGAACCAACAAGATGTTACCATCTATTTCCTTTCTAAACAAAGTCCTATCTATCTTGCCTTTGAAAAACCATTTGAAATCGTAAATTCGATAAGGTATCATACCAAGCCCTGGGAGCTTGTTTCAGTCCATATAGGGCCTTATTGAGTTTATAAACCTTGTTATTGATCTTAAACCCAGAGGCTGCTCTACATAGACTTCCTCAAGTAACACACCATTTAGGAAAGCAGACTTGACATCCATCTCGAAAGAGTTTGAAAGATTTATAAGCAAGAAATGCAAAGAATGTACTTATTGCTTCTAATCGCAACCGGAGCATAGGTTTCATCATAGTCTATCCCTTCAGATTGTGAGTAACCTTTAGCTACCAATCTTGCCTTATTACGAACAATAACGTTGTTCTCATCTCTGCTTTATTTATAAACACCCATTTGGTGCCAATAATCTTTCTATGTAAGGGTCTTTCCACTAATTCCCAAACATTTTGCCTTTCAAACCGATGCGCTTCTTCCCGCATGACAGCTTATCCAGCTTTGGATCTCGATAAAGCCTCCTCAATAGACTTAGGCTCGAGAAGTGATACATAATAGCTAAACAGGACTTTGAGAATCAACCATAGTTCGTGTCTCCGCACACTACCGGGATGGGTCCCCAATAACTGGTCAAATGGATGATAACTTCTCATCCTCTTGCCTATTTGAGTAGAAGGATCCTCATCTTGAGACTCGCAGCAACTCATCCGACTCTACCTCGAGCCGACGTTCCCCTTCATCTGGCCGACTCGCCGATCACCGATGTCAAAGGTGTCTCCTCGGATGGAGTCTGGAGTGGGTTGTCTGCTGATTTTCGAATGGGGATTCTTCTTCATCCGAATCTGAATCAAGACTAGGCGGATAAACAGCTTCTATGTTTAGTTTTGGTTAGATCAATTTTATTTAGTTCATTAGTAATCTGATTCACTTTATCTCGAGAAGGAATGCATTTCATCAAAGACCACATGAGGAGTTTCCTCCAAACAAAGAGTTGTCTTGTTGAAGACTCAATGCTTTGGAAGTGTTAGAATATCTCAAAAATATTCCATCACCGCCTTAGCATCAAAGGTCCTCAATTTAGACTTTCCATTGTTATTACAACCAAAAGCTCGAAAATATGAGATTCTTGGAATCTTACCCTTTCAAATCTCATATGGAGTCTTACCCTTGTCTTTAATCGCAAGCACTGCAGGTATAACAAGCCGTGTTGATGGCTTGACCCTGTAACCTCGTGAGGGGTTCCATACTCGGCTAACATGCTCCCGGCCGCCTCCTTCAAGGTTCTATTCCTTCTTTCAACTACTCCATTTTGTTGTGGAGTTCTTGCTGATAATGTCTCATGAATAATTCCACACTCATTTAAAAAGTTAGATAAACAGAATTTAAAAATTCAGTGCCCTTATCACTCTTTATTTTAAAAATATTAACACCTTTCTCATTTTGAATATGTCCGAACAGATCGGGGATCTTGTTCACAGCCTCATTTTTCTTGAAAAGAAATATAACCCAAGTGTATCTAGAAAAGTCATCTACCACAACAAGAGTATATTTCCTTCCACCGAAGTGAGAGGTGAAATAGGTCCAAACAGTATCAAGATGAAGAAGTTGTAAAACTCTCTCAAATGATAAGGTGTTAATACTTTTAAATGAGTGTCTGCACATTTACCTTTTTGACAAGCATCACATTTCGTATCAAGAGAACATAATTTCTCGGGTAATCCTTTAACAAAATTCTTTCTAGCCACTTACTAAGGGTCTTGAAGTTCGAGATGACTAAGCCTCTTGTGCCATAGCCACCGAGGTCATCTCCACCCTTAGCTACCAGACATGTATCTTTGGGACAACTATTAAAGTTGGCCACATAGACATTACCATGTCTGAAGCCGATTAGAAGTACCTTATCTCGAGGAACTATCTAAGATATCACATTTATCTTTAGAGAATTTTACAAGAAAACCTTTATCACAAAGTTGGGAAACAGATATGATTATGTTTTAAACCCTCTACAAAATATACCTCGAGATACTGAACATCTCTCGATAATCAAGGTACCTACTCTTTTAGTCTGTCCACAATTGTTGTCTTCAAATAGTACTCTAGGACCATCAATGTTTTGGAAATTTGATAGTAGCTTCTTGTTATAAGTTATATGTTGTGAATAAACACCGTCTATGTACCATATAGAAGCTTGAATCTCTTCCTTGAGTGATAGTCCCTGTGAATCCTATAAAACAAATTAGATATGAGGTACCCTAGTGATCTTGGGTCCTTGAAGGTCAATAATCACTTTGGGTAACCAAACAAAAATCTCATTATCAAATAATAAATCGATTTGGTCTGTCTACAATCATATCACTTTTAAATGATAATTTGTTGTATTTAGATTTAGTGATTTTCCTGATCTTAGGAAAAGTGGGATAACATCTACTTCTCCCATCAAAAGGACTATAATAAGAATTTATTCTTATCTTAGTTCTTGGAGCTCTCTTAGTCGATATGGAATTCTCAAATTGAATTTTAGTTTTCGACTGGGGATGCGATCCTTATCTCGACTAAGTGGTTTCCAAGGACCAATTTTAATATATTTTGGGGTTTTAGATGCCTTCACAAATTTCCTAGGTTTCGAACATCCTGATTTACTATTTCTATCATAACCAAGACCTGTTTTATCATGGGATTTTTGAGAAGTACTAAAGATGTGATCTATTGTTGATTGTGAATTATTAAGTTGACTTATTTTGAAGACAAGCTTCTCATTGTCTTTCTTAATTAACTCATTCTCAAGACGGATCATCTCAAATTTATCTTTTAAAGATTTCAATTCATTTTCTAACTATTTATAGAGAACTCCTCTTGGCGCTTGTAACTTCCTTGAATTCGATTTTGATCGATTATAACAATATAACTCAATTGTAACTTCTTCCTGAGTTGTTGAAACCGCTTCTTGAATCTTTACATAATATTTTTCTAACACCTCTTCATCTCGATGTTTTCTTCACCTCGTCTCCATCTTCTTTCTTGTCTAGACGTTTGTCTTGCTCTTCAACAATCTGTCTTTGTCCTTGTCGATATCTTGACCTTGTCTCGATATTCTCTTCTATCTGGAAATCTTCCTCGTACGATATCTTGACCTTGTCCGATCTTCTATACTTAGTTTTATTTACAAAGAAATACTTCACTGCCTATACAAGATGCTCAAATTTGGTCATCCTATTTTACACTTTTAACACATCAAAACTAGCTACAAATTTCTTTTCCTAACAATTTCCCCCTTTTTGATGATGTTAAAACTCACCAAGAAAAGAAATGTTAGTAATCTTAAAAATGTAAAATAAGCAATTAAATCACATAATCGGATAACTAGAACAATTAGTGTTATTAATGAGATGATCGTAAAATCATGAATCGATAATCGTAACAATTTGATTACATAATCAGATATTTAAGAGTTAGAAAATGAAACAATACATTTCGTAAATCAAGAGGTTAATCGATTAGTTTTTAGAAAAACAACAAAGATTGAGAGTAGATCAAAAATTTATTCAAGATTCGCATCGGCAATCATGTAATTCACACAAAACAGATAAGATGAGAGAAGTAGAAGACTAGTCATACCACCTATTTTCTTCTGGAACATTGAGCCGATCAAAGACCCGCTTCTTAAGTGAAATAGTTTCACCTCCCTCTGCAAGATCACCGTGGCTTCGCTTTGATAATCACCGCTTAATCTTCTCAAGGTCCAGATGACCATCACCGTGTTAGAGGGGGTTCCATCTCGAGAATAAGCTGGTGCGACTACATCCGAGTTGAATTCTTCATTTGCAAGGTTGATAAGATATCGATACATCTGGGGTCCTTCTCTTCCAGCCAATTATGGAAAGCTTCGTCTTCATCGAGTCCCCACTTAATCACTTTGCGTACGTGAAACCGAAGATCCAGTCCACTTCAAATGGCCTCCACCTTGCCACGATCTGCCATTAATAGCACTTCTTTGGGGACTACTTCGCTTCTATGATATGGCCGAAGGACTTCTTCCCCTTGCTCATCTCTGTTATCTTCTTCGAACCCATCTTCTAAGCGAACGATCATAATATTTTCCTGCTGCCTTCTCTCGCTCTCTTCTCCTCTTAGCCTCCCTTCTCTTATACTTCTCCTTCTCATCTCTTTTTCTTTTTCGATTTTTTCTTCTTCATCTATCTCAGCTTGAGATTTCTTTGGAACTTGAGCTGTTCTAGATGATCCGAGAAGGAGATGTAATTTGAGCGTGTTCTTGCACGAGGGCTTCTTTTTGTGGGTTCGAGATCTTGTCTTCCTCACAACCTTCTCAGCCTTTTCCTCGTATCTCTTCTCTTCGCCTTTAGCGATTCTTGAGATAATTCTTCAATTTTCATGCTCGAGCCATGATTTTATCTTCTTGCTCGTCTACTCTTTTCTTGAGCACACTATCTTCCCCCTTTTTAGCATCGGCAAATCGGGTATTGCGGATAGTGGCTACTTGTTCAATTTGACCTACGAAGTTCTTCTCGCACATGCCCTGTCTTATGATCAAGCTGGTCATATCTCTTCTTTTGTCCGACCTCGCCTCTTCTAAACTCATCATCCATGAACCGCTTAATGCTCGCTGCTCCCGCCTATCTTTCTCCGCAGCAAGCCGCATCTTCGAGACTTGATGAAATGATGCCTCCTTGGCTTTCCGAGCTTCTCTTACTTGCTCCTCAAATGAGTCTTTGATTTCGATGTAGGCGTAGCAGACGCTTTGTTTAACCCATTCATCTTGAGAGTTCATCTCCTTAGCTGTCGTCTTAATCTGCAGCCATCTGCTCCTCATGTCGATCGTAGAAAAATATAGATCAATCTTGGTTTTTTCGTTAATTGCAGCTTCTATATTTTCCTTGATTGAAGACGTTATCATCTCTGGAACACGTTGTAGAGCATTCGGACTAGCTCTTTTGATGTTCAACACCTCCTCTTTCAGATGTTGAAATCGATACTGCATACGTAAGCCGAGGGTCCAGCCACATCTTCGATGGAGAAAGTTGAGTTAGATCCACCAGTGTACCTCGAGACAATCTATTTGTGCCTCCCAGGTATCCAACTCAAATGGCTCATCGGCAGCTCCACCGGTTGCCATCTCGTGCTCATTTTCAATGCCATCTCCGGCCAAAACTTGCTCGGTTTCAATTCCTTCTCCAGCCAACTCACGCTCAACTTGCCTCTCTTCCTCTCGCCTTTTCTCGAGCTTCTCAGGCCGGCATGTCTACGAAATATACCTGTGAAGGATATAATCGAAGAACATGCTCTCGCTTAAAATATCCATAAAGGATTTGAGCTTAGCTCTTTTCAAAGCCACTTCTTTCTCCCATATCGACAGGGTTGTTTCCACCAACCTCGGCTATGAGGATAGCCGTCTCCTCAAATCCTCCTGTCCTTAACCTCCATAGAAGCCATACATCCACTAGCTCTTCCAAAAGCTTGGGTTCATTTTGAAGGTTATGTTCTTTGTGGAGTATGAACTTCTTCCCTATAATTCTCAAGGACTCTTCTTCGTTGGTCCCATGACTCCGTGATGGATTTGGGAGTAAGGAGTAGAGATGAGGTTACTGTTTGGGATGAGGAAAGAAAAGAAAATGGGTCGGATGAGGGTTGGGATTGGGTTGGACTTTTGGAAGTAGACCGATTTAGAGGCTCGAGAGGCGCGGCCTTGTCTGCCCCTTCATTGCCGGTGAGATAATGTGGGTTGGGTGTCATCGGCCTCGGATGAGGAAGACGATGATGTGGAGGATTGGGATTGCTCATCTTCTTCGATCTCATCTCCGGATGAGACTTCAACCGTCTCTCCTCGCCCGACTTCCCGCCGCGACACTTCCCCTTGGGAAGCTGTCATCTCCTCCTCTTCTTCCTCCTCAACCTCAGCCTCGGTTTCTTCCTCCTCGATGAGGGATCATCAGCTAACACTGTCTCCATTTTTTTCTTTCCCTTGGCCTTAGAAACCTTCTTTTTAGGTGATGGAGGTGGGGTGTCTCCTTCGAGTCTGTATTTCCAAAGGGTTTCTCATCCTTGATGAGCAGACCACTTTCGCTTTGTGAACTTTTTCACCCTGTCTCGCGATCTAGCTTGTGCTGTCCCAATTTTGTGTTCAAGTATGATGGTGATTCTTGCCATCATACTTGTTATCTTGGTCACCACCACCTTATTAGCTCCTTCGACACCTCTTTCTTTACAAACTTCTTCCTTTCCTCCATCATTCGAGAGTACACTGCCTCGAGCCCAATTGATATCAGCTCCGTCTATGATGGCTCTCGACAACATATCCTTGGCTTAGTCAATCCGTCGTGACTCTGCTGCTCTCGGTATACACTTCGCCAAAATGAGCATCAAGTCGATATTTTCTTCTCAACATCCCCTTTTTCAAATTCGCGGTTTTATTTTTCTCGGGATCTCCTTGCCATCATCCTAAAACTTTCTAAATACTCCTCTGCTTTATATACAAATGGATTTCCACCGGTGATACTTAGACCAAAAATTTCTCCGATATCGGCGATGGACACATGAATTTTCTTGCTCTTTCCCAAAGTTCGAATCTGGTTTCTAAACCGGTGTACGTAACTTTGGCTCTTGTCAAGAATTCCGCAGCAAGATCATCAAGGGTTTTGGATTTTGATGGTTTCAGAGAAACGATGTCGCCTTAAGCCTCTCGATTCTAGTAACTCCAAAATCTCTCTTGTTTGAGTCCGTAGAAACTTCCCATTCTACATACATCTCTCGATTTTGTTCGATCCCCGATAGAAGCAAGATCATACTTATACTTGATTCTGGTTTTGAGGAATCCGCCATTGAAAGCATTTTGAAGGTTTTTTTGAGAGGGAAAAAATTTTGAGTGAAATCTGTATAGGTAATTATGTGCGTAAGTTATTATGCACACGATCTCCTATTTATATGGAAAGATTTAATAATAAACAATTATTAGAATAATAATTGCTTGTAAAAGTGTAAATATAGCCTTTCGAATCACCATTAATGCAATTATGGCATTTATTTTGAAAAGTGCACAGAATAATATTTAATATGTCGCGCGTGAGGTTGAGACGGTTCATATTTCAGTAAACCGCCTCCACTTGGCGCGTGAAGTATACTCGGTGTATTTCAAAATTAAATTTGATAAAATTTTGGGTCCATAGTAACTTCTCCCCTGACACGATTACTAATTTAAGAAATTACTTTTCGATTAATTGGAGAGATACAATAAAATATTATTATTTTTAGAAAACAAAATTTAAACCCTTATTCTTTAATTTTGTAAAACAAAATATTTTATTTTCTTGAGTAACTTCATTTTTAATGAATGATAGAGTGAATTATGATATTAAATTCATATATTAATTATATGAACCCAATATTCATAATTAAAAGTATGTAAGAAAACTTCCCGATTTTTCTCCTTATGCGGTTTGATAGCATCACTATCTGTTTCTTGTATCCTTTGAACAAATTGACCTTGACTTGTATTTCGAATCTTGTCAACTTTGTTCTTGCTGAAATCACAGACACTTAGAAAAATTGTTAGTAACTGAGTAAGTCGATAAGGTTCAATAGTCATCTGATTACGTAGGAGAAAGTTGACTATTACATCCTTATCGATTTACTTATGTCGAATAAGTAATTATCAAGTCGATATGGTCAATATGACTAATCCTTGATTCTTGATTCCTATTAAAAGGAGATCAATGATATCATTACCTGATTGTCCTTTGACACAATCTTGTCTCGATAATTCTTTCTAGACATACTATACTAAGATAAGGAAAACAAGGTTAATTCAAGAAGTTTTGATCAAAAGATGATTAAGGAATCATCTAATAATCCTAATTCGACTGAAAGTTCTTTAAACCTTGTTTCTGCAAGAGGCTTTGTCAATATGTCCGCTTTTTGAAAATTAGTAAGAATTTTCTCTAGTCGATATTGCCTTTCTCCACATGATCTCGAATAAAATGATGACGAATGTCAACATGTTTGCATCTCGGTATGTAAGGCGGGTTCGGGTAATAGCTATGGCACTATTACTATCACAAAAGATTGGTACATCTTTGGTGATAATGTTATAGTCCCTTAGCTGCATTGATCGATCCAGATAAGCTGTGAACAACAACTTCCGGTGCCATGTACTCGGCCTTCGGTAGTAGAAGTAGCTACAGAGGTTTGTTTCTTAGACAACCATGAAATCACCTTACTTCCCGAAATTGGCAAGTTCCGGATGTAGATTTCCTATCTATCTTACACCCACCAAAATCTGAATCGAATATCCCGACAACTCAAAATTATCATCAGTGGATACCACAGTCCTACATAGATTGTACCTTTCAAATATTTTAGAATCTTCTTTGCGGCTTCAAGATGACTCTTTTTAGGTTTAGCTTGAAAACGTGCACATACTCCCACCGCAAAAGAAATGTCGAGTCTACTAGCGATTAAGTATAAAAGAGATCCAATTAAACCTCTATACTGCGTCTGATCGGTGTCTTCTCCTTTCTCATCTAGATCCATTGAAAAATTTGTCATCATAGGTATTTTGGCTTCTACGGTGGTACCTATTCCAAATTTTTCAATAAGATCTTTAGTATATTTTGCTTGATTTATGAAAATTCCTTTCTTTATGCTTAATTTGAAGTCCAAGAAAGTATGTCATCTCTCCCATCATGGACATTTCGAATCTGTTCTTCATAAGATGACTAAATTCTTCACACAAGAGTAGGTTAGTTGATCCAAAAATAATATCATCAACATAAATTTGAACTAACAAAAGACCTTTATCAGATTCTTTCCTAAATAAAGTTCTATCTATTTTACCTTTTACAAAACCATTTTGAATTAAATACTCGCATAATGTATCATACCATGCTCTAGGAGCCTGTTTAAGTCCATATAGAGCTTTCCTTAGCCTATAGACCTTGTCTCCTTTGACAAAACACGGAGGTTGTTCTACATAGACTTCTTCGGCTATGACTCCATTTAGAAATGCAGATTTCACATCCATTTGAAACACAAGTAAATCTTTTATAAGCGGCATAAGCTAAGAACAATCTTATGGCTTCAAGACGAGCAACCGGTGCAAAGGTTTCATCATAATCAATTCCCTCGATTGTGAATAACCTTGTGCAACCAATCTAGCCTTATTTCTTACCACAATATTGTTCTCATCTTTCTTATTTTTGAAAACCCATTTTGTTCCAATAACTTTTTGATGATGAGGTCTTTCAACAAGCTCCCATACATCTTGTCTTTGAAATTGATTTAATTCATCTTGCATTGCATTTATCCAATTGAGTCGCTAGAGCTTCAGAATAGTTTTAGGTTCAAGTAAAGATACATAACAACTAAACAGATAGTCTTGGTTTATCTCGTGTCCTTGTCCTGACTCCAGTCTAAACTTCCAATTATCTCTGCTCATTTGGATGATAAGTCGATACTCGTTTACCTTTATCTTTTACTGGATATGAAGTCTTATCTCGAGATATTTTCATCAATTAGTTCTCAGATTACCTTCGGGAATATCTTCTAGTCCATCTGTAGTGTAGTCGTCTCGATCGATGACATGGAAGAACTCTCGGCTTCCTTATCTTTATTCCTGTCTTCCTCATCCGATTCTCGACTGCAAATAGAACTTGACTGATTTCTTGATGTTTAATCTGCTAAGATCTTCACTATCTTGGTGACATCATCTCGTACTTTCGGACTTAGAAATTTCATCAAAAACAACATGTGGTGTTTCTTCCACACATAATGTAATCTTGTTAAAAACTCTATATGCTTTAGATACGGATGAGTATCCTAAGAATATCCCTTCGCAATTTTAGCATCAAAGGTTCTTAACTTTGATTTTCCATTATTATGAATGAAACACTTACAACCAAATATATGAAAATATGAAATTTTTGGTATTCTCGCTTTCCATATTTCATAAGGAGTTTTGTATTTATCTTTCACAATTAAACACCTATTTTGAACAAAACATGCAAGATTAATGGCTTCGCCCAAAACTCCGTGTGGAGTGTCATACTCGAGATAACATAGTCCTTGCAGCCTTCTTTCGTGGTTCTGCTTTCTCCTTTCTACCACTCCATTTTGTCGGGAGTTCTTGCAGATGATGTTTCATGTGCTATACCATTCTCGCACAATAGTTAGTAACAAACGAGTTCAAACTCAAGACCTTTATCACTTCTAATCTTGACAATATTTAGTCCTTTTTCATTTTGAATTCTTTTGAGGAATTCTCGAATTTTTGTTACGCCTCATTCTTTTTGTACAAGAAAATAACCCAAGTGAATCTAGAAAAATCATCTATAATCACTAAAGTATACTTTCTTCCACTAAAACTTAGAGGTGTAAGCTGGACCAAAAAGATCCATGTGTAAAAGTTCCGTAATCCTTTCAAACAAGACCATTTATTGTTTTGAAAGAAGTTTTGGTCTGTTTTCCTTTTTGACAAGCATCACAAACATGATTTTTCGAAAATATTTTATCCTAAGTCCTTTGACTAAAGACTTTCTTGCTATTTTGTTAAGAGTTTTGAAATTTAAATGACTAAGACGTTTATGCCATAGCCAACTTAAATCTTCTCGAACTCTTAGCAATAAGACAAGTATCCTTAGAGCAACTCTTGAAATTTGCAATATAGATATTACCTTGTCTCTCGACTCCAAGTAAGTAAAATATTTTCATTTAAACCATCCAAAATAAAGCATGCATCATGAGTGAATTTTACACAATATCCTTTGTCACAAAATTGAGATACGATAAGAAATTATGTTTCAAACCTTCCACAAAATATACTTCATTAACCTGAATATCTCCAATCATCAAAGTTCCAACTCCTTTGGTTAGACCAAAATTGTTGTCACCAAACATTACTCGAGGTCCATCTATTGTCACGATAGTTAGAAAGAAGTCTTTTCTCATAAGTCATATGCTTAGAACATCCACCGTCTATATACCAAATGACTTCAAGAACATCTTCTCGTTCAACTATCTCCTTATTCTTCTGCAATCACAAATTAATTCTTAGGTACCCTTTGTGTATTGGGTCCTTTCTTGTTAAGTTGTTACTTAGGTATCCAAATAAAAACATCCAAGTTTTTCGTAACCAATGATTGAATTTTGCAACCATATCTATCCACTAATATTAGACTATCTAGATCAATTTTATTTAATTGAGCTCTAGTGATTGTCTTATATTTTGGAAAGAATGGATAACACTTGCTTCTTCCATCAAAACCATTATACTTTGGAAATGACTTTGATTTAGTCTTTAGATTTCTTTTGGAAACATTTCTCCTCATCTCGTATTTTCTCTTTTGAAATATCGGATGGGGTGATTTGCTCCTTTGATTTCTTTGGACTAAGTTCTCTTTTCCATAGTCTTAGTGGCTTTGACAAAAACTCTTGGTTTGATAGGATCATTTTTCGTGTTCCTATCAAAACCCAATCTCGCCTTATCATTAGGCTTCGAGAAGTATCAAGATGTTATCAATTGTAGATTGAGAGTTATTAAGATGTCCTAACTTGAGATTTAAATCTCTCGTTAGTCCTTTTAAAATTCTCATTCTCCATATTGATATTTGAAAATTTAGTTTTTAAAAACTTCAATTCTTTTTCCAACTCATTGATTTTTCTCGCACGAGGAACTAGTAGAAGTCTTTGATTGACATTCCCCTTGAATGTATAATCTAGATTCTTCCTTGTCCCCGTCTCGATGTTCCTTTGTTAGACTAAGAATTTGATCCTTTAAACTTAAATTTTCGGTCTCTATCTGTTTATAAGCGAGATAAAGCTGTCTTCGCATCTTTTAGAAGTTTGTTAATAAGACATGAATCGATTCGCACAAGTTATCATTATCATTGTCGAGGATGAGTAGTAGTTTACCTCCTTAGCCATTAGGCAAATGTCATTGTCGACCCGAAACTAGATGAGGATGAGGATGATGATGTCTCATGTGTTTCCTCCTTTTCGGCCAAAAGAGCTCGTTGATCTCGCATACCTCCTATCCCGTTTCTTCCTCTTTTCTTCTCTTTCTCTAGGAGTGAGTTGAGGACAATCATAGCTAAAATGACCGTGTTTATTGCAGGTATAACAGATATCTCCTCTTTCCGACTTTGGACTATTCTCACCTCGTCGATTGGTGATTTGAATCTTTTACCGGATCCTTTTGTCATTGTCTCAATACTTCTCTTCCTTGTCTCGATTTATAATTTTGACGATTAAACCTATCTCTCTTATTTCTTTTATACTTCATCTTGAGTCTCTCATATCGTCTGATCAATAAAGCCATTTCCTCTTTTACCGACAAATCGATGCTTTAGAAATCTTGTCGAATCTTCTTGATGAAGAAATGCCACAGTCTTTCCGTAAGTAGATGACTCTGCCTCATCTTCTTCATCTTCAATTTGTATATCATATTCCAAGGCTTTCGGATGAGAAAATAGAGTATGATGTGAAATAGATGACGGAGTTCTGTGTAGCTTTGAGGATATTTGCTTTTTCTCTCCATCTTTTGCTTAATGATCCGAGTACCTTATTATTAATTTCTTTCTCGTAATAGGTTTTACCCAAATCAGCAGCTTTGTTCACCAAATTGGTCAATCTTACATCCAATTGATCCACGCTTCTCCATCTTTCATCTTGAATGTATCAAATGCATGTAAAACTGATTGCAACTTGTTTTCTTTAACTCGCTTCCGACCCTTCACAAACATTTGCAAGAGTCTTCCACATATCCTTAGCGCTTTACATCTCTTTACCTTTTCTATCCAGTCTTTGCTCAACGTCTCTATAATTTCGTCCTTGCTACCCGATCCAAATTGTGAATCTTCCTTTCGTCATTTGTCAAATCAGCACTTTTCTTTTCTTGTTGACTTCTTGTAGTAGAAGATTCAGCTCCAAAGTATTAACAACTCCATGGTAGAATTTTATCGGACCTTCCTCAAGAACCTCTTCCATACGGTCATGAATGGCCTTTAAATGATTCTCCATTCTAACTTCCAGAATCATATTCTTCAATAGAAAAATCTGCAAACTCCTCGGATTTCTTACTTTTGACAAGACATTGTAATTCAAGATGCTAAAAACAACTTATCGAAATGTTAGTGACTCGGTGATAAGAAATCGATTTCAATGAAAACTCGGATATTTCAAGACCACAAATCTCTATCGTAATGCCTTAACACCGCTTCGATACCACTTGTTGGGTCCCTTTAGAACGAGTTTAAACGCAAAAACAAGATACCCTCTAGTGATAATCTAGAAGGGGGATGAATAGATTATCAAAAACTTTTGCAAGTTTAGATGATCTATCAACTTCAAAAACAGATTTACAATGAAACAAATTTTTGTTTATACTCAATTCTAATAGGATCTAAAACTTTGTCAGATATCAAATTTGTAATCAAGAAACAATTAATAAAAACAAGTAATAAGCGAAGAAGAAATAACACCAGATTTATAGTGGTTCGGATCAAACGATCCTACATCCACTCTCCTTCTTCGAACTTGAAGAAGGGCCTTCACTTACTTACGTTCTTCTTTCTTGCTACCTTACTTACAATGATGAATCTTCAGCCTTACAATGAATCTTCCTAACTTCGAGATATCTATGGCTTGAAGATCTAATGAAAAAGTGTTCTATAAACACTAAGAACCGAAAACGTATATCACGTTCTTGAATGTGTATGATTCTTTGTTGCTTGTGTACACAAAGTATAATGAAGAGTGCAAAGTGTCAAAGTTAATTCTAAATTGATTTCTATTCCTATTTATAGAGAACTCCTCTTGGCGCTTGTAACTTCCTTGAATTCAGCTTTGATCGGTTATAACAATATAATGAATTTTGTAACTTCTTCTGAGTTGTTGAAAGCGCTTCTTGAATCTTTACATAATATTTTTCTAACACCTCTTCATCTGATGTTTTCTTCACCTCGTCTCCATCTTCTTTCTTGTCTAGACGTTTGTCTTGCTCTTCAACAATCTCAGGTGCCCTTGTCTCGATATTCTCTTCTATCTCTGGAAATCTTCCTCGTCGATATCTTGACCTTATCGATCTTCTATACTTAGTTTTATTTACAAAGAAATACTTCACTGCCTATACAAGATGCTCACCGGTCATCCTATTTTACACTTTTAACACATCAAAACTAGCTACAAATTTCTTTTCCTAACAAACCTAACATCAAACCTGATCTACGTACTCATTTTCTTTCATCTTGAATGTTTCAAATGTATGCAATCTTGTTGTAGCTTGTTTTCCTTAACTTGATCGGATCCTTCACAAACATTAGCTAAGGTTTGCCACATTTCTTTGGCTGTTTTACATCTCTTAACCTTCTCTATCCAATCTTTACTCGTAGTCTCAATGATTTATGTTCTAGCTACTTGGTCAAGATTGTGAACCTTCCTTTCATCATTAGTCAATTCGTAACTCTTCTTTTCTTGTCTAGTTCTTGATTGGTGATTACGCTCCAGTCTTTGGTGCCTCCATGATAAAACTTTATAGGACCTTCCTCAAGGACCTCTTCCATTCTATCATGAATGGCCTTCAGATGATTTTCCATCCTAAATTTCCAATAATCATAATCTTCTATGGAAAATTCAGAAGATTCCTAGACTTTTACTTTTCCCGATGACATGATGAGAACAAAGACAAAATACTCCACAAAAGCTTATTAGTAGCACTGTTAAAAAAATGAAAGAAAATGAAGAAAATCAAGATAATTCGAATCCTGTTCAAGACCTAAAATCAATATCGTAAACTGACTTAACAACTCGCTTCGATACCACTTGTTGGTCCCGGAAAGTTGAGTTGATTAAAACCTTGAGTAAGCTTTCTAGAACAAAATCTAGAAAGGGGGTTTGAATAGATTTTGTAGATTTTTCAAATCATTCAAAACCAATTCAAAATATCGATTAAGCACAATGGATTATGATTGAATTCCCAACTTTTTATAAGATCAAAAGCAAGGTTGATATTCGATTTTAGTTAAGATTCTGAACTTTAATCTTGAATTAACACAAATGTAAATCAAACAGCGAAACTAAAGAAAGCAAGAAATAACACCGGGATTTATAGTGGTTCGGATTTTAACAATCCTACATCCACTCTCCTTCTTCAATCAAGAAGGGACTCTGCTTTGCTTACTTTCTCACTTCCACTTACAACTTACAACTTGTACAATTCTTCAAATCTTCAATCTCCTAAATCCTTCTTCTAGAAGTCTAACTATTACGGTGTGTATTGGATTTTGAAGATTACAAGAAAAGTGTTCTAAAAACACTTAGAATTTTTGAAAACTCACTAGAAATACTTGTGAAAAGATTGTAATTGAAATCGAGTAGTGAATAGAGTGAAAATCTAATATGCATAAGTGTTCTATCTATCTTCCGAAAATGAAAAACCTAGACCTATTTATAAGTCTGGAAAGACAGTTAGTTTGTTAGTTAGTTCTAACAAACTTGAAACCGCTTAACAAACTTAAAGCTGCTCTAGACCTCACTGATTCTTCATACTCATCTGCACTGACTTGGTGAAAACTTCGCCTTTCTTATTCTACTCGGCTTATCTTGACCTCGTCCCGAGCTCTTCATATTTGTCTCCTGCAGATGACTAGACTTGAGCTTGTCTTCGATGACTAGCATAATATCGGACCTCGGTGACTAGCTTAATGCATGACCCCGTCGATCGGCTTATATCCTCGGTTGTTCTTCAGTTGGTGATTAGTCCTGATCTGCTCTTTAACTCATCAAAACCTTTTGATCCAACAATTTCTCCTCAATCATTCCCCTTCACCACTACCAACAAGCTTATTTTGTCTCATATTTTCCAAAATTGGAGCACAACACTAATGATGTAACACCATAGAAACATTCCTTCCTCCAATATATTCAAGGCTATTGAGGGAACATACAATTTTATTCACATTCCCATTGAAGAGCTTGAAACAAGCGCCTCCTAAGTTTCTTGTTGTTAAGGAGAGAGTTCGAATAAGCAAATTTCTATAGAACACATAAGAACAGATAGTATGCTAGCAAATTCACTAACTAAGGCATTAATACCTAAGGTGTTTCATGAGCATACCGCTCATATGGGTGTTACTTCGATAATGCCCTAACTTAGTGGGAGTTTATGTTCTATGTGTTGAACTTTGGTTTGGTTTATTTAGTTTTCTCGCAGAATAAAGTTGATGACTTTGATTTCATTACGAATTCGCTTAAGTTAACTTTTCCATTTTGTAATATTTTTGCATTATGGATTGATCTCATTAAAGATTAAAGTTGGACCTATTGGAAATAGACATGATAATGATCATATTGCATGTAATTTTCATGCTACTCACCATATTCGATCTATGTCATTAAGTATATTAACAAGGTGATTATCGAACGATTTGTAATGTGGTGAATACCGCGGTAATTCTGTTGCTAGTATATGAGATGAACCAAATTGTTAAAAGTAGTCAGTAGGTGAATAGCATAAAGTTGCGCAACTAAGGATCCTTTAATATAATTATTTCGAAGATGATATATATATAGCCCAAGTGGGAGATTGTTAGGAAATCTCGAATTTCCCATGTTCTAATTATAGACAAAATATATCATGCAATTATATTAGCTATTCAAATCATTGACTTAATTAGTGATCTAAATAAGGTAAAGTCGATTTAATTTGCGTAATTGATATGGAGTAATTGAGTAGATACTTTATACTACTATGATTAGGTGATTATGGGTAGCCTAATTGAGTAGTATATATAGATCATGTGGGTTATGATCCCGATAAACTAAATCACGCATAGTTTGTTATCCCCATCGGAAAGAAAACGACGGTCTTATAAAGGAATAAAACGAATTAGTTGGGGAGGACCATAATACCAATCCATCAAATTTGTGTTTCGCACCGAGAAACTCAATGGATTCAGGTATTCCTAATACTCCTAATAATCTAGTGCGATGTATATTTCCTAGAATTGAAGCATATTCTAAAATAATAGATATTATTGGATTATGTGTTTATAAATTCCTACATTATACTTTTATGAACAGTTCGTGCATGTTGAAGATTTTATTATTGAAAGTTGTAATTTGCCTCAATAACGTGGGAGGTAGACATAATCCATACCAAAAGGTAAAAAAAAAAAAAAAAAAAAATTCATTTCCAATCTACCTCCCTTGGACAACCTTGTTAATTTGTAGGTATTCCAAAAAGGCAAAATAGCAATTAACTTCAAACTTCAAGATATATCTCATTTCGACAAAAAAAAATATATATATATATGGTTCCTATTCGAGTTTAATACTCATAGTTAAGTAACTAGGATTTTGACACATTTAAGTGTAATTGAGGGTAAAATGGGTATTTGATAGTAGTGGATAGTATCAGTTGTATTTTAATTTTTGGATTGTATCTCATAATAATAAAAGTCTTAGGATGGTACCTTAGAGTCATAAATCCTAAGACTTATTATTATTATGACTCTAAGGTACCATCCTAAGACTTTTATTATTATGAGATACTATCCAAAAATTAAAATACAATCGATACTATCCACTACTATCAAATACCCATTTTACCCTAAATTACACTTAAATGGGTAAAAATCCTAATTTCACTCACAGTCTCACGCACACTTTCTCACACTTTATTTCTCTCTAAAGAACCCACTACCGCTGCTATATGGCACCACCGAACCCATCGCTGCCGCTACTACATAAACAACCGACCGCCTCCGCTACGAGTATACGGTTCCAAGGGCTGAGATGATGACGGTGTTGATGGATGCGAGTGGAAAGAAGAGCGAACACCACCGAACCACCGCACCACCGGTGTCTTTGTCGCCGACACCCAAAAATATTTTTAATCTCAAACTAACCTACTAATGAAGTAGGATAAGTAAGGGTCGAACCCACAATGACTCGTTAATTATATTGAATAAATTTGCGTATGAAACAACAAATAAAATGGGGGAATATCGGATATCTCACTAATACGGAACTTAAACAAAAAGTAAAACTAATGTAACGCAACGAATTTGACAACAATGAGAAAATCAATCTAACCCAAGGATAACCTCCTGAAATACTTCTTCGTAATAGCAACTAATACTTGTCTTATCTCGAATCTCACCCCTAGGCTAGTGGTACGACCAAACTAGCCCGAATTGATTCTTAGGTTTAATCAATTAGCGAGTACGACCCTAATTAACCTATCCCACGAATAGCCCCAAAATATGTATCTAGGATTCAATTATTGCAATGCATTAACGAGCCAAACCAATAGGGCGAACTAGACTATGAAAATGAAACGTTCGAATCATACAATCTAGAACTCGTTGTCCTTAGAGCTACACACTCTATTTGCTACTACGATTACACACATATAACAATTACGGATTATAACATGTAATCTAGCTACGAACGAATATTAGGCATGCAAGATGATCGGGCTCACATAAACAACAATTTGAACTACGCTTAGCAATTAAACAAACAACGAGAAAAATGAATTAGGACGGAAATACGTTACAATTAAAAGCAGCGAAGCATCTCGGAGTTACGGCGTCCTCGAATTAGAAAATAGTCTAGCCACTAAACGTGGCCATGTCATGCACGATTACAAGAAACGTGGAACAAAAATTACAAAGGTAATGATAAAAAAATGTTCTCTTGTTTTCTCTCGACAATCCCCAACACGTTCTGCTCTTTTTCATGCGTTCTTTCTTTTCCTTCTCGCTTCTTCTTTTCTCCACGTCCGTGTTCGTCCCCCTTCCCCCAAGTTGACTTTTCTCCATAAGGAAACAATCAATCTTCTCTATCAATCATTCTCTTTCCATTACGAGCGCGCGGCTTCCAATTCTCTACTTCTCGATTTCTATCCCGTGCTCCCAAAATTGCTTAATTACTGTATTTAATAAAGAAACAGAACATCACGGTAAAAATGCGACAAAAATTAAATAAGTGGAAATAATAAAATAGTGACACTTAATTAATAATAAAATAATTATATTAACCACACAAATTCCACTTATCAAATCCCCCACACTTAAACCTTTGCTTTTCCTCAAGCAAACACTACACACACATGTTCAAGCAAGGACGGTTAAGACACTCTTCTATTTCACTAGCTACTGAATTCCCGAGCCAAACTCATGAATCACGTGCCTATCAAAGTAATTACAACTTATACTCACAATCAATCACAAAGTCTCATCTACTCTTAGCAACTCATGTCATCTCCAAAACTCCCTAACAACTTGTTCTCAAATAAGTTCGATTTAGTCTTTCTTCTAAGTACAAATTCAAGTGGTGCCTAACTTCTTTATTTCTCTTTTTTTCTTTTCTTTTTTTTTCTTTTTTTTCGATTTTCAAACGAGGGCTCGCGACTCCGCACTACTCTCGGATTTTAGCTCTTTTCGTGTTCTTTTTTTTTCCCTTTTTTATTTTTTGTTTTTACACTTGAGCCCCCAAGAGCAGGCAGCCGTATCGGTCCCTCGTTATTTTTTTCACAATTCTTCAATTAAAACTCCTTTTATTTTTTTCCTTCAACCACAACATTCATTATTTTCAACTTTAGGCACCAACCCAAACTTTATTTTTCCAAAAGACCAAAACAACTACCAAGAACAAATTATCAAGTTGTAATGTCAAAGCCAAGCAACTAACAATCGACTCAATTCTATAGCTAACACATGAATAAGTGCAATCACAAATCAAGACATGCAACTCACGTTTTCAGCATATTTAATGAAAAAATCAGCAGCTAATTCAACAATTAAGTGCTCAACTATCATGCTTGAACTCCACGAAATACGCCAACATGCCAAAACAAAGCAACAATAACATTACACAACAACTAAACACAAGAAACACAAAAAATAACAAAATAAACAAAAACAAGAATGAAAGTTAGCAAATCCCCCTCCCCCACATAAACAGTGCTAGTCCCTAGCACAAATGTACATTCAAAATAACATACACCGTAAAGAATTACATAATAAGTGGAGGCGGGATTACCGGGGCTAATCGGTGGGAGGGTAGAGAGTTTCGCGCTCCGATCGGCAACAACCGAGAGAAGATGGGCGGCGTGAGTGGGGGAATCCTCGCAAACAAGGAGCGACGTGTAGCTGGGAGGAAGCTGCAGCCCTTCTTTTTTTTCAAAATTGCTCATGGACCTTGTAAGTGGAATTGAGCCTCGATTATTTTCCTTTCCATGGGCCTCCCTAATGAATTTGTAGCAGCCTTAAAAATTCACAAAGGGCTCATAATGGAAACTGAGAAAAATAATAAAACACAAGTAAGCAAAAATAAATAAATAAATAAATAAAACAAATAAAAATAAGAAAATAAAATAAATTGCATAATTAACATAAAATATTGGGTTGCCTCCCAACAAGTGCCTTTTTTATGGTCGTTGGCTCGACATAAGAAGCTTTTTCAACCAATTTTGCTCACATATGTGTACTTCAAGTGCTTAGGAGGTGGCTTTAATTCAAGCTCCGATTCCTCGGTGGCCTTAGCTCATTTATCCTCCCATTCAGATTATGCATGAATTTTTCTCTAAGCTATTCCTACAATCAATCTCGAAAACTTCCTGTTCAATGGGCTCAATGACACTCACAAGAAAAAGAGAGTCGGACTCGGAAAATTTCATATCATCAAGGATATTAAATTGAGTAATCTGCCCGTCAAATTCCATTGTAAGAGTCCCCTCACGAACATCTATTTTTGTTTGGGAAGTATTCAAGAACGGTCTTCCCAACAAAATAGGTGTGGAATCCATCGGGTTTTTATTCATATTTAATACATAAAAATCAGCAGGAAATATCAATCGGGTTTACATCCACGAGGACATCCTCAACTACTGCTGGCGGGGTAGACAAGACTTTTATCGGCTACATGAATAACCATTCCAGCTTTCTTTCAATAGTCCGATACTTAGCTGCTCATACATCGCCATAGGCATGACATTAATAAGCGGCCCCAAGATCAAGCATAACTTGCTCGATCTTATGGTTCCCTATCGTGCAAGGGATTACGAACATGCCGGATCCTTTCTCTTTAGAGGCAACTTCGTTGAAACACAGTGAGACATTCTCTCCCATAAAAATCTTCACATAATTGGCCAGCTTCCTCTTATTTGTACACAATTCCTTCAAAAACTTGGTGTATCTAGGAATTTGCTTCACCGCCTCCAACAAAGGTATCTGAGCTCAACCTTCCGAAACACCTCAAGTGTTTGTTGATCCTTGATACCTGTTACAATTTTTTTCATCCTGGAAGGGAAAGGTAAAATATTAGCATCAACGGGAATCACACTATGAGATTTTACTTGAATTTTCGTTTGGTGCACGGACTGTCGGTCTGATCTGCGTCCGGGTTTCTCGGAATGCCTTCCTCTTCCTCCACTTTTTCACTCTGCACCATGGGCTACTCGTCCTTATCCTCCCCATTCCGATCCTCACCTTTCTCTTGACGTGTGGGTAGCGAAATTTCCTCCCATTGCTTACCACTCCGCAAGGTGACGGGAAAAACATTCCTAGGATTAGTTTCGCGTTGAGAAGGTAGCTTGTCACTATTTTTGCTTGTAGTTGGCTGATAGTTGTGGCTATTTAGCTCATTTGGGCTTCCAAATTCCTTTGACCGGACTCTAAAGTTCGTTGACTAGCCTCTAAAGATTTTATCACCACTTGAGTGTCTTGCTGAAAATTCATGGTGTTGGATGTCAATGCCTTCATCATATCCTCCAAAGAAGGTCCTGAATCCTTGTCATCCATGTGTTGCCTGGAGCTCTCGGCACCTCTATCATTCCCTCCGAATAATTGGAATTGTCGGTCTTGATATAAAGGTCTGTAATTGTCTCACAGCCCATGTTTGTGAATGTAAATGCAGACTCTACTTCTTCACTAGTATCACTCCCTCGTCATGTTTGTTTCTCCTATTGATGTAAATTCAATTCTTCTCCGCAAACGAGTCTCTCTTCTAAGCTTGTTTGACTCTTCTTTCAACCTCTGGATCAAACTCAAATGATGCACTTCGATCTAAACGAGTGATCATTCACTGCAATAAAATTCTAAATAAACACCTGAGAGGGTCGGTGTTAGTAGCAGCAGAAAATAAAGTTCCGAGAATGTAAAGCGAGAAAAGATTTCCGATTCGCGAGTGTTTCTAAAGTTTTGAAAATTTAACGAGAACGATAGGGCCGGTGTTAACAAGGAGAAAACAGAATTAAAATTCCGTAATGCAAAGACAACAACGTGAACAGTCTCCAACTTTTTTTAAATTTTCCCAGAATTTATTCAACACAAATTAAAGGACGAAAAAAATTCAATTAAATTAATAAGTCCCGGAAATGGCGCCAAAATTTGGTGTCTTTGTCATCGGCACCTAAAAATATTTTTAATCCCAAACTAACCTACTAATGCGGTAGGGTAAGTAAGGGTCGAACCCACAGAGACTCGTTAATTATATTGAATAAGTTCACGTATGAAATAACAAATAAAATTGGGGGAATATTGGATATCTCACTAATACGTAACTTAAACAAAAGTAAAACTAATATAACGCATACGAATTTGACAACAATGAGAGAATCAATCTAACCCAAGGATAACCTCCCTTATAAACTTCTTCGTAATAACAACTAATACTTGTCTTTTCTCGAATCTCACCCCTAGGCTAGTGAGTACGATCAAACTAGCCCGAATTGGTTCTTAAGTTTAATCAATTAGCGAGTACGACCCCTAATTAACCTATCCCACGAATAACCCCAAAATATGTATCTAGGATTTAATTCATGCAATGCATTAATGAGCCAAACCAATAGGGTGAACTAGACTATGAAAATGAAACGTTCGAATCATACAATTTATAACTCGTTGTCCTTAGAGCTACAAACTCTATTTGCTACTACGATTACACACATATAACAATTACGGATTATAGCATGTAATCTAGCTACGAACGAATATTAAGCATGCAAGATGATCGACTCACATAAACAATAATTCGAACTACACTTAGCAATTAAACAAACAACGAGAAAAAGGAATTAGGACATAAATACGTTACAATTAAAAACGACGAAGCATCTCGAATCAAGGCGTCCACGGATTAGAAAATAGTCTAGCCTCTAAATGAGGCCATAGCATCCATGATTACAAGAAAACGTATTTAACAAGAATTACAAAGGTAATGATAAAAAAATATTCTCTTGTTTTCTCTCGTGCAATCCCTAACACGTTACGCCTTTTTCCTGCGTTCTTTCTTTTTCTTTCTCGCTTCTTCTTTTCTCCACATCCAAGTTCGTCCCCCTTCTCCCAAGTTGACTTTGTTGATGTCACCGATTTAAACATTTTGGTGTTACCACCAATGTTGTAACATCGGGTGCGACATCGAATTCGCCCTTTCTTCTAACAACACACTTTTTGTGTTTCGGTGTTGTCTTTGATGTTGTTGATCGTAGGTTGATGATGCGGAATCGACTCCAATACTCCGGAAGGATCTACAAGGATCAAGAATAAAGGGGAGTTATCTAGATCAAGCGGTTACAAGTTAATAGCGATTATTAAAGGCGGTTTCTTGGCGCTTTTCCACTTTGAGATTCACAAAGGTGAATAGTAGGGAATGACTGGAAATTTCTAGATCCATCTACAAGGATCTATGATGCTCTTGAAGGTTGTATTCGACATCTATAAATAGATGACCAAGCTTCAAGAATGATAACAAGGCAATACGAGCTGATCAATCATAAATTATAAGAGCCTTGCGTGAGAAGTAATCGATTACGGTGTTGAGTGCGATAAGTGCATCCAGTTGATAGGGCCATTATTTCTCATTTACGTTACATCGAGTATGTTGCCACATTTCGTGTAACAATAGATTCTGCATTTAGATTGTTAGTAGACGGGGTGTTCTTTAACATATCTAGATAGGTCACCTTTGATGGTGTATTTCATACACTTAGCCTTTTAGATCATAAACATATTTGTTTAGGTCTTGTAGTGGTTTATTGAGAACATTCGAATTGTGAATCGTTCTCAACTTGATTTGTATTCATTATTAACATAGTGAATCGATTCCTCATATATTATTATTTAAAATAATCTATGAAAAATTTTATCCTTGTTTGCAAAGATTTTGACTAAGTCTTCCACGTTATAATCTGTCGGTGTTACTCTCATTGTTACAACATTGACAAGAACAATCTCTAATCCCGGACAACACACACCTTGATTGGCACCAGAGCCATAACTTGATGTTACTAAGTTAGATCCGTGTCTAGTGTGTTGTCTTTGCAATGGATTACCCACTGTCTCAATCACTTAGGCCTCCCGTTCTAGATGGAACAAACTATGCCTATTGGAAACCAAGGATGCGATGTACATCAAGTCAATTGATGAACGTGCTTGGAGAAGTGTACTAGCAGGTTGGACGCCCCCAAGGACTAATGTAGATCTTGAAGGAGAGACCATTGTAAAACGTAAATTGGAATGGACGAATGATGAAAGCACAACTGCAAGCTTTAATTCCAAAGCATTGAATGCAATCTTTGTAGCAGTTGATATGACCATGTTCAAACTCATATCAAAGCGGTAAGTGCAAAAGATGCTTGGGATAGGCTGCAAGATCATTGTGAAGGATCAAAGTGTTCGAAGATCCAGGCTCCGAATGCTAGGGACAAAGTTCGAGAACACGAGGATGAAGGAGGATGAAACCATCTCTTCTTACAATGAGAAGATCACTGAGATTGCAAATGAAGCTCAATCACTGGGAGATCCTATCTCAAAGACCAGGTTAGTTCACAAAATTTTACGTCTTGTACCTAAGTGTTTTGATGCAAAAATTTGTGCTATAGAAGAAGCTAAGAATACAGTATACGTTAAGCCAAATTGAGCTTGTGAGCATACTACGGGTATATGAGATGAATTCAACCCCGAGATGAGACTCCAGATTCAAAGAAGATGATTGCTTTCAAAGGAGAATTGTCCTCAAGTCTTTGAAAAGACATCATTTGTGACTGAATTTGAGTCGATGATGATGATGTTGCCGAGCTATGTCTTGACAATGATGACCACATTGCCCTCTTGACAAGACAGGTTTAAAGCTTTTTGAAAAAGAAGTCAAGTGTGACGAGGAACAACATTCAACCAAGGATTCAAATTAACAATACTCCACAAACACCGAGAGGAAAGGTAAAACTATTCAACCAAAGAGATTTTGTAGTAGTAGTGGAAGTGGAAGCAAAAACGAGGTATGACAACTATGACCACCGATTATAGAAAGTCTGCTCAATGTAATGCATGTTCTCGATATGGTCATTATGCAAATGAATGTGCTAATACCTTGCTTAAAAAGAAATTGAACTTTAATGCTACTCGAGTGATGAATCGATGAGGAGCATGAAGATCAAAAAATAAGGAATTTGCATTTTCCGGTAGAATAGACTATGATGATTCTTTAGATGATGATTTGGATTACGATGTTGACACGGATGTTACAACATTCGGTGTAACATTAGATGAATCTGAGTCGAATCATCATTGAACTGCTTTTAATGGTTTTGTTGATAATTCAGATTACCGCAATGAATAAACCTTGTGGTTCGTAATGTAAGAAATTACTTGAGAAATGGGAATCTCAAAATGAAATTCTCAAAACTTTATCTTTAGAAAATTCAGATTTGAGAGACTCATTAACTAAACTTGAAGTAATCTTGACTAGGAAAGACTTGGAAATTTCTAAACTCAAAAATGGATTGAGAGATTCAACTTTAAGTTTCAAGAAATACTCCAAGAGTGCGGATGTGTTAAAAGAAGCTTTAATGATTGGTAAACTGATACTACCGGTTTAGGTTATAAAAATGACAAAACTTCAGAATATTAAAGAACCAATAAAATTTGTTAAGACATGATATAAATCAAATGATAAATCTTCGTTAAAACAAATGATACCGTAAGAAGTCCAAAAGAAGTTTGTGTGTCATTACTGCTCGGTAAAGGTCATATACGTCCTCACCGTGTTAAGTTGAAAAATGATTTGATGGCTAAAAGAATGTTACCCTCGGTGTCACCACACCAAGTCACAAAACACTAAGGTCTCCTGTAATGTTGTGTATACTTCATTAAAAGCATGTGTTCTGGTTTATGGTATTTTGATAGTGGATGCTCAAGGCACGTGGTCGACAAATTAATTTTTGTCTAATTATGAATCTTATGATGGTGGAAATATCACTTATGGTGGAGGATCAAAAGGCAAGATTGTTGGAAAAGTAACTTTGAATGTTGAAGGATTTCCTAAATTGTCAAATGTTCTCGCTGTTGAAGGATTGCTTGCTAATTTGATTAGTATCGACTAACTATGTGATGACAATTTGCATGTCAAGTTTGATAAAAATTCATGTTATGTTTTGAATGATAATAATTGAAAGTGTGCGTGTAGTGTAAAAATGTAATGATGTCGCATCGAATATTATGGCATGCAATACAACATCTAAATATCGTAATGTGAAACACGGCGGAAGACTAACACTACAATGCAAAGAAGTAAGTTTTTCATAGACTTGTTAATTAAAGTCTATGATGCCTGTCGGCGGAACGTTTCACTAATTCGAGAGTGAATACAAAAGTTTGTGTAAAGAGTTTCCAAGATAGAACCTTTACAACGGAAAATAAAGACTCAATATCACCTATTGACTCTTAAACGGCTAAGTGTAGTAGTACAAAATATTACACCGTCAAAAGTAAATCAAAGACATCTACGCTAATGACACTTCAATAAACCTATGTTGGTAAACGAGGTAACATGCACAAGTACCAACGTAAAGGGGGAATAACGGCCCTATCTCTTGGATGCACTAACGCACTCAACAATTGATATTTGGATATTCCTTGTCATTGCTGAAGTCGTCGGTCTTCTATTTATAGTTGTCCTCGGCTTCAACCATAGATCCTTGTAGATGGATCTAGAAAGACTTCAAAATAACTTCCCCTTAATTCTCTCTCTTAACCGTCCATGTAGCTAGTTGATTTCGTGGCTAACACCTGCAACCGCATGATCTAGGTCCTTCTAAATCTCTCTGGAATTAGTCTTGAATTCTGGATCCTTGTGGAAGATTCTCGAATCCGTCCTCAATGTTGCACTTGATGTTACAAAGATCCACGACAACATTTGACTCGATCTTCATTCCAGATCCTTGTAGAACGTTCTAGATCTTCAACCCGCAATGTCACAACATCTACTACAACATTGAACTGTTAGAGAATAAAAGTTAGCTATATGAAGAAAGAAAGGGTCAAATTCGATGTAGCGTAATATGTGATAACATCACATGCGACATCAACAATCTCCCCGATTTGACCTTTCGCTACAACACACCCGATGTATATATGTCAAAGTATATATAAGTCAAGAATGTATGTATGATAGAGAATCTCATCTGTAGCATACACTCAAAGAAGCCAAAACCTGTCGTAGCAAACTAGTCAAACTAGTAAAAACAGAATAAGTAACTCAAAGTTAACTTACTCAAACATAATAAACCATTAAGGTTTAAATAAAACAACAAAACAAATTAGTATCAACATCTAATCAAAATATCAAGATTGCAGTATTAGAGCATTAACTAGAAAAAGATCTCAGTATCGAGCAATGCTTCAAAAACATAAACCTAGTATCGAGCCTAGCCTTAGTAGATAAAACAAGATCGAGCTTTAGACACAACATAAGAGTCTACTAAGCAAATGTATCAAACTGATTTACAAGGGAACTATCACGAATCTCCCCCGTGAAATACTCATCATCACCAGTCATCCGATCTCGGTAAATCACCATAAAGTTCAGAACATCTTCATCTTCATCAAAGAAGTTCCACTGTTGCAAAGTATGCAGAACTTCTGCGCAAAGATCGACATCGAGTCCATTGCATCACCTTCTCCACCGGATTTGCACCATCTCCACCTGGATTTGCACCAGAACAGAATCTCCTCGATTACAACACCACGAGCACGAGCAAGCAAATTGATACTCCCCATATGGTAGCAGTAAAGTAACCGCAACCAATAATCCTTCAAAACCGAAGTTCATTGATTGATTCCTGTAAAGCGCCCAATTGCCTGCGAATAAAATTTTCATTAAAGTTCATAAAACCAGTAGGATAATTAGGGTTTTGTGGAGCAGATGTGGAACAAAGATCGTGAACGAGGATTATGAACAGGATCGGGAACAACATTATGAGCAAGATCGTGGTCAACATTCTCTTCAAAGATCGTGGATCTCGTATAGGCAAATCAATTACCCTGTTTCCACTCAATAAAATAGGTGAGATATTCATCAAAGTAACCCTCCCCCTCAACAACTCACTTCGGCTAGGTTGAAAACCATGACTCTTCAAGTAGCCATAAATCAAATTCGGATAAGGAAGGTTCCTTTGTCGTAAATATTCCCAGAAACTTCATCAAATGAAGGAATATTACCAGCCCTAAGTTAAATCTCCTCATAACACCAATTCTAAACATCAAAACAGCCTGGTCCTTAGTCACTTTGGTCAAATTTGTAGAAGGAATCCAGTTATACACAATTAACTTATGAATGACCAAATATAGAGATGTCAAGTGAGCAGCAAGCATATGTCTTTGCCACCTAACTATTCTACCACCACCAAAGTTTGAATTACCTCATCCATAGGAGGTATATCTTTTTCATCCATGTGATCAATATGGAGGAAGGAATTGATCAGCTGTGTGAATGGAACATCTCTCCCTCTAAAGTTTACAGACTCGTACCAATGAGAATTTCTTCTTCCATGTCCCTTTTTCAGACTTGCATAGAACTCATAAACCCAATTAGTCACAAAAGAATCGGCAAAAGTAATAAGATGCATCAAACTTCTTTCTTCTAAGTATCTAACCAACCCTTTAGACTCAAACTCAAGAACATCAATCTTTCTTTCTATCAACAGCTTCCTATTACTTAATTTGGTAACTTTTTGATCAAAAGTTTCACTATCTAAATCATCACTAGAATCCTCAAGTTCACTAGCATCCTCATCACCAACGAGAAGTTCGGAATCAAGCACCTTTCTCGGAATGATCGATTCTTCACTTGATTTTTCCTCGAATCCTCACCGCCGTCATCTGGATTAGGTGCCGCCGCACTTGTTCCAACATCGGGTACAACACTGCCCCGATTCTTCTTAGATCACCTTTCTTGCTTCATTTTTAGCTCAATTAATGGTACCTTTCTCGGAATGAAGATAAAAACTGAACACTTATGCAGAAATTTCGAAAATAATGAACAATGATCACTTCTATGCTTTAGTATATGGAGCAACATAATTTTGAGACTTATATAGAGAAAATAAAGTTACGGTTATTAGTATAGACCCACAAAGAAAAATCTGGAATTAATTAGAACCTAGGTGGTTTAAAACATTAAATCCATGATCTCCTAAAATTTAGGGAATGAAATCATGGGTAAAAACTTCCAGAAAAATTCAAATTAATTAGTCCAATTAATTAAAACTATACAATATTATCTAAATAAGGTAGTAGTGGGTTTAGTATATGACTTAGTCAAATTAAGAACTTAAACATAATTAATTAATTACACAAATTAAAAATAAATTCGAAACTTACCCGATGTTGTACTAAAAATTGGAACACACACTTCAACACTAGTTTTTCCTTAGAAAAATTTTCCAATGTTGCAAACAAAACAATTTCAGTTTTTCTAGCACTTTTAATCACACATTGATCCATCTTTTCAAAAGAGTGCATCGTAGTCGCGAACTCCGTGCCCCATAGTTACTCAATGGATTTGTGAGCATATTGATGTAACACTAATCACCTTTTGAAAAGAAGACATCGTAGTAGCGAACTCCGTGCTCCATAGTTACTCGGTGAATTAGTACATCTTGAGTGCTTTTTCTTTCTAATTTTCTTTTCAGTTGCATTTAAGAAGTGTGAGACCTCTTTATATCTATACAACATCAATTATGATTCAAATTCATTTTTCAGGAATTAATTAATCAAGAAAAGTTCAAATATTAACCAAATTGTACACTATACCCGTGATGTTGTCACGGATGTTACAACATTTGTAACAACATCTATCTAACTTTATTTAGATAGTGCACATACCAAGAGATTTCCTCAAAAATGAGAATCTCTCATGGTCAAGAGATTTAGTGAAAATATCAAGAAATTGATTTTCGGTGGGTACATACTCTAACTTAACAATATTTTTCTCTACTAAATCCCTTATAAAATGATGTCTTATACTAATGTGCTTAGTGAGTGAATGTTGTATAGGATTTTTCAAAATATTAATAGCACTAGTGTTATCACAATACACAGCTTAAAATATCACTTTTAATACCATAATCATGAAACATCTTACTCAACCATAGAAGTTGTGTACAACAACTTCCCGCCGCGATGTATTCGGACTCTACGGTGGATTATGATACACAGTTCTACTTTCTACTGTGCCATGAAATCAGGTTGTTTCCCATGTAGAAACAGCCACCACTCGTACTCTTTCTATCATCTATGTCTCCATTGCCCAATCAAGATCACTATATCCCACAAGTGTATTATTTGTGTCCTTGGTATACCAAACACCTAGATCATTTGTACTGCAACATATCTTATGATTCTCTTAACCGCATTCGTGTGTGATTCCTTTGGACATGCTTGGTACTGCACAAACACAAACACTATACATGATATCTGGTCTACTATCATGGATCTATACAAAGTGTTGGATCAATTTCTTGTCCAAAGATTGTCTTTACACAATTTCGTGTAGATCCCATAGGTGTTTTCATTACCTTAGAATTTTCCATACCAAACCTTTTCACCAAGTTTTTAGCATATCTGCTTTGTGAGAAGAAAATACCATCTTTTTCTTGCTTGATTTGAAGACCTAAAAGTAATTTAGATCCCCAACCATACTCATTTCAAATGTTGCGGTCATTGCTTCAACAAAGCTGTTTAGCATTTTATCACAAGTTGAACCAAAGACTATATCATCAACATATATTTGGGCAATTTGTAAATCTTCTCCATTTTGTTTGATGAATAAGGTATTATCAGCAATTCCTCTAATAAAACCAAATTGCAAAAGAAAGTCAGTAAGTCTACCATACCATGCTCTAGGAGCTTGTTTTAGACCATACAAGTGCTTTCTTTAGCTTATAAACATGATCGAGGATATTGTGGGTTTTCAAATCCCTTAGGTTGTTCAACATATGCTTCTTCTAACAAAATGCCATTTAAAAATGCAGCTTTAACATCCATTTGGTGAAGTTTAATATCAATAAAACATGCAATTGCTAGTAAAAATCTAATAGATTCTATCCTAGCAACAGTGCAAATGTTTCATCAAAATCAATACCTTCAACTTGTGTATACCCTTGTGCAACTAACCTAGCTTTGTTTCTAATAATGTTACCGGACTCATCAGTTTTATTCCTAAAAATCCACTTAGTTCCAATGACATTGACATCATCGTGCCTTGGAACTAGTGTCCAAACATCGTTCTTTTCAAACTGATTAAGTTCCTCATGCATAGCATTAATCCAATTTTCATCTTTTAATGCTTCAAAGAACATTTTAGGTTCAATTTCGTAATAGTAGCACTCTGCATTAACAACATTACAAATAGAAGACATACATATTGATCTTACCAAATCTGCATGCTCTTTTGAACTTAATTTCCTTGGTTTGTACACCAACCGAAGCATCACCAATGATCTGTCTCTGTGGATGATTTTTGGTTATACGACTAGATGGATTTAGCTTTGGTGTATACTGATTGTTACGAGATGAATCTGCTGAAATTTAAGGGGATGTTGCACCGTATGTTGTAACATTCGGTGACACATTCTCTCGATTTCAAATGATTATCTTGAACTTCGTAACATCACACATCTTAATCATCATTGTCATCTGTAAGCTTTTTATCATCATCAAACACAACATTAACAGATTCTTGAACAAAGTGTTGGTCCCGGAAAGTTGAGTTGATTAAAACCTTGAGTAAGCTTTCTAGAACAAAATCTAGAAAGGGGGTTTGAATAGATTTTGTAGATTTTTTAAATCTTTCAAAACCAATTCAAAATATCGATTAAACACAATGGATTATGATTGAATTCTCAACTTTTTATAAGATCAAAAGCAAGGTTGATATTCAGATTTTAGTTAAGATTCTGAACTTTAATCTTGAATTAACACAAATGTAAATCAAATGAAACTAAAGAAAGCAAGAAATAACACTGTGATGTATAGTGGTTCGGATTTTAATAATCCTACATCCACTCTCCTTCTTCAATCAAGAAGGGACTCTGCTATCACTTACTTTCTCACTTCCAGACTTACAACTTACAACTTGTACAATTCTTCAAATCTTCAACCTACTAAACCCTTCTTCTAGAAGTCTAACTATTACGGTGTGTATTGGATTTTGAAGATTACAAGAAAAGTGTTCTAAAAACACTTAGAATTTTTGAAAACTCACTAGAAATACTTGTGAAAAGATTGTGATTGAAATCGAGTAGTGAATAGAGTGAAAATATAATATGCATAAGTGTTCTATCTATCTTGAAAAATGAAAAACCTAGACCTATTTATAAGTCCGGAAAGACAGCTTAGTTTGTTAGTTAGTTCTAACAAACTTGAAACCGCTTAACAAACTTAAACCGCTCTAGACCTCACTGATTCTTCATACTCATCTGCACCGACTTGGTGAAAACTCGCCTTTCTTATTCTACTCGGCTTATCTTGACCTCGTCGAGCTCTTCATATTTGTCTCCCGCAGATGACTAGACTTGAGCTTGTCTTCGATGACTAGCATAATATCGGACCTCACCGACTAGCTTAATGCATGACCCCGTCGATCGGCTTATATCCTCACTGTTCTTCAGTTGGTGATTAGTCTGATCTGCTTCTTTAACTCATCAAAACCTTTTGATCCAACAATTTCCCTCTTTTTGATGAAGTTAAAACCTATAAGAAGGAAACATACTCACAGTGAAGTTAGTACTAGATTTAGTTAAATTAATCGAGATAGATACAAAGACATTTTCACACTTCAAATGATTCACTACAATCAAGTCCAAAAAAAATTTAAGTCTCTTAGACTCTTTTAGAAGTACTTAAAAAAATTTAACAAAATTTTAATTCCTGAGATATAAAAAATTTCTCGGATGATTTATACTTAGAAAATTTTTTAACTACGAGATATAAAATTTCTCGAGATGATTTATACCTAGAAAAAAAAATTTTAAGAAAACTAATACACAAAATTCACATAAGTCTGAATATATTCTTTCACGAAATTTACAGATTACAAAATAAGAGAACTGATAGAAAATAAAAGATAAGGAAAGAAAAATCTGTTCTATCGATTCCCCATCGGTGCCTTCTGGAATATTTAGCCACCGAAAATCCTCGCTCTAAGTCAAGCTTTCGATCATTCTCATCTCGTGAACTCGGATTCCCTTTACGCCTTGGCCACAATCCCTACGACCCATTCCGGATCGGAGAACCATCTTCTTTAAGCTTGGGGGTGACTGCTCGTAGGCTGGTGCGATCGGATCGCAGCTTGAACACATTATGTGCCTCATCGAGCGGCTTCCCATAAAGATCTGCGTCCTCCTTCTCCATCCATTCATGCCAGCAGATGTCTTCATTGGCTGCTCCAGATGGCGATGCCTTGAGAATATACCAATAATACATCCACTTAGCATCCGTGGCTTGCTTTTATACTCACCGGTGAACTTCCACCGATACCATCTTTGGAGGAGTGTGGTGCGGTGGACAGGCGGAAGTCGGCTTCATTTGCAGCTTTGGATACCCACTTCCGAGTATCCTGTCCCACTTCATTTCAGCCTTTCCCCATCTTCTTCAGCCTCTTCTTTTCTCTTTTTTCAAACATCTCCTTCTCAAGATTGATTCTTCTGATCTGCTCACTGATAAGTTGGAGAAGTCTAGTTCCTTTCTTTTGCGCTCGGCTGATTGGGGCGATCATCTCCGCTCATGGAGTCTTCTCGGCTCGCTTCTGCTGCTTTTCCTTTACCTTTGCCCTTGGGCTCCGGTTCCTCGAGACTCTTTCATGCGAGCCAGCGGCTTCTCGCTTTTCTCTTCTTCCTCCTTCTTCCTCTTTTCCTCATCCTCTCGGATGGCCTCTTCAATCTGGGTTACCCTCGGTTGCAAGGCAGCCAACTCGCTCCGATTTGATTTTTATTTCCGCCTTGTCGCCTCCAACTCACCGTGTCTCCGCTTTGTATCAAGTTTATCTGTTATTGACATGACACTAGCCGTGAGGGTTTCGATCTGCTCTCCGCACCTTCCCCTTTTTAACTTCATCCTTGAGGGATCAAGCTCATCTTCTATGGCTGCACAACGCCGTTGCAAGTCGTTACGATCGGATGTGAGTGTTGAGACCACGACTTCGTTGTCATTCTTTGTCTTCTCTTTTAGTGCCTTGACCTCTTCTTCAAGCGCACTCGATGCAGAACCAACAGCGGTGCTTGAGATTAGCTGATAAGTTTCTCGGTCATGTTGACCTCAGCAAGAATCTGCATGTTGGCGAGCATAGTGTCTGTGATCGCTCGAATCACTTTTCTTGTTTTCTTCTCCATCATCCTCTGGACTTGGGAAATGATTTTGCTTTGTGAAGTTGCTCAAAGGCGGAGGAGATGGCAAGAATTAGTCCGTCCTCTTCCTCTCGAATCGGATGAGGAAGAGGTGGTAGGAGAAGTTGGACTAGGGGAGCTCATGGGGATATCCCCAAAGATATTTGAGGTATCCACATGAGGTTCGGCCGGGAAGGATGAGGTGGGGATGTCTGATGGTGGGGGTGGGATTTACGGTGGGGGAGATGATGGTGGGGGTGGAATTTGTGAAGTGGTAGGTGGAGGAGATTGAAGTGATTGGAGTAAGATGAGTTGGGGTTGAGTGGGGGATATGGAGATGGGGGTTGGGGAGAATCTTGGTCAGGATAAGAAGGATTGCATATGAGATGGGGATGGTGGAGGAGATGAGGTTTGGATTTGAGGAAGAGAAGATGAGGTTGGACTTTGGACACTTTCGGGAGTAGGTTGTTTCGGAGGCTCACGAGGTGCCGGTCACTGGGACACCTCTTCATTGCCAATTTGGGTTGGAGATGGGGAGGGAGAAATGTACTGACCTCGGGCGGGAGGGTCCCTTGAACTTATTTCTGGACCTCCTCCAGTGCACCACAGCCTGCAATCTGCAGCGTGGATGCTTCCTCGGGAAGGAGAGTTGGCTGATCTGCAGACGATCCTCCCAACTCGGAGGTTTTCACCAACCTTCGTCTCCTTGGGGCCTTCTCCTTCGGCTTCATCGGCTGTTCGGCCTCGGTGAGCTCACGGTCGGCGGCTCTGCCTCCACATCTTCTTCCTCCTCCTCCTCCTCGGCTTCCTCTTGGTGGAGCTTGAGCTCTAACCTCGGCTCCACCCTCATCGAATCATTTGGAGCCCGAGTGGCTCATCTTTGGTCGAAGCCCCTTACGCCGTGTAAGATCGGACCCCGTCGACCTAATTTATCTCGGCTGACAGCAAGTCCTCCATAATCACAGTCACTTTGTTAAAAAGACTAGTGATTGACTTCGCTGCCACTTCCCATTGACTACCTCCGAGGCGCTTCCTCTCTGTCTCCGGCTTCTCCGATGTGAGACCAGCCCGATTGGCACGAACCCCATCCAGGATGGTTCTCATTACGCAGATGCAGGGTCTCGGTCACCCCATCGTGGGAGCTCTGTTCTCCCAATATCACCTTCGTGACAATGGTCATCGAAGGCGATATCGTCGTCGGAGCATTCTCTTCTTCAACTCCGATCGGCGATCCTTCATGGAATTCCAGGCAATCATCTCAAATGATTCTACCCATTCATCAGATTTGTAGGTGAGGGGTTCACACCCTCACCGCTCGTGTCAAAGATCCTGGCCACCTCCATGGGAGAAAGCAGTGAGTTCCTCTCCATACACCACAGTTACGAAAACTCCTGTTCATATGTCCCATTGACATAGAACTCCAGCCCTCTCATATCCAATGTCTTATTAGAAGGGGATTTCTTGGAGCAAAACGTCCTCAATCCAAGCCCTCTCCAATAAAGACAGAATTTCCTGGATTCTGCGTCGGTGGTGGTGTCGAAGTCGACATACATCTCGAGACTTCACCTTCTTTGCATAGGTTTCGTTTTGTACATCCACCATTGTTGATGTTACTCCTCTATGAGAAATGCTCATATCTGATTTTAGAGAGAGTTTGAGAAATCTTGCGAGAGAGTTTTGATAAGTTACGAAAGTGAAAAGAATGAATTTGGAGAAGAAGATGTATTTATAGGGAATAGATTGGAAAGAGAAACCGCCATTTTTGAAAACTTGAATTAATCTTAGCCATTTATTCAAAAGTTTTTCTTGAGTATTAATCAACGGTTAAAAACTAAGATAAGCGATTAGGATTCAGCGTGAAGCTTATGTCGCCTTTGGAATGCGTAAATAGTTACTTTATAGGCTTGATTTGACATGATATAGGTTACTTTATGCGAGAAGTAAGTATACTGACGTCGGCCTAGGGTTACCTTACTTCGCCTAAGGGTTTGTAAATCGGATGAGTTTGAAAAAGCAGGACTAGTTTTAAAAGCAGATGTGTTTAGAAAGTCATCCGATAGAGTAACCTGTCGATCCTCGAAAACCAACAGTTTAGATGTAACTTTTTAGCAATTTCTAAACAAGTTTAAACAAAAGCAGACTCATTTACTTTTCTAAAACAAATTTGTTCTTAAAAAAAAAAAAATTATTAAGAAACAAAAGAAATAAAATAAAGGAGTTTGAATAAAAAATAAAAAACGGTGTTATACGTGACCTATTCCTGCAAAGACATAAACTCAAAAGAAACCATCGAAGCTTAAGATAAATCGAGATAGGATGTAAATAGTCATCTGTTTTCTTCGGAGATAAGTGACTATTGTGTCCTTATGCGATTTACTCAATGTCGGACAAGTAATTATCAATTCGGATAAGGTCAATATGACTAATCCTTGATTCTTGATTCCTAAAAGGAGATCAATGATATCGGCTACTGATTGTCCTTTGTCACATATCTAGTCGATAATTCTTTCTAGACATTTTAAAGAAAAGAAAAGAGAAGAAATAAGGAAACAGATGCACACAAATTAGAAACCAGCTAAAGATGCATCAAGTAATCCTAATTCTAAACACATTTCTTTAAACTTAGATTCAGCCTAATGGTTTTGTAAGAATGTCGACTTTTTGTGATTCGGTGGCAATTTTCTCAATTCTAATGTCATTCTTCTCAACATGATCCCTAATGAAATGATGCCTAATATCTATATGCCTACATCTAGAATGTAAAAACGAGTTGTAAGTCATTGCTATTGCACTATTACTATCACGGTAAATAGGAGCAGTGATGTTTGAATATTATAGTCTCTAAGCCGTTGACTAATCCGGAGGAGTTGAGAGCAACAACTTCCGGTGTCATGTATTCGGCTTCGATTGTGGAGGTGGCAACAGATGTCTGTTTCTTAGATAACCAAGAAATTAATTTGTTGCCTAAGAATTGACAAGTTCCGTAAGTGGATTTTCTATCAATCTTACATCCTCCAAAGTCTGAATCAATAACTGTCATTTCAAAGTTGTCATCACCGGGTACCATAGCCCTACTTGCAAGGTTCCTTTGAGATATCTAAGAATTTTCTTAGCAGTCTCCGGATGAGTTTTCTTGGGATTAGGCTGGAATCTTGCACATACCCCAACCGCAAAGGCTATGTCCGGTCTACTTGCGGTGAGATAGAGAAGAGATCCAATCAGTCCACGATACTCTGTTGCATCGGTGGGTATCCCTGCTCATCTGAATCCATTGAGAAGTTAGTTGCCATAGGTATTTTAACTTCTCTGCTAGTAGTCATTCCAAATTTCTCAATCGGATCCTTAGCATACTTAGGTCGATGTATAAATATACCCTTACTCATCTGTTTAATCAGAAGCCTAGAAAGTATGTTAATTCTCCCATCATTGACATTTCAAACCTTTTCTTCATGAGAATGCTAAACTCTTCACATAATTTCGTATTAGGTGAACCAAAAATTATGTCATCTACATAAATTTGAACTAGTAAGATGTTGCCATCTACTTCCTTTCTAAACAAAGTTCTATCAATCTTACCTTTAGAAAAACCATTTGATGTCAAGAAATCGACAGTATCATACCAAGCTCGGGAGCTTGTTTCAATCCATATAGAGCTTTGTTGAGTTTATAGACCTTGTTATTGGTCTTAAACCCAGAGGCTGCTCTACATAGACCTCTTCAAGTAACACACCATTAAGAAAAGCAGACTTAACATCCATTTGAAAGACTTTGAAAGACTTATATGCAGCAAATGCCAAGAACAATCTTATTGCCTCTAATCGCGCTGGAGCATAGGTTTCATCATAGTCTATTCCCTCGGTATGAATAACCTTGTGCAACCAGTCTTGCCTTATTTCGAACAATAATATTGTTCTCATCTATTTATTTTTAAACACCCATTTGGTGCCTATAATCTTTACGTGTAAGGGTCTTTCCACTAGATCCCATACATTTTGTCTTTCAAACCGATGCGATTCTTCCTGCATGGCCGTTATCCGATTTGGAGTCGATAATGCTTCCTCAATAGACTTGGGTTCAAGAAGCGACACATAACAAGCCGAAAAGACTTTCGTAGTCTAGCATCATTCGTGTCGCACACTACTAGATGGGTCTCCTATAATCGATCGGATGGATGATAGCTTCTCATCCTTTTGCCTATATGAGGAGAAGGATCCTCATCTTGAGTCTCGATTGGCAACTCATCGACTCAACCTCAATCGACGTTCCCCCTTCATCGGTGACTCGTCTTTGATCGGTGATGTCAAAGGTGTCTGATCTGAAGGAGTCTAATCGAAGTTGTCTTCGATTATCGGATGGGGATTCTTCTTCATCCGATTCGAATCAAGACTAGGTAGATAGACAGGTTCTATGTTTAGTCTTGGATAATTCAATTTTATCTAGATTTTCAGAAATTTGATTCACTTTATCGAGAAGGAATACAACTCATCAAAAACAACATGAGGAGTTTCCTCCACACAAAGGGTTGTCTTGTTAAAAACTCTAAATGCCTTTGAAGTATTAGAATATCCCAAGAATATTCCATCAACCGCTTTAGCATCAAAAGTTCTTAACTTAGATTTCCCATTGTTATGAATGAAACACTTACAACCAAAGCTTTGAAGTATGAGATCCTTGGAATCTTACCCTTCCAAATCTCATAAGGAGTCTTACCCTTGTCTTTGACAACTAAGCACTGTTACGGGTATAGCAAAGCTGTGTTGATGGCTTACGCCTGCAACCTATGAGGGGTATTATACTCGGCCAACATGCTCTGTTGCTTCCTTCAAAGTTCTATTCCTTCTTTCAACCACTCCATTTTGTTGAGGAGTTCTTGCTGAAGATGTCTCATGAATAATTCCATACTCATTGAAGAAATTAGATAAACAAGAATTCAAAAATTTTGTACCCTTATCACTCCTTATTTTAATAATATTAACTCCCTTCTCATTACGAATTTATGCAGACAGATCGGGAATCTTGTTCATAGTCTCATTTTTCTTGAAAAGAAATATAACTCAAGTGTATCTAGAAAAACCATCTACTACAACAAGAGTATATTTCCTTCCACTTTGAAACCTGAGAGGTGTAACCGGTCCAAACAAATCAAGATGAAGGAGTTGCAACACTCTTTCAGATGAGGAGGAGTTAATACTCTTAAATGAGTGTCTAGGCTATTTACCTTTTTGACAAGCATCACATTTAAGATCAGTTGATAGAAGTTTTCGGGGTAATCCCTTGACAAGGTTCTTTTAGCTTGACTTACTAAGGGTCTTGAAATTCGGATGACTAAGCCTTTTATGCCATAGCCGGTGATATCTTCTCCACCCTTAGCCATCAGACAAGTATCTTGGGGACAACTATTAAAGTTGGCCACATAGACATTACCATGTCTAAAGCCGAGTTAATAGTACCTTATCTGAGGAATTATCCAAAATATCACATTTATCCCTTGAAAATTTTACAAGAAAACCTTTATCACAAAGGTAGAAAGCAGATAGCAGATTATGTTTCAAACCTTCAACAAAATATACCTCGAGATACCTGAATATCCATGATAATCAAAGTACCTACACCTTTAGTCGACCACAATTATTATCACCAAATAAAACTCTTGGACCATCAATGCTTTGAAAATTTGATAAACTGACTTCTTGTTATGGGTCATATGTTGTGAACACCCACTATCAATGTACCATATTGAAGCTAAGATCTCTTCCTTGAGTGATGATCCTGTGAATCCTGTAAAGCAGATTAGTTTTGAGGTACCCTAGTGATCTTGGGTCCTTTTGGGTCAAGAATCACTTTAGGAATCCAAATAAACATCTCATCTGCAGACAATAAATCGGACTCGTATTTTCTACCAAATCTGCCTACAATTATATCATTTTTAAATGACAATTTGTTGTATTCAGATTGGGTAATTTTCCTAAACTTAGGAAATGTAGGATAGCATTTGCTCCTTCCATCAAAAGAATTAAAATAAGAAAATCTTCTTATTTTGGTTCTTGAATTCCTTCTAGTCTGATAGGGATTTTTCATTTGAATTCTTGGTTTTAGATCGAAGCTGTAGTCCTTATCTCACTAGTTGGTTTCCATGGACCAATTTTAATATCCTTTGATTGAACAGATGCTTTCACAAATTTCCTAGGTTTTTGAACATCTGATTTATTGTTCCTATCATAACCAAGTTCTGTCTTATCATGAGATTTTTGAGAAGTATTAAAAATATGATCTATTACTGATTGTGAATTATTAAGGTGACTAATTTTGAAGACAAGCTTCTCATTGTCTTTCTTAATTAATTCATTTTCAGCATGATCTACTTCAAATTTATCTTTTAAAGTTTTCGGTTCATTTTTAGCCTTTCGGAGTAAGGTAGGTGATGTACTAGCTTGATCAGTGAAAACATTCCCCCTTGAATGTTTCCTCGGTCTCTAAGCTGTTCATCACTGCTTGCCTTTATTTAGAATTTGAATCGATCCTTTAAAAATAAATTCTCTGTCTCCCGCTATTTATAAGCAGCTAAAGATGTCTTTAAATCTCTCAATAACTCATAAATAATAGTTTGGTCATGATCGGATCACGGTGACAAGAATCATTTTTACGAAGATGAATAGTAGATTACCTCATTAGCCATGAGACAGATCTCATCATCGATCCAAAATCGATGAGGATGATGAAGATGATGATGATTTCTTTGGCTCTTTTTCTTGACCAACAAAGCTCTTTGATCTGCAAATCTCCTGTCTCTTTTCTTCCTCTTTTCTTCGCTTTCTTTAGGAGTCGATTGAGGACAGTCATAGCTGAAATGTCTGGCTTGTTGCATGTATAGCAAATGTCACTCCTATACGATCTGGGAGGGAAGTATTTCTTCCGGAGGTGATCTGTATCTTCTTGTCAGCTCTTGTTTTTGTCATCATCGAAGATTTATCCACCTTCCTATCTCGATCTGGATCTTTGTCTATCTCTACCTGCAAATCTTAATTTATTTCTCTTATACTTCATTCTCAATTTATCATACCTTTTTGTAAGTAAAGCCATCTGCTCTTTCAAAGATAGATCGGCTCCTACAAACTCTGTTGACACCTTGTCTTCTTTCTTGACAAAGGCAACAGACTTGGATGAGGTGCTTGACTCCATCTCATCTTCCTCATCTTCTATCTGGATATCATACTCTAGAGCTTTAAGATGAGAAAATAAAGTATGGTGAGTAATAGAGGATAAATCTTGAGTTGCTTTAAGGATATTGGATTTTTCCCTCCATCTCTTGGTTAATGATCTCGGAATCTTGTTATTAATCTCCTTCTCTGAATAATTCTTTCCAAGGTCACCGCTTTGTTGAGAAGATTGGTCAACCTAACATCAAAGCGATCTACGAGACTCATTTTCTTTCATCTTGAATGTTTCAAATGTATGCAATCTTATTGTAGCTTATTTTCCTTAACTTGATCGGATCCTTCACAAACATTAGCTAAGGTTTGCCACATTTCTTTGGCTGTTTTACATCTCTTAACCTTCTCTATCCAATCTTTACTCGAGTCTCAATGATTTTGTTCTAGCTACTTGGTCAAGATTGTGAACCTTCCTTTCATCATTAGTCAATTCGAACTCTTCTTTTCTTGTCTAGTTCTTGATTCAAATGATTCTGCTCCAAAGGTCTTTGGTGCCTCCATGATAAAACTTTATAGGACCTTCCTCAAGGACCTCTTCCATTCTATCATGAATGGCCTTGAGATGATTTTCCATCCTAAATTTCCAATAATCATAATCTTCTATGGAAAATTCAGAAGATTCCTAGACTTTTTACTTTTCACGATGACATGATGAGAACAAAGACAAAATACTCCACAAAAGCTTATTAGTAGCACTGTTAAAAATGAAAGAAAATGAAGAAAATCAAGATAATTCAGAATCCTGTTCAAGACCTAAAATCAATATCGAAACTGACTTAACAACTGCTCCTGATACCACTTGTTGGTCCCGGAAAGTTGAGTTGATTAAAACCTTGAGTAAGCTTTCTAGAACAAAATCTAGAAAGGGGGTTTGAATAGATTTTGTAGATTTTTTAAATCTTTCAAAACCAATTCAAAATATCGATTAAACACAATGGATTATGATTGAATTCTCAACTTTTTATAAGATCAAAAGCAAGGTTGATATTCGATTTTAGTTAAGATTCTGAACTTTAATCTTGAATTAACACAAATGTAAATCAAACGAAACTAAAGAAAGCAAGAAATAACACGAGGATTTATAGTGGTTCGGATTTTAATAATCCTACATCCACTCTCCTTCTTCAATCAAGAAGGGACTCTGCTTCTTGCTTACTTTCTCACTTCCGACTTACAACTTACAACTTGTACAATTCTTCAAATCTTCAACCTACTAAACCCTTCTTCTAGAAGTCTAACTATTACGGTGTGTATTGGATTTTGAAGATTACAAGAAAAGTGTTCTAAAAACACTTAGAATTTTTGAAAACTCACTAGAAATACTTGTGAAAAGATTGTGATTGAAATCGAGTAGTGAATAGAGTGAAAATCTAATATGCTTAAGTGTTCTATCTATCTTACGAAAAATGAAAAACCTAGACCTATTTATAAGTCCGGAAAGACAGTTAGTTTGTTAGTTAGTTCTAACAAACTTGAAAGCTAACTTAACAAACTTAAAGCTGCTCTAGACCTCGGTGATTCTTCATACTCATCTGCGGTGACTTGGTGAAAACTCGCCTTTCTTATTCTACTCGGCTTATCTTGACCTCGTCGAGCTCTTCATATTTGTCTCCTGCAGATGACTAGACTTGAGCTTGTCTTGAGATGACTAGCATAATATCGGACCTCGGTGACTAGCTTAATGCATGACCCCGTATGATCGGCTTATATCCTCAATTTGTTCTTGAGGTTGGGTGATTAGTCACGATCTGCTCTTTAACTCATCAAAACCTTTTGATCCAACAAACGAGTGTTAGTTCTAAGGTTAAAGATTCTATAGGCTTTACTATTTCTTGAATAACCTAAGAAAAACCTTTATCACTTTTTGAATCAAACTTGTGAAGCCGATCCCTATCATTTAGAATATAACACACACAACCAAACACATGAAAATATTTCACATTTGGTTTTCTATTGTTCTAATCTCATATGAAGTTTGATCGTAACCGGATCTCGAAAAACTCTATTAGAAATATGACATGCTTTGTATTTAATGCTTGACCCAAAATCTCTTAGCAAGATTTTTAGATGTAAGCATGACTCTAGCTATTTCTTGTAAAGTTCTATTTTTCCTTTCAGCAATCCCATTTTGTTGTGGAGTTTTAGGTGAAGAAAACTCATGCAATATACCTTTTCTTTCACAAAAATCGAAAACATACTATTTTCAAATTCCCTACCATGATCGAGATCTAATTTTGCTAACTTTCAAGTTGAAAACAGTTTTAAATCTTTTGTAAAGAATTTTAAAAGCATTAAAAGCTTCTCGATTTTTCTCTCAAAAATTCAATCCAAGTATACCGAGAGTAATCATCAACCACAACAAGTCGGTATTTCTTACCACCAATGCTTTCGGTTTTCATTGGACCCATCGGATCCATATGCGGTAATTCAAAACAGCCGATGTGTCGAACAATGTGACAACATTTTGTGCGACATTCTTACCTGTTTACCTTTTTGGCATGGACCACATACAAGCGGTATTGTCAAACTTCGATTTAGGCAATCCTAGCACAACTCTGTTTTAACGATTTCCTTATGTTCGTATAATTTGTATGTCCTAATCTTTGATGCCATAAGACATTTTCATCATGTTTTATCAAATTACACACGTTTTTGTTCCCAATTAAATAGCAATTATCTGTTGACCTATTACCGGTCATCAAACATTCATTATTTTTGTCAAGAACATAACATGAGTTTTTGTCAAATTTTACATACAAATCATCATCACATAGTTGACTTATACTAATCAAATTAGCAAGTAGGCCATCAACATGCAAAACATTTTTAGCTTAGGAAAACCTTCAACATTTAAAGTTCATTTTCCAATGATTTTTCCTTTAGTACCACCACCATATGTTACGGTTCCACCATTAAAAGATTCATATTCGAGATAAGAAGTTCATTTGACCAGTCATATGTCTAGAACAACCATTATCAAAATACAATAAACACGGTACACATGCTTTCAAAGAAGAGTAAACCATGTTACGAACAACTTTATCCTTTCTTTTAGAGACTATCTTTGACACATGTTGCTTAGAATGTGACAAAGATTTTAGACAACATTTTAGCATCTTTCGGATCTTTCAGTCTTTTCAAACATTAAGGACGAATATGACCAATTTCATCACAATAATGACACACATACTTCTTTTACGCTTGTTTCTTCTTGTTTGTTTGAGCCTCAACTTTTACCTTGGTATCGGTTTTAGCTTTCACAAATTTCACGGATTCTCAAACATAGAAGATGTTTCATTTTTATATCCTAAACCAAATTTATTAGGTCGACCAATTACTAGAGCATCATTCATATCGGATGAACTTTTTGTATATTTCTTAAAACTAAAGAAGTTCCTTTCGGTTCCTCTTTTAGCTTAGAAATTTCCAAATCTCTTCCAGTAAGTATGATTTCTAGTTTAGTCAACTGTTTCTTTCAAATCATCATTCTCTTTAGTTAAAGACTTTAGAGATTGATCTTGTTCAAAGACATTTGTCCAACAAATTTTTATAGTCGATTCATCAATTCTTGTTTCTTCATAAGTGTTATCTGTTTCTTCAACACCCAACAAAAGCTGTTCAAATCTGGAGAAATTTGATCTAATGTTGCTTGAAAGTTGTAATATCGATGCAACATCGAGTCGAGTCATCCAGATCATCATCCAGAGTCATCATAATCAATTTTAGCATAAAAAGCAAGTTCCTCATCTTTTGAATCATCATTTTCATTATCGAGTCATCACTTAAGGTAGCATTAAAATTCTATTTTCTCCTAAGTCTGGTATTTGCACACTCATTTGCATAGTGTCTAAATCCGATTGCATGCATCACACTTAACAGATTTTCTCGAATTCGTGATCATACCTTGATTTACTACCTTTTTCAATTTGCCTTGATTGATTCTCGATCTCTCCTTCTTTCGGGGTAGGTGTTGTGTTGATTTGGATCTTTGGTTGGATATTCCCCTTGGATCTGCTCATCGTTTTCCTCGTAGGAGTTAAACTTCTTTGTCGGCGGGCGATGTTGTCGGGATTGTTACAACATAGGTCCGTCACATCCTCATCGAATCAATCTCGGTAACATAAGATTGATGTACATCACTTGAAGATGCTTCTCCTTTGTAAACAACAACCTTCTTGCCATCATTCTCCTCTGGTTGGATGAAGTTGATCTCATAGGTCTTAAGAATGCTTATTAGCTCATTATGACTCAACGTATCTGTGTCCTTCACTTCTTCTATAACACAAATTTTTGCGTCAAATCTTTTAGGAGCAAACGTAAAATCTTATGCACTAACACGGTATTAGAAATTGGCTCTCCAAGCGGTTGAGCTTCATTGGCAATCTCCGTGACACGTTCATTGTAAGATGAAATGGTTTCATCTTCCTTCATTCTCGAGGTTCTCGAACTTCGTGCCTAGCATTCGTAGTTTGGTTCTACGAATACTATCGGACCCCTCACAATGCTCTTGTAAAGCGATCCCAAGCCTCTTTTGCCTTTGACACGGTTAGATATGATTTTGAACATAGTCATATCAATTGAGACAAAAATTGCATTTAAGGCTTTAGAATTGTAACTAGCAATTGTGCTTTCATCATTGGTCGATCAAGTTCACATTTGACTTGAGTTTCTCCTTCATTATCGGCTGAGTTCTCGGGGCTGTCCATCCGAAGAACACTCCTTCAAGCACGTTCATATATGGATTTGATATACATCCGCATCCTTGGCTTCCAATAGGCATAGTTTGTCCCATCAAGAACGGAGGCCTAGCAGATGAGAGAGTGGATACTCCATTGCAAAATAAAAAGACACACTAAAACACGGGATCTAAACTTAGTACCGTCAAGTTTTAGGCTCAGTGCCAAAGAAAGTGTGCATGTAGTGTAAAATAAAATGATATTGTACCGAATGTTATGGCATGCACTACAACATCTAAATATCGAATGTGAAACACGGCGGAAGACTAACACTACAATGCAAAGAAGTAAGTTTTTCATAGACTTGTTAATTAAAGTCTATGATGCTGTCGGCGAGCGTTTCACTAATTCGAGAGTGAATACAAAAGTTTGTGTAAAGAGTTTCCAAGACAAGAACCATTACAACGAAAAATAAAGACTCAATATCACCTATTGACTCTTAAACGGCTAAGTTTAGTATTACAAAATATTACACCGTCAAAAGTAAATCAAAGTATCAAAGACATCTACGCTTAATGACACTTCAATAAACCTATGTTGGTAAACGAGGTAACATGCACAAGTACCAACATAAAGGGGGAATAACGGCCCTTCTCTTGGATTCACTAACGCACTCAACAATTGATATTTGGATATTCCTTGTCATTCTTTGAAGTCCTCGGTCTTCTATTTATAGTTGTCCTCGGCTTCAACCATAGATCCTTGTAGATGGATCTAGAAAGACTTCAAAATAACTTCCCCTTAATTCTCTCTCTTAACCGTCCATGTAGCTAGTTGATTTCGTGGCTAACACCTGCAACCGCATGATCAAGGTCCTTCTAAATCTCTCTGGAATTAGTCTTGAATTACGGATCCTTGTGGAAGATTTTGGAATCCATCCTCAATGTTGCACTTGATGTTACGGCATCCCACGACAACATTTGACTCGAGTCTTCATTCCAGATCCTTGTAGAGCGTTCTAGATCTTCAACCCGCAATGTCACAACATCTACTACAACATTGAAGTGTTAGAGAATAAAAGTTAGCTATATGAAGAAAGAAAGGGTCAAATTACGATGTAGCGGTATATGTGATAACATCACATGCGACATCAACAATAATGAATGTCTAATGACTGGTCATAGATCAATTGATAATTGTTATCTCATCGGAACTAACAATGTATGCAACTTTGCCAAAAATGATGAATTCAATTTATGGCATCAAAAACTTGGACATGTGCATGTTAGGAATATTCGGAAACTAATTAAAGTTGGAGTGTGAGAGGTTTACCAAAGCTGAAATTTCACAAGACTACGGTTTGTGGTCCTTGTCAAAAAGGTGAATAGGTAAGAGTGTCACACAAGATGTTGTCTGCTTGCACCACAACACGGTGTTTTGAACTACTTCACATGGATTTGATGGGTCCTATGGAAGCAGAAAGTTTAGGAGGAAAAAGTTACTCTCTTGTGGTAGTTGATGATTTTTCAAGGTATACTTGGGTTGATTTTACGAAGATAAATCGATACCTTTAGTGCTTTCAAAATCATGTATAAAAGGTTTAAAAGCTGCTTATAATTTGAAAGTAAGTAGGATTAGATCGGATCATGGTAGGGAATTTGAAAATAGTTTATTTTCTAACTTCACGTGAAAAGAAAGGTATAGTCCAAGAATTTTCATCACCAAAAACTCCACAACAAAATGGAATTCTTGAAAGGAAAAACAGGACTTTACAAGAGATGGCTAGAGTAATGCTACATGCTAAACATCTTTCTAAAGGTTTTGGGCTGAGGCATTGAACAATGCTTGTCACATTATAAATAGAGTCTTTGTTAGGTCGATGGTACAAAAACCTCATATGAGATTACGAATAACAAGAAGCCAAATTTGAAATACTTTCTTGTGTTTGGTTGTGTTTGTTATATGTTGAATGATAGAGATCAATTGCATAAGTTTGATTCTAAAAGTGATAAAGGATTCTTCTTAGACTATTCTAGAAATAATAAGGCCTATAGGATCTATAATTTGAGAAGCTGACACTATGCGGGAATCATCGATGTGGTTTTTGATGATACGGCAAGTCTAGCAGTAAAAGTGCTTTGAAGATGATGTCATAGACCTTCTTGATACATCTGATAAACCCGAATCGAGAAAATGTTACAACTAATGGAACAACATCGGGAGTCACATTATACGAAGCAGAGGAATCGAGATAGTTTCAAACAAGGTAAAGCACACACTTCGAGTATACTAAAGAGTCAACCTTCTAGTCATTATTGGTGAATCATTTGTAGGAGTCCAAACCAAGAAGAAAGGTAAGTTCAAGAGATGTTGTGAGGTTAGTATGTATGTCTTCCATTTATAAAAATTGATGCGAGAATGCTATCATTCTATTGTGGAACCTAAAAATGTAAGAAGCCTTGAAAGATGAGAATTGGATAAATGCATTGCATGAGGAACTTAATCAGTTTGAAAGGAATGAAGTATGGACATTAGTTCCTAGACCTAGTAATACTAATGTTATAGGGACTAAATGGATTTTCAAGAACAAAACCTGATGAGTCTGGAAACATAGTAAGAAATAAAGCTAGGTTAGTTGCCCAAGGATACACTCAAGTTGAGGGTATAGATTTTGATGAAACATTTGCACTGTAGCTAGGATTGAATCTATTAGATTATTGTTAGCTATTGCATGTTATATCAAAATCAAATTATTTCAAATGAATGTGAAAGTTGCATTTTTGAATGGTATATTGAATGAGGAAGCATATGTAGAACAACTAAAAGGATTTGAAGATCCTCAATATCCAGATCATGTCTATAAGCTTAAGAAAGCATTGTATGGCTTGAAACATGCTCTTAGAGCTTGGTATGACAAGGTTAAGCGACTTTCTTTTGCAGATTGGTTTCATTAGAGGAGAAGCGGATAGAACCTTATTTATCAAACAGGTTGATGGAGATTTGATGATAGCACAAATCTATGTTGATGACATAGTATTTGGATCTACATCGAGATAACATGTTGAAAGACTTTGTTGAAACAATGTTTGCCACATTTGAGATGAGCATGGTTGGAGACTTGAATTATTTTTAGGTCTTTAAATCAAACAGATGAATGATGTTATTTTTATTTCACAAAGTAAATATGCTAAAAACTTGGTAAAAAAATTTGGTCTTGATAATGCTAAGCATATGAAAACTCCTATGGGATCCACAGAAGCGTGTAAGGACAATGTTGGACAAGATGTTGACCGATATTGTACGAGATCCATGATAGGTAGTCATCTCTATTTAACCTCAAGTAGACCTGATATTATGTATAGTGTTTGTATTTGTGCTAGGTACCTAGCAAATCCCAAGGAATCACACATGAATGCGTGTGAAAAGAATTATTACATATGTTACAGGACTGTTGATCTTGGTATATGGTACACCAAAGATACAAATAGTACACTAATTGGATATAGTGATGCTTTGATTGGGCAGGTGATGTTGATGATAGTTAAAGCACAAGTGGTGGATGTTTTTATATGGGGAACAATTTGATCTCATGGCACAAAGAAATAGAATTGTGTTTCTCAATCTACGGTAGAGTCTGAATATGTTGTTGTAGGTAGTTGTTGTTCACAACTTTTGTGGTTGAAGAAGATGTTTGATGATTATGGCCTTGATACTGATATCCTTACTATTTTTGTGATAACACAAGTGCTATAAATATCTCTAAAAATTCTGTACAACACTCTCTTACTAAGCATATAAGTATAAGACATTATTTTATAAGAGATCTTGTAGAAAAGGGTATGGTGAAGTTAGAATATATTCCCACCGATAAGCAACTTGCTGATTTGTTTACTAAAGCTCTTGACTTTTAGAGGTTTTCATTTCTTAGGAAATCTCTTGGTTTGTGTACAATCTGAAAATCACTGTGACGGATATTGAAGCAAATGTTACAACATTTGTGACAACATCGAGAGAAGTTTATGAGAAAAATGATATTTTGAGATTTTGTCTATTAGTTAGTTAAATCCTTTGTGAAATATACTTGAATCAAGATTATGTGACTTACGGGACATACACTTCTTAAATGCATACATAAAAATACATATTTAGATGTTTATTCTTAATCAACGAGTAACTATGGAGCACGGAGTTCGCTACTATGATGACTTCTTTTCAAAAGGTGATTAAAATAACATCAATTTATCCATAATCCGTTGAGTAACTATGGGACACGAAGATCGCGACTACGATGTTCTCTTTTGAAAAGGTGGATCAATATGGAATTGTGTGTGAAAACTGAAAAAATATATATATAATGCAACATTGAAAAATCAATGTTGAAGTGTATGTGTGCCACATTGTCTACAACATCTACTTGATTCAGTTTATTTCTATAAGTCGAATTAATTAATTATGTGATAATTCTTGAATTTTGACTTTTTCCTCATTGTAACTTCCCACGTCATTTTTAGTATTGTGTCATGTTTATTTTTAATTAATTTATTTAATTATTTCGAGCTTTATAGATCGGTTTGTACGATTATTTTGGGCATGGGAGTATCATTATCTCCATGGTCCTTATTTTTAGGGATTTCTTTTAGTGGGTTATTATCTTATAACTTCTCTTCTTCTTTTCTATTTATAGATTTCGAATTTATGTGTCTTCTTTACTTAGAAACTTAGCTCGAGCGGTATATCTTGATTTCCAGAGATTTTTGGCATAACACTTGTTTATTGCTTGGTTTAGATTAAAGTTGTTATTTTAATTCATTTAATTTTAGCACTTTATTCTTGGTTTAAGTATCAAAAATGGCGAAAAAATCAAACCTTCCTTCAAACACTTCCTTAGACTCATCGACTTCAAACCCTCTGAATCTTCTTGCATCCATGGCTGCTCAAAACCCTTCATCTGCTGATATCACCAACGTTCTTTGGACCATCAACGGCCACATCTCTTGTTTATAACCCTGTTCCTCTAAGCTGTTGTCTTCCCATTTTCCACAAGCCCTTCAAATGTTCGAGCCAGCTGTCCGTGATTTCCCTAACCTTCCACAACCACCAACGGTTGTCGTAGGCTCAATCCAAATTGATGTCTCAAAGTTTCTTGCATACGATGAGAATGCCATACCTACACCAAACCCTTCCACTCAAACCCCTGCTCCTACTCTGTTCCTATGGAAACTACACCTACTTGAAGCCGCAATCCAGTTCTGCTGATGACATAGTCAATCGGACAATAGCCGAGATCGATGATGCGATCATGGATGAGAATGAGGCAAATGATTCCACCGACTCGGGTGTTCTTTGCTAAGAAGATGAAGAAACCCAAGAGGAAGAGAAGCCTGCTAAAGCTAGGAGAAGGTCGAGTAGGTCTCAGCAATGAGAGTGAACTACTGCGAAGCTGCTAAGAGGGAAAGGTGAATGTAGAAGGAATGTCTTCTGCACCCATTCAAGTCTCTGAGTCGACTTCTGAATCTGAAAGGGGTGTAGAGACTACTTTGGAGAACCAAGCCAAGCCTCGAGAACCCGGCCACCGAACCGATTCTTTGCACCATCTTGAACCAAGTGTCACTCCTAATGTTAACACATCATCCGACATCGATTCTCAAGAAAATATTCCCATTTCGATCGATAGCAAGAATGGAGAAGAGACCAAAGAAGAAGAATGACCCAAGTACGGGGAGGATGATTCTGATTAAGTCTGCGAGGATGTTGCGGGAGATGAGGCAACATCGTAGAGTCTGGGTAGTTCAGATTCTTCGATGGATCGGGAGAAGAAGGTCTTGAAAGTCACGATGATGAACCGGGTAACTCACCCTCACATTCATCTAGTAGTAGTTCGAAAGTGATGATCAAGATGAGTACTTTGGGGTTAATTACGATAAGTTCAAGAAATTGAAAAGAAGACATCTTTTGCCTAAAAGAAAGATAAAACATTCTGATTTTACGAGATATAACTTAATTGAATTTCTTGAAGTTAGAGGTCTGTGAAGTCTGTTGAGTATGCATGTCCTTATGTTGATGATTGGATTATTGAGTTCTACCGTAATTTGAGAAAAGGTACGGGTAGAAGAAACTCTAGAAGGTATGGATCTGTTAAGTTTAGGGGTAATGAAGTGTTCTTGAACCCTACATTGATAAATGACTATCTTGAAACTCCGATATTGATGAAGATGAGATTCCGTATATGGATCACATTTGTACAGCCATAACGAGGTAATAGAATTAGGCTTTGGACAACCAAAATTCTATCCTCTTCACTCACTAGTTTATATTACGTGATACATAAACTATGTGTGTACAATTAGCTTCCCACTACCAACACTACTTGTTGTTACAATGGATCAAGCAATACTCATGTATAGGATTGTTGTGATGAATAATTTCAATCTTGGAAGAACAATCTTTAATCACATGATGAGATTTCTTTGGTAATATTGCTAAGAGAGGGATCTTGCCTTATCTGCTTTGATTGGGTTAGTGTTGAAGAATGTGGGTTTTGAAAAGGAAGCAGTTGAGATTCTAAGTGGTATGGTACAGCCCTTAGGTATTTCCCATGTATTGCTAGCTGGAAATAGGGTAATTGATCTGCCTTGGAATAATTTGGCTAGAGAAGAGCCGCGAGAATCTTGAAGGTGACCACTGTACAACCAGTGAAGCGAGCCGGCCCAAAATATTCTGATAATGTTGGTCACATTGATCTCGAGAAGTTCACTGTTAACTCTGTCACGGTTCATAGATCTTTTATTCTTGCTTAAATTAATAACTTGAGTGATCAGATTGATGAGTTACAGATTATGAAGATGTTTTGGGAGAGGTTGCTTTCTGCTCCACCAGAGTACAGTGCGATTCGTGATCAAGTTCATGCTCAGGCTGCTGCTGATCCACCAAGCTACGATCGTGCACTGAACCTGATAGACTGAAACCACCTGCTGAAGAAACTAGAGTTGCGAGATGTTGCGGATGATGTTGCACCAACCGCTGCAACAACCGAAGGCGATGTACCTATTCGAAAGCGAAGGAGGAGATGGTGATTTTGAAGATCTTTGTACAAGACCTCTATGGAGATCTACCTTAGGAGGAGCTTGTTGGAAAAGACAGTATTTATTTTGATCAATTATTAAGAGGGAGGTGATTACTCTCTTGATAATTGTTCTTGTTTTGTTAATTGCTCTGAACAAATTTTAATTTTGCATGTTTCTAAGACAATAGTTGTTTAGGATGTTTTGTGCACCGTTAGTTTTTGTTTGTTCTGATTTCGTTTATGCTCGACTATTTATTTTCTTTCTTTGTTCATATGCCATATGCTCTGATTACTTATTCCCTTGTTTAGTTGTTATTTATCAAACTATGTCTAGTTTGATTTGTTTTGAGTAGAGTTGTGCTCTTGTTCTCTTAAAATTTGATGTGCTCTGTCTTACATATATAACTTCACCGATGAATATGAGGTATATTAGGTGTGTTGTAGCGAGAAAGGTCAAATTGGGGGAGATTGTTGATGTCACCCGATTTAAACATTTTGGTGTTACCACCGATGTTGTAACATCGAGTGCGACATCGAGAATTCACCCTTTCTTCTAACAACTAACTTTTTGTGTTTCGAGTGTTGTCTTTGATGTTGTTGTTGTAGGTTGACGATCTGGAATCAACTCCAATACTCGAGAAGGATCTACAAGGATCAAGAATAAAGGGGAGTTATCTTGATCAATCGGTTACAAGTTAATAGCGGTTATTAAAGGCGGTTTCTTGGCTGTTTTCCACTGAGATTCACGAGGTGAATAGTAGGGAATGAAGCTGGAGATTTCTAGATCCATCTACAAGGATCTATGATGCTCTTGAAGGTTGTATTCGACATCTATAAATAGATGACCAAGCTTCTAGAATGATAACAAGGCAATACGAGCTGATCAATCATAAATTATAAGAGCCTTGCGTGAGAAATGTCGAGTATCGGACTATTGAGTGCGATAAGTGCATGCAGCATTGATAGGACCATTATTTCTCGTTTACATTACATCGAGATGTTGCCACATTTCGTGTAACAATAGATTCTGTTTAGATTGTTAGTAGACAGGGTGTTCTTTAACATATCTAGATAGGTCACCTTTGACGGTGTATTTCATGCACTTGGCCAGTTTAGATCATAAACATATTTATTTAGGTCTTGTAGTGGTTTATTGAGAAGATTCAAATTGTGAATCGTTCTCAACATGATTTGTATTCATTATTAACATAGTGAATCGATTCCTCATAGATTATTATTTAAAATAATCTATGAAAAATTTTATCCTTGTTTGCAAAGATTTTGACTAAGTCTTATTTGTTATAGCTGTCGGTGTTACTCTCATTGTTACAACATTGTGATAACAATCTCTCGATCCGGACAACACACACCTTTAGACTTTTCTCCACAAGGAAACAATTAATCTTCTCTATCAATCATTCTCTTTCTATTCGGCGTGCGGCTTCCGATTCTCTACTTCTCGATTTCTATCCCGTGCTCCCAAAATTGCCTAATTACACCATTTAATAAAGAAATAGAACATCGAGTAAAAAGACGACAAAAATAAAATAAGTGAAAATAATAAAATAGTGGTACTTAATTAATAATAAAATAATTATATTAACCACACAAAATTCCACTTACCAACCACCGAACCCATCGCTACCGCAACCACCTTGGGGCACGATGTTGAGGCGAGTGAATCGACGGCGTTGAAGATTAGCGATGTTGGTCTCTCTGCCACCATTCTGTCACCGCCATGAAAGAAGCGGATCGATGGCCTTTACGCCACCGCACTTTCCGTGTCCCCAGGCGTTCCCATTGATAATATTTCGAGATTGAGTGGCTTTTATCAGATTATCATTGCCAAACAAATTATGGAATCGTAAGTATAATATTAATATGAAGGTTGTGATGATGAGTTTCTTCGAGTTAGGTCGGGCGGTGAGAGTGGGCTGACCCGTATCATGGCGGGACAAACACGGAGGGCATGAATCTGTAATTCCTATGCAATTTAGTTTTTAATTTGCAGCCATGGCGGTGCCTTTCTACTCTTTACTGCTTTGTTTCCGGATCTGAGCCTAACTTCTTCAATTTTATTAGGTTTTCTTCTTTTTTTTATTTTTGAGATTTCTTTTATATAAAATTGATATTGATCGAGATAAATAGATAATTTCAGCTGATTTACATGGATCTGCCGTCCCTATGCAACTAGGTCATGCCCAATGATTTTTCCTTATTTGCTTTATTCTACACATAATGTTTTTAATCTTCTTTGTTTCAGTTTTTCTTGTTTTTTCTTGATTCTTTATTCTTTTGATTTCTTGATTCTTATTTTTCTCTTGAAAGTTGTTTGTATACATTGATACAAATAATGTGCGGCATTTTTTCTTTGCACATGTGCAGCAACAATTTTATCGGAGTTGTTTTAGTTTACGTAATGTTGAATGTACGAATTTTAATTTACTTAATGTTGAAAGTACGAATTTAGTTTTCCTATTGTTGAATTTATTGTGTTGAAACTATTTGGTTTAATCTATTGAATCTATTGTGTTGAAACTATTTGGTTGAATCTACGACAATAATGTGCGAGAATTTTTAATTTTTAATGTTGAATCTCTTAGTAACTACAAATTTTGAATTGAAAAAGAAAAATCTGGAAAAGCAGCAAAAACACAACAAATGAAACCAGCAAAAATAATGAAATGAAAAACAGTCTCAAAAAAGGGAATGCGGCTCAAAATTATGTATGTAAAAAGAGAGGTTAAAAGTGTCGAGCCCAATCGCATGCACGCCCAAAAATATTTAGCCCGATAATGCACGATGATTATAATTGATTATCCCGAAAGAGGGAGTAAAATCTGAGATGGGCTTGCCCGGACTAACTACAGGCAGGCCGCGAGGCCCAAGCTGGCTGCAAGTGGGCCGCAAGGCCCAAACCTGGCTTTAAGTGGGCCGCGAGGCCCAGTGCAAGATAAGAATCCTAGAAGGCGATGTTGATCAAGCCCATACCGACGGATTATCGGATAAGGCTGAGAAAACGTGAACGATAGTAGTTAGTTAAGAAGATTAAGGCCCAAGTCAAGGAATATTCTCAATATTCCTTATTGATGGGTCCACCTCCGTATAGACAGGGAAATCGTAGGCAAGATACGGTTTCTTAGAGATGAAGTGTTTAATGCACGACATCATGAGGAGAACGTGCAAATTAATTCCAAATAATTATGATAACGGTTAATATACCTTGAAGTACGTAAAAATAAGACATCCAGGAGGGAGGTAACGATATCTTACTAACTATCAGTCCATAGTTAGCTACTTCTTACGTGCTTAGCTATTATCCTTTGAGAGTTTTCCTTAATCGACTTGAGTGTCGGAGTGCCTACACCGAAGAACCCTCGACGTGTTTTGTGGTTCATTTGTTCGTGAGAAGGCTAAGGATATTACTGTGTAAGGGTTTTACCCATGTCGAACCAAGGTGGGGAAATGGGACAAATTAGTTTTACGTATCATTTGATGCCGTCTGTGGGAAAGAAGTGTTGAGACGTGAGTTCAACTTCTTTTCTATTACTTGAAAGAAAGAAAGCATGGCTGGTGAACAAACACCAATGAGACCGATCGCACCGGTACCGGCTCGTGGGAGGACATCTCCTCCAAATCATACTCGGGGTGAAGCTATCGCCAATCCCGTGCCACCGTCCGTTGTACCTAATAGCGGAAATGTGCCGCTTGTTACGGTGGTCCGAGATGAGTGCTTGGCTCCTAGACAGTGCAATCCAGGAGTAGGAATTCGCATCGTGAGAGGGAGCTAACCTACACCGCTTCTTCCTCTGCGATTCCGGAGGGAATCCCCAGGCTGGAATTCCAGGAAATGTCGGTACTTTATCAAGGGGGTACCTCGAGATGATGTCGGCACCTCATCGCCACCATCACCCTCACTCAAGAATAAGTAGATGATGTGATAGCCGGGGATGTTGCAAGAGCAATATCGGAGGTAGGGAGTCCCACCTGCGGGAAGGACGAAGAAGCAGAAGACCAGGAAACTTGCCTACTTGCTCCCAGTGGGGAGTAGACAGGACGAGCATCAAGAAGAAAGAAGGAGAGAAGTGGAGTCCAGAAACCAGGAGGAGCCTAGGAGCGGAATGAGTCCAGGAGAGAAGATCTGCCAGGTTCCTAGAGCAAGGGATGTCGGTGTAGAGGAAGCGGGACGGGGAAGGAGATAGCCCCCTACGGCCGAGGAGCAAGATAGTGGATGAAGAAGAGGGCATGAAGATTCTCATCCGGTGGCTATGAAGGACCGAGATCAGGTCCCCGAGGAAGCAGATGAACAACATGAAGCAACGAGATGGAAAATCGGGTTAGTATGCCTCGACCCGTTACGGGTTGTCAATTCGCTGAAAGCATTTTACAAGATGAATTGCCAAACAATTTTAAACCTCTGAACTATGAATATGATGGTACTACCGACCCCTATTATCAATTGGTGAGATTTGAAAATTCCGCCTCCTTCATCGATATGGGGAGGGCGTGAAGTGTAGGGTTTTTCTATCTACTCTGTCAAGGCGGCCCAACAGTGGTTTAGCCACCTGGAGCCCAACTCCATTGGCTCTTTCGAGGAGTTCAGCGAGCTATTCTTACATCAATTTGCAAGTGCGCGAAGACAACCTAGAGCTACATTGCCCTGTTCAACATGAAGCAAAGAGAGTGGGAGAGCCTACGTGCCTTCATGAAGAGGTTCAACCAAGCGGCACCGGAGGTTCCCACCGCCACCCCGAAGTTAAAATCAACGCTTTTACCAACAATCTTCAAGATGGGGATTTGTTTCTTTGGAAAAGAAGCCGGTGCAAACGTTTGATGAGTTCTTTGAGAAGAGCATAAAAGTATGTCACGTTGGAAGAAAATAGGAAGGCAAAAGGAGTTGAGGTCAAGTCAAGTGGACCGGAGAAAAGAAGGAGCTAGCAAAGAAAAGCTCAACGACGGAACCAGAGAAGTTAACAAAATCTGACCTCAACCCAGGTTTGAGAAGTACACCCGTGAAGTTGGAGCAGCGGAGCTTTTGGAGGTAACATCCGACCACCCGGAGATGAAGTTTCCATGGTCACGATTCGGGGGGCGATGAAGCCCAAATCGAGATAAGTTTTGTCGTTTCCATAACGAATATGGGTATGACACTAATAATTATTTTCACTTGTGTGATGAGATTGAAAGGATGATCCAGCAGAGTCATCTTAAATAATTTATTTACGAGAGATCGAGTTAGCTCAAGGGGCTAAAAAAGAAAGGAGGCGAGATGATAAAGGCGATGATAAGGGAAAAATGACTCAAGGGAGGCAGGAGGAAAGACTCTCCCGGAAGAGAGGGCTAACCCGAGATGATTGTTAGAGGTCCACCGAGGAGACTCGTTTCGTGCTCACAAAGCGGAGAGAGGACTTTGAGGAGAGAGGTGGGAGGAATATCCAGCGAGGATGACCAGAGGGATGTGGGCCATGTAGGGTTACACCTCGAATTCACTTTGGCCCCGAGAGGATGGAGGACTCGGGAAAGGAGCCCATAGTGATGCTCTAGTCATCACTACAGGCGTAGGCAGTACAACTTGTAGCGAGGATTTTTGTAGATACGGGGAGCTTAACAAATATCATTTTCTTGGATTGTTTCAAGAAAATGAATCTCGAATGCAGAATTGCAGCCGGTAGACACAGCTGTATGGATTTACGGGAGGCGGTCAACCCCCTTGGCCGGAGTAACTCTCCGTGGGACTCGCGAAGCTCACGTAGGAGGGTGGTAATGGCAATTTTTTTATTGTTGATGTACCTTCGTCTTATAACATGATCTTTGGTATGCCGTATTGAACTTGTTTCAGTGATAAAATCAACATATCATATGGAACTCAAGTTTCCGGTGAATGATGAGGTGGTGAAGTAGTGGTGATCACCGCAATCCGAAAGTGCTACGTGGAGGCGGTGAAGATAGGCGATAAAGAGGCTGCATCGCAGCCTGAAGAGAGACAAGAAAGTTGATCGTGAACCCAAAAGGTGTAAGGTCATGGAAGAAGGCGACACTCCGAATATAAGAGCTGAAACGGAGTTGATGATGATCGAGCTGTACCCAGACAAGAAGGGGTATACAACGAGGATTGGTGTCGGCTAGAGCCGAGGATTGGAAAAAGGGCTAGTAGCGGCTTTACGAAGAAATGCGAGATATATTTGCTTTTTCTTCCTCGATATGACCAATTTTCCGGAGGAGGTGGCGATTCACCACCTCAACGTGGATCCAAAGGCTAAGCCACCAAGCAAAAATTGAGAGTCTTTGGACCGAGAAAAAGATGCCATCAAAAAAGCGAAGTAGAGAAGGCTGCTGGAGGCGGGACATGTAAAGCGGATCCAGTTCCCTACCTGGTTATCTAATGCGGTGTTGGTGGTAAAGTCAAGTGGAAAATGGAGAATATGTGTAGATTTACGAGACTTGAACAAGGCTTGTCCCAAAGATCACTACCCATTACCCTGAATTGACCGGTTGGACGATTCCACTTACGGATTTGAATTACTAAGTATGATGGATGCCTATCAAGGCTACCATCAAATACAAATTTTCTCCCAGACATTCCAAAGGTAAGTTTCATTATTGCCAGTAGGAACTTTTGCTATATTAGAATGCCTTTCGGACTAAAGAATGCGGGAGCAACCTATCGGCGAATGATTGACAAAATGTTTAATAATCAGGGAGAAATATGGAGGTGTACGTAGATGACATGTTGGTAAAGAGTGTGAAGGAACAAGGTCATGTGGCCGACACGGAGGAAGTTTTTCAGTTACGAGGTTGAATGGCATGAAGTGAATCCGGCGAAGTGTTCCTTTGGAGTGAGGTCCGAATATTCCTCGGATACATGGTGACCCGGTGGGGTATTGAAGTCAACCTGTCAAGGTGAAAGTCGTGTTGGACATGCAGCCCCCACTAATATCAAGGAGCTGCAGAGACTAAATGGAAGGATTATAACGTTGAGCGGTGTTTATAGCCGAGATCTGCAGAGAAGAGTTACCCTTCTTGAGAATTTTGAGGAAGGGATCCGGATTCGAGTGGAACGAGCAATGCCGGCAAGCGTTCGTATTGCTCAAACAACATCAGCTCGATTACCTATGTTGATAAAGCCGGTGCCGGGGGAGACACTCTACCTTTACCTCTCTGTAGGTGGGATTTCACTTAGCTCGGTTTTGGTGAGAGAGGAGGGGTCAAACCAGAAATCGGTTTACTACATTAGCAAACTAGTTCAAGGAGCGGAGGAAAGATACTCGGAGATAGAGAAAGTAGCCATAACTATAATGGTCACGGCTCGGAGGTTATGACCTTATTTTCTTTCACATAAGGTCATTGTTCGAACCTGATTATTCTACGAAACACGTAATTAGGAGAGCTGATCTTTCAAGGAGGATGGTCAAGTGGGCCATCGAACTAGGGGAATATGATGTGGATTTTGAGCCACGGAGGACTATCAAAGCACAAGCCTTATCCGACTTTATTCGGGAAGGTACACGTGCGCTCGAGGAGGGAGAATGAAAAGTATATATGGACGGAGTCTCGTGTCTATGCAAGGATGTGGACACAGGATCGTGATCATCGATCCGAGAAGGTCGAGAAATAGAGATTTCGGTGAGGTTCGAATTCATTACCTCGAACAATAGAGCTGAATAAGAGGCCTTAATTCGAGGAGCAGAAATGGCGCAGAGCTGGGAGCGGGGCCGAGTGATCGTATTTTCAGATTCCCAGTGGTAACCCAACAAATTACAGGAGGTTATGAAGTAAAGGGCGAGAAGATGATAGCCTACCTCCAGCGAGTAGCGGGGTTGCAGGCAAATTTAGTTCTTTTGAGGTCGACAGATACCTCGGGAAGAGAATTCCAAAGTGGATAGCCTATCTAAGCGGCGAGTTCGGCAACACCGTAGAGAGGTGGGAAGATCACCTTGGTAACTACAGAAGGCCGAGGCCATGACTCCCTCAATAGGGGTCATCGGAGTAGAAGATGATTGGAGGACCATCATCTACCGAGTATTGCGTAACCCGGAGAGTTACTCAGATAAAAGAAAGCTCGAGAGATAGAGGATCCAATACACGATGATTGGAGATAGGATGTACCGCCGATCCTTCATACAACCTTACTTGAGGTGTTTATCCACCCAAGAAGGGAGGTACGTTATTAAAGATATTCATGAAGGTTATTGTGCCGACCATGCAGGAGCTCGAGCAATAGTTCGAAGGCCTTGAGGCCGGTTATTTCGGCCCACTATGAACCAGGATGCCAAGGAGTGGGTGAAGAAGTGTGAGAAGTGTCGAAGCATGGATGCCTTATCCACCTCCCTACGGAGGAGATGGGGGCCATGCATTCACCATGCCCTTTTGCAAAGTGGGGATAGATTTAGTAGGCCCATTTCCATTGGCGGTTGGCCAGCGGAAATTCATGGTAGTAGCGGTGGATTACTTTAGCAAGTGGGTGGAGGTCGTACCTCTAGCTAGGATTAGGAAGGTAATATAATAAAGTTTTTATGGAGATATATCTGCTGCGGAGTTTGGCATGCCCAGGATATTAGTATCCGACAATGGAACCCAATTTATGGGAACCCTAGTATGAGCATAGTGTGATAATCGAAAATCACTCGGAGGTTCACCTCGGTGGCGCATCCACAAAGCTAATGGTCAAGTGGAGGTCACCAATAGAATGATTGTGAATGGGATACGTGCCCGCTTGGATAAAGCCGGGAGGTAGGTGGGTAGATGAGCTGGAATCGATCCTGTGGGCTTATCGCACCACACGTAGAGAGCCGACAGAGGAATCCCCCTTCCACTTGGTATACGGGGCAGCTACGGTGATACCTTGAGGTAGGGATGAAAACGCACCGCCCAGCCCACGTCCGAGAAAGGCGGGAATGGGGAGTTAATGAGAGAAACCCTGGATATGCTTTGGAGAAGGAGCGCGAGATAGCTCACTTAAAAACCGAGAAATACAAGAACCGAGTGAAGGCCGCTTATGACCGAAAAGTGATAAGCGGGGAGGTTTGTAGAAGGAGACCTAGTTCTAAGACAGAGGATGCCTTGAAAAATATCGAAAAGCTGGATCCGAGGTGGGAAGGGCCTTACAGGTGATCAAAGTCCTTAGAAGAGGGGCTTATGATTTGCAGGATATGGAGAGGAATCGAATTGCAAGGCCCTAGAGTGTCCGCCACTGAAGAAGTTTTATGCTTGAAGGAAATACCCACCTCGCTGCAAGTAGGTGGTCCTTTTTCTTTCTTAGTGTTATTTTGTTTATGTCATTTGAATTCTTGAGTTTGATGTAATTTGGTTCCACCGGTACTCTTTTTTCCCCTGTCTCAAGGGTTTTTCACCGGGTTTTACCGTAGGGAGGTATTTTAAAGAGGCCGACTAAGTTAGTTATGACTTAATTTGATCGATTATGGTTAATGGAACAGCTTTGTTTATTAGTTAATGAAAGAGATTCTTCATTAGTCATGAGTTTTGCCTTTTTGATTTTATCGTTGATTGCGATTAAGATGATTTGATTGCACGATACTTAACACGTCTTGATTGTATGAGAATCGATAACTTCCGTAAAAGTTACATGAATGAGTAAATGCTAGAAAGCATGCAATGAGAAAAACAAGTATGATTAACATTCGCAAGTTGAATTTAATTCGATCATCGGGAAAATTAAGTTAAACCTACGTAAAAGGTTTAACTAGCCTAAACCCAGAGAGGGTTTCCAGAATAAAAGCTAAGAGATAGCTTCAAGAAAATTAAGTTAAACCTACGAGAAAGGTTTAACTAACCTAAACCCAGAGAGGGTTTCCAAAACAAAAGCTAAGAGATAGTTTCGAGAAAATTAAGTTAAACCTACGTAAAAGGTTTAACTAACCTAAACCCAGAGAGGGTTTCCGGAATAAAAGCTAAGAGATAGCTTGAAACTAAAGTAAAACCTGCGAAGGGGTTTAACTAATCTAAACCCAGAGGGTTTTCAGAATTAAAGCTAAGAGATAGCTTCGAAAATAAAGTTAAACCTGTAGAAAGTGGTTTAACTAACCTATACCCGGAGAAGGTTTCTAGAATTAAAAGTTAGGAGATAAGCTGAAGTTAAACCTATGGTGAATTGCAATATTAAAGCTAAGATATAGCTTTGGAAAACTAAGTTAAACCTGCAAAAAGTGTTTAACTAAACCCAAGGAGGGTTGCGAGATTTAAAATTAAAGATTGAAAGCAAAAACTAAGTTAAACCTATAGTGTTTAACTGACCGAAAAGGGGCTTTTTGGGGTTCAAGGCTAAGAGATAGTCTTAACAAAACAAGTTAATCCGTGAAGTTTAACTAAAATTGGAGACTAACTCTATATAGGCAAAGCCGCCTTATGTGGTTTAGTTTAAATTCCAAGAAATTTACGAAGTATGGAGATATTTCAAAGGTCCCTAATAAAGGTCGAGAAGTAATTTGGCTAGATTGGCCAACTCGATCACCTAAAGAGGATATCGAATTGAGATCAAGGGTTGCTATGGAGAAGGTAGCTTCAGGTTAAGAAAAGTTATCTAAAGAAAATGTTGACTCCTAAAGCAAAAGGGGTGAACTCTATGTGGATAAAGAAAGAACCTCGGAGTATGGGTTATAGACTTATGAGAAAAAGCCTACATCCAGCAACAATTAGAAGGAAATTCCTAGCATCTAGTTCATGCATTTAAACTATCAGCCTAGAAGCTAACAATTTAAAATCATGCATCACAAGTCGCATAAGAAAACAAGAAAAGCAAATAAGAAAACATTCTTACATAACTCCCGAAAAGGGAGGATACAAGCATATATTCAAAAGGAAACTCCCATGAGGGAGGGAAAGCATCAATTCATCACAAAAAGCCCCGCCAAGGGACATCAAAGTTCCAAAACAAAACTCCCAACAAGGGAGGACAGAGTTTATGTGCTAAACCAGCACAAAAAACAGGAAAATAAAGATTATTCATTACAACCCATGGGAAAAAGAGATAGAAATTGTGTCGAGATTAATAGTACTAACGATCAAGCGGGGGATTGGATGGTCTCTTCTGTCTCGGCGCGGCAGCAACCATATCTGCATCCTTCTCCGTGAGCTCGAGCTATGCAAGCCTCCTCCCGAGACGCTGGAATCTCTACAGTGAGGGGGCACAAAGGCTGGTCTATAGGGGGCATCTTGGCGGAGGTCACCTCAATCTTCACCATATCGAAACGATGTGGCTTAAGATCGGGGACCACAAATCTTCCTTAATGGATCGGGAAGGGTCGCCTTTGAAGTGTGGAGGAGTGGGCATAGCTGTAAGAGGGCTAGTCCTATAAAATTCTCCCTTGAAGAAAGGATCGGTTCTGCTGCCGCACGGTTGCATTAAAACCGCACTCGTAGAAAAATCTGATATAAGGACCCATATCCCCGAGGAAGCTGGAATGATCCAGATAGTGTCCCCTCAAACCGGGCCACAGAGCATGCAGAAAGCATTGGCCGAGGCTCGAGTCAAGAGGGTTTTTAGACAGTCTTAGCTCCTTCCACCAAGGTCTTTTAGTGGACTGAGACTCTGCAGAGCGTAGTGGACGGCCAGATCATTGGTCTCTTTCTCGGCGGCCTCGCACGCCGTCTGGGCTTTGACAACTCTCCTTGGAGGGAGGATAGTTCAGCTTCAATCTTCTTGATACGGAGGGAGGCAAGGGTGTCCTTTTTCTTTTCAAAGAAGGTGGGAGTCCTCTAATTCTTTCAATTGCGGTGAAGAGAGGAGATTGGAGGGTTTTCATAAACTAGATAACAGAATGCCTAATTGAAATGCGAAAGTGTAACTCACATTAGACTTATACAAGGAAATGTGTTGCATGACGTAATCCAACACCGAGGGAAGAAAAACAATGTTACCCGAGCAAAGTGACTTGCGGCCCGAAGTTGTTGTTGATCGGGAGGGAGATTGAGCAGCCGATCACAATCCCGGGCTGAAATCGATTCACTAAAAACTTACCGCAGAGGGACCCGAGGAATAGGAGTCAACATCGATTGGAGTGGAGGCAAGACCTTGGCTGCGCCGGTCGATATTTGCGTCGAAAAGTATCCTTGGAGGGAGAGAACTTTGGCTAGCTATGGCTTTGCCTTTGTTGGTCTTAGACTCCTTCGAGAGGAGGGGCATTAGCTTACGGATCTTCCGTGGGAGCTGGAGGAGGAGACGAGGGAGGTGCATCATGAGCATCATCTTGAGAAACGAGGAGGAGAAGGGGTTGAGTCCGTAGAATCAGCGGGACCTTCCAAAACTTTAGATAAGCACAGTATTTCTGAAAAACCAAGATGAAAATGAGTTAGTATCGAGTACGATCATATTCATCACGCGAAAAAATGATGTATTTACCATCATTCGGTTCGAGGAACCCTCACCGGACTGAATTTACATGTGGGAAAGGAGGCAAGGATTAGAGCGAGTAGATCGGGTAGATAGAAATACCCATAAGCATCTACATGGGCATTCAACATTTGAATCACCCGACGATTAGTGAAGGAAGAAATTTGGTTAGAGGGAGCAGACGAAGATGGATTCTTGTAAACCCATTTTCAAGTCTTGAAAGGCCAAGGGTGGCCAGGGTCACAAATAACATAGTGATCACTCTAGTCTTTGTTAATATTAGGGGTTTTCCCAAGAAATGCAGACACTTTCCTTTTACTCGCCGCTTACATAGTAAAATGGACCAGCGATTTTGCAATTATACCGAGAGAAAAACAGTTTGGTGGATGGTTTTCCCCATTCCCCTTAAGGAGAATGTAAAAGGAGATCATCATCCAGATGGCATTCGGAACAAATTGATTTAGAGGGACCCTGTGCAGGTCGAAAATTTGGCATAAAAATTTAGGAGGAGGGAGTTTTAACCACTGCTTCAAACTAAGCATGCCAGAAAGCGAGGGTCGGGGAGTGACTAGATTGAGGTGCTCACTGGGCCGAGGCATGGATATGTGGTAACTGAAGAAATGATATTATACGAGAAATAACTACATAGGGCTTTCTCTTTAAGTTTTGAGGAACCCACGAAGAAATCCCGAGAAACGGCTCATATCTATCTTAGGAGAGGACACTTATTCCAATCATACCACCATACTTTTTCAATTTCCTTTCACCATTCATTTGCCAACAATCATGCTCTACTAAACATATGGGAACAAAGGCTCATAAAGATAGGCAAAATGGCTTAATTTCACAAGCTTACCAAAGAATAAGGCTCTAAGGCACAAATTGGCTTACTAGGGAAATTAATGACATTGGTGGGGTAACATTTGACTAAGTGGCTAATCAAACCAAACATGGCCTCAAATCATCTTTATAGATCCACACAAAACTCAACTTCAACGAGTCTATAGGCAAGTTCTAGCATGCATAATCGCAAATGATGCACTCAACAAGGAATCAAACCATTTTTTCATGCACGATTTAAAAGGCTCAAAAGCTCACGGGCTTAAAATTAGCAAAGAGAAAGCATCCTTCATCACACTCATCATCACAAGACAACTTCTCATGCTAGAATCAAGCAACAAATCAACTCATCAACACATCACAAGTTTATCATGTCCATCAATCAAAACAAATATGTGATGTACATACCTCCAAGCATAACACCTCATCAAATTCACATCAAATAGACTCAAAGATAAGAGTGAAATCCACAATTAAGCTCAACTTTTCACAAAAATTTTCACACAATTTCCCCATTACGAATGAGAGGCAAGTTGGTGCAACAAACATTGCTAAGTAACACACACCCCCTCCCCAAACTTTTTCATTGCAAAGCAATTAAAAGTTTTGCAAATGTAGTTAGCTAGGTGAAGTTGCACACAACTACCCACTATGAAATCCAAATAAGCACATAATGAAAAGATAGGAAGAAAGCGAGGCACACCTCCCCCAAACTTAGACAAGTCTAAGTCTAGAGAAGGTGTGGTACCGTAAGGTCTTCAAACTTGTAGCACACCAAGCCTCACTTGCACACCTCGACCTTCTACAAGAAACACAAAAATAAATCACACACACTTATTGAAAGCAATAAATAAATAAATAAAACGAAAGCAAGAAAAATGATGGATTGCCTCCCATCTAGCGTTAGTGTTAACGTCCTATGCCGGACGGAACTTGAGTCGCTCAACTCTTTTCATCGGAATGGCCAAGGATATCGGTCCTCCTTGCCACAATACTTTAATCTTTGAGCTTGAAGTAATGGCTATTTTCATCATTAATAGGCCAACCACCCATATATATTTTGCTCATTGTTCTTGATGGAGTCTTCTCTTGCTCTCTCACCCACATCTTTCTCCATTCTTCCTTCTTTCCAAGGATGCCCAAGCACTTCATTACTTCCTTCCTATAATCAAAATTCACAAGAGGTAAAATAAAATCAATAGAAGCATCAATCTCAATTAAAGTACCAATTGAAGAGTTTGAAGGTTTAAAAATGCTCATTTCATTCTCCAATGTCTCATTCAAAGCTTCTAAATTTTCTAGTTCGTTGTTGCTCATGTCCATCAAAGGACATTCCTCTTGCTCACTTGAAATCCTATCATCAAAGCATATAAGAGAATAATCAATATCGATATCATCTGAAGGTGGATTATCAAAAATATTAGGAAAGTCAGAATCAACAAGAGGATTTTCAATTGTTTTTAAGACACAATCTTCAACAATATCGATGGCTTGGTGCTCAAGATCATCCAACGGATCCTTCATGGCATCATAGATGTCAAAAGTGGACTCATCTTCCTCTCTCTCAACAATAGAATTGTAGCCTCCATCATTCTCCTCACTTAGCACTTTCTCTTCTTCCTCTTCCTCTCCCTCAATTGTAGGCATTGGAGGACCATTTTGATTGCTCCTACTTGGAGATGCCAATTGGCGATTTGAAACTCCAAATTCTTCATTTGGCTAGATAAGGACATCGCCGCATTTTCAAACTTTTAAACCTCTCTTGAGTGCATCCCATGAACTCTGTCAAAATGTCTTCCAAATTAGACTTATTTCTCTCATAGTTTTCCCACTCTTGATAATAGGAGGAAACTTGTTGCATTTGATAATCGTAGTCATAACTCCTCACATCATCACAATATTCAAATTCACCCCGTGGGTTGAGTTCTTGGCCATAATGTCCTTCCATGTAGTTGGGATACATCTCTTGTAGAGTGGATGATCCTTCATTATTTCTCCAGTTTTGAGAGTAGGAGGAAACTTGTTGCATTTGATAACCACAATTCAAATTTCTCCGATTACTGCAACCACTTTCTTCATAGTGTGAACGATAAACCATACCACTTTGGTCATAGCATTGATTCCACGAGTGTTGGTTATATCCATCCATCTTTTCAATTAAGCTCTTAGATACCTTTGCATCTTTTGGTGGTTAAGATCGAGGTTCAATTCCAATTTAAAAAAAAAAAAATTACCCTCTAAGAATAAGTGAGTGACCACCTACGAAAGAGCAAGTATCAAATTCTCACAAGACACAACAAAAACAAGATAAACAGAAATAAAAGGCACTATCAACTACTTTCGACTTTCAATCTAAGTTATCTCAAATACCGATTTCCCGGCAATGGCGCCAAAAACATGATAGGCTTAAAGCCAACACTCACCCTTCAAGTGTAAAGGAATCATGTAGCTAGTAAGTTACCCGGTTAAATTATCGATCCACGGAAATCAAGTGTGAGATAGCCCTAAATTTACTAATTTATTTGTAATTGAAGCACAAATCATATAATAGGATGGATAAGGTTTAAGCTATGATTAATGAAATCAAATAACTAACTTACTAACAACTAAATGCAATCAATAATAAAGACATGCTCGGGTGCTTATCAACAAATGGGTATCAATCATGCAATGAATTCTAATGAGTATTTATCATGTCAATCAATTAATAAGAGCAAACTTTTAATCAAACAATTATTCCGTACTTGGTAAGCCTAGGAATTATTGCTACGGTTTAAGCTCGAAAGTTTGAGAGGACTAAGTCACCCTTTCCTCCCGGCTAGAGCACGAGTCAATAGGTTCCCCTAGCGTGTCTCCCCTTCGATACTAAGGCACCTTACCTAGGTCTCTTCACTAATCACCCGACTACTAATCTAAGCAATTAATGTGGAATTGATGTATTTCTAATGGAATTAACCAAGTCTCCTTGCGTTAACCCAATATTAACTCTAATTATCCAATTAATTCCCTCACCCAAATGAGTTATCTAAATACCCAAGTCTCCTTGCGATAATTAAACAACTATGCATGGAATTAGAAATTAATTAAATAAATCAGTCAACCAAACCACATCAATCCAATCAATCAATCAACAATCAAAATCACCCATAAGAATTCCTCACAAGATCAATCACCCATATGCATCAAAACACCCTAGCACTAGGAATTTAGTTGATCATAATTAAAGAAAAGAAATCCATGAAATTAATTGAATATCCGAATGTCATAACAAGAAATTGAATCAAGAACACTGAAATTAAAGGAAGAATATCACCTAATTGGCGTCCAATCATAAAGAAATCATCCGTTGATCGTCTAAAATTGAAGAAGAAATCAAAACCCTAACTATGTGTGTGAAAAAGTGTGTAAAAGTGTGTGTAGGAATTAAAACCCTAATTTTCCTCTCTAATTTCTCTCCTATCTTGCGCTCTATGTAATCCCCCTTTCTTAACATCTGAAATTGGGGTATTTATAGGATGGGGCTAGGTTAAAATAAAGAAAATTACAAATAAGCCCCTCAAAATCGGATGAATTGGTCAAAATCGCGCGACGCGGTCAACTCGGCGAGTTGAACCAACTCGGCTAGAGTTGAACCAACTCGGGTCGAGTTGAAGCTCTTCTTGGGCAACGGTGCAATCTGGAAGATTTTCACGCCATCAACTCGGCTCGAGTTGAGGTAATTCCAGCTCAAATTTTTATAATTTATTCTCCCGAGCTCCAGATTGACCTCATACTTTTTTGCGTTACGACCGTCTCTTGACCCTCTTTCTACCCATGAAATTTTTCCTTTAATTTGAATATAAAAAATGTCCTCAATTTGCACTCAAAGTTGACCTCAAACCTGCAATTTAAAATTAAAATCTCAAATCAAACAATTAAGTGCAATTGGGCTAAATAATAGTGAATTAACATGAAAATCATATCAATTTGATACAAATAAGCACCACGATTATCATGCAATAATTCACCCTAATCGATCGATGTCTATATGTTTACACCTAGAATGCGAACGAGGATTGTATGTCATGGCTATTGCACTATTACTATCACGGTAAATAGGAGCAGATGATGTTTGAATATTATAGTCTCTAAGCCGTTGACTAATCCGGAGGAGTTGAGAGCAACAACTACTAGCCGCCATGTATTCTACCTCGGTTGTGGAGGTGGCAATGAGATGTCTGTTTCTTAGATAACCAAGAAATTAATTTGTTGCCTAAGAATTGACAAGTTTCGTAAGTGGATTTCCTATCAATCTTACATCCTCCAAAATCGAGCACGAATATCTCATCGGCTCGAAGTTGTCATCGAGATGGGTACCACAAGCCAACTTGCAAAGTCCCTTTGAGATATTTGAGGATTTTCTTAGCGATTTCCATATGAGTTTTCTTGGGATTAGATTGGAATCTTGCACATACCCCAACCGCAAAGGCTATGTCGGCCTACTTGTTGTGAGATAGAGAAGGGATTCAATCGACCCATGATACTCCGTTGCATCTGTGGGTATCCCCTGCTCATCCGAATCCATAGAGAAGTTAGTTGTCATATGTATTTTAACTTCCCTACTAGTAGTTATCCCAAATTTCTCTATAAGGTCCTTAGCATATTTTTATTCGATGTATGAATATACCCTTACTCGTCGCTTAATCTGCAAGCTTAGAAAATATGTTAATTCACCCATCATAGACATTTCAAACCTATTTTTCATGAGAACACTGAATTCTTCACATAGAGACAGATTAGGTGAACCAAATATAATGTCATCTACATAAATTTGAACCAACAAGATGTTACCATCTATTTCCTTTCTAAACAAAGTCCTATCTATCTTACCTTTTGAAAATCCATTTGAAATCGAAATTCAGATAAAGTATTGTACCAAGCCCAAGGTGCTTATTTCAGTCCATATAGGGTGTTATTGAGTTTATAGACCTTATTGTTGATCTTAAACCCAGGAGGCTGCTCCACATAGACTTCCTCAAGTAACACACCATTTAGGAAGGCAGACTTGACATCCATCTCGAAAGACTTTGAAAGATTTATAAGCGGCAAATGCTAAAAACAGCCTTATTGCTTCTAATCGCAACCGGAGCGTAGGTTTCATCATAGTCTATCCCTTGATCGTGAGTAACCTTGGGCTACCAATCTTGCCTTATTTCGAACAATAACATTGTTTTCATCTGTTTTATTCTTAAACACCCATTTGGTGCCTATAATCTTTCTATGTAAGGGTCTTTCCACTAACTCCCAAACATTTTATCTTTCAAATTGATGCGCTTCTTCTGCATGGTTGTTATCCAGTTTGGATCAAATAGAGCCTCCTCAATAGACTTAGGTTCGAGAAGTGATACATAACGGTGAGCAGGACTTTGAGAATCCAAAGCATTGTTTGTGTACGCACACTTCTAGATAGGTCCCCAATGATCGATCGGTTCGATGATAACTTCTCATCCTTTTGCCTATTTGAGTAGAAGGATCATCATCTTGAGGCTCGGCGAGTAACTCATCGGACTCTTGCACGAGGAGACGTTCCCCCTTCATCTGCGACCACTGGTGATCGGTGATGTCAAGGGTGTCTCCTCGAGATGGAGTCCGGAGAGGGGTTGTCTTCGATTTTCGGATGGGAATTCTTCATCATCCGAATCAATCAAGACTAGGCGGATAGACTGTTCTATGTTTAGTTTTGGTTAGTTCAATTTTATCTAGATCATTTGTAATATGATTCACTTTATCTCAAAAGAATGCATTTCATCAAAAACCATATGAGGAGTTTCTTCCACACAAAGAGTTGTCTTGTTGAAGACTCTGAAAGCTTTGGAAGTGTTGGAATATCCCAAGAATATTTCATCACCGCCTTAGCATCAAAGGTCCTTAGCTTAGACTTCCCATTGTTATGAATGAAGCATTTACAACCAAGAGCCGAAAATATGAGATTCTTGGAACATTACCCTTCCAGATCTCATAGGGAGTCTTATCCTTACTTTTAAGCGGTAAGCACACATTGCAGGTATAGCGAGCGGTATTGATGGCCTCGGCCCCGAGAACTGTGAGGGTTCCATATTCGGCTAGCATGCTCCTAGCTACTTCTTTGAGTGTTCTATTCCTTCTTTCAACTACTTTGTTTTGTTGTGGTGTTAAGGTGATGAGGTCTCATGAACTATGTCACTCTCATTTAAAAAGTTAGATAAACAAGAATTTAAAAATTCAGTGCCCTTATCACTCCTAATCTTAACAATATTAACACCTTTCTCATTTTGAATGCATGCAACAGATCGGGGATCTTGTTCAACTGTCTCATTCTTCTTGAAAAGAAATATGACCCAAGTATATCTAGAAAAATCATCAACAACAACAAGAGTATATTTCCTTCCATTAAAGGCGAGAGGTGAAACGAGGTCCAAACAGATCAAGATGAAGGAATTGTAAAACTCTTTCGGATGAGGATGTGTTAATACTTTTAAATGAGTGTCTGGGCTGTTTACCTTTTTACATGCATCACACTTCGAATCGGTTGAGTATAATTTCTCAGGTAATCCTTTAACAAGATTCTTTCTTGCTAGCTTACTAAGAGTATTGATGTTCGATGACTAAGCCTCTTATGCCATAGCCACCGAGGTCATCTCCACCCTTAGCTACCAAACATGTATCTTTGGGGCAACTGTTAAAGTTAGCCACCATGTCTCGAAGCCGCTAGAAGTACCTTGTCTCGAGGAGCTATCTAAGATATTACACTTATCTTTAGAAAATTTTACTAGAAAGCCTTTGTCACAGAGTTGAGAAAGCAGATAACGATTATGCTTTAAACCTTCTACAAAATACACCTCGAGATACTGGACATCCCTTATTTTCAAGGTACCAATGCCTTAGTTTGTCCACGGTTGTTATCTCTAAAAAGAACTCTGGGGCCATCAATATTTTGGAAGTTTGATAATAGCTTCTTGTTACAAGTCATATGTTGTGAACAACCACTTTGTCTATGTACCAAATTGAAGCTAGAATCTCCTCCTTAAGTGATAGTCCCTATGATTCCCGTAAAAACAGATCGGGTATGAGGTACCCTAGTGATCTTGGGTCCTTGAAGGTCAAAAATCACTTTGGGTAACCAAACAAACATCTCATTGTTCAATAATAAATCAGATTTGATCTGTCTACCAAATCTGTCTACAAACACATCACATTTAAATGATAGTTTATTGTATTCGATTTAGAGACTTTCTTGAACTTAGGAAAAATGGGATAGCGTCTACTTCTCCCATCAAAAAAGCGTAATAAGAATTTCTTCTTATCTTAGTTCTTGGAACCTTCTTAGTCGATTTGGAGTCCTCAATCATTTGAATTTTGGTTTTGATTAGGAGATGCAATCCTTATCCGACTAAGTGGTTTCCAAGGACCAATTTTAATTTCTTTTGAAGTTTCGGATGCCTTCACAAATTTCCTTAGTTTTTGAACACTGATTTATTATTATTATCATAACCAAGCCCTGCCTTATCATGGAATTTTTGTGAAGTACTAAAGATGTGGTCTATAATCGACCGTAAGTTATTAAGTGGCTCATTTTGAAGACAAGCTTCTCATTGTCCTTTTAATTAACTCATTCTCAAGACAAACCATTTCAAATTTGTCTTTTAAAGATTTTAATTCATTTTCTAATCTTTCGAGTCAAATCGGTGATGTACTAGCCTCGGCTGGGGTAAACATTCCCCTTGAATATTTCCTTAGACTCGCAGTAGTTCACAACCATGCTTGCCTTTGACTAGAATCAATCGATCTTTTAAGGTCAAATTTTTCTGTCTCTAATTGTTTATAAGCATTCGAGAGACATCTTTAGATATTTCAATAATCCTTGAATGACAGTTTGGTCATTATCTCAAACAATTTATATGAATCATTATCGAAGAAGAGTAATAGACTACCTCTTTGGTCATAAGACAAATTTCATCGTCGATCCAAAATCGAGATGAGGATGATGAAGATGACGATGACTTTCTTGATTCTTTTTCTTCAGCCGAGAAGGGCTCTTTGATCTGCAAACCTCCTATCTCTCCTATCTCTTTTCTTTCTCTTCTCTTCTCATTCCTTAGGAGTCACCGTGGACAATCATAACCGAAATGTCCCGGTTTGTTACAAGTGTAACAAGTATCGCCCCTATCCGACTTAGGACTGGTAGGATTCCTTTGCAGTGATCTCGAACCTTCTTGTGCGGCTCTTTTTCTTATCATCATCAGTTGAGTCATCCTCCTTTCTTCTTGATCCTTATCTGGATCTATCATTTCCGCAAACCTCGGCTTATTACGTTTATATTTGACTCCATCTCGTCTTCCTCATCTTCTATCTGGATATCATATTCCAAAGCTTTTAGATGAGAAAATAAAGTATGATGAGTAATAGAGGATAAGTTTTGGGTTTCTTTTAGGATATTTGACTTCTCTCTCCATCTCTTGGTAAAAGATCGAGTATTTTATGTTAATCTCCTTCTCTCAATAATTCTTCCCTAAATCACCGCTTTATTGAGAAGATTTGTTAGTCTCACATCCATGATCTATTGTTTCATTCTCCTTCATCTTAAATGTATCAAAAGCATGTAGCACTGATTGCAGCTTGTTTTCTTTCACATGGTCTCGATCCTTCACACACATTGGCAAGGGTCTCCCACATCTCCTTAGCCGATTTACATCTCTTGACCTTTTCAATCCAATCTTTGCTTAGAGTTTCTATGATTTCTGTCCTAGCCACTTGATCCAAGTTGTGGATTTTCCTTTCATCACTAGTTAGCTCGTAACTCTTCTTTTCTTGTCGACTCTAGTCTCAAATGGCAGCAGTACCATCGATGGTCCCTCCATGATAGAATTTGATGGGTCCTTCTTCAAGAACCTCTTCCATTCTATCATGAATAGCCTTCAGATGGTTCTCCATCCCGAATTTCCAAAGAATCATATTCTTCAATCGAAAATTCGGGTAAGCTTCTAGACTTCTTGCCTTTAACCGATGACATGATGAAACAAGGAAACACTCACAGAACTTTGTTAGTAGCAAGGTTAGTGACTTAAAGATGAAGAAGATGATCAAGAACCAATTCCAGAATCTTTATCAAGACCTAAAATCAATATCGTAACGACTTAACACTTCTCTCGATACCACTTGTTGGTCCCACAAGTTGAGTATCACAAAGAGAAACTTGAAACAACCTTCTAAGGAAAATCTAGAGGGGGAGGGGGTTGAATAGATTTTCTAACTTTTTCAGATCTAGAAAACCAATCCAAGACACCAAAGTTAACACAACGGAAATCGATTTTTAACTCAACTTTAAATGGATCAAAAGCAAACCGATAACAAGTCTCGATTGTAATTCGAAATTGAACTTTGATTGAAAGTTGAAATTGAATAAGAACAAATAAGTAGACAAAAGCGATAAAGAACACAATGGTTTATAGTGGTTAGGATCAAACGATCCTACGTCCACTCTCCTTCTCCAACTTGAAGAAGGGTCTTTTCCACTACTTACTTACTTTCCAACGTACAACTTACAACTTTACAATGATCTTCTGATCTTCAAACTATCTTCAACTCCTAAACTTTTCTGGAAAATCTAACTTTACGGCAAGAAGTGTGTTGAAGATGTACAGAGAAGTGTTCTATAAATACTTAGAATTTATGAAAAATTTCTTTGAAAACGTGAGTGAACTTTTTGGAAAACTTTGTGAATTATCAAAGTAAAGTGCAAAATGAATTCGTTGTATATTCTTGTGAAAATAAAGTTATGCCTATATCTATTTATAAGCCTGGAAAGACAGTTAGTTTGTTAGTTGGTTATAACAAACTTAATCTTGATAACCGCTCTCATCTTGGTGATCTTACTCCTAATCGTCTGCGGTGACTTGGTGAAGACTTGTCTTTCTTATTCTACTTAGCTAGTCTTGATCTCGTCAGCTCTTCATAGTTGTCTCCTGCGGATGACTTGTCTCGAGCTTATCTCCGTGATGACCTCTATTTCTTCGGACCTCGGTGACTTATCCAGCTCTTCCTAGTCCGATCACCTAGCACCGGATCTTCACTTCACTGTTCTTCAAGTTGTCCGATCATCTCGAGTTGATCATTTTTAACTCATCAAAACTTCTTCGATCTAATGGTAGAATTTGAAATGAAGCTATAAAATTTGAATTTGGAAAACATGATTGTTGTTGTAATAGGGTGATCGCCGATTTGATGTGATTGACCACACCTACTGTCGACGGACTTTAGCGAGGCAAACCGGGGGAGAGGAGAGAGAGTTGACATCGCGAGGAGGGAGAGAAAAAGAGCTGCAAGAAAGAAAAAGCAAGAAAAATGAGTTGAAGGGAAAATAAGGGTGTTGGGAGAATTTCACATGCCCTTTTGTACCTATTGATAAGTCAAAAAGTTTTTAGACTAAAGTATAATAAACACTTGGGCCTTACACTAGAATGTAATATTCTTATTTGAATTATCATTACCAAAATATTTTTTATTTTTTTTAAATAACTCCATTTGCTTCCTTATTTAACTTTTTCCTTTGCTTAATTCTTGTTAAGTTTTTAGTTTTTTTTTTTTTTTTGCTAATCATGATATATTAATAGAAAATTAGACACGGGAGAGGCATCCGCGAGAGCAAGGGATAGGAGAATGGTGGGAGCTGCGGGAAGAGTTGCGAGTGGGAGAGGGGTTCTTGAAGAACTTGAAGAAGATATAGATCGAAACCCTATTTACGTAAAGTAAACTAAAAGAAAAGAAAGAGGAATTACCTGGAGATGAGGAGAATAGCGAAATGTAGTAGGAAGGATTTGCGGAAGACTTGTAGTGGGGAGAGATTGTGTGAATATGGTTATGAAGAGGGAGAAGCAAGAAGATGAATTGATTTGAAATAAAGAGAGAATTAAAGGAAGTGTGTACCAATGGTTAAAAGCGAAGGGCAGTGCATGCTCGGCGGTGTGACACGAAGCCGAAGAGTCGCCGAACTTTAATTCAGCGATTAGTGAGAGGGGAAAATCTCGGAAATCAAAGTCAAGAGAGGATTGTCCAATTTTTCTTACTCTAGCGAACCTAGAGATTGCTCACTAGAGTAGGGAGGAGTGGTTGATACGGTTAAAAGTGTAAGGCCCAATCGCACGTAGGGCCTAAACATATTTAGCCCGATAAGGCCCGATGATTATAATTGATTATCCCCAAAAAGAGGGAGGAAAACCCGAGATGGACTTGGCCCAGACTAACTACGAGGCACGCCGCGAGGCCCAAGCTGGCTGCAGTGGGCCGCAAGGCCCAAACACAGCTACAAGTGGGCCACGAGGCCCGGGCGAGATAAGATGCCCTAGAGGCGATGTTGATTAAGCCCATATCTACGAATTATCGGATAAGGCTGAGAAAACGTGAACGATAGTAGTCGGTTGAGAAGATTAAGGTCCAAGTCAAGGAATATTCTCAATATTCCTCATTGATCGGGTCCATCTCAATCCAGTGGAGGAAAATCATAGGTAAAATACGGTTTCTTGGGAATGAAGTGACTAATGCACGACATCACGAGGAGAACGTGCGGAGTAGTGCCGAGATAATTATGATAACGGTTAATATACCTTGAAGTACGTATAAATAAGACATCTAGGAGGGAGGTAACGATATCATACTAATTTTCACTCTATATTTAGCTACTTCTTTCGTACTTAGCTATACTCCTTTGAGAGTTTTTCGATAATCGACTTGAGCGTCGGAGTGCCTACGCCGGAGAACCCTCTGGCGTGTTTTACAGGTTCATTTTTTCGTGAGAAGGCTAAGGATATTACTGCATAAGGGCTTTACCCACGTCGGACCAAGGTGGGAAAACGGGTCGATTAGTTTTTACGCATCGGTATTGTTGAATATCACGAATTTTAATTTACTTAATGTTGAATGTACAAATTTAGTTTACCTATTGTTGAATTTATTGTGTTGAAACTATTTGGTTGAATCATTGAATCTATTGTGTTGAAACTATTTGGTTGAATCTATGACAATAATGTGCGAAATTTTTAATTTTTAATATTGAATCTCTCGGTAACTACAAATTTTTGAATTGAAAAAGAAAAATGCTGAAAAGCGGCAAAAACAATAAAATGAAAAAACAGTCTAAAAAGGGAGCATCTCAAAATCTTGTATGTAAGAAGAGAGGTTAATTTTGAAAAGCTGACTCAAAATCTTGTATCTAAAAGCAATTAGAAAACATCTTGTATCATATAGTGTTAGTGATTCTAGTTTTGTACCTAATAGTATATATATATATTTAATACAAGAAATACAATGGTATAATATTTAAGTTTAAAGTAGCAACTTTGTAATATATATATATATATATATATATATATATATATATATATATATATATATTACAAAGTTGCTACTTTAAACTTAAATATTATACCATTGTATTTCTTGTATTAAATATGAATAATTTTTAAAAAATTAAATTATTGTTGATATTCTTTGAACAATAATAGGAGATCCCGGATCCGATTCTTGATACTCTTAATGAGAGATTTGATACTTTTGTTCAAATACTTAATACTTAATTTTTCTTTAAAAAATTATATATTAAGTGTTAATATGAATTATGTTCATTTAATACATTTAATTTTTCTCAACTCTATTATTATCATTATCTTATGATATTTTATAATTTTTCTCGAAAATTATCTCCTATAAGAAAAGACAAATAATAATGTTAGGAATCAACATAAATAAATTAAATTATTACCTCTCTTTAAGTTTAAACTTTTAGATTAGATCGGTGTTTTTATAACTTCGACCGCAACCAAACCGGACTGGACTTGGGTTATCGGTCCAATCGCTAAAATAATTTCGGCCCATTTTTATATATTTTTATTTCTTATGTTATATTAAAGAATAAATATACACTTATAAAAATGATAACTTATAATTTTCATATTTGATGCGGTATTTTATGGCAGCCCAAAAGGATATGGCCCAAATGAGGTTTAGTTCTTTTCATGGGCTCGGCCCAATTGAGATTAATAAATGAGTAAGTTTGACCCTTGTGAAATAAGGCCCAAGATCCATAAAATGGAAAGCCTATAACACGGCTCATGAGAAAAGAATATTCCATATTCTTTGGAAGCTAACAAGAATAAGAAAATTGGGAATAAGTCACCCAGGGAAAGCAGAACAAGAAATAACTGTAAGTGGTATTTATAAATAACACACTTCATTCAAGAAAAGAGGTACATAATTTCTACTACTAAAACTTACGTATTTTTATTCACATTATCCTTGGATTTTTTCGGTATCCGACTTGAGCGGAGAACTCTCTTGCGTGTTTTGCGTGTCTTTGTGTTTTGCGTGTCTTTTCGTTCAAGAAGAAGGCAAATTCAGACGTACTATTTTAACTACCCGTGTGAATTCCAAAAGGAAAAATTAAAGTTTCAATTTTTACGCATCAATATTGAAATAAAGATAATAAAATTATAGGCAACACTATATCATTTGAGAATATTAAAATTTAAAAATTGCAAAAATATTCAAATGAGAGAGAATTGAATAGGCGTACACAACAAAAAATTTTAGAAATTGAGAGACTTGTTCAATAAATTTAATAATTAAAATATGAAATAAAAGAGAATAAAAATACATTATTGTCTAATCTATAATAAATAATGAAAACATATTTAAAAAAATCATTTTCTTAAAAATAAAATTCGATTTGATCGGTTCAACTTGATTTTTCAGTTTTGGTCGATTTTTTTCCTGGTTCTCGACTAGTTGTTTTCCGGTTCAACCTCAAAAATAATTTTTGAGGGTAATTGAACCGGTCTCATGGCCTGTTCTGGTTTAGTCGGGTGTCTCACGCCCCGGATGTCTTAGGTTCGATTCCCGCTTAAGGCAACTCTACCCATATTATATTGTCCACTTGATGGGCCTCCTCCCCAAAGAACGAGAGGTTATGAATTCGGCCCACGAGTGAAGAGTAATAATATTAAGTGCTAATATTATTATTAAAATAAATAGTAGTAAATCATATTAAAAAAATATATCATTTATATATAGGTTAAAAATAACAACCAAATTACAAATAATTTCAAAAAAATTGAACAAAAACACAAAAATATTTAAATATGAATTTATTTGTAATTTTGAATTTTTTAAGTGTATTTTTCCTTTAAAAACACAATATAACCCAAGGGCTTTATTTTTTATTATATGTATGGAAAATAAAAATAAATATTGGCTTATGTGTAGTAGTAGAATTAAGCAGATAAGATGAAGCATATCTATGGACAATCAGAAGCGATCATTGTACGACCATTCATTCTTTCAGCTCAAATATTCTGAAGTGTGCAGGTTACAGGCCAGCCTGTGGTAGAAGAACAAACAAGGGACAACAAAGAAAACGAAAAGAATAATAATAAAATTTATAAAATTACACCCAACATATAATATATTGCAAAAATTAATATAAATGAATTAATTTCACTATATAAGTTTGAACTTTTAAATGAGATGAAAAATTTTCATAGTATTAGAGTGTTTGGCTCACACTCATATCAATTTTTTCGTCCATTTTAATATAAAAAATTCTAAATAAACTCCATCCTCATAATACCCACAAATGTACACAAAATATTACTCTCTCTGTCCCACATTAGTTTTGTACACTTTTCTTTTTGGTACGTCCCACATTAGTTTTCGCATTTCTATTAAGAAAATCTCTTTCTAAACTCCACCCTCACAATTTAAATATTTACACAAAATATTACTACTTTTACACTCAATCCAACCACTTCTTTTACTTTAATAATAAAAATTTACAAAATTATCCTTCAATATTCCACTTATCACACTTTTTCTTAAAATGTGTGTCCATTAGTATGAAAACTAATGTGGGACAGGATGGAGTATTACTTTTTAACTCACGCATACACACAATTCAACCTAATTTTTTATGTTATACATAAAATTTTGTGAAAAACAAAATCTTATGTGTTTTGTATATATGATAAGCTTATCATGTTACACTTTTTCATTTCACCCAATTTTTATACTCTCACCAAATTTTTGATATGTTTGGTTAAATACTTGATATTTTTTTATAATAAATATAAACAATTTAAATAGTAATTAAAAATATTAATTTGTTGTTGATAGTAATACTAAAAATAATATGATATCACAATCATAATTCTTGATACTTCAAAAAAAATTTTAATACCCTCGATTAAATATTTGATATTTTAAATTTTTCAAAGTGGTAACACGGTAACCCTATCATATACAACACACACATAAAACCAACTCTTTATGAAATTACTTTTTAAATCTTTACGCATTATTCTATTTATTATTTTGTGTATTTTTAAACATGGAAAAAATCATGGCCGAAAGGATTATATAGTCATACACAGTTGCAAAGCATCCTTTTGGAGCGTTCTAATAATTTGATGGTGAGAGCCAATGGGCAAAAGAAGGTGTATGTTAAGTTGTTTTCAGGGGTAGTCTACAATCAAATATCTATATATCCCTATATTATTAATTGAGAGTTTGATTTTGTTTAGGTGTCAACTTGTGGTGAATTTTGCTTTGGTGTCAATTTTTTAAAAGTTTGTTTATGTGTAATGATTATGTGTCAATGTATAATTAGTCACCTATAATTATTAACATATTGAGTAAAATTATTAAAAAGGATTGACTCAATTAATTTACTTTATTTCACTCTAACGAATATATATATATATATATATATATATATATATATATATAAGTATTATTAAAAACCGTAATATAATCATATATGATATTTATTTCAAATATAGAAAAATATATATACTATTCAAGTAATATTTATGCATCAATTATATAATATAAAAAAATTGTTAATCATCTTTTTTTTTTATTAATTGTAAAATAAATTTTAAACAAATCTTATAGTAAATTTTCACATAATTATAATAATTATAATACCTAGAATGAATTGTCATACAATTAATATTACCATTATTTAAATTTAATATTACAATTATATATACATTATTTTAATATATATACATATATATATATATATATTATTTGAAAATATTTTTATGTATATATAATATATTATATTGTAAAATTTATTTAAAGAACATACAACAGTAATACGCGGGAGATCATCTAGTATGTACATAAAAATATGATTTTCCCTTTTAAACTTGCCTTTTATTTTTTAAAATAACACAAAAACTACCAAAAGCTGCGGAATTGTTAGTGAAAAAATAAAGAAAATGTCATTTTGTTTTTATTTCAAACTTTAAAAAAAAAAATCAAAATATTATAGGTAAAATTTTGTATACACCATTTGAATTATGCATTCACCGTGAAGCGATATTACTTATTTCACTAATGTTATTATTCGAAAATCAATTACACCATGCATACCAATGGAATGATATTACTCGTTTGTAATTTACTTGTTGGCTCCCCAATCGGTGAGATGTAAATCGAGTGATGTGCCCCGAGTACGTATACATCAAACTTTCACATTGTTCCAAAGAAAAATTTATCCCATCCGAAATTTAAATTTGCGTTGTCGGAGGAAGTCTCTCCATAATGTCACATACCTTATCGATTCATTTATGCACTGTGGGACACGAGCAAGATATTCTTGTAGCAAAAGGCGAATACCCTCGCCCCAGGCCCCACCGCCCGGCCCGAGAGAGATTGGTGGAGGAATTTAATAATGGTGACTCGGCGGCCCATTAGGTGGGAGGACCAGTGTCTGGTGCCCACAAGGAGCTATCCCCCACATTGGAGGAATAAAACTCCCGCCAAGGCTCGATCCTGCATCCTTGCGATGTCGCCACCCAGGAACCAATCGAGCTAAGCCCATGCGGGCACGAGCAGGATATTCTATCATTATAGAAAGTTGAGTTTTTTTTTCTTTTCCCTCATACTAATTATCAAGAAAATAAATTCTCTACAATTAAAATAAAATTAATAAATTTTTTTCATTTCAAGTGCATTTTAATGGACAATGTATCAATTTTTATTATCTTAAATTTGACATCCTTATTGAATTTATAAAAATAAAATTTCAAATCCATAATGTGTATATTTTATGATTTGAAGTGTTTTTTAAATTGTATTAAATTTGAATGTGATCTTTAAACTCATCTCACAACTTGTCCCATATTAAATCATTTAAAAAAATTAATGTACTAATCGTTGATCGCACAAGAAAAATTCTAGTAATAATAATAACTTACTTCGTAATGTACTAGTATTGTACAAGAAATTAAATTCTCATCTTGTAAAGCAAGGGAAGAAGGTATATTCGTGTGTGTGAGATATGGTAATATTTGATGATTGAGACTTTAAATTAAGTACTTTAAATTGCTTAAAATCAAATGACAGAGTTTTAATAAATTTTTGTTCATTAGTATTAAATGGTGTAAAATGAAATATAAATGAATCTTTTCAACTTTATTGGAGTGACTAATTAAATGAAGGAGATTTAATTATTGTGGAAAATTGAGTGACATATGGTGTAAATAAAAGATGTTTTTAAGGGTTTAGTTTGAAATGGTAGAATTATAATTTTTTTCTATTTTGGGTATGTAAAAACAAAATGTCCATTTTTAAATTTTAAGCAATCTAAATTGTAACGGATGGTGATTCAATTCAATTTTATTTTACTTTTTATTAATTGATGAATTTTAAACCTCATCAGCTCACCTAAGCCTAAGGTGGCATGTAAGCAAAAAGGCATAATATTGTATAAACAAATTTCACCGTAAAATTGATTTTGATAATATTAGTTGTTCAAAAGATATCAGTTGTCTTTACTATAAGATATTAGTTTTTAATTATAGTAGTTGTTTTGTTAATAAAATATCACGTTAAAAGTAGTATTAATTATTTCGTTATAATATATTAATTATTTTACTATAAGATAATAATAATAAATCAATTTCACGGTGAAATCAATTCACACAATACCAACTCGGCTCACAAACCGTAATTCATTTATTGTTTATAAAAATAAACAATTACTCCTCCATCCTATTTTATATTGCACAAAATCTCTTTCAAACATTTCTTATTTATACCTCATGCCACCCAATTACCTATTATATATATTCTTCAAAATTAAAATAACCTCCCTCCAATAAAGTTAAAATAATTCATTTACCCTCCATTTCAAATTTCTAATAATCAATTAAAATGGGAAAGAAGAGAATATCACATAATTTTCGTGTGAAACGGTATGACGTTGGACTTATCGACCAACTATTGTATTCGTTTAGTGTGGTGCACAGGCTAGACTTAGTCACGAGAATAGAAGTAAAAACCAAACAAATATGGAATATTAATTAACCACCAGTTGATCAGTGTAAAATCGTAATCATACCCATCATGTCATGTCCTTCCCTATGCCTTCCTCTCCAAGATTTCATTAATTCACCACCATAAAGAAAACCACTATTTTTACTTCAACCACTACTTTTTTTTAATAAAGAGAAAATACTCGAAATTACGGACTCCTACTTATACCATAGATCTTTTGATCGAGTTCAATCACTAAATCTAAAGAATAATATTTTTGTGTAATGGATGAATACCATGAACTCTATTTTCACTATTATTGTCATGCATATAATGTTGTTTTATATTGTAATATTGTATCTCTTATAATGTATTATTACATGAAATACAATGTAATGTAGTGTTACAATATATGACATGACATATTACATTGTTGTTCATATAGTATTACTTTTAAAATATTAATATTTTAATATTCCCTCCATCCCAAGAAGCTTTCACATGTAGGAGGATACACCTTTAAGAAAAAGTGCAATGATTGAGGTTTTGAGGGGTACATTTGTCAAAGTTTATGTGTAAATACTACAAAAATAGTTATTTACCGACGGATTTCCGTCGGTAAAACTAGTCATCTGTCGATATTTTTCTCGTCGCAAAATGCCGACGAAAAATTAATTAAATCGGTATTCCGTCGGTAATTACCGACGAATCTATTCCGTCGGTAATTACCGACGGATATTCGCCGGAAAATACTATTTATAAATAATTCTAAATTTTATAGGTAAATCTGAAATTTAAAATTTCGACGGTATTTTATCGGTATTTTATCGGTATTTGTGACGGAATTTGGTCCGTCGGTATTTCACAGCTTTTTGTAGTGAAAGTAAAAAAATTATTGGATTATGTGTGTGTGAGTAAAAATAATGACATTAGTAAAAATTAGTGGAAATTGTGAGGGTGAAATTTATAAAGGGTTTTTCATTTTAAGAGTGTGAAACTTATAGTGGGACGGACGAAAAAGGAAAGTATGAAAAGTTTTATGGGACGGAGGGAGTAGTAAATTGAATGTATTTTTTATATTTTATTGTTCATATACTTCCTCCGTCTCAAGAATTTCGTGCGCTTTCTTTTCGGTCCGTCCCAACTCTTTTTGCACACTCCTAAAAAGGAAATAAAAGTTCAATTTATTTATAAAATTGTCACTCATAAACATACTCAATTTAACTCAATTTTAATTTAAACCCAACTAATTAACCCAACCCACTAATTAAACTCAATAACTAACCAAGACTCCAACCCACACATTCTTTTAACCCACCAACTCTCATATCTCTCTATCTCTCTAGAACTCTCTCACACTCAACCCTAATCTATCTCACTCTCTCAAGAACTCTAATCAGTGCCGCTCCACTCTGTCCACCACTAACCCTAATCGGTGTCGCTGTCACTCTCTCCACCACTAACCTTAATCGCCGCTGCTCACTCTCTCACCACGAACCCTAATCGACGCCCTCTCTCTATCTCTTGAATTGATGGAACCGATGCCCATCTATTCCGATTTGAGTTTTATTTCAAACTCCCATGCCTGATTTTGATGATTAAAAAAAAAAACCTTGTTTGATTTTGATTTTATTTCGAAAGTCTAAAAACCCTTTGTCGATTTTGAAAAAAGAAAAAAACCCTTGTTTGATTCTCGATATTGGTTACGAAAGTGATTCAAAACCCTCTCGCAGATTTTAATTTTTTTCTCGAAACCCTATGGTCGATTCATATTTTGAATCGAAAACCCTCTTTTCGATAGTTTAATAAAGTCGGAAACCCCGATTTCCGATTTTGTTCGCATGTTATTTCATTTGTTATTTCGATAAATTTAATGTTATGCCTAATGTTGAGTACATGTATTATCCCACTACGAATGAGGAGATGTACCTGAGTTCCCGAGGATATCGGTTTGGATCGACCATATTATAGTCCACCTTCGATTGACTCTGTAAATACTCCTTCATCTTGTTATGATATGATCTCGTATCTAGTGTCCTGGATATAGGTAACCCCCTTTTCCCTTTTATCTTTCTTTATTCTCCGATTTTGGGTAAATTTTGATATTAAGTGTATTATGATATTAGGTGAATTCTAATCGGTGGTTGTATTCGATGTTGGGTGATTTCTCGATCTGTGGGTATATTTTAATTGTGGGTGTATTCGATGTGTGGGTGTATTTTGATCCATGGGTTCATTATGATAAGCTGTTGGTGTATTCTCGATATCTGTTGGTGTATTATGATATATGTGGGTGTATTGGCATGTATTTCATGTATAGGTAGTTACCATTAGTTTAATTGACCTAGTTATACATGTGATGCATGTTTTTAGTATTAATGATGATAATATTCTCAAATTTGTTGGTAAATTGCATGCTTGACATGTTTTGATAGTCACCATGTTAATTGTTCTAGTTTGGAGACTTTGTCTCTTGTGATGCATATTTTTGAGATTAATGATGAAATTATTTTGAAATATGTTGGGGATATGTATGTTTGTTGGTGGATTTTGAAATTTGTGGGTGTATTGGGATGTATTTCATGTACGGGTAGTCACGTCTAAGTTAATTGACCTAGTTATGGAGACTTTGTCACTATCATGCATGTCATTTGTGATTAATGATGATAATATTCTGAAATCGTTGATAATATTCTGTGATCTATTGGTGGTATGGCGCCCCAAGTTCTCTTCCTTTTTAAAATAATGTTACTTTTGGGCCGAGGCGCTACTAAATACAATTTAAAACTCATTTCCGGATATATGATAATAAAATTATTATTTTTATAAGCGGAAGCTATAACCAAATTAAAAATATTAACCCCAAAGCAACCGTAAATCGGTGATACGTACTTAAGAAAGAAGAATTTAACAAACCTCGCTCACATGCGATAATTACATATCAAAAGAAAAAGGGCAAAATATGTTTTGTTACACTTTTCAACCAAAGCATACTTGGACTTCTCAAACAAAGACACCATTGTTTTTCACTCCAGTTGCAAACCCATATATAATAATTACACAACCGAACCAAAAGATATAGTGTTGCATCCTCATTGTCCCACCACATCAAACTCAAGATCTCAGTAACAATGGATATGAGGGGTGAGTGTTTCAAATATACCAGTGGAATAATCTCAATGATTGCACCGATAAAATGTATATGCAAATAACACATAACATGAAAATATAACTCATGTGCACATTATGCGGGCCATTACCCGACTTGAACATTGTGCGGGCCATTACCCGGTTTGAACATAAGTACGGGCCATTACCCGGTTTGAACATAGTACGGGCCATTACCCGGCTCGAACATAATACACATAATACGGGCCATTACCCGGCTTGAACATAATTTCACAATTGTTGCATAATCATGACATATATCATTCACATATCACACCTTAACATAGCAATCATAACATGAAATGTCAAACTCAATTAAGAGTGGAAATTATCCCACCCGATTAGATATGAGCACTCTTTTGGAGCATAAGCGCTTTTATGTTTCAGTTTCTTCTTCTAGCCCTACAAATAATATCGTATGCTCAGAACATTGTGGTAGACATAATAATTAATTAATAATAAATATAATAAGAGCTTCCTACGGTTTTATGACCACTAGATTTGGTTTAGAGGTAGAAAGGTAAACCAGTCTTTTCCTAAAGCTTTTAGAGTTCGATTAATACGTTTGATGGCTAAAAGATAAATTAGCTAGTTTATTGATAATATAATCCTATTTAGAGCGTGTAGAAACTCGTTGGGATAAAAATGGACTTGAAACGAAGAATTTGGATTAAAAACGGAGTTTACGGCGTACAGCCGTTCAGGGGTAAAACGGTCATTTTATAATATTGTTCATCCCATGATTTTAGAATTAAAATGTAGATCTTTGAATTTGGAACAATTTGACGCTGGTTTGGATCAAATCGGATGAAAAAGCGAAGATTCTATAAACGTTTGAAAATGAGGGCAAAATCGTAATTAAATAAAAATCAAAAGTCAACAGTTGACCGTTGACCGTTGACTGGTCAGTTGACCAAAATAAGAAATTTGCATTTTAGTCCCTGAAGTTAATCTAATTCTCTTTGGCCTTCCCTCTACTTTCAAGCTTTTGAACAAGAGGTCCCTACCGTCATTCTACACCTCCGATCGAAAAACCAAAAATACCGTTGGAATCCTTACAATCTCGGCTTCCTATTTCACTCAAGCCTCGCCTCAAGCGGTCACCAGAAGGTGACGACCATTTTGGTAGAGAACGGCGAATTTTTCACTTACGCCATTAACGTCCATTTCAAGCTTTTGATACTCCATTTTCATCATTTCCTACTCACAATTAGGCATATAACCTTTACTACATCCCATAATGATTCGAAACGTAAGAATCCACAAAAATAAAGTTTAATTCTAAGCGTTGAAACCCGTTTCTACGCGTCACTTTCGGCTTATTTTTCTACTAATTTCATACACCGATTCTAACAATGGAGAATAGAATTCTACTCTACGCACAATAGACTTCACAACGGTATAAGTCTCGTCACCTATCGTTTGTCGGGCAACGATGGTGATTGAATAAAAAAACACATTTAAACAATAATTTTCGAATCTTCGCATTAAATTTTCAGACGCTACAAGAATCGAAACAACAAGTGATCTTATTTCTACAATCTAAGAATCGCTATGAGCATTTTCATATATAATATGATAATATCAAGAAAACCTCCGTGACGGAATAAGGCGCGTGAACGGAGAAAATAAAAGAAAGAAAAAGAACGATACTGCGGCGCTAGCTTGCCGAATAAGGAAAAGGAAAGTAAGTGAGGATACATTACGGACATCAATTAACTTTTCAATTTAATTTATAAAATTTTTACATTATCATTAACTTTTACATTTTATAATTTAACTTAATATATATATATATATATATATATATATATATATATATATATATTCTATTTAATACCTCTAATAAATATATTTGTATACAAATACACATTATTAAACACTATAAAATATTTAATTTTCTATTTCAATTAGAAAAATTATCAAATTATAATACTTAATTTATTAAAATTAATAACATGCATTAATAATTCATATACGGATTTCGGGGTATTACAACCTACATACCCTTAAAAAAATTTCGTCCTCGAAATTTAGTTATAACAAATCATCACACCCCACTTTTCATGCTAGATTATCCTATAGATTATTTTTCATCCCTCTAAACTCCAAATGTGGTTCACATATATACTATTAATCCTTATTTAGGGAGTTAACCCAAAATAATTTCTACCACAATGCATAGATCGCACTACATTCCTCACTCTATTTTTCTCATACTTAATACTAGATGGTAGCCCAATTGCATAATAATTATTACACCACAATCCAAAATTCATATCAAAATAATAAATTCCATTCTTAAATTATTACTCCAAATCTAAACCACAAAACATAATTCACTGCATACACACTACAAATTTCATTCGTAAATTATTGCTTCAAATCTAAACCACAAAATCATAAGTCACCGTGCATATGCACTACAAATTTCATTCTTAAATCATTGCACCAAATCTAACCCACAAAATCATAAGTCACTGCATATGCACTACAAATTTCATTCTTAAATCATTGCACCAAATCTAAACCACAAAACTTAAACTCACCGCACACGCACTACACATCAATGTACCAAAGCATGACCACACACGCTCACGAGCACACGCTGCCGGTTCGGTGGCTCGGTGGTGGCGATTACACTAGGTATATTGACTATAATGACATCATGCGTAAATAAGGTAACTAAAATCAGCCTTATAGTCTACTACGTATCCCATATCAAGCAACTTATAATTATCTAATGGGGTACACATGCACCAAAAATTGCAATTAAATTAAAAAAAAATTCTAAACCCACGGTTGTATATAAGCCCAAAATTCACATTTCTTAAATTTAGCGTACAATTTCTCCCTCCTTAGCGTCTCTAGAGTGATTCTTAGATATTCTTCGTGTTGTTCCCAATTTTTCGAATACACAAGGATATCATCAATAAACACAATCACAAACCTATCAAGGTAAGGATGAAAAACACGATTCATCATAAAGATGGCTGGTGCATTACTAAGCCCAAATGGCATTACTATGAACTCATAAAGTGTCCATAACGTGTTCTGAAAATTTGTCTTCAAAATATCACCCTCTCTAATTCTCACCGATGATATCCTCGACCTTAGGTTAATCTTAGAGAATAATGTTGCCCCATTTAATTGATCAAACGAATCATCTATCCTTGGTAGAGGGTACTTATTCTTGATGGTAAGTTTATTTAATTCCGATAGTCTATACACATCCTAAACGAACCATCTTTCTTCTTCACAAATAGTACGGGCGCTCCCATGGTGAAACACTAGGTCGTATAAAACCCATATCTAAAAGCTCCTGAAGTTGGACTTTTAGTTTTTGCAATTCTTTCGGCGCCATCCTATAAGGTGCTTTCGAAGCGGGTGCAGCTCACGGCACTAGATCGATCGTAAACTCTACTTGTCGATCGGGTGGCAAACCTGGAAGGTCTTCCGAAAACACGTCCCGGTAATCTCGCACGATAGGAATGTCATCTATTTTTGGCCTCTTTTCTTCGGAATTTATAATGTTCACCGGATATGCTTGACAATTTCCTTTTCTCAACATTCTCCTTGCTTTCATCATAGTCACTATTCGTGGTAATATTCCACCCTTTATTCCACAAAAATGAATTTTTCTTCCTCGGGCGGTTGAAATATCACTTCTTTCTCATGACACCGAATAACGGTGTGATTAGCTCTAAGCTAATCCATACCCAAGATTACATCAAAATCTTTCATATTAAGTACATGCAAATTTGCCATCAAAATTGTTAGGTGCTCCATTTTCTTTTCCCATTGAGTTTGTTTGAAGCTTTGCACAGAAGCTTCTACTTCTTGAAGCTTTCTTTCCCTAAGAATTCGAAAGACAAGAATTTTGTTATCAATCCCTACTGGTACACCTCGACACAATTTTTTTGGTCTCGTATTACTCTACCGGATGGTATACTAACCTCAAGTATGTCATTATCTATTGTCTCAACTTTATTGCCTAGCATTTCGAACAATCGAGTAGAAATAAAAAGAATTGGTAGCTCCAAAGTATCAAAAAAGTACGAGTGCGGGGACATTAAAAATTGATAACATACCGGTCATCAACTCGCTCATTCGGTGCTTCCCTGCTCACCATAACAAAAACTCGAGCCGGTCTTACATTTGGCTTCCCTTTATTATTACGTAACGGACAATTTATCATATTATGTCCCGGCATTTTACAAGCTGTTAGATCAAGAATATTTTGATGAGTTAAAAGTAGGTTCGGATGATCGACGACTATAAAGAACAGTGAAACCGAGTCCGAGTACTAAGCCGATCGACTAGGACATCAATCGAGCAAGTCACCAAGACTGGATAGTTGCAAGTCATCCGGAGACAAGCTCAAGTCTAGTCATATGCGGGAGACAATTATGAAGAGCTCAGACGAGGTCAAGACAAGCCGAGTAGAATAAGAAAGGCGAAGTCTTCACCAAGTCACCGCAGACGAGTAGGTTAAAATCAGCCGAGGAGCAAGCGGTTTTCAAGATTAAGTTTGTTGAGTTTTCGGTTTGTTAGAACCGACTAACAAACTAACTGTCTTTCCAGACTTATAAATAGGTCTAAGCACTTCATTAAAAGATACATCAAACACACGAGCTATCAATTCAAAGACTATATTCTCACAAATTCACAAGTTTTCAAACGATTTTTTCAAATCAATTCTAAGTGTTTATAGAACATTTTATTTGTAATCTTCAAATTTCACTACTCACCGTAATAGTTAGATTCCAGAGAAGAAGTTAGGAGTTTTGAAGATCTCAAGAAATTCATAAGTCGTAAGTTGTAAGTCGGTTTGTAAGTAAGTAAGTAGTAAGCTGGTCCCTTCTTCAAGTTGGAGAAGGTAGTGGATGTAGGATTATTCATAATCCGAACCACTATAAAATCTGGTGTTCTTTATTGCTTTACTTTACTTTTCTCACAATTTCAATTTCAGTTTATTAATCAAAGACTAAATTCAATCAAAGTTAAAACTAAAATATCGGGTTGCTTTTGATCTTGATCAAGTTGAGTTTAAAATTGAAATCCGCTATGCTACTAGAGTTTTTGATTAAGTTTGAAAGATTTGTAAAAATCTAAAAATCTATTCAACCCCCTTCTAGATTTTTCCTAGAAGGATAATTCAAGTTTTTCTAAGATACTCAACTTAGTGGGACCAACAAGTGGTATCGGAGAGCGGTGTTAAGGCATTTACGATATTGATTTTAGGTCTTAACCAAGATTCTGAAATTTGTTCTTGATTATCTTCATTTTCTTTGTTTCACTAACCGTTCTACTAACAAGATCTTGTAAGTGTTTTGGTTTTGCTATCTCACCATGTCTTCAGTTAAGAGTAAGAAATCAAGGAGTCTACCTGATTTCTCAATCGAAGAATATGACTATTGGAAGTTTAGAATGGAGAACCATCTCAAAGCAATTCATGATAGAATGGAGGAGGTTCTTGAGGAAGGACCTATCAAGTTTTATCATGGTGGCACAAGTGATGGTACTGCAGAAATTAAACAAGAGTGAGGCAAGAAAAGAAAAGCTCAACTCACAAGTGATGAAAGAAAGATTCATAATCTAGATCAAGTTGCTAGAACCGAGATCATTGAAATTTTGAGTAAAGGTTGGATTGAAAAGGTGAAAAGATGCAAGACTCTGCCAAGGAAATGTGGGAAACTCTTGCTGGAATCTGTGAAGGATCGATCGTGTCAAAGAAAACAAATCTTCTAGATGTTTTTGACACTTTCAAGATGAAAGAAGGAGAATCCATTGATCAACTAGATGTTAGGTGACTAATCTTCCAACAAGGCAAATGATTTGGGTAAAACATATACGAGAAAGACATCAACAATAAAGTGTTAAGGTCATTAAGCAAAGATGGAGAGAAAAAGCTAATATTCAAAGCTACTCGTAATCTATCTTTAATTTCACACCACACTTTATTTTCTCATCTGAAGGCATTAGAGTATGACATCCAAATCGAAGATGAAGAAGATGAAGCGCTAATCTTCAACATCCGGAAAGATCGTAGCATTTGTTCATCAAGATGAATCGAAAAGATCTCCAAGGCATCTGATTTGTCTATTAAGGAGGAAATGACTCTTCTGTTAAAAGATATGAAAGGTTGAGAATGAAGTACAAAAGAAACAAGAGAGACAGATCGTGTCAAAGGAACTACAGATTAGATAAAGAAGAAAAGAGTTCAGACAATGATAGGAAAAAGGATCGAGACAAGGAAGCATAAGTCACCAATCGACGAGGAGATAGTAGTCCTAGAGCAGGACGAGAGGAGATATTTGTTATACATGCAACAAGCCTGGTCACTATAGTTATGATCGTCCTCAACTCACTCCAAGAGAGAGAGAAGAAAAGAGGAAAAGAGAGAGATAGAAGGTATGCTTTGATCGAGAGCTTTTCCGGGCCGAGAAAGAAGAAGTTCATGAGACATCATCATCCTCATCCTCATCCTCATCTCGATTTTGGGTCGATGACGACATCTGTTTAATGGCAAAAGAGGTACATTACTATTCATCCTCGAGATAATGATTGTGATACCTTATCTAAAACCGATCCTAGTCTTATTGAGAAATTTTTGAAAGATTTGGAGACTGCTCTATTTGCTTATAAACAGATGGAGACTGAAAATTTTAATTTAAAGAATCAAATTACCGATCCGACTAAGGTAAATCAAACAAAGGTTAATGAGGAATCGTATCGTACATTCAAGGGGGAATGTCGATCAAACATTCCCCGATACCTTGTTTGATAATACAGTATAAGTTAGAACAGGAGTTGAATTCTTTAAAAATAAAATTTTCAAATATCTATTCCGAGAATGAGAGTTACAAGAAGACTAACAGAGAGTTAAATCTCAAGTTAGGTCTCTAAATAACACTCAGACTACAATAGATAAAATCTTCAATACTTCACAAAAGTCTAGTGATAAAACTGGATTAGGTTTTGATAGGAGTAAGAAAAATGATCCAATAAAACCTAGAGTTTTGTTAAAAGCAACTAAACCAAAGATAGAAACTAGATTAAGTCCTTGGAAACCTAAGGAATTAATTACCTCATATGATAATTCCGAAAAGAAAAACAAACGAGGAAAGAAATTCCTAAGGTTAAACCTAAGACTAAGTCAAAGTTTTATCCTAGGTATAATAGCTTTGATGGAAGAAGTAAAACATATCCATTTTTACCAAGATTCAAGACAATTTCAAAAGATCGCTTAAATAAGATTGATCTTGAAAGTCTTATCTTAGTAGATAGATTATGGTTTTGAGGAACATTGATATCTTTGTCTGGATTCCTAAAAGTCAACTTAACATGAAATGACCCAAAATACAAAGGGTACCTAAGCAATAAATTTGTGATTGCAAGAAGATAAGAAGATAGTTGATAGAGGAGACATTCTTAAGGTCATCCGGTACATTAACGTCGCTCCAAGCATATGACCTATGAAAGACGACTACTCTCTAACTATCGTACTATAGATGAACCAAGAGTGATGTTTGGAGACAACAATTATGGACTTACCAAAGGTGTAGGGACACCGATGATAGGAGATATTCAAGTACATGAAGTCTACTATGTGAAAGGATTGAAGCATAATCTACTATCCTGCTTCACAATTTTTGTGATAAGGGGTTAAGTGTCAAATTTACTCATAATGCATGCTTTGTATTAGATGGTATTAATGAAAATGTTCTATTAGCAGGAGTTAGACAAGGCAACATTTATGTTGCTAATTTTAAAAGTTATCGTAAAGACACTTGTCTTGTTGCTAAGAGCTCGGATGATTTAAGTTGGGTGGCATAAACGTCTTAGCCACTTAAACTTCAAGACTCTTAACAAAATAGCAAGGAAATCTTTAGTTAAAGGACTCCCGATAAAGTATTTTCAAAGAACCATGTGTGTGATTCATGTCAAAAAGGAAAAGCAGACTAAAGCTTCTTTTAAAACAATAAGCAGTTCTTCTTCAAGAAGAATTTTGGAACTTCTTCATATGGATCTTTTTGGTCCAAGAACACCTCTCGGCTTTAGTGGAAGAAAGTATACCTTGGTAATTGTTGATGACTTTTCAAGATTTACTTGGGTTATTTTCTTATACAAAAAGAATGAGACTATGATTAAGATTCCATAATTTCTTAAAAAGATTCAAAATGAAAAAGGACTAACTATTGTTAAAATCGAAGTGATAAAGGTACTGAATTCCTTAATAAGCTTGTTACTAACTACTGCATTGAGAATGACATAGCTCATGAAACATCTGCAGCAAGGACTGCACAACAAAAATGGAGTAGTTGAAAGGAGAAACGGAACCTTGAAAGAGGCAGCTAGAATAAAGTTATCCGAGTACAACACTCCACACGGGTTTTGGGTAGAAGGCACATTGTCTGACTGCTATGTTCAAATAGAAGTTTTATTGTTAAAGATAAATGCAAAACTCCTATGAAGTTTGGAAGGGAAGACCCCCAAAATTTCATACTTTCATATATTTGGTTGTAAATGTTTCATACACAACAATGGTAAATCTCAATTAAAGACTTTTGATGTTAAGATAGCAGATGAGATATTCTTAGGATACTCATCCGTATCAAAGGCATATAGAGTTTTTAATAAGACAACCTTGTGTGTAGAAGAAACACCCCATGTGGTATTTGATGAATCTTCTTTTGAGTTTAGTAAGACAGATAACATCACAAAGATATCGATGATCTGGATCGATGACTATCAAGAGATCAACCATAAAATTCTACAATCAAGAATCGACTCGGATGAAGAAGAAAAACCAGATTCAAACATAGAGAAAGAACACCGAAGCTCTTCCACACCAAATGATCGGACGACCAACAATTCAGATGATCGAGGTTAAGTCATCGAAGGTAACATAGAATCATCGAAATAAATAATTCAGACAAAACACCATCCACCGTAAAAGATAAAGGTAAGAAAGTAATGTCATATCACTCACCAACAGATAATTGGAGATTTAGACTGGAGTCCGCATAAGGACCCAACTAAATCAAGATTGTATGTTCGGTTGCTATGTGTCATTACTTGAACCTAAATCTATTACGAAGCTCTAATCGATTCCAACCGGATTAATACCATGCAAGAAGAACTAAATCAGTTTCAAAGACAAGATGTGTGGGAGCTTCTTGAAAGGCCTCATCATCAAAAAGTCATTGGAACTAAATGGGTCTTTAAAAACAAAAGGGATGAAAACAATATTGTTTTAGAAATAAGGCCGTACTAGTTGCTCAAGGTTATTCACAATCGAGGGGATTGATTATGATGAAACCTTTGCACCAAGAGCTCGTCCGGAAGCCATAAGATTGTTTTTAGCCTATGCTACTTTTAAAAGATTCATAGTTTTTCAAATGGATGTTAAGTCAGCATTTCTTAATGGAATCCTAGCTGAGGAAGTTTATGTAGAGCAACCTCTTGGTTTTGTCAAAGGAGACAAGGTTTATAAACTAAGGAAAGCTCTATATAGACTTAAACAAGCACCAAGAGCATGGTATGACACCTTGTCTGATTATTTAATTCAAAATGGTTTTGTTAAAGGTAGAATTGATAGAACTCTCTTTAGAAAAGAATTTGGTTGTGATCTTTTATTAGTCAGATCTATGTTGATGATATAATTTTTGGATCAACTAACATATCTTTGTGTGAAGAATTTAGTCATCTTATGAAAAGCAGATTTGAAATGTCCATGATGGGTGAGATGACTTATTTTCTTGGACTCCAAGTCAAACAGACAAAGAAGGGAATATTCATCAATCAAGCCAAATATACAAAGATCTCATTGAAAAATTTGGAATAGGTACCGATCGAGAAGCTAAGATACCTATGATGACAAATTTTTCAATGGATCCGTATGAGAAGGGAGAAGACACTGATCAAACCGAGTATAGAGGTCTAATTGGTTCTTTATTATATTTAAGCGCTAGTAGACCTGATATTTCATTTGCGGTTGGAGTCTGTGCTCGATTTCAAGCTAATCCTAAGAAAAGCCATCTTGAAGCGAAAGAAAATTCTTAAGTATCTAAAAGGAACCGTAAATGTTGGGTTATGGTATCCACCAATGACAATTTTGAGCTGTCTGGATACTCGGACTCAGACTTTGGTGGGTGTAAGATAGATAGAAAATCTACATCCGTACTTGCCAATTTCTTGGAAGTAAGCCGATTTCATGGTTGTCTAAAAGCAAACCTCTATAGCTACTTCCACAATCGAAGCCGAGTATATGGCGGTGGAAGTTGTTGTTCACAGCTTAACTGGATAAGCCAATAGTTAAAGGACTATAACATTATCACCAAAGATGTACCAATCTTTTTGATAGTAATAGTGCCATAGCTATTACCCGTAACCCGATTCTACATACTAGATGCAAGCATGCGGTATATCAGTACACCACTTCATCCGAGACCATGTAGAGAAAGGTGACATCGTACTAGAGAAGATCTTGACTGATTTCCAAAGAGCAGACATCTTGACAAAGCCACCGCGTAAACAAGGTTTAAAGAACTTTCGTAGAATTAGGATTATTAGATGCTTCTTTAGTTAATCTATAATTCTATGTTTTTATTCTTTGTTTCTCTTAAATTAGTTTACTATGTCTAGAAAAAATTATCGACTAGATATGAGTCAAAGGACAATCAGTGGCGATATCATTGATTTTCTATTTTGGAGTCAAGAATCAAGGATTAGTCATATTGACCTTATCCGACATGATGATTTTTATCTAACATTTGGTAAATCAGACTAGGGCACAATAGTGGTGATTTCTTGAAAAGCAGATGACTATCCGCACCCTATCCGATCTACCTCAAGTTACTAATGATTTTTTTAAGACTATGCCTTTGCAAGAATAGGTCACAAGATCGTATTAATAAATCGAGTGTTTCACCTCATCTATTACAAAACCTCTCATCTAGACACCTTTGCCTCTGAAAACTCTCCATATATTGTGTTTCTCGATAAAACTCTTCCCAAATTATTGGATGGAAAAATAAACTTAAGAAAACTTAATCGAGCTGTTTATTTGAAATAAAATGTTCTCTTAACTAAGTCTTTAAATCAGCTAAAAGATAAAACTAGATTGTTTTTAAAATCCAGACGAGGTCATTTTCTCGATTATCTTCAGGACCTTGTCTGCTTTAGAAAACCTTTATGCAAAGAAAGGTAACCCTAGGCCGACGCCGATTACTTACTTCTCTGCATAAAGTAACCCTACTTCGGTCAAATCAACAGTCTACAAAGTAACTTTTTACGCAAATCAAAGATTAGTGAACTACACGCCGAATCCCAATCGCTTATCCAAGTTTTTAAGCTGTTGATTCAGCCACAAGAAATCATTTCAAATAAACGGCTTAGATTAAGATTAAATTTTCAAAGCGGTTTATCTTTCCAACTTTCCCTCCTATAAATACACCTTCTTCCTCTTGTAAACATTTTTCACTCTCGAGAAAACCTCGCAAATTCTCTAAAAACTTCTCAATCTCATAAAATTCACCATGGCCTCTTCTTCTAAAACCACCAAAACCCACAAACCCAAATATATTTCCACAAACATTTCTCATTTCAAAATGAATGAGGAATTTTTCAAAAACCGTTTAAAAGCAGAGATGTATGTAGATTTTGAAACTACTCGAGATTCGAGAATGCAGTAAATCCTCCATCTTTTGGAAGCATCGAGGTTAAGGGGATTTCACAATGAAATCTCCCCGAATAGAACGGCTGGTGAAAGCCACGGAGAAGAATAAAGGGAGAGCTCGTCTGTTGCATCTCGGTAATTACCTCGAGAAGAAGAGGAGGAAGAGGTAGCTGATATTCCATTGGTAAGGAGGCCCGGACGAGTAACTCAAAGCTCTGAAGGCTCCACCAAATCGGAGGGTCCGAGCGGAGATAGACACAACAACCTTGCTACCGCAGGAGGTTCCTGTGTTAAAGATAGCGGTGAGGTTGGTTAGCTCGAGGTTCCTCCCTCCCCAACCAAGGAAGTTGTTCTTCCCAATCCCTGAATCAGTACAAGTCTATCTTCATCTCCCTCTTTATCACCTCGCACTGTGATGAAGAAGTGCCCCAGCCGGCACTTCGAGCCTCAAATTCAGCCTATAATCACATCTATCCAAACAGTAATGAAGAGGTATCCCAGCTGGTACCTCGAGCCTCTCCAACAGCCTACTCCCGTAATCCAAACTCAAACCCCACCCACGTAAAGCAGAACACATCTCATCCCAACCACCAACACCCCTCTTACAAACCTCATCTCCAATTCCCACACCCACTATACAAACCGAACCATTCCCTCTCCCAATGTCAAGCCTCACCCGCTCCTATTATATCTTACTCCTCTCTCCCACATCCAAACACACCCTACCCCTCTCCCACCTACTCAAAAAGAACCTACCCCTTCTTCGTCCGATTCCTCATCTCGAGGAAGGCAGCGGTGACCTAAGCCACTGCCTCCACCACTCCTCAATCCTCGGCCTTGTGGAGAAAAAGATCAACTCAACTTTTAGAAGAAAAATGAAGAGGAGGACGAGGAAGATGGTCGAAGCAATAAGCGACACGATGCCGGCGGCATGAAAGAAGTGGAGGTAACTCTGTCTGATAAAATCATATCATCACTAACTCAGTCTTTGGTGATAAAGTGAAAGCAATGGAGGAAGAGCTAAGGGGACTGAAGGAAGAAGTGAAAGGGTACAACCAGATGGTGGTGAATGAAATGGTTGTAGACCCGATCAGACTTCGTAGTCAAGTGCAAAGATCTTGATGCAAAATTGACAAACTTGGCTTTGAAGTTAAAAGGGGAAAAAGATGAGTACGAAAGAGACAAGCCCTCACAGTGTGGTCGAGGAAACCGAGAAAAGAAGTAGGCACTAAGGCCAACACGGCTGATCTGGAGGCAGCTAAGGAAGACTTGAGACTCAAGTCGATGAGCTAAATTGCTCTCTAGTTGAGGGTGAGTCAACTAGAGGAGGCGCCAAGGAGGATGAGGAGAAAAGGAGAAAGGAGGAGGAGGAGGAGAGAATCGAGAAACTCTTGGCTAAGCTTAAAGAGGCTGAATGCGAAGAAGTCAAGGGAAAGGACAAGGAAGCAAGATAGCCGGTGAGCCGAGATCGGTGATATTCATTCCAGAGTGGCTAAGGGAAAAGGAAAGAGGGAGGTGATTATTCTAATCTCTCATAAGAACAGATCAAGAGAATAAAGAGAGAGATGGAATTTTATGGAAAGAAAGAAAAGAAAAGGCAAAAAGAAAAGGAAGGATGCAAACGCCTTTTTGGAGCAACTGCTTGGCGTAAATGGCTTATCAAAGATCAAGGTAGCGGAAAATTCGAGACCATTTCATACAACGTCTGCTCCTCCTAAGGTGGCTTGTGGAAAGTATGCGGTGAGTCTGAGAGAAAAGAATCTGGAGGGTATGTGGATATACTTGGCATATTCTCAAAGGCCCGGAGCAACTCAAAGCCAAGATCGACTTGGCTTGGCGCGAATGGATTGAAAAGGTAGACGCGGACTTCTATGCTCGGGTCTTGGAAGAAGGCGATGTGGAATTCAACGTCAACCTGATCTCTCGGCTTTCGAATATGCCATCCCCTGCAAAGAAACCTCGATGGTACCTGGACCTAGGCTGGGTTAAGGGAATTATAAAGAAGGCAGAGGTGAGTCGGGACTTACTCGGGAGGAAGAAATCAAGCGGCTTAGAAGGAGGATATTCAATGGCGATGATTCCAGGGCGAAGACCGATTGGGGAGTCTAATAGAAATAGGACTTTACTTTTCTTTACTCTTCTTTTCTATTAGTCTTCCTTTGTAATCTTTGTAAATCCAATATGAATATACCTTGGTGATGTACTTGTCTTATATCTTAAAGTTTTTTTGTTTTAAGAAATCTTAAAAATTTTCTAAGTATTATTCATCCGAGAAATATTATCATCTCGGACTTAAAATTTTCTAAAAATTTCCTAAGTCTAAAATTTTCTAAGTCCTAAGACTTAAATTTTTTTATATTTTGAAAAAATCTAAAAGACTTAAAAAAATTTCTTTGTGAATTAAGTGCTTTAATTTGGGTGAATCTGTTTTAATTTGAGAATGTGCTCTCGATATACCTATCCGATAATCTTGAATAACTCTAAACTAACTTCATTTGTGAGTATGTCTCTTTCTTGTAGGTTTTAACTTCATCAAAAGGGAAATTGTTAGATCAAGAATGTTTTGATGAGTTAAAAGTAGGTTCGGATGATCTGACGACTATAAAGAACAAGAAACCGAGTCCAAGTACTAAGGTGATCGAGACTAGGTCATCAACCGAGCAAGTCGGTGAAGACTGGATAGTTGCAAGTCATCTGGATCATCTGCAGGAGACAATTATGAAGAGCTCGAGACAAGGTCAAGACAAGCTGAGTAGAATAAGAAAGACGAGTCTTCACCAAGTCAAGCTGAGACGTGCGAGTTAAAATCAGGCGAGGAGCAAGCGGTTTTCAAGATTAAGTTTGTTGAGCGAGTTTTCGATTTGTTAGAACCGACTAACAAACTAAGCTGTCTTTCCGAGACTTATAAATAGGTCTAAGCACTTCATTAAAAGATACATCAAACACACGAGCTATCAATTGACATTCTATTCTCACAAATTCACAAGTTTTCAAATGAATTTTTCAAATCAATTCTAAGTGTTTATAGAACACTTTATTTGTAATCTTCAAATTTCACTACTCACTACAATAGTTAAATTCCAGAGAAGAAGTTAAGAGTTTTGAAGATCTGAAGAAATTCATAATTTGTAAGTTGTAAGTCGGTTTGTAAGTAAGTAAGTAGTAAGTGGTCCCTTCTTCAAGTTGGAGAAGGAGAGTGGATGTAGGATTATTCATAATCCGAACCACTATAAAATGCCGTGTTCTTTATTGCTTTACTTTACTTTTTGTCAATTTCAATTTCCGAGTTTATTAATCAAAGACTAAATTGAGAATCAAAGTTAAAACTAAAATATCGGAGTTGCTTTTGATCTTGATCAAGTTGAGTTTAAAATTGAAATCCTTTGTGCTACTAGAGTTTTTGATTAAGTTTGAAAGATTTGTAAAAATCTAAAAATCTATTCAACCCCCTCCCCTTCTAGATTTTTCCTAGAAGGATAATTCAAGTTTTTCTAAGATACTCAACTTAGTGGGACCAACAACAACGATAACATACCCCTGCCCTAAATAGACATTCTCCTGAGTGATTTTTCCCACACTTAGGACAGGTGGAATATTCCTCTATGTTACCGACGTTGAGCCTTCCCCAATCCTAGCTTGCTTCCACGAAAGTTACTTGCCTTCTCTTCTAACGTACGGACTTCCAAATTTCCTTTTCATCGGAGCATTCATCATTCCTCCATTAGTATTTTCATTCTTCATAGGGACTCGATTTCTTGGGCTCTGCCAAAAGCTTCAAATAAAGTCATACAACCTTGTCCTGCTAAGATAGTACTAATTTCGAACGCAAACCCTTCTCAAATCGTCTTGCCTTTTTCTCTTCGGTATCCACAAGATGTGTGGCGTACCTAGAAAGTTGGTTAAACTGTCGCTCATATTCTAACACAGGACATTGATCCTTGTTTCAGAAAAAGAAATTTGTTTTCCTTGCGATCTCGATACGATTGTGGCATGTAGTTACGGATAACGATTTCCTTAAAGTTGAGCCAAGTCATAGAGGCTCTTTGTTCGGGGTTTTGAGTGCGACAAGAAGCCTCCCACCAATAGTCGGCCTCGTCAAGTAAATTGGAAAACCGCACATGAAATCTTACGTACATCAAGACATTCGAAATGCGCAAAGATCTTCTCCAATGATCTCAACCATATTTCTGCTTTTCTTTGGGTCCTCCTTCCCGTTAAAGATAGGAGGTTTGAAACATCTAAACTGTTCAATCACCGGTATTGATTCCATTTGAGGTACAAGCTGGTGGCGGTGGAACGAGTGGTGCGGGTTTCCCCTAAATTGTTGTGCTAATCCTCGGAGAACGGTTATAAGATCATCATCATGGTTTTCATCAGCATTTCCGTGTATCGGTGGAGCCTCTGCTAATGCTTGTTTACGTGGTCTACCACGTGACATGATCTATCCCACGAACCAGATTTAAACAAAAATAAATTTAATAAATCACCAAAAGATTACTAAAATTATTCATGCAAAAATAATTGTCTAACTATTTAAGATCACATATAACAAAAATGCCACTTTGGTTTTGCATTTATATAAATAACATCGTTTGTACACCCAACTATATGTACATATATATATATACCAAAAAGAACCCATCGAATAAGTTACTATGGCACAGGTTGCTATATACCATATATGACAAGCAAAAAGAAGGCTTTGTTCTAGCACTCGAGCGTGCCATCTATCCGAGTCAAAATATCAATGGGTTATGATTTTCTCCTAACTACTAGCTATCGAGACATATCTACAATCTCCCCATCTCCTAACATCTCTTCTTCTTCTTCTTCTTCAACCGACTCTTCCTCCTCTTCTCGGGGTCTTCTTTAGGACCTCCTCTTGCACTTGCAGCCCTTCCGGGTGGACCGGAACCATAAAGGCTTAGGTGGGGCATCACTCCACACCCACTCCCGGTATAGTGCTGCGAGAGAAGTCGCGATAGCTGATCGCGAATCAGCATCTCCCCACAGGAAATGCACCATCGCATTATAGAGGTCAGCAGCCCGGTGTCTCCACTCATCGGGAAGAGAGAAGATAAGAGCTTCACGTGCATATATTCAGCCCCTGTTGATGCCTAGTGCTCGTGCTTCCCTCCATAAAATGGTCATCTCACGAGATGTGTGCTCCCACATCCATTTCTTCACTCCGAGCATATTGGGCACATCTTTCTAATCTCCATTGATTTAAATCTTGTGCATCCGTCACACGAAATAATTTACCCTCTAAGTCTCTAATTTATTTATCCAATACTTAAACATTCACATGACCTAAAATATTTCACCTTAGGTCTAGCAGCTTGCTCCAAAACACATATTACAAATGCATTCATATTAATCACATTGTGTGTCAAGGAATTTGCATCACATAATCAAATTATGTCACATCAAGTCAAAGAGGGCACATAGTACACATTAAAGCACTTACCAGTCTAATGAGGTCGAACGTCTATCGGATGCAGACAGGTATAATCTTTATAAATTGACAATTTTGACTTAATAAAATACATGAGCAAAAACATTCAGAGCAAATCTACAATACGAGACCTTTGCTCGATACCACACCGTAGCGCCCCAAGTTCTCTTCCTTTTTAAAATAATGTTACTTTGGGGACGAGGCGATACTAAATACAATTTAAAACTCATTTCCAAATATATGATAATAAAATTATTATTTTTATAAGCAGAAGCTATAACCAAATTAAAAATATTAACCCCAAAACAACCAGAAATCAGTTGATACGTACTTAAGAAAGAAGAATTTAACAAACCTCGCTCACATGCGATAATTACATATCAAAAGAAAAAGGGCAAAATACATTTTGTTACACTTTTCAACCAGCATACTTGGACTACTCAAACAAAGACACCATTGTTTTTCACTCCAGCTTGCAAAACCCATATATAATAATTACACAACCGAACCAAAAGATATAGTGCCGCATCCTCATCGTCCCTCCACATCAAACTCAAGATCTCAGAATAATGGATATGAGGGTGAGTGTTTCAAATACACCCAGTGGAATAATCTCAATGATTGCACCGATAAAATGTATATGCAAATAACACATAACATGAAAACATAACTCATGTGCACATTATGCGGGCCATTACCCGGCTTAAACATAGTACGGGCCATTACCGCTTGAACATAATACACATAATACGGGCCATTACCTAGCTTGAACAAAATTTCACAATTGTTGCATAATCATGACATATATCATTCACATATCACACCTTAACATAGCAATCATAACATGGAATGTTAAACTCGATTAAGAGTGGAAATTATCCCACCCGATTAGATATGAGCACCTTGTTTTGGAGAGCGAAGCGCTTTTATGTTTGATTTCTTCTTGGCCCTACAAATAATATCGTATGCTCAGAACATTGCGGTAGACATAATAATTAATTAATAATAATTATAATAAGAGCTTCCTACGGTTTTATGACCACCGGATTTGGTTTAAAGGTAGAAGGGTAAACCAGTCTTTTCCTAAAGCTTTTAGAGTTCGATTAATATGTTTGATGGCTAAAAGACAAATTAGCTAGTTTATTTATAATATAATCCTATTTAGAGCGTGTAGAAACTCGTTGGGATAAAAATGGACTTGAAAGCGAAGAATTTGGATTAAAAGCGGGAGTTTACGGCGTACAGCCGTTCAGGGGTAAAATGGTCATTTTATAATGTTGTTCGTCCCGTGATTTTAGAATTAAAATGTAGATCTTTGAATTTGGAACAATTTGACGCTGGTTTGGATCAAATCGGATGAAAAGCGAAGATTCTACAAAGCGTTTAAAAATGAGGGGCAAAATCGTAATTAAATAAAAATCAAAAGTCAACAGTTGACCATTGACCGTTGACTGGTCAGTTGACCAAAATAAGAAATTTGCATTTTAGTCCCTGAAGTTAATCTAATTCTCTTTGGCCTCCCCTCTACTTTCAAGCTTTTGAACAAAGAGGTCCCTACCGTCATTCTACACCTCCGATCGGAAAACCAAAAATACCGTTGGAATCCTTACAATCTCGGCTTCCTATTTCACCCAAGCCTTGCCTCAAACGGTCACCGGAAAGGTGACGGTCATTTTGGCAGACCGACAAATTTTTACTTACGCCATTAACGTCCATTTCAAGCTTTGATACTCCATTTTCATCGTTTCCTACTCACAATTAGGCCTATAACCTTTACTACATCCCATAATGACTCAAACGTAAGAATCCACAAAAATAAAGTTTAATTCTAAACGCTTGAAACCCGTTTCTACGCGTCACTTTCGGCTTATTTTTCTACTAATTTCATACACCGATTATAACAATGGAGAATAGAATTCTACTCTACGCACAAATGTGCAGACTTCACAACGGTATAAGCCTCGTCACCTATCATTTGTCGGAACGATGGTGATTGAATGAAAAAGCACATTTAAACAATAATTTTTTAATCTTTGCATTAAATTTTTGGACGCTACAAGAATCGAAACAACATGCCGATCTTATTTTTACAATCTAAGAATCGCTATGAGCATTTCTATATATAATATGATAATATCAAGAAAACCGCCGACGACGGAATATGGCGGCGTGAACGGAGAAAATAAAAAGAAAGAAAAGGAACGACTGCGGCGCTAGCTTGAAAAGGAAAGTAAGTGAGGATATATTACGTACGCTAATTAACTTTTCAATTTAATTTATAAAAATTTTTACATTATCAAGAACTTTTACATTTTATTAATTTAACTTAATATATATATATATATATATTCTATTTAATACCTCTAATAAATATATTTGTATACAAATACACATTATTAAACACTATAAAATATTTAATTTTCTATTTCAATTAGAAAAATTATCAAATTATAATACTTAATTTATTAAAATTAATAACATGCATTAATAATTCATATACGGATTTCGGGGTATTACAGGTGGATTATAAAATTTGTGGGTGGATTCTAAAATTTTTCGGTGTATTATGAAATATGTTGGTAATATTCTGTGATCTATTAGTGGATTCTCAAATTTGTGGGTGGATTCTGGAATTTGTAGGTGTATTGGCATGTATTTCATGTATAAGTAGTTTCCACTAGTTTAATTGACCTAGTTATGGAGACTTTATACATGTGATGCATGTTTAAAGTGATTTATGATGATAATATTCTAAAATATGTTGGTAAATTGCATGCTTGACATGTTTTGATAGTCATCACTAGGTTAATTTTTCTAGTTTGTAGACTTTGTCTCTTGTGATGCATGTTTTTGTGATTAATAATGAAATTATTCTCAAATCTGTTGGAAATATGCATGTTTGGCATAGAAAGGTAGTCACCAATAGGTTAATTGACCTAGTTATGAAGGCTTTGCTACTGTTACGCTTTTTTTTTTTTTTTTTTTTTTGTGATTAGCGATGAAAATATTCTGAAATCTATTGAAAATTTGCATGTTTAGCAACCACTAGGTTCTCACAAAAAAAAAAAAAAAAAAGTCACCACTAGGTTAATTGGTCTATTTTTTGGGATTTTGCCCCTGCGATGCATATTTTTGTGTTTAAACAAGAAATAATGATAAAAACTTGCATATGAAATACGAAAGTGAATATTTTCACAATACATATTGGTTTTTAACAACATAAACAACATCTAAAAGTAAAAAAAAGAAATACTTCTATGCTCTTATGTTTAGGTTGTAAACTAATTGGAGTGAATTTATGCATGTTTTTAGGGCTTATTTTAGTGCAAAAGTGAGCCAATGTGTTAGATTTTGTGCATAAATGTGTAGAGTATCACTATTTTGCCTAAAAATTATTACTTGTGAGATAATTGATGTTTTTCGTCCGTTTACTGTAAATCGGTGGAATTTGGCCAAACCGAGAGTACCGGCATGCTTAGAATGAAGAGACGAACGAGATGGACAAAAACGAAGTCGGAGGCGGAGTCTCACCGGAAAAATGCCCTGGTCTCGACCTTTGGTCGAGGGCCGAGGCCTCGACTCGAGGGATAAGGCGAGAAAAGCTAGGATTCGAAAAAGGAAAGCGGCCTCGACTCGAGGGTGAGCCTCGAGTCGAGGGATTTGAAAAATGGGGCAGCCTCGAGTCGAGGGCCTCGACTCGAGGAGAGGTTTTTCCGAGAAAATTTGTTATTTAAAGGGCTGGAGCAGAGCATAATCCAAACAACTTTCGGTAGGTGATAGGCTTAAAAGCCAACACTCACCTTCAAGTGTAAAGGGATCGTGTAGCTAGTAAGTTACCCGGTTAAATTATCGATCCACGGAAATCAAGTATGAGATAGCCCTAAATTTACTAATTTATTCCCAATTGTAGCACAAGTCTTATTATGGGATCAATTGGTTTTATGCAAATAATTAACTAATCAAATACCTAAATTCTACTAACAACGAAATTCAATCAATAATAAAGACGTGATCGGGTGCTTATCAACAAATGGGTATCAATCATGCAATGAATTCAAATGAGTATTTGTCATGTCAATCAATTAATTAGAGCAAACTTTTAAATCAAACAATAATTCCGTACTTGGTAAGCCTAGGAATTACGCTACGATTTAAGCTCGAAAGTTTAAGAGGACTAAGTCACCCTTTCCTCCCGGGCTAGAGCACGAGTCAATAGGTTTCCCTAGTGTGTCTCCCCTCCGATACTAAGGCACCTTACCTATGGTCTCTTCACTAATCACCCGACTACTAATCCAAGCAATTAATGTGGAGTAGATGTATTTCTAATGGAATTAACCAAGTCTCCTTGCGTTAACCCAATATTAACTCTAATTACCCAATTAATTCCCTCACCCAAATGAGTTATCTCAATACCCAAGTCTCCTTGCGATAATTAAACAACTATGCATGGAATTAGAAATTAATTAAATAAATAAATCAATCAAACCTCGTCAATCCAATCAATTAATCAACAATCAAAATCACCCATAAGAATTCCTCACAAGATCAATCACCCATATGCATCAAAACACCCTAGCACTAGAAATTTAGTTGATCATAATTAAAGAAAGTGAATCCATGAAATTAATTGAATAATCGAATGTCATAACAACAAATTGAATTAAGAAAACTGAAATTAACGGAAGAATATCACCTAGTTAGCGTCCAATCATAAAGAAAACAACCGTTGATCGTCTAAATTGAAAAAGAAATCGAAACGTTAGCTATGTGTGTGTGAAAAGTGTGTGTTCTTGATCTTCTTCTCCAAAACCCCCTTGAAAATCGTGGTATTTTCGTGTATATATATGTATATAACCGCCTTGCCACGTATCGCGCTCTGATTGGACGAAAAATTTAAAAATCCTGCCTGGAACATCCCTCGACTCGAGACCTGGCCCTCGAGTCAAGCTTGGCTAATCCCTCGACTCGAGGCCTCGGCCTCGACTCGAGGCGGCTTCAAATCCGGTTTTTAACTTGGCCTTCACCTCAACTCGAGGCTTCCCAAGCCCAGGGAATTTTTAGGCCCGATAGGCACCTCCGAGCCCCATTTTTGTCCTACGCATTCGTCTCGTCACCCTATGAATCCCGGTACTTTTCGTTTCGTCAAATTCCACCGTAAACTCACGAAAGCGAGATAAAAACCACACGAAATGCATTAGTAATACTTTTAAGCACAAGAAGTGATACTTTATACTTTTAAGCTTAAACAGTAATACTTTTCATCAAATTATACATTTAAATCCCTCAAAACTCATGCAATAATTCACCCTAATCAACTCCCCCAAACTTAAAGTGTTGCTCGTCCCGAGCAACAGAACAAATAAGCACAAAGGGTGAATTGATTGCAACGTGTCTCATGGCACAAATAATGAAATTTGGACAATCAAACTCATTAGTGAACACAAGTTTTTAATGTCACTTTCAACGAACACTAAAAATATCATGCTTTGATAAGATGTAAATTCAAATACTTTCTCAATGCTCCTTCCAAAGAGTCTATCTCTCATCACTCAAGTGTTTAAGGACAATAAAACACTCATTCATCAAATCACAACCATACACACCATAGACTTGCCACAAGACTCAATCTCAATCGTCATTTTGTGTATCAACTATGAATCAAAGAGGTCTTTTCAAGAGATTGTAATGAAGTCTCTTTGGATGGGTAGGTGAATTTTGGGAAATAGTGACTCAATGTTAGTAGAGCAATGATTGTTGATCAAATAATACAATGCAATTTACACATCATCTCAACAAACACATCTCCTTCTTTCATTTTCTTCCTTTTCACATAACATTCACCACCAAACTCCTTTTGAGACTTTCTTTTGCATTCAAGCTCACATTGAATTTTCTTCTCATGATTTTTCATTTTTTTCAATTCAATTTTTCCTTTTCCTCTTTTTATCTCAACATACTTATCCAATCATACCACCACAACTTTTCAACTTCACTTCACCATTCATTTGTCAACAATCATGCTCTACTCAACATATGGGAACAAAGGCTCCTAAGGAAAGGCAAAATGGCTTAATTTCACGAGCTTACCAAAGAATAAGGCTTTAAGGCACAAATTGGATTACTAGGGAAATCAATGGCATTGGTGGGGTAAAATTTGGCTAAGTGGCTTAACAAATCAAACATGACCTCAAATCATCTTCATAGATCCACACAAAACTCAACTTCAACGAGTCTATATGCAAGTTCTAGCATGCAAAATTGCAATTGATGCACTCAACAAGGAATCTGTTAGCACAAGATTGTTTTGATGAGTTAAAAGACTATTCCGGATGAGCAGACTATGATAAAGAAGCAGTAAAGACTAAGTTCTAGTACTAAGTCGATCACTATGTCAAGGGTAGCTCAAGTCGATTGAAGACTAGAAATCACAAGTCATCTGAGACACCTCAATCCTAGTCATCTGCGGGAGACAAGTATGAAGAGCTCAGACGAGGTCAAGACAAGCCGAGTAGAATAAGAAAGGCGAAGTTTTCACCAAGTCACCGGCAGACGAGTAGGAAGAATCACCGAGATCTCAAGCGGTTTACAAGATTAAGTTTGTTAAGCGGTTTCAAGTTTGTTAGAACTAACTAACAAACTAACCTGTCTTTTCAGACTTATAAATAGGACTAGATTTTATTCTTTAATACACTTATGCATATTTGGTTTTTCACATTATTCATTACTCGATTTCAATCACAATCTTTTCACAAGTATTTCAAGAGAGTTCTCAAAAGTTCTAAGTGTTTTTAGAACACTTTTCTTGTAATCTTCAAAATCCATTGTTCACCTTTGTAATAGTTAGATTTTTAGAGAAGGATTTAGGAGATTGAAGACTTGAAGATTTGTACAAGTTGTAAGTCGTAAGTTGAAAGTGAGAAAGTAAGTAGTAAGCGAGTCCCTTCTTGATTGGAGAAGGAGAGTGGATGTAGGATTATTAAAATCCGAACCATTATAAATCCTGGTGTTATTTCTTGCTTTCTTTAATTTCTGTTCAAATTACAATATTGTTAATTCAAGATTAAAGTTCGTAATCTTAACTAAAATCGAATATCAACCTTGCTTTTGATCTTGTTAAAAGTTGAGTTATCAATTATATTCCATTGTGTTTAATCGATATTTTGAATTGATTTTGAAAGATTTGAAAAATCTACAAAATCTATTCAAACCCCCCTTTCTAGATTTTGTTCTAGAAAGCTAACTCAAGGTTTTAATCAACTCAATATTCCGGACCAACAAGTGGTATCGAGCAGTGTTAAGTCATTCGATATTGATTTTAGGTCTTGAACAAGATTCTGAAATTATATTGATTTTCTTCATTTTCTTCCATTACTAACAGTGCTACTAATAAGCTTTTGTGGAGTATTTTGTTCTTTGTTTCATCATGTCATCGGGGAAAAATAAAAAGTCTAGGAATCTTCCTGAATTCTCCATTGAAGATTATGATTACCTGGAAATTTAGGATGGAAAATCATCTCAAGGCTATTCATGATAGGATGGAAGAGGTCCTTGAAGAAGGTCCTATAAAGTTTTATCATGGAGGCACCAAAGAGTGAGCCGAGTTGAATCCAAAACCGGACAAGAAAAGAAGAGTTCTCAATTGACAAATGATGAAAGAAAGGTCCACAATCTTGACCAAGTAGCTCGAATCGAAATCATTGAGACTCTAAGTAAGGATTGGATAGAAAAAGTTAAAAGATGCAAAATAGCCAAAGAGATGTGGCAAACTCTAGCCAATGTTTGTGAAGGATCTGATCAAGTCAAGGAAAACAAGCTACGATCGGCCTTGCATACATTTGAAACATTCAAAATGAAAGAAAATGAGTCTGTGGATCGGTTTGATGTAAGGTTGACCAATCTTCTCAACAAAGCGGCAGAGACCTTGGAAAGAATTATTCAGAGAAAGAGATTAATAACAAGATTACGAGATCATTAACCAAGAGATGGAGGAAAAATCCAATATCCTTAAAGCAACTCAAGATTTATCCTCTATTACTCACCATACTTTATTTTCTCATCTTAAAGCTTTAGAGTATGATATCCGAGATAGAAGATGAGGAAGATGAGATGGAATCAAGTACCTCATCCAAGTCTGTTGCCTTTGTCGATAAAGAAGACAAGGTGTTAACAGTAGCGTAGGAGCCGATCTATCTCTCGAAAGAGCGAGATGGCTTTACTTACAAAAAGGTATGATAAATTGAGAATGAAGTATAAGAGAAATAAATTGAGATTTGCGAGTAAGGATAGACAAAGATCCGAGATCGAGATAGGAAGGTGGATAAATCTTCGATGATGACAAAAACAAGAGCCGAGACAAGAAGATACAGATCACTGTCGGAAGAAATCCTTCCAGTCCCAGATCGACAGGAGTGACATTTGCTATACATGCAACAAGCCAGACATTTCAGCTATGACTGTCCTCAATCGACTCCTAAAGAAAGGGAAGAAAAGAGACAGGAGATTTGCGGTATCAAAGAGCTTTATTGGCTGAAGAAAAAGAGCCAAAGAAATCATCATCATCCTCATCATCCTCATCGATTTCGGATCGTATGATGAGATCTGTCTCATGGCTAATGAGGTAATCTACTATTCATCGTCGAGATAATGATTCTTGTCGATCTGCATCCGATCATGACCAAAGCTGTTATCCATGAGTTATTGAGAGATTTAAAGACATCCTTGATCGCTTATAAACAGCTAGAGAAAGAGAATTTGATTTTAAAGGATCAAATTCAAATTCTAATTGCAAGCAGTGATGAATTGCTCGGAGGCGAGGAAACATTCAAGGGGGAATGTTTTCTTGATCAAGCTAGTACATCACCGGCTTACGAAAGGTTAGAAAATGAATTGAAAACTTTAAAAGACAAATTTGAAGTAGTCTGTCTTTGAAAATGAATTAATTAAGAAAGACAATGAGAAGTTTGTCTTCAAAATTAGTCACTTAATAATTCACAATCAGTAATAGATCATATTTTTAATACTTCTCAAAAATCTCATGACAAGACAGTCTTGGTTATGATAGGAACAATAAATCGGATGTTCAAAAACCTAGAAAATTTGTGAAAGCATCTGTTCAATCAAAGGATATTAAAATTGGTCCATGGAAACCAACTAGTCGAGATAAGGACTACATCTACCATCTGAAACCAAGAATTCAGTGAAAACTCCCTATCGAGACTAGAAGGAATCCAAGAACCAAAATAAGAAGATATTCTTATTATAATTCTTTTGATTGAAGGAGCAAATGCTATCCTACATTAAAAATTACTCAATCTGAATACAACAAGTTATCTTTCAAAATGATATAATTGTAGACATGATTTGGTAGAAAACTTGAGTCGATTTATTGTCTAAAGATGAGATGTTTATTTGGATATCTAAAGTGATTCTTGACCCAAAAGGACCCAAGATCACTAGGGTACCTCAAAACTAATCATTTCACAGATTCACAGGGATCATCACTTAAGGAAGAGATCTTAGCTTCAATATGGTACATTGATAGTGGTTGTTCACAACATATGACCCATAACAAGAAGTCATTATCAAATTTTCAAAGCATTGATGGTCCAAGAGTTTTATTTGGTGATAATAATTGTGGTTAGACTAAAGGTGTAGGTACTACGATTATCAAGGATATTCGTATATGAGGTATATTTTGTTGAAGGTTTGAAACATAATCTGCTATCTGTTTCTCGGCTTTGTGATAAAGGTTTTCTTGTCAAATTCTCAAAGGATAAATGTGATATTTTAGATAATTCCTCGGATAAGGTACTATTAATCGGCTTGGACATGGAAATGTCTATGTGGCCAACTTTAATAGTTGTCCCAAAGATACCGTCTGATAGCTAAGGGTGGAGAAGATATCACCGGCTATGGCACAAAAGGCTTAGTCATCCGAATTTCAAAACTCTTAGTAAGTTAGCTAAAAAGAACCTTGTCAAGGGATTACCTGAAAAACTTTTATCCACCGATCTTAAATGTGATGCTTGTCAAAAAGGTAAACAGCCTAGACACTCATTTAAGAGTATTAACTCCTCTTCATCCGAAAGAGTGTTGCAACTCCTTCATCTGGATCTGTTTGGACCTATTTCACCTCTCGGTTTCGTGGAAGGAAATATACTCTTGTTGTAGTAGATGACTTTTCTAGATACACTTGGGTTATATTTCTTTTCAAGAAAAATGAGACTATAAACAAGATTCCTGATCTGTTCAGCAGATTCGAGAATGAAAAGGGTGTTAATATTATTAAAATAAGGAGTGATAAGGGCACAAAATTTTTGAATTCTTATTTTTTCAATGAGTGTGGAATTATTCATGAGACATCTTCAGCAAGAACTCCTCAACAAAATGGAGTAGTTGAAAGAAGGAATAGAACTTTGAAGGAAGCGGCCGGGAGCATGTTGGGTGAGTATAATACCCCTCATAGATTCTGGTCAAGCCATCAACACACTTGCTATACCCTAACAGGTGCTTAGTTGTCAAAGACAAGGGTAAGACTCCTTATGAGATTTGGAAGGGTAAGATTCCAAGAATCTCATATTTCAAAGCTTTTGGTTGTAAGTGTTTCATCCATAATAATGGAAAATCTAAGTTAAGAACTTTTGATGCTAAAGCGGTGATGGAATATTCTTGGGATATTCTAATACTTCAAAGGCATTTAGAGTTTTTAACAAGAGAACCCTTTGTGTGGAGGAAACCCTCATGTTGTTTTTGATGAGTTGTATTCTGTTCGAGATAAAGTGAATCAAATTTACGAAAGTCTAGATAAAATTGAACTGTCAAGACTAAACATAGAACTGTCTATCTACCTAGTCTTGATTGAGAATCGGATGAAGAAGAATCCTCATCCGATAATCGAAGACAACCGATCGGACTCCTTCGTGAATCGAGACACCGCCTTGACATCCGGTGATCGGCCAAGGGTTAGGGCGATGAAGAGGAACGTCGGTGAGGTTGAGTCGGAGGAATTGCCTCGAGACTCAAGATGAGGATCCTTCTCCTCACATAGGCAAAAGGATGAGAAGCTATCATCCATCCGATCGATTATAGGAGATCCATCTAGTAGTGTGCGAGACACGAATGATGCCGGACTACGAAAGTCTTTTCGGTTGTTATGTGTCGCTTCTCGAACCTAAGTCTATTGAGGAAGCTCTGTCGAGATCCAAAGCTGGATAGACCATGCGGGAAGAAGCTGCATCGAGTTTGAAAGGCAAAGTATATGGGATCTAGTGGAAAGACCCTTACGTAAAGATTATAGGCACTAAATGGGTGTTTAAAAATAAAGCAGAGATGAGAACAACATTATTGTTCGAAATAAGGCAAGATCAAGTTGCACAGGGTTACTCACAGATCGAGGGAATAGACTATGATGAAACCTATGCTCCAGGTTGCAGATTAGAGGCAATAAGATTGTTCTTGGCATTTCTGCATATAAATCTTTCAAAGTTTTTCAAATGGATGTTAAGTTTGCCTTTCTTAATGGTGTGTTACTTGAGGAGGTCTATGTCCTCCTGGGTTTAAGATTAATAACAAGGTCTATAAACTCAACAAAGCTCTATATGGACTAAAACAAGCTCCCGAGCTCAGTATGATACACTATCTCGATTTCTTGACATCAAATGGTTTTTCTAAAGGCAAGATTGATAGAACTTTGTTTAGAGAGGAAGTAGATGGCAACATCTTACTAGTTCAAATTTATGTAGATGACATAATCTTTGGTTCACCTAATCTAAAATTATGTGAAGAGTTTAGCATTCTCATGAAAAACAGGTTTGAAATGTCAATGATGGGAGAATTAACATACTTTCTAGGCTTACAGTTAAACGGATGAGTAAGGGTATATTTATACATCATCTAAGTATGCTAAGGATCCGATTGAGAAATTTGGAATGACAACTAGCGAGAGAAGTTAAAATACCTATGGCAACTAACTTCTCAATGGATTCGTATGAGCGGGGATACCCACCGATGCAACGGAGTATCGTGGACTCGATTGGATCTCTTCTCTATCTCACCGCAAGTAGACCAGACATAGCCTTTGCAGCTTGGGGTATGTGCAAGATTCCGATCTATTCCCAAGAAAACTCATCTGGAGACAAATTAAGAAAATTCTTAGATATCTCAAAGGAACCTTGCAAGTAGGGTTATGGTACCCGGTGATGACAACTTTGAGTCACAAAGTTATTGATTCAGACTTTGGAGGATGTAAGATTGATAGAAAATCCACTTCATGAACTTGTCAATTCTTAGGCAACAAATTAATTTCTTGGTTATCTAAGAAACAAACATCCGTTGCCACCTCTACAATCAAGCCGAATACATGGCACTGGAAGTTGTTGCTCTCAACTCCTCTGGATTAGTCAACAGCTTAGAGATTATAATATTCAAACATCACTGCTCCTATTTACCGTGATAGTAATAGTGCAATAGCAATGACTTACAATCGTTCTACATTCTAGATGTAAGCATATATATATTAGGCATCATTTCATTAGGGATCATGTTGAGAAGAATGACATTAGGATTGAGAAAATTGCCACCGAATCACAAAGAGTGACATTCTTACAAAACCATTAGTGAATCCAGGTTTAAAGAAATGTGCTTAGAATTAGGGTTACTTGATGCATCTTTAGCTGGTTTCTAATTTGTGTGCATCTGCTTTTCATGTTTTTCTCTTTTCTTTAAATTAATGTCTAGAAAGAATTATCGAGACTAGATATGTGTCAAAGGACAATCGTGTAGTGATATCATTGATCTCCTTTTAGGAATCAAGAATCAAGGATTAGTCATATTGACCTTATACTGAATTGATAATTACTTGTCGACATTGAGTAAATCAGACAAGGACACGATAGTCGGTGATCTCCTGAAGAAAGCAGATGACTATTTGCATCCTATCTGGTTTACCTTAAGCTTCTAATGGTTTCTTTTGAGTATATGTCTTTGCGAGGAACAGTCATAGATCATCTTGTTTCATCTCTTCTTATTCAAACTCCTTTATTCTATTACTCTTGTTCCTAAATAAAAAGTTTTTTAAATGGATGAACAACCTAGTTTTAGAAAATTAAGTCTCGAGTCTGTTTAGTTTAAATTCCTTTTAAAATTGCTAAAAAGTTACATCTAAGCTGTTGGTTTTCAAAATCGAGATAGGTTACTTTATCGATGTCTTTCCAAACTAATCTTTTTTAACTAATCGATTCTCAAACTCATCTGTTTCGTAAACCTTCGGTTGAAGTAAGATACCACTTGGTGGCGACGCCGTATACTTACTTCTCTGCATAAAGTAACCTACATCTCACAAATCAACAATCTATAAAGTAACTATTTACGCATTCCAAAGGCGATTAACATCCACGCGCTGAATCCTAATTGCTTATCTTATTTTTTAACCGTTGATTAATACTCGGTAAAAACTTTTTGAATAAATGGCTCGATTTATTTAAATTTTCTAAAATGGCGGTTTCTCTTTCCAATCTTCCCTCCTATAAATTGATCTTCTTCTTCCCTTAATCATTTTCCATTCTCGGAAAACCTACATATTTTCCTTATACATTTCCAAATTCGCAAAAACCTTCAAATGGCATCTTCTTCCAAAACCACCAAATCTTATAAACCCAAATACATCTCCACCAATATTTCTCACTTCAAAATGAATGAGGAATATTTCAAAACCGTTTAAAGGCAGTAAATGTATGTCGATTTTGACACAACCCAAGATTCGTAGTCTGCTGAAATTCTTCGACTTCTAGAGGCATCGAGGCTTAGGGGTTTTCTCTATGAAATCTCCCCAAAATAGAACGGCAGATTTGCTAGGAGCAGAGTTTACGGCAAGAATGGAGGATACCCGAGGATGGGTTTGATACTTCTTGATGGGACAACTCTGAGTTTTACAAGGGAAAATATTTCAGAATTTTTGATACATCAATGGAGGGAGTCAATCCATTGATGTATAAGGAGGACGAATGGGAGGCATCATTTGATATGATGGCCGTGGTGTCGCAGAGGGAACAAGAAGAGATTTAAAGAAGAATCTTCTCGGGCGGAAATACTGATGTTGATGACGGTAGTGACGAAGGCGGTGTTGGGTGAGCAAAGCTCACATGATGGGTTAACCAAACCCAGTTGTGTGTGATGCGAGCCATTACAGGCAGTGTACGTGTGGCCGGGTTGGCTTGTTGATTCACAAGCTCGGGAAGAAAAGAAAAGCGTTTGACCTTCAAATCGTCACAGAGGCTGGATTCCTACTTCAAATCGGCCTATTCAACAAAATCACTGTTCTAATCGAAGGGCTTAACAGGAGGCCGACCGAGAATAGGCACAAAAATACTCTAAACGTAAGGGTATCTTGACCAAGGATGACAGACTTGGAGGAAGTCCCTGATTCGGACGATGAGTCGATCTTGCAAGAGCTCAAAGGCTGGAGGCGGCGGCAGAGGCCCAACAACCAGCGATTGAACCAGTGAGGTACCTCTGGCTGAAACCGAAATAGAGGGACATGAGGAGGCGGCGGCTGGAGGTCACACCTCAAGAAGAATTAGTTGAAGCAGTGCTCTTGTTCCCAGGAGTTTCTCGAGAGGAGGAAAAAGAGGAGGCTGGTAAAAGTCGTGGATAAAAAGAAGGGGAAAGCTCATCTGCTACTCCCACCAAAGATGCCTCGAGATGAAGAAGAGGAAGAGGAGGCTGAAACTCCACCGGTGGCAAGGCCAAGACGAGCAAAGACACAGCTCAAGGCTCTACTAAATCGGGTGGCTCCGAACAGCAGACGGAGTCATCAACCCCTGCTATCGAAGAGATCCTGGGCCCTTCGGATAGCAGTGAAGTTAGTCACCGGAGGTCCCTCCTTCCCCAACCAAGAAAGCAGCTCTTTCACCTATTCCAAAGCAGTACAAGCCTTTCCCCATCTCCTCAATTATCTCCCGTACCCACACCAGCAATGAAGAAATGCCCCAGATCGGCATTTCGAGCCTTGGACTTCGGCACGAAACCCCACCACCCAAACAGCAATGAAGGGATATCCCAGGTGGTATCCCGAGCCTCTTCAACGACTACCTCCCCCACAGTCAAATTCAAATTCCACCAACAGAATCTGAACCTACCCCATCTCCCATATCCATCCCTACCACACAACCTCAACCATCTCCTCCACCCTCATCCGAGCACGTACCTCTTCCTACACTCCAAACCTCATCAATTCCAATCATATCCTACTCTTCTCTTCCAACTATTCAAACTCAATCTATTCCTCTCCCATCTACTCAACAGAACCCATACCCTCCTCGTCGACTCCTCAACCGAGGATGATGACACCGATCTAAGCCCAACGACCGCTATCTCCTCCATTCTATCCCTTGTCGAGAAAAAGATCAATGCTACATTCGGAAGAAAGATGGAAAGGAAGACAAGGAGGATGGTTAAAGTCATTACGAGACACCATGATAGCCGGCATGAGAGAAGTAGAGGTAAACTTATCTGATAAAATCATATCTACTACTAACTCTATGTTGGTGATAAAGTAAAAGCAATGGAGGCCGAGTGCTGGCTTTAAAAGAGGAAGTAAAAGGGTATAATCAGCTGGTAGTGAATGAGTTGGGTGTAGATCACTCGAGACTTCGAGGGCCAAGTGCAATATATTGGATGAAAAACTCACAGCCTTGGCGAGATGAAGTTAAAGGGGAAAGCAGTGAAGCGGAGAAGAGACAAGCCCTCACAGTGTGGTCGAGGAGACCAGGAAAGATGTAGGCATGAAGGCCAACACAGTGATCCTGGAGGCAGCCAGGAGGAAGCTCGAATCAAATCGATGAGTGGCTGCACTCCGGTGAGGGTGAGTCAACTTGAAGAAGTCAGTAAAGGAGGATGAGGAGAAAAGAAGGAAAGAAGAGGAGGAAAGGATCGAGAAACTCTTAGCTCATTTGAAAGAATCCGAATGCGAAGGAGCGAGGGAAAGAAAAGGAAGTAGCAGTCTCGAGCCCGAGATCGGTGAAGTTGTTACCAAGGTGCTGCTAAGGGTAAAGGAAAGAGGGAAGCCGATTATTCTAATCTCTCGAGACGAGCGAGATCAAGAGAATTAAAAGAGAGATGGAATTCTATGGCAAGAAAGAGAAAAAGAAGCAGAGAAAGATGAAGGACTCCAATGTCTTCTGGAGTCTTTGCGGCGAAAATGGTTGATCAAAGATCAAGGCAAATGAGAAATTCGTGCCATTCCACAACACATCCGCACCTCCTAAGTCAAGCCATGGAAAGTATGTTCTTTGAATACGAGAGAGAAGAATCTAGAAGGAATGTGGATATACTCTTTGGTATATTCTCAAGGGCCCCGGAGCATCTCAGCAAGATCCAGACTTGGCTTGGCATGAGTGGATGGAGAAGGTGGACAAAGAATTCTATCATCGGCCGGAAGAAGCGGATGTGGAGTTCAATGTCAACTCTGGTCTCTCCCCTTATGAATATGCCATCCTGCCCGAGAAAACCGGATGGATCCCTGGACCTAGACCGGGTCAAGGGTATTTTGAAGAAGGCGAGAGGCTGAATCTGGACTTGCTCAAGGAGAAGATCTGGCACCCGAGGAAGCGTGTGTTTAAGCGGTGATGATTCCAGACGAAGACCAATGGGAAGATTAATGGAAACAGATTTTTCTTTTCCTTATCTTTCTTTTCTATTATCTTTTCATCTGTAATCTTTGTAAATCCAATGTGAATATACTTTGTCGATTCATTTTACTTGTTTATTTTCTTAAAGTTTTTTTCCTTTAAGAAAAACTTAATAATCTTTCAAAGTATAAGTCTTCCGAGAATTTTATCTCTCGAGACTTAAAATTTTTTTCCTAAGTCTTAAAGACTAATTTTTTTTTAAAAAGTTATTTCTAAAAGAGTCTAAAAGACTTAAATATTTTTAATTTGTTGTAATGTGAAAAATGTGCTTTGATATACCTATCTAATAATTTTGATTAAGCGTAAACTAACTTCACTGTGAGTATGTCTCTTTATTGAAGGTTTTAACTTCATCAAAAGGGAAATTGTTAGCACAAGATTGTTTTGATGAGTTAAAAGACTATTCCAGATGAGTAGACTATGATAAAGAAGCTGTAAAGACTAAGTTCTAGTACTAAGCCGATCGAGACTAGGTCAAGGGTAGCTCAAGTCGGTGAAGACTAGAAATCACAAGTCATCCGGAGACGGCCTCAATCCTAGTCATCTGCGGGAGACAAGTATGAAGAGCTCGAGACGAGGTCAAGACAAGCTGAGTAGAATAAGAAAGGCGAAGTTTTCACCAAGTCACCGCAGACGAGTAGGAAGAATCACCGAGATCTCAAGCGGTTTACAAGATTAAGTTTGTTAAGCAGCTTCAAGTTTGTTAGAACTAACTAACAAACTAAGCTGTCTTTTCGACTTATAAATAGGACTAGATTTTATTCTTTAATACACATATGCATATTTGGTTTTCACATTATTCATTACTCGATTTCAATCACAATCTTTTCACAAGTATTTCAAGAGAGTTCTCAAAAAGTTCTAAGTGTTTTTAGAACACTTTTCTTGTAATCTTCAAAATCCATTGTTCACTGTAATAGTTAGATTTTAGAGAAGGATTTAGGAGATTGAAGACTTGAAGATTTGTACAAGTTGTAAGTCGTAAGTTGAAAGTGAGAAAGTAAGTAGTAAGCGAGTCCCTTCTTGATTGGAGAAGGAGAGTGGATGTAGGATTATTAAAATCCGAACCACTATAAATCCCGTGTTATTTCTTGCTTTCTTTAATTTCTGCTCAAATTACAATATTGTTAATTCAAGATTAAAGTTCAGAATCTTAACTAAAATCTGAATATCAACCTTGCTTTTGATCTTGTTAAAAGTTGAGTTATCAATTATATTCCGCTCGTGTTTAATCTTATATTTTGAATTGATTTTGAAAGATTTGAAAAATCTACAAAATCTATTCAAACCCCCTTTCTAGATTTTGTTCTAGAAAACTAACTCAAGGTTTTAATCAACTCAACATTCCGGGACCAATGTAATCAAACCGTTTTTCATGCCACGATTTAAAAGCTCAAAAGCTCACGGGCTTAAAATGAGCAAAGAGAAGGCATTCTTCATCACACTCATCATCACAAGACAACTTCTCATGCTAGAATCAAGAAACAAATCAATTCATCAACACATCACAAGTTTATCATGTCCATCAATCAAAACAATATGCCACGTACATACCTCCAAGCATAACACCTCATCAAATTCACATAAAATAGACTCAAAGATAAGAATGAAATCCACGTTCACAAAAATTTTCTCACAATTTTCTCATTATGAATGAGAGGCAAATTGGTGCAACAAGCACTGCTAACTAACACATACCCCCCAAACTTTTCATTGCAAAGCATTTAAAAGTTTGGCAAAGGTAGTTAGCTAGGTGAAGTTGCACACAACTACCCACTATGAAATCCAAATGAACACATAATGAAAAGAAAGGAGGAAAAGAGGCACACCTCCCCCAAACTTAGACAAGTCTAAGTCTAGAGAAGGTATGGTACCGTAAAGGCTTCAAAATTCCTCTCATCGTCAAGCTTGTAGCTCACCAAGCCTCACTTGCATACCTTGACCTCCTACAAGAAACACAAAAATAAATCACACACACTTATTGAAAGCAATAAATAAATAAATTAAAAAAACAAAAACAAGAAAACGATGGGTTGCCTCCCATTTAGCGCTAGTGTTAACGTCCTATGCCGGACGGAGCTTGAGACGCTCAACTTTCCTCAAGAAATAGCATCTCCACCACCTCAACTTGAGATGGTACAAAGTAGGGTTTCACTCTATGGCCATTCACTATAAACCTTTCATCCTTCTCATTTGCCAACTCAAGGTATCCACTAGGAAATGTCTTAACAACTCGAAATGGGCCACTCCATCTAGACTTCAACTTACCCTGAAAGAGTTTCAATCTTGAATTAAAAAGTAGAACTTGATCACCTTCTTGAAACTCCTTCTTCTTGAGCTTTTTGTCATGCCATTTCTTTGTTTTCTCCTTAAAAATCCTAGAGCTCTCATAGGCATTTGAACGAAATTCGTCCAACTCATGGAACTGGAGAATTCTCTTCTCCCTCATAGCTTCTTCATCAAGATTGAGCTTCGAATAGCCCAATAAGCACGATGCTCTAACTCAACCGGCAAATAACATGACTTTCCACAGACAAGTTGGTAAGGAGACATCTTCAAAGGAGTCTTATAAGCCGTCCTATAAGCCCACAAAGCATCATCTAAACATATAGCCCAATCCTTCCTATTCACCTTAACCGTCTTCTCAAGAATTTACTTTATTTGCCTATTAGAGACTTCCGCCAATCCATTGGTTTGAGGGTGATAGGCTGTGGAAATCTTGTGCTTTACTCCATACTTCTCGAGCAACCTCTCCATGAGTTTGTTCACAAAATGTGAACCTCCATCACTAATCAATGCTCTTGGCACGCCAAATCGTAAGAAGATGCTCTTCTTCAAGAATTGAAGCACAACTTGGGCATCATTCTTCTTGGTTGGGATGACTTCAATCCACTTGGACACATAGTCAACTCCCACCAATATATAGAGATAACCAGAAGGATTGTGGAAACGGTCCCATAAAATCAATGCCCCATACATCAAATATCTCCATTTCCATGAAAATTATCATGGGCATTTCATCCCTCTTAGTAATCGAACCCATTCGTTGACAATGATCACATCTCTCAACAAATGCCTTACTATCCTTGAAGATTGTTAGCCAATAAAACCCGGATTGAAGAACCTTCATCCCCGTTTTAGCTCCCCCAAAGTGACCACCACTAGGAATAGAATGACAATGCTCCAAGATTCTTTCCACGTCCTCTTCGGGAACACATCTTGAATTATAGAATCTAACCCTCTCTTGAAGAGTAGATGGTCTTCCCATATGAAACTTTTTACATCCCTCAAAAACTTTTTCTTGACACACGATGACATGTCACTAGGAAGCTTCCCACAAGCTAAGAAATTGGCAAAATCCGCAAACCAAGGAACTCTCCCACTTGTCTTCTTGACAATGCTCTCCTCAACAAGATGCAACCCCTCAACTCCAAAGAGCTTCTCAACCAGAACTTGATTGGAGTGAATTGATACATATTTTTAGGGCCTATTTTAGTGCAAAAGTGAGCTAAAGTGTGATTTTTGTGCATAAATGTGAAAAGTATCACTCTTTTGCCTAAAAAGTATTACTTTGTGAGATTTTGAGGTTTTTCGTCCGTTTTGCAGGTAAATCGGTGGAATTTTGCCAAACCGAGAGTACCGGTATTCTTAGAATGAAAAGACGAACATACGCGACGAACGGTCGGGCCCGAAGCCCTTCTCGATAAAATTCCCTGGTCTCGAGCACGGAGTCGAGGTGCACTGGAACCTCGACTCGAGGTTCAGCCGGAGGGAAAGATTTTCAAAATTGCAAAGCTCGACTCGAGGAGGAGCCTCAAGTCGAGGGATGGGAAATTGAAAATATCCTCGAGTCGAGGGCTGAGCCTCGACTCGAGGCAGCGATATTTTGAAGTTAGCGACTCTCGTGCCTCGACTCGAGGGCCTGAAGCTCGACTCGAGGAGTGCCCAAAATCGAAAAATTCAGTTTTTAAGCCATTTGAAGCCAAAACAGAGCATAACTTGATTCTAGCAGTTTAGAGCAGTTTCTAGGAGGTTCCTTAGGCGAATTTTGCACTTTGTAGCTTGATTTCCATTGTAATTGCCATAGATTGTTAGAATTAGATTAGATTCTTCATTTAGTCCACTAGATTAGTGTTTTGATTGATTGTAATTGGAGATTTCTGCCGTGCTTTGGGAGTATTGAAGTGGAATTGAATCATTGTAGAAGATTAATCATTCCTATTTTTGTCTATTGAAGTTCAATTGGTGATGTTCTTACCCTTTGATCTCTTTAATTCATTGCTTGTATTGATTAGATTGTTAATTGCTTTCTTAGATTCTCTACCCATGGCTTTTGCTTGTAGCACCATGGGCTAATAGCTTTGTGCTTGGGATAATTGAAATTAGGGATGAAGTGATTGGCTTATGCTATGATTGTTGATAATTGTGATCAATTGAATTAGCTTGCTCCCTAATTGTGATTCTTAATTGTGCTTCATAAAAAAATTATCTCTTTTGATTAATGGTTGATCACCCTAGCAATAGGCGAGAGTTGAGCTAACGTGATTAGGTGTTAATCTGGTTTCAATTTTGCATGATTGTATGAATTTGGGACTTCTATATTGAGAGATGGGAAGAACTAAGGATACTCACATTAGGCATTGTGATATTAATGAAGTGATTAATTTCATGATGGTTTATGCTTTCTAATTTGATTGATTTGCACTTGGATACAATCATAGCTTGTTAATCATGGATTCCTTGATGGAGATTATCCCTTGCACCCAATTCCCCCATTGATTTTAGTATCTTTGATCTTGAATTCTAGGTGTTCGATAGATTGTTTGCATAATCTTGCCATTTAATTTCTTGCATTTTGTAGAGATTTTAGTCCTAAAACTTGTTGCAACTTTAGCCATTTAGAACTCTTATCCTTGAATTTCGTTTGCATACTTTCTCCCTTGGGTTCGATATTTTGTTGATTGGTCTTAATAACTCTTACCCTATACACTCCAATCAGAACTCTTCTTGAACCTCCCCATCGTCTTCAATGAACTCTTGCCCTCTCTCAAGCCTTGACAAATGGTCGGCTATTACATTCTCGCTTCCCTTCTTTCTCGAATCTCAATGTCAAACTCTTGTAACAATAGAATCCATCGAATAAGACGTGGCTTTACATCCTTTTTGGTCATCAAGTACCGTATGGCCACATGATCCGTGTACATGATGGTCTTTCCTCCAATCAAGTAGTTACGAAATTTGTCTACGACGTAGACTACGGCTAAGAGCTCCTTTTCGGTTGTTGTGTAATTTGCTTGGGCGGTATTGAATGTCTTTGAGGCATAATAGATAGCTCAAAATGTCTTCTCCCTTATTTGCCCCAAAACTACCCCCATCGCAAAGTCACTAGCATCGCACATTAGCACAAAAGACTTCTTCCAATTGGGACTCACAAGAATAGGTGAGGAGATCAACGCATCCTTAAGTAACCTGAAAGACAACAAACACTCTTCATCAAAATTAAAAGGAACATCCTTTTCAAGCAATTTCGAAAGAGGTTTAGAGAGTTTAGAAAAATCCTTAATAAAACGGCGGTAGAACCCTGCATGACCAAGGAAAGATCGAATCCCCTTCTCACTAGATGGAGGTGGAAGCTTTTCAATTGCCACCACCTTTGCTTTGTCTACTTGTAGGCCCTTCGATGAAATGTGATGCCCAAGCACGATCCCTTCATGAACCATAAAGTGACACTTCTCCCAATTTAAAACCAAATTAGTATCCTCACACCTTTGCAAAACAATCTCAAGATTATGTAAACAAGTACGGAAAGAATTACCAAAAACCGAGAAATCATCCATAAACACCTCCATAATATTTTCAATAAGACCATGAAAAATGGACATCATGCAACGTTGGAAGGTGGCGGGGCATTACAAAGCCCAAACGGCATCCTCCTCCATGCAAAAATTCCATAAGATGTAAAGAGACGTCTTTTCTTGGTACTCGGGTGCAATCATTATTTCGTTGTACCCGGAGTACCCGTCCAAGAAACAATAGTGTGAGAACCCACTAAGGCGATCTAGCATTTGATCCATAAAAGGCAAGGGAAAATGATCTTTACATGTGGCTTTGTTCAACTCCCTATAATCAACACAAACTCTCCATCCGGTAGCAAGCCTAGTAGCTACAAGTTCATCATTATCACTCTTTACTACGGTCATACCCCTTCTTAGAGACTACATGCAATGGTGAAACCCACTCACTATTGGAAATAGGAAAAATCATTCCAACATCCGAGAATTTAATAATCTCTTTCCTAATAACCTCTTGAATAACGGGATTCACTCTACGTTGGGGTTGAACTATAGGCTTCCTATCCTTTTCAAGACGAATCCTATGCATGCATATAGATGGGTTTATGCCTTTTATGTCATTAATGGACCAACCTAGAGCACTCTTATGCTTCCTAAGCACATCTAACAACTCACTCAATTCACTATCACTAAGGGAAGAAGAAACGATCATCGGACATTCATTATCATCTCCAAGGTATGCATACTTGAGGTGTTCCTAAGTGGTTTAAGCCCTTCTTTCTTTTCCTCTTGTGGGACACCATGAACCGGCTCGGGAAGTGGTAGGTGTTGTTAACCGAAATATTTATGAGGAATTTAATGTGGCTTTTGATCGGTTAAAACAAATAATAAACGAAGAACACAAGAATGGGGGAAGAACCCGGAGGTTCTTCCCTTGAAGATGGCTTTGGGAGTCCCATGGGGACCCCTAGCCTAGAAGTGTATAATGTTGTAGCCAAGAATGTGTTGTTTTTTACAATGAGAGGGGGTTCTATTTATAGAGCCCTCAAGAAATAAAGCTAAAAAGCTAAAAATAATCATAAATCCTTTATTTTAGGATTTATTTACAATCGTTGATATAAAATCCTGACAATATCCACTTTACATTAAATGACTTTGTCTTGTCTCGTAAAGGTGTCGATGATTGTCGCTTGATGAAGCTGTCTTGCGTGCCGAGCTCGCCGGGCCGTTCGGCCGCCGAATCGCGAGCCGCTGCCGCCGAGCTTGCCGAGCTTCCGAGCTGCTGGCTACTGGACCCGCCGAGCTGCCGAGCTGCTGGGCTTGCCGAGCTGCCGCCGAGCTTGCCGAGCCGCTGGCCGCTGGACTTGCCGAGCCGCCGAGCCACTGGCCGCCAAGCTTGCCGAGCCGCCGAGCCGCCTAGCTTGGAGAACTAGTTAGACATGGAGATCAGTCTTGTTTGCTTGCCTTTATGCCTAGGTCGGGATACCCCCATGATGTCTTGGTTTGCCTACCGAGGTGGAGTATTTTACGTAATATTCGTGTTACAACAATTGCCCCAGATTCGGTTGTCAAGTGTCTTTGGGTGTCGAGTGGTAGTGTGGAGAGCGAGTTTTCTTTGAAAGCATCAAGAACGTATCGCCTTGCATTGAGGTCGGAGTATAGGATTTATACTTTTCGGGTTTCTTGTCGAGATCTGCCGAGCTACCTAGCTACCTAGCTTGCCGAGCCGCCTAGCCGCCTAGCTTGTCGGCCGCCTAGCTTGTTGAGCCGCCTAGCTTGTCGGGCTGCCGAGCTGCCTAGCTTACCGGGAGAGGTGAGCTCGTCGATGAGGAGAGCTCGCTGGAGAGATGAGCTTGTCTGGCCGCCGAGTTGCCGAGCTGCCTAGCCGCTGAGCGCCTAGCAGCTTGAGCTTGTCGAACCGCTCGGCTGCCTAGCCGCGAGCCGCTGGCTACCTAGCCGGGGAGAGGTGAGCTCGTCGATGAGGAGAGCTCAGAGAGATGAGCTCGTCCGGGGAGGTGAGCTCGTCACAAGGAATGAGCTCGTCCCGGGAGAGGTGGACTCATCTGGAGAGGTGAACATATCTCGAGAAGAGATCGTCGGAGAGGTGAGCTCGTCTCGAAGGAGTGAGCTCGGCCGGAGAGGCGGACTCGTCCGGGAGGGGTGAACATATCTCGAGGAGAGCTCATCGGGAGGTGAGCTCGTCCCAAGGAGTGAGCTCGGCCGGAGAGGCGGACTCGTCCGGAGGGGTGAACATATACGAGGAGAGCTCGTCGGGGAGGTGAGCTCATCTCGAAGGAGTGAGCTTGTCCGAGTGGCGGACTCGTCCGAAGAGGTGAACATATCCGAGGAGAGCTCGTCGGAGAGGTGAGCTCGTGCGAAGGAGTGAGCTCGTCCGGGAGAGGCGGACTAGTCCGGAGAGGTGAACATATCTCGAGGAGAGCTCGTCGGAGAGGTGAGCTCGTCAAGGAGTGAGCTCGTCGGAGAGGCGGACTCGTCCGGAGAGGTGAACATATCTCGAGGAGAGCTCGTCGAAGAGGTGAGCTCGTCAAGGAGTGAGCTTGTCCGGAGTGGCGGACTCGTCCGAAGAGGTGAACATATCTCGAGGAGAGCTCGTCGGAGAGGTGAGCTCGTGCGAAGGAGTGAGCTCGTCCCGGAGGCGGTCTCGTCGGGAGAGGTGAGCTCGTCGAAGGAGTGAGCTCGTCCGGGAGAGGCGGTCTCGTCTCTGGAGAGGTGAGCTCGTCTCGAAGGAGTGAGCAAGTCGATGAGGAAAGGCTTGCCCGGAGAGGTGAACTCATCCGGAGAGGAGAGGCTCGTCCGGAGAGGTGAACTTCGCCTCGGAGAGGAGAGGCTCGTCCCGGGAGAGGTGAACTTGTCCGGAGAGGAGAGCTTCGAGAGAGGCTCGTCCGGTGAGGTGAACTTCGTCCCAGGAGAGGAGAGGCTCGTCCGGAGAGGTGAACTTCGCCGGAGAGGAGAGGCTCGTCGGGAGAGGTGAACTTCGCCCGGAGAGGAGAGGCTCGTCGGAGAGGTGAACTTCGTCCAGAGAGGAGAGCTCATCCGGAGAGGTGAGGCTCGTCCCGAGAGGGAACTTCGTCCGGAGAGGAGAGACTTCGTCGAGAGAGGTGAATTCGTCTCGGAGAGGAGAGGCTCGTCCGGTGAGGTGATCTCGTTCGGAGAGGAGAGGCTCGTCGGAGAGATGAACTCGTCCCGGAGAGAAGAGGCTCGTCTGGTGAGGCGATCTCGCCGGAGAGGAGAGGCTCGTCCGGAGAGGTGAACTCGTCCGGAGAGGAGAGGCTCGTCCGGAGAGGTGAACTCGCCGGAGAGGAGAGGCTCGTCGGAGAGGTGAACCCGCCCGGAGAGGAGAGGCTCGTCCGGTTAGGTGATCTCACCCGAGAGGAGAGGCTCGTCCGGAGAGGTGAACTTCGCCCGGAGAGGAGAGGCTCGTCCGGGAGAGGTGAACTTCGCCCGGAGAGGAGAGGCTCGCCGGAGAGGTGAACTTCGTCCGAGATGAGAGGCTCATCCGGTGAGGATCTCGCCCGGAGAGGAGAGGCTCGTCTGGAGAGGTGAACTCGTTCGGAGAGGAGAGGCTCGTCCGGTGAGGCAATCTCGCCCGGAGAGGAGAGGCTCGTCCGGAGAGGTGAACTCGTCCGGAGAGGAGAGGCTCGTCCGGGAGAGGTGAACTTCGCCCGGAGAGGAGAGTCTCGTCGGAGAGGTAAACTTCGCCCGGAGAGGAGAGGCTCGAGAGAGGCTCGTCCGGTGAGGTGATCTCGCCCGGAGAGGAGAGGCTCGTCCGGAGAGGTGAACTTCGCCCGGAGAGGAGAGGCTCGTCCGGGAGAGGTGAACTTCGTCCGGAGAGGAGAGGCTGATCCGGTGAGGTGATCTCGCCCGGAGAGGAGAGGCTCGTCCGGAGAGTTGAACTTCGTCCGGAGAGGAGAGCTCGTCGAGGAGAATGAAGATGGTGCCCCCTGCCTTTCAACCTTGGAGTTTTCATGTTTTCGTAATATTCGTCTTTATTTTAAATCTCATTTTTCCATACTTAGTTTTTGTTTAAAAATTTTCCAAGTATTTCAAACTCTGGTTAGCTTGTCGAGGCCTCGGCCTTACTTGACCAAGAGGTTGAGCTCGGCCAGTGCCTTTCCGATTTGGTTTCGGCATTGGCAAGCTCGGCTTTTGACCAAGTAAGGGTTTACTCGAGTAGCTATGCTCACCCAAGTGTATCATGGCGAGTTGGCGGCCCGCGAGATCGCTTCGTCGCCCAAACCGGTTCCGCGATGCGAGTTCGGTCGGGGCGAGCGATGAAGGTGCTCGCTAAATGGAGACTTGACCACCGAACCGCTCGCTAGGAATAATTACGAAGTGGTTGCTCGCCGAGAGTACGTTTAGCTCGCCGGGAGACTTTTCTCGGGAAGAACCCGGTGGCACTTCGGGCGACATGCAGTGCGCCCGGTGGCGTGCAGATGCGCTTTGGGCTGGTCACTGACCTAGCCACGCGACTTCTATCCTAACTCCGAGGAGGCTGGTGGACCTCACTAGCCAGAAAGCTAGGAGACCTCGGCCGGAGGCTAAGCTCGTCGCGAGGAATTTGAGGGGCACACTGACCCGGAAAGCCGAGTGACCTCGGACGGCACAAAGCTCATCGCAAGGATTTTGTAGGGAAAGTAACCCGTGCTCGGCGAGAGTGTAAACTCGTTGCGAGTCTTATTTTGAAAAAAATTTTATACTTTTGTTTTTCCGAATTTTGAAGTTTGAACTTTGGAGTTCTACTTTCCTTCCCCCTCAAGTATAAATATTTTTTCGAGGTGTTTTCAAGACCGTTAAAGGTTTTTGAAGAAATTTCTACATTTTGAAGATTTTGGAAATTCAAAATGCGCGCATATGCCCCAAATTTCTTAAAAAGTTTGGAGTCTAAATTTTTCTTTCCCTTTAAAATATGAAAATATTTCGGGAGGAAATTTTTAACATTTGAAGGTCTCTAAATAATTTTATTAACAGTTTTATAAATTTTGAAGTCTCAAAATAATTTGTCTTTGCCCCAATTTTTATTAAAATTAGAGAAAATTGCAAGAAGCAACGTATTTAACTAGGTAGTCGTCGAGAATACACGATAAAGTTGGACAAAGGACTGTCCATAGATTTACGGAACACGATAACCAATAAATTAAATGCCCCAACAGTTTCATGAATTTGGCCCAAAATCAATGGCCCATCAGCCCTTGAATCGGCCCATCAATTAAATTAATTAAAAAGAGGCCCACTGTCTTTAGTATAAGGCCCAGTAATATAATTTAAGTGAGAAACTTGGGCCCAGATCCAATTATTCCAATTAGGGCGTAAAAGATTAAATCTGCGCGGCCTCCCTAAACGCGAAATCATGAATTTTCGCTGCTTCCCAATATCGCCGAAAACAAAATCTGCGAAGCTTCTCTCCCATCAAAGCTAACTCCCATAATTGAACACGGTGATTCACGTCTCGAGTGAAAGCACGCGGGCGATCTTGCGGCGGTGGCTTGGCGGCGCACTAGAGGGAGAGAGAGAGGCAGGAGACGGCGCCGCCGAGAGAAGCCGAGGGCGGCGGCGCCTGCGAGAGAAGCAGATAGCGGCGCGACCTCCGCGTGAAAGAGAGACTGCTGGGCGGCGAGTGCTTGCGGCCGCGCGAGGGCGGCGTTGCGATGCCGAGAGAGAGAGGGCCGAGTGGCGATGAAGGCTCGCCGAGGAGAGAGAGAGCTCGGCGTGGCCGCTTGTGGGGCGGAGAAAGCGATTAGGGCGCCGCGAGGTGGAGTCGGAGAGGGGGCTCGGCATTGGCAATGGTTCGCATGCGAGGGAGCTCGGCCCGAATGCGATCAAAAGAGCTCGGCGGCAGCAATGTCGCGCCGTCTTTCAACCTGTCGGAGCCAAGGCTCTACAAAAGCCGATCGGGAGTTACCGAGTCGAACTTCGGCGAGCCGACGCTGCCGAGCCAACTTCAAAGTGCCGAGTAGGGATTTGTAATTCTTAGAGCAAAACTCGCCGAGATTAAAATTTTCGCGCAAATACCAAAATTGCCTAGAAAAATTCAAATGTATTGCCGAGATGAACTTTGCGGTGCCGGCGGGCGGCTGTGGTCCCGTGGTTATTGCGCTGTGGCCGATGGAGTGTTCGGCTAATGGAGAGGTGGCCGAGCAAGAGTTGTCGAGCAAGACTCAAAATCTTGAGCCGAGATCGAAAAGTCGATCGGTGATTGCCGAGCTAGAATTCGAGTTTGCCGAGCGAAACCGCCGAGCAACAACTCCAAATACCAAGCCGGGATTCGGAAGTTGCGAGCGGAGCCGCCTAGCAAAATTCCAAATGCCGAGCTAGAATTATTGTGGTCGCCTCTTCAAATAACTTTCGTACAACGTGAAAAAAGCCGAAATTACCCAACTTATCCGGTTTCAACCTGCTTTCCCATTTCATCGGCGGCGCCGGATAGAGTGCGGGCCACCGCCGACTCCAAAGGAGCGTAGGTCACAACCGGAAGAGTCGAAAATTCCTAAGCTTGTCACGAACTCTAATTTTTACGGATCTAAGAAGGAGAATGCGGAAAATTATTTTTGTAGTAGAATTTTGAACACCGATCTTTGTAGTGTAGAAAATTGGGAATTTACTGTTTGTACGGTTTCTATATGAATATGGAGAAAATGATTCTCTCACCGTAGGATTTACGGGTTCTGAGCGTTCGCCATTGTTGGCTTCTCGAAGGTCCTGGAAAAATAAGATTTTTGCAGATTCTTCAGGAGAAAAGGGATTTCAGCAGTAATTCGTAGATCGAATTCTTGTAGTAGTAATATTGCAAAAATTTGTATCGAATGGATTTCTTTCGAGTAGCTTTAGAAATAGATCTGTAAAATTTTTACGTAACATACGAATCTTGGGTTTGCTTTCAAGAAAGAAAACAGAAAGTAAAAATCTCTAAAAAATGGTAATTAGCGTAAGCATTGCTAAATGTGAAAGGATAAATTTGCGAAATGCAAATGTAAATTTCCGTAGGAATTTGTTGAATAGAAAAATATTTTCTTCAAGAACAGGTGAAAATATTTCCTTGAAGAACGGTGAGTGTTCTTCAAGTTTTTGAGTGATTTTAGGGAAGATGCACCCTCCTTCTAGCGCCAATTGTTGTTAACCGAAATATTTATGAGGGATTTAATGTGGCTTTTGATCGGTTAAAACAAATAATAAACGAAGAACACAAGAATGGGGAAAGAACCCGGAGGTTCTTCCCTTGAAGATGGCTTTGGGAGTCCCATGGGGACCCCTAGCCTAGAGTGTATAATGTTGTAGCCAAGAATGTGTTGTTTTTTACAATGAGAGGGGGTTCTATTTATAGAGCCCTCAAGAAATAAAGCTAAAAGCTAAAAATAATCATAAATCCTTTATTTTAGGATTTATTTACAATGATTGATATAAAATCCTTACAATATCCACTTTACATTAAATGACTTTGTCTTGTCTCGTAAAGGTGTCGGTACTTTGTCGCTTGATGAATCGTCTTGCGTCTTGCCGAGCTCGCCGGCTGTCTGGCCGCCGAGCCGCCGAGCCTGGGCTTGCCGAGCTGCTCTGCCGAGCTTGCCGAGCTTCCGAGCTACTGGCTGCTGGACCCGCCGAGCTGTCGAGCTTCTTGGGCTTGCCGAAGCTGCTGCCAGCTTCTTAAGCTTGCCGAAGCCGCACAGCTCTTTGGACTTGCCGAGCCGCCGAGCTTGCCGAGCCGCCGAGCTGCCTAGCTTAGAGAACTAGTTAGACATGGAGATCAGTCTTGTTTGCTTGCCTTTATGCCTAGGTTGGGATACCCCATGATGTCTTGGTTTGCCCTGAGGTGGAGTATTTTACGTAATATTCGTGTTACAACGGTAGGATTGGAGCCTTCCTATCCCATAAGGAGTAAGTCTCTTCCTTCTCCATCAAACACCTATCATTAAAGCAAGAAGAAGAATCATCAAACTCATAACAAGTATCATAAAGAGAATTATAAAAAACATTAGAGCAATAAGGATCAAGAGATGCTTCAAGTTTCTCCATGACACATCCATCCACTATATTGATGCTCTTGAACTCTCCTTCCACCTTAGGATGCTTCATAGCTTCATAAATATCAAATGTGAGCTCTTCTTTGTCCATCTTCAATGTGATCTTCCCCGAACACATATGCACAACCGCCCTTGCGGTTGCTAGGATGGGTCTCCCTAGGATCAATGACACTTTATCATCCTCTTCCATGTTTAGCACCACAAAATCGGTCGAAAAACGAACTTATCAATTTTCACCAATACATCCTCCACAATACCACTTGGATATGTAAATGACTTGTCCGCAAGTTGAAGAGTCATGGATGTGGGCTTCATATCACCAAGCTCTACCCTATTAAAGATGGATAGAGGCATGAGATTGATGTTTGCCCCTAAATCACATAAAGCTCTCCTCTTCTCCTTGTTGCTAAGCTCACATGTGAGAGTGAAGCTCCCGGATCTTTCTTCTTTTGAGGTAAACTTCTTTGGAGTAGTGCACTACATTCCATAGTCAAGCTAACGGTTTCCCTCTCATCAACCTTCCTTCTTCTTGTAATCAAGTCTTTCAAAAACTTGGCATAGGTAGGCATCTCCTCAAGGGCCTCCATTAATGAGACATTGATGGTCACATTCTTGAAAATTTCCAAGAATTTTGAGAACTTTTCATCAAGCTTTTGTTTCATGAACCTTTGTGGATATGGTGGAGGGACATAAGTTTTGGGAATGCCCCATCCATCACACTCCACATTGGCCCCCTCAAGCTCCTTCTTCTCCTTCTCGTTCCTTAGCTCTTTCGCCTTTTTCCACTTTGGTACTCTTTCCTCATGCTTTGGTTCCTCTTCTTTCTCTTCCTTACCCTCATCTTGCTCTTCTAGAGTTTCTTGAGCATCCACCATCTCAAACTCTCCTCCTTCTTTCACTTCTTCACCCCCATTCTCTTTCTCCTCTTCCTCATTCGGCATTGGTGGCCCCTCATATTGTGTTCCACTCCTCAATTTGATCGCCTTGCAATGCTCTTTTGGGTTCACCTCCGTTGTTGATGGGAACTTTCCTCTTTGATTTCCTCCTCTTGAGGATGCTACTTGCCCAATTTGGAATTCAAGATTCTTAACTTGATTGGACAACGAACTCACAATATTCTCCATCTTTTCCATCTTTTGGTTTTGAGCACCCATAAAACTTGTAAGTAAATCCTCAAGGCTTGGCTTTCCCTTATTGTTAGGTGCACGAGAACCCGGATCAACTCCCGGAGATAGAGTAATGGCTGCCTTTTGATTAGCATAGGAGAAATTCTCATGCTTGCGGAAATTTGGGTTGTAGGGAGGATTATTTTCTTGGTAGAGAGGTGGGAGACAGGCTTGATTTTGGAAATTAGATGGAGCATTATGTGGATAACAATTTGGGTAGTTTTGGTGGTGAGATTGATTTGGGAATGAATGGTTACCTTGGTAATTTTGTTGGAAAGGTGGTTTTCCCATATAGTTCGCTTCTTCCACTTGATCAACCATTTGAGGAGCTTCGTTTCCACCCCCATTCCACTTCTCGTGCCACCTTCTACTATGTCATCCACTTTTGTAGCCAACTTTTGAACCGCATCCGCTAGCACCTTCAACGTCTCATTCTCTTCTACTTGAGCAATCTTAAAGTGACCTCTTCTCTCGGTTGGCCGACTTGCGGTGTTGCAAGCTATGTTTTCAACAACTCCTTAGCTTCTCTTCCGGACTTTTCAAAGAGTGATCCACCCGCACTTGAGTCTAGAATTCTCCGAGATAGTGGATCAAGTCCATAATATAAGAAGCTCACTATCTGCTCATCTACAAAACCATGTTGAGGGCACTTCCGAAGTAAGCTATTAAACCTCTCCCAAGCTTCATGCATGTTCTCCCCCTCCATTTGATGGAATTGAGCAATCAATGTCTTGCATTGAAGGGTCATTGAAGGTGGGAAAAATTTCAATAGGAATTTCTTACTCAATTCTTCCCAAGAGCCCAAGCTATCTCGCGGTAGAGAAGCAATCCAATCATTGGCTCGGTCTCTCAAAGTAAATGTGAAGAGACGAGCTCTCCATGCATCCTTAGTCACTCCATTCATCTTCACCGTATCAGCATACTCAAGGAATTGAGCAATATGACGATTCGGGTCCTCCTTAGAATCTCCACCGAATTGCTTGCTTTGGAGAATGTGCAGCAATGCCACCTTGATCTCAAAATTATTAGCCGTCAGCGGCGGACGAACTATACCGTCATAGTGGATTTGGATGGAGGCTCGAAATACTCCCGATTGGTCTTTCCCTCGATTCTCTCTTGGAGGCTCTCTTTGATTTGCTCTTCCATTCTCTCTCCTTTCGACCACATCTTGGTCGTTATTCTCCATTTCACGTTCTCTTTCTCTTGCTCGAGCTTGAGCCCTTCGATGATTTCGGTTTCTCCTTGCGGTGCCTTCGATCTCCAAATTCAAGGAAATTGGTTCTATTCCACGTGATCTTGTGTTCATACACACCGGAAAACAACCAAGTATCAAATTCTCACAGGCAAGCAAGAACAAGATAAAATAAAAATAAAAATAAAAGGCACTATCAACTACTTTCAACTTTCAATCTAAGTTATCTCAAACACCGATTTCCCGGCAATGGCGCCAAAAATATGATAGGCTTAAAAGCCAACACTCACCCTTCAAGTGTAAAGGGATCGTGTAGCTAATAAGTTACCCGATTAAATTATCGATCCACGGAAATCAAGTGTGAGATAGCCTTAAATTTACTAATTTATTCGCAATTGTAGCACAAATCTTATTATGGGATCAATTGGTTTTACGCAAATAATTAACTAATCAAATACCTAAATTCTACTAACAACGAAATTCAATCAATAATAAAGACGTGCTTGGGTGCTTATCAACAAATGAGTATCAATCATGCAATGAATTCAAATGAGTATTTGTCATGTCAATCAATTAATAAGAGCAAACTTTTAATCAAACAATAATTCCGTACTTGGTAAGCCTATGAATTACGCTACGACTTAAGTTTGAAAGTTTGAGAGGGCTAAGTCACCATTTCCTCCCGGGGCTAGAGCACGAGTCAATAAGTTCCCCTAGCGTGTCTCCCCTTAGATACTAAGGCGCCTTACCTATGGTCTCTTCACTAATCACCCGACTACTAATCCAAGCAATTAATGTGGAGTTGATGTATTTCTAATGGAATTAACCAAGTCTCCTTGCGTTAACCCAATATAAACTCTAATTACCCAATTAATTCCCTCACCCAAATGAGTTATCTAAATACACAAGTCTCCTTGCGATAATTAAACAACTATGCATGGAATTAGAAATTAATTAAATAAATAAATCAATCAAACCTCATCAATCCAATAAATTAATCAACAATCAAAATCACCCATAAGAATTCCTCACGGGATCAATCACCCATATGCATCAAAACACCCTAGCACTAGGAATTTAGTTGATCATAATTAAAGAAAGTGAATCCATGAAATTAATTGAATAATCGAATGTCATAACAAGAAATTGAATCAAGAAAACTGAAATTAACGGAAGAATATCACCTAGTTGGCGTCCAATCATAAAGAAAACAAGCTGTTGATCGTTTAAATTGAAAAAGAAATCAAAACCCTTGTTGTGTGTGTGTGAAAAGTGTGTGTTCTTGATCTTCTTCTCCAAAACCCCCTTGAAAATCGTGTATTTTTGTGTATATATATGTATATAACCGCCTTGCCACGTGTCGCACTCTGATTGGACAAAAAATTTGAAAAATCCTGCCTGGAACATCCCTCGACTCGAGGCTTGGCCCTCGAGTCGAGCTTGGCTAATCCCTCGACTCGAGGCCTGGCCTCGAATCGAGGGAGCTTCAAATTCGGTGTTTTAACTTGGCCTTCAGCCTTGACTCGAGGCTTCCCAAGCTCGACCCTAGGTCGAGCCTGTGGAATTTTTAGGCCCGATAGGCACCTCCGACTCCCCATTTTCGCCCTACGCGTTTGTCTCGTCACCCTATGAATCCCAAGACTTTTCATTTCGTCAAATTCCACCGGAAACTATTTAAATGAGATAAAAACCACACGAAATGCATAAGTAATACTTTTAAGCACAAGAAGTCATACTCTATACTTTTAAGCTTAAACAATAATATTTTTCATCAAATTATACATTTAAATCCCTCAAAACTCATGCAATAATTCACCCTAATCGGTAGAGGCGCTTAGTAGCGGTTTTGGGACGATTTCTTAGGCCCCAAGCCAATTTCCATTGTAGGTAGTGTATAGTGTAGAATTAGTTTTAGATTTCAATTGATGTTGATTAGATTAGCTTTAGATTAGCATTTGATCTTGTTGATTCCTCAATTCAAGCTTGTAATTTCATTTGGAGAAGTGTATTGAAGACTCAAGCATTCCTATTGTTGTTGATTCAAGTCAATTGGTGATGTTCTTCCTCTTATCTCTTTTCAATTTCTTAATTGTTGTGTTTTTCTTTGTGTTTGATCAATTAGATCTTCTTCCCATGGATTTTGCTCTTGGCACCATGGGCTAACTTTCTTGTGCTTGGGTTAATTGAAATTGAGGATGATTTGATTGACTATGTTATGATTGTTGATGATTGGAGATCAATTGAGTAGATTGCTTCCTAATTGTGATTCTCAATTGTGCTTCATGCATAGTTATCTCTTTAGATTAATGTTTGATCACCCTAGCAATAGGCGAGAGTTGAGCTAACGTGATCCGGGATTAATCGGGTTTTAATTGTGTATGAATGTGTGGATTGGGTGCTTCGAATCGAGAGATTAGTTGCACTAAGGATACTCATATTAGGCATCATGTTATTAATAGAGTGATTAATTCGTGGTGGTTTTATGCTTTCTATCTTAGTTGATCTATAATTTGATTTAATCATAGCTTGTTGATCATTGATTCCTTGATGGATGTTAGCCCTAGCACACCTATCCCCCATTTATTGTTTGTATTTGTGCTTGCCTTGTAAGTTTTCGATCATTTGCCTCTTTGTAGTGTTGAGTTTATTTCTTGCATTTTTTTTTTGTGTTTTTATTCCCAAACCCGCTTTGCAACAAATACCATCGAGAACTCGTATTTCTAGGGCCTCACGTGCATATTTTTTCCTTGGGTTCGATGTTTGTTGATTGGTCTTAATACCGCTTACCTTGATATTACTACAAATCATAAACATAAAAAAAAACACAAAAGTTGCAAAAACTGACTTGTACCTATCTTCAAACTTGGCCCTTGTAAACTGATTTAGAATCCAAGATTAGACATTAGCCCACCTATGTAATTTGTGTATTTTGATATCTCGATCGGCATCAATTAGAGTTTGTATGTATTCAATTACATGCTCTTCATCCATTTTGCCTTAATAGCTGGAATAATCTATAAAAATTGGGTAGTATTAGTTGGATGATGATATTACAATCGACAACATGTGAATAAGAAAAATTGAATGATCAAAAGGCATTGCACGATTCACAAGACACTTGTTTGGTGACATTTTTGGTGATTGAGTTTATTGATTTTGTCTCCAATGTACCCCTAGCTTTATTCTAAGAGTTTCTTGTTGTTTGTTTTTTGGTTATGAATGAGAACATATCAATTTTTCCATAAAAATTAGTAGTCCATCATCTCCATATAATGGTCTTCCAACAACACACATAAATATTACCTTAGGAATATATCTCTTTGCTTTTGCAAGACCTATATGATGCAATTTCACCAGGTAGTTTATACATTCTCGGCTCTTGTCATAAAAAAACACTTTTCATCTATGTGAACAACATTTTGCATACCTGAAAACTTGATCTTTTCGCATCACTATCCCTTACCAACTCATTCAATGCAAATTTTAGCCTTTGAAGCTTGTTCATTTTAGTTAGCTTAGGATGAATTACATTTGTATGTGGTAGTATGGACTTTTCTTTCACCCATCTTCCAACTCGACTCTTGCCGACTTCTAATTCCCTAGCAAGTCTTCTTTTAGTTACCCTTTTCTCACATGGAATGTGATGCATCTTTTCCATGTCAAGTCGTATAGCTTTTCATATGAGCTTTTCTGTCATTTTGCTTGTTATATTGATTGGTTTCCTTTGAAGTAATAATTTCTTTGTTGCGGCCCAATGTGTGTGAAATGTTCTAATGTATACACCGAATCATTGTGCTGCCTCTTTTTTTTGAACAGATAAGAAAAATGTATCATTAAAATTGAGTACTCGGGGTACTCAACCCATGAATACAATGGCCTTACAAACGAGACAAGCATGTTCAAGGATTTCACAACCAAGAACTCACATTAAAATTTAACATAGAGTACTCTTTGCAGGATACCCAATGCCAAATTCTAATTTTCAAAATAAATAACACCCTATAAAGGATAAATTTTTCATCATTAATGATTACATCGTTTCTCAAATTCCAAATAGTCGAAATAGTTCCAATCCAAATTGTGGAGTTGAGGTAGATGACCAAGTCGACTCTAAGTCATTTGAAGATATCAAACCAAATTAGGGAGGCTAGTTTACATGAGAAGAAGAGATAAAAATAGTCTTTTTTTCTCTTCATGGCATAGCTTGCATATGTCCCCATTTGAGCCAAAGTACACGCCTCTTCTCTTCAAGTTTTCCATAGTGGACAACCTTCCTTTGAGTAATTTCCATGTTGTAGAGATTGTTTTTCCTGGGGGCCAGCTTTTCCACAACCTCTTGTACACCGTCCTTTCCATGTTCGAGAGTGGGAGATCTATTCTTTTTCTTTCCATCTGCACCCGATATGCAGCGGAGGTATTGTACAACCCTTTTTGAGCAGGGTTTCCATTCCAAAAATCTGCTTTGTAAAAGAAGGAGTGCAACAACTAATAATATTAAACAGGTGAATAAAATTGTTCCAGATTCTTGAAGATAATGAACGATTCCATGAAAAGTCCTAAACCCAAGAATTATATTCCAAACTCCCCATCTCACAAATTTTTTAATATTTTGACCACTTAGAGAGAAGAGCCTAGGAAATTTGAGTTTTAAACTCTCACCACCCAAACATCGCCAAAATAAAGTATCATCACTTCTCCCCATTTTTTTCACAAAGTCTCCTCTCATTCCCCCTCCCCATTTGATCCCCAATAGATTTTACAAAGATCTTTCCACTAGAAAGAAGAAAGCGAAGCCCCCTTTCCCTTCTCGGCCAACTCCCTTGACTCCTCTAGACCCCCGTATCTCGAATTAAGCACTTTGACCCACAATCTCTTTCTTTCATCTAGCATTCTCCAAATCCACTTGTCAACTAATGCCAAATTGAAGCATTCCAAATCCTCAATCCCAAGCCCCTCTCATGTTTTGGTTTGCAAATATCACTCCAAGATACTCATGGAATTTTTGAAGAAGATTCATTTCCTCCCCGCAGGAAATCTCGTTGTATTTTGATGAGCTCTTAAATGGTTTTCTTTAGAAGAACATGGAAGGATAGGGAGTAGATCGGAATGGAGGAGAGAGACGATTGAATCAAGGTTTCTCCGTCCCCTTAAAGAAACATTAATTCCTTTCCATCGGCCAATTCTGCTTTTTTAATTTTTGTGCCAACCACGATCAACTTTCCTTTTTGTGACTATTGATGTCTATTCTCATTCCGAGATATACAAACGACCATTTTTACATTGCACCCTAACAAGTTTGCGCCAGTTCATAGTTCTTCGTAGGAAACATTAATTCCAAAAAGTTTACATTTGCTAAAATTGACTCTCAATCCAGACACTATTTCAAAAAGCCTCGAGAATTCTTTTGATGATTCTTAGGTTCTCCAAATCCTTTGTGCAAATGAAAACCATGTCATCGACATCGAAGGTAGGAAATAGACACTTTTCGCTACCAATTAAAGTGGCGAAAGTAGCTCCAATTCACGAGGCTTTTTGAGTTAAAAGGCTCAGCCCTTGTGTTGTAAGAATGAACGTTTTTTCCCCGTGCACAAAGCTGTTGGGTTGTTGGCAATGATAAAGCTGCACCATCGGGTTCTACTCGGTTAGTGTGAGATTATGTTCCCCTCTTGTCATTCTTGTATTCAATGCTCTTTATTATGAGTTCTAACCATTTATGATGAATGCATCAAATTCATTTATAACAAGTGAGATGGAGGGAAATTTGGATGATAAAAGGTGATTTGACCCAATGATGACACATTTCTCGGGGTTAGGTGAAATTTTACCTCCAAAATGTTGTTTAGAAGGGAAAAAGTATGTTGATTTTGTAATTTTAATTTCTGTTTTTGTAATTTAAATTCTGTATTTTAGTAATTTCAATATTAAAGTGTACAACATTAAACTTGTTACGGTGTAATTTATTGTAGTGTAATTTTTGTATTTTTGAACAGTGAATTTGTAGTTTTGAATAGTGGAATCGTATGTATGAATAGTGGATTTGTATTTTCAATAAATTTATTTTTGTATTTTGTGAACGGTAAAAAATATTGGTGGGAAAAACTTTGCCACAAAAATTATAGGGGCGTATTAACTTTCCCACCAAAGTTAATCTCTTCCTTTGTGTGATAAAAAGTCAACAAAATTAACTTTTTCTTAGTTTTTGTGGCCTACAAATATGTAGAACTTCCCATGATGGAAGGAATAGTGTGTACACACACACACACACACACACACATATATATATATATATATATATATTATCGAAAAAAATGTGTATATATATTCATGAGGAATCGGGTACAGAATACCCAAGTATACAATGTCTTAATTACATCAAAGTGATGATAAAGTTGGTGTACATAACCAGTCTCGAATATTAATAGACGCAATATCTGAATATTTTAACGACATCCAACACTAAAGTCTTGATTTAATCTCCTCCAATGCTCCCAGCTAGGTACTTTGTTTTCCAAAAACACCATGTTTCTTTCTTTCCATGTAATCTAAATTAGACAAGTCCACAATCCAACGGCGAGATCCCTCCCTCTCTTATCACCGAAGCCACCTAACAGGCGCATGCTTAATACTGTTTGTGATTGGCATGCATAGACCTATCCATTGAAGACTTTTATACCATAAACATGCAGAATAAGGACATACCATGAAGAGGTGATCTACCGATTCCGGTGCATCCCTACATAATGGACAATAGTTCTCCATGTCTTCACTAATAATCCCTCGAGCGAGAAGTGGTATAACTCAAGTGTTTAAAGTTCCGCTACCTATAGCCCAAAGGTCATGAGTTCGAGTCACCCTTTGCCTAATAAAAAAAAAAAATCCCTTGGGCACGAAGATTATCTCTAGTTGGTAATCTATTTTTGACCGATCTCCATGCCGCAACAACAAACTTTGTGAGGTGCAATATTTTTCTAATTTTTTTAATATTATTCGGTCATCTTGTGTCCTCAAATCCAAATATGTACCTCTCATAAGTGGTAAACATCTTTTGTAATATCGTGATCACTACTAGAACCCTTCCACCGCCACATATCTTGTCTATTCTTCTCAATTTTTGCACGCTTAATAGTCCGCAAGAATTCGGTAAACTTGTTTTGCTCCCATTCAAAACTCCCTTCGCGAACAAAATTTGCACTCCCAATATTCTCCCTCCCGTACGCCCCTATCACGCACCGAGCTTTCCTTTTCATTACACAAATTGAACAATCTAGGAAATTTATTTTTCAAGCATTGGTCTCCCACCCAATTTTCCTCCCAAAAGCTAGTATTACCCCCATCCCCCACATTCTTTTCAAATTTCCTCAAAACCACCGCCCTTCCTCGCCTTTTCCAAGATCAGTCACCCCTTTCCACCAATTTGACATTTTAGACAAAGACAAATTCACACCCACTTCACAAGATTATTATTCAGACCCCCATACAAGGATTCAATATCCATGACCCGTAATGCCTCTCCATCCACTACGAATTTTCATAACCGATTTACCAACTAAGGCCTTATTAAAATCCACCAACTCTCTAAGCCCTAGACCTCCCAAACTTTTAGAGTTACATAATTCTTTCCAAAGATACCCATGCGGTTTTACATCTATTTTCACTCCCTCCCCATAAAAATTTTGAATCAAAGAAGTAATTAATACAATTACCTTCTTTGGCAATAAAATGAAATTTGATAAATGGGCACCATTATCAAGACCGCTTTTGCAAGAGTGATTCGACCTCCGAGTGAGATTTTCTTGTCATCCCAGTTGATGATTCTTTTCCGAACTTTGTCAATCAAGTGACTCTATTCTGCAATTTTTACTCTAAATTCCCACTCTAATACCGAGAAAGGAGAAAGGGATAGTCCCCACACCGCACCCCAAAGTTCTTGCCATTTCTTCCAAATATTCCACTCTAAATTAGTTTCCATCAAGCTGCATTTTTAAAAATTAACTTTCAGCCCCGAAAGCATTTAAAAGCTTCAAAATCCGTCTCTTCGACACCGCATTTGACAAATCGGCTTCGACAATAAATAGATTGTCATCGAGTGTATTGTAGGTGCGACACCTTCACTCTATTTCTCCCCATTTCAGGTGACATAAATGCTCCCGACTCCACTTCCCTTGAGACTAGTAAGCTTAGCCCCTCTCTCCACAACCAATAGATACGAAAGGGGGATAATGGGTCCCCTTGTCTGAGCTCTCTCTCCAATTTAAATTCTTTTGTTGGACTCCGTTCACGAGGATCAATGCATGTGTTGATGTAATGTATACCATAATCCAACAAATCCATTTCCTGTCTAAATTAAAGAATTCCATCATTTCTTCCACGAATCCCCAATTTCTTTGTGTTGTAAGCCTTCACAAAGTCAATTTTGAAGAACACCCTTCTCGATTCCTTTTCTTTGCCTCTTCAATTATCTCGTTAAGGATTGCCACGCATCCGAATGTATTTGTTCCCCACAAATGCACTCTAATTTTTTGAAATTATTTTGTCCAGGACTTTGCTCAATCTTTTAGCAAGGATCTTGATAATTATCTTGTACACACAGCCAATTAAAGATATCGGCCTAAAGTCCTGTAGAGATTTAGCTTCCACCTTCTTGAATTAAAACCACAAACGATGGATTTGCACCTCGACCGACTTCCCGTGCTCATGAAATTTTTGTAGCATATTCAAGAAGTCAATCTTGATAATTAGCCAGCAAGCCTTGATGAATTTGAAATTGAAACCGTCGGGCCCGGAATTTTCAAGAATCACACTCGGTAATGGCCTGCATAATTTCATTTTCAAAAATGGCTAGCATAATGCAACATTATCCACGGTAGATAAATCTTTGTCTCCTAGAAGCGGTTGTAGTCTTGGTCTACTCCCTCTCGTTCTTCGAATTGCCTTAAGAGTGATCCCGAATGCCCTTTTTACATCCTTAACGTCTTCCATCCATCTTCCATTTATGTGCAGCCTGTCACTTCATTTTTTTCCTCCAAAAATTGATCGCTCGATGGAAAAATTTTGAATTTACATCCCTCTCTTTCAACCACTGCATTCTTGCCTTTTGAGCAAAAACACTATTTCATTGATTCATACATCTAAACAATTCTACCGTAGATTCCATTCTACCTATCACCTCCTCTTTCCCAAGCCCGAAATTCATAAACTCCGGATGAGTCAACCATGCATCGAGGAATCTAAACAGTTTTGGATCCCAATCCAAGATCTTTGAATCGAGAATCAAAGGACATTGATCTCGATACCGATCGTTAAGTCTCCCTCATAAAAGAATCGGCCATTTCGACACCCACTCATTATTAATCAAAATTCTATCTATCCGGCTTTTGCACGTCCCATCTCGCTTTGTAGCAAGTGAAGGACTATCCATGTAAAGGAGGGGTTAATCGATTAGATGTCCTGATGAAACCATCAAACTCCTCAATATCTCTCCTGTTGAAAGTTTATGTTACGCCCTTCTCTCCTCTGGGTATCGAATGGAATTAAAATCCCGACCAAGCATAAGCAATCGCTATTTGATTTATTTACTATCGTTGTGAGTCTATCCCACAACTCCCTTCTCTCTTCCAGTTGACAAGGCACGTAAATATTAATAATGCAACAACTAGTCCTCTCATCGCCCCACAAACTATTCACTATTATGCTCCATGCATATACCGAAATTGGACACCGCTAGTTTTTCGAATTCCACAACGGACGGAAGGAATAGTATATATTATTTTTAAATTATTATATAAGTTGTTGTTACACCGATTAGTCACGCCAATAATCGTTTATTAGGTAGGATAACCGGTCTGTTTGTTTGGATAATTTAAATGTGAGTTGGTAATTGATTAATAGCAATGATGAGCTTTGAATGCTAGAATCAATGGAGTAATGAATGCTTGAAGCAATAAATGACACATGAGTTCTTTGGGAGTGTGAGTCCTAGTCTTAAGTGTGGATTTTTTCGATCCTTTGTATTGTGCCTCTAAGGGCTTATTTATACGACTGATTTGCGGTTCCCAAATCCCATGAGATCGGGGAGCATTTAATGTAAAAGTACAACATTTAATGCCTAAAAGTAATGACGTATGGACGAGCAGAGGAGCGGCCCACTCGGGCGCTCCACATGGCGTCTTGGTAGAGATCTCCTACGGCGGCGAGATCTTTTTCCTTTTCGGAAATGGCCTTTCGACCTCGGTCTCGCCATACGATCTCCTTCTCCTTTTAGCCAATTTCTCTCTTCGCTCCTCTCCCCGATTCCCGCTTTAGGTGATCTTTCGTGGTTGGTCTTGGATTTCGGGCTAGGGACCGAGGCCGTGAGGTCCTCGAGACCTACTCGGTGTCCTAGCTAGGTTACTCTCCACATCTAGGGGGTGCTCGCCTTTTCCTGCGAGCAACGAGCCTGTCGTGGCTCATATTCTATGTCACAACAATTTTTCCCAGCTCTGTCACTGGTCGTCCTCGTGTGGAACGAGGTGAAGTCTTTGAGTGACATATTACGAGCTCGATAGGTTGGACGCTCCTATGATATCCTCTCAACCGCTCGAGCCGATGTCGTGTGGTGACTTTTTGGGGAATCGAGGTGTTTCCTATCCCAAAAGGGTGCGATTGGCCCCGATTCCCAAGGCACGCGGGTCGCCGCAATCATTGCGCTGGAGTCCCACGCGTGCATCCTCCCGAGGCGATATTTGCCCCAAGGGGGCCATTTTTCATGAAACCCCCTCGGGCCCCCATTTTTCTATTTAGAAAATTTATAAAGGGTGCTTCCTCCAAATCTATAAATAGGGGGCTCATTCAACCATTTGTCACTTTACACTTCAAGCGATTCGAGAGCAATCTTACTTCCGGCGAATTTCGACCTTTACTCGCAACTTAGGTAATTCCTTCTTCTTTCTCCCTCTCTGCTATGGAAATGCCAAAGGGTTCTTGTAGTGGTGGAGCCGGTGGCCCCGCACTTAGAAAGCGCTATAATCCTGGTCGGAGGCCGATCTAGAAGGGCTCGACCAGGTGTTTGGGAGGCCAGTGGCCCCTTTCTCGGTCTTGGCGGGGTCTTCCTGTGGAGGGATACCCGTGACCTCGCCAGTGGCCCCCAATTTCGCCGGCTTAGGCGATCTCGGGAGTCGACGACCCTCGCGGAGAGGGTAATGTTGGCGGCGGCTGCCCCGATGAGGAGAAAAGGATTGTTTCTTTGCTCGGGACCGATTCCTCGGCTGGGATCGAACTCCTCGCCGAGATGAGCATTGGGTAGGCAGCCCACGGGCTTGAGGAGGAGGCCGCGGAGGAGGAAGAGCGGCGATTTGAGCGAGACCTCGACCTCGCCTTCGAGGAGTGGGTGCGTTTCATGGATCACCATTTTGTCACAGCCCCCAATTTTGACTTTGCATCGTACTTGTCTGTGTACCAATACGAGCGGATCCCGAGAAAAGGCGACATGTTCCAATGGGTGGAGCCCTCGGAGTGGCCCTACGACTCGGTCGGATGGGTGAGCTCGGTGGACCGCCGAGGAGCCGCACCACCTATGCTTTGAGTAGGAGATCCCTCCTCGGTACGGATGTACCGGCCTAAACCACACGAGAGGCCGGATGAATCCCCATCGGGCATGACCGCTGCTAACATGGCCATGATGCGGGCCGGTGTTCAATTCCCCTTCCCTCCTTGCATCTCGTATTATTTTAACGGTTGGGGGTGGCCCCGATCCACCGCACCCAAACGGATGGAGGCACCTCGATGGCCTTCCCGGTTCTTTTCGGTGAGCACCGCCTATTCAGATGCCGAGCGCCAGCGAGATCAACTTCCTCTACAGCCTCGCCGACGGAAAGGACAGGTTGTATCACCGGGGTCCCCAACAAGGTGTATGGTAGCGGCATCGGTGGTTTTGGGTTAGCGGGGCTTGGGCAACGATCGAACCCACCTACGACACCACCCTCGCCATTCCGATCGCTTTTGATCATAAGAAAAGAGTAAGACATTTTCGCTCTCCTACTTCGAATATCACCGATCTAATTTTGTTTTCTTCTTCGTAGGGCTTCGAGTCCGCGCGGGAGGCCAATCAATCGGGATTTCCAACTTTGCTTGGAGAAGATCAAGAAGATCCCGTAAAGCGAGCGTCACTAGGAGGGAATTATCACCCTAGAAAAGGTAAAGATTGCTCGCTTGTTTTGTCTTCCACGCGAGGTCGATATCATCCCGTAGGTTCTCGCACTTTCGAAGTTTGATTTTTCTGTCGGGCGCCAAAGACTCGACTCCGCTCAAGGTTTCTTTCTCGCAGCCTCCTTCGATCCCGACCTTCAACTCCCGACCCCGCGAAATAATGGCCAAACCGAAGCTCTTCCGGTGAGTCGGGGTAGTAGGGCCACGCCCGTGGCCGGGAAGGAGACACGAACCCCCATCGGCTAGACATCCCGCTCGCGGGGCTCCGCGGGACCTCGTAGGTCCCCACGAGCCTGCACCGCCCATGCGATCGCCACTCGGACTACTTCCCGGGAGTCTTTACGAGCTCCTAGGTCGTCCTCGGATAGGGAGGTCCAAGCACGACCAAGGGATACAGAGCACGACAACATCCGTGTGGTCTCTACCGCCAAGGCCTGCAAGAAAGCGAGGCACGATCTTTGCCCCCGGCCTACCGGGTCTCTAACGCCGGGCGTAGACCACTCCATCTGGGGCCACTCGGAAGGATCCCTCGACCCCAACTTCCTTGGCCGCGACCCGACCGTGGAGGGCCGGTAAGGTTTTGATAATCTTGCCCTCGTTAACGCGCTTTATGCCTTCCATTTTTCTAAAGGCTTGTTCCTCGTGCAGGCTTCTTCTTTGATGGGGTCACTCGCCCCCGATCATCCTTAACTACCTCTCCACATGCCGGATGCCGCCATCCACCCTCCGCCATACATCGGTTAGACGATGAGGAACTTTATGGTAGCTTGGGTGACGAGTTGGATGATGCCACCGCCTACAACACCAAGAGCGTAGGCTTGGTGAGCCACATCCTCAATCTGCCGCCGGGCCGTCCTCGCGTCGTAATAGGATCTCCATGCACCGTGATCTAGAGATGAGCTGGTTCCAGAGGTGCTTTGGGAAGAGAGAGACGCTGTGGTGAGCAAAGCCGTCATTCTAGAGAGGTAGATGGGCGAGCTGGTCGACACCGGGGATGAGGCTGTCGTGGCCCTCCGCCACACCCAATCGGCTAGCGAGAATGCACTCGCCGGCCGAGCGTGAGAAGGCGGAGGCCTGCTGAGACCTCGTGGCATGCCGTGGATAGGGCCGAGCAGCTCGTCGGCCGCTCGGAGGGATTGTGAAGTCCTGACCCGCCGGGCCGAAGAAAAGGCGAGGCGGGCCGAGGAGGAGGCAAAAGGGCATTGATGCGGAGGCCAAGCTCGCGGCCATCGGCGAGGATCCTCAAGGATCCGGATGTGATGGGCGAGCTTACCTATTATCTCGCCTTTGCGGACGCTATCCGTGACATGAAGAAGGCCCACCGCCCATGGCCCCTGGAGAAGTCCTTGAAGGAGTATGTCACGGATCCCGAGCACGCCGTTCCGAGGACCATGGAATTCCCCTTCAAAGACTGGAAACGGTATATGGGGTGGATCTAAGCTGGTTCCCTTAACGGGCGAAGCTAGTGGACCCCCGGACGAGGGAGGATGAAGTGGGAGTGGAGGTCGATGAGGGAAATGCGGCGGAGGCGGCCGCGAGGAAGATGTTGCCCGGTGGTGACCGAGGAAGAGAAGGGGCGATGGCCGTAGCAGCGGCTTTGAGTAGTCTAGGTCTTTCTTTTCTAGTATTTGTAGTTTTTCTTTTATTTTGCAAGACTTTGTGCCCGGTGGGTCTTTTGTACTTCGGCCTTTGGCCGCGTTTCAATCGGTATTAATAGAACTTTCTTTCACAACTCGCATTCGCAATGTTTCCTTATATATTCGCGCGTGAATCTTTTTTTTTGCTTCAAAATACGCAAGTATCCATTGTCGCTCAACGAGGGCATAGGCCGCGTCGAGATACTTTTTGTGCTCGCGTGGACTTTGGCCGCATCGTGAGACTTTTTATGCTTGTGGGTGAGGCAATATTCTCACGCAAGTCTTTATGCTACTATGGGTACAATCCCTTGTAGGCTTTTGTGCTCACCGCGGGCATAGGCCGCTTCGGGAGACTTTTTGTGCTCGTGTGGGCTTTAGCCGCATTGCGAGACTTTTGATGCTTGCGGGCGAGGCAATATTCTCGCACGAGTCTTTATGCTACTATAGGTATAATCCCTAGTAGGCTTTTATACTCACCGTGGGCTTAGGTCGCGTTGAGAGACTTTTTGTGCTCACGTGGGCTTTGGCCGCATCGCGAGACTTTTGGCGCTCGTGGGCAAGGTAATGTTCTCGCGCGAGTCTTTATTCTACTATGGGTACAATTCCTTGTAGGCTTTTATGCTTACCGCAGCTTAGGCCGCGTCGGGAGATTTTTTTGTGCTCGCGTGGGCTTTGGCCGCATCGTGAGACTTTTGGTGCCTGGAGAGAGTGCGAGTCATCACGAAGTCTTTGACTACTATTTTCGAAATGTGTATTTTTATTGAACATAAGAAACTCTATTACACATCAAAGGTTCAGCCGAGGCTTACATGCGAGCGTTCGGGTATTGGTCCGAGTCTTTGTCGGGGTGTTCCTATTCGTATGCCTTGTTGGGTAGCCACTCGGATACCCTGGATGAGCCCTCCCAATTCGTGCTAAATACTCCGTGCTCGGGCCGTGAGTCTTTTTAGGACTAGCTCGCCCTTTGCGAATCGTCTTAATTTGACCTTGGAGTTGTAGTATTTCTCCAAGCTCTGTTTGTAAACCGCGTTCTTATGTACGTACGCGCCGCCGTTCCTCAAGCGTGTCGAGATCCAACCTCCTCGCTGCCTCATTTTCTTTGCCTAGTATTTACGAGGTTCGGTAGGTTGGGATTGATACTTCGGAAGGGATGACCGCCTTTGTACCATAAAGGGAGTTTCCCCTGTGGAGTTCCTTGTCGCCGTTCGGTGCACCCAAAGGACGTCGGGAAGTTCCTCGTGCCCACTTTCCTTTTCGTCCTCAAGTTTAGCCTTCAAGGTGTGCATGAGAATTTTATTGATCGCTTCGACTGACCGTTGGTTTGGGGGTGGTAAGGTGTTGCGAATAGTCTCTTAATCTTCCAGTTGTTCGCAGAATTCCAAGATTTCAAGGCCGTCAAACTATTTCCCATTATCCGAGACAATTACTTGTGGGAGCTCGAACCTGCAGATGATCTTTTCAAGATGAATCGATGATTGCAGCCTGGTCGAATTTATTGAGAGACTCTGCTTTCGCCCACTTGGTGAAATAGTCAACGACGACGACCGCGAACTTGCAGCCGCCGGGGCCATTGGTGAGGACCAATTAAATCGATCCCCCACCGAGCGAACGGCCATGGGCTGAAGATAGATTTCAGATTTTCTCGGGGAGCTTAATGTTAGGTGCCATTACCTCGCATTGATGCCATTTCTGGCAAAGGCGATCGCATCTCGCTTGAGAGTGGGCCAATAGTACCCACAGGGCATAGTCTTGTACACGAGTGATTGGCCGCCGCATGGTTGCCACACACCCCGCTGTATTTCTCGCGAGGACTAATTGTCCATCCTCGGCGTAATGGACTTGAGGAGGGATAGGGAGAAACTATGCTTGTAGAGGTAACCATCTAGAATCAAGAACCTCGCCGCTCGGAGTCGTAAGCGGTGAGATTCAACCCTATCCTCGTGCAACTCCCGAGTTGAGATATCCGATGATGGGGGTCATCCAGCTTTTCTTGCTCCTCGTTGATGGTCGCCACGAGGTGCTCATTGATTGAGGGGTGGAAAAGTTTGGTTAGAACTATGTTGGACATATCTGCGGCACCTTATAACATTGCCGGCTTGGATAAGGCATCTACCTCGCGAGTTGTGCTCACGAGGAATCCGCCGATGAAAACTCGCTGCAATCGCTCGCAGAGGTTGGTGACGAAGTTCATGGTATTTGATCATCTGCTTGCCCTCGGCTTTATATTCGCCCTTTATTTGATTCACAACTAGATGGGAGTCCATGAACACATGGAGGTGACGGACACCGACACCTTTGCGAGTTTAAGGCCGCAGACGGCCTCCTCGTACCGACTTCATTGTTCGTTGCTAGGAAGTCAAAATGCACCGCATTTGTGAAACATTGGCCCTACGGTCCGATGAGAATAACCCCCGCCCCGCCGCAAGTGTCGAGATGATCCATCCACTTAGAGCTTTCACGAAGGGATCTTGAGTTTCGTAGGGCTTACCGGGAAGGTGAGCTCGTCCACAAGTCGGCTAGCGCCTATCCTTTGATCGTGCGAGGAGCATATGAGATGCTTTGTAGTGGGCGAGCTCTAGGGCCCACTTCAATAGGTGCCCACTAGTGTCTCGGCGTGAAGCACTTGACGCAAAGGCATGGTTGTGAGCCCCTGGACTTGGTGATCGAAGAAGTATGCGCAGCTTTCTTGCGGCCATTACCAATGCATATGCGAGCTTTTCCAGTGGTGAGTATCTAAGTTCGGCGTCATGTAGTACTCTGACTTATATAGTATATAGACAAGTCTTTGCCGCCGTCCTTCTCGCTCGCACGAGGACCGCACTCGATCACCATTTCAAGCCGTAAGATATAGGAAAAGGGTTTCCCCGGCACAGGCTTGGCGAGGAGTTGGGGGTCACTCAAATATTCTTTGAGTTTCCTAAAAGCGAGCTGGCTTTCTTTGTTCCAGAGAACTTTTGCTTCCTTATCGCGGCAAAGAAGGGCTTGCTCTTGTCGCTTAAACGGGTGATGAACCGGCTCAAGGCCGCGAGACATCTAGTCAACTCGACCTGTTTTAGTGACTTTGGTTCTTCCATATCGGGGATGGCTTTAATCTGCACCGGATTGGCCTCAATCCCCTCTCAAGCAACAATGTGGCCGAGGAACTTTCCCGACCCCACCCCAAAGCTACACTTCTTCGGATTGAGTTTCATGTTATAACTTTCTAAAATGGAGAAGGTTTCTTTAAGATCCCTGTTGGTCCCTATATTGAGTTGTTTTAATAGAGTTTGAATGAGTCTTCCAGAGATAATCTAGAAGGGGGTTGAATAGATTATCTAAATTTCTTACAAAACTCAGATTCTTAATTAAACTTAAATTGCAACCCTAAGATCAAAGATGTCACTGAAACAAATTTTTACTCAATCTATAAAATCGGATCTAAAGCAATCTGAAATGTTCTTAACCAATTAGTAAGTAATCGATGAAATTAAATGCAGAAAGTAAGAACATGAGATTTATAGTGGTTCGCATCGAAAGATCCTACATCCACTCTCCTTCCACAACTCCTGTGGAAGGGCCTTCACTACTTACTTCCTTGCTTACTTCTCTACTTACAAGCTTACAACGAATATCTTCAGCCTTAAAGGTTTTCCTTCTCGATTTCTAGAAATAATGGCTTTAAGATGTGAATGATAGTGTTCTATAAACACTATAAAAACTATGAACATAAAGAACGTTCTTGTTTGTGAATACGAACTTTGTGAGTGCTTGATTGTGTTACAAGTTGCTTGTGGTTTTCAATTGCAAAAGTTAATCTATTCTAAACAAAAAGACCTCATCACGCCCCAATTTTTATAACAATAAATTTTAAGAAATAATTAATAATTTAAAACAAAAGGCGTGAACTAAAATTTAATTTAAATAAATTTTGACAATCAGCGGAAGACTTTAAAGTATAAAATCCAATTTAATTAAGTTTGAGTGAGTATCAACGACAATAAAGATTTAAAACGTGTCACTAAGATTTTAAATGAATAACTAAATAAAATTAAAAGTGATCTAATTTAATCTCTGGGCTATGCATCCTCCGTTGTACCACGTTGGCTCTCAATCAAAAGGGGGAAAAAGAAAAGGTGAGCAAACCACGGCTCTGGGGCCATGCTTGTCTAAACTAAATACAATAAGTAATTAAATTAATCAATCACATTACATTTTAGTCCATAAATATCACCTCATTTATAAAGGTCAAAAGACCTATCATCACCTCGTTTATAAAGGTCGAAGACCTGTCATCACCTCGTTTATAAAGGTCAAGACCTATCATCATCTCATTTATAAAAGTTAAACATTACCTCATAAATATCTCACATGAATGATAATAAAATCACATATCGCATTTAGTAGAGACAAACATAGTAGGATAGAAATTCCCACCGAATTAATGTTGTGGCTGAAATGAATGCAATGGTGTTAAATACTACTCCTCGCGATTACCGCTGCCGTAAGATCTTTCACGGAGGAAGGAAATCGGCCGTGGCTGAAATTTGTGATTTGTGTATGTGAATTATCTAGGTTAAGATCATATATAAATAGATGTATTGAATATGGGCTTGGGCTTGAGTTTGGGCTTGAGTGAGAAAAAGACTAGAAATTAAATTTCCAATGACCTTGAATTTTTATCTCAAAATAGAAAATATAATAATATTTAAAAGAAAATATTAAATAAATAATTTAATACACATATAAATTTAATAAAATCTATGGGTATTACATTCTTCCCTCTTAAAATATTTTCGTCCTCGAAAATTAAACTCAAATTAGTGATAAATTGGCATCAAATTATAACACATCATAGTCGCTTTAAATATTTATTTCATATACCTGCAACGCTGCAGCCTTCATTGTTTTGGCGAATTAGGGAGTAGACTCTTGCTTTCCCTCCCGATGTGGTTCCCTTCGATCCTGATCCTTGAGTGAGTTTAGGACAATATCGTGATATGTGTCCGGGTTCATGACATTTATAACACTTTCCTTGTCCTTGCAGACATTGTCCCCTATGATTCTTCCCACATATGGTGCAAGATGGCCTAATATCTTGGGGAATTGGTGTTGTATCTCCGACCTTTGCTTGTTTGTTTTGGCCTTCAATTTGATTGTAATCATCCCACTTTCTTTTTCCAAGATTGTCTACTTGCTTTCGACTCAATTATCTAGCTCCATACTAGCAGCCTATCTCTTGAGCTCTTCTAAATGTTTCGCGAAAGTCATCTCACCATGACCGGATATGATATTTCTTATACTCGTGCGTAAGCCCCTTTTGAACTTCCGAGCCTTTTTATCCTCCGTATCAATTAATTGTGGTGCAGATCGACTAAGTTGATTGAACTTTCTTTCATATTCTATCACAGTCATCCCTCCTTGTTTCAAGTTGTAAAATTCGATCTCCATTTGTTCACGGTAAGAGTGAGGGTAATATTTGTCCATGACAATCTCTTTAAAGTTATTCCAAGTGAGATTGGTTCTTTCCTCTTCTCGGCCTCATTCTCCAATACGCTTCCCACCAATGGTCTGCATCTTCCACAAGTTGATAGGTGGCGCAAATGACTCTTTGTGCATCAAAGGCATCTCATAATCGTGAAAGTCCGTTCTAAAGATCGTGAACAAATCCTCTACAATTTCGGTCCTTTGCGGCCGTTGAACTTGGGTGGATCATGTTTGCGAAATTGTTCCACCACCCCGATGTGAGTGTTATTATTGTTCTGGAATGCATGCATCATCTCGTTGAAGAAAGCTTGATGATCTTGAGTTTGATCATTTCGCACTTCTCGCCTTGGAGGCATCCCGATAAGTTTTTAAATTTAAACTATAGAATAAATATGTAAACACCCTTCAACTTAAAATACTAAATTTGAAATAAGTCACATGCCTTTTTGAGCCAACGTAGTAAGCGGATGGATGCAATAGCAGATAACAATTTTTCTTAAAAAAAAATATTTTAAAAAAATTTCAAATGATGCTTTTTTTTTTAGCAAGTCTACAAGAACGTAGACCCGCTCCGATACCACTCTGTCACGCCCCAATTTTTATAACAATAAATTTTAAAAATAATTAATAATTTAAAACAAAAGGCGTGAACTAAAATTTAATTTAAATAAATTTTGACAATCACGAAGACTTTAAAGTATAAAATCCAATTTAATTAAGTTTGAGTGAGTATCAACGACAATAAAGATTTAAAACGTGTCACTAAGATTTTAAATGAATAACTAAATAAAATTAAAAGTGATCTAATTTAATCTGGCTATGCATCCTCCGTTGTACTCACGTTGGCTCTCAATCAAAAGGGGGAAAAGAAAAGGTGAGCAAACCACGACTCGGTGGGGACATGCTTGTCTAAACTAAATACAATAAGTAATTAAATTAATCAATCACATTACATTTAGTCCATAAATATCACCTCATTTATAAAGGTCAAAAGACCTATCATCACCTCGTTTATAAAGGTCAAGACCTGTCATCACCTCGTTTATAAAGGTCAAGACCTATCATCATCTCATTTATAAAAGTTAAACATTACCTCATAAATATCTCACATGAATGATAATAAAATCACATATCGCATTTAGTAGAGACAAACATAGTAGGATAGAAATTCCCACTGAAATTAATGTTGTGGCTGAAATGAATGCAATGGTGTTAAATACTACTCCTCGCGATTACCGTTGCCGTAAGATCTTTCACGAGAGGAAGGAAATCGGCCGTGGCTGAAATTTGTGATTTGTGTATGTGAATTATCTAGGTTAAGATCATATATAAATAGATGTATTGAATATGGGCTTGGGCTTGAGTTTGGGCTTGAGTGAGAAAAAGACAAGAAATTAAATTTCCAATGACCTTGAATTTTTATCTCAAAAATAGAAAATATAATAATATTTAAAAGAAAATATTAAATAAATAATTTAATACACATATAAATTTAATAAAATCTATGGGTATTACACCTACTTATAGAGAATTGATACTTGGTGGTTGTAACTTCCTTGTTGACTCTTCTCATGTTTGTTATAACCAACTAACTGAATCTTGTAATCGCTTCTTGATTAGTTATAATTGTTCTTGAAACTACTTGATTTTCTAACACTTAAGTCGTCTTCTTTCCTCATCTTCGACGCGTCCACCTCATCCGATTTTTTTCATGTCTCCATATTTTATCAATCTTGAAGTGTCCAAATAGCCTCCTAACTTGTCTTCGAGCCTTGACTTGTCTTCATTTGTCTTCTTGTGCTCGCCCTTATCTGTCTTTTTGAACATATCCTCATCTCTGCCTTAAGTACTTAGTCTATTACAAGTTTTCACTACATCACCTGGCTATACAATGATTCAACCGGTCTTCTTATTTTACATCTATCTTAACTTCATCAAAATAATATATTTTTCTCCTAACAATCCCTCAAATGGTTTTCCTTTTCAGGTTTTTAACGACTATGTCGTCGATGTATACTTCCATAGTATCGCCAATTTGATCAGCAAACATGGTGTTTACTAACCTCGGATATGTCGCCCCTATGTTCTTGAGGCCAAATGACATCCTCGTCCTAGAATAAATGTTCTTCTCGGTGAGGAAGGAAGTGTGCTTGATGTCTTCTACCGCTATAGGGATCGATGATAGCCCGCGAACGTATCCAAGAATGACATCATCTCATGGGTGTTATCAACAAGGTGATCGATGTGGGGCATTAGGAAATGGTCCTTGGGACAAGCCACGTTGAGGTCGGTGAAATCAATGCATAACCTCCATGAATTGTTCACCTTTTTACCAACACCGCATTTGCGACCCATCAAGCTCGTCCTCGGCGAGCTCAATTAGCTTGTTGTGGAGGAGCTTTTGACCTCTTCGGTGAGAGCCGCACACTTCTCAGACTGAATTTCCTTCTTTTTGGAAAACTGGTCGCCGCGTGGGGTCGATCTTAAGATGGTGGCAAGCGTGATTTGGGTCGATTCCCACCATGTCTTGGTGCAACCAGCGAACACCCCCACGTTATAAGATCTAGTCATACCACCTATCTTCTTTTGGTACACTTAACCAGCTTGAAGACCGTTTTCTTTAGGGACACTGTTTCTCCTCCTTCTACAAGGTCAGCCGCGGCTTCGCTTTGATTAATAGTTGCTTTACCTTTTAGTGGTCCAAACGACCATCTCTTGTCATGGGAGGAGCCATCGGTGAGTAGGTTGGTGCGACTACATCTGCATTAAATTCATCATGGGCAATGTTGATCGATATTGATTGAAGGTTGAGTCTCTTTCTTTCAACCACTCGTGAAATGAATGTTTTCATCCAAGCCCCACTTGAACTTTTGCAGACGTGAAAGAAGAAAATCCATTCTCGCCTCTAAAGATCTCCATCTCTCTTGGTCTCCCATTAGCGAGGACTTCTTTAGGCACTACTTCACTTCGTGGTATGGTCGAAAGATCTCTACACCCTGTTCATTTATAGCTTTCAACCCACTTCCTTATCTTCCGATCATAAAACTTCTGGCCGCCTTCTCTTGTTCCCTTCTTCTCTTGGCATCTTTTCTTCTATATTTGGCCAGCTCTTCCCTCTTTCTCTTTTTGATTTTCTCCTCTTCTATGACCTCGCCTGAAGTCTTCGAATTTTGCTAGAAGCCTTAGATTTTTCAACCTGATCCGCTTAAGGAGGGGGATGAAACCATCTTAATGGGAGCAGGATCTTGCACAGGAATTTCTTCGCTTCGATTCGGTGGGTTCAGCTGCCCTTGATCCCCGTCTTAACCTTTTCGTAACTTGCCGAGACTTGTCTTCTCGTATCTTTCTTTCTTTCCTCCTCGGCCTTCAGCAATTCTTCAGCTAGCTCTTCAACCTTTAGATTCAAAGCCGTAATCTTATCATCCCGAGCGTCTACTCTTTTCTTGAGCTCACCATCTTCCCCCTTTTTAGCATCAGCAAATCGGGTGTTGCAGATGGTGGCTACTTGTTCAATTTGACCCATGAGCTCGTGCTCGACAAGTCCTGTCTTCGATCCAGCTTTATCAAATATCTTTTTCTAAGCCGCTTCAATTCCCCTCATTTCATTCTTCATTTGGCGTATGATTGGAGTGAATTGATGCATGATTTTAGGGTGTATTTTAGTGCAAAAAGTGATAAAAAATGTTAGATTTTGTGCATAAATGTGTAGAGTATCACTTCTTTGCCTAAAAAGTATTACTTGTGAGATAATTGATGTTTTAAATGCTTTTCTGAGGTAAATCGGTGGAATTTGGCCAAACCGAGAGTACCAGATTCTTAGGATGAAGAGACGAACGAGAACGGGGTCGGAGGCGGAGCCCGGGTCGAGAAAACTTCCTGAACTCGATCTCCGGTCGAGGTCCGTGGGCCTCGACTCGAGGGTGAAGGCAGATCGTTGAAAGTCAAAATTTGGAGGATGCCTCGACTCGAGGGCTGAGCCTCGAGTCGAGGGAGGAGGCAAAGAGTATCCCTCGAGTCGAGGGTGAGCCTCGACTCGAGGCAGCGGCAAAATTGGAAAAGCGTGATAGCGACTCTCAAGCCTCGACTCGAGGGCCCCAACCTCGAGTCGAGGGATGCCCAAAACTGTTTTTGAGGATTTAAACCATTTTGAGCGAAAAACAGAGCATAATCCTCTTAGCATAGATTAGAGCAGTTATTAGGCGGCTTTCTGGCGAAAATTACATTCCATAGCTTAATTCCCCTTGTAATTGGATTAGATTCTTAGTTTTTGATAGTTTTCAAGCATTTGTACATTAGATTAGTGATTTGATCCATTTGAATTTCATTTTCAAGTTGTAATTGAAGAAGTGGAGATTGAAATTAAAGCATTTGTGAAGACTCAAGCATTCCTATTTTTGTTAATTAAGCCAATTGGAGATGTTCTTCTACTTTTCTCTCTTTAATTCATTGTTTGTTTTGATTAGTTTCTTAATTGCTTTCTTAGATTTTTCACCCATGGCTTTTGCTCTTAGCACCATGGGCTAATAGTTTTGTGCTAGGATAATTGAAATTAGGGATGATGTGATTGCCTCATGCTATGATTGTTGATAATTGTGACCAATTGAGTTAGATTGCTTCCTAATTGTGATTCTCATTGTGCTTCATGCAAAAATTATCTCTTTAGATTAATGTTTGATCACCCTAGCAATAAGGCGAGAGTTGAGCTAACGTGATTAGGTGTTAATCGGGTTATAATTGTGCATGATTGTATGAATTGGGTGCTTCTTAATTGAGTGATTGGAAGGACTAAGGATACTCACATTAGGCATTGTGTTATTAATGGAGAGATTAATTTTATGATGGTTTATGCTTTCTATCTTAGTTGATTTGTAATTTGATTCAATCATAGCTTGTGAATCATGGATTCCTTGATGGAGATTATCCCTAGCACCCCTATCCCCCATTGATTTTAGCTTATTTGTTATTGCATATTAGGTGTTTGATCATTTGCTTGCATAGATTTAATATTTTAATTCTTGCAATTATATTGTAGTTTTTAGTGCAAAACCATCTTGCAACAATAGTCACTAATAACTTGTATTCTTAGGGCCTCACTTGCATACTAATTCCCTTGGGTTCGATATTCTTGATTTGTCTTAATACCGCTTGCCGGAAAACTACAAATCAGCAGACAACAATGTTTTTTCCATGGTAAGAGACATGTTCAGGATTTGTTGAAAAGATGCTTCTTTCTCAGCCCATGCGTCCTTGGCTTGCTCATTTACCATGTCTCCGATTTCAAGATAGGCGTCCGAACATACTTCTTCACCTAAGCCTCTTGCTTGTTCTCTTCTTGAGAATTTTTAGGTTCACACTGTCATCTGTTCCTCATGCCCGATTCTTGAGAAGTAGAGGTCAATAATTATTTTCGATGTACCGCACCCTCTACGTTCTCCTTAATCGATGAGGTGACCAAGCCTTGTATAAGTTGGAAAGCATTCAAACACGCAACCTTGAGACTTGTCACCTTTGCTTTCAGCGCTTCCACCTCGGATGCAGACGCAGATGAGGATGGCTGAGCAAGTTCTTTTGATGGAGAAGATAAAGTTAGATCTATCTCCTCGACTTGTAGTTGTACTCCCTTCTCAGGTGGTGGGGAATTTGCCCAATGAGCTCCTTGTGATGGCACCTCGGATTCCACCGCCGCCGGTACATGCTCGACACCTCCGCCCCGCTTGTGCCTCCCGGGCTATATCCATCTCAACGGCCTCATCGGCGGTTCCACCATCTCCTCCAGCCTCTTCCACTCCGTTCCCTTTATTTGTTTCCATCTCCTCGCCTCCCTTCTCAATAACCTTAGCTTCCTTCTCACCCTCTCCTACCGCTTTCTCCATCTCTTCTTCAACACCCTTCTCCTTGTCTCCTTTAAATAAATCGGCTAGTTATTTGATGGGGGATCCTAGATAGACTCTTCTAAGGATATAATCAATGAATTGATTTTCCGAGAGAATCTCCTCAAGGGAAACTAAGGCCGGCTTTCTTTAGATCGTTTTCTCCCAGTTGAAAGGTTGTTTCCTCCAGCTTCTCCTATAAGGATTGTTGTCTCCTCAAAGGATCCCGTCCTTATCCTTCTCAACAGCCTAGATATCTACCAATTCCTTGAAGAGATCAGGCTCATCAATCAATGCAGTCCCCTTTTGATCGATATCTTTTACAAGGATGCGGAGAGAGACTTCGATTGGACCTATTTCTCCAGACGGGTTGGGAAGATGAAGATATAGATTAGGTTCGGATGTTGATGAGGATAAGAATAAAAATATATCATCTCGTGGTTTGGGTGGATGGTTGTGTTGGACTTTTAGGAGTGGAGTCGCTTTAGAAGCTCTAAGGCACGACCACGCCTACCTCTTCATCGCCGTGTTGGGAGATGACCGGTCAAGGTCTAAAGCATCCTTGGATGAAGATGATGATTATGCAGCTTCTTCGCATTCCTCCCTTGAGGATATTTCAACTCTCTCCTCTTGGCCCGAGGTCCCAGCAACCTCGGCTAAGATACTTCCCCCTTGGAAAGTCAGTCTTCTCGCCCTTTCCTCTTCCTCCTCTCGCTTCTTCCTCGGATGAGGATTCATCCTGCAGATCGTCTCCACCTTTTTGGACTTGGCTTTAACAACTTTCTTCTTTAGTGCAGCTGGTGCAGCAGAACATCCTCATCTCCTTCCGAGTCAAGGGCCAAAGATCTTCTCATCTTCGGTAGCGAGACCATTCTCGCTTGTTGTACTTCTTTACCCCAACTTCCCAATTGAGGTTTTCTGTCCCGGCTTCGCCTCCGGGATTAATGTAATCCTGGTCATCATGCTGGTCATTGTCTCCAGCTGGTCCACCTCAACCTCGTCTCTCGAAATATACTCCTTCAAAACCACTTCCTTTCTTCAACAAGTCTTGAAAATAATAACCATCGATTATGGCTCGTAAACAGCAAATTCTCGGTTTTATCAACCCATTGTGGCTTTGTTGTTCTCCCAAAATGCATTTGGTGAGAATCAACATGAGCAATCTATACTTTCTGCTCAGCATTGGCCGTTTCAGATTTGTGGTGGTGTTCGATGAGACTTTCTCGCCACCAGCCTAAAACTATCCAAATGCTCATCACTTTTGTAAGTGAACGGGTTTATCCCTTCTGCTCAAACCAAAAATCTCAGCAAGGTCTTCTACAGTGACCACCACCTTCTCCTTCTTTCCATTAGTACAAACTCGAGACTCGAAAGCATTTGTTTTCATCGAAGCTCTAGTAAGAAATTCAACCGCCAAATCATCCAAAGTTGTTTTATTCTTTGAAGGCTTCATCGAGCAATCTTGTTTAAGTCCTCTTGATTCCTGAAGTTGTAGAATCTCAACTGATTCCGGATGCGTGGTAGTATCCCAATCGATAAACATTTCGGACTTAGTTTTATCTCTGATTTTTGCAAGATCATATTTGAAATTGACTTTTGATTTCTTCTTATCCGCCATTGATAAGGGTTTTTAAGCTTTTGAGAGGGAAAAAAATGAGAGAGAGAGATATATATATATATATATATAAACAGGTTTTATGTGCGTAAATGAGAATATACACACGAACTCCTATTTATATGGAAAGAGAATGAATAAAATATTATAAATTCTCATTATTAATCGATAAAGTGAAAAAGCTGGGTTTTCGTGCCTATATAAATGCAATTATAGCTATTTATTCTGTAAAGTGTAATGAATAAAATATTAGTCATATTTAATATATCGCGCGTGGAACTGTTGACGATTTAATTTTCATAAACCGCCTCCAATTTATGCGTGTGAATGTCACTCAGCGTTTTCAAAAGCATATTTAATAAAATTTCGGGTCCATGATAACTTCTCGACAAGAAGTAACTTATTTTCTTTTCACTTTTCAGCTAATTGGAGAGATAAAAATAGATAAGAACCCTTTTATTATAATACTATAAGAAAACTTATCTTTTAGAAAATAATTTTTTTAAAAGATCAACTGAGTGAATTCATTATTAAATAATTAACACAATTATGATATGAAATCCACATATTAATTATGTGAACTAATATTCATAATTTTAACAAATAATTAAAAGAATGCAAGGGTTGGAAATACTTCCTGTTATATTTCACCTAGTCCGGATAGGTTTGTGTGGTTGTCGATTTATGAATCATCGATAAGCTGTACTCATCTTGTTTCTATGAAAGTTGTATCAGCTAGATTGAAAATTTCCGACAACAAAAACTTTGATAGACTATTAGTAATTCTTGAGTAAAATGCAGACAAGGTACACATACTCATCTCTTTTTAGACAAACAGACAACTATTATGTATTTGTTCAATTACTTTATGTCGAGACAAAAGAGTATCAAGTTAGTTAAGGTCAATAGATTAATCCTTGATTCTTGATTCCTTGAAGAAAATCAATGATATCACTCGTGATTATCCATATGACCTTTTACAAGTCTCGATACTTCTTTCTTGACATAGTAAAGAAAGCGAGAGAGACAAGATTTGAAATGCATAAGAAACAGTTAAAGATTAACTAAAGATGCATCTAATAATCTTAATTTCACAGATAATTCCTTGAAACTTGTCTCTCGCTAAAGGTTTTGTCAAAATGTCAACTCTTTGGAAATCAGTCAATATCGCTTCTAGTCGATGTCACCTTTCTCAACATGATCACGAATAAAGTGATGTCGAATATCCACATGTTTGCATCTAGTATGTAAGACTCGATTACGAGTAATAGCTATGACACTATTACTATCACAAAAGATTGGTACATCTCTATTGATAATAATAACAACTTCCACCGCCATATACTCGGCTTCAGAGTGGAAGTAGCTACAGAGGTTTGTTTCTTAGATAACCATGAAATCGGCTTACTTCCCGTAAATTGGCAAGTTCCGTAGTAGATTTCCTATCTATCTTGCACCCACCAAAATCTGAATTTGAGTATCCCGACAACTCAAAATTATCGTCACCGGGTACCACAATCCTACATTTATTGTACCTTTTAAAAATTTTAGAATCTTCTTGTTGCTTTAAGATGACTCTTCTTTGACTTTGCTTGAAACCGTGACGACACCTACTTCAAAAAGAAATATCAAGTCTACTAGCGCTTAAGTATAATAATGAACCTATTAGACCCCTATATTCCGTCCGATCAGTGTCTTCCCCTTATCATCCTGGATCCATGGAGAAGCTTGTCGTCATAGGTATCTTAGCTTCTCGGCTGGTACCTATTCCAAACTTTTCAATCGGATCCCTTGCATATTTTGCACTGGTTGATGAAGATCCCCTTCTTAGTTTGTTTGACTTGAAGTCCAAGAAAATATGTCATTTCACCCATCATGGATATTTCAAATCATTTTCATGAGATGACTAAATTCTTCACACAATGATAGGTTAGTTGATTCGAAAATAATATTATCAACATAAATTTGTACTAATAAAAGATCATTACCGAATTCTTTTCTAAATAGAGTTCTATTTATATTACCTTTTACAAAATCATTTTGAATTAGATAATCGAGATAAGGTATCATACCAAGCTCTTGGAGCCTGTTTAAGTCCATATAGAGTTTTCTCTCGGTCTCAGTAGACCTTATCTTCTTTGACAAAGCCTGACGTTGTTCTACATAAACTTCTTCACTAAGATTCCATTTAGAAATGCTGATTTTACATCCATTTGAAAATCGTGAATCTTCTAAAAGCAAGCATAGGCTAAGAACAACCTTATGGCCTCCGCATTTGCTACCGGTGCAAAGGTTTCATCATAATCAATCCCTTCTGATTGTGAATAACCTTGAGCAACTAGTCTGGCTTTATTTCTAACCACAATATTATTCTCATCCCTTTTATTTTTAAAGATCCATTTAGTTCCAATGACCAGCTTGATGATGAGGCCTATCAACAAGCTCCCACACATCTTGTCTCTCGAAATCGATTCACTTCTTCTTGCATAGCATTAATCCAATTGGAATCGCTTAGAGCTTCAGAATTGACTTAGGTTCAAGTAATGAAACATAACAACCGAACATACAATCTTGATTCAATCGTGTCCTTGTCGAACTCCGCAGTCTAAATCTCCAATTATTTGTTCACTGGATGATAAGTCATTATCCTTTTACCTTTGTCTTTTACTAGGGATGAAGACTTGTCTCAAATATCTTTTTCAAATGATTCGTATTACCTTCAAGCTTCTTCCCGATTATCTGGTAAGGTAGTTGTCGATCACCGACTTTGAAGAACTTACAGCTCTTTTTCTTTATTCGAGTGCGATTCTTCTTCCTCGTCTCGAGTCTCCCGATTCTCGGTCCATAGAACTTCACCGTTGATCTCTTAATAGTCATCTTATGTAGATCATCTAATATCTTTGTAATGTCATCTCGCATCTCTAGACTCAAAAGTAGATTCATCAAACACAACATGTGGTGTTTCTTCCACACATAAGGTTGTCTTATTAAAAACTTTATAAGCTTTAGCACACGTAGGAGTATCCTAAGAATATCTCATCTCGCAATCTTAGCATCAAAAGTTTTTAAATGAGATTTCCCATTGTTGTGAATGAAACACTTGCATCCAAAAATATGAAATCTTGGGTGATCTACCCTTCCATATTTCATATGGGGTTTTACACTTGTTTTTAACAATCGTACATCTATTTTGAATAAAACAACTGTATTAATGGCTTCGCCCAAAACTTGTGTAGAGTGTTGTATTCAGATAGCATAGTGCTTGCAGGCTTCTTTTAGGGTTCTCGTTTCTCCTTTCAACAACACCATTTTGTTGAGGTGTCCTTGCAATGATGTCTCATGAGCTATACCATTCTCGCATAATAGTTAGCAACAAGTGTATTAAGCAATTCAAGACCTTTATCACTTCTAATTTTATCAATACTTAATCCTTTTTCATTCTCGATTCTTTTGAGAAATTCTCGAATCTTTATCATAGTCTTATTCTTCTTGTACAAGAAAATAACCCGTATAAATCTTGAGAAGTCATCTACAATTATCAAGGTATATTTTCTTCCACCGAAGCCGAGAGGAGTAACAGGACTGAAAAAGATCCATATGAAGTAGTTACGTAATCCTTTCTCAAGAAGGACTATTTATTGTTTTAAAATAAGTTTTAGTCTGTTTTCCTTTTTGACAAGCATCACGTACATGGTTCTTTGAAAATACCCCGTCTCGGGAGTCCTTTGACTAAAGATTTCCTTGCAATTTTGTTAAGAGTTTTGAAGTTTAAGTGACCAAGGCGTTTATGCCACAGCCAACTTAAATCATCCGAACTCTTCGCAACAAGACAAGTATATTTAGGACAGCTTTTGAAGTTGGCAACATAAATGTTACCTTGTCGATGATTATGGTATAATCGGATAAGAGTTATTAAGACCAAATCAAGTTATCGAACCCAAGGTAATCAACTAAGAGTTATTAAGACCAAATCAACTAAGTATGAATGGGGAAGGGGTGCTAGGGATAATCTCCACCAAGGAATCAATAATCACAATTATAATTGCTTCAAATCATCATTCAATTAAGATAGAAAGTATGAACATCATGTAATAATGTCTCCATTCATCACACAATGCCTAAATGTGAGTATTCTTAGAGTAACTAATCTCTCAATTATGAAGCACCTAATTCGCATAATCATACACAATTATAACTCGATTAATCCATAATCACGTTAGCTTAACTCTCTCGCTTGTTATTAGGGTGATCAAACACTAATCAAAAGAGATAAAAATGCATGAAGCACAATTAACATCAACAATTAGGAAACTATATATCTCAATTAAACAACAATCATCAACAATTATAGCAAGAGCAATCAAATCATCCTCAATTTCAATTATCCCAAGCACAAGAGAATTAGCCCATGGAGCAAAGTGCAAAATCCATGGGTGAAAATCCTAATTGAATGATCAACATGATAATCACAACACTTAAGCAATAGAAAACAAGAGATAAGAAGAACATCACCAATTTGGCCAAATGAACAATGAATTGAATGTTTGAATCTCTACAATGGAATCCTCTTCTTCAATGGAATTACAAACTTCAAGTATCTAATCTAGTGAATTAAAGGCTATTCTAATCAACAATCAATTGAAATCTAACTAGAAATGTAAATCTAATAATCTAGGAAGAAGAAATTGGCTTGGAAACTAGAAAATCGCCCAATAAACGAGTGGTAACTTCCCTAAACTAACTTATGCTCTATTTTTCGTCCAAAGGGGTTTAAAATGGAGATTTTCTGAAAATAGGGTGCCTCGACTCGAGCTTGGTGCCCTCAAGTCGAGCTTGGTAAAGTCACATTCACTCTTTATTTAAAAGACACCACCTCGACCGGGCTCCTCACCTCGACCCGAGGTTCATGTCGTTGCTGCAACCTCGACCCGAGCTTGCCATTTTTGAATATCCCTCGACTTGAGCTTGGTGCCCTCGAGTCGAGGCCTTCGATACTTGTGCATATTTTTTAAAGAGCTTAAGCCTCGAGTCGAGGGACACGGGCCTCGACCCGGTGGTCGAGTCCAGGATTTTTCCTGCCCGACGTCCACCTCCGACCCCTATTTTCTCCCATCTCGTTCGCCTTATTCCCGTATTAATATTCATAAGCTCGGTTTGGTCAAATTCCATCGAAATACCTGGAAACGAGATAAAACGCATCAAAAATTCAATAATTCCACACTTGTGATACCTTTCATACGAAGAAGTGATACCTTATACCTTTAAGCTCAAAAACTAATACTTTTCATTATGTTTTGCAAATAAACACCACATTATTCATGCACTTCTAACCACTCATCATCCGACTCCAGCCAATAGTATATTTTCATTAAGACCATCTAAAACATAACATGCATTACAGGTGAATTTAACACTAAAACCCTTATCACAAAATTGTGAAACAGAATAATAGATTATGTTTCAACTCTTCGACATAGTAAACCTCATTAACTTGAATGTCACCAAACATCAAGGTTCCAACTCCTTTGGTTAGCCCAAAATTGTTGTCTCCGAACATGACTCTTGGTTCATCTATAGTCCGATAGTTAGAAAGTAGATGCTTCTCAAAGGTCATATGTTTTGAACACCCACTATCAATGTACTGCATTTACCTCAAGAACATCTCGCCCTTTCTACTATTCTTGTATCTTCCTGCAATCACAGATTAGATTTTAGGTACCCTTTGTAAGTTGGGTTCTTCTTGGGTAAGTTGATATTTAGGAAGCCAAACAGACAAATCTATATTCCTTAAAACCCGGTGATTGAAGCTTGCATCCATATCTATCAACCAATATAAGACTATCAAGATTAATCTTATTCAATGATCTTTTGTGATTGTCTTATATCTTGGTAAGAATGGATATGATTTGCTTCTTCCATCAAAACTATTATACTTTGGATGAAATTTTGACTTAGTCTTTGGTTTAACCTTGGGAACATTTCTCTTCGTTTATATTTTCTTTGCGTAAATATCGATGAGGTGATTTGTTCTTTAGGTTTCCAAGGACCAAATCTTGTCTCCTCCTTAGCTTTGGTAGCTTTGACAAAACCATTGGTTTTATAGGATCATCCTTTTATTTTTATCAAAACCTAATCCTGTCTTATCACTAGACTTTTGATAGTTGCGATGATTTTATCTATTGTAGATTGAGTGTTACTAAGAAGTCCTAACTTGAGATTTAACTCTCTGTTAGTTCTCTTGAAATTCTCATTCTCTCGAATAGATATTTAATAATTTAAGTTTTAAAGAATTTAATTCTTTTTCTAACTCAGAGTCTTTTCGTATAAAGAATTATTGATAGTCTTAGGTGACATTCCCCCTTGAATGAGCAAATCTGATTTCTCACTAATCCTAGTCCGACTTTCTTTGGTTAAACTATGAATTTGATCCTTTAAATTTAAATTTTCAATCTCTATCTGTTTATAAGCGAGATAGAGCGCTTTCAGATCTTTCAAAAGTTTATTAATAAGACTTGGATCTGGTTCGGATAAATTTTCACAATCATTATTAGAAGATGAGTAATAGTTTACCTCTTTAGCCATGAGACATATGTCATCATCGACCCAAATCCAGATGATGATGTTTCATGAACTTCTTCCTTCTCAGCCTAGAAGAGCTCTCTCGTCCGCATACCTCCCGCCACGTTTCTTTCTATTTTCCTCACGTTCTCTTGGGGTTAGCCGAGGACAATCATAGTTGTAGTGACCAGACTTATTAAAGGTATAACAATTGTCTCCTCTATCTGATTTTGGACTACTTTCTCCTCTTCTCGACAGGTGATCTCAATCTCCTTAATCGATCCTTTTCTTTTCATTATCTCGAACCTTTTTCTTCTCTATCTCGGCTTGTAGTTCTTACGACCTGATCTTTCCCTTTATTTCTTTTATACTTCATCTTGAGTCTTTCATATCTTTTTATCAATAGGGTCATTTCTTCCTTAATTGATAAATCGAAACTTTGGATACCTTATCCGACTCTTCTTGACGAAGAAATGCAACCGCTTTTCCGTATAGACGACTACCTTTCATCCTCTTCATCTTCAATCAATGTCATATTCTAAAGCTTTAAGATGTGAAAATAGTGTATGGTGAGAAATTGAAGATAAATTTTGTGTGGCTTTGAGAATATTGGCCTTCTCTCTCCATTTCTTGCTCAATGATATGAGAATCTTGTTATTAATCTCTTTCTCAGATAGGACTTTCCCAAGTCAAGAAATTTTATTGAGAAGATTTGTCAACCTAACATCCAATCGATCGATTGATTCACCCTCCTTCATTTTGAAAGTATCAAATGTGTGCGTAATGATTGTAGCTTATTCTCTTTAACTTGATCTCGATCCTTCACACATATTCGCCAATGTCTCCTACATCTCCTCGCGCCTTACAACGCTTTTACCTTTTCAATCTAGTCTTTACTAAGAGTTTCTATGATCTCGAGCTTCTTGCTACTTGATCCAAATTGTGGATCTTTCTTTCATCATTTATTAAATCAGCTCCTTTCTTCTCATGTCTAACTCTAGTTTCGTAAGATTCGCCCATCACTCACAATTCCATGATAAAACTTGATGGGGCCTTCCTCCGTAATTTCTTCCATTCGATCATGAATAGCTTTCAGATGATTTTCCATCCTAACTTCCAAGAATCATAATCTTCGATTGAAAATTCTCGCGCACTCCTAGTCTTCTTGCTTTTAATTGCGTATATGATGAACAAGAAACGTGATAGAAACTTATTAGTAAGGTTAGTGAATCAAAGAAGAAGAAAATGGCCAAAATACAATTCAAGAAACTTCAAGACGACAAATATATCGAAACAACTTAACACCGCTCCGATACCACTTGTTGGTCCCTAGATTGAGTTGTTTTAATAGAGTTTAAATGAGCCTTCCTTTCTTACTTCTCTACTTACAGCTTTACAACGAATATCTTCAGCCTTACAGGTTTTCCTTCTCGATTTCTGGAAATAATGGCTTGAAGATGTGAATGATAGTGTTATATAAATACTATAAAAACTATGAACGTAAAGAACGTTCCTCGTTTGTGAATACGAACTTTTTGAGTGCTTGATTGTGTTACAAGTTGCTTGTGATTTTCGTAATTGCAAAAGTTAATCTATTCTAAACAAAAGACCTATTTATATAGAATTGATACTTGATGGTTGTAACTTCCTTGTTGACTCTTCTCTTGTTTGTTATATGTTGGTCCCGGAATGTTGAGTTGATAAAAACTTTGAGTTAGCTTCCTAGAACAAAATCTAGAAAGGGGGTTTGAATAGATTTTGTAGATTTTTCAAATCTTTCAAAATCAATTCAAAATATCGATTAAACACAATGAAAATTATTGATAACTCAACTTTTAACAAGATCAAAAGCAAGGTTGATATTCGATTTTAGTTAAGATTCTACGAACTTTAATCTTGAATTAACAATATTGTAATTTGAATTAAATTAAAGAAAGCAAGAAATAACACTGTGATTTATAGTGGTTCGGATTTTAATAATCCTACATCCACTCTCCTTCTCCAATCAAGAAGGGACTCGCTTACTACTTACTTTCTCACTTTCACTTACAATCTACAACTTGTACAAATCTTCAAATCTTCAATCTCCTAAATCCTTCTCTAAAATCTAACTATTACAAAGGTGTATTGGATTTTGAAGATTACAAGAAAAGTGTTCTAAAACACTTAGAACTTTTGAGAACTCTCTTGAAATACTTTGTGAAAAGATTGTGATTGAAATCGAGTAGTGAATAGTGTGAAAAATCAAATATGCATAAGTGTATTGAAAAATAAAAACTAGTCCTATTTATAAGTCGTGAAAGACAGCTTAGTTTGTTAGTTAGTTCTAACAAACTTGAAACCTGCTTTAACAAACTTAAACTTGTAAATCGCTCTAGACCTCACTGATTCTTCATACTCATCTGCACTGACTTGGTGAAAACTCGCCTTTCTTATTCTACTCGGCTTATCTTGACCTCGCCTCGAGCTCTTCATGTTTGTCTCCCGCAGATGACTAGGTTCAAGCTCGTCTTCGTATGACTAGCATGATATCGCACCTCACCGACTAGGTTGGTGCTTGACTCCATCCGATCACTTATCTTATAAACTTATTCTCGATGTTCTTTAGGTTGGCTGATCACCGAGCTACTCTTTAACTCATCAAAACCTCTTGATCCAACAATTTCCCCCTTTTTGATGAAGTTAAAACCTATAATGTAGAAACATGCTCACAAATGAAGTTAGTACTAGATTTAGTTAAATCAATCAGATAGATAAAGCACATTTTCACACTTCAAATGCATTCATTCACATTCAAGGCATAAAAAAATTTAAGTCTTTTAGACTCTTTTAAAAGTACTTAGAAAAATTTTTTTTAAAAAAATTTTAACACCGAGATATAAGATTTCTCGATGATTTATACTTAGAAAAATTTTACAAAAATTTTTAACACCGAGATATAAAATTTCTCGATGATTTATATTTTTAAACAAAATTTAAAAATTTCAAAGAAACTCATACATAATTCACATAAGTCCGAATATATTCAATCACGTAAATTTACAGATTACAAAATAAGAGAACTGATAGAGAATAAAAGATAAGGAAAGAAAAACTCGTTCTATCGATTCCCCATCGGTCACCTCTGAATGTTTAGCCAGTGAAAATCCTTGCTTCTAAGTCAAGCTTTGTATCATTCTCATCTGTGAGCTCGATTCCTTTCGCTTTGGCCACAATCGTTTCGACCCATTCCAGATCGAGAACCATCTTCTTTTCAGCTTGGGGGTGACTGCTCATAGGTTGGTGCGATCGGATCGCAGCTTGAACACATTATGTGCCTCATCGAGCAGCTTCCCATAAAGATCTCAAGGCCCTCCTTCTCCATCCATTCATGCCACCGATGTCTTCATTGGCTGCTCCAGATGGTGATGCCTTCAAGATGTACCAAGCAATACATCCATTTAGCATCCAGGCTTGCTTTTATATTCACCGGTGTATTTCCCGATACCATCTTTGGAGGAGCTCAGTAGTGCGATGGACAGGGCGCAAGTCCGCTTCATTTGCAGCTTTGGATACCCACTTCCGAGTATCCTCGTCCCACTTCAAATTTCACCTTTCCCATCTTCTTCACCTCTTCTTCTTCTCTCTCTCTCTTTTCAAACATCTCCTTCTCAAAGCACTAATTCTTCTCGATTCGCTCACCGATAAGTTGGAGAAGTCTGGTTCCTTTCTCTTGCGCTCGGCTGATCTGGCTGATCATCCGCCGACGGAGACTTCTCAACTGCCGCTGCTTTCCTTTACCTTTGCCCTTAGGCTCCGGTTCCTCGATTCTTTCATGCGAGCCAAGCAGCCTTCTCTCGTCTTCTCTTCTTCCTCCTTCTTTCTCTTCTCCTCATCCTCTCGGATGGCCTCTTCAACTGGGTTACCCTCATTGCAAGGCAGCCAACTCGTTCGATTTGATTTTAATTTCCACCTTGGCTACCTCCAACTCACTCGTGTTCGCTTTTGTATCAAGCTTGTCAGCTTATTGACATGACACCACTGTGAGGGTTTCCAATCTGCTCTCAAGACCTTCCCCTTTTTAACTTCATCTTTGAGAGATCAAGTGGGCCTCTATTGCCGCACAACGCCATCTCAAATCGCTCGATCAGATGTGAGTGTTGAGACCACGATTTCGTTGTCGCACTGCTTTCTCTTTCAGGCCTTGACCTCCTCCTCAAGCGCACTCACTGGATCCAACAAAGAAGGCTGAGATTGGCTGATAAATTTCTCGGTCATGTTGACCTCAGAATCTGCATGTTGGCGAGCATAGTATCTCGTGATCGCCGAATCACCTTTCGTGTTTTCTTCTCCATCATCCTCTGAACTTGGGAAATGATTTTGTTGTGGAGTTGTTCAAAAGCAGAGGAGATGGCAACTCCTCAATTTGAGTTTCAGTGAGGCAACTCCTCCGACTCTACCTCACTCGACGTTCCTCTTCATCACCGACCGCCGATCACCGATGTCAAGGGTGTCTGTTTCGATGGAGTCTCGATCAAGTTGTCTTCTCGATTATCGATGGGGATTCTTCTTCATCTGATTCAATCAAGACTAGGTAGATAGACAATTCTATGTTTAGTCTTGACAGCTTCAATTTTATCTAGACTTTCGTAAATTTGATTCACTTTATCCGAACAGGAATACAACTCATCAAAAACAACATGAGGGGTTTCCTCCACACAAAGGGTTGTCTTGTTAAAAACTCTAAATGCCTTTGAAGTATTGGAATATCCCAAGAATATTCCATCACCGCTTTAGCATCAAAAGTTCTTAACTTAGATTTTCCATTGTTATGGATGAAACACTTACAACCAAAAGCTTTGAAGTATGAGATCCTTGGAATCTTACCCTTCCAAATCTCATAAGGAGTTTTACCCTTGTCTTTGACAATTGAGCACATGTTCGGGTATAGCAAGTCGTGTTGATGGCTTCACCCCGTAACCTATGAGGGGTATTATACTCACCAACATGCTCCCGGCCGCTTCCTTCAAAGTTCTATTCCTTCTTTCAACCACTCCATTTTGTTGAGGAGTTCTTGCTGAAGATGTCTCATGAATAATTCCACACTCATTGAAAAATTAGATAAACAAGAATTCAAAAATTTTGTGCCCTTATCACTCCTTATTTTAATAATATTAACACCCTTTTCATTCTCGAATCTGTCTCGAATAGATCAGAATCTTGTTCATAGTCTCATTTTTCTTGAAAAGAAATATAACCCAAGTGTATCTAGAAAACTCATCTACTACAACAAGAGTATATTTTTCTTCCACCGAAACTAAGAGGTGAAACAGTCCAAACAGATCCATGAAGGAGTTGCAACACTCTTTCGTATGAAGAGGAGTTAATACTCTTAAATGAGTGTCTATGCCGTTTACCTTTTTGACAAGCATCACATTTAAGATCGTGGATAAAAGTTTTTCAGGTAATCCTTTGACAAGATTCTTCTTAGCCTTACTAAGGGTCTTGAAATTCAGATGACTAAGCCTTTTGTGCCATAGCCACCGAGATCTTCTCCACCCTTAGCTATCGACAGTATCTTTGGGACAACTATTAAAGTTGGCCACATAGACATTACCATGTCTCAAGCCGCTAATTAGACCTTATCTCGAGGAATTATCTAAAATATCACATTTATCCCTTGAGAATTTGACAAGAAAACCTTTATCACAAAGCTGGGAAACAGATGCAGATTATGTTTCAAACCTTCAACAAAATATACCTCGGATACCTGAATATCCTTGATAATCGTAGTACCTACACCTTTAGTCGACCACAATTATTATCACCAAATAAAACTCTTGGACCATCAATGCTTTGAAAATTTGATAACAACTTCTTGTTATGGGTCATATGTTGTGAACAACCACTATCAATGTACCATATTGAAGCTAAGATCTCTTCCTTGAGTGATGATCCCCGTGAATCCTCGTGAAACAGATTAGTTTTGAGGTACCCTAGTGATCTTGGGTCCTTTTGGGTCAAGAATCACTTTAGATATCCAAATAAACATCTCATCTTCTGACAACAAATCGACTAAGTTTTCTACCAAATCTGTCTACAATTATATCATTTTTGAATGATAACTTGTTGTATTCAGATTGAGTAATTTTCCTAAACTTAGGAAATGTAGGATAGCATTTGCTCCTTCCATCAAAAGAATTATAATAAGAATATCTTCTTATTTTGGTTCTTGGATTCCTTCTAGTCTCGATAGGGAGTTTTCACCGAATTCTTGGTTTCAGATCGAAGATGTAGTCCTTATCTCGACTAGTTGGTTTCCATGGACCAATTTTAATATCCTTTGATTGAACAGATGCTTTCACAAATTTTCTAGGTTTTTGGACATCTCCGATTTATTGTTCTTATCATAACCAAGACCTGTCTTGTCATGAGATTTTTAGAAATATTAAAAATATGATCTATTACCGATTGTGAATTATTAGATCGACTAATTTTGAAGACAAGCTTCTCATTGTCTTTCTTAATTAATTCATTTTCAAAGACAGATTACTTCAAATTTGTCTTTTAAAATTTTCAATTCATTTTCTAACCTTTCAGTAAGCCGGTCAAGTACTAGCTTCATCAAGAAAACATTCCCTTGAATGTTTCCTCAGCCTCTCGAGCAGCTTCATCACCGCTTGCCTTTATTTAGAATTTGAATCGATCCTTTAAAAACAAATTCTCTGCCTCTAGCTGTTTATAAGCAGCCGAGAGATGTCTTTAAATCTCTCAATAACTCATGAATAACAGTTTGGTCATTATCGATGCAGATCGACAAGAATCATTATCTCGACGATGAATAGTAGATTACCTCATTAGCCATGAGACAGATCTCATCATCTCGATCCAAATCGATGAGGATGATGAGGATGATGATGATTTCTTTGGCTCTTTTTCTTCAGCCAATAAAGCTCTTTGATCTCGCAAATCTCGTCTCTTTTCTTCCTCTTTTCTTCCCTTTCTTTAGGAGTCACTGAGGACAGCCATAAATGAAATGTCCTCGGCTTGTTGCATGTATAGCAAATGTCACTCCCGTCTAACTGGGACCGGAAGGATCTCTTCTCGACAGTGATCTCGTATCTTCTTGTCTCGACTCTTGTTTTTGTCATCATCTCAAGATTTATCCACCTTCCTATCTCGATTTGGATCTTTGTCTATCCTTACCTGCAAATCTCAATTTATTTCTCTTATACTTCATTCTCAATTTATCATACCTTTTTGTAAGTAAAGCCATCTCGCTTCTTTCAGTAGATAGATCGGCTCCTACAGACTCTGCTGGCATCTTGTCTTCTTTACCGACAAAAGCAACAGACTTGGATGAGATACTTGATTCCATCTCATCTTCCTCATCTTCTATCTGGATATCATACTCTAAAGCTTTAAGATGAGAAAATAAAGTATGGTGAGTAATAGAGGATAAATCTTGAGTTGCTTTAAGGATATTGGATTTTTCCCTCCATCTCTTGGTTAATGATCTTAGAATCTTGTTATTAATCTCTTTCTCTGAATAATTCTTTCCAAGGTCAGCCGCTTTGTTGAGAAGATTGGTCAACCTTACATCAAACCGATCCACGTACTCATTTTCTTTCATTTTGAATGTTTCAAATGTATGCAAGACTGATCGTAGCTTGTTTTCCTTGACTTGATCGTATCCTTCACAAACATTGGCTAGAGTTTGTCACATCTCTTTGGTCTGTTTTGCATCTTTTAACTTTTTCTATCCAATCCTTACTTAGAGTCTCGATGATTTCACCGAGCTACTTGGTCAAGATTGTGGACCTTTCTTTCATCATTTGTCAATTCGTAACTTTTCTTTTCTTGTCTAGTTCTTGATTCAATTGACTCACTCAGCCGTGCCTCCATGATAAAACTTTATAGGACCTTCCTCAAGGACCTCTTCCATCCTATCATGAATGGCCTTCAGATGATTTTCCATCCTAAATTTCCTAATCATATTATTCAATAGAAAATTCAGAAGATTCCTAGACTTTTTATTTTTCCCCGATGACATGATGAAACAAAGAACAAAATACTCCACAAAAACTTATTAGTAGCACTCGTTAGTAAAGGAAGAAAATGAAGAAAATCAAAATAATTTTTAGAATCTTGTTCAAGACCTAAAATCAATATCGTAACAGCCTTAACACCGCTCCGATACCACTTGTTGGTCCCGGAATGTTGAGTTGATAAAAACTTTGAGTTAGCTTCCTAGAACAAAATCTAGAAAGGGGGTTTGAATAGATTTTGTAGATTTTTCAAATCTTTCAAAATCAATTCAAAATATCGATTAAACACAATGGAAAATTATTGATAACTCAACTTTTAACAAGATCAAAAGCAAGGTTGATATTCAGATTTTAGTTAAGATTCTGAACTTTAATCTTGAATTAACAATATTGTAATTTGAACAGTAAATTAAAGAAAGCAATAAATAACACCAGATTTATAGTGGTTCGGATTTTAATAATCCTACATCCACTCTCCTCCTTCTCCAATCAAGAAGGGACTCGCTTACTACTTACTTTCTCACTTTCACCTTACAACTTACAACTTGTACAAATCTTTCAAATCTTCAATCTCCTAAATCCTTCTCTAAAATCTAACTATTACAAAGTGTGTATTGGATTTTGAAGATTACAAGAAAAGTGTTCTAAAACACTTAGAACTTTTTGAGAACTCTCTTGAAATACTTTGTGAAAAGATTGTGATTGAAATCGAGTAGTGAATAGTGTGAAAAATCAAATATGCATAAGTGTATTGAAAAATAAAAACTAGTCCTATTTATAAGTCGTGAAGATGCTTAGTTTGTTAGTTAGTTCTAACAAACTTGAAACTCGCTTAACAAATTTAAACTTGTAAATCGCTTCTAGACCTCACCTGATTATTCATACTCATCTCCGGTGACTTGGTGAAAACTCGCCTTTCTTATTCTACTCGGCTTATCTTGACCTCGTCTCGAGCTCTTCATGTTTGTCTCCCGCAGATGACTAGGTTCAAGCTCGTCTTCGAAGACTAGCATGATATCGCACCTCACCGACTAGGTTGGTGCTTGACTCCATCCGATCACTTATCTTATAAACTTATTCTCTCGTTGTTCTTTAGGTTGGCCGATCACCGAGCCGCTCTTTAACACATCAAAACCTCTTGATCCAACATTATAACCAACTAACTCAATCTTGTAACTACTTCTTGATTAGTTATAACTGTTCTTGAAACTACTTGATTTTCTAACACTTAAGTCGCCTTCTTTCCTCATCTTCGACGCGGTCCACCTCATCCGATTTTTTCATGTCTCCATATTTTATCAATCTTGAAGTGTCCAGTCATCTACTAGCTTGTCTTCAGTCTTAACTTGTCTTCATTTGTCTTCTTGTGCTCGTCCTTATCTATCTTTTTAACATGTCCTCATCTGTCTTAAGTACTTAGTCTATTACAAGTTTTCACTATATCAGTTGGCTATACAATGATTCAAATTTGGTCATCTTATTTTACATCTATCTTAACTTCATTAAAACAATACATTTTTCTCCTAACAATCCCTCAAATGGTTTTCCTTTTTCAGGTTTTTAACGACTATGTCATCGATGTATACTTCCATAGTATCGCCAATTTGATTAGCGAACATGGTGTTTACTAACCTCCGATATGTCGCCTCTACGTTCTTGAGGCCAAATGACATCCTCGTCCAAGAATAAATGTTCTTCTCGGTGAGGAAGGAAGTGTGCTTGATGTCTTCTACCGCCATAGGGGTCCGATGATAGCCCGCGAACGTATCCATGAATGACATCATCTTATGGCTGCGGTGCTATCAACGAGGTGATCGATGTGGGGCATTGGGAAATGGTCCTTGGGACAAGCCGCGTTGAGGTCAGTGAAATCGATGCATAACCTCCATGAATTGTTCGCCTTTTTACCAACACCGCATTTGCGACTCCATCAGGCTCGTCCTCGACGAGCTCAACTAGCTTGTTGTCGAGGAGCTTTTTGACCTCTTCAGCGAGAGTCACGTACTTCTCAGACCGAATTTCCTTCTTTTTGGGAAACTGGTCGCCGCGTGAGGTCGATCTTAAGATGGTGGCAAACGTGATTTAGGTCGATTCCCACCATATCATGGTGCAACCAGGCGAACACCCCCATGTTATTTTTGGGGAAGCTGATTAGGTCGTCCCTCATTTCTCGCGAGGACCTTGGCCTCTATGGTGTCTTCGAGCTCGGGCGCGCGCCGGGTCGACGGGGGATGCGTTCGAGCTCTTAGATGGGAGCGGTTTGCTTGAGGCACATGGGGTTGCGTGCATTGCCCCTTGGATCCAAGTTTATGGTTGTAGGTTCGAAACCTAGCCGTGGTTCCAAATCTTCGCAGTCCATAGCGGACCGGTCCGAGGAACATTCGGCGAGCACGTGAGGATCTCGCCTCGAGCTCGCCTTCGCCTGGCTGGAGCGATCCCTCCGAATTTCCATCAACCATTGTATTACATTGTGAATCTAAAAGATGCGGAAATGAAATTAAAACTCGAGTAATTTAAATATTTCTTGGCCATTTTTTTATTCCTTTTTATAGTGCCAACTTCCTTCGGAAGTGGGGAACTTGATACAATAAAATTAAGAGGAGGCAACCGCCTCAAAATATTCTAGAAAAGGACGACCAAAGAAGCCATTATAGATGTTTGGCCGGTCGACAATTACAAATTCTAGAGGCCTAGTGATTCTAACTTTTTCATTCTCGGGACTCGATAGCTTGATCTTCCCGTAGGCGTTCACGCTTGTGTCGCCAAACCCATTTAGCTGCAGATCGTATGGCTTGATGAACTTTTCCAAGTTCCCATTTGGTCAAGGGTGGCCTTGAAGATGATGTTGCGGTAATAGCCGTTGTCGATCAGATCCTTTCTATAGTCATCCCCAAGATTTTAGCCGAGATTGACCAAGGCCTCATTTTTGGGAACATGAGGCCCTCAAGGTCGAGTTCGTGATGTTGATTGTGGCAATCTTGGAGATTGTTGGCTCTGGGGGCGACGATGTGGATGTTGTCAATAGTGCAGAGTTCTACTTTCTTTCCACTTCGTTTGACCGGGTGCAGACAGTGGTCACCCATCTAAGCCGCTTCCACCAGCCGATCATCTGGACTCCACCCCCGGGCCAAGTTAGGTGGGGGACCTCATCGCCGTTGTACCCCACATCATCCTCTCGCTGTGACCACCGCCGTTGCTTAAGCCTGCATGTCATCGCCTTTGTTCCCGGGAGAAGGGCCTCGCTCCTCGCCATCGTGTCGCAGACGGGGCGCGGGCCTCGGATAAACTTGCTTAACTTTCCTTCCTCAAACAGCCTTCCAGAGTTGGCGAAGAAGGTCCCTACACTGCCGGTGTTGTGCCTAGGTCCATCATGGAAGGCACAAAACTTGTTCGAGGATGATCTCGGTTGTTCTTGAGGGCCTTAGGTTGAGTGAAGACCCTTTCCCCTTCATCGCATTGAAAATGAAAGCAGGTGAGTGCTTAAGTTTCTCGACGACCTTTACTCCTTTGAAACTTTTGAAAGTCCCCGCAGTCTAGATTGGCCGTCCCTTCTCGATCGTGGGATTTCATCGGATGAGAGGGGGCAGTGGTCGTGGTTTCTGTGGGCGCTGGGTAACCTTTACCTTGCCTAAGCGTTGGGCGAGGAGTTTTTACCGGCGATCAGGTCACCCGCCCGCCATCCGAATTCGGCGTAAGAGGAGGGGTACTTCTTGGTCATGTGGCGTAACATGTGGGAGTCCGGTCTCGAGGCCGCCATGGCGGCGTGGAGCTACGGCTTGTCCCCGATGGATTCCCTCGTGAGGAGGACTTCATTGAGACAGTCAGATACTCTTCATCGATCTCTTTCTCCGCTCGCCTGATGCCCATTAGCCTTTGTCGGCTTACGGGCGAGGCAATCTTTGAGGCGAAGTAGGAGATGAAATGTTCGCCAAGGCTAGAAAAGTCATTGATTGTGCGAGATGGGAGTGAGGTGTACCACATGTGGGCGAGCTCGCCTGTGGTTAACGGAAGCAGACGACACTTGGTCGCATAGGTCGCCCTCGCTCGTCATATAGGTGAGGTACTTGCCGAGGTGGACCTCGTGGTCGGTCTATCCTCGTAAAGTGTCGTTTGGGGAGGCAGAATCTTAGTCTGGACCTCCTCCATCTCAATGGCCATGGAGAGAGGCTGGTTCGCCACCGTCCTCCGGGATCCCTTCCTTGGCGTCGACCCGGCCCTCAATCAGTCAAGCTTTTATCGGAGAGCAATCAATGCGGGTCGGGATGAGAGGCAGATCGGTGGGCTGCATTCGGTCTAATGCGGCCGAGGACGGGACCCGGACCTAGCAATGACCGCACTTTGTGCACACTAGGGGTTGCGTCGAGCAAGATCCCCGAGGGGAGAAACGGTAGGTTGCTCGCAGAAGTCCAGCCTTCGCGCCTAGGAGCCAAGACGGTGGAAAACCGAGTGCTCTTGTGGTTGTGGGCTCCCGAGCGATCCCGGCTTTCGGCCTCCTGCTCGCAAGCCTTTCTCTTTCCCTTCCGAGGTCTTGAAGGGCCTTCGGTTAGGCAACTTCCGGCCTGGCCTCGAGTTTCGAGCTCCCGACCGCGTGCCTAGAGCCGGGAGGATGGCTCCCGCTCACCGCTCGGGAGTTTGGTATTCCTAGAGCGGAGTGGGATCCGGTCCTCAACATGCCGAGCCGGGCCGTTTCTCGCCGGGTTGTTCTTCTTCCCGAGGCCGGCATGCTTACCGATTGCTTTGTTGTTCGTCACACCGAATGCTCCGGTAAGAGAGGGCGAATAAGTTAGGAGTTGCCTTTTATGACGGTTCCCACAGATGGCGCCAATTGTTGTTACACCGATTAGTCACGCCAATAATCGTTTATTAGGTGGGATAACCGGTCTGTTTGTTTAGATAATTTAAATGTGAGTTGGTAAGTGTTTAATAGCAATGATGAACTTTGAATGCTAGAATCAATGGAGGAATGAATGCTTAAAGAAATAAATGACACATGAGTTCTTTGGGAGTGTGAGTCACAGTCTTAAGTGTGGATTTTTTCGATCCTTTGTATTGTGCCTCTAAGGGCTCACTTATACGATCGATATGCGGCTCCTAAATCCCATGAGATCAGGAGCATTTAATGTAAAAGTACAACATTTAATGCCCGAAAGAAATGACGTACGGACGAGCAGAGGAGCGGCTCACTCAGTGGCGCTCCACGTAGCATCTTGGCAGAGATCTCCTGCGGCAGCGAAATCTTTTTCTTTTCGGGAATGGTCTTTCTAACCTCGGTCCGCCATACGATCTCCTTCTCCTTTTGCCCGATTTTCTCCCCGCTTGCTCCTCTTCCCGATTCCCGCTTTGGGTGACCTTTCGTGGTTGGTCTTGGATTCCAGTGCTAGGGACCGAGCTGCGAGATCCTCGGGACTGCTCACGGTGTAGCTAGGTTGCTCGCCACACCTAGGGGTGCTCGCCTCTTCCCGTGAGCAGCGAGCCTAATTGGTCGCTCATATTCTATGTCACAACAAGTAAATAAGTAATATTGCATTTGTAATCCAACTCGACCCAATTTTAACTCGTGAGATAATTTTATTTTTATATTATGATAAGAAATAAGAAGCAATAACTTGTATTCAATATGATTTGAATATGCAATAATCTAGGAAAAACGACACAAATCACCATACTCCAACATTTTAAAATTTACTTTTACATAAATGTAAGGGCTTTGGTGGATCATATTAATGGTGTGCCCCGCTTTGATCGCATCAATAATCTTTTACTCCCTCCATCCCATTTTAATGGTCGTTTAAGGTTGTTTCACAGATTAAGAAAATAATAAATATGTGTATAATATGACAATTTTACCCTTCTTGTGGAAGTAAATTTCAATGTGAAATAAATTTATCTAAAAAGTGGAGTATCACAACAAACAAGAACAAGGGTATATTTGGAAAAACTCATTTATTTCTTATAGATTGTTGCAAAATGACAAATATTTTGGAAAAAAATTTAGTCCCTAAAAAGACCATTAAAATGGGACGGAGGGGGTATTTTTTTTTATTAATAGATATTAATATACTCCCTTTCATACTTTTCTTTTCGTCCTCCGCATTATAAATTTTACACCCTTAAAATAAAAATCCTTTTATAAACTTTACCCTCACAATTTTTACTAATTTACACAAAATGTTATTACTTTTTAACTCATACTTGCAAATAACTCAATAAATTTTTTTACTTTATACATAAAATTTTATAAAATTACCACTCAAAACCTCAATCATTATTCTTCTTTCTTCTATTTGTGTGATGCACCGTTTAATACTCCCTCCTTCCCACAAAAGTTTGTATACTTTCATTTTTAGTTTGTCCCACAAAAGTTTGTATAACCCAAAATGGAAATATTCCTCACAACCTCCACATTCACAATACACACATATTTACCCTTAATGTCATTACTTTTGAGACCCCACATACACTCAATCCAATTAATTATTTTATTTTATTTATAAAAGTTTACAAAATTACCCTCAATACTCCACTCATCACATTTTTTCCTTAGCTTTGTGCCAAAAGATTCCCGCAAACTTTTACGGGACGGATGGAGTATTAGTTATGACTTTTTCTAGAAAAATTATGACTTCCTCCATGCCATTTTAGATGGCTCAAAATTAAAAAATGGATGTCTTCTTTTATTTTTCATAGCCAAAATGATAAAAAAAAAAAAAAGTAACTATATCCTCAAATTAAACCCTTCCATACATTTCTTATTTATACCTCATGCCACTCATTTACTCACTATACCCTTTCAAACTAAAACAACCTCCCTCCAATAAAGTTTTCATTTAGTTGAAATGACGTATTTGTTCTTAGTTTTATAATTTTAATATTAATAAATAATTTTTTTATTAAAATTTGTATTATTTTGACTTCAACAATAAAAATGAGAGAAGAGAGTTTTATATACGAAGATAAGAGCTAATCGCACTTTTGGTCCCACATGACATCTATGTATTTCAAAATGGTCCCAATCATTTCATATATTTTTCCGTAAGAAAATTTGCTTTCATATTTGGTCACATCGTCCATTTAGACATTAATTTCAGTTGCACATTTGGTCTCATACGTTATAACAGCTTAATTGAAAAGTGATTAACGAAGTAATCAAAATTTTCAGCTCACACTTTTGTCTCATACGTTTGTGAAATTCTATGAACTAACTCCCAACCAAGATTGGCGGTAAAACAACCGAGTAAATGATCCTATAGGAATTTTTGGTGGAAAAATTGATTTTTCCCACCAAATTCAATCAATTTCAGCATCTTTACAGCCTACATTTGGGGGGGGACAACATATAATCTAGTTTGCTCATTTATCCAACTCAAAAATACATTAAGCTTATATTGCTATTGTGGAAAGGCTTGTCGTACGTACATTTCTCAAAAGCCTAAAATCAAAGGAAGATTATTTCATAATTGTCCGACTCCTAAGTGAAGGTGGTGGATGTGATTTTTTTATGTGGGTGATGATATGTCAAAACAAGTTGTTGACAAGAATGAAGACCAAGAAATGAAGACATGAACAAGAAGTTGACCGAGGAGATGAAGAAACTGGTGGAAGAAATCAAGGTTATGGTCGACCAAATGAAGCAACTAATCAAGTTGATAAATCTTTTTTATTCTAGTAATTGTCATTCTTGCACGTTCCACCTTAAAGTGGTTTGGTTAGTTCTTATTTTGGTAGTTTCTTGTAATGTACTAGTACTCTATTGTAATATCCTAGTACTCTATTGTAATGTCATTTTCTAAATCTAATGCAATGTTCTAGTATTTTCAATAATACAAAAATCAATCCATACACAACCACAAATCAATACACAAATCAGCAATCAAACCATCAATAGATCAACAATGCTATCAAAATATTCAGCAACCACAGTGATACACTATCACGCACAAAAGTTTCAGCAATCACAGTCGACGATGCACTACCATGCACAAAAGTTTCAGCAATCACATCAAACACTACCATAATTAAAATATTCAGCAACCATATACTACCAACCACAAAATATTCAATTTAAGCCACCGTAATCTGAAATCATAAGGTCACAAGTTTTAAGTTTAAACGATAGTAAGATTGTAGTTGCTTAAATGGACAAAAAGTAAGGGGTTTCTACTACTTCCTTTTTCTTGACAAAGCTATCTTAGTGAGACTAGACGTGTCACAAAGTTGTTACCTCCAACTATTGTGACTCTCATACCATCTTGATCAACTATGGAACCACCACTACAAACACCCACAGATGGTCCTCCTTCTCCAATGAAACTTTGGTTAGTAAATGCATTAGGTGACTCATTTGGAGTATGTACCTATCAAATAAACAACATTAGGTCATTAACATGCAAGAATATAAAAAATAGATCCAAGAAAACCAAGTTTTAGATTTTTATTAGCTATCTAAGATTGTCCTCCAATGAAACTTTGTGTAGTAAATTCATTTGGTGCAACATCCTGATAATTCTCCTACTTTTATTTTCGTAGTCTCTCTCTTTGAAACCACAGCCACCTTTTTTCTCCCTTGCACAGTGGTGGCTACCTTTTTAGTTTGAGAAACCTATACATCTACATGAAATTGAAATATAATGTGTAAATTGAAATAAAATTAAATTAAGAAACAAAAGTAAGGAGAAACCTTTTTATTTTGACTTACATTTTCAATCTCTACTTGTGTGTCTTGAGTCGGTGGTGGAATGTCTTCATCCCGAGTCATTTATTGAGGCTCATTGTTATTTTCTTTCCCACCGTGATCGGATATACCGGCTTCAACCATGAAATTCTCAGCCAACTTCTTCCAATTGCAACCCTTCTTATTGTGCCCACTCTCCATACAAAAGCTACAAGTCACTTTGAAATTTTGTTTAGGCAAAACTTGAATTCCTCTTTTCTTCCTAGGTGATCCTTCTCCAATTGCTTGTCTCCTATTTTTCTTAGGCCTCACCTTTTCTTTTTCCAAAGTTTGGTGGCTATGGTGGTATGTAACCGGCCTTCCGCCACAATTCTTCACGATTCATGGGGCTAATATTGTGAGAATACACATCATCGGGGACGGAGCCGGGGATGCCAGGGGGCACTAGGCTCCCCGACTTTTTCTAAAAAATTAGTATATATACCTAATAGTTCCAAAGATTTAATTAATGAATGTAGTGTATTGGTGGTAACAAACATGGGTAAAGATCTTGCCAACCCGGTTTCAATTCCTATGATTAGCTTTTATTTTTTCAGTCTTTTTTAATCCTTTTGACTCAATTTCTTCTCCTCTTTAAACTTTTTATATGACTTAAATATTACTCTAAATTTATTTATTTATATAAATTATCTTAAATTTTTGTATGTCATTAATTATTACTTATTTGATTATGTTTTTTTAACACTTTTGAATATGTATTCTCCTCCTTTTTTAATGTTACACTATTACAACTCTAAATTTATTTACTTATTTAAAAAGTTGTTATTAATTATTTGAATATATAGTTTGCTTATTGTTGAAAAAAACTTACTAATAATAATTTGATTTCAGTATGCATTTTATGAATAATATATACTAAATTCACGTACTTTATTTGAGATTCAATTATATACATGGAGTTTTCTTAAATAGTGATAGCAAATGTTATTATAATATTATTTGTAATTATAATAAGTAAATGAATTCTAGTGTAATAAAATTTATATTTTAACTTGTGCAAACAACTATGAGACGGACGAATAAGGTAAGTGTGCAAACATTTGTGTGACGGAGGAAGTATAGTTTTTAAATATATCTTAAATTTATTTGGGCCCCTCTTAACTTATATTGCTGGCTCACACTGCACATCATTATAAGTATCTACTAAGTAACAATGTGTACTCCACATCTTCATTATGAGCACAATTTGCACTCACAGCATGCCTACATGGTATTCCGTAAAGATCCCACTCCCTACAAGCACATGTGTGTGACTTCAAATCAACAACATACCTTACTTCATCAAAGCATGAAATTTTGTAGCTCCAATCATTTGATTTTATTGGCATACGGGATGACAACTCCATCTCGCTTGTTAATCAATCTCTATCTTGCCACACACGTTCTTTCCTTCTCATTTTCTTTCACATTTATCTCTTTTGCTTTCTAGCCTTGTCATCAGGTATTCTCTTATCCATTTTAGCACTATCGAGAATTGGTTTATCTCTAGCATCCAGAATGCATGAGTTGAACACCTCACACATGTTGTTCACTAGTGTGTCACACTTAGCAAATGTGGAAAAGTGTGATCTTGACCACTTTGTGCGGGAGATTTATCTTGCAACCACTCTAGGCATCTTGGATCCTTATCCCCAATCTGCCTCATTGCTTTGTCAAATGATTCAACAGTGGTGCACTTAGTTACTGCCCATAGTAGTTGTTTGAATGCATCACCTCTGTATCCACCCTCTTCAAATTCCCATGTAGATGCCTAACACAGAATCTGCTCTTCACCATTGGAAGCATATTTTCAAATGTTGGAATCAAACCTTTTTGCTTATCTCGACATAAAGACATTTTTATCCTCACTTCCTTCTAGAAAATCTTCTTTCAATAATTCCAAAACCACTCCTAAGCCTTTCTATTCTCACTTCCAACCACCGCATATGACAAAGGATATGGATCATTATTAGGGTTCATACTAACTACAAATGAGTAGTACTCTAGTTGTTTGACCCCTTAAGTGACAACCATCGACTCCCATCCATGGCCTACAACTAGCTTTGAATACATTCTACATAGCTTTCAAACAAATGTACAATCTATAAAATTTAGTTTTGCCATCACTATTGTTACTAGTCTGCAATTTGATTGTTGAACCAGGATTCTTTTCAAGTAGATTGTGTGTATAATCCCACAATTTGCTATATTGATCAATGCTCTCACCTTCTATTCCTTGCTCTATATGTCCGGGTGTCTCAAATGTAACACCCTAATTTCAGCATTGCAGCTTCTATTAAAACCCCCGGCTTTCTTGCTAGGATCAGCTCTAAAATCTTTTTCAAATTCTTTAGCCAACCAAGCAGTAGTTTGCATTCGAACATGATATTGCCTAGTACAAGAGTGATTTGGATTGTACTTTCTCATCTAGAATGATTCTTGGTTTGTCACCTTCAATACATGGATATGCCAATCACAACTCTCACTTTTGCACCTTACATATATCCTTCTAGCATCATTTTTAGGAAAACTCACACTTCTTCCAGTCCTCACACTATAATTATTCACAGCCTTCCTTGAATAATTTCTAGGTAGCAAATATTTATTCAAGAAAGAAGATAGGATCACCGGCTTGGGATGATATGAAAATCGGTGCTCTGTCAATATCAACTCTCTCATCATCTCGATCCCGACTCAAGACTATCAAAGTCTTCTCAAACAAATTCTGATCATTTTCTTCACTCTCTTCATCACTAGTGGTCTCATTACACTGAACACTTGTCCATTTTGTTGTACTTGTCTACATTCTCATCAAATATGATATCATCCAAAGATAATATCTCCACTTGACTCTTGTTTTGTCCATTCACTATCATCCTCTCCGCATTCACAATCGATTACTTCCTTCTCCTTTCCATTTGACTCTAAGTTATCCTCATCTTGAGCTTGCAATGTTAACTCCTCATCTTCAATTTGTATTGGAGGAGGAGAGGTTGCATAAAAACATCAATTTCAGTATTCACTTGTAGTGGAGGAGTAGGAGGAGCACAATATTTGTCCAAATCATATGGATTCTTCTCAACAGAAATAACATTCTTGTCTTCTTAGGTATCGGCAAAATGTCACCTCAATTTCAGTAAGTCTTCATCGGTGTAAAACTCTACTTCCCCAAGACTTCATCCTCATTATCAATCGATATATTCTTAGATTTTACAAAGATTCAACCACACTGTTATTTCTTTGTTAATAGCACCATTGAAACACCGCTCTATATCGATTGACCCTCAATTAAATTTATCTTGCCATCCTTCCACAACCCATAATATACCTTATTGCCTAGATATCCTAATCGCTAACACAAGCTATCAAGATACTTAATTGGGCACCTAGTATCCTCCACAAAATCAAATGTACTCACAAGACCTCCTATGTATCCTAACTTAGGTTGGTCAACAAGCATTCCACAATGCTTCAACTGATGGTGTAAAACCCCTTTAAAACTATAATTGTCCTGAATAAACACCAAAAATACACCAAATAAATTTAAATATATTGAACATAACTCCCAAATAGGACTAAAATAAAATTCCGAACAAGTTTAATTCTAAATCTGCTCACACAAGAACCCCAAAATCGAATACCCTATACCCCAAAAAATAGAATTCTCAAACAACCAAAACTAGACCCAAATAGAACCCCCAAAATACCAAACCGACAAAATAAGAACAAGAAGAATAAATTGAAATTGCACTCAACAATAAACTGAAATAGACCCAAACACATGTTATAAGCAACTACATTTTACAATAAACCAACATAAATAAAATAAGCAATAGACCCATGGCAAAAACTCAACAAAAAAACCGCAATGGAGGAGAGGAGTTAGGGCATACATACCGTAATCTGAAGTCCATATTTTACTAAGTTCCTCCTACGCAACATTGGACGCTTCAAACGGTGGAGAAAATCGGAGAAATCATCGCAAATTGTTGGTCATGGCTTTTTGCGGAAATCTCTTTCTTTGTCTTCGGGAAATATTTGATTAGTTTTAAAAACGGTCATTAAGAATTAATTAGCCATTTTAATTAAGTTTTAAATTATTTTAAATAATTTAACGGCCACGTGACTCACACATGGATCCTCCCATTAGCTTCCGTCAAATTTTAGGGTTAAAAGTGACAACACCATAACATTTGGGACCAAATATGAAAGCAAATTTTCTTATGGGACAATATATGAAATGATTGAGACCATTTTGAAATACATAGATGTCATGTGGGACCAAAAAGAATAGTATATATTATTTTAAATTATTATATAAGTAAATATGTAATATTGCATTTGTAATCCAACTCGACCCAATTTTAAATCGTGAGATAATTTTATTTTTATATTATGACAAGAAATAGAAAACAATAACTTGTATTCGACATGATTTGAATATACAATAATCTATGGAAAATGACACAAATCACCATACTCCAACATTTTAAAGTTTACTTTTACATATATACAAGGGCTCTGTGGATCATATTAATGGTGTTCCGTTTGACTTGCAATAATCTACTAATCTTTTATTTTCTTTATTAAGGTCATCTCCAGCACTGCCTCTATTTTAGAGTCATCTCAAGACAACTCTATAATAGAGACATCACTTTACTCCCAGCTTAGCTCTCTACTTTTCAAAGACTATAATATAATATTCATTTTAAATGATTTTTTTATAAAATTAAAATACATTTGTAAAATTATATGAATACAAATTTAATAAAGATCTATAAAAAAAAAAAAGAAAAGAAAGAAAAGACATGAATATTTAAATTGATAATTCAAAATAATATTACAACTGAAATTTAAATTACATAAAAATTAAATTACAATGAAAAATTAAATTACAAGGAAAATTAAATTACAACGGAAAATTAAATTACCAATTATTCCGTGTTCGAAAATTTTTCCCACAAATGATCAATTAGTGCATTTTGGAGTGCATAATGAGCCTCTGCATTTTTAATTTCTCTAAACCTAATTAGAAAATTTCGGAATCGTGTTGGCTCATTTTCAACAAAATCGATGTTTGAAAATGTCACTTCCTGGTTCTTCAATTGGAGCATTAAGGTCTCGTTCATCTTCAATTATCATATAATGCATTATTATGCATGCCATCATTATATCTTACAAATTATTTTTACTCTAAAATCGTGTTGGATTTGCTACAATTGCAAATCGACTTTGGAGAACTCCAAATGCTCGTTCCACATCCTTTACTCGCACGCTTCTTGTTTTGTTGCAAAAATATTTTTTTGGACCCGTAGGTTCATGTATAGTTTGCACAAGTGTTGCCCATTTTGGATATATGCCATCACCTAAGTAGTAACCCATGTTGTACTCTTTTCCTTAAATGACACAATGTGCGGGAGGAGCAATGCCTCTAGCAATAATAGAGAATGATGTGATTTCTCTAACACATTAATATCATTGTTAGATCCTGGTATGCCGAAATATGCATGCCATATCCACAAATCATAATCACCACAATTTCAAGAATAATAGTTGGATGTCCACTTCGCCTAGGAATATTGTCCCGCTTATGTAGAAGGACAATTTTTCCACCTCCGGTGCATACAATCCAAACTACCTAACATACACGAAGCCGCGTTGCTCACCAATATAGAGGAGACTAGAAGCATCATTAGGGTTGGGCGTTCTTAGATATTGCTTGCCAAAAATCTCCACAACAAAGACGATAAAATCTCTTGACACATTCAAGTGTTGTAGACTCTCCAATTTTGATGTACTCATCTGTTGCATCTACTAGAACGCCATATGATAGTATTCAAGTGCGGATATTACCTTTTGAAGTGTAGACAATCCAAGTGTTCCAGTGCATTACTTGCCGTTGCACAAAGTATCGATCATGATCTTTTACTTCAAAGAATGCGGAGAAACAAAGTACGAGACATTCGAAACCGCCAACGAAAATGCTCCTCATTATAAGTTGGATTTTCAGCAAAGTAGTCATTGAAGAGATTAGTAGCTACAGCCTTCTCGATCACGAAAAACCGTTCGTCGACTCCATAATCGAGTCTCCATGACGTTGCCCAATATTTTCATCAAATAGTAAACACTCATTGTTTCTACGTATTTGATGTGCAATCACCTTCTCTATCCATTTCAATCTCATCTATCAACATTTCAATTTCTTCGTCGGATGAACTTGAAAAGATAGAGTAATTGAAAATCATTTTTATTTCTTAAGAAACTTGAGAAGAGAATTGAGTGAGAAAAAAATATTGTAATGTATGGTCATTATATAGATGCAAATAAAAAGCACAATCCATGTGCATTGAATTGTAGTCATTGATAACATATTTCATCTTTTAATCTTGGCCATTCGCTTTATTTGAAAAGTTTCCACATAGTAGAAAAACACAATCCATGTGCATTAAATTGTAGCCATTGATAACATATTTCATCAAGTAATCTTGGCAATTCTTTTTTCCACATAGTAGAAAAGCACAATCCATGTGCATTAAATTGTAGCCATTGATAACATATTTCATCAAGTAATCATGGCCATTTATATTTTCTATATAGTAGAAAAGCGCAATCCATGTGCATTGTATTTTAGCCATTGATAACATCTTTCATCAAGTAATCTTGGTCATTCGCTTTATATGAAGTGGGCATAATATTTTTTCTATCAATCTCTATATATAGGTGACATACTATATTTTTTCAATCACACTTCTCTTCAAAATGCCTAATCCACGCAATGCTAATTATAGTAATATTGAAGATCAATATCTTGTAAAGGCTTGGCTTGAAGTTTCACAAGATCCAATTGTGAGCAATAACCAATCAAGATCTAACTTTTGGCAACGTGTTGCGTATGAATACAATCATAGAAAACCAGCATCAAAGATACCCTGCAATCTAAGATCGGTGCAATGTCGGATGAGAGATAACATCTTGAAAGATAGCAAAAAGTTCAACAGATGTATTTCGACAAATTGAGCTCATGCATCCAAGTGGTGCAAACGAACAAGTTATTGTAAGTAACGTTATATGCTATTTTTTATATTTTATTTATCAATATATTTTAATCTTAATTTGTTTATATATTTTTCTTTTTCTAGTTACTATGTGCAAATGAGTTGTTCATGCAAAGCAAAGGATACGAAGAGGGTTTTAAATATGACCATGTTTGGTCTATTCTTAAAGAATATTTGTAGACTCTGATTGAGACGCAAGGTGTAGCATTTTCCGACCACTGAAGAAAATATGATGAGGTCTCCAATCCTTCACCCTCCTTTTATCAAATTTAAGTGATGAGAACACGAGTGACGATAATTCTCCATCACAATGTCCGGATGGGATCAAAAATTGAAAATGAAAAGGAAATTAGGTGAAGATAAATAGGTTCTCTTGCAAACAATCAAAGAGGAGAATGAGAAGCTTAGGAATGTGTTGGAAAACTCATCCGTGAGAAGAGATCGTTGTCTTCAAATTCTTGAGAGGAAAAATGAAATTCGTAAACAAGTGAGAGACGATAATATTCTAATGATCGATCCGAACTTCATTGATGATCCCGAACGCCGTGCTGAAATTATGTTTGAGCAAAGAGCCGTTATTGAGAAAAGAAAACAAGCACGCATGATAAATATATTTGGAGGATCTAGCAGTTGATTTTCCTCCTTATTAGAAAATATATTAGTATGTTTAATCGTATGTTTATTAGTATGTTTGGAGGGTCTAGCAGTGATATTCCTCCTAATTAGTATGTTTAATAGTATGTTTGGAGGGTCTAACAAAGAATATCTCTCCTTATTAGTATGTTTAATCGTATGTTTTTTAATGTATTTTATATTGTAATATTTTTAATTAATTATGTAATTGTAGTATTTGTATTAATTTATGTAATTGTTCTCTTTTATTTGTAATGTGTTGTTTAAATTTTAAAAGTATGATATGTCAATTAAAATAATAATATAATAAACAAAACAAATAAAAGAAATAACCCCAAAATGATAGTAATATACAAAATAAATAACAAAAAGTAAAAAAATATGTTGAAATAAATAAAAAAACTGAATAAAAAGAAAAATCAGATTGGCCAGATCTATATAGCGCCCAATCTAGAGGTGTTCTATCCATTTGGGCGTTAGCCTCCATTTTGGAGGTGCGCCAGCACTGTTGGGATTCACCAAAGGCGCCACCCTCCGCAGTAGCGAAACTGGGGGTGGCCTAATAGATATTAATATACTTCCTTTCATATTTTTCTTTTTGTCCTCCCGTTATAAATTTTACATTCTTAAAATAAAAAAACCCTTTTATAAATTTCATCCTCACAATTTCCACTAATTTATACAAAATTTCATTACTTTTTGACTCGTATGTACACATAACCCAATTTTTTTACTTTATACATAAATTTTATAAAATTACCCCTCAAAACATCAATCATTATTCTTCTTTCTTCTATGAAATGTAGGGAATATTATTTATGCGATGCATCGTTTAATACTCGCTTTGTCCCACAAAAGTTTGCATACTTTCCTTTTTAATTTGTCTCACAAAAGTTTGTATAACCCAAAATGAAAATATTCCTCACAACCTCCACATTCACAATACACACATATTTATCCTTAATACCATTACTTTTGAGACCCTACATACACTCAATTCAATTAATTCTTTTATTTTATTTATAAAAGTTTACAAAATTACCCCTCAATACTCCACTCATCAAATTTTTTTCCTTAAACTTTGTGCCAAAATATTTCCGCAAACTTTTACGGGACGGAGGGAGTATTAGTTACGACTTTTTCTAGAAAAAATTATGACTTCCTCCATGCCATTTTAGATGGCTCAAAATTTAAAAATGAATGTCTTATTTTGTTTTTTCATATTCAAAATGACAAAAAAATAGTTATATCCTCAAACTAAATCCTTCCAAACTTTTCTTATTTATACCTTATGCCACTTATTTACCCACTATACTCTTTCGAACTTAAACAATCTCCTCCAATAATGTTGTCATTTAGTTGAAATGACTTATTTATTCTTAATTGTATACTTTTAATATTAATAAATAATATTTTTATTAAAATTCATATTATTTTGACTCCAACAATAAAAAAAAAAATTAGAGGAGAGAGTTTTATATACGAAGATAAAGATGGAAGAGACACTTAATGGTGTGTATTCATGACAATGAGAAAAAAGAATTGGAGGAAAAGTGCATCGGAAGTCATGCCAAGGATGGCATCGAAACGGAAATTCAGTCCAAAGGGACGAAAACGAAATTTCGTGCAAGTTTGATATGATTAAATCAAACTTCATCCTAATAATTTATTATGGATGCCTCTCATGAAATTTATAAACAATACTCAAACCCAAGATTATTAGTCAATGTGTTTGACTAATGAGATTGAAAACTCAAAAACAAATATATATATATATATATATATATATATATAATCATTATTTCGCATAATCACTCTTTTATAAACTTATTTTATAATATAAAATTGATACTATTAAAATAATTCACTGATAATATTATAATTATTTAATGATATCATAATCATTTTATAATATGATATCAGTTTATAAAGTATAATGATATCACTAAATGAATGTTATAATATAGTGAATAAATATAATCCTATTAATTTCATACTATGAAATTATTTCACACTAAATTTTGTGTATTTCGCAACACTATTTAGTAAGGGTTATAATGTGCAATTGATGTATAAAAAATTGTGTAATGAAATTAATTGTAAATTATACTCTCTCCATCTCTCTATAGTTATTAATTTTGTCAAAACAAACATTTCAATTTAAATTATCAATTTTCATACTTATCAAAATTTTGTGTCCCACGTCTTTAACTTTTTCTTTCTCTCTTTATTTTTATTTTTTTCCTCACATCTCAACACTACTGCACATTATTATTTTTAAATTTGGGTTTGAAATGGATAAGTGATAAGAGAGAGAGGATGAAGTATTTAAACACTTTTTCCTCACATTTAAAGATGGGAATATGCCAGATCTAGGCTTTGCATAAGAAAACATAGGCTTATTATATAATTTTTAGACTGAGTTTGACCTATTATCTATAATAGATTTTTTTAAAGCTCTACTGACCTTTTAATAAATAGGTCACGCCGAAACCCTTTTAAAGACCTATTATATTATCAAATATAATATATAATAATATATATTATATACCATATTATATATATATTATTATAATATATTTCTTGTATATGCTTTCTTTTCGTATCGTAATGTTATTATGTTATCTAATATAATATATAATATATATTATATACCATATATTACATATATATTATTATTATATATAGTTAAATAAATGTTAGGCTTTAAAAGCTACTGAAAAGCTTAAATCTTGCTTATTTAATTAAATAGGCTTTTAAGTAGAGCTTTTAAAAGGACTGTGAGTTATTTATTAAACGAAATGAAATTTGACTTTTAAGAGCTTACACCGTAGGCCAATGTAGATTGCCCTATTCGTATCCCTACTCACATCTCTCATACTTGTATTTATTATTATCATTAATGAATTTAGAGTGTACTACTCCTATCAAACAACCAAACCAACACCACTTTCATTACTATTATACCTTCTCTGTCCTCTCCACCATAAACACAGATCACTCATAATACACCCTTCACTTCCCACACATTCTTTCTACCCCCACCCCACCCTAACCCACCCCTCAAACATTCACATTTCTATACCTTCTCTTCCCCTCCTCTCTCTCTCTGCCCATAACATTCTCAAAGCCATGTCCCGAGGCATCATATTCCTGTTCCTTTTCCTCTTTTCCACATTTTTCCACCTGCCACCATCAATACCCGCCCTACCCATTTTACCCGACCCAGACCCGGCTACGGTCCAGACCCAGACACTCCACCGCCCCCCACCCGCCACCATCCCCGCCTTCCCGGAGCAATCCGCCGCCTCCGGCTGCCCGCTCGACCTGACCGAAGACCTCTTCCAAGGCATTAAATCCGCGTGCGGCTCCAAACCCCACCACCGCCCCGACCCTAATTCCTACTCAGGGCAGCTCCACCGCAGCCGGTGCTGCCCGGTTCTGGCTGCCTGGCTCTACTCCGCCTATTCCAAAACCGGATTAAGCCCGACCGCCAAGTCCCCGCCGCAAACGGCGGCGTTCGACATGCCGGTTCTCCCCGATGACTCGGAGACGTGCGTGGACACATTGGAGAAGGCAATGGGCAACAGAGGCATAGAGCTGCGCAGGCCGAACGAAACGTGCGACGTCGTTTACTGTTACTGTGGGATCAGGCTGCATCCGTTCACGTGCCCCGAGGCGTTTACGGTTAACGCGCGTGGGAAATTGGTGGGAGGAAAGGCGGTGAAAAAGCTGGAGAGAGATTGCTTCAACGGCGGATATGCTGGTGGTGGGCTTGGCGGTTGCTCAAAGTGCCTTAGCACCCTTAATTTGGTACCTACTTAATCTTAAGCTTCTCCCTCTTATATACATTGTCATTGATTAAACCACATTTATGATTTTTTTAATTATTTCCAAATATATATATATATATATATATATATATATATATATAAAAGTAAAGTAATAAAGAAAAATGAGAGGTGAAATAGTATGAAAGTGTGGGTGTTTTTTTAGCTTTTGCATCGGAGCGGGGAGCCAGTCACATGGTAGTCATTTTCCATAAAGAGCCCACTTTTTGGCTTTTTCTGTTTCCTACAATCATTTCATTGTTTTGCATTATATATATTTGGCATAAATAATCATGTTTATTTTATAATGAGAGTGATTGTAAAATCTTGTTTATGGATATTTTGGGAGGGTTGGTTTTGTGTGATCTATAAACAATAAAAACAACTAATATTATTTAATAAAATAATTAATACCCTTTAACTAACACTCTCCCCATCACGGTATAAGTTATCCATTTTTTTTTCACAAAAATTAAGGTAAGATAATATAATATAAATATATAGTACAAATTATGTGATGGAGAGAAGAAAAAATAAGAGATTTATTGGGTAGATAATAGAAAATAGAATAGGTAACTTGTAGTGGATCGACCAAAGTAAAAAAATGGGTAACTTATACTTGGACGGAGGAGTACATTTTAATGAAATAACCAATATACTATTAAAACCAATTTCACGATGAAACTTATTCACACAGGACTTTGCTATTTAGGAAAGACAAGGATTTGTGTAAACTAGTTTCATTTATTTACCTTTTCAAAGTTTCATTTATTTACCATCAAACTTGTTTCGAAAGTATTAGTCCTTTCACTAAAAAATATTAGTTGTTTTTATATAAAGTATTAGTTTTGATTCGTTTGAATGATATTAGTTAATTTATTAAAAGGTATTAGTTGTAAATTAATTTCACGGTAAAATTTGTTTACACAATAACAACTCTTTAGGAGATATTTTGAAACCCATTGCAAAACATCAAAATAAACTAACAAATTATACACTAGTTGCTTCGTGCAATTGGTGTGTATTTTTTTACAGTATTAGTTGCTTTCACTGACCAATATTAGTCATTTTCACTGAATAGTATTACCTTATTTCATTTAACATTATTCGCTGGTCAGTACTAATTATTTTCATTTAACAATTATACTACTTATTTCTATTGAATAGTAACGTCACTTTTGCACTCCCTCTAACAATTAGTTTTTAGTTACTTGATAATACTATTCACATTGTACTATTTAGTAAAATACAAAATCATGAGTTTACTCTTCCAGTTTTGCCTCTTCTAAAATTCTGAATTAAGAATCATTCTTAAAAAATTATTTTTACTTAAAAATTATTATATGTAACACTATAAATTTTATAATAATTTGTGCCTGATGCTTGTAGAACCCTTGCCAGTGTCTGCTTTCTCATCAATTTGGGGTTGTGAGTTGTGACAGAATAATCTATAAAAGTTGTGTATTTTCTACAGAAAATAACACAGCTTGTTAAGTTGTTTAGCATTGTATCATGCTTCATGTCAAAATGCTGTTCTTGGAGCTTCTTTTTTATTAAAGGAGTTGCTCTTGTGTGAACCAGTTTCACGTCAAATTGATTTACAACTAATATTTTAAACTAAAACAACTAATATCTTCTAGTAAAACAACTAATATCTCTTTTCAGAGAGTTGTTTATTAGTATTAGAAGGTGAAAGATGAATCATTTCTATTTTATTGGAAAGACATCAATTTTGGTATTTTGAGCAATGTAAAAAAGACGGAGGGAGTACCTAACAATTAATACTTTTTAATTAAACAATTGATACCCTTCAAATCAATTTAACGATGAAACTTGTTCACAAGATTTTGCCTTATTAAAGTTGCATAGAACCCATGATGGTTTTGCTATTCACATTTTCTTATTCAGGCATCTAAATTTGAGTTTTCTGGCATATATCTCTTTATTTTTTGAATGGTTATGCTAGTGAGTAGCATTTCATACAATAAATTGTGTTTCGTTTGATCTATGTTTTTCCCAGAATCTTCAGCTCTAGTGCACTTTAGGCATCTGATCTTGATAGAAAAAGTAGTAGCCAGGTGGATCAAGGATTGTAGCACAGTCGAAAAATCTTACACCTGCTGAATTTAACAAATAATTTCTAAATCTCTTGTGAGATCGTCCCACATTAGATAATTTTTTAGGGGCCGCTTGGTTGGGGGTATTAGAAGTAGGTAATGAGAATTATTCATCAATCATTCCCATTGATGATGGTAGATAATATTTACAATTTGGAATTGATTTAAAAATAAAATAATCACTAATTTGTTTTAATTACATAACCTCCCTCTTATAATCAATCATTTAACAATCATTCATTTTTCCTCCGTTCGACTTTTTTCTCGCTCAAATTTTTCGTGTTCAACTTTCTTTCCAAAATTCAACAATGGGAATGTATCACTAGTCATTCTCATTACCTAATTCTAATATCCCCAACCAAGCGCCCCTTAGTCTTTTATGTGTTTACCCCTTAGTTTAGATAAAAATTTATATGAGATGGTCTCATACATGAGACGGAATCCATCCATTATATGACTAATGGCTTATATGATCCTATTTATAACATGTTTTAAAGCAAAGTGAGGTCCAAATGTTAAAATGGAGCTCCGTCTCTCACGCAAGACTCCCTCCCTAGTTCCGCCAACAAAGAACATCTTTCCAACTGCACTGCAGATTCTCAAAAACGTTTTACCTTTACTAATTCCGTGCATTAATTTGTGCAGCTGAATGGGGATAAAGCTAGAAGAAGCAATAGAACAGAGAGGACGAGTAAAATGCATGGCCAGGACTGTGAACTAATGGGCTTATCTTGGCTTCTGAACAAGGATCGATCTACTTATATACACACCGTTTCTGCCGTCTTAAGGGCCCTCATCATGAACACGAACGATGCTCCTGATCCCACCTTCTGCAGTCTCAACACCGATGGAATGCCGCTGGCCGTTGATTCCTCCCAGATCAGCAATCAATCTTCCTCGACCATAACCCTTCATCACTACTTTCTACCACTTTCTTTCTTGTATATGATCGCCATTGTTTTCTTGGTCACTCCTTGCTAGATGCTAGTTTCATTTGTCATGCAATGCTATCAACTTTATTCTTTGTTTAGTGTGGGGACTTTTGGTAATTTAACTTGTATTTCGTTTTTGAATGTTTGCCTGTAAATAGATCATTTGATCCAACTTGTAGATTTATTTCTTGGTACTTACTATAAGTAGAGAGGGTGCTATTTCAGACCAGCATGATGGTCAATTAACCCGTTTGAGGAAAGGAAAATTGATGACATGAATGAGGTGATTTTTGTGCTTACTGAATTGGCCATCTAAATGAATTTGATTTGGGTCAAACTATATTCAACAATATGGCAAGGCATGATGATAAGAATTCTAGTGACGTAGTGACAAATTACAATTTGCAATCTATACAATAAAATATTTTACAATTTACAATATATAATATTGTATTATAAATTATATTTGGCCAAGGCTATATTTTTTATTTTAGGTTTATTAATTATTTTTTGAGTTAATATTTTTTTAACACATTTAGTTTCCATTGATTTGACTTTGGTCCGAGCTACGTTGATGATTTGAATATTAACCAATAAGTTGTAAATTTTTTTGAAAATAGCCTTAGAAACCGGCAATAGCAGTAATCGAACCGGTCAGGCACACGTGGCATCCTATTTGTCTTTCTTTGTGTGTGTGGCGGTCTTTGAGTGGATATTTATGTTTATGTGGCAATTTTGTTTGATATTTTTTTGTTTATGTGGCATTATTTGTTTAAATAATTAATTAAAATAGTATAAAAATATAAACATATGAAAGACAAATGATTTCATACTTTGATAAATAGATAAATTATTTTTATTTATTTTTTTAGGAAATATAAATTTATTTTTCAAAAATTAAATTTTGATTTCTATTTAAAATCTTTTTATGATATCTAAATATCATAAAATAAATTAATTGTTCTCTCTCAATTTAATTGTAATTGTCCTAATTGTTTTGTTTATAGGCAAAATAAATATTTTTAATCGTAAAATTTAACAAAATTTTATTTTTAATTGAAATTTTTTTAACACTTTTTAATTGTAATTTTAACATATTTAATTCTCCCTAAATTTAAAATTAACAAAAGAAATAGAATGTGGCATTCTTTATTTTAATAATTAAGTCCCACACGTCCCCCACCCTGCTCTTCTCCCCAATCTTTCCCCAACCCCTGTTTCTCTCACCCAATCCCCCACTCACCCACGCTTCTTCCCCTCCAAACATCTGCGGTGGTAATGGTTCTAGATTGGTGCTGGTCGCGACTCCGATGCGCAGAGGTGATGGTTGTTATGGCGCGAGAAGGATGATGTGCGACGAGGCGGAATGAGGTTGGCCGTGGTGGTCTTCTCGGAAAGATTTAGCCCCTCAAGGGGTTGAGTTGACGACGGCGATGAATGGGTTGAATCGACGACGGTAACGAATGGGTTGAGTCGGACGATGGCACGGGTTGAGTCGACCAATTACATCGACAACGACCTAGGATGAATCGCGATGGCGGCAGACGGCGACGAATGAAGGTCGCCACGACATCGCGTGTTGCCGCAGCAGCTACGCGGCGATGGCGATTCACGGCGGTGGCGAGAAGGGCTGCGCGATGCGATGGAGCCGCGGCGAAGGTTTCGGATCGGCGGCGACGCAACGGTGATGATTGGTGGTTGGGTTGCGGCGCGCACGAGATTGCTGTTGGTGGTGATGAATGGTGAGAGGGGTGACGGTGGAGATTGGATGAAATTGATGTTGCTGTTGGTTAGGGCATATGATGGGGTGCGGTTTTGGTGATGAAGATTGTGGGTGCACTCATCACCGTGTGTGTGCACTCACCAATCCAATGGGTGAACCGATTTATTTTTATTTGTTAATTTCTTTTTTATTTGTTAATTTTTGAACTGATTTAATTGTTAAATTTTTGAACTGATTTCTTTTTTGTTTGTTAATTTCTCTTTTAAAATAATTAAACAACATTCTATTTCTTTTGTTAATTTTAAATTTAGGGAGAATTAAATATGTTAAAATTACAATTAAAAAGTGTTAAAAATTCAATTAAAAATAAAATTTTGTTAAATTTTACGATTAAAAATATTTATTTTGCCTATAAACAAAACAATTAGGACAATTACAATTAAATTGAGAGAGAACAATTAATTTATTTTATGATATTTAGATATCATAAAAAGATTTTAAATAGAAATCAAATTTAATTTTTGAAAAATAAATTTATATTTCCTAAAAATAAATAAAAATAATTTATCTATTTATCAAAGTATGAAATCATTTGACTTTCAAATGTTTATATTTTTATACTATTTTAATTAATTATTTAAACAAATAATGCCACATAAACAAAAATATCAAACAAAATTGCCACATGAACATAAATATCCACTCAAGACTGCCACAAACACAAAGAAAGACAAATAGGATGCCACGTGTGCAATGACCGGTTCGATTACTCGCTATCGGTTTCGGGTTATTTTAAAAAAATTTACAACTTATTGGTTAATATTCAAATTGTCAACGTAGTTCTGACCAAAATCAAATCAATGGAAACTAAATGGGTTAAAAAAATATTAACTCTTATTTTTTTATATACTAAAATTTTTAATTTTTAACAAATAATCGGTCTCTAATTTCGAGAGGAGGGACGAGTGACAAGGTTGTGCCAACCGGTTCTTTCTATATGCTTATGGGATATTTGACCGAGCATGTAGTAACAAAATAAGAACCATCGGCCTTCTAACTTTTTCTTCAATTTTGGGATGATCTTGCCTTTTGTCAAGATTGTGGAACAAAATTAAATTGAGGTATCAATAAGATAATTTTACATAGTATAGATTGTGATGCGTAAAAATGTAGCTTTATTTTTCCGCCTTTGGAAAATGACGCAGGTAATTTTGAATGACACGATTTAATTCGCCTCCTTCTTGAATAAAAGAACCTCAGAAACACGCCGGAGGATTCTCCGCGTAGGCACTCCGACGCTCAAGTCGTATACCGAAAAAACACAAGAAAATCGTATTATAGTTAATACGTAAGTTTTAGTGTGTAGAGATCGTGTACCTTGTATTGGATAAGATATACCATTTATATACATACTTACGGGTATTTTCCTTTCACCGCAAGTCACACGTTCTTCACGTTTCGCCTCTCACCGGCGCTTATCTCCTTTTCCTTCGTGAGAGTGGACGCATATGGGGAGGTCAATGACTTCTCCCTCAATTTTCTCTGCTTTGGTTAATCCTCCAGAATAAAGAATATTCCCGGATCATTTAGCAGATGGGCCCTATCTTCGCAGCCCATTATTCGCTTGGGATGTTATTTTTTGGGCCTCGCCTTATGAGGCCCACATAAACATATTTTCAAATCCGCATGATGTCCCTTAACATGAGTTTGGGCCAACTCTACCGGGAAGCCCAGCGAGGTGATTTAATCCACACGGCTTATGGTCCTGAAGGGATGCTATCCTTGGATCGCCCTTTCTTGGGCTCGCTTCTTCGAGCCACCTTCCTATTGGGCTTGCTATAAAATACCGTATCAACCACTCCCTACTATAGCAGGTCATATCCCGACCGCTAGAGTAGAGAGGAAAAGAGTACCCGCCTTTGTCTCTAGGTGGGCCGGGCGAGTGTTACCGATCACTCTTCCACTCCTTCCGTTCTTTCCCAGGAAAATCCTTCACCGGGACACCTTTTATGGTCCTACCAAACTCCTTCAAGAAAACTTGAAGGTTTATCACAAAGAAGGGCTAATCCCTCTATCCTACTAGATTTTGCTCCCCAAAACCACCGACCGTCCTACCTTGACTCCTCGTTCTCACCTCGCCTTTTGGCATGCACAATTTGAGGCAGGTCTCGTATTACCCATCCCTAAATTCCTCTATCGGTATCTCCAATCTTTATAAAGTATCTCACAACCAGTTAAACCTTGAACGACATACGCATGATGATCTCTTTTTATGATTTAATAAAGGGGAAATGAGGGGAAACCCACCGCCGACTTGTTTTTCTCTCGGTTTTCTTGTAAGTCTTCTCGGTCCTTTTTCTATGTCTATAGTCGTGTTAAGGGTAAGTGCACATTTCTTAGCAAGTATTGGTAATATTAACAAAGAGTGGCCCAACTACTATTTCTTTGTTTCCTCGTCTCATCCATGTCCTTTCGATAATTATAAATGGGTTTACAAGAATCCATTACCACCGCCCCTTCACCAAATATTCACTCCTCCGTGAACCAAAGAAATAATTCAAAAACTAAATTCTCATGTTAAGGCCTTCGGTACTTCAATTTCCCCGACCTTTGCTCCAACCCTTGCTTGTTGTCTTTTTTCAAATTCACCCCAAGAAAATCCCTTTGGAGAACGCCTATTGTTTAAGGGAATTAGCTAATCCCCTCTCTCTCTTTTTCTTTCTTTTTATTTTTTTTTCTCACCTGGGCATGCTCCTCTCGGTTTGTGGAATTCTTCCCACCTCGCTCCCCTTCCCCGAAGTTCAAGAGCTCGAGGATTCTCCGGCCTCGTAGAAGAAAAACATGCTTTAGCTTGGTCTCGCATCAAGAGGCTAGAAGACGAGGCCAATGTTAAGAAAAGAGCTCCTCCAGAGAAATCAGCCTCGATCCCGGCAGAAAGAGACGAGTGACCTATCGATGCACTACTCTCTTCAAGAGAAAAAGGTCCATCAGAGGCTCTTCCGGAAGGGGCCAAGTTGTGTTTGAGCAATCTTTTTGTGTCGGCAGATAGGGCAAACTTTCTTGCACTCCCTTCGCCTTTCCTTACAGGAAATATACTTACAACATTCCAGCTTCTTACGTGATATAGGTCCCCATATTCGTCATTTCTACGAATATGGTTTTGACGCCGCAGTTGAAGCAACATTCCGACTCCTCCTTTACCGGGACTTACAATAAGGAGGGCCCCCTTTCCACTCTCCTAGCTCCTACCGCCTTTCGTGGTTATCCAACGCGGCCAATAGAAGAAGCGTGGTGGCTCCTCGTTTTTAGGCGCACCATCTCCATCTTGCTGCAAATGATTTAACCCTTGCCACTGGACCCTATGGAAGAGCCACTTTATCCAGCGATTATTGATCAACCCATCTCCGGGGAAGAAGCTTGTATCATGGTTGTGGTATAATCGGGTAAGAGATATTAACCCATCTCCGTGGAAGAAGCTTGTATCATGGTTGTGGTATAATCGGGTAAGAGATATTAAGACAACCAAGTATCGAACCCAAGGGAATAGTGTTGCAATGAGTCCTGAAAATGTGAGTCTAAAATGACTATTGTTGTAACACGTTTTTAGCCAAAAATACTATCTATGCTAGAATTAAAATCAAACAACAACAATGATATGAATTATGCAAGAGTTAAGATAAAACAATTACCAAGCTAGGAATTCTCAAAAATCAAAGGGGATAGGGGTGCTAGGGATAATCTCCATCAAAGAATCAATGATCACAAACTATGATTGCATCAAATTGCTATTCAACTAAGATAGAAAGCATGAACATCATGCAATTATGTCTCCATTAATCACACAATGCCTAAGGTGAGTATTCTTATTGCAAAAATCTCTCGATTATGAAGAACCTAATTCATACAATCATACACAATTATAACTCGATTAATCTCTAATCATGTTAGCTCAACTCTCATTTGTTGCTAGGGTGATCCAAGACTAATCTAAAGAGATAAAAATGCATGAAGCACAATTAGCATCACAATTAGGGCACTAACTATCTCAATTGAACATTAATCATCAACAATCATAGCACAAGCAATCAAATCATCCTCAATTTCAATTATCCCAAGCACAAGTGAATTAGCCCATGGAGCAAATTGCAAAATCCATGGGTGAAAAATCTGTTTGCATGATCAAAATGTTAATCACAACAATTAAGCAAAAGAAATTAATAGAGAGGAAGAACATCACCAATTTAGCCAAATGATCAATGTATTGAATGCTTCAATCTTCAAATGCAACTTCTCTTCACTTGAATTACAACTTGAATCACTAATCTATTGGATTAAAGTCTAATCAAATCAACAATTAATGGAAAACTAGCTAAAACTAAGAATCTAATCAACCTAGAAGGAGAATTTGGTTTGGAAACTGAAAAATCTCCCAAAAGCTGTAAAGTAACTGCTATGGAAGAATGTATGCTCTGCTTTTCATCCAAGGGGATTAAATGGGGAATTTTCTAAAAATCGGAAGCCTCGACTTGAGCTTGGTGAAAATGTGGGCACGACTCTTTAAAATATCCATCTGCCTCGACTCGAGCTCCAGCCCTCGAGTCGAGCTTGCCATATTTTTCTTGCATCCTCGACTCGAGCTTCATGCCCTCAAGTCGAGGCCTTCCTTATTTTGGCAAATTCTTCGAAATGGCTGCACCCTTGAGTCGAGGGGCCTGGACCTCGACCCAAGGTCGAGTCTAGGGAATTTTTCCGGCCCGACGTTCACCTTCGATCCCCGATTTCTCTCATCTCGTTCCCATGTGAATATACATGCACTCGGTTTGATCAAATTCCACCGAATTACCTGAAAACGAGACGAAATGCATAAAATCCATCATTTCCACACAAGTTATACTTTATTTACAAAGAAGTGATACCTTACACCTTAAAGCTAAAAACTAACACTTTTCATCACTTTATGCAAATAAATACCACATAAATCATGCATCAATTCACTCACATCAAATACCCCCAAGCTTAAGATGTTGCTCGTTCTCGAGCAACGAAGCTAAATAAGCACAAAAGAGTGAATTGATTGCAATTATGTCTCATGACACCATAGATGAAAAATAAGACAATCAAACTCATCAATAATCTCAAGTCTCAATGCAAACTTTCAACTAGCAATCAAGATGCATCATGCTCAAACAAATGCAACCTCAAATACTCAAATCATTGCTCCTTCCATGGAGTGTTTCTCTCCTCTCTCAAGTGTATCTAGGCAAAATGTCACTCAATCATCAAATTTACAAACATGTACCCCATAAGCTTGCCAAAGGACTCAATCTCAATCATTTTATTTTGTGTTTAAATCAAGAATCAAAGAGGTCTTCCATCAAGGTTGTAATGTAGGCTCTTTGGAATGGGTAGGTGACTTTAGGTATGAGTGACTCAAATTAGTAGAGAACTTGAAAGTTAGCTAAGCAATGCAATACACTTTTCTTCCAATTCTTTATCAATCACACCCTTTCTTCTTCATGCTTTTCAAAGTTCAATCACCACCCTTCTTTTGAGCTTTCTTTCTTATAAGCTCACAATTGAATTTTTCTCCTTTTCACTTCCACAATTTCTCCTCAATTCAATTTTTTTCACATCTCAACCTTTTTTTTCTTTCTTTTCTCAACAATCAACTTAGCTCATCATCATTCCACCACACTTTTGCTTTCAATGCTCCATTTATTTAGCCAGCAATCAAGCTCTACTAAACATAGGACAATAAGGCTCATAAAAAATAGGCAAAATGGCTTTAATTTCACTTGGCTTGCCAAAGAATAAGGATACTAAGCTCAAAATGGCTTACTAAGGAAATCAAATGTTTTTGTGGGGAAAATTTTGGGTAAGTGACTTCTCAATTCAAATATGGCCTCTTATCATATTCATGAAATCACACAAAGATTAATTTCAATGAGTGTAAAGGCAAGTTCTAGCATACGAATTCATGAACGATGCACTCACAAAGGAATTAAACCGTATAAAATGTACGATTTTTAAGGCACAAAAGCTCATGGGCTTAAATTAAGAAATGAATTAAGCATTTTCAATCACATTCATCATCACATAATCATCAATCATGCTAGCTTCAAGCCACATATCAACTCATGATCACTTCAAAAGTTCAATTGATCTTCTAAATCAAGCACAAGTGCACATGTACATAATCTCAAGCACACTCACTTCATCAATGAATATCACTTAAAAAGATACAAGAAATCTAAGACTTAAATATATAACATCATCCACATCATACCCAACAATGAAAATCAATAAGTCCAAGTCAAGTTAAAATCATCCATAAACCAAATCAAGTACCCAAATTCCATAAAAGTCAAGAAACTCATTACAACCCAATCATAACAATCAATTCATAACATCACATCACCAAGAGAATGGAAGAAAGATAACTAAATAAGGCTAAGAGAGAAGGGATGAAACTTCCTAATCATTAGAAGGAGGCGACGGAGGAGGTGGATAGTAGCCCGGTCAAAGATTCCACGAGCTCATGCTTTGGAGGAGAGCGTACATATCTTGTTGGCTCTTGAGATACTCCTCTTGCATTCTTCGGGTTTCTTCGTTGAACCTCCTCGATTCCTCGAGGACCCTAAGCACTCATCTTGGCATTGTACTCTCTTCTCATCTTCAACAATGAGCCGTCCGGATCGGTCGATGCTCCCAAAATCTCATTCACCTCGTTCATCGTCAAAGTGTACTCATATCCCATTAGCTCAAAGTGATTGCCCTCGGGAACTTAGTCTTTCTTGCCTTGTCAAAGGTCACCTTGCATAAGAACTCCAAGCCGAGACCCAAGTACGTACGTGGCCTCTTCGCCAAAAAAATTCCGACATACCAACTTGATCAAATAAATGGGGGATATCCTCCTCGATCCCCATGGCGACCATACACTAGTGGTCCACAACACGGGTTTTGACCACCTTGTCGTGAAGCTCACCATAGAGGATTGAGTGCTTCCTCCATTCATAATCATTCCACGTGATCCCCAATTAGCCCGGCATCTTGTTAGCAAACCTCACCTTGTCTACCACCTTTTGGAAATCCGCGTCGGAATACTCTTGACCGTCGGCCCTCGGAACATTTTTCCTACAAAATACCAAGGCAAGATTAGCACATAAAGCAAAAGGCAATACACATAATAGTAATGAGAATGAATGAATGAATTATGCATTGCAAAGCTTCAACACCCAATCACTCCTATGTGAATCAATAAACTAACTCAACAATTTGGTCACATTCACAATTCCATCAAGTAAACAATAAGAGTGCTCAATGAATCACACACAATATATATATATATATATATATATATATATATATATATACTCAATTAAATGGCCCTAATTATCAATATACCCAATTAAGCTCACAATAATATATGCAATACGTTCAACAAAAATTATCAAAACATGGGCCACTCAATCAAGTAATTCAACAATCATAATCAAATGGCATGCACTCCATCATCAACTATGCCAACTTGACCAAATACCCATTCTACATTCACAAGGAATTATCCAATATTCATTCAAACTCATTCTCAAGGTTTGGATTCAACAAGGCCTGCTCTAAATAACTCAATCAATCCCAAATATGCCTTATAGTTCAACAATTAATCCAAACTATCCCACAAAACCCTTAAATTCGTCCATCTTATTATGCATGCAAGGTGTTTGTCAAAATGCCTCAATGAAATTCACAATTCAAAACATAAAATTGGCAAAACTATTCATACCCATGCATCAATCAACACAAGAACGGAATTTTAAAGGCTAAGGGATGAGAAATACCTTTCTTCAAAAGATTCGGACTTGGGAGGAATTGGACACCTACACGCTCCTTTCTAAAAATCCCCAAAATTTGCTTGCAAAACCCTCAAAGATTCAATTTTGATCAATGGAATGGATAATATATGATGCTAAACTCATGAGTGATGGTGGTTCAAGCAATCTTGGTGAAATGGTGACAATCGCATGGAGGAAGAAACCTAGGGCTCGACTCGTGATTTGGGAATGGGAGACTGCTGCGTGTTTTTAAAAACAGACCCAGCCTCGAGTCGTGCTTGAATCCCTCGACTCGAGGTCGTCAAAAATACACTCCCTCGACTCGGGGTCCAGCCCTCGAGTCGTGCTTGCCAATTTAAAATTCGCCTCGACTCGAGGCTCGTGAGCTCGAGTCGAGCTCAAGACATTTTTGCAAAATTTGGCTAAGGAAGAATCCCTCGGGTAGAGCTCGGTGCACCTCGACCGGAGGTCGAGTCCAGGAAATTTTTACAAAATTCTAGACCCGGCCCGACCCCCGAAACACCTAAAATCGATCCTATCGACCCCAACGAACCCCAATATGCACATACTAACCTTTTCGGTCCCTCGATTTAAGCCCGGTCACTCATTCGATCGAGGAAACCGGGTCTCTTCCTTTTCGCTTAATTTCACCAATTTTTATGCATTTCTCCTTCTTAATCTTGCATTTCCTTGCAATTCCAATCACTTCCCAATCCAATCTAGCAAGTGTACCTACAATTGAACACAAAATACTATTAAATTCTTACCAAGACGATATGCAAGTAAACATTTAAGAACAATTGTCACCCCCAAACTTAAATTTTAGCATGAAATTCAAAGTTTGGCAAAAGAGTGATTCAATGATATGCAACTCCCAAAGGTATCAAATAAGCTCACTCATTCCAATCATCCCATAGCAATATACATCACAATCTCCTAAGCATCATCAATAAAACTCCAAGCATTTTCTCCAACAAAATAAAAACAAAAACAACAAGAAGCACACAAACACACCAAAGCAACAAGAAAAGGATGGGTTGCCTCCCATCAAGCGCTATTTTTAATGTCCTATGCCGGACGAAACTCGAGGAGTTCATACTTCCCTTTCAATGAGGACGTTAGGCTCATCCTTGTGCCTCACTAGAGTTTCCTTTGCAAAAAGGCAACATCCCCATTTGTCTTCAAATAGAAGCTTCCCTCCTTCTTTGATTTCTTTCACAATCAAGACTTCTTTGAGTCTTTCTACTCCAAGCAACCGACTCCAATTGGACTCACTCCACACCACTTGATCACCAACCACGAAACTAGCTTCTTTCTTCCCAAGTGGCACCTTCATTTCTTCTAGCACCCCCAAACATGATCTACCGGATAAAGCAAAGGTGCAATAAGAGCTTTTTCCTTCCTAAGATCATCAAGAGAAACATAAGACTTATTAGAAATTATATTACAAGAAGAAATAAGATGATCATTAATTAAAGAATTAGAAGAGTTAGAATCCTCCCTATCCTTGGAAGGGCACAAATCAATGATCTCTATATAGCCACATTTCTTCTTCTCTAAAGCACTTGGAGCATCTTCTTCTAATGGAGCTCTAGAAAATGCCACCTTTTCTCCATTAAAGCTCAATTTGAGCTCTCCTTTTCCACATTAATCATAGCTCTTCCGGTAGCAAGGAAAGGTCTACCACTAATACATCTTCAACAATCCCATAAGGATGAGTAAAAGATTGATCCGCCAATTGAAGATTAATATTGGTGGGAATCACCTCTCCTAACTCCAACTTTTTGAATATGGATAAAGGCATCACATTGATACTAGCTCCCAAATCACATTAGCCTTGCACTTTTCCATTTTCACCGATTTCACAAGGGATAATAAAACTCCCCGGATCCTTAAGCTTTTGAGGAAGGTGTCTCTCAAGAATCTCCTTGCATTCTTCCACCAACTTAATTGCTCCTTTCTCATCCCATCTTCTCTTCTTTGACATAACCTCCTTAAAAAACTTCTTGTAATGGGGTATTTGCTCAAGGGCATCTAGAAGTGGAATGTCAACCGCAAGCTTTTAAACACCTCCAAGAACTTACCAAATTCCTCATCTAGCTTCTTCTTCACTAGGCTTTGAGGATAAGGAACCGGAATGGGAGTCATTGGTACTCCCCACACATCTTTGGGATTCTCTTCTTTCTTTGCTTTGATCACTTCTTCATTCTCTTTCTCAACCTCCACACTCTCTCCATTAACCTCTTCCTTCTCAACCTCTTTCTCAACTTCAACTTCCTTGGGCATTTTAGGGCCTTCATATCTAGCACCACTCTGTAATTGTATAGCACTACAAAACTCTCTTGGATTAGGCTCGGTGGTAGACGGATACTTCCCTTTATTTTGCAAGTGATCCACCGTAGATGAGAGTTTTCCAACCGTTGTGGTCAATTGCCCCACTTGGTGCTCAATAGTCTTGAATCTAGAGTCCATTTGCTTCCCAATATCATCCAATCTTGAATCATTGGACTCTAACCTCTTCACAATCATCCCAAGTAGCTCCTCCGTGGTTGTTTTCCCCTCATTGTTTGGAGCTTTTGCACCGGATCAAAACCGAGAGGAAATTGAACGCGGCTCTCGGATTAGCATATGAGAAATTTTCATGTCTCCTCCAATTGTTGGCATTATATTGAGCTTGAGGTTGAGGAGGCAAATTACTTTGAGGCCTATTTTGATAAGGCACTTGATAGGGCCTTACATTTTGGTAATTGCCTTGATAATTGCTTTGATAGCCCCCTTGATAAGGAGGCCTCCCCATATAATTCACTTCTTCAATAGGCCCTTGGCCTTCACACAAATCAACTTGAGGAATGGGAGGATTTACACCTTGTTGAGCTTGAGAGGTTATAAGAGCCCCCAAGCGATCCATCATTGTCATCATCATTGTCTTCATCGATTCAATCTCCTCCACATGGGACACTCTATGATGAGCTCCTCGATTTACCATCACTTGGAAAGAGTCTTGGGTAATATTCTCCATTATCTCGTTCATTTGACCCACCGTCTTTGACCAAATCGAACCATTAGCACAAGCATTGAGGAAGGATCTATTACCATCCGTTAAGCCATTACAAAAGTACATGATAGTTTGCTCCTCCGGGAAGCCATGTTGCGAGCATGCAATAATCAACATCCCATATCTCTCCCAAGCCTCCTAATCGCTTTCTCCACTCTTTTGATGAAAATGAGAGATAGCTTCCTTGGCTTGAACCGTCTTAGATGGGGGATAGAACTTCATAAAAATCTCTTACTAAGGTCCTCCCAAGTACGAACGGTTCCGGGAGGGATAGAATTGAGCTAAGCCTTGGCTCTCCCTTAAGAGTGAAGGAAAATAGCCTTAGCTTCTTAGCATCCTCGGAAACTCCATTGTACTTGGTGGTATCCGAAATCTCCAAAAATTGTGTCATGTGTTGATGAGGGCACTCTTCTTCATCTTTTCCTTCAAATTGCTTTTCCCTCAACATTCTTACAAGTGCCGGACTTATCTCAAAATTATTAGCCTCGATCCTTGGCCTTGCAATGCCATCATAATACTCACAAATTTGAGGCTCAAAGAACTCCCTTAATGGCCTACCTTGAGGTGGAGGACCTTGTATAGGTTGTGGTGGAGCTTGTGGTATATGTGGTGGCTCTTGATATCTAGGCTCTTGGAGATATGGCATTTGTGGATAATAAGGTGGGAATTGTTACGGGATGAGGTGGATAATATGGATATTGATGAGATTGTGGAGGATATGGGTATGGATTTTGGTAGGGGAATTGATGTGGTGGCATCCCTTGAGGGAATGGGCCAACTTGAGCATTGTAAGGATTGTGCCCATTACCTCCATGGTTCTCTTGCACTCCCCATGACCATTGCCATTTCCATTTACCTCCTCCACATGAGGTTCACCAATTCTTTCTTCATTTAACAACTCTTCACCTTCCATCATTTCTCTTCTTCTTCTCTCACGGTTTCTACGAATGGTAGCTTCTATCTCCGGATTGAGTGGTTCGGTGGTATACCACGAGATCTCGTGATCATGCACCTACACACCACCAATCCAAGTATCAAAATCACACAAAAATAAAGAACAAAACAAAAATACAAAAGCAACAAGTAGCCACTTCCAACAAATTCCTAAGTCTCACTTAAGCGCAAAAATAATTCCACAACAACGGCGCCATTTTGGTTGTGGTATAATCGGGTAAGAGATATTAAGACAACCAAGTATCGAACCTAAGGAAAAAGTATTGCAATGAGTCCCTAGAAATGTGAGTCTAAAATGACTATTGTTGCAACACATTTTTTTAACCAAAAACACTATCTATGCTAGAATTAAAATCAAACAACAATGCTATGAATTATGCAAGAGTTAAGATAAAACAATTAGCAAGCTAGGAATTCTAAAAAATCAAAGGGGATAGGGGTGCTAGGGATAATCTTCATCAAGGAATCAATGATCACAAACTATGATTGCATCAAATTGCTATTCAACTAAGATAGAAAGCATGAACATCATTCAATTATGTCTCCATTAATCACACAATGCCTAAGGTGAGTATTCTTATTGCAACAAATCTCTCGATTATGAAGAACCTAATTCATACAATCATACACAATTATAACTCGATTAATCTCTAATCATGTTAGCTCAACTCTCGCTTGTTGCTAGGGTGATCCAAGACAAATCTAAAGAGATAAAAATGCATGAAGCACAATTAGCATCACAATTAGGACACTAACTATCTCAATTGAACACCAATCATCAACAATCATAGCACAAGCAATCAAATCATCCCCAATTTCAATTATCCTAAGCACAGTGAATTAGCCCATGGAGCAAATTGCAAAATCCATGGGTGAAAAATCTAATTGCATGATCAAAATGTTAATCACAACAATTAAGCAAAAGTGGATGAATAGAGAGGAAGAACATCACCAATTTAGCCAAATGATCAATGTATTAAATGCTTCAATCTTCAAATGTAACTTCTCTTCACTTGAATTACAACTTGAATCACTAATCTAATGGATTAAAGTCTAATCTAATCAATAATTAATGGAAATCAAGCTAAAATTAAGAATCTAATCAACCTAGAAGGAAAATTTGGCCCGGGAACGAAAAATCGCTCAAAATCGTAAAGTAACTGCTATGGAAGAATGTATGCTCTGTTTTCCGTCCAAGGGGATTAAATGGGGAATTTTTTAAAAATTGGAAGCCTCAACTCGAGCTTGAGGCCCTCGAGTCGAGCTTGGTGACAACGTGGGCATGACTCTTTAAAATATCCACTACCTCGACTTGAGCTCCAGCCCTCTAGTCGAACTTGCCATATTTTCTCGCATCCCTCGAGTCGAGCTTCATGCCCTCGAGTCGAGGCCTTCCTTATTTTGGCAAATTCTTGGAAATGGCTGCACCCTCGAGTCGACGGGCTGGACCTTGACCCAAGGTCGAGTCCAGTGGAATTTTCCCGGTCCGACGCTCACCTCCGACCCCTCGATTTATCCCGCCTCGCTTCGCCTCATTCCCGTGTGAATATCGATGCACTCGGTTTGGTCAAATTCCACCGAATTACTTGAAAACGAGACAAAACGCATCAAAAATCCATCATTTCCACACAAGTGCTATTTTATTTGCAAAGAAGTGATACCTTACACCTTAAAGCTAAAAACTAACACTTTTCATCACTTTTTGAAAATAAATACCACATAAATCATGCATCAATTCACTCACATCATATCACCCAGGCCCTCAAGGGTGATACTCCAGGAATGATGTGGAAGAACCTCCCAGCTTCCTCACCGCTTAGTCCTCTTACTTTTCTCGAACAATTTAAATTTTACGCAAGAACAATTTCTTTCTTTTTCGTACCTTGTGTGGGTGTTATGTACAAAACTTTCCCCACTTCGATGGGGTGCTTTTGATGGTGATTTTTCCATTTTGTTGCTCATATCTCTTGCTTGCATGGTCTTGCCTTAATACTTTTCGCTTTCCTACTTCCCTTGCGTAAATTTGTGCAATGCATGTTCTGTGCTTTTCATGCTTTCTTGTTTTGCAAGTTTTTCTATGATTCAGAAACAAAATCCGTCCTTAGTCTATTAGGACTTCTCTTTGAGTGAATTTAAGAATTTGATTTTGTTCTCTATTGGAAAACCCCTCCCTCTAGACATCTAGCTCGGGCTTGCATCATTTAAAGGGTTTTTCTCGCTAGAGCACTATCTAGGAGTAGACTTTCACCAAAGCTAAGCCTTTATGAAATTCCTCCATTTTGTCTCGAACTTTCTCGGGGTATTTAAAATGATTAAGTTCATCTTAGCCTATTTTTTTCAAAGTTATTTCTTAACTTCGCTTCCCGAAAATCCTCCGTGGGCAGCCGCTTAAGCCAATCAAGTTTAACTCAACAAATTCTCAAGGTTATTTCTTACCTTCCTTTGAAAAGAAATTCTTTCTAGGTGCTTAATTAAACGCTAATCACGTTTAAATAGAACATTTTTAGAAGTTATCTCTCAACTTCATTTTCTTTATCTCATACCCTTTCTCGGTAATCGCTAAACTAATCAAGTTTATCTTAGTGAATTTTGAAGTTATCTCTTAACTTCGCTTCTCGTAGACCCTCTGGGTAGTCGGCTTAAACTAATCGAGTTTAACTTAGTAAATTCTAGAAGTTATCTCTTAACTTTTTTCTCGAAACCCTCTTCTGGGTAGTCAGTTAAACTAATCGAGTTTAACTTAGTAAATTCTTGAAGTTATCTCTTAACTTCGCTTTCTCGAAACTCTCTCTGGGTAGTCGCTTAAACTAATTGAGTTTCACTTAGTAAATTCTTGAAGTTATCTTTTAACTTCGCTTTCTAAAACCCTCTTCTGGGTAGTTAGTTAAACTAATCGAGTTTAACTTAGTAAATTTTGAAGTTATCTCTTAACTTCGCTTTCTTCTCGACAATCCTTTCCAAGTGTTTAGTTCAACTTGCTCAGATTTAACTTAGTTTATAAGAAGTTATCTCTTAACTTAATTATCATTTTTCAAATTGGATTCGATCAATTTATCGTAGGATACTTACATCTTGAAAATAAGGGTGATTTTTCAAAACCCTCTAATCATGTATTCAATATAGTTGTAGCTAGCAACAAATTCCCCATAAAATAACGAAAAAACTTCTTTCATTAAATGATAAATAGCGAGGTGTCCTAATGACCATAATCAATCAACGTAAGTCACAAATAACTTACGCCGGCCTCTTTAAAAACCTCCCTACGACAAAACCCGTTGGGAAACCCATAGGCATGGAAAAAGAGTACAAGTAGGACCAAATTACATCATAGTACTGAAATTGAAAGATCAAAAGTAAAAACAAAGGAGAAACCATCCTACTTGTAGAGAGGTGGGGTATTCCCTCAAACGTAGAATTTCTTTAGGCGTCACACATTCCATGGTCATGCCAATCGATTTCCTTCCATATCCTGAAACACATATGCTCCTCCTCCTAGAACTCTAACTATCTTGTAAGGTCCTTCCCATTTCGGATCCTCGCTTTCCGACATTCTTCAAAGCACCCACTTGGCGAAGTACTAAATCTCCGGCTCAAACTTTACGCTAATCACCCTTGTTGGTCCCGGAAAGTTGAGTTGATTAAAACCTTGAGTAAGCTTTCTAGAACAAAATCTAGAAAGGGGGTTTGAATAGATTTTGTAGATTTTTAAATCTTTCAAAACCAATTCAAAATATCGATTAAGCACAATGGAAAATAACTGAATTCTCAACTTTTTATAAGATCAAAAGCAAGGTTGATATTCGATTTTAGTTAAGATTCTGAACTTTAATCTTGAATTAACACAATTGTAAATCAAACGAAACTAAAGAAAATAAGAAATAACACCAGGATTTATAGTGGTTCGGATTTTAATAATCCTACATCCACTCTCCTTCTTCAATCAAGAAGGGACTCTGCTCTCGCTTACTTTCTCACTTCCAGCCTTACAACTTACAACTTGTACAATTCTTCAAATCTTCAATCTACTAAACCCTTCTTCTAGAAGTCTAACTATTACAGTGTGTATTGGATTTTGAAGATTACAAGAAAAGTGTTCTAAAACACTTAGAACTTTTTGAAAACTCACTAGAAATACTTGTGAAAAGATTGTGATTGAAATCGAGTAGTGAATAGAGTGAAAATCTAATATGCATAAGTGTTCTATCTGTCTTTTTAAAAATGAAAAACCTAGACCTATTTATAAGTCTCGGAAAGACAGTTAGTTTGTTAGTTAGTTCTAACAACCTTGAAATCTGCTTAACAAACTTAATCTTGAAAACCGCTTGAGACCTCGGTGATTCTTCCTACTCGTCTGCGGTGACTTGGTGAAGATTAGCCTTTCTTATTCTACTCGGCTTATCTTGACCTCGTCTCGAGCTCTTTATACTTGTCTCCTGCAGATAATTAGAATTGAGGTTGTCTCTAGATGACTTGTCATTCCTCGTCTCAAGCCGACTTGAACTAATCTGGACCTAGTCAGATCACTTTCGTACTAGAACTTAGTCTCCAGTTCTTTATCATAGTCTGCTCATCTCGAATAGTCTCTTAACTCATCAAAACAATCTTGGTCTAACAATTTCCCTTTTTGATGAAGTTAAAACCTACAAGAATAGACACACTCACAAATGAAGTTAGTTCGAGTTTATCAAGATCAATAGATAGGTATATCAAAGCACATTCTTCACATTACAATGATTTATTCACATATGAAAATTTTAGATCTTTTAGACTCCTTTTTTAAAAACTTAGAAAACCAAATGAGTCTTAAAACTTAGGTTAAAAAAAAATTAAAACAATTTTTAAGTCCGAGAGATAAAATTCTCGGATGACTTATACTTAAGAAAATTTTAAGTTTTTCTTAAAAATAAAAAAAAAAAACTTTAAGAAATTAAGACAAATAAAATGAATCAAACAAAGTATATTCACATTGAATTTACAAAGATTACAGATGAGAAGATAATAGAAAAGTAGAAATAAGGAAAAGAAAAGTCCTGCTTTCTATTAAACTCCCCACCGCTCTTCATTTGGGATCATTAGCCGGTTGAATACACGCCTCCTAAGCCGCTTAGATCCTCCTCTTGAGTAAGTCCAGATTCGGCCTCTGCTTTCTTAAGAATCCCTTGAACCCAGTCTAGGTCCAAGGTACCATCGCTTCTTTGCGGGAATGGCATACTCGAAGGCCGGAGAGATCGAGTTGACATTGAATTCTACATCGGCTTCTTCTAGCGGCCGAGCATAGAGATCCGCGTCTACTTGCTCAATCCACTCGTGCCAAGCCAAATCTGGATCTTGTTAAGTTGCCCTGGAGCTTTAAGAATGTACCAATAGTACATCCACATTCCCTCCAGGTTCTTGTCTTTGTATTCAAGAAGATATTTTCCGCGAGCCGGCTTAGGAGGTGCAGACGTGTTATGAAATGGCCTAAATTTCCCACCGCCTTGATCTTTGATTAACCATTTCCGCTCAGCAGTTGCTCCGTAAGACGTTGGAGTCTTTCTTCTTTCTCTGCCTCTTCTTTTCTTTCTTGCCAAAATATTCCATCTCTCTCTTAATTCTCTTGATCTGCTCTTCGAGAGATTGGAATAATCAGCCTTCCCTCTTCCCTTTTCCTTTAGCAGCGTCTCGGTAACAAGTTCACTGATCTGGGCTCGATCGCTACTTCTTTTCCCTTCCCCTTGGCTCCTTCAAATTCAGATTCTTTTAATCGAGCCAAGAGCTTCTCAGACCTTTCCTCCTCATCTTTCCTCCTCTTCTCTTCATCCTCCTTGCTTCCTCCAGTTGACTCACCCTCGGCTAGAGAGCATCAGCTCATCGATTTGATCCGAAGCTTCCTCCCCGGCTGCCTCCAGGATCAGTGTTGGCCTTCATGCCCACATCTTTCCCCGGTCTCCTCGACCACAGTGTGAGGGCTTGTCTTTTCTCTGCTTCAGCTTTTTCCCTCTTTTTAACTTCATCTCGCCAAGGCTGAAAGTTTGTCATCCAATATATTGCACTTGGCTCAAGTCTCGAGTGGTCTACACCAACTCGGTTACAACCAGCTGATTATACCCTTTCACTTCCTCCTTCAATGCTCTCAGCTCCTCCTCCATCGATTTCACTTTACCGGTCAACACAGAGTTAGTGACATTTATAATTTTATCGCACAATGTTACCTCAACTTCTCTCATGTCCGGCTAGCATCGTGTCTGTGACAGCTTTGACCATCCTCCTTGTCTTCCTTTCCATTTTCCTTCTAAAAGTAGCATTGACCTTTTTCTCGACAAGGGATAGAATAGAGGAGATAGCTGTGGTTGGGTTTAGATCGGTGTCTTCATCCTCGGTTGAGGAGTCGGACGAGGAGGGTATTTGTTGGTTGAGGAGATGGGAGAGGAATAGATTGAGTTTGGATAGTTGGAAGAGAGGAGTAAGATATTATTGGTATTGGAGAGGTTTGGACTGTTGGGAGAGGTATTTGTTCGGATGAGGGTGGGAGAGATGTTTGAGGTTGTGTAGTGGGAATGGATAGAGGGGGTGGGGTAGATTACTGTAAGTGGGATTTGGATTTGGACTGTAGGGGAGGTAGGCCATTGGAGAGGCTCGAGTACCGGCTGGGATACTCCTTCATTGCCTGTTTGAACCGGGTGGAATTTCAGCCGAGGCAAAGGCTCGAAAATGCCACTGGGCATTTCTTCATTGCCAATTTGGGTGATGGGGCTTGGTGAGGCACGTGCTCGAAATGCCAGCTGGGGCATTTCTTCACCGCCGGAGTTCAAGAGATAAGGTAGGAGATGAAGAAAGACTTATACCGCTTCAGAATAGGGGAAAGAGCAGCTTCATTGGTTGGGGAGAGAGGAACCTCCGGTGACCAACCTCGGGCCGCTATCTCAAGGATCGACCTCCTCTCGTAGCAGAGTTGATAGTTCCATCTCGCTGCTCGGAGCTACCAGATTTGGTGGATCCTTGAGCTCGAGCTGCTCGTCTTGGCCTCCTTACCAAAGGGATTTCAGCCTCCTCTTGTTCCTCTTCATCTCGAGGCAACTTTGGCGGGAGCAGCAGACGAGCTTTCCCCTTCTTCTTCTCCGAGGCTTTCACCAACCTCCTCTTCCTCCTCTCGAAACGTCCTTGGGACTGCAGCACTGCTTGCAGATTGTACTTGAGGTGCGACCTCAGCCGCCGCTTCATGTCCTCTCTGCTTCGACCTCCTCCGCCACTCAATCGTTCACCGCTGGTCCTCGAACCTCTGCACCGCAGCTCGCCAGCCTCTCGAGCCTCGCCGCATCGGACTCATCATCCGAGTCTGGATTTCCTCCAAGCCTGTCATCCTTTGTGAGGATTCCCTTCGCTTGGAGTACTTTTTGGTACCCACTCTCCGATTCGGCTTCCTTGTTCAGCCCTTCAATAAGTACGGTGATTTTGTTGAAGAGGCCGATCTGTAGAAGTGGGAATCCAACCCTCCGCAGATGACTTGAAGGTGAGGTGCTTCTTCTCCTCCCTCGGCCTTATGAATTAATAGCTCTACCCGGTTCACTTGTACCCCATCTACAATGGCTCGCATCACACACAATCTGGGTTTGGTTAACCCATCATGTGAGCTCTGCTCACCCAACACCGCCTTTGTAACCACCGTCATCAATAACCTGAATCTCCTTCTTAACAGGTTCTTCTTTAAATCTCTGCGAGTTCCCCTGTAAGTGATCCTCGCCATCATATCAAAGGATTCTTCCCACTCATCTTCTTTGTACGCCAATGGATTAACTCCCTTCATTGACGTATCAAAAATCCTGAAATACTCTCCCTAGAATAGCTTAATGTAGTCCCATCAACCGACGTATCAAACCCCTCTTGGGTATCCTCCATCCTTGCCAAGAACTCGCTCCCAAAGAATTCCGCTGCTCGTTCAAGTGAGACTTCATCGAAAGAAAGCCTTCGAGTCGTGATGCTTCAAGAAGACGAAGAATTTCTGCAGATTCTCGGGTCATTGGTTGTTTCAAAATCAACATACATTTCCGCTTTTAAACGGTTTTGAAATATTCCTCATTCATTTTGAAATGAGAAATATTTGTGGAAATGTATTTGGGTTTATAAGTTTTGGTGGTTTTTGAAGAGGATGTCATTTGAAGGTTTTGTGAATTTGAAAAGGATTTGACAATATATGCAGATTTTCTAAGAATGGAAAGAAAAAGATTTAGGGAAGAAGAAGATGTATTTATAGGGGGAAGATTGGAAAGAGAAACCGCCATTTTGAAAATATGAATTAATCTTAGCCATTTATTCAAAAAGTTTTTACCGAGTATTAATCAACGGTTAAAAACTAAGATAAACGATTAGGATTCGGCGCGTGAATTGTAATCGCCTTTGGAATGCGTAAATAGTTACTTTATAGATCGTTGATTTGACCGATATAGGTTACTTTATTCAGAGAAGTAAGTATACCGACGTCGACCATGTGGTATCTTACTTCAACTAAAGGTTTCCGAAGCAGATGAGTTTGAAAAAGCAGTTAGCTTAAAAGCAGATGGGCTTTAGAAAGTCATCGATAGAGTAACTGTCGATCCTGAAAACCAACAGCTTAGATGTAACTTTTTAGCAATTTTCAAAACAAGTTTAAACAAAACAGACTCGATTTACTTTTCTAAAACAAATTTGTTCTTCCCTTTTTTTAAAAAAAAAAATTATTAAGAAACAAAAGAAATAGAATAAAGGAGTTTGAATAAAAGAATGAAACAGATGTTATACGTGACTCGCTCTGCAAAGACATAGACTCAAAAGAAACCATCGAAGCTTAAGGTAAATCGAGATAGGATGTAAATAGTCATCTGCTTTCTTCAGAGATCACCGACTATTGTGTCCTTGTCTGATTTACTCAATGTCAGACAAGTAATTATCAATTCGGATAAGGTCAATATGACTAATCCTTGATTCTTGATTCCTAAAAGGAGATCAATGATATCACCTACTGATTGCCCTTTGACACATATCTAGTCTCGATAATTCTTTCTAGACATTAATTTAAAGAAAAGAAAAGAAGGAAAGCAGATGCACACGAATTAGAAATCAGCTAAAGATGCATCAAGTAATCCTAATTCTAAGCACATTTCTTTAAACCTAGATTCAGCTAATGGTTTTGTAAGAATATCGAGCTCTTTGTAATTCAAAGTGGCAATTTTCTCAATTCTAATGTCATTCTTTTCAACATGATCCCTAATGAAATGATGCCTAATATCTATATGCTTACATCTAGAATGTAAAACAGGATTGTAAGTCATTGCTACTGCACTATTACTATCACAAGTAAATAGGAACAACCGATGTTTGAATATTATAGTCTCTAAGCCGTTGACTAATCCAGAGGAGTTGAGAGCAACAACTTCCGGTGCCATGTATTCACTTCGGTTGTGGAGGTGGCAACAGATGTCCTGCTTTCTTAGATAACCAAGAAATTAATTTGTTGCCTAAGAATTGATAAGTTCCAGTGGATTTTCTATCAATCTTACATCCTCCAAAGTCTGAATCAATAACCTGTCATTTCAAAGTTGTCATCACCGGGTACCATAACCCTACTTGTAAGGTTCCTTTGAGATATCTAAGAATTTTCTTAGCGTCTCCGGATGAGTTTTCTTGGGATTAGACTCGAATCTTGCACATACCCCAACCGCAAAGGCTATGTCTGGTCTACTTGCGGTGAGATAGAGAAGAGATCCAATCACCACGATACTCCGTTGCATCGGTGGGTATCCCTGCTCATTCAATCCATTGAGAAGTTAGTTGCCATAGGTATTTTAACTTCTCTCGCTAGTAGTCATTCCAAATTTCTCAATCAGATCCTTAGCATACTTAGACTGATGTATAAATATACCCTTACTCATCTGTTTAATCGGTAAGCCTAGAAAGTATGTTAATTCTCCCATCATTGACATTTCAAACCTCGTTCTTCATGAGAATGCTAAACTCTTCACATAATTTCGATTAGGTGAACCAAAAATTATGTCATCTACATAAATTTGAACTAGTAAGATGTTGTCATCTACTTCCTTTCTAAATAAATTTCTATCAATTTTACCTTTAGAAAAACCATTTGATGTCAAGAAATCAGATAGAGTATCATACCAAGCTCTGGGAGCTTGTTTCATCCATATAGAGCTTTGTTGAGTTTATAGACCTTGTTATTTGTCTTAAACCCGTGAGGCTGCTCTACATAGACCTCTTCAAGTAACACACCATTAAGAAAAGCAGACTTAACATCCATTTGAAAGACTTTGAAAGACTTATATGCAGAAATGCCAAGAACAATCTTATTGCCTCTAATCGGCAACCGGAGCATAGGTTTCATCATAGTCTATTCCCTCGATCGTGAATAACCTTGTGCAACCAGTCTTGCCTTATTTCGAACAATAATATTGTTCTCATCTGCTTTTATTTTTAAACACCCATTTGGTGCCTATAATCTTTCTCGTGTGTAAGGGTCTTTCCACTAGATCCCATACATTTTGTCTTTCAACCTTTGATGCAGCTTCTTCCCGCATGGCCGTTATCCAGCTTTGGGTCCGATAATGCTTCCTCAATAGACTTGGGTTCAAGAAGCGACACATAACAACCGAAAAGACTTTCGAGTCTAGCATCATTCGTGTCCGCACACTACTAGATGGGTCTCCTATAATCTCGATCGGATGGATGATAGCTTCTCATCCTTTTGCCTATATGAGGAGAAAGATCCTCATCTTGAGTCTCGGCAGGCAACTCATCTCGACTCAACCTCACCGACATTCCCTCTTCATCACCGACTCGTCTTGATCACCGATGTCAAAGGTGTCCTGATCCAAGAAGTCTCGATCGAAGTTGTCTTCGATTATCGGATGGGGATTCTTCTTCATTTGATTCTCAATCAAGACTAGGTAGATAGACAGGTTCTATGTTTAGTCTTGGATAATTCAATTTTATCTAGATTTTCGAAATTTGATTCACTTTATCTCGAGAAGGAATACAGCTCATCAAAAACAACATGAGGAGTTTCCTACACACAAAGGGTTGTCTTGTTAAAAACTCTAAATGCCTTTGAAGAATTAGAATATCCCAAGAATATTCCATCACCGCTTTAGCATCAAAAGTTCTTAACTTAGATTTCCCATTGTTATGAATGAAACACTTACAACCAAAAGCTTTGAAGTATGAGATCCTTGGAATCTTACCCTTCCAAATCTCATAAGGAGTCTTACCCTTGTCTTTGACAACTAAGCACCTGTTACGGGTATAGCAAGCCGTGTTGATGGCTTCACCTGTAACCTATGAGGGTATTATACTCGGCCAACATGCTCCCGGCCGCTTCCTTCAAAGTTCTATTCCTTCTTTCAACCACTCCATTTTGTTGAGGAGTTCTTGCTGAAGATGTCTCATGAATAATTCCATACTCATTGAAGAAATTAGATAAACAAGAATTCAAAAATTTTGTACCACTTATCACTCCTTATTTTAATAATATTAACTCCCTTCTCATTCTCGAGATTTGTCTCGAATGCATCAGAATCTTGTTCATAGTCTCATTTTTCTTGAAAAGAAATATAACCCAAGTGTATCTAGAAAAGTCATCTACTACAACAAGAGTATATTTCCTTCCACCGAAACCGAGAGGTGTAACGAGTCCAAACAGATCCGAGATGAAGGAGTTGCAACACTCTTTCGGATGAGGAGGAGTTAATACTCTTAAATGAGTGTCTAGGCTGTTTACCTTTTTGACAAGCATCACATTTAAGATCGGTTGGTAAAAGTTTTTCTGTAATCCCTTGACAAGGTTCTTCTTAGCCACCTTACTAAGGGTCTTGAAATTCAATGACTAAGCCTTTTATGCCATAGCCACCGATATCTTCTCCACCCTTAGCCATCAGACAAGTATCTTGGGGACAACTATTAAAGTTGGCCACATAGACATTACCATGTCTCAAGCCGCTTAATAGTACCTTATCTCGAGGAATTATCCAAAATATCACATTTATCCCTTGAAAATTTTACAAGAAAACCTTTATCACAAAGCCGAGAAACAGATAATGAGTTATGTTTCAAACCTTCAACAAAATATACCTCGGATACCTGAATATCCTTGATAATCAAAGTACCTACACCTTTAGTCCGACCACAATTATTATCACCAAATAAAACTCTTGGACCATCAATGCTTTGAAAATTTGATAACGACTTCTTGTTATGGGTCATATGTTGTGAACACCACTATCAATGTACCATATTGAAGCTAAGATCTCTTCCTTGAGTGATGATCCCTGTGAATCCTGTAAAACAGTTAGTTTTGAGGTACCCTAGTGATCTTGGGTCCTTTTGGGTCAAGAATCACTTTAGGAATCCAAATAAACATCTCATCTGCAGACAATAAATCGACTCGGATTTTCTACCAAATCATGTCTACAATTATATCATTTTTAAATGACAACTTGTTGTATTCAAATTGGGTAATTTTCCTAAACTTAGGAAATGTAGGATAGCATTTGCTCCTTCCATCAAAAGAATTATAATAAGAAAATCTTCTTATTTTGGTTCTTGAATTCCTTCTAGTCTCGATAGGGATTTTTCAAATTTGAATTCTTGGTTTCAGATCGAAGATGTAGTCCTTATCTCGACTAGTTGGTTTCCATGGACCAATTTTAATATCTTTTGTTTGAACAGATGCTTTCACAAATTTCCTAGGTTTTTGAACATCCGATTTATTGTTCCTATCATAACCAAGTCCTGTCTTATCATGAGATTTTTGAGAAGTATTAAAAATATGATCTATTACCGATTGTGAATTATTAAGGTGACTAATTTTGAAGACAAGCTTCTCATTGTCTTTCTTAATTAATTCATTTTCAGCACAAACTACTTCAAATTTATCTTTTAGGCTCCATTTGGATGGAGTCATTTGAAATCCATGGATTTGAGGATAATACACTATACATTTACAAATCAAAAAGGAGAAAAACTAAATGAATGGATTTGGTTCACACAAATATTACTTATAAATGGGAGGATTTCAAATACCCAACAAAACCTAGTCATTTGAAATCCTCTCACTTAGTCATTTGAAATCCTCACTTTTCCCACTTGTGCTTAATATTTGAGTGAATCAAATCCATTTATTTAGCTTTTCTCCATTTTAGTTTGTGTGAATGCATGTTATATCATCCTCAAATCCCTTGATTTCAAATCCACTCCATCCAAATGGAGCCTTAAAGTTTTCAGTTCATTTTCTAGCCTTTCGTAAGCCGTGGTGATGTACTAGCTTGATCAGATGAAAACATTCCCCCTTGAATGTTTCCTCGGTCTCTAAGCTGTTCATCACCTGCTTGCCTTTATTTAGAATTTGAATCTGATCCTTTAAATATAAATTCTCTGTCTCCACTGTTTATAAGCATTTAAAGATGTTTTTAAATCTCTCAATAACTCATGAATAACAGTTTGGTCATGATCGATGCATCGACAAGAATCATTATCTCAAGATGAATAGTAGATTACCTCATTAGCCATGAGACAGATCTCATCATCGATCCAAAATCGAACGAGGATGATGAAGATGATGATGATTTCTTTGGCTCTTTTTCTTGACCCAACAAAGCTCTTTGATCTCGCCAAATCTCCTGTCTCTTTTCTTCCTCTTTTCTTCCCTTTCTTTAGGAGTCGATTGAGGACAGTCATAGCTGAAATGTCACGGCTTGTTGCATGTATAACAAATGTCACTCCTATCTGATCTGGGATCGAAGTATTTCTTGACGGGTGATCTGTATCTTCTTGTCCGGCTCTTGTTTTTATCATCATCTGAAGATTTATCTACCTTCCTATCTGATCTGGATCTTTGTCTATCTCTACCTGCAAATCTCAATTTATTTCTCTTATACTTCATTCTCAATTTATCATACCTTTTTGTAAGTAAAGCCATCTGCTCTTTCAAAGATAAATCAGCTCCCTACAGACTCTGTTGACACCTTGTCTTCTTTCTTGACAAAGGCAAGACTTGGATGAGGTGCTTGACTCCATCTCATCTTCCTCATCTTCTACCTCGGATATCATACTCTAGAGCTTTAAGATGAGAAAATAAAGTATGGTGAGTAATAGAGGATAAATCTTGAGTTTCTTTAAAGATATTGGATTTTTCCCTCCATCTCTTGGTTAATGATCTCGAGAATCTTGTTATTAATCTCCTTCTCTGAATAATTCTTTCCAAGGTCACCGCTTTGTTGAGAAGATTGGTCAACCTAACATCAAACTGATCTGAGTACTCATTTTCTTTCATCTTGAATGTTTCAAATGTATGCAATCGACCGTAGCTTGTTTTCCTTAACTTGATCGAGATCCTTCACAAACATTAGCTAAGGTTTGCCACATTTCTTTGGCTGTTTTACATCTCTTAACCTTCTCTATCCAATCTTTACTCGTAGTCTCAATAATTTCTGTTCTAGCTACTTGGTCAAGATTGTGAACCTTCCTTTCATCATTAGTCAATTCGTAACTCTTCTTTTCTTGTCTAGTTCTTGATTGGTGATTCTCGCTCCAATCTTTGGTGCCTCCATGATAAAACTTTATAGGACCTTCCTCAAGGACCTCTTCCATTCTATCATGAATGGCCTTGAGATGATTTTCCATCCTAAATTTCCAATAATCATAATCTTCAATGGAAAATTCAGAAAGATTCCTAGACTTTTTACTTTTCCCGATGACATGATAAATCAAGAAAATACTCCACAAAAACTTATTAGTAGCTCGGTTAGTTAATGAAAGAAAATGAAGAGAATCAAGATTATTTCGAATCTTGTTCAAGACCTAAAATCAATATCGTAATGACTTAACACCGCTCTGATACCACTTATTGGTCCCGGAAAGTTGAGTTGATTAAAACCTTGAGTAAGTTTTCTAGAACAAAATCTAGAAAGGGGGTTTGAATAGATTTTGTAGATTTTTAAATCTTTCAAAACCAATTCAAAATATCGATTAAGCACAATGAAAATAATCAATTCTCAACTTTTTATAAGATCAAAAGCAAGGTTGATATTCAGATTTTAGTTAAGATTCTGAACTTTAATCTTGAATTAACACAATTGTAAATCAAACAGAAACTAAAGAAAATAAGAAATAACACTGTGATTTATAGTGGTTCGGATTTTAATAATCCTACATCCACTCTCCTTCTTCAATCAAGAAGGGACTCGCTCTTGCTTACTTTCTCACTTCCACTTACAACTTACAACTTGTACAATTCTTCAAATCTTCAATCTACTAAACCCTTCTTCTAGAAGTCTAACTATTACGATGTGTATTGGATTTTGAAGATTACAAGAAAAGTGTTCTAAAAACACTTAGAACTTTTTGAAAACTCACTAGAAATACTTGTGAAAAGATTGTGATTGAAATACGAGTAGTGAATAGAGTGAAAATCTAATATGCATAAGTGTTCTATCTGTCTTTTTAAAAATGAAAAACCTAGACCTATTTATAAGTCTGGAAAGACATGTTAGTTTGTTAGTTAGTTCTAACAACCTTGAAACCGCTTAACAAACTTAATCTTGAAAAGCGCTTGAGACCTCGGCTGATTCTTCCTAAATCTGCCGGTGACTTGGTGAAGATTAGCCTTTCTTATTCTACTCGGCTTATCTTGACCTCGTCCGAGCTCTTTATACTTGTCTCCTGCGCAGATAATTAGAATTGAGGTTGTCTCCGGATGACTTGTCATTCCTCGTCTCAGTGACTTGAACTAATCTTGACCTAGTCGATCGACCTGTACTAGAACTTAGTCTACAGTTCTTTATCATAGTCTGCTCATCTGGAATAGTCTCTTAACTCATCAAAACAATCTTGGTCTAACAACCCTCATATCATAGGCTGCCTTTATCCTGCTCTAGTATTTCTCGGCTTTCGGATGTGCAATTTCCGCTCCTCTTCCAAAGATGTCTAAGTTCTCTCACATCAATTCCTCATTCCGGTCTTCACGAAGTGAGCCGGTCGATGGGTCTCCATCCCTATCTCGGGTGTGAAATGGGGACTCCTCCGTAGCCTCCCTGGGTGTTGTCCGGTAGGCCCATAAGACGGACTCCGGCTCCTCCACCTGGATGAAATGGGGACTCCACCCGGATGTGCAATTTTCCGCTCCTCTTCCAAAGCATGTCTAGGTTCTCTCACATCAATTCCTCATTTCGGTCTTCCCGAAGTGATCCGGTCGATGGGTCTCCATCCCTATCTCGGCAGATGAAATGGGGACTCCTCCGTAGCCTCCCGGGTGTTGTCCGGTAGGCCCATAAGACGGACTCCGGGTCCTCCACCCATCTTCCTCTAGCCCGGTCTAGTCGGGCACGTATTCCATTCACAATTATTCTATTTGTCACTTCCACTGGCCATTCGCACGGGGATGCGCTACCGAAGCAAATTTTTATGGATAATCTTCATATTGTTGCACCAGCGCAAATCGATGCTCCCATGAATTGAGTCCCATTATCTCGATACCAAAATCGAGGTATCCCAAATCTGCAACATATATTTTTCCATAGAAAGCGATAATGTTACCTTCATCGATCTTAGCTAATGGCGTAGCTTCGACCCACTTGCTAAAGTAGTCCACCGCGACTACTAGAAATTTTCTTTGACTGTTGCTATCGGAAAAGCCCTACCGGATCGATCCCCATTTTGCAAATGGGCAATGCGAGTACATGGCTCCCTTCTCCTCTGCAGGAGGTGGATCAACGGCCCATGCTTCTCGCACTTCTCACACTTTTTTACCCATTTCTTAGCATCTCGCCCATCGTAGGCCAAAAGTAGCCGGCCCTTAGAGCTTTTCTAACAATTAGCCTAAAACTGCATGGTCGGCGCAACATCCTTCATGTATTTCTTTAAGAACATACATGTCTTCCATGTCGACAGGCACCTCGGGTAGGGTTGTGTAAATGCTCGCTTATGTACACTCGTTTCCAATCATTGTGAACTTAATCCTCCATCTTTGAGCCTTCCTCCCGTGCGAGCATGAGTTGGGATCTCGCAATGCTTTAACAATCTCCGTCCTCCAATCATCTGCGACTCCAACCGCCCCAGTGATGGTGTTGTAGAATCTTATTTCTTTGTCACACGGTAATATTCCCTCCCGCCTCCAGTGGGGTAGGCGGCCAGATTTGATAAACTATTCGACTTCGCATTTTCTTCTCGTGGTATTTGCCTCACTTCGAAAGAAGAGAATCGGGCTTGTAATTCGCTACTGTTGAAGGTAGGTGATCATCTTTTCGATCCTTGGCTATATACCCGCCATTGATCTTTGTGTCACCGGTGAAAATTCGAGAACAGGATGACTTGTTGTGCTCCCATTTCGGCTACCATCTCCGCCCCTCAGTTAAAGCTTCATACTCTGCACCATTATTAGAGGTGAGGAATTCAAATTTTACCGTAAATTGGATCTCTTGTCATTTGGATCAATGATCACTATCCCGCTACACATCCCTGGATTATCACCGATCCGTCTATGTACACCTTCCGCTCTTTTTCCGCTTTTCTTGAGTCGACGGGTACCTTCTGGATGAAGTCGGACAAGGCTTGTGCTTTTATGGCCTTCTGGCTGGAAGTCCACATCGTACTCCCCGGCTCGACCGCCCACTTGACCATCCTACCCGAGAGGTCAACTCTACTAATTACTCGCTTCCAAGAGATAATTAGTCCGGAAAATAACTTTGTGGGAGAGAATAAGGTCGTAACCTCCCGGTTGTAACCATTATGGCAAGGGCTGCCTTTTGATTTCGTAGTATCTTTCTTTAGCTCCTTGAATGAGCTTGCTTTGATATAATAGACGGGCTTGCATCGACCCCTCCTCCCTCACCAAAGACGGACCGAGTGAGACCTCTCCTACGGAGAGGTATAGGTAGAGAATCTCCTGGTATCGGCTTGGTCAACATGGGCGATTCTAGGTGGTCTTTGAGTGCCTCAAAGGCCTGCGACAGCTTCCCCACTCAAGTGGGTTCCCTTCCTAAAAATTCAAGAAAGGATAACTTTTTTGGCCGACCTTGCTATAAACCGGCTTAAAACTACTATCCTACCATTCAACCTCTGGAGTTCTTTGATGGTTGTAGGGGTTGCATGTCTAGGACCGCCTTTACTTTTCTTTGGATTCACCTCGATTCCTCGATGGGTAACCATGTACCCCAAGAACTTTCCCACCTTGACTCCAAAGGAGAACTTCGCCGGATCCAACTTCATTCCATTCATGTGGATCACCTGAAAGGCTTCCTCCAGCTCAGCCACGTGCCCTTCTCGCTTTATGCTCTTTACTAGCATGTCATCAACATACACCTCCATATTCCTTCCTAGCCGATTTCGAAATATTTTATCAACCATGCGTTGATAGGTGGCTCCTGCATTCTTTAGTCCAAAAGGCATTCTAATATAGAAAATGTTCCACAAGCAACAATAAAGCTTACTTTGGGAATATATGCGGGGAGGATTTGTATTTGACGGTAGCCTTGATATGCATCGATGCTTAACAACTCGAACACGGGACGTGGAATCCACCAATTGGTCAATCCGAGGTAATGGATAATGATCTTTCGGGCAAGCTTTGTTTAAGTCCACAGAAGTCCACGCACATCCTCCATTTTTCACCTGGCTTCGCTACCGGGACGGCATTCGCCACCCGGGCGAAAAATTGTATCCGCCTAATATGTCCGCCTCCAGTGACTTTTGGACCTCCTCCTTAGTGATTGCGTCCTTTTCGGTCCGAACACTCTAAGTTTTTGCTTGGTAGTCGGCTTTTGGATCCACATTGAGGTGGTGTATTGCTACTTCGCCGAGATCCCCTGTCATGTCCTTAGGGGAAAAAGCAAAGACGCCTGCGTGTTCCTCCTTAGTGCAGCTATCAAGTCTTCTCGTTAGGCGGGGTCCCAGTGGGCCCCAGTGCAGTCGTAAATCCTGTCTTTTCGGGAAACAACTCCACCATCATGAGCTCCCCGTCTACCTCTATATTTGTACCTTGACCTCTGCGATATCTTGCATTTTTGGCCTCTGGATCTCCCTCATTAGTTCTAACCAGGCCACGATGGAACTCCTTGTCCCCATTACGGCTGACCTCGACATAGCACTTTCTTGACTGCAATTGGTCTCGCCAACGCCTCACCCACCTCATCATCTCTTGGAAATTTCATTTTCATATGAAAAGTAGAAATAACAGTCACGGAACATATAGGTCTCCCAAAAATCATATTGTAAGATGAAGGTGCATCTACAACTAAAAGATCAACCATCATTACCCGTCTCTGGGTGCTTTACCAAGCCCCACCTAGAGGGTTACGGCCAAAGGGTGAATAACCCCTCCTCGTAAATCCGTATAAATTTGTATCTACCGGCTTCACTGAGCGTTCAAGTTCATCTTCCTGAAGTAATCCAACAAGATAATATATGTTGAACTTCCCGTGTCCACAAATATTCGGGCCACTTTGTGTACTCGGCTACATCAATAGTGATAACTAGAGCATCACTACGAGGGTTTCCGTTAGCCCCCATCTTCGTGTCCGAAGTGGATGCGGGAGTAATCCCCACTGGCCTACCTCCTTCAGCTAGCCCTCTGCTGCGTTTCCTCTATTTCTCTTTTCAAGGTTCTTTCTCATGCCTTTCGAGCTCGTAACGAGTCTCCCTCGGCCGGTCCTCCTACTATCATCTGGATCAGCCCCCTTTTACGAGGAGGTCGGTCTTCTTGCACTGTCTCGGGTGCCTTCCCTTTATCCTCCGTCTTCATCTCCGAATCTTTTCTCTTTTGCCCCCTTGAGCCATTAGGTTGGTCACGATAGATGAATTCTTTCAAATGACCCGCTGAATCATTCGTTCAATTTTATCCCTCAAGTGGAAACAATTATTAGTGTTGTGGCCATATTCATTATGAAATCTACAAAACTTATATGATTTTGGCTTCATAGGGCCCCCGGCTTTGCGACTGTGGGAATTTCATATCGGGGTGATCTCGACGCGACTTCCAATAATTCAACCGGCTCCAATTTGAGTGGGGTATACTTCTCGAACCTCGGCCTTGGTCCGCCTGCTGGATCTATCTGCTTCAGTCTTTGCGTCCTTCTGGTGGTTCCTTTTTTCTTTTCGATCCAGACGGCTTTACCTCGCCCTCTTGGCCTTTCGACCTCTTCCAACGTCACATATTTCTCTGCTCGGTGCAATAGTTCATCAAAGGTCTCAGACCGCTTTTAACCAGTGGAAGAAAAAAGGTCCCCATCTCGGAGGTTACTAGTAAACGCATTGATTTTGACTTTGGGTGTAGCAGTAGGCACCTCCAATGCTGCTTGATTGAGTCTTTTCGTAAAGGCTCGGAGGCTCTCACTTTCTCCCTGCTTCATGTTAAAGAGAGTCGGTGTGGCTCTTGGTTGTCGTCAAAGCCTTTGGAAAGCTGATGGAGAAAAAGCTCGCTAAACTCCTCAAAGGATCTCGATCGAATTAGGTTCAAGGGTGAACCAACTCTTTGGCGACTTTAGATAAGGTAGTTAAGAATACCCTGCACTTCACACCCTCTCCATATCGATGGAGGAGGGCGAAATTCTCAAATCTCACTAAATGATCATATGGGTCGGTGGTGCCATCATACTCATAATTTAATGGCTTAAAATTAGTAGGTAATTCATCCTGTAAAATATTTTCAAGAAATTGACAACCTATTACCGGTCGAAATGTGCTAACCGGTTGTTCATCTGTGTTTCATCGAGTCCATCTGTCTCCTAAGAGACTTTATCTCGCTTGTTCATGTCTTCGGAATGGGTATCTCCGTTCCTTCCTCCACGTCCTCAACTTTGCTCCTCTCCTCATTGTTGGCGGGTAGCTTCCCTCTCCCGCTTTGGTCTTTCTTCATCTAAGGGCCTCGCCCTGGATGCTTCAATCTCCTTTTACGTCCACTGGTCCAGGGGACATCTTCCTGGTTTCGACTCGTATTCCCGCCTCCTCTCTTCATGATGTTCCTCCGCTTGCTCCCTCCTGGGGACTAGGTGCGTACGGCGGCCCTCTCGGCTTCCCTTGTAGGTGGGACATTCCCTCCGCCATGGCTCTCTCCACGGCTCGGCCACTATCTCGTCCAATTGTTCCCTGGTTAAATCAATAGTGGTAGCGGGTGTTAGTGCCACATTGGTAAAACCGGGAGGTGGGGACTGCCATAGATACATTCTCGCGTCCAACATTCCTAGGCTGCTTGATCGGGGGATCCCATCGGGAATCCGAGGAGGAGGTGGTGGTAGGTCGGGTCCTCCTCCTTGAGCATCAATACCCGTTCCCGCATTGGGCTCCTCAGAGCCAATTTCATTCCCACTCGAGGTGATAGGGACAGTGTCTCGTCACCGGTGGGGTGATGATGATGCGGGGATAGGAGCTACCTTTGTCGTGGAGGTGGGAAGCAGACCTTCCTTGCCTTGGTACTAGAGCAATTGGTATCATCGATGTTTGTTCACCTCCCATGGTGATCACGTTCGTAAATTATAAAAAGAAGCGTAAACTCACGTCTCAACTCTCCTTTTTCACACGTACGATGCCAAATGATGCGTAAAAAATGTACCTTTATTTTTCCCGCCCGGAAAATGATGCGGGTAATTTTGAATGGCACGATTTAATCTGTCTCCTTCTTGAATAAAAGAACACGCAAAACACGCGGAGGGTTCTCGGCGTAGGCACTCCGATGCTCAAGTCGGATACCAAGAAAATCCAAGAAAAGCGTATTATAGTTAATACGTAAGTTTTAGTGTGTAGAGATTGTGTACCTTGTATTGGATAAGATATACCATTTATATGCATACTTACGGGTATTTTCCTTTAACCGCAAGTCATCACGTTCTTCACGTTACGCCCCCTCTCACCGCTTATCTCCTTTTCCTTCGTGAGAGTGGACGCATGGGGAGAGGTCAATAACTACTCCCTCAATTTTCTTTCTTTCGGTTAATCCTCCGGGAATAAAGAATATTCCCGGATCATTTAGTAGATGGGCCTTATCTTTGCGAGCCCATTATTCGTTTAGAATGTTATTTTTGGGCCTCGCCCTTATGAGGCCCACATAAACATATTTTCAAATCCGCGCAGCTGTCCCTTAACATGAGTTTGGGCCCAACTCTATTGGAAGCCCAGCGAGGTGATTTAATCCACACGGCTCATGGTCCTGCAGGAAGGTTGGGCCTATCCTTGACTGCCCCTTTCTTGGGCCTCGCTTCTTCGAGCCACCTTTCTATTGGACTTGCTATAAAATACCATTTCAAATTGTAATTTGATACGAAATATAATACAAATTATAAAATGTGTTATTATTATTTTTTTGGTCAATACAAGAATTAGATCGAACATGCTATTCTACATAAGACCAAAATTCTTGCACCCTATCCTTCACCGTAGAGTTGAACCAATCAAGAGCCTTTGCTACACAATGCGCCGCTACATTGAATTCCCTCGCACGTACCCAAGCGACCAATTGCCATGCTTCGAAACTTTCTCGAATTCTCTCCAAGGTGTACCCACCCCGATTCCAAAAGAGTTCATCCCCTTTGATAGTTGTTATGGCTTCTACACAATCTGAGAGGATCAAAATCTTCCTCTTCCCTTTCTCCTTTGCTAGCTCCTCACAAAGGTGCAATGGCCTCAATTTCGCTTGCAAAGAGGAATCTAGTACTCCTAATGATTCTCTTCTCAATTGTTGTAGATTACCCTTTCTATCAAAGACTACCATACCATATGCACTAGTTCCTTTATCCGATCAAAACTCGCATCCTGTCATCACCACTAGTGCTTCATCGAATCTTTCAATTCCTTTTTATCTAGGGTAGCCCTTTGTTAGTTGTAATTCTGCTCATATCGCTTTGAACTCTTCTACCATTACAATCACCCATTTCACTTATGAAAAAGAGATATTACCTTTAATTCCAAAGCGCATTACCCCGACGATGAATTAGTTGACACCTCTTTTCCAAGCTCCCCATGCAATCGCTACAAGAATCTCCATCGAAATATCTTTGTCATGATGTAAGAGACCATCTAAGAATTCTAGCGGATGCTCCTCGCCATCTACTCCAATCAAGAATTTGATTGCTAATTCTTTCCACCCTCCTTACTTTTGGACAAAGGAACAAGGTATGGAGCGTCGTTGCGATCACAAATCCACATAATCCACGAGGATAAGCTCGTAGGTACATGACCCCTTGCCAAATTTCCTTCAATCGGGAGTATATCCCAACACACTTGCCACCAAAATATTTTTTTGCCGGGATTTTCATTTTCCACAGATTCTCCCAATGCCTCTTCTTCTTCGACGAGCCTTCTGGATTTCATGTTCCTAAATTACTTTACATAATCTCTATGCATCGATTATAGCCTGCTTTGATCAGATACTTGCCTTTCGGATGAAATTTCGAAATTCTTTTATCTGGTTCCCTTCCCTTGTGATTTTCGCTCGATAATTTCCTCGATTCATGAGTTAGGAAATCCCTTCTAACTGTCTCTTCGCTCCAACTTCCGTTTCCATTGATATAGGCCGCCACTTTTTGATCCTGAACCATGCAAGAGGATGGAAATGATAACCCCCAATTTGCAAACCAATTCCTCTTCCCGCATCTATCTCTCCTCCATTAACAACCTTCCAAATTAGCCCTTGTTTTAACAATTCTCTTCCCCAACATAGTGATCTCTAAAAAAATGAAGGATTGCTTCCTAGTTGCGCATCCATTATATCACAACTTCTCAAATACCTTACTTTGAAAACTTGGCTTGCTAATAAATCGGGATGAATTATCATTCTCCATACCGCTTTGCTATAAGTGCTTGGTTGAAAGGCCCAAACCTCCATCTTCTTTGTTTCTCGCACAAAGGCTTCCCATGACTTCTAGTTGACTCCACCTCTGCCGCTTGTTACTCCCACCAAAATCTGGCACATATAGTTTCCATCTCTTTGCACAACGAATTTGGAACTCTAAAACAGGCCATCGTATATGTTGGTATTGCTTGTAATACCTCTTTAATCAATAGAAATCATCCATCAATTCTTTTATCATCCTCTCCCTTAGAAATCAGAATCGCACCCTTTTATTCCATAGTGAAAACGAAGGCGCACCCAAATACGCTTGTGGCTTCTACTCTCTTCGATATTCAAATGTTGCTTCACCATTTCTTGCTTTATCTTTCTTGTGCTTGGACTAAATATGAGCGCCAACTTGTTGAAATTTATAACCCGACATGACGCATTTTCATATATCTCTAGGCATTCTTTGACGTTCTTGCATGTGTTGGCGTCCGCCTTGAAGAAAACCAGATGTCGTCCGCGAAGAAGAGATGAGAGATAGGCGGCCCTCTTGAAGCAATCTTCAGTCCTTTGATCAATCCTGGTCAATATATCCCTTCAATATTGAAGAAAACCCCGAGCACAGATGACAAAGATATAAGGAGATAAAGGATCCCCGAGGTAGCCCTCTTGAAGGAAATATTTTTGTGAGACAATTCAGTTGAATTTAAATGCATATGAGATAAATGTAATGCATCATAGAATTAACTCGACCCATTGTTGCGAGAATCCCAGCTTTGTTAGCATAACTTCAATGAATTTCCATTCGACCTCGTTGTATGCCTTGCTCATATCAAGCTTTAGGGCCGCATAACCTTCTTTGCTCTTGGAGTTCATCACCCAATACATGCATTCAAAACCAACTAGGATATTATCCGTGATCAACCTACCCGAGATAAATGCACTTTGGTTATGATTAATTATCTTATCCATTACCCGTCCTTAGCCAATTAATAATAGCTCTAGCTACTATCTTGTAGCTAACATTGCATAAGCTTATCGGTTTGTAATCATTCACTCTTTTCGGTCTCTTCACTTTAGGAATTAATGTTATCACCGTATCATTCCATCCATCCAGGGGCTTGTCCTCATTCGTAATAGCCTTGGCCTCCTATATATATCTTCGTCTATTTGATCTCGTAGGGTTTGGTAAAAACTAGTTGGGAATTCATCGGGTCCTGGTGCCTTTGACGGTTCAAATCAAATGCAGCTTTCTTTATCTAGTCCTCCGAAAATGGCCTTGCAAGATGTGTATTCATTTCATTGTCCACTTTGGGCTCCACAAACTCCAAAACATGATCAATTGATGCCCATTTCGGCCTAGTGGAAGAGAAAACTCACGGTAGAAATTTGTTATGCATTTGGCAATGTCCTCGTTTGTCGTCCACTCTCTACCTTCGGCATCTTTAAGTACATTAATATAGTTTCTATTTCGTCTTTGTTTTGTACATCTATGGAAGAAAGTCGTATTTGAATCCCCGCCTTGAGCCATAGTTTTTTCGAGCGTTGATGCCAATAACATTCCTCTTGCAATAATAGCTTCTCCAACTCTCTTTGTTTCTCATATGCTAGGGAGTCTTTCTTTGTTATGTCTTCATTGGAATGGATTAAGTCTATCTCTTTCGTGAGGATTGTTAATTTTAATTTTCGTGTTTCCAACTTCTTTTTCAGCCCAATAATCCAACATCTTACCATACTATCTGTAGCTTTGTCTTAGAATCCTTCACGATGATGCCTTATCCCAAAGACTGCTTGGCATTAGGCACGAATCCTTCCCGGAGAATCCACTTATTTTCGAAGACAAACTATTTTTTGAAGGAGTCTTTTGCACCCATTTACCGTGATTGAGATGCACTTTCACGGCTCTATGATCCGATCCATAGAAGTCGTAGTTGCAAGCGTACGCATTTGGATCATTTGCTAAAAAGTGGTCTAACTTCTCTCAATGTTATTTCTTCCTTTCGCCTATTAGACCATGTAAATTTAGGCCCCCGGGTAAAGACTCTGCCCTTACCCTCAAGTACTTGCAACAATTATACAAGTTATGTCGATCAACTACGCTTCTTTTATGAGCCCCTCCTTTCTTTTCTCGACTGATATAATACATCATTGAAATCATCCCCTAACAGCCACCACTTTTCGGACTCGCTATTTCTCATACTATATAATTTACATAAAAGTTCCTGCATGCCACTCTTTCCTCCTAAGAGAAGGCGCGTAACATCCTGTGATCCTCCAAATAACAGACTCCCAACATACATTCACATCAATGTGATTAACAGAGTACGAACGCAAAGACACATTAATTCTATCGACTAAAACAAAAGGAGACCACCTTTACCGCCTCTAGCATCAACAACAAACACATAGTCAAAATGTAAATCAATTGACCAAGTACGAGCGACCTTACAATTTTTAAGATTCGCATATGAAAAGCAATAGGGGTGTAAGTCGTCCACAAGTTGCCTTAACAACAGAATGCGCTTTACACACCAAACCACACGCATTCCAAATCACCGTACTCATGGCAAATGAGCGTTATTAGCGAGAATTAAGACAACAGAGGTACCAATCTTGCAAACCCACAAGTTCTCGTTTTAAAGAACCCAAAACTTTGCCTACTTCCTATTAACCAATTCCACCCTAATTTGATAAAAACAAGAGAAGAGAACCTGAGAAAGATTCGCGAAATCTCACCGGAGAATAAGTCGTTGGTCAATTCAGTGGTCGAGCCTAGATGAGGCACCAATTGTCGGAATCTCACTAGAGAAAATCGCACACAACGGTGGTAAAAGATCGCACAAAGGCGTAGGAAAATCCAAAATCAATTGTGTGCCCTAATTCTCAATGCAGCATCGAAAGCTCCGCCGTGCGAATAAATATGGCACCCTAATTAAGTTATCGTGAAGACTCTAGAGAGAGGAGATCCCACAAAGGGGAAGAAACACCTATGATCGGCGACAATGGCCCACTCAGAGGCGTAAGATCTCACCGAACCTCTTGGGAAAGGAAGTTTCGAGAGCAGTGTGTGTTTCCTGTTAGAATTAATTTTGAAGTTTCATTTTCACCTATTGTGGTTCTAAAATGTGTTATTATAAAGGTTGTAAATTGTAACTAAGCCTTTTGTTTAACACTTTCTTAAAAATAGAGAGTGACAGAGATTATGAAGTGATAATTAGTAGCTATGTGCCATGGACATTTCTCCAGCTTTTAGACAAAAATTACAGGATGATAGACATGGGCAGCTCCTTGTAGAGCCATGTGGGGGCTTCAGCCTTGAGCCTCTAATATTTTTTGAAAAATCTTAATATTATATAACACTTTGGATGAGCTCCAGCGTATTACGCAGTATTTTCGTTAAATAAATTTTACAATATAATATATTATATATAATATTTTCAAATAATATATATATATATATATATATATTAAAATAATGTATATGCATAAAAAATTTGTAATTATAATATTAAATTTAAATAATGGTAATATTAATTGTATGACAATTCATGCTAGGGATTAGAATTATTATAATTATGTGAGAATTTACTATAAGATTTGTTTCAAATTTATTTTACAATTAATAAAAAAAAAAAGGAGATGATTAATATAATTTTTTTATATAATTGATGCATAAATATTACTCCGAATAATATATATATATATATATATATATATATATATATATATATATATATTTATATCATATTTTTAAATATCATATATAATTATATTAAATTTTTTTATAAAAATTGATACAACCACAATTTTTCTTACATACATTTATAGGCTTAAGTTAAATATAATTTTATAATTAAAAATTGTCATATGATAACACTTTTTAGATATAAAATAGATATTTAAATTATTTAAAGATTTATATATTAACTTATTTATTAAAAAATATACATATTGTGCAAGAGGTCTAAGGTTCAAACCTCCTTAGAAATATATTTTTTAATTAATTTACGTATTAAAATGTCACATAGATGTCATATATTAATTATAAATCAATAGGAAAATGACACATATATTATTAACATATATATACATTTAATAAGAATGTGACACCTCATTCAAATTAACCTCATGACGACACCTAAGAAAAAACAAACTCCCTATTAGTAATATAGGGATGTAATTATATTATCATATATTTTTTTTTCTATTTAATTAGTAGTTCAAGGAAAATTCACAAATTAACATAACAATTTTAATTGGGGCCATTACAGGGTACAAAGTCTAACACAAAATGGACTTCTAGTCTATGCTTTTTTAATTAATACCATTAGGTAAAAAAACCAAGTGAAAGTACAATTTTAACCCTCCTTTCCTCTTTGTATTAGCATGCCAACAAGAGTTAGCGTCAGCCTCACTTTTTTAAATTCACTGTTCATTTACTCATCCCAATGCACTTTATGCTGACGTGAAGTGAAAATATAATATTATTAAATTAACTAAATATCAGAACACAAATACTACAATTTTAAAAATAACTTTTCATGAAAAAATTGAAAACCATCTATAAACAAGCAAAATTTAATTGTCGAATCAAGAAGCGACACGTAAAAAATTATATATTAAATATCAATTAAATTTATTATTTATTAGGAATTTAAATACATATAATTTCCAACTGTCATAAATAATTGATAATTTAATTGGTCTATTAAATTAATTGGCAATTCAAGTATTGAGTCCACAATAAATCAATTTAGGCTTATAAGCCCGTTAAATTGAATTGGACCTTTAAAACCTAATAAATTAAAGGCCCAGGTTACATGCACACACTTTTTTATTAAAAACACCCACCTATTTAAAAAACACACTGATTATTAAGGAAACCCACCCATACCTCCCTAAAATGCCCTTTTTAACAATCAGCCCTCTCAATTGCGCAAATACGTCGAAAAGAATTGCACACCCACCTTCCCTCCAAAGCCGTCGCCGCCCTCTCGCCTCCACCGCCGCGCCACTGCCGTCGTCGCTAAACCGCCTCTGTCGCGCCGCCGCCCTCGTCGCGGTGGCCCCGATCGTGCCAGCGTCCTCGTCGCGGTGGCCCGTGTTTTCCGCAGCGTCCTCGTCGCGCCACCGCCCCTGTCGCGCGCCGCCCTCATCGCACCACCGCCCCTGTCGCGCCGCCGCCCTCGTTGAGCCACGCCACCGGCCCACCGCCTACTTCTATGACAAGAACAAATTTGCCCGGTTAGCAATTAGGTTTTAATTTTTGAGAGAAACAAAACCCATGTGTTTATGTTACGAATTCTGGGTTGAATTTTGGATTGTTTGTTGCATTTGTAACTTACTTTAGCATTCTTCATCAATTTGGGTAATTGTATGAACACTGGGATTTTCTTGATAATTGTAATTGGATGGCTGAATTTCTTGAAACTGTATTGTTTATTTTTTGTGATTTTCATTTTAATTGGATGTATGGATATGATTCTGAGGAGAGATTGTGTATTTTAGATAATTTTACAAAAATTCAAGTTTTTAAAGAAAATTGCAGTGGTTGTGTGTGATTAATGAATATTGGAATTAAGTGCAGTTGTGGCGTGGGTTTCATCAGTTGGTGTTTGAATTTTTATGTCTTTGATACAAAAAGTAGCAACATGGGTTATGAATATACAGAGTGTGGGAGAAAGATACAGAGTGTGGGTTATGAACATTGGTGTCTCAATTTTTATGTCTTTGATACAAAAGTAGCAACATTGGCGTGAGGAAGATACAGCTTTACATCCACAATTACACCTAGTATGATTCATTGTAGCTACCTGCACTTACCAATTGCAAGACCAGAGTGTGGGAGTTGAACTCACTCTTTTCCATTTTTTTATAAATCGCTGTTCTTTAAACTGTTCATTTTTTTTTCCCGATGATCATATAGAAATCTGGTTGTTTCTTGATTCTCCACTCTGGAATCCTTTAATTCCAGCTTTATATTTGATTTGCAATTGAGTTCTTCTCCAGCTTTCTTGAATTAATTTCCTGGGTTTCAGCTTCAATAAAAGCTGCAAAAATAGCAAGAAAAAGTGTGATTTGCAGGAATCTGAGCTTCGCCATGGGCTTTGATATCTTTTAGTTGTTTTTTTGGTTATGAGAGAGAGAGAGAGAGAGAATGGTTTGATGGAATCTGAGCCACAAAAATTTGTAATGTTGCAATCCATTGTTTACTGGTTAATATTGAATCTTGAAATTACAATGTATATGAATTGATGATCATTTATTTGTGATATATTATGCAGGATTTTTAAGTATTAAAAATCATCTTGTCGACCTGAACTGGTATAAGTTGTTATATTAAAACATACTTACTAGTGATTCGTAGGTAGTTTTTTTATGTGTTTCAATCACATTTTGATAATTTTCGTATGAAATATAATATCCGATTATAGTTATTCGAATTTGGCCCGGATTCGCCTCGATATCCGTCCCGTATCCGTATATCGGATAGTCTCGAATTCGTATCCGAATTGGTTTCTCCGTATTCGACTCCGAATTTGAGAAAAATATGGTTTAGGATACGGCATAAAGACTATCCGTCCGTATCCGATCCGTTTCACCCCTATTCATTAGTCTCGTTTTGTTGGTTTGTTTGGTTTGATTGGTCGTTTTCTTCACAATCTCCATCAACAAACCAATCATCATCAAAACCTTCCTCAAAAGCTTCCTCATCTATTACATAGTCTTCGCCGTCGTCCGCCAAATTCTAATATAGAAAAATATAATTATTATATGTTAAAAATGAATATTGCACAATTTTTGAAAATATGTCGAAAAAACAAAATATTAGGTCCCTTTATACGATCCATGCATAAATTTTTGAAAAGAAAAAATAAGAAAAAACGTTTCCAATTTTCGGAAAAATATGTCGAAATATTGCATATTTTTCAAAAACAAAAGAAATATTTCATACTTTTCGGAAAAAATAAATGAAAAAGTTAGCTATTTTCGGAAAAATAAATGAAAAAGTGAGCTATTTTCGAAAAAACCGAAATATTGACCAATTTTCGGTTAAATTTTCCAAAATAGGTAAAATTTCAAAGAACCAGAGTTGAAAATTTTTGAAAAAAATCGGCGCGAATACCTTCTACCGAATATTTATCGTAATATTTACGTCCATTAACACCCAAATTAACCCAACAACAACAATATTAATATAAACATCAACAAATAACACACAAACATAATACAAATCCCTTTTAAAAAAAAAAACCTAGTTGTACATATGGAAAAGAATTAGTAAACAAGCAATAAACTTACATAAATACGTGGGGGACGACATTGGAAGACCATTTTTAAATCATATGTCGATCGTTTGACGAACAATAGCCGTCGGAAGATCACCCACGCAAACTTCCTTCATCGGGTTTTTTTCTCCGAAATATGGTTGTGGGTGTGCGTTTGTTAATTCTTGTGGGTGTGCGTTACTGTTTTGGTGTATGGAATTGATGATATGGGCATTTCGGTCATTTAAAATATATTTTAGTTTTAATTTATTTTAAGTGGGTGTTGTTAATAAAAAAGTGTGTGCATATAACCTGGGCCTAAATTAAATTGGACTTCTAAAGTTCAATAAATCATATTGGGCCTCTAAAGTCCAATAAGTCAAGTTGGGCTTCTAAAGTCCAATAAATCATATTAGACTTCTAAAGTCCAATAAGTCAAGTTGGGCCTCTAAAGCCTAATAAATCATATTGGGCCTCTAAGTCCAATAAATAAAGTTGGGGCTCTAAAGCCTAATAAATCAAATTGGGCCTCTAAAGTCCAATTAACCGAATTGGGTCTCTAAAGCCCAATAAATCAATTTAGGTCTTTAAAGTCCAATTAATTGAATTGGACCTTTAAAGTCCAATGAATCAATTTGGGCCTCTAAAATCCGATAAATAATTTGGGTCTTCAAAGTCCAATTAATTGAATGAGGCCTTTAAAGCTTCAATGAATTAATTTGGGCCTCTAAAGTCCAATAAATAAATTTGGGCCTTTAAAGTTTAATTAATTGAATTGGGCCTTTAAAGTCCAATGAATCAATTTGGGCCTCTAAAGTCTAATTAATTGAATTGGGCTTCTAAAGCCCAATAAATCATGTCAGACTCTAAAAGCCCAACAAATCAAATTGTGAAAGCATATTCCTCAGTAGATGCGGGAATATTCCCTGGTTCAACAGACTGCACTGGCCAAACCTAGAATTTCCATCATCTATAAATAGGATCTCATTTCACCCATTTCAGAACACGTAAGCACGGGAAGAGCATCGAAACACACCGGATTTCGAGCGGCGTTCAATCCGAGATCATTGACGCTTTCTCCCGCAGAATTCTTCAAGTTCTTCATCAAAGACGACGTTTGATCCGAGATCAAGGTGGTAAGCCCCTCCGATCGGCGTTTTCTCCTCCGAAGTTCATCAACAACGGTATCAACCCCGACAAACCTCGGAAGTCAAGTCAAAGTCAACCATGAAGAGAGAATCGTGAGGAATAACTAGAGATTGTACCGATGAATCGCTTGATTAAATAAATTATTTTATAATTCTATTTTTCGTTATTTATTTATTTATTTAAATACGAAAATTTGTGTTTACACCTCATCTTTGTTTCTTCTCCAACGATAAATTCCATCGCAACAAATTTTGGCCGATTGAAAAGATTATTTTCAAAGACCAGAAAATATATCTACGGCTGTAAGAGGTATGGTTTCAAAATTTGTTGAAGGTAAGGTGTAGTTTTATAATTTTCTAAATTATTTTACAGTTTAAACTGGAAAATCTGGGAAAAAATTGCAACGGGGTTTGAAAATGCTTTGCTTCCTCACTCTTCGGATAAATCGTGTATTTCCTTCAGTTATATTGCATTAGAAAAAAGCTGAAAATTTTGAGTTATAATTTCGGGTTTTATCATTTCAGATACACTGCATTCCAGGACAACAAAAATGGGGAGACCGAAATGAAAGATTTTGATAATGAACCTGTGAAGAACAAGAAATTGGGTGTCAAGAACAAACAGAAAGATGAATTTGGAAAGTGTGATGTTTGTCTTTTCTATATAAATGGTTTATATTTGAAAATTTCTCTATATTAATATTTGTATTTTTTTTTGGGTGTAACAAATATTTATTTAAATTGGTTATTTTCTTTTATAATATCAATGATATTTATAGTATAAAATATATTTTTTAATTATAAAAGTAGAAATATAAGTAATTTTTACTTTTTTCTTATAATCGTTCAAATATTTAGGTTGTGAAACAATAGTGGAATAATTGCAACAGAATAAGTTTGGTTGCAAAAATGTATTACTATATTGTATATTAATTTGCAATTTGTTTAAATAAATTGCAATTTCGTTAAACAATATGCAACTTATTGTTTGGGTGATGTTTTATATGTGAAAGATCAGTACTACGAAAGAGATGAGTGGAAGGAACTTAAGGATAAAAGATTTTTATATATATTAACCTTATCTTGATGCACGTCTTGATTTGCAAATGAATTATTTTAGACTTTTTTAATTATTGTCTACTGGTCTAGGAAAATTCAAGAAAAAAGATGATAGTACTTCTTCAGATTTTGGTACATTAATTTTTATTCTTTTAACATAGGTTTTTTTAGCAAATTTCTCATTTACAGTGTAATTTTTATGATACATTGTTATGTGAAGAATATCCTACCCGACAGAGAAGATTAAGAAAATCCCCAGGAAGTAAAAACATCTTCGATTCTGTATGATTATTTAATACTCCCTCTGTCCCAATTTTATTTGCTCAATGGGAATTGACACAAAGATTAAGAAATGTGTTGTTTATTAGTATTTAAAAGTATAAAATGAAGGGTAAATGAGTATTTTCAACTTTATTAAAATGAATTATTTTAAAGCCAACTTTATTGAAAGGGCTAATTGAGTGGCATTGAGGTGTAAATAAGAGATGTTTGTGAGGTTTAATTTAAAATGATAGTGTTGTTTTTTTGCTATTTTGGGTGTGGGAAAACAAAAATAAGATAATTGATTTTCATTGAACTGAAAAAATTTGTAAATAATAAAGTTCCTCACTTTTGTGTTTGTTTATTATAGAATCCGAACCCCGACCTTTTTGAAAAGGAATGTAAACAAAAAAATAAATAAAAAGAAAATCTTCCGATTCAAAAATGCATGTTATGGTATGAAAACTATTTAATTTTGACAAACTATTCATTGGTTTTCATATGAAATTGTTATTGAAATCTGAATTACTTGAAAATAGAGGGGAAATAGTTCTGGTTGTAACACCGGACCTCTAGAAGAAATACTTGAAAAATCTACTTCAGATGAAAATGATGGGGAACTAAAATCAAAGAATGGATTTGGTATGTGTTATCTTTTGAATAAAAAAAAAAAAAAAAATATATATATATATATATATATATATATATATATATATATATTTATAGATGCTTTATAATGATATATTTGGGTTATGATTATTGTATATGTTCATTTAATTTCAGAAGTATTATAGTAAAAAGAGTACAACTTATTATAGGAGTAACTTCAAGACAACTTTAAAAGAATTGAATTTTGGAGACTGTCATCTAAAAGAAATAAAGAAGACACATTTCTGGTTCTTGTTTAATGGAATAATGAAAGAAGACTATGAAGTTTTGAAGAGAAGATGTCATAAGTATGAGGAGGATATTTGTAGTATTTTGATGACATTCAATGTTTCAAGGAATGTTTTGTCATATGTGGAAAGAAACCGATGATAACAAGTAGGGATGTTCAATTAATTCTTGGAGTTAGTTATGGAAGTGATATATAATTCCATTTAGGCTAAATGTATGAATTGCCAAAGTGAATTAGGAGATGTTTTGGGCATAATATCGAAGTCTTCAAATGGTAACTACATGTTATACAAGCATCATATATTGGATAGGTTGAGTGAGATGCTTAGAATTACCACGGAAACAGGTGTAGAGATGTTGCAAGGTTAACATGCTGCTATTTATTAGCAATATTTTTGGCACCCACACAAAATGCCTCGATGTCATGGCACTTTGTTGTTTTCCTTGATAAATTTGAAGAAATAGTGAACTATGATGTGTGCAAATTGATTGCTTTGACCTCTTTGTTAAGCTAAATTAAGGGTTCCGTAAATTTAAGAGTAGGTGGATGTGCTATGTTTCTTCCCGTAAGTATTTAGTTTAATATTATATATATATATATATATATATATATATATATATATTTTAAATATTTGAAAATATGATTTATACATTGAATTTCTTTCCAGCTTAAGTTATGCTAGCATACTAATTTGATTGAACCATAGAATGAAAATGGATTTCCATGATTTTTGAGATGGGATTTAAGTGAATTGAACAAGAAATTGGAACATTATGATCTTTGTAAGCTTAAGCAACAAAGGTATGTAATACATTCAAAAAACTATTATTACTTTCCTACGGATAACGATGTTGTTTAATTTTTTTTTTTTTTTTTGGCGTATACGTCGAATTGTGCTTAACCCAAGGGGCAAGGGCTTTAGAAAAATATAATTTCAGTTCATTGGCGAATTATTGGAACCAAGTTTGTCGAAGTTGATAGTGATTCGAAGTTCATCTAATAGGTTGATTCGAAGAGCAAGGCTAATAATTCTGAGGAAAAGAAGACATGCTGCCATTGTTAATCTTGGAACGTCGTTAACCAAGGGAAAGACTAATGAAATGCCATCCACGTCGACTATGTGCAATTCTCGGGGCTAGATGTTTTAAATAAAACATTTGTATTCAGTGAAAACGTTCAAGGTAGTTCAAGGAAAGAAGATTCCTTTGTGAACAAAAATATTTTTTTGGGAAGGTCGGATGATATTACAACTTTGCATTTGAATATATCTCAGAATTGTATTTAGAATAATCAAGTCAATGAGAAAATCAGAGAGGTAGTGGAAGAATTAAAGAAAAATGATGATGTTACATTTGATGATGGCGAACATGAACATTAAAATTGTTTAAATTAAGGTATGAAGGAGAGTGACCATAAAGATGATAGTTGTCGTTGAGGAAGAAGCAAACGATATGAATTTTGAAAAAATGAAGGAGAAAATAGGAAAAAGAACTAAACTAGAAAATGAGATTGAAAGCCTGTAGACTTTGGTTGTAGAAAAAGATAAGGTAATGAAACTTGAGATGAAAAACAGATCGAGAATGGAGAAAGAGTTGCAAAATTTGAAGCTTATTGTTGGTGTTAAAGTGAAAGAGATTGAGAGGATGAAAGAAGAGTGAAATTGTTTGAAAAGGAACAAAAATAGAATTTGAGAGGATGTTGAAAGATGACAGAACCTTAGGGATAATGTATATATGGATGAAATAACAACAATATATAGAAAAGGAGATAATGGTTTTGAAGGATGAGAACAGTGAGTTGAAGGCTCGATTGAGTGAAATAACAATTCCAACAGAACATAGATATACCGAGAATCCTGAGAATATTGAAAAAATGGAAACTATAGAAGATCTACACATTGAAAGAAAGAGAAATGAAAAACTTGTTGGAGAAAATGCAAAATCTGAAGGATATGATAAACATTATGGATGAAGTTGATGATCATAAGGTGTAGATTAAGGTGGAGAAGACATCGATGTTAGGAAGAAAAAGGACAAAATTATGATTGAGCCAACATCTCTAACAATGAGAGTGAAGCAGAGGACACAAAAGGATGATAGGAAACCAATGAAAACTACGCCACAAATGAATACGCGCGAGTTGGAAGAACTTCATATGTTTCAAAAAAGGATTTGTAATTTCAGATGGGAAACAAAGTACAGTGTTGTGAGCATGACTAATGAACATATTAAAGGGTTGATCGAAGATTATTGGAGTGAAAATAAAGAGGAGTAAGTGTTGTTTGTTGTTTTGACATTTAATTATAAGTAATTATTATTTTATAATAGTTTATAATAATTTTTACTTTTGTCAATCTATTTTTTCGTGTATGTGTGTTGGAGAGGAAGTCACCAATGATGGATGTGCTTCAAGGACATATTATGTATACTCCATCATGAAGAATTTCAACTTCCGTGAGTAACATTTGCTCATGAAGTTTTTGTTTAGATAATACTTAATTAAAATTTGTAAAAATTTATTTGATTTTACTTACCAAAAATAAAGAAACTGAAGGAGCTGGGAAAATTGTCATTTTCTCTTCAATATGTTGGGTAATAGCTTTTTAATGTTTTTATACCCCAAAATATTTAGTTCAAAATTTCTATATTGTTTGGAAACGTATTTGTAGGATTTAATTCATAACAAGAGATTGTTGTCCGGGAAAAATAGGAATAATTTGGTTGATGATAAATCAAGAGTTTAGAGCATAATAATACGTTGTTTTTCTCAATCATGACAAAGCATTCGATTGGGTGACCACCGGACTTTCTTGAAGTTTTATTTTGAAACTGTGAATGAAGATTACTAAATTTGATGAAACAGAGAACTTCAAACAAGAACGTGCATCCGGACAAATCATGATTTGTGGTGAGTTTAAATTGATTATTGTTTGGTACGTATTTAAAAAGATAGAATTAATACTTGTTATTAATTATTCTTTCTTATTATTATTAGGTTGAGTATGTTGAGCAAGTTTTGCACGATGTGGAAGAAAATGGTAGACCTAAATACCCCTTTCTACGTGGTATTCGAAAAAATCCATTGCCGCGAATTCAACCTTCAATAATCAAGAATCTATGGATTGTTGGGTTGTAGTTTGCATAATGTTGAGAATGCAATTCTATGTAAAATCCAAAGAAGGTTGTCATACATTGCTTCGGGGAATACAAGATAAAAATGGTCCAGTGGTTTATGGATTCAATGTCGGTTGAAGTCTAATTATACCAAAAGCATGTGTTAGCAGGTGTTCTATTTTGGTATTTCCAATGCACAAATGTATTTCATGTGTTTTGCCAAGAATCGTGAAACACACAAATGGTTTGTGTGGTTTTGTGCAAGATTAGATAGACTAGTTTTTGAATTAGATGTCCTGGTTAATATATTTTAGCTCTTAGATGCATGTTGATATCAAATTTTTAAAGAAAATATATTTTTGGCTTCTTGCATTCATTTGGGTTTGGTTCATATGAAAAAATATAATTAGAGTGAATATATTGTAAGATCAAGCATAAGTATTGCTTGTATATAATTTTATTTTATATTAAATTGTTAGATCAAGAAAGGTTTTGATGAGTTAAAAGATCAACCCGTATGAGCAGACGATCCCAAAGAACAAAGAAGGAGTTCCAAGATTTAAGCCGATCGACTAGGTCGAGGATCGAACAAGTCACCAAGACTGGAAAGGTGCAAGTCATCCGGAGACAAGTTCAAGTCTAGTCATCTCAGGAGACGATTATGAAGAGCTCGGATGAGGTCAAGATAAGCCGAGTAGAATAAGAAAGACAATTCTTCACCAAGTCACCGCAGACGACTAGGGAAAAATCGATTGAGGAAAAGAGCAGTTTTCAAGATTAAGTTCGTTGAGCAGGTTTTAGTTTGTTAGAACCGACTAACAAATTAACTGTCTTTTCGTACTTATAAATAGGTCTAGGTTTTTATTTTCTACACACGAATAACACACTATTCACAATACTCGATTTCTACTTTCACATCGATTCACAAAGTTTTTCAAAGAAAGTTTTCAAAAGGTTCTAAGTGTTTGTAGAACACTTTATTGTATATCTTCAAAGCACCTATCACCGTAAAGTTAGATTTCGTAAGAGTCTAGGAGTTTGAAGATTTGAAGATCTTTGTAAGTTGTAAACCGTAAGTTGGATCGTAAGTAAGTAAGTGGTAAGAAGAGACCCTTCTTCAAGTTGAAGAAGGAGAGTGGATTTAGGATTTTCATAATCCGAACCACTATAAATCTTGGTGTTCTTTATAGCTTTCATTTACTTATCTGCTCATATCAATTTCAGTTTATATTCAAAGATTAATTTCAGAATTAAAGTTAGACAAATTATCGATGTGCTTTTGATCCGAATAAAGTTGAGTTTAAAATTAAATTCCTGTGTGACTTTGGTGTTTTGAATAATTTTTCAAAGATTTGCAAAATCTGAAAATTTATTCAACCCCTTCTAGATTTTTCCTAGAAGGCTGATTCAAGTTTTCTTTAATATACTCAACTAAGTGGGACAAACAAGTGGTATCGTGAGCGGTGTTAAGTTGTTCGATATTGATTTTAGGTCTTAACTAAGATTCTGAAATTTGTTCTTGATTATCTTCATCTTCTTTGTTTCACTAACTGTGATACTAACTAGATTGTATAAGGTTTTGTTTTCTTATCTCATCATATCATCCGGTAAGAACAAGAAGTCAAGGAGTCTACCCGAATTTTCAATTAAAGAATATGACTATTGGAAATTCGGGATGGAAAACCATGTTAAAGCGATTCATGATAGAATGGAGGAGGTTCTTGAAGAAGGACCTATTAAATTTTATCATGGAGGCACCGATAATGGCACGTAGTCTGCTGAAACCAGAGTCGACATGAAAAAAGTTCGAGGTGACAAGTGATGAGAGGAAAATCCACAACTTAGATTAGGTAGCCGGGATCAAATCATAGAAACTCTTAGCAAGGATTGGATTGAAAAAGTCAAAAGATGCAAATCGGCTAAGGAGATGCGATGGACACTTGCAAATGTGTGTGAAAGTTCGACCAAGTGAAAGAGAATAAGTCGCATGTGTTACATGCTTTTGACACCTTCAAAATGAAGGATAATGAAACAAGGATAACCTAGATGTGACATTAACAAATCTTCTCAACAAAGCAAATTGATTTAGGAAAGAACTATTCAGAGAAGGAGATCAATAATAAGATACCGTGATCTTTGACCAAGAGATGGAGAGAAAAGTCTAATATTCTTAAAGCAACCCAAAATTTATCTTCAATTACTCATCATACTTTATTCTCTCATCTTAAAGCTTTGGAGTATGATATTCAGACATACAAGATGAAGAAGATGAGATGGAGTCAAGCACCTCATCCAAATCTGTTGCCTTTGTCAACAAAGAAGACAAGATAGCGGTGAATCTGTAGGAGCCGACCTATCTCGAAGGAGCAGATGGCTTTGCTCACCAAAAGGTACGACAAATTAAGAATGAAATATAAGCGTAATAAATTAAGGTTTGTAGGAAAGGACAGATCCAGATAGAAGTCAAGAAGAAAGGAAGATGATTCTGCAGATGATGATAAGAGTAGGAGCCGAGACAAGGAGGTTCAGATCCCTGCTAAAAGAAATCCTACTAGTCCTAAATCGATAGGAGTGACACTTGTTACACCCGTAATAAGCCACGACACTTCAGCCTATGATTGTCCTCACCGACTCCTAAAGAAAGAGAAGAGAAAATGAAGAAGAGAGACAAGAGATTTGCAGATCAAAGAGCTCTTCCTGGCCGAGGAAAAAGAATCAAGAAAATCATCATCTTCATCATCCTCATCCGATTTTGGATCGATTTACCTAAATTTTTCTTATGGCCAAAGAGGTAGATTATTATTCCTCTTCGATAATGATTCTTATAAATCTGCTTTGATAATGATCAAACCGTTATTCAAGGGTTATTGAGAGAGCTAAAGATGTCCTTGGCTGCCTATAAACAAACTAGAGACAGAGAATTTGACTTTAAAAGACCAGATTCGCATTCTAGCCAAAGGCAAGAAGGTGATGAACTACTCGAGTCCGAGGAAACATTCAAGGGGGAATGTTTACCCTAGGCCGAGGCTAGTACATCACCACCTTTGTCCGAATAGAAATCAATTTAGAATTAACTTTGACACTTTGCACTCTTCATTATACTTTGTGTACACAAGCAACAAAGAATCATACACATTCAAGAACGTGATATACGTTTTCGCTTCTTAGTGTTTATAGAACACTTTTTCATTAGATCTTCAAGCCATAGATATTCGTGGTTAGGAAGATTCATTGTAAGGTCAAGATTCATCATTGTAAGTAAGGTAGCAAGAAAGAAGAACGTAAGTAAGTGAAGGCCCTTCTTCAAGTTCGAAGAAGGAGAGTGGATGTAGGATCGCTTGATCCGAACCACTATAAATCCGTGTTATTTCTTCTTCTCGCTTATTACTTGCTTTTATTAATTGTTTCTTGATTACAAATTTGATATCCGACAAAGTTTTAGATCCTATTAGAATTGAGTATAAACAAAAATTTGTTTCCGTCAGAACTGCTTTTTGAAGTTGATAGATCATCTAAACTTGCAAAAGTTTTTGATAATCTATTCATCCCCCTTCTAGATTATCACTAGAGGGTATCTTGTTTTTGCGTTTAAACTCGCTCTAAAGGGACCCAACAAGGTTGACCAATCTTCTCAACAAAGCAAATTGACCTTGGAAAGAATTATTCAGAGAAGGAGATTAATAACAAGATTCCGAGATCATTAACCAAGAGATGGAGGGAAAAATCCAATATCCTTAAAGCAACTCAAGATTTATCCTCTATTACTCACCATACTTTATTTTCTCATCTTAAAGCTCTAGAGTATGATATCCAGATAGAAGATGAGGAAGATGAGATGGAATCAAGCACCTCATCCAAGTCTGTTGCCTTTGTCAAGAAAGAAGACAAGGTGTCAACAGAGTCTCAGAGGAGCCGATTTATCTTTGAAAGAGCAGATGGCTTTACTTACAAAAAGGTATGATAAATTGAAAATGAAGTATAAGAGAAATAAATTGAGATTTGCAGTAGAGATAGACAAAGATCCAGATCGATAGGAAGGTAGATAAATCTTCGATGATGACAAAAACAAGAGCCGACAAGAAGATACGATCACCTGGTCAAGAAATACTTCCAGTCCCAGATCGATAGGAGTGACATTTGTTATACATGCAACAAGCCAGACATTTCAGCTATGACTGTGTCCTCAACCGACTCCTAAAGAAAGGGAAGAAAAGAGGAAGAAAAGAGACAGAGATTTGCAGATCAAAGAGCTTTGTTGGGTCAAGAAAAAGAGCCAAAGAAATCATCATCATCTTCATCATCCTCATCCGATTTTGGATCGATGACGAGATCTGTCTCATGGCTAATGAGGTAATCTACTATTCATCTTCGTATAATGATTCTTGTCGATCTGCATCCGATCATGACCAAACCGTTATTCATGAGTTATTGAGAGATTTAAAGACATCTTTAGCTGCTTATAAACAAATGGAGACAGAGAATTTAATTTTAAAGGATCGATTCAAATTCTAAATAAAGGCAAGCAGTGATGAACAACTTAGAGACCGAGGAAACATTCAAGGGGAATGTTTTCATCAGATCAAGCTAGTACATCACCAAATTTTACCCGAAAGGCTAGAAAATGAACCGAAAACTTTAAAAGATAAATTTGAAGTAGTCTCTTTAAAATGAATTAATTAAGAAAGACAATGAGAAGCTTGTCTTCAAAATTAGTCACTTAATAATTCACAATCAAGTAATAGATCATATTTTTAATACTTCTCAAAAATCTCATGATAAGACAGACTTGGTTATGATAGGAACAATAAATCAGATGTTCAAAACCTAGGAAATTTGTGAAAGCATCTGCTCAAACAAAAGATATTAAAATTGGTCCATGGAAACCAACTAGTCGATAAGGACTACATCTTCCACCAAAACCAAGAATTCAAATTGAAAATCCCTATCGACTAGAAGGAATTCAAGAACCAAAATAAGAAGATTTTCTTATTATAATTCTTTTGATGGAAGGAGCAAATGCTATCCTACATTTCCTAAGTTTAGGAAAATTACCCAATCTGAATACAACAAGTTGTCATTTAAAAATGATATAATTGTAGACGATTTGGTAGAAAATCCGAGTCCGATTTATTGTCTGCAGATGAGATGTTTATTTGGATTCCTAAAGTGATTCTTGACCCCAAAAGGACCCAAGATCACTAGGGTACCTCAAAACTAATCTGCTTTACAGATTCACAGGATCATCACTCAAGGAAGAGATCTTAGCTTCAATATGGTACATTGATAGTGGTCGTTTCACAACATATGACCCATAACAAGAAGTCAGTTATCAAATTTTCAAAGCATTGATGGTCCAAGAGTTTTATTTGGTGATAATAATTGTGGTCGACTAAAGGTGTATGTACTTTGATTATCAAGGATATTCGTGTATCTCGAGGTATATTTTGTTGAAGGTTTGAAACATAATCTATCTGCTTTCTACCTTTGTGATAAAGGTTTTCTTGTAAAATTTTCAAGGGATAAATGTGATATTTTGGATAATTCCTCGTATAAGGTACTATTAACTCGGCTTCACATGGTAATGTCTATGTGGCCAATTTTAATAGTTGTCCCCAAGATACTTGTCGATGGCTAAGGGTGGAGAAGATATCACCGCTATGGCATAAAAGGCTTAGTCATCTCGAATTTCAAGACCCTTAGTAAGTGGCTAAGAAGAACCTTGTCAAGGGATTACCCGAAAACTTTTATCAACCGATCTTAAATGTGATGCTTGTCAAAAAGGTAAAGCCTAGACACTCATTTAAGAGTATTAACTCCTCCTCATCCGAAAGAGTGTTGCAACTCCTTCATCCGGATCTGCTTTGGACTGTTACACCTCTCGCCAAAGTGGAAGGAAATATACTCTTGTTGTAGTAGATGACTTTTCTAGATACACTTGGGTTATATTTCTTTTCAAGAAAAATGAGACTATGAACAAGATTCCCGATCTGTGCATAAATTCGTAATGAGAAGGGAGTTAATATTATTAAAATAAGGAGTGATAAGGGTACATAATTTTTGAATTCTTGTTTATCTAATTTCTTCAATGAGTATGGAATTATTCATGAGACATCTTCAGCAAGAACTCCTCAACAAAATGGAGTGGTTGAAAGAAGGAATAGAACTTTGAAGGAAGCGGCCGAGAGCATGTTGGCCGAGTATAATACCCTTATAGATCTCGCGTAAGCCATCAACACAAATTTTGCTATACCTTAACAGTGCTTAGTTGTCAAAGACAAGGGTAAGACTCCTTATGAGATTTGGAAGGGTAAGATTCCAAGGATCTCATACTTCAAAGCTTTTGGTTGTAAGTGTTTCATTCATAACAATGGGAAATCTAAGTTAAGAACTTTTGATGCTAAAGCGGTGATGGAATATTCTTGGGATATTCTAATACTTCAAAGGCATTTAGAGTTTTTAACAAGACAACCCTTTGTGTGGAGGAAACTCCTCATGTTGTTTTTGATGAGTTGTATTCCTTCTCGTATAAAGTGAATCAAATTTCAAAATCTAGATAAAATTGAATTATTCAAGACTAAACATAGAACTCGTCTATCTACCTAGTCTTGATTCGTAATCGATGAAGAAGAATCCCCATCCGATAATCAGAAGACAACTTCGATTAGACTCCTTCGCATCGTACACCTTTAACATCACCGATCACAAGGGTTAGCTGATGAAGGGGAACGTCACCGAGGTTGAGTTAGATGAGTTGCCAATCGAGACTCAAGATGAGGATCTTTCTCCTCATATAGGCAAAAGGATGAGAAGCTATCATCCATCCGATCGTATTATAGGAGACCCATCTTGTAGTGTGCGTACACGAATGATGCTAGACTCGAAAGTCTTTTTCGCTTGTTATGTGTCGCTTCTTGAACCCAAGTCTATTGAGGAAGCATTATCGACTCCAAATCGATAATGACCATGCAGAAGAATCGCATCGCTTGAAAGACAAAATGTATGGGATCTAGTGGAAAGACCCTTACACCGAAAGATTATAGGCACCAAGTGGGTGTTTAAAAATAAAATGATGAGAAGAATATTATTGTTCGAAATAAGGCAAGACTGGTTGCACAAGGTTATTCATACCGAGGGAATAGACTATGATGAAACCTATGCTCCGCTTGCAGATTAGAGGCAATAAGATTGTTCTTGGCATTTGCTGCATATAAGTCTTTCAAAGTCTTTCAAATGGATGTTAAGTCTGCTTTTCTTAATGGTGTGTTACTTGAGGAGGTCTATGTAGAGCAGCCTCCCGGGTTTAAGACCAATAACAAGGTCTATAAACTCAACAAAGCTCTATATGGATCGAAACAAGCTCCCGAGCTTGGTATGATACTCTATCTCGATTTCTTGACATCAAAATGGTTTTTCTAAAGGTAGGATTGATATAACTTTGTTTAGAAAGGAAGTAGATGGCAACATCTTACTAGTTCAAATTTATGTAGATGACATAATTTTTGGTTCACCTAATCTGAAATTATGTGAAGAGTTTAGCATTCTCATGAAGAACGAGGTTTGAAATGTCAATGATGGGAGAATTAACATACTTTCTAGGCTTACAAGTTAAACAGATGAGTAAGGGTATATTTATACATCGACCTAAGTATGCTAAGGATCCGATTGAGAAATTTGGAATGACTACTAGCAGAGAAGTTAAAATACCTATGGCAACTAACTTCTCAATGGATTCGGATGAGCAGGGATACCCACTGATGCAACGGAGTATCGTGGGTCGATTGGATTCCTTCTCTATCTCACCGCAAGTAGACCGGACATAGTCTTTGCGGTTGGGGTATGTGCAAGATTCCAGTCTAATCCCAAGAAAACTCATCTCTGAGACTGCTAAGAAAATTCTTAGATATCTCAAAGGAACCTTGCAAGTAGGGTTATGGTACCCGGTGATGACAACTTTTGAGCCGACAGTTATTCGATTCGACTTTGGAGGATGTAAGATTGATAGAAAATCCACTTACGGAACTTGTCAATTCTTAGGCAACAAATTAATTTCTTGGTTATCTAAGAAAGAGACATCTGTTGCCACCTCCACAACCTAAGCCGAATACATGGCCGCTGGAAGTTGTAGCTCTCAACTCCTCTGGATTAGTCAACAAACTTAGAGACTATAATATTCAAACATCACTGTTCCTATTTCTTGTGATAGTAATAGTGCAATAGCAATGACTTACAATCTGTTTTACATTCTAGATGTAAGCATATAGATATTAGGCATCATTTCATTAGGGATCATGTTGAGAAGAATGATATTAGAATTGAGAAAATTGCCACCGAATCACAAAAAGTCGACATTCTTACAAAACCATTAGCTGAATCTAGGTTTAAAGAAATGTGTTTAGAATTAGGATTACTTGATGCATCTTTAGCTGGTTTCTAATTTGTGTGCATCTGTTTCCTTATTTCTTCTCTTTTCTTTTCTTTAGAATGTCTAGAAAGAATTATCGGACTAGATATGTGTCAAAGGACAATCGTAGCTGATATCATTGATCTCCTTTTAGGAATCAAGAATCAAGGATTAGTCATATTGACCTTATCTCGAATTGATAATTACTTGTCTGACATTGAGTAAATCGAGACAAGGACACAATAGTCACCGATCTCCCAAGAAAAGCAGATGACTATTTACATCCTATCTCCTGATTTATCTTAAGCTTCGATGGTTTCTTTTGAGTCTATGTCTTTACAGAACAGTCACGTATAACACTTGTTTCATTCTTTTATTCAAACTCCTTTATTTTATTTCTTTTGTTTCTTAATAAAATTTTTTTAAAAGAACAAATTTGTTTTAGAAAAGTAAATCGAGTCTGCTTTGTTTAAACTTGTTTAGAAATTGCTAAAAAGTTACATCTAAAGCTGTTGGTTTTCGTGATCGAGACAGTTACTCTATCGGATGACTTTCTAAACCCATCATTTTAAAACTAGTCTGCTTTTCAAACTCATCTCGATTTACAAACCCTTAGGCGAAGTAAGGTAACCCTAGGCTGCCGTCGGGTATACTTACTTCTCTGCATAAAGTAACCTACATCTGTCAAATCAACGATCTATAAAGTAACTATTTACGCATTCCAAAGGCGATTACACTTCACACGCCGAATCCTAATCGCTTATCTTAGTTTTTAACCGTTGATTAATACTCGGTAAAAACTTTTTGAATAAATGGCTAAGATTAATTCAAGTTTTCAAAAATGGCGGTTTCTCTTTCCAATCTATTCCCCTATAAATACATCTTCTTCTCCAAATTCATTCTTTTCACTTTCGTAACTTATCAAAATTCTCTCGCAAATTTTCTCAAACTCTCTCTAAAATTTGTATATGAGCATTTCTTAGAGGAGTAACATCAACAATGGTGGATGTACAAAAGCGAAACCTATGCAAAGAAGGTGAAGTCTGAGATGTATGTCGACTTCGACACCACCACCGACGCAGTAATCCAGGGAAATCTTGTCTTTATTGGAGAGGGCTGGATTGAGGACGTTTTGCTCCAAGAAATCCCCTTCCAATAAGACATTGGATATGAGAGGGCTGGAGTTCTATGTCAATGGGACATATGAACAGGGGAGTTTTGAGAACCGGGGTGTATGGAGAGGAACTCACTGTTTCTCCGGCGGAGGTGGCCAAGATCTTTGACACGAGCAAAGGAGGGTGTGAACCCCCTCACCTACAAATCTGATGAATGGGTAGAATCATTTGAGATGATTGCCGGAATTCCATGAAGGATCGCCGATCGGAGTTGAAGAAGAGAATGCTCCGACGACGATATCGCCTTCGATGACCATTGTCACGAAGGTGATATTGGGAGAACAGAGCTCCCACGATGGGCTGCCAGACCCGGACTGCGTAATGAGAACCATCCTGGATGGGGTTCGTGCCAATCAGGCTGATGCACTCTTGGAGAAAAGGAGACAGAGAGGAAGCGTCTGGAGGTAGTCAATGGGAAGTGGCGGGCGAAGTCAATCACTAGTCTTTTTAACAAAGTGACTGTGATTATGGAGGACTTGCTGTCGGCCGAGATAAATTGGTCGACGGGGTCCGATCTTACACGAAGCGTAAGGGGCTTCGACCAAAGATGAGCCACTCGGGGCTCCAGTGGTCTCGATGAGGGTGGAGCCGAGGTTAGAGCTCAAGCTCCACCAAGAGGAAGCCGAGGAGGAGGAGGAGGAAGAAGATGTGGAGGCAGAGTCCGCCCATTGTGAGCTCAGTGAGGCCGAGCAGTAGATGAAGGCTGAAGGAGAAGGCCCCAAGGAGACGAAGGTTGGTGAAAACCTCCAAGTTGGGAGGATCGTCTGCAGATCAGCCAACTCTCCTTCCCGAGGAAGCATCCACGCTGCAGATTGCGGCTCGGGTGGTGCGGTGGAGGAGGTCCAGAAATAAGTTCTGAAGGGACTCCCTCCCGGCTCGAGGTCGTGTACATTTCTCCCTCCCCATCTCCAACCCAAACCGGTGAAGAGGTGTCCCAGTGGCACCTCGAGCCTCTAAAACAGCTTCCTACTCGAAAGTGTCCAAAGTCCAACCTCATCTTCTCTTCCTCAAATCCAAACCTCATCTCCTCCACCATCCCCGTCTCATATGCTGTCCTTCTTATCTGGACCAAAGATTCTCCCCAACCCCCATCTCCATATCTCCCCACCAACCCTAACTCATCTTACTCCAATCACTTCAATCTCCTCCACCTACCACTTCACAAATTCCACCCCCACCATCATCTCCCCACCAAATCCCACCCCCACCATCGAGACATCCCCACCTCATCCTTCCCAGCCGAACCTCATGTGGATACCTCAAATATCTTTGGGGATATCCCCATGAGCTCCCTAGTCCAACTTCTCCTACCACCTCTTCCTCATCCGATTCGGAGGAAGAGGATAGACCAATTCTTGCCATCTCCTCTGCCTTTGAGCAACTTCACAAAGCAAAATCATTTTCCAAGTCCAGAGGATGATGGAGAAGAAAACAAGAAAAGTGATTCGAGCGATACGCAGACACTATGCTCGCCAACATGCAGATTCTTGAGGTCAACATGACGAGAAACTTATCAGCCAATCTCAAAGACCGCTGTTGGTTCTGCATCGAAAGTGCGCTTGAAGAAGAGGTCAAGGCACCGAAAGAGAAGACAACAATGACAACGAAGTCGTGGTCTCAACACTCACATCTGATCGAAGCGACTTGACGACGTTGTGCGGCGATAGAAGATGAGCTTCACCCTCAAGGATGAAGTTAAAAAGGGGAAGGTGCGGAGAGCGGGATCGAAACCCTCACGGTGGTGTCATGTCAATAATGAGATAAACTTGATACAAAGCGGCATACGGTGAGTTGGAGGCAGCCAAGGCGGAAATAAAAATCAAATCGACGAGTTAGCTGCCTTGCAACCGAGGGTAACCCAGATTGAAGAGGCCATCCGAGAGGATGAGGAAAAGAGGAAGAAGGAGGAAGAAGAGAAAATCGAGAAGCCGCTGCTCGCATGAAAGAGTCTCGAGGAACCGGAGCCCAAGGGCAAAGGTAAAGGAAAAGCAGCGGCAGCAGAAATGAGAAGACTCCATCACCGAGCAAATGATCAGCCCCGCATCACCGAGCGTAAAAGAAAGGAACCAGACTTCTCCAACTTATCAGGTGAGCGGATCAAGAATCAGTCTTTGAGAAGGAGATGTTTGAAAAGAGAGAAAAGAAGAGGTCAAGAAGATGGGGAAAGGCTGAAATGAAGTGGGACAGGATACTCGGAAGTGGGTATCCAAAGCCGCAAATGAAGCCGACTTCCGCCTGTCCACCGCACCACAGCCTCCTCCAAAGATGGTATCGGAAGTTCACCAGTGAGTATAAAAAGCAAGCCCGGATGCTAAGTGGATGTATTAATGGGTATATTCTCAAGGCATCGCCATCCGGAGCAGCCAATGAAGACATCTCGGCATGAATGGATGGAGAAGGAGGACGCAGATCTTTATGGGAAGGCTGCTCGATGAGGCACATAATGTGTTCAATTGCGATCTCGATCGCACCACCTACGAGCAGGTCACCCCCAAGCTTAGAGAAGATGGTTTTCCGATCTGGAATGGGTCGTAACAGCTTGTGGCCAAGGCGTAAAGGGAATCCGAGCTCACAGATGAGAATGATCTCAAACAGCTTAGAGCGAGGATTTTCACTGCTAAACATTCCGTAAGCGACCGATGGGGAATCTGATAGAACAGGATTTTTCTTTCCTTATCTTTTATTTTCTATCGCTTCTCTTATTTTGTAATCAGCAAATTTCTTGAATGAATATATTCAGACTTATGTGAATTTTGTGTATTAGTTTTCTTAAAAAAATTTTCTAAGTATAAATCATCCGAGAAATTTATATCTCGTAGTTAAAAATTTTCTAAGTATAAATCATCTCGAGAAATTTTTATATCTCGTAATTAAAATTTTGTTAAATTTTTTTAAGTACTTCTAAAAGAGTCTAAGAGACTTAAATTTTTTTCTCGACTTGATTGTGACTCAATCATTGAAGTGTGAAAATGTGTTGTATCTATCTCGATTAATTTAACTAAATCTAGTACTAACTTCACTGTGAGTATGTTTCCTTCTTATAGGTTTTAACTTCATCAAAAAGGGGGAAATTGTTGGATCAAAAGGTTTTGATGAGTTAAAGAGCAGATCGTACTAATCACCCAACCCGAAGAACAACCGAGGATATAAGCCGATCGAGACGGGGTCATGCATTAAGCTAGTCACCGACGTCCGATATTATGCTAGTCATCTCAAGACAAGCTCAAGTCTAGTCATCTGCAGGAGACAAATATGAAGAGCTCGACGAAGTCAAGATAAGCCGAGTAGAATAAGAAAGGCGAAGTTTTCACCAAGTCACCGGCAGATGAGTATGAAGAATCACCGAGGTCTAGAGCAGCTTTAAGTTTGTTAATAGCTTCAAGTTTGTTAGAGCTAACTAACAAACTAACTGCCTTTCCGCACTTATAAATAGGTCTAGGTTTTTCATTTTTCTAAGATAGATAGAACACTTATGCATATTAGATTTTCACTCTATTCACTACTCGTATTTCAATTACAATCTTTTCACAAGTATTTCTAGTGAGTTTTCAAAAATTCTAAGTGTTTTTAGAACACTTTTCTTGTAATCTTCAAAATCCAATACACACCGTAATAGTTAGACTTCTAGAAGAAGGGTTTAGGAGATTGAAGATTTGAAGAATTGTACAAGTTGTAAGTTGTAAGTCGGAAGTGAGAAAGTAAGCAAGAAAGCAGAGTCCCTTCTTCAGATTGAAGAAGGAGAGTGGATGTAGGATTGTTAAAATCCGAACCACTATAAATCCTGGTGTTATTTCTTGCTTTCTTTAGTTTCGCTTGATTTACATTTGTGTTAATTCAAGATTAAAGTTCAGAATCTTAACTAAAATCAATATCAACCTTGCTTTTGATCTTATAAAAGTTGGGAATTCAATCATAATCCGTGCTTAATCTCGATATTTTGAATTGGTTTTGAAAGATTTGAAAAATCTACAAAATCTATTCAAACCCCCTTTCTAGATTTTGTTCTAGAAAGCTTACTCAAGGTTTTAATCAACTCAACTTTCCGGGACCAACGAAATGATTGTAGGAGGGAAATAAGTTAATCAAATTGGGTAGTGGTTACCTTGTTTAGAAGGGAAAATGGTGTCATGATCATTTTTTGTTCTCATTAACCACCATAATTGCATTATACTCATTCTCATTCCCATTCCCATTAAAGAATTTGCAACCAAGCGCCTCCATAATGTCAATGAATTTTGACTTAGTGGCACTTTTGTTGTTATTGGAGTAACGCACCGCAAAATTATTATCACAAGAGACAGCGTGTGGTAGACGACATTGAGACACCGTTGAAGATATACCGAACTTGCAGTATACACATTCATCAACAACATTTACCTCAAAACCAAAAGAGGTGATAACTTGATGAAATTTATGATACCATTGACGGATGTCTCGCTTGAGACCGTAGATGGATTTCCTTAATTTACCCATAGACTTTGGGTCTCCGGACACAAAGTTTTCAAGTCGCATCATGTATAGATCGGTTTCCTCAATGTCTCCATTGAGAAAAATAGTTTTTACATCCATCCGGTGTAACTCCAAATTCAAATGAGCTACAAGTGTCATAATAGTTCTAAAAGAGTCCTTTGAAGAAAGCGAGAGAAAGTCTCTTTGTAGTCAATACCTTCTCTTTGAGTGAAGCCTTTAGCACCTAGACGAGTCTTATATATTTCGATATTGCCCTTTGAATCCCTTTTGATTTTAAATATTCATTTACAGCCTATAGGTTTCACACCTTTAGGCAATTCGATAAGATCCCAAACATCATTGTCACTCATAGACTTCATCTCATCTTTCATGGCGTTAATCAACATTTGAGAGTTAGAATTGCGCATTGCTTGACCAATTGTGATAAGGTCATCCTCACCAAACTAACACCATTCTCATGTTCTTGGAGATATACTATATAGTCATTAGATATAACATTTTTCCTCTCCCTAGTGGATCTTCATAGCGGCACCTCCGACACCTCTTAAGGTTGTTGAGTTTGTTCCTCAATTAATAAAGAAAGGATTCCAAGTGTTGTCTTGATTTGGAAAGATATTTTCGACATGAGTCTCAACATTATTCTCTAATACCGGAGTTAGATCCTGAATAATGATAGGCAAAGAGACCAAATCAATGTCAACAATAGAGTTTTCCTCAAAGACAACATTTCTTATGAATTCTTTCCTCCCAAACTCAATATCCTCAAGAAATTTAGCATTTTCTGTCTCAAAAATGTTTTTGATGTAGGATTATAGAATTTGTACCCTCGTGAGTGCTCGTAGCTACCGACAAAATAACGGTGACCGTTCTTAAATCCAATTTTCCTTCATGCGGCCTATAAGGTCGCGCTTCAGCTGGACAACCTCAATTGTGTAAGTGTATAATGCTAGGTTTCTTTTCTATCCAAAGTTCATAAGGGTTTTGGCAAGTGCTTTACTCAAGACTCGGTTGAGAATATATATTGCGGTCTTTAAGGCTTCTCCCCAAAGTGACTCGCAAAGAAGAATGACTAATCATACTTCTTACCATATCTTTATGAGTCCAGTTTCGTCTTAGCAACACCATTCATGCGAGGTGACCATGGCATTGTGTATTGCGAGAACAATTCCACACTCTTTGAAGAAAAGTGCGAAGGTTCTTGGACGTTGTTCTCTCGATCCATCAAATCGACCGTAGTACTCACCACCACGATCCGATTTGATAGCCTTAATTTTCTTCCCGAGTTGAAGTTCAACTTCAGCTTTTAAAGACTTGAAAACATCCAATGATTGAGATTTCTCAATAGTTAAATATAGGTAGCCAAAACGAGAGTAATCGCCTATGAACGTAATGAAATAGCAATGCCCATTCCAAGATACGTAGGGAATGGACCACATATATTACCGTGTATAAGTTCTAAGACTTTCTTAACTCTTTCGGCTCCTAATTTCCTCATGCTTGTTTGTTTCCCTTTGATACACTCAACACGAGACTTGAAGTCTGCTTGATTTAAGGGATTAAGGTATCTATCGATACAAACCTTTGTATTCTTTGTTTAGGAATATGGCCTAAGCGCTTGTGCCACAATATGACAGAATTCTCTGAAAATTTTCTCTTTGTACCACTTGAAGAAGTTTGCAAGATGACATTATTGAATTTTACAAGATCAAACATATAAAGATTATCAATTAAAGGGCCATCACCAATAAATTTAGAATTTTGAAAGAGACTAACTTTATTATTTCCAAAAGACCAGTTTATCTAAAGCGAAATAGAAATTAAGTTTCATCTAAAAGACGGTACGACAAATGTCTCGAAAAAAACTAAATAACAACCACTTTTTAAATGCAATCTAAAGGTTCCAATAGCCTCGACTTTAACTTTATTGTCATTGCCCATAAATATGAATCTTTCAAAGATTAATTGGTAGCCGGCTCCACGGCAACCCTACAAAGACATACTTATGTGAGTAGTAGCTCCAAAAGCTACCTGATTGTAGTATAATAGTGCAAGTGCTTTGACGCTAACCAAGTTATCGAACCCAAGAGATATGTTAGGCAATGAGGCCCTAGGACACAAGTCTTCAATGACTATTCATGCAAGAAAGGATGAGTTCTATCAATCTACCAACAAAAGGATGAAATACCAAGGACAATTAAACAAGCAATTAAACTGGGAATTAAGCTAGAACAATTAACAAGCTAAGCAAACTTCCAACTAGGTATGAGTGGGGGAATGGGTGCTAGGGATAATCTTCACAAAGGAATCAATGATCACAACCGTAATTGCATCAAATCACCATTCAATTAAGATAAAAGTATGAACATCATGCAATAATGTCTCCATTCATCACACAATGCCTAAATGTAAGTATTCTTAATGCAATGAATCTCTCAATTACAAAGCATTTAATTCATACAATCATACAAAATTATAACTCGATTAATCCCTAATCGCATTAGCTCAACTCTCGTTTATTGCTAGGGTGATCAAATACCAATCTAAAGAGATAAAAATGTATGAAGCACAATAAGCATGAACAATTAGGAAACAATTAAACCACAATCATCAACAATTATAGCAAGACCAATCAAGTCATTCTCAATTTCAATTATCCCAAGCACAAGAGAATTAGCCCATGGAGCAAAGTACAAAATCCATGGGTGAAAAATCAAAGAGCATGATCATCATAGCAATTAACAAAACAATTATGAAATAGGAATCGGAGATAGAAATAACATCTCCAATTTGACTAATTGAATAGGAATTGAATGCTTGATCTCCACAAATGTAAACTTCTCTTTAATTGAAATACAATCTTCAAATGACTAATATAGGAGAGAATTCACTAATCTAATCAACAATTAATGGAAATCTAACTAAAAACTTGAATTTATGAAGCTAGGAAGTGAAAATTGGCTTGGAACTTAAAAATCGCTCAAAATTCGAGTGGTAACGCCCCTAATGAACTTATGCTCTGTTTTTCGTCAAAGGAGGTTTAAATGGGGAGATAACTCAAGAATGAGTGCCTTGAGTCGAGCTTGGGGGCCTCGACTCGAGGCATGAAGTCGCTAGCACATTTTTGGTGAAATTCTCGCCGGCTTGACTCGAGTCATATGGCTCAACTCGAGCGAGCTCTTCCGCCTCGACCCGTGATGAAACCGCTCGACTCGAGCTAGCTGTTGTGGACGATCCTCGACTCGAGCTAATGTGGATCGAATCGAGCCGGCTGAGACTCGGCCAAATTTCTTGTTTCTTGCACAAGCTCAACTCGAGCTCCTTTGGGCTCGACTAGTGGCTCGAGTATAGGGATTTTTGTGGGCCCGACTTGACCTCCTAACTCCCATTTTTGCCCCACGTGTTCGTCTCTTCGTCGTATGAATCCCGGTACTCTCGGTTCGGTCTAATTCCTCTGAAAACCCTGAAAATGAGACGAAACACTTCAAAAATCATTAATTCTCACATAGTAATACATTTCATGCAAAAGAGTGATACTCTACACCTTAAAGCACAAATTCTAACACTTTTCATCACTTTTTGCAACTAATCACCTCAAAAATCATGCATCAATTCACTCTCATCAAACAACCCCAAACTTAAGATGTTGCTCGCCCTCGAGCAACGAAACAATTAAGCACATAAGAGTGAATTGATTGCAATTATGTCTCATGGCACCATAGAAAAAAATAGGACAATCAAACTCATCAATGAACTCAAGTATCAATGCAAACTCTCAACTAGCAATCATAATGAATCATGCTCCAACAAATGCAAAATTCAATACTCAAATCATTGCTCCTTCGATGGAGTGTTTCTCTCATCTCTCAAGTGTATAAGGTAAAATGTCACTTAATCATACATTCACAAACATGGATCCCATAAGCTTGTCAAAGGACTCAATCTCCATTATTTACTTTTGTGTTTCAATCATGAATCAAAGAGGTCTTTTATTAAGGTTATAATGTTGGCTCTTTGGAATGGGTGGATGAATTTAGGCAAGAGTGACTCGCATTAGTAGAGAACTTGAATATTGACTAAGCAATTCACTACACTTCTCTTACAATTCTTCAACAATCAACTTTTTCTTCTTCATGATTTTCAAAGTTCATTCACCACCATTCTTTTGAGCTTTCTTTCATATAAGCTCAAAATTGAATTTTTCTTCTCTTCACTTTCACATTTTCTCCTTAATTCAATTTGTTTCATCACATCTCAACCTTTCTTTTTTCTTTTCTCAACAATCAACTTAGCTCATCATCTTCCACCACACTTTACATGCAATGCACCCACCATCTTATAGCCAACAATCATGCTCTACTAAACATAGGACAATAAGGCTCATAAAAATTGGCAAAATGACTTCAATTTCACTTGGCTTGCCAAAGAATAAAGACACTAGGCTCAAAATGACTTACTAAAGAAATCAAATGTTTTGTTGGGCAAAATTTGGCTAAGTGACTTCTCAATTCAAACATGGCCTCTTATCATATTCATGAGATCACACAAGATCAATTTCAACAAGTCCAAAGGTAAGTTCTTGTATACAAATCCATGAATGATGCACTCACAAAGAAATTCAACCGTATAAGATGTACGATTCTTAAGGCACAAAAGCTTACGGGCTTAAATTGAGCAATGAATCAAGCATTTTCAATCACATAACTATCAATCATGCTAGCTTCAAGCCACATATCAACTCATGATCACTTCAAAATTCAATTCATCCTTCAATCAAGCACAAGTGCACATGTACATAATCTCAAGCACACTCACTTCATCATCTTCTCAACAAATATCACTCAAATATATTGATTGGAGTGTATAGTGCAAGTGTTATTAAGACCAATCAACAAAATATCGAACCCAAGGGAAAAAGTATGCACAAGAGGCTCTAGAAATACGAGTTTTTAGTGACTAGAGTTCCAACAATGGTTTGGAATAAAAACAACAAAACACTTGCAAAAATACAAAATAACTACAAGCAAACAAATGATCGAACACTAAGAATGCGATAACAAAAACAACACTAAATGGTGGGATAGAGGTGCTAGGATTAACATCCATCAATGAATCATTAATCAACAAGCTACAATTGAATCAAATTGCAAATCAACTAAGATAGAAAGCATTAAACCATCATGAAATTAATCACTCCATTAAAATCACAATGCCTAATGTGAGTATTCTTAGTCCTTCTCATCTCTCAATGTAAATGTCCCCAATTCATATAATCATGCAAAATTGAAACCCGATCAACACCTAATCACGTTAGCTCAACTCTCGCCTATTGCTAGGGTGATCAACCATTAATCAAAAGAGACAATTTTACACAAAGCACAATGAAGAATCACAATTAGGAAGCAATCTACTCAATTGATCTCCAATCATCAACAATTATAGCATCATCAATCAAATCATTATCAATTTCAATTAACCCAAGCACAAGAGAGTTAGCCCATGGTACCACAAACAATACCCATGGGAAGAAGATAGAATTGATCAAACACAAAGCAAATCACAACAATTAAGAAATTAAAGAGACAAAAGAGGAAAAACATCACCAAATGATCTTCAATCAACAACAATAGGAATGCTTAAGTCTTAAACAACAATCTCCAAATGAATTACAAGCTTGAATTTAAAGAATTACAAGGATCAAAAGCTAATCTATGGCTAATCTAGCCACAATCAATGGAAATCTAAGGCTAATTCTACCAATCTACTCTACCTAAGGAAGAAATTGGCTTGGGGCCCGAGAAATCGCCCCAAAACCGCTACTAACCGCTATTATGAACTCCCCCGTGTATGCTCTGCTTAGCCCTTTAAATACCGAATTTTAGAAAAACCTCCCCCTCGAGTCGAGGGTCAGGCCTCGACTCGGGGCTCCTGCAAAATTCTCCTCCCTCGACTCGAGGGTCATGCCTCGAGTCGAGGCTACCGCCTTTTTCTCGAATTTGATCCTTTTCAGCATAGCCCTTGACTCGAGGCTCTTGCTCCTCGACTGCAGCTCGAGTCCAGGCACTTTTCTCGCGTGGGGCTTCGGCCCCGACCCCCATTTTCGTCCCGTATGATTGTCTCTTCATTCTAAGCCTAATGGTACTATCGGCTTGGCAAAATTCCACCGAATTACCAGCAAAATGAATGAAAAACATCAAAATCTCACAAATAGTACTTTTCAAGCAAAAGAGTGATACTTTTCACATTTAGGCACAAAACTAACAATTTAGCTCACTTTTTGCACTAAAATAGGCCCTAAAAACATGTATCAATTCACTCCAACCATACCCCCAACTTGAATTGTTGCTCGTCCTCGAGCAACGTAGAAACTAAGAACAAAGGAGTGAATTGATTGCAATTATGTCACATAGCACCATAGACGAAAGATAAGACAATCGAACTCATCAATGATCATAAGTATCAATGCAACTATCCACTAGCAATCAAGATGAATAATGCTCAAACAAATGCGCAATCAAACACTTAATACATTGCTCCTTCCATGGAGTGTTTCACTCTTCACTCAAGTGTATAAAGGTATGATGCACTCAATCATCAAATTCACAACTTGCACACCATATGCTTGCCAAAAGACTTAATCTCAATCCAAATCAATTATGATCAATCAAGAATCAAAGAGGTCTTTCTCTTAGGTTGTAATGTAGGCTCTTTGGAAAGGTGGAATGTTTTTGGATAAGAGTGACTAAGTAGTAGAGACTTAAATGTAAGCTAATCAATACAAATGCACAATCTCTTCACTTTTCATCAAGCACACTCTTCCTTTTACTTCAATGATCAATCCACCATTCACTTGAGCTTTCTCTTTTTAAGCTCACAAATTGAATTTTCTTCACTTCATGTTCACTTTTCTTCACAATTCAATTTTTTTCTTTCACAACCTTTCTTTTCTTTTATGCTTCATTCATCACTTAGCTCATCATCTTCCCACACTTAGTGTTGGTCCCGGAAAGTTGAGTTGATTAAAACCTTGAGAATGCTTCCTAGAACAAAATCTAGAAAGGGGGTTTGAATAGATTTTGTAGATTTTTCAAATCTCTAAAAATCAATTCAAAGTATCGATTAAGCACATGATTAAGATTAAATTCTCAACTTCTTATAAGATCAAAAGCAAGGTTGAAATACTGATTTTAGTTAAGATTCTGAATTTAACTCTTGATGTAACACAATTGTAAAATAAACAAACTCAAGAAAGCAAGAAATAACACCAGGATTTATAGTGGTTCGGATTTTAAAATCCTACATCCACTCTCCTTCTTCAATTTGAAGAAGGGACTCTGCCATCGCTTACTTTCTCACTTCCGCTTACAACTTACAACTTGTACAATTCTTCAAATCTTCAATCTCCTAGACTCTTCTTCTAGAAATCTAATCACATTACAGGTGTATATTGAATTTTGAAGATTACAGAAAAGTGTTCTAAAAACACTTAGAACTTTTTGAAACTCTATAGAAATTCTTGTGAAAAGATTGTGAAATCGAATAGTGAATTGTGTAAATCAAATATGCATAAGTGTTATCTATCACCGAAAAATGAAAAACCTAGACCTATATATAAGTCGAAAAGTCGCTTAGTTTGTTAGTTAGTTCTAACAAACTTGAAAGCTTAACAAACTTAATCTTGAAAACCGCTTAAAACCTCGGTGATTCTTCCTATTCGTCTCAAATGACTTGGTGAAGATTAGCCTTTCTTATTCTACTCACTTATCTTGACCTCGCCTCGAGCTCTTCATATTTGTCTCCCGCAGATGACTAGACTTGAGCTTGTCTCCGGATGACTTGTCATTCCTCGTCTCCACCGACTTGAACTAATCTTGACCTAGTCTCGATCAGCCTTCGTACTAGAACTTAGTCTTCGCTCTACATCATAGTCTCGCTCATCTGGAATAGTCTTTTAACTCATCAAAACAATCTTGGTCTAACAATTTCCCTTTTGATGAAGTTAAAACCTACAAGAAAGAGACACACTCACAAATGAAATTAGTTTAGAGTTAATCAAGGTTAATCAAATAGGTATATCGTAACACACTTTCACTTTAATCGTATTCACAAATAAAAATTTATTTAAGTCTTTTAGACTTTTCACGTAAGTAAAACTTTTAAGTCTTAGAATCTTTAAAAAAATTTAGACTTAGAAAGTTTTGAAAATTTTAGACTTAGAAAAATTTTGAAAATTTCCAGACTTAGAAAATTTTGAAAATATTCGCACTTAGTCTAAAAAAATTTCAGTATGAATAATACTTTTAAGAACAATAAAAAATTTTAAAAACGGAAAAACAACTTTTAGAAGTAAAACCGAGATCAATCACAAGATATTCATATTGGATTTACAATGATTTACAAAGAATATAAGAAAAAGATAAGGAAAAGAAAAATCCTGTTTCTATTAGACTCCCCACTTGGTCTTAAATCTGGAATCATCGGCCCGATTGAATACACGCCTCCTAAGTCGCCTTCAGTCATCTCCTTGTACAAGTCCGAGACTCAGCCTCTGCTTTCTTCAAAATTCCCTTGACCCAGTCTAGGTCTAGGGATCCATCTCGATTTCTTTGCAGGATGGCATACTCGAAAGGTGGAGAGATCGGGTTGACGTTGAATTCTCGCATCGCCTTCTTCTAGCAAAATTTCAGCATAGAAATCTCCATCTACCTTTTCCATCCATTCGTGCCAAGCCAAGTCTGGGTCTTCTTTGAGTTGCTCCGGGGCCTTTGAGAATATACCAAGTATATCCACATACCCTCCAGATTCTTCTTTCTATATTCATCTCCATATTTTCCAGCAGCCACCTTAGGAGGAGCAGACGTGGTATGAAATGGTCTCAAGTTCCCGCCGCTTCCGATCTTTGATTAGCCATTTACGCTCGAAGCACTCCGTAAGACATTGGAGTCTTTCTTCTTCTTTTGCTTCTTCTTCTCCTTCTTACCGTAAAATTCCAACTCTCTCTTTATTCTTTTGATCTGCTCATCTCGAGAGATTGGAATAGTCGGCTTCCTCTTACCTTTCCCTTTAGCAGCCACAGGGATGATTTCACTGATCTGGGCTCGGCGATCGCTACTTCCTTTCCTTTACCCTTGGCTCCTTCGTATTCGCATTCTTTTAACCGAGCCAAGAGCTTCTCCGATCTCTCCTCCTCATCTTTCCTTCTCTTCTCTTCATCCTCCTTCAAAGCTTCCTCCGGTTGACTCACCCTCACTGGAGAGCAGCCACTCATCGATTTGATCCGAGCTTCCTCCTTGGCCTTCATGCCTACTTCTTTCCCGGTCTCCTCGACCACTGTGAGGACTTGTCTTTTCTCTGCTTCAGACTTTTTCCCCTTTTAACTTCTGCAGCCCAAGTCTCGAAAGTTTTGCATCCAGAGTGTTGCACTTGACCACGAAGTCTCGAGTGGTCTACACCCAACTCATTCACAACCAAATGATTATAACCCATCACTTCCTCCTTCAATGTCCTCATCTCCTCCTCCATAGATTTCACTTTACCACCAAAGACAGAGTTAGTGACATTTACAATTTTATCGATAAAGTTACCTCAACTTCTCTCATGTCCGGCTAGCATCGTGTCTCATATAGCTTTGACCATCCTCCTTGTCTTCCTTTCCATCTTTCTTCCGAATGTAGCATTGATTTTCTTTTCGACAAGGGTCGGGATGGAGGAGATGGCAGTGGTTGGGCTTAAATCGGTGTCATCATCCTCGGTTGAGGAGTCGACGAGGAAGGTGTTGGTTACGGTTGAGTAGATGGGAGAGGAATATCTTGTGTTTGAATAGTAGGAAGAGAAGAGTAGGATATTATTGGGATTGGTGAGGTTTGGACTATGGGAGAAGGTATTTGTTCGGATGAGGGTGGGGGTGGGATTTCGGGTGGTGGTGATGATGGTAGAGGTGGGAATTCGGTTTGACTGTTGGGATTTGGATTGTAGGGATTTGGACTGTAGGCTGTTGGAGAGGCTCGAGGTACCGGCACAGGATACCCCTTCATCGCCTGTTTGACCGGTGGGAGTTCGTGTTGAGGCAAAGGCTCGTAAATGCCAGCCTGGGCATTTCTTCATTGCAGTGCAGGTGAAAGTTGAGGAGATGGAGAAAGACTTATACCGCCTCTCGGGATCGGGAGAGAACAGCCTTCATCGGTTGGGGAGAGAGGAGCCTCCACCGACCAACCTCGGCCGCTATCTCAAGGATCGGGACCTCCTCTGGTAGCAGGGTTGATGGATCTATCTGCTGCTCGGAGCTACCAGACTTGGTGGATCCTTCGTAACTCGGGGCTGCTCGTCTTGGCCTCCTCACCAAGGGAATTTCTGCTTCCTCTTCTTCCTCTTCATCTCGAGGCAACCTTGGCAGGAGCAGCAGATGAGCTTTCCCCTTCTTCTTCTCTGAAGCTTTCACCAACCTCCTCTTCCTCCTCTGAAACATCCTCGGGACCACAGCAGCTGTTTCAAGCAGTTGAACGTGAGGTGCGACCTCACTGCCGCCGCTTCATGTCCCTCTGTTTCGACCTCCACCGGGCCACCTCAACTTGTTCGAGCTGGACCACGACCCTCAACACCGCAGCCGCCACCTCGAGCCTCGCCGCATCGGACTCATCATCCGAGTCTGGAATTCCTCCCACCTGTCATCCTTTGTGAGGATGCCCTTCGCTTTGAATACTTTTTAGTACCTATTCTCTAGTCGGCCTCCCTATTCAGCCCTTCAATCAAAACAGTGATTTTATTGAAGAGACTGATCTGTAGAAGTAGGAACCCAGCCCTCTGCAGATGACTTGAAAGTCAATCGCTTCTTCTCCTCCCCGAGTTTGTATAAAAGCAAATCCACCCAATTTACTTGCACTCCATCCAAGATGGCTCACATCACGCACAACTGGGTTTGGTTAACCCATCATGTGAGCTCTGCTCACTCAAGACAGCCTTCGTAACCACCGTCATCAACAACCGAAACCTCCTTCTCGTGATTCTTCTTTAAATCCCTCGCGAGTCCCCCGTAAGTAACCCTCGCCATCATATCGAAGCGATTCTTCCCACTCATCTTCTTTGTACGTCAATGGATTAACTCCCTCCATTGACGTATCAAAGATCCTGGCAATATTCTCTCGAGAATAACTCGGTGTCGTTCCGTCGATAGAAGTATCAAAACCATCCCGAGTGTCCTCCATTCTCGCCAAAAATTCTGCACCCAAGTAAATCAGCCTGTTTAGAGGAGACTTCATGATAGAAATCCTCCGAGACGTGAAGCTTCGAGGAGGCGAAGAATTTCTGCAGATTCTGGATCATTTGTGGTTTTGAAATCAACATACATTTCCGCTTTCAAACGGTTTTGAAATATTCCTCATTCATTTTGAAGTGAGAAATATTTGTGGAAATGTATGTGGGTTTATAAGTTTTGGTAGTTTTTGAAGAAGATGCCATTGGAAGTTTTTGTGAATTTGTAAAGGGCTTGACAAAATATGTAGGTTTTACGAGAATGGAAAGAAAAAGATTTAGGGAAGAAGAAGATATATTTATAGGGGAAGATTGGAAAGAGAAACCGCCATTTTTGAAAATATGAATTAATCTCAGCCATTTATTCAAAAAGTTTTTACCGAGTATTAATCAACGGTTAAAAACAAAGATAAACGATTAGGATTTAGCGCGTGAATTGTAATCGCCTTCGGAATGCGTAAATAGTTACTTTATAGATCGTTGATTTGACCGATATAGGTTACTTTATTCGAGAGAAGTAAGTATACCCGACGTCAGCCATGTGATATCTTACTTCAACTGAAGGTTTCCTAAATAGATGAGTTTGAAAAAGCAGATCGGCTTAAAAACAGATAGGTTTTAGAAAGTCATCTCGATAGAGTAACCTGTCTCGATCCTGAAAACCAACAGCTTTAAATGTAACTTTTTAGCAATTTTCCAACCAAGATTAAACAAAACAAACTTAGATTTTTAAAAAAAAAAAATTAATAAACAACATAGACTCGGGTTAAGAATTAAGGAGTTTGAATAAAAGAATGAAACAAGGTTATTTGAGACCTGTTCTGCCAAAGACATAAACTCAAAAGAAACCATCAAGTAGTTTAAGGTAAATCGAGATAGGATGTTAATAGTCATCTGTTTTCTACGAAGTTCAGGTGACTATTATGTCCTTGTCTCGATTTACTAAATGTCGACAAGTAATTATCAACTCGGATAAGGTCAATATGACTAATCCTTGATTCTTGATTCCTAAAAGGAGATCAATGATATCGCCTACTGATTGCCCTTTGACACATATCTAGTCCGATAATTCTTTCTAGACATTAATTTAAAGAAAGGAGAAGAATGAGAAAACAAATGCACACAAATTTAGAAATCAGCTAAAGATGCATCAAGTAATCCTAATTCTAAGCACATTTCTTTAAACCTAGACTCAGCTAATGGTTTTGTAAGAATGTCGACTTTTTGTGATTCAAGACAATTTTCTCAATTCTAATGTCATTCTTTTCAACATGATCTCTAATGAAATGATGCCTAATATCTATATGCTTGCATCTAGAATGTAAAACAGGATTGTAAGTCATTGCTATTGCACTATTACTATCACAAGAAATTGGAGCAGTGATGTTTGAACATTATAGTCTCTAAGCCATTGACTAATCCAGAGGAGTTGAGAGCAACAACTTCCAGTGCCATGTATTCACTTCGGTTGTGGAGGTGGCAACAGATGTCCTGCTTCTTAGATAACCAAGAAATTAATTTGTTGCCTAAGAATTGACAAGTTCCAAGTGGATTTTCTATCAATCTTACATCCTCCAAAGTCTGAATCGAATAACCCGATAACTCAAAGTTGTCATCACCGGGTACCATAACCCTACTTGCAAAGTTCCTTTGAGATATCTAAGAATTTTCTTAGCCTCTCCAGATGAGTTTTCTTGGGATTAGACTGGAATCTTGCACATACCCCAACCGCAAATGCTATGTCCGGCCTACTTGCAGTGAGATAGAGAAGAGATCCAATCAGTCCACGATACTCCGTTGCATCGATGGGTATCCCCGCTCATCTGAATCCATTGAGAAGTTAGTTGCCATAGGTATTTTGACTTCTCTGCTAGTAATCATTCCAAATTTCTCAATCAGATCCTTAGCATACTTAGACTGATGTATAAATATACCCTTACTCATCTGTTTTAATTTGTAAGCCTAGAAAGTATGTCAATTCTCCCATCATTGACATTTCAAACCTGTTTTTCATGAGAATGCTAAACTCTTCACATAATTTCAGATTAGGTGAACCAAAAATTATGTCATCTACATAAATTTGAACTAGTAAAATGTTGCCATCTACTTCCTTTCTAAACAAAGTTCTATCAATCTTACCTTTAGAAAAACCATTTGACGTCAAGAAATCGGATAGAGTATCATACCAAGCTGGGAGCTTGTTTCAGTCCATATAGAGCTTTGTTGAGTTTATAGACCTTGTTATTGATCTTAAACCCGTGAGGCTGCTCTACATAGACCTCTTCAAGTAACACACCATTAAGAAAAGCAGACTTAACATCCATTTGAAAAACTTTGAAAGACTTATATGCAAAGAAATGCCAAGAACAATCTTATTGCCTCTAATCGGCAATCGGAGCATAGGTTTCATCATAGTCTATTCCCTCGGTGTGAATAACCTTGTGCAACCAGTCTTGCCTTATTTCGAACAATAATATTGTTCTCATCTGCTTTATTTTTAAACACCCATTTGGTGCCTATAATCTTTCTCGTAAGGGTCTTTCCACTAGATCCCATACTTTTTGTCTTTCAAACTGATGCGATTCTTCCCGCATGGCCGTTATCCAGCTTTGGAGTCCGATAATGCTTCCTCAATAGACTTGGGTTCAAGAAGCGACACATAACAACCGAAAAGACTTTCGAGTCTAACATCATTCGTGTAATCTGCACACTACTAGATGGGTCTCCTATAATCGATCAGGATGGATGATAGCTTCTCATCCTTTTGCCTATATGAGGAGAAGTATCCTCATCTTGAGTCTCGATTGGCAACTCATCCGACTCAACCTCGGTGACATTCCCCCTTCATCAATCGACTCGTCTGATCACCGATGTCAAAGGTGTCTGATTCGAAGGAGTCTCGATCGAAGTTGTCTTCTGATTATCATATGGGGATTCTTCTTCATCTCGATTCTCAATCAAGAGTAGGTAGATAAATGCTTCTATGTTTAGTCTTGGATAATTCAATTTTATCTAGATTTTCGTAAATTTGATTCACTTTATCCGAGAAGGAATACAACTCATCAAAAACAACATGAGGAGTTTCCTCCACACAAAGGGTTGTCTTGTTAAAAACTCTAAATGCCTTTGAAGTATTAGAATATCCTAAGAATATTCCATCACCGCTTTAGCATCAAAAGTTCTTAACTTAGATTTCCCATTGTTATGAATGAAACACTTACAACCAAAAGCTTTGAAGTATGAGATCCTTGGAATCTTACCCTTCCAAATCTCATAAGGAGTCTTACCCTTATCTTTGACAACTAAGCACCTGCAGGTATAACAAGTCGTGTTGATAGCTTGACCGTAACCTATGAGGGTATTATACTCAGCCAACATGCTCCCTGGCCGCTTCCTTCAAAGTTCTATTCCTTCTTTCAACCACTCCATTTTGTTGAGGAGTTCTTGCTGAAGATGTCTCATGAATAATTCCAAACTCATTGAAGAAATTAGATAAACAAGAATTCAAAAATTCTGCACTTTATCACTCCCGATTTTAATAATATTAACTCCCTTCTCATTCTCAATTTATCTCGAATGCATCAGAATCTTGTTCATAGTCTCATTTTTCTTGAAAAGAAATATGACCCAAGTGTATCTAGAAAAGTCATCTACTACAACAAGAGTATATTTCCTTCCACCGAAACCGAGAGGAGTAATGTGTCCAAACAAATCCGGATGAAGAAGTTGCAACACTCTTTCGGATGAGGAGGAGTTAATACTCTTAAATGAGTGTCTAGGCTGTTTACCTTTTTGACAAGCATCACATTTAAGATCGAGTTGATAAAAATTTTTCGTAATCCCTTAACAAGGTTCTTCTTAGCCACTTACTAAGAGTCTTGAAATTCAAATGACTAAGCCTTTTATGCCATAGCCGGTGACATTTTCTCCACCCTTAGCCATCGGACAAGTATCTTGGGAACAACTATTAAAGTTGGCCACATAGACATTACCACCTGCAAGCCGAGTTAATAGTACCTTATCGAGGAATTATCCAAAATATCACATTTATCCCTTGAAAATTTTACGGAAAAACCTTTATCACAAAGGTGAGAAAGCAGATAATGATTATGTTTCAATCCTTCAACAAAATATACCTCGAGATACTGAATATCCTTGATAATCAAAGTACCTACACCTTTAGTCGACCACAATTATTATCACCAAATAAAACTCTTGGACCATCAATACTTTGAAAATTTGATAATGACTTCTTGTTATGGGTCATATGTTGTGAACGACCCTTTGTCAATGTACCATATTGAAGCTAAGATCTCTTCCTTAAGTGATGATCCACTGTGAATCACTGTAAAAGCAGTTAGTTTTGAGGTACCCTAGTGATCTTGGGTCCTTTTGGGTCAAGAATCACTTTAGGAATCCAAACAAACATCTCATCTCAACAATAAGTCGGACTCGAGATCTTCTACCAAATCTGTCTACAATAATATCATTTTTAAATGACAACTTGTTGTATTCAGATTGGGTAATTTTCCTAAACTTAGGAAATATAGGATAGCATTTGCTCCTTCCATCAAAAGAATTATAATAAGAAAATCTTCTTATTTTGGTTCTTGAATTCCTTCTAGTCCGATAGGGATTCTTGGTGAATTCTTGGTTTCAGATGGAAAGTGTAGTCCTTATCGACTAGTTGGTTTCCATGGACCAATTTTAATATCCTTTGATTGAACAGATGCTTTCACAAATTTCCTAGGTTTTTGAACATCTGATTTATTGTTCCTATCATAACCAAGTCCTGTCTTATCATGAGATTTACGGGAAGTATTAAAAATATGATCTATTACCGATTGTGAATTATTAAGCTGACTAATTTTGAAGACAAGCTTCTCATTGTCTTTCTTAATTAATCCATTTTCAGCACAGACTACTTCAAATTTATCTTTTAAAGTTTTGATTCATTTTCTAACCTTTCGAGTAAAGCGGCTTGATCGATGAAAACATTCCCCCTTGAATGTTTCCTCGATCTGAAATTTATTCATCACTGCTTGCCTTTATTTAGAATTTGAATCGATCCTTTAAAAATAAATTCTCTGTCTCATGTTTATAAGCAGCTAAAGATGTTTTTAAATCTCTCAATAAATCATGTATAACAGTTTGGTCATGATCGGATGCGGGGACAAGAATCATTATACGAAGATGAATAGTAGATTACCTCATTAGCCATGAGACAGATCTCATCATCGATCCAAAATCGAGATGAAGATGATGAAGATGATGATGATTTCTTTGGCTCTTTTTCTTGACCAACAAAGCTCTTTGATCTGCAAATCTCCTGTCTCTTTTCTTCCTCTTCTCTTCCCTTTCTTTAGGAGTCGATTGAGGACGAGTCATAGCTGAAATGTCACTGGCTTGTTGCAAGTATAGCAAATGTCACTCCTATACGATCTGGGGCTGAAGTATTTCTTCTAACAGGTGATCTGTATCTTCTTGTGCAGCTCTTGTTTTTGTCATCATCGAAGATTTGTCTACCTTCCTATCTGATCTGGATCTTTGTCTATCTCTACCTGCAAATCTCAATTTATTTCTCTTATACTTCATTCTCAATTTATCATACCTTTTTGTAAGTAAAGCCATCTGCTCTTTCAAAGATAGATCAGCTCCTACAAACTCTGTTGACACCTTGTCTTCTTTCTTGACAAAGGCAACAGATTTGGATGAGGTGCTTGACTCCATCTCATCTTCCTCATCTTCTATCTGGATATCATACTCTAAAGCTTTAAGATGAGAAAATAAAGTATGGTGAGTAATAGAGGATAAATCTTGAGTTGCTTTAAGGATATTGGATTTTTCCCTCCATCTCTTGGTTAATGATCTCAAAATTTTGTTGTTAATCTCCTTCTCTGAATAATTCTTTCCAAGATCACCGCTTTGTTGAGAAGATTTGTCAACCTCATATCAAACTGATCCACAGACTCATTTTCTTTCATCTTGAATGTTTCAAATGTATGCAATCTTGTTGTAGCTTGTTCTCCTTCACTTGGTCGGATCCTTCACAAACATTAGCTAAGGTTTGCCACATTTCTTTGGTGTTTTACATCTTTTAACCTTCTCTATCCAATCTTTACTCAAAGTCTCTATGATTTCGGTTCTAGCTACTTGGTCAAGATTGTGGACCTTCCTTTCATCATTAGTCAATTCGAACTCTTCTTCTCTTGCCTAGTTCTTGATTCATTTGCCTCTGCTCGATCTTTGGTGCCTCCATGGAAAAACTTTATAGGACCTTCCTCAAGAACCTCTTCCATTCTATCATGAATGGCCTTTAGATGATTTTCCATCCTAAATTTCCAATAATCATACTCTTCAATTGAAAATTCGGGCAGATTCCTGGACTTATTACTTTTACTGATGACATGATGAAAACAAAAACAAAATACTCCACAAAAGCTTATTAGTAGCAGCATTAGAAATGAAAAGAAAATGAAGAAAATCAAGATTATTTCAGAATCTTGTTCAAGACCTAAAATCAATATCGGAAACGACTTAACAACTGCTCCGATACCACTTATTGGTCCCGGAAAGTTGAGTTGATTAAAACCTTGAGAATGCTTCCTAGAACAAAATCTAGAAAGGGGGTTTGAATAGATTTTGTAGATTTTTCAAATCTCTAAAAATCAATTCAAAGTATCGATTAAGCACGGCGGATTAAGATTAAATTCTCAACTTCTTATAAGATCAAAAGCAAGGTTGAAATACTGATTTTAGTTAAGATTCTGAATTTAACTCTTGATGTAACACAATTGTAAAATAAATGAAGAAAGCAAGAAATAACACCGGGATTTATAGTGGTTCGGATTTTAAAAATCCTACATCCACTCTCCTTCTTCAATTTGAAGAAGGGACTCTGCTCTTGCTTACTTTCTCACTTCCGACTTACAACTTACAACTTGTACAATTCTTCAAATCTTCAATCTCCTAGACTCTTCTTCTAGAAATCTAAGCTGTTACGGTGTATATTGAATTTTGAAGATTACGGGAAAAGTGTTCTAAAAACACTTAGAACTTTTGAAACTCTATAGAAATTCTTGTGAAAAGATTGTGAAATCTGAATAGTGAATTGTGTAAATCAAATATGCATAAGTGTTATCTATCACTGAAAAATGAAAAACCTAGACCTATATATAAGTCTGAAAAGTCGGTTAGTTTGTTAGTTAGTTCTAACAAACTTGAAACCTTAACAAACTTAATCTTGAAAACTGCTTAAAACCTCGGCTGATTCTTCCTATTCGTCTGCGGTGACTTGGTGAAGATTAGCCTTTCTTATTCTACTCGGCTTATCTTGACCTCGTCTGAGCTCTTCATATTTGTCTCCTGCAGATGACTAGACTTGAGCTTGTCTCCGGATGACTTGTCATTCCTCGTCTCCAGTGACTTGAACTAATCTTGACCTAGTCGATTAGCTTCGTACTAGAACTTAGTCTTCGATTCTACATCATAGTCTGCTCATCTGGAGCAGTCTTTTAACTCATCAAAACAATCTTGGTCTAACACTTAGCAATCAAATCACCATCATTAGCCAACATTCAAGCTCAACTAAATATAGGACAAGAAAGGCTCATAAAAATAGGCTAAATGGTTTCAATTTCACTTGGCTTGCCAAAGAATAAGGATCATAAGGCTCAACATGGCTCACTAAGGAATCCAAATGTATTTGGTAAGGAAAATATTTGGCAAAGTGACTCATCATATCAAACATGGCCTCTTATCATATTAATGAAATCACATAAAGATCAATATCAACAAGTCTAATGGCAAGTTCTAGTATACAAATCATGAATGATGCACTCACAAAGAAATATGTCAACCGTATAAGATGTACGATTATTAAGGCACAAAAGCTCACGGGCTTAAATTGAGCAATGAATCAAGCATCATCAATCACATTCATCTTTACACAATAAATCAAGAATGCTAGCATCAAGCTACAAATCTACTCATGATCAAGTCAAAATCCAATAATCTTGCAAATCAACACAAGTGCTCATGTACATAAATCCAAGCATACTCACTACCACATGAATGATACTCAAAGATATATCAATGAATCCACAATTAAGCTCAAATCAAAGACTAAGGGATCAAAAGGTTATCAACTCACAATCATCAATACACAATAAGCTCGGATATAATCAAGAGAATCATAGCATCAATAAAATCATCAATCCAAAACATCAAAATCATCACATCATCAAGTTAATCAAAAGTACAATCACCACAATAAAGAGTACAATCATCAAGAAAACAAACATCTAAACTAAAGATAGGGAAAGAGGAATAGGGAATAGCCCTAGTATTCTCGACGGCGGTGGTGGAGGAGGGTAGCTCGGCCCGAAGTTCCACGAGCTCATCTGCTGCGGGAGGGCGTACATGTCATTACGAGTCTTCGGAGACTCTTCCTGCATCCTCCTAGTCTTTTCATTGAATCTTCGTGACTCCTCAATCATCCGGTACATCTCATCATCTGGCGGAGTCAAGCTCTCAATATGCATCCTCGACTATCCGCCCACATCTGCTCCGTCAAAACCCAAGGCCTCCGAGATGAACTCCCGGCCTCATACTCTCTACTCCTCATCTCGTCTGCCGGTACATGTTAATCTCTACTGGTAATCCTCGTCCATCTGTCTTGGTGGCTCCTCCGCTCCGGCTCCTCATCATCCTCGTCCTCGGAATCATCATCTCCTAACTCTACCTCTGCTCCCTCTGCAGCTCCCTCACCCCGATCCTCATCGATCTGATGCCGACCATCATCATCATCATCATCGTCATCTCGGAGAACATCCCCATGCTCTCTCGTATAGGCATCTATCGCCTCGGTGTGCCTGTGACCACATACGCAGATTGATGGTCACAAAGGCACGAGAACCGAAGAGGCGTCGTCAACCTCTTATTAGGAAGAGAGAATCGGCCACCATGGTGTTCTTTGGAGACACCACGTCCTACCGATGTGGTCAAGCTTCCTCATGCGCCTCTCATGGTATCAAGGGTAAGGTCGGGGCCCTCCTTGCTCCGAGGTTGTGCGTAGGGATCCCGAAGTGCTCGGCTATCAAAGTGATCATCACTCCAAAGTTAATCTTCTTAAACTTCGTGCTCGTGGCAAGGGTATGCGGCAAGATTAAATCAAACTCCATGCAAGAAGCACCAAATAACGTACAAATCCTCGGAAACCACGGCTCCTCCCTCCGATCTCGCTAATATAGTACTCGCGAGAATCTTCTCCAAGTATCGGATGACCGGGTTCCGGATGTGTGTTCTCTTCGACTTCCCGAGAACAAAATCGGGTGATTCGGAGCCCCAGAATCTGAAATCCTTCTCCAAAATTTCTTAGCATTGTACTCTTTCCTTATGTTCAACGGTGATCGATCTGGGTCTGTAGGTGCTCCAATAATCTCGTTGACCTCGTCCAAGGTCCACGAATACTCGTGTCACATGAGCTCAAAAGTAATACTCCTCGGGAATTTGGCCCTCTGGCCTTATCAACTTTGACCGTGCATAGGAACTCCAAAGTAAGTCCAATATATGTCCTAGGCCTCTTCGCCAAGAAGCCCCCATCCCAACTTGCTCAAACAAAGCGAGGAATATCCTCCTCGATCCCCATGGATATCATGCAATCGTGATCAACGAGTTGGGTCTTGACCACCTGTTATAAAGCTCGGAGTAGAGATCAATATATGTCCTCCATTGGTGATCATCCCACTGAATTCCGAGATCGGCGGGCATCCTGTGTGCAAATCGGATGGCATCTTCTCTCTCGCGGATCTCCGCCTCGAGAGAGGTTGTTTCCGTCGGCCCCCTAAATATTGTTCCTGCAAAATATTCCCAAGAGCAAAATCAACGTCCAAGAATACAATACGAGCTCGAGAAAAATACCAAGCATAGCATGAATGAGTCAATCAAGCAAAAACATCTCAAATAAACAAAATCCCTAGTGTCTAGTCAACAAATCCTCAACAAATAGTCAAAGAGTCAATGAAGCAAATACAATCCACTAGAAGTGTTCAATTAATCCTCAAACATGTGTATACTTACTAGAATGGCCCCAACAATTAATTAACACCAAATAAGCTCATCAATCATGCAAATTAGCTCCCTAAATTCCTAAAAAAACAATCAAGAGCCATCTAGCAAGTAATTCGACAATTAAGTACCAACAATTCATACACTTCTATCATAACAATAACTCAACTTGACCAATTCATCCAAACAATTACACTAGAAATTTCCAATCATGCCAAAAATCACATTTCCAATCCAAATCCACGAATAACGAGCAACATATCACATTCAATCCTAAACATGCTCCTATTCTCATCAAACAATCCAAATATGCTCATACAAGGCTCCAAATTCATCACAATAATCATGCTCATAAGGTGCTCGAATAAATGCCCAAATGAAATTCAAATTCAATAATAATTCTAGCATAAATCTTAGCACCCATGCAATCAATCAACCAAAATAACGAATTTAAGAGTCAAGATAGTGGAAATTACGTACCTTGTTCGATTAATTCGGCCTAGAAAGATGCAATTGGAATCCCACACTCTTTTCGCACAAAAGCCCCAAATTGGTTTTACAAACCCTCAAAAATCAATCTTGATGCAATGTGAATGATAAAATGATGAAATTATGATTAGTAATCGGTGGAAACAAGCCAAAATCGACGAAAATATGTGTATGGGGGCAAAGAAATCGTGAAAGGCTGAGAAACCCTCGAGTCGGGGTTACTGTTTCTAAACCTGCGTATTTATAAAAGACACCGGCCTCGAGTCGAGGGTCAGGCCTCGACTCGAGGGATCCGAAAATTTTCAAGCCTCGACTCGAGGTCTCACGCACGACTCGAGGAACTCGACAAAATGACCCCCTCGACTCGAGGTACCACCCTCGACTCGAGAAAAATGCAAAAATCTGAATTTTGGCTAAGTGTGACTCCCTCGACCGGGGACCATGCAATCTCGACCACAGGTCGAGTCCAGGAATTTTTGACGATTCCCGGGATCGACCCGATTGGAGTGAATTGATGCATGTTTTTAGGGCATATTTTAGTGCAAAAGTGAGCTAAAGTGTTAGTTTTTGTGCCTAAATGTGAAAAGTATCACTCTTTTGCCTAAAAAGTATTATTTGTGAGATTTTGATGTTTTTCGTCCATTTTGCGGAGTAATTCGGTGGATTTTTGCCAAACCGAGAGTACCATTAGGCTTAGAATGAAGAGACAAACATCCGGGACGGAAACGGGAGTCGGGGCCGAAGCCCCGCACGAGAAAAGTGCCACGGACTCGAGCTGCAGTCGAGGAGCAAGAGCCTCGAGTCGAGGGCTATGCGAGAAAGGACCAAAATCGGAAGAAAAGCAGGCACCTTGAGTCGAGGCATGACCCCGAGTCGGGGAGTTGAAAAGGCAGGGGCCTCGAGTCGAGGCACTGACCCTCGACTCGAGGGGGAGGATTTTCTAAAATTCGCCTATTTAAAGGCCGAGGCGAGCATTTGAAAGGAGGAGTTCATAATAGCAGTTAGTAGCGGTTTTGGGGCGATTTCTCGGGCCCCAAGCCAATTCCTTTCTTAGGTAGAGTAGATTGATAGATTTAGGATTAGATTTCCATTAATTGTTGCTAGATTAGCATAAATTAGCATTAGATTCTTGTAATTCATTCAATTCAAGCTTGTAATTCATTTGGAGATTGGTGTAGAAGACTCAAGGATTCCTCTTTTTGTTGATTGAAGATCATTTGGTGATGTTTTTCCTCTTTTGTCTCTTTAATTTCTTAATTGTTGTGATTTGCTTAGTGTTTGATCAATTCTATCTTCTTCCCATGGGTATTGTTTGTGGTACCATGGGCTAATCTCTTTTGTGCAGGTTAATTGAATTTGATGATGAATTGAATGATGATGCTATGATTGTTGATGATTGGAGATCAATTGAGTAGATAGCTTACTAATTGTGATTCTCATTTGTGCTTCATGCATAATTATCTCTTTAGATTAGTGTTTGATCACCCTAGCTATAGACGAGTTGCGCTAACGTGATCCGGTGTTAATCGGGTGATAATTGTGTATGAATGTGTGGATTGGGTGCTTCGTAATCGAGAGATTAGTTGCACTAAGGATACTCACGTTAGTTTGTTTCCTAATTGTGATTCTTAATTGTGCCTTGTGTAAAATTGTCTCTTTTAATTAATGGTTGATCACCCTAGCAATAGGCGAGAGTTGAGCTAACGTGATTAGGTGTTGGTCGAGTTTCAATTTTGCATGATTGTATGAATTGGGGATTTCTACATTGAGAGATGGGAAAGACTAAGGATACTCACAATAGGCATTGTGATTTTAATGAAGTGATTAATTTCATGATGGTTTTATGCTTTCTATCTTAGTTGATTTGCAATTTGATTCAATTGTAGCTTGTTGATTGATGATTCATTGATGGATGTTAATCCTAGCACCTCTATTCCACCATTTATTGTTGTTGTTGTCTTCGCATTCTAAGTGTTCGATCATTTGCTTGCTCTTTGTTATTTTATATTTTTGCTAGTGTTTTTGTTGTTTTTGTGCCAAACCATTGTTGCAACTCTAGTCACTAAGAACTCGTATTTCTAAGACCTCACGTGCATACTTTTTCCCTTGGGTTCGATATTTTGTTGATTGGTCTTAATAACTCTTACCCTATACACTCCAATCAAATGGCGCCGTTGCCGGGAATTAGTTTTTGCGCCGTAAGTGAGACCTAGGGATTGTTTGAAGTGGCTATTTGTTGCCTTTGTGTTTGTGTTTGTTTTGTTATTTTTGTTTGAATTTGATACTTTGATATCTTGTCTAGATGGAGGATACAATTCATATGCATGGAATCAATATCATTATCAAGAGAGCATGTTATATCCTCCACATTTTGAAGATTTTGGATGCAATAATTGGATGAACTATGAAGATAATTCTCAATTGCAACAAGTTCCTTCCAATTATGAAGATTGGATATGTGATGAAATTTCTCCCCAACCTCAAGAGATGTTTCCATACTATGAGCCTTATGATCAAACATTTGATCCATGTCTTGGATTTGAGTGTCAAGGAGCATCGGAAGGTGATTATGTTGGTCCCGGAAAGTTGAGTTGATTAAAACCTTGAGAAAGCTTCCTAGAACAAAATCTAGAAAGGGGGTTTGAATAGATTTTGTAGATTTTTCAAATCTTTCAAAATCAATTCAAAATATCGAGTTAAGCACGGCGGAATATGATTGAATTCTCAACTTTTTATAAGATCAAAAGCAAGGTTGATATTCTGATTTTAGTTAAGATTCTGAACTTTAATCTTGAAGTAACACAATTGTAAATCAAAGCGAAACTAAAGAAAGCAAGAAATAACACCGGGATTTATAGTGGTTCGGATTTTAATAATCCTACATCCACTCTCCTTCTTCAATCAAGAAGGGACTCTGCTTCTTGCTTACTTTCTCACTTCCGACTTACAACTTACAACTTGTACAATTCTTCAAATCTTCAATCTACTAAACCCTTCTTCTAGAAGTCTAACTAATACGGTGTGTATTGGATTTTGAAGATTACAAGAAAAGTGTTCTTAAAAACACTTAGAACTTTTTGAAAACTCACTAGAAATACTTGTGAAAAGATTGTGATTGAAATCGAGTAGTGAATAGAGTGAAAATCTAATATGCATAAGTGTTCTATCTATATTCTTAAAAATGAAAGACCTAGACCTATTTATAAGTGCGGAAAGACAGGTTAGTTTGTTAGTTAGTTCTAACAAACTTGAAGCTATAACAAACTTAAAGCTGCTCTAGACCTCGGTGATTCTTCATACTCATCTGCGGTGACTTGGTGAAAACTTCGCCTTTCTTATTCTACTCGGCTTATCTTGACCTCGTCTGAGCTCTTCATATTTGTCTCCTGCGAGATGACTAGACTTGAGCTTGTCTTCGGATGGCTAGCATGATGTCGGACCTCGGTGACTAGCTTAACGCATGACCCGTCGATCGGCTTACATCCTCACTGTTCTTCGGGTTGGTGATTAGTCGATATGCTCTTTAACTCATCAAAACCTTTTGATCCAACAGATTACTATGATGATAGGAGAAGCCATGAGTTCGATTTTCCAAGGCCACAAGCTTCTCCTCAAATTGAAGAATGGGGACTCCATGATGTGAGAGCTATATTGCAAGAGATGCTTGGATTTTTGTTGGAAAAATTTGAGGAAGATGATTCTAGATGTGATCAAATGCTTCCCTTGTATGAAGAAATGTATGAGACCAAAGAAAAGGTAAATTCATGGATAGAGGGGAACATGGAGATCACCGGAGTGCATTTCATGTTTATAAAGAGTCAACTCAAAGATTTCCTACGCCAAGTAAAAAATATGAATATCATGGAAAGTCAAGAAGAAGATGGGGAGGAAGAAAGTGAAAGAGTTGATGTAGAGAAGGGTCCAAGCGAAGAGGTAAAAGTAGAAGGCTTCCTTGTCAAAAAGAAGAGGAGTGTCCATTGATGGACATGAGCTTTAATGAGGAAGAAAATCAAAAAGCATCGAATGAAGCTTTGAAGATCGAAATGAGCATTTCTATACCCTCTAACTCTTCAATTTGTGATTTGAATGATAATGATGCTTCTAATGATTTGATTATGCCTCTTGTGAATTTTGACTATAGGGAAGAATTAAAGAAACGCTTGGGGATCCTTTTTGAAAGGAAGGAAGAATCGAGGAGGATGGCAAGAGAAAAGGGGGACAAACATGGACACTTTGCATATCTATAGGTGGTTGTCCTATCTATTTGGTAAACCTCCTAGACCTTGAAGTACAAAGATCAAGATACAATGGGAAGGAGGATCGCTACCCTTGGTTATTCCGATGAAGGAAGATGGAAGTGAAAGAATAAGTCCGGCATAGGGCAATAAAAATAGCACTCGATGGGAGGCAACCCATCCTTTTTATTTCTTTTCTTGTGTTTTTTTTGGTAGCTTTGTGTTTTTGTTTTTTTAGGAGATTTGGCTTGCTACTTAATTGTTTATGCTTTGTAATTGATGCTCTATGCTTTGAGATTCATATAGTGTTGAGCTTAATTGTTGATATCATTATGAGTTGCATATATTTTGAGCCAAACTTGAATGCATGTCTTCATTCAAGTTTGGGGGTGTTTGTCATTTAGGGTAGAAATGCATCTCTTAGTGATGATTATTTTGATGATTTGTGATGCCTGTGCGTAGGTATACTCACTACGTGGATTGAAAAAGGATCGTAATTGCAAGGGAATTGAGGAATCGAGAAGGAAAGGAGAGCTTAAAAGTTGGTGAAAATGAGCAAAAAGGAAGAGAACCCGGTCTCCTCGATCGAATGAGCGGCGGGCTTAAATCGAGGGACCAACACGGTAATTTCTTGCATATTTGGGTTCGTTAGGGGTATATAAGTCATTTTTAGGAGTTTCGGGGTCGGGTCGGGCCGGAATCGTCAAAAATTCCACTGGACTCGACCCGGGGTCGAGCTTGCATGGCCCCGGTCGAGGGATTTACACTTAGTCAAAAATTCTGAATTTTACATATTCCTCGAGTCGAGGTGGCACCTCGAGTCGAGGAGCTTGTTTTTGCATATCCCCGAGTCGTGCGTGAGACCTCGAGTCGAGGCATGAAAATTTTCAGATCCCTCGAGTCGAGGCCGACCTCGACTCGAGGCCAGTGAGTTTTATAAATACGCGAGTTCAATTTTGTGAGATCCCGACTCGAGGGCTTTACACTGCTGATCCCCTTTGTTCCCAAATCATATTTCCGGTGAATGTTAAATGCGTTTTCACCGTGCATTGATCATCATTTCACCACATATTCATATCATTTGCATAAAGATAGGATTTTGAGGGTTTTTGGAAGCAAATTTGGGGATTTTTGGTTGAAATTAATTGGGTGTCTTCCAAATCCGATTTTTGGCCAAATTCGCAAAGAAGGTATGTAATTTCTACTCATTTTGGCTTCAATTTCATTGTTGTATTGTGAGTATGGGCATTTAATCGAGCACCTTATGAGCATGATTATTGTGATGAATTTGGAGCCTTGTATGAGCATATTTGAATTGTTTGATGATTTAGGAGCATGCTTAGGGTTGTATATGAGATGTTGCTCGTTTATTTTGTGGAATTTGGCTAGAAAATGAATTTTTGGCAAAGTTGGGAATTCCTAGTGTTATTGTTTTTGGTAATTTGGTCAAAGTGAGTTGAGTATTGTTGATGGTAGTGCAATTTTGATGATGCTATGTGTTGAATTACTTGCTAATTGGCCTATGATTTTTGGGATTTTATTGAGCTTAATTGCATGATTATTTGTTTGAGCTTACTTGTTAATTAATTGTGGGGCCATTCTAGTAAGTATACACATGATTGAGGATTATGTGAGCACTTCTTGTGGATTGTATTTGCATGATTGACTCATTGACCATTGGTTGAGGATTTGTTGACTAGACACTAGGGATTGTGTATTTTTGAGATGTTCTTGTTTGTTGACTCGTTCATGGTATGCTTGATATTTTTCTCGAGCTCGTATTGTATTCTTGGATGTTGATTTTTGCTCTTGGGAATGTTTTGCAGGAACAATGTTTAGAGGGGCCAGACACAACCTCTACGAGGCGGAGATTCGCGAGAAAGAAGGCTGTCATCCGATTTGCACACAGGATGCCCGTGAGCTCGGAATTCGGTGGGATGATCACCGGTGGAGGACCTATATTGATCTCTACTCCAAGCTCTATAACCGGGTGGTCAAGACCAGACTAGTCGATCACGAGTGCATGATATCTATGGGGATCGAGGACGTCTGTTTGAGCAAGTTGGGATGGGGGCTTCTTGGCGAAGAGGCCTCGGACGTATATTGGACTCACTCTCGAGTTCTGTGCACGGTGAAAGTTGATAAGGCCGGGAGGGCCAAATTCCCGAGGAGTATTACTTTTGAGCTCATGGGACACGAGTATGCGTTGACTGCGGGCGAGGTCAACGAGATTATTGGAGCACCTATAGACCACTGATCGATCACCGTTGAACATCGGGAAGGAGTACAATGCTAAAAAGTTTTGGAGAAGGATTTGAGACTGCAGGGCTCCTAATCGGCTGATTTTGTTCCGGAAAGTCAAAGAGCACGCATATCCGAACCCGGTCATCCGATACTTAGAGAAGATTCTCGCGAGCACCATATTCGCGAGATCGGAGAGGAGGAGCCGTGGTTTTAGGAGGTATGCGTTATCGGGTGCTTTACATGGAGTTCGATTTAATGCGGCTGCCTACCTTTGTTATCTATTCGAGAGAGCCACGAGCACGAAGTTTAAGAAGATTAACTTTGGTGGCATGATTACCTTGATCGGCGAGCATCTTGGGATCCCGACGCACAACCTCGGAGCGGTGGAGGGCCCCGACCTTACCCTTAATACCATGCGGCGTATGAGGACGCTTGACCGCATCGGTAGGACGTGGTGCCTCGGCGGCATCATGGTGGCAGAATTTCCTCTTCCTAATAAGACGTTGGCAGTCTTCGGTTCTCAAGCCTTTGTGACCATCAATCTGCGTATGTGGTCACGGCGTCACTGTGAGGCGATAGATACCTATACGAGAGAGCATGGGGACATGCTTAGAGATGAGGATGATGATGACGATGGGGGTCGGCGGTCGGGTTCGGATGATGATCGGGATGAGGGAGGCTGCGAGAGAGAGCAGAGGTAGAGATAGGAGATGATGATTCGGAGGATGAGGATGATGAGGAGCCGGAGCGGGAGGAGCCGCCGGTCACGAGATGGATGAGGATTACCAGCCGAGAGATCAACATGTCTTGGCGGGGATGAGATGAGGAGTAGAGAGTACGAGGCGGGGAGTTCATCTCGAGGCCGTGGGTTTTGGCGAGGAGATGTGGGTGATAGTCGGAGGATGCACATTGAGAGTCGACCGGCGAGGATGAGATGTACCGGATGCTTGAGGAGTCCCGCAGATTTAATGAAGAGACTAGGAGGATGCGGGAGGAGTCTCACGAGACTCGAGAATGACATGTATGCCCTCCTACAGCGAGATGAGCTCGTGGAACTTCGGGCAGGACACTACCCTCCTCCACCGCCGCCGTCCGACTACTAGGGCTATCCCCTATTCCTCATTCCTTCTTCTTGATCTTTAGATTCTGAGATTCTTGTTTTCCTTTATATTTTTATGGTGATTGTACTCTTGATTGACTTGATTATGTGATGATCGGATTTGATTGTTGGATGATTTTATTGATGATTGTTATTATCTTGATCTTATTGAGTTTGATGGTCTATTGATGATTATACCTCGATGATTTCCTTGGATTCCTTATTCCTAGGCTTTTGAGATTTATTGATTTTGAGCTTAATTGTGGATTCATTGACATATTTTTTGAGTGTCATTCATGTGGTAGTGAGTATGCTTGGACTTATGTACATGAGCACTTGAGTTTGATTTTCAAGACTTATTGGATTTTGATATGATCATGAGTAGATTTGTAGCTTAAAGCTAGTTTTTTTATTAATTATGTGAAGATGAATGTGATTGATGATGCTTAATTCATTGCTCAATTTTAACCGTGTGCTTTTGTGCCTTAATAATCGTACATCTTATACGGTTGATTTGATATTACTTGTGAGTGCATCGTTCATAATTTGCATGCTAGAACTTGTCACTAGACTTGTTGATATTGATCTTTGTGTGATGTTTTGAAAATGATAAGAGGCCATGTTTGGAATGATGAGTCACTTTGCCAAATTTTTCCTCACAAAATACATTTGATTTCCTTAGTAAGCCATGTTGAGCTTATGATCCTTATTCTTTGGCAAGCCAAGTGAAATTGAAACCATTCTAGCCTATTTTTATGAGCCTTTCTTGTCCTATATTTAGTTGAGCTTGAATGTTGGCTAATGATGGTGATTTGATTGCTAAGTGTGGGAAGATGATGAGCTAAGTGATGAATGAAGCATAAAAGATGAAAGAAAGGTTGTGAAAAAGATTGAATTGTGAAAAAATGTGAACATGAAGTGAAAAGAAAAAATTAATTTGTGAGCTTAAAAGAGAAAGCTCAAGTGAATGGTGGATTGATTGTTGAATTCAAAAGGAAGAGTGTTGCTTGATGAAAAGTGAAGAGATGTGTTGCGAATTGATTAGCTTACATTCAAGTCTCTACTACTTAGTCACTCTTATCCATATACATCCCACCTTTCCAAAGAGCCTACATTACAACCTAGAGAAAGACCTCTTTGATTCTTGATTGATCACAAGTGATTTGGATTGAGATTAAGTCTTTTGGCAAGTATATGGTGTGCAAGTTCATGAATTTGATGATTGGTGCTTTATACCTTGATACACTTGAGTGAAGAGTGAAACACTCCATGGAAGGAGCAATGTGTTGAGTATTTGATTGAGCATTTGTTTGAGCATGATCTATCATGATTGCTAGTGGATAGTTGCATTGATACAAGTGTTCATTGATGAGTTCGATTGTCTTATTTTTTCGTCTATAGTGCCATGTGACATAATTGCAATCAATTCACTCCTTTGTTCTTAGTTCCTACGTTGCTCGAGGACGAGCAACAATTCAAGTTTGGGGGTATGATTGGAGTGAATTGATGCATGTTTTAGGGCATATTTTAGTGCAAAAGTGAGCTAAAGTGTTAGTTTTTGTGCCTAAATGTGAAAAGTATCACTCTTTTGCCTAAAAGTATTATTTGTGAGATTTTGATGTTTTTCGTCCATTTTGCGGGTAATTCGGTGGATTTTTGCCAAACCGAGAGTACCATTAGGCTTAGAATGAAGAGATGACGAACATCCGGGACGGAAAGCGGGTCGAGACCGAAGCCCCACGCGAGAAAAGTGCCTGGACTCGAGCTGCGGTCGAGGAGCAAGAGCCTCGAGTCGAGGGCTATGCGAAAAGGACAAAAATCGGAAGAAAGCGAGGCACCTCGAGTCGAGGCATGACCCCAGTCGAGGGAGTTGAAAAGGCAGGGACCTCGAGTCGAGGCCTGACCCTCGACTCGAGGGGGAGGATTTTCTAAAATTCGCTTATTTAAAGGCCGAGGCAGAGCATTTGAAAGGAGGAGTTCATAGTAGCAATTAGTAGCGGTTTTGGGGCGATTTCTCGAGGCCCAAGCCAATTCTTTTCTTAGGTAGAGCAGATTGATTGATAGATTTAGGATTAGATTTCCATTAATTGTTGCTAGATTAGCTTAGATTAACATTTGATTCTTGTAATTCATTCAATTCAAGCTTGTAATTCATTTGGAGATTGGTGTAGAAAACTCAAGCATTCCTCTTTTTGTTGATTGAAGATCATTTGGTGATGTTTTTCCTCTTTTGTCTCTTTAATTTCTTAATTGTTCTGATTTGCTTAGTATTTGATGAATTCTATCTTCTTCCCATGGGTATTGTTTGTGGTACCATGGGCTAATCTCTTTGTGCTTGGGTTAATTGAAATTGATGATGAATTGATTGATGATGCTATGATTGTTGATGATTGGAGATCAATTGAGTAGATTGCTTACTAATTGTGATTCTCATTTGTGCTTCATGCATAATTATCTCTTTAGATTAGTGTTTGATCACCCTAGCTATAGGCGAGTTGCGCTAACGTGATCCGGTGTTAATCGGGTGATAATTGTGTATGAATGCGTGGATTGGGTGCTTCGTAATCGAGAGATTAGTTGCACTAAGGATACTCATGTTAGTTTGTTTCCTAATTGTGATTCTTAATTGTGCTTTGTGTAAAATTGTCTCTTTTGATTAATGGTTGATCACCCTAGCAATAGGCGAGAGTTGAGCTAACGTGATTAGGTGTTGGTCGAGTTTCAATTTTGCATGATTGTATGAATTGGGGATTTCTACATTGAGAGATGAGAGATGGGAAAGACTAAGGATACTCACATTAGGCATTGTGATTTTAATGAAGTGATTAATTTCATGATGGTTTATGCTTTCTATCTTAGTTGATTTGCAATTTGATTCAATTGTAGCTTGTTGATTGATGATTCATTGATGGATGTTAATCCTAGCACCTCTATTCCACCATTTATTGTTGTTGTTGTCTTCACATTCTAAGTGTTCGATCATTTGCTTGCTCCTTGTTGTTTTGTATTTTTGCTAGTGTTTTTGTTGTTTTTGTGCCAAACCATTGTTGCGATCACTAAGAACTCGTATTTCTAGGACCTCACGTGCATACTTTTTCCCTTGGGTTCGATATTTTGTTGATTGGTCATAATAACTCTTACCCTATACACTCAAATCACGACCCGACCCCGAAACTCCTAAAAATGACCTCTATGCCCCTAACGAACCTAAATATGCAAGAAATTACCGTTTTGGTCCCTCGATTTAAGCCCGTTCGCTCATTCCATCGAGGAGACCGGGTTCTCTTCCTTTATGCTCATTTCACCAACTTTTAAGCTCTCCTTTCCTTCTCGATTCCTTGATTCCTTCGCAATTCCGATCCTTTTTCAATCCTCGTAGTGAGTATACCTTCAAAGCGGGCAAAACAATTCATCAAATAATCATCACTAAGAGATGCATTTCTACCCTAAATGACACACACCCCCAAACTTGAATGAAGACATGCATTCAAATTTGGCTCAAAATACATGCAACTCATAATGATATCAACAATTAAGCTCATAACTATCATCTATACCCAAAGCAAAGAGCATAATTTCCTAAGAACAAGCAATTAGGTAGCAAACCAAATCTCCCAAAATTAAACAAAAACACTAATCTACCAAAAGAACATAAGAAAAGAAATAAAAAGGATGGGTTGCCTCTCATCAAGCGCTATTATTATTGTCCTTTGCCGGACTTATTTCTTCACGTCCAATCATCTTTCATCGGAATGGCCAAGGGTAGCGATCCTCCTTCCCATTGTATCTCGATCTTTGTACTTCAAGATCTCGGAGGTTCACCGAATAGATAGGACAACCACCTATAGATATGCAAAGTGTCCATGGTTGTACCCCTTTCTCTCTTGCCATCCTTCTCTTCCATTCTTTTCCTCAAGGATGCCCAAGCGTTTCTTTAATTCTTCCCTATAGTCAAAATTCACAAGAGGCAAAATTAAATCATTAGAAGCATCATTTTCAATTAAATCACAAATTGAAGAGTTAGAGGGTATAGAAATGCTCATTTCAATCTTCAAAGCTTCATTAGGTGCTTCTAGACTTTCTTTCTCATTATAGCTCATGTCCATAAAAGGACACTCCTCTTCCTCCTTTTTGACAAGGAAGCCTTCTACTTTTACCTCTTCGCTTGGACCCTCTACTATATCTCTTCTTTCACTTTCTTCCTCCCCTTCTTTTTCTTGATTCTCCATGATAGTCATGTTCTTTGCTTGGCGTAGGAAATTTTGAGTTGACTCTTTATAAACATGAAATGCACTCCGGTGATCTCCATGTTCCCCTCAATCCATGAATTAACCTTTGACTTGGTCTCATACATTTCTTCATACAAGGGAAGCATTTGATCACACCTAGTGTCATCTTCCTCAAATTTTTCCAACAAAAATCTAAGCATCTCTAGCAATATAGCTCTCACATCATAAAGTCCCCATTCTTCAATTTGAGGAGAAGCTTGTGGCATTGGATAGTCATTCTCATAGCTCCTCCTATCATCATAATAATCACCTCCCGATGCTCCTTGACACTCAAATCCAAGACATGGATCAAATGTTTGATCATAAGGCTCATAGTATGGAAACATCTCTTGAGGTTGGGGAGGAATTTCTTCATATCTCCAATCTTCATAATTGGATGGAACTTGTTGCAAATGAGAATTATCTTCAAAGCTCATCCAATTATTGTATCCAAATTCTTCAAAGTGTGGAGAATACAACCTACTATCTTGATAATACTCTTGATTCCATATGTACGAGTTGTATCCTTCCATCTAGAAAAGATAATCAAGTATCAAATTCCAACAAAATTAACAAAACAAACACAAACACAAAGGCAACAAATAGCCACTTCAAACAATCCCTAGGTCTCACTTAAGGCGCAAAAACTAATTCCCGGCAACGGCGCCATTTGATTGGAGTGTATAGTGCAAGTGTTATTAAGACCAATCAACAAAATATTGAACCCAAGGGAAAAAGTATGCACATGAGGCTTTAGAAATACGAGTTTTTAGTGACTAGAGTTGCAACAATGGTTTGGAATAAAAACAACAAAACACTTGCAAAAATACAAAATAACTACAAGCAAACAAATGATCGAACACTAAGAATGCGATAACAAAAACAACACTAAATGGTGGGATAGAGGTGCTAGGATTAACATCCATTAATGAATCATCAATCAACAAGCTACAATTGAATCAAATTGCAAATCAACTAAGATAGAAAGCATTAAACCATCATGAAATTAATCACTCCATTAAAATCACAATGCCTAATGTGAGTATTCTTAGTCCTTCCCATCTCTCAATGTAGAAGTCCCCAATTCATACAATCATATAAAATTGAAACCCGATCAACACCTAATCACGTTAGCTCAACTCGCCTATTGCTAGGGTGATCAACCATTAATCAAAAGAGACAATTTTACACAAAGCACAATGAAGAATCACAATTAGGAAGCAATCTACTCAATTGATCTCCAATCATCAACAATTATAGCATCATCAATCAAATCATTATCAATTTCAATTAACCCAAGCACAAGAGAGTTAGCCCATGGTACCACAAACAATACCAATGGGAAAAAGATAGAATTGATCAAACATAAAGCAAATCACAACAATTAAGAAATTAAAGAGACAAAAGAGGAAAAACATCACCAAATGATCTTCAATCAACAACAATAGGAATGCTTGAGTCTTCAACACCAATCTCCAAATAAATTACAAGCTTGAATTGAAAGAATTACAAGGATCAAAAGCTAATCTATGGCTAATCTAGCAACAATCAATGGAAATCTAAGGCCAATTCTACCAATCTACTCTACCTAAGGAAGAAATTGGCTTGGGGCCCGAGAAATCGCCCTAAAACCGCTACTAAGCGCTATTATGAACTCCCCGTGTATGCACTTTGCTTAGCCCTTTAAATACCGAATTTTAGAAAAACCTCCCACTCGAGTCGAGGGTCAGGCCTCGACTTGAGGCTCCTGCAAAATTCTCCTCCCTCGACTCGAGGGTCATGCCTCGAGTCGAGGCCGCTGCCTTTTTCCGAATTTGATCCTTTCTGCATAGCCCTCGACTCGAGGCTCTTGCTCCTCGACCAGAGCTCGAGTCCAGGGCACTTTTCTCGCGCGGGGCTTCGGCCCGACCCCGTTCGTCCCGTATGATCGTCTCTTCATTCTAAGCCTAATGGTACTCTCGGTTTGGTAAAATTCCACCGAATTACCTGCAAAATGGACGAAAAACATCAAAATCTCACAAATAGTACTTTTCAAGCAAAAGAGTGATACTTTTCACATTTAGGCACAAAAACTAACACTTTAGCTCACTTTTTGCACTAAAATAGGCCCTAAAAATATGTATCAATTCACTTCAATCATATATGCAAGAAATCTACAAATAAAGCTCAATATACATCATACCCACAAATCATATACAAGAGCATACAAGATAGGCAAGAAAAGAAGAACACCTCCCCCAAACTTAGACAAGTCTAAGTTTGAAAGAAAGTGTTGTACCATAAATCCTTTAAAATCCATCTTTCTTTCAAGCATGTAAGGCTCATCAAGTCTCCTAGCACATCCCACTTCCTACAAAGATCACAAGCAACACAATTATTCAAAGCAAAACACCAAACAAACAAAAGAAAGCAATAAAGGATGGGTGCCTCCCATCTAGCGCTAGGTTTAACGTCTTATGCCGGACGGAACTCAAGTAGTTCATACTCCCCTTTTCTCATGAATGTTAGGCACTTCTTTTGGGATAAGAGAGTCCTTGTGCCTAACCAAGGTCTCCTTTATAAACAAGCAACATCCCCACTTGTCTTCTAACAAGAGCTTCCCTTCCTCTTTAACTTCTTTCACCTTCAACACCTCTTTAAGTCTCTCCACTCCTAGTAGTTTACTTCAATTGGACTCACTCCGCTCCACTTCATCACCAATCTCAAAGCTTTCTACTCTTTTTCCCTCTTGTGGCATCTTCCTCTTCTCCAACACCCCCAAACTTGAGACTTGTTCAAGTTTGGTCCAACTTCTTCACTTCTTTCTTCCTTTATCTCCCGGATCAAACAAGGGTGCATAAAGAGCCTTTTCCTCCCTAATATCATCAAGAGAAACACAAGACTTATTAGCAATCAAATTACAAGAAGGAATAAGTTGATTATGAATTAATGAATTAGAAGAGTTAGAACCATCTCTATCCTCTTTAGGGCACAAGTCAATAATCTCAATAAAGCCACATTTCTTCTTTTCCAAAGCACTTGGAGCATCTTCCACCAATGAAGCTCTAGAAAATGTAAGCTCTTCCCCATTAAAACTCAATCTAAGCTCTCCCTTCTCCACATTGATCATCGCCTTCCCGGTCGCAAGGAAAGGTCTTCCAAGAATGATAGGTGCCTCAACTTCTTCTTTCATGTCAAGCACAACAACGTCCACCGGGAAGATAAACTTGTCAACTCCCACTAACACATCTTCAATGATCACAATGCTCCCGGATCCTTAAGCTTTTGAGAAAAATGTCTCTCTAGAATTTCATTGCGCTCTTCCACCAACTTGATTGCTCCTTTATCATCCCATCTCTTCTTCTTTGACATGATCTCCTTAAAAACTTCTTGTAATGGAGCATTTGCTCAAGGGCATCTAAGAGTGGAATATTAACATGCAAGTTCTTGAACACCTCCATAAACTTGCCAAATTCCTCATCAAGCTTTTTCTTCATGGATCTTTGAGGATAGAGAATCTGGAATACGAGTCATTTGGCACTCCCCAAATTCCTTTATTTTGCAAGTGATCCACCGTGGATGATAACTTTCCAACCGTTGAAGCTAATTGCCCCACTTGGTGCTCAATCGTCTTGAATCTAGAGTCCATTTGCTTCCCAACATCATTCAATCTAGAGTCATTGGACTCTAATCTTTTCACAATCATACCAAGTAACTCCTCTGTGGTAGCTTTCCCTTCATTATTTGGGGCTTTTGCACCCGGATCAAACCTCATTTGGAAATTGAACGCGGCTCTAGGATTAGAATAGGAAAAATTTTATGTCTCCTCTAAGTATTAGGAAATTGCCCTCCTTGTGGAACATAAGGTGCTTGAGATTGAGAGACATGTGGAGCTTGAGAAGGAAAATTACCTTGAGGACGATTTTGATAAGGCATTTGATAAGGCCTTGCATTTTGGTTGTTTTCTTAATATCCTCCTTGGTATGGAGGCCTCCCATGTAATTCACCTCTTCCATAGGCACTTGGCCTTGACACAAATCAACTTGAGCCATTGGAGGATTTACACCTTGTTGAGCTTGAGAAGTTGTGAGAGCCCCTAATTGATTCATCATTGTCATCATCATGGTCTTCATCGATCAATATACTCCACATGAGACACTCTATGATGAGCTCCCCTATTCACCGTCACTTGGAAAGAGTCTTGGGCAATATTCTTCATTATCTCATTCATTTGCCCTACCATATTTGACCAAATCGAACCATTAGCACAAACATTAAGAAAAGATCTATCACCATCCATGAGGCCATTGCAAAAGTAAATGATAGTTTGCTCCTCCGGAAAGCCATGTTGTGGGCACGCTATAAGCAACGTCACATATCTTTCACAAGCTTCCGGTATCGTCTCTCCATTCTTTTGACGAAAATGAGAGATAGCTTCTTTGGCTTGAACCGTCTTAGATGGTGGATAGAACTTCATAAGAAATCCCTTGCTAAGGTCCCCCAAGTACGCACGGTTTCGGGAGGGATAGAATTGAGTCAAGCCATAGCTCTCCCCTTAAGAGTGAAGGCAAAGAGCCTTAGCTTTTTAACATCCTCGGACACACCGTTGTACTTAGTAGTGTCGGAAATCTCTAGGAATTGTGCCATGTGTTGATGAGGGCACTCTTCTTCATCTTTCCTCAAATTGCTTCTCCCTCAACATCCTCAATAGAGTCGAGGCTTATCTCAAAGTTATTAGCCTCGATCCTTGGCATTGCAATGCCATCATAATACTCACGAAGTTGAGGCTCAAAGAATTCTTTTAGTGGCCTACCTTGAGGTGGAGGATCTTGTACGTAAGGAGGTGGAGCTTGAGGTATATGTGGTGGCCCTTGTAGATAAGGCATTTGTGGGTAATATGGTGGGAATTGTTGTGCATAAGGTGGATAGTATGGATATTGGTGAGCTTGTGGATGGTATGGGTATAGATTTTTGTATGGGAATTGATGTGGTGGCATCTCTTGAGGGAAAGGGCCAACTTGAGCATTGTAAGGTGGATTGTGCCCATTGCTTGCTCCATGATTCTCTTACACTCCCCCATGACCATTGCCATTTCCATTTACCTCCTCCACATAAGGTTCACCAACTCTCTCTTCATTCACCATATCTTCCCCTTCCATCATTTATCTTCTCTTTCTCCCACGGTTCCTTCAAATGGTAGCTTTTATTTTCCGATTGAATGGCTCGAGTGGTATACCACGAGATCTCGTGATCATGCACCTACACCACCAATTAAAATATCAAATTCCAACAAAAATAATAAAAAAACAAAACAAAAAGCAACAAGTAGTCACTTCCAACTAATCCTAAATCTCACTTAAGCGCATAAACATATCCCCGACAACGGTGTCATTTTGATTGTAGTATAATTGTGCAAGTGCTTTGACGACCTAACCAAGTTATCGAACCCAAGAGATATATTATGCAATGAGGCCCTAGGACACAAGTCTTCAATGACTATTGATGCAAGCAAGGATGAGTTATATCAATCTACCAACAAAAGGATAAAATACCAAGGGCAAATAAACAAGCAATTAAACTAGGAATTAAGCTAGAACAATAAACAAGCTAAGCAAACTTCCAACTAGGTATGAGTGGGGGAATGGGTGCTAGGGATAATCTCCACCAAGGAACCAATGATCACAATTATAATTGCATCAAATCACCATTCAATTAAGATAAAAGTATGAACATCATGCAATAATGTCTCAATTCATCACACAATGCATAAATGTGAGTATTCTTAATGCAATGAATCTCTCAATTACAAAGCATTTAATTCATACAATCATACACAATTATAACTCGATTAATCCCTAATCACGTTAGCTCAACTCTTGTTTGTTGCTAGGGTGATCAAACACTAATTTAAAGAGATAAAAATGTATGAAGCACAATAAGCATCAACAATTAGGAAACTATCTAACTCAATTAAACCACAATCATCAACAATTATAGCAAGAACAATCAAATCATCCTCAATTTCAATTATATATCCCAAGCACAAGAGAATTAGCCCATGGAGCAAAGTACAAAATCCATGGGTGAAAAATCAAAGAGCATGATCATCATAGCAATTAACAAAACAATTATGAAATAGGAATCAAGAAATCAAAATAACATCACCAATTTGACCAATTGAATAGGAATTGAATGCTTGATCTCCACAAATGTAAACTTCTCTTCAATTGAAATTCAATCTTCAAATGACTAATCTAAGAGAGAATTCACTAATCTAATCAACAATTAATGGAAATCTAACTAAAAACTTCAATCTAAGAAGCTAGGAAGTGAAAATTAGCTTGGGACTTAAAAAATCGCACAAAATCGAGTGGTAATCGCCCTAATGAACTTATGCTCTATTTTTCGTCAAAGGAGGTTTAAATGGGGAGATAACTGAAAAATGGGTACCTTGAGTCGAGCTTGGGGGCCTCGACTCGAGGCATGAAGTCGCTAGCACATTTTTGATGAAATTCGCCCGGCTCGACTTAAGTCATATGGCTCGACTCGAGAGTGCTCTTCCGCCTTGACCCGGGATGAAACCGCTCGACTCGAGCTAGGCTGTGGATGATCCCTCGACTCGAGCTAATGTGGCTCGACTCGAGCCGGCGAGACTTGGCTAAATTTCTTGTTTCTTGCACAAGCTCGACTCGAGCTCCTTTGGGCTCGACCGGTGGTCGAGTCCAGAGATTTTTATGGGCCCGACTTGATCTCCTAACCCCCATTTTTGTCTCATGAATCCCGGTACTCTCGGTTCGGTCTAATTCCTCCGAAAACCCCATTAATTCTCGCATAGTAATACCTTTCATGCAAAAGAGTGATACTCTACACCTTAAAGCACAAATTCTAACACTTTTCATCACTTTTGCAATTAATCACCTCAAAATCATGTATCAATTCACTCTCATCACTACCCACCAAGTATCTTTAGGTACAAAGGATGAATTAACCTCGGTACAAACCAAATTTAGAGGTATACCATTCTTAACACGCTATTCAAAGCATACTTGGAGCACTCTTTCTTTTCTATCCCGGCTTCTTGCATAAGAACATTTCGCCTCCTCAGTTTTTCCTTTTGCTTCTTCGCTTTGAAGCGATAACATGCATACCCTCGGTTCCCTTTATTTTCTTGTTTTGAGCGTGCAAGACCAAATGAGCACTCTCACCCTATCTCTTTGCACTCTCTCTTCCTCTTGCACACAAAGTGAGATATCTACACCTTAAAGCACAAATTCTAACACTTTTCATCACTTTTTGCAATTAATCACCTCAAAAATCATGTATCAATTCACTCTCATCACTACCCACCAAGTATCTTTAGGTACAAAGGATGAATTAACCTCAAGACAAACCAAATTTAGAGGTATACCATTCTTAACACGCTATTCAAAGATACTTGGAGCACTCTTTCTTTTCTATCCCGGCTTCTTGCATAAGAACATTTTGCCTCCTCAGTTTTCCTTTTGCTTCTTCGCTTTGAAGCAGAATCAGCATACCCTCAGTTCCCTTTATTTTCTTGTTTTGAGCGTGCAAGACCAAATGAGCACTCTCGAGTCCCATCTCTTTGCACTCTCTCTTCCTCTTGCACACAGTGAGATATAAGCTCATTCAAGGACCATTTGTCATTTTGAGTGTTATAACTCACATTGAATTGCCCAAAGTGTGCAGTGAAGCGAGATCAAAACTAAGTGCACGAGCAAATCCTAAGATAGCTCTAACTTTAATTCCTTGAGTTTTGATGCAAGATTGGACATCTCCATATGTACTCCCTTATGTTCTTTTTGCCTTTGTACCTCATGGAGACGAGTGTAGCCAAAAGACTACTCGCCTCCGCATTTTTATTCTTGGCAAAGTCTTATTTCAAGCGGTCATAAGGAACGTTTTTGCCTTCTCGCTCTCGATTAATAGAGCCCCGAAATGCCTCAATACACATTCGGTTTAACTCGATCCCACTTCTCAATTTTAACCTTATTCGATTTTCAGCAGAGCGGTGGGTCGATCAGATCAAGAGCCAAATCAAAGTCCATACAATCGAGAACAATTTCTATGGTTTATTTCTAGATCTTAAAATTTGTCCCATTAAGCATTGAGATGTTATTAATTTGAGCGAAATATTTGAAGTTGTAGCAATAGAAACTAAAATAGAGAACATAAGTACACAAAAATTCTGTTTGAACAAATAATACAAATTGGGGACACATCTCAAAAGACCTAGTGCAACATTAATCTCGTCTATCGACAAAAAATTAATTGCAGTGATAATCTTGGTGTAACGATCAAGCATTGATAATAAATCATCAAATAAAAGTTTATCTATGGACAAACTAATATTCACATGAAAATTCCCTTTAATTATCACATATTTATCATCACATATGTGTTATTATTTAGCTAAACGGTGTCTACCTATGGGCCGAGCACAAAATGCATAAGCTAATTCCACATTATATCCATTTCAATAAAATTGTTCTCCATACATAGAGGTTGCTATGGCAACATGATGCTCCGATAGACTAAATTAAAAATTACTAGACCAATTTAACAAATTAATATATATATATATATATATATATATGTATATATTAAGTTTAATTTAACGACATTAAAATGTCTCCCTAATTTTAATTAATTAACATCCAAGACTAAACTAAAACTTTATTAATTAAATTAAAGCCCACAAAACCAAAAATAGGCCTTAAAATAAATTAATAATCTAAATAAGACTACATAAATCTTAATTGTGGGATAAAACCGCACTATAATATAAATTAACACAAAATCACGTACACTTAAAATATGTATTAAACAAATACATAAAAATATCTGTTTGATTGATTTTCTGTTAGGCAGATTGTAATCAAGGTTAGAAACCTTCTTTTGATATTAGAAGAACCCATTTCAAAGTTGGAAACAAAAAAATACCGTAAGAATTTCTACCAAAATCCTCAACTAAAAATTTTTGATTCACCCTAATGAAATAAATAACATGCCGAATACATATCATGCGTATACCGTAAGAATTTCTACCAAAATCCTCAACTAAAAATTTTTGATTCACCCTAATGAAATAAATAACATGCCGAATACATATCATGCGTACATGTATAATAGAATGGCATGTTCATGCTGGATCACAAATTATGCTTGTCATTATGCAGAAGACATATAACTCATAACATGATAAAACAAAAATATTATTTACAAAATTCAAATAATCTAGATCATAATTATTCACAATAATATCATGTATTATCGGGATTAACACCAATTTCGTCAATAACTTTTCTACTTTATTGATTTTGTCCCATAACATTTTACTTTTCCGAAATAGTCCCATAACAATTGAATTTATCCAATTTCGTCTCATACGTCGGAAAATGACACAAAAGCGACATCGTTTCGGTCACGTGCATCGCTCATGTCATCGGTTTTTGCCAACTCCTGCGACTCCTCAAAAATTGATGACGTGGTTAAAATTAAATTGTTGACTACTAAATTAAATTGCCAACTCATGTTGTAATTTAAATTAAATTATTATTCATTATTTAAAAATTTGAAAAAACAAAAAAATCCAAAATCAAAGCCCTGTTTCGAATAAAAAAATGTAAAAAAAAAAAAGAAAAGAAGAAGGCGTTTTTGATGGAAAAGAAGAAAGACGTAAGGATTACGGATCGTAAAACTTGCGATTAAGGAAGTGCGAATCATGATGTTCGTGAGAGACAAAGACAACCCATTGCTCAAAACTCCGTAATATGGTAAGTACACGCTTTTTATTCGACTCAATGATATATACGCACCATGGATTTGGTTCCGCATTTTAGGGATGTGACAACAACGGCTTCCTTACGGCATAAACATCTCACCGGGCGTTGAGCTTGTACTGGAATTAGTCATCTAGCGATTAGCGATTTCTGCTGTGGAAGGAAGAGATTTGCGTTTTGGGAACGGTTACGCCCTTTAGGGCTTTAATTTTTCCTTTTATGTTTTTTTAAATTCGTTGTTAATGAATATAATTTAATTTAATAAAAATAAATTTTAATGAGTTGGCATTTTAATATAAATCACGCCATCAATTTTTGAGGAGTCAACATGAGTTGGCAAAAACCGATGACATGTGCGATGCACGTGACCGAAACGACGTCGCTTTTGTGTCATTTTCCGACGTATGGGACGAAATTGGATAAATTCGAATTGTTATGGGACTATTTCGGAAAAGTAAAAAGTTATGGGACGAAATCAATAAAGTAGGAAAGTTATGGGATGAAATTGGTGTTAATCCCATGTATTATCACACATAAACAAGCATTCAAACCGATAAATTTTGCGGTTCAATAATCTAGCAGTTGATGACTGCTCTGATACCACTTGTAGGAATTTATAAACACATAAATCCAATAATACCAATTATCCTAGAACATGTTTTAATTTTAGGAAATATACATCACACGAGATTATTGGGAGTATTAGGAATACCCTGAATCCATTGTGTTTCTTAGGCGTACGCAAATTCGATGGATTGGTATTATGGTCTTCATCAACTAAATCGCTTTATTCCTTTATGGGACCGTCGTTTGCTTTCTATTGGGGAGAATAGAAAACTACGCGTGATTTAGTATATCGGGACCATAACCCACGTGATCTATATATACTACTCAATTATGCCACTCATAATCACCTAATCATAGTAGTATAAGATATCTACTCAATTCTATATCAAATGCACAATCCAATTGACTTTACCTTATTTAGATCACTAATTAAGTCAATGATTTGAATAGCTAATGTAATTGCATAATATATTTTGCCCATAATTAGAATATGGGAAATCCGAGATTTCCTAACATATACTAGCTACTGTATTAATAAAATGAATGAGTTGAGACTAAATTACTAGAGTTGATAGTGTGTGAATAAGTTTTATCATAAAAATAATGTATAATTAATACTCTTTTTAGTGAAATACTTAATATTTTGTTAATTAAACAACTAATATTTTATAGTAAAAAAACTAATATTTTTTAATAAAACACTTAATACTTTCAAAACAAATTTCATAATTAATGAAACTTATGCAAATTTCATAATGAAATTTACTGCAAGGAGACTTTGCCAATTACTAATTGGATTAATTTTACTTAAATGTTTGAATGAAAATAACCCCAAACATTTCAGTTGATAAACTGTATTCAAAGCATCCAAATATTTATACCCTTTGAAAATGTCACTTATGTTGGTTGCTTGTTGGAATATTTTGTGAATTTATAATATTCAGTGGACCTTATTGTAATTTCCATTAATCTCAAGCTATGCTTGGTAATTTGACAAAATCTTGAAGTGTAATTCAACATTTTTTTTTTTGAGGGGTTGTATAAGTGAAGACAAATGTGTACTTGTAAATATAAGTTATATATAGCTTCAATCTTTGAGGGTATGAGGCAAGGTTACCCATTTGGTAAACCATCGTTAAGATAATCAAAATTCATCAATTAGTCATAAAGAAAAAAAAACGAATTAATAAGTGATAGAATATTTTTAGTATGGATTTGTCAGACAATTCTATATGATATTACATCATCTCACGCAAGAGTTTTGCACAATATCTTGTTATTGTATATGTGTTGATAAAAAGAGGGGATTTAGATTATTTTTGTCCTCTAACTTTTCTTCTTTATTGAAATGGTCCTCTAATTATCTACTTTATCAATTTAGTCCACTATGTTTACATATTTGGTCAATTTAGTCCTCTAACTATTCACCTTTGTTGAAATGGTCCTCTAATTATCTATTTTATCAATTTAGTCCACTATATTTAAATATTTTGCCAATTTAGTCCACTATGTTTACATATTTTGCCAATTTAGTCCAAATTAGTTATTTTATATTATTTTACATGGTGGGCTAATTTGGACAAAATTGGAAAAATATGTAAACATAGTGGACTAAATTGGTAAAGAATGTAAACATAGTGGACTAAATTGATAAAGTAGATAATTAGAGGATCATTTCAATAAAGGTGAAAGTTAGAGGACTAAATTGATAAGGTAGATAATTAGAGGACCATTTCAATAAAGGTAAAAAGTTAGAGGACGAAAATAATCTAAATCCCATAAAAAGAGAGTTATAGAGGAGTATAATTATGAGTTTGTCTTATGTAAACTAGTTTTTTTGGTACTTTTTTGCAATTAATTTCTTTTAATAAAACAATTAATACATCAAACAATAATATATATTTTAATGCAACAACTATTATTGTTTAAAAATACACAAAAAATACGAATCAAATATACGTAAACTGATGATTTACAAAAGACTTGGACAATAATTATAAACAAAAACTTATATGAGATGGGTTCTCATCATATGTATATTTCATAATCCATGGATCTATGTCCGACTCTATTCAAATTATATTTTAAAGTAAAAATATAAATACTAAAATGAAGCACCGTTTTACATAGGAAACTGTCCACTCAAAACATCGTCATAATTACCTGAATATTTGAATTGCAAGAATTGATTGTGATATGAATAAGTTGAAGCACAAGTTGTATGTGAAATAGACAAAAATTAATGTTGAAAGAAGGCATTAATATTAATAAGCATCCATATTTGGATGAAAGGGTATTGGGAGGAGACTTTGAGAAGCAAATCACATGGGAAATTCAGTTGTCATAAATTGGATTCTCTCTTTCTCCAATCCACTTCTTCCTATCACCAGTCAATATGGAACAATGTATGACACGGAATTTAATGAGAAAGTTGTTTGTTAGTTAAAAGATGAAAAATTGAGGGTAAATGAGTTATTTTAATTTTATTAGAAAAATGATGTTTTAGTTCGAAAGGGTAGAGTGGGTAATTGAGTGACATGAGGTGTAAATAAGAAATGTTTGAAATAGTTTAGTTTGAGAGTGTAGGATGACTTTTTTATCATTTTGGGTATGAAAAGATAGAAATAATATATCCATTTTTGGATTTTGAATCGAAAATTGGACGGAGGGAGTATTGTTTATTTTTATTATAGGATATTAATTTTGATCATCGCAAAATTAATTTTGATATTATTAATTATTTTATTATAAATATTATTTATTTTTTATTATAGGATATTAGTTTTGAATGATATTAATTATTTAATTAATAAATACTTCATTAATTATTTTATTTAAATATATTAATTATTTTACTATAAAATATTAATTGTAAGTAAATTTCACAATATCTTTTTTTTTTTTTTTAATTCCAAGTAAATTTCACAATATCAACTCTTATTTAATTTAACATTTCATCCCCATTTCCCCTCTAAAATTTGGTATGTTTGGATAAGTGCGCATGGTGCGGTTGGGCTAATTTATTAAATTATTGTATTTTTCGATATATTCTGCATTAGTGCAGTGGGTTATTAAACTGTTTCAAATTTAAGCAACATCGCATACTAGAAATGCGACGTGTGAAAAATCTAATACTCCATTTGGATGGAGTTATTTGAAATCAATGGATTTGAGCATAATACACCATACATTTACAAATCTAAATAGGAAAAACTAAATGAATAGATTTGATTAACACAAATATTACATATAAGTGGGAGGATTTCAAATACCCAACAAAACCTAGTCATTTGAAATCCTCCCACTTCCCCACTTGTGCTTAATATTTGAGTGAATCAAGTCCATTCATTTAGTTTTTCTTTGTGTGATTGCATGTTATATTATCCTCAAATCACTTGATTTCAAATCCACCCCATCCAAATGGAGCCTAAATACTTATCGCACCTTTGGTTGCGACATTTTGAATGTCAAATCATTTGTCTTGATTCACGCAGAAGATAACAAAATTAGCTACTTTAAATTAGAAATATTATTTAATATACGCAACAAGAAATTAAAATATAATGTCATATCTATAATTATAAATTAGAAATATTATTTAATATAGGCATCAAGAAATTAAAATATAATGTCATATCTATAAGAAATAATGACAACTTGATTCATATGGCAAGCCCGAATTACGTAGAAGTAGATCACTTTTAAATTGTGTGTAATTTGTCAAAAATGCCCTTAATTCCTTTCAAATGTTTCAATTGTTCTATCCGAGTATTTCTCTCTTTCTCTCTCCCATCTTACGCGTCGTCCCATCTCTCTCCTTTCTCGTCGTTTATCCGATTCTCTTTTTTAAATTTCAAAATTACTTTCTCTTATATATAGATTGATTTGTTCGGATAAAATTAAACAATTTTTATATTAAATAATTAATTAATTGCTATTTCGAGCCGATGGGTTCGTAAACGACGTTTTCTACGAAGAGGTGGACATCGAGTGCCCTTCCGACCACCGCGAATGGAGATGTGCGGAGCCGCCCCGCGCACACCGCCACTGGGAAACCCTTATCTCGCTGAGGACAGTCTTTATCGATTTGTGTCTCTTGGTTTGCCACCATCGGCGATGAGGGACGGCGCCATGACTGCCGGGCTCGAGGAGAACCGCCCTCGATGGGCGTCGGACATGACCACCGGCTAAAAAGTAACGGCGGCTCTGCGACCGCCGCTGACGGAGGTAATCAATCTAGGATCGTGTGTTGTTGAGGACCAATTTAGGACGGTGGTGTGGCCGACGGTGGTAGGCGGCACCGTTGGTGTTGATTAATTGGTCGCTGCTGTTGTGAATGATTGTTGCAGGTTAGGGGATGCCACGATTTGAAACAGATCTGTTGAAAAGACGAAGTGGGTGTACTCATCTGATTGGTGGGTGTAATTGGTGGGTGCACTGCCTATTTTGATGGGTGTATACGGCTGTTGATGCGGTGGCCTCACTTCATCGCTATATCTTTTGCATACGAACTCCGATCGGGATGATTCTTTTTGCTGCGCAAGCTCTCACGGCCCTCTTTCCAACCATATAATTTCTCATTTGATTTGGAAACATTAATATCCTTGATAAAATAATTTTACTTCTTTTTTTGTGTTACTTTTGTTTGTTTGTTTGTTTTTTTCCCGAAATTGTTTCTCTTGACTAATATTTTTCTCGTTATTGTGCAAATATTTTTGTGTGTGCAAATATATTTTAGTTATTGTTCAAATATTTTTCAACCATTGATCAATTTTTTTCCCATTGTGCAAATATATTTCAAAATTTTATATAAAAAAATGACACTCAATATTGTGAGTTTTGTCATACTTAGCAAATTTTGTGGAAATGTAAATATATGTCAAAATTTTATATGCAAAAACGACACTCAATATTGTGAGTTTTGTCATACTTAGCAAATTTTGTGGAAATGTTTCACTTTAAAATAGCAAATATTTTCGATGTTGTGCACATATTTTCTCAGTCATTGTGCAATATTTTTTGTTATTGTACAAATATTTTGAGTGATAATTTGTGCAAATATTTTTGGTTATTGTGCAAATATTTTTCTGCCCTTGTTCAAATTTTTTTCTGTTATTGTTCAAATTTTTTTCGTTATGGTGTAAATTTTTTTTGTTATTGTTCAAATTTTTTCTATCATTGTGTAAGTGTTATTGTGCAAATATATTTCAAAATTTTGAGTGATAATTTGTTTTGATTGAGATTTTATTATTGTTTAATTTTTTTCGTAATTGTGCAAATATTTTCTCGGTGTTGTGCACACATTTTCTCGTAATAGCAAGAACCAGAGATTTGAAGAAAAAAAAATCATGTGATTTGAAGAAGAAGAAGAAGAAGAAGAAGAAGAAGAAGAAGAACCGGAGATTTTAGTGGAGTGATTTTAGAAATTTGAAATTTGAATTTTTAGGGAGGTTCTTGTTTTTATTGTGATGGGATTGATGTATTTGAATTTTGAAATTTTGAAAATTTGAAATGTAATTTGGAATCTTGAATTTTGAAATAAAGGGTATTGAAGTCTTTTTGACACCTTTTTGAACCTCTTTGAAAGATTTTATTGTGCATGCACTTCTATGTAAATAAAGGTTCTCAAATGCACTTACATGTTACCAACTCTATCTATAATTATGTATTAGTTGTACCATATAATTAAAATATATTTTAAAATAGTACATATTAATTGGTTGGTATTAGATTTTTAAGAAAAGTCACCTGGGTACAACTTCTCCATATCAAATTACTAGATTAGTATCCCACGTTTACATGGGTTGTTTTCAAATTAAATTAATAATATGATACATTATATATATGTAAATTAATTAATATAATGTGTAAAATAATATAATTATATTATAAAATAAACATATTCAACTAATATATGTATAAAAGAATATAATAATTTTTCTATTATGTATAATTTAAAATTTTATTTTTCAATACATCAAATTTATAAAGTGTTTAAATAGAATTTTATTTTTCAAAACATCAAATTTATTGTAATATAATCTTTATATTCCTATATATTATTTAAAATTGTATTATATAAAATAGAATTAATCATCATACTCAATATTATGATTTAAGAATTAATCACTATACTCAATATTATGATTTAAGAATTTATCACTATACTCAATATTATGATTTAAGAGAAATCACATATTTAAAATTATATTATTATAAAGTAAAATTAATCACATTAATTTATAATTATATATAATATTAAAATTAGATAAAATCAATTTTTATAAGAAAAAATATTTTGAGATAATATACTTACTTTAAAGGATTATTAAATTAGTCAAATCTTTCCATATTAATCATTCCATAAGTTTTTCTTAATTTAAAAATTTATTATTTATTGACACATCATCACACTACTCAATATTATAATGCCGCATAATATAATCTATTTTAATATATAGATATAAATTTAAAGAAAATAAGGCACATCATCAAAATGAATGAGGAGATGATAATTAAGCATACTAAAACTCCTTATTAATATATAGGGGATTTATGTATAAATCTTTTATGCACCAAGTGTATCGTGCAGTTTAAATTTATTTTATTTAATAATTATGATTATTTTTTACTAAACATTAAAAGTCAAATATATATATATATATATATATATATATATATATATATATTGCATCAGGTACATCGTGTTTTCAAATATATATTTAATCAATACTATTAGTTGTTTTTAGTTAACAATTGTAGTTATTTTTACTTAACGTAATACTTGAACGACTACAACTGCTCAAAGGCAAACAACTATAAATATTTAGTAAAAACAACTTATACAGTGGCTTAGCGCACCTGGCCACCGGGTATCTCACTTTAGTATGAGACATGGGTTCGATTCTTCTTGGGAACGAATTATGGAGTTATAAGGTGGCTTGAAAAAAATTCTTGTAGTGTTCGGTGCTTGGAGAACTAACTACTAACAACTAACAAAAACTAACATTTACCGATTAAAAAAAAGTAAAAACATCTAATACAATTTAAAATTGCAATTAAATTGCACGGTGCATTTTAAAAAAACCGTCGAATCATTCGCTCAAGAAAAACCACAACTAGTACATTTCATTAAACCTAACATCATTTAAAATACATTTGAGTTATATTGTAAAATTAATATATATAAAAGGAGTTGGTTTCTTACGAGGTGGATATATGCATGCACTTGGGTCATTTTGATCCATTTTTAAAATGGGTCAAAATTTAATATATATATATATATATATACACAATATATATATATATATATATATATATATATATATATACAACGGAAAATGAAATTTTTTTTTCATGATTCATGTTTAGGCTAGTGGTGCAGTGTGAAATTTTTATCTTTGAGGTCAAGTGTTCGACTCTTCGTCAGCGCATTTTTTCTTTTTAAAATTTTAGATCCTTAATTTCGATTTTTTTCTTTGAGTAACACTTGTGTGAACCGAGTGCATACAAGGCTAAACCGGATTAGACATTGGTTCATGGTTCAACCGATCGGACCGGTTAGACCGCGGTCCAACCGTTAAAATTAATCTCTGCCTATTTTTTTAATATTTTATTTTCCTATGTTACATTAAAAATATGTATTTATAAAAATTAAAATTATGACATATCATAATCATACTAAAATAAACACAATAGAATAATAAGTGACCCAAAATAATAAAAATCAACTAAATAAAAAAATACATTTCACATGAATTTTAGTGAAGATTTGTAAATTAATGCAATTTATTTTATTATTGTGAGGATTTGTAATGCAAATTTAGTATGCAAAATAAAATTTCAACATGAATTATGATCAATGAACACACTAGCTGTAACCCACATTGAGTGGGAAGAAAAATGAACAAAGTTATTGGGGTATAAAATGGGGAATAGTTTCTCACTCTCACTCACTACAAGCATTATTCCACATCAAGTGAGGAGGAATAATAAACATAGTTATTAAGTTATAATATGAGTGGTAGTTTTCAATTCATTTGTTAGCACAAAGTAATATCACATATAAGTTTAATAATAATAAAAAAGTTTGGTGAGCCTATATTGAACCAACCGATTTTGGCGGTTTTGACCGGTTTAATGTGGGTTAACTGGAAAATGGTTTTTATAGTGTTGCTTTGGACCGATATCGTGATTGGTTCCCGGTTGAACCGGCCGGTCCGGTCCGGTTCTAACAACTTTGCCCACCACTCATGCAATTATTTAAAATAAAAATTAAATTAATTATACAAATGAAATTCGTTATTTTTATTTTATAAACTAAAATATATTAACTCAAATAGAAAAATTATAAATTTACAAGTCTCTTCTAAGAAGGGCAAAAAGCTGTGTGAAATTGTTCCTCATTTTGTGGGATGGGTTCCATTTAACTAAAAATTAACCCATATATTTTTTATGTGGATTAATTTAATTTAAAAATATATTTAATTTAATGTGATACATAACAGTGATATATTTAATATGAAATATATTTTGAAAATATTTGAGTGAAAAGAGATAGTTTTTCAATACAAAGTTATACGTTCAAAGTGTGTAATACATAAATTTAATTAAAACTGATAATTTTAAATGAAAAGTAATGTTTAAGTTAAAAGTGAAAACGATAATACTTAAGTTAATAATGAAAATTTTAAAATAATAATATTTGAGTTAAGAGTGATAGATTTAAAGTTAAAGTGATTATATTTAAGTGAGAAGTGATAATGTTTAAAGTAAAAGTGATAATGTTAAGTTAAGTTTTAGAGTGAAAAATGATAAAATTGATATTATAAGTGAGCTGTGATAATGTTTAACTTAAAATTGATAATTTTTAAGTGATAACGTTTAAGTTAATAATGATAATTTTAAAGTGATGATGTTTGAGTTAAGAGTGATAGGTTTAAAATTAATTGTGATAATTATAAGGTGAAAGTGATAATGTTTAAGTTAAAAGTTTTTAATGTGAAAAGTGATAATGTTTAAGTTAAAATTGATATTTTAAGTGAAAATTGATAATATTTAAGTTAAAATTGATAATTTTAAGTGAAAAGTGATAATGTTTAAGTTAAAATTGATATTTTACGTGAAGTGATAATGCTTAAGTTAAAATTGATAATTTTAAGTGAAAAGTGATAATGTTTAAATTATTAATAATAATAATTTTAAGTGATATTGTTTGAATTAAGAATGATAGGTATAGAGTTAAAGTGATAATTATAAAGTGAAAAATGATTATATTTAAGTGAAAAGTGATAATATTTAAGTTAAAAAGTTTTTAAAGTGAAAAGTGATAATGTATAAAATAAAATTGATAATTTTAAGTGACAAGTGATAATATTTAAATTATTAATATTAATTTTAATGTTATAATGTTTCAAATGGAAATAATATGTTTAAAGTTAAAGTGAGAAGTATAAAATATGTTAGAATAAGAAAAATAATTTCTTAATTTTTTAAAAAATAAATTAATGATCCTCTGTTGAGCCCTAGTTTTTCCGTTCAAGAAACTTGGTTGTGCGGTCATCAATTATGTGTTTTCTCCGATGGAGACTCTGATGGAAGGCTTGAGTTTATCTCAAGAGGAAGAAGAAGATTTGATTTTCGAGGAGGATTGCTTACATGGGGCTGAGAATGACCTTGAGTTGTGCCTAGTAGGTAGATTCTTGACGAACCAAACTTACAACTTTAATATCATGAAAAGTCGTATGGCAGCTATCTGGAAACCTAATAAGGGAGTCTTGTTCAAAAACATCGGTAATGATAGAATCTTTGATTCAATTCTTCCATAAATTGGATCTAAATAGGGTTATGGAGGGAGGCCCTTGGTCTTTTGATAACCACCCCGATCATGCACCGCCACGTCCTGGGAGATATTCTCCTACAAGTTCCACTAAACTCCCTATCGTTCTGGGTTCAAATTTATAATATTCCACATGGCCTTTTCACGGAGAGAGTAGGAAGATCTCTAGGTAATTTCATCGGAACATTCCAGCTTATGATGAATCGAATTGGGGTCGCTTGGAAGCCTTACATGAGAATCAAAGTGGCAGTTAATGTGGAACAACCCCTGCGTCGTTGGAAGAAAATAAAGATGGGTTCGGGAACCCTACTCAAGTGGACTTCAAGTATGAACTTTTGTAAATCTTCTATTTTTTGCGGTAAATTAGGCCACTCAAACGGTTTTGTGACGTTCCATACTCATGCCCGAATGCTGAAATTATAATGCTGAAATTGTTAGAGGATGGGGTGCCTTCCTTAAAGCACATAATCGGAGAACTCACTGGCACCGGGCGATAAATGGTTACGGTCGGAAGTTGATCGTGAGTCTTCACCCGGTCCTTCGAACTGGAGGTGAAAGAAATCCCCAAAGATCCTGGAATTCGGCAGTTGTTCCCGATATTGCGGGGTCAACGACGGTTGCGATATGCATGGAAACGAAATAGGGATTGGGCAAATGAATGGGGATAGCATGGATATATGGTAGAAAATCCTTGTTTCGAGGAAGATTCAGTCGTTGAAGATATCTCGACTCCAAAGAAGAGGAAAAGATTGTCTCACGTGCATGGAAAGCTCACGCCGCATGCAACACAAATTCAAGAAACCAAAGCTATGAAAACCCAGCATTTTTATCGCGCAGCCTCCCGAGCCCCGGGATTGTCGGGAGCAATGAAAATCTTAAGTTGGAACTCTAGAGGCCTGAGGCAACCTTCTATAGTTCCCGCTATGTGCGAGCTTGTTTGAGCTCGGAGACCCGATATTGTCTTTCTTTTCTAAACTCTTTCTTATGGTGTTAGATTATAAAATTTATGTTCTAAACATAGATTCAATTCTTGTTTTTCCGTTGATTGTGTTGGTAGAAGCGGTGGTTTGGCCATTTTATGGAATGAGAATTGCAAGCTGTTCGGTTGAGCTATTCTAATAATCACATTGATCTTATTGTTAATGAGGGTGGGGTTGATTCGAGAATCACGGGTTATTATGGCATGCCCGACATAAATAGACGAACAATTACGTGGAATCTTCTTCGTCATCTCTCGCAACGTAGCAATTTGTCTTGGATTGTTATAGGAGATTTCAATGATATTCTCAACTCGGATGAGAAGAAGGGGATAATTGATTACCCTCGGTGGCTCTTTCGTGGATTTAGAGAAATGGTTAATGATTGCAATCTGGTGGATGTGCCCTATAACAACAAATTTTGTGTAATTAGTTTATAAAAACACAAAAATATTTACAATTTAATTTTAATCGGATTAAACCGATAAAATTTAGCGAACTCTAGCTCTAAACTTAATCATCCGATTCTTCTCTTCGAATGTTGGCGGATGACTTGGATGATTTGGTTGATTTGGTGGTGAAATCATCGGGTTGATCTCGTCCGAGGTTGGATTTGATGATTTATAACGTTAATCCAAGGGCTTAAGAGCCTTATCTTGGATTAAACGCTATTTGCGGAGACTTTCCGGATGAACGCTCTTGAAGGCCGGATGAACGCCTTTGAATCTGCAAGGAGCCGTGAAGAACGCCTTTGAATCTTCAAGGAGAAACGTCGATCGGAGGGGTTGAACACCTTGATCTCGGATCGGACGCTGCTTCCGGTTGACTTGCTTGAAGAACGTCTTTGAAGCCGCGAAGAACGCCTTTGAAACTTCAAAAATGTCTCAAGTCTTTTTAAGCTCTGGAATTGAGTCGAAATTGTGTTAAATGAAAGTGAATGAAGTCCCCTATTTATAGTTGTAGCCTGAGATTGATTTAATGGGTGAGGCTTGGAAGCCCATCGACTTGATTTGATTTGATTTGTTTTGTTTCCATGTAGGGCATACTTGATTTAACTTTCCATTTTAACGAGATTTTGTACGTTATATGGTAAGTTAATTACTTTTCCACCAAGTTACGAATATTTAAATATTCGTAGGATTTAATTTCGCTTTACGTGTATATTAAATATCAATAAGTTATTTAATTTGAGAATTAAGTTAATTAAATTCTCCAAATATAAATAATTAAATTTATTTGATATTAATACTTAATTTTCACGTGTCGCCATTTAATTGGACGCAAAATTAATTTGCTTACAAATGTCCCCTTATACTTTGTTCACGGTCATTTGCAACTTGATGTGAATTAAGCACCGAAATATTTCAATTTTGCATTTGAACTTGAAGTCTTCATTTCAAATTCAATATTTTTTTGGCCCAAAAATGGGCTCCCCTTTTTTATATGTTGGGCATATGTAGTGGATTTTTGGCCCAACTTCTTCATTTGTTTTTAATGGGCTGTCACTTTTTTTTCTCTTAGGCTTTTAAGGATATACTCATTTCTTAGCCCGGGATGTAAATGAGCCGGGCTCGCGAACAGGCTCGTTTATAAAGCTCGCGAACAAGCTCGCGAATAGGCTCGCGAACAGGCTCGTTTACAAAGCTTGCGAATAGGCTTGTTTATAAAGCTCGCTAACGAGGCTCGCGAACAGAGACTTCGTTTACAAAGCTCGCGAATAGGCTCGTTTACAAAGCTCGCGAATAGGCTCGTTAAGGCTTGGCTTATTATGTATATATTATATTTTTATTTATTTATATGTATTATCAATTCTATATTTATTTATTAAAAAAATCTATATAAATACTATATATTTATTATCAATTCTATATTAAAAAATCTATATTTATTTATTTTTATTATCAATTCTATATTTATTAATTATTCTCAATTCTATATTTTTATTTATTTATTATTTAAAATTGTGATATAAATAAAATTAACCATTATACTCAATAACTCAATATTATGATTTAAGACTTAATCACTATACTCAATATTATAATTTAAGACTTAATCACATATTTAGAATTATATTATATAAAGAAAAATAATCTCATTAATTTAAAATTATATAATATCAAATTTTTATAAAGGGAAATAATTTGAGATAATATACTTACTTTAAGGAATTTATTAAATTAGTTAAATCTCTCATATTAATCATTCCATAAGTTTTTTTTTTTAATTTAAAAAATTTATTATTTATTGACACATCATCACATTACTCAATATTATTGTTAGGTAAAGAAAAGGTTGTATTTAGTTTTGATGTGTTAAAAAGTGTAAGATAGGATGACCATTTGAGCATTTTGTATAGGCAGTGAAGTAAGTGTTTGAAAATAAAACTAAGTATAAGAGGTCGACGAGGTGAAGATATCGAGACAAGGACAAACCTCGAGATGAGGACGGGAAATCGGATGGGGATCGAGATATCGACTAGGACAACATAAAGAAGACAGCTTAAGATTCAATATGATAAACAAACACCTAGACAAGGAATGAAGGCAAAGACGAGGATGGAGCAAGTAGCGGATGATGAAGTGTTAGAAAAATTTTGTACAAGTTTCAAGAAGCGGTTTCAACTAACCAAGAGGAAGTTACAAGATTCGAGTTATCTTTGTTATAACCGATCAAAACAGAATTCAAGGAAGTTATAACTACCAAATGAAGATCTCTATAAATAGGGATAGAAATTAGTTCGTAAATATACTTGATACTTTGCATTCATCGATATACACATTTTATATTCACGAGCCACAAATATTGTACACATTCACAAACGTTTTGTACATTTTCCAGTTTTAGTGTTTGTAGAACACTTTTCACGTAACATCTTCAAACCATAGATATTCAGTAAATTAGGAAGAAATCGTTGTAAGGTGAAGATTCACAATTGTAAGTAAGTAAGCAAGAAGGAAGAAAGTAAGTGAAGACCCTTCTTCAAGGTTGAAGAAGGAGAGTGGATGTAGGATTGTTATAATCCAAACACTATAAATTCTCGTGTTCTTTATTGCTTGATTTACTTACTTATTTCTTTTTAATTCTCATCTTATCAATCACATTAATTTCAGGATTAAAGTTAAAACTAATATATCGGTTTGCTTTTGATCTTGTTGAAGTTGAGGTGAATAATCATTTTCCGCATTGTGTACATCTGGTACCTTGAATATATTTTGAGAGATTTGAAAAATCTACAAAATCTATTCAACCCCCATTCAACCCCCTTCTAGATTTTGTTCTAGAAGGTTAATTCAAAGTTTTAATCTACTCAACCAATCGGGACCAACAAGTGGTATCGGAGCAAGTGTTAAGTCATTACGATATTGATTTTAGGTCATAAATAAGATCCCTGAAATTTGTTCTTGATTATCGTATTATCCTTGTTTCATTAACAGTTCTACTAACAAGATCTTGTAAGTATTGTGGATTTTCTGTTTCACCATGTCTTCTGTTAAGAGCAAGAAATCCAGGAGTTTGCACGATTTTTCAATAGAAGAATATGACTACTGGAAGTTTAGAATGGAGAACCATCTCAAAGCAATTCATGAGGAATGGAGGAGGTTCTTCAGAAGGACCTATCAAGTTTTATCATGGTGGCACAAGTGATGGTACTGTAGCAATTTGAAACAAGAGTAAGGCAGAAAAGAAAAGCTCGTAACTTACCAGTGATGAAAGGAAGATTCATAATTAGGATCAAGTTGCAAGAACTGAAATTATTGAAACATTGAGTAAGGATTGGATAGAAAAAGTAAAAAGATGCAAAAGCGCCAAGAAAATGTGGGAAACTCTTGCGGAATCTGTGAAGGATCTCGAACAGGTTAAAGAAAACAAGTTGCGATCTGTTCTACGCTTTTCCTTCTTTCAAGATGAAAGAAGGAGAGTGCGTTGATCAATTGGACGTTAGGCTTACCAATCTACCGAACAAGGCTCGATTTGGGAAAACGTATACGAGAAAAGAAATCAACAATAAAGTGTTGAGGTCATTGAGCAAAAGATGGAGAGAGAAAGCTAACATTCTCAAGGCTACTCAAAATCTATCCTCAATTTCTCACCACACTTTTTTTTCTCATCTCAAGGCGTTAGAATATGACATTCAAATTGAAGATGAAGAAGATGAAGCGAGAATCTTCAACATCTGGAAAGACTGTAGCTTTTGTTCATCAAGATGTATCTGAAAAGATCTCTAAAGCATCTGATTTGTCCGTAAAAGAAGAAATGGCTCTTCTCGTTAAAAAGGTATGAAAGATTGAAGATGAAGTACAAAAGAAACAAGAGAGACAGTGAGGTCGAAGGAACTATAGATCGAGACAGTGATGAAAAGAGTTCGAGACAATGATAGAAAGAAGGATCGAGTCAAGGAGTCATAAGTCACCTATCGGACGAGGAGATAGTAGTCCAAAAATAGACAGAGGAGATATATGTTATACATGCAACAAGCCTGGTCACTACAATTACGATTGTCCTCAACTCACTCCCAAAGAGAGAGAAGAAAAGAGGAAGAAAAGAGATAGAAGGTATCTTTGATCGAGAGCTCTTCTAGCCGAGAAAGAAGAAGTTCATGAGACATCTTCATCCTCATCCTCATCTGATTTTGGATCAGATGATGACATCTGTCGATGGCAAAAGATGTACATTACTATTCATCCTCGCATAATGATTGTGATACCTTATCGAATCGATCTCGATCTTATTGATAAACTTTTGAAAGACTTGGAAACAGCTCTATCTCGCTTATAAACAGATTGAGGCTGAAAATTTTAATTTAAAGAATCAAATTACCTGATCTAACTAAGGTCAATCAAACTAAGGAAAGTGAGAAACCAGACTGTACATTCAAGGGGAATGTCGGTGAGATGATCACTAGTACCTTGTCCGATAAGACAGATAAGTTAGAACAAGAATTGAAGTTCTTTGAAGATAAAATTTTCAAATATCTATTCTGAAAATGAGAATTATAAGAAAACTAAAAGAGAATTAAATCTCAAGTTAGGACTTCAATAACTCTCAAACCACAATAGATAAAATTTTCAATTCTTCACAAAAGTCTAGTGATAAAAGCTGGATTAGGTTTTGATGGGAGTAAGAAAAATGATCCAATAAAACCTAGAGTCTTTGTCAAAGCAACTAAACCAAAGATAGAAACTAGATTTAGTCCACTGGAAACCTAAGGAATTAATTACCTCATCCGATAATTCAAAAGAAGAAAGCAGACGAGGAAAAAAACTCCAAAGGTTAAACCCAAGACTAAATCAAAGTCTTATCCTAGGTATAATGGTTTTGACGGAAGAAGCAAGACATATCCATTCTTACCAAGATTCAAGACAATTTCAAAAGATCGGTTAAATAAGATTGATCTTGAAAGTCTTATCTTAGTAGATAGATATGGGTGTAAAGCTGCAATCTATGGTTTTAAGGAACATTGATATCTTTGTGCGGATTCCTAAAAATCAACTTAACATGAAAGGACCCAAAGTACAAAGGGTACCTAAGCAATAAATTTGTGATTGCAGGAAGATAAGAAGATAGTTGATAGAGGAGACATTCTTGAGGTTATCCTGGTACATTGACGATTGTTCCAAGCACATGACCTATGAAAGACGACTTCTCTCTAACTATCAAACCATTGATGGACCAAGAGTGATGTTTGGAGATAACAACTATGGACTTACTAAAGTTGTAGGAACACTAATGATTGGAGATGTTCAAGTTCATGAAGTTTACTACGTGGAAGGATTGAAGCACAACCTACTATCTGTTTCACAATTTTGTGATAAAGGGTTTTATTTCAAATTTACTCATAATGCATGCTATGTTCTAGATGGTATCAATGAAAATATTTTATTGGCTGGAGTTAGACAAGGTAACATTTATGTTGCTAATTTCAAAAGTTGTCCTAAAGATACTTGTCTTGTTGCTAAGAGTACGGATGATTTAAGTTGGTATGTGGCACAAACGACTTAGTCACTTAAACTTCAAAACTCTTAACAAAATAGCAAGGAAATCTTTAGTTAAAGGACTCCCTGATAAAGTATTTTCAAAGAACCATGAGTGTGATGCTTGTCAAAAGAAAACAGACCAAAGCTTCTTTTAAAACAATAAGTAGTCCTTCTTCAGAAAGAATTCTGGAACTTCTTCACATGGATCTTTTGATCCATTAACCCCTCTCGATTTTAGTGGAAGAAAATATACCTTAGTAATTGTTGATGATTTTTCAAGATTTACTTGGGTTATTTTCTTGTACAAAAAGAATGAGACTATGACTAAGATTCCAGAATTTCTTAAAAAGATTCAAAATGAAAAAGGATTAAATATTGTTAAAATTAGAAGTGATAAAGGTCTTGAATTCCTTAATAAATTTATCACTAACTACTGCATTGAGAATGACATAGCTCAGAAACATCTGCGGCAAAGGACTCCACAACAAAATTGAGTAGTTGAAAGGAGAAACAGAACCTTGAAAGAGGCAGCTAGATCTATGCTATTTGAATTCAACACTCCACACGAGGTTTTGGGCGGAAGGCTAATACAACTGCTATGTTCAAAATAGGAGTCTGATTGTTAAAAATTTGTGTAAAACTCCCTATGAAATTTGGAAGGGAAGATCCCCCAAAATTTCATACTTTCATATATTTGGTTGTAAATATTTCATACATAACAATGGAAAATCTCAATTAAAAACCTTTGATGCCAAGATAGCAGATGGGATATTCTTAGGATACTCATCGTATCAAAGGCATATAGAGTTTTTAATAAGACAACCTTGTGTGTAGAAGAAACACCTCATGTGGTATTTGATGAATCCTCTTTTGAGTTTGATAAGACAGGGGACATCACAAAGATATCAAATGATCTGGAACAGATGACTATCAAAGAATCAACCATAAAATTCTACAATCAAGGATCGATTCAGATGAAGAGGAAGAATTGGACAAAGGAAAAGAATCGAAAGATTGTCCTCACCACCGATCCGCCATCTAATCGCACGACTAGTACATATGATGATCAGTGGATCGAAGGTAACATAGAATCATCTTAAATAAATAGTTCAGACAAGACACCATCCACTCTAAAAGATAAAGGTAAGAAAATAATGGCATATCACCCAAATTGAGCGAGATAATCGGAAGTTTAGATTTTGGTGTCCAGACGAGGACACAACTAAATCAAGATTGTATGTTCAGTTGCTATGTGTCATTACTTGAACCTAAATCTATTACGTAAGCTCTAATCTGATTCCAACTGGATTAATGCCATGCAAGAAGAACTAAATCAGTTTCAAAGACAAGATGTGTGGGAGCTTGTTGAAAGGCCTCATCATCAAAAAGTCATTGGAACTAAATGGGTCTTTAAAAACAAAAGGGATGAAAACAATATTGTGGTTAGAAATAAGACCAGACTAGTTGCTCAAGGTTATTCAAAATCAAAGAGTATTGATTATGATGAAACCTTTGCACCAAAGTAGCTCGTCTGGAAGCCATAAGATTATTTTTAGCCTATGCCGCTTTTAAGAGATTCATAGTTTTTCAAATGGATGTTAAGTCAGCATTTTTAAATGGAATCTTAGCTAAGGAAGTTTATGTAGAGCAACCTCCTGGTTTTGTCAAAGGAGACAAGGTTTATAAACTAAAGAAAGCTCTATATGGACTTAAACAAGCACCAAGAGCTTGGTATGATACCTTGTCCGATTATTTAATTCAAAATAGTTTTGTTAAAGGTAAAATTGATAGAACTCTCTTTAGAAAAGAGTTTGGTTGTGATCTTTTGTTAGTTCAAATTTATGTTGATGATATAATATTTGGATCAACTAACATATCCTTGTGTGAAGAATTTAGTTCTCTTATGAAAAGCAGATTTGAAATGTCCATGATGGGTGAGATGACTTATTTTCTTGGACTTCAAATCAAAGACAAAGAAGGGAATTTTCATAAATCAAGCCAAATACACAAAAGATCTTATTGATAAATTTGGAATAGGTACCAGCCGAGAAGCTAAGATACCTATTGTAAACACAAATTTTTGTATTTAAATAAATAAATAGCGAAAACTGGAATTACAAAAATAATTTAATAAATCAAACGATTGTTCGGGTACAATCTCTAAAAACTCCTCTCGATTCTCTCTTCGTAGTTGACTTTGACTTTGACTTTTGAATTCGTCGGGGTTGAAATGTTGTTGATGATCCTCTGATTCTCTATTCGTAGTTGGCTTTGACTTTGACTTTCGAATTCGTCGGGGTTGAAATGTTGTTGATGAACTTCGGAGGAGAAAACGTCGACCGGAGGGGCTTAGCACCTTGATCTCGAGATCAAACGCCGTCTTTGACGAAGAACTTGAAGAATTATGTGGAAGAAACACCAATCGGAGGGGCTTAGCACCTTGATCTCGGATTGAACGCCGTTCTTGACGAAGAACTTGAAGAATTCTGCGGGAGAAACGCCAATCGGAGGGGCTTAGCACCTTGATCTCGGATTGAACGCCGTTCTTGATATATAACCCAAAGAACTCCTTGATCTCGCCGGACTTGATCCGCAAAGCTTGAAATCCAGTGTGTTTCGATGCTCTCCGTATGCTTCGTGTGTTCAAATGGCTGAAATGAGACCCTATTTATAGATGATGAAAACCCTAGGTTTAACGGGCCAGTTGTTAAACCAGTGGAATATTCCCGCATCTTCAGAATATGCTTCCATGATTTGATTTGTTAGATTTGATATGATTTGTTGGGCTTTAGAAACCCGACATGATTTATTGGGCTTTAGAAGCCCAACTCAATTAATTGGACTTTAGAGGCCCAAATTGATTTATTAGGCTTTAGAGACCCAAATTTATTTAATGGGCTTAGAGGCCCAATTCGATTTATTAGGCTTTAGAGGCCCAATTGGATTTATTAGGCTGTAAAAGCCCAATTTAATTTAATGGGTTTAGAAGCCCAAATTGATTTATTAGGACCCAATACTTGGATTGGGCCTAATTAATTTAATAAATCAATTAAATTATCAATTATTTATTATATTAGAAATTATATGTATTTAAATTCCTAAATAATAAATTTAATTGATATTTAATATGTAATTTCCACGTGTCGCTTCTTGATTCGGCAATTAAATTTTGCTTGCTTACACCTATGATGACAAATTTTTCAATGGATCCAGGATGAGAAGGGAGAAGACACAAATCAAACCGAGTATCGAGGTCTAATTGGTTCTTTATTATATTTAATCGCTAGTAGACTCGATATTTCTTTTGCGGTTGGAGTATGTGCTCGATTTCAAGCTAATCCTAAGAAAAGCCATCTTGAAGCATCAAAGAAAATTCTCAAGTATATGAAAGGAACTATAAATGTTGGACTATGGTATCCAAATGATGATAACTTTGAAATGTCTGGATACTCGTATTCGATTTTGGTGGGTGTAAGATAGATAGAAAATCTACATCTGGTACTTGCCAATTTCTTGGTAGTAAGCTGATTTCATGGTTGTCTAAGAAACAAACCTCGGTAGCTACTTCCACAATCAAGCCGAGTATATGGCGGCTGAAAGTTGTTGTTCACAACCGATTTGGATAAGTCAACGGCTAAGGGACTAGAACATTATCACCAAAGATGTACCTATCTTTTGTGATAGTAATAGTGCCATAGCTATTACCTTAATCCTCCTACATACAAGATGCAAGCATGTAGATATAAGACACCACTTCATCCGAGACCATGTCGAAAAAGGGGATATCATGAAGATTCTTACCGATTTTCAAAGAGCAGACATCTTGACAAAGCCACTTGCAAAGACAAGGTTTAAAGAACTAGCTGTAGAATTAGGATTATTAGATGCTTCTTTAGTTAATCTATAATCTTATTCCTTGTTTTATTCTTAAATCTCTCTCGGTTGGTTTATTATGTCTAGAAAGAATTATCGGACTAGATATGAGTCAAAGGACAATCAGGTAGGCGATATCATTGATCTCCTATCTTGGGATCAAGAATCAAGGATTAGTCATATTGACCATATCCGACTTGATAGTTACTTGTCGACATAGGTAAATCGATAAGGACACAATAGTCAACTAACTTCTACGTAATCGGATGACTATTGCACCATATCCGACTTACTCTTGATACTAACAATTTGCCTAAGTGTCTGTGGTTTCAGCAAGAACAAAGTTTAGTACACATCTCTAAATAACAAGACAAGGTCTAATTATCCAAGTGTTCATAAAGCAGAGGCGGTGATGCTATCAATTCGCACGAGGTGAAAGTCCGGGAAGTTTCTCTTAAATACTCAAAATTATGAATATTGGGTTCATATAATTAATATATGAATTTAATATCATAATTCTCTTTAACATTTATTCAAAAATGAAGTGACTCGCTTTGTTAAAAATATTTTGTTTTACAAAATAAAAGGATAAGGGTTCAAATTTGTTTTCTAAAATCCATAATATTTTATTTTATCTCTCCAATTAAGCGAAAAGTAATTTCTTAAATAAGTAACTCTGTCGGGAGAGAAGTTACTACGGACAGAAATTTTATCAAATTTACTTTTGAAATACACCGAGTATGCTTCACAAACTAGAAATGGAGGCGGTTTCGAAATATGAACCGTCTCAATCTCACGCGCGACATATTAAATAATATTCTCTGCACTTTTCAAAATAAATGTCATAATTGCATTAATGGCGATTCGAAAGCCTACATTTACACTTTTGCGAGGCAATTATTAATCTTATAATTGTTTATTATTATATTTTCCATATAAATAGGAATTCGTGTGCATAATTCCATTTACGCACACATAAAACCCTTCATATTTTCTCAAAACTTCTCTTTCCCTCCTAAAACCTTCTCGCATTCATCAATGGCGGATTCTAAAAAGAAAATCAAATTCGAATATGATCCGACTTCCATTCGAGATAGAACAAAGTCGAAAATGTATGTCGAATGGGATGTTTCAACCGATTCTCAAACCAGAGAAGTATTGAATCTACTCGAATCAAGAGGACTAAAGCGATATCGCACAATGAAACCTTCGAGAAATCGACGGTGGATGATCTCGTGTGCCGAGTTCTTAACTGTGGCGAAAGCAACAGACACGAGCTTAGAATCTCAAATCGTAACAAAAGAAAAGAAGAGAAGGGTAGTTTTATCAATTTCGAGATTGGAGCAATTTTTGGTCTAAGCTCCACCGGCGAGAACCCGTTCACATACAAATCATCGCAATATTTGGATAGTTTCCGAATGATGGCCAGAGAACTTATCAAAATACGACGCGAATCTAAAAATGCCGATGTTGAAGAGGAAATACAGGCTTTTGATGTTGATTCTAACTAAGTGTATCTTGGGGAGCAACAGAGCCACGATGGGCTAACCAAGCCAAGGATATGTTGTCTCGAGGGCTATCATAGACGGGGCGGAGATAAACCAGGTGAGGCTGGTTTACTCGAGGATAATGGAGGAGAAGAAGAAGTTTACAAAAACCCCAATCACGCATTTAGCTAATGAAATGGTCTCGACCAAATTTGCAAGTATGATGGCCAGGATAACCATCATACTTGAACACAAGGTGGGGACAGACAACCTCGACCGGAGTGTTGGTGTCAAGAAGTATACAAGACAGAAGAGGCTCTTAATCAAAGATGAGAAGGTATATGGGCCGACGGACTCGGAGGGAGATGGAGATGCTCCACTCCACCTCCACCTCCAAAGAAAAGGGTTTCAAAAGCCAAGGCGAAAGAAGCAAAGACGGTGTTGGTTGATGAATCCTCGTCTCGTTGAGACGGAGGAAGCAGAGGAGGAAGAGGAGGAGACAGCTTCCCAAGGGGGAAGTGTCGCACGAGGCAAGAAGAGTATCGGGGCAGACGGAGACTGTGGATGTCTCAGTCCGAGAATGAATCGGGAGAAGAAGAAGCCGGATCACCATCTTCATCTTCATCCTAATCCGAGGATGGAGTACCTAAACCCTCCACATCCCAACCTCGCGATGAAGGGGCAGATGAGACCGCCGCCTCGAGCCTCTAAAACGGTCCACTCCCAAAAGTCCAATACAAACCCAACCTTCATTCGATCCATTTTCTTTCCTACCCTCAACCTCATCTCGAACTCGACCTATTCCTAAATCTACCCAACCCATCTAGGCAAATGGGTCCAACTAAAACCTCACCGCGGATTCTTGGAAAGAAATTCATCCTTAGATAAGAATCCACTCTCAAGGCGAGCCCGAGTTCTTGAAAGAGCCGATAGATGTATATCTGTTGAGAAGACTTAGGCTGGGTTCGTTTGAAGAGACGACTATTTTTATAGTAGAAGCAGGGGCAATAACTTAGCTATCCTGGGAGAAACAAGTCTTAAAGAAGGCAAAGCTCAAATCATTTCAAGATATCCTGTCGAAACTACATTTGTTGATTATATCCTACAAAGGGTATATCTTAGAGATGAGACCCCGGAAAGAGGTGGAGAAAGCGGTTGAGAAGGGGAAGAGCAGAAAAAGGATGAGATGGCTGATGTTGAGGAAGAAAGGGTGGAGGAAGGAATTACCGGTGGAGCCGCCGATGAGCCACCGAGATGGATACAACCGAGGAGGCACAAACAGAGCGGGGTGTTGAGCAAGAAACAATGAGGTGGAAACAGACGTGCCAACTACATCGACTCACCCGGCAGATTCCCCTCCAGCCTACCGTATGAGCTGAAATCGACATTGAGGAAATAGATCTAAGTCTATTTCCTCCCGAAGATCGAGCTTGCCCACCACATCTACGCCTCGTATCCGACGTGGAAGCGCTGAAGGCTGAAGTTGAAAATCTCAAGAATGCTTGTCCGAATGCCTTCCAAATGGTTCCAAGTATCATAACCTCTTCGATAAAGGAGAATATAGAAGGCTGCAGTACATGAGATGACCAAGATTGATCTATACTTCTCCTAATCGGACATGAAGAGAATATGGTCAAAGTGAAGGTAAGGTGGTCAAGAAATGAACTCTCAAGATGCAGGTCAAACGGTATGTCGAGATGCATTTCGCCAAATCGTGTGATGTTGAAGACCAGGTGAGAGAGTCTTGGAAAACAAAGGAAGCTTCATTTCTTCAAATTCTATCGATGCGATTAACCATGGAAAAAGACAGACAGACAACCATCTTAAAAATTTATGGAGGATGAATTCACGAGCCGAGGTCGGACAAAAGAAAAGATATGACCAGCTTGATCGGAAGACAGGCTAGTAAGAGAGGAACTCATTGGCCAAATAAATCGAGTAGCCACTATCTCGCAACACCCGATTTGCCGATGTCAAAAAGGGGGAAGATAGTGAGCTCAAGAAAAGAATTGAGTTACAAGATGATCGAGTTAATGGCCCCGCATCCGAGGATAGATGAGTTATCTCGAGGAGCTGTTGAAAGTGAAGAAGAAAAGAAGAAGACGGTTGAAGAGAAGTCTCGAGAGCAAGCGGAGGAGACTAAAAAGAAGAACAACAAATTGAGTCGACCGAGTCCGATCCTCGAACCCGAACTTCCACCCACCGCTGATCCTGCTCCTGTTCTTACGATCAAGTCTCCCTCATCCTCATCCAAAGCACTGGGAAAGCCAAGGCTTCAAGCCAACTCCGTAAAACCCACGCTGAAATGGATGAAGAAGAAAAAATCAGGAAAAGGAAGAGGGAGGACATGGAAAAACATAAAAGAAGGGATGCCAAGAAAAGACGAGAGCAGGAGAAAGCAAAGCAGGGAAATTCTATGATAGATCTCTGAGGAAATGGGTCCGTAAGGAAAAAGATGAGCAAGGCAGGATGTCTTCGTGCCGACCCATCGAGGTGAGGTCGCTCCCAAAGAAATCCTACTCATGGCAGATCGGGTGAAATGGAGACCCTTTGAAGTTGATTGGGTCTTCCCGATTTCATGTGTGCAAAAATATCAAATGGGGTTTGGATGAGAACGCAGCATTTCACAACCGGTTGGAAGAAAGGGATCCTCAAATGTATCGGTATGTGATAGACCTTGCACATGAGGAGTTCAATGCAGCGTAGTCGCACCTTCCTATTCTCGAGATGGAACCTCCACTAACAAGAGATGGTCGACCGGATCGTGAGAAGATCAAGCGATTGATCATCAAGGCCGAATCCATTGCCGATCTTGCGAAGGAGGAGAGACAGTATCTTTAAAGAATAGAGTCTTTGATTGGCTAAAGATACCCGAGCGGGATAGGTGGTATGACTAGTTCTAAATCTCTCCTTTTGTGATCCTTATCCGATCTACATGAGATATGTGTGAATCATGTGAATATATCCGAATATCTCGATTGTACTTCTCTCATAAACTTTGGTATTCTAACCGACTTGATTTTTTTCCTCTAAGTAACTTGTTTACAATTTCATAACACTAACTTATCTCGCAATCTTCAAATCTTGTCTATGTTGTCTTCAAGTATTTGACCTTAACTTTGATTGACTATATTGCTCTAATAATTTGTTTATTGAGTATATAGCTCGATCATCTCGATTATTAAATCTATTGCTCTGATTATCCGACTATGTGACTTAGTTGTATACTTTGTATCATTCTTAACCTTTAAAAGAGTACTAACAGCTTTTCTTTTCTTGAGTCGTGTTTTAACATCATCAAAAAGGGAGAAATTGTTAGGTAAAGAAAAGGTTGTATTTAGTTTTGATGTGTTAAAAAGTGTAAGATAGGATGACCCAAATTTGAGCATTTTGTATAGGCAATTTGAAGTAAGTGTTTGAAAATAAAACTATGTATAAGAGGTCGACGAGGTCAAGATATCGACAAGGACAAACCTCGAGATGAGGACAGAAATCGAGATGGGGATCGAGATATCGAGACTAGGACAACACAAAGAAGACAGCTTAAGATTCAATACGATAAACAAATACCTAGACAAGGAATGAAGGCAAAGACAGGGTAGAGCAAGTAGCAGACGATGAAGTGTTAGAAAAATTTTGTACAAGTTTCAAGAAGCGCTTCAACTAACCAAGAGGAAGTTACAAGATTCGGTTATACCGTTATAACCGATCAAAACAGAATTCAAGGAAGTTATAACTACCAAATGAAGATCTCTATAAATAGGGATAGAAATTAGTTGAAATATACTTGATACTTTGCATTCATCGATATACACATTTTGTATTCACGAGCCATAAATATTGTACACATTCACAAACGTTTTGTACGTTTTCCGGTTTTAGTGTTTATAGAACACTTTTCACAACATCTTCAAGCCATAGATATTCGTAAATTAGGAAGAAATCATTGTAAAAATTTGAAGATTCACAATTGTAAGTAAGCAAGCAAGAAGGAAGAAAGTAAGTGAAGACCCTTCTTCAAGGTTGAAGAAGGAGAGTGGATGTAGGATTGTTATAATCCGAACCACTATAAATTCTGTGTTCTTTATTGCTTTGATTTACTTACTTATTTCTTTTAATTCTCATCTTATCAATCACAGATTAATTTCAGGATTAAAGTTAAAACTAATATATCGGTTTGCTTTTGATCTTGTTGAAGTTGAGGTGAATAATCATTTTCATTTGTGTACATCCGGTACCTTGAATATATTTTTTAGAGATTTGAAAAATCTACAAAATCTATTCAACCCCCCTTTTAGATTTTGTTCTAGAAGGTTAATTCAAAGTTTTAATCTACTAAACCAATCGGGACCAACAATTATGATGCCACATAATACAAATATACAATCTATTTGCCTCGTGCACTTTTTTGAATGATATTACTTATATTACTAAATAATATTACTTATTTTATTGAATGATATTAGTATATTACTCATAAATCAATTGCATCGTGCACTAGTTGAATAATATTCTTTGTTTCACTAAATAATATTAATAAGTATGTATATAAACAACAATAATTTATCTTTATAAATGTTTTTTTATTAAATCAATATTAAAAATTAAGTGTTCTAGCCATACAATTTGTTATTTGTCTTAAAATCAAGTAAAACTCTCTAGAATAGTAAAAGTACACAACAATAATTTTTTAAAAATTTAGAATATATAAGTAGAGAATTATCTATTGTTTAAGAATATGTAAGTAGTGATATCAAAAAAAAAAAAGAATATGTAAGTAGAGAATTTTTACGAACTTTTTTTTTCGAGCCGAGCTCAAACTATTTTGATAATTTGTTAACGAGCTTTTTTTCGAGCCGAGCTCGAACTAGGCTCGATTAACTCATTAACGAAGCTTTTTTCGAGCCGAGCTCGAACTAGGCTCGATTAAATCGTTGACGAAGCTTTTATCGAGCCAAGCTCGAACTAGGCTCGATTAACTTGTTAACGAGCTTTTTCAAGCCGAGCTCGAACTAGGCTCGATTAACTCGTTAACGAGCTTTTTTCGAGCCGAGCTCGAACTATTCGCGAGCCAAATAATTTATATTTGAGCTGAGCTCGAGCTTGATAAATGAAGTTCGAACCGAGCTCGAGCCCAAAAATCCAAACGAGCCAAGCTCGAGCCTGATAGTATTCGGCTTGGCTCGTTTACATCCCTACGTGACATTAATCAATTTTGTGAAGATCTTCCTTTCCAATTTCCAGAGATTCAGCGGCAGCTTTCTCATGCAAGGTGATTGACCGATTGCCTTCTTTGATTTTTTTCCTTTTCGCATTAACCCTAAATTACTCTATAAAAGAGTCACAAATCCTTCTCTTTATCTTCACAAAGTGCAGCAAGCAAGAAGAAGAATAGGAGGTGTGAATTTTTTTTTTTTTATACGGGAAGTAATTTACATATGATGTACTCCCTTTTTTTTTTTTTGTCAAATCACCATTGATGCAATTTTCTTTCAACATATTTGCGAGAATTTGAGTTTAATGACAAGACTCGTTACAAAGAACAAAGTTTCATCAGTATTCTCTGCATAACGCATACATCTATCGCATACACATATCACATACTTTAATTGCATATGCAAATCATGTAGTTCGAATCCTGCTGGAATTTTTTTGTTTGGCAATTATTTTGTATTTCGCCATTGCCACTTCCCGAGGAGTTCATGATTTTTTTGTAACAACAAATTTCGTGTAATTAGTTTATAAAAACATGAAAATGTTTACAATTTAATTTTAATCAAATTAAACCGATAAAATTTAGTGGACTCTATCTCTAAACTTAATATCCGCCTTGGATTGTTATAGGAGATTTCAATGATATTCTCAACTCGGATGAGAAGAAGGGGAGAATTGATCACCCTCGATGGCGATTTCGTGGATTTAGAGAAATGGTTAATGATTGCAATCTGGTGGATGTGCCCTATAACAACAAATTTCGTGTAATTAGTTTATAAAAATACAAAAATGTTTACAATTTAATTTTAATTGGATTAAACCGATAAAATTTAGCGGACTCTAGCTCTAAACTTAATCCTCTGATTCTTCTCTTCGAATGTTGGCGGATGACTTGGATGATTTGGTTGATTTGGTGGTGAAATCATCGGGTTGATCTCGTCCGAGGTTGGATTTGATGATTTATAACGTTAATCCAAGGGCTTAAGAGCCTTATCTTGGATTAAACGCTATTTGCGAAGACTTTCCGGATGAATGCTCTTGAAGGCCGGTTGAACGCCTTTGAATCTTCAAGGAGCCGTGAAGAATGCCTTTGAATCTTCAAGGAGAAACGTCTGATCGGAGGGGTTGAACAACTTGATCTCGGATCGGACGCCGTTTCCGGATAACTTGCTTGAAGAACGCCTTTGAAGCCGCGAAGAATGCCTTTGAATCTTCAAGAATGTCTTAAGTCTTCTTGAGCTCGGAATTGAAGTCCGAAATTGTGTTAAATGAGTGAATGAAGGCCTCTATTTATAGTTGTAGCCTGAGATTGATTTAATGGGTCGGGCTTGGAAGTCCATCGGACTTGATTTGATTTGATTTGTTTTGTTTCCATGTAGGGCATACTTGATTTAAATTTCAATTTTAACGAGATTTTGTACGTCATATGGTAAGTTAATTACTTTTCCACCAAGTTACGAATATTTAAATATTCCTAGAATTTAATTTCGCTTTACGTGTGTATTAAATATCAATAAATTATTTAATTTGAGAATTAATTTAATTAAATTTTCCAAATATAAATAATTAAATTTATTTGATATTAATACTTAATTTTCACGTGTCGCCATTTAATTGGGCACAAAATTGATTTGCTTACAAATGCCCTCGTGCTTTGTTCACGATCATTTGCGACTTGATGTGAATTAAGCATGAAATATTTCAATTTTGCATTTGAACTTGAAGTCTTTATTTCAAATTCAAAATTTTTTTGGCCCAAAAACGGGTTGCCCTTTTTTTTATATGTTGGGCAGATGTGGTGGATTTTTGGCCCAACTTCTTCATTTGTCTTTAATGGGCTGTCACTTTTTTTTCTCTTGGGCTTTTAAGGATATACTCATTTCTTGGCCCAGTGACATTAATCAATTTTGTGAAAATCTTCCTTTCCAATTTCCGGAGATTCAGCGGCAGCTTTCTCATGTAAGGTGATTGACCGATTTACTTCTTTGATTTCTTTCCTTTTCGCATTAACCCTAAATTACTCTATAAAAGAGTCGCAAATCCTTCTCTTCATCTTCACGGTGCAGCAAGCAAGAAGAAGAGTAGGAGGTGTGAATTTTTTTGGGAAGTAATTTACATATAATGTACTCCCTTTTTTTTTTGTCAAATCACCATTGATGCAATTTTCTTTCAACATATTTGCAGAATTTGAGTTTGGCAAAGAAGACTCGCTTACGGAACAAAGCTTCATCAACGGCATTCTCTAGGTAATGTCTTATACCCCTAATTTATTTTCTCGCATACTACATACATCTATCGCATATGCATATCACATACTTTAATTGCATATGCAAATCATGTAGTTCGAATCCTCGCTGGATTTTTTTTTGTTTGGCAATTATTTTGTATTTACGCCATTGCCACTTCTGAGAAGTTCGTGATTTTTTTGTAACAACAAATTTCGTGTATTAGTTTATAAAAATATGAAAACGTTTACAATTTAATTTTAATCAAATTAAACCGATAAAATTTAGTGGACTCTATCTCTAAACTTAATATTTGATTCTTCTCTTCGAATGTTGGCGGATGACTTGAATGATTTGGTTGATTTGGTGGCGAAATCTTCGGGTTGATCTCGTCCGAGGTTGGATTTGATGATTTATATTGTTAATCCAAGGGCTTAAGATCCTTATCTTGGATTAAACGCTATTTTCGGAGACTTTCCGGATGAACGCTCTTGAAGGCCGGATGAAAGCCTTTGAATCTTTAAGGAGCCGTGAAGAACACCTTTGAATCTTCAAGGAGAAACGTCGATCGGAGGGGTTGAACTCCTTGATCTCTGATCGGACGTCGTTTCAGGTTGACTTACTTGAAGAATGCCTTTGAAGCCGCCAAGAACGCCTTTAAAGAATATCTCAAGTCTTCTTGAGCTCGAATTGAGTCCGAAATTGCGTGAAAGAAGGAGTGAATGAAGACCCCTATTTATAGTTGTAGGCTGAGATTGTTTTAATGGGGCCGGGCTTGGAACCCCATCGATTTGGCTTGATTTGATTTGATTTGTTTCCATGTAGGGCATATTTGATATAACTTTTCATTTTAATTAGATTTTATACGTTATATGTTAAGTTAATTACTTTGTCACCAAGTTACGAATAATTAAATATTCGTAGGATTTAATTTTGGCTCTTACGTTTATATAAAATATCAATAAATTATTTAATTTGAAAATTAATTTAATTAAATTCCCATAATATAAATAATTAATTTATTTGATATTAATATTTATTTTCCACGTGTCGCCATTTAATTTGGCACAAAATTAATGTGCTTACAAATGTCCCCTCGTGATTTGTTCACGGTCATTTGTGACTTAAAGTGCATAAAGGACGAAAATCTTTAATTTTTTTAATATCTCATTATTAAGTGTAAGAACTTAAACAAAATAATTAAATCATGACTGTACTTAGAGAATTTCTAAGTTGCCTACGTACCTCTTTAAAGAGGATCAAGTCATAACGTAGTTCAAGGGGCAACATGACTCAATTTGAGAGCCATAGAAAATTTTGTCTCGTGTCAAGGAGATTTGATTTAAAGACTCAATTTGAGAGTCATAGACAGTTTCATCTCGTGTCGAGGAGATTTGATTTGAAGACTCAATTTGAGAATCATAGACAGCTTTCGTCTCTGTCAAGGAGATTTGATTTAAAGACTCAATTTGAGAGTCATAGACAGTTTCATTTCATCTCGTGTCGAGGAGATTTCATTTAAGGGACTTTAAGATAGTTTTGGCTCGTATCAAGGAGCATTTCTGCGCTTTATTCTCTTGTCAAGGAGTTATATATTTTTTTACTTGGAGGACTTTAAATAGTCTCTTCCGGCACTATATCCCCTTCTTGAACCAATTGTATTATCTTTTCCTTGAAGATAAAGCATTCTTGGATTGAGTGACCCATCAAACGATGGTACTTGCAGACTTTGGATCGTCAATGCGTCCAGCTTCCTCTCGGTCATTTCGTCCTAGGCAACTCAATCAGCTTTGCATCGAGCAACTCATTGAATATCCCGAGATATCGAGTCCGAGAATGGATATTGTTTTTGTTGCATGTCCTTCGCAGTCAACCCCCTTTGCCTCCTATCGTGAGGCATGTCTCGTTATGCATTCTTTAGTTGAAGGCTTAATATAAGTCTTATCGCGATGCTCGAACTCGGTGGTCCTTTAACTCCATTTCCAATCATGCTTAGCTCCATGTCATGAGCTCTTGTTACCAGCTTCTTCGAAGGTCCTAGGTCGGATTCCTTGAAGAATGTATCGGAGGCCCCACCGCATTCCTTGGATGCACATCTCGATTCTTTGATTAGGGTGAATTATTGCATGATAATCGTGTGCTTATATTTCTCAAATTGATATGATTTTCATGTTAATTAACTATTATTTGGACCAATTGCACTTAATTGCTTGATTTGAGATTTTAATTTTAAATTGCAGGTTTGAGGTCAACTTTGAGTGCAAATTGAGGACATTTGTGATATTCAAATTAAAGGAGAAATTTTATGGGTAGAAAGAGGGTCGAGAGATGGTCGTAACGCAAAAAGAATGAGGTCAATCGGAGCTCGGGAGAATAAGTTACAAACATTTGAGCTGGAATTACCTCAACTCGAGCCAAGTTGATGGCGTGAAAATCTTCCAGATTGCACTGTTGCCCAAGAAGAGCTTCAACTCGACCGAGTTGGTTCAACTCTAGCCGAGTTGGTTCAACTCTGGCCGAGTTGACCTGCGTCTGCGCGATTTTGACCAATTCATCCGATTTTTGAGGGGCTTATTTGTAATTTTCGTTATTTTAACCTAGCCCCATCCTATAAATACCCCAATTTCAGATGTTAAAAAAGGGGGATTACATTGAGCAAGAGAGGAGGAGAGAAATTAGAGAGAAAAATTAGGGTTTTAATTCCTACACACACTTTTATACACTTTTTCACACACATAGTTAGGATTTTGATTTTTCTTCAATTTTAGACTTCCATCAACGGATGCTTTCTTTATGATTGGACGCCAATTAGGTGACATTCTTCCTTTAATTTCAGTTTTCTTGATTCAATTTCTTGTTATGACATTCGGATATTCAATTAATTTCATGGATTTCTTTTCTTCAATTAAGATCAAATAAATTCCTAGTGCTAGGGTGTTTTGATGCATATGGGTGTGGGTGTTTTGATGCATATGGGTGATTGATCTTATGAGGAATTCTTATGGGTGATTTTGATTGTTGATTGATTGATTGGATTGATGAGGTTTGATTGATTTATTTATTTAATTAATTTTTAATTCCATGCATAATTGTTTAATTATCGCAAGGAGACTTGGGTATTTAGATAACTCATTTGAGTGAGGGAATTAATTGGGTAATTAGAGTTAATATTGGGTTAACGCAAGGAGACTTGGTTAATTCCATTAGAAATACATCAATTCCACATTAATTACTTAGATTAGTAATCGAGTGATTAGTGAAGAAGGACTACTTATTGTTTTAAAAGAAGCTTTGGTCTGCTTTTCCTTTTTGACAAGAAACACATACATGATTCTTTGAAAATATTTTATCAGTGAGTCCTTTAACTAAAGATTTCCTTGCTATTTTGTTAAGAGTCTTGAAGTTTAAGTGACCAAGTCGTCTGTGTCACAACCAACTTAAGTCATCTCGAACTCTTAGCAACAAGACAAGTATCTTTAGGACTTTTGAAGTTGGCAACATAAATGTTACCTTGTCTTACTCCAGCCAATAGAATATTTTCATTTAAACCATCTAATACATAGCATGCATTATGAGTAAATTTGACACAAAACCGTTTATCACAAAATTGTGAAACAGATAGTAGATTGTGCTTCAATCCTTCCACGTAGTAAACTTCTTGAACTTGAACATCTCCAATCATTAGTGTTCCTACACCTTTAGTAAGTCCATAGTTGTTATCTCCAAACATCACTCTAGGTCCATCAATGGTTTGATAGTTAGAGAGAAGTCGTCTTTCATTGGTCATGTGCTTGGAACGGCCACTATCAATGTACCGGATGACCTCAAGAATGTCTCCTCTATCAACTATCTTCCTATCTTCCTGCAATCACAAATTTATTGCTTAGGTACCCTTTGTATTTTGGGTCATTTCATGTTAAGTTGACTCTTAGGAATCCAGATAAAAATATCAATGTTCCTTAAAACCATAGATTGAAGCTTGCATCCATATCTATCTACTAAGATAAGACTTTCAAGATCAATCGATTCATTGATCTTTTGAAATTGTCTTGAATCTTGGTAAGAATGAATAAGATTTGCTTCTTCCATCAACGCTATTATACCTAGGATAGATCTTTGATTTAGTCTTAGGTTTAGCCTTAGGAGCTACTTTCCTCGTCCGATTTTTCTTTTGAAGTATCGGATGAGGTAATTAATTCCTTTGGTTTCAGGACTGAATAAAGTTTCTACCTTAGGTTTAGTTGCTTTGACAAAGACTCTAGGTTTTATAGGATCATTTTTCTTATTCCTATCAAAGCCTAATCCAGCTTTTATCACTAGACTTTTGAGATGAATTGAAGATTTTATCTATTGTGGTTTGAGAATTATTCATAAGTCCTAACTTGAGATTTAATTCCCTATTAGTCCTTTTATAATTCTCATTCTCGGAATAGATATTTGAAAATTTTATTTTTAAAGAACTCAGTTCTGTTCTAACTTATCTGTCTTATCGGACAAGGTATTGGTGATCATCTCACCGACATTCCCCTTGAATGTACAGTCTGGTTTCTCACTTTTCTTAGTCGATTGACCTTAGTTAGATCAGTAAATTTGATCCTTTAAATTAAGATTTTCGGTCTCTATCTCGTTTATAAGCGAGATAAAGCGATCTCCAAATCTTTCAAAAGTTTATCAATAAGACTGGGATCGATTTCGATAAGGTGTCACAATCATTATTTGATGATGAATAGTAATGTACCTCTTTAGCCATTAGGCATATGTCATCATCGACCCAAAATCAGATGAGGATGAGGATGATGATGTCTCACGAGCTTCTTCTTTCTCAGCCTAGGAGATCTCTCTCAGTCGCATACCTTCTATCTCTTTTCTTCCTCTTTTCTTCTCTCTCTCTGGGAGTGAGTTGAGGACAATCATAGCCGTAGTGACCAGGTTTGCTGCATGTATAGCATATATCTCCTCATGCTGCTTTTGGACTACTTTCTCCTCGTCCGATAGGTGACTTATGACTTCTTGACCGATCCTTCTTTTTATCATTATCTAAACTCTTTTCATCCTTGTCTCGATCTATAATTCCTTCGACCTAATATGTCTCTTTTGTTTCTTCTCAGACTTCATCTTCAGTCTCTCATACCCTTTCAACAAAAGAGCCATTTCTTCTTTTATGGACAAATCGGATGCTTTAGAGATCTTTTCAGCATTCATTCGATGGACAAATGCTACTGTTTTTCCAGATGTAGATGACTCTACCTCATCTTCTTCATCTTCAATATGAATGTCATATTCCGGTGCTTTAAGTTGAGAGAAAAGAGTGTGGTGTGATATTGCCGACAAATTTTGTGTTGCCTTGAGAATATTTGCTTTCTCTCTCCATCTTTTGCTCAAAGATCCGAGTACTTTGTTGTTAATTTCTTTCTCGGTGTAAGTCTTACCCAAATCGGCCGCTTTGTTCACAAGATTAGTCGGGCCTCACGTCCAGCTTGATCTACGCTTTCACCATCCTTCATTTTGAATGTGTCAAATGCATGTAGAACAGATCGAAGCTTATTTTCTTTGACTGTTCGGATCCTTCACAAATTCCAACAAGAGTCTCCCACATTTCTTTGGCAGTCTTGCATCTTTTAACCTTTTCAATCCAATCCTTAATTAGAGTCTCGATGATCTCGATTCGAGCTACTTGATCAAGATTATGGACCTTTCTTTCATCATTTGTTAACTCGCAGCTCTTCTTTTCTTGTCCGGTCCTCGGATTCACCGACTCGGCTCCAAGGTGGATCCTCCATGATAGAATTTTATAGGTCCCTCTTCAAGAACCTCTTCCATTCTATCATGAATGGCTTTTAGGTGATTCTCCATCCTAAATTTCCAGTAATCATAATCTTCAATAGAGAATTCAGGAAGATTCCTAGACTTTGTTTTTCCCGATGACATGATGAAACAAAGGAACAAAATACTCCACAAACTAATTAGTAGCACCGTTAGTAGTAAAGAAGAAAATGAAGAAAATCAAGATAATTTCGAATCTTATTCAAGACCTAAAATCAATATCGTAATGACTTAACACCGCTCCGATACCACTTATTGGTCCCCGAGTGTTGAGTTGATTAAAACCTTGAGATATTCTTCTAGAACAAAATCTAGAAAGGGGGTTTGAATAGATTTTGTAGATTTTTTTAAATCGTTTCAAAACCAATCCAAAGATCGATTAAGCACATGAAAACAATTTTTAAACTCAACTTTTAACAAGATCAAAAGCAATGATGATATTCAGATTTTAGATAAGATTCTGAAATTTAATTCTTGAATTAACAAATTATAACTTGAATGTAAATTAAAGAAAGCAAGAAATAACACCGAGAATTTATAGTGGTTCGGATTATAACAATCCTACATCCACTCTTCTTCTCCAAACGTTGAAGAAGGGTCTTCACTAGCTACTTACTTTCTTACAATCTTTACAACTTACAATTCAATCTTCAACTCTTCAACAATGCTAACCAAACTTCTAAAATCTAACTCTAGAATAAGAAGTGTTTTTTGAAGATGTGAAGTGAAGTGTTCTATAAACACTTAGAAAAAATTTTGAAACCTCTTTTAAAAATACTTTGTGAAATCAATACCGAATAGTGTGAAAAATCAGATTTGCATTAGTATTTTGAAAAATAAAATCTAGACCTATTTATAAGTCTCAAAAAATAGTTAGTTTGTTAGTCAGTTCTAACAAATCGAAATCGCCAACAAACTTATTCTTGAAAACCGCTCTTGACCTCACTGGTTTTTCCTACTGCCTGCAATGACTTGGTGAAGACTCGCCTCTCTTATTCTACTCAGCTTGTCTTGACCTTGTCTCGAGCTCTTTATGATCGTCTCCCGCAGATGGCTAGATTTGAGCTTGTCTCCAGATGACTTGTAAACTTTGATCTCCACTAACTTAATCAGCTCTTGTCCTAGTCTCGATCGCCTTAGCACCGAACTACGATCTCGAGCTATTTATCAACATTGTCTGCACATTTGGATTGATCCTTTTAACTCATCAAAACTCTACTTGATCTAACAATTTCCCCTTTTTGATGAAGTTAAAACCTACAAGAAAGAGACACACTCACAAATTGAAGTTAGTTTACAGATTAATCAAGATTTATTCGATAGGTATACGAGCACATTCTTCACATTACAACAGATTCATTCACATTTAAAGCACTTTAAAAATTTAAGTCTTTTAGACTCTTTTAAAAATACTTAAAAATTGAGTCTTAAGACTTAGAAAAAAATTTTAGGAAAAGTTTTTCAAGTATGAGAGATAAAATTCTCGGATGACTTATACTTAGAAAATTTTTTAAGTTTTTCTTAAAGCAAGAAAGATAACTTTAAGAAAATAAGACAAGTAAATCACAAAAGTTCAGATATATTCATCCATATATTTACTGATTTACAATGATCAAAAGATAAAAAGATAAGGAAAAGAGAAAAAGTCCTTTATCGTATTCCCCACCGATTGGCTTCGGGAATGGCCAACCGTAAAGACTCTCTTCCTTAGCTTTTTCAGCTCTTCCTCGTCTTTCAATCCGGACTCAACCTCGGCTTTGGCAATGATGCCTTTGATCCCGTTCATGTCAATCGAGCCGTCTGGATTGGTCTTGGGCCTTCCTTTCTCATAGGCCGGAGCACAAAGATCTGCATTGAAGAAATTGTCTGCTTTCCACCAAAGCAGCCTCCGATAAAGATCTTTTTCCTCCTTCTCTATCCACTCATGCCACTACGAGATCCTCGTCCGGCTCTGCTGAATCAGACCCGCCGGGATGTACCAATGATACATCCATCTCGCGTCCAAATTCTTTTCTTTATATTCTTTGAAGAGTTTGCCACCACGACCTTCGATTGAGTGTCCTGTGATAGGGCCTAAACTCGCCTTCATCTCGCCTCCTTCATCTCCCATTTCGACATCTCTGCTCCACCTCATCTCCAGTCCCTTGCTCTTCTTCTTCTTCTTCTTCAACTTTTTCCTTTCTCTTTCTCCATAGAAAGCCTGCTCTCTCATGATCCCGCTGATCTGTTCTTCAGTGCAAGTTAGAGTAGTCAGCTCCCTCTTCCTTTCTCGAAATTGTGAGCTTAGGACTTAGGACTTTGGGCCGGAGCAGATTCTACAATCATCTTCCCTTTCCCTTCCCTTTCACCTCAGTGCTTTCGTCTCGGATTCTTTTAACTTCGTCACAGTGAGTAGTCCTTTCTTCTTCTTCTTTCCTCCTCCTCTCTTCATCTTCCTTCGCCTCCTCAAGTTGGGTGACCCTCGGTGAAGTGCGGCAAGCTCATCGATTTAATGCGAGATTCCTCTCTGGTTGCCTCCAACTCAGCTAGCCTTCGTGTCAACCTTGCTTTTAGTCTCATCTAACACAGTGAGTGCCAACTCTCTTTCCTTCACCTCCTTTTCCCCTTTTTGACTTCATCGCCCAAGGTAGTCGGCCTTCGTCTCCGGATCATTGCATTTAACCACGAAGTCTCGACTTGTCCAAGGCCAATGAGTCCACCACTATGGAGTTGTATTCAGAGACTTGCGATTTTAGCCCTTTAACTTCCTCCTCCATAGCTGTCACCTTCTCAGCAAGAACAGATTGAGTTATAGACGTAATCTTTCCAGTAAGATTTACCTCTACTTCCCGCATATTCGTGATCATTGCTTTCGTGGATCGCCTTCACCATCTTCTTTGTCCTCCTCTGGAGCTTCTTCTCGAAGGCCTGCTTCATCTTCCTCTCCATTTGGGCAATTATGGAAGTGATGGCTGATGTGGGGCTTAAGTCACTTTCCTCCTCCTCGGATGAGGATTCGGAAGAAGAAGAGGTAGAAGGGTGAAGTTCGAATTTGGGGTTGAGGAATGGGGAGCTCATCTGTATGTCTTCTAGAAAAGAATAAGAGGTGATGTCTATTTCTCGGTGGTGTGAAGTGTTGAGTTTCGGATGGGGTGGGATTGGATGTAGTGGGTGGCTCTATTTGTGGAGAGATGGTTGGGGTGAGAGTAGTTTCAGGTTGGGTGGTAGTGGGGGTGATTTCAGATTGAGTGGTGATGGGAATGGTTTCAGATGAGGTTTGGACTATATGGGACAACCGTGGCGGTTTCAGAGGCTCGGAGGTGCCGGCCGGGCACACCTCTTCATTGCCGGTGGAGATTTGGAGGGAGAGAGAGATGAAGTAGTACCTTCCTCTTGGATGGGTGAATGTACACTTCCTTTGCCGGAGAGGCTGGGACATCCACTGCTCAACCTCGGCTGCGATTTCGAGCACCGGTACTTCTTCCGGTAGGAGGGTAGAGACTTCCATCCGCGACCGGAGGCTGCGATGATTCGGGCGTCTGGAGGACCTCCTCTCGAAGAATAAATTGGTTATCTTCATTGGAGTCCTCATCATCTGTCACGACTTGTAGATGGCTCACCACTGGGTACCCTATCTGCGGCCCTGACCAGCCTCTTCCTTGACCTCCTCCTTGTTGGGGACCTCACAAGTTGCTGCCTCCTCGCTTGTTACTTCTCTGACAAATTTGGATCCTCGGTGGTTGAGCTTCAGCACTGATACGACAACTTCTGCTGCTGGTTGAGGTTCACCGCCTTGGCCTCTGTACCACCGGGCAGCTGCTAATCGCTCCTCTCGCCTCTCGAGCATCCTCGACTCATCATCCGAGTCGTGCAACCCTCCAATCCTTTCATCCTTTGTCAGAAACCTTTTGCTTAGAGTATTTCTTTAATCCTTCCCTCGTCTCAAACCTTTTATTCAACCCTTCCATTAACACGGTGATTTTATTGAATAGACTTACGGTCGAGGTGACTATCCGATCTCCATCATTTGGGTTGAATAACAATCTTAGCTTCTCCTCCTTCATCCTCCTAAACAACGAGTCTACCCAATCTACTCCGAACTCCATCAACAATGGCTCTCATGCAACACAATCGCGACTTTGTCACTCCATCATGGGAGCTTTGATCTCCTAGGATTGACTTAGTTACAATCGTCATGAGCAGCCTAAACCTCCTCCTCAACATATGTTTCTTCAATTCTCTCCTCACCCCCTGTAGGTAACCCCTGCAAACAAATCAAACGATTCTTCCCAATCGTTTTCCTTATATAACAGAGGATTAACCCCTTCCATGGAGGTATCCGTAATCCTTGCAACGTTCTCCTTCGAATACTCTAATTGAGTACCTTCAACACTCGTTTTGAAGCCATTTTCTGTAAATTCACTTCGTGCGAGGAACTCTGCTCCGATGAAATCAGCGATTTTGTTCGGCGTAGATTTGAGCGAACAAAAACCCCGTAATCTCGAGGCTTCCAACAATCGATAATTTCTCTGGACATTTTTTTTTATTTGTAGTCTCAAAATCTACAAACATTTCAGCCTTCAATTTATTTTTTACTTGAATCGAAAGCATTTTAAAATCGGATCCTGAAGCGGATATATATGTAGGAGGTTTTGGGGTTTGAGAAGAAGAGGATGCCATTGATAAGTTTTTAGAGTAAGAAATTTTCAGAAATTTTGATAGCAGGGAATTGTGAAAGTAAAATTTTTAAAAGCCGATGAAGGTAAGTTTTTAAACGAGAGAGAGAGAGAGAGGGAAAGTTGGAAAATCGAAACGTGGCATGATCTCGGGGTTTTTATTTTGAACCGTTGATTAAAAGGCGCGTGTAAAACATCGACGGTTTTGCGAGAAAAACGCTTTGAATTCGGGCGCGTAACCTATACGCGTCTTGAATTGCGTAAAAAGTAACCGTTTATCCTACGGATTAGACGGTTAATAGACTTACTTTATCGAAGTAATTAATATACCTAACGTAAGCAATGAAATGTCTTACTTAGTACTCGGGTATTCTATTTCGTACTTGGTAAAATGTCGGACTTGGTCAAAATGACCTTGTCTTATATTTTTCAAAAAAATTTCTCCTAGTCTGGTTTTGAAAACAACAAATGTTTAAGACATAATATAGTATTTCCAATTTAGTTACACAATACAAATTACTTGAGATCCATAGACTTAAGAGCTTAATTTGAAAACAACGATTTTGAGGAAAAACAAAGATGAAGGTTTTGAATGAAGAGATTTATGAGACTAATCTGTATACTGTTCCTCGTCTCTGCCGGTGGTTTTGTCAAGATGTTTGCTCTTTGAAAATTTGTCAAGATCTTCTCAAGTCTGATATCTCCTTTTTCTACATGGTCTCGAATGAAGTGGTGTCGATATCTACATGCTTGCACCTTGTATGAAGGGGGTTACGAGTAATAGCTATGGCACTATTACTATCACAAAAGATAGGTACATCTTGGGTGATAATATTATAGTCCCTTAGCTATTGACTTATCCAAATCAGTGAGAACAACAACTTCCGGTGCCATATACTCGGCTTGGTTGTGGAAGTGGCTACAGAGGTTTGTTTCTTAGACAACCATGAAATCGGCTTACTTCCAAGAAATTGGCAAGTACCGGATGTAGATTTTCTAAGTATCTTAAACCCACCAAAATCTGAATCGAGTATCCAGACGGCTCAAAGTTGTCATCAATTTGGATACCACAATCCAACATTTATTGTTCCTTTCAAATACTTGAGGATTTTCTTTCTTTGCTTCAAGGTGGCTTTTCTTGGATTAGCTTGAAATCGAGCACGCACTCCAACCGCAAATGAAATATCAGGTCTACTAGTAGTTAAATATAATAAAGAACCAATAAGACCTCTATACTCGGTTTGATCGCTGTCTTCTCCTTCTCGTCTGGATCCATTGAAAAATTTGTCATCATAGGTATCTTAGCTTCTCGGCTAGTACATATTCCATATTTTCCAATAAGATCTTTTGTATATTTGGCTTGGTTTATGAATATTCCCTTCTTTGTCTGTTTGACTTGAAGTCCAAGAAAATAAGTCATCTCACCCATCATGGACATTTCAAATCTGCTTTTCATAAGACTACTAAATTCTTCACATAAAGATATGTTAGTTGATCCAAAAATTATATCATCAACATAAATTTGAACTAACAAAAGATCACAACCAAGCTTTTTTCTAAAGAGAGTTCTATCAATTCTACCTTTAACAAAACCATTTTGAATTAAATAATCGACAAGGTGTCATACCAAGCTCTTGGTGCTTGTTTAAGTCCATATAGAGCTTTCCTTAGTTTATAAACTTTGTCTCCTTTGACAAAGCCGGGGTTGCTCTACATAAACTTCCTCGGCTAAGATTCCATTTAAGAAAGTGACTTAACATCCATTTGAAAAACTATGAATCTTTTAAAAGTGCATAGGCTAAAAACAATCTTATGGCTTCCAGACGAGCTCTTGGTGCAAAGGTTTCATCATAATCAATACCCTCGATTGTGAATAACCTTGAGCAACTAGTCGGCCTTATTTCTAACCACAATATTATTTTCATCCCTCTTGTTTTTAAAGACCCATTTAGTTCCAATAACTTTTTGATGATGAGGCCTTTCAACAAGCTCCCACACATCTTGTCTTTGAAATCTGATTTAGTTCTTCTTACATGGCATTAATCTAGTTGGAATCGATTAGAGCTTCGTAATTGATTTAGGTTCAAGTAATGACATATAGCAATGAACATACAATCTTGATTTAGTTGGGTCCTCGTCTGGACACCGAGAATCTAGATCTCCATTATCTGCTCATTTGGGTGATGTGCCATTACTTTCTTACCTTTATCTTTTCTTGTAGATGGTGTCTTGTCTGAATTATTTATTTGAGATGATTCTACGTTACCTTCTCGATAACTCTACACGATCAACTAAGGTGTCGTTGGTCGTCCGATCGGTTGGTAGATTAGTCCGTTGAGGAAGTTCTTTCGAGGTTCCATTCCTTTGTCCGATTCTTCCTCTTCATCCGAATCTGATTCTTGAGTGTAGAATTTTATGGTTGATTCTTTGATAGTCATCGATCCCAGATCATCGATATCTTTGTGATGTCCCTGTCTTATCGGACTCAAGAGAAGATTCATCAAATACCACATGAGGTGTTTCTTCTACACACAAGGTTGTCTTATTAAAAACTCTATATGCCTTTGATGTAGATGAGTATCCTAAGAATATCCCATCTGCTATCTTGGCATCAAAGGTTTTTAATTGGGATTTCCCATTGTTGTGTATGAAACATTTACAACCAAATATATGAAAATATGAAATTTTGGGAGGTCTTCCCTTCCAAATTTCATAGGGAGTTTTGCACTTATCCTTAACAATCGGACTTCTATTTTGAACATAGCAGGTGTATTCACACCGCTTTCGCCCAAAACCTATGAGGAGTATTGAATTCGAGATAACATTGTTCTAGCCGCCTCTTTCAAGGTCCTGTTTCTTCTCTCAACAACTCCATTTTGTTGTGGAGTCCTTCTTTGAGATGTTTCTGAGCTATGTCATTCTCAATGCAGAGTTAGAAATCAATTTGTTTAGAAATTCAGTACCTTTATCACTTCTAATTTTAACAATATTTAATCCCTTTTCATTTTGAATCTTTTTAAGAAATTCTGGAATCTTAGTCATAGTCTCATTCTTTTTGTACAAGAAAATAACCCAAGTAAATCTTGAATAATCATCAACAATTACTAAGGTGTATTTTCTTCCACTAAAGCCGAGAGGAGTTCTTTGGACCAAACAGATCCATATGAAGAAGTTCCGTAATCCTTTCTCAAGAAGGACTACTTATTGTTTTAAAAGAAGCTTTGGTCTGTTTCCATTTTGACAAGAAACACATACATGATTCTTTGAAAATATTTTATTAGGAGTCCTTTAACTAAAGATTTCCTTGCTATTTTGTTAAGAGTCTTGAAGTTTAAGTGACCAAGTCAAATGCATTGCCCAACTTAAGTCATCTGAACTCTTAGCAACAAGACAAGTATCTTTAGGTCAGCTTTTGAAGTTGGCAACATAAATGTTACCTTGTCTTACTCCAGCCAATAGAATATTTTCATTTAAACCATCTAATACATAGCATGCATTATGAGTAAATTTGACACAAAACCCTTTATCACAAAATTGTGAAGCAGATAGTAGATTGTGCTTCAATCCTTCCACGTAGTAAACTTCTTGAACTTGAACATCTCCAATCATTAGTGTTCCTTCACCTTTAGTAAGTCCATAGTTGTTATCTCCAAACATCACTCTAGGTCCATCAATGGTTTGATAGTTAGAGAGAAGTCGTCTTTCATAGGTCATGTGCTTGGAAATGCCACTATCAATGTACCGAGATGACCTCAAGAATGTCTCCTCTATCAACTATCTTCCTATCTTCCTGCAATCACAAATTTATTGCTTAGGTACCCTTTGTATTTTGGGTCATTTCATGTTAAGTTGACTCTTAGGAATCCAGATAAAAATATCAATGTTCCTTAAAACCATAGATTGAAGCTTGCATCCATATCTATCTACTAAGATAAGACTTTCAAGATCAATCGATTCGGTTGATCTTTTGAAATTGTCTTGAATCTTGGTAAGAATGAATAAGATTTGCTTCTTCCATCAAAGCTATTATACCTAGGATAGATCTTTGATTTAGTCTTAGGTTTAGCCTTAGGAGTTACTTTCCTCGTCGATTTTTCTTTTGAAGTATCGGATGAGGCAATAAATTCCTTTGGTTTCCGGGGACTGAATAAAGTTTCTACCTTAGGTTTAGTTGCTTTGACAAAGACTCTAGGTTTTATAGGATCATTTTTCTTATTCCTATCAAAGCCTAATCCAGCTTTTATCACTAGACTTTTGAGATGAATTGAAGATTTTATCTATTGTGGTTTGAGAATTATTCATAAGTCCTAACTTGAGATTTAATTCCCTATTAGTCCTTTTATAATTCTCATTCTCGGAATAGATATTTGAAAATTTTATTTTTAAAGAACTCGGTTCTGTTCTAACTTATCTGTCTTATCGGACAAGGTGCTTGGTGATCATCTCGATCGACATTCTCCCTTGAATGTACAGTCTGGTTTCTCACTTTTCTTAGTCGATTGACCTTAGTTAGATCATAAATTTGATCCTTTAAATTAAGATTTTCGGTCTCTATCTGTTTATAAGCGAGATAAAGCGGTCTCCAAATCTTTCAAAAGTTTATCAATAAGGCTGGGATCGATTTCGAGATAAGGTGTCACAGTCATTATCGATGATGAATAGTAATGTACCTCTTTAGCCATTAGGCATATGTCATCATCGACCCAAAATCAGATGAGGATGAGGATGATGATGTCTCACGAGCTTCTTCTTTCTCGGCTAGGAGAGCTCTCTGGTCGGCATACCTTCTATCTTTTTCTTCCTCTTTTCTTCTCTCTCTCTCTGGGAGTGAGTTGAGGACAATCATAGGCTGTAGTGACCAGGTTTGCTTTGCATGTATAACATATATCTCCTCTGCATTTTGGACTACTTTCTCCTCTTACGATAGGTGACTTATGACTTCTTGGTGATCCTTCTTTTTATCATTATCTGAACTCTTTTCATCCTTGTCCGATCTATAATTCCTTCGACCTAATCTGTCTCTTTTGTTTCTTCGTACTTCATCTTGATCTCTCATACCTTTTCAACAAAAGAGCCATTTCTTCTTTTATGGACAAATCGGATGATTTAGAGATCTTTTAATTCATTCGATGGACAAATGCTACTTGCTTTTCCAGATGTAGGTGACTCTACCTCATCTTCTTCATCTTCAATATGAATGTCATATTCCAGTGCTTTAAGATGAGAGAAAAGAGTGTGGTGTGATATTGACAAATTACTGTGTTGCCTTGAGAATATTTGCTTTCTCTCTCCATCTTTTGCTTAAAGATCTCGAGTACTTTGTTGTTAATTTCTTTCTCGGTGTAAGTCTTACCCAAATCGGGCCGCTTTGTTCACAAGATTAGTCGGTCTCACGTCCGATTGATCTACGATTTCACCATCCTTCATTTTGAATGTGTCAAATGCATGTAGAAACAGATGAAGCTTATTTTCTTTGACTGCTCGGATCTTCACAAATTCCAGCAAGAGTCTCCCACATTTCTTTGGCGAGTCTTGCATCTTTTCACCTTTTCAATCCAATCCTTACTTAGAGTCTCGATGATCTCGGTTCGAGCTACTTGATCAAGATTATGGACCTTTCTTTCATCATTTGTTAGCTCGAGCTCTTCTTTTCTTATGCAGTCCTGGATTGGTGACTCGGCTCGATCTTTGGATCCTCCATGATTCCCTCTTCAAGAACCTCTTCCATTCTATCATGAATGGCTTTTAGGTGATTCTCCATCCTAAATTTCCGATAATCATAATCTTCAATAGAGAATTCAGAAGATTCCTAGACTTTTGTTTTTCCTTGATGACATGATGAAACAAAGGAACAAAATACTCCACAAACTAATTAGTAGCACTGTTAGTAGTAAAGAAGAAAATGAAGAAAATCAAGATAATTTCAGAATCTTATTCAAGACCTAAAATCAATATCAGACAGACTTAACACTGCTCTGATACCACTTGTTGGTCCCCGAGTGTTGAGTTGATTAAAACTTTGAGATATTCTTCTAGAACAAAATCTAGAAAGGGGGTTTGAATAGATTTTGTAGATTTTATTTTAAATCGTTTCAAAACCAATCCAAAGATCAGATTAAGCACAACGGAAAACAATTTTTAAACTCAACTTTTAACAAGATCAAAAGCAATGATGATATTCAGATTTTAGATAAGATTCTCAAATTTAATTCTTGAATTAACAAATTATAACTTGAACAGAAATTAAAGAAAGCATTAAATAACACCGTGATTTATAGTGGTTCGGATTATAACAATCCTACATCCACTCTCCTTCTCCAAACTTTGAAGAAGGGTCTTCACTAGCTACTTACTTACTTACAATCTTTACAACTTACAATTCAATCTTCAACTCTTCAACAATGCTAACCAAACTTCTAAAATCTAACTCTAGAATAAGAAGTGTTTTTTTTTGAAGATGTGAATTGAAGTGTTCTATAAACACTTAGAAAAATTTTGAAACCTCTTTTGAAAATACTTTGTGAAATCAATAGTGAATAGTGTGAAAAATCAGATTTGCATTAGTATTTTGAAAAATAAAATCTAGACCTATTTATAAGTCTGAAAAAAAAGTAGTTAGTTTGTTAGTCGGTTCTAACAAAGCGAAAAGCTACTCAACAAACTTATTCTTGAAAACTGCTCTTGACCTCACTGGTTTTCCTACTCGTCTGCGGTGACTTGGTGAAGACTCGCCTTTCTTATTCTACTCGGCTTGTCTTGACCTTGTCGAGCTCTTTATGATCGTCTCCTGCAGATGGCTAGATTTGAGCTTGTCTCCAGATGACTTGTAAACTTTGATCTCCTAACTTAATCGGCTCTTGTCCTGATGCGATCGACTTAGCACCGAACTCCGATCTCGAGCTATTTATCAACATTGTCTCGCACATCTGGATTGATCCTTTTAACTCATCAAAACTCTACTTGATCTAACACTTAGTTATTTGATTTAATTAAATGTAGCTTAAATCCTATCCATCCTATTAAATTGCTTGTGCTACAATTGCAATTAAATTAGTAAATTTAGGGATATTTCACACTTGATTTCCGTGGTTCAATAATTTAACCGGGTAACTTACTAGCTACACGATCCCTTTACACTTGAAGGATGAGTGTTGGCTTTTAAGCCTATCAATTGCAAAAGTTCCTGACAATCTATCTTAGAAATTCAAGCTTAGATTCCTCCATTGATTAATGTAATCGCTCACGGTTCCTCTTTCCACGGGTGAGTGTTAGTCAATTCAATCATGCCGATCTGCTTCTTGTCTTTGTAGAAGCAATTCAAAATTCTGCTCCATCGATCCCAACTATCAATGGAGTTAGCCTCCATATCTATGTACCGGTCGGCGTTTTCTATCAAGGAGTGCATTTAACCGCTTGGCCAGTGATCTCCATAAGTTCCAGCATTGTTGCATGTTTCAACGAAATGGGCCACGTATTGCTTGGATTTCCCATGCCACCAAATTGTTGGAATTTTGGAGGTTGGTAGCCAGTGGCATCTTCAAACCATCAATTCTCTTCGTGTATGGCTTGACATAAGTAAAGGATGACTTAGAACCATCGTCGAACTTGTCCTTCATTGTTTCTCGTATGAGCTCCTTAAGTTGCTCCACGTGGATTCCTCCATCATCTCAAATCTGCAACTCCTTTGCGGTTGGCTTAATTTCGATTGCATGATGCTTGGTTGAGGTTTCTTCGTCATTGTACCCCTCAACTCACTTTCCCTTAGCGATACTTGCCTCATCATTTTCCACCTTATCCATCAAGCTGGAAATTCGGAGTCTTGTTCTTGAACATGACGTGTAAGTCCCTCTATGACTCTAGTCAAGGCGGTAAGCTGTTCCTCGACGGTTGAGGCATTCGTCATCATAACCGGAGCTATGCTCGAGGTTGATGAAGAGTCCGACGAGGAGTCGGGAGTAGAGCATGAAGAGTTGTCTTCCTTGCCTTCGAATGTAGGGATGGCTTGCTTGCAGCAGGTGTTGATTGTTAGATTTTCTCTGAAGAGGTCCGAGTTTGTCTTTGTTGGTCCCGATTAGTTGAGTAGATTAGGTGAGAAGTGTATCAACCTTCTAGCAAAAATCTAGAAGGGGGTTGAATAGATTTTTGAGATTTTTCAAATCTATCAAAAATTTATTCAAAGTACCAAAGTACACAGGAATTCAAGATTAATCTCAACTTTTAATAAGATCAAAAGCAACACCGATATTCAGATCTTAACTTTAATTCAAATTAATTCTTGAACAATAAATTGTAAAATGAACAGAAAGATAAATGAAAGCGATAAAGAACACCAGATTTTATAGTGGTTCGGATTATAACAATCCTACATCCACTCTCCTTCTCCAAACTTGAAGAAGGGTCTCCACTAGCCGCTTACTCACTAACTTTACACACTTACAACTTACAATGTGATCTTCAATTCTTCAAGAATGCTAATCAAACTTCTAAAATCTAACTCTAAGGATAAGAAGTGGTTTTTGAAGATATGAAGTGAAGTGTTCTATAAACACTTGAAAATATTTGAAAGTTCTTTTTAAAAATACTTTGTGAACTCGAATATTGAATAGTGTGAAAAATCGAGTTTTCATAAGTGTATTGAGAAATAAAATCTAGGCCTATTTATAAGTCTGAAAAGACAGTTAGTTTGTTAGTCGGCTTCTAACAAATCGAAACCTGCTCAACAAACTTAATCTTGAAAACTGCTCTTGACCTCGGTGATTTTTCCTACTCGTCTGCGGTGACTTGGTGAAGACTCGCCTTTCTTATTCTACTCAGCTTGTCTTGACCTCATCTCGAGCTTTTCATGATAGTCTCCTGCAGATGACTAGATTTGAGCTTGTCTCTAGATGACTTGCAACTTTAGATCTCGGTGACTTCAACTAGTCTTAGGCTTAGTCGATCGCCTTAGTACCGAATTCGATCGAGTTGTTCATCAACGTTGTCTGCTTATCTAGATTGATCTTTTAACTCATCAAAACTCTACTTGGTCTAACAGCTGACCTTCTTGACATACTTCGTGTGATGGCATTGATATCAAAAGTGTTTGATGAGCTGGACCCAATCGAGTTGAGCTTGCGAGGACCCATTATGATGATTCTCAACTTTCTTGAAGGAAAAGAAAAGATGAGAGGTAGAGTGGTCCCACCGGCGTGCCAAATTTGTAACAACAAATTTTGTGTAATTAGTTTATAAAAACACGAAAATATTTACAATTTAATTTTAATTGGATTAAACCGATAAAATTTAGCGGACTCTAGCTCTAAACTTATTCCTCCGATTCTTCTTTTCAAATGTTGTTGTTAACTTGGATGATTTGGTTAACTTATTAGTGAAATCTTCGGGTTGATCTCATCCAAGGATGGATTTGATGATTTATAACATTAATCAAAGGGCTTAAGAGCCTTATCTTAGATTAAATGCTATTTGCAAAGACTTTCGGATTAACGTCTTTGAATCTTCAAGGAGCCGTGAAGAACGCCTTTGAATCTTCAAGGAGAAACGTCCGATCGGAGGGGTTAAACACCTTTATCTCGGATAGAACGCCGTTCCCAGTTGACTTACTTGAAGAACGCTTCAAGTTGCGAAGAACGCCTTTCAATCTTCATGAATGTCTCAAGTCTTCTTGAGCTGGAATTATCTCTCAAATTGTGTCTGAAATTATGTGAATGAATGAGTGAATGAAGGCCCCTATTTATAGTTGTAGTGAGATTGATTTAATGGATCGGGCTTGGAAGCCCAACAGATTTGGCCTGATTTGATTTGATTTGTTTCCATGTAGGGCATATTTGATATAACTTTCCATTTTAACGAGATTTTATACGTTATATGTTATGTTAATTACTTTGCCACCAAGTTATGAATATTTAAATATTCGTAAGATTTAATTTCGGCTCTTATGTTTATATTAAATATCAATAAATTATTTAATTTGAGAATTAATTTAATTAAATTCTCATAATATAAATAATTAATTTTATTTGATATTAATATTTATTTTCCATGTGTCGCCATTTAATTGGGCACAAAATTAATGTGCTTACAAATGCCCCTCGTGCTTTGTTCACGGTCATTTGTGACTTGAAGTGAATAAAGCATGAAAATATTTAATTTTTTTAATATCTCATTATTAAGTGTAAGAACTTAAACGAAATAATTAAATCATGACTATACTTAGAGAATTTCTAAGTTGCCTACGTACCTCTTTAAAGAGGATCAAGTCATAACGTAGTTCAAGGGGCAACTCGACTCAATTTGAGAGCCATATACAATTTCGTCTCGTATAAAGGAGATCGATTTAAAGATTCAATTATAAGAGTCATAGAAAGTTTTGTCTCGCGTCAAGGAGATTTAATTTGAAGACTCGATTATAAGAGTCATAGACGGTTTCGTCTCGTGTCAAGGAGATTTGATTTAAAGACTCAATTTGAGAGTCATAGACAATTTCGTCTCATGTCAAGGAGATTTGATTTAAAGACTCAATTTGAGAGTCATAGACATTTTCGTCTCCTATAAAGGAGATTTGATTTAAAGACTCAATTTGAGAGTCATAGACAGTTTCATTTTGTCCCGTGTCGAGGAGATTTGATTTAAGGGACTTTTAGATAGTTTTGGTTTGTATCAAGGAGCATTTCACGGTTTATTCTCTTGTCAAGGATTAATATATTTTTTTACTTGGACTTTAAATAGTCTCTTCTAGCATTATATCCCCTTCTTGAACCAATTACATTATCTTTTCCTTGAAGATAAAGCAGTCTTGGATTGAGTGACCCACCAAACGATGGTACTTGCAGTACTTTGGATAGTCAATGTGTCCAGCTTCCTCTGAGTCGTTTCATCCTAGGCAACTCAATCAGCCTTTACATCGAGTAACTCATTGAATATCCCGAGACATCGAGTCCGAAAATGGATATTATTTTTGTTGCATGTCCTTCGAGTCAACCCCCTTTGCCTCCTATAGTGAGGCATGTCTCGTATGCATTCTTTAGTTGAAAGCTTAATATAAGTCTTATCGTGATGCTCTAAATTCGGTGGTCCTTTGACTCCATTTCCAATCATGCTTAGCTCCATATCATGAGCTCTTGTTACCAGTTCTTCAAGGTCCTAGGTCGGATTCTTTGAAGAATGTATCGGAGGCCCCACCGCATTCCTTGGATGCACATCTCGATTGCGAAGTTTCGACAGTCTATCTTTGCAGCTTCAAGCTTAGATTCCTCCATCAATTAATGTAATCAATCACCGGTTCCTCTTTCCATCAAGGCGAGTGTTAGTCAACTCAATCATGCCGATCTGTTCTCCTTGTGTAGAAGTGATTTAGAAATTCCTACTCCATCTCGATACCAGCTATCAATGGAGTTAGCCTCCATATCTATGTACCGGTCGAAGGTGTTTCCTTTCAAGGAGTGGATGAACCGCTTGGCACAGTGATCTCCATAAGTTCCAACATGGTTGCATGTTTCAACGAAATGGGCCACGTGTTGCTTCGGATTTCCCTTACCATCAAATTGTTGGAATTTTGGAGGTTGGTAGCCACGACATCTTCAAACCATCAATTCTCTTCGTGTATAGCTTGACATAAGTAAAGGATGACTTAGAACCGTCGTCGAACTTGTCCTTCATTGTTTCCCGTATGAGATCCTTAAGTTGTTCCACGTGGATTCCTCCATCGCCAGAAATCTACAACTCCTTTGTAGTTGGCTCAATTTCGCTACATGATGCTTGGTTGGGGTTTCTTCGTCATTGTACCCCTCAACTCGCTTTCCCTTAGCAATACTTGCCTCATCATTTTTCCCCTTATCCATCAAGCTGGAAATTCGGGAGTCTTGTTCTTGAACATGACGTGTGAGTCCCTCTCGTGGCTCTAGTCAAGCCGGCAAGCTGTTCCTCGACGGTTGAGGCATTCATCATCATGACCGAGCTATGCTTGAGCTTGATGAAGAGTCGACGAGGAGTCGGGAGTAGAGCATGAAGAGTTGTCTTCCTTGCCTTGACAAAGAATGTAGGATGGCGTGCTTGCGGCTAGGGGTGTGCATTCGGTATTCGGTAACCGAACCAAAATCGAATAGTAAAAATTGAACAAATACCGAATTAGCACTATAAGAAACCAAAACAAAACCGAAATGTGTAAAAACCGATCAATACCGAAACTAAAATTTTCGGTTCGGTTTCGACAAGATCGTATACCGAATTTTTTTATTTTTTTAAAATAAATTTTGAAACTTTTCTTTTGGACTTTTTTAAAAAAAAAAATAATTTCTCAACCAAAATAAGTAAAATACAAGCAAATATAAATCATTTATACTCTAAGTTCCAAGTTCTCTAGTTCCAACTTTCAACATAAAATCCAAATCTAAAATATAAAAACATCAACATAAAATATCAAATACAAAATTTAATATAAATTCATAAAATTATATATATATATATATATATATATATTATACTCCATTATATATTATATTATTTTTAATTTTTCCTATATTATATTATTTTATATTTTATTATATATATATATATATATATATATTAAATTTCGGTTCGGTTTTCGGTTATACCGAAATTTTGCTCATAAAATCGATACCAAAACCGAATACCAAAATTTTCAAATTTTAAAACCGAATACCGAACCGAATTAAAATTTCGGTTCGGTTTGGTTCCGGTTTTTATTAAAAACCGAATAATGCTCACCCTTACTTGCAGCGGTGTTGATTGATAGATTTGCTCTGAAGAGGTCGAGTTTGTGACCTTCTTGACATACTTCGTGTGATGGTATTGACATCGAAGTGTTTGATGAGCCGGACCCAATCAAGTAGAGCTTCCGAGGATCCATTCTCGATGATCTTTAACTTTCTTGAAGGAAGAGAAGAGATGAGAGGTAAAGCTATCCCACGGGCGTGCCAAATTTGTAACAATAAATATCATGTAATTAGTTTATAAAAATACGAAAATATTTACAATTTAATTTTAATCGGATTAAACCGATAAAATTTAGCGGACTCTAGCTCTAAACTTAATCCTCTGATTCTTCTCTTCGAATGTTGGCGGATGACTTGGATGATTTGGTTAATTTGGTGGCGAAATCTTCGGGTTGATCTCGTCCGAGGTTGAATTTGATGATTTATAACGTTAATCCAAGGGCTTAAGAGCCTTTTCTTGGATTAAACACTATTTACGAGACTTTCCCGATGAACCATCTTGAAGGTCGGATGAACGCCTTTGAATTTTCAAGGAGCCGTGAAGAACGCCTTTGAATCTTCAAGGAGAAACATCTCGATCGGAGGGGTTGAACACCTTGATCTCGGATCGGACGCCATTTCTGGTTGACTTGCTTGAATAACGCCTTTGAAGCCGCGAAGAACGTCTTTGAATCTTCAAGAATGTCTCAAGTCTTCTTGAGCTCTGGAATTGAGTTTGAAATTGTGTGAAATGAGTGAATGAAGACCCCTATTTATAGTTGTAGCTTCGAGATTGATTTAATGGATCGGCATGGAAGCCCATCGGACTTTATTTGATTTGATTTGATTTGTTTTGTTTCCATGTAGGGAATACTTTATTTAACTTTCCATTTTAACGAGATTTTGTACGTTATATGTTAAGTTAATTACTTTGCCACCAAGTTACGAATATTTAAATATTCTTAGGATTTAATTTCGACTTTACGTGTGTATTAAATATTAATAAATTATTTCATTTGAGAATTAATTTAATTAAATTCTCCAAATATAAATAATTAAATTTATTTGATATTAATACTTAATTTCCACGTGTCGCCATTTAATTGGGCGCAAAATTAATTTGCTTACATGCCCCTATCGGGTTGTCGCTTTACTTGGTTTCATAGTCAAGGAACTCCAAATGCGGTGGAGGAGAGACTTGATAGGGTCATGGCCAATTCAGCGTGGCATTCTTGTTTCCCGGGAGCAACTTTTCACTCCCTAGTTGCTCCAGCTTTCGGATCACAAAACCATACTCCTTCCTACCGTTGCTCGACATAATATTGCTAGACGTAAACGATTCATTTTTAAAATAGATGGTTGCAAGAAAAGGGTTTCAAAGAAGTGGTACAAAAATGTTGGACAAGTTTTAACAATTTGAAGTTATGTGATCGCTCGCTTACTACAGCGGAAACCCTTTAGTTGTGGGGAAACAAAGCCGACTCGAGTTCAAGATTCGTAAGAAAGAGATAGAGAAAGAACTTGAGCATCTTCGAAGTGATCAACCTGTTGATATCGAATGTTACCGAGTGTGAGAACCGAACTAAGCCAAATTCTTATCCAGAAGAAACATATTGGAGACAAAGTGCTAAATTGTTTTGATTAAGAGGTGGAGACCTCAATACTAGGTTCTTCCACCGGATGGCCTCTTCACGCAAAAGAAGGAATAAAGTGGACAAATTAAGAAATAACGACGGTATTTGGGTTGAGGGTCGAGGAATTTATGCACCGTGGTCGCTGACTATTTCACCGAGTTGTTTGCGACTCCGCCAACACCTATAATAATACCTAGTTTCTCGATGGTGTGAATACTCTTATATCCCCAGAGCAAAATGATGAGCTGATTAAGAACTTTTCTCCGGAAGAATTTACGGTGGCAATCAATCAAATGCATGGCAAAAATCTCCATGACCTAATGGTATTAATCCTGCTTTTTCGAATTGTTGGACAAATCTTAGTCACGAGGTGTACTCGGAATGCATGAACTGGTTGGAGAAAGGTGAATTTCCGGTAGTTGTTGGTCCCACTTAGTTGAGTATATTAAAGAAAACTTGAATCACCTTCTAGGAAAAATCTAGAAGGGGTGAATAGATTTTTCAGATTTTGCAAATCTTTGAAAAATTATTCAAAACACCAAAGTCACACAACGGAATTTAATTTTAAACTCAACTTTATTCGGATCAAAAGCACACTAATAATTTTTCTAACTTTAATTCGAATTGATCTTTGAATATAAACCGAAATTGATATGAACAGATAAGTAAATGAAAGCTATAAAGAAGACCAAGATTTATAGTGGTTCGGATTATGAAAATCCTACATCCACTCTCCTTCTTCAATTTGAAGAAGGGTCTCTTCTTACCACTTACTTACGATCCAACTTACGGTTTACAACTTACAAAGATCTTCAAATCTTCAAACTCCTAGACTCTTACGAAATCTAACTTTACGGTGATAGGTGCTTTGAAGATATACAATAAAGTGTTCTACAAACACTTAGAACCTTTTTGAAAACTTTCTTTGAAAAACTTTGTGAATCGATGTGAAAGTAGAAATCGAGTATTGTGAATAATGTGCTATTCGTATGTAGAAAATGAAAATCTAGACCTATTTATAAGTCTCGAAAAGACAATTTGTTTGTTAGTCGGTTCTAACAAACTAAAAGCGCTCAACGAACTTAATCTTGAAAACCGCTCTTTTCCTCAATTTGATTTTTCCCTAGTAAATCTGCAGTGACTTGGTGAAGACTTGCCTTTCTTATTCTACTCGGCTTATCTTGACCTCGCCTCGAGCTCTTCATAATCGTCTCCCGCAGATGACTAGACTTGAGCTTGTCTCCGCATGACTTGCACCTTTCCAGTCTTGGTGACTTGTTCGATCCTCGACCTAGTCTCGATCACTTAGTATTGGAACTCCTTCTCACTGCTCTTTGGGATCGTCTGCTCATCCGGGTTGATCTTTTTAACTCATCAAAACCTTTCTTGATCTAACAATTTCCCACTTTTTGATGAAGTTAAAACTACAAGGAAGAGACACACTCACAAATGATGTTAGTCACAGCTTAATCAAGATAATCGTATAGGCATATCGTAACACATTCACACTTTAAATCGATTTATTCAAATTAAGGCACTTAATTCATACTTATAAAATTAAGAAGGTATTCTTAAGTTTTAAGACTTTTCAAAATATTTAGACTTAGTGAAAATTTAAGTTTTAGGAGTTTAAAGACTTAGAAATTTTTTTTTTTAAAAAACTTAGAAAGCTTTTAAAGACTTAGAAAAAAATTTTAAGTCTGAGATGAGAGTTTTCTTAGATGATTAATACCTAGAAATTTTTTTAAGTTTTCTTAAAACAAGAAGAAAGCTTTAAAAATAAGACAAGTAGATCAAATAAAGCAAAGTATATTCACATTTCATATTTACAGATTACAAAAATGAGAGCTGATAAAAGATAAGATAAGAAAGGAAAAATCCTGTTTTATTAGACTCCCACCGATCTTCCTCAGAACCATTAGCCGCTTGAACACTCGCCTCCTCGCCGCTTGATCTCCTCCTCCCGAACAAGTCCAGACTCTGCCTATGCCCTTTGAACTATTCCCTTTACCCAATCAAGATCCAGGATCCATCTGGTTTCTTGGCGAGGATGGCATACTCAAAAGCCGGAGAGATCGATTAACATTGAACTCTTCATCCGCTTCTTTCAACCCGATTGTAGAGATCTTTGTCCATCTTCTCCATCCACTCATGCCAAGCTAAGTCTGGATCTTGTTGAGTTGATCTAGGAGCTTTGAGAATGTACCAGTGGTACATCCACATCCCTTCTAGATTCTTCGACTGCACTCCTCCTCATACTTGCCGCAAGCTAGCTTCGGTGGAGCATTCGTTGGATGAAATGGTCTCAAGTTAGCGCCACTTGAATCTTTAACCAGTCATTTCCACTCGCCGCTACTCCGTAAGACATCGGTTCCCTTTTCTTTCCTTACCCTTCTCTTCTCTTTCTTCCCATAATACTCATTTTCTCTCTTCATCCTCTTAATCTGTTCTTCTCGAAAGATTTGAATAATCGACTCTCTCTTTCCTTTTCCTTTAGCAGCAGCTCTGGAATAGATATCACCGATCTTGACTCATCACCTGCAACTTTCTTGCCCTTCCCCTTGGCATCTTCAAATTCAGACTCTTTCAAACTTAGCCAAGAGTTTTTCGATTCTTTCTTCTTCCTCCTTCCTCCTTTTCTCCTCGTCTTCCTTTAAAGCCTCCTCTAGCCGACTCACCCTCACCGGAGAGTAGCTAGCTCATCGACTTGAGTCTTAAGTCTTCCTTAGCTGCCTCCGGATCACTGTGTTGGCCTTTATGCCTACTTCTCTTCTAGTCTCCTCGACCACACTGTGAGGGCTTGTCTCTTTTCTTGCTCATCTCTTTCCCCTTTTCAACTTCGAAGCCAAGTTTGTCGGCTTTATATAGAGATCTCTCGCACTTGACTCTGAAGTCGAGGCTGATCACTTTGCCATTTCATTGACGACCATATGATTGTATCCTTTCACCTCTTCTTTCAGTGCCTTCATCTCTTCCTCCATTGCCTTTACTTTTTCAGCCAAGACAGAGTTAGTGACAAGAACAATTTTATCGTAAAGATTTACCTCAACTTCTCTCATGCTGGCAAGCATTGTTTCTATCAATGCCTCTACCATCTTCTTTGTCCTCCGTTTCATCTTCCTCTTAAAGGTTGAGTTTATCTTTTCTCCACTTGCGTGTGGATTGAGGATATAACGTAAGGTGGCTCAGTCACCGTCTGTCCTTACTCGAGATGAGGAATCGGACGAAGAGGAAGATTTTTCTTTTGAGTAGATGGGAGGAATAGAGTGTGTTTGGATAGTTGGAAGGAGAGAATAGGAAAACGTAGGAATGGATGGAGTTTGGACTTGAGGGAGAGGAATTGGTTCAGCAGTGGGGAGATGATGATGGTTGAGTTTGTACCGTTGAGGAAGTAGGTCGCTCAAGAGGCTCGAGGTACCACTGTGTTACCTCTTCATTGCCTGGTTGGACCGGTGGGAAGATAGGCTGAATTTGAGGCTTTGAAGTGCCAGCTGAGGCACTTCATCATTGCCAAAAGGGGGATAATGATGGAGAAGAAGATAAACTTGTACCCGATTCAGAATGGTAGGAAGAGCAGCTTCCTTGGCCGGAGAGGAAGGAACTTCTAGTTGTCCAACCTCACTGCTATTTTCAAAGACGTGTGCTTCCTCGTAACAGAGTTCTTTGTGTCGATCTGCTGCTCTGAACTTTCTGTTTTGGAGGAGCCTTCGATTGCTTTGAGAAGCTTTTCTTGGCTTCCTTACCAACGGAATTTCAGCTTCTTCTTCTTCCTTATCTTCTCGAGATGGTTTTGGTAGAAGCAGCAGATGACCCTTCCCCTTCCTTTTTCTCTGTGGCCTTCACCACCTTTCTCCTTTTCCTCCTCCTGGGAGACCTCTCGTACTATAGTTGTTGTTTCTGGACTGGAACCACAACTATTTCTTCTTGAGTTGCGGCCTCACTCGCAGTACCTCGGTTGTTGTCTCCTCGGCCACTGTCTCGGCTCAGTCACTGGCTCTCCCTCGAGGCTCGGCTGCCGATCCTCAGCTTCTTCATCTGCAGCTGCTAGCCTCTGGTCTCTGGTAGCATCGGACTCATCATCCGAGTTCTGGGTTTCCTCCAAGCCTCTCATTCTTTGTGAGAATGCATTTACGCTTGAGTACTTCTTAGTACCCACTCTCCATCACCGCCTGTTCACCCTTCAATTAGCACCGTTATTTTGGTGAACAGTGACTATTGAAGTTTGACACCCATCCCTCATCGGATGACTTGAAGCTAAGCCTCTTCTTTTCTTCCTTCAACTTGTGAATCAACAAATCCACCAGTTTACTTGGATTCCATCCAAGATTGCCCTCATCACACATAACCCGGGTTTGGTTAACCCATCATGTGAACTCTGTTCTCCTAGAACAGACTTCGTTACTACCGTCATTAGTAAACGAAACTTCCTTCTCGAAAGATTTTTCTTTAAATCCCTTCGGGTTCCTTCAGAGGGTAACCCTTGCCATCAAATCAAACGATTCCTCCCAATCGTCCTCCTTGTATGTCAATGGATTAACTCCCTCCATTGATGTGTTGAAAATTCTTGCAATGTTATATCCGGAGTAGGAGAGAACAGCCTGGCCAATCGTTGTATCAAACCCTTCCCAGGTATCTCTCATATTTGCTAAGAATTACGCCCCAAGCAAATCAAATAGCTTTATTCTAAGGAGATTTCATCGACAAAAATCCCCTTAACCTCGATGCTTCCAAGAATCGAAGGATCTCTGCAGATTCACTATCCTTGGTGGTTTTGAAATCCACATACATCTCTCGCTTTAGCGCTTTTGAATAACTCTTCATTAATTTTAAAACCTGAAGTGTTTGTAGAGATGTAGGTGGGTTTGTGGGTTTTAGTGGTTTTAGAAGAGGAAGCCATGGTAATTTGTTTGAGAGAAAATTTACAGAGAAAATGTGCTTGAAGAATTTGTGAAAGTAATTTTCAAAATCGAAGAAGGTAAGTTTTTAAATCCAGAGGAGAGAGAGGGAAAATTTGATCTCAGAAAATGATACGTGCCATAATCTTAGGAAACATTAGTTTTAACCGTTGATTAAGAGAGGCGCGTGAAGCATATCAACGATTCAGCGATAAAATCGCCGTATTCGGGCGCGTGGCGTTAACGCGTCTTGAATTATGTAAAAGTAACCGTTTATCCTACGGATTAGACGACTAATAGGTTTGCTTTATGCGAGAGGTAATTAGTATACAGCGTAAGCCAAAATATACCTTTCTTTGCATAAAGGTTTCCTATTTGATTGGGTTTTGTCGGACTCGGTCAAAAGTAACCTTGTCTTATATTTTTTGAAGAATTTCCTCCGAGTCAAATTTTTAAAAAAACACAAAATTTAATGCCATTAATTGAACACAATATTTTCAAATCGAAATTCATCAAGATTATTTGAAAACTAACATGTTTAAAAAAATATTTTGAAAACAATATTTTTCAAGAAATGTGTAGACAAAGGAGGTGATTTTCAGATTAGAGGTTTTAAACAGATCTAACAATGTTGTTTTACCTGTTCCTGCAAATAAACTCATCAAAACTATCGTAGCCGAGGTAGATCGATAGGGTGCGAGATAGTCATCTATTTTTCAAGAAATCAGTGACTATTGTGCCCTAGTCCGATTTACCGAATGTTATATAAGTAATCATCAAGTCGATAAGGTCAATATGACTAATCTTTGATTCTTAATTCCTAAAAGGAAATCAATGATATCAGCTACTGTTTGTCCTTTGACTCATATCTAGTCCGATAATTCTTTCTAGACATTTATTTAAAGAAAGGAAAGAAAGAAATAAGGAAAATAATTAACAGATGCAAGCAATGATAATTAAAAATCAGCTAATGATGCATCAAGTAATCCTAATTCTAAACACAACTCTTTAAATCTAGACTCGGCTAATGGTTTTGTAAGAATATCTCGCTCTTTGTGATTCGGTGGCTATCTTTTCTATTCTTATGTCATTCTTTTCTACATTATCTCTAATGAAATGATGTCCGATGTCTATATGCTTACACCTAGAATGCAGTAAACGAGATTGTATGTCATGGCTATTGCACTATTACTATCACAAGAATAGGAACAAATGATGTTTGAATGTTATAATCTCTAAGCTGCTGACTTATCCAGAGGAGTTGAGAGCAACAACTTCCAGTGCCATGTATTGACCTCGGTTGTGGAGGTGGCAATGCATATCATGCTTCTTAGATAACCAAGAAATTAATTTGTTGCCTAAGAATTGACAATTTCCTGAGGTGGATTTCCTATCAATCTTGCATCCTCCAAAATCGAGTCTGAATATCCCGCCACTCAAAGTTGTCATCACCGGGTACCATAACCCAACTTGCAAAGTCCCTTTGAGATATTTGAGGATTTTCTTAGCATCTCCGGATGAGTTTTCTTGGGATTAGACTGGAATCTTGCACATACCCCAACCGCAAAGGCTATATCCGGCCTACTTGCGGTGAGATAGAGAAGAGATCCAATCGGCACTCATGTAGTGCTCATTCCCAAGTGCAACAGCCGGAAACAATGAAGGATCTACGTCCTATTTCCCTTTTCAACGTTCTTTATAAAATACTTGCCAAGGTCCTTTGCAACAGGTTAAAAACAAGGCTTCCTGACCTCATTGATAAAGCTCAATCGGCATTTGTGTCCGGTAGAGCTATTCAGATAATATTATGGTGGCATTCGAAACTATTCACATGATGAAGAATAAGCGGCGTGGGAGGTATGGTGATGTAGCGCTCAAAATTGATATCGGTAAGGCTTACGATAGGGTTGATTGGAATTATCTTGCAAATATTTTGGCTCATCCGGGTTTTTTCTATCAAATGGGTAGATTGGATTATGATGTGCGTTAGATCAATGTCATACTCATTTGTTGTGAATGAGGACATTGTTGGACCACTTACTCCGAGTCGTAGGTTGAGACAAGGTGACCCTCTTTCGCCTTATTTATTCATCCTTTGTGTTGAGGGTCTTTCGGCAGCCTATTCGTAAGGCCTCTAATTCGGGACTTCTTCACGGCACCAAAATTTGTAGGATGGCTCGACGGTATCTCATTTATTGTTTGCCGGTGATCGCTTACTATTTTGTAGAGGTACACGATAAGAATGTACTACTCTAAAAACTATCTTGGATGATTATAAATTAGTCTCTCGGGCAAGCCATAAATTATTTGAAGTCTGGGATTTTCTTCAAGAAGAATGTTAGTGAAGGGGAGAGAGATGCATTGAGAATTATTTTGGGAGTGCAAAACCCACTAAACACAAAGCACCGCCTTGGTCTTCCTTCACTAATGGGTAGAGGGAAACGACATATTTTCAATTATGTCAACGATCGCTTATGGAGAAAACTTAATGGTTGGAGAGGAAAGAAGTTATCTCATACCGGGAAGGAGATGCTAATTAAATCACCGCACAGCCGTTCCGACATTTTGTATGAGCACCTTTTTATTCCCTCTATGTTGCTCGATGAGCTGCAACGTATGATGAACTCATTTTGGTGGGGCAACAACGATTTATCTGCCTAAAGGCATAAAATGGATGAAATGGGAAAGAGTTTGTGTTCGGAAGGATGCGGGTGGAAGAGGATTTTGCGATCTTCACTTATTTAACATTTCTCTCCTTTGGCAAATTGGTCTCGCGACTAATTAATGAGCCGAATGCATTAGTGTGCCAAATCTTGAAGGCTAAGTATTTTCCAAGTTGCGGTTTTCTGGATGCGAAATTAGGTAGTAGCCCGAGTTTCATACTGGACGAGCATCCATGCAACGCAAGGTATTATTCGAAAAGGGGTCCATTGAAAAATTGGCAACAAGAATAAAGTGTTCGAGTGTGGGTGTTCCTCGGCTTAATGAGAGTTCGAATTTTTACGTCACTACCCCGGTCATGGAGGGCCTTGAGGACTGTTGGTTTCTACTTATTTATTCTAGGGACTCGACATTGGGATAGAGACCTTATTCAGATGCTTTTAATCCCGGAGATCTGCTGCTATTCTAAGTACTCCTATAACTCCATAAGGTTTTTATGACATTCTAGTGTAGCACTTCGAGAGGAATGGACGATATTCGATTAAATCGGGTTATAAGTTAGCCTCTTTTCTGGTGCATGATGAGCGTGTTGGAACCACCGATCGCCGACTCTATGAAATTATCAAAATTAGGATCGCAACATGAACGCAGCGAGATAGAATTGTACCTTTATTCACCGTAATAGGTAAAGACGAACCAGCTTCTAAGGTCGAATCTGCGATCGAAGGATGAGCCTCGAACCTCACGGTCTTACGCCGTATTCCTATCCCTTTCCCTTGGACGCCGAGTGGTCGACGATCCTCCAAGGAATCGAATCCGCCTCTCTCGATCTCACGTTTTTCACACTTCGGAGGCTCGATGTTAGGAGGAATTAGGGTTGGGCCTCCCGATGGGCCTAAATATCCCTGTGTTCAGTCCGAACACTTTACTTAAGCCCATCAATTATAACTCGATCCACTAAAGAGTTATAATTGAATTACCGTTCTAATCCCATATTATAATATGGGCTCTTTTATTATGTGTACGTTTATTTCCCGTGTTTAAGATATCGAATGTCCATAAATTAATTAAATTACGACAACTTAATTAATTTATATCTAAATCCAAGAGTAGTACCACTCATCTTTATTATTATGTCGGATTAAATCCACTGCAGGTTTACATAATAATATTTATGAGCTCCTCAAGGGGACATCATCATCCTAAATAATTAGGACATAGATTCCTTCTATAATCAACAAAGACACCATATAAACAATGATATCTCCCAATTCACCGAGCCTATTGATTTAATAAATCTCACCCATTGGCAAATCAAAGAAATATACACCGAGTACACGTGCCGTTATTATATAGGGATTAAGAAGACGTACATCCATAACAACGAGATGTCTTGTTCTTTTATATAGTCGGTACAAATTGAACAACCTCATATGGTCCTCGCTCAATACATATGAACAACCTCATATGGTCCTGCTCAATACATACAAAATGTACTTGTAATTTTATAGTCAAGATAGACTAATACCAAATTACACTACAAACCGCTTCAATGGTTTTTCCAAATCCATCTTGGTTGTGAGCTATTATTTATAATCTATAAGGAACCGATAGCATGATCTTACGTGGTGACACCACACACCATGTTATCTACGGTATAGATTACTACGGACAGAATAATGATATATATAACAATCATAAACAATAAGTATTTTGATCATAATGAATCTCATATTAAAAGGATGTTCATACTCAAAAAGATGTTCATACAAAAGCTAGGCTTATAGTATACATCCTAACAGAGCGTATGGGAGAAACGGGAATTGGAACTCATTATGGAAACTAGATGTGCCTCCGAAAGTTAAGGACCTAATTTGGAGAGTTTGTAGGAATGTTTTGCCAAACAAAGTCAACTTATTCTCTAAGAAGGCGGTAGCAGACAAGTGGTGCGTCATTTGTAGTTCTGATCATGAAACCATTTGGCATACGTTTTTTAGTTGCAAATATGCTTTGGAAGTGTGGAGATCTGTTGGGTTAGGGAATATGATAGAAAATTTGATCTTGCATGTGGATTCGACCAAGGATCTTATATTTAAGTTGATTAGTAATCATAATTTGGATCAAACGCAGAGGGTGGCAATCTTGATTTGGCAGACATGGAAACAAAGGAATTTGAAGTTGTGGGAAGGAAAACTTGATTCCCTTACTCAGGCCCTGTTTCTAGCTGATATGTTTAGAGATGATTGGAACCAAGTCAAGAGTAGTACCATGAAGCAAAGTATTGTCGATCATTGTAAGGCTTGGCATAGGCCTCCTATGGACACACTGAAATTAGATGTCGATACAACTTTCTTTGAGAATTCTTCTGAAATGGGTATTGGAATGGTGTTAAGGGACAACAATGGAGAATTTGTAGCAGCTCATACGCTTATTATTCTGGGCTTTTTGAGTGCCGACGTTGGAGAAGCCATGGGATTCGCGGAAGCTTTATCGTGGGTTAAGACTTTAAGCCTTGATAAGGTTATCATTGTAGGAGACTCCAAAGTAGTAGTCGATGCTATAAAGTCTAATTCTATTAGTTGCTCTTCTTTCGGAGACTATATTTCTCTTTGTAAGAATATTCTTAGTTCGTCTCCTAATTTTTCTATATCTTTTGTAAGGCGAGACGCCAATTCTATGGCACATGCCTTTGCTAGGGTTGCTCGTTCCTTTTCGAGTCCTTGTTGTTGGGTTGATCCACCGCACTTTGTGATGAGACTTCCCCATTGATTCTTGTTTATGCAATTAAGTTCTATTTTTCTTTCAAAAAAAAAAAGTTAAAGTGATATTTTAGCATTAATTTTTACTAAGATTTTATCAATTTTTAGTGACAGGCGGGATTAGTAAGAATTTTTTTAATAAAAAGTGATAATTTTTAGCAAGTCTTACGTGAGATCGTATTATCGTAAAATTATTATGAGACTATTATCACCTTTCAATAGAAATGTTATCACTATTATACTAAATTGTATCACTTTTCAAAAATACATGCAAATGTATCATTTTAAGGCTCTTTTAAGAAGGGATACACTTTGCATTAAATAAGTTGTACCACTTTTCAAAAAATGTACGTAAAATGTATCATTTTAAGACAAAAATTTAAAAAGTGATACAATTTATATTAATAGTAATAGTATTTTTATTGAAAAGTAATAATGATCTCATAATCGTCTCACGATTAAATGGTCTCATACAAGTTTTAATCTAATTTTTCAATGAAACATGATACCAATGACAGGTCTCACATATCTTTTAAAAATATATTAAAATTGACATTTAATTAAAATAAAAAATAAAATAACATGGGTATAGTGTCTATTCTCTTAGATAAACAGCTGGGCTGGCCGTATTTTAAGAAAAAAATATGGGTATTTATTCTCTTAGAAATATGCCGTATTTTTTTATTGGGTTGGCCGCATCCCTTAAATTTGGGAATGGGTGGACCGCATCTTCAAAGGTCAGAATTTATTCAGATGCAAAATGGGTTAAAATTAGTTAAATGGAACTCTATCTCACATAATGAGATCAGTGAGACGGTCTCACATGAGACCTACTCGTGAAAGTAATATTGGGATGGAGGAATATTATTTTATCAGTAAAGAAATGTTTATTATAAAAACAAAATAAACGCATACAAAAGATTGTATTGTATTATTGACCCAAGTGTTCAGTGGATCAGGCTTTAGCCAAAGATTGGGCCTTAACGTATTGGGCTTTCTCTCAGAATCACGAATTTTTGGGCTAATGTTATTAAATGAATTTTTAGTAAATACACGCCCTCTCATTTTTTTTTTTTTCTAAAATAGACACATTAAATGTTAAACTATCTTTTTCAATTTCTCTTCCTCACAGTTATTAGTAAATAAACCCCTCTTTTTCAAACAAAAAATATCGATCAAGCTTCCCCCAACTCTTGTGTTTTCAAAATTTCACGATCATACAATTTTTTCATTTGGTTTGCGAAAATTGTGCAAGATTTCGTAAAAAAATTCAAAAATTTACTACATTTTCAAAAAAAAAAATTGAATCTTAAACAAACTTTCGAAATTTGGTGACAGATGTATCTCAAATAATCAATATAATTGGTGAAGATATCTACTAGGAGTGTTAATATTTGTGTGTTGAAGTATCAATAATCAAGTGAGGGGGCAAATCGGTTTTGGAACATAAAACCGAAAGTTAGTTAAATAACTAACTCAATGAGACTTTGTGTTCTTTGGTGCAATGTTTCAAAGGTCATATCTAGAGTTTGACTTATCGATTCAAGTGAGGTTTGTTGCAACTGAAAGCTCACGTGGCAAGCTTCAATTTGGAGTGGATAACAGCTTTGGCAACTAAGAAGATTCATGAATTAATTAGCTGCCAAGTTCTGAAAACACACAATTATCGGTTTCTTGTTTAGAGTGTTCTTGAGTGTATAAATGTTCTTTTCATACCGCAACTCATTTGTACTCTTGTATCATCATCTCAGAGATAATAAAAGTTTAGAGAGGCCCTACAGTGGATGTAGATCTTTTATGATCAAATCTCTTAAATCGTTTGTGTTCTTTACATTCATTTTTAAGTTTTGCATTCAATCTTCTTTTGATTCTTTGTTAAGTGATCGGTGTATTGCATCTATCAGCAATCACATTGATTTGGAGGCATGATAATCTTGACAATTGGCGCTATTTGTGGGAAATATCAAGTCAATAAGATCAAAGAAGGAATCATGGGTGGATCTACCAAGTTTAATATTGAGAAGTTCTCTGGAACTTTAGATTTTTGGCTATGGAGAATCAAGATGAGAGCTCTGCTTGTACAACAAGGTTTAGAAGAGGCTCTTGAGTATGATCTTGATATAGCTGAATACGAGGATAATAAGGCTCGAAGAAGAAAGCTGATGGTGAAGGCTCACGGCCACAATCATTTTGTGCCTTGGTGATAAGGTACTCGGAGAAGTTTCTAAAGAGAAAACTGCTAAAGGTGTATGGGATAAGCTTTCAAGCATATACATGATGAAATCTTTGGCAAACTAATTGTACATGAAGCATAAACTATATGCTTTCAGATCATGGATGATAAACCTATCTTGGAGCGAGGTTTGTGAATTTAACAAAATTCTTGATGATCTTGAAGATATAGAAGTGAAGTGGAGGAAGAAGATAAGGCACTATTACTTCTATATAAGTGCTCTTCCAAAATCCTTTGAATACTTCAAGGATACTATTCTATTTGGAAGACAAGACTCCTTAAGTCTTGAAGATGTACAAGCGGCTCTAAAATCTAAAGAGCTGCAAAAGTTTTCCGATAATGACAAATCATTACCGGTGAAGGCCTTGCAATTAAAAGTAATAAGTCAAAGAAACCTGGTGCCAAGAAATGGCAAAATCCTCAAGGCAAGAAAGAGAGAAAGAAACAACTGATGCATCAACCGAAGGAGAAATCAGAAGTGTTTTCATTGCCATGAACCAGGCCATTACAAGAAGAATTGTCCTAAGTGGAAGAAAAACAAAGACATGGAGAGTGGTAATACTAGAAAAGAAAAGAATCAAGCAAATCAGGTTATGGATGCAAACAAAGAAACGAGGTTATGAATCATCGAAGTTTTAATCTGTTTCCACATCGAGGAGAAGTTAGAATGGATTCTTGACTGCGGGTGTTGTTTTCATATGAGCCCAGATTAAAGAATGGTTTCAAGATTTCAAATATCAAAATGGTGGTTTAGTTCTCTTGGGCAACAATCGGACTTGCAAAGTTAAAGGCATTAGGTCAATTCATCTCGAGAATGTTTGATGGAGTAGTGAGAATACTCGAAATGTGAGATATGTTCCCGATCTTAGAAGAAATCTCATATCACTTGGCATGATGGACTCAATGGGATATAAATTTCAATCGAGAAAATGGTGAGCTTGTTGTTTCAAGAGGAGAAACTGTTGTGTTAAAGGGCAACAAAAGAAATAATTTGTATTTTCTTAAAGGAAAGGTGGCTTCTAGAAATCTTAATCTTACCAAAAATCGATAACACTCTTCTATGGCATAAGAGGCTTGCTCATGTGAGTGAAAAAGGGCTTCAAGAATTGTCCAAGCAAGGGTTACTAAATGGTGACAAAATCACCAAGATTGACTTATGTGAGCATTGTGTTTATGAAAAGGCAAAGAGGTTGAAGTTTGGCACCAGTAATCATACCACAAACGGCATATTATTATGTTCATTCGGATTTGTGGGGTCCCGCAAATCGGACAAGGAATTGAGGTAGATATTTTATTTCCGTGATAGATGACTACTCAAGGAAGGTATGGGTGTATGTTTTGAAAGAAAAGTCAGAAGCCTTTCAAAGTTTCAAATAGTGGTTAATTGAAGTTGAAAATATCGGTGGCAAGAGGGTAAAACACACGAGAACCGATAGTGGCTTGAAATATCTTTGAAGAGTTCAACTCATTTTGTAAAGAGAAAGGTATAGTAAGGCACAAAACCGTACTGTACACCTCAATAAAATGGTATCTCAAAAAGGATGAATCAAACACTGTTAGAAAGGGTGAGATGCATGCTTAGCACTCGAGTTTGCCTAAATCTTTCTGGGGAGAAATAGTCACTAAAGCTTCCTACTTAATCAATAGGAGTCCATCTACCGCTTTGAAGTTTAAAACTCCCGAAGAAGCTTGGTTAGGTCATCCACAGACTACTCTAATCTTAGAGTTTATGGTTGTTTAGCCTATGCTCATGTCAAGCAAGATAAACTTGAGCCGTGGCATTAAGGTGTGTTTTCATTGGCTATCCAGCAAGTGTGAAAGGCTATAGGTCATGGTGTATTGAAAAGGGGGAAGAAAAATGTATCATCGGTAGAGATGTTACATTTGATGAGCATACATTACCTTTGATAGCCAATAGCAAAGGTGATTACGAAAATCAAGAAGATAATACATAGATTGAGGTGGAGCTTCAAGATATAAGAAGGCATGCTCATGAAGATCATAATGAGCAGCGGGATACTCAAAATCTTAACGGTGATGAAGAGTATCAAGATTATTAGTTGGCAAGAGATAGAGTCGAAGAGAAATACATCCACCACAAATGATATGGCCAAGCATACATGGTTTCATTTGCCTTGTGTACTGCTTTTGAGGTAGAGAATTATGAACCAAAGTCTTATACTCAAGCTATATATTGCAATGAGAAAGATAAGTGGATCACTGCAATGGAAGAAGAATTGATATCTTTAGAAAAGAATAAGACTTGGGAAATTACGGAAAAACCAAAGAACAAGAAGCTTATGGGGTGCAAGTGGATTTTCAAGAAGAAATCAGAGGCTCGAAAGGGGGAAGTATCAAATACAAAGCAAGGCTTACGAGATAAGGAATTCACTCGTAAAGAAGGGGTGGATTACAGAGAAATCTTCTCACGTGTTGTAAAGCACCGCAACATCGTAATTCTTCTTGCTTTGGTGGTTTAGTTTGACTTGGAATTACATCAAATGGATGTAACTACTGCATTTCTCCATGGAAACCTTGAAGAGAAGATCTACATGAAGATTCCAAGGTGTTCATGTTCAAAATGCAAGAAAGAAAGTGTGCTTGCACAAGAAGTCACTTTATGGCCTTAAGCAAAGTCCTAGAAGATGGTATCTTAGGTTTGATGAGTACATGAACTCGGTGGAAGGTTTCACTCGAAGCTTATATGATAGTTGTGTTTATATTAAAAAAGGATTCTCATTGCTATACATATCTTTTACTATATGTTGATGATATGCTTATTGCTAGTAATTCACTTGATGGTGTTGAAGTTGTGAAACAGGTTTTAAAAGCTGAGTTTGAAATGAAGGATCTAGGAGAGGTAAAGGTGATTCTTGGGGTGGAAATCGAAGAGAGAAAGGCTCAATCTTGTTAAATCGAGTTCATACCTGAAGAAAGTATTGGAGAAATTCAGAATGAATCAAGCAAAGCCTGTATCAACTCCTTTAGGACATCATCTCAAGCCGTCTGCTCATTAGTGTCCTAAAAGCAATGAAGAAAGATCTCAAATGAACAAGATTCCCTATGCAAATTCGGTGGGAAGTTTGATACATGCAATGGTGTGCTCAAGACCAAATTTAACTCATTGTATTAGTGTTGTTAGAAGATATATGGGGGATCCATGATAAGACTATTGGAATGCTATGAAAAAGGGCTATGAGATATGTTCTTGGTACAATTCAAAAGGGGTTGAAGTTCCAAAAATACACGTAAGAGGGAGATGCTCTCATTGGCTATGTTGATGCTGATTTTGCAGCAAATGTAGACACTAGAAAGTCTTTCACGGTTATGTGTTCACTTTGTTTGGCACGGTAATCTCATGGAGATCATCTCATCACCCATTGTTGCTCTTTCTACCATAGAGTTTGAATTTGTGGCATTAACGTAAGCTGTGGAAAGAAGGATTATGGTCGAGAGGCATAATTAAAGATTTTGGGGTATTTCGAGAAAAGTGTGAGAGTCTATTATGACAATCAGTGTCATTCACCTTGCAAAATATCAAGGTTTCATGAGAGGACAAAGCACATTGATGTGAAGCTTTATTTTGTTAGAGATGTTGCTGAAAAAGGGTGATCAAAGTAGCAAAAATAGCTACCGAGGAGAATCCTGATGCATTCACTAAGGCATTGCCAAAATCAATGTTTGAGCTAATGCTTAGGCTCATTAGAATGTGTTGAAGATCAATTTGAAGTTGTTTTTCTGCTCAGCTTAGTTAAAGGCGGTGGTAGGGTCCTTTTGTACCAATCTCTTATGTGATTCTTTGAGCTAAGGTGGAGATTTGAGAGGTGTATCTCAAATAATCAAGAGCATTGGTGAAGATGTCTACTAGGAGTGTTAGTATTTGTGTGTTGAAGTATCAAAGATCAAGTGAGTCGGCAATCGCTTTGGAACATAAAACTGAAAGTTAGTTAAATAACTAACTCACAGACTTTGTGTTGTTGGTGCAATGTTTGAAAGGTCATATCTAGAGTTTGACTTATCGATTCAAGTGAGGTTTGTTGCAACTTGATTGAAGTGAATTGATGCATATTTTTAGGGCCTATTTTAGTGCATAAAGTGAGCTAGAGTGTTAGTTTTTGTGCTTAAAAGTGTAAAGTATCACTCTTTTGCTTAAAAAGTATTATTTGTGAGATTTTGATGTTTTTCGTCCATTTTGCGAGGTAATTCGGTGGAATTTTGTCAAACCGAGAGTATTGGACTTAGAATGAATAGACGATCATATTGGACGAAAATGGGGGTCCGGGCCGAAGCTCGGTGTGAGAAAAATGCCACTGACTCGAGCTCGATCGAGGGACAAGAGTCTCGAGTCGAGGTTGTGCTTAAAAGGACTAAATTGAGAAAAGGCAGGAGCCTCGACTTGAGGGCTGATCCTCGAGTCGAGGGAGTAGAGAAAGTGGCAGCCTCGAGTCGAGGCCTGACCCTCGACTCGAGGGGAGGATTTTCAGAATTTCGTATTTAAAGGAGCCGGCAACAATTGGGAGGAATTGATAATAGCGATTAAGAGCGGTTTTGGGGCGATTTCTCGTGCCCCAAGCCAAATTTACATTTTAGGTAGAGTAGATTGATAGAATTAGGATTAGATTTCAATTGATTGTTGGTAGATTAGCATTAGATTAGCATTTGATCATTGTAATTCTTTCAATTCAAGCTTGTAATTCATTTGGAGATTGGTGTTGAAGACTCGAAGCATTCCTATTGTTGTTGATTGAAGATCAATTGATGATGTTTTTCCTCTTTTGTCTCTTTAATTTCTTAATTGTTTTGATTTGATTTGTGTTTGATCAATTCTATCTTCTTCCCATGGGTATTGTTTGTGGTACCATGGGCTAACTCTCTTATGCTTGGGTTAATTGAAATTGATGATGCTATGGTTGTTGATGATTGGAGATCAATTGAGTTGATTGCTTACTAATTGTGATTCTCAATTGTGCTTCATGCATAATTATCTCTTTAGATTAGTGTTTGACCACCCTAGCTATAGACGAGAGTTGCGCTAACGTGATCCGGGATTAATCGGGTGATAATTGTGTATGAATGCGTGGATTGGGTGCTTCGAATCGAGAGATTAGTTTCACTAAGGATACTCACATTAATTTTCTACCTAGTTGTGATTCTTCATTGTGCTTCATGTAAAATTGTCTCTTTTGATTAATGGTTGATCACCCTAGCCATAGGCGAGAGTTGAGCTAACGTGATTAGGTGTTGATCGAGTTTCAATTTTGCATGATTGTATGAATTGGGGACTTCTACATTGAGAAATGGGAAGCACTAAGGATACTCACATTAGGCATTGTGATATTAATGGAGTGATTAATTTCATGATGGTTTATGCTTTCTATCTTAGTTGATTTGCAATTTGATTCAATTGTAGCTTGTTGATTGATGATTCATTGATGGATATTAATCCTAGCACCCCTACCCACCATTTATTTTTGTTTTTGTTATCGCATTTTAGGTGTTTGCTCATTTGCTTGCTTGTTATTGTTTTGTATTTTTGCTAGTGTTTTGTTGTTTTTGTTCCAAACCGTTTTGCAACAATAGTCATAGAGAACTTGTATTTCTAGGGCCTCACGTGCATACTTTTTCCCTTGGGTTCGATAATTTGCGATTGGTCTTAATAGCTCTTACCCTATACACACCATTCAAATGGCGCCGTTGCCGGGAATTAATTTTTGCGTCTTAAGTGAGACTTAGGAATTGTTTGAAGTGGCTACTTGTTGCCTTTGTATTCTTGTTTGTTTTGTTATTTTTGTTTGAATTTGTGTTAGGAAAAGAAAAATTGTATTTAGTTTTGATGTGTTAAAAGTGTAAAATAGGATGACCAAATTGAGCATCTTGTATAGACAAATGAAGTATAACTTTGTAAATAAAACTAAGTATAAATAGTCGACTAGGTCAAGATATCGACGAGGACAAATCTCGTATAAGGAGAGGAAATCGACGAGGTCAAGATATCGACAAGGACAACACATAGAAGACAAATTGAGATACATTACTATAAACAAACACCTAGACAAGGAATGAAGATGAGGACAAGGTGAAGTAAGTATCGACGATGGGGTGTTAAAGAAATATTACACAAAGATTCAAGAAGCAGCTTCAACTAATCAAGAGGAAGTTACAGGATTCAGCTTATATTGTTATAACCGATCAAAACCGAATTCAAGGAAGTTACAACTACCAAGTGAAGATCTCTATACATAGGGATAGAAATTAGTTTAGAATTAACTTTTGATACTTTGCACTCATCAATATACTTTGTATTCACAAGCCACAAAAATTGTACACATTCACAAACGTTTTATACGTTTTCAGCTTTTAGTGTTTATAGAACACTTTTTCTCAATAGATCTTCAAGCCATAGATATCCGTAAATTAGGAAGAATTCATTGTAAGGCTGAAGATTCATCATTGTAAGTAAGTCACAAGAAGGAAGAAAGTAAGTAAGTGAAGGCCCTTCTTCAAGATTGAAGAAGGAGAGTGGATGTAGGATTGTTATAATCCGAACCACTATAAATCGTGTGTTCTTTATTGCTTTAATTTACTAATTTGTTTCTTTTCAATTCCTAGTTTATCATCTACGATTAATCTCAAGATTAAAGTTAAACCTATCTTGTCGATTGCTTTTGATCTTGTTAATAGTTGAGTTTAAAATTGTTTTCCGCTGTGTTCATCCGTACTTTGAATTGATTTTGAAGAGATTCGAAAAATCTACAAAATCTATTCAAACCCCCTTTCTAGATTTTGTTCAAGAAGATTAACTCAAGGTTTTAATCAACTCAACATTCCGGGACCAATAAGTGGTATCAGAGCGTTGTTAAGTCGTTTCCGATATTAATTTTAGGTCTTAACTAAGATCCCGAATTTTTGTTCTTGATAATCCGTAGTTTCTTTGTTTCACTAACAGTTCTACTAACAAGATCTTGCCAAGTATTGTGGTTTTTCTGTTTTATCATGTCTTCTCGTGAAAAGCAAGAAATCCAGGAGTTTGCCTGATTTTTCTATAGAAGAATATGATTACCGGAAGTTTAGAATGGAGAATCATCTTAAAGCAATCCATGACAGAATGGAGGAGGTTCTTGAGGAAGGACCCATCAAGTTTTATCATGGTGGCACAAGTGATGGTACTACATCAGCCAAACAAGAGTTAGTCAGAAAAGAAGAGTTCGTAACTCACTAATGATGAAAGGAAGATTCACAATTTAGATCAAGTTGCAAGAACTGAAATTATTGAAACACCGAGCAAGGATTGGATTGAAAAGGTTAAAAGATGCAAGACCGCCAAGGAAATGTGGGAGACTCTTGCTGGAATTTGTGAAGGATCTCGAACAAAGTCAAAGAAAATAAGCTACGATGCTCTACATGCATTTGACACGTTCAAAATGAAGGATGGTGAAACTGTGGATCAATTGGATGTAAGACCGACTAATCTTGTGAACAAATCAGCCGATTTGGGTAAGACTTACACCGAGAAAGAAATTAACAACAAGGTACTCGAGATCTTTGAGCAAAAGATGGAGAGAGAAAGCTAATATTCTCAAAGCAACACAGATTTATCATCAATATCACATCACAATCTTTTCTCTCATCTTAAAGCACCGGAATATGACATTCACATCGAAGATGAAGAAGATGAAGCGAGTCATCTACATCCTGGAAAACAGCTTGCTTTTGTTCATAAAGACGAATCTGAAAAGATCTCTAAAGCATCCGATTTGTCTGTAAAAGAAGAAATGGCTCTTTTGTTGAAAAGGTATGAAAGACTCAAGATGAAGTACAAAAGAAACAAAAGAGACAGTTAGGTCGAAGGATTTATAGATCGACGAGGATGAGAAAAGCTCGAGATAATGATAAAAGGAAGGATCGATTAAGAAGTCATAAGTCACCTATCGACGAGGAGAAAGTAGTCCAAAACAGACAGAGGAGATATATGCTATACATGCAGCAAACCCGGTCACTACAAATATGATTGTCCTCAACTCACTCCCAGAGAGAGAGAAGAAAAGAGGAAGAAAAGAGATAGAAGATATGCCGACTGTAAAGCTCTCCTAGCCGAGAAAGAAGAAGTTCATGAGACATCTTCATCCTCATCTTCATCTGATTTTGGATCGATGATGACATCTGTCTGATGGCAAAAGAGGTACATTACTATACATCTTCTCGATAATGACTGTGATACCTTATCTCGAAACCGATCCCGCCTTATTGATAAACTTTTGAAAGACTTGAGACCGCTCTATCTCGCTTATAAACAGATAGAGACCGAAAATCTTAATTTAAAGGATCAAATTTCTGATCTAACCAAGGTCAATCGAATAAGGAAAGTGAGAAACCAGATCCGTAAATTAAAGGGGGAATGTCGACCGAGATGATCACCAAGACTTGTCCGATAAGACAGATAAGTTAGAACAGAACTGAGTTCTTTAAAAATAAAATTTTCGAATATCTATTCTCGAGAATGAGAATTATAAAAGGACTAACTGTGAATTAAATCTCAAGTTAGGACTTATGAATAATTCTTAAACCACAATAGATAAAATCTTCAATTCATCTCAAAAGTCTAGTGATAAAAGCTGGATTAGGTTTTGATAGGAATAAGAAAAATGATCCTATAAAACCTAGAGTCTTTGTCAAAGCAACTAAACCTAAGGTAGAAACTTTATTCAGTCCCTAGAAACCAAAGGAATTAATTACCTCATCCGATACTTCAAAAGAAAATCAGACGAGGAAAGTAACTCCTAAGGCTAAACCTAAGACTAAATCAAAGATCTATCCTAGGTATAATAGCTTTGATGGAAGAAGCAAATCATACCCATTCTTACCTAGATTAAAGACAATTTCAAAAGATCAATTACATAAGATTGATCTTGAAAGTCTTATCTTAGTAGATAGATATGGATGTAAGCTTCAATCTATGATTTTAAAGAACATTGATATATTTGTCTGGATTCCTAAAAATCAACTTAACATGAAAGGACCCAAAGTACAAAGGGTACCTAAGCAATAAATTTGTGATTGCAGAAAGACAAGAAGATAGTTGATAGAGGAGATATTCTTGAGGTCATCCGGTATATTGACAGTGGTTGTTCCAAGCACATGACCTATGAAAGAAGACTTCTCTCTAACTATCAAACCATTGATGGACCAAGAGTGATGTTTGGAGATAACAACTATGGACTTACTAAAGGTGTAGGAACACTAATGATTGGAGATGTTCAAGTTCATGAAGTTTACTACGTGGAAGGATTGAAGCACAATCTACTATCTGCTTCACAATTTTGTGATAAAGGGTTTTGTGTCAAATTTACTCATAATGCATGCTATGTATTAGATGGTTTAAATGGAAATATTCTATTGGCTGGAGTAAGACAAGGTAACATTTATGTTGCCAACTTTAAAAGTCATCCTAAAGATACTTGTCTTGTTGCTAAGAGTTCGGATGACTTAAGTCAGTCGTGTGGCACGCATTTACTTGGTCACTTAAACTTCAAAACTCTTAACAAAATTACAAGGAAATCTTTAGTTAAAGGACTCCCGATAAAGTATTTTCAAAGAACCATGTATGTGTTTCTTGTCAAAAAGGAAAACAGACCAAAGCTTCTTTTAAAACAATAAATAGTCCTACTTTAGAAAGGATTCTGGAACTTCTTCATATGGATCTGTTTGGTCCAAGAACTCCTCTCGGCTTTAGTGGAAGAAAATACACCTTAGTAATTGTTGATGACTTTTCAAGATTTACTTGGGTTATTTTCTTATACAAAAAGAATGAGACTATGACTAAGATTCCGTAATTTCTTAAAAAGATTCAAAATGAAAAGGGATTAAATATTGTTAAAATTAGAAGTGATAAAGGTACTGAATTTCTAAATAAATTGATTTCTAACTCTTTGCATTGAGAATGACATAGTTCAGAAACATCTGCATAGCAAGTACTCCACAAAGAAATGGAGTTGTTGAGAGAAGAAACAGACCTTAAAAGAGACAAATAGAACAATGTTATCTCGAATTCAACACTCCTCATAGGTTTTGGGCGTATAAGTGAATACAAGATGTTATGTTCAAAATAGAAGTCTGATTGTCAAGGATAAGTGTAAAACTCCCTATGAAATTTGGAAGGGAAGACCTCCCAAAATTTCATATTTTCATATATTTGGTTGTAAATGTTTCATACACAACAATGGGAAATCTCAATTAAAAACTTTTGATGCCAAGATAGCGAGATGAAATATTCTTGGGATACTCGTCTATATCAAAGGCATATAGAGTTTTTAATTAGACAACCTTGTGTGTAGAAGAAACACCCCATGTTGTATTTGATGAAACTTTTCTTGAGCCCGATAAGACAGTGGACATCACAAAGATATCGATGATCCGGATCGTATGACTATCAAAGGATCAACCATAAAATTCTACAATCAAGAATCGATTCGATGAAGAGGAAGAATCAGACAAAGGAAAGGAACCTGAAAGAACTTCCTCAACAAATGATCTACCAAATGATCGAGACGACCAACGACACATCACCGATCGTGTAGAGTTATCAAGGTAACATAGAATCATCCGAAATAAATAATTCAGACAAGACATCATCCTCTACAAAAGATAAAGGTAAGAAAGTAATGTCATATCACCCACCGAGCAGATAATTGGAGATTTAGACTCTGGTGTCCAGATGAGGACCCAACTAAATCAAGATTGCATGTTCGGTTGCTATGTGTCATTACTTGAACCTAAATCAATTACGTAAGCTCTAATCGATTCCAAATGGATTAATGCCATGCAAGAAGAACTAAATCGAGTTCAAAGACAAGATGTGTGGGAGCTTGTTGAAAGGCCTCATCATCAAAAAGTCATTGGAACTAAATGGGTCTTTAAAAATAAAAGGGATGAAAACAATATTGTGGTTAGAAATAAGGCCAAACTAGTTGCTCAAGGTTATTCACAATCGAGGGTATTGATTATGATGAAACATTTGCACCAAAGAGCTCGTCTGAAGCCATAAGATTGTTTTTAGCCTATGCCGCTTTTAAAAGATTCATAGTTTTTCAAATGGATGTTAAGTCAGCTTTCTTAAATGGAATCCTAGCCGAGGAAGTTTATGTAGAGCAACCCCTGGCTTTGTCAAAGGAGACAAGGTTTATAAACTAAGGAAAGCTCTATATGGACTTAAACAAGCACCAAGAGCTTGGTATGACACCTTGTCTGATTATTTAATTCAAAATGGTTTTGTTAAAGGTAGATTTGATAGAACTCTCTTTAGAAAAGAGTTTGGTTGTGATCTTTTGTTAGTTCAAATTTATGTTGAGGATATAATTTTTGGATCAACTAACATATCTTTGTGTGAAGAATTTAGTAGTCTTATGAAAAGCGATTTGAAATGTCCATGATGGGAGAAATGACATATTTTCTTGGACTTCAAGTCAAGGCATAAAGAAAGGAATATTCATCAACCAAGCCAAATATACAAAGATCTTATTGAAAAATATGGAATAGGTACCAGTCGAGAAGCTAAGATACCTATGATGACAAATTTTTCAATGGATCCAGACGAGAAGGGAGAAGACACTCGATCAAACCGAGTATCGAGGTCTTATTGGTTCTTTATTATATTTAATCGCTAGTAGACCTGATATTTCTTTTGCAGTTGGAGTTTGTGCTCGTTTTCAAGCTAATCCTAAGAAAAGTCATCTTGAAGCAGCAAAGAAAATCCTCAAGTATTTGAAAGGAACGATAAATGTTGGATTGTGGTATCCAGTGATGACAACTTTGAGAAATGTCTGGATACTCGATTCGCATTTTGGTGGGTGTAAGATAGATAGAAAATCTACATTTGGTACTTGCCAATTTCTTGGAAGTAAGCTGATTTCATGGTTGTCTAAGAAACAAACCTCTGTAGCTACTTCCACAATCAAGCCGAGTATATGGCACTGGAAGTTGTTGTTCACACCGATCTGGATAAGTCAACTAAGGGACTATAACATTATCACTAAAGAAGTACCAATCTTTGTGATAGTAATAGTGCCATAGCTATTACCCAGAACCCAGATTCTACATACAAGATGCAAGCATGTAGATATAAGACACCATTTCATCCGAGATCATGTAGAAAAAGGAGATATCGACTTGAAAAGATTCTTACCGATTTTCAAAGAGCAACATCTTGACAAAGCCACTTGCGTAAACAAGGTTTAAAGAACTATCTGTAGAATTAGGATTATTAGATGCTTCTCTAATTAATCTATAATCTAAATTCTTGTTTTTACTACTAGTCTATCTCAATTGGTTTATTATGTCTAGAAAGAATTATCGACAAGATATGAGTCAAAGGACAATCGGGTAGTGATATCATTGATCTCCTATCATTGGAATCAAGAATCAAGGATTAGTCATATTGACCATATCTAAGTTGATAGTTACTTGTCGACATAGGTAAATCGAGATAAGGACATAATAGTCAACGACTTCCACGAGAATCGATGGCTATTGCACCTTATCCGACTTACTCTTGTTACTAACAATTTGTCTAGGTGTCTCGTGGTTTCAGCAAGAATAAAGTTTAGTACACATCTCTAAATACAAGACAAGGTCTATTTGTCCAAGTATTCAGAAACAGATAGTGATGCTATCAATCCGCATTTGAGGTGAAAGTCCAGAAGTTTCTCCTAAATACTCTTAATTATGAATATTGGGTTCATATAATTAATATATGAATTTTATGTCATAATTCTCTTTATCATTTTATTTAAAAATTGAAGTTACTCGGTTGTAATAAAATATTTTGTTTTACAAAATAAAAGGATAAGGGTTTGAATTTGTTTTCTAAAAACAATAATATTTTATTTTATCTCTCCAATTAATCGAAAAGTAATTTCTCAAATAAGTAACTCTGTCGGGAGAGAAGTTACTACGGACCGAAATTTTATCAAATTCATTTTTGAAATACGCCGAGTATACTCCACGCGCGAGAAATGGAGGCGGTTTCGAAATATGAATCGTCTCAATCTCACGCGCGACATATTAAATATTATTCTATGCACTTTTCAAAATAAATGTCATAATTGCATTAATGGCGATTCGAAAGCCTATATTTACACTTTTGCAGCAATTATTATTCTAATAATTGTTTACTATTATATTTTCCATATAAATAGACATTCGTGTGCATAGTTTTCATTTACGCACACATAAAACTCTTCATATTTTCTCAAAACCTCTCTTTTCCCTCCTAAAACCTTCTACATTCATCAATGGCGGATTCCAAAAAGAATATCAAGTTTGAGTATGATCTTACCTCTATTCGTGATAAAACAAAGTTAGAAATGTACGTCGAATGGGATATTTCAACGGACACCGAAACAAGAGAGATCTTGAATTTGTTGGAATCAAGAGGTCTGAAACAATATTGCACGATGAAACCTTCAAAGAGTTTAACGGTGGATGATCTTTGTCTTGAGTTCCCACTGTGGCAAAAGCAACAGATACAGGATTAGAATCTCGAATTAGAACTAAGGAGAAGAAGCGAAGAATAGTTTTGTCTATTTCGAGATTGGTGCAATTTTTGGTTTAAGCACCACCGGCGAAAATCCGTTCACCTATAAATCGTCGAAATATTTAGAGTCTTTCCGACTGATGGCCAAGAAAACTTATCGAATACAACGGTGAATGCAAGAGGTCAATGTTGAAGAGAAAGTATAGATTACTTATCTTGATTCGACAAAGTGTATTTTGGGTGAACAACAGAGTCACGATGGGCTAACGGCCGAGGATATCTTTGTCTGAGAGCTATCCTAGATGGGGCTGAAATCAACTGGGCCGTACTAGTGTATTCAAGGATAATGGAGGAGAGAAAGAAGTTCATCAAGACTCCATCACGAGGCAGGCTAATGAGATGGTCTCGACCAAGATTACAAGTATGATGGCAAGGATCACCATCATACTTGAGCATAAAGTGGGTACAGACGACCTCGGCAGTGTTGGAGTCAAAAAGTACACCAGACAGAAGGGACTTCTAGTCAAAGACGAGAAGCTATATGGGCCGATGACTCGAAGGAGATGGAGATGCTCCTGCTCCACCTCCGGCTCCTAAGAAAAAGGCTTCAAAAGCCAAGAGAAAGGAGACCAAGACGGTGTTGGTGGATGAATCCTCGTCTGAGACGGAGGAAGATGAGGAAGCGAGAGGAGAGGACAGCTTCCCAAGGGGGAAGTGTCCCAGTGAGGTGGTAGGAGTATCGTGGCAGACGGAGGCTGTGGAAGTCTCGTCGAGGATGAATCCGGAGAAGGAGAAGAAGTTAAATCACCTTCATCATCTTCATCCTCATCCGAGGATGGAGTACCTAAACCCACCTCTTCCCAACTTTGGCGATGAAGGGCGAGATGAGACCGCGCCTCGAGCCTCTAAAAGCGGTCCACTCCCATAAGTCCACAAACCCAACCCTCATTCGACCCATTCTCTTTCTTACCCTCAACCTCATCTCGAACTCGATCTTTACCTAAATTTACCCAACCCATCTCAAGGAAATGGGTCCAATCAAACCTCACCGCGGATTCTTGGGAAGAAGTTCATCCCGAGACAAGAATCCACTCTTAAGGATGAGCCCGAGTTATTAAAAGAGCTGATAGATGTTTATTTGTTGAGAAGACTCAGTGGGTTCATTTGAAGAGACAACTATTTTGATAGCAAGCGAGGCAATAACCTAGCCATCTCGGGAGAAAGAGGTTCTCAAGAAGGCAAAACTCAAGTCATTCCAAGATATACTAATCTGAAAATACCTTTGTCGATTATATCCTACAAAGAGTATATCTTGGAGATGAGACCTCGAGAGGAGGTGGAGAAAGCGATTGAGAAGGGGAAGAACAAGAAGGATGAAGAGGTCATTGTTGAGGAGGAAAGGATGGAGGAAGAGCTAACGGTGGAGCTGCCGATGAGCCAACCGAGATGGATACAGTGAGGAGGCACAAACGGAGCAGATTGTGGAGGTGCAAACTGAAGCTGAAATTGAGGAAATATATCGACTCTATCTCAAGAATGCAGATCTTGCCCTCCACATCTGCGTCTCTGTATCTCGAAGTGGAAGCTCAAGGTCAAGTACAAAATCTCAAGAATGCCTGTCTAAATGCCTTTCAATTGGTTCCTAATGTCATCACATCATCAATCAAGGAGAATATAGAAGCTGCAATTCATGATAAAACCAAGGTTGATCTATATTTCTCTAGGATCGGACATGAGGAACAAATGGTCAAGTGAAAAGAAAGTTGCTACGGAGATGAACTCACAAGATGAGTGGGTTAAACAAGATGCGTTCGTTACGCCTATACCGAAATCGGGGATTACATTGAGGATCAAGTAAAAAAATCCTGGAAAGCTAAGGAGGCCTCATTTCATCAAGTGCTTGAAAATGCACGGTGGCCATGGAAAAAGATAGGCAGACAACCATCTTAAAGCGGTTCATAGATGATGAATTGAGGCGAGCCGAGGTCGGTCAAAAGAAGAGATATGACCAGCTTGATCGAGAAGACAGGTTCGTGACGAGAAGAACTCATGGGGCATATAGATCAAGTAGCCACTATCTGCAATACTCGATTTCTTTGATGTCAAAAGGGGAAGATAGTGAGCTCAAGAAAAGAGTTGAGTTATAAGACGATCGGTGATGGCACTCAATCGAGGATAGATGAGCTTTACGAAGAGGCTGTTAAGAGCCGAGGAAGAAAAGAAAAAGGCGATTGAGGAGAAGTCCCAGAGAGCATTAAGGAGATTAAAAAGGAGAACAATGAGTCAACCGAGTCGATCCCGAACTCGATCTTCCACCTACGCTGATCCCGCTCCCATCTTATCAATCAAATCCCTCCATCCTCATCCAAAGCAACTGGAAAAGCCAAGGCTTGAGCCAAGCTCGAAAACCCGATCTGAGACGAAGAAGAAGCAAGGGTGCTAAAGAGGAGAAGGGAGGAGAAGGAGAAGTATAAAAGAAGGGATGCTAAGAAAAGAAGAGAACAGGAGAAAGCGGCGAGGAAGTTTTATGATAGATCATTAAGGAGATGGGTTCGAAGGAAACAAATGAGCAAGGCGAGTGGGCGTCTTGAACCCGATTCATAGAGGTGAGGTGGTTCCCAATGAAATCCTACTAATGGCGAGACCGAGTGAAATGGAGACCATTTGAAGTAGATTGGGTTTTCCAGTTCACGTATGCAAGAATATCAAATGGGGTTTGGATGAGAACGCTGCATTTCATAACCGGTTGGAAGAAAGGGATCCTCGAGATGTACCGGTATGTAATCGATCTTGCTCACGAGGAGTTCAATGCGACGTCGTTGCACCTTCCTACTCTCGAGATGGAACCTCCACTAACAAAGGATGGCCGACAAAATCGTGAAAAGATCAAGCGGCTAATAATCAAGGCTGAATCCATTGCCGATCTTGCTGAAGGTGGAGAGACCATATCCTTGAAGAATAGGGTCTTTGACTGGGTGAAGATTCCCGAGGAGGATAGGTGGTATGACTAGTCCAATTCTCTCTTTTTGTGCTCCTTATCCGATCTATATGAAATTTGCGTTACTCGTGAATATATCCGAATACCAAATTTGACTTCTCTCATAAACATTGGTACTTCAACCGACTTAATTTGTTTTAGTAACTTGTTCATAATTTCATAACACTAAACCATCTAAAATCTTCGAATCTTGTCTATGTTGTCTTTGAAGTATTTGACCTTAACTTTGATCAACTACATTGCTCGATCATCTGCTTATTAAGTACATTGCTCCGATCATCCGATTATTAAACTATTGCTCCGATTATCCGACTATGTGACTTAGTTGTATACTTTGTTTCATTCTTATTTTTTTAAGAGTACTAACAGCTTTTCTTTTCTTGAGTGTGTTTTAACATCATCAAAGAGGGAGAAATTGTTAGGAATTTGTATTTAGTTTTGATGTGTTAAAAGTGTAAAATAGGATGACCGGTGAGCATCTTGTATAGGCAGTGAAGTATACCTTTGTAAATAAAACTAAGTATAAATAGTCGACTAGGTCAAGATATCGAGGCGAGGACAAATCTCGAGATAAGGAGAGGAAATCGAGGCGAGGTCAAGATATCGACAAGGACAACACATAGAAGACGGTTGAGATACGTTACTATAAACAAACACCTAGACAAGGAATGAAGATGAGGACAAGGTGAAGTAAGTATCGAGACGATGAGGTGTTAAAGAAATATTACACAAAGATTCAAGAAGCGATTTCAACTAATCAAGAGGAAGTTACTGAGGATTCATTATATTGTTATAAGCTGATCAAAACCGAATTCAAGGAAGTTACAACTACCAAGTGAAGATCTCTATAAATAGGGATAGAAATTAGTTTAGAATTAACTTTTAATACTTTGCACTCATCAATATACTTTGTATTCACAAGCCACAAAAATTGTACACATTCACAAACGTTTTATACGTTTTCGGTTTTTAGTGTTTATAGAACACTTTTTCTCAATAGATCTTCAAGCCATAGATATCCGTAAATTAGGAAGAATTCATTGTAAGACTGAAGATTCATCATTGTAAGTAAGTCGGCAAGAAGGAAGAAAGTAAGTAAGTGAAGGCCCTTCTTCAAGATTGAAGAAGGAGAGTGGATGTAGGATTGTTATAATCCGAACCACTATAAATCGTGTGTTCTTTATTGCTTTAATTTACTAATTTGTTTCTTTTCAATTCCTAGTTTATCATCTACAGATTAATCTCCGGATTAAAGTTAAACCTATCTTGTCGATTGCTTTTGCTCTTGTTAATAGTTGAGTTTAAAATTGTTTTCCATTGTGTTCATCAGTACTTTGAATTGATTTTGAAGAGATTCGAAAAATCTACAAAATCTATTCAAACCCCCTTTCTTGATTTTGTTCTAGAAGATTAACTCAAGGTTTTAATCAACTCAACATTCCGGGACCAACAAGTGGTATCGAGCAAAGTTGTTAAGGCACATTACGATATTAATTTTAGGTCTTAACTAAGATCCCGAATTTTTGTTCTTGATAATCCGTAGTTTCTTTGTTTCACTAACAGTTCTACTAACAAGATCTTGCGGTATTGTGGTTTTTCTGTTTTATCATGTCTTCTCGTGAAAAGCAAGAAATCCAGGAGTTTGCACGAATTTCTATAGAAGAATATGATTCTTGGAAGTTTAGAATGGAGAATCATCTTAAAGCAATCCATGACAGAATGGAGGAGGTTCTTGAGGAAGGACCCATCAAGTTTTATCATGGTGGCACAAGTGATGGTACTACATCACCAAACAAGAGTTAGTCGGGAAAAGAAGAGTTCGTAACTCACTAATGATGAAAGGAAGATTCACAATTTAGATCAAGTTGCAAGAACTAAAATTATTGAAACACCGAGCAAGGATTGGATTGAAAAGGTTAAAAGATGCAAGATCACAAGGAAATGTGGGAGACTCTTGCTGGAATTTGTGAAGGATCTCGAACAGTCAAAGAAAATAAGCTACGATGCATGTTTCTACATGCATTTGACACGTTCAAAATGAAGGATGGTGAAACTGTGGATCAATTGGATGTAAGACTAATCTTGTGAACAAAGCAGCCGATTTGGGTAAGACTTACACCGAGAAAGAAATTAACAACAAGGTACTCGGATCTTTGAGCAAAAGATGGAGAGAGAAAGCTAATATTCTCAAAGCAACACAGATTTATCATCAATATCACATCACAATCTATGAGTTGGCTATGAGGATTGGAGGAACTATGAAGATAATTCTCAATTGCAACAAGTTCCTTCCAATTATGAAGATTAGATATGTGATGAAAAATTTCTCCCCCACCTCAAGGGATGTTCCCATACTATGAGCCTTATGACCAAACATTTGATCCATGTCTTGGATTTGAGTGTCAAGGAGCATTGGAAGGAGGTGATTGCTATGATGATAGGAGAAGCCATGAGTTCAATTTTCCAATGCCACAAGCTTCTCCTCAATTTGAAGAATGGAGACTCCATGATATGAGAGCCATATTGTTAGAGATGCTTGGATTTTTGTTGGAAAAATTTGAGGAAGATGATGCTAGATGTGATCAAATGCTTGCCTTGTATGAAGAAATATATGAGACCAAAGAAAAGGTTAATTCATGGATAGAGGGGAACATGGAGATCACCGAGGCTTATTCATGTTTATAAAATGTCAACTCAAAAATTTCCTACTCCAAGTAAAAACTTGACAATCATGGAGAATCAAGAAGAAGAAGGGGAGGAAGAAAGTGAAAGAAGAGATGTAGTAGTAGAGGGTCTAAGCGAAGAGGTCAAAGTAAAAGACTTCCTTGTCAAAAGTGAGGAAGAGGAATGTCCATTGATGGACATGAGCTATAATGAGAAGGGAAATCTAGAAGCAACCAAAGAAGCTTTGAAGATCGAAATGAGCATTTCTATACCCTTTAACTCTTCAATTTGTGACTTAATTGAAAATGATGCTTCTAATGATTTAATTATGCCTCTTGTGAATTTTGACTATAGGGAAGAGTTGAAGAAGCGCTTGGGTATCCTTGAAAGGAAGGAAGAATCTAGAAGGATGGCAAGAGAGATAAGGGGACAACCATGGACACTTTGCATTTCTATATGTGGTTGTCCTATCTATTCGGTGAACCTCCTAGACCTTGAAGCACAAAGATCGAGATATAATGGGAAGGAGGATCGCTACCCTTGGCCATTCCGATGAAGGACTTGGAATTGAAGAAATAAGTCCGGCAAAGGACAATAAAAATAGCGCTTGATGGGAGGCAACCCATCCTTTTTATTTTCTCTTGTGTGCTTGTTGTTAGATTAGTGTTTTTGTTTTATCTTTGGGAGATTTGGCTAGCTACTTAATTGCTCATGCTTAGGAGTGTGCTCTATGCTTTGGGATTCATATAGTGTTGAGCTTACTTGTTGATATCATTTAGGAGTTGCATATTTTTCTCACTTCATTCCAAACTTGAATTCATATCTTCATTCAAGTTTGGGGTGTGTGTCATTAATAGTATAATTGCATCTCTTAGTGATGATTATTTGATGACTATTTTTGCCCGTTTGTAGGTATACTCACTACTTGGATTGAAAGAGGATCGAACTTGTAAAGGAATCAAGGAATCGAGAAGAAAGGAGAGCTTAAAAGTTGATGAAAATGAGCGAAAAGGAAGAGAACCCGGTCTCCTCGATTGAATGAGCGACGGGCTTAAATCGAGGGACCAAAACTGTAATTTCTTGCATATTTGGGTTCGTTAGGGGCATAGAGATCATTTTTAGGAGTTTCGGGGTCGGGTCGGGCCCAAGAATCATCAAAAATTCCCTGGACTCAACCCAAGGTCGAGATTGCATGGTCCCCGGTCGAGGGACTTACACTTAGAAAAATTCCAAAATTTGCGGGGTCCCCGAGTCGAGGGTGATACCTCGAGTCGAGGGGGCCAGTTTTTCATATCCCCGAGTCGTGCATGAGACCCTCGAGTTGAGGCGCTTAAAATTCCGGATCCTCGACTCGAGGCTGGTGTTTTTGTTTAAATATGCAGAATCGTAATTCATAACCCCGACTCGAGGGTTTCTCGGCGTCGATTCCTTTCTTCCCCACTCCATTTTCCGGCGATTTCGGCTCGTTATCACCCATTATTATCACCATTTCACCATTTTATCATTCACATTGCATAAAGAGTAGATTTTGAGGGTTTTGTGGTTCCAAATTGGGAATTTTGAGGAGTGTTGAGTTGGTCTTTGCAAATTACATGTTTTTGGCCAATTTCTCAAACAAGGTACGTAATTCATTATCTAATGGCTTTCAATTTCATTGTTGTGGTGATTAATTGCATGGGTGTTATGATTTTTGCAAGAGTTCTTTGAATTTGAATATTTCTTTTGGGCATTTTGGCAAACACCCCTATGCATGTATGTTTGGATGAATTGGAGCCGTTGATTGAGATTGTTTGAATTAATTGATGATTTTAGGAGCATGCTTAGGTTGTATATGATATGTTGCTCGCTTATTTGTGGAATTTTGGCTTGAAATTTGATTGTGACATATTTTTAGAATTCCTAGTGTAATTTTTGGTAAATTTGGTCAAGTTGAGTCATGTTGTTGATAGAAGTGAATTAATTGTTGATGCTTGTTTGTCTAATTACTTGCTAGATGGATATGGATTTATCAAAAATTTTATTAAGCTTAATTGCATGATATTTGATGAGCTTATTTGTGGTGTTAATTGATGGAGCCATTCTAGTTAAGTATAAAGGTTTTGAGGATTAATTGAACACTTCTATTGGTTATACTTGCTTGTTAACTCTTTGACCCTTTGTTGAGGTTTTGTTGCCTAGACACTAGTGATGTTGATTGGAGAGATTATTGCTTGCTTGACTCGTTCATGGCTAGATGATATTATTTGAGCTTGTATTTGTATTTGTAGAGATTAATTTTTGCTCTTGGAACTATTTTGCAGAACCATGTTTAGGGAGTAGATGGGCACAATTTTTCAAATGCAGAGGTCCGTGATCGAGAGGAAGCCATTAGATTTGCTCACCGGATGCCCGCTGATATTGGGATTCAAAGTGGGACGACTATAAGTGGAGGAAGCACATTATCCTTTATGCCGAGCTTTACAAGAAAGTAGTCAAGACCCGATTAGTAGATCATAACCGCATGTTATCCATGGGGATCGAGGAGGATATTCCTCGCCTTTTGAGCAAGTCGGCATGGGAGGCTTCTTAGCCAAGAGGCCTCGGACTTATCTCGGCCTCACCCTAGAGTTTCGTGCACGGTTAAGGTCCATAAGGCCGGGAGGGCCAAGTTCGCTAGGAGCATTACTTTCGAGCTCATGGGGAATGAGTATGAGTTGACCGTGGATGAGGTCAACGAGATCCTTGGCACACCCACGACCCGAGATCATTGCTTAACATGAGGAAAGAGTATAATGCTAAGAGATTTTGGAGGCGTATTTCGATTCGGGGGCTCCGAATCGGCTGAGTTCATTCGGGAAAATCAAAGAGCACTCACATTCGGAACCCGGTGGTGAGATATTTAGAGAAGATTCTCGCAAGCACTATCTTCGCGAGATCCGAGGGAGGAGCCGTGGTATACGAAGAATTGTATGTCATATGGTGCTTCTTGCATGGGATTCGATTCAATGCGGCCGCATACCTCTCAAGTATCTATTTGAGAGAGCCATTAGTACAAAGTTCAAGAAGATCAACTTTGGAGGCATGATCACACGATTGCCAAGCATCTCGGCATCCTCACTCATAACCTCGAGCATTAGAGGGGCCCGATCTTACTATCGATACCATGCGGTGCATAAGGACGCTAGACCGCATTGGTAGGACTTGGTGTTTCAGCGGCACCACGGTGGCGATTCCCTCTTCCGAATAAGAGGTTGACGATGATGTTTGGTTCTCTCGCCTTCGTGAACATCAACCTGCGTATGTGGTCACAACGTCATACCGAGGCGATAGACGCCTACACTAGAGAGCATGGAGATGTACTCCGAGATGAGGATGATGACGATGATGATGAGGGCCAGCGATGATCCGATGATGATGAGGTGAGGGTGCTGCAGAGGGAGCAGAGACAGAGATAGAAGGATGAGTACGAGGAGCCGGAGCGAGGAGCTGCCGGTACAGATGGGACGAGGATTACCATCCGGAGATTAACATGTCTTGGCAGGATGAGATGAGGAGTCGTGAGTATGAGGCTGGTAGCTCATCACAGAGGCCGTGGGTGTTGGCCCGAGGAGATGTGGGCCGAGAGCCGAGAGGATGCATATTGAGAGTCGACTCGCCAGACGAGATGTATCGGATGATAGAGGAGATGCGGCAGAACTCAGCGAGACATGTATGCCCTCTTACAAGCATTCGATTCCCGGAACTTCGGGCCGGGACACTACCCTCCTCCACCGCCGCCGTCCGACTTTTAGGGCTATCCCCTATTCCTCGATCCCTCTCCTTAGTTTTTAGATTCTTATCTTCGTGATGATGTGTTCTCTTGATGATGTGTACTCTGGTTGATGATTGTACTTTTTGAGGTAAACGTGATGATGTGATGATTTGGATTATTTTATGGTTTTATTGATGATGTGCATGATTATCTTGATCTTTTGAGCTTATGATCTCTTGATCTTATATCTTGTTGATCGTTTGGATTCCTTATTCTTTGATTTTGAGTTTCATTATGGATTTATTGACATATCTTTGAGTATCATTCTTTATGTGGTGAGTATGCTTGGATTTATGTACATGAGCACTTGTGTTTGATTTGCAAGATTTATTAGATTTTGATTTGATCATGAGTTGATTTGTAGCTTGAAGCTAGCATTCTTGATTGATTGTGTAAAGATGGATGTGATTGATTCATTGCTCAATTTAAGCCTGTGAGCTTTTGTGCCTTAATAATCGTACATCTTATACGGTTGATATGATTTCTTTGTGAGTGCATCATTCATGATTTGTATGCTAGAACTTGCCACTAGACTTGTTGATATTGATCTTTGTGTGATGTCATGAAAGTGGTAAGAGGCCATGTTTGCTATGTTTAGTCACTTTGCCAAATTTTTCCCACCATATACATTTAATTTCCTTAGTGAGCCATGTTGAGTCTTATTTCCATATTCTTTGGCAAGCCAAGTGAAATTGAAACCATTTTCCTATTCTTATGAGCCTTTTTGTCCTATGCTTAGTAGAGCTTGATTATTGGTTAATGATGGTGAATTGCATGCTAAGAATGGTGGAAAGTGATGATGCTTGAAAAAAAAAAAAGGTTGTTGAGAAAAATTGAATTGTGAAGAAAAATGAGCGAAGTGGAAAAAGAGCAAGATTCAATTTGTGAGCTTAAGTGAAAAGAAAGCTCAAGTGAATGATGGTGATTGAATTCTATGTGCATGAGAAGAGTTGCTTGACAATGATTGAAGAGATGTGAATTGTTTTGCTTAGCTTTCATTCAAGTCTCTACTACTTAGTCATTTTTATCCATATATATCCCACCTTTCCAAAGAGCCTACATTACAACCTAAAAGAAAGACCTCTTTGATTCTTGATTGATCACAAGTGATTTTGATTGAGATTAAGTCTTTTGGCAAGCATATGGTGTACTTATTTGTGAATTTGATGATTGAGTGCTTTATACCTTTATACACTTGAGTGAAGAGTATAACACTCCATGGAAGGAGCAATGTGTCAAGTGTTTGATTGAGCATTTGTTTGAGCATGATTCATCTTGTTTGCTAGTGGATAGGTGCATTGATACTTATGTTCATTGATGAGTTCGATTGTCTTATACTTCTTCTATGGTGCCATGTGACATAATTGCAATCAATTCACTCCTTTGTGCTTAGTTTCTACGTTGCTCGAGGACGAGCAACACTTCAAGTTTGGGGTATGATTGGAGTGAATTGATGCATATATTTAGGGCCTATTTTAGTGCAAAAGTGAGCTAGAGTGTTAGTTTTTGTACTTAAAAGTGTAAAGTATCACTCTTTTGCTTAAAAAGTATTATTTGTGAGATTTTGATGTTTTTCGTCCATTTTGCAGGTAATTCGGTGGAATTTCGCCAAACCGAGAGTACCGTTGGACTTAGAATGAATAGATGATCATATTGGACGAAAACGGGGTCGGGCCGAAGCCCCGTGCAAGAAAAATACCCTGGACTCGAGCTCGATCGAGGGACAAGAGTCTCGAGTCGAAGGTTGTGCTTAAAAGGACTAAATTGGGAAAAGGCGGGAGCCTCGACTCGAGGGCTGATCCTCGAGTCGAGGAGTAGAGAAGAGTGGCAGCCTCTAGTCGAGGCCTGACCCTCGACTCGAGGTGGAGGATTTTCAGATTTCGTATTTAAAGGAGCTGAAGCAGAGCAATTGGGAGGAATTGATAATAGCAATTAAGAGCGGTTTTGGGGCGATTTCTCGAGGCCCCAAGCTAAATTTCCATTCTAGGTAGATTAGATTGATAGAATTAGGATTAGATTTCAATTGATTGTTGGTAGATTAGCATTTGATCATTATAATTCTTTCAATTCAAGCTTGTAATTCATTTGGAGATTGGTGTTGAAGACTCGAAGCATTCAATTGGTGATGTTTTTCCTCTTTTGTCTCTTTAATTTCTTAATTATTTTGATTTGCTTTGTGTTTGATCAATTCTATCTTCTTCCCATGGGTATTGTTTGTGGTACCATGGGCTAACTCTCTTGTGCTTGGGTTAATTGAAATTGATGATGATTTGATTGATGATGCTATGGTTGTTGATGATTGGAGATCAATTTAGTATATTGCTTACTAATTGTGATTCTCAATTGTGCTTTATGCATAATTATCTCTTTAGATTAGTGTTTGATCACTCTAGCTATAGACAAGAGTTGCGCTAACGTGATCCGGGATTAATCGGGTGATAATTGTGTATGAATGCGTGGATTGGGTGCTTCGGAATCGAGAGATTAGTTGCACTAAGGATACTCACATTAGTTTTCCACCTAATTGTGATTCTTCATTGTGCTTCATGTAAAATTGTCTCTTTTGATTAATGGTTGATCACCCTAGCAATAGGCGAGAGTTGAGCTAACGTGATTAGGTGTTGATCGAGTTTCAATTTTGCATGATTGTATGAATTGGGGACTTTTACATTGAGAAATGGGAAGGACTAAGGATACTCACATTGGGCATTGTGATATTAATGGAGTGATTAATTTCATGATGGTTTATGCTTTCTATCTTAGTTGATTTGCAATTTGATTCAATTGTAGCATGTTGATTGATGATTCATTGATGGATGTTAATCCTAGCACCCCTACCCACCATTTATTGTTGTTTTTGTTATCACATTTTAGGTGTTTGCTCATTTGCTTGCTTGTTATTATTTTGTATTTTTGCTAGTGTTTTGTTGTTTTTGTTTCAAACCGTTTTGCAACAATAGTCATAGAGAACTTGTATTTCTAGGGCCTCACGTGCATACTTTTTTCCTTGGGTTCGATAATTTGCGATTAGTCTTAATAGCTCTTACCCTATACACACCAACAACAACTGAAAGCTCACGTGGCGAGGCTTCAATTTGGAGTGGATAATCGCTTTGGCAACTAAGAAGATTTATGAGTTAATTAGCTATCAAGTTCTTGAAAACACACAATTATCAATTTCTTGTTTAGAGTGTTCTTGAGTGTATGAATGTTATTTTCATACTGCAACTCATTTGTACTCTTGTATCATAATCTCGAGATAATAAAAGTTTGGAGAGGTCCTACAATGGATGTAGATCTCTTATGATCAAACCACTTAAATCGTTTGTGTTCTTTACATTCTTTCTCAAGTTTTGCATTCAATCTTCTTTTGATTCTTTGTTAAGTGATCGAGTGTATTGCATCTATCAAAGAATCACATTGATTTGGAGGCTTGACAATCTTGAAATTTGGGTATGTATTTACTAATTATAGGATTGTATTTACCAATTTCAAAGTTTCATAAAAAAAAATTAAAAACGCATACAATTTGTGAAAAAAATTAAAATATTACCTAAATTTCAAAAATAAATTCCGACATTTTTCGCCCCAAACTCCACAAACTCATTTGCTTTGCATTTATACTACCAATATGTGCACAAACTAAAATATTACTGCTCATTTATACAAAAAAATACCGCTCATTAATACAAACAAAACAAAAATGCATTAAACACATAATATTGGTCTTTAGCAAAAAAAAAACACATAATATTGACACTAAAAGTTAATCTAAAACTCTCAAATTTCAAAACTTATGTGTATGAATTTTCTAAAAAACTAAAAGAAGTGGTGGTCGTCAGTAGTGATACGAATGAGGTCCGGAATTGAAGAACACGTCTGATCGAGCAAGACAAGCCAAACTCAAGGCCCAAGAGAGAAGCCCAAGCATAATTGAAGGGGAGAAAGTGAGGCCCAAGCGGATCAAGCTAGGCAAGCATCGGGCGAAATCCTAAAATTGGTCCTTTAACTTTTGTTTTGCAAATTAGTAAGTAGTGAGCGGGAAAAAAGGAATGTATATATACGATTTCTAATTACTGGAGGCTGAAAACAAGAAAATTAATTACACTTTAAGCAACTTTGCTTCTTAATTCAAACTTGTCAACTTGAGTTAGAGTTCGAATTGCATTCAACATCACGATTCTCATCAAATTGCTTTGCTTTCATTGAGAGCAAGCGAGAATCGTGAATTATCTGAGACAAATGGCTCGAACACACCGAGAACGGATTGATAATGCGGAACAACGATTTGATATCGCTGAAAGCAGCAATCACCGACGTCGGTGAACGCGTTGATGCCGTTGGACGATCGGTGGGGCGATTAGAGAGGATGATGGAACGGATGGGCCGAAACCGCCCAAGAAATCGATTAAGAACTGGATCAAGAAACAGTGATACCGGTTTTTCCATCGGAGGAGGGAATCATCGGGACTCGAGTCGGAAGGAGAGCTTAATCCCACACATAATTACAACATGGAAGATTGATACAATCGAGGGGGACTAGGAGAAGACAAGGAGGCGACGCGACTCCAAATTAACATGCCCAACGTTCAATGGAACCGATCCAATTTCATGGCTTAGTAGGGTTAATCAATATTTCGGTTTAAACGACATTACTTGAGAAGAAAAGGTACGCTACGCGGCTTATTATCTAGAAGGCAAAGCCAACTTGTGGTGGCAATGGATTAGTCGGAATTACCGTAAACGGGGACGTCAATTACGGTGGAGAGAATTTGAGAAGGAACTAATGATACGGTTCGGTCCCTCGAGTATTGATTACGATGAATTTTTGCCACACATTAGACAAATAGGGACCTTGAGAGATTACCAAGAGGAACACAAATGCTATTTGCACATTTAACCGTTTGAAATGACAATTGAGAGATAAATTATACTCCCATCCCAACCTGCCAGCTTTGTTGGCGGCACCTGCTTTAGGCATTTTATGTATTTACGCGCAAATTGTGTACCTATGAATTAAATCTGCGGTATGAAAGTTTATTTTCTAATAAAATTATGCGGAATGATTTTTAATAAAAAAATGTATTAAATTGATATCATTTGATTTTGTTCGATACGTATATGATTTCATCCTAATGAATATATGTATAAATATAAGTATTATTAAAAAAATTAATATAATCATATATGATATTTATTGCTAATATAAGATAAATATATATTATTCGGAGTAATATTTATGCATCGATTATAAAAGATTTTTTTCTATTAATTATTTTTATTAATTGTAAAACAAATTTGAAACAAATCTTATAGTAAATTTTCACATAATTATATCTTGGGAGCAATCATATAAATAAATATGCGAGGGTAATTATTTTTTTCTTTTTAAAAATTCAAAAGTTAGAGTGTGTTGTTGAAATTTTATTAACTTTAAAAATAATATTAATTAGTTTTTATAGTAAAATTTAAAGTAAAGAAAAAGTAAAATTAATTGATTTTCTTTTTCTTTGATAAAAAAGTATAGAGTGTGCAAAAAAATTATTTTTACTAATAGTGAGTTTAATTATATATGCATAAGTAAGTGTTTTTCTTTTCTCTCAATGAGAATGGCTTTTAGAGAATTCAAAAGTAAGTAGAATTTATTTTATCGTAATTGATTTTAAATGCTTAAAAAAATGGTTGCAAACACTATATAAGTAATTTTATTTCAAAATAAAAATGAGAAAAGAGTTGGGTTTGTAAACTTGTTTTAAAAATAGTTGCAAACACTATATAAGTGATTTTTTAAAAAATTAAAAGTGAATATCCCCATACAATTGGGTTTGCAAACACCCACATAATCAAATACACTAAAAATCTACATAAAAGAAAAAATACACTGAAAATCAAATTAAACTATTTAATTCTCTATTTAAGATAAATTATTATTATTATAAAAAAAAATTGAAAGTCATACTATATTTTTGCAACCAAGTTTAGAAAATACAATATATAAATAAATACACCTATTATATTTAGACAAAAAAATTGTGAATGGAAGAAATTTGTGCGATGGTGCTTCATTTAAGCAATCTTTGTTAAAGAAATAAATGAGTTGAATATGATTGGCCGTCTTAATGTGAGAAAACGATTTTAAGCATTTTTTTAATATTTTAATATTTTAAACATTACTAGTATATTTTTGAAAACGATTTTTGAACAATTTATAATATTTATTTACACGAATTATTTTATAAAAGATTTTGGTTGTTTCATTCAAAATATTAATTGTTTAGAGTAACTATTTTATTTAATATTATAAAAATATTAGTTATTTCATCCAAAAGTATTAGTTGTGAAGAAGGACGAATATATACACAATTCTAACATGAAAAGAAAGTTTAATACCCATTTGAATTAGAAAAAAAAATACATGATTACATATTCTTCACTAAAAAAAGAAAAATTGATTTTTTGGGCACGATTTTTGGCTTCTTTGTCGGCCTCACGTTTATTTTTACGTCGTTGTGCATGATCGTTGTGTAGATAATTATATAGATCTATCTGATCTTATAATTGTAACTCTAAACCAAATGCGGATGGGTGTCTTCTTTTGATCCAAATATTCGATAGCCATGGCACTTTGGATGATAGTCGGATCTCATGTGCAATGAAATAAAAGTAGTAGTTACTATCCGCATAACTAAAATACATTATAAAAAATATAATAAAATCACAAATATTTTTCTTACCAATATCCAATGAGAATAATTGTTCACGTGCCCCAACACCACCCTTGCGCTCGGAAGTGCTCGATAGGGTTCCAAAGCTACGGGAGGACATAAAAATCCGCCGATTTCACCGAATGTCATTAAGAAGATATTATATGTGGTTGCAGCCACGTATCCACGATCGAGATCGAAAAATAGTTAAGCGGACCGCATGGACCATTGAAGTGATTAATAGTTTGGTCCAAGGTCGACATGGTTGTAAGACCACCTATTACGTTATCGTATAATTCTGTTCTTCTGCGGAGATCATGTAGCATATCACCTCTTACCGTATGCCGGTGGTCTTCGGTTCGAGGACTGCAAGCGCAACAACTCTAAAACCGCAATTACCGTCTCCGACCACATCGGTGTACGATCTGATATATTCTCTACGATGTAGGGAGGAAAATATTTCTCCATCTTAGAGCCTCGTAATGGTACACTTGACTCACTTTGGCGAGCGCTACTATTGCGTGGGGAATCAGGGAGGGTGGTCTCGGACCATGCGAAAAGTTCGCCCTGCCCCGACTTTCTTTAGGAAAGCTCATCCGACACCCTTCGATGTGCTATTTCTATGATGAGTTTCGGGTGGAATATCCTAATATTTATTAGTGGCCGCCACTCTCCCCTTACCCTTTGATTTTGGAAACTCTTTAGTCAGACCGCTTTACACCATTTCTCTCAATTTGAAGGTTCACGGTTAGTGCTTAGAGGCTTCTTATTTTTTTCAAGCTGTCGGAGGTGCACTAACGCTCTTCCGTGTCTTGAATAATTTTTCCTCGTGGTAGTACCACGTGAAAATCTATATTCATTGTTCTCCAATACAAATCAATAATGTCTAAAGGGATACTCCTGTCCGTAAGACATATAATGGAGAATCCTGCAATTGCACGGAAGACCGTGTGTTCTCCACAAATAACACCCGCATTTATTTTGACCTAGATCTCTTGTCCTTTCTGCGATAATTAGTTCGAACGCCTTAAACGTGATCTTGCGAACTAGATTCTTGAATAATTTGCGATTTAACATATCAGTCCTTGTCTTGTACGCGTTAATCATCGATTATTTTTTTATCTCCCTATTTGTAACTCCATAACTGATGAATGCGTCGAACACATAGTCAAATGTGTGATTGCTTCGATTGAGGATGGCTTTCACCCTGTGATGCTCTTGTTCAACCCTACAATTAAAGCAGATACAAGTAAAACGTAAGTATTTATAACTTTTTAAATGAATATATTTAAATAGATTGTCACGATTACCTATTTGTCGTGGTAGTTTCCATAGTGCAGCCGATGATCGATAAACGCACTTAAAACTCGTGTACATGCTTCAAAGCCATGTTTCTTCGCAATAACGAATTAGTCCAGATAGTGCTCGTACTTTTTCTTTACCCGCTCCCAGCCTATGCAAAAATTCTTCGTGTGTGGCCGCTTAAATTGCCCTATTCCACCGATGTTTAAAACATTCAGCGAATTCTTTATCGAAACACTCTTTGTAGAGCCCTGGTTAGAACACATTGCTCTATGTGGCACCTACATAATCAATTCTCGGGAACTTGGAAATATTTTATCCACCGCTTTCATCAACGCGAGATCCCTATCTGTAAGAACAACATTCGGTTCAACACTCTCATACAGTCCCGAATAAATTGCAAGACAAATTCAAGTGTTCCCGTGTTTCATGCCGCATAAATGCGTATGCGATGGTGAACGTCTTGTTTGTGCTTGTTGCCCCAACAGCTTCAAGTAAAGGCATATCGTACACGATCGCTTTGTACGTGTTATCGATAATCAATATTTGCGGATATGTGTTCACCATTGCATAAGACTACGGGTGGCTGAAAACAACATCTTATAGTTAGATTCTTGTCATCCACTGTTCGAAAATCGTACCTAATAAAATAGGAGGAAAAAATAAAATTTTAATTTTAGAACCCTATTCTCTTTATACATATATATAATATATAATATAGATTACCTATTAAATAATATGACATTAAAATAAATTAATTATTTTAATTAAACATTATTAACTCTTTCATCAAGCTAATACATACAAGACTTTTTCATGCATAATAAAATTGATGACAACATGACAATTAAAGCCACAATAAAAACACAATTTTTACTATCAAATCACGGAAAATGGCAAGATCTCTCACATCAAGATTAAAAAAAAATAAAAATTTAAACCTGGCATCCCACCCCACCATTCCCTTACCCAATCCCTTCTATATGTGAAATAAATATTTTAAAATATAAAGTGTACTAATATTTTTACCCGTAATTTCGCATTTGCGGTAGGTGGAAGTAGTTTTGCATGGGGGTACGCCCTTCCCGATTTTGACTCCTTATGTTGTTGATGGCATTGTTCACCCTCTTAATATTCGTAACATTGGTTGGATCACGCCTCTTTATATCTGCCAACATGTTGCGTGGACTTATATGAAGCATTTCTTGCCATTTGTATCTCTTTAAATTGGTTGGGTGTTAAGGTACCTAGTCTCGAACCCTCTGCAAATTCCTGGAAGGGATGATTGTGTGTCCTGCTCAAAACATCAATGTGCCAAAGATCTTGATCTATATCAAATTCCCTAGCAACTAAACAAAATTCACACGAATTTCTTTGTGTTTTCGTGTTTCTTTCATTTTTGGTTTTTGAAGAAGGCCTATACTGTCCCCCTTGACTACATACATACCTTAACTTATGTGGTTTAGAATCACGAATGACTAAAGTGATATTTCGCATGCCGCAATCCACTTAACATATGACTTCACCGCTTCTTTTCCTTTTATACCCCGGGAGTTAAAAAATCGTCGTGACATCCTCGGATATATAACCAGCATCATAATAAGAACTCATTTCAAATTGAAAACGTAAAAGAAATTTGCTACTTGAGAAGTTATAAAAAAAAATTGCTAGTAAGACATTAAAATTTGCTACTCATTTCCAATTATATTTACCTTTGCATTATCATTTCTCTTTCTCTCTATATAGAGAGAATGGAAACAAAAGGTTCGGACATTAAAATTTGCATTAATATTGGCCGAATCAAGATAAAGGGGGAACCCATGACTATAACCATACTTCATGATTAAAGGTTCATGATTTTGAAAACGAATCTTTCAACCCATATTCTATTTTTTTTTATTTCTATTTAATTTTTTTCTTTTTCCCATCTTCAAATTTCGACATGTATACAGTGGACTAGATGAGCTCCCGCATATTACGCGGTATTTTCATTAAATAAACTTTACAATATAATATATTATATATAATATTTTTAAATAATAATATATATATTAAAATAATGTATATGTATAAAAATTGTAATTATAATATTAAATTTAAATAATGGTAATATTAATTGTATGACAATTCATGATAGGGATTAGAATTATTATAATTATGTGAAAGAATTTACTATAAGATTTGTTTCAATTTTATTTTACAATTAATAAAAAAGGAGACGATTAATAGAATTTTTTTATATATCGGTGTAATATGAAAATTATGAGTATTTTAATTTAATTAAAAATAAAAAAATTGAAAATAAACCAGACATTTGTGTTCGTATATATGACATTAGTAAGTATATTTATTTATTAATTTATTTTTCCATGATTGGACCGTGACATCGGTGTGCATATAGCCCATACCCGCATGACGAGTGATACAAGTGGCTATCAAATCGGTGTGCATATAGTATCACTCCAAAAGGAATTTGAATGATTAGCAAGTAGGGTTCAAGATTGGCGAGAAAAGGCCCTCGTCGGAGCATTTATTGGAGGGCTAAAGGCTGAATTAGCATCTGAAATCAGGTCTAACGACCAAAGACATATCGAGAAGCGATTGAATTGGCTCGCATTCGGGGATTTCGATTATCTAACCGCTCTCCGAAGAGGGTACAAAAGCTGATAACCGTAGGGGCAATGCGGTGAACCCTAAATGGAAAACTGGAGGAGGAAATACCGTGGGAAATACAAGTGCAAATCCACGACCAAATCCGACCGAGTCAAGAAATTGACGCGTGGGGACGAGATGCAAAAAGGCGAGAGCAAGGCCTTTGTTTTAATTGCGATGCAAAATTTATTTTGGGACATCGATGTAAGGTGCGACAAGCCTTCCTAATAGAACCAAGATGCAGATAGATAGTGAAACCGAAATAGAAAAGGAGGGTTAGACCATCAAGATGAAGTGGAGATATCGATTGCATGCAATGACCGGAGTGCATGGACCAAGAATCATGAGGTTTACCGGCTGATTAAAGTCAAGATCCATGATCGTCTTGATTGATAACGGATCATCCCACAATTTCATTAATAACAATCTAGCTTCAAGATTGAATTTGGCAAAGAACATCCGTCGAATCATTTAGTGTTAAGGTGGTAAACGGCGAAGGGCTATCATGCGGTGTAATCTATAAAGACGTGCGATTTTGATTCAAGGCGTATCGATTCTGGTGATCTCTATGGAATAACATTGATAGGACCAGATATTGTATTGGGCGTATAATGGTTGGCAAGGCTCGGGCCAAGTGACCTCCGATTACGGTAAAGGTACAATGAAATTTAAATATGGAAATAATCTTGTTACTTTTGTTGCAGGTACTAGTGATCAAATTCGTGAAGTTGGGTTAAAGAGCCTTGAGCGAATGTGGAGAAAGGAGGACAAAGTTATGCCATAAAAATTGAGAAGGTGACAAATTTGGAAAGCAAGAAGGAGGAAGTGATTCCTATTGAGATTAGAGAATTGTTGCAAGAATATAGAGGAATTATGGAGGAACCCGGTGAGTTACCACCTTGGCGAGAATTTAGTCATTTCATACCCCTCAAAGATGAATCGCAACTTTGTAAATGTACGATCATATCGATATGCCCATTTCGAGAAAGAAGAGATCAAGAAACAAGTACGGGAAATATTGGACAATGGTGACTGACTCGTCCCAGCTCTAGTCCTTATTCGTCGCCGGTGTTATTAGTCAAGTAAAAGGATGGAACCTTGAGATTTTATACAGATTACCACGCATTGAACGTAGCAACAATCAAGGACCATTTTCCTATACCAACAATCGGCGACATGTTGGATGAGTTAGGCGGTGCCAACTACTTCTCGAAGCTCGACTGCGTGCCGATTATCATCAAATAAGAGTAGCGGAATCAGACATCCAAAAGAAAGCGTTTGAATACACCATGGCCACTACGATTATCTTATCATGCCTTTCGGACTCGTGTAACACACCGGCCACATTTCAAGGGGCCATGAACTTGATATTCCAACAACGGCTAAGGCGAGATGTGCTCGTAATTTTTGACGACATCTTGGTTTATTCAAGAACGTGGACTGATCATCTCAAACAATTAAGGGAGGTACTTTTAATTTTACAACAACATCAATTCTTTATTAAAATGTCTAAATGTGCTTTTGGCAAGGAAAGTGTTGAGTATCTAGGGCATGTAATTTCGGGCAAAGGAGTGGAGGTGGATCCGAGATAAAATAAATGCAATACAAAGTTGGCCTCTACCACAGACACTAACAGAGCTAAGGGGATTCTTGGGACTCACCGGATACTATAGGAAATTTTCCGCACTATGGCTCGATTGCAAGACCACTCACGAGACATGACCAAAAAGGGAAATTTTGCTTGGGTGAAGATGGCGAGAAAGGCATTTCAAACATTAAAGATGGACATGACGACCACACTGTCCTCTCTCTACTTAATTTCAAGAACAGTTTGAAGTCCATACCGACGCAAGTGACATTGGCATCGGAGCAGCTTCTTGTGCAAAAGGGACGGCCAATTGCTTTCCTCGGCAAGGCCCTTGGGGTGAAGAAGATCGAATGGTCGGTTTATGTGAAAGAGATGATGGCCGTCGTTGAAGCCATAAGAGTATGGCGTCCGTATCTAATGGGCGTAAGGTTTATCATTATCATCGATCAACAACCGCTTAAGCATCTTCTTGAACAAATGGTGGTAATGCCGGAGCAACGAAGTTTATTGCAAGACTGATGGGATTCGACTTTGAAATTCAATATCGACCCGGACGACAAAATCTAGTTGCGGATGCATTATCGCGAAGACAAGACGCTCCAGCGTTGTGCGCAATTACAGACCAGTATGGAATATATGGGACCAGATTCGGAAAGAGGCTTTGGAGGCACAGAAATCATTGAAATTCGGGAAAAATTGAGGATCAAATTCCAGAAATTATGGAAGAATATGTGTGGACCAATGGGTTGTTACTATATCATGGTAAAGTCGTGGTACCAGATAGGCGCATTGAGGAATGAGATTATCAATCACTTTCATGATTCATTAATTGGGGCCACTCTGGAATATACCGTATTTAGAATCGAGTGGCATCAATATTTTATTGGGCTGGAATGAGATCGAGACATAAAGAAGTATGTGAGCCAATGCAATAGATGTCAAAAAGTTAAAATCGACGCAAGGAGACCAAGTGGCTTCTTTGCAATCATTGCCGATTCCGAATCGAATATGGGAAGATCTTACTATGGACTTTATTGACGAACTACCAATATCGAATGGATTCGATGGAATCATCGGCATCGTCGATCGCCTTACAAAATATGCACACTTCGCCCAATCGCACATCCTTACGGCCGGGACCGTGGCAAGACTATTTGTGAAAAATGTGGTACGACTACATGGGGTGCCACAAACGGTAATAATCGATAGAAATAAAATTTTTATTAGTAATTTTTGAAAGGAATTTTTTAACATGCAGGGAGCCAAGTTATCATTAAGTTCAGCTTATCATCCACAAACCGACGGACAAACGGAGGTGACGAATCGAACTTTGGAGCAATATTTACGGTTTTATGTCCATCAACATCCTCAAAAGTGGGAGTCATTCTTACCATGGGCGGAATATTGGTACAATACGATGTTTTATGCATCAACAAAGTACTTGCCATTCGAGCTAGTGTATGGTCGGCCCCCGCCACACTTAGTTTCATACAATGAAGGAGATTCTATCAATGCCGAAGTGGATCGGGAACTGCATCTGAACGAGATTTAATGCTAAGGGAACTCAAGTTTAATCTGCAAGCATCCATTAGTAGAATGAAGACTTACAATGACAAGGGGCACAGAGATGAAGAATTTCGAGAATGAAGACATGGTTCACCTTAAATTGCGGCCTTACCGACGGAAACAATCTCGCAAAAGGCCTTATATAAACCGGGGAATGTATACTATGGGTCATTTCGAATCGGTGAACGCATAGGAAGGTTGCATATCGGCTAGAATTACGATTTCGCTTCGGCACAAATACACCTGTTGTGCATATTTCGCAATTAAAAAGACGCTTGCGACCTAACATTAAGGCAGAAGACCGACTTCCAGCTACTAATGCAGATGGCAATGTCATTCTTCAACCACTAAGAGCTTTGGATTATCGACAAATTAAAAGAGGAGGTCGTCTACGATGTGAAGTCTTAATAGAATGAGAGAATTTAGCAACCGAGGAGGCAACGTGGGAAATTCTTGAAGTCATCGAGAGAACGATTTCGAAATGGACCTTGAGGACAAGGTCCGTTTTGAAGGGCAAGGGAATGATACGAATGAGGCCCGGAATTGAAGAACGCTGCGTACAATCGAGCAAGACGGGCCAAACTCAAGGCCCAAGAGAGAAGCCCAAGCATAATTGAAGGGGAGAAAGCGAGGCCCAAGCGGATCAAGCTAGGCAAGCATCGAGGCACAATCCTAAAATTGGTCTTGAAACTTTTGTTTTGCAAACTAGTAAGTAGTGAGCGGGAAAAAAAGAATGTATATATACGATTTCTAATTCCGGAGGCTGAATGTTAGACCAAGATTGTTTTGATGAGTTAAAAGACCTCCGAGATGAGCAGACTATGATGTAGAACCGAAGACTAAGTTCTAGTACGAAGGCCGATCGTACTAGGTCATCTCGGAGACGAGGAATGACAAGACATCCGGAGACAAGCTCAAGTCTAGTCATCTGCAGAGACAAATATGAAGAGCTCGAGACGAGGTCAAGATAAGCCGAGTAGAATAAGAAAGGCTAATCTTCACCAAGTCATGCAGCACGAGTAGGAAGAATCACCGAGGTGTTAAGCGGTTTTCAAGATTAAGTTTGTTAAGCTTCAAGTTTGTTAGAACTAACTAACAAACTAACTCGACTTTTCAGACTTATATATAGGTCTAGGTTTTTCATTCTTCACATATAGAGATAACACTTATGCATATTTGATTTACACAAGTCACTACTCGTATTTCATAATCTTTTCACAAGAGTTTCTAGAGAAATTTCAAAAAGTTCTAAGTGTTTTTAGAACACTTTTCCCGTAATCTTCAAAATCCAATATACACTGTAATAGTTAGGTTTCTAGAAGAAGAGTCTAGGAGATTGAAGATTTGAAGAATTGTACAAGTTGTAAGTTGTAATTTGGAAGTGAGAAAGTAAGCGGTAAGTAGAGTCCCTTCTTCAAATTGAAGGAGGAGAGTGGATGTAGGATTTTAAAATCCGAACCACTATAAATCCAGTGTTATTTCTTGCTTTCTTTAATTTTCTATTATTTTACAATTGTGTTACATCAAGAGTTAAATTCAGAATCTTAACTAAAATCAGTATTTCAACCTTGCTTTTGATCTTATAAGAAGTTGAGAATTTAATCTTAATCCGTGCCTAATCTGGATACTTTGATTGATTTTGAGATTTGAAAAATCAACAAAATCTATTCAAACCCCCTTTCTAGATTTTGTTCTAGAAAGCTTACTTAAGGTTTTAATCATCTCAACTCTCCGGGACAAACAAGTGGTATCGGAGAGCAGGTGTTAAGGCTTACGATATTGGTTTTAGGTCTTGAACAAGATTCTGAAATAATCTTGATTTTCTTCATTTTCTTTCATTCCTAATAGTGCTACTAATAAGCTTTTGTGGAGTATTTTGTCTTTGTTTCATCATGTCTTCAGTAAAAGTAATAAGTCCAGAATCACTGAATTTTCAATTGAAGAGTATGATTATTGGAAATTTAGGATGGAAAATCATCTAAAGGTCATTCATGATAGAATGGAAGAGGTTCTTGAGGAAGGTCCTATAAAGTTTTTCCATGGAGGCACCAAAGACCGGAGCAGAGGTAGGTGAATCAAGAACTAGGCAAGAGAAGAAGAGTTCAATTGACTAATGATGAAAGGAAGGTCCACAATCTTGACCAAGTAGCTAGAACAGAAATCATAGAGACTTTGAGTAAAGATTGGATAGAGAAGGTTAAAAGATGTAAAAACACCAAAGAAATGTGGCAAACCTTAGCTAATGTTTGTGAAGGGTCGACCAAGTTAAGGAGAACAAGCTACGCCGATTGCATACATTTGAAACATTCAAGATGAAAGAAAATGAGTCTCGTAGATCGTTTGATATGAGGTTGACCAATCTTCTAAACAAAGCGGTGACCTTGGAAAGAATTATTCGAAAAGGAGATTAACAACAAGATTCTCAGATCATTAACCAAGAGATGGAGGGAAAAATCCAATATCCTTAAAGCAACTCAAGATTTATCCTCTATTACTCATCATACTTTATTTTCTCATCTTAAAGCTTTAGAATATGACATCCAGATAGAAGATGAGGAAGATGAGATGGAGTCAAGCACCTCATCCAAATCATTTGCCTTTGTCAAGAAAGAAGACAAGGTGCCAACAGAGGTCGTAGGAGCCGATCTATCTTTGAAAGAGCAGATGGCTTTACTTACAAAAAGGTATGATAAATTGAGAATGAAGTATAAGAGAAATAAATTGAGATTTGCAGTAGAGATAGACAAAGATCCAGATCGAGATAGGAAGGTAGACAAATCTTCGTATGATGACAAAAACAAGAGCCGAGACAAGAAGATACGAGATCACCTATTAGAAGAAATACTTCCATCCCCATCGAGATAGGAGTGACATTTGCTATACTTGCAACAAGCCAGACATTTCAGCTATGACTGTCCTCAATCGACTCCTAAAGAAAGGGAAGAGAAGAGGAAGAAAAGAGACAGAGATTTGCGAGATCAAAGAGCTTTGTTGGCTGAAGAAAAAGAGCCAAAGAAATCATCATCATCTTCATCATCCTCATCGATTTTGGATCGGATGATGAGATCTGTCTCATGGCTAATGAGGTAATCTACTATTCATCTTCGGATAATGATTCTTGTCGATCGTGCATCGATCATGACCAAAATGTTATACATGAATTATTGAGAGATTTAAAGACATCTTTAGCTGCTTATAAACAATTGAGACAGAGAATTTATTTTTAAAGGATCGATTGCATTCTAAATAAAGGCAAGCAGGTGATGAACAGCTTTAAGACGAGGAAACATTCAAGGGGGAATGTTTTCATCGATCAAGCTTGATACATCACCGGCTTACTGAAAGGTTAGAAAATGAACTGAAAACTTTAAAAGATAAATTTGAAGTAATCATGTCTGAAAATGAATTAATTAAGAAAGACAATGAGAAGCTTGTCTTCAAAATTAGTCGACTTAATAATTCACAATCAGCAATAGATCATATTTTTAATACTTCCCGTAAATCTCATGATAAGACAGGACTTGGTTATGATAGGAACAATAAATCGAGATGTTAAAAACCTAGGAAATTTGTGAAAGCATCTGTTCAATCAAAGGATATTAAAATTGGTCCATGGAAACCAACTAGTCGAGATAAGGACTACAACTTCCATCTGAAACCAAGAATTCGGTGAAGAATCCCTATCGTACTAGAAGGAATCCAAGAACCAAAATAAGAAGATTTTCTTATTATAATTCTTTTGATGGAAGGAGCAAATGCTATCCTACATTTCCTAAGTTTAGGATAATTACCCAATTTGAATACAACAAGTTGTCATTTAAAAATGATATTATTGTAGACAGATTTGGTAGAAAATCTGAGTCCGACTTGTTGTCTGCAGATGAGATGTTTGTTTGGATTCCTAAAGTGATTCTTGACCCAAAAGGACCCAAGATCACTAGGGTACCTCAAAACTAACTGCTTTACAGGATTCACGGGGGGATCATCACTTAAGGAAGAGATCTTAGCTTCAATATGGTACATTGACATGGTCGCTCACAACATATGACCCATAACAAGAAGTCATATCAAATTTTCAAAGCATTGATGGTCCAAGAGTTGTATTTAGTGATAATAATTGTGGTCGACTAAAGGTATAGGTACTTTGATTATCAAGGATATTCAGTATCTACGAGGTATATTTTGTTGAAGGTTTGAAACATAATCATTATCCTGCTTTCTCACTTTGTGATAAAGGTTTTCTTGTAAAATTTTCAAGGGATAAATGTGATATTTTGGATAATTCCTCGGATAAGGTACTATTAAGCGGCTTGCAGACAGATAATGTCTATGTGGCCAACTTTAATAGTTGTTCCCAAGATACTTGTCGATGGCTAAGGGTGGAGAAAATGTCGGTGGCTATGGCATAAAAGGCTTAGTCATCTGAATTTCAAGACCCTTAGTAAGGTGGCTAAGAAGAACCTTGTTAAGGGATTACTGAAAAACTTTTATCAACCGATCTTAAATGTGATGCTTGTCAAAAAGGTAAACAGCCTAGACACTCATTTAAGAGTATTAACTCCTCCTCATCCGAAAGAGTGTTGCAACTCCTTCATCTGGATTTGTTTGGACCTGTTACACCTCTCGGCTTCGGTGGAAGGAAATATACTCTTGTTGTAGTAGATGACTTCTCTAGATACACTTGGGTTATATTTCTTTTCAAGAAAAATGAGACTATGAACAAGATTCCTGATCCATTTAGACAAATTGAGAATGAGAAGGGAGTTAATATTATTAAAATCGAAGTGATAAAGTGGTACAGATTTTTGAATTCTTGTTTATCTAACTTCTTCAATGAGTTTGGAATTATACATGAGACATCTTCAGCAAGAACTCCTCAACAAAATGGAGTGGTTGAAAGAAGGAATAGAACTTTGAAGGAAGCACCGGGAGCATGTTGGTGAGTATAATACCCCTCATAGGTTAAGGCGAAGCTATCAACACGGCTTGCTATACTCGTAAACAGGTGCTTAGTTGTCAAAGATAAGGGTAAGACTCCTTATGAGATTTGGAAGGGTAAGATTCCAAGGATCTCATACTTCAAAGCTTTTGGTTGTAAGTGTTTCATTCATAACAATGGGAAATCTAAGTTAAGAACTTTTGATCTTTAAAAGCGGTGATGGAATATTCTTAGGATATTCTAATACTTCAAAGGCATTTAGAGTTTTTAACAAGACAACCCTTTGTGTGGAGGAAACTCCTCATGTTGTTTTTGATGAGTTGTATTCCTTCTCGGATAAAGTGAATCAAATTTCAAAATCTAGATAAAATTGAATTATCCAAGACTAAACATAGAACTATTTATCTACCTACTCTTGACTCGAATCGGATGAAGAAGAATCCCCATCCGATAATCGAAGACAACTTCCGATCGGACTCTTCAGATCGTACACCTTTGACATCACCGATCAAAGACGAGTCACCTGATGAAGGGGGAACGTCACCGAGGTCGAGTCGGATGAGTTGCCGATCGAGACTCAAGATGAGGATACTTCTCCTCATATAGGCAAAAGGATGAGAAGCTATCATCCATCCGATCGATTATAGGAGACCCATCTAGTAGTGTGCGAGACACGAATGATGTTAGACTCGAAAGTCTTTTCATTGTTATGTATCGCTTCTTGAACCCAAGTCTATTGAGGAAGCATTATCGCACTCCAAATCGGATAATGACCATGCAGAAGAACCGCATCAATTTGAAAGACAAAATGTATGGGATCTAGTGGAAAGACTTTACACGTAAAGATTATAGGCACCAAATGGGTGTTTAAAAATAAATAGATGAGAACAATATTATTGTTCGAAATAAGGCAAGATCAAGTTGCACAAGGTTATTCATAGTCCGAGGGAATAGACTATGATGAAACCTATGCTCCAGCTTGCCAGATTAGAGGCAATAAGATTGTTCTTGGCATTTGCCGCATATAAGTCTTTCAAAGTTTTTCAAATGGATGTTAAGTCTCGCTTTTCTTAATGGTGTGTTACTTGAAGAGGTCTATGTAGAGCAAGCTGACCTCACAGGTTTAAGATCAATAACAAGGTCTATAAACTCAACAAAGCTCTATATGGATCGAAACAAGCTCCCGTGAGCTTGGTATGATACTTTATCCGATTTCTTGACATCAAATGGTTTTTCTAAAGGTAAGATTGATAGAACTTTGTTTAGAAAGGAAGTAGATGGCAACATTTTACTAGTTCAAATTTATGTAGATGACATAATTTTTGGTTCACCTAATCGAAATTATGTGAAGAATTTAGCTTTCTCATGAAGAACAGTTTGAAATGTCAATGATGGGAGAATTGACATACTTTCTAGGATTACAAATTAAACAGATGAGTAAGGGTATATTTATACATCACCTAAGTATGCTAAGGATCCGATTGAGAAATTTGGAATGATTACTAGCAGAGAAGTAAAAATACCTATGGCAACTAACTTCTCAATGGATTCAGATGAGCGGGATACCCATCGATGCAACGGAGTATCGTGGACCGATTGGGTCTCTTCTCTATCTCACCGCAAGTAGGCTGACATAGCCTTTGCAGTTGGAGTATGTGCAAGATTCCAGTCTAATCCCAAGAAAACTCATCTGAGACTCAAGCTAAGAAAATTCTTAGATATCTCAAAGGAACTTTGCAAGTAGGGTTATGGTACCCGGTGATGACAACTTTGAGTTATCAGGTTATTCGATTCAGACTTTGGAGGATGTAAGATTGATAGAAAATCCACTTGGAACTTGTCAATTCTTAGGCAACAAATTAATTTCTTGGTTATCTAAGAAACAGACATCTGTTGCCACCTCCACAATCGAAGCCGAGTACATGGCACTCGGAAGTTGTTGCTCTCAACTCCTCTGGATTAGTCAACAAACTAAGAGACTATAATATTCAAACATCACTGCTCCTATTTACTGTGATAGTAATAGTGCAATAGCAATGACTTACAATCTGTTTTACATTCTAGATGCAAGCATATAGATATTAGGCATCATTTCATTAGGGATCATGTTGAAAAGAATGACACTAGAATTGAGAAAATTGCCACCGAATCACAAAAAGTGACATTCTTACAAAACCATTAATGAGACTAAGTTTAAAGAAATGTGCTTAGAATTAGGATTACTTGATGCATCTTTAGCTGATTTCTAAATTTGTGTGCATTTGTTTTCTCATTCTTCTTCTTTCTTTAAATTAATGTCTAGAAAGAATTATCGACTAGATATGTGTCAAAGGGCAATCAGTAGTCGATATCATTGATCTCCTTTTAGGAATCAAGAATCAAGGATTAGTCATATTGACCTTATCCGAATTGATAATTACTTATCGACATTGAGTAAATCAGACAAGGACATAATAGTCACCGAACTCCTGAAGAAAGCAGATGACTATTTACATCCTATCTCGATTTACCTTTAGCTTCCGATGGTTTCCTTTGAGTTTATGTTTTTGGCAGAACAGTGTCTCGTATAACATTGTTTCATTCTTTTATTCAAATTTCTTTTTCTTAACTCGAGTCCTGATCTGCTTTCTTAAAAATTTGTTTAGAAAAATTAAATCTAAATGTGTTTTGTTTAAACTGGTTTGAAAAATGCTAAAAAGTTACATTTAAATTGTTGGTTTTCGTGGATCGGACAAAGTTACTCTATCGATGACTTTCTAAAACTTATCTGCTTTAAGCCGATCTGCTTTTTCAAACCCATCTGCTTAGAAAACCTTCAGCTTGAAGTAAGATATCACGTATCGACGCCGTATACTTACTTCTCTCTGAATAAAGTAACCTATATTGGTCAAATCAACAGATCTATAAAGTAACTATTTACGCATTCCAAAGGCGATTGCAATTCACGCGCCGAATCCTAATCGCTTATCTTAGTTTTTAACCGTTGATTAATACTCGGTAGAAACCTTTTTGAATAAATGGCTGAGATTAATTCATATTTTCAAAAATGGCGGTTTCTCTTTCCAATCTTCCCCTATAAATACATCTTCTTCTTCCCTAAAATCTTTTCTTTCCATACTCGTAAAACCCGCATATTTTGTCAAACTCTTTACAAATTCACAAAAACTTCAAATGGCATCTTCTTCAAAAACTACCAAAAATTATAAACCCACATACATTTCTACAAATATTTCTCATTTCAAAATGAATGAGGAATATTTTAAAAATCGCTTGAAAGCGTAAATGTATGTTGATTTTGAAACCACCAATGACCCAGAATCCGCAGAGATTCTTCGCCTTCTTGAAGCCTCACGACTCGAGGTTTCCTTTCAACGAAGTCTCCGCAATGTAACGGCGGATTTGTTAGGAGCAGAGTTTTTGGCCAGAATGGAGGATACCTGTGATGGGTTTGATACATCCGTGGATGGAACAACACCGAGTTATTCCGTGCAAAACATTGCTAGGATATTCGACACGTCAATGGAGGGAGTAAATCCATTGACGTATAAGGAGGATAGTTGGGAAGAATCCTTCGATATGATGGCGAGGGTTAGTTACAGGGGAACTCGCAGGATTTGAAGAAGAACCCGTTGAGAAGAAAATATAGGCTCGTGACGGTGGTGACGAAAGTCTTGGGTGAGCAAAGCTCACATGATGGGTTAACCAAACCCAGATTGTGTGTGATGCGAGCCATTCTGGACGGGGTCCAAGTCGATCGGGTGGATTTGCTTCGCTCAAGCTCGGGGAGGAGAAGAAGCGGCGACTTTCAAGTCAAATGCGAGGGTCGGGTTCCTACTTCGGCATCAATCTCTTTAATAAAATTACTGCTCGATTGAAGGGCTGAATAGAGAGGTTGACCGGAGAATAGGCACTAAAAAGTATTCGACGAAGGGCATCCTCACAAAGGATGACAGATCGGGAGGAATTCCAGACTCGGATGATGAGTCCGATGCCCAGAGCTCGAGGTCAAGCGGCCGCACTGCTGAGGGACAGTGGTCCAAGAAATTGAACAAATTGAGGTGGCCCCGGTGGAGGTCGAAACAGAGGGACATGAAGCAGCAGCACTGAGGTCGCACCTCAAGTTCAACCCATCAAACAGCCGCCGTGGTCCCGAGGATGTTTCGGAGGAGGAAGAGGAGGCCGGTGAAAGCCTCTAAAAGAAGAAGGGGGAAAGCTCATCTCACGCTCCCGCCAAGGTTGCCTCGAGATGAAGAGGAAGCAGAATTCCCTTGGTGAGGAGGCCAAGATGAGCAGCCCGAGCTCGAAGGATCCACCAAGTCCGGTAGCTCCGAACAAATGATAGATCCATCAACCCATCTACTGCAGGAGGTTCCTGGTCCTTCGTATAGCAAATGAGGTTGGTCAACCGGAGGCTCCTCTCTCCCCAACCGATGAAGTCGTTCTTTCCCAATTCCAGAGGCAGTACAAGTCTTTCCACATCTCCTTCCTTATCTTCCATACCAGCAGGTGAAGAAATGCCTCGGGCTGGCATTTACGAGCCTTTGCCTCGGCCGAACTCCCACCGGTCCAAACAGCGATGAAGGGGTATCCTGCACCTTACACCCAAATCCCTACAATCCAAATCCCAACAGTCCAAACTGATTTCCCACCTCTACCATCTTCACCACCACCCGAAATCCCACCCCCACCCTCATCCGAACAAATACCTTCTCCCATAGTCCAAACCTCACCAATCCCAATGATATCCTACTCTTCTCTTCCTACTATTCAAACACAAGATATTCCTCTCCCATCTACTCAACTGAACCAACACCTTCCTCGTCGACTCCTCAACCGAGGATGATGACACCGATTTAAGCCCAACCACTGCCATCTCCTCCATCCCGACCCTTGTCGAAAAGAAAATCAATGCTACATTCAAGAAAGATGGAAAGGAGGACAAGGAGGATGGTCAAAGTCATAACGGACACAATGCTAGCCAGCATGAGAGAAGTTGAGGTAACTTTATCGATAAAATCGTAAATGTCACTAACTCTGTCTTTGGCCGGGTAAAGTGAAATCTATGGAGGAGGAGATGAGGACATTGAAGGAGGAAGTGATGGGTTATAATCAGCTGGTTGTGAATGAGTTGGTCTGTAGACCACTCGGACTTCGTGGTCAAGTGCAATAATTTGGAAGCTACACTTTCGAGACTTGGTCTGAAGTTAAAAGGGGAAACAAATTTGAGGCGAAAGAGACAAGCCCTCACACCGAGGCGGAAAAGAGACAAGCCCTCACACTGTGGTCGAGGAGACCAGGAGAGAACTAGGCACTAAGGCCAACACTGATCCGGAGGCAGCCGGGGAAGAAGCTCGAATCAAATCGGATGAGTGGCTGCACTCCGATTGAGGGTAAGTCAACTAGAAGAGGTCAGTGAAGGAAGATGAGGAGAAGAGGAGGAAAGATGAAGAGGAGAGGACGGAGAAACTCTTGGCTCGGCTTAAAGAATCAATCAAGGAGCCAAGGGTAAAGGAAAGGAAGTAGCAATGAGCCCGGATCACCGAAATCATCCCTGTGGCTTGCTAAAGGGAAAGGTAAGAGGGAAGCCGACTATTCCAATCTCTCGAGATGAGCGAGATCAAAAGAATAAAGAGAGAGTTGGAATTTTACGGTAAGAAGGAGAAGAAGAAGCAAAAGAAGAAGAAAGACTCCAATGTCTTACGGAGTCTTCTTGAGCGTAAATGGCTAATCAAGGATCGGAGCGGCGGGAACTTGAGACCATTTCATACCACGTCTGCTCCTCCTAAGTCGCCTTTGGAAAATATGGAGATGAATATAGAAAGAAGAATCTGGAGGGTATGTGGATATACTTGGTATATTCTCAAAGGCCCCGTGAGCAACTCGGAAGACCCAGAGACTTGGCTTGGCACGAATGGATGGAAAAGGTAGATGGAGATTTCTATGCTAGGCTGCTAGAAGAAGGCGATGCGAGAATTCAACGTCAACTCGATCTCTCCACCTTTCGAGTATGCCATCCCTGCAAAGAAATCAGATGGATCCCTTGACCTAGACGGGTCAAGGGAATTTTGAAGAAAGCAGAGGCCGAGTCTCGACTTGTACAAGGAGATGACTGAAGCGGCTTAGAAGGCGCGTATTCAATTGGGTGATGATTCCAGGGCAGACCGGTGGGGAGTCTAATAGAAACAGGATTTTTTTCTTCTCCTTATCTTTTTCTTATATTCTTTGTAAATCATTGTAAATCCAATATGAATATACCGTGATTGATTTGGTTTACTTCTAAAAGTTGTTTTTCCGTTTAAAATTTTTATTGTTCTTAAAAGTATTATTCATCTGAAAATTTTCAAAATTTTCTAAGTCCTGAAATTTTCAAAATTTTTTAAGTCTAAAATTTTCAAAACTTTCTAAGTCTAAATTTTTTTAAGATTCTAAGACTTAAAAGTTTTACTACGTGAAAAGTCTAGAAGACTTAAATAAATTTTTATTTGTGAATCGATTAAAGTGAAAGTGTGTTCGATATATCTATTTGATTAACCTTGATTAACTCTAAACTAATTTCAGTGTGAGTGTGTCTCTTTTCTTGTAGGTTTTAACTTCATCAAAAAGGGAAATTGTTAGACCAAGATTGTTTTGATGAGTTAAAAGACTGCTCCCGGATGAGCAGACTATGATGTAGAATCGAAGACTAAGTTCTAGTCTGAAGGCTGATCGAGACTAGGTCATCTGAGACGAGGAATGACAAGACATCCGGAGACAAGCTCAAGTCTAGTCATCTGCAGTGAGACAAATATGAAGAGCCTCGACGAGGTCAAGATAAGCCGAGTAGAATAAGAAAGGCTAATCTTCACCAAGACAGTGCAGACGAGTAGGAAGAATCACCGAGGTGTTAAGCAGTTTTCAAGATTAAGTTTGTTAAGCGGTTTCAAGTTTGTTAGAACTAACTAACAAACTAACTGACTTTCAGACTTATATATAGGTCTAGGTTTTTCATTCTTCACATATAGAGATAACACTTATGCATATTTGATTTACACAAGTCACTACTCGGATTTCATAATCTTTTCACAAGAGTTTCTAGAGAAATTTCAAAAAGTTCTAAGTGTTTTTAGAACACTTTTCCTGTAATCTTCAAAATCCAATATACACTGTAATAGTTAGGTTTCTAGAAGAAGAGTCTAGGAGATTGAAGATTTGAAGAATTGTACAAGTTGTAAGTTGTAAGTTGGAAGTGAGAAAGTAAGCGATAAGTAGAGTCCCTTCTTTAAATTGAAGGAGGAGAGTGGATGTAGGATTTTAAAATCCGAACCACTATAAATCCTGGTGTTATTTCTTGCTTTCTTTAATTTTCTCGTTTATTTTACAATTGTGTTACATCAAGAGTTAAATTCAGAATCTTAACTAAAATCGGTATTTCAACCTTGCTTTTGATCTTATAAGAAGTTGAGAATTTAATCTTAATCATTGTGCCTAATCGATACTTTGGATTGATTTTTGAGATTTGAAAAATCAACAAAATCTATTCAAACCCCCTTTCTAGATTTTGTTCTAGAAAGCTTACATAAGGTTTTAATCATCTCAACTCTCCGGACCAACACCGAATAACAAGAAAATTGATTACACTTCAAGCAACTTTACTTCTTAAATCAAACTTGCCAACCTGAGTTGGAGTTCGAATTGCATTCAACATCACGATTCTCATCGTGAGCAACAACATGCATGGCAATGTAGTGCATGGTTGTCGATCGAGGTGGGGAAAGGTGGTGTATGTATGAAATTTTTATAAACCAAAAGAGGAAAAGAAATAAGGTATAGAAGTGGTAGGGCATATTAGAAAATTAAATATGTGAATTTTTATCTATTATTATATTTTATTTTTATGTTTAGATGAACATATGAGTATATAACTTTTTATCTTTTTTAAAAAAAAAAAAACAAGTTTTGTATGAAAATTTTCACCGTGAGATCCGTATCATTTTCTAATAGAAATATTATCATTTTTAAGATAAATTGTATCACAAAAATGTATATAAAATGTATCATATTAAGATAAAAATTTTATAAGGGACCACCTTAAATTAAATAAATTGTATCACTTTAAAAAAATATATGTAAATATATCATTTAAAGATGAAGTTTGTAAAAAAATAATTTACTTTACATTAAAAATAATAACATTTCATTAAAAAGTGATTGCAATTTCACGATAAAATAATCTCACCCATTTTTTTACATAAAAATATTAATAGTGTTGCACTTGATATACAATTCAACGGACGAACCATAACCTTTCCATATTTCTCATCATTAATTCTTGATGACAATTTTAAATATGGGCCTAAGTTTAAAGGTAGGAAATAATTTGGGAATGGGGATAATTCAATCTTCATGAATTTGTTCCTTGTATTTTTTATACATTACGACGTTGTTTTAACAACTAAAAGAATAGGTGGAAATGTTAAGGCGAGGACTATTCAATCCCCTCTCCATTTTTAATTTATCCCTCATCATTCCTTGTCGAGTACCAAATCAAAATCATTTGTGTTACTTTTGGTGTTTCATTCCATATCTAATAAAGTAGATGAATGACACATGATATGTTAGAAGTATCCAACCAATCACCATAATTTTTAGTACATGAATGTGAAATATACCTTTAAAAAAAAGTGAAATATAAATTTGAACATAAAAAGTGACAGGGAAGAGGAATTAAACTCGTGAGTACTATTATATCCCTTATTTAAAAAAAAATTGAAATCCCTTGTCTTCCTCCCAATTTTGGCGAGAGTAATAATTGGTCCTCGTGACGAAGTGGTATAGCTCAAATGGTTGGGGCTCCACTACCTATGCCAAATGTTATGGGTTCGAGTCGAGTATTTAACCGTTAAAAAAGAAAACCTGGTCCTCGACATGCCTTCGTGATAGTGTGCAAAACAATGATTCAATGAAGGAGTAATACCTTTTGTGTATTAAGACGAATATTGTGGAGTAATATTAAGAAGATCGGACTCTAAATGAAATGGAAATGGGTGCTCTAATCAAGCCCAATTTTAGTTTCTATAAACCAAATCAAATCGGGCTCTGCGTTGAATAACAAGTCACGATTCAATCGATAGTTAGTGAATTAAACAAACTAGCATGTAACGTCATAACCGATTCTCGTTGGAGTTTGTTGGCCGCGATTCCTCCTCAATTGAAGACAATCTTGGTTGGGCATTGTTCAATTTTTCATTGCGAGTGCAGCTGTGTTGTTTTCCCTTTGTAATAGTTATAGATTAGAGTTAATTGAGCGAATTAGGGTTGATACGTTAGAATACTCAGATTCGTTTCAATGACACTTGTAACTCAGTAATTATACATAGATTCTATAGTAAATTGGCTCCCCGATCCCATGGATGTAGATCTATTCAAAGATCGAACCACGCAATTCTATGTGTTCGTTTAATTTCTCAATTTTAGTTCATATTCTCGCATAGTTAATTTCTGTGTTTTTCATTGATTAGTTCACCCTTTAAGTGATTAGTTCACCCCTATGCTTAATTTCTAACAATTGGCGCCGTCTGTGGGAACACTAGATCAAGTATGGGTTCTACGAAAATGGAAATCGAAAAATTTCTTGGAAAGAATGACTATGGGCTTTGGAAGTTGAAGGTTAGAGCTCTCTTATCTCATCATGGTCTTGTGGATGCTTTGAAACCACTGCGGAAGGAGAATCCGGTGATCAAGCTAACAAATGTGCTGAGATGCAAGATAGGGCACATAGCTTGATGATATTGTGTCTTGGAGATTGAGTTCTAAGGGAGGTTGCAAAGGAAACATCTGCAACATGTGTAATTAAGAATTTTGATAGCCTCTACCTCACAAAATTTGTTACTATCGACATGTGTGAAATGTGGTTGCATTCTAATCAACCTAGGCAATTTGATAGAGGTAACAAGATCAAATATGATCCGAATATAGGAAAAATGTTAAATGTGATGCATGTTCTAGTTTTGGTCATTATGCTAATGAATGTGCTAACACTCTTTTGAGAAAATGGTAAATTTCAATGCTACCTTAAGTGATGAGTCCGATTGTGAAGATGATTCGATAAAAATGAAGAATATATTTTTTCTGCAAGAATTATATATGATGATACTCTTGATGATTTCTTTGGATGATTCTGATGTTGAGTCAAATGTGCCAACATTTGAGGAAACATTGGAAATTTCGTAGTTAACTGCTTTTCAAGTTCTTGTGTAGATAAAGCGGTACTTTTAACAATGTTTGCAAAGATTGTAAGGCCGCTTATCTAAAGCTTGAAAAGGAGTTGGAATCCACTCGTAAAGCCTTGAAGGACATGACTATTCAAAAGTCATATCAAAAGGATTTGATGACAAAGCTTGAGGTCATATTGACAAGGAAAGATCTGGAAATATGCAACCTTAAAGAGGAGCTCAAAGGCACGACACTGAATTTCAAAAGATATTCGTAAAGTTCAGCAAAACTTGATGATGCACTAAATATTGGAAGTACTAGTAGACATGAGTTTGGTTATAATGGTAATATTACTCAGTTTTTAAGTAATAATAAACCTGTTGTGTTTTCAAAACCTTTTGTTGAACTTGAAAATCGAAAAATGATTCTCAAAAGAAGGATGTTTGTCATTATTGCTTTATCGCAGTCATAAGAGAGCAAACTGTTTAAGAATGAGACAGACAAAAGTTTGCTAAAATGTCTTTGAAAATGTTGCCACATTCTGTTCAACATTCAAAATAGACAGTTCAAAAATCTTTTCAAAAGTCTCGTTAAAAATTCTACCCGGGTGATTAAATCAAAATCAGATGTAATGTTGTTTACACCTCTTTAAAAGTATGTGTACCGACTTTGGTATTTTGATAGTAGTTGCTCTAGGCACATGACTGGTGAAGAAAAGTTTCTCACTAATTACAAAGTATATGATGGTGGAAATGTTACATATAGAGGTGGTTCAAAAGGTAAAATTGTTGGGATAGGTACACCGAATGTTTCGGTTTTCCTAATTTAACAAAAGTCTTGCATGTTAAGGGTTTACTTGCAAATTTAATTAGCATAAGTCAACTATGTGATGATGACTTGCATGTTAAGTTTGATAAAAATTCATGTTATGTGTTAAATAATGATAATAATTGTCTCATGGTTGGAAATCGATCGCTTGATAATTGTTATTTCATTGATTCGAATCAAGCATGCTTTAATGTTCAAACCGATGAAAGTACACTTTAGCATTAAAGACTTGGACATACTCATTATAGAAATATTGTAAAGTTGTTAAAATTAGATGTTGTTAAAGGTCTTCCTAAATTACGAATGAACACTTCGAATATATGTGGACCTTGTCAAAGTGGTAAACAAGTCAAAATGTCACATGAAATGTTGACATTGTTCTACAAAACATTGCTTTGAACTTTTACATATGGACTTAGTGGGACCAATAGAGACTGAAAGCATTGGAGGTAAAAGGTATTATTTTGTCATTGTTGATGATTATTCAAGGTTTACATGGATTGAGTTTTTATAGAGAAATCAGATGCTTTTAATGTATTCAAAGTTCTCTATAAACGTTTTAAGAATGTTTACAATTCTAAGGTAAAGAAGATAAGGTCCGATAATGGTAGGGAGTTTGAGAATAACTCATTTACTAATTTTTGTGAAGAAAAAAGTATAATTCAAGAATTTTCTTCTCCTAAAACACCTTAGCAAAATGGTGTTGCTGAAAGAAAGAATAGAACTCTACAAGAAATGGCTAGAGTAATGCTTTTATCTAAGAAACTTTCAAAAAGATTTTGGGCGTAAACTTTGAATACTACTTGTCACATATCAAATAGAGTTTATTTAAAACCTAATTCTACTAAAACACCTTATGAGTTTTTGAATAATAAAAAGCCTAATCTGAAATACTTTCATGTCTTTGGATGTGTTTGTTACATACCGAATGATAGAGACCACTTTATAAATTTGATTCAAAAGTGATAAAGGTTTCTTTCTTGGTTATGCTAGAAACAATAGAGATTTTAGGGTTTATAATCTTAGGACTGATACTGTTCAAGAGTCTATGAATGTTGTATTTGATGATAATGTAAGTCTTGGTGATAATACTATTGAAGAAGATGTGATCGATCTTATTGAGCAGATGCAAGGTTACGATATTTCGAATCGATTGAGAATGTTGCTACAAATGTGCCCATATCTGAAGCAACATTACCTCAACATCCACAAATTAACAGAACTATGCCTTATCTTGCTACGGTAGCATCTTCCAGAATTCTAAAAAATCATCCACAACAACGAGATCATAGGTAAACCACAATCGATGTGCAAACAAGGAGAAAATTGAGTTTTGATGCAAAGCATGTGGTAAGATCAATCTGTATGACATCTATGTGTAACAAAGTGAACTTTGAATGTTTTCATTCTCTTACCGAACCTAAAAATGTTGATGAAGCAATGAAAGATGAAAACTGGATAAATGCAATGCATGAGGAATTAAATCAATTTGATAGGAATGATGTATGGATACTTGTACCTAGACCTGAAAATATGAATGTAATTGGTACCAAATGGATCTTCAAAAACAAAACCGATGAATCGTAATGTTGTGAGGAATAAAGCTAGATTAGTTGCACAAGGCTATACACAAGTAGAAGGTATAGATTTTGATGAGACATTTGCTCCGGTGGCTAGAATTGAGTCTATAAGACTATTACTTGCTATTGCATGTTACATTGATATAAAACCGCATCAAATGGATGTCAAGGCTGCATTTCTAAATGAAATTCTTATGGAAGAAGCATATGTAGAACAACCTAAGGGTTTTGAGAATCATGAATTTCCTGATCATGTTTATAAACTTAAGAAAGCATTATATGGTTTAAAGCAAACACTTAGGGCATGGTATGGTAGATTAACTGATTTTCTTGTTGAATTCGGTTTCTATAGAGGTGAAGCCGATAGGACATTATTTATAAAACATTCTGGAAATGATATCATGATTGCTCAAATATATGTTGATGACATTGTGTTTGGTTCTACATGTGAAAAGATGCTTGAATTATTTGTGCATGAAATGACCTCTACATTTGAAATGTCGATGGTTGGAGACTTAAATTACTTTTTAGGTCTTCGATTAAACAATGCAAAGATAACATTTTCTTTGTCAAAGTAAATATGCAAAAAAATCTTGTGAAAAGGTTTGGTTTAGACAATGCTAAACACATGAAGACACCTATGGGATCGACACAAAATTTTGTAAAGACAATGTTGGCTGATGTTGACTCCAACATTGTATAGGTCAATGATTGGTAGTCTTTTATATCCGACTTCTAGTAGGTCGATATCATGTTTAGTGTTTGTTTATGTGCTCATTATCAAGCTAATCCTAAAGAATCTCACATGAATTCAGTTAAAAGGATTATTAGATATGTGGCGGTACATGTGATTGTGGAATATGGTATAGCAAAGACACTAATTATTATTTGATTGACTATAGTGATGCAGATTGGGCAGGTGATAGTGATGATCGAAAGAGTACAAGTGGAGGATGCTTCTACATGGGTAACAATCATGTTTCATGGCATAGCCGCAAACAAAATTGTGTCTCTCTATCTACGGCTGAATCAAAATATATAGCTACGAAAATCTGTTGTACTCAACTTCTTTGGCTTAAGAAGATATTCGATGATTACGCTTTGGAGAGCAATACTCTTATTGTTTATTGTGACAATACAAGTGCAATTAATATATCTAAGAACCCCCGTGCAACATTCATTGACTAAGCATATAAATATAAGACACCACTTCATTAGGGACCTTGTAGAAAAAGAAGTTGTAAAGTTGGAATACATTTGAGAAGTAAATTGCGACATTTTTACTAAAGCCCTTGATAATGAGAGGTTTTCTTCTCTTAGAAAATCTCTAGATTTATGCACTAATTAGACCTATTATTGCTGTGTGTTGTAACAAATGTGCTAATATTTGTAACAACACTAGAACAGCTTTATTTAAATTTTTCTAAGTATTGTAATATTTAGTATTTTCAAACTCTTCTGTAAATAGTATTAGAACCTGTGATTAATATAAATTGTCCTGAACACACTTCTCTCAAAAGCAATTAAATAAACTCATGATTAGATGTTATGTCACCGAGTAACTATGGGGCACGGAGTTGACTACTACGATGTTCTCTTTTCAAAAGGTGACTTGAATGCATCAATACATTCACAAATCCATTGAGTAGTTATGGGACACGGAGTCGACAACTACGATGATCTCTTCTGGAAAAATAGATCAATGTGAATAAGTGAGAAAAGCAAAAAAAAAAAAAAAAATAGTGCAACACAAATGAATTTATTTCATGTAAAAACCGTGTTGAGAAGTGTGTGTGCCGACTTCTATGAATAACATTTTGGTTCTCATATGTATATTTATCTCTATGAGTTTGATAATTTCTGAATATTATTGTATGAAGAATTATTTATTTTAAATTGATCACGGCAGTTTTTAAGTAGTCTAATTTATTTTATTGTGCGATTATTTTATCTAATTGAGCAGCTTTTAGCATGTTTCAAAATAAACTTCCACACATTCGGCAATGCCCTATTTTTTAGGGATGTGATTAATTTTATTCTATTAACACCAATGTGATCACAACTTCTACGTTCTTTCTTTTCCCTATTTAAGGTCTTTAGTGTTCAAAGTGTATTATACACATTATATCTAAGTTTCGAATTATAGCACAAGTGTTTGAAGGTATTATTATTTATACTTGTTGGTATTAGTTCTTTTATTAGCCATGAATTTTCAAATTGATTATTTAATTAATATAATTTGAAAGTGCTCATGAGTTATTAATTAAGATGGCTGATCGAAAAGACTCCTCACCTTCACAATCTAAACACTCAAACTCTCCCGCTTCATTTTCTTCCTCGAAATACCTTCATCTCCTAGCTTCAATGGCGATCGACAATGTCTCCGAGAATGTTGGCATATCTCGCCCAACATCACTCTCTTCAATTAGGGTTGGCTATGTCGATGTCCCTCTTCCTCCTTTAGAAACCCAAATTCCCAATGTTCTATCTTCCGAAAACCCAATTTTGGGCGGAACGCCACAAAATCCAAATAGCGGCGAAGCTCAACCGAACCAGCTTCTCGAAACCTACCCTATAACCGTCGAGCTCGCGGAAGGAGCAACGTCCGATCAGATTGTCTACATATTTGAGAACTTGACTAAGGCATAATCTACCCCGTGGTCAAGGTCGGAGATGTGGAGGTCGACTTTCAACAAGACAAACATCTCGTCTTCACACCGCATCAATCACCACCGGCATGCTCCGATGGATGACCCATCCACCGACTCGGACCGACACCGGTGAGCTCACTACTCGATTTCAAACTGCTCGACAAAAAGCCTCGAGCTCCGAGGGTCGTGGACGAAATGATGTTCGTACGTAACTATGGGTTGAAGGGTGGATTACTCGGAGAAAGGAAAGAAACAGAAACACGATGATGGTGTTGCATCGAAGCCTATTCGTATTCGATTCGATTCTTCTAAAGAAGAAATGAGAGAAGCAAGTCCAGAGAAGGAGACTAGTGGTCAAGCCTCTCGTCCTGCTCACCCGAGGGGGAGTAACCGAGGATTCGAAATGAATCGACATTGGCTGAAATGGCTGCTCGTTTGGAAAGAAGGAGCGAGAAGGCAAAATGAACCGCGAGGATGTGCGAGAGAATGTTGGCACACCCATGGCAACATCGACCTCTAATTCTGAATCTTCTCAATCAAAATAAAGTAAGAAAAATCGGATGAGGTACACACTTATTCTTCATTATCCTTAACTTTTAGTGAATTAGATACGAGCTATAATGATGTGAACAAGTGATAAATTTAGAACATTGAGGACAAGATTAATAGTTGGTGAAAGAATCATAAAAATGGATGATTTTGTCTCTATGAATCGATTGGATATCCGACGATAGATCTTTGAGGCATGCTCTTCAGTTTGCTACGCCCTTCTTAATCGATTGGTATATGAATTTTATGTAAATCTAAGTGTCAAAGTTTCGAGGTAAATTCTCAGGCACTATGGGAAAGTGAAGTTTAGAGGCAAAGTAATAGAGGTGACACCACTGCGATTAATTCATTTTTGAGAACTAGGGATGATGAGGATTCGCAAGTAGACAACCTAGATGAAGTAATGATTGTAATCACCTGAGGAAGACAAACTGTTTGGAAATATAGGTTGAATTCTTCTATTCTAACCAGCCTATACAAAGTGTGCTCCATAAGCTAATTGTTTACAATTGGCTGCCCTCCTCAAACACTATCACCTTAACCTCCGAACAAGTTGTCCTAATGTATAAGATTGACCATCTAAGAAGGTTTAATCTTGGGAAAACTATCTTTGACAACATGATGACTTACTCGGGAGAGTGTCTAGCAAGGGATTGTTTTCATATCCAAGTCTAATTTATATGATGATTTCGGCTCAAGGATTTCAAAGAAATAATAATGAGATTATCAGTTCATTTGCATTGAGTTTGGGGATATCTCACATTCTAAGGACTGGTCCAAGGGTAATTGACCTTCCTTGAGAGATCCAAATGCACACTGCAGATTCTGCTGAGCAGTGATTGTAGGAATATCGGCAAGCGGTATTAAGACCAATCAAGAATATCGAACCCAAGGGAAAAAGTATGCACGTGAGGCCCTAGAAATACAAGTTCTCGAGGACTATTGTTGCAAAATGGGTTTGGAAATAAAAACACAACAAAATGCAAGAAATAAACTCAAACAAAACAAAGAGGCAAATGATCGAACACTTACAAGGCAAGCACAAATACAAACAATAAATGGGAGATTTGGGTGTGTTGGTCCCGGAATGTTGAGTTGAATAAAACCTCGAGTTAGCCTTCTAGAACAAAATCTAGAAAGGGGGTTTGAATAGATTTTGTAGATTTTTCGAATCTCACAAAATCAACTCAAAGAATCAAATTATCACAGCGGAATATAATTGAGAACTCAACTTTTAACAAGATCAAAAGCAAGACCCGATATTCAAATTTTAGTTAAGATCCTGAATTTTAATCTTGAATTAACAAAATTGTAAGTTGAACAGAAATTAAAGAAAGCAAGAAATAACACTGAGGATTTATAGTGGTTCGGATTATAACAATCCTACATCCACTCTCCTTCTCCAAACTTTGAAGAAGGGTCTTCACTAGCCGCTTACTTACTTCTTGTACAAACTTTACAAATTACAACTTGATCTTCAACTCTTCAAAAATCTAATCAACTTTCTAAAATCTAACTCTAAGAACAAGATGTGTTTTTTTTTAAAGATGTGAAGTGAAGTGTTCTATAAACACTTAGAAAATATTTGAAATCTCTCTTGAAAAATAGTTTGTGAAATCAATAGTGAATAGTGTGAAAAATCAAATTTGCATAAGTGTCTAGAAAAATAAAATCTAGTCCTATTTATAAGTCTCGAGCAGAGCTTAGTTTGTTAGTTAGTTCTAACAAAGCGAAAACCGCTCAACAAACTTATTCTTGAAAAGCTGTTCTTGACCTCGGTGATTCTTCCTACTCAAATGCAAATGACTTAGTGAAGACTCGCCTTTCTTATTCTACTCGGCATGTCTTGACCTCGTCCGAGCTTTTCATGATCGTCTCCTGCAGATGGTAAGATTTGAGCTTGTCTTGAGATGACTTGTAAACTTTGATCTCCGGCTAACTTAATCGGCTCTTGGCCCGGTCGATCGGCTTAGAATCGACTCCGATCGAAATTTGTTTATCAACGTTAATGCGCTCATCTGGATTGTTCCTTTTAACTCATCAAAACTCTACTTGGTCTAACAATTTCCCCCTTTTTGATGATGTTAAAACTATAAAAGAAACATGCTCACGGTGATGTTAGTCAAAGTTATTCAAGTCAATCGAGATAGGCAAGTTAGAGTTCATTCACACTATCAATTTAGATTAAAGCATTTTAATTCACACTTAGAAAATTTTGAACTAAAAATTCTTTAGTCATAAGAATTTTTCAAAAGAAAACAAATTTGAGTCTTAAAAAAATTAGATAATAAAAAAACTTTGCAAATATTAAGTCCGAGATGATAAATTTTCTCAGATGTTTCATACTTAGAAATTTTTTTGAAGTTTCTTAAAACAAGAAAGAAAACTTTTTAAAATACACAAGTAAAGCAGATAAGAACCAGTCATCTCATTCATATTCAGCTCATTTACAAATTTACATATGGAGCAGATAAGAAGATAAAGGATAAGAAAATTTAAGCTTATCTAATGCCCATCTGTCTTTCTCGAAGCCGCATCCAATCAAATATTCGAGTTCTTAGCTCGGCAATTTCCTTTGGATCGATCAACTTCATCCGATTTATATCATAGTTGATAGTTGACCGATCCATTCCTTGTCTATCGAGCCATCATCTTTCAGCTTTATCGGAATGGATGAGTAGTCTGAGCAACTAAATCCACGTTGTACCATTCATCTCCTTCATCAAGAAGTTTCGATACAAACTCGGATTTTCCTTCTCCATCCAATCATGCCAAGCAATCGTCTCATTGGCTGATGACGCTCCAACTCCTTTGCAAATATACCGTAAGAAGGTCCACTTGGCTTCGTACTTCATGTACTCAGCTGCCCACGACGGATGTGCAATCATTTTCGGGGGCATCGATCATTTCCTCAGTCCGATCCAAGCTGCCTGTGCTCCTCCTCTAGCGAGATGGGACTACCCACTTCTTACGGAATTTATCAAAAATGCGGCCAGCCTCCTTTGCCGACTTAATCTTTCTCCTGGCTTCCCTTCGGCCATAGTACACCTTTTCAGCCTTGATACGTCGGTCCCTTTCGCCTCTATCCTAAGTGCTCGGCTGATTTTTCCAAAGTGGCCTCTTTCCAAGCTTTGGACATCGAGCTCTGCCCGACAGTGACACGACCTTCTCTATCTCCTTTTCCTTCTCTTTCTCTACCACCACCAGCTCCTTCCCCTTTCCCTTCTCGGCTTGACTTTGGCTCTAGCCTCCTCCTTCCTCTCTCGATCTTAGCCATATATCTTTGATTTCAGCTCAGCTTCTTTCTTTCTCGGCCAACTCATCACCGATTGCTTCCTCAATCGATCAATTCTAATTTTAAGGCGGTGAGCTTATCGATTGGCTAGCCGCTGAAAGTTTGATCTGGTTAAGCTCGGCTTTCACAATCTCCACATCTTCCCCCTTTTTAACATCATCAAGTAGCATAGCGAGCTGCTCCTTGATCACGGTAAAATAGGTGGAAGGCCGAGGATTGATTAAGGAGGATCTCATCGGCCGATAGTTGATTGTCGGCTGGGTGCAGATTCTTAGCTCTCCAACCTCCTTCTTCACTCCTTCCAGCTCTTCTTTGTGACTCGGTTAACGAGATTTGAAATAGAAGATAGAAGATTTACCTCAGATGCTTTTAGCATGTCTTCCATAGTTACACGAGAATCCATGATGTCTGCAGTCTTCATTGTGAGCATCCGAGTAAACTTATCCTCTACCCTCTTCTCCACCGATTTAGAATTGAAGAAAAGGTGGATCCTGGGCTCTTTGGGAGGGACGACCGTAGGGTTTCGAGATAAGCCAAGACGGCTTCAGTAGGAAATTCAAGAGCTGCTCCTCGATAGGATGGCCCGATAAGGATGCGATTCCAGCCGAGACTCCAAAACAACCTTTTCCCAGAGATGAAGTTGTCCCTACTTCATCGGTGAACAGCTCATCTCCTCCAGATCACCGGTCCTCGAGATGATGGACCAGCCAGATCTCAATGAATTCCTTCATTACTTCGAGTTAAAGCGAAGTTCAGGAATTAATTCGGCTAGTCTCTGTTTGGCATCTCCGATCGTAGGGACAGCTCAAAGCTTCCTACAGATCCATCCGGTGCAGGAGTGTGTATTGGACTCGATTTGGGGTGAGGGAGTGGGATATTTGGTGGAGAGGAAATCAAGAAAATCAAAGGGTTAAGTAGAGGTGGGAGGGATATCGGTGTGGGAGATGAGGTGGGAGGTATTTCGGGTACGGGAGATGAGGTGGGAGGTGTTTGTATTTGGATAATTTCGGGAGTAGGCTGTTTGAGAGGCTCGAAGTACCAGCCTTGGATAATTCTTCATCGCCTAGGTGGGTGGGGGATTTATCGAGAAGATGAGATGTTGGAGGATGTACCTAGAGAGGCTTGCCTCTCGGCGGATGCGGATGAATAGTAATGTACCTCTTTAGCCATTAGACATATGTCATCATCGATCCAAAATCGATGAAGATGAGGATGATGATGTCTCATGAGCTTCTTCTTTCTCGGCTAGTAGAGCTCTCTGGTCAGCATATCTTCTATCTCTTTTCTTCCTCTTTTCTTCTCTCTCTCTCTCTCGGGAGTGAGTTGAGGACAATCATAGTTGTAGTGACCAGGTTTCTTTGTAAGTATAACATATATCTCCTCTGTCTGTTTTGGACTACTATCTCCTCGCCTAATAGGTGACCTATGACTTCTTGGTGATCCTTCTTTTTATCATTATCCGAACTATTTTCATCCCTATCTCCGATCTATAATTCCTTCGATCTAATCTGTCTCTTTTGTTTCTTACGTACTTCATCTTCGATCTTTCATACCTTTTTAACAAAAGAGCCATTTCTTCTTTTACGAGACAAATCGAGATGCTTTAGAAATCTTTTGCATTCATTCGATGAACAAATGCTACTGCTTTTCCGAGATGTGGATGACTCTGCCTCATCTTCTTCATCTTCAATGTTAATGTCATATTCCGAGTGCTTTAAGATGAGAGAAGAGAGTGTGATGTGATATTGATGACAAATTTTGTGTTGCCTTGAGAATATTAGCTTTCTCTCTCCATCTTTTGCTCAAATATCCGAGTACTTTGTTGTTAATTTCTTTCTCGGTGTAAGTCTTACCCAAATCGGTGCTTTGTTCACAAGATTAGTCAATCTCACGTCCGGTTGATCTACAGTTTCACCATCCTTCATTTTGAATGTGTCAAAAGCATGTAGACCAAACTGAAGCTTATTTTCTTTGACTTTGTTCGGATCCTTCACAAATTCCAAAGAGAGTCTCCCACATTTCTTTGGCGTCTTGCATCTTTTAACCTTTTTAATCAAATCCTTACTTAGAGTCTCAATGATCTCGGTTCGAGCTACTTGATCAAGATTATGAACCTTTCTTTCATCATTTGTTAACTCGTAGCTCTTCTTTTCTTATGCAGTCCTGGATTCGGTGACTCGGCTCAGTCTTTGGTTCCTCCATGATAGAATTTTATATGTCCCTCTTCTAGAACCTCTTCCATCCTATCATGAATGGCTTTTAGGTGATTCTCCATCCTAAATTTCCGAGTAATCATAATCTTCAATAGAGAATTCAGGAAGATTTCTTGACTTCTTGTTTTTCCCCGATGACATGATGAAACAAAGGAACAAAATACTCCACAAACTAATTAGTAGCACCGTTAGTAAAAGAAGAGAAAAAGAAGAAAATCAAGATAATTTAATCTTATTCAAGACCTAAAATCAATATCGAATGCCTTAACACCGCTGATACCACTTGTTGGTCCCGGAATGTTGAGTTGAATAAAACCTCGAGTTAGCCTTCTAGAACAAAATCTAGAAAGGGGGTTTGAATAGATTTTGTAGATTTTCGAATCTCACAAAATCAACTCAAAGAATCAAATTATCACAGCGGAATATAATTGAGAACTCAACTTTTAACAAGATCAAAAGCAAGATGATATTGATTTTAGTTAAGATCCTGAATTTTAATCTTGAATTAACAAAATTTTAAGTTGAACAAAAATTAAAGAAAGCAAGAAATAACACCTGTGATTTATAGTGGTTTATAATCCAACCACTATAAATCCTGGAGTTATTTCGCTTTCTTTAATTTCGCTCAACTTACAATTTTGTTAATTCAAGATTAAAATTCAGGATCTTAACTAAAATCAATATCGACCTTGCTTTAGATCTTGTTAAAAGTTGAGTTCTCAATTATATTCCGTTGTGATAATTTGATTCTTTGAGTTGATTTTGTGAGATTCAAAATCTACAAAATCTATTCAAACCTCCCTTTCTAGAGCTAACATCCATCAAGGAATCAATGATCAACAAGCTATGATTGAATCAAATTGCAAATCAACTAAGATAGAAAGCATAAAACCATCATGAACTTAATCACTCCATTAATAACACAATGTCTAATATGAGTATCCTTAGTGCAACTAATCTCTCAATTCAAGCACCCAATCCATACATTCATACACAATTATAACCCAATTAATCCCGGATCACGTTAGCTCAACTCTACTCGCCTATTGCTAGGGTGATCAAACATTAATCTAAAGAGATAATTTTCCATGAAGCACAATTGAGAATCACAATTAGGAAGCAATCTAACTCAATTGATCTCCAATCATAGCATAGGCAATCAAATCATCCTCAATTTCAATTAACCCAAGCACAAGAGAGTTAACCCATGGTGCCAAGAGCAAAATCCATGGGAAGAAAATCTAAATGCACAAACACGAAGCAAATCACAACAATTAAGAAATTGAAAAGAGATAAGAGGAAGAACATCACCAATTTGATTGAATCAACAAAAATAGGAATGCTTGAGTCTTCAATACACTTCTTCTCCAAATGAAATACAAGCTTGAATTGAGAAATCTAGATGATATAATGTTAATCTAATCAACAACAATTGAAATCTAAATCTAATCTAACAATCTACTCTACCTATAAGGAGAATTTGGCTTGGGGCCTAAGAAATCGCCCCAAAACCGCCGATAATCAATGCTCTATTGAATTGTGTCTAAGTTATGCTCTGCTTTTCCCTTTAAATAGACGAATTCTGAAAAATCTACTCCCTCGAGTCGAGGCTCGACTCGAGGTTGCCGCATTTTGCCTATCCTCGACTCGAGGCTCAGCCCTCAAGTCGAGGCCTCTTCCATTTTTTGAATTTTTTTCCTTTTGGCTTCACCCTCGGGTTGAGGCCCTTGGACCTCGACTAGAGGTCAAGTTCAGGGATTTTCTCGACCGGGCTCCGCCTCGACCCCGATTTTCGTCCGTCTCGATCGTCTCTTCATCCTAAGAATGCCGGTACTCTCGGTTTGGCCAAATTCCATCGATTTACCTGTAAACGGACGAAAAACATCAAATATCTCACAAGTAATACTTTTTAGGCAAAGTAGTGATACTCTACACATTTATGCACAAAATCTACACTTTTAATTACTTTTTGCACTAAAATACACCCTAAAAACATGCATCAATTCACTCCAATCATAATACCCCTAAACTTGAAGTGTTGCTCGTCCTCGAGCAACGTAGCAAATAAGCGCAAAGGAGTGAATTGATTGCAATTATGTCACATGGCACCATAGAAGAAATAGAAGACAATTGAACTCATCAATGAACATAAGTATCAATGTAAACTATCCACTAGCACTCAAGATGAATCATGCTCCAACAAATGCAAAATCAAACACTCAAAACATTGCTCCTTCCATGGTGTGTTTCTCTCATCTCTAAAGTGTATCAAGGTTAATGGCACTCAATCATCACATTCACAAACATGCTCACCATAAGCTTGCCAAAGGACTCAATCTCAATCACCATCATTTGTGTTCAATCAAGAATCAAAGAGGTCTTTCATCAAGGTTGTAATGTAGGCTCTTTGGAATGGGTGGATAAATTTAGGTAAGAGTGACTCAAATAGTAATGATAGCTAAACACTTCACACACTTCTCTTTCAATTCTTCATCAAGCAACACTCTTTCTCATGCTTTTCAAAGTTCAAACACCACCATTCACTTGAGCTTTCTTTCTTATAAGCTCACAAATTGAATTTTTCTTCTTTTCATGCTCATCATTTTTTTTCACAATTCAATTTTTTTTCACAACCCTTCTTTCTTCTTTCAAGCATCATCACTTAGCTCATCATTTTCCACCACACTTCACAATCAAATCACCATCTATGGCCAATAATCAAGCTCTACTAAACATAGGACAATAAGGCTCATAAAAATAGGCAAATGGTTTCAATTTCACTTGGCTTGCCAAAGAATAAGGAAATAAGGCTCAACATGGCTCACTAAGGAAATCAAATGTCTTTGGTGGGGAAAATTTTGGCAAAGTGACTTATCAATTCAAAAATGGCCTCTTATCACTTTCATGACATCACACAAAGATCAATATCAACAAGTCCAAAGGCAAGTTCTAGCATACAAATCTATGAATGATGCACTCACAAAGAAATTAAATCAACCGTATAAGATGTACGATTATAAAGGCACAAAAGCTCACGGGCTTAAATTGAGCAATGAATCAAGCATTTTCAATCACATTCATCTTCACACAATTATCAAGCATGCTAGCATCAAGCCACAAATCAACTCATGATCAAATCGAATTCAATATATCTTTCCTAAAGCACAAGTGCACATGTACATAATCTCAAGCACACTCACTATATCAAGAATGATACTAAAAGATATGCAATAAGTCCACAATTAAGCTCAAGACAAATCTAGCTCAAAAATATATAAGGAATCCAAGAGATCAATAGAACATAATCATCAAAAGACAATAAGCTCAATAAGATCAAAACCATCATAATCATCATTCATACAAATCATCATAAAATCCAAAGTATCATCAAATCAAATCCATAACATCAAGTACAATCCAACCAATCAATAATCAATCCATACAAAACACTCAAGAGGAATAAAGAGCTAGATGAACTAAGGATAGGGATGAGGAAGTAGGGAGTAGCCCCTAATAATCGGACGGCGGCGGTGGAGGAGGATAGTGACCCGGCCCGAAATTCCACGAGCTCATCTGCTGGAGGAGTGCGTACATGTTCTGTGAGTCTTGAGAGACTCCTCCGCATCCTTCGGGACTCCTCCATCATACGGTAGCACTCATCCTGCCTAGTCAAGCACTCGCCGCATCCTCCGACTGTCGGCCCACATCTCCTCGGTCGGGGTCCACTGTCTCTGTGATGACTACCGGCCTCGAACTCTCGGCTCCGCATCTCGTCCTACCAGTACATATTTATCTCGAGCAAATAGTCCTCGTCCATTTGTATCGGCTCCCGAGCCTGCTCCTCTTCGGCTTCTTCTTCTTCGTCATCTCCTGCGTCTGCTCCCTCGGCCTCGCCCTCGATTCGGACCCCGATCCACACTCGCTGTCCTCCCTCCTCATCATCATCATCTGGAGGACATCCCCATGCTCTCGGGTGTAGGCGTCAATCGCCTCTCAGATGCCTCTCGTGACCACATCCGGAGGTTGATGGTCACAAATCCTGGAGCCCCAAAAGCTGTTGTCAACCACTTGTTGGGAAGAGGGAATCGGCCACCTAGGTGCCGTTGAAAGCACGAAGTCCTACTAATGAGGTCGAGAGTCCTCATACGCCTCATGGTATCGGTAGTAAGATCTCGGGCCCTCCGGTGCTCTCAAGTTATGTGTAGGAATGCCGAGATGCTCGCGATCAATGTAATCATCCCTCCGAAGTGTATCTTCTTGAACTTCATGCTCGTCACCCGCTCGAATAGATAAAGAGATATGCAGCGGCATTAAATCTGATTTCGTTCGAGAAAACACCAGAGCACGTACAACTCCTTAGATACCACGGCTCCTCCCTCCGATCTAGCAACTATAGTGCTCGAGAGGATCTTTTCTAGATACCTCATGACCGGGTTACGGATCCTCGTGCTCTTCGACTTTCCCGTCACAAACCGAGGATGCTCCGGTGCTCCCAAATCGAGATCCTCCTCTAAAATTTCTTGGCATTGTACTCTTTCCGGATGTTAAAGAGGGAGCCATCGGGATCTGTCGGTGCCCTATAATCTCATTGACCTCATTCACGGTCAATGTGTACTCGTGTCCCATCAACTCAAAAGTAATGGCCCGAGGAAACTTTGCCTTTCTGTCCTTGTCGAACTTCACTATACGAGAGGAACTCGAGAGTGAGTCCCAAATAAGTCCTCGGCCTCTTAGCTAAGAAGCCGCCCATCCCAATCTGCTCGAAAAGTCGTGGAATATCCTCCTCGATGCCCATGGAAGCCATGCGGTTGTGGTCGACAAGGCGGGTCTTGACCACCTTGTTATAAATCTCTGCATATAGAATGATGTGCTTCCGCCACTTATAGTCATCCCACTGAATCCCTAGCTCTGCGGCATCTTATGTGCGAACCTAATGGCCTCTTCTCTCTTTCGGAACTCCTCATCGGAGAAGTTATGGCCATCAACTTCTCAAAACATCTTTCCTGCAAAAATTTCCCATAGTCACAATCAATAACCAAAAATAGCAATACGAGCAAAGCATGATAACAACCAAGCACATGAACAAGTCAATAGTCACTAATCAAATCACAATCACCAACATCAACAATTCCTAGTGAATAAGCAATAAGCCTCAACAATTGATCAAATACCCAACTAAGTACATATGATCAATAGCGGTGTTCAATAATGAATCCCCACAAAATAGCATACTCAATAAATGGCTACAACACTCAACATCAACCAATATGCTCGCAAAAATTATGCAATTATTCTCACACAAATTATCCAACAAAAATAAGCCATCTAACAAGTAATTTAGACAAATAGCAAACACAATTCATGCACTTGTCATCAATTATCAATACTTGATCAATTTTCCAAACATATTATCACTAGGAATTCCCACAAATATGCATAAATCAAACCCAAGCCAAAATTTCACAAAGGCATAAGCAATACACCACAATGAATCCTAAGCATGCCTTCTAACCAACACTCAATCCAAACTAATTACTCAAAAGACTCAAATTCACCCAATTCAAACATGCATACAAGGTGTTTGTAGAAATATCGCAATGAAATTTCCAAACAAATGTAAAATTGGCAAAAATTCAAACTACCCATGCAATTATCACCACAATAACGAAATTAAGAGCCAAATGAGTAGGAATTACGTAACTTAATTGCGAATTTCGGACTTGGAATGAGTAATGGAGGAACACCCAACAATTCTTCAAAAATCCCCAATTGAATCTCAAAAACCCTCCAAGATACACTTTTGATGCAATGTATGATGATTACGTAATGGGAAAGGAATTAATCGGTGGAAAATGTACCAATGGGGTCGAAAATGTGGAAGAAATGCGCGGGGAAAGGGGAGAAGTAGGGCAGCCTTGAATCGGGATTTTAGATCGATCTTTGCGATATTTAAAACTTGCCCCAGCCTCGACTCGAGGGATTCAGAAAATTCGACCTCCTCGACTCGAGGGATAAGGCTGTTTTGCGAAATTTCACTAAGGCAAGACTCCTCGACCCGGGGTCGAGTCCAGGGAATTTTTACGGATTCCCGAACCCGGCCCGATCTCCGAAACTCCTAAAAATGACCTATTCGACCCCAACGAACCCAAATATGCAAAAACTAACCGTTTTGGTCCCTCGATTTAAGCCTGGTCGCTCATTCGATCGAGGAGACCGGGTCTCTTCCTTTTTGCTCATTTTTCACCAACTTTTAAGCTTTTCCTCCTTTTCGATCTTGAATTCCCTTGCAATTTCGATCTTCTTTTCAATCAATGTAGTGAGTGTACCTACAATCGGGCATAACAATCATCAACTAATTACCATCAAGAGATACATTTCAACAATAAACGAACAACACCCCCAAACTTGAATGATAACATGAATTCAAATTTTGGAATGAGAGTGATACAAATATATGCAACTCCAAATGATATCAACAATAAGCTCAATATTCCAAATATATTCCATAGCAAATTAACATAACTTCCTAAGCATGAGCAATTAAATACCTAGCCAATTCTCCCAAAAATGAAACAAAAACCAAAGCTACCAAATAACAAACAAAAGTAATAAAAAGGATGGGTTGCCTCCCATCTAGCGCTATTTTTATTGTCCTTTGCCGGACTTGTTCATTCATTTCCAACTTCCTTCATTGGAATGGCCAAGGATAGCGGTCCTCCTTCCCATTATATCTCATCCTTTGAGCTTCAAAGTCTAGGAGGTTCACATAATTGATAGGCAAACCACATATAGATATGCATAGTGTCTATGGTTGTCCCTCTTGCTCTCTCTCCATCCTTCTTCTCCATTCCTTTCTTTCAAGGATGCCCAAGCGCTTCATCAATTCCATCCTATAGTCAAAGTTCATAAGAGGTAAAATCAAATCATTAGAAGCATCAATATCAATTAAAGCACAATTTGAAGAGTTTAAAGGTATAGAAATGCTCATTTCAATCTTCAAGGCTTCATTCGATGCTTCTAGATTTTCTTCCTCATTCTTGCTCATGTCCATCTATGGACATTCCTCTTCCTCACTTTCGACAAGGAGATCTTCTACTTCATCCTCCTTGCTTGGACCCTCTACTACATCTTCTTCACTTTCACTTTCTTCCTCCCCTTCTTCTTGATGATTCTCCATGATGGTTAGGTTCTTCACTTGGAGTAGAAAATATTTGAGTTGACTTTTTAACACCATGAATTGAGCTTCGGTGATCTCAATGTTCCCCTCTATCATTGACTCCACCATTACTTTGGTCTCAAAATGTTTTCATACAAGGGAAGTATTTCTTCACATCTCGGTTCATCTTCCTCAAATTTTTCTAACATCATTCCAAGCATCTCCCTTCAATATAGCTCTCACATCATGGAGTCCCCATTCTTCATAATGGGAAGAAGCTTGTGGCATTTGATAGTCATACTCATAGCTTCTCCCATCATCATAGTATTCCCCTTCCGATGTTCCTTGATACTCAAATCCACAACATGAATCGAATTGATCATAATGCTCATAGTATGGGAACATCTCTTGACGTGGGGAAGACTTTCATCACATCTCCAATCTTGATAATTGAAGGGAACTTGTTGCAATTGAGAATTATCATCAAAGCTCCTCCAATTATTGTATCCAACTTCTTCATAGTGTGAAGGATACACCATACTATCTTGATAAAACTCTTGATTCCACGCATATGAGTCGTATCCTTCCATCTAAACAAGATAATCAAGTATCAAATTCAAACAAAAAAAAAAAAACAAACAAACAAACACAAACACAAAGCCAACAACTAGCCATTTCAAACAATTCCTAAGTCTCACTTAAGGCGAAAAAATTAATTCCTCGGCAACGGCGCCATTTTGATTGTAGGAATATCGACAAAGCGGTATTAAGACCAATCAAGAATATCGAACCCAACGAAAAAGTATGCACGTGAGGCCCTAGAAATACAAGTTCTTGAGGACTATTGCTGCAAAGCGGGTTTGGAAATAAAAACACAACAAAATGCAAGAAATAAACTCAAACAAAACAAAGAGGAAAATGGTCGAACACTTACAAGGCAAGCACAAATACAAACAATAAATGGGGGATTTGGGTGCTAGGGCTAACATCCATCAAGGAATCAATGATCAACAAGCTATGATTGAATCAAATTGAAAATCAACTAAGATAGAAAGCATAAAACCATCATGAAATTAATCACTCCATTAATAACACAATGCCTAATATGAGTATCCTTAGTGCAACTAATCTCTCGATTCCAAAGCACCCAATCCATACATTCATACACAATTATAACCCAATTAATCCCGGATCACGTTAGCTCAACTCTCGCCTATTGCTAGGGTGATCAAATATTAATCTAAAGAGATAATTTTGCATGAAGCACAATTGAGAATCACAATTAGAAAGCAATCTAACTCAATTGACCTCCAATCATCAACAATCATAGCATAGGCAATCAAATCATCCTCAATTTCAATTAACCCAAGCACAAGAGAGTTAGCCCATGGTGCCAAGAGCAAAATCCATGGGAAGAAAATCTAAATGCACAAACATAAAGCAAATCACAACAATTAAGAAATTGAAAAGAGATAAGAGGAAGAAAATCATCAATTGGATTGAATCAACAAAAATAGGAATGCTTGAGTCTTCAATACACTTCTTCTCCAAATGAAATACAAGCTTGAATTGAGAAATCTAGATGATCTAATGCTAATCTAATCAACAACAATTGAATTATAAATCTAATCTAACAATATACTCTACCTACAAGGAGAATTTGGCTTGGGGCCTAAGAAATCGCCCCAAAACCGCTGATAATCGCTCTACTCTTGAATTGTGTCCAAGTTATGCTCTGCTTTGCCCTTTAAATAGATGAATTCTGAAAAATCCACTCCCTTGAGTCGAGGCTCAGCCCTCGACTCGAGGTTGCCATTTTGCCTATCCCTCGACTCGAGGCTCGGCCCTCAAGTCGAGGCCTCTTCCAATATTTGAATTTCATCCTTTTGGCTTCACCCTCGGGTCGAGGCCCCTAGACCTCGACCAAAGGTCGAGTCCAGAATTTTCTCGACCCGGACTCAGCCTCGACCCCAATTTTCGTCCGTCTCGATCGTCTCTTCATCCTAAGAATGCCGGTACTCTCGGTTTGGCTAAATTCCACCGATTTACCTTAAATGCAGAATGAAAAACATCAAATATCTCACAAGTAATACTTTTTAGGCAAAGTAGTGATACTCTACACATTTATGGACAAAATATACACTTTTGATCACTTTTTGCACTAAAATACACCTTAAAAACATGCATCAATTCACTCCAATCAACAGCCACCCGATGTGCCGCTAAATGTTGGCACACACTGCCAACATTACGCAACCCCAACCTCAATTCATTCATGATCAGTTGCAATGGCGGATAACTCGATTTCTAACTTAAAATGTATGTTAAGTAATCTTGAAATGCAGAAAGCGGATATGGGAGAGGCTCCTTTCCACCGTCATGCGGGAGTAGGACTCGATGTTGCTTTGCCACTGATGTTCTTTGGACTGGACCGTCTGCTGCTGGCTTGGTGGTACTGATGCCGGTACTAGTACAATTGGAGGACCAGATGCTGATATCTCTGGAGTTGGGACAAGTGATGTTCCTAATGCTGAAATGGGAGCAGATGCCCGAGAATGTGCACGATGATGTGCCCACAATTCCGAACAACAATGATGATGGACCCAGCCAGTTCGAACATTGATGTTGATGCTTTGAGAAGATTGATGCGATGGTGGGATGATGAGGACCTCGGTGTCTTTGTATGATGACTTAGATGATTGGTGTCATTAATGATCTGAGTAAGGGGGAGCTTTCAAGAGTAGAAGAGCTTGAAGAAAGGGGAGTTTGTGCGAGACTAATGAAGATGCGGTTGTTCACCTAAACGATCCAATCCTCTCCCGATTTTTATTTATAAGCTCTGTTTAATTCTTGTAAAGACTTCAATTTAATTTCCGCTTTTATGTCTTATGTTTATTTGAACTTTTGTTATAGACTTATAGTAGTATAGGTTTATGCTTTGATACTTATGCTCGATGTTTTGAACTTATTATTATTTTGCTATTAGTTTTCTTTATGTTAAGTTATGTTGCTCGATCTATTTTATTTGTTTATGTTTTAGTTTTTTCTAGGAATTTGTTTTTGTTATGCTCTGTTTTATGTTTTTATAAGTCTAGTATTTGATTTTGTTTATGTTTCTTTGTTAATGTCTTGTGTTTGTTTTTGCTCGATGTTTATTGTTTTTGTATTTCTGTTTATTTTGGCTAAGTAATGAGATGTCATCAACTTGATGTTGATTTACTTATCTCTATTGTGTACACATTCTGATCCATGGTATAACATCGGGTGTGTTACGGTAGAAAAACCGAATTGGGGAGATTGTTGATGTTAGTGACAAGTGTTACTCGGAATGTGCCAACATTCAGTCACAACTTCAAAATTCGTCCTTCCACTTCCACTAACCCTTAACCCACGAAATGTCTTGTTCAATATCTTGTTTTTACAGTTTCAAGACTTATAGCGATTACCATAAGTCATGCGGTTGAAAAGGCAAGAGTGAGGAGTTGAAAAGATCAAGGGAAGTTACTAGAAGTTACCTATTTTCAAGGGAAATGTGGAAGTTATCTTCAAGCACTAAGAGTGTCCAGATTATCTATAAATACACGGTGTTATGAAGATTAAAACTCGGAGTTGAAGGAAACACAATCTAGCGTAGTCTATTAGCTTAGATTATTTGAGTTTATTGATATTTCATACTCGATACTTCCGTTGGTGAATGTTCCCACATTTCACTCAACATTAGATTTGTAATTGTATTAGTGATAGACTTGTTGGCTAACATCTATTCACTAGATACGCAGATCTATTCACGGTGTGGCTTATGTTTTCACCGATTGTATCACTTAACAATTATTAGTGATATTTCGTGATTGGCGGTATAGACTTATTAATAGTCTATATAAAATTTTGATATCCATCTTGCAAAGTGTTTAAGACTTCCGCTATGTATTTACGTATTTATTTTTTATACGTGTTGTTGTTTCGAATGTGCCAACACTCGTGATAACATTCGCAAAACACTTACGCACACCTTCATAAAATATTTAAGATTTTAGTAAATGATTATAAATTTAATATTATGAATAAGTTTAATAAGAGAGTGACTCATATATTTGTAGACAAAATATTGTTTTTTTTGGCTTCACTTATATTTCCTTTGCTCCAAGACATTTTACTATATTGGGCGTCCCAGTTTAGGCACATAGAGTTGTGTGAATCGGGTACATAACATGAACTCCATTTTTATTATCAATGTCATGCACATTTACTTTTCTGTTATATACATGCACTTTGTTATAATAAATATGGCGGTGATAGTGGATAATAATTATAGTCAATGTTCATGCTACTTGATAAAAATATAGTTCATGGTATAGAGCTAATCACACTTTTAGTCCCACAGACGTCCATGTGTTTCAAAATTGTCTCAATCATTTCATATATTGTCCCATACGAAATTTAGATTTCACATTTGGTCCAAATGTTAGTTAATTGTCACTTTTAATCCCAGATTTTGATGGATGCTAACAAGTAACCATGTACGAGTCACATGGCCGTTAAATGATTTAAAATTTAGATTTTTTTGCACTTTTGGTCTCACAAGACACTTTATTTAAAATCTAGTCCCATAAAAATTTTATTTGCATAATTGGAATAATTTACTCTATATTTTATTTAAAACTAGCGTAATCCCGGCATGTTACGCAATTTTTTTATAATATTTTACGTATAAATATTATTTAAATTATGATAAATATAGTACTTAATTAATAAATATTAGTATATAATTATTTTTAAAATTTTCAAACATTTAAGGTTATATATAAAAGACTTAATGCCTAGTAATAAGATAAAATAAATAAATAAATAAATTTTTTTTTTTCAATACAATATGAATAAGTAAATTAAATAATATTTTTCACATAATTAGAATTTAAAATTTTAATTAATCAATTCATCAATATATTAATTATATTAAATTTCATACTTTGCAATACACAAAAATTAAATACATATTTTTCTCAAATATAGTGTTGATACAATCACAAATATTTTTATATATATTTATACACTTAAGTTAAATATAATATTATGTTTAAAAGTTTTCATACGATAAAATGTTAGATATACAATAGAGATTATGATTTGTTCAATAATACATAGATTTAAAGTATTTAATGATTTATAAATTAGTTTAATTATTAAACAACATAGATTATTCCCTAGGTCCAAGGTACAAATCTTCTAAATATTTTTTTAATTAAACTATACATTAAGATGACACATTTTAAATATAATAGAAAAATGACACATCAATATAATAAATTACTTTACATATATATGCACTTAATGAGAATTAGACACTTCATCCAAATAAATCTAAAGATGACACATCATCATATTTGAACTCCCTATTAGTAATATAGGGATAGGGATATAAAAAATTTATAAAATTTTATAAAAATTAAAATAATTTACTCTAAATCTTTTATTTAATTAATATATAAAAAAATTAAACACTTTTTAAAATTAAAATAATTTACTCTAGAAGAATATTTTACAAATATTTTTAAGTAAATTATAATTTGTTTACATAATAAAATAATTATAGTTTTTAAGAAGTATTACAAAATAGTTTAAAATCAGATTAATTTTTTTTCATGTAATATGATATAAACGAAAATTGTAACGTCCATTTTTAGATTTCAAGCCATCTCAATTGTAGCGGATGAAGTATTTTTATTAAAACTTAAAAACACAAATAAAATACAAACATTATTTTTATTTATTTAGTTACTACTATAATTCTAAATATTTTTGTAATTTTTATTTCGGGTTTTAAAATTTTAAATTACTCGATTTTTCAAAAATAATATTATAGTTTCTTTTTTATTTACAAAACTAATAAAATTAATTTAAAAATTCTCAAAATTAGTTTATATAATAAAATTAATACATATATTTTTAATATTTTATTTTTGGTTTTAAAAATTTAAATTACTATGATTTTTTTAAAAAATAATAATATAGTTTCTTTTTCTTTACAAAAACTAATAAAATTAATTTAAAAATTTTGAAAATTAGATACATGATAAAAATAATACATATATTTTTTTAATATTTTATTTTTGTTTTAAAAAATTTAAATTACTCTTATTTTTTCAAAAATAATATTATAGTTTCTTTTTCCTTCCCAAAACTGATAAAATTAATTTACAAAATCTGAAAATTACTTTATATAATAAAAATAATACATATATTTTTTTAATATTTTATTTTTGGTTTAAAAATTTAAATTATTTTGATTCTTTCAAAAATAATATTATAGGTTCTTTTTCTCTTTTCAAAAATTGATAAAATTAATTTAAAAATAATATTTTGCGCTTTTGGTCCCATATGACATGAAGTATTAAGCTGGTGTAACGTCACGAGACCAAAAGTGCAATTGTATTTAACGTTTTCGTTGTGGCGGGACCAAATGTGCGAGCAAAATTTCATATGGGACAATATATAAAATGATTGGGACCATTTTGAAACTCATGGATGTCATGTGGGACCAAAAGTGCGATTAGCTCTCATGGTATACATTCGATTCACACAAGTGTTACCCCCAAGCTTAATATTCCTGTTGATGTTAGTGACGAGTGTTACTCGAATGTGCCAACATTACAGTCACAACATCGAGAATTCGTCCTTCCACTTCCACTAACCCTTAACCCACGTTTTGTCTTGGTCAATGTCTTGTTTTCTTTCGGAATGAAGACTTACGGCGATTACGAAGTCATGCATTTGAAAAGACAAGCAAAGAGAAGTTATAAAGATCATGGGAAGTTACATGGAAGTTACCTATTTTCAAGGGAGATGTGGAAGTTATCTTCAAGCATTAAGAGTCCAGATTTTATCTATATATACACGGCTGCTATGAAGATTAAAACTTGAAGTTGAGGAAAACACAATCTAGCATAGTCTCTGGCATAGATTATAGAATTTATTATGCGTTTCATACTCGATACTTCCGTTGGTGAATGTTCCAACATTTCACTCAACATTGAGTCTTTATATGTATTAGTGATAGGTTAAATTGATCATTGTCTAGTCACTATATACGTAGATCCATTCACGGTGTGGCTTATGTTTTCACCGATTGTATCACTTAACAATTACTAGTGATAATACGCCGATTGGCGGTATAGACTTATTTATAGTCTATACGAAAATTTTGATATCCATCTTGCAAAGTGTTTAAGACTTCCACTGTGTATTTCTGTTCATTTATTTTTTTCGTCTGTGTTGTTATCGATTATGCCAACATTCGTGACAACATTCTCGCAAAACACTTACGCACACCTTCAATTCCCTTTTTAGAAAGTTTTGTGGTCTCACATTTATAATTAAATACTCTATTTTTTTTTTTTACTTTTCTTACACTTTCTTTCTACCTTTTTACTTTTCCTTACACTTTCCAACAATAATTTTACAATAAAATATTATCTATACATATATAATAGAAGCTAACCTACCGAAAATAGTTTTGGCGCCATTCTTCTAGAGTCGTTGATCTATGATCTGATCTTCATCTTGACCGTACATTTTGGTCAAATATTATTTTTGTTATTTTTAATGTATTAATTGTTTATCGAGATCATGGCCCTTGGTTGTTTCACATGCAATCATCACCGTTTATTTTGTAACGGTTCTTGTGTTTTGTTGCCTATTAATTATACATTTCCTCCACCAATTTTATCCTAATATCATAGTTACTATGACATTTCACGGTTCTTGTGTTTTGTTGCCTATAAATTATACATTTCCTCCACCAATTTTATCCTAATATCATAGTTACGATGACATTTCATTGTGTTCGTTTTTAGTTTAGTTCGTCCTCTTTTTATATTTTATTTAATTTTTGTATAATTATTATTGTTGGAGATCGCTTTTATCATGGATTGTTGTTCTCTTCAAGTTCGATTATGGGTGTTAATATTTCGGATATACTTTTGAAGTTATCATTACAGCGCCTACCTATCATACTAACGATTGTGGTTCCAATGGTGTGCCACTTTTCTCTTCGTTTGTGCGGTTTAATGAAGAAGGTGTTGACGTTCGAGTGGGAGGTTGTTTAGCATGTACAACTTTTGAAGTTGAGAATGACGCCGCATTCCGTGATTCGGTGCACGAGTAGAAAGTATAGTATTAGTGACATTGATGAGAGTGAGTTGAATATTATGACTCGATCATAATATTATGTTTGTGAAATGTAATTGATTTTTCACCTATCTTTATGAAATGTAATCGATAATAAAATATATGTATTTTGTGTTAATAATACATTTTTATTTCTTGCATTACTGTCAATTTTTCTTTTCTTTTTTTTTTTTGTAATTTTTATGTCTTACAATTTTGTATTATTTTATTATTATATAAATATTTTATTAGAGATTAAGAACACGAATGCATCCGCACACGATTTTGTTGATTAAAAATATTTGATTTCGTCTAAAAAAATTTGATTAATAAAATTTGTTTTGTATATAAACAAATGCATGTATACGATTTGAGTAATAAACGAATAGATGCATACGATTTGATTAATAAAATTTGATTAAAAATTTGATTACCTCAATGGATTATTTATTTTTTTGCATGGCTTTTTGCAACTTAATCACGGTATTTAGGGTAGTGTTTGAATTGTGTGTTTTAAGCGATGTTCGTTGCATATTTTTAGGCCATTTTGTTGCCTAATTTATAGGATTGATTCGTTTTTATTTTTATTTTTCAGTTTTAATAATTTTATGAAAGATATTTTAATTTCATTTTATTTTTTATCAATGAAATTTCATCTGTCAATTAATGTTAAATATTGTTATTATTAGGTATACATAGCAAAAAAAGAATTTATTAGTATAAAAATTTGTATTAATTATAAGTGCTTTAAATGGGGAATTTGTATTAATGTATTCAACTATATATTAATTGGTAAGTCTTTGCAAATCACAATTATTATTAATTACAATTAATTGGATGGTATTAGTATAGAATTTCTATTTTTAGTTTCAATTAACAATTAATATTGTATTATTCTTGCCATGATTCAATCACTTTCTACAATTGTTCATTAAGCATTGCATATAATAATGTGAGTCAATTTACGGAATTTAATCTTAAAATATACAATATTAATTTGTTGAATGGTATGATATATTAGTTTAGAGTTCATGCAAATTATAAATTATGGTCATATAATATATAATTTAGTTAAATTTATTAATACCCGTTTATTTTACTATTTGTATCTAATTTGAACATATTAAGATCGAATTATTGTCATTTATAAGAATTATGTTAATCATAATTCAAAATTTAATAGGGGCTTTCTTACAATAGCTAGAGTGTCGCACTAACTATCAATAGTCGTTTATATGAACCATTAGATTTAGAATCTAATGACTTAAAATTAGTGACATGCTACCGTTGTACTATTCATCGCACTAACTACCGTTTTGTGTCGCACTAACTACCGCTTTTGTGTCGTCCTATCGCACTATTATAATAAATTAAAAAATTTAAAAATATAATTATTAATTTACAAAATTATCCTTAATTCCTTATTTAATACATTTAAAAATCTATTTTAATTTATAATAATCAATAACCTAGGGTTCAGTTCAATTAAGATTTTTTTCTTTACTACAGATCGTCTTCGTCTTCCCCACACACCCACCGAAGTCTGAATCATTTTCTTAGGCAAAGCTATTGAACAAAATTCACAATCAATTCTTCTTAAGATCAGCCGCACAAGATCGGATCTATAGTACTTAAGGCTTGAAACAATGTGCCGAGTTAAGGTTTATAATTATCGGATATTGAAGTTATTAATAGAGTAATGAAACAAATCGAACTCAGAATAAATCACTAATTATCATTGGTAACTGGAGGCGTTTCTATAATTTTCTAGGAAATTAAAGCTGATATATAGATTGTAATTAACCACAACCGTTTTCCCTCCATCGTAATATCATCAATGTTTGACCCTAATACATGAGCGAAAATCGTTTAATTCATGGAGGCAAATAGTTGAGACAGAGAAAAATTTCTTAGTGAAAGGGTCGTGAGAGAGAAATACAACAGAGGAACAAAGGAAGAAGAATAAGAAACCGAGAGAGACGAAGAAGAAGAGGAATGAATCTTGAATCCAAACTTTGAGATTGAATTGGTCGGACCCAAATTATTATAAATCAATCATAATTTATTTTAAAAAGGGATAAAATAGTAAATAATAAAAATACAATTTAAAATGTAAATTAAAAATAATAAATTAGTGCAATAGGTAGCGGTCGGTGCGACATAGTGCGACGACACGGGGCACCATTTTAAACTCGACTATTAATAGTCAACGCGACACCCAAACTATTGTAAGAAAATCCCAATTTACTATTACATTATGCATATATGTATGAGATTAATCAAACCAATGTTTAATTCTTTGTATCCTAAGTCATTCGTAAATTTAAATCTTACCTATTTTATGGATTAATAAGAATCACAAGAATATATCTTCATGCATCAATTATTGAAATAATACATGGAAGAATATTTTAGATTGAATAACTATAAATAAAATAAGGAAGAATATCTCTAAATTTCCATAATTTGTTAATGAGTTTGTGTTTATTAATTATTAAGTTTTAAGATAGGAATTTATTCACTATTATCTTAATTAAGTTATGTTGGATGTTATTGATTCCATGATTGTTTTCTTTGGAATAGATCAATTCAATGTCCGAATCTAGCGACAACTTTCCGGGTAATTTTATGAACCTTTTTTATGTTGTTATTTTTATTTACGTAATATGTGATAGATGTGAATGAGAATCATCAAAGAATTTAAAGGAATGGTTCTTTGCTGATGATTTAAATGATTCTACCTTGAGTATTATCCAAAAGATCATGTAAAATATTCTAAGATGATGGTTAGTTCTCTATTAAATATTTTTGCATGTACTAAAAACTTTTATTTTAAATTTCAATAATCTGAATATATTTTTTCTTTTTGGGTAGTGTATTCTAGATAATACTCCCTCCTATTCATAATATATGTCGTTTTGACTTTTCGTATTATTTGCAATTTAAATGTCATTTTGCACTTTTCAATGTAAATTTAATTATAGTTTTTTTCAATTTACCCTTAATTGTTTTAAAAATTACATTGATAATAATAATTTTAAAGTTATGTGGAAAGTTTCAAAGCTTAATTAAGGGTATAGAAGGAAGTAAATAATTTTTTTAAAATGTATGCATGAGCTTAGGATGACATATATTTTGAATAGGAGGGAGTATTGTTTTATGTTATGGTTAGAATTTTTTAATAAATTATCAATTATTGATACATCTTGAAAGAAATGGTTGTTAGGTCTTTCCAATGTTCAAGGTATTTGGTGTTTTAAAGGAGGGTGGTGTGAGTTTCGGGATTATCATGGTTTTGAGATTGAAGACAAATTGTTTTGTACTTTCAAATATAACCTTGAGTTATTTATGAAAGTATATAAGAGTAGTGGTTCCATATGTCAAATTGGACATGTGAGAATCCAAACCGGGATGTTTGTTAAGCGTGGTAAGTCTTATAGACTTTTGAATTATTATTAAATTTTATATTAAAAATATATTACATTTACAATTATTACGGTATTGTTAACTTTTTTTTTGGGTTGGCTATGCAGAGTTTACGATTAACACTCTAATTATTCCGAATTTGTGGTTTCCTTTGTTGATCATGTTGTGAGTTTTTACTTGATGTACTATCAGACGTGATCGTAATTTTTTTCAAAAATACGTAATCGTAATTTAGGTGAATTATTTTATATTTATTTTACTAGGTATGTAATTTATTTCAGTTTTTTTAAATTCTATTATTTATTTGTCATTAATTATTCACTAACATTTGTGTTTATTTTTTGGAAGGTTGGTGGTGATACGTCCGAGTAGTAGGATAATTGAAGCAAAAGTTTTGACTGGAAGCAATGCTGGACAAATTACTTTAATACCTAGACGTCTCTCATTGACTCCATCTTATACAAGGTTGTCATTCAAATTTTAACATAGATAATTCCCTTTAATTATATCGTATGCTATGTCTATAAACAAAAGTCGAGGGACAGTCTTTTTTAAAGTAGTATCTGCGTAAACTGTTTTTAGTCATGATCAACTTTATGTTGCATAAACTAGAGTTACAAACCGACTAGGTTTGAAAGTATTATTGGATGAGCATGTAAATTTTGATAGCAACAAAATAAAAAATGTAGTATTCCGTGAAGTGTTCGGAAATATTTAATTCCTTTATGTGTCCTGTTTTAAATATTACTCTTTTTTAATAAGAAGATGATGTAGTTATAATTGAATTGCTCGATATCATAAATTTTTCATACAACATTAATTTATGCCGATTTTAGGAGAAAAATGCACTTTTGGTCCCATAGGACACGCCTCACGGTTTTAGTCCCGGTGTTTACAATATTGGTCCCATTCACTAAATTTCATGCCAATTTCGTCCCAAAATTCAATTAGCCGTCTAAAATTAACGGACTCGGGCATGTGCGCCTCACGTGTTCCGTTAGTTTAATTTCCGTGCATTAAAATTAAACAAAAAGGAAAAATTAAAATGAATAACCCCCAAATTCGTTTATCTCACGCGAAAATTGGTTAGAGGCTCGAGCCCTAATTTCATCCCCAATTCTTCCTTCTCGGTGTAAAATCGAACGAATTCAAGCAAGATCCCACATTGCCCACGAAACCGAACCCCCTATGTCGTCTATGAGGAAACCTTCTAAGCCGAAACCCTGCTTCAAGTTGGAGCCCGGCTTGCGCGAAAATACTTGGGCAAATTTGGAGCACCAAACTATGGTTAGTCACGTAATATTTTTTAATTCTTGTTGCGCTGGGTTCGATTTGAAGTTATAGTTCACTTAAACCGAGGCGAAATACACCGAAATCGTGGTTGCCCTAACTCAAATTCGAAAATTGACTACAATGAGTACTGTTTGAAATTGAATGTTTAAATATATAATATCTGAACGGGAGTTTGATATTTTAATTAATGAAATTGAAATTTACCTGAAAATTTGAATTTTTTTTTGGTGAATTATTCTGATTTTTTTTTATCTTGTTTGGAGTGTTTAAATTATGTGGTAATTTTGTTATGATTTTGCATTATAGGAAAATGCCCGACCATGTATACCATTAAAATGCATCATGGGGGAACTTTGAAGGAGAAAGAAGATGGTGATTTTGATTATATAGGAGGGAATGTGAGTGCTTTTGATTTTGTTGACATAGGGTAGATATGAGGTATTTAGATGGTTTATCTAAGCAACTAGGATATTCAGATTATAAGGTTTATTATATGAAGAACAAAGTTGGGCAAATGGAGGTTGTAGATGGGTATTTTGCAATTGAAAGACTTTTCAATTATGCTGAAAATAGGGTAGCTCATTTATATTTAGATGGAATCGGAGATGACAAGTGGCGCTTTTTTTGGGGATGGGGAAGTAGAAGGAGAGGTGGAATACTTTGATGAAGCTGGAATTGAGGGGTTATTTGTTGGAAGTAGGGGAAAAGAAATTGTTAGGTTGGTGAGCCACAACAAGAAATTGAGATGTTGACCGAGCCACAAAGAAGAGGCGGAGGAAGAGGGAAATCAAGAGCAAGAGACAGAGGGAAACCAAGTGCAAGAGGCGAGGCAATGATAGTGCAAGAGATAGAGACAGAGCCGTAAAGGGAGGCAGAGGCAGAGGCAATGATAGTGCAAGAGATAGAGACAGAGCGTAAAGGGAGGCGAGGCAGAGCCGAAAGGGAGGCGTAATCGTAACCGAAAATGAGGCGAAACTTATCTAGAAGATGAGAGTGAAGATTCGATTGGGATTGTGGTGTATCCAAAGGTCTTTGATGAAATCTTGGATGACATCATTTTTGAAGAGAATGTTGATAATGATCTTTGAGTGGCGGGGAATTGATAAAGTGCCAATAGTGATGATGAGGCTAGTGAGTCAACCGAGGATGAAGATGAAGATCAGATTATAGACAATGAATCTGATTTTGATAGTGTGGCATCGATGACAATGCCGATAATGATGATGAAGAGAGAGTCTCAAGATTGACATTTAGGTCTTCTCAAGTTGAGAATCTGTATTCTTCATTGAGCAAATTTTTAATACAAAACAAGCTGTTCAAAGATCTTTGTTAACATGCATAGTGTGAAGACGAGGGGAGGAGTATAAGATTTACCAAGAATGATGGTAGAAGGATCTATGCAAGATGCAAGCAAGAAGGTTGTGATTGGCACATTAATGCATTGAAGGTAATAGGTGAAGAGTGTTTCCAGTTAGAGAGTACAACGCAGATCATTCTGTGCAAGACAATATCATGTAGAGAATGTGAAGTCGTGCTGGTTGGCAAGGAGATATTCAGATTACTTGGCTGCTCCAAAACCACGGTGAGAGGGTTCAAGAACTTAAAGATTCAGGAGTTAGGATGCCACATTTCTCACCATCAAGCCTATAGAGCAAAAACAAGGCTTTGAAATTGATAGAAGGAGATACTACAGAGCAGTATACAAGACTGTGGGATTACACTCAGACACTACTACAGAATAACCCCGGATCTACTATCTTACCGAATTTGGAGAACACACCTACAGGAAGAAGATTCAAAGCCATTTGTACATTTGCTTGGTACCGAAAAAGGTTTCAAGAGTGGATGCGGACCATGGATTGGTGTAGATGGCTGCCATTTGAAAGGTACATTACAAGGTGTCATGTTGTCTGCAGTAGCAATGGATCCCAATAATGACCCATATCCATTAGCTTGGGTGGTGGGCGGTGAGACTAAGGCTGCTTGGGAATGGTTTTGCAGCTTTTGAAGGAAGATTTAGTCGAAGGAGGGAGGGAAGATGTATACACCTTCATGTCGAGATAAGCGAAAGGCTTAATACCGGCATTTGAGGCGATTATGCCTCGGAGTTGAGAACAGTTCTCGTGTTAGACATCTCCATGGTAACATGAAAAGAGCTGGATTCAAGGGAGATGCATTCAAGAAAGCACTGTGGAGTCTTGCTAAGGCTACTACCGTACTGCATTTTGAAAGGGCAATGAAGAAAATCGAAGAGTTGGATCCAAGGTGTCTCAATTGGTCAAGTAGGATAAGCCTCGCCTCACAAAGTGGTCAAGGTCGCATTTCGTGACATTCTCAAAATGTGACACACTTGTCAACAACATGTGTGAGGTTTTTAACTCTATGATCTTGGATGCTAGATCATCACCTATAATAACAATGTTGGAGTGGATCAGAGAGTATATAATGGCAAGGCTGCGAGAAGAATAGGGAAAATGTGAAAGAAAATGGGAGGGAAGAGAAATATGTGGGAAAATCGGAACCCTGTTGGTGAAGAGTATGCATGGATCCAAGGATTGTTTGCCAATCAAATCAAATGATTGGAAGTATGAAGTTTCATGCTTTGATGGATCAAGGTATGCTTTGTTGATTTGAAAAAGACTGTACATGTGATTGCAGGTGTGGGAGTTATCTGGCATACCTTGCAAGCATGCTTTGTGAGTGCAATATCGCACAAGGTTTGGATGTGGAGAAATTTGTGCACAAGTGCTATTCTCGTTGACACATATCAGAATGTTTATGCACACTCTATTGCACCAATGAATGGCCAAGATTTGTGGACAAAGACAGGTACATACCTCCACCGCCACCAAACTTTGGGAAAAGAAATAAGGGAAGGCCTCAAAGAAGAAGAAGAGTTGGTGCTAATGAAGCCGAAAAAGCAGAGAGGAGTGCAAAGATGCAAAGACAAAATTACAAGGTGACTTGTAAGTTTTGTCATGAAGAAGGTCACAATAAAAGGATGTGAATGGAAGAAAATGGCGAGAAGATTTTTGGAAGACTACCCAATGGAAGATGAAGTTCAAGAACTTTGTGGAGATGACCCAACCCCGATTGTCCACCAATGACACAAGAAGAAGAGCCTACTGCTACTGTAAGTTGTAACATATAATTTCAGCTTGTATTCATCTTATGAAATATTATTGTATTAATGTGATTTTTATGTTTAATAGGTTGAACAGACAATGGAAAAAAAGAAAACCAACCACTAGACAAGGGAGGAAAGAAATGGTAAAATATTTTTGGAATTTCCCTATGATGTTCTTAATTTGTTTTAAGAATAGGGTTAATAGGTTTTGGGTGTTTGGTGCCTATTTGTTAGCTGGTGCCGTGAATTTTGCCGCTTTATATGTCTTTGGTGGGCATGCTTGTAAAATTCGATTTAGAATTGTTTTTGCTGGTGTTTTGCCTTTTTTAAATGGTGAGGCTTTTGGTGGTCATGTTTGTAGTAGCTTAATTAATATCTTGGGTTTTTAGAGGTTTCTTTAATTGTTTTGTTGCTGATTATAGGAGTCTTTTTATGATTGGATGTATAGTTTTTATAATAGTATGCTTACCTTGTTCGTAATTGGCTTTTATGTTGCTATATGGATGGTTCTCTCGATCGATGTTTGCGATTTGCTGCCATGGTTCATTCACATAGATTCTATTCCTATTTTGATGTAATTTGTAGGCAAAGAAAAGATCTCGTATTGAGTTCGGCTAGTACTTCAAAGAGACTTGCAAACCAACAATCTCAAGCTCAAGAACAAAGGTTCAATCTCAAGCTCAAGAACAGGTATAAATTGATATCAATTTTATTTACATGTATACATTCAAAATATTAAAATTTAATATAAGCCTTATATCTATTTGCAGAGACCAAAAGGAGTTGTGATAAGGGAACCTCCACCGATGTCATTTCACCCTCACAATTTAATTGGAGGAAACATTCATGTTGGTGCATCTAGTTCAATCACACCCGCCGCCGGTATGAATTTCTCTCCAAACACCTATGTTGGTTGTAATGTGAACATTGGTGGTGTGAACACCAACAGGATGGCATGAGAGTGATCTCTCAAGGAGGTAAAAATTTGTAACATTATCTAGCCTAAAAGCAAACAAGTGAAAGGCAAGAAGAAGAAAAATGAGGTGGTGGTGACTGTTGGTTAGGATTTGCTGATTAAGTTTTAATTTTAAGTTTGATGAACTATGAATATTTGTTAGATCTTTGTTTGGATTAAGTTTTTGATTAAGTGCAGTGCACTATGAATATTTATTTAATGTTGTTTGGATTATGTTAAGTCTTTGTGCACTATGAATATTTGGTTGATGCTGTTTGGATTAAGTTTTTATTAAGTGCCGTGCACTATGAATAATTTGTATGAATGTGTGTTGTGCACTATGGATATTTACAATTGCATTATGTGTGCTATACTATAGACTATAGATAAAGGCGTAAGATTTAGGAAAAAGTAGCATAAAAACAAGAGCATTGCATTCATTGATTTAATACATAATTTTAGGAAAAAGTAGAATTAAAACAGATACATAAAAATAGTAGCATTGTCCTACAGATTCAATCCATCAACTTGAAGATAGTGGGTGCCCAAGACACAAATATTACAATGAAAAGGATGACTTGTAGTTGTTTCAGCCTTTGAAAGTTCTTCTCCCATATGCATCATCTCGGTCTTCACTTGTTTGGTCATTTCCATTGCTTCATTCTCCCCTTGAACAAGATCCTTTAGCTTCCGAGTTAGGTCCAAGTTCTCGTAAACTAAGGACTCAATTCTCCTCATCATGCCTGGGAACATACCTTGCCCGGCTATTTCATGTTCATCCGCCCAAACAAAGAAATTGCAACCGCCACCACCGATAGAGTCACAACAGTATGGAATAACCTACCTTTGCTTTTCGTCCTTTGAGAAACATATGTGGCAGCAGATTTGCCACAATAGCAAATAAGTTGATGTTGGCATCTTTGTGTTGATGAAGATGATGAACCTTGGTTGCTCATTTCTTTTTCTTGCATGATTTCTCGCTTTTTGCGTGATTTTTGGTTGCTCGGTTTTGGTGGGGATATATACACTGATGGAAGAAGAAAAATGGAGGGAGAAGTTGGATTTTCCCTCCAAAACCGCTTAATGCCTTGTTTTAATCGTATGGGACCAAAATTGCTACAAGCACAAACAAAACTTAACGGTGGGACGAAATTGGCATGAAATTTAACGGATGGGACCAATATTGTAAACACCGGGACTAAAACCGTGAGGGCGTGTCCTATGGGACCAAAAGTGCATTTTTCTCCCGATTTTAGATATATAATTTCATGCTAATCTATTTTTAAAAATTTATTCTTTTAAATTATTTTATAATTATTGACCGTCGAAGCACGGTGAAGTACTAGTATTCATTAAAATATGTATTATCCATCAAATGCAAAGTTTAAAGTGGACAAAAGTAGTAATAGTTAGGATCGGTGTTTTCATAACCGGACCGGCGATCAAATCAGATTGGACACCGATTGTCACTCAATCGGTTCAACCATTAAAAAGAATTTATGTCTATTTTTTACATTTCTTATGTGACATTATAAAATAAATATACACTTGTAAAAATCATAACTTATAAGTTTCATGTTGAAATAAACACAATAAAATCATAGACAACATAATATTATTTTAGAATATTATAATTTAATAATTGCTAAAAATACTAAAATGAAATAGAAGTGAATAAATATACACAATAGACAATTTTAGAAATTGAGAGACTTGTTTAATAAAAATAATAATTAAAATATTAAATAAAAATAATAAAATATGTTACTATCTTAACTTTAATAAATAATAAAAAAATATTTTTTTAAAAAAACTTGTTCAACCGGTAATTTTTCCGATTTTGACCAATTTTTCCTGGTCCGATCGGCCTCAAAAATGATTTTTGGGATAATTGAATCGGTCTCATGGTTGATTTCCGGTTCTTAAAAATAATGATTAGGAAGTCGTGGCCGACCAACAACCAATAAAAATTGTGTCACGTGTGGCAATCGACCCGCCACATACCGCACTAGTATATTAATTTTAAATTATATTTTTATATTGCATTTTGTTATTTACTACTTTAGCATTTTCTTAAACAAATTAAAAACTTTAATTATTCAAATCCCTAGAAAAATAAGTAGATAAATTCAAACTTAGACAAATACTTTAAAAAACATAAAGTATCATTTTAAAAATTCCTATTATACTAAAAGTAGTTTGATTTAGTTGAGGTGTTGCTCATATATGAGTTTCGCAAAGGTGTCAATTTTTCAAGAAGATTGAGATACATGTCACTTTTTTAAATATTTATTTGCAATTACAAATTAATAATGTTGGTAAAAATATTATCCGAGAATCGAACCTTGAACCTACAACATAATAACCATAATGGTTACCACTATACTATTTTATAAACTTTTATATATTTTAAAAACTATTTTATTTAACTCCAACCTATAAAATGTATTTGATTTTTACTATAATAGTATCAAGTTATATTTTACTTTATACATAAATATTTATAAAATTACCCCTCAAATTTCTATTCATTATTTTATTTTCTTAATAGTGAGTCCACTTTAATATAAGGTGATCATGGGATGGAGGAAGCATATTGTTTTAATATATTGATTATATTAATTAACTCCATCCGTCCTAATGAATGTGTCTTTTTATCTTTTGACATAATATTTAAGAAATGTAGTAGAATTATATTATAGTAAAAATGATGTCATGAATATTTATAAAAGATCGAGTGAAATTTATGTAAATATGTATATAGTGTAAGGATAAATATATTGGTGGGATATTCCACAAAAAAATGAAAAACTCTAATTGAGACGACCAAAGTGAAAAATGGAACACTCACCAAGTGGAGAGATCATATTATTTTTGATAAAAAAATTATACACATATGTAATAACTATATTTTTAAAATTAAATTTGAATATTTTGCGTAATACGTGGATCTCATCTAGTATATAAGGTAGTATATAAGGTAAATTGGAGTTTTCTCAATCGTCGTTCTTTCTTCTTGTCTGATTATAATGTGGCCGTAATCACGAATCACGAAAATAAAAATCGTGATAAAGTTGGAAAATCAAATTAGACTAATAGGCAGCTCAATTAAATTGTTTTTCTTATGAAAAAATCGTACAAACTAGTATCTAGAAATTTCATGTGATTTCTGAAAAGTTGGAACTTTTAGTCTAGAAGCTTATTTGTGGTCACCTAGTTTATTTTATAGAAATTTTACCAATTTTTCATGGCTTTTTTCAGGAGATTTTTGCGTTTAGTTGCAATCACATCCAACTATACTTGTTCTACAAGTCTTTCCACGTTTAGGCGAGATCATGCCCAATGACGAATTTTCTAGAGAGCTTTTCTACACTTAAGTATGATCACATCTAAGAACGAATCTTCTAGAAATCGAACAAAGAATCGGATGGCGTGAACAAAGCTTTTGTAGATGACGAACAATTGTAATTGATTGGGAGGTGGAGACGAACAAAATATTTTTCAAGACTGGATATGACAATTGATAATGGAGAAAATGTGTTTGAAAAGGTGAAATTGAGATATTAGAAAATTGCTCATGGATATAAAAAAATTTTGTGAATGGTGATGGAGAAAAGTATATGATAATGGTGAAATATTACCAAGAATGATGTTTCTTTCCTTTCTCCGAGTAATTAACCCTTCGACCCATAGTTCGGTAAGAACAACGTTTTTGGCCATGTCCCCTGGAGCTCGATGCTTTTTACGAGCAGTTTGAAATCGAGTAGTGAGCTCACCAGTGTCGGTCGAGTCGGTAGATGGGTCTTCCATTGGAGCATCTCGTGGTGATTAAGGTGGTGTAAACACGAGGTGTTTGTATTGTTGGAAGTCCACCTCTACATCGCCGACCTTGACCACGGGGTAGATTGTCCGCTCGTCAAGTTCCTAAAAGCATAGACAATCTGATCAGATGTTGCTCCTTACGTGAGCTCGATGGTCATAGGGTAAGTTTTGAGAACGAGGGCTTCGCTAGCTTCGCCGCCATCCTCGTTTTTGTGGCGTTCCGCCCAAATCGGAGTTTCAAAGGGTTGCTCGACGGGATTCTTAATGTGGGTTGGCGATAACGGCACATCCATCGACTCCAACCCTAATTGATGCGGGTGATGTCGGGACTGTGCGCCAACACTGCTTGAAATATTCTCTGCGGCCATTGTTGCTAAGAGACGTAGGTTTCGCGAAGAAGAAGATGTAGCAGGAGAGGTTGAGTGTTTAGATTGTGAAGGTGAAGTGCCCTTTCGATCAGCCATGTTAATTAATAACCTGCAAACACTTTTCAAATTATATTAATTAAATAATCAATTTGAATAATAAGTGGCTGATGGAAAAATAATACCAAGAAGCATAATTAATAATACCTTCAAACACTTGTGCTTAATTCGAAACTATGATATAATGTGTAAAACACACCGAACGCTAAGGACCTTAAATAGGAAAGAGAAAGATCGTAGAAGTTGTGATCACATTGGTGGTAATCGAATAAGATTTAATTACATCCCTAAGAAATAGGGCATTACCGAATGTGTGGAAGTTTATTTAAAAACATGCTAAAAACCGCTTAAATAGATAAAAATAACCGCACAATAAAATTAATTATACTACACAATATTGCTGGGAACAATTTAAATTAAATAAATCTCCATAAAATAATATTCGAAAATTATCAAACTCATAGAGGTAAATATACATATGAGAACCGTAATGTTATTCATCGAATGTCGGCACACACACTTCTCAACACAATTTTTACATGAAATTAATTCATTTGTGTGCACTATATTTTGCTTTTCTCACTTATTCACATTGATCCATTTTTTCGTAAGAGATCATCGTATTTGTCAGCTCCGTGTCCCATAATTACTCAATGGATTGTGAATATATTGATGCATTCAAGTCACCTTTTGAAAAGAATACATCGTAGTAGTCAACTCCGTGTCCCATAGTTACTCGGTGACATAACATCTAATTGTGAGTTTTAATTAATTGCATTTGAGAGAAGTGTGTCCAGACAATTTATATTAATCACGAGGTTCTAATACTATTTACACAAGACAAGTTCGAAAATACTAAATATTACAATACTTAGAAATTTTAAATAAATTGTTCTCTTTGTTGCTACAAATGTTGGCACATTTGTAACAACACACAACAATAATGGGTCTAATTAGTGCATAAACCTAGAGATTTTCTAAGAGAAGAAAACCTCTCATTATCAAGGGCTTTAGTAAAAATGTCTATAATTTGTTTCTCAAGAGAAATGTATTTCAATTTTACAACTTCTTTTTCTACAGTGGTCCCTAATGAAGTGATGTCTTATACTTATATGCTTAGTCAACGAATGTTGCACAGGGTTCTTAGATATATTAATTGCACTTGTATTGTCACAATAAACAGTAAGAGTATTGCTCTCCAAACCGTAATCATCGAACATCTTCTTAAGCCATAGAAGTTGAGTACAACAATTTCCCATGGCTATGTATTAGGATTCAGCCGTAGATAGGGAGACACAATTTTGTTTTTGCTATGCCATGAAACAAGATTGCTACCCATGTAGAAACATCCTCCACTTGTACTCTTTCTATCGTCACTATCACCTGCCCAATCTGCATCACTATAGCCACCAAAGAACAATTAGTGTCTTTGTTATACCATATTCCATAATCACATGTGCCTGCCACATATCTAATGACCCTCTTAATCGAATTCATGTGAGATTCTTTAGGATTAGCTTTATAACGAGCACATAAATAAATACTAAACATGATGTCCGGCCTACTAGAAGTCGATACGTAAGACTACCAATCATCGACCTATACAATGTTGGGTCAACATTTGTGCCAACACCGTCTTTACACAATTTCTGGTGCCGATCCCATAGGTGTCTTCATGTGCTTAGCATTGTCTAAACCAAACCTTTTTACAAGATTTTTGGCATATTTACTTTGACAAAAGAAAATACCATCCTTGCATTGTTTAATTTGTAGACCTAAAAAGTAATTCAAGTCTCCAACCATCGACATTTCAAAGGTAGAGGTCATTTCATACACAAATAATTTAAGCATTTTCTCACATGTAGAACCAAACACAATGTCATCAACATATATTTGAGCAATCATAATATCATTTCCAGAATGTTTTATAAACAAAGTCCTATCAGCTTCACCTCTGTAGAAACTGAATTCAACAAGAAAATCAGTTAATATACCGTACCATGCCCTAGGTGCTTTGCTTCAAACCATATAAAACTTTCTTAAGTTTATAAACATGATCAGAAATTCATGATTCTCAAACCCCTTAGGTTGTTCTACATATGCTTCTTCCATAAGAATTCCATTTAGAAATGCAGCCTTGACATCCATTTGATGCGCTTTATATCAATGTAACATGCAATAGCAAGTAATAGTCTTATGGATTCAATTCTAGCAATTGGAGCAAATGTCTCATCAAAATCAATTCCTTCTACTTGTGTATAGCCTTGAACAACTAATCTAGCTTTGTTTCTTACAACATTACCAAATTCATCAGCTTTGTTTTTGAAGATCTATTTGGTACCAATTACATTCACATTATCGTGCCTAGGTACAAGCATCCAAATATCATTTCTATCAAATTGATTTAACTCCTCATGCATTGCATTAATCCAGCTTTCATCTTTCATTGCTTCATCAACATTTTTAGGTTCATTGAGAGAATGAAAACATTCAAAGTTTAGCTTGTTGCACATAGATGTCATACAAATTCATCTTACCACATGTCTTGCATCAAAACTCAATTTTCTCCTTGTTTGTACATCCGATTGTGGTTTACCTATGATTTGTTGTTGTGGATGATTTTTGAGAATTCTGGAAGATGGTGCGATAATGCATAGTTCTGTTAATTTACGGATGTTGAGGTGATGTTGCTTGAGATGTGGGCACATTTGTAGCAACATTCTCAATCGATTCGTAAATATCGTAACCTTGCATCTGCTCAATAAGATCAGTCACATCTTCTTCAATGGTATTATCTCGCAAGACTTGCATTATCATCAAAAACAATATTCATAGACTCTTGAACAAGATGCTCAGTCCTAAGATTATATAAATCTTAAAAGCTCTACCGTTTCTAGCATAACCAAGAAAGAAGCCTTTATCACTTTTTGAATCAAATTTGTGTAGCTGGTCTCTATCATTCAAGATGTAGCAAACACATCCAAAGACATGAAAGTATTTCAGATTAGGCTTTTGTTATTAAAAACGCATAAGAATTATGTCTCAAGTAAACTCTATTTAATATATGACAAGCGGTATTCAAAGCTTCAGCCCAAAATCATTTAGAAAGTTTCTTGGATAAAAGCATTACTCTAGTCATTTCTTGTAGAGTTCTATTTTTCCTTTCGCTACACCATTTTGTTGAGGTGTTTTGGGAGAAGAAAACTATTGAATTATGTCTTTGCCTTCACAAAAATTAGTGAATAAGCTGTTCTCAAACTCCCTACCATGATCAAACCTTATTCTTTTCACCTTAGTATTATAAACATTTTAAAACCATTTATAAAGAATTTTGAATACTACAAAAGCATCTCTGATTTTTCCTTAAGAAATTCAATCCATGTAAATCTTGAATAAACATCTACTATGACAAAAGAATATCTCTTACCGATGTGACATTTTATGGCAAGCCCAAGAAGGGCGTGGCCCAAAGTGGGTCCAATCCTCTTTGGGTGCTCAAGCCCGACACTTCAAGTAAAACAAGCCGAGTGGGCCATCGTTAAACAAGGCCCAAAATTGGAGAATAAGTAATGCGGCCCAGCGAATAAAGAAAAGAATGGATGGGCTCTTGTGAGATTAAGCCCAAGAACATTATGGTTGATAAATACGTGGCCTAAATATAGATAATATTCCTATATTCTAACTAAGAAGGAGATAATTTGGGGGCAAGGGATGACCCTCTCTCCACGACGCAGCCATGTTTGGCGTAAAGGAAAAGAGGTAACCACCAACTAAATGAGGCATGACGATTAAACGTGGATACTTGCCGATAAAGGAAATAACTGTAAGTGTACTTATAAATAAGATATCTCTTCAAGAAAAGGTACACAATCTCTACACACTAAAACTTATGCATTAACGATAATACAGCTTTGTTTTCTCGGTATCGACTTGAGCGTCGGAGTGCCTACGCCTGAGAACCCTCCGCGTGTTTTGCAGGTTCTTTCGTTCAAGAAGGAGGCGAATTAAACTGTGTTGTTCGAATTACCCGCATCAATTTCCTGTGGGGAAATCGAGGTACATTTTTACGTATCATTTGGCGCCGTCTGTGGAAAAAGAGAGTTGAGACGTGAGTTTCGCTTCTTTTTCTAATCTCTGAAACGCAATCACCATGGGAGGTGAACAAATACCAATGAGACCAATTGCTCTAGTACCAAGGAAAGGAAGGTCTGCCTTCCCGGCTCCATGGCCAAGGGGAGTAGTGTCTGTCCCTCGCATCGTCATCGGTTCCACTAAGTGATGAGACATCTGTCCCCATCACCCCAGTGGGGTGAAAACCCGGCTCCCGAGGAGCCCAATCTTTGAGTGGGCACTATAGCCCAAGGAGGAGGGCTCGACCTACCACCACCTCCTCCTAGGATTCCCGATGGAGTCCCCCAATCGGAAGTAACCGAGAATATAGGATGAGAAAACGTATCTACTATAGCCCCACCTACCGGGTGTTACTAATATAACACCAACACCTACCGCCACTATTGCCTTAACAAGGGAACATCTGGACGAGGTAGTAGCCAAAGCTATGGAGAGAGCTATAGCAGAGGAAATCTCCCCCTACGAGGAAGGCCGAGAGAGCCGGACGGTACAAACCCAATCCCAGCCAAAGGGAGCAAGCGGGAAGAGCACCATGATGAGAGGAGAAGGGAATACGAGTCCAGAATCGGGAAGATGTCCCGGACCGGATGAACGTGAAAGGAGGATAGAGGCAGCGAGAATGAGACCCGTAGATGAAGAAAGACCAGGCGGGAGAGGGGAAGCTGCCCGTCAACAGCGAGAGGGAGCAAGGCCTGAGGATATGGAGGAAAGAATGGGAGATACCCATTCCGAAGATATGAACAAATGATGAAGTCTCTCAGAGACAGATGGACTCGATGAAGCAACAGATGAACAACCGGGCTAGTACATTTCGGCCGGTAACAGGTTGTCGATTTTCAAAACATTTTATAGGATGAGTTACCTACTAACTTTAAGCCATTAAATTATGAGTATGATGACACCACTCGACCCATATGATCATTTAGTTAGATTTGAGAATTCGCCTCCTCCATTAATATGGGGAGGGTGTAAAGTGCAGGGTTTTCTTAACCACCTTGTCAAAAGTCGCCTAACAGTTGATTCACCTCGAGCCCGACTCAATCAGATCCTTCGAGGAGTTCAGTGAGCTTTTTCTCCACCAGGTTGCAGCGCTAGACGATAACCAAGAGCCACATTGACGCTCTTCAACATGTAGCAAGGAGAAAGTGAGAGCCTTGAGCCTTTATGAAAAGGTTCAACCAGCGGCCTTGGAGGTACATACCGCAACCCCGAGGTCAAAATCAATGCGTTCACCAAAGCAATTTCCGAGATGGGGATCTTTTTTTCCTCCCTGGCTAAAAAGCCGATAAGGACCTTCGACAAACTACTGCACCGAGCGAAGAAATATGTAACGCCTGGAGGAGGTCGGAAAGGCTAAGAGGGCGGAGGTGAAACCGTCTGCAGGTCGAGAAAGAAAAAGGAGCCAACGGGAAGGATACTGACACGAAGCGAAAGACCCAGCCGGGCAGACCTAGACCAAGGTTCAAGAAGTATACCCCTCTCAAATTAGAGCCGACGGAGTTATTGAACATAGCGGCGGATCATCCCGACATGAAATTTCCATGGTCACGAAGTAGAGGTCCTATGAAGCCAAAATCGGATAAGTTTTGTAGATTTCATAATGAATATGGCCACGATACTAACAAGCTGCTTTCCACTTGAGGGACGAAATTGAATGAATGATTCAGCAAAGTTACTTGAAAGAATTTATCTACCGTGACCGACTTAGTGGCTCAAGAGGGTAAAAGAGGAAAGATTCGGAGATGAAGGCGGATGATAAAGGGAAGACACCCGAGAACAGACAGAAGACCGACCCCTCGTAAAAGGGGCTGATCCAGATGATAATAAGAGGACCTTGAAGAGGGAGATAGAAGAAACGCAATGTATAGGCTGACCGAAGGAAGTAGGCCAGGTGGGGATCACTCCCGCATCCACTTCGGACCGAAGATGGGGGCTGATGGGAAACCCTCGCGAGTGATGCACTAGTTATCACTACCGACGTAGCCGGGTACATAGTGGCCCGAGTATTTGTGGACACGGGAAGTTCTAGATATTATACCGTTGGATTGCTTTAGGAAGATGAACTTGAACGCCCAGTGAAGCCAAGTAGATATAACCTTGTACGGATTTACAAGAGGGGCTATTCACCCCCTAGGCCGAGTAACCCTCCGTGGGGCTTGGTGAAGCACCCCGGAGGCGGGTAGTGATGGTTGATTTCTTAGTTGTAGATGCACCTTCATCTTACAATATGATTTTTGGGAGACCTATATTAAATATGTTTCAGTTGTTATCTCTATTTTCATATGAAAATGAAATTTCCAGTAGATGATGAGGTGGGAGAGACGGTGGCGGACTCAATTGCGGTCAAGAAAGTATTATGTTGAGGCTATCACAATGACGGATAAGGAGTTCCATCGTGGCACAGCTAGGACTAAGGAATGAGATCCGGAGGCCAAAAATGCAAGATGTTAGCAGAAGTTGAAGGTTCAAAGATAGAGGCAGACGGGGAGCTCATGATGGTGGAGTTGTTTCCCGAAAAGACAGGTTTTACAACCAGAATCGGGACCCAGTGGGACCCCGCCTTTGTGAAGATTTGATAGTCATGCTTGAGGAGGAACGCGGACGTGTTCGCTTTTTTTCCCAAGGACATGATAGGGATCCCGATAGAAGTAGCAATACACCACCTTAATGTGGATCCAAAACCAGACCAATCAAACAAAAGCTTAGAGTGTTCGGACTAGAAAAGGACGTGATAATTAAGGAGGAGGTCCAAAAGCTGCTGGAGGCGGGACATATCGTGCAGATACAATTTCCCGCTTTGGTCGGGCGAATGTCGTCTGTAGCGAAGCCAGGCGGGAAATGGAGGATGTGTGTGGACTTCGAGGACTTAAACAACGCTTGCCCGAAGGATCACTACCCGTTACCTCGAATTGACCGGTTGGTGGATTCCACATCCGGTTCGAGTTGTTAAGTACGATGGATGCGTATCAAGACTACCATCAAATACAAATTCTCCCTACGATATTCCCAAAGTAAGCTTTATCATTGCTTGTGGAACATTTTGCTATATTAGAGTGCCTTTTGGACTAAAGAATGCAGAGCCACCTATCAACGCATGGTTGATAAAATATTTTGAAACCGCTTAGGAAGGAATATGGAGGTGTACGTAGATGACATCTTTGGTAAAGAGCATAAAAGCATAAGGGCACGTGGCTGACTGGAAGAAGCCTTTCGTGTGATCCGTGCGAATGGAATGAAGTTGAACCCGACTAAGTGCTCCTTTGGGGTCAAGGCGGGAAAGTTCTTGGGGTATATGGTTACCCGGCCAAGGAATTGAGGTGAATCCAGCCAAGGTGAAGGCGGTAATGGACATGCAGCCCCCTACGAACATTAAAGAACTCCAGATTGAATGGGAGGATCGTGGTTTTGATCCGATTTATAGCAGTCGGCAAAAAAGTTATCCCTTTTTCAGAATTTTGAGGAAGGAAACCCACTTAGAGTGGGGAGTCGATGCCAAGCCTTTGAAGCACTCAAACAAAGACTTAGCTCAACTACCTATGCTGACCAAGCCGATACCAAGAGACTCTCTACCTATACCTCTCTGTAGGGGAGGTTTCACTCGATTCCGTGGCCTGGTCTAGGAGGAGGGTCGATACTGAAGCATGTCTATTATGTTAGTAAGCTCATCCAGGAGCTGAGGAAAGATATTCGAAATTGAAAAGGCGGCTCTTACCATAATGGTTACGGCCAGGAGGTTACGACCCTATTTCCTCTCACACAAAATTATTGTTCGACTAATTATCTCTTGAAGCGAGGTAATTGGCAAATCCGACCTCTCGGTAGGATGGTCAAATGGGCGCTTAAGTCGGGGGAGTACGATGTGGACTTCGAACCCGGGAAGGTCATTAAGGCACAAACCTTGTGCGATTTCATCCAGAGGATACCCGCCGACTCAAGAAAGGCGGGAAGAAGAGTGGAAGGTGTATGTGGACGACTTAGTAACAATCCAAGGATGTGGAGCCGGGATAGTAATCATTGATCCAGATGGGCGTAAAATCCAATTTGCGGTAAGATTTGAATTCCTCACCTCTAATGATGGTGCGTAATATGAAGCTCTAATCGAGAGGCGGAGATGGTAGTTGAACTGGGAGCCCAGCAGTAATCCTGTACTTGGACTCCCAACCGGTGGCACAGCTAGTCAATGGTGGATATGAAGCCAAGGATGAAAAAATGATCGCATATCTCTAACGAGTTGCGTAATCGCGAGCCCGATTCACTTCTTTTGAAGTAAGGCGTATACCCCGAGAGGAAAATGTAAAGGCGGACAGCTTATCTAAATCGGCAAGCTCCGCCACACCGGGAGGCAGGAGGGAAGGTTACCGTGGTGACAGCAGAGAAACAATCCACAACGTCATCCATAGGAGCCGGAGTCCGTCTTATGGGCCTACCGGACAACACCGTGGAAGCTACAGAGGAGTCCCCATTTCACCCGGTATATGGGGCGGCACTGTTATTTCAGCCGAGATAGGAATGGAGACTCATCGACCGGCTCACTTCGTGAGGGCCGAAATGAGAAATTGATGAGAGAGAATTTAGACATGCCGGGAGAGGAGCGAGAAATTGCACATCCGAAAGCTGAAAAATACAAGAGCAGGATAAAGGCTGCCTATGACAAGAAGGTGATTTAGCGAGGAAGGTTCGAGCCAGAGATTTAGTAATTCGCCGTACGGGTGCTTTGAAGAATATAGGAAAGCTGGACCCGAAATGGGAAGGACTTTACAAGATAGCTAGAGTTTGGGAAGGAGGAGAATATGAACTCCAGGACATGGAAGGAAATCAGCCGGCACGACCATGAAACATGTGCCGTTTGGAAAAATTCTACGTTTGAGGAAAAACCTACCTCTCTACTAGTAGGCGGGTTTCTCCCTTGTCTTTACATTTGATTTTGTTTTCTCATTGTTTACCGCTAATGAAAATAGATTTTTCATTATTCTATGATTCACGATGATTCTTCCTTTATTTACAAATTTATTAAATATATGATTAAAGACTTTTCAAAAGTCGCATTACCTCTTGATAGTATGAATATTTCAAAGATAGATTGATATTTAGAAATCAAATCAAGTCTAAGAATTCTGATGAGGAAAGTGAAGTTAAGACATAACTTCGTAAAAGCTAGACTCGATAAGCCTAATGGATGCCCAGATGGGGCTTTGAGAAAAGTGAAGTTAAGAGATAACTTGAGGAAAAAACTAAGTTAAGAGAAAACTTCATAGAAACTAAGTCGACTCGATCAAGCCCAAATGGACACCCGAGAAAGGATTTGGGAAGAAAATCGAAGTTAAGAGATAACTTCATAAAGATTAAGTCGGGTATGATAAATCCCGCTAGACCCCAGAGAGGGTTTGAGAAGAAAATTGAAGTTAAGAGATAACTTCATAAAAATTAAGTCGGGTATGATAAATCCCGGCTAGACGCCCAGAGAGGGTTTGAGAAGAAAATTGAAGTTAAGAGATAACTTCATAAAGATTAAGTTAGGTATAATAAATCCCGGTTAAACGCCCGAGAGAGGGTTTTTGAGAAGAAAATTGAAGTTAAGAGATAACTTCATAAAGATTAAGTCGGGTATGATAAATCCCGGCTAGACGCACTGAGAGAGGGTTTGAGAAGAAAATTGAAGTTAAGAGATAACTTCATAAAGATTAAGTCGAATATGATAAATCCCGGCTAGACGCACGAGAGAGGGTTTGAGAAGAAAATTGAAGTTAAGAGATAACTTCATAAAGATTAAGTTAGGTATGATAAATCCCGGCTAAACGCCCAGAGAGGGTTTTTGAGAAGAAAATTGAAGTTAAGAGATAACTTCATAAAGATTAAGTCGGGTATGATAAATCCCAGCTAGACGCCCAGAGAGGGTTTGAGAAGAAAAATGAAGTTAAGAGATAACTTCATAAAGATTAAGTTGGGTATGATAAATCTCACCTAAACTTCCAGAGAGGGTTCGAGATAAAAATGAAGTTAAGATATAACTTCATAAAGATTAAGTCGGATATGATAAATCCCGACTAAACTTCCAGAGAGGGTTCGAGATAAAAATGAAGTTAAGATATAACTTCATAAAGATTAAGTCGGGTATGATAAATCCCGGCTAGACGCCCAGAGAGGATTTGAGAAGAAAATTGAAGTTAAAGAGATAACTTCAGAAAACTAAACTAGACTTGATAAGCCTAGTTGGATACCCAGTGAACTCGGCTTCAGCAGAAAGCCTAGCTAATCCTATGAGCATGACCCGTAAATATCCGGGAGAGATATAGAGTAAGGAGCCGAGTTTACTAAAAATAAGTTCCATGAAACAAAGGCATACCCAATTAATGAAGAGGAGGAATTATAAAGATACTTGGGGAAACCAAGGAAGTATTCTAATATGCTACGAATATGGATATAACTCGAAACCAGGATAGAGATTAGTGTTGAAACAAGCAGGTAAATATCCTAGAGCCGAGGTGGGTAAACCCTTCTCAACTCTAGCCGTCGGGATGCCACTCACTAGAGTTTGGGGGAGTGGTTGATGCGGCATTTTGTGGCAAGCCCAAGAAGGGCGTGGCCCAAAGTGGGTTCAATCCTCTTTGGGTGCTCAAGCCCGTCACTTCAAGTAAAACAAGCCGAGTGGGCCATCGTTAAACAAGGTCCAAAATTGGAGAATAAGTAATGCGGCCCAGCGAATAAAAAAAAAAGAATGGATGGGCTCTTGTGAGATTAAGCCCAAGAACATTATGGTTGATAAATACGTGGCCTAAATATAGATAATATTCCTATATTCTAACTAAGAAGGAGATAATTAGGGGGCAAGGGATGACCCTCTCTCCACGACGCAGCCCATGTTTGGCGTAAAGGAAAAGAGGTAACCACCAACTAAATGAGGCATGATGATTAAACGTGGATACTTGCTGATAAATGAAATAATTGTAAGTGTACTTATAAATAAGATATCTCTTCAAGAAAAGGTACACAATCTCTACACACTAAAACTTATGTATTAATGATAATACGCTTTTCTTGGGTTTTCTCGGTATCCGACTTGAGCGTCGGAGTGCCTACGCCGGAGAACCCTCCGGCGTGTTTTGCAGGTTCTTTCATTCAAGAAGGAGGCGAATTAAACTCGTGTTGTTCAAATTACCCGCCAATTTCGGGCGGGAAATCGAGGTACATTTTTACGTATAACTAACTACCAATGCTTTCTGTCCATTGGTCCCATTAAATCCATATGTAAAAGTTCAAAGTAATGTTTTGTAGAACAATGTGTCAACATTTCATGTGTCATTTTGACTTGTTTACCACTTTCTGGGCAGATCCACATACATTTGACATACGTAATTTTAACTTAGGCAGACCTTTAACAAAGATCAAATTTCAACAATTTGACAATATTCCTTTAATGAGCATGTCCAAGTTTTTTATGCCAAGGTATACTTTCATCAGTTTGAACATTAAAGCATGCTTGATTTGAATCAATTAAATAACAATTATCAACAAATCTATTACCAACCATAAGATAATTATCATCATTGTTTAACACATAGCATGAACTTTTATCAAACTTTACATGCAAGTCATCATCACATAATTGACTAATACTAATCAAGTTTGCAAGTAAACCTTTAACATGTAAGACTTTTGTCAAGTTTGGAAAACCAAGAACATTTAATGTACCTATTCCAATAATTTTATGTTAGGAAGAAAGTTTTATTTAGTTTTGATGTGTTAAAATGTAAAATAGGATGACCAAATTGAGAATCTTGTATAGACAATCGATGTAGTAAAGATATGTAAATAAGACTAAGTACAAAAAGGTAGATAAGGATACACAAGTAGTCGGATGAAGACAAGGAGTCGATGGAGTACAGAAAGTCGACGATGACAAGAAATCGGATGAAGACAAAGCTTAGGAAGTCGGATGAGGTCAAAGACAACAAACAAACAATCATCAAGACTAAAGACCAAGATGCAGACGAGGTGAACTATGATTAAAGACAAGACAATGAAGTGTTAGAAAATTTAAGGGATTTCAAGAAGCAGTTACAACTAACCAAGAAGAAGTTACAAGATTCGATTAGTTTGTTACAACTAACTAGAGAAAAATCAGCAAGGAAGTTACAACCGCCAACAAAGATCTCTATAAATAGATTTAGAAATTAGAGTAGAATTAACTTTGACAATCTCACAAATTCACTAGTATTCTCAACACACAATTAGCATTCATAAATATTGTAATCACTCACGAACGTTCTTTACGTTCTCGTTCTTAGTGTTTATAGAACACTTCTCACGAATATCTTCAAGCCATTAGAATTCAGAATTTAGAAAGGAAGATTGTAAGGTCAAGATCTTCACCGTAAGTAAGTAAGTAAGAAGGAAGAAGAAGAAAGTAAGTCGAGACCCTTCTTTAAGTTGAAGAAGGAGAGTGGACGTAGGATCGTTTGATCCGAACCACTATAAATTCGGTGTTATTTCTTTTAAGTTCTTTATTTCTTATTGTTATTCACATTTCGATCACAAAGAAATTTCGGGAAGCTTAAGATCCATATTGATTGAGTATAATAATTGTTTCCGCTGTCAAAACTCTGATTTAGAAGTTAATAGATAATCTTAACTCGAAAAAGTTTCGATAATCTATTCACCCCCTTCTAGATTATCGCTAGAGGGACTTTTGATCTTTTAATACAACTCAATTCGTGGGACCAACAAGTGGTATCGAGCAGGTGTTAAGTCAAGCTTTCGATATTGATTTGTGGTCTTGAAAATTTCTGGAATTGTCTCTTGTTTATCTTCTTTATTCTTCAAATCCACTAACCTTGCTACTAACAAGTTTCTATTGAGATTCTTTGATTCATTATGTCGACCGTTAAAAGCAAGAAATCCAGAAGTCTACCCGAGTTTTCAATCGAAGAATATGATTATTGAAAGTTCAGGATGGAGAACCATCTAAAGGCAATCTATGATAGGATGGAAGAGGTGCTTGAAGAAGGACCAATTAAATTCTATCATGGAGGAACCAGTGATGGGACTCAAGCAGCAAACCAGTGGTCGACAAGAGAAGAAAAGTGTAGAGCTGACCAATGATGAAAGAAAAATTCATAATTTGGACCAAGTAGCTAGGACAGAGATTATTGAGACTGCGAGCAAAGACTGGATTGAGAAAGTAAAGAGGTGCAAGACAGCTAAAGAAATGTGGGAGACTCTTGCAAGTGTATGTGAGGGATCGAGACCAAGTCAAGGAGAATAAACTACAATCAGATGTTACAGTTGTTTGACAAATTCAAGATGAAAGAAGGTGAAAGTTGATCAATTGGATGTTATATTGACTAATCTTCTTAACAAAGCAATGATTTGGCAAACACCCCTATGCATGTATGTTTGGATGAATTGGAGCCGTTGATTGAGATTGTTTGAATTAATTGATGATTTTAGGAGCATGCTTAGGTTGTATATGATATGTTACTCGCTTATTTGTGGAATTTTGGCTTGAAATTTGATTGTGGCATATTTTAGAATTCCTAGTGTAATTTTTGGTAAATTTGGTCAAGTTGAGTCATGTTGTTGATAGAAGTGAATTAATTGTTGATGCTTGTTTGTCTAATTACTTGCTAGATGGATATGGATTTATCAAAATTTTATTAAGCTTAATTGCATGATATTTGATGAGCTTATTTGTGGTGTTAATTGATGGAGCCATTCTAGTTAAGTATAAAGGTTTTGAGGATTAATTGAACACTTCTATTGGTTATACTTGCTTGTTAACTCTTTGACCATTTGTTGAGGTTTTGTTGCCTAGACACTAGTGATGTTGATTGGAGAGATTATTGCTTGCTTGACTCGTTCATGGCTAGATGATATTATTTGAGCTTGTATTTGTATTTGTAGAGATTAATTTTTGCTCTTGGAACTATTTTGCAGAACCATGTTTAGGGGAGTAGATGGGCACAATTTTTCAAATGCAGAGGTCCGTGATCGAGAGGAAGCCATTAGATTTGCTCACCGGATGCCCGCTGATATTGGGATTCAGTGGGACGACTATAAGTGGAGGAAGCACATTATCCTTTATGCCGAGCTTTACAAGAAAGTAGTCAAGACCCGATTAGTAGATCATAAGCTGCATGTTATCCATGGGGATCGAGGAGGATATTCCTCGCCTTTTTGAGCAAGTCGGCATGGGAGGCTTCTTAGCCAAGAGGCCTCGGACTTATCTCGGCCTTACCCTAGAGTTTCTGTGCACGGTTAAGGTCCATAAGGCCAGGAGGGCCAAGTTCGCTAGGAGCATTACTTTCGAGCTCATGGGAATGAGTATGAGTTGACCGTGGACGAGGTCAACGAGATCCTTGGCACACCCACTCGACCCCGACAGATCATTGCTTAACATGAGGAAAGAGTATAATGCTAAGAGATTTTGGAGGCGTATTTCGATTCGAGGGCTCCGAATCACCCCGAGTTCATTCCGGGAAAATCAAAGAGCACTCACATTCGGAACCCGGTGGTGAGATATTTAGAGAAGATTCTCGCAAGCACTATCTTCGCGAGATCCGAGGGAGGAGCCGTGGTATCTCGAAGAATTGTATGTCATATGGTGCTTCTTGCATGGGATTCGATTCAATGCGGCCGCATACCTCATTATCTATTTGAGAGAGCCATTAGTACAAAGTTCAAGAAGATCAACTTTGGAGGCATGATCACACGATTGCCAAGCATCTCGGCATCCTCACTCATAACCTCGAGCATTAGAGGGGCCCGATCTTACTACTGATACCATGAGGCGCATAAGGACGCTAGACCGCATTGGTAGGACTTGGTGTTTCCAGCAGCACCACGGTGGCCGATTCCCTCTTCCGAATAAGAGGTTGACGATGATGTTTGGTTCTACCGCCTTCGTGAACATCAACTGCGTATGTGGTCACGGCGTCATACCGAGGCGATAGACACCTACACTAGAGAGCATGGAGATGTACTCCGAGATGAGGATGATGACGATGATGATGAGGGCCAGCAGTCGAGATCCGATGATGATGAGGGTGAGGGTGCTGCAGAGGGAGCGAGACGAGAGATAGAAGGATGAGTACGAGGAGCCGAGCAGGAGGAGGAGCTGCCAAGACAGATGGACGAGGATTACCATCCGGAGATTAACATGTACCGGGCAGGATGAGATGAGGAGTCGTGAGTATGAGGCGGGTAGCTCATCACAGAGGCCGTGGGTGTTGGCCCGAGGAGATGTGGGCCGAGAGCCGCAGGATGCATATTGAGAGTCGACTCGCCAGACGAGATGTATCGGATGATAGAGGAGATGCGGCAGACTCAGCGAGACATGTATGCCCTCTTACAACAGTTGATTCCTGGAACTTCGGGCCGGGACACTACCCTCCTCCACCGCCGCCGTCCGACTTTTATGGCTATCCCCTATTCCTCATTCCCTCTCCTTAGTTTTTAGATTCTTATCTTCGTGATGATGTGTACTCTTGATGATGTGTACTCTGTTGATGATTGTACTTTTTGAGGTAAACGTGATGATGTGATGATTTGGATTATTTTATGGTTTTATTGATGATGTGCATGATTATCTTGATCTTTTTGAGCTTATGATCTCTTGATCTTATATCTTGTTGATCGTTTGGATTCCTTATTCTTTGATTTTGAGTTTCATTATGGATTTATTGACATATCTTTGAGTATCATTCTTTATGTGGTGAGTATGCTTGGATTTATGTACATGAGCACTTATGTTTGATTTGCAAGATTTATTGGATTTTGATTTGATCATGAGTTGATTTGTAGCTTGAAGCTAGCATTCTTGATTGATTGTGTAAAGATGGATGTGATTGATAATGCTTGATTCATTGCTCAATTTAAGCCCGTGAGCTTTTGTGCCTTAATAATCGTACATCTTATACGGTTGATATGATTTCTTTGTGAGTGCATCATTCATGATTTGTATGCTAGAACTTGCCACTAGACTTGTTGATATTGATCTTTGTGTGATGTCATGAAAGTGGTAAGAGGCCATGTTTGCTATGTTTAGTCACTTTGCCAAATTTTTCCCACCATATACATTTAATTTCCTTAGTGAGCCACGTTGAGTCTTATTTCCATATTCTTTGGCAAGCCAAGTGAAATTGAAACCATTTTCCTATTCTTATGAGCCTTTTTGTCCTATGCTTAGTAGAGCTTGATTATTGGTTAATGATGGTGAATTGCATGCTAAGAATGGTGGAAAGTGATGATGCTTGAAAAAAAGAAAGGTTGTTGAGAAAAATTGAATTGTGAAGAAAAATGAGCGAAGTGGAAAAAGAGCAAGATTCAATTTGTGAGCTTAAGTGAAAAAGAAAGCTCAAGTGAATGATGGTGATTGAATTCTATGTGCATGAGAAGAGTTGCTTGACAATGATTGAAGAGATGTGAATTGTTTTGCTTAGCTTTCATTCAAGTCTCTACTACTTAGTCATTTTTATCCATATATATCCCACCTTTCCAAAGAGCCTACATTACAACCTAAAAGAAAGACCTCTTTGATTCTTGATTGATCACAAGTGATTTTGATTGAGATTAAGTCTTTTGGCAAGCATATGGTGTACTTATTTGTGAATTTGATGATTGAGTGATTTATACCTTTATACACTTGAGTGAAGAGTATAACACTCCATGGAAGGAGCAATGTGTCAAGTGTTTGATTGAGCATTTGTTTGAGCATGATTCATCTTGTTTGCTAGTGGATAGGTGCATTGATACTTATGTTCATTGATGAGTTCGATTGTCTTATACTTCTTCTATGGTGCCATGTGACATAATTGCAATCAATTCACTCCTTTGTGCTTAGTTTCTACGTTGCTCGAGGACGAGCAACACTTCAAGTTTGGGGGTATGATTGGAGTGAATTGATGCATATATTTAGGGCCTATTTTAGTGCAAAAAGTGAGCTAGAGTGTTAGTTTTTGTACTTAAAAGTGTAAAGTATCACTCTTTTGCTTAAAAGTATTATTTGTGAAATTTTGATGTTTTTCATCCATTTTGCAGGTAATTCGGTGGAATTTCGCCAAACCGAGATTACCGTTGGACTTAGAATGAATAGACGATCATATTGGACGAAAACGGGGTCGGGCCGAAGCCCCGTGCAAGAAAATGCCCTGGACTCGAGCCTCGATCGAGGGACAAGAGTCTCGAGTCGAAGGTTGTGCTTAAAAGGACTAAATTGGGAAAAAGGCGGGAGCCTCGACTCGAGGGCTGATCCTCGAGTCGAGGGAGTAGAGAAAGTGGCAGCCTCTAGTCGAGGCCTGACCCTCGACTCGAGGTGGAGGATTTTCAGAATTTCGTATTTAAAGGAGCTGAAGCAGAGCAATTGGGAGGAATTGATAATAGCAATTAAGAGCGGTTTTGGGGCGATTTCTCGGGCCCTAAGCCAAATTTCCATTCTAGGTAGAGTAGATTGATAGAATTAGGATTAGATTTCAATTGATTGTTGGTAGATTAGCATTTGATCATTATAATTCTTTCAATTCAAGCTTGTAATTCATTTGGAGATTGGTGTTGAAGACTCAAGCATTCAATCGGGTGATGTTTTTCCTCTTTTGTCTCTTTAATTTCTTAATTGTTTTGATTTGCTTTGTGTTTGATCAATTCTATCTTCTTCCCATGGGTATTGTTTGTGGTACCATGGGCTAACTCTCTTGTGCTTGGGTTAATTGAAATTGATGATGATTTGATTGATGATGCTATGGTTGTTGATGATTGGAGATCAATTTAGTAGATTGCTTACTAATTGTGATTCTCAATTGTGCTTCATGCATAATTATCTCTTTAGATTAGTGTTTGATCACTCTAGCTATAGACAAGAGTTGCGCTAACGTGATCCGGGATTAATCGGGTGATAATTGTGTATGAATGCGTGGATTGGGTGCTTCGGAATCGAGAGATTAGTTGCACTAAGGATACTCACATTAGTTTTCCACCTAATTGTGATTCTTCATTGTGCTTCATGTAAAATTGTCTCTTTTGATTAATGGTTGATCACCCTAGCAATAGGCGAGAGTTGAGCTAACGTGATTAGGTGTTGATCGAGTTTCAATTTTGCATGATTGTATGAATTGGGGACTTTTACATTGAGAAATGGGAAGGACTAAGGATACTCACATTAGGCATTGTGATATTAATGGAGTGATTAATTTCATGATGGTTTATGCTTTCTATCTTAGTTGATTTGCAATTTGATTCAATTGTAGCATGTTGATTGGTGATTCATTGATGGATGTTAATCCTAGCACCCCTACCCACCATTTATTGTTGTTTTTGTTATCACATTTTAGGTGTTTGCTCATTTGCTTGCTTGTTATTATTTTGTATTTTTGCTAGTGTTTTGTTGTTTTTGTTTCAAACCGTTTTGCAACAATAGTCATAGAGAACTTGTATTTTTAGGGCCTCACGTGCATACTTTTTCCTTGGGTTCGATAATTTGCGATTAGTCTTAATAGCTCTTACCCTATACACACCAACAACAACTGAAAGCTCACGTGGGGGCTTCAATTTGGAGTGGATAATCGCTTTGGCAACTAAGAAGATTTATGAGTTAATTAGCTATCAAGTTACTGAAAACACACAATTATCAATTTCTTGTTTAGAGTGTTCTTGAGTGTATGAATGTTCTTTTCATCTTTGCCCAACTCATTTGTACTCTTGTATCATAATCTCAGAGATAATAAAAGTTTGGAGAGGTCCTACGGTGGATGTAGATCTCTTATGATCAAACCACTTAAATCGTTTGTGTTCTTTACATTCTTTCTCAAGTTTTGCATTCAATCTTCTTTTGATTCTTTGTTAAGTGATCGGTGTATTGCATCTATCAGCAATCACATTGATTTGGAGGCTTGACAATCTTGAAATTTGGGTATGTATTTACTAATTATAGGATTGTATTTACCAATTTCAAAGTTTCATAAAAAAATTAAAAACGCATACAATTTGTGAAAAAAATTAAAATATTACCTAAATTTCAAAATAAATTCCGACATTTTTCGCCCCAAACTCCACAAACTCATTTGCTTTGCATTTATACTACCAATATGTGCACAAACTAAAATATTACTGCTCATTTATACAAAAAAAAATAGTGCTCATCAATACAAACAAAACAAAAATATGCATTAAACACATAATATTGGTCTTTAGCAAAAAAAAAAACACATAATATTGACACTAAAAGTTAATCTAAAACTCTCAAATTTCAAAAACTTATGTGTATGAATTTTCTAAAAAACTAAAAGAAGTGGTGGTCACGGTAGTGATACGAATGAGGTCCGGAATTGAAGAACACGTACAATCGAGCAAGACAGACCAAACTCAAGGCCCAAGAGAGAAGCCCAAGCATAATTGAAGGGGGAGAAAGTGAGGCCCAAACGGATCAAGCTAGGCAAGCATCGTGGCGAAATCCTAAAATTGGTCCTTTAACTTTTGTTTTGCAAATTAGTAAGTAGTGAGCGGGGAAAAAAGGAATGTATATATACGATTTCTAATTACGGAGGCTGAAAACAAGAAAATTAATTACACTTTAAGCAACTTTGCTTCTTAATTCAAACTTGTCAACCTCGAGTTAGAGTTCGAATTGCATTCAACATCACGATTCTCATCAAATTGCTGCTTTCATTGAGAGCAACCGAGAATCGTGAATTATCTGAGACAAATGGCTCGAACACACCGAGAACGGATTGATAATCTGGAACAACGATTTGATACTCGGCTGAAACAGCAATCACCGACGTCGGTGAACGCGTTGATGCCGTTGGACGATCGGTGGGGCGATTAGAGAGGATGATGGAACGGATGGGCGAAACCGCCCAAGAAATCGATTAAGAACTAGATCAAGAAACAAGGATACCGGTTTTCCATTGGAGGAGGAATCATCGGACCTCGAGTCCGAAGGAGAGCTTAATCCCACACATAATTACAACATGGAAGATTGATATAATCGAGGGGGACTAGGAGAAGACAGGAGGCGTACGCGACCCAAATTAACATGCCCAACGTTCAATGGAACCGATCCAATTTCATGGCTTAGTAGGGTTAATCAATATTTCGGTTTAAACGACATTACTCGAGAAGAAAAGGTACGCTACGCGGCTTATTATCTAGAAGGCAAAGCCAACTTGTGGTGGCAATGGATTAGTCGGATTTACCGTAAACGGGGACGTCAATTACGGTGGAGAGAATTTGAGAAGGAACTAATGATACGGTTCGGTCCCTCCGAGTATTCGATTACGATGAATTTTTGCCACACATTAGACAAACAGTGGACCTTGAGAGATTACCAAGAGGAACACAAATGCTATTTGCACATTTAACCGTTTGAAATGACAATTGAGAGATAAATTATACTCCCATCCCAACCTGCGCAGCCTGTTGGCGGCGCCCACCGCTTTAGCCATTTTATGTATTTACACGCAAATTGTGTACCTATGAATTAAATCATAGCGATGAAAGTTTATTTTCTAATAAAATTATGCGGAATGATTTTTAATAAAAAATGTATTAAATTGATATCATTTGATTTTGTTCAAGACGTATATGATTTCATCCTAATGAATATATGTATAAATATAAGTATTATTAAAAAAATTAATATAATCATATATGATATTTATTGCTAATATAAGATAAATATATATTATTCGGAGTAATATTTATGCATCGATTATAAAAGATTTTTTCTATTAATTATTTTTTTATTAATTGTAAAACAAATTTGAAACAAATCTTATAGTAAATTTTCACATAATTATATCTGGGAGCAATCATATAAATAAATATGCGAGGGTAATTATTTTTTCTTTTTAAAAAATTCAAAAGTTAGAGTGTGTTGTTGAAATTCTATTAACTTTAAAAAATAATATTAATTAGTTTTTATAGTAAAATTTAAAGTAAAGAGTAAAAAGTAAAATTAATTGATTTTCTTTTTCGATAAAAAAAGTATAGAGTGTGCAAAAAAATTATTTTTACTAATAGTGAGTTTAATTATATATGCATAAGTAAGTGTTTTTCTTTTCTCTCAATGAGAATGGCTTTTAGAGAATTCAAAAGTAAGTAGAATTTATTTTATCAAATTGATTTTAAATGCTTAAAAAAATGGTTGCAAACACTATATAAGTAATTTTATTTCAAAATAAAAATGAGAAAAGAGTTGGGTTTGTAAACTTGTTTTAAAAAAATAGTTGCAAACACTATATAAGTGATTTTTTAAAAAATTAAAAGTGAATATCCCCATACAATTGGGTTTGCAAACACCCACATAATCAAATACACTAAAAATCTACATAAAAGAAAAAATACACTGAAAATCAAATTAAACTATTTAATTCTCTATTTAAGATAAATTATTATTATTATAAAAAAAAATTTTGAAAGCCATACTATATTTTTGCAACCAAGTTTAGAAAATACAATATATAAATAAATACACCTATTATATTTAGACAAAAAAATTGTGAATGGAAGAAATTTGTGCGATGGTGCTTCATTTAAGCAATACCGTTAAAGAAATAAATGAGTTGAATATGATTGGCCGTCTTAATGTGAGAAAACGATTATAAGCATTTTTTTAATATTTTAATATTTTAAACATTACTAGTATATTTTTGAAAACGATTTTTGAACAATTTATAATATTTATTTACACGAATTATTTTATAAAAGATTTTGGTTGTTTCATTCAAAATATTAATTGTTTAGAGTAACTATTTTATTTAATATTATAAAAATATTAGTTATTTCATCCAAAAGTATTAGTTGTGAAGAAGGACGAATATATACACAATTCTAACATGAAAAGAAAGTTTAATACCCATTTGAATTAGAAAAAATACACTGATTACATATTCTTCACTAAAAAAAGAAAAACTGATTTTTTTGGGCCTCGATTTTTGGCTTCTTTGTCGGCCTCACGTTTATTTTTACGTCGTTGTGCATGATCGTTGTGCGAGATAATTATATAGATCTATCTCGATCTTATAATTGTAACTCTAAACCAAATGCGGATGGGTGTCTTCTTTTGATCCAGTATTCGATAGCCATGGCAATCGATGATAGTCGGATCTCATGTGCAATCGAAATAAAAGTAGTAGTTACTATCCGCATAACTAAAATACATTATAAAAAAATATAATAAAATCACAAATATTTTTCTTACCAATATCCAATGAGAATAATTGTTCACGTGCCCCAACACCACCCTTGCGCTCGGAAGTGCTCGATAGGGTTCCAAAGCTACGGGAGGACATAAAAATCCGCCGGTTTCACCGAATGTCATTAAGAAGATATTATATGTGGTTGCAGCCCACGTATCCACGAATGAATCTTGAAAAATAGTTAGCCGGACCGCATGGACCATTGAAGTGATTAATAGTTTGGTCCAAGGTCGACATGGTTGTAAGACCACCTATTACGTTATCGTATAATTCTCGTTCTTCATGCGGAGATCATGTAGCATATCACCTCTTACCGTATGCCGGTGGTCTTGGTTCCGAGGACTGCAAGCGCAACAACTCCAAAACCGTAATTACCGTCTTCGACCACATCGGTGTACGATTCAATATATTCTCTCGATGTAGGGAGGAAAATATTTCTCCATCTTAGAGCCTCGTAATGGTACACTTGACTCACTTTGGCGAGCGCTACTATTGCGTGGGAATCCGGGAGGGTGGTCTCGGACCGTGCGAAAAGCTCGTCCCGCCTGACTTTTAGGAAAGCTCATCCGACACCCTTCCGATGTGCTATTTCTATGATGAGTTTCGGGTGGAATATCCTAATATTTATTAGTGGCCGCCACTCTCCCCTTACCCTTTGATTTTTGGAAACTCTTTAGTCCGACCGCTTTACACCATTTCTCCCAATTTGAAGGTTCACGGTTAGTGCTTAGAGGCTTCTTATTTTTTCAATGCCGGAGGTGCACTAACGTCTTCCGTGTCTTGAATAATTTTTTCCTCGTGGTAGTACCACGTGAAAAATCTATATTCATTGTTCTCCAATACAAATCAATAATGTCTAAAGGGATACTCTGTCCGTAAGACATATCTTGGAGAATCCCGCAATTGCACGGAAGACCGTGTGTTCTCCACAAATAACACCCGCATTTATTTTGACCTAGATCTCTTGTCCTTTCTGCGATAATTAGTTCGAACGCCTTAAACGTGATCTTGCGAACTAGATTCTTGAACAATTTGCGCTTTAACATATCAGTCCTTGTCTTGTATGCGCGTTAATCATCGATTATTTTTTATCTCCCTATTTGTAACTCCATAACCTGATGAATCTGGTCGAACACATAGTCAAATGTGTGATTGCTTCCGTTGAGGTTGGCTTTCACCCTGTGATGCTCTTGTTCAACCCTACAATTAAAGCAGATACAAGTAAAACGTAAGTATTTATAACTTTTTAAATGAATATATTTAAATAGATTGTACGATTACCTATTTGTCGTGTAGTTTCCATAGTGCAGCCGATGATCGATAAACGCACTTAAAACTCTTAGTGTACATGCTTCAAAGCCATGTTTCTTCGCAATAACGAATTAGTCCAGGATAGTGCTCGTACTTTTTCTTTACCCGCTCCCAGCTATGCAAAAATTCTTCGGTGTGGCCGCTTAAATTGCCCTATTCCACCGATGTTTAAAACATTCGGCGAATTCTTTATCGAAACACATTTCTTTGTAGAGCCCCTGGTTAGAACACATTGCTCTATGTGGCGCCTACATAATCAAGCTTTCTCGGGAATTTGGAAATATTTTATCCACCGCTTTCATCAACGCGAGATCCCTATCTGTAAGAACAACATTCGGTTCAACACTCTCATACAGTCCCGAATAAATTGCAAGACAAATTCGAAGTGTTCCCGTGTTTCATGCCGCATAAATGCGTATGCGATGGTGAACGTCTTGTTTGTGCTTGTTGCCCCAACAGCCTTCAAGTAAAGGCATATCGTACCACGATCGCTTTGTACGTGTTATCGATAATCAATATTTGCGGATATGTGTTCACCATTGCATAAGACTGCTGGGTGGCTGAAAACAACATCTTGTTGTTAATTCTTGTCATCCACTGTTCGAAAATCGTACCTAATAAAATAGGTGGAAAAATAAAATTTTAATTTTAGAACCCTATTCTCTTTATACATATATATAATATATAATATAGATTACCTATTAAATAATATGACATTAAAATAAATTAATTATTTTAATTAAACATTATTAACTCTTTCATCAAGCTAATACATACAAGACTTTTTCATGCATAATAAAATTGATGACAACATGACAATTAAAGCCACAATAAAAACACAATTTTTACTATCAAATCACGGAAAATGGCAAGATCTCTCACATCAAGATTAAAAAAAAATAAAAAATTTAAACTGGCATCCCACCCCACCATTCCCCTACCCAATCCCTTCTATATGTGAAATAAATATTTTAAAATATAAAGTGTACTAATATTTTTACTGTAATTTCGCATTTGCGGTAGAGTGGAAGTAGTTTTGTATGGGGGTACGCCTTCCCGATTTTGACTCCTTATGTTGTTGATGGCATTGTTCACCCTCTTAATATTCGTAACATTGGTTGGATCACGCCTCTTTATATCTGCCAACATGTTGCGTGGACTTATATGAAGCATTTCTTGCTGCTGTATCTCTTTAAATTGGTTGGGTGTTAAGGTACCTAGTCTCGAACCCTCTCGCAAATTCCGGGAAGGGATGATTGTGTGTCCCGCTCAAAACATCAATGTGCCAAAGATCTTGATCTATATCAAATTCCCTAGCAACTAAACAAAATTCACACGAATTTCTTTGTGTTTTCGTGTTTCTTTCATTTTTGGTTTTGAAGAAGGCCTATACTGTCCCCCTTGACTACATACATACCTTAACTTATGTGGTTTAGAATCACGAATGGCTAAAGTGATATTTCGCATGCCTGCAATCCACTTAACATATGACTTCACCGCTTCTTTTCCTTTTATACCCCGGGAGAGTTAAAAATCGTTCGTGACATCCTCGGATATATAACCAGCATCATAATAAGAACTCATTTCAAATTGAAAACGTAAAAGAAATTTGCTACTTGAGAAGTTATAAAAAAAAAAAAAAATTGCTAGTAAGACATCAAAATTTGCTACTCATTTCCAATTATATTTACCTCTGCATTATCATTTCTCTTTCTCTCTATATAGAGAGAATGGAAACAAAAGGTTCGGACATTAAAATTTGCATTAATATTGCACCGAATCAAGACAAGGGGAACCCATGACTATCACCATACTTCATGATTAAAGGTTCATGATTTTGAAAACGAATCTTTCAACCCATATTCTATTTTTTTATTTCTATTTAATTTTTTTCTTTTTCCCATCTTCAAATTTCGACATGTATACAGGGGACTAGATGAGCTCCCGCGTATTACGCGGTATTTTCATTAAATAAACTTTACAATATAATATATTATATATAATATTTTTAAATAATAATATATATATATATTAAAATAATGCATATGTATAAAAATTGTAATTATAATATTAAATTTAAATAATGGTAATATTAATTGTATGGCAATTCATGATAGGGATTAGAATTATTATAATTATGTGAAAGAATTTACTATAAGATTTGTTTCAATTTTATTTTACAATTAATAAAAAAGGAGACGATTAATAGAATTTTTTTATATATCGCTGTAATATGAAAATTATGAGTATTTTAATTTAATTAAAAATAAAAAAATTGAAAATAAACCAGACATTTGTGTTCGTATATATGACATTAGTAAGTATATTTATTTATTAATTTATTTTTCCATGATTGGACCGTGACATCGGTGTGCATATAGCCCATACCCGCATGACGAGTGATACAAGTGGCTATCAAATCGGTGTGCATATAGTATCACTCCAAAAGGAATTTGAATGATTAGCAAGTAGGGTTCAAGATTGGCGAGAAAAGGCCCTCGTCGGAGCATTTATTGGAGGGCTAAAGGCTGAATTAGCATCTGAAATCAGGGGTCTAACGACCAAAGACATATCGAGAAGCGATTGAATTGGCTCGCATTCAGGACGATTATCTAACCGCTCTCCGAAGAGGGTACAAAACTGATAACCGTAGGGGCAATGCGGTGAACCCTAAATGGAAAACTAGAGGAGGAAATACCGTGGGAAATACAAGTGCAAATCCACGACCAAATCCGACCGAGTCAAGAAATTGACGTGGGGCGAGATGCAAAAAGGCGAGAGCAAGGCCTTTGTTTTAATTGCGATGCAAAATTTGTTTTGGGACATCGATGTAAGGTGCGACAAGCCTTCCTAATAGAACCAAGATGACGGATAGTGAAACCAGGAAATAGAAAAGGAGGGGTTAGACCATCAAGATGAAGCGGAGATATCGGCATGCAATGACCGGAGTGCATGGACCAAGAATCATGAGGTTTACCGGTGATTAAAGTCAAGATCCATGATAAATCTTGATTGATAATGGATCATCCCACAATTTCATTAATAACAATCTAGCTTCAAGATTGAATTTGGCAGCAACATCCGTCGAATCATTTAGTGTTAAGGTGGTAAACGGCGAAGGGCTATCATGCGTGTAATCTATAAAGACGTGCGCTTTGATTCAAGGCGTATCGATTCTGGTGATCTCTATGGAATAACATTGATAGGACCAGATATTGTATTGGGCGTATAATGGTTGGCAAGGCTCAATAAGTGACCTCCGATTACGGTAAAGGTACAATGAAATTTAAATATGGAAATAATCTTGTTACTTTTGTTGCAGGTACTAGTGATCAAATTCGTGAAGTTGGGTTAAAGAGCCTTGAGCGAATGTGGAGAAAGGAGGACAAAGTTATGCCATAAAAATTGAGAAGGCTGACAAATTTGGAAAGCAAGAAGGAGGAAGTGATTCCTATTGAGATTAGAGAATTGTTGCAAGAATATAGAGGAATTATGGAGGAACCCGGTGGGTTACCACCTTGGCGAGAATTTAGTCATTTCATACCCCTCAAAGATGAATCGCAACCTGTAAATGTACGATCATATCGATATGCCCATTTCCGAAAGAAGAGATCAAGAAACAAGTACGGGAAATATTGGACAAGGGACTCGACTCGTCCCAGCTCTAGTCCTTATTCGTCGCCGGTGTTATTAGTCAAGAAAAAGGATGGAACCTTGAGATTTTATACAGATTACCACGCATTGAACGTAGCAACAATCAAGGACCATTTTCCTATACCAACAATCGACGACATGTTGGATGAGTTAGGCGGTGCCAACTACTTCTCCAAGCTCGACTGCGTGCCGATTATCATCAAATAAGAGTAGCGGAATCAGACATCCAAAAGAAAGCGTTTCGAATACACCATGGCCACTACGATTATCTTATCATGCCTTTCGGACTCTCAGTAACACACCGGCCACATTTCAAGGGGCCATGAACTTGATATTCCAACAACAACTAAGGCGATATGTGCTCGTAATTTTTGACGACATCTTGGTTTATTCAAGAACGTGGACTGATCATCTCAAACAATTAAGGGAGGTACTTTTAATTTTACAACAACATCAATTCTTTATTAAAATGTCTAAATGTGCTTTTGGCAAGGAAAGTGTTGAGTATCTAGGGCATGTAATTTCGGGCAAAGGAGTGGAGGTGGATCCGAGATAAAATAAATGCAATGCAAAGTTGGCCTCTACCACAGACACTAACAGAGCTAAGGGGATTCTTGGGACTCACCGGATACTATAGGAAATTTTTCCAGCACTATGGCTCGATTGCAAGACCACTCACGTACATGACCAAAAAGGGAAATTTTGCTTGGGTGAAGATGGCGTAAAGGCATTTCAAACATTAAAGATGGCCATGACGACCACACTGTCCTCTCTCTACTTAATTTCGAAGAACAGTTTGAAGTCCATACCGACGCAAGTGACATTGGCATCGGAGCAGTTCTTGTGCAAAAGGGACGGCCAATTGCTTTCCTCAGCAAGGCCCTTGGGGTGAAGAAGATCGAATGGTCAGTTTATGTGAAAGAGATGATGGCCGTCGTTGAAGCCATAAGAGTATGGCATCCAGTATCTAATGGGCGTAAGGTTTATCATTATCATTGATCAACAACCGCTTAAGCATCTTCTTGAACAAATGGTGGTAATGCCGAGCAACAGAAGTTTATTGCAAGACTGATGGGATTCGACTTTAAAATTCAATATCGACCCGGGCGACAAAATCTAGTTGCGGATGCATTATCGCGAAGACAAGACGCTCCAAATACAGCGCAATTACAGGACAGTATGGAATATATGGGACCAGATTCGGAAAGAGGCTTTGGAGGCACCGAAATCATTGAAATTCGGAAAAATTGAGGATCAAATTCCAGAAATTATGGAAGAATATGTGTGGACCAATGGGTTGTTACTATATCATGGTAAAGTCGTGGTACCGAGATAGAGGCGCATTGAGGAATGAGATTATCAATCACTTTCATGATTCATTAATTGGGGGCCACTCTAGAATATACTGTATTTAGAATCGAGTGGCATCAATATTTTATTTGGAATGAGATCGGACATAAAGAAGTATGTGAGCCAATGCAATACATGTCAAAAGTTAAAATCGACGCAAGGAGACCAAGTGGCTTGCCGCAATCATTGCCGATTCCGAATCGAATATGGGAAGATCTTACTATGGACTTTATTGATGAACTACCAATATCGAATGGATTCGATGGAATCATCGGCATCGTCGATCGCCTTACAAAATATGCACACTTCGCCCAATCGCACATCCTTACACAAACAGGACCGTGGCAAGACTATTTGTGAAAAATGTGGTACGACTACATGGGGTGCCACAAACGGTAATAACTGATAGAGATAAAATTTTTATTAGTAATTTTTGGAAGGAATTTTTAACATGCAGGGAGCCAAGTTATCATTAAGTTCAGCTTATCATCCACAAACCGACGGACAAACGGAGGTGACGAATCGAACTTTGGAGCAATATTTACGGTTTTATGTCCATCAACATCCTCAAAAGTGGGAGTCATTCTTACCATGGGCGGAATATTGGTACAATACGATGTTTTATGCATCAACAAAGTACTTGCCATTCGAGCTAGTGTATGGTCGGCCCCGCCACACTTAGTTTCATACAATGAAGGAGATTCTATCAATGCCGAAGTGGATCGGGAACTGCATTTAACGAGATTTAATGCTAAGGGAACTCAAGTTTAATCTGCAAGCATCCATTAGTAGAATGAAGACTTACTATGACAAGGGGGCACGAGAGATGAAGAATTTCGAATGAAGACATGGTTCACCTTAAATTGCGGCCTTACCGACAAAGCAAACAATCTCGCAAAAGGCCTTATATAAACCGGGAACAGATACTATGGGTCATTTCGAATCGGTGAACGCATAGGGAAGGTTGCATATCGGCTAGAATTACCGATTTCGCTTCGGCACAAATACACCCTGTTGTGCATATTTCGCAATTAAAAAGACGCTTGCGACCGAACATTAAGGCGAGAAGACCGACTTCCAGCTACTAATGCAGATGGCAATGTCATTCTTCAACCACTAAGAGCTTTGGATTATCGACAAATTAAAAGAGGAGGTCGTCTACGATGTGAAGTCTTAATAGAATGAGAGAATTTAGCGGTGAGGAGGCAACGTGGGAAATTCTTGAAGTCATCAGAGAACGATTTCGAAATGGACCTTGAGGACAAGGTCCGTTTTGAAGGGCAAGCAAGGAATGATACGAATGAGGCCGGGAATTGAAGAACGCGTACAATCGAAAGCAAGACGGGCCAAACTCAAGGCCCAAGAGAGAAGCCCAAGCATAATTGAAGGGGAGAAAGCGAGGCCCAAGCGGATCAAGCTAGGCAAGCATCGGGGGCACAATCCTATAATTGGTCTTGAAACTTTTGTTTTGCAAACTAGTAAGTAGTGAGCGGGAAAAAGGAATGTATATATACGATTTCTAATTCCGGAGGCTGAATAACAAGAAAATTGATTACACTTCAAGCAACTTTACTTCTTAAATCAAACTTGCCAACTTTGAGTTGGAGTTCGAATTGCATTCAACATCACGATTCTCATCGTGAGCAACAACATGCATGGCAATGTAGTGCATGGTTGTCGATCGAGGTGGGGAAAGGTGGTGTATGTATGAAATTTTTATAAACCAAAAGAGGAAAAGAAATAAGGTATAGAAGTGGTAGGGCATATTAGAAAATTAAATATGTGAATTTTTATCTATTATTATATTTTATTTTTATGTTTAGATGAACATATGAGTATATAACTTTTTATATTTTTTTAAAAAAACAAGTTTTGTATGAAAATTTTCACCGTGAGATCCGTATCATTTTCTAATAGAAATATTATCATTTTTAAGATAAATTGTATCACAAAAATGTATATAAAATGTATCATATTAAGATAAAAATTTTATAAGGGACCACCTTAAATTAAATAAATTGTATCACTTTAAAATAAATATATGTAAATATATCATTTAAAGATGAAGTTTGTAAAAAAATAATTTACTTTACATTAAAAAATAATAACATTTCATTAAAAAGTGATTGCAATTTCACGATAAAATAATCTCACCCATTTTTTTACATAAAAATATTAATAGTGTTGCACTTGATATACAATTCAACGGACGAACCATAACTTTTCCATATTTCTCATCATTAATTCTTGATGACAATTTTAAATATGGGCCTAAGTTTAAAGGTAGGAAATAATTTGGGAATGGGGATAATTCAATCTTCATGAATTTGTTCCTTGTATTTTTTTTTACATTACGACGTCGTTTTAACAACTAAAAGAATAGGTGGAAATGTTAAGGCGAGGACTATTCAATCCCCTCTCCATTTTTAATTTATCCCTCATCATTCCTTGTCGAGTACCAAATCAAAATCATTTGTGTTACTTTTGGTGTTTCATTCCATATCTAATAAAGTAGATGAATGACACATGATATGTTAGAAGTATCCAACCAATCACCACAATTTTTAGTACATGAATGTGAAATATACCTTTAAAAAAGTGAAATATAAATTTGAACATAAAAAGTGACAGGGAAGAGGAATTAAACTCGTCGAGTACTATTATATCCCTTATTTAAAAAATTGAAATCCCTTGTCTTCCTCCCAATTTTGGCGAGAGTAATAATTGGTCCTCGTGACGAAGTGGTATAGCTCAAATGGTTGGGGCTCCACTACCTATGCCAAATGTTATGGGTTCGAGTCGAGATTTAACCGATTAAAAAGAAAACCTGGTCCTCGACATGCCTTCGTGATAGTGTGCAAAACAATGATTCAATGAAGGAGTAATACCTTTTGTGTATTAAGGCGAATATTGTGGAGTAATATTAAGAAGATCGGACTCTAAATGAAATGGAAATGGGTGCTCTAATCAAGCCCAATTTTAGTTTCTATAAACCAAATCAAATCGGGCTCTGCGTTGAATAACGGGGGTCACGGATTCGAATCGATAGTTAGTGAATTAAACAAACTAGCATGTAACGTCATAACCGATTTCTGTTGGAGTTTGTTGGCGCGATTCCTCCTCAATGAAGACAATCTTGGTTGGGCATTGTTCAATTTTTCATTGCGAGTGCAGCTGTGTTGTTTTCCCTTTGTAATAGTTATAGATTAGAGTTAATTGAGCGAATTAGGGTTCATACGTGAGAATACTCGCATTCGTTTCAATGACACTTGTAATCAGTAATTATACATAGATTCTATAGTAAATTGGCTCCCGATCCCGTGGATGTAGGTCTATTCAAAGATCGAACCACGCAATTCTATGTGTTCGTTTAATTTCTCAATTTTAGTTCATATTCTGCGCATAGTTAATTTATGTGTTTTTCATTGATTAGTTCACCCTTTAAGCGATTAGTTCACCCCTATGCTTAATTTCTAACAATTGGCGCCGTCTGTGGGAACACTAGATCAAGTATGGGTTCTACGAAAATGGAAATCGAAAAATTTCTTGGAAAGAATGACTATGGGCTTTGGAAGTTGAAGGTTAGAGCTCTCTTATCTCATCATGGTCTTGTGGATGCTTTGAAACCACCTGCGGAAGGAGAATCCAGGTGATCAAGCTTAACAAATGTGCTGAGATGCAAGATAGGGCACATAGCTTGATGATATTGTGTCTTGGAGATTGAGTTCTAAGGGAGGTTGCAAAGGAAACATCTGCAACAGTGTAATTAAGAATTTTGATAGCCTCTACCTCACAAAATTTGTTACTATCAGTTATGTGTGAAGCAAGTTGCATTCTAATCAACCTAGGCAATTTGATAGAGGTAACAAGATCAAATATGATCCGCAATATAGGAAAAATGTTAAATGTGATGCATGTTCTAGTTTTGGTCATTATGCTAATGAATGTGCTAACACTCTTTTGAGAAAAATGGTAAATTTCAATGCTACCTTAAGTGATGAGTCCGATTGTGAAGATGATTCGATAAAAATGAAGAATATATTTTTTCGCAAGAATTATATATGATGATACTCTTGATGATTTCTTTGGATGATTCGATGTTGAGTCAAATGTGCCAACATTTGAGGAAACATTGGAAATTTCAGAAGTTAAGCTGTTTTTCAAGTTCTTGTGTAGATAAAGCGAGGTACTTTTAACAATGTTTGCAAAGATTGTAAGGCCGAGTTATCTAAAGCTTGAAAAGGAGTTGGAATCCACTCAGAAGGCCTTGAAGGACATGACTATTCAAAAGTCATATCAAAAGGATTTGATGACAAAGCTTGAGGTCATATTGACAAGGAAAGATCTGGAAATATGCAACCTTAAAGAGGAGCTCAAAGGCACGACACGAATTTCAAAAGATATTCAGAAAGTTCAGCAAAACTTGATGATGCACTAAATATTGGAAGTACTAGTAGACATGAGTTTGGTTATATTGGTAATATTACTCAGTTTTTAAGTAATAATAAACCTGTTGTGTTTTCAAAACCTTCTCGTTGAACTTGAAAAGCTGAAAAATGATTCTCAAAAGAAGGATGTTTGTCATTATTGCTTTCTGCGAGTCATAAGAGAGCAAACTGTTTAAGAATGAGACAGGACAAAAGTTTGCTAAAATGTCTTTGAAAATGTTGCCACATTCTGTTCAACATTCAAAATAGACAGTTCAAAAATCTTTTCAAAAGTCTGTTAAAAATTCTACAGGTGATTAAATCAAAATCAGTATGTAATGTTGTTTACACCTCTTTAAAAGTATGTGTACCTGGACTTTGGTATTTTGATAGTAGTTGCTCTAGGCACATGACTGGTGAAGAAAAGTTTCTCACTAATTACAAAGTATATGATGGTGGAAATGTTACATATAGAGGTGGTTCAAAAGGTAAAATTGTTGGGATAGGTACCTTTGAATGTTTCTCGGGTTTTCCTAATTTGACAAAAGTCTTGCATGTTAAGGGTTTACTTGCAAATTTAATTAGCATAAGTCAACTATGTGATGATGACTTGCATGTTAAGTTTGATAAAAATTCATGTTATGTGTTAAATAATGATAATAATTGTCTCATGGTTGGAAATCGATCGAGTTGATAATTGTTATTTCATTGATTCGAATCAAGCATGCTTTAATGTTCAAACCGATGAAAGTACACTTTGGCATTAAAGACTTGGACATACTCATTATAGAAATATTGTAAAGTTGTTAAAATTAGATGTTGTTAAAGGTCTTCCTAAATTACGAATGAACACTTCGAATATATGTGGACCTTGTCAAAGTGGTAAACAAGTCAAAATGTCACATGAAATGTTGACATTGTTCTACAAAACATTGCTTTGAACTTTTACATATGGACTTAATGGGACCAATAGAGACTGAAAGCATTGGAGGTAAAAGGTATTATTTTGTCATTGTTGATGATTATTCAAGGTTTACATGGATTGAGTTTTTATAGAGAAATCAAATGCTTTTAATGTATTCAAAGTTCTCTATAAACGTTTTAAGAATGTTTACAATTCTAAGGTAAAGAAGATAAGGTCGATAATGGTAGGGAGTTTGAGAATAACTTATTTACTAATTTTTGTGAAGAAAAAGTATAATTCAAGAATTTTCTTCTCCTAAAACACCTTAGCAAAATGGTGTTCTTGAAAGAAAGAATAGAACTCTACTAGAAATGGCTAGAGTAATGCTTTTATCTAAGAAACTTTCAAAAAGATTTTGGCGTAAACTTTGTATACTACTTGTCATATATCAAATAGAGTTTATTTAAAACCTAATTCTACTAAAACACCTTATGAGTTTTGAATAATAAAAAGCCTAATCAAATACTTTCATGTCTTTGGATGTGTTTGTTACATACTTGAATGATAGAGACCACTTTATAAATTTGATTCAAAAAGTGATAAAGGTTTCTTTCTTGGTTATGCTAGAAACAATAGAGATTTTAGGGTTTATAATCTTAGGACTGATCTTGTTCAAGAGTCTATGAATGTTGTATTTGATGATAATGTAAGTCTTGCGAGATAATACTATTGAAGAAGATGTGACTGATCTTATTGAGCAGATGCAAGGTTACGATATTTCGAATCGATTGAGAATGTTGCTACAAATGTGCCCATATCGAAGCAACATTACCTCAACGTCCACAAATTAACAGAACTATGCCTTATCTTGCTACAAGTAGCATCTTCCTGAATTCTAAAAATCATCCACAACAACAGATCATAGGTAAACCACAATCGGATGTGCAAACAAGGAGAAAATTGAGTTTTGATGCAAAGCATGTGGTAAGATCAATCGTATGACATCTATGTGTAACAAAGTGAACTTTGAATGTTTTCATTCTCTTACCGAACCTAAAAATGTTGATGAAGCAATGAAAGATGAAAACTGGATAAATGCAATGCATGAGGAATTAAATCAATTTGATAGGAATGATGTATGGATACTTGTACCTAGACCTGAAAATATGAATGTAATTAGTACCAAATGGATCTTCAAAAACAAAGCTGATGAATCTGTAATGTTGTGAGGAATAAAGCTAGATTAGTTGCACAAGGCTATACACAAGTAGAAGGTATAGATTTTGATGAGACATTTGCTCTAGTGGCTAGAATTGAGTCTACAAGACTATTACTTGCTATTGCATGTTACATTGATATAAAACTACATCAAATGGATGTCAAGGCTGCATTTCTAAATGGAATTCTTATGGAAGAAGCATATGTAGAACAACCTAAGGGTTTTGAGAATCATGAATTTCCCGATCATGTTTATAAACTTAAGAAAGCATTATATGGTTTAAAGCAAACACTTAGGGCATGGTATGGTAGATTAACTGATTTTCTTGTTGAATTCGGTTTCTATAGAGGTGAAGCTGATAGGACATTATTTATAAAACATTCTGGAAATGATATCATGATTGCTCAAATATATGTTGATGACATTGTGTTTGGTTCTACATGTGAAAAGATGCTTGAATTATTTGTGCATGAAATGACCTCTACATTTGAAATGTCGATGGTTGGAGACTTAAATTACTTTTTAGGTCTTCGATTAAACAATGCAAAGATAACATTTTCTTTTGTCAAAGTAAATATGCAAAAAAATCTTGTGAAAAGGTTTGGTTTAGACAATGCTAAACACATGAAGACACCTATGGGATCGACACAAAAATTTTGTAAAGACAATGTTGGCCGGATGATGACCCAACATTGTATAGGTCAATGATTGGTAGTCTTTTATATCGACTTCTAGTAGGTCAAATATCATGTTTAGTGTTTGTTTATGTGCTCATTATCAAGCTAATCCTAAAGAATCTCACATGAATTCGATTAAAAGGATTATTAGATATGTGGCGAGGCACATGTGATTGTGGAATATGGTATAGCAAAGACACTAATTATTATTTGATTGACTATAGTGATGCAGATTGGGCGGGTGATAGTGATGATCGAAAGAGTACAAGTGGAGGATGCTTCTACATGGGTAACAATCTTGTTTCATGGCATAGCCGCAAACAAAATTGTGTCTCTCTATCTACGGCTGAATCAAAATATATAGCTACGAAAAACTGTTGTACTCAACTTCTTTGGCTTAAGAAGATATTCGATGATTACGGTTTGGAGAGCAATACTCTTATTGTTTATTGTGACAATACAAGTGCAATTAATATATCTAAGAACCCTGTGCAACATTCATTGACTAAGCATATAAGTATAAGACACCACTTCATTAGGGACCTTGTAGAAAAAGAAGTTGTAAAGTTGGAATACATTTGAGAAGTAAATTGCAGACATTTTTACTAAAGCCCTTGATAATGAGAGGTTTTCTTCTCTTAGAAAATCTCTAGATTTATGCACTAATTAGACCTATTATTGTTGTGTGTTGTAACAAATGTGCTAATATTTGTAACAACACTAGAAACGATTTATTTAAATTTTTCTAAGTATTGTAATATTTAGTATTTTCAAACTCTTCTGTAAATAGTATTAGAACTCGTGATTAATATAAATTGTCCTGAACACACTTCTCTCAAAAGCAATTAAATAAACTCATGATTAGATGTTATGTCACCGAGTAACTATGGGGCACGGAGTTGACTACTACGATGTTCTCTTTTCAAAAGGTGACTTGAATGCATCAATACATTCACAAATCCATTGAGTAATTATGGGACACGGAGTCGACAACTACGATGATCTCTTCGGAAAAATAGATCAATGTGAATAAGTGAGAAAAGCAAAAAAAAAAAAAAAAAATAGTGCAACACAAATGAATTTATTTCATGTAAAAATTGTGTTGAGAAGTGTGTGTGCCGACTTCTATGAATAACATTTTGGTTCTCATATGTATATTTACCTCTATGAGTTTGATAATTTCGAATATTAATGTATGAAGAATTATTTATTTTAAATTGATCACGGCGCTTTAAGTAGTCTAATTTATTTTATTGTGCTTATTTTATCTAATTGAGCGCTTTTAGCATGTTTCAAAATAAACTTCCACACATTCGGCAAGAATGCCCTATTTTTTAGGGATGTGATTAATTTTATTCTATTAACACCAATGTGATCACAACTTCTACGTTCTTTCTTTTCCCTATTTAAGGTCTTTAGTGTTCGATGTGTTATACACATTATATCTAAGTTTCGAATTATAGCACAAGTGTTTGAAGGTATTATTATTTATACTTGTTGGTATTAGTTCTATTATTAGCCATGAATTTTCAAATTGATTATTTAATTAATATAATTTGAAAGTGCTCGCAGTTATTAATTAAGATGGCCGATCGAAAAGACTCCTCACCTTCACAATCTAAACACTCAAACTCTCCCGCTTCATTTTCTTCCTCGAAATACCTTCATCTCCTAGCTTCAATGGCAATCGACAATGTCTCGAGAATGTTGGCATATCTCGCCCAACATCACTCTCTTCAATTAGGGTTGGCTCTGCCGATGTCCCTCTTCCTCCTTTAGAAACCCAAATTCCCAATGTTCTATCTTCCGAAAACCCAATTTTGGGCGGAACGCCACAAAATCCAAATAGCAAGCTCAACCGAACCAGCCTCGAAACCTACCCTATAACCGTCGAGCTCGCGGAAGGAGCAACGTCTCGATCAGATTGTCTACATATTTGAGAACTTGACTAAGGCATAATCTACCCCGTGGTCAAGGTCGGAGATGTGGAGGTCGACTTTCAACAAGATAAACATCTCGTCTTCACACCGCATCAATCACCACCGGATGCTCCGATGGATGACCCATCCACCGACTTGACCGACACAGTGAGCTCACTACTCGATTTCAAACCTGCTCGACAAAAAGCCTCGAGCTCCGTGGGTCGTGGGATGTAAATGATGTTCGTACAACTATGGGTTGAAGGGTGGATTACTCGGAGAAAGGAAAGAAACAAACACGATGATGGTGTTGCATCGAAGCCTATTCGTATTCGATTCGATTCTTCTAAAGAAGAAATGAGAGAAGCAAGTCCAGAGAAGGAGACTAGTGGTCAAGCCTCTGTCCTGCTCACCCGAGGGGGAGTAATCGAGGATTCGTAAATGAATCGGACATTGGCCAAATGGCTGCTCGTTTGGAAAGAAGGAGCAGAAGGCAAAATGAACCGCAGGATGTGCTAGAGAATGTTGGCACACCCATGGTAACATCGATCTCTAATTCTCGAATCTTCTCAATCAAAATAAAGTAAGAAAAAATCGGATGAGGTACACACTTATTCTTCATTATCCTTAACTTTTAGTGAATTAGATACGAGCTATAATGATGTGAACAAGTGATAAATTTAGAACATTGAGGACAAGATTAATAGTTGGTGAAAGAATCATAAAAATGGATGATTTTGTCTCTATGAATCGATTGGATATCCTGATCGATAGATCTTTGAGGCATGCTCTTTAGTTTGCTATGCCCTTCTTAATCGATTGGATATATGAATTTTATGTAAATCTAAGTGTCAAAGTTTCGAGGTAAATTCTGCACTATGGGAAAGTGAAGTTTAGAGGCAAAGTAATAGAGGTGACACCAGCCGCGATTAATTCATTTTTGAGAACTAGGGATGATGAGGAACCGCAAGTAGACAACCTAGATGAAGTAATGATTGTAATCACCTGGAGGAAGACAAACTGCTTGGAAATATAGGTTGAATTCTTCTATTCTAACCAGCCTATACAAAGTGTGCTCCATAAGCTAATTGTTTACAATTGTCGCCTCCTCAAACACTATCACCTTAACCTCCGAACAAGTTGTCCTAATGTATAAGATTGACCATCTAAGAAGGTTTAATCTTGGGAAAACTATCTTTGACAACATGATGACTTACTCGGGAGAGTGTCTAGCAAGGGATTGTTTTCATATCCAAGTCTAATTTATATGATGATTTCGGCTCAAGGATTTCAAAGAAATAATAATGAGATTATCGGTTCATTTGCATTGAGTTTGGGGATATCTCACATTCTAAGGACTGGTCCAAGGGTAATTGACCTTCCTTCGTAGATCCAAATGCACACTGCAGCCTCTGCCGAATACTGATTGTAGGAATATCGGCAAGCGGTATTAAGACCAATCAAGAATATCGAACCCAAGGGAAAAAGTATGCACGTGAGGCCCTAGAAATACAAGTTCTCGAGGACTATTGTTGCAAAATGGGTTTGGAAATAAAAACACAACAAAATGCAAGAAATAAACTCAAACAAAACAAAGAGGCAAATGATCGAACACTTACAAGGCAAGCACAAATACAAACAATAAATGGGAGATTTGGGTGTGTTGGTCCCGAATGTTGAGTTGAATAAAACCTCGAGTTAGCCTTCTAGAACAAAATCTAGAAAGGGGGTTTGAATAGATTTTGTAGATTTTTCGAATCTCACAAAATCAACTCAAAGAATCAAATTATCACAAATGAATATAATTGAGAACTCAACTTTTAACAAGATCAAAAGTAAGGTCGATATTCAAATTTTAGTTAAGATCCTGAATTTTAATCTTGAATTAACAAAATTGTAAGTTGAACAAATTAAAGAAAGCAAGAAATAACACTGTGATTTATAGTGGTTCGGATTATAATAATCCTACATCCACTCTCCTTCTCCAAACTTTGAAGAAGGGTCTTCACTAGCCGCTTACTTACTTACCGTACAAACTTTACAAATTACAACTTGATCTTCAACTCTTCAAAAATCTAATCAACTTTCTAAAATCTAACTCTAAGAACAAGATGTGTTTTTTTTTAAAGATGTGAAGTGAAGTGTTCTATAAACACTTAGAAAATATTTGAAATCTCTCTTGAAAAATACTTTGTGAAATCAATAGTGAATAGTGTGAAAAATCAAATTTGCATAAGTGTCTAGAAAAAATAAAATCTAGTCCTATTTATAAGTCTCAATGACAGCTTAGTTTGTTAGTTAGTTCTAACAAACCGAAAACCGCTCAACAAACTTATTCTTGAAAAGCTGTTCTTGACCTCACTCGATTCTTCCTACTCGTCTCATGAATGACTTAGTGAAGACTCGCCTTTCTTATTCTACTCAAGATGTCTTGACCTCGTCTCGAGCTTTTCATGATCGTCTCCTGAGATGGTAAGATTTGAGCTTGTCTTCAGATGACTTGTAAACTTTGATCTCCGCCTAACTTAATCACCTCTTGACCCTACCGATCACCTTAGAATCGACTCCGATCCGAGCCGTTTATCAACGTTGTCCGCTCATCCGGATTGTTCCTTTTAACTCATCAAAACTCTACTTGGTCTAACAATTTCCCCTTTTGATGATGTTAAAACTATAAAAGAAACATGCTCACAAATGATGTTAGTCAAAGTTATTCAAGTCAATCAGTATAGGCAAGTTAGAGTTCATTCACACTATCAATTTAGATTAAAGCATTTTAATTCACACTTATAAAATTTTGAACTAAAAATTCTTTAGTCATAAGAATTTTTCAAAAGAAAACAAATTTGAGTCTTAAAAAAATTAGATAATAAAAAAACTTTGCAAATATTAAGTCCGAGATGATAAATTTTCTCGTATGTTTCATACTTAGAAATTTTTGAAGTTTCTTAAAACAAGAAAGAAAACTTTTTAAAATACACAAGTAAAACAGATAAGAACCAAGTCATCTCATTCATATTCAGCTCATTTACAAATTTACATATGGAATGTATAAGAAGATAAAGGATAAGAAAATTTAAGCTTATCTAATCATTCCATCCGTCTTTTCTCGAAGCCGCATCCAATCAAATATTCGAGTTCTTAGCTCAAGAATTTCCTTTGGATCACCAACTTCATCCGATTTATACCATAGTTGATAGTTGACTGATCCATTCCTTGTCTATCGAGCCATCATCTTTCGGCTTTATCGGAATGGATGAGTAGTTCTGAGCAACTAAATCCACGTTGTACCATTCATCTCCTTCATCAAGAAGTTTCGATACAAACTCGGATTTTCCTTCTCCATCCAATCATGCCAAGCAATCGCCTCATTGGGCTGATGACGCTCCAACTCCTTTGCAAATATACCGTAAGAAGGTCCACTTGGCCGTACTTCATGTACTCACCGCCCACGACGGATGTGCAATCATTTTCGGGGGCATCAGTCATTTCCTCAGTCCGATCCAAGCCGCCTCTGCTCCTCCTCCAGCAGATGGGACTACCCACTTCTTCCGGAATTTATCAAAAATGCGGCCAGCCTCCTTTGCCGACTTAATCTTTCTCCCGGCTTCCCTTCGGCCATAGTACACCTTTTCACCTTGATACGTCGGTCCCTTTGCCTCTATCCTAAGTCTGCTCACCTGATTTTTCCAAATGGCCTATTTCCGGTAGCTTTGGACATCGGGCTCGCCCGACAGGTGACACGACCTTCTCTATCTCCTTTTCCTTCTCTTTCTCTACCACCACCAGCTCCTTCCCCTTTCCCTTCTCGCCTTCGGCTTTGGCTCTAGCCTCCTCCTTCCTCTCTCCGATCTTAGCCATATATCTTTCGATTTCACTCAAGCTTCTTTCTTTCTCGGCCACTCATCCGCCATGATTGCTTCCTCAATCCGATCAATTCTAATTTTTAAGGCGGTGAGCTTATCTCGATTGACTAGCCGCTGAAAGTTTGATCTGGTTAAGCTCGGCTTTCACAATCTCCACATCTTCCCCTTTTTAACATCATCAAGTAGCATAGCGAGCTGCTCCTTGATCACGGTAGAAATAGGTGGAAGCCGAGGATTGATTAAGGAGGATCTCATCGGCCGATAGTTGATTGTCGGCCTAGGTCTGATTCTTAGCTCTCCAACCTCCTTCTTCACTCCTTCCAGCTCTTCTTTGACAGCCGGTTTAACGGTATTTGAAATAGAAGACGGAAGATTTACCTCGGATGCTTTTAGCATGTCTTCCATAGTTACACCGAGAATCCATGATGTCTGCAGTCTTCATTGTGAGCATCGAGTAAACTTATCCTCTACCTTCTTCTCCAGCTGATTTAGAATTGAAGAAAAGGTGGATCTGGGCTCTTTGGGAGGGACGGCGGTAGGGTTTCGTATAAGCCAAGACGGCCGTAGGAAATTCAAGAGCTGCTCCTCCTGATAGGATGGCCCGATAAGGATGCGATTCCAGCGAGACTCCAAAACAACCTTTTCCCGAGGAGATGAGATTGTCCCGGCCTACTTCATCGGTGAATAGGCTCATCTCCTCCGAGATCACCGGTCCTCGGATGATGGACCAGCCAGATCTCAATGAATTCCTTCATTACTTCGTAGGGTTAAACCGAAGTTCAGAATTAATTCGGCTAGTCTCCGTTTGGCATCCGATCGTAGGGACAACTCAAAGCTTCCTACGAGATCCATCTCGGTCCAGGAGTGTGTATTGGGTGATTTGGGGTGAGGGAGTGGGATATTTGGTGGAGAGGAAATCAAGAAAATCAAAGGGTTGAGTAGAGGTGGGAGGGATATCAGTGTGGGAGATGAGGTGGGAGGTATTTCGGTACGGGAGATGAGGTGGGAGGTGTTTGTATTTGGATAATTTCGGGAGTAGACTGCTTTGCAGGCTCAAGTACCAGCCTTGGTGGGTGGGGGATTTATCAAAAGATGAGATGTTGGAGGATGTACCTGAGAGGCTTGCCTCTCGGCAGATGCGGATGAATAGTAATGTACCTCTTTAGCCATTAGACATATGTCATCATCCGATCCAAAATCGGATGAAGATGAGGATGATGATGTCTCATGAGCTTCTTCTTTCTCGGCTAGTAGAGCTGTTGGATCAAAAGATTTTGATGAGTTAAAGAGCGGATCGTACTAATCGGCTAACTTTGAAGAGCAGTGAGGATATAAGGCTGATCGAGACGGGGTCATGCATTAAGCTAGTCACCGAGGTCCGATATTATGCTAGTCATCGAAGACAAGCTCAAGTCTAGTCATCTGCGGGAGACAAATATGAAGAGCTCGACGAGGTCAAGATAAGCCGAGTAGAATAAGAAAGGCGAAGTTTTCACCAAGTCATTTGCAGATGAGTATGAAGAATCAGGTGAGGTCTAGAGCGGTTTAAGTTTGTTAGCGGTTTCAAGTTTGTTAGAACTAACTAACAAACTAAGCTGTCTTTCCGGACTTATAAATAGGTCTAGGTTTTCATTTTTCGGAAGATAGATAGAACACATATGCATATTAGATTTTCACTCTATTCACTACTCAGATTTCAATTACAATCTTTTCACAAGTATTTCTAGTGAGTTTTCAAAAAGTTCTAAGTATTTTTAGAACACTTTTCTTGTAATCTTCAAAATCCAATACACACCGTAATAGTTAGATTTCTAGAAGAAGAGTTTAGGAGATTGAAGATTTGAAGAATTGTACAAGTTGTAAGTTGTAAGTTGGAAGTGAGAAAGTAAGCGATGGCAGAGTCCCTTCTTCGATTGAAGAAGGAGAGTGGATGTAGGATTATTAAAATCCGAACCACTATAAATCCTGGTGTTATTTCTTGCTTTCTTTAGTTTTACATTTGATTTACATTTGTGTTAATTCAAGATTAAAGTTCGTAATCTTAACTAAAATCAATATCAACCTTGCTTTTGATCTTATAAAAAGTTGAGAATTCAATCATAATCATTGTGCTTAATCGATATTTTGAATTGGTTTTGAAAGATTTGAAAAATCAACAAAATCTATTCAAACCCCCCTTTCTAGATTTTGTTCTAGAAAGCTTACTCAAGGTTTTAATCAACTCAACTTTCCGGGACCAACAAGAGCTCTCTGGTCGGCATATCTTCTATCTCTTTTCTTCCTCTTTTCTTCTCTCTCTCTCGGGAGTGAGTTGAGGACAATCATAGTTGTAGTGACCAGGTTTGCTGTAAGTATAGCATATATCTCCTCATCTGTTTTGGACTACTATCTCCTCGTCTAATAGGTGACCTATGACTTCTTGGTGATCCTTCTTTTTATCATTATCTCGAACTCTTTTCATCCCTATCGATCTATAATTCCTTCGATCTAATCTGTCTCTTTTGTTTCTTCGTACTTCATCTTGATCTTTCATACCTTTTTAACAAAAGAGTCATTTCTTCTTTTACGAGACAAATCGGATGCTTTAGAAATCTTTTCGCATTCATTACGATGAACAAATGCTCTTGTTTTCCGAGATGTGGATGACTCGCCTCATCTTCTTCATCTTCAATGTTAATGTCATATTCCGGTGCTTTAAGATGAGAGAAGAGAGTGTGATGTGATATTGATGACAAATTTTGTGTTGCCTTGAGAATATTAGCTTTCTCTCTCCATCTTTTGCTCAAAGATCGAGTACTTTGTTGTTAATTTCTTTCTCGGTGTAAGTCTTACCCAAATCGGCTGCTTTGTTCACAAGATTAGTCAATCTCACGTCCGGTTGATCTACGGTTTCACCATCCTTCATTTTGAATGTGTCAAAAGCATGTAGAAACAGATCAAGCTTATTTTCTTTGACACATTCGAGATCCTTCACAAATTCCAAGCAAGAGTCTCCCACATTTCTTTGGCGATCTTGCATCTTTTAACCTTTTCAATCCAATCCTTACTTAGAGTCTCAATGATCTCGATTCGAGCTACTTGATCAAGATTATGAACCTTTCTTTCATCATTTGTTAACTCGAGCTCTTCTTTTCTTATGCAGTCCTCGGATTGGTGACTCGGCTCAGATCTTTGGTTCCTCCATGATAGAATTTTATAGGTCCCTCTTCTAGAACCTCTTCCATCCTATCATGAATGGCTTTTAGGTGATTCTCCATCCTAAATTTCCATTAATCATAATCTTCAATAGAGAATTCAGGAAGATTTCTTGACTTCTTGTTTTTCCCGATGACATGATGAAACAAAGGAACAAAATACTCCACAAACTAATTAGTAGCACCGTTAGTAAAAGAAGAGAAAAAGAAGAAAATCAAGATAATTTCGTAATCTTATTCAAGACCTAAAATCAATATCGAAACTGACTTAACACTTTGCTCGATACCACTTATTGGTCCAGGAATGTTGAGTTGAATAAAACCTCGAGTTAGCCTTCTAGAACAAAATCTAGAAAGGGGGTTTGAATAGATTTTGTAGATTTTCGAATCTCACAAAATCAACTCAAAGAATCAAATTATCACGGCGGAATATAATTGAGAACTCAACTTTTAACAAGATCAAAAGCAAGTGATATTGATTTTAGTTAAGATCCTGAATTTTAATCTTGAATTAACAAAATTGTAAGTTGAAGCGAAATTAAAGAGAGTAAGAAATAACACTGGATTTATAGTGGTTTATAATCCGAACCACTATAAATCCTGGTGTTATTTCTTGCTTTCTTTAATTTCGTTCAACTTACAATTTTGTTAATTCAAGATTAAAATTCAGGATCTTAACTAAAATCAATATCACCTTGCTTTTGATCTTGTTAAAAGTTGAGTTCTCAATTATATTCCGTTGTGATAATTTGATTCTTTGAGTTGATTTTGTGAGATTCGAAAAATCTACAAAATCTATTCAAACCCTCCCTTTCTAGATTTTGTTCTAGAAGGCCAACTCGAGGTTTTATTCAACTCAACATTCCGGGACCAACAGGTGCTAGAGCTAACATCCATCAAGGAATCAATGATCAACAAGCTATGATTGAATCAAATTGCAAATCAACTAAGATAGAAAGCATAAAACCATCATGAACTTAATCACTCCATTAATAACACAATGTCTAATATGAGTATCCTTAGTGCAACTAATCTCTCAATTCCGAAGCACCCAATCCATACATTCATACACAATTATAACCCAATTAATCCCGGATCACGTTAGCTCAACTCTCGCCTATTGCTAGGGTGATCAAACATTAATCTAAAGAGATAATTTTCCATGAAGCACAATTGAGAATCACAATTAGGAAGCAATCTAACTCAATTGATCTCCAATCATAGCATAGGCAATCAAATCATCCTCAATTTCAATTAACCCAAGCACAAGAGAGTTAACCCATGGTGCCAAGAGCAAAATCCATGGGAAGAAAATCTAAATGCACAAACACGAAGCAAATCACAACAATTAAGAAATTGAAAAGAGATAAGAGGAAGAACATCACCAATTTGATTGAATCAACAAAAATAAGAATGCTTGAGTCTTCAATACACTTCTTCTCCAAATGAAATACAAGCTTGAATTGAGAAATCTAGATGATATAATGTTAATCTAATCAACAACAATTGAAATATAAATCTAATCTAACAATCTACTCTACCTATAACGAGAATTTGGCTTGGGGCCTAAGAAATCGCCCCAAAACCGGCCCGATAAGCTGCTCTATTGAATTGTGTCTAAGTTATGCTCTGTTTTCCCTTTAAATAGACGAATTCTAAAAAATCTACTCCCTCGAGTCGAGGCTCGACTCGAGGTTGCCGCATTTTGCCTATCCCTCGACTCGAGGCTCAGCCCTCAAGTCGAGGCCTCTTCCATTTTTTGAATTTCGTCCTTTTGGCTTCACCCTCGGGTTGAGGCCCTTGGACCTCGACTAGAGGTCAAGTTCGTGGATTTTTCTCGACCCGGGCTCCGCCTCGACCCCGATTTTCGTCCGTCTCGATTGTCTCTTCATCCTAAGAATGCCGGTACTCTCGGTTTGGCCAAATTCCACCGATTTACCTGTAAAACGGACGAAAAACATCAAATATCTCACAAGTAATACTTTTAGGCAAAGTAGTGATACTCTACACATTTATGCACAAAATCTACACTTTTAATTACTTTTGCACTAATATACACCCTAAAAACATGCATCAATTCACTCCAATCATAATACCCCTAAACTTGAAGTGTTGCTCGTCCTCGAGCAACGTAGCAAATAAGCGCAAAGGAGTGAATTGATTGCAATTATGTCACATGGCACTATAGAAGAAATAGAAGACAATTGAACTCAACAATGAACATAAGTATCAATGTAAACTATCCACTAGCACTCAAGATGAATCATGCTCCAACAAATGCAAAATCAAACACTCAAAATATTGCTCCTTCCATGGTGTGTTTCTCTCATCTCTAAAGTGTATCAAGGTTAATGGCACTCAATCATCAAATTCACAAACATGCTCACCATAAGCTTGCCAAAGGACTCAATCTCAATCACCATCATTTGTGTTCAATCAAGAATCAAAGAGGTCTTTCATCGAGGTTGTAATGTAGGCTCTTGGGAATGGGTGGATAAATTTAGGTAAGAGTGACTCAAATAGTAATGATAGCTAAACACTTCACACACTTCTCTTTCAATTCTTCATCAAGCAACACTCTTTCTCATGCTTTTCAAAGTTCAAACACCACCATTCACTTGAGCTTTCTTTCTTATAAGCTCACAAATTGAAATTTTCTTCTTTTCATGCTCATCATTTTTTTTTCACAATTCAATTTTTTTTTCACAACCCTTCTTTCTTCTTTCAAGCATCATCACTTAGCTCATCATTTTCCACCACACTTCACAATCAAATCACCATCTATGGCCAATAATCAAGCTCTACTAAACATAGGACAATAAGGCTCATAAAAATAGGCAAATGGTTTCAATTTCACTTGGCTTGCCAAAGAATAAGGAAATAAGGCTCAACATGGCTCACTAAGGAAATCAAATGTCTTTGGTGGGGAAAATTTTGGCAAAGTGACTTATCAATTCAAAAATGGCCTCTTATCACTTTCATGACATCACACAAAGATCAATATCAACAAGTCCAAAGGCAAGTTCTAGCATACAAATCTATGAATGATGCACTCACAAAGAAATTAAATCAACCGTATAAGATGTACGATTATAAAGGCACAAAAGCTCACGGGCTTAAATTGAGCAATGAATCAAGCATTTTCAATCACATTCATCTTCACACAATTATCAAGCATGCTAGCATCAAGCCACAAATCAACTCATGATCAAATCAGAATTCAATATATCTTTCCTAAAGCACAAGTGCACATGTACATAATCTCAAGCACACTCACTATATCAAGAATGATACTAAAAGATATGCAATAAGTCCACAATTAAGCTCAAGACAAATCTAGCTCAAAAGTATATAAGGAATCCAAGAGATCAATAGAACATAATCATCAAAAGACAATAAGCTCAATAAGATCAAAACCATCATAATCATCATTCATACAAATCATCATAAAATCCAAAGTATCATCAAATCAAATCCATAACATCAAGTACAATCCAACCAATCAATAATCAATCCATACAAAACACTCAAGAGGAATAAAGAGCTAGATGAACTAAGGATAGGGATGAGGAAGTAGGGAGTAGCCACTAATAATCGGACGGCGGCGGTGGAGGAGGATAGTGACCCGGCCCGAAATTCCACGAGCTCATCTGCTGGAGGAGTGCGTACATGTTCTCACCGAGTCTTGAGAGACTCCTCCTGCATCCTTCGGGACTCCTCCATCATACGGTAGCACTCATCCCGCCTAGTCAAGCACTCAAGCTGCATCCTCATTGTCGGCCCACATCTCCTCGGTCGGGGTCCACTGTCTCGTGATGACTACCGGCCTCGAACTCTCGGCTCCGCATCTCGTCCTGCCAGTACATATTTATCTTGAGTAAATAGTCCTCGTCCATTTGTATCGGCTCAGAGCCTGCTCCTCTTCGGCTTCTTCTTCTTCGTCATCTCCTGCGTCGATCCCTCGGCCTCGCCCTCAGATTCGGACCCACGATCTCACTTGCCGTCCTCCCTCCTCATCATCATCATCACGGAGGACATCCCCATGCTCTCGGGTGTAGGCGTCGATCGCCTCAGTATGCCTCTGTGACCACATCCGGAGGTTGATGGTCACAAATCCTGGAGCCCCAAAAGCTGTTGTCAACCACTTGTTGGGAAGAGGGAATCGGCCAACTAGGTCTTTGTTGAAAGCACAAAGTCCTACTAATGAGGTCGAGAGTCCTCATACACCTCATGGTATCGTAGTAAGATCTGGGCCCTCCGGTGCTCTCAAGTTATGTGTAGGAATGCCGAGATGCTCGGCGATCAATGTAATCATCCCTCCGAAGTGTATCTTCTTGAACTTCATGCTCGTCACCCGCTCGAATAGATAATGCAGATATGCGGCAGCATTAAATCTGATTCCGTTCGAGAAAACACCGAGCACGTACAACTCCTTAGATACCACGGCTCCTCCCTCCGATCTAGCAACTATAGTGCTCGAGAGGATCTTCTCTAGATACCTCATGACCGGGTTCCGATCCTCGTGCTCTTCGACTTTCCCTGGCACAACCGAGGATGCTCCGGTGCTCCCAAATCTGAGATCCTCCTCTAAAATTTCTTGGCATTGTACTCTTTCCGGATGTTAAAGAGGGAGCCATCGGGATCTGTCGGTGCCCCTATAATCTCATTGACCTCGTTCACGGTTAATGTGTACTCGTGTCCCATCAACTCAAAAGTAATGGCCCGAGGAAACTTTGCCTTTCTCGTCCTTGTCGAACTTCACTATACAGAGGAACTCGAGAGTGAGTCCCAAATAAGTCCTCGGCCTCTTAGCTAAGAAGCCGCCCATCCCAATCTGCTCGAAAAGTCGTGGAATATCCTCCTCGATGCCCATGGAAGCCATGCGGTTGTGGTCGACAAGGCGGGTCTTGACCACCTTGTTATAAATCTCTGCATATAGAATGATGTGCTTCCGCCACTTATAGTCATCCCACTGAATCCCTAGCTCTGCGGGCATCTTATGTGCGAACCTAATGGCCTCTTCTCTCTTTCGGAACTCCTCATCGGAGAAGTTATGGCCATCAACTCCTCAAAACATCTTTCCTGCAAAAATTTCCCAAAGTCACAATCAATAACCAAAAATAGCAATACGAGCAAAGCATGATAACAACCAAGCACATGAACAAGTCAATAGTCACTAATCAAATCACAATCACCAACATCAACAATTCCTAGTGAATAAGCAATAAGCCTCAACAATTGATCAAATACCCAACTAAGTACATATGATCAATAGCGGTGTTCAATAATGAATCCCCACAAAATAGCATACTCAATAAATGGCTACAACACTCAACATCAACCAATATGCTCTCAAAAATTATGCAATTATTCTCACACAAATTATCCAACAAAAATAAGCCATCTAACAAGTAATTTAGACAAATAGCAAACACAATTCATGCACTTCGTCATCAATTATCAATACTTGATCAATTTTCCAAACATATTATCACTAGGAATTCCCACAAATATGCATAAATCAAACCCAAGCCAAAATTTCACAAAGGCATAAGCAATACACCACAATGAATCCTAAGCATGCCTTCTAACCAACACTCAATCCAAACTAATTACTCAAAAGACTCAAATTCACCCAATTCAAACATGCATACAAGGTGTTTGTAGAAATATCGCAATGAAATTTCCAAACAAATGCAAAATTGGCAAAAATTCAAACTACCCATGCAATTATCACCACAATAACGAAATTAAGAGCCAAATGAGTAGGAATTACGTAACTTAATTGCGAATTTCGGACTTGGAATGAGTAATGGAGGAACACCCAACAATTCTTCAAAAATCCCCAATTGAATCTCAAAAACCCTCCAAGATACACTTTTGATGCAATGTATGATGATTACGTAATGGGGAAAGGAATTAATCGGTGGAAAATGTACCAATGGGGTCGAAAATGTGGAAGAAATGCGCAGGGAAAGGGGAGAAGTAGGGCAGCCTCGAATCGGGATTTTAGATCTGATCTGCGATATTTAAAACTTGCCCCCAGCCTCGACTCGAGGGATTCAGAAAATTCGACCTCCTCGACTCGAGGGATAAGGCTGTTTTGCGAAATTTCACTAAGGCAAGACTCCTCGACCCGGGGTCGAGTCCAGGGAATTTTTACGGATTCCCGAACCCGGCCCGATCTCCGAAACTCCTAAAAATGGCCTATTCGACCCCAACGAACCCAAATATGCAAAAACTAACCATTTTGGTCCCTCGATTTAAGCCTGGTCGCTCATTCGATCGAGGAGACCGGGTCTCTTCCTTTTGCTCATTTTTCACCAACTTTTAAGCTTTTCCTCCTTTTCGATCTTGAATTCCCTTGCAATTTCGATCTTCTTTTCAATCAATGTAGTGAGTGTACCTACAATCGGGCATAACAATCATCAACTAATTACCATCAAGAGATACATTTCAACAATAAACGAACAACACCCCCAAACTTGAATGATAACATGAATTCAAATTTTGGAATGAGAGTGATACAAATATATGCAACTCCAAATGATATCAACAATAAGCTCAATATTCCAAATATATTCCATAGCAAATTAACATAACTTCCTAAGCATGAGCAATTAAATACCTAGCCAATTCTCCCAAAAATGAAACAAAAACCAAAGCTACCAAATAACAAACAAAAGTAATAAAAAGGATGGGTTGCCTCCCATCTAGCGCTATTTTTATTGTCCTTTGCAGGACTTATTCATTCATTTCCAACTTCCTTCATTGGAATGGCCAAGGATAGCGGTCCTCCTTCCCATTATATCTCATCCTTTGAGCTTCAAAGTCTAGGAGGTTCACATAATTGATAGGCAAACCACATATAGATATGCATAGTGTCCATGGTTGTCCCTCTTGCTCTCTCTCCATCCTTCTTCTCCATTCCTTTCTTTCAAGGATGCCCAAGCGCTTCATCAATTCCATCCTATAGTCAAAGTTCATAAGAGGTAAAATCAAATCATTAGAAGCATCAATATCAATTAAAGCACAATTTGAAGAGTTTAAAGGTATAGAAATGCTCATTTCAATCTTCAAGGCTTCATTTGATGCTTCTAGATTTTCTTCCTCATTCTTGCTCATGTCCATCTATGGACATTCCTCTTCCTCACTTTCGACAAGGAGATCTTCTACTTCATCCTCCTTGCTTGGACCCTCTACTACATCTTCTTCACTTTCACTTTCTTCCTCCCCTTCTTCTTGATGATTCTCCATGATGGTTAGGTTCTTCACTTGGAGTAGAAAATATTTGAGTTGACTTTTTAACACCATGAATTGAGCTTCGGTGATCTCAATGTTCCCCTCTATCATTGACTCCACCATTACTTTGGTCTCAAAAATGTTTTCATACAAGGGAAGTATTTCTTCACATCTCGGTTCATCTTCCTCAAATTTTTCTAACATCATTCCAAGCATCTCCTTCAATATAGCTCTCAAATCATGGAGTCCCCATTCTTCATAATGGGAAGAAGCTTGTGGCATTTGATAGTCATACTCATAGCTTCTCCCATCATCATAGTATTCCCCTTCCGATGTTCCTTGATACTCAAATCCACAACATGGATCGAATTGATCATAATGCTCATAGTATGGGAACATCTCTTGACGTGGGGGAAGACTTTCATCACATCTCCAATCTTGATAATTGAAGGGAACTTGTTGCAATTGAGAATTATCATCAAAGCTCCTCCAATTATTGTATCCAACTTCTTCATAGTGTGAAGGATACACCATACTATCTTGATAAAACTCTTGATTCCACGTGTATGAGTCGTATCCTTCCATCTAAACAAGATAATCAAGTATCAAATTCAAACAAAAAAAAAAAAACAAACAAACAAACAAACACAAACACAAAGCCAACAAGTAGCCATTTCAAACAATTTCTAAGTCTCACTTAAGGCGAAAATTAATTCCTCGGCAACGGCGCCATTTTGATTGTAGGAATATCGACAAGCGGTATTAAGACCAATCAAGAATATCGAACCCAACGAAAAAAGTATGCACGTGAGGCCCTAGAAATACAAGTTCTCGAGGACTATTGCTGCAAAGCGGGTTTGGAAATAAAAACACAACAAAATGCAAGAAATAAACTCAAACAAAACAAAGAGGCAAATGGTCGAACACTTACAAGGCAAGCACAAATACAAACAATAAATGGGGGATTTGGGTGCTAGGGCTAACATCCATCAAGGAATCAATGATCAACAAGCTATGATTGAATCAAATTGAAAATCAACTAAGATAGAAAGCATAAAACCATCATGAAATTAATCACTCCATTAATAATACAATGCCTAATATGAGTATCCTTAGTGCAACTAATCTCTCGATTCAAGCACCCAATCCATACATTCATACACAATTATAACCCAATTAATCCCGGATCACGTTAGCTCAACTCTCGCCTATTGCTAGGGTGATCAAATATTAATCTAAAGAGATAATTTTGCATGAAGCACAATTGAGAATCACAATTAGAAAGCAATCTAACTCAATTGACCTCCAATCATCAACAATCATAGCATAGGCAATCAAATCATCCTCAATTTCAATTAACCCAAGCACAAGAGAGTTAGCCCATGGTGCCAAGAGCAAAATCCATGGGAAGAAAATCTAAATGCACAAACATAAAGCAAATCACAACAATTAAGAAATTGAAAAGAGATAAGAGGAAGAAAATCATCAATTGGATTGAATCAACAAAAATAGGAATGCTTGAGTCTTCAATACACTTCTTCTCCAAATGAAATACAAGCTTGAATTGAGAAATCTAGATGATCTAATGCTAATCTAATCAACAACAATTGAATTCTAAATCTAATCTAACAATATACTCTACATACAAGGAGAATTTGGCTTGGGGCCTAAGAAATCGCCCCAAAACCGCCGATAATCGCTCTACCGAATTGTGTCCAAGTTATGCTCTCGCTTTGCCCTTTAAATAGATGAATTCTGAAAAATCCACTCCCTCGAGTCGAGGCTCAGCCTCGACTCGAGGTTGCCGCATTTTGCCTATCCCTCGACTCGAGGCTCACCCTCAAGTCGAGGCCTCTTCCAATATTTGAATTTCATCCTTTTGGCTTCACCCTCGGGTCGAGGCCCCTAGACCTCGACCAAAGGTCGAGTCCAGGGAATTTTCTCGACCCGGACTCAGCCTCTGATCCCAATTTTCGTCCGTCTCGATCGTCTCTTCATCCTAAGAATGCCGGTACTCTCGGTTTGGCCAAATTCCACCGATTTACCTCGTAAACGGACGAAAAACATCAAATATCTCACAAGTAATATTTTTTAGGCAAAGTAGTGATACTCTACACATTTATGCACAAAATATACACTTTTGATCACTTTTTGCACTAAAATACACCTTAAAAACATGCATCAATTCACTCCAATCAACAGCCACCCGATGTGCCGCTAAATGTTGGCACACACGCTGCCAACATTCCGCAACCCCAACCTCAATTCATTCATGATCAGATTGCAATGGCGAGATAACTCGATTTCTAACTTAAAATGTATGTTAAGTAATCTTGAAATGCAGAAGCGGATATGGGAGAGGCTCCTTTCCACCGTCACAGGGGGAGTAGGACTGATGTTGCTTTGCCACCCTGTTGATGTTCTTGGACCTGGACCGTCTGCTGCTGGTGGTACTGAGGTACTAGTACAATTGGAGGACCAGATGCCGATATCTCTAGAGTTGGGACAAGTGATGTTCCTAATGTGGAAATGGGAACAGATGCCCGTAATGTGCCCGATGATGTGCCCACAATTCCGAACAACAATGATGATGGACCCAACAGCTTCGAACATGGATGTTGATGCTTTGAGAAGATTGATGCAAAGAGGATCGGGATGATGAGGACCTCGGTGTCTTTGTATGATGACTTAGATAATTGGTGCCATTAATGATCTGAGTAAGGGGAGCTTTCAAGAGTAGAAGAGCTTGAAGAAAGGGGAGTTTGTGCAGACTAATGAAGATGCAAATTGTTCACCTAAACACCCAATCCTCTCCTGATTTTTATTTATAAGCTCTGTTTAATTCTTGTAAAGACTCAATTTAATTTCGCTTTTATGTCTTATGTTTATTTGAACTTTTGTTATAGACTTATAGTAGTATAGGTTTATGCTTTGATACTTATGCTCGATGTTTTGAACTTATTATTAGTTTGCTATTAGTTTTCTTTATGTTAAGTTATGTTGCTCGATCTATTTTTATTTGTTTATGTTTTAGTTTTTCTAGGAATTTGTTTTTGTTATGCTCTGTTTTATGTTTTTATAAGCCTAGTATTTGATTTTGTTTATGTTTCTTTGTTAATGTCTTGTGTTTGTTTTTGCTCTCGATGTTTATTGTTTTTGTATTTCTCGTTTATTTTGGCTAAGTAATGAGATGTCATCAACTTGATGTTGATTTACTTATCTCTATTGTGTACACATTCGATCCATGGTATAACATCGGGTGTGTTACGGTAGAAAAACCGAATTGGGGGAGATTGTTGATGTTAGTGACAAGTGTTACTCGAGAATGTGCCAACATTCTGGTCACAACTTCAAAATTCGTCCTTCCACTTCCACTAACCCTTAACCCACGAAATGTCTTGTTCAATATCTTGTTTTTACAGTTTCAAGACTTATAGCGATTACCATAAGTCATGCGGTTGAAAAGGCAAGAGTGAGGAGTTGAAAAGATCAAGGGAAGTTACTAGAAGTTACCTATTTTCAAGGGAAATGTGGAAGTTATCTTCAAGCACTAAGAGTGTCCAGATTATCTATAAATACACGGTTGTTATGAAGATTAAAACTCGGAGTTGAAGGAAACACAATCTAGCGTAGTCTATTAGCTTAGATTATTTGAGTTTATTGATATTTCATACTCGATACTTCCGTTGGTGAATGTTCCCACATTTCACTCAACATTAGATTTGTAATTGTATTAGTGATAGACTTGTTGGCTAACATCTATTCACTAGATACGCAGATCTATTCACGGTGTGGCTTATGTTTTCACCGATTGTATCACTTAACAATTATTAGTGATATTTCGCCGATTGGCGGTATAGACTTATTAATAGTCTATATAAAATTTTGATATCCATCTTGCAAAGTGTTTAAGACTTCCGCTGTATTTACGTATTTATTTTTGTCGTGTTGTTTCGAATGTGCCAACACTCGTGATAACATTCTCGCAAAACACTTACGCACACCTTCATAAAATATTTAAGATTTTAGTAAATGATTATAAATTTAATATTATGAATAAGTTTAATAAGAGAGTGACTCATATATTTGTAGACAAAATATTGTTTTTTTTTTTTTTTTTTTGGCTTCACTTATATTTCCTTTGCTCCAAGACATTTTACTATATTGGGCGTCCCAGGTTTAGGCACATAGAGTTGTGTGAATCGGGTACATAACATGAACTCCATTTTTATTATCAATGTCATGCACATTTACTTTTCCTGTTATATACATGCACCTTTGTTATAATAAATATGGCAGTGATAGTGGATAATAATTATAGTCAATGTTCATGCTAATGATAAAAATATAGTTCATGGTATAGAGCTAATCACACTTTTAGTCCCACAGACGTCCATGTGTTTCAAAATTGTCTCAATCATTTCATATATTGTCCCATACGAAATTTAGATTTCACATTTGGTCCAAATGTTAGTTAATTGTCACTTTTAATCCCAGATTTTGATGGATGCTAACAACAAGAACCATGTCGAGTCACATGACCGTTAAATGATTTAAAATTTAGATTTTTTTGCACTTTTGGTCTCACAAGACACTTTATTTAAAATCTAGTCCCATAAAAATTTTATTTGCATAATTGGAATAATTTACTCTATATTTTATTTAAAACTAGCGTAATCCCGGCATGTTACGCAATTTTTTTATAATATTTTACGTATAAATATTATTTAAATTATGATAAATATAGTACTTAATTAATAAATATTAGTATATAATTATTTTTAAAATTTTCAAACATTTAAGGTTATATATAAAAGACTTAATGCCTAGTAATAAGATAAAATAAATAAATAAATAAATTTATTTTTTTCAATACAATATGAATAAGTAAATTAAATAATATTTTTCACATAATTAGAATTTAAAATTTTAATTAATCAATTCATCAATATATTAATTATATTAAATTTCATACTTTGCAATACACAAAAATTAAATACATATTTTTCTCAAATATAGTGTTGATACAATCACAAATATTTTTATATATATTTATACACTTAAGTTAAATATAATATTATGTTTAAAAGTTTTCATACGATAAAATGTTAGATATACAATAGAGATTATGATTTGTTCAATAATACATAGATTTAAAGTATTTAATGATTTATAAATTAGTTTAATTATTAAACAACATAGATTATTCCCTAGGTCCAAGGTACAAATCTTCTAAATATTTTTTTAATTAAACTATACATTAAGATGACACATTTTAAATATAATAGAAAAATGACACATCAATATAATAAATTACTTTACATATATATGAACTTAATGAGAATTAGACACTTCATCCAAATAAATCTAAAGATGACACATCATCATATTTGAACTCCCTATTAGTAATATAGGGATAGGGATATAAAAATTTATAAAATTTTATAAAAATTAAAATAATTTACTCTAAATCTTTTATTTAATTAATATATAAAAAAATTAAACAATTTTTTAAAATTAAAATAATTTACTCTAGAAGAATATTTTACAAATATTTTTAAGTAAATTATAATTTGTTTACATAATAAAATAATTATAGTTTTTAAGAAGTATTACAAAATAGTTTAAAATCAGATTAATTTTTTTCATGTAATATGATATAAACGAAAATTGTAACGTCCATTTTTAGATTTCAAGCCATCTCAATTGTAGCGGATGAAGTATTTTTTTATTAAAACTTAAAAACACAAATAAAATACAAACATTATTTTTATTTATTTAGTTACTACTATAATTCTAAATATTTTTTGTAATTTTTATTTCGGGTTTTAAAATTTTAAATTACTCTGATTTTTTCAAAAATAATATTATAGTTTCTTTTTTATTTACAAAACTAATAAAATTAATTTAAAAATTCTCAAAATTAGTTTATATAATAAAATTAATACATATATTTTTTAATATTTTATTTTTGGTTTTAAAAATTTAAATTACTATGATTTTTTCAAAAATAATAATATAGTTTCTTTTTTCTTTACAAAAACTAATAAAATTAATTTAAAAAATTTGAAAATTAGATACATGATAAAAATAATACATATATTTTTTTAATATTTTATTTTTGTTTTAAAAAATTTAAATTACTCTTATTTTTCAAAAATAATATTATAGTTTCTTTTTTCCTTCCCAAAAACTGATAAAATTAATTTACAAAATCTGAAAATTACTTTATATAATAAAAATAATACATATATTTTTTAATATTTTATTTTTGGTTTAAAAATTTAAATTATTTTGATTCTTTCAAAAATAATATTATAGTTTCTTTTTCTCTTTTCAAAAATTGATAAAATTAATTTAAAAATAATATTTTGCGCTTTTGGTCCCATATGACATGAAGTATTAAGCTGGTGTAACGCTCACGAGACCAAAAGTGCAATTGTATTTAACGTTTTCGTTGGACGGCGAGACCAAATGTGCGAGCAAAATTTCATATGGGACAATATATAAAATGATTGGGACCATTTTGAAACTCATGGATGTCATGTGGGACCAAAAGTGCGATTAGCTCTCATGGTATACATTTGATTCACACAAGTGTTACCCCCAAGCTTAATATTCCTGTTGATGTTAGTGACGAGTGTTACTCGAGAATGTGCCAACATTCTCGGTCACAACATCGAAATTCGTCCTTCCACTTCCACTAACCCTTAACCCACGTTTTGTCTTGGTCAATGTCTTGTTTTCTTTCGGAATGAAGACTTACGGCGATTACGAAGTCATGCATTTGAAAAGACAAGCAAAGAGAAGTTATAAAGATCATGGGAAGTTACATGGAAGTTACCTATTTTCAAGGGAGATGTGGAAGTTATCTTCAAGCATTAAGAGTCCAGATTTTATCTATATATACACGGCTGCTATGAAGATTAAAACTTGAAGTTGAGGGAAACACAATCTAGCATAGTCTACCGGCATAGATTATAGAATTTATTGTACGTTTCATACTCGATACTTCCGTTGGTGAATGTTCCAACATTTCACTCAACATTGGGTCTTTATATGTATTAGTGATAGGTTAAATTGATCATTGTCTAGTCACTATATAAGTAGATCCATTCACGGTGTGGCTTATGTTTTCACCGATTGTATCACTTAACAATTACTAGTGATAATACGCCGATTGGCGGTATAGACTTATTTATAGTCTATACGAAAATTTTGATATCCATCTTGCAAAGTGTTTAAGACTTCCATTGTGTATTTGCTCATTTATTTTAAATGCTGTGTTGTTCTCGATTGTGCCAACATTCGTGACAACATTCTGCAAAACACTTACGCACACCTTCAATTCCCTTTTTAGAAAGTTTTGTGGTCTCACATTTATAATTAAATACTCTATTTTATTTTTTTACTTTTCTTACACTTTCTTTCTACCTTTTTACTTTTCCTTACACTTTCCAACAATAATTTTACAATAAAATATTATCTATACATATATAATAGAAGCTAACCTACCGAAAATAGTTTTGGCGCCATTCTTCTAGAGTCGTTGATCTATGATCGATCTTCATCTTGACCGTACATTTTGGTCAAATATTATTTTTGTTATTTTTTAATGTATTAATTGTTTATCGATCATGGCCCTTGGTTGTTTCACATGCAATCATCACCGTTTATTTTGTAACGGTTCTTGTGTTTTGTTGCCTATTAATTATACATTTCCTCCACCAATTTTATCCTAATATCATAGTTACTATGACATTTCACGGTTCTTGTGTTTTGTTGCCTATAAATTATACATTTCTTCCACCAATTTTATCCTAATATCATGAGTTACGATGACATTTCATTGTGTTCGTTTTTAGTTTAGTTCGTCCTCTTTTTATATTTTATTTAATTTTTTGTATAATTATTATTGTTGGAGATCGCTTTTATCATGGATTGTTGTTCTCTTCAAGTTCGATTATGGGTGTTAATATTTCGGATATACTTTTGAAGTTATCATTACCAGCGCCTACCTATCATACTAACGATTGTGGTTCCAATGGTGTGCCACTTTTCTCTTCGTTTGTTGACGTTCGAGTGGGAGGTTGTTTAGCATGTACAACTTTTGAAGTTGAGAATGACGCTGCATTCCGTACGATTCGGTGCACGAGTAGAAAGTATAGTATTAATGACATTGATGAGAGTGAGTTGAATATTATGACTCGATCATAATATTATGTTTGTGAAATGTAATTGATTTTTCACCTATCTTTATGAAATGTAATCGATAATAAAATATATATATTTTGTGTTAATAATACATTTTTATTTCTTGCATTACTTTGTCAATTTTTCTTTTCTTTTTTTTTTTTTTGTAATTTTTATGTCTTACAATTTTGTATTATTTTATTATTATATAAATATTTTATTAGAGATTAAGAACACGAATGCATCCGCACACGATTTTGTTGATTAAAAATATTTGATTTCGTCTAAAAAAATTTGATTAATAAAATTTGTTTTGTATATAAACAAATGCATGTATACGATTTGAGTAATAAACAAATAGATGCATACGATTTGATTAATAAAATTTGATTAAAAATTTGATTACCTCAATGGATTATTTATTTTTTGCATGGCTTTTTTGCAACTTAATCACGGTATTTAGGGTAGTGTTTGAATTGTGTGTTTTAAGCGATGTTCGTTGCATATTTTTAGGCCATTTTGTTGCCTAATTTATAGGATTGATTCGTTTTTATTTTTATTTTTCAGTTTTAATAATTTTATGAAAGATATTTTAATTTCATTTTATTTTTATCAATGAAATTTCATCACAATTAATGTTAAATATTGTTATTATTAGGTATACATAGCAAAAAGAATTTATTAGTATAAAAATTTGTATTAATTATAAGTGCTTTAAATGGGGAATTTGTATTAATGTATTCAACTATATATTAATTGGTAAGTCTTTGCAAATCACAATTATTATTAATTACAATTAATTGGATGGTATTAGTATAGAATTTCTATTTTTAGTTTCAATTAACAATTAATATTGTATTATTCTTGCCATGATTCAATCACTTTCTACAATTGTTCATTAAGCATTGCATATAATAATGTGAGTAAATTTACGGAATTTAATCTTAAAATATACAATATTAATTTGTTGAATGGTATGATATATTAGTTTAGAGTTCATGCAAATTATAAATTATGGTCATATAATATATAATTTAGTTAAATTTATTAATACCCGTTTATTTTACTATTTGTATCTAATTTGAACATATTAAGATCGAATTATTGTCATTTATAAGAATTATGTTAATCATAATTCAAAATTTAATAGGGCTTTCTTACAATAGCTAGAGTGTCGCACTAACTATCAATAGTCGGTTTATATGAACCATTAGATTTAGAATCTAATGACTTAAAATTAGTGACATGCTACCTGTTGTACTATTCATCGCACTAACTACCGTTTTGTGTCGCACTAACTACCGCTTTGTGTCGTCCTATCGCACTATTATAATAAATTAAATAATTTAAAAAATATAATTATTAATTTACAAAATTATCCTTAATTCCTTATTTAATACATTTAAAAATCTATTTTAATTTATAATAATCAATGACCTAGGATTCAGTTCAATTAAGATTTTTTTCTTTACTACGGCATCGTCTTCGTCTTCCCCACACACCCACCGAAGTCTGAATCATTTTCTTAGACAAAGCTATTGAACAAAATTCACAATCAATTCTTCTTAAGATCACCGCACAAGATCGAGATCTATAGAACTTAAGGCTTGAAACAATGTGCCGAGTTAAGGTTTATAATTATCGAGATATTGAAGTTATTAATAGAGTAATGAAACAAATCGAACTCGTAATAAATCACTAATTATCATTGGTAATCCTGGAGGCGTTTCTATAATTTTCTAGGAAATTAAAGCTGATATATAGACTGTAATTAACCACAACCGTTTTCCCTCCATCGTAATACCATCAATGTTTGACCCTAATACATGAGCGAAAATCGTTTAATTCATGGAGGCAAATAGTTGAGACAGAGAAAAATTTACATTAGTGAAAGGGTCCCTAAAGAGAAATACAACGAGAGGAACAAAAGAAGAAGAATAAGAAACCGAGAGACGAAGAAGAAGAGGAATGAATCTTGAATCCAAACTTTGAGATTGAATTGGTCGGACCCAAATTATTATAAATCAATCATAATTTATTTTAAAAAGGGATAAAATAGTAAATAATAAAAATACAATTTAAAATGTAAATTAAAAATAATAAATTAGTGCAATAGGTAGCGGTCGGTGCGACATAGTGCGGCGACACGGGCACCATTTTAAACTCGACTATTAATAGTCAACGCGACACCAAAACTATTGTAAGAAAATCCCAATTTACTATTACATTATGAATATATGTATGAGATTAATCAAACCAATGTTTAATTCTTTGTATCCTAAGTCATTCGTAAATTTAAATCTTACCTATTTTATGGATTAATAAGAATCACAATAATATATCTTCATGCATCAATTATTGAAATAATACATGGAAGAATATTTTAGATTGAATAACTATAAATAAAATAAGGAAGAATATCTCTAAATTTCCATAATTTGTTAATGAGTTTGTGTTTATTAATTATTAAGTTTTAAGATAGGAATTTATTCACTATTATCTTAATTAAGTTATGTTGGATGTTATTGATTCCATGATTGTTTTCTTTGGAATAGATCAATTCAATGTCCGAATCTAGCGACAACTTTCCGGGTAAATTTATGAACCTTTTTATGTTGTTATTTTTATTTACAGAATATGTGATAGATGTGAATGAGAATCATCAAATAATTTAAAGGAATGGTTCTTTGTTGATGATTTAAATGATTCTACCTTGAGTATTATCCAAAAGATCATGTAAAATATTCTAAGATGATGGTTAGTTCTCTATTAAATATTTTTGCATGTACTAAAAACTTTTATTTTAAATTTCAATAATCTGAATATATTTTTTTCTTTTTGGGTAGTGTATTCTAGATAATACTCCCTCCTATTCATAATATATGTCGTTTTGACTTTTCGTATTATTTGCAATTTAAAATGTCATTTTGCACTTTTCAATGTAAATTTAGTTATAGTTTTTTCAATTTACCCTTAATTGTTTTAAAAATTACATTGATAATAATAATTTTAAAGTTATGTGGAAAGTTTCAAAGCTTAATTAAGGGTATAGAAGGAAGTAAATAATTTTTTTAAAATGTATGCATGAGCTTAGGATGACATATATTTTGAATAGGAGGGAGTATTGTTTTATGTTATGGTTAGAATTTTTAATAAATTATCAATTATTGATACATCTTGAAAGAAATGGTTGTTAGGTCTTTCCAATGTTCAAGGTATTTGGTGTTTTAAAGGAGGGTGGTGTGAGTTTCAGGATTATCATGGTTTTGAGATTGAAGACAAATTGTTTTGTACTTTCAAATATAACCTTGAGTTATTTATGAAAGTATATAAGAGTAGTGGTTCCATATGTCAAATTGGACATGTGAGAATCCAAACCGGGATGTTTGTTAAGCGTGGTAAGTCTTATAGACTTTTGAATTATTATTAAATTTTATATTAAAAATATATTACATTTACAATTATTACGGTATTGTTAACTTTTTTTTTTTTTTTGGGTTGGCTATGCAGAGTTTACGATTAACACTCTAATTATTCCAGAATTTGTGGTTTCCTTTGTTGATCATGTTGTGAGTTTTTACTTGATGTACTATCATACGTGATCGTAATTTTTTTTTCAAAAATACGTAATCGTAATTTAGGGTGAATTATTTTATATTTATTTTACTAGGTATGTAATTTATTTCAGTTTTTTTAAATTCTATTATTTATTTGTCATTAATTATTCACTAACATTTGTGTTTATTTTTTGGAAGGTTGGTGGTGATACGTCCGAGTAGTAGGATAATTGAAGCAAAAGTTTTGATCGAAGCAATGTGGACAAATTACTTTAATACCTAGACGTCTCTCATTGACTCCATCTTATACAAGGTTGTCATTCAAATTTTAACGTAGATAATTCCCTTTAATTATATCGTATGCTATGTCTATAAACAAAAGTCGTGACAGTCTTTTTTAAAGTAGTATCTGCGTAAACCTCGTTTTTAGTCATGATCAACTTTATGTTGCATAAACTAGAGTTACAAACCGACTAGGTTTGAAAGTATTATTGGATGAGCATGTAAATTTTGATAGCAACAAAATAAAAAATGTAGTATTCCGTGAAGTGTTCGGAAATATTTAATTCCTTTATGTGTCCTGTTTTAAGTATTACTCTTTTTTAATAAGAAGATGATGTAGTTATAATTGAATTGCTCTGATATCATAAATTTTTCATACAACATTAATTTATGCCGATTTTAGATATATAATTTCATGCTAATCTATTTTTAAAAATTTATTCTTTTAAATTATTTTATAATTATTGACCGTGCGAAGCACGGTGAAGTACTAGTATTCATTAAAATATGTATTATCCATCAAATGCAAAGTTTAAAGTGGACAAAAGTAGTAATAGTTAGGATCGGTGTTTTCATAACTGCATCGCGATCAAATCAGATTGGACACCGATTGTCACCAATCGGTTCAACCGTTAAAAAGAATTTATGTCTATTTTTACATTTCTTATGTGACATTATAAAATAAATATACACTTGTAAAAATCATAACTTATAAGTTTCATGTTGAAATAAACACAATAAAATCATAGACAACATAATATTATTTTAGAATATTATAATTTAATAATTGCTAAAAATACTAAAATGAAATAGAAGTGAATAAATATACACAATAGACAATTTTAGAAATTGAGAGACTTGTTTAATAAAAATAATAATTAAAATATTAAATAAAAATAATAAAATATGTTACTATCTTAACTTTAATAAATAATAAAAAAATATTTTTTTAAAAAAACTTGTTCAACCTAATTTTTCCGATTTTGACCAATTTTTCCCGGTCTCGATCGGCCTCAAAAATGATTTTTGGGATAATTGAATCGGTCTCATGGTTGATTTCGGTTCTTAAAAATAATGATTAGGAAGTCGTATGACCAACAACCGTAATAAAAATTGTGTCACGTGTGGCACTCGACCGCCACATACCGCACTAGTATATTAATTTTAAATTATATTTTTATATTGCATTTTGTTATTTACTACTTTAGCATTTTCTTAAACAAATTAAAAACTTTAATTATTCAAATCCCTAGAAAAATAAGTAGATAAATTCAAACTTAGACAAATACTTTAAAAACATAAAGTATCATTTTAAAAAATTCCTATTATACTAAAAGTAGTTTGATTTAGTTGAGGTGTTGCTCATATATGAGTTTCGCATAGGTGTCAATTTTTCAAGAAGCTTGAGATACATGTCACTTTTTTAAATATTTATTTGCAATTACAAATTAATAATGTTGGTAAAAAATATTATCCGAGAATCGAACCTTGAACCTACAACATAATAACCATAATGGTTACCACTATACTATTTTATAAACTTTTATATATTTTAAAAAACTATTTTATTTAACTCCAACCTATAAAATGTATTTGATTTTTACTATAATAGTATCAAGTTATATTTTACTTTATACATAAATATTTATAAAATTACCCCTCAAATTTCTATTCATTATTTTATTTTCTTAATAGTGAGTCCACTTTAATATAAGGTGATCATGGGATGGAGGAAGCATATTGTTTTAATATATTGATTATATTAATTAACTCCATCCGTCCTAATGAATGTGTCTTTTATCTTTTGACATAATATTTAAGAAATGTAGTAGAATTATATTATAGTAAAAATGATGTCATGAATATTTATAAAAGATCGAGTGAAATTTATGTAAATATGTATATAGTGTAAGGATAAATATATTGGTGGGATATTCCACAAAAAAATGAAAAACTCTAATTGAGACAGACCAAAGTGAAAAAATGGAACACTCACTGAAGTGGAGAGATCATATTATTTTTGATAAAAAAAAATTATACACATATGTAATAACTATATTTTTAAAATTAAATTTGAATATTTTGCGTAATACGTGGGTCTCATCTAGTATATAAGGTAGTATATAAGGTAAATTGGAGTTTTCTCAATCGTCGTTTCTTTCTTCTTGTCTGATTATAATGTGGCCGTAATCACGAATCACGAAAATAAAAATCGTGATAAAGTTGGAAAATCAAATTAGACTAATAGGCAGCTCAATTAAATTGTTTTTCTTATGAAAAATCGTACAAACTAGTATCTAGAAATTTCATGTGATTTCTTGAAAAGTTGGAACTTTTAGTCTAGAAGCTTATTTGTGGTCACCTAGTTTATTTTATAGAAATTTTACCAATTTTTCATGGCTTTTTTCAGGAGATTTTTGCGTTTAGTTGCAATCACATCCAACTATACTTGTTCTACAAGTCTTTCCACGTTTAGGCGAGATCATGCCCAATGACGAATTTTCTAGAGAGCTTTTCTACACTTAAGTATGATCACATCTAAGAACGAATCTTCTAGAAATCGAACAAAGAATCAGATGGCGGTGAACAAAGCTTTTGTAGATGACGAACAATTGTAATTGATTGGGAGGTGGAGACGAACAAAATATTTTTCAAGACTGGGATATGACAATTGATAATGGAGAAAATGTGTTTGAAAAGGTGAAATTGAGATATTAGAAAATTGCTCATGGATATAAAAAAATTTTGTGAATGGTGATGGAGAAAAGTATATGATAATGGTGAAATATTACCAAGAATGATGTTTCTTTCCTTTCTCCGAGTAATCAACCCTTCGACCCATAGTTCGGTAAGAACAACGTTTTTGGCCATGTCCCTGGAGCTCGATGCTTTTTACGAACAGTTTGAAATCGAGTAGTGAGCTCACCGGTGTCGATCGAGTCGGTAGATGGGTCTTCCATTGAAGCATCTCGTGGTGATTAAGGTGGTGTAAACACGAGGTGTTTGTATTGTTGGAAGTCCACCTCTACATCGCCGACCTTGACCACGGGGTAGATTGTCCGCTTCACAAGTTCCTAAAAGCATAGACAATCTGATCGTATGTTGCTCCTTACGTGAGCTCGATGGTCATAGGGTAAGTTTTGAGAACGAGGGCTTCGCTAGCTTCGCCGCCATCCTCGTTTTTGTGGCGTTCCGCCCAAATCGGAGTTTCAAAGGGTTGCTCGACGGATTCTTAATGTGGGTTGGCGATAACGGCACATCCATCGACCCAACCTAATTGATGCGGGTGATGTCGGGACCGGTGCGCCAACACTGTTTGAAATATTCTCTGCGGCCATTGTTGCTAAGAGACGTAGGTTTCGCGAAGAAGAAGAAGTAGCGAGGAGAGGTTGAGTGTTTAGATTGTGAAGGTGAAGTGCCCTTTCGATCAGCCATGTTAATTAATAACTCGCAAACACTTTTCAAATTATATTAATTAAATAATCAATTTGAATAATAAGTGGCTGATGGAAAAATAATACCAAGAAGCATAATTAATAATACCTTCAAACACTTGTGCTTAATTGAAACTATGATATAATGTGTAAAACACACCGAACGCTAAGGACCTTAAATAGGAAAGAGAAAGATCGTAGAAGTTGTGATCACATTGGTGGTAATCGAATAAGATTTAATTACATCCCTAAGAAATAGGGCATTACCGAATGTGTGGAAGTTTATTTTAAAAACATGCTAAAAACCGCTTAAATAGATAAAAATAACCGCACAATAAAATTAATTATACTACACAATATTCATTGGGAACAATTTAAATTAAATAAATCTCCATAAAATAATATTCGAAAATTATCAAACTCATAGAGGTAAATATACATATGAGAACCAGAATGTTATTCACTGAATGTCGGCACACACACTTCTCATCACAATTTTTACATGAAATTAATTCATTTGTGTTGCACTATATTTTGCTTTTCTCACTTATTCACATTGATCCATTTTTTCGTAAGAGATCATCGTATTTGTCACTCCGTGTCCCATAATTACTCAATGGATTGTGAATATATTGATGCATTCAAGTCACCTTTTGAAAAGAATACATCGTAGTAGTCAACTCCGTGTCCCATAGTTACTCGGTGACATAACATCTAATTGTGAGTTTTAATTAATTGCATTTGAGAGAAGTGTGTCCAGGACAATTTATATTAATCACAGGTTCTAATACTATTTACACAAGAGAGTTCGAAAATACTAAATATTACAATACTTAGAAATTTTAAATAAATTAGTTCTACTCGTTGTTACAAATGTTGGCACATTTGTAACAACACACAACAATAATGGGTCTAATTAGTGCATAAACCTAGAGATTTTCTAAGAGAAGAAAACCTCTCATTATCAAGGGCTTTAGTAAAAATGTCTATAATTTGTTTCTCAAGAGAAATGTATTTCAATTTTACAACTTCTTTTTCTACGGTGGTCCCTAATGAAGTGATGTCTTATACTTATATGCTTAGTCAACGAATGTTGCACAGGTTCTTAGATATATTAATTGCACTTGTATTGTCACAATAAACGGTAAGAGTATTGCTCTCCAAACCGTAATCATCGAACATCTTCTTAAGCCATAGAAGTTGAGTACAACAATTTCCCATGGCTATGTATTAGGATTCAGCCGTAGATAGGGAGACACAATTTTGTTTTTTGCTATGCCATGAAACAAGATTGCTACCCATGTAGAAACATCCTCCACTTGTACTCTTTCTATCGTCACTATCACTCCGCCCAATCTGCATCACTATAGCCACCAAAGAACAATTAGTGTCTTTGCTATACCATATTCCATAATCACATGTGCCTGCCACATATCTAATGACCCTCTTAATCGAATTCATGTGAGATTCTTTAGGATTAGCTTTATAACGAGCACATAAATAAATACTAAACATGATGTCTCGGCCTACTAGAAGTCGATACGTAAGACTACCAATCATCGACCTATACAATGTTGGGTCAACATTTGTGCCAACACCGTCTTTACACAATTTCTGTGTCGATCCCATAGGTGTCTTCATGTGCTTAGCATTGTCTAAACCAAACCTTTTTACAAGATTTTTGACATATTTACTTTGACAAAAGAAAATACCATCCTTGCATTGTTTAATTTGTAGACCTAAAAAGTAATTCAAGTCTCCAACCATCGACATTTCAAAGGTAGAGGTCATTTCATACACAAATAATTTAAGCATTTTCTCACATGTAGAACCAAACACAATGTCATCAACATATATTTGAGCAATCATAATATCATTTCCAAAATGTTTTATAAACAAAGTCCTATCACCTTCACCTCTGTAGAAACTCGAATTCAACAAGAAAATCAGTTAATATACCGTACCATGCCCTAGGTGCTTTGCTTCAAACCATATAAAACTTTCTTAAGTTTATAAACATGATCAGGAAATTCATGATTCTCAAACCCCTTAGGTTGTTCTACATATGCTTCTTCCATAAGAATTCCATTTAGAAATGCAGCCTTGACATCCATTTGATGCGCTTTATATCAATGTAACATGCAATAGCAAGTAATAGTCTTATGGATTCAATTCTAGCAATCGGAGCAAATGTCTCATCAAAATCAATTCCTTCTACTTGTGTATAGCCTTGAACAACTAATCTAGCTTTGTTTCTTACAACATTACCAAATTCATCAGTTTTGTTTTTGAAGATCTATTTGGTACCAATTACATTCACATTATCGTGCCTAGGTACAAGCATCCAAACATCATTTCTATCAAATTGATTTAACTCCTCATGCATTGCATTAATCCAGTTTTCATCTTTCATTGCTTCATCAACATTTTTAGGTTCATTGAGAGAATGAAAACATTCAAAGTTTAGCTTGTTGCACATAGATGTCATACAAATTCATCTTACCACATGTCTTGCATCAAAACTCAATTTTCTCCTTGTTTGTACATCTGATTGTGGTTTACCTATGATTTGTTGTTGTGGATGATTTTGAGAATTCTGGAAGATGGTACTGATAATGCATAGTTCTCGTTAATTTCTGGATGTTGAGGTGATGTTGCTTCAGATGTGGGCACATTTGTAGCAACATTCTCAATCGATTCGTAAATATCGTAACCTTGCATCCGCTCAATAAGATCACCACATCTTCTTCAATGGTATTATCTGCAAGACTTGCATTATCATCAAAAACAATATTCATAGACTCTTGAACAAGATTCAGTCCTAAGATTATATAAATCTTAAAAAGCTCTACCGTTTCTAGCATAACCAAGAAAGAAGCCTTTATCACTTTTTGAATCAAATTTGTGTAGTGGTCTCTATCATTCAAGATGTAGCAAACACATCCAAAGACATGAAAGTATTTCGATTAGACTTTTTGTTATTAAAAAACGCATAAGAATTATGTCTCAAGTAAACTCTATTTAATATATGACAAGCAAGATTCAAAGCTTCAAAGCCCAAAATCATTTAGAAAGTTTCTTGGATAAAAGCATTACTCTAGTCATTTCTTGTAGAGTTCTATTTTTCCTTTCGGCTACACCATTTTGTTGAGGTGTTTTGGGAGAAGAAAACTATTGAATTATGTCTTTGCCTTCACAAAAATTAGTGAATAAGCTGTTCTCAAACTCCCTACAATGATCAAACCTTATTCTTTTCACCTTAGTATTATAAACATTTTAAAACCATTTATAAAGAATTTTGAATACTACAAAAGCATCTGATTTTTCCTTAAGAAATTCAATCCATGTAAATCTTGAATAAACATCTACTATGACAAAAGAATATCTCTTGCGATGTGACATTTTATGGCAAGCCCAAGAAGGGCGTGGCCCAAAGTGGGTCCAATCCTCTTTAGGTGCTCAAGCCCGACACTTCCAAGTAAAACAAGCCGAGTGGGCCATCGTTAAACAAGGCCCAAAATTGGAGAATAAGTAATGCGGCCCACGAATAAAGAAAAGAATGGATGGGCTCTTGTGAGATTAAGCCCAAGAACAATATGGTTGATAAATACGTGGCCTAAATATAGATAATATTCCTATATTCTAACTAAGAAGGAGATAATTAGGGGCAAGGGATGACCCTCTCTCCACGACGCATCCATGTTTGGCGTAAAGGAAAAGAGGTAACCACCAACTAAATGAGGCATGATGATTAAACGTGGATACTTGCGATAAAGGAAATAATCGTAAGTGTACTTATAAATAAGATATCTCTTCAAGAAAAGGTACACAATCTCTACACACTAAAACTTATGTATTAACGATAATACAGCTTTGTTTTCTCGGTATCTCGACTTGAGCGTCGGAGTGCCTACGCCGCAGAACCCTCCGGCGTGTTTTGCAGGTTCTTTCGTTCAAGAAGGAGGCGAATTAAACCGTGTTGTTCGAATTACCCGCATCAATTTCCAAAGTGGGAAATCGAGGTACATTTTACGTATCATTTGGCGCCGTCTGTGGGAAAAAGAGAGTTGAGACGTGAGTTTCGCTTCTTTTTCTAATCTCTCAAACGCAATCACCATGGGAGGTGAACAAATACCAATGAGACCAATTGCTCTAGTACCAAGGAAAGGAAGGTCTGCCTTCCCGGATCCATGGCCAAGGGGAGTAGTGTCTGTCCTCGCATCGTCATCGGGCCCACTAAGTGATGAGACATCTGTCCCCATCACCCCGGTGGGGTGAAAACCCGGCTCCCGAGGAGCCCAATCTTGGAGTGGGCACTATAGCCCAAGGAGGAGGGCCTCGACCTACCACCACCTCCTCCTAGGATTCCCGATGGAGTCCCCCAATCGGAAGTAACCGAGAATATAGGATGAGAAAACGTATCTACGGCGGCCCACCTACCGGTGTTACTAATATAACACCAACACCTACCGCCACTATTGCCTTAACAAGGGAACATCCGGACGAGATAGTAGCCAAAGCTATGGAGAGAGCTATAGCAGAGGAAATCTCCCCCTACGAGGGAAGCCGAGAGAGCCGGGACGGCACGAACCCAATCCCAGCCAAAGGGAGCAAGCAGAAGAGCACCATGATGAGAGGAGAAGGGAATACGAGTCCAGAATCAGGAAGATGTCCCGGACCAGATGAACGTGAAAGGAGGATAGAGGCAGCGAGAATGAGACCCGTAGATGAAGAAAGACCAAAGTGAGAGGGGAAGCCGCCCGTCAACAGCGAGGAGGAGCAAGGCCGAGGATATGGAGGAAAGAATGGGAGATACCCATTCCGAAGATATGAACAAATGTATGAAGTCTCTCGGGAGACAGATGGACTCGATGAAGCAACAGATGAACAACCGGCTAGTACATTTCGGCGGTAACAGGTTGTCGATTTCTGAAAACATTTTATAGGATGAGTTACCTACTAACTTTAAGCCATTAAATTATGAGTATGATGACACCACCGACCCATATGATCATTTAGTTAGATTTGAGAATTTCGCCCTCCTCCATTAATATGGGGAGGGTGTAAAGTGCAGGGTTTTCTTAACCACCTTGTCAAAAGTCGCCTAATGATTGATTCCACTCGAGCCTCGACTCAATCAGATCCTTCAAGGAGTTCGGTGAGCTTTTTCTCCACCAGCTTGCCAGCGCTAGACGATAACCAAGAGCCACATTGACGCTCTTCAACATGTAGCAAGGAGAAAGTGAGAGCCTTGAGCCTTTATGAAAAGGTTCAACCAGGCGGCCTTGGAGGTACATACCGCAACCCCGAGGTCAAAATCAATGCGTTTACCAGCAATTTCCGAGATGGGGATCTTTTTCCTCCCCGGCTAAAAAGCCAGAAGGACCTTCGACAAACTACTGCACCGAGCGAAGAAATATGTAACGCCGGAGGAGGTCGAAAGGCTAAGAGGGCGGAGGTGAAACCGTCTGGTCGAAAAGAAAAAGGAGCCGGCAGAAGGATACAAGACTGTAGCGAAAGACCCGGGCAGACCTAGACCAAGGTTCAAGAAGTATACCCCTCTCAAATTAGAGTCGACGGAGTTATTGAACATAGCAATGGATCATCCCGACATGAAATTTCCATGGTCACGAAGTAGAGGTCCTATGAAGCCAAAATCGGATAAGTTTTGTAGATTTCATAATGAATATGGCCACGATACTAACAAGCTGCTTCCACTTGAGGGACGAAATTGAATGAATGATTCAGGCAGGTTACTTGAAAGAATTTATCTACCGTGACCGACTTAGTGGCTCAAGAGGGTAAAAGAGGAAAGATTCGGAGATGAAGGCGGATGATAAAGGGAAGACACCCGAGAACAGACAGAAGACCGACCCCCTGAAAAGGGGGCTGATCCAGATGATAATAGGAGGACCTTGAAGAGGGAGATAGAAGAAACGCAATGTAAGGCCGACCGGAAGGAAGTAGGCCGAGTGGGGATCACTCCCGCATCCACTTCGGACACGAAGATGGGGGCTGATGGGAAACCCTCGCAGTTGATGCACTAGTTATCACTACCGACGTAGCCGGGTACATAGTGGCCCGAGTATTTGTGGACACGGAAGTTCAGCAGATATTATACCGTTGGATTGCTTTAGGAAGATGAACTTGAACGCCCAAATTGAAGCCAAGATATAACCTTGTACGGATTTACAAGAGGGGCTATTCACCCCTAGGCCGAGTAACCCTCCGTGGGGCTTGGTGAAGCACCCCGGAGGCGGGTAGTGATGGTTGATTTCTTAGTTGTAGATGCACCTTCATCTTACAATATGATTTTTGGGAGACCTATATTAAATATGTTTCAGTTATCTCTATTTTCATATGAAAATGAAATTTCCAGTAGATGATGAGGTGGGAGAGACGGTGGCGGACTCAATTGCGATCAAGAAAGTATTATGTTGAGGCTATCACAATGACGGATAAGGAGTTCCATCGTGGCCTGGCTAGGACTAAGGAATGAGATCCGGAGGCCAAAAAATGCAAGATGTTGGCGAAGTTGAAGGTTCAAAGATAGAGGCAGACGGGGAGCTCATGATGGTGGAGTTGTTTCCCGAAAAGACAGGTTTTACAACCAGAATCGGGACCCACTGGGACCCCGCCCGATGTGAAGATTTGATAGTCTGATCGAGGAGGAACGCGGACGTGTTCGCTTTTTCCCAAGGACATGATAGGGATCCCGATAGAAGTAGCAATACACCACCTTAATGTGGATCCAAAACCAGACTCAATCAAACAAAAGCTTAGAGTGTTCGGACTAGAAAAGGACGTGATAATTAAGGAGGAGGTCCAAAAGTCACTGGAGGCGGGACATATCGTAGATACAATTTCCCGCCTGGCCGGGCGAATGCCATCCCCGGTAGCGAAGCCAAGCGGAAATGGAGGATGTGTGTGGACTTGTGTGACTTAAACAACGCTTGCCCGAAGGATCACTACCCGTTACCTCGAATTGACCACTTGGTGGATTCCACATCCGGGTTCGAGTTGTTAAGTACGATGGATGCGTACCATGGCTACCATCAAATACAAATTCTCCCTACAGTATATTCCCAAAGTAAGCTTTATCATTGCTTGTGGAACATTTTGCTATATTAGAGTGCCTTTTGGACTAAAGAATGCAGGAGCCACCTATCAACGCATGGTTGATAAAATATTTCAAACCAGCTTAGGAAGGAATATGGAGGTGTACGTAGATGACATGCTGGTAAAGAGCATAAAAGCGAGAAGGGCACGTGGCTGACCTGGAAGAAGCCTTTCAGTGATCCGCGCGAATGGAATGAAGTTGAACCCGACTAAGTGCTCCTTTGGGGTCAAGGCGGAAAGTTCTTGGGGTATATGGTTACCCAAAGCAAGGAATTGAGGTGAATCCAGCCAAGGTGAAGGCGGTACTCGACATGCAGCCCCCTACGAACATTAAAGAACTCCAGAGATTGAATGGGAGGATCGTGGTTTTGATCCAGCTTTATAGCCAGTCGGCGTAAAAGTTATCCCTTTTTCTGAATTTTGAGGGAAGGAAACCCACTTAGAGTGGGGGAGTCGAGTGCAGCAAGCCTTTGAAGCACTCAAACAAAGCACTTAGCTCAACTACCTATGCCGACCAAGCCGATACCGAGAAGAGGCTCTCTACCTATACCTCTCTGTAGGGAGGTTTCACTGGCCCGTGCTGGTCCGGGAGGAGGGGTCGATACGTAAGCATGTCTATTATGTTAGTAAGCTCATCCAGGGAGCCGAGGAAAGATATTCTGAAATTGAAAAGGCGGCTCTTACCATAATGGTTACAAACAGGAGGTTACGAATTCTATTTCCTCTCACACAAAATTATTGTTCGGACTAATTATCTCTTGAAGCAGTGTAATTGGCAAATCCGACCTCTCGTAGGATGGTCAAATGGGCGCTTAAGCCGGGAGTACGATGTGGACTTCGAACCCGGGAAGGCCATTAAGGCACAAACCTTGTCTGATTTCATCCAGAGGATACCCGCCCGACTCAAGAAAGGCGGGAAGAAGAGTGGAAGGTGTGTGTGGACGACTTAGTAACAATCCAAGGATGTGGAGCCGGGATAGTAATCATTGATCCAGATGGGCGTAAAATCCAATTTGCGGTAAGATTTGAATTCCTCACCTATAATGATGGTGCGTAATATGAAGCTCTAATCGAGGGGCGGAGATGGTAGCTGAACCGGGAGCCCAGCAGTAATCCCGTACTTGGACTCCCAACCGGTGGCACAGCTAGTCAATGGTGGATATGAAGCCAAGGATGAAAAAATGATCGCATATCTCTAACGAGTTGCGTAATCGCGAGCCCGATTCACTTCTTTTGAAGTAAGGCGCATACCCCGAGAGGAAAATGTAAAGGCGGACAGCTTTATCTAAATCGCAAGCTCCGCCACACCGGGAGGCAGGAGGGAAGGTTACCGTGGTGACAGCAGAGAAACAATCCACAACGTCATCCATAGGAGCCGGAGTCCGTCTTATGGGCCTACCGGACAACACCCGTGGAAGCTACAGAGGAGTCCCCATTTCACCCGGTATATGGGGCGGCAATGTTATTTCAGCCGAGATAGGAATGGAGACTCATCGATCGCTCACTTCGGGAGGGCCGAAATGAGAAATTGATGAGAGAGAATTTAGACATGCCGGGAGAGGAGCGAGAAATTGCACATCCGAAAGCTAAAAATACAAGAGCAGATAAAGGCTGCCTATGACAAGAAGGTGATTTAGCGGAAGGTTCGAGCCAGAGATTTAGTAATTCGCCAGACGGGTGCTTTGAAGAATATAGGAAAGCTGGACCCGAAATGGGAAGGACTTTACAAGATAGCTAGAGTTTGGGAAGGAGGAGAATATGAACTCCGGGACATGGAAGGAAATCACCGGCACGACTCATGAAACATGTGTCTTTGGAAAAATTCTACGTTTGAGGAAAAACCTACCTCTCTACTAGTAGGCGGGTTTCTCCCTTGTCTTTACTTTTGATTTTGTTTTCTCATTGTTTACCGCTTAATGAAAATAGATTTTTCATTATTCTATGATTCACGATGATTCTTCCTTTATTTACAAATTTATTAAATATATGATTAAAGACTTTTCAAAAAGTCGCATTACCTCTTGATAGTATGAATATTTCAAAGATAGATTGATATTTAGAAATCAAATCAAGTCTAAGAATTACGATGAGGAAAATGAAGTTAAGACATAACTTCGTAAAAGCTAGACTCGATAAGCCTAACTGGATGCCCAGATGGGGCTTTGAGAAAAGTGAAGTTAAGAGATAACTTAAAAACTAAGTTAAGAGAAAACTTCATAGAAACTAAGCTGGACTCGATCAAGCCCACCGACACCCGTAAAGGATTTGGGAAGAAAATCGAAGTTAAGAGATAACTTCATAAAGATTAAGTCGGGTATGATAAATCCCGCTAGACCCCAGAGAGGGTTTGAGAAGAAAATTGAAGTTAAGAGATAACTTCATAAAGATTAAGTCGGGTATGATAAATCCCGGCTAGACGCCCAGAGAGGGTTTGAGAAGAAAATTGAAGTTAAGAGATAACTTCATAAAGATTAAGTTGGGTATAATAAATCCCGGTTAAACGCCCGAGAGGGTTTGAGAAGAAAATTGAAGTTAAGAGATAACTTCATAAAGATTAAGTCGAATATGATAAATCCCGCCAGACGCACGCAGAGGGTTTGAGAAGAAAATTGAAGTTAAGAGATAACTTCATAAAGATTAAGTTGGGTATGATAAATCCCGGCTAAACGCCCGAGAGAGGGTTTTGAGAAGAAAATTGAAGTTAAGAGATAACTTCATAAAGATTAAGTCGGGTATGATAAATCCCAGCTAGACGCCCAGAGAGGGTTTGAGAAGAAAAATGAAGTTAAGAGATAACTTCATAAAGATTAAGTTGGGTATGATAAATCTCGGCTAAACTTCCAGAGAGGGTTCGAGATAAAAATGAAGTTAAGATATAACTTCATAAAGATTAAGTCGGATATGATAAATCTGGCTAAACTTCCAGAGAGGGTTCGAGATAAAAATGAAGTTAAGATATAACTTCATAAAGATTAAGTCGGGTATGATAAATCCTGGCTAGACGCCCGAGAGGATTTGAGAAGAAAATTGAAGTTAAAGAGATAACTTGGAAAAAACTAAACTAGACTTGATAAGCCTAGTTGGATACCCGATGGGCGGCTTCAGAGAAAGCCTAGCTAATCCTATGAGCATGACCACTGAAATATCTCGGGAGAGATATAGAGTAAGGGGAGCCGAGTTTACTCAAAATAAGTTCCAGTAAACAAAGGCATACCCAATTAATGAAGAGGAGGAATTATAAAGATCCTTGGGGAAACCAAGGAAGTATTCTAATATGCTACGAATATGGATATAACTCGAAACCAGATAGAGATTAGTGTTGAAACAAGCGAGGTAAATATCCTAGAGCCGTGGGTAAACCCTTCTCAACTCTAGCCAATGGATGCCACTCACTAGAGTTTGGGGAGTGGTTGATGCGGCATTTTATGGCAAGCCCAAGAAGGGCGTGGCCCAAAGTGGGTCCAATCCTCTTTGGGTGCTCAAGCCCGTCACTTCAAGTAAAACAAGCCGAGTGGGCCATCGTTAAACAAGGCCCAAAATTGGAGAATAAGTAATGCGGCCCAGCGAATAAAAAAAAAAGAATGGATGGGCTCTTGTGAGATTAAGCCCAAGAACATTATGGTTGATAAATACGTGGCCTAAATATAGATAATATTCCTATATTCTAACTAAGAAGGAGATAATTAGGGGCAAGGGATGACCCTCTCTCCACGACGCAGCCCATGTTTGGCGTAGAAGGAAAAGAGGTAACCACCAACTAAATGAGGCATGATGATTAAACGTGGATACTTGCCGATAAATGAAATAATTGTAAGTGTACTTATAAATAAGATATCTCTTCAAGAAAAGGTACACAATCTCTACACACTAAAACTTATGTATTAATGATAATACGCTTTTCTTGGGTTTTCTCGGTATCCGACTTGAGCGTCGGAGTGCCTACGCCGGAGAACCCTCCGGCGTGTTTTGCAGGTTCTTTCGTTCAAGAAGGAGGCGAATTAAACTGTGTTGTTCAAATTACCCGCATCAATTTCGGGCGGGAAATCGAGGTACATTTTTTACGTATAACTAACTACCAATGCTTTCGGTGTCCATTGGTCCCATTAAATCCATATGTAAAAGTTCAAAGTAATGTTTTGTAGAACAATGTGTCAACATTTCATGTGTCATTTTGACTTGTTTACCACTTTGGCGGGATCCACATACATTTGACATACGTAATTTTAACTTAGGCAGACCTTTAATGAGATCAAATTTCAACAATTTGACAATATTCCTTTAATGAGCATGTCCAAGTTTTTATGCCAAAGTATACTTTCATCAGTTTGAACATTAAAGCATGCTTAATTTGAATCAATTAAATAACAATTATCAACAGATCTATTACCAACCATAAGACAATTATCATCATTGTTTAACACATAGCATGAACTTTTATCAAACTTTACATGCAAGTCATCATCACATAATTGACTAATACTAATCAAGTTTGCAAGTAAACCTTTAACATGTAAGACTTTTGTCAAGTTTGGAAATCCAAGAACATTTAATGTACCTATTCCAATAATTTTATGTTAGGAAGAAAGTTGTATTTAGTTTTGATGTGTTAAAATGTAAAATAGGATGACCAAATGAGAATCTTGTATAGACAATCGATGTAGTAAAGATATGTAAATAAGACTAAGTACAAAAAGGTAGATAAGGATACACAAGTAGTCGATGAAGACAAGGAGTCGGATGGGTACAGAAAGTCGAACGATGACAAGAAATCGGATGAAGACAGCTTAGGAAGTCGGATGAGGTCAAAGACAACAAACAAACAATCATCAAGACTAAAGACCAAGATGCGAGGCGAGGTGAACTATGATTAAAGACAAGACAATGAAGTGTTAGAAAATTTAAGGGATTTCAAGAAGCGATTACAACTAACCAAGAAGAAGTTACAAGATTCGCTTAGTTTGTTACAACTAACTAGAGAAAAATCAGCAAGGAAGTTACAATCGCCAACAAAGATCTCTATAAATAGATTTAGAAATTAGAGTAGAATTAACTTTGACAATCTCACAAATTCACTAGTATTCTCAACACACAATTAGCATTCATAAATATTGTAATCACTCACGAACGTTCTTTACGTTCTCGGTTCTTAGTGTTTATAGAACACTTCTCACGAATATCTTCAAGCCATTAGAATTTAGAATTTAGAAAGGAAGATTGTAAGGTGAAGATCTTCACCAAGTAAGTAAGCAAGAAGGAAGAAGAAAGTAAGTCGAGACCCTTCTTTAAGTTGAAGAAGGAGAGTGGACGTAGGATCGTTTGATCCGAACCACTATATATTCGGTGTTATTTCTTTTAAGTTCTTTATTTCTTATTGTTATTCACATTTCGATCACAAACAAATTTCAGGAAGCTTAAGATCCATATTGATTGAGTATAATAATTGTTTCACTGTCAAAACTCTGATTTAGAAGTTAATAGATAATCTTAACTCGAAAAGTTTCGATAATCTATTCACCCCCTTCTAGATTATCGCTAGAGGGACTTTTGATCTTTTAATACAACTCAATTCGTGGGACCAACAAGTGGTATCAGAGCGGTGTTAAGTCAAGCTTTCGATATTGATTTGTGGTCTTGAAAAGTTTCTGGAATTGTCTCTTGTTTATCTTCTTTATTCTTCAAATCCATTAACCTTGCTACTAACAAGTTTCTATTGAGATTCTTTGATTCATTATGTCGACTGCTAAAAGCAAGAAATCCGAGTCTACCCGAGTTTTCAATCGAAGAATATGATTATTGAAAGTTCAGGATGGAGAACCATCTAAAGGCAATCTATGATAGGATGGAAGAGGTGCTTGAAGAAGGACCAATTAAATTCTATCATGGAGGAACCAGTGATGGGACTAAAGCATGAAACCAGTGGTCGACAAGAGAAGAAAAGTGTAGAGCTGACCAATGATGAAAGAAAAATTCATAATTTGGACCAAGTAGCTAGGACAGAGATTATTGAGACTCGAGCAAAGACTGGATTGAGAAAGTAAAGAGGTGCAAGACAGCTAAAGAAATGTGGGAGACTCTTGCAAGTGTATGTGAGGGATCGCACCAAGTCAAGGAGAATAAACTACAATCAAGTGTTACGGTTGTTTGACAAATTCAAGATGAAAGAAGGTGAAACTGTTGATCAATTGGATGTTATACGACTAATCTTCTTAACAAAGCGGTGATTTGGGTAAAACTTATACAGAGAAAGAAATCAACAACAAGATACTCAGGTCCTTGAGCAAAAGATTGAGAGAAAATGTAACGTCCCCACTTAAAACAAGATGAAAAAGTGATGTGGCACAAGTAGGAACGTTACTAAAACAAAGGTGCTTCTTTAATATTTACGTAAGCCACACATTTCACAAAGTAATAAGTAAGTATGGTTGTAGGCTTAAGTTTACAAACCAAAGGTTCTTTAGTGTAATACTTAAAACTAATATTAAGAAACTTCACACTGTCTCCTCCGAGTTCATTCACCCACGCCGGAATCCTCAATATCTGAAAATATAAAAGTGGAAGGAATAAATGTCCATTAATAAAACAATTTTTTTAATTTGTTTCTTAACCTTGCCTTTCTTAAGTTTTAAGAAACCCATCTTCCTATTCTATCTTGATATATAACCAACTTAAGCTTTCTAATATAAAGGCCATATATTAATAATAAATCGTTTATTAAAGAAACATTCATTTTATTACTTATATCCTTAAGAACTTTATTAAATTCTAAGTTTAAACACTTTAAAACTTTAAATAAAGAAAATTGTAAAGTCTTAAGAATAAGCATGTATTAAGCAAATAATATGTTAATTATAAACATCAAGTAATTTAAACACATAAACTTGCCTTTGCATAAATTCGGATGTAAATGCATCACATAAGTTCATGACGAATTATAAGGCATTTAGTATAGCAAATAAGGTCATGAAATCCTAGGGTATTACAGTCTAACCCCTTAAATAAATTTCGTCCTCGAAATTTCAAGTGTTACCGTGGGTACTGAGGTAAGGGTACTTTGCTAGCAACTCATCTTCTCGCTCCCACGTAGCTTCTTCCGTTCCATGTCTATTCCACTGGATCTTAACCATAGGAATATCCCTATTCCTCAACCTATGAAGCTTTCTGTCTAGTATGGCTATAGGAATTTCCTCATAGGTTAGGTTGGTATCAATATGTAATTCAGGTTGGTTTATTATGTGGGTAGGGTCAGGTACATACTTTCGAAGCATTGAGATATGGAATACATTGTGTACTCCTGCCAAGGATGGTGGTAATGCTAGCCTATAGGCCAAATCTCCAACTCTTTCTAATATCTCATAAGGCCCAATATACCTGGGTTTTAACTTTCCTCTTTTCCCGAAACGGAAAATCCCTTTCATTGGTGATACTTTCAAGAATACCTTATTTCCGACTTCAAAATTCAATTCTTTTCTTCGTCTATCAAAGATATGCTTTCTGTCGATCTTGAGCTGCTTGCATCTTTTCTCCGATCTTTTTCACTATCTTAATAGTCTCTTCCACCAATTCCGGTCCTAATATTTTCTTTTCTCCAACTTCATTCCAACATGTTAGGAAAAGAAGAGTTGTATTTAGTTTTGATGTGTTAAAAGTGTAAAATAGGATGACCAAGTGAGCATCTTGTATAGACAAATGAAGTATTTCTTTGTAGATAAAACTAAGTATAGATAAGTAAGACGAGGTCAAGACATCGACAAGGACAAATCTCGGATAAGGAGAGAATATCGTACGAGGTCAAGATAGCAGACAAGGACAACACAGAGACAGCTTTAGATGCTATAAACACACCTAGACAAGGAAAGAAGATGAGGACAAGGTGAAGTAAATATCGACGATGAGGTGTTAAAGAAATATGACAGCTTTCAAGAAGCATTTTAACTAATCAAGAGGAAGTTACAGATTTCAGCTTATATTGTTATAACTAATCAAAACCGAATTTAAGGAAGTTACAACTACCAAGTGAAGATCTCTATAAATAGGGATAGAAATTAGTTTAGAATTAACTTTTGATACTTTGCACTCTTCATTATACTTTGTATTCACAAGCTACGTAAATCATATACATTCACGAACGTTTTATACGTTTTCGTTCTTAGTGTTTATAGAACACTTTTCTCATTAGATCTTCAAGCCATAGATATCCGAAACTAGGAAGAATTCATTGTAAGGCTGAAGATTCATCATTGTAAGTAAGTCACAAGAAGAAGAAAGTAAGTAAGTGAAGGCCCTTCTTCAAGTTTGAAGAAGGAGAGTGGATGTAGGATTATTATAATCCGAACCACTATAAATCCCGTGTTCTTCATCGCATTGATTTACTTGTTTGTTTCTTTTCGATTCTCAGTTTATTTCCTACGCTTTAATCTCGGGATTAAAGTTTAAACCTATCTTGTCGATTGCTTTTGATCGCTTTTTTATAGTTGAGTTTAAAATTATTTTCCGCTGTGTTTAATCGATATTTTGAATTGATTTTGAGAGATTCGGGAAAAAAATGTACAAAATCTATTCAAACCCCCTTTCTAGATTTTGTGCTAGAAGGATAACTCAAAGTTTTAATCAACTCAACTTTCTGGGACCAACACAACATATTGGAGATCCGCACTTCCTTCCATATAATGCTTCATACGGTGCCATTTCAATTGTAGCCTGATAACTATTGTTGTAGGGAAATTCTACTAGAGGTAAGTACCTTTCCCAACTTCCTCCGAAATCAATGATACAAGCTCTCAAACATATCTTCCAGAGTTTGAATTGTTCTTTCCGATTGACCATCCGTTTGAGGATGAAAAGTCAGATCAATTCCAACTTCGTGCCCATAGCTTCTTGAAGACGGTGCCAAAACTTTGATGTAAACCGTGGATCTCTATCGACACAATAGAAATCGGAACTCCATGTAAACGGACAATTTCCTTAATATAAATCGAGCCAATTTATCCAATGTGAACGCTATCTTTATTGGTAGAAAATGTGCTGTCTTGGTCAATCATCAACAATTACACAAATAACTTCATTCCCTTGTATTGATTTGGGCAAACTTACCACAAAATCCATTGTAATATGTTCCCACTTCCATTCAGAATTTCAAGCGGCTTTAATAATCCCGATGGTCTTTGATGCTCAGCTTTCACTTGCCGACATGTCAAATATTTCGCATTTAAATTTCCAATATCCCTTTTCATATTTCTCCACCGTAATAACTTTCTTAATTCTTGGTACAGTTTCGTTCCTCCAGGATGAACTGTATATGGTGTAGAATGTGCTTCTTCCAATATTTCCTTTTGAACTCTTCTTTTTCCGGTTCGCATATCCTTCCTCGGCGTACTAAGGTACCATCTTCACGTGCTTTGGAAAACTCCTTTGCTTTACCTTCCTTGATCTTTTGTTTTATCTTCTCTAGGAATGCATCATCATATTGAGCCTTTGCTATTCTTTCCTTCAAGGTTGGTTTCACAACCAAAGCATTGATCTTTCCCTTGCGACTCAAGGCATCTGCTACTACATTTGCCTTCCCGGGATGGTACAATATTTCACAATCATAATCTTTTACTAACTCCAACCATCTTCTTTGTCTCATGTTTAATTCCTTCGTCTCAAGATATACTTCAAACTCTTGTGATCTGTGTAGATCTCGCATTTACTTCCATATAAATAGTGCCTCCAAATTTTGAGTGCGTAAACAATGCGCTAACTCCAAATCATGTGTAGGATAGTTTTGCTCATGTTGTTTTAGCTGCCTTGACGCGTACGCCACTACCTTTCCATTCTCGCATAAGTACACATCCTAAACCTTGTTTAGAAGCATCACTATACACCGTAAATCTCTCTGTTCCTTCCGGAATGGTAAGAACTGGGCTGTTGTTAATCTTCGCTTTAACTCCTGAAAACTTCTTTCACATTCTTCTCGTCCATTGAAACTTTGTTTCCTTCCGAGTCAACTGAGTCAAGGGTTTTGTAATCCGAGCAAATCCTTCAATAAATCTTCGATAATATCCAGCTAAACCAAGAAAACTCCCGACTTCGTTCACATTAGTCGGTGTCTTCCATTGGTTTACAGCCTTCTACCTTTGCTGGATCCACTTCTATTCCCAAGGCCGAAACCGTATGTCCAAGGAATACAACCTTATCCAACCAGAATTCACATTTCTTGAACTTAGCATACAATTTCTCTTTTCTCGTAATCTCCGTGGTAATCCGAAGATGTTCTCGCATTCTCGCTCCCGACTTCTTGAATATACTAGAATATCATCAATAAATACGATCACAAATTGATCCAAATATTGATGAAATACTCGATTCATCAAATCCATGAATATAGCCGAGCATTACCCAGTCCAAATGGTAACACGACAAACTCATAATGACCATATCGGGTTACGAATGCCGTCCTTGGAATATCGCTTTCTTTAATCTTTACCCGATGATATCCCGATCTCAAATCAATTTTTGAAAATACACAAGCTCCTCTTAATCGATCAAACAAATCTTCGATTCTAGGAAGTGGATATTTATTCTTGATAGTAAGCTTATTCAGTTCCCGATAATCGATACACATTCTCAACGATCCATCTTTCTTTTTTACAAATAACACCGGTGCACCCCATGGTCACACACTTGGTCGAATGAAGCCCTTGTCCAGTAATTCTTGCAATTGCACTTTCAGCTCCTGTAACTCCTTTGGTGCCATTCTATAAGGTGTTTTAGAAGTAGGCGCGGCTCCAGCATCAATTCAATAGTGAACTCCAACTAACGATCCGGGGTAAGCCTGGCAAATCATCCGAAACACATCCTTATATTCACATACTACCGGCAAATCGTCCAATGTTGGACCACAGGATTCTGTTGCTACAATATTTACTAGAAATGCAGACATTCTCTTTTCCTTAATATCTTTCGAGCTTTCACCGCTGAAATTACCTCGAGGCATAGTTCCAACTCTAGCACCATATATTGTAAAATTCACACTCTCCGATCTTCGTACCAATATTTCTTTCTCTTGACATTTGATAAGAGCATGATTTTCCATAAGCCAATCCATTCCCAAAATAATATCAAAATCCTTCATCTCTATTATATGTAGATTTGCCGGAAGTACCGCATGGTCGAAGTCAATCATCACATTTCTACACAATCCTAAGGATTGTATCATAGTACCGGAAGGAATCTTCACCTCTAGGAATTCTCCTTCTACTATAATATGAGTAGTCTCGAGTTGCTCAAATATCTTCCTAGAGATGAATGAATGCGTAGCACCAGATGTCGAATAATGTGAAAGCAGTACTTGAGATAATTTGAACATACCGCCATCACTTCCGGATTTGTTGTTGCCTCATGTTGTTTCATAGTGAATACTCGGGCAGGTGCCATCTTCATTGTCCTTTCCACTTTGGACAATTAGTTATAAGGTGTCCTGGTTCTTTACATTTGTAGCATATCCCCTGCTCCTTTCTGCATCGCCCAAAATGTTCTCTCCCACAATTGCCGCACTTGGGTGGCTTTTGTTGTTGTGGTGCTATTTCGATTCTCTTGACTTGCTTGAAGTTTCCTCCTTGTTTCGAACCAACCCACTTTCTTTTGTTCTCGTTGTGATTCTCGAACTCTTACTTCTTCTCGGTTTCATATATGCCGCTATTGTCTCGAGCTTTCTCGAACATTTGGGCATAGGACTTAACATCCTGTCTTTGCTAAGATGGTACTAATCTCTGGACGTAGGTTTTGAACAAATCTCTTTGCCTTCCCGTCATCGTTGTTAATCAAATGAGAAGCATACCTTCCTAATTCATTAAACTTCCTTTCATATTCTTGCATCACGATTTCCCCGCTTCACCGTAGAAATTCAGTTTCTTTTTATCTAAGAATGACTGTGGTATATAGTTCTTAACCACCGCTTCCACAAACTTCTCCCGTGTGATTAAGGTTCGTGCTCCCCTGTCATTGTCCTACAATGAGCTTCCCACCAATAATCTACATCCCCAAACCGAAAGATAGCACAAGAAACTTTCTGCTCATCCGTGCACTTAAGATAAGTGAATATTTTTTCCAAGCTCCGAATCCAATTTTCTACTTCCATAGGATTTTCTTTTCCGGTCGGGGTTGATGGTCTATATTTCTTAAATTGACTAACAATATCATGGTTTTGGACCGAAGGTACAGGTGTTTGAGATAATTGGCTTTGCTGACCTAGTTGTTGAGCTAAGGGTCGTGCGCGGGCTGCCCCAGCCTCCCAACTAATCTGGAGAATCCATTTTGCCCCTTTGTGGGTTTCTTCAAACGGAAGGAACAGAGATAGAATCAGACCGATTCCGGCGAGCGGATGTATCACTCATCCCGCCTCCTAAGGTAAGGAGTCTTGAGAGGGAGTGTGGGACCGAGCCTTCCGAATGAGTGCAACCTTTCCGAGGTCAATGCTAAAGAATGCATTGTTTGGTCCACTAGAGCGACTTTTAAAACCGAAGATAGGTCTTCGCTCATATCTCGAGTTGTTTCGATTCCCTTTTCGGCTCATGGTTCTATTCAATAACAAACTAATTAGTAATAATTAAATTAGATAATCATAATCATAACAAATTTTTTTATATAACATACATCATACTTTACATACATAAACGTTACATTCAAAAGTATTATACATCAAGTTCATTAAGTATATATATTTTATATTCGCTGAAATAAAGATCATAGAATCACATATTAAACACACACCGCAACCCGTCTTTGTTTAATCATCATCAATGATGATGATTTCGATCTCCTTCTTTTCCTCCTCCCACATCTCAATAGAACCACCACTGCCTTCGTCCTCTCCTCCGGTTCGATATTCTGGTTCCCACAGTTTTCTTGAACCGGTGACCACTCTGCTCCATCCCCATCTCGGATTCCGGTTCGGTTGAAGGGGAATGAAATGGATGGTTTCGGATTGGATCCATTCACAATATATTATTGAAGAAAACAGGTAAAGCACAAATAACCATGTTGGTCAAACACACGATCAAGCATCTCCCAAGTTACATTTATCCAAGTATTTGGTAGGGTATCAAGAAGCAAGTAGCAGTAATAATCATCGTCCATGTCATGTTCGTTTCTTAAAGCATATTTGTATTGGGAAGTGATTTCCCAATGTGGGCTCCTAAGTCCTCGTCCTCCGTTCTACCCATTCTTGCCACCCTTTCCAATCATTATTATTTTGTATTCCAAGATTGCCGTCCATCCCGATTACTAAACATAATTCAATAGTTAACTTAGTCAATAATATTACACAAATTTAATCAATCAATAAATAACATACTTAAACAAATTTAATCAATCAATAAACAACATACTTTAATCAATCAATAAATAACATATTTTAAATATTTATAAAATATTTTACTCCGATCCCGTTGTGGCGAATGATCTCGGTGTGTTTCATTTAAAATTTTTTTAAGACACACACTCTTTTGAAAATTATTTTAGCAAAGGCGAACTCGCTCGATACCATGTAACGTCCCCACTTAAAACAATATGAAAAAGTGATGTGGCACAAGTAGGAACGTTACTAAAAAAGGCTTCTTTAATATTTACGTAAGCCACACATTTCACAAAGTATGGTTGTAGGCTTGTTGGTCCCGGAAAGTTGAGTTGATTAAAACCTTGAGTAAGCTTTCTAGAACAAAATCTAGAAAGGGGGGTTTGAATAGATTTTGTAGATTTTTCAAATCTTTCAAAACCAATTCAAAATATCGATTAAGCACAAATGGATTATGAATGAATTCTCAACTTTTTACAAGATCAAAAGCAAGATTGATATTCAGATTTTAGTTAAGATTCTGAACTTTAATCCTGAAGTAACACAATTGTAAATCAAACGAGAAACTAAAGAAAGCAAGAAATAACACTGTGATTTATAGTGGTTCGGATTTTAATAATCCTACATCCACTCTCCTTCTTCAATTTGAAGAAGGGACTCTTCTTATCGCTTACTTTCTCACTTCCAAATTACAACTTACAACTTGTACAATTCTTCAAATCTTCAATCTCCTAAACTCTTCTTCTAGAAATCTAATAGAAATACTTGTGAAAAGATTGTGATTGAAATCGAGTAGTGAATAGTGTAAATCGAATATGCATAAGTGTTCTATATCTAAAAATGAAAAACCTAGACCTATATATAAGTCTGAAAGTCGGTTAGTTTGTTAGTTAGTTCTAACAAACTTGAAATTGCTTAACAAACTTAATCTTGTAAATCCGCTGAGACCTCGGTGATTCTTCCTACTCGTCTGCACCGACTTGGTGAAGATTAGCCTTTCTTATTCTACTTAGCTTATCTTGACCTCGTCTCGAGCTCTTTATACTTGTCTCCCGCAGATGATTCGGATTGAGGTTGTCTCCGAGATGACTTGTCATTCCTCGTCTCCAGTGACTTAAACTAATTTTGACCTAGTCGATCGGCTTCGTACTAGAACTTAGTCTTGATTCTTTATCATAATCTGCTCATCTGAATGTCTTTTAACTCATCAAAACAATCTTGGTCTAACAATTTCCCCTTTTTGATGAAGTTAAAACCTACAAGAATAGACACACTCACACTGAAGTTAGTTCGTAGTTTATCAAGATCAATAGATAGGTATATCAAAGCACATTCTTCACATTACAACATATTTATTCACATATAAAAACTTTAGATCTTTTAGACTCCCTTTTAAAAAAACTTAGAAACCAAATGAGTCTTAAGACTTAGGTTAAAAAAATTTAAAACAATTTTTAAGTCCGAGAGATAAAATTCTCGAGATGACTTATACTTAAGAAAATTTTAAGTTTTTCTTAAAGTAAAAAAACTTTAAGAAAATAAGACTAGTAAAATGAATCAAACAAAGTATATTCACATTGGATTTACAAAGATTACAGGATGAGAAGATAATAGAAAAAAAAATAGAAATAAGGAAAAGAAAAATCCTGTTTCTATGGGCCTTCCCACCGGTCTTCATCTCGGGATCATCACCAATTGAATACACGCCTCCTAAGCCGCCTTGAGATCTTCATCTTGAGTAAGTCCAGATTCAGCCTCTCGCCTTCTTCAAAATACCCTTGACCCAGTCTAGGTCCAGGATCCATCTCGATTTCCCGGGCAGGATGGCATACTCAAAAGCCGGAGAGATCGTTGACGTTGAACTCTACATCGGCTTCTTCCAACAGACGATGATAGAACTCCGCATCTACCTTCTCCATCCACTCATGCCAAGCTAAACTGGATCTTGCCGGAGATGCTCCGGCCCTTGAGAATATACCAGTATATCCACATTCCCTCCAGATTCTTGTCTTTGTATTAAGCAAAGCATATTTCCCGCAGCTAGCTTAGGAGGAGCAGACGTGTTGTGGAATGGCCTGAATTTCCCACCGCCTTGATCTTTGATTAACCATTTCCGCTCAGCAGTGCTCCGAGAAGACGTTGGAGTCTTTCTTCTTTCTCTCGCTTCTTCTTTTCTTTCTTGCCAAAATATTCCATCTCTCTCTTAATTCTCTTGATCTGCTCTTGAGAGATTGGAATAATCAGCCTTCCCTCTTTCCTTTTCCTTTAGCAAGACCACAGTAATAAGTTCACTGATTCTGGGCTCGATCGCTACTTCCTTTCCTTTCCTTGGCTTCTTCAGATTCGGATTATTTTAGCCGAGCCAAGAGCTTCTCGACCCTATCCTCCTCATCTTTCCTCCTCTTCTCCTCATCCTCCTTTATAGCTTCCTCCGGAGTTGACTCACCCTCACTGGAGAGCAGCCACTCATCGTATTTGATCCGAGCTTCCTCCTCGGCTGCCTCCAGATCAGCCGTGTTGGCCTTCATGCCCACATCTTTCCCGGTCTCCTCGACCACACTGTGAGGGCTTGTCTTTTCTCTCGCTTCAGCCTTTTTCCCCTTTTTAACTTCATCTCGCCAAGGCTGAAAGTTTGTCATCTAATAAATTGCACTTGGCTCAAGTCTCGAGTGGTCTACACCCAACTCATTCACAACCAGCTGATTATACCCTTGAACTTCCTCCTTCAATGCCCTCAGCTCCTCCTCCATCGATTTCACTTTACCAAACAAAGACAGAGTTAGTGACATTTATAATTTTATCGAGACAATGTTACCTCAACTTCTCTCATGTCGGCTAGCATCGTGTCTCAGAATAGCCTTTGACCATCCTCCTTGTCTTTCTTTCCATTTTTCTTCAAAATGTAGCATTGACCTTCTTCTCGACAAGGGACAATATAGAGGAGAGAGCAAGAGTGGGGCTTAGATCGTTGTCTTCATCCTCGGTTGAGGAGTCGACGAGGAGAGTATTTGTTCTGTTGAGGGGATGGGAGAGGAATAGATTGAGTTTGGATAGTTGGAAGAGAGGAGTAGGATATTATTGGTATTGGAGAGGTTTGGACCGGTGGGGAGAGGTATTTGTTCGGATGGGGGTGGGAGAGATGTTTGAGGTTGTGTAGTAGGAATGGATAAAGGGGATGGGGTAGATTCTGTAAGTGGGGTTTGGATTTGACCGTAGGGAGGTAGGCTGTTGGAGAGGCTGGAGTACCAGCACTGGGATACTCCTTCATTGCCAATTTGGATTTGTGGGGCTTCAGGCCGGTGGCACGTGCTCGTAAATGCCACCTGAGGCATTTCTTCATTGCTGTATGGGAGATAAGGTAGGAGATGGAGAAAGACTTGTACCGCCTTTGGAATTGGGAAAGAAGCAGGCTTCCTTGGTTGGGGAGAGAGGAACCTCCACCGACCAACCTCGGCCGCTATCTCAAGGACAGGGACCTCCTCTGGTAGCAGGGGTTGATAGTTCCATCTGCTGCTCGGAGCTACCGATTTGGTGGATCCTTGAGCTCGGGCCGCTCGTCTTGGCCTCCTTACCAAAGGGATTTCTGCTTCCTTTTCTTCCTCTTAATCGAGGCAATTTTTGGCAGAGCAGACACGAGCTTTCCCCTTTTTCTTCTCCGAGGCTTTCACCAACCTCCTCTTCCTCCTCTCGAAACATCCTTGGGATCGCAGCACTGCTTTAGAGATTGTACTTGAGGTGCGACCTCGATTCTGCCTTCATGTCCCTCTGTTTCGACCTCTGCTGGGGCCACCTCAACCGGTTCACCGCTGGTCCTCGACCCTCTCGTGCCTCGCCGCATCGGACTCATCATCCGAAGTCTGGATTTCCTCCAAGCCCGTCATCCTTTGTGAGGATTCCCTTCGCTTGAGTACTTTTTGGTGCCCATTCTCCAATCAGCCTCTCTATTTAGCCCTTCAATCGTAACGTGATTTTGTTGAAGAGACTGATCGTAGAAGTGGGAACCCAACCTCTGCAGATGACTTGAAGACGATGCGCTTCTTCTCCTCCCTTAGCTTGTAAATCAGCAAATCCACCCAATTAACTTGCACTCCATCCAAGATGGCTCGCATCACACACAATCTGGGTTTGGTTAACCCATCATGTGAGCTCTGCTCACCCAAGACCGCCTTAGTAACCACGATCAAAGAACCTAAACCTCCTTCTCAACGAGATTCTTCTTTAAATCCCTGCGAGTTCCCCGTAAGTGACCCTCGCCATCATATCAAAGGATTCTTCCCACTCATCTTCTTTGTACGTCAATGGATTAACTCCCTCCATTGGCGTATCAAAATCCCGGCAATATTCTCCCTAGTATAGCTTAATGTAGTCCCATCAACCGACGTATCAAATCCTTCCCGAGTGTCCTCCATTCTCGCCAAAAATTCTGCTCCCAAAGAATCTGCTGTTTTGCGGAGACTTCAATGATAGAAAGCCTCTCGAGTCGTGAGGCTTCGAGAAGACGAAGGATTTCTGCAGATTCTCGGGTCATTTGTGGTTTGAAATCAACATACATTTCCGCTTTCAACGGTTTTGAAATATTCCTCATTCATTTTGAAATGAGAAATATTTGTGGAAATGTATTTGGGTTTATAAGTTTTGGTGGTTTTTGAAGAGGATGTCATTTGAAGGTTTTGTGAAATTGAAAAGGGTTTGACAATATATGCAGATTTTCCGAGAATGGAAAGAAAAAAATTTAGGGAAGAAGAAGATGTATTTATAGGGGGAAGATTGGAAAGAGAAACCGCCATTTTTGAAAATATGAATTAATCTTAGTCATTTATTCAAAAGTTTTTACAGAGTAGTAATCAACGGTTAAAAACTAAGATAAACGATTAGGATTCAGCGCGTGAATTGTAATCGCCTTCGAATGCGTAAATAGTTACTTTATAGATCGTTGATTTGACCGATATAGGTTACTTTATTCAGAGAAGTAAGTATACTGACGTCGGCCATGTGGTATCTTACTTCAACTAAAGGTTTCCAAACAGATGAGTTGAAAAACAGTTAGCTTAACAGATGGATTTTGAAAAGTCATCTGATAGAGTAACTTGTCCGAATCGAAATCAACGCTTAGATGTAACTTTTTAGCAATTTTCAAAACAAGTTTAAACAAAACAGACTCATTTACTTTTAAACAAATTTGTTCTCTCCTTTTTTTTTTTTTTTTTTAGAATAAAGGAGTTTGAATAAAAGAATGAAACAAAGTGTTATCTCGTGACTTGTTCCTGCAAAGACATAGACTCAAAAGAAACCATCGGAAGCTTAAGATAAATCGGATAGGATGTAAATAGTCATCTGTTTTCTCAGAGATCACCGACTATTGTGTCCTTGTCGATTTATTCAATGTCGCACAAGTAATTATCAATTCGTATAAGGTCAATATGACTAATCCTTGATTCTTGATTCCTAAAAGGAGATCAATGATATCACTACACTGATTGCCCTTTGACACATATCTAGTCGATAATTCTTTCTAGACATTAATTTAAAGAAAAGAAAAGAGAAGAAATAAGGAAACAGATGCACACTAATTAGAAACCAGCTAAAGATGCATCAAGTAATCCTAATTCTAAACACATTTCTTTAAACCTAGATTCAGCTAATGGTTTTGTAAGAATGTCGACTTTTTGTGATTCGGTGGCAATTTTCTCAATTCTAATGTCATTCTTTTCAACATGATCCCTAATGAAATGATGCCAAATATCTATATGCTTACATCTAGAATGTAAAACAGGATTGTAAGTCATTGCTATTGCACTATTACTATCACAAAGTAAATAGGAACAAATGATGTTTGAATATTATAGTCTCTAAGCCGTTGACTAATCCGGAGGAGTTGAGAGCAACAACTTCCAATGCCATGTATTCGGCTTCAGTTGTGGAGGTGGCAACAGATGTCCTGCATTTCTTAGATAACCAAGAAATTAATTTGTTGCCTAAGAATTGACAAGTTCCGAGAAGTGGATTTTCTATCAATCTTACATCCTCCAAAGTCTGAATCAATAACCTCGTTAGCTCAAAGTTGTCATCACCGGGTACCATAACCCTACTTGCAAGGTTCCTTTGAGATATCTAAGAATTTTCTTAGCAGCCTCAGATGAGTTTTCTTGGGAATAGACTGGAATCTTGCACATACCCCAACCGCAAAGGCTATGTCTGGTCTACTTGCGGTGAGATAGAGAAGAGATCCAATCACCCACGATACTCCGTTGCATCAATGGGTATCCCCGCTCATCTGAATCCATTGAGAAGTTAGTTGCCATAGGTATTTTAACTTCTCTGCTAGTAGTCATTCCAAATTTCTCAATCAGATCCTTAGCATACTTAGACTGATGTATAAATATACCCTTACTCATCCGTTTAATTTGTAAGCCTAGAAAGTATGTTAATTCTCCCATCATTGACATTTCAAACCTGTTTTCATGAGAATGCTAAACTCTTCACATAATTTCAGATTAGGTGAACCAAAAATTATGTCATCTACATAAATTTGAACTAGTAAGATGTTGCCATCTACTTCCTTTCTAAACAAAGTTCTATCAATCTTACCTTTAGAAAAACCATTTGATGTCAAGAAATCGGATAGAGTATCATACCAAGCTCTAGGAGCTTGTTTCAGTCCATATAGAGCTTTGTTGAGTTTATAGACCTTGTTATTGGTCTTAAACCCGTGAGGCTGCTCTACATAGACCTCTTCAAGTAACACACCATTAAGAAAAGCATACTTAACATCCATTTGAAAGACTTTGAAAGACTTATATGCAAAGCAAATGCCAAGAACAATCTTATTGCCTCTAATCAGCAACCGGAGCATAGGTTTCATCATAGTCTATTCCCTCGGTGTGAATAACCTTGTGCAACCAGTCTTGCCTTATTTCGAACAATAATATTGTTCTCATCTGCTTTATTTTTAAACACCCACTTGGTGCCTATAATCTTTCGGTGTAAGGGTCTTTCCACTAGATCCCATATGTTGATGTTATGACGAGTGTTACTCGAGAATGTGCCAACATTCTCGGTCACAACATCGAATTCGTCCTTCCAACTTTCACTAACCCTTAACCCACGTTTTGTCTTGTTTATTGACTTGTTCTTTTCAGGATTGAAGACTTACGGAAGTTACCTAAGTCATGCGGTTGAAAGAAGCAAGCAATAGAGGTTATAAAGATCATGGGGAAGTTACAAGGAAGTTACCTATTTTCAAGGGAGATGTGGAAGTTATCTTCAAGCATTAAGAGTCCAGATTTTATCTATATATACACGGCTGCTATGAAGATTAAAACTTGAAGTTGAGGGAAACACAATCTAGCATAGTCTATTGGCATAGATTATAGAATTTATTGTAGTTTCATACTCGATACTTCCGTTGGTGAATGTTCCAACATTTCAACCAACATTGGATCTTTCTTTGTATTAGTGATAGGTTAGATTGAATATTATCTAGTCACTATATACGTTGATCCATTCACGGTATAGCTTATGTTTTTACCGATTGTATCACTTAACAATTATTAGTGATAATACGCCGTTTGGCGGTATAGACTTATTTATAGTCTATACGAAAATTTTGATATCCATCTTGCAACGTGTTTAAGACTTCCGCTGTGTACATTTCTGATTATTTATTTATGCGTGTTGCTCTTCGAATGTGCCAACATTCGTGACAACATTCTCGCAAAACACGTACGCACACCTTCACCATACATTTTGCCTTTCAAACTGATGCAGCTTCTTCTGCATGGCCGTTATCCAGCTTTGAGTCTCGATAATGCTTCCTCAATAGACTTGGGTTCAAGAAGCGACACATGACAACCGAAAAGACTCTCGAGTCTAACATCATTCGTGTCTCTGCACACTACTAGATGGGTCTCCTATAATCTGATCGAGATGGATGATAGCTTCTCATCCTTTTGCCTATATGAGGAGAAGGATCCTCATCTTGAGTCTCGATCGGCAACTCATCCGACTCAACCTCAGTGACGTTCCCTTCATCACCGACTCGTGGCCGATCACCGATGTCAAAGGTGTCCGATCTGAAGGAGTCTGATCGTGTTGTCTTCGATTATCGGATGGGGATTCTTCTTCATCTCGATTCTGAATCAAGACTAGGTAGATAGACGGTTCTATGTTTAGTCTTGGATAATTCAATTTTATCTAGATTTTCGAAATTTGATTCACTTTATCCGAGAAGGAATACAACTCATCAAAAACAACATGAGGAGTTTCCTCCACACAAAGGGTTGTCTCGTTAAAAACTCTAAATGCCTTTGAAGTATTAGAATATCCCAAGAATATTCCATTAGCTGTTTTAGCATCAAAAGTTCTTAACTTAGATTTCCCATTGTTATGAATAAAACACTTACAACCAAAAGCTTTGAAGTATGAGATCCTTGGAATCTTACCCTTTCAAATCTCATAAGGAGTCTTACCCTTGTCTTTGACAACTAAGCACCTGATTAAGGTATAGCAAGGCTGTGTTGATAGCTTCGCCCGAGAACCTATGAGGGGTATTATACTCAGCCAACATGCTCCCGGCTGCTTCCTTCAAAGTTCTATTCCTTCTTTCAACCACTCCATTTTGTTGAGGAGTTCTTGCTGAAGATGTCTCATGAATAATGCCAAACTCATTGAAGAAATTAGATAAACAAGAATTCAAAAATTCTGCACTTATCACTCCTAATTTTAATAATATTAACTCCCTTCTCATTCGAATTTATGCGAGCAGATCAGAATCTTGTTCATAGTCTCATTTTTCTTGAAAAGAAATATAACCCAAGTGTATCTAGAAAAGTCATCTACTACAACAAGAGAATATTTCCTTCCACTTTGAAACTAAGAGGTGTAACAGTCCAAACAGATCCGGATGAAGAAGTTGCAACACTCTTTCGGATGAGGAGGAGTTAATACTCTTAAATGAGTGTCTAGGCTGTTTACCTTTTTGACAAGCATCACATTTAAGATTAGTTGATAAAAGTTTTTCAGGTAATCCCTTGACAAGGTTCTTCTTAGCTACCTTACTAAGGGTCTTGAAATTCGAGATGACTAAGCCTTTTATGCCATAGCCACTGATATCTTCTCCACCCTTAGCCATCGCACAAGTATCTTGGGGACAACTATTAAAGTTGGCCACATAGACATTACCATGTCTGAAGCCGATTAATAATACCTTATTTGAGGAATTATCCAAAATATCACATTTATCCCTTGAAAATTTTACAAGAAAACCTTTATCACAAAGTGAGAAATGATAATGATTATGTTTCAAACCTTCAACAAAATATACCTCGAGATACCTGAATATCCTTGATAATCAAAGTACCTACACCTTTAGTCCGACCACAATTATTATCACCAAATAAAACTCTTGGACCATCAATGCTTTGAAAATTTGATAACGACTTCTTGTTATGGGTCATATGTTGTGAATGTACCACTGTCGATGTACCATATTGAAGCTAAGATCTCTTCCTTAAGTGATGATCCCCGTGAATCTGTAAAAGCAGTTAGTTTTGAGGTACCCTAGTGATCTTGAGTCCTTTTGGGTCAAGAATCACTTTAGGAATCCAAATAAACATCTCATCTGCAGACAATAAATCGGACTCAGATTTTCTACCAAATCTGTCTACAATTATATCATTTTTAAATGACAATTTGTTGTATTCAGATTGGGTAATTTTCCTAAACTTAGGAAATCTAGGATAGCATTTGCTCCTTCCATCAAAAGAATTATAATAAGAAAATCTTCTTATTTTGGTTCTTGGATTCCTTCTAGTCGATAGGGATTCTTGAATTTGAATTCTTGGTTTCGCATCGAAGTTGTAGTCCTTATCTCGACTAGTTGGTTTCCATGGACCAATTTTAATGTCCTTTGATTGAACAGATGCTTTCACAAATTTCCTAGGTTTTGAACATCTCGATTTATTGTTCTTATCATAACCAAGTCCTGTCTTATCATGAGATTTTTGAGAAGTATTAAAAATATGATCTATTACCGATTGTGAATTATTAAGTGACTAATTTTGAAGACAACCTTCTCATTGTCTTTCTTAATTAACTCATTTTCAAGACAGACTACTTCAAATTTATCTCTTAAAGTTTTCAATTCATTTTCTAACCTTTCAGTAAGGTGGCCGATGTACTAACTTGATCGATGAAAACATTCCCCCTTGAATGTTTCCTCGCCTCAAAGCTGTTCATCACCGCTTGCCTTTATTTAGAATTTGAATCGATCCTTTAAAATTAAATTCTCTGTCTCTAGCTGTTTATAAGCAGCTAAAGATGTCTTTAAATCTCTCAATAACTCATTAATAATAGTTTGGTCATGATCGGATGCAGATCGACAAGAATCATTATCTCAAGATGAATAGTAGATTACCTCATTAGCCATGAGACAGATCTCGTCATCCGATCCAAAGTCGATGAGGATGATGAAGATGATGATGATTTCTTTGGCTCTTTTTCTTCAGCCAACAAAGCTCTTTGATCTGCAAATCTCCTGTCTCTTTTCTTCCTCTTTTCTTCCCTTTCTTTAGGAGTCGATTGAGGACGAGTCATAGCTGAAATGTCCTGGCTTGTTGCATGTATAACAAATGTCACTCCTATCTCGATCTGGGACTGAAGTATTTCTTCCGAGATGATCTGTATCTTCTTGTCTCGGCTCTTGTTTTTGTCATCATCTCAAGATTTATCCACCTTCCTATCTCGATCTGGATCTTTGTCTATCTCTACCCGCAAATCTCAATTTATTTCTCTTATACTTCATTCTCAATTTATCATACCTTTTTGTAAGTAAAGCCATCTGCTCTTTCAAAGATAGATCGCTCCTACAAATTCTCGTTGACATCTTGTCTTCTTTCTTGACAAAGGCAACAGACTTGGATGAGGTGCTTGACTCCATCTCATCTTCCTCATCTTCTATCTGGATATCATACTCTAAAGCTTTAAGATGAGAAAATAAAGTATGGTGAGTAATAGAGGATAAATCTTGAGTTGCTTTAAGGATATTGGATTTTTCCCTCCATCTCTTGGTTAATGATCTCGAGAATCTTGTTATTAATCTCCTTCTCTCGAATAATTCTTTCCAAGGTCACCGCTTTGTTGAGAAAATTGGTCAACCTAACATCAAACCGATCCACGTACTCATTTTCTTTCATCTTGAATGTTTCAAATGTATGCAATCGATCGTAGCTTGTTCTCCTTAACTTGATCGGATCCTTCACAAACATTAGCTAAGGTTTGCCACATTTCTTTGGCTGTTTTACATCTCTTAACCTTCTCTATCCAATCTTTACTCGTAGTCTCAATGATTTCTGTTTCTAGCTACTTGGTCAAGAATGTGGACCTTCCTTTCATCATTAGTCAATTGAGAACTCTTCTTTTCTTGCCTAGTTCTTGATTCAAATTGTCTCTGTTCGAAGGTCCGGTGCCTCCATGGAAAAACTTTATAGGACCTTCCACAAGAACCTCTTCCATTCTATCATGAATGGCCTTTAGATGATTTTCCATCCTAAATTTCCAATAATCATACTCTTCAATGGAAAATTCAGGAAGATTCCTAGACTTATTACTTTTACCCGATGACATGATGAAACAAAGACAAAATACTCCACAACACTTATTAGTAGCACTGTTAGAAATGAAAGAAAATGAAGAAAATCAAGATAATTCCGAATCTTGTTCAAGACCTAAAATCAATATCGTAATGACTTAACACCGCTCCGATACCACTTGTTGGTCCCGGAAAGTTGAGTTGATTAAAACCTTGAGTAAGCTTTCTAGAACAAAATCTAGAAAGGGGGTTTTGAATAGATTTTGTAGATTTTTCAAATCTTTCAAAACCAATTCAAAATATCGATTAAGCACGGCGGATTATGAATGAATTCTCAACTTTTTACAAGATCAAAAGCAAGATTGATATTCAGATTTTAGTTAAGATTCTGAACTTTAATCTGAAGTAACACAATTGTAAATCAAACGGAAACTAAAGAAAGCTAGAAATAACACTGTGATTTATAGTGGTTCGGATTTTAATAATCCTACATCCACTCTCCTTCTTCAATTTGAAGAAGGGACTCTGCTTCGCTTACTTTCTCACTTCCACCTTACAACTTACAACTTGTACAATTCTTCAAATCTTCAATCTCCTAAACTCTTCTTCTAGAAATCTAATAGAAATACTTGTGAAAAGATTGTGATTGAAATCGAGTAGTGAATAGTGTAAATCGAATATGCATAAGTGTTCTATATCTAAAAATGAAAAACCTAGACCTATATATAAGTCCGGAAAGTCGAGTTAGTTTGTTAGTTAGTTCTAACAAACTTGAAACCGCTTAACAAACTTAATCTTGTAAAGCTGCTTGAGACCTCATGATTCTTCCTACTCGTCTGCGGTGACTTGGTGAAGATTAGCCTTTCTTATTCTACTTAGCTTATCTTGACCTCGTCGAGCTCTTTATACTTGTCTCACGAGATGATTCGGATTGAGGTTGTCTCCAGATGACTTGTCATTCCTCGTCTCCAGTGACTTAAACTAATTTTGACCTAGTCTGATCAGCCTTCGTACTAGAACTTAGTCTTCACTTCTTTATCATAGTCTGCTCATCCGAACAGGTCTTTTAACTCATCAAAACAATCTTGGTCTAACAAGGCTTAAGTTTACAAACCAAAGGTTCTTTAGTGTAATACTTAAAACTAATATTAAGAAACTTCACACTGTCTCCGAGTTCATTCACCCACGCCGGAATCCTCAATATCTGAAAATATAAAAGTGGAAGGAATAAGTGTCCATTAATAAAACAATTTTTTTAATTTGTTTCTTAACATTGCCTTTCTTAAGTTTTAAGAAACCCATCTTCCTATTCTATCTTGATATATAACCAACTTAAGCTTTCTAATATAAAGGCCATATATTAATAATAAATCGTTTATTAAAGAAACATTCATTTTATTACTTATATCCTTAAGAACTTTATTAAATTCTAAGTTTAAACACTTTAAAACTTTAAATAAAGAAAATTGTAAAGTCTTAAGAATAAGCATGTATTAAGCAAATAATATGTTAATTATAAACATCAAGTAATTAAAACACATAAACTTGCCTTTGCATAAATTCGGATGTAAATGCATCACATAAGTTCATGAAGAATTATAAGGCATTTAGTATAGCAAATAAGGTCATGAAATCCTAGGGTATTACGTAAAAGGCCAACATTCTCAAAGCGACACGTAATTTGTCCTCAATCTCACACCATACTTTGTTTTCTCATCTAAAAGTACTAGAGTATGATATCTCGTTGATGTTAGTGACGAGTGTTACTCGAGAATGTGCCAACATTCTGGTCACAACATCGAATTCGTCCTTCCACTTCCACTAACCCTTAACCCACATTTTGTCTTGTTCAATGTCTTGTTTTCTTTCAGAATGAAGACTTACGGCGATTATCGAAGTCATGCGTTTGAAAAGGCAAGAGAAGAGAAGTTGTAAAGATCATGGGGAAGTTACATGGAAGTTGCCTATTTTCAAGGGAGATGTGGAAGTTATCTTCAAGCATTAAGAGTCCATATTATCTATATATACACGGCTGCTATGAAGATTAAAATTTGAAGTTGAGGGAAACACAATCTAGCATAGTCTATTGGCATAGATTATAGAATTTATTGTATGTTTCATACTCGATACTTCCGTTGGTGAATGTTCCAACATTTCACTCAACATTGGGTCTTTATATGTATTAGTGATAGGTTAGATTGATTATTGTCTAGTCACTATATATGTAGATCCATTCACGGTGTGGCTTATGTTTTCACCGATTTTATCACTTAACAATTACTAGTGATAATACGCTGATTAGTAGTATAGACTTATTTATAGTCTATATAAAATTTTGATATCCATCTTGCAAAGTGTTTAAGACTTCCGCTGTGTATTTCTCGTTCATTTATTTTCGTCTATGTTGTTCTCGATTGTGCCAACATTCGTGACAACATTCTGCAAAAACACTTACGCACATCTTCAATTGGCACCAGAGCCGTTGAACTAGTTATCCCGAGTTTAGATCCTGTGTTTGGTGTGATTTATTGCGATGGAATATCCTATGACAGCTCAATTAGGCCACCGGTTCTTGATGGAACAAATTATGCGATTTGGAAGCCTAAGATGATGCGCATGTACATAAAATCCATTGATGAACGTGCATGGAGGAGTATTTTAACCGGATGGACTCCACCAATAGTTCCAGCCACCGACAATCATCAAGCTCAAATCAAGAGGGAGTTAGAATGGATAAATGATGAGGTGACCACGGCCGCCTTCAATTCAAAGGCACTCAATGCCTTATTCACTTCCACGGATGTTTCCATGTTCAAAATAATTTCTAAGCGTGTATCTGCAAAAGATGCATGGGAGAGATTACAAGAACATTGTGAAGGATCCGAGAGTGTGAGAAGGACAAAGTTGTGGATGCTTGGAACCAAGTTCCAAAATCTAAGGATGAAGGAAGATGAGACTATATCCTCCTACAATGAAAGAATCACCGAGATCTCCAATGAATCTCAAGCACTTGGTGAAGCTATATCCAATACAAGGTTAGTACATAAAATATTAAGAATTGTTTCTAAACGTTTTGATGCTAAGATATGTGCTATTGAAGAAGCTAAAGATATCAAGCTATTACTCAAAATGAGTTGGTGAGTATTTTGAAAACATATGAAATGAATTTTTCTCAAAGAGATAATGAGAAATCAAAAGAAAATTTACTGTTTTCAAAGGAGAAACATCTTCAAGTACTAATAAACAACCGTTTGTTACTTGAAATAGATTCTAATGATGATGTTATTGATGATTGTGTCGACAATGCGATAACATTTCTTTTTAACTAAGCAATTTAATGCATTTTTGAAAAAGAGAGCAAATAGGCTTAGAAATAATTTGCAAATTAAGAATCAAGATAGAGATCAGATTGATAGTTCACGTCAATTGCACGATAAAAATGGGAATGTTAATCAACCTAGGCAATTTGATAGAGGTAACAAGATCAAATATGATCGAATATAGGAAAAATGTTAAATGTGATGCATGTTCTGGTTTTGGTCATTATGCTAATGAATGTTCCAACACTCTTTTGAGAAAAAGGGTAAATTTCAATGCTACCTTAATCGATGAGTCGATTGTGAAGATGATTACGATAAGAATGAAGAATATGTTTTTTCTGCAAGGATTATATATGATGATACTCTTGATGATTTCTTGGATGATTCTCGATGTCGAGTCAAATGTGCCAACATTTGAGGAAACATTGGAGGTTCCAGATTTAATTGTTTCTCAAGTTCTTGTGTAGATAAAGTGGTACTTCTAACAATGTTTGCGAAGATTGTAAGTCCAGCTTATCAAAAGCTTGAAAAGGAGTTTGAATCCACTCGAGAAAGTCTTGAGGAACATGACTATTGAAGAGTCATATCGGGGATTTGGTGATAAAGCTTGAGGTTATGCTTGACAAGAAAAGATCCGGAGATATGCAACCTCAAAGAGCGGCTCAAAGGCACAACACCGAATTTCAAAAGATATTCGGAAAGTTCAGCTAAACTTGATGAGACACTAACAATTGGAAGCACTAGTAGATATGGTCTTGGTTATGATGGTAATATCACTAAGTTTTTAAACAATAATAAACTGTTGTGTTTACAAAACCTTGTTGAACTGAAAAATTGAAAAATGATTCAAAAGAAGGATGTTTGTCATTATTGTTTTTCTTGAAGGTCCCAAAGACCAAAGCTTGTTTAAGAATGAGACAGATAAAAAGTTTTCTAGAATGTCCTTGAAAATGTTGCCACATTCTGCTCAACATTCAAGCAGAGACGGTTCAAAGATCTTTCCAAAAATCGTTCAAAAATCTACTTGGGTGAAAAAGTCAAATTCGTATGTAATGTTGTTTACACCTCTTTAAAAGCATGTGTTCGGGATCGGGTGTTCTAGACACATGACCGGTGAGGAAAGCTATCTCACTGACTATAAGGCATATGATGGTGGAAATGTTACATATGGAGGAGGTTCAAAAGGTAAAATCATTGGAACAGTACATTGAATGTTCTGGTTTTCCAAACTTGACAAAAGTCTTACATGTTAAAGGTTTACTTGCAAATTTGATTAGTATTAGTCAATTATGTGATGATGACTTGCATGTAAAGTTTGATAAAAGTTCATGCTATGTGTTAAACAATGATGATAATTGTCTCATGGTTGGTAATAGATATTTTGATAATTGTTTTCTAATTGATTCGAATCAAGCATGCTTTAATGTTCAAACCGATGAGAGTATACTTTGGCATCGTAAACTTGGGTATGCTCATTATAGGAATATTGTCAAATTATTGAAATTTGATGCGGTTAAAGGTCTACCTAAGTTACAAATTCGTAGTTCAAATGTGTGTGGATCCTGCCAAAGTGGTAAACAAGTCAAAATGTCACATGAAATGTTGAAACATTACACTACGAAACATTGCTTTGAACTTTTGCATATGGATTTAATGGGACCAATGGTGAAAGCATTGGTGGTAAGAGATATTCTTTTGTCATAGTAGATGATTATTCAAGGTTTACATGGATTGAATTTCTTAAGGAAAAATCGAGATGCTTTTGGAGTATTCAAAATTCTCTATAAACGGTTTAAAAATGTTTATGACACTAAGGTTAAAAGAATAAGGTCCGATCATGGTAGGTAGTTTGAGAACAGCTTATTCACTAATTTTTGTGAAGACAAAGGTATAATTCATGAGTTTTTTTCTCCTATAACACCTCAACAAAATGGTGTAGCTGAAAGGAAAAATAGAACTCTACAAGAGATGGCTATAGTAATGCTTTTATCCAAGAAACTTTCAAAAAGGTTTTGAAATTTGAAGCTTTGAATCTTGCTTGTCATATATCCAATAGAGTTTATTTGAGACCTAATTCTACTAAAACACCTTATGAGTTTTTGAATAACAAAAAGCCTAATCAAATACTTTCATGTCTTTGGTTGTGTTTGCTACATTCTCAATGATAGAGACCACTACACAAATTTGATTCAAAAAGTGATAAGGGTTTCTTTCTTGGTTATGCTAGAAACAAGAGAGCCTTTAGGATTTATAATCTTAGGACTGATCTTGTTCAAGAGTCTATGAATGCTTTGTGTTTGATGATAATATAAGTCTTGCGAGATAATACAATTGAAGAAGATGTAATCGATCTTATTGAGCGGATGTAAAGTTCGATATTTCGAATCGATTGAGAATGTTGCTACAAATGTGCCCACATCGAAGTAACATCACCTCAACATCCGAGAAATTAACAGAACTATGCCTTATCCTGCTACAGTACCATCTTCCAGAATTCTCAAAAATCATCCTCAACAACAAATCATAGGTAAACCACAATCAGTGTACAAACAAGGAGAAAATTGAGTTTTGATGCAAGACATGTGGTAAGATCTATCGTATGACATTTATGTGCAACAAGGTGAACTTTGAATGTTTTCATTCTCTCAATGAACCTAAAAATATTGATGAAGCAATGAAAGATGAAAACTGGTTTAATGCAATGCATGAGGAGTTCAATCAATTTGAAAGGAATGATGTTTCGATACTTGTGCCTAGGCCTGATAATATAAATGTAATTGGTACCAAATGGATCTTCAAAAACAAAAACTGATGAATCTGGTAATGTTGTAAGAAACAAAGCTAGATTAGTTGCTCAAGGCTATACAAAAGTAGAAGGAATTGATTTTGATGAGACTTTTGCTCTGTTGCTAGAATTTAATCCATAAGACTATTACTTGCTATTGCATGTTACATTAATATAAAACCGCATCAAATGGATGTCAAGCTGCATTTCTAAATGAAATTCTTATGGAAGAAGCATATGTAGAACAACCTAAGGGGTTTGAGAATCATGAATTTCCTGATCATGTTTATAAACTTAAGAAAGCTTTATATGGTTTGAAAGCAAGCACCTAGGGCATGGTATGGTAGATTAACCGATTTTCTTGTTGAATTCGGTTTTTATAGAGGTGAAGCCGATAGGACCTTGTTTATAAAATATTCTGGATATAACATTATGATTGCTCAAATATATGTTGATGACATTGTATTTGGTTCTACATGTGAGAAAATGTTTGAATTATTTGTACATGAAATGATCACTACCTTTGAAATGTCGATGGTTGGAGACTTGAATTACTTTTAGGTCTTCAAATTAAACAATGCAAGGATGGTATTTTCTTTTGTCAAAGTAAATATGCCAAAAATCTTGTGAAAAGGTTTGGTTTAGACAATGCTAAACACATGAAGACACCTATGAGATCGACACAAAAATTGTGTAAAGACAGTGTTGGCACAAATGTTGACCCAACATTGTATAGATCGATGAATGGTAGTCTTTTATATCCGACTTCTAGTAGGCCAGACATCATTTTTAGTGTTTGTTTATGTGCTCGTTATCAAGCTAATCCTAAAGAATCTCACATGAATTCGGTTAAAAGGATAATTAGATATGTGGCAGGCACATGCGATTATGGAATATGGTATAGCAAAGACACTAATTGTTCTTTGATTGGCTATAGTGATGCAGATTGGGCGGTGACGGTGATGATAGAAAGAGTACAAGTGGAGGATGTTTCTACATGGGTAACAATCTTGTTTCTTGGCATAGCCGAAAACAAAATTGTGTCTCCATATCTACGGCTGAATCCGAATACATAGCCACGGGAAATTGTTGTACTCAACTTCTTTGGCTTAAGAAGATGTTCGATGATTATGGTTTGGAGAGCAATACCCTTACTGTTTATTATGATAATACAAGTGCAATTAATATATCTAAGAACCACTGTGCAACATTCATTAACTAAGCATATAAGTATTAGACACCACTTCATTAGGGACCTTGTAGAAAAAGAAGTTGTAAAGTTGGAATACATTTCTCTTGAAAAGCAAATTGCGCACATTTTTACTAAAGCCCTTGATAATGAGAGGTTTTCTTCTCTTAGAAAATCTCTAGGTTTATGCACTAATTAGACTTATATTTGCTTTGTGTGTTGTGACAAATGTGCCAACATTTGTAACAACACTAGAAACAATTTATTTAAATTTGTCTAAGTATTGTAATATTTAGTGTTTTTGAATTCTCTTTTGTAAATAGTATTAGAACCTCGTGATTAATATAAATTGTCCTGGACACACTTCTCTCAAATGCAATTAAATAAACTCACAATTAGATGCTATGTCACCGAGTAACTATGGGACACGGAGTTGACTACTACGATGTTCTCTTTTCAAAAGGTGACTTAAATGCATCAATATATTCACAATCCATTGAGTAATTATGGGACACGGAGTGACAACTACGATGATCTCTTACGGAAAAATGGATCAATGTGAATAAGTGAGAAAAGCAAAATATAGTGCAACATAAATGAATTAATTTCATGTAAAAGCTGTGTTGAGAAGTGTGTGTGCCGACATTCGGTGAATAACATTACGGTTCTCATATGTATATTTACCTCCATGAGTTTAAAAATTTCCGAATATTATTTTATGAAGATTTATTTATTTTAAAGCTGTTTCCAGCAATATTATATAGTCTAATTTAATTAATTATGCAGTCATTTTATCTAGATTAAGCGGTTTTTAGCATGTCTTTGAAATAAACTTCCAACATTCGGTAGTGCCCTATTTCTTAGGGATGTGATTAAATCTTATTCAATTAACTCCGATGTGTTCACTTCCCTATTTAAGGTCCTTAATACTCGGTGTGTTCTATACATTATATCATTGTTTGAAATTTAGCACAAGTGTTTGAAAGGTATTATTAATTATACTTCTTGGTATTATTTTTCAGCCTATTAATATTCAAATTGATTATTTAATTAATATAATTTGAATAGTGTTTGCAATTATTAATTATCATGGCTGATCAAAAGGGCTCTTCACCTTCACATTCGAAACACTCAACCTCTCCGGTGATTCATCTTATTCACGAAACCTTCGACTTCTAGCTACAATGGCCGCAGAGAATGTTTCCGATGTTGGCTCACCGGTCCCGACTTCACCCGCATCAATTATGGTTGGATCGTTTGATGTGCCGTTATCGCTAACCCACGCCGAGAATCCCGTCGAGCAACCAATCGAGACTCCGATTTTGGGCGGAACGCCACAAAATCAAGATGGCGGCGGCTAGCGAAGCCCCGTTCTCGAAACCTACCCAATGATGGTTGAGCTAGCTGAAGGAGCCACTTCGATCAAATCGTCTACGCGTTCAAAACCCTTACTAAGCACGATTTACCACTGTTGTTAAGGTCGGCGACGTGGAGGTGGACTTTCAACAATACAAAAACCTTGTGTTTACACCACCCGATCACCACAAGATGCTCCAATGGATGACCGTCATCCGATTCGACCGACCTTGGTGAGCTTACTACTCGCTTCGAACTGCATTCGATAAAAGGCGTCGAGCTCAGAGGACGCGGTCGAAATGTCGTTCTTACGGAACAATGGGTAGAAGGGTCGATTACTCGGAGAAAGGAAAGAAAGCGAAACACGATGATGGTGATGCTTCAAACCGATTCAAGTGTTCAACTCTGTCTCTTCCGAAGAGGAAATGAAAGAAGAAAGCCCGAGAGAAGGAAATAAGAGGTCAAGCCTCTATTCCGATGCTCGGCCGAGGGGGAGTGCTTGAGGATTACGAAATGAATCAAACATTGGCGAAAATGGCTGCTCGTTTAGAAAAGAGGAGCAAAAAGCATAATGAACCGTAGGATGTGCCGAAGGATGTTGGCACACCAATGGACACATCATCCTCTCGAGTCGAGTCCTCTTCATCGGAAGCTAGTAAGGCAAAATCGATGAGGTACATATTGATTCCTCTCTGCATATGTCTTCTTCTCGATTCTCGATGAAAGTTATCATGGTATTGATAGTGATAAATTTAGGACTTTGAGAACTAGGACTGATTGTGGGAGAAAGAATAATTAAGATGGATGATTTTGTCTCTATGAATCTAGTTGGTTATCCGGAAGAAAGGTCTTTATTGTTTGCACTTCAATTTGCCACTCCTTATCCGATTGAATGGGTATATGAATTTTATGCCAACTTGAAGGGCGGTATTTCTAGGAGTCAATTCTAAGAACTATGGAAAGGTCAAATTTAGGTAAAAGGTGATTGAGGTTACTCCGCTACAATTAACAGTTTTCTTAGGACTAGGGATGATGAAGATCCTCGATTGATAACCTTGATGAAGTGATAAGTGTAATCACGGAGGGAGACAAACAGTGTGGAGGTATAGGATGAACTCCTCGGTTCTCACTAGTTTGTATAGTGTCTTGCACAAGTTGATTGTGTACAATTGGCCCTCATCCAACACCACTACCCTTACATCGAACAAGTTGTACTTATGTACAAAATTGGCCACTTGCAAAGATTCAATCTTGGAAAGACAATCTTTGACAATATGATGACATATTCGGGAAGAATATCAAGTAAAGGACTATTGCCTTATCCCACTGATATTTATGATGATCTCGGCTCTTGGATTTTAGAGGGAAAATACAGAGATAATAAGCTCGTTTGCTCGAGTTTAGGAATCTCACATGTATTGAGAAGCTGGACCACGTGTGATTGATCTCGCCTTCTGAGAGATCCAAATGCCCCGAAGTTGAAGTTCCTGTGATCAACCGGTGATGTGCCGAGAGATGTTGGCACACACGCTGCCAACATACCGCAATTACTGGCCGCAATTTATCCGCGATCAAATTGCTATGACGAATAATTCAATTAATAATGCCAAGTGTTTGTTGAGCAATCTTGAGATGCACAAAAGGATGCAGGAAGCGCTCCTTTCTACGATCCACGGGGGAGTAGGACTCAGATATTCTTCTTGAACCGACCGCTAGTGATGGAGATCTTTGGCGGTACAAGTCTTTGGTGTTGGTGCAAGCTGGAGGAGGACCGAGATGCTGATATCTCTGGAGGCTGGAACAAGTGCGGCTCGATCTTTGAAATAGGAACTGATACCCGGGATATGCCGAGAATGTGCCCACAATTCCCACCAACAATCTTGATGGACCCAGCCGGTTCAAACATGGACGTTGATGCTTTGAGAAGATAGATGCAGATAGGGTGGAATGATGAAGATCTCGGTGTCTGTATGATGATTTGGGTGATTGGGGACATTGATGATCCGAGCGAGGAGCTTTCAAAGATGGAGAAGCTTGAAGAAAGGGAGTTCGTGCGGACTACTAAAGATGCATTTGTTAAACTAAACAACCCAATCCTCTCCTAATCTTCATCTATAAGCTTTATTTATTTTTGTAAAGACTCAATTATATTCTATTTTTGTGTTTATATCTTTTCGAACTTATCCTATATTATTTTAGGTATGTTTTTGAACTTAATATTAGTTTGGTATTAAGATAAGTTTATTTTGGTTAAGTCCGTGTTACTATGCTCGATTTTATTTTGATTGAGTCTAGTATTTTTAATATTCATATATTGTGTTATATGTCATTATGTCTTGTTGCTCGATTTAGTTTTGTTAGTTTCTATGTTATTGTTTTATGTTTGCTTTGATTTTGTTTTAGTTATTTGTTTAGTCTACGTTATGTTCGTATTATATATCTTAGTGATGTTATATGTTTATTGTTGTTCGTTTTTGGCTAAGTAATGAGATGTCATTTACTTGATATTGATTTACTTATCTCTATTGTGTACACATTCATTCAATGGTACAATATCGGGTGTGTTCCGTAGAAAGGCCGAATTGGGGGATTGTTGATGTTAGTGGCGAGTGTTACTCGAGAATGTGCCAATATTACGGTCACAACATCGTAATTCGTCCTTCCACTTCCACTAACCCTTAACCCACGTTTTTTCTTGTTCAATATCTTGTTTTCTTTCAGAATCAAGACTTATGGCGATTCACCGAAGTCATGCGTTTGAAAAGGCAAGAGAAGAGAAGTTATAAAGATCATGGGGACGTTACATGGAAGTTACCTATTTTCAAGGGAGATGTGGAAGTTATCTTCAAGCATTAAGAGTCCGTTATCTATATATACACTGCTATGAAGATTAAAACTTGAAGTTGAGGGAAACACAATCTAGCATAGTCTATTGGCATAGATTATAGAATTTATTGTATGTTTCATACTCGATACTTCCATTGGTAAATGTTCCAACATTTCACTCAACATTGGGTCTTTATATGTATTAGTGATAGGTTAGATTGATTATTGTCTAGTCACTATATACGTAGATCCATTCACGGTGTGGCTTATGTTTTCACCGATTGTATCACTTAACAATTACTAGTGATAATACGCCGATTGACAGTATAGACTTATTTATAGTCTATACAAAATTTTGATATCCATCTTGCAAAGTGTTTAAGACTTCCATTGTGTATTTCTGTTCATTTATTTTCATCTGTGTTGTTCTCGATTGTGCCAACATTCGTGACAACATACAAAAAACACTTACGCACACCTTCAATATCCAAATTGAAGATGAAGAAGACGAAGCCGAGTCTTCAACATTTGGAAAAACAGATTGCGTTTCTTCATCAAGAGGAATTTGAGAAAATTTCAAAGGCATCGAGATCTATCAACTAAAGAAGAAATGACACTCTTAATGAAACTTTATGAGAGGCTAAAGATGAAGTACAAAAGGAATAAGAGGGATAGATCAAGCCGGAGAAATTACAAGTCGAGATAAAGAAGAAAAGAATTGACAATGATAGAAAGAAGGATCGGCCTAGAAGGCACATGTCACCAATTAGAAGAGGAGATAATAGTCCAAAAAAACAGATAGAGGAGATATATGTTACACTTGCAACAAACCTGGTCATTATAGCTATGATTATCCTCAACTTACTCCTAGAGAGAGAGAAGAAAAGAGAAAGAAAGCGAGATAGAAGGTATGCGAGACCGAGAGAGCACTTCTAGGCGAAAAGGAAGAAGCTCAAGAAACATCATCATCCTCATCTTCATCTGATTTTGGATCGAGATGATGACGTCTGTCGATGGCAAAGGAGGTAAACTATTATTCTTCTTGAGATAATGATTGTGAGAACTTATCGAATCGATCCTAGTCTTATAAATAAACTTCTAAAAGACTTGGAGACTGCTCTATCTCGCATACAAACAGATAGAGACTGAAAATTTTAGTTTAAAGGATCAAATTATTAATCTAACCAAAGTCAATCGTACTAAGGATGCTTTGGAAATGCTAGACTTGCTCATTCAAGGGGGAATATCAGCTAGGACTATCACTAACACCTCGCTGATAAGATGGTGAGTTGGAAAAAGAATTGAATTCTTTAAAAATAAAATTCCCAAGTATACTGTTTCCGAGAATGAGGGTTATAAAAGAACTAACAGAGTTAAATCTCAAGTTAGGACTTTTAAATAACACTCGATCCACAATAGATAAGATCTTCAATACTTCATGAAGTCTAATGACAAGACAGGTTTAGGTTTTGATAGGAATAAAAGGATGATCCCATAAAACCAAGAGTTTTTGTCAAAGCTACTAAACCAAAGAAAGAGACTAGATTTAGTCCTTGGAAACCTAAGGAACAAATCACCTCACGACATTTACGAAAAGAAAACACAGACGAGGAGAAATGCTCCAAAGGCAAAGCCAAAGACTAAGACAAAGTCTTACTCTAGGTATAATAGTTTTGATGGAAGAAGTAAGTCATATCTATTTTTACCACAATACAAGACAATCACAAAAGATCAGCTAAATAAGATTGATCTTGAAAGTCTTATATTGGTAGATAGATATGGTTGTAAACTTCAGTCTATGGTTTTAAGGAATATAGATATCTTTGTCTGGATACCCAAGTGTCAACTTAACAAGAAAGGACCCAAATTATAAAGGGTACCTAAGATCTAAATTTGTGATTGTAGGAAGATAAGAAGATAATAGAAAGAATGATGTGCTTGAGGTCATCTCGGTACATTGTGATGGTACATGTTCTAAGCATATGACCTATGAAAGACGTCTTCTTTCTAACTATCGATCTATAGATGGTCCAAGAGTAATGTTTGGAGACAACAATTTTGGGCTTACCAAAGGAGTTGGAACATTGATGATTGGAGATATACAAGTCAATGAAGTCTACTTTGTGGAAGGATTGAAGCACAACTTGTTATCTGTTTCACAATTTTGCGATAAGGGGCTAAGTGTTAAATTTACTCATAATGCATGCTATGTGATAGATGGTATCAATAAAAATATACTATTAGTTGGAGTCGGACAAGGTAACATTTATGTTGCTAACTTTAAAAGTTGTCCTAAAGATACTTGTCTTGTTGCAAAGAGTTCGAGATGACTTAAGTGGCTATGGCATAAACGTCTTGGTCACTTAAACTTCAAAACTCTTAACAAAATTGTAAGGAAATCTTTAGTAAAAGGACTCCCTGATAGAATATTCTCAAAGAACCATGTTTGTGATTCTTATCAAAAAGGAAAAGCAGGACCAAAGCTTCTTTTAAAACAATAAGTAGTCCATCTTTAGAAAGAATTAGGAACTTCTTCTTATGGATCTTTTGGTCCACTCTAAGCTCGGTGGAAGAAAATACACTTTGGTAATTGTTGATGATTTTTCAAGATTTACCTGGTTATTTTCTTATACAAGAAGAATGAGACTATGATTAAGATTCCGAATTTCTTAAAAGAGTTCAAAATGAGAAAGGACTAAGTATTGTTAAAATTAGAAGTGATAAAGGTACTGAATTTCTTAATAAGATTGTTACTAACTATTGTACTAAGAATGACATAGCTCATGAGACATCGGCTGCACGGACACCACAACAAAATGGAGTTGTTGAAAGGAGAAACAAGAACTCGAAAAGAAGCTGCCAGACAATGTTATCCGAGTATAACACTCCTTACAGATTTTGGGTAGAAGTGTTAATCTGACTTGTTTTGTTCAAAATAGAAGTTTGATTGTTAAGAATAAATGTAAAACCCCTATGAAATTTGGAAGGGAAGATCTCCCAAAATTTCATATTTTCATATATTTGGTTGCAAATGTTTCATTCACAACAATGGTAAATCTCAATTAAAAACTTTTGATGTTAAGATTGCAAATGGGATATTCTTGGGATACTCATCCGTATCCAATGCATACGTAGTTTTTAATAAGACAACCTTGTGTGTGGAAGAAACCTCACATGTTGTATTTGATGAATTCTCTTTTGAGTTTAGTAAAACAGATGACATCACAAAGATATCGAGATGATCTGAACAAGATGACTATCAAGAGATCGGTTGTAAGGTTCTATGATCGGGAATCGCACTCGAGACGAAGAAAAAGAACCAGATTCAAATAAAGAAAAAGAACACGGAAGCTCTTCCTCACCAAATGATCGCACAACCAATACCACAAGATCACATAGAAACATTTGAAGGTAATACGTAATCATTTGAAATGGATACTTGCACAAAACTTCATCCATAGTAAAAGATAAGGGTAAGAGAGTAATGTCATACCACCCAACTGAATAGATAATTGGAGATCTAGACTCTGGTGTCCAGACAAGGACACAACTAAATCAAGATTGTATATTCAGTTGTTATGTATCATTACTTGAACCTAAGTCTATTACCGAGACTCTAACCGATTCCAACTGGATTAATGCCATGCAAGAAGAACTAAATCAGTTTCAAAGACAAGATGTGTGGGAGCTTGTTGAAAGGCCTCATCATCAAAAAGTCATTGGAACTAAATGGGTCTTTAAAAACAAAAGAGATGAAAACAATATTGTGGTAAGAAATAAAGCCGACTAGTTACTCAAGGTTATTCACAATCGGAGGATTGATTATGATGAAAGCTTTGCACCAATAGCTGCGGAAGCCATAAGATTGTTTTTAGCTTATCGCTTTTAAAAGATTCATAGTTTTTCAAATGGATGTTAAGTCAACATTTCTTAATGGAATCTTAGCTGAGGAAGTTTATGTAGAGCAACCTCCGTGCTTTGTCAAAGGAGACAAAGTCTATAGATTAAGGAAAGCTCTATATGGACTTAAACAGACACCTAGAGCATGGTATGATACTTTGTCTAATTATTTAATTCAAAATAGTTTTGTAAAAGGTAAAATTAATAGAACCTTGTTTAGAAAAGAATTTGGTTGTGATCTTTTATTAGTTCAGATTTATGTTGATGATATCATTTTTGGATCAACTAACACAACGTTGTGTGAAGAATTTAGTCATCTTATGAAGAGCGGGTTTGAAAGCGTCCAAGATGGGAGAAATGACCTACTTCCTTGGACTTCAAGTTAAGCGAGACTAAGAAGGGGATATTCATAAATCAAGCCAAATACACAAATTATCTTATTGAAAAATTTGGAATAGGTACCCTGAGAAGCTAAGATACCTATGATGATAAACTTTTCAATGGATCCAGATGAGAAAGGAAGACACAGATCAAATCGAATATCGAGGTCTAATAAGCTCTCTATTATATTTAATTGCTAGTAGACCTGATATTTCTTTTGCGATTGGAGTTCGCACACGTTTTCAAGCTAAACCAAAAAGGAGTCATCTTGAAGCAGCAAAGAAGATTCTTAAATTCTTAAAAGGTACGATAAATGTTGCACCTTTGTGGTATCCGGCTAATGACAATTTCGAGTTATCTGGATACTCGATTCGAACTTTGGTGGGTGTAAGATAGATAGGAAATCTACATCTAGAACTTGCCAATTTCTCGGGAAGTAAGGTGATTTCATGGTTGTCTAAAAAGCAAACCTCTGTAGCTACTTCTACTACTAAGCCGAGTATATGGCAACCGGAAGTTGTTGTTCACAACTTATCTGGATTAGTCAATGCAGCTAAGGGACTATAACATTATCACTAGAGATGTACCAATCTTTTGTGATAGTAATAGTGTCATAGGTATAACCCGTAACCAGTCTTACATACCAGTGCAAGCATGTTGACATAAGACATCACTTCATTTGAGATCATGCCGAGAAAGGTGACATCGAGACTTGAAAAGATTTTGACTAATTTTCAAAGAGCCGATATCTTAACAAAACCTTTAGCGAGAGACAAGGTTCAAAGAATTATCTGTAGAGTTAAGATTATTAGATGCTTCTTTAGTTAATCTATAATCTCATCTTATGTTTTTTATTCTTTGTCTCTCTCGATTATTTCACTATGTCTAGAAAGAAGTATCGGACGAGTAGAGGATCACATGGATAATCACAGAGCTAATATCATTGATCTCCATAAAAGGAATCAAGAATCAAGGATTAATCTATTGATCTTAGACCAACTTGATACTTACTTGTCGACATGAATTAATTCGCATAAATACATAGTAGTCGTCTCTTAAATAAACAGATAAGTATATGTACCTTGTCCGAGTTACTCATAAAGGTTACTAATGAATTGCTTCAAGATCTTTGATTTCAGGAGAAATTAAGTTTGATAACCATTTTCCATTATACGACAAGAGCTCCTTATCTCGAATACTCATAGACGCATAATGTTACAATCGATCGCATAAGGTGGAATTATCAGGAAGTATTTTCTAACCTTTTTCTTCTTATAATAAAAATTATGCATATTAGTTCGTATAATCAATATGTGAATTTAATATCATAATTATATTATTCTTTCAAAAACAAATTTACTCAGTTTATTAAAAGTGTTTTGTTTTTCAAAATAAAAAGATAAGGGTTCCGATTTTATTTTTATTAAAATATGTGTACTTTTCTTTTATCTTTTCAATTAACTAAAAGTAAAGAAAAATAAGTAACTCGTGTCAAGAAGTTACTATGTACCGAAATTTTATCAACTTGAATTTTGAAATACATCGAGTAACATTCACGCGCCAAAAATGGAGGCGGTTTGAAATATGAACCGTCAGCGATTCACGCGCGACATATTTAATATTATTCTCTCCGCTTTTCAAAATTAATTGTCATAATTGCATTAATGGTAACACGAAAGTCTAAATTTACACTTTTTCAGTCAATTATGAGTCTTATAATTGTTTATTATATATCTTTCCATATAAATTGGAGAACGTGTGCATAATTTCATTTATGCACATACAAAACTTTTTCATATCTCTCTCAAATTTTCTTTCCCTCTCAAAAACCTTATATCCTTAACAATGGCGGATACAAAGAAATCAAAGATTATATACGAATATAATCTCACTTCAATTAGAGAAAAGACAAAATCGAGAGATGTTTGTAGAATGGGAAGTATCCACCGACCTAGAAACCGAGAGAAATTTTACGATTCTTTGAGTCAAGGGATTGAAAGCAGATTATGCGATGAAGCCTTCTCGAAACAAAACCCTCGGCGACCTTGCTCTGAATTCTGACGAGAGCAACGACTACGAAACCGGGTTAGAAACTAGGGTTCGTACAAATGGGAAGAAGAAGAAGAAGGTGGTAGTGTTGATTGAGGATTTGGGTGAGATATTTGGGCTAAGTCTTGAAGGTGAGAATCCTTTCACGTACAAAGCTAGTGAATATTTGGAAAGTTTTCAGTTGATGGCAAGGAGGTCACACGAGAACACAACGGCCCGAATTTGAAAAGGCCGATCTTTGAAAGCGGTGATATAGATTGATGTTGATTACGGCGAAATGCATACTTGGGTGAGAAAGCGAGCCACGATGGCTTGGCCAAAGCCAATCTTTGTCTTTACCCTAAGGAGCCATATATGACGGAGTAGAAATCAATTAGGCTCAATTAGGCCGGGGTAGTATATTCAAGGTTGAGGAGGAGAGAAAGAGGTTTGTTAAAACCCCAATTACAAAAGAAGCGATGAGGTGGTCTACTGAAAAATGTGACAAGTATGATGGCGAATCACCATCATACTTGAGCATAAACCGTGTGCAAACAACCTCAATCGGGAGAAGGGTGTAAAGAAATTCACCAAACAAAAGGGATTGCTGGTCAAAGATGAGAAGATCTTTGGACCCTCGGACTACGAAGGAGACGAGGATGCCCACTCCACCACCGGCACCAAGAAGAAGGGCTAGAAAAGCCAAGGCTAAGAAAGTGGAGACGGTGTTGGAGGATGAATCCTCATATCTTTGAAATAGAGGAAGAAGCGAGAGGAGGAGGTGGAGAAGACAGCTTCCCAAGGGGGAAGTATCTCGGTGAGGTTCTTTGGAGTATCAAGACAGAAGAAAGGGTGGTTATCTCGTCGGAGATAAACCCGAAGAGGAGGAGGCAGCCCAATCATCTTCATCATCATCTTCCTCATCCGAGGATGCCGAGCCCCAACCCTCCACATCCCAACCTCAGCGATGAAAGGCGAGACAAGACCTGCGCCTCGAGCCTCTAAAACGGTCTACTCCCAAAAGTCCAACCCAACCCCAACCTACAAATGATCCATTCTCTTTTCTATCCTCATCCCAAATAGAGCCAAATCTATATCTTCATCTTCCTAATCTTTACGGAGAGATGGGAGCAATTGAGCTCTCACTCGGAATTGTTGGAAAGAAATTCTTCTTTGAAGAAAGAATCACCCTAGTAGATGAACTGATCTACTAGGAGAACTCGTCGATGTCTGGTTTCTACGAAGAATAAGGACATGTGTATTCGAAGAGACAGCTATTACGATAGCGAGAAGCAAGTGGGAACAATCATCCATCCGGGAGAAAGAAGTCCTTAAGAAAGGCTAGTCCGAAATCATTTAAAATCCTATCGGATGATAAGTTCTATGATTACATTCTGCAATGGGTGTATCTAGGAGATATGCAACCGAGAAGAGGTGAAGGAAAAGGAAGACGAGGAGAAGGATAAGGCGAGAGGATGAAAAGGATGAAGAGGAGTGCAGGAAAGAAATGGAGGTGGAAAAAGCGAGAAGAACTTATTGGTGGAGCTGCCGATGAGCCAGTGAGATGGATACAGTGGGAGGCACAAACAGAGCAGATGGAAGGGCGAGATGCCGGTGGAGGAAGAATCAAGTGTGCCAACAACGAAGGTACATTGGGCGATTCTCCTCCAGTTTCTTTATTGTAGCTGAAGTGCCAATTGAGGAGATAGATTTAACTCTATCTTCTCCATACGAAGAGATAGCACGCCCTCAACCTCTGCGTCATGTATCGAGGTGGAAGCTCGAAGGAGGAGGTAGTGAATCTAAAGAAGGCATGTCTAAGTGCTTTTCAGCTGGTTCCATACGTCATTTCACCATCAATCAAGGAAAACATAGAGGCTGCCGATACGAAAAGACAAAAATAGACCTCCATTTTTCCTAATCGAGACATGAAGAGCACATGGCAAAGGTTAAGCGGCAGATTCTTTGAAGAAGAAAGGGCTCAAGGAGCATGGGTCGACAGTATGTGCTAGATGAATATTCTCGAGATTAGAGATCTTGTTGAGGACCGAGTGAAGGAGTCATGGTCGAGATAAGGAGGCTTCCTTTTAGCGGTGTTTTGAGGATGACGCTGGCTATGGAGAAAGACAGACAAATAAACATCCTCAAACAATACTTGGATGGCGATTCGGACATGCCGAGATAGCTCGAAGAAGAGATATGATCAGCTCGAGCGAGAAAATAGGATATGTCGAAATGAACTCTTGGGGTAAATCGAACAAGTTGTCACTATCTGTAACACCCATTTCTTGATGCTAAAAAGGGGAAGATATTGAGCTCAAGAAAAGAGTAGACGTTCAAGGCGACAAAATCCGGCTCGAACTTAAAGATAGAAGAGGCATCGAGGAGCTACTTAAAGGCGAGGAAGCAAGAAAGAAAGCGGCTGATGATAAATCTCGAGAGAGTGTTGAGGCGGATCGGACGAAGGACGAAGGCGTGCGAATCCACGGAATCTGAACAAGAAGGCGAGAAAGAGCTACCCGCTGCTCAAGGTCCTGTCCCCATCCTATCAATCAAATCTCCCTCATCCTCATCTATGCCATTTGGGAAAGCCAAAGCTGCAAGCAAACCAAAGACCCAGGCTGAGATAGACGAGGAAGAAAAAAATAAAGAAGAGGAAGAGGGAAGAGAAGGAGAAGTATAAACGAAGGGATGCAAAGAAAAGGAGGGAGCAGAAAAAGCAGCCGGGAAGTTCTACGATAGACAGCAGAGAAAGTGGTTCGAAGGGCCGAGATGAGCAAGGAGCCGAAGTACTCCGACCATTCCATAGAAGTGATGTTGTACCCAAGGAGATCTTGCTGATAGGAGATCGGGAGATGTGGAGATCGTATGAAGCGAGTGGATTTTTGCTTTCCACGTCTGCGGGGAAGATCAAGTGGGGACTAGAAGAGAAAATCGCCTTCCATGTCTGGTTGGAAGAAAAGAATCCTCAATTCTATCAATACCTTATCGACCTTGCTCACGAAGAATTCAACGCCGACGTGGTCGCACCTGCCTATGCACCGATGGAACCTCCGAGGACAAATGATGGTCGTCTGGACCACGAAAGAGTAAAGCGATTGATTATCAAAGCGAAGCCGAAGCCGACTTGGCGAAGGAGGTGAACCGGTGTCCACTGAAAAAGAGGGTCTTCGTAGCTCGGTATACCCGAAGAAGATAGGTGGTAGGACTAAGTCTTATCTTATAATCCTTGTCGATTGCTTGCTACGATCGTGTGAAAAATGTGCTAAATTATGATGTATCGAAATATGTGTGAATATACTTTTGAACTACTCTCATGAATCATTGTTTAACTAACTTGATCTGATTTAATCCACTAATTAATTCTTGGTATAACTATCTCAAATTAAGTTGATTAAAAATGCTAACACTAAATCATCTGTAATTCACTAATCTTGACTATCTTGTTTTTCTTTTGTCTATCGACTATAATCATCTGAGAAACATATTACTCTGATTATCGACTATGTGACTTAAATGCATACTTTGTGGAATACTTATCTTCTAAGATTACTAACACATTTCTTTTCTTGAGCTATGTTTTAACATCATCAAAAGGGGAAATTGTTAGGAAAAAAGTTGTATTTAGTTTTGATGTGTTAAAATATAAAATAGGATGACCAGTGAGAATCTTGTATATACAAAGTTGATGTAGTAAAGATATGTAAATAAGACTAAGTACAAAAAGGTAGATAAGGATACACAAGTAGTCGAGATGAAGACAAGGAGTCGAGATGGAGTACAGAAAGTCGAGACGATGACAAGAAATCGAGATGAAGACGAGGCTTAGGAAGTCGGATGAGGTCAAAGACAACAAAGCTGACAATTATCAAGGCCCGAAGACCAAGATGCGACGAGGTGAACTATTATTAAAGACAAGGCGATGAAGTGTTAGAAAATTCAAGGGATTTCAAGAAGCGATTACAACTAACCAAGAAGAAGTTACAAGATTCAATTAGTTTGTTACAACTAACTAGAGAAAAATCAGCAAGGAAGTTACAAGCGCCAACAAAGATCTCTATAAAAAGATTTAGAAATTAGAGTAGAATTAACTTTGACAATCTCACAAATTCACTAGTATTCTCAACACACAATTAGCATTCACAAATATTGTAATCACTCACGAATGTTCTTTATGTTATCGAGTTCTTAGTGTTTATGGAACACTTCTCACGAATATCTTCAAGCCATTAGAATTCGGAATTTAGAAAGGAAGATTGTAAGGTGAAGATGCCTTTGTAAGTAAGTAAGTAAGTAAGTAAGAAGGAAGAAGAAAGTAAGTCGAGACCGCTTCTTCAAGTTGAAGAAGGAGAGTGGACGTAGGATCGTTTGATCCAGAACCACTATAAATTCGGTGTTATTTCTTTTTAGTTCTTTATTTCTTCTTGTCATTCACATTTCGATCACAAACAAATTTCAGGAAGCTTAAGATCCATATTGATTGAGTATAATAATTGTTTCCGCTTGTAAGCAAATTAATTTTGCGCCTAATTAAATGGCGACACGTGGAAATTAAGTATTAATATCAAATAAATTTAATTATTTATATTATGGGAATTTAATTAAATTAATTCTCAAATTAAATAATTTATTGATATTAAATATACACGTAAAAGCCAAAATTAAATCCTCACGAATTTTAAATATTCGTAACTTGTTAGTAAAGTAATTAACTTACCATATAACGTATAAAATCTCGTTAAATGGAAAGTTAAATCAAATTGCCCCACATGGAAATCAAGTTGATGTTATGATGAGTGTTACTCGAATGTGCCAACATTCTGGTCACAACATCGAAATTCATCCTTCCACTTTCACTAACCCTTAACCCACGTTTTGCCTTGTTCATTGACTTGTTCTTTCAGATTGAAGACTTACGGCGATTCACCGAAGTCATGCGGTTGAAAGAGGCAAGCAACGAAGATTATAAAGATCATGGGAAGTTACATGGAAGTTACCTATTTTCAAGGGAGATGTGGAAGTTATCTTTAAGCATTAAGAGTCCAGATTTTATCTATATATACACGGCTGCTATGAAGATTAAAAGCGGGAGTTGAGAGAAACACAATCTAGCATAGTCTATTGGCATAGATTATTGAGTTTATTGTAGGTTTCTATCTCGATACTTCCGTCGGTGAATGTTCCAACATTTCACTCAACATTAGAGTCATTATTTGTATTAGTGATAGGTTAGATTGAATATTATCTAGTCACTATATACGTAAATCCATTCACGGTGTAGCTTATGTTTTCACCGATTGTATCACTTAACAATTATTAGTGATAATCGCCGTTTGGCGATATAGACTTATTTATAGTCTATCACGAAAATTTTGATATTCATCTTGCAACGTGTTTAAGACTTTTGTGTACATTTCGATTATTTATTTATGCAGTGTTGCTCTTCGAATGTGCCAACATTCGTGACAACATTCTCGCAAAACACGTACGCACACCTTCCAAGTGGCACGAGCCATAAAACTCGTTATCTTGAGTTTAGATCCACGTATGCAGTGTGATTTATTACGATGGAATATCCTATGGCGGCTCAATTAGGCCACCGGTTCTTGATGGTACAAATTATGCAATTTGGAAGCCTAAGATGCGCATGTACATCAAGTCCATTAATGAACATGCATGGAGGAGTATATTATGACTGGATGGACTCCACCGATTGTTCCAGGTGATGACAACACCGAAGCTCAAATCAAAAAGGAGCTAGAATGGACAAATGATGAGGTGACAACGGCCAGCTTCAATTCGAAGGCACTCAATGCCTTATTTACCTCTACGGATGTATCCATGTTCAAAATAATTTCTAATTGTGTATACGCAAAAGATGCATGGGTGAGATTACAAGAACATTGTGAAGGATCTGAGAGTGTAAGAAGGACGAAGTTGAGGATGCTTGGAACCAAGTTCGAAAATCTAAGGATGAAGGAAGATGAGACCATATCATCTTACAATGAGAGGATTCTTGAGATTTCCAACGAATCTCAAGCACTTGGTGAAGCCATATCCAATACAAGGTTAGTACATAAAATCTTAAGAAGCTGTTCCTAAACGTTTTGATGCTAAGATATGTGCTATTGAGGAAGCTAAAGATATTGATGCTATTACTCAAAATGAGTTGGTGAGTATTTTGAAAACGTATGAAATGAATTTTTCCCAAAGAGATAGTGAAAAATCCGAAAGGAAAATTTACATTTTCAAAGGAGAGACTTCTTCATGTGTTGATAAACAACCGTTTATTCTTGAAATAGATTGATGAAGATGTTGGTGACGATTGTGCCGACAATGCGAAAACATTGCTTTCTTAACTAAGCGGTTTAATGCATTTTTGAAAAAGAGAGCAAATAGACTTAGAAATAATTTACAAATTAAGAATCAAGAGAGAGAACAGTGGTAGTTCACGCCAATTGCACGATAGAAATCGGAATGTCAATCAACCTAGGCAATTTGATAGAGGTAACAAGATCAAATATGATCCGAATATAGGAAAAATGTTAAATGTGATGCATGTTCTGGTTTTGGTCATTATGCTAATGAATGTGCCAACACTCTTTTGAGAAAGAGGGTAAATTTCAATGCTACCTTAAGTGATGAGTCCTGATTGTGAAGATGATTACGATAAGAATGAAGAATATGCTTTTTCCGCAAGGATTATATATGATGATACGCTTGATGATTTCTTGGATGATTCGATGTTGAGTCAAATGTGCCAACATTTGAGGAAACATTGGAGGTTCCGAATTTAATTGTTTCTCAAGTTCTTGTGTAGATGAAGCGGTACTTCTAATATTGTTTGCAAAGATTGTAAGTCCAGTTATCTAAAGCTTGAAAAGGAGTTGGAATCCACTCGAGAAAGCCTTAAGGGACATGACTATTGAAGAGTCATATCAAAAGGATTTGGTGATAAAGCTTGAGGTCATACTAACAAGGAAAGATCTAGAGTTATGCAACCTCAAAGAACGCATTTCAAAGGAACAACACCGAATTTCAAAAGATATTCGAAAGTTCGATCAAACTTGATGAGGCAGCGACAATTGGAAGTACAAGTAGACATGGTCTAGGTTATAATGGTAATATCACTCGGTTTTAAACAATAACAAACTGTTGTGTTTACAAAACCTTCGTTGAAACCGAAAAGTTGAAAAATGATTACGAAAAGAAGGATGTTTGTCATTATTGTTTCTTGAGGGTCACAAAGCTTGACCAAAGCTGTTTTAGAATGAGGCGGGATAAAAAGTTTTCTAAAATGTCTTTGAAAATGTTGCCACATTACTCGCTCAACATTCAAACAGATTGTTCAAAAGTCTTTTCAAAAACTTTGTTCAAAAATCTACTTGGGTGAAAAAGTCAAATACTTGTATGTAATGTTGTCTATACATCGTTAAAAGCATGTGTTTCGGGACTATGGTATTTTGATAGTGGGTGTTCTAGACACATGACCGGTGAGGAAAGTTATCTCACTGATTATAAGGCTTATGATGGAGGAAATGTTACTTACGGAGGAGGTTCAAAAGGTAAAATTATTGGTATAGGTACATTGAATGTTCCTGGTTTTCCTAACTTGACAAAAGTCTTACATGTTAAAGGTTTACTTGCAAATTTGATTAGTATTAGTCAATTATGTGATGATGACTTGCATGTGAAGTTTGACAAAAGTTCATGCTATGTGCTAAACAGTGATGATAAATGTCTTATGGTTGGTAATAGATCGGTTGATAATTGCTATTTAATCGATTCAAATCAAGCATGCTTTAATACTCAAACTGATGAAAGTGTTCTTTGGCATCAAAAACTTGGACATGCTCATTTTAGAAACACAGTCAAATTGTTAAAATTTGATCTTTGTTAAAAGTCTGCCTAAGTTACAAATACGCATGTCGAATGTATGTGGATCATGTCAAAGTGGTAAGCAAGTCAAAATGTCACATGAAATGTTGACACAATGTACTACGAAACATTGCTTTGAACTTTTGCATATGGATTTAATGGGACCAATGGAGACCGAAAGCATTGGTGGTAAGAGATATTCTTTTGTCATAGTAGATGATTACTCAAGGTTTACATGGATCGAATTTCTTAAGGAAAAATCAGATGCTTTTGAAGTTTTCAAAATTCTTTACAAGCGTTTTAAAAATGTTTTTGACACTAAGGTTAAGAGAATAAGGTCTGATCATGGTAGGGAGTTTGAGAACAGCTTATTCACTAATTTTTGTGAAAACAAAGGCATAATTCAAGAGTTTTCTTCTCCTAAAACACCTCAACAAAATGGTGTAGCGAAAGGAAAAATAGAACTCTACAAGAGATGGCTAGAGTAATGCTTTTATCCAAGAAACTTTCAAAAAGGTTTTGGGCTGAAGCTTTGAATCTTGCTGTCATATTACAAATAGAGTTTATCTTAGACCTAATTCCAAAAAAGACACCTTATGAATTTTTGAATGACAAAAAGCCTAATCTGAAATACTTTCATGTCTTTGGATGTGTTTGCTACATTACGAATGATAGAGACCAACTTCATAAATTTGATTCAAAGAGTGATAAGGGTTTCTTTCTTGGTTATGCTAGAAAGCAGTGAGAGCTTTTAGGATTTATAATCTTAGGACCGTAAATCTTTGTTCAAGAGTCTATGAATGTTGTTTTTGATGATAATGCAAGTCTTGCGAGATAATGCTATTGAAGAAGATGTAACTGCGATCTTATTGAGCAAATGCAAAGTTACGGAATTTACAGAACCGATTGAGAATGTTGCTACAAATGTGCCCACATCTGAAGCAACATCACCTCAACATCCGAGAAATTAATAGAACTATGTCTTATCCTGCTACAGTACCATCTTCTAGAATTCTCAAAAATCATCCACAACAACGAGATCATAGGTAAGCCACAATCGTGTGTACAAACGAGGAGAAAATTAAGTTTTGACGCAAGGCATATGGTAAGATCGATTTGTATGACATCTATGTGTAACAAGGTGAACTTTGAATGTTTTCATTCTTTCAATGAACCTAAAAATGTTGATGAAGCTATGAAAGATGAAAATTGGATTAATGCAATGCATGAGGAGTTAAATCAATTTGAAAGGAATGATGTTTGGATACTTGTGCCTAGGCACGATGATGTGAATGTAATTGGTACAAAATGGATTTTCAAAAACAAAGCTGATGAATCTGGTAATGTTGTAAGAAACAAAGCTAGATTAGTAGCTCAAGGCTATACACAAGTAGAAGGAATTGATTTTGATGAGACTTTTGCTCTGTTGCTAGAATTGAGTCCATAAGACTATTACTTGCTATTGCATGCTACATTGATATAAAAGCGCATCAAATGGATGTTAAAGCCGCATTTCTAAATGGAATTCTTATGGAAGAAACATATGTAGAACAACCTAAGGGGTTTGAGAATCATGATTTTCCTGATCATGTTTATAAACTTAAGAAAGCCTTATATGGTTTAAAACAAGCACCTAGGGCATGGTATGGTAGATTAACCGATTTTCTTGTTGAATTTGGTTTCTATAGAGGTGAAGCTGATAGAACATTGTTTATTAAACATTCTAGATATGACATTATGATTGCTCAAATATATGTTGATGACATTGTATTTGGTTCTACATGTGAGAAAATGCTTAAATTATTTGTACATGAAATGACCACTACCTTTGAAATGTCAATGGTTGGAGACTTGAATTACTTTTAGGTCTTCAAATTAAACAATGCAAAGATGGTATTTTCTTTTGTCAAAGTAAATATGCCAAAAATCTTGTGAAAAGGTTTGGTTTAGACAATGCTAAACACATGAAGACACCTATGGGATCGACACAAAAGTTGTGTAAAGGCAGTGTTGGCACAAATGTTGACCCAACATTGTATAGGTCGATGATTGGTAGTCTTTTGTATCGACTTCTAGTAGGCCGGACATCATGTTTAGTGTTTGTTTATGTGCACGTTATCAAGCTGATCCTAAAGAATCTCATATGAATTATGTTAAGAGAATAATTCGATATGTGGCGAGCACATGTGATTATGGAATATGGTATAGCAAGGACACTAATTGTTCTTTGATTGACTATAGTGATGCGATTGGGTAGGTGATAGTGATGATAGGAAGAGTACAAGTGGTGGATGTTTCAACATGGGTAACAATCTTGTTTCTTGGCATGGCAAAACAAAATTGTGTTTCCTATCTACGGCTGAATCCGAATACATAGCCACGGGGAATTGTTGTACTCAACTTCTTTGGCTCAAGAAGATGTTCGATGACTACGGTTTGGAGAGCAATACTCTTACTGTTTATTGTGATAATACAAGTGCAATTAATATATCTAAGAACCACATGCAACATTCATTAACAAAACATATAAGTATTAGACACCACTTTATTAGGGACCTTGTAGAAAAAGAAGTTGTAAGGTTGGAATACATTTCAATGAAAAGCAAATTACGAGACATTTTTACTAAAGCCCTTGATAATGAGAGGTTTTCTTCTCTTAGAAAATCTCTAGGTTTATGCACTAATTAGACCAATATTTGCCGTGTGTTGTAACAAATGTGCCAACATTTGTAACAACACTAGAACAATTTATTTTAAATTTTTCTAAGTATTGTAATATTTAGTGTTTTTGAACTCTCTTGTGTAAATAGTATTAGAACTGTGATAAATATAAAATTGTCCTGGACACACTTCTCTCAAATGCAATTGAATAAACTCACAAATAGATGCTATGTCATTGAGTAACTATGGGACACGGAGTTGACAACTACGATGTTCTCTTTTCAAAAGATGACTTGAATGCATCAATATATTCACAATCCATTGAGTAATTATGGGACACGGAGTGACAACTACGATGATCTCTTACGGAAAAATGGATCAATGTGAATAAGTGGGTAAAACAAAAGATAGTGCAACACAAATGATATTATATCATGTAAAAGCTGTGTTGAGAAGTGTGTGTGCCGACATTATGCTGAATAACATTTTTGGTTCTTGTATGTATATATTTACCTCTATGAGTTTGATAATTTACGAATATTATTCTATAAATGAATTATTTATTTTAAATTGTTCCCAGCAATATTAGTTAATTATGCACATTATTTTAATTTATTAAGCGGTTATTTGCATGTTTCTTTTATAACTTCCACACTATCGGTAATGCCCTATTTCTTAGGGATGTGATTAATTCTTTCTTCCCAACACCAATGTGGACACAACTTCTACGTTCTTTCTTTTCCCTATTTAAGGTCCTTAATATTCGGTGTGCTCTACACATTGATCTTTGTTTTAATTTGATACAAGTGTTTGAAGGTATTAATTGTTGCACTTCTTGGTATTAGTTAATAATCAGCCTTTATTTTTTTGTAATTCAAATTGATTATTTTATTAATATAATTTGAATAGTGTGTGCGATTATTAATTATCATGGCTGATGGAAAGGGCTCTTCACCTTCACATTCGAAACCTTCAACCTCTCTGCAACATCATCCTCTTCTCAAAACCTTCGACTCTTAGCTTCAATGGCGGCTGAAAATGTTTAGGAAATGTTGGCCCTTCTAACCCAACATCACCCTCTTCGATTAGGGTTGGCTCGGTTGATGTTCCTCTTTCGGCTATGATATTCGTTACGAAATCCAAAACCCGCTATCAAATCCTCGAGAATCCGATTTTGGGCGAAACGCCACAAAATCCAAATAGCGATGCAGCTCAAGAACAACCCGTCATTGAAACCTACCCTATGTCGGTTGATCTTGCTGAGAAACCTGGCCCGATCAAATCGTCCACGCTTTCAAGAATCTTGCCAAATTGACAATTTACCCGATCGTCGATGTTGGTAATCGAGAGGTAAACTTTGGCGATTATAGACACACTGGTCTTTTCTCCTACACGATGCCCAAGATACTCCAATGGAAGAACATACTTGATTCTCACGGACACGGAGAGCTTCTTGCCCGTTTTCAATGCATTCGGCAAAAGGCGGCGAGCTCAAGAGGACAAGGTCGAAAGCAGCGCTCTTATAGGACAATAGGTCGTCGAGTTGATTACTCTGAAATTAGGAAAAAACGAAGCATGATGATGGCGTTGCTTCAAAACCTATCCGGTATTCGACTACGAATCCTCTGGCGATGAAATGGAAGAGGCAAATCCAGAGAAAGTGGCTAGTAAAGAAGTTGATGTTCTGTGCTTAGCCCTAGGGGAAGTGCTTGAGGATTACGAAATGGATCAAACATTGGCTCAAATGGCTGCTAGCTTGGAAAAGCGGAAAAAGAAGCAAAAAGTAACGCGAGGATGTGCCGAGACGATGTTGACACACCCTTGGCCACATCATCCTCGAGTCGAATCCACGAATCGAGAACACGGATCGGGAAAATGTTCTTTGAGGTACATCTTGACTCCTCTCTGCATTTATCTTCGTCTTGATTACGATGATTCTTATCATGGCATTGATAGTGATAAATTTAGAACATTGAGGACTAGATTGATTGTTGGGGAAAGGATTATCAAAATGGATGATTTTGTATCTATGAATTTAATTGGATATCGGTGATAGATCCTTAATGCACTCTCTACAATTTGCTACTCCTTATATTGTGGATTGGATTTATGAGTTTTATGCAAATTTAAAAGTCGAGTTTAGAAGTTAATTCAAAGCACTTTGGAAAAGTGAAATTTAGGGGAAAGGTTATTGTGATAACTCACATTTGTTATTAATGAGGTCTTGAAAACCAGAGATGGTGATGATCCTCAAGTGGATGATTTGGATGAGGTCATAAAGGTGATCACCTGGAGGAAGAGTTAATATTTGGAGATATAGGATGAATTCCTCGGTCTTAACAAGCCTTTATAGTGTTCTTCACAAGTTAATTGTGTATAATTGGCTGCCTTCTTCAAACACAACCACTTTGACCGGTGAGCGAGGCTATTTTGATGTACAAGATTGGACATCGAGGAGTTTAATCTTGGGAAAACAATATTTGACAATATGATGACATATTCGGGAGAGTGTCAAGCAAAGGGTTCTTTGCCATACCCAGATTTGATTCATATGTTAATTTACTGCTCAAGGATTTCAAAGAGAAAGAAATGAAATTATCGGCTCATTTTGCTTTGAGTTTGGGAATTTCTCATGTTGAAGCTGGTCAAGGGTGATTGACCTTCCAATTAGAGATCCGAATGCACGGCTGATGTTCTGCTGAGCAGACACACGATGTGCCGCTAAATGTTGGCACACACGCTGCCAACATTCCCAACTCCAACCTCAATTCATTCAAGATCAGATTGTCATGGCGGATAATTCAATTTCTAAATTGAAATGTTTGTTAAGCAATCTTGAAATGCGAAACGGATCTGGGAGAAGCTGCTTTCTCTTGTCACGGGGAGTAGGACTGATGTTCTTTGCTCAAGCTGGCGATGATATTTCTTCTTGAACCGCCGTCTGCTGCTGCTTTGGTGATGGAGATCTTTGGTGAATGCAGTGTTGATGTGGATGCAATCGGAGGAGGACCGAGATCTTTGATATATCTGGAGTTGGAACAAGTGCGGCTCACGATCTTTGGAATGGAAAGCGAGAAACACGAGAATGTGTCGGATGATGTGCCGACAAACCCGATCAACACTCTTGATGGACCCGATGGTTCAAACATGGGCGTGGATGCTTTGAGAGGATTGAGGCGATGAAGCTAGGAAGATGATGACCTCGGTGTCTTTGTATGATGATCTAGATGATTGGGGCCATTGGTAATCTGACTAAGGGGAGCATTCAAGAATAAGGAAGCTTGAAGAAAGGGGAGTTCGTGCGAGACTCTAGAAGATGCAGTGTTATTTATTATCGGCCCAATCCTCTCCTAATCTTCACTTACAAGCTTTTTCTTATTTTTGTAATAGGCTCATTTTAATTTCTGTTTTATGTGTTTAATTTCTATAAACTTATAGTAGTATAGGTTTGTGTGTTGATACCTATGCTTTTGATTTTACGAACTTATTAGTTTAGTATGAGTTTGTGTAAGTATGTTTATGTCTTCGTTTTTATGCTCTGATTTTAGTTATGTTTAAAGTCTTATTTATGTTCGTATTTTAGTCATATGTTCTTTTCATATTACGATTAATGTTTTCTTAGTTACGGTTGCTCGATTTAAGTTTTGTTAAGTCTAGTATTTTGTCTTTTTGCTCTGATTTTATATTGTTTTATGTTAGCTACGATTTTGTTTAGTCTATGTTTTGTTCATAGTATAAGTCCTTGTGATGTTAAGTGTTTATTGTTTTTATTTGTTTTGGCTAAGTAAAAAGATGTCATTTACTTGATACTAATTTACTTATCTCTATTGTGTACACATTACTGCATTTTGTTGCAATATCGGGTGTGTTTGATGAAAGGCCGAATTGAGGAGATTGTTGATGTTATGACGAGTGTTACTCGAGAATGTGCCAACATTACAGTCACAACATCGAAGTCGTCCTTCCACTTTCACTAACCCTTAACCCACGTTTTGTCTTGTTCATTGACTTGTTCTTTCGAGATTGAAGACTTACGGCGATTCACAGAAGTCATGCGGTTGAAAGAGGCAAGCAAGAGAAGTTATAAAGATCATGGGGAAGTTACATGGAAGTTACCTATTTTCAAGGGAGATGTGGAAGTTATCTTTAAGCATTAAGAGTCCAGATTTTATCTATATATACACGGCTGCTATGAAGATTAAAGCGGGAGTTGAGATAAACACAATCTAGCATAGTCTATTGGCATAGATTATTGAGTTTATTGTAGGTTTCTATCTCAATACTTCCGTTGGTGAATGTTCCAACATTTCACTCAACATTGGGTCATTATTTGTATTAGTGATAGGTTAGATTGAATATTATCTAGTCACTATATACGTAGATCCATTCACGGTGTAGCTTATGTTTTCACCGATTGTATCACTTAACAATTATTAGTGATAATACGCCGTTTAGCGGTATAGACTTATTTATAGTCTATCACGAAAATTTTGATATTCATCTTGCAACGTGTTTAAGACTTCCATTGTGTACATTTACGATTATTTATTTATACGTGTTGCTCTTGAATGTGCCAACATTCGTGACAACATTCTGCAAAACACGTACGCACACCTTCGAAACAAATCAAATCAAGTCAAATCAATCGGATCAAATCAAATCAGTCTGATGGGCTTCTAAGCCCAGCCCATTAAATCAATCTCACCCCACAATTATAAATAGGGGTCTTCATTCATTCATTCCACACACAATTTCAGAGGCAATTCCAGAGCTCGAGTAGATTTCAGACATTCTTGAAGATTCAAAGGCGTTCTTCGCGGCATTCAAGGGCGTTCTTCAAGCAATTCAACCAGGAACGGCGTCAATCCGGGATCAAGGTGTTCAACCCCTCCGATCAGGCGTTTCTCCTTGAAGATTCAAAGGCGTTCATCGCGGCCTCTTCAAAGGCGTTCATCGGTCTTCAAGAGCGTTCATCCAAAAGTCTCCGTAAATAGCGTTTAATTCAAAATAAGGCTCTTAAGCCCTTGGATTAACGTTACAAGTCAACCAAATCCACCGAGATCCGCCAAATCATCCAAGTCAACACCAACACTTGAAGAGAAGAATCGGAGGGTCAAACTTAGAGCTAGGGTCCACTAAAATTTAATCGGTTCAATCCGATTTAAATTAAATTGTAAACTTTTTCATGTTTTTATAAATTAAATTCACGAAATTTGTTATTACAAATTTGGCACGCGAGTGGGACCGCTCTACCTCTCATCTCATCTCTTCCTTCAACAAATTTGAAGATCATCGAGAATGGGTCCTCGTAAGCTCTACCCAGTTGGAGCCGACTCATCAAACGCTTCGATGTCAACGCTATCACTCGAAGCATGTCAAGAAGGTCGCAAACTCGAGGCCTCTTTAGAAGCAAATCTTTCGATCAACACTCCACCTTTAACAAGCCATCCTACATTCACGAAGACAAGGAAGGCGATTTCCCATGCTCTACTCTTGACTCCTCGTCGAGACTCTTCATCAACCTCGAGCATAGCTCCGGTCATGATGACGAATGCCTCAAGCATCGAGGAACAACTTGTCGAGTTTGACTAGAGCCATAGAGGGCTCACACGTCATGTTCAAGAACGAGGACTCCCGCATTTCCAGCTTGATGAATAAGGTGGAAAGCGATGAGGCAAGCATAGCTAAGGGGAAGCAAGTTGAGGTACAATGGCGAGGAAACCTCGACTAAGCATCATGTAACTGAATGCGAGCCATTTGCCAAAGAATTGCAGATTACTGTGATGGAGGAATCCATGTGGAGCAACACAAAGAGCTTATCACGGGAAGCGATGAAGGATAAGTTCGACGGCGATTCTAAGTCATCCTTCACCTATGCCAAGCCATATACAAAGAGAGTTGATGGTTTGAAGATGCCGGTGGCTACCAACCGCCAAAATTTCAACGGTTTGTGAAGGGAAATCTAAAATAGCACGTGGCTCACTTTGTCGAAAGCGTCTGACAATCTTTTGGAACTATGGAGATCATTTGGCAGCGGTTCATCCATTCCTTGAAAGGAAATGCATTTGATTGGTACATCGACACGGAGGCTAGTTCCATCGGCAGTGAGATCAAATGGAGCAGGAGTTCTTGAATCGCTTCTATAGTACCCGAGAAGGGCCGATTAGCATGATCGAGTTGACTAATACTCGATAATGGAAGGGCGAACCTATGATCGATTATATTAATCGATGGAGGAATTTAAGCCTCAATCGCAAAGATAGATTGTCGAAACACGCAATCGAGATGTGCATCAAGGGATGTTATGGGGTCTTCGTTATATCCTCCAAGGAATTCGACCAAGGACCTTCGAAGAAGCTGGTAACAAGAGCTCATGATATGGAGCTAAGCATGATTGGAAGTGGAGTCGAAGGACCACCAATTTTAGAACATCGTGACAAGAGTTATGTTAAGTCTTTAAATAAAGAATACATATGAGACATGTCTCACGATAGGGGCAAAGGGGTTGACTCTAAAGGACATGCGACAAAAACAATATCCATTCTCGAGACTCGATGTCTCGGGATATTTGATGAGTTGTTCAACGCAAAGCTGATTGAGTTGCCTAAGATGAAAGCGGGGAGGAAGGCTGGGCGCACCGGCGATCAAGTCTTGCAAGTACCATCGGTTGGTGGGTCACTCAATTCAAGCTGCTTTATCTTCAAGGAAAATATAATGCAATTGGTTCAAGAAGGGGATATAGTGCTAGAAGAAACTACTTAAAGTTCTTGAGTCAAAGCTCCTTGACAAGAGTATAAAGCGTCTATAATGCTCCTTGATACGAGTCGAGAACTATCTAAAAGTCCCTTAAATCAAATCTCCTCGACATGAGGCGAAGCTGTCTATGACTCTAAAATTGAGTCTTTAAATCAAATCTCCTTGACAAGAGGCAAGCTGTCATGACTCTAAAATTGAGTCTTTAAATCAAATCTCCTTGACACGAGGCAGAAAGCGTCTATGACTCTCAAATTGAGTCTTCAAATCAAGGCTCCTTGATACGGCGAAAACTATCTAAAACCCCAAAATCAAATTATGTCCCTTGAACTACGTTATGACTTGATCCTCTTTAAAAGTACGTAGGCAACTTAGAAATTCACTAAGTTCAGTCAAAATTCAAAAGTCCAAAACCAAATGAGGAGCAAAAGACTTTCGTGCTTCATTCACTTCAAGTCACAAATGACCGTGAACAAAGCACGAGGGCATTTGTAAGCAAATTAATTTTGCGCCCAATTAAATGGCGACACGTGGAAATTAAGTATTAATATCAAATAAATTTAATTATTTATATTATGGAAATTTAATTAAATTAATTCTCAAATTAAATAATTTATTGATATTAAATATACACGTAAAAGCGAAATTAAATCCTACGAATTTTAAATATTCGTAACTTGTTAGCAAAGTAATTAACTTACATTATAACGTATAAAATCTCGTTAAATGGAAAGTTAAATCAAATTGCCCCACATGGAAACAAATCAAATCAAGTCAAATCAATCGAGATCAAATCAAATCGAGTGCGATGGGCTTCTAAGTCCAGCCCATTAAATCAATCTCACCCCACAACTATGAATAGGGGTCTTCATTCATTCATTCCACACACAATTTCGGGGCAATTCCGGACTCAACTCCGAGCTCGGAGTGCATTTCAGACATTCTTGAAGATTCAAAGGCGTTCTTCGCGGCATTCAAGGTGTTCTTCAAGCAAGTCAACCGGAGCAGCGTCAATCCGGGATCAAGGTGTTCAACCCCTCCGATCGAGACATTTCTCCTTGAAGATTCAAAGGCGTTCATCGCAGCCTCTTCAAAGGCGTTCATCCGGTCTTCAAGAACGTTCATCCAAAAAGTCTCCGTAAATAGCGTTTAATTCAAAATAAGACTCTTAAGCCCTTGGATTAACGTTACAAGTCCACCAAATCCACCGAGATCCGCCAAATCATCCAAGTCAACACCAACACTTGAAGAGAAGAATCGAGAGGGTCAAACTTAGAGCTAGGGTCCACTAAAATTTAATCGGTTCAATCCGATTTAAATTAAATTGTAAACTTTTCGTGTTTTTATAAATTAAATTCATGAAATTTGTTATTACACCGCTGTCAAAACTTTGATTTAGAAGTTAATAGATAATCTTAACTCAAAAAAGTTTCGATAATCTATTCATCCCCCTCTAGATTATCGCTAGAGGGACTTTTGATCTTTTAATACAACTCAATCCAGTAGGACCAACATTTTACCTTTTGAACCTCCTCCATATGTAACATTTCCACCATCATAAGTCTTATAATCGGTGAGATAACTTTCTTTACCGGTCATGTGCCTATAACACCCACTATCAAAATACCATAGTCCAGGGAACACATGCTTTTAAAGAGGTATAGACAACATTACATATAGAATTTGACTTTTTGTTGGTCCCACTGATTGAGTGATTTAGTAAAGAGCTTAGACAACCTTCTAGTGAAAATCTAGAAGGGGGTTGAATAGATTTTCAAATCCTTTTCAAAGACTAGATTATCAATTCAAAGTATCAAAGCTTATGCGGCGGAGAACAGTTTTAACTCAATCTCTAAGGATCAAAAGCAATCGATTAAGATTACGAAATTGAATTTGTTTTGAATGATTAATCAAAACCAAGATAAGTAAACAAAGCATTAAAGAACACCAAGAATTATAGTGGTTCGGATCAAGCGAGATCCTACATCCACTCTCCTTCTTCAACTTGAAGAAGGGCACTATCTTACTCACTTACAAAATTACAATTACAACTTTTGAAGATCTCTATCTTCGATCCTATCTTCAATCTGCCTATCTTTACGGAAATTCGTAGATTACGGTGCGAAGTGTAGAAGATATACAAATAAGTGTTCTAAAAACACTTTGAACTTTTGAATATTGCTTTGAAAACTTTTTGTGTGATTCTAGAAAACTTGTGAATAATGTGAATGAGAGTCTTTGAAAAGTTAAGTTTGAAAGCGTGCCTAAACATATGTATAAGTCGAGAAATGGTTAGTTTGTTGTAACAAACTTAAAACCGCTTAACAAACTTAATCTTGAAAAGCTGTCTTAATCTTCGATTGATCTTGGTCTAGTCGTCGGCCCGACTTGGTGAAGACTTGCCTTTCTTATTCTACTCGGTTCGTCGACCTCGTCTTGAGCTCTTCATTATTATCTCCAACGAGATAACTATCTCAAGCTCGTCTTCGATGACCTATACTTCTTTGACCTCGGCTGACTTTTCTAGCTCCACCTAGTCTAGTCGGCCTAGTGCTAGAACTCTTGACTTGATTGTTCTATATAATTAGCTGGTCATCTTACTATGCATGAGTTGACTCTAATGGCTATTTTAACTCATCAAAACTTCTTACGATCTAACACTTTTTCACCCAAGTAGATTTTTAACGAGACTTTTTAAAAGATTTTTGAGCAGTCTGTTTTGAATGTTGAGCGAGAATGTGACAACATTTTCAAAGACATTTTAGCAAACTTTTTGTCTGTCTCATCCTTAAACAGTTTGGTTTTTGTGTCCTTGATAAAACAATAATGACAAACATCCTTCTTTTGAGAATCATTTTTGATTTTCAGTTCAACGAAGGTTTTGTAAACACAACGAGGTTTATTATTGTTTAAAAGCTGAGTAATATTGCCATTATAACCAAGACCATGTCTACTTGTACTTCCAATTGTAAGTGCATCATCAAGTTTTGCTTTGAACTTTTGATTGGAGTGTATAGGGTAAGAGTTATTAAGACCAATCAACAAAATATCGAACCCAGGGAAAAAGTATGCACATGAGTCCCTAGAAATACAAGTTCTTAGTGACTAGAGTTGCAACAATGGTTTGGAACAAAAACAACAAAACACAAGCAAAAATACAAAACAATAAGGAGCAAACAAATGATCGAACGCTTAAAAGGCAAGAAGCAAAAACAACAATAAATGGGGAAAGGGGTGCTAGGATTAACATCCATCAATGAATCATCAATCAACAAGCTACAATTGAATCAAATTGCAAATCAACTAAGATAGAAAGCATAAACCATCATGAAATTAATCACTCCATTAATATCACAATGCCTAATGTGAGTATCCTTAGTCTTTCCCATCTCTCAATGTAGAAATCCCCAATTCATACAATCATGCAAAATTGAAACCCGATTAACACTTAATCACGTTAGCTCGACTCTCGCCTATTGCTAGGGTGATTAACCATTAATCTAAAGAAGTAATTTTACACAAAGCACAATGAAGAATCACAATTAGGAAATAAACTAATGTGAGTATCCTTAGTGCAACTAATCTCTCGATTCGAAGCACCCAATCCACACATTCATACACAATTATCACCCGATTAATCCGGATCACGTTAAGCGCAACTCTCGTCTATAGCTAGGGTGATCAAACACTAATCTAAAGAGATAATTATGCATGAAGCACAATTGAGAATCACAATTAGTAAGCAATCTACTCAATTAATCTCCAATCATCAACAATTATAGCATCATCAACCAAATCATCATCAATTTCAATTAACCCAAGCACAAGAGATTTAGCCCATGGTACCACAAACAATACCCATGGGAAGAAGATAGAATTGATCAAACACTAAGCAAATCACAACAATTAAAAAATTAAAGAGACAAAGAGGAAAAACATCACCAAATGATCTTCAATCAACAAAAAGAGGAATGCTTGAGTCTTCAACACCAATCTCCAAATGAATTACAAGCTTGAATTGAAAGAATTACAATGATCAAATCTAAACTATGGCTAATCTACCAACATCAATTGAAATTTAATCCTAATTCTACCAATCTACTCTACCTAAGGAAGAAATTGGCTTGGGGCATGAGAAATCGCCCCAAAACCGCTACTAATCTGCTATTATGAAAGATGTATACGAATTGCTCTGCTCGACTCTTTAAATACCAATTTTTAACAAAACCACCCCCTCGAGTCGAGGTCGAGGCCTCGACTCGAGGTCACTGCAAAATACCTCGCCCTCGACTCGAGGGTCATGCCTCGACTCGAGGTGCCTGCCATTTTCCATTTTTATCCTTTTACGCATAGCCCTCGACTCGAGGCTCTTGCTCCTCGACGAGCTCGAGTCCAGGGCACTTTTCTCGCACGGAGTTTCGGCCCGACCCCGTTTTAAATGCAGAAATGTCCGTCTCTTCATTCTAAGTCTAATGGTACTCTTGGATTGGCAAAATTCCACGAATTACCTGCAAAATGGACGAAAAACATCAAAATCTCACAAATAATACTTTTTAAGCAAAAGAGTGATACTTTTCACATTTAGGCACAAAAACTAACACTTTAGCTCACTTTTTACACTAAAATAGGCCACTAAAAACATGCATCAATTCACTCCAATCAACTTTACGAATATCTTTTGAAATTCGGTGTTGTGCCTTTGAGCTACTCTTTGAGGTTGCATATCTCCAGATCTTTCCTTGTCAAAATGACCTCAAGCTTTATCACCAAATCCTTTTGATATGACTCTTCAATAGTCATGTCCTTCAAGGCTTTCTGAGTGGATTCCAACTCCTTTTCAAGCTTAAGATAAATGTTAGGATGTATACTATAAGCCTAGCTTTTGTATGAACATCTTTTTAGTATGAACATCCTTTTAATATGAGATTCATTATGATCAAAATACTTATTACTTATGATTGTTATATATATCATTATGTTGTCAGTTAATCTATCTTTGTAGATAACATGGTGTGTGGTGTCACCACGGAAGATCATGCTATCGATTCCTTATAGATTATAAATAATAGCTCACAACCAAGATGGATTTGGACAAACCATTGGAGCGGTTGTAGTGTAATTTGGTATTAGTCTATCTTGACTATAAAGTTACACTAGTACATTTTGTATGTATTGAGCGAGGACCATATGAGGTTGTTCAATTTGTCTTGACTATATAAAAGAACAAGACCTCTGTTGTTATGGAAGCACGCCTTCTTAATCCCTATATAATAACGGGCACGTGTACTCGGTGTATGTTTCTTTGATTTGCCAATGGGTGAGATTTATTAAATCAATAGGCTCGGTGAATTGGGAGATAGCATTGTTTATATGGTGTGTTGTTGATTATAGAAGGAATCTGTGTCCTAATTATTTAGGATGATGATGTCCCCTTGAGGAGCTCATAAAGATTATTATGTAAACCTGCAGGTGGATTTAATCCAACATAATAATAAAGATGAGTGGTACTACTCTTGGAATTAGATATAAATTAATTAAGTTGTCGATAATTTAATTAATTTATGGACATTCGATATCTTAAACACGGGAAATAAACGTACACATAATAAAGGAGCCCATATTATAATATGGGATTAGGACGGTAATTCAATTATAACTCTTTAGTGGTGAGTTATAATTGATGGGCTTAAGTAAAGTGTTCGGACTGAACACGGGATATTTAGGCCCATCGGGAGGCCCAACCCTAATTCCTCCTTAGGGTCCATGTTGTAGCCTATAAATAAACCCTAACGTCGAGCCTCTAGATGTGTGTGAAAAAAACGTGAGATCGAGAGAGGCGGATTCGATTCCTTGGAGGATCATCGATCACTCGGCGTCGAGGAAAGGGATAGGAATATGGCGAGAAGACCGTGAGGTTCGAGGCTCATTCTTCGATCGCAGATTCTAACCTTAGAACTGGTTCGTCTTCACCTATTACGGTGAATAAAGGTACAATTTTATCCGCTGCGTTTATGTGTTTTGCGATCCCGAATCTAATAATTTCATAGAGTCGGCGATCGGTGGTTCCAACAATAAGCTGGACTTACAATCTTTGGAAATATTATTAGAAGCACCTACTTTATCTACACAAGAACTTGAGAAACAATTAACCACGGAACTTCCAATGTTTCCTCAAATGTTGGCACATTTGACTCGACATCGTAATCATCCGATTAAATCATCAAGAGTATCATCATATATAATTCTTGCGAGAAAAAGCATATTCTTCATTTTTATCGTAATCATCTTCACAATCGGACTCATCACTTAAGGTAGCATTGAAATTTACCATTTTTCTCAAAAGAGTGTTGGCACATTCATTAGCATAATGATCAAAACCAGAACATGCATCACATTTAACATTTTTACTATAATTACGGATCATATTTGATCTTGTTACCTCTATCAAATTGCCTAGGTTGATTAACATTCCTACTTTTATCGGGCAATTGACGTGAACTTCGATCGATCTCTATCTTTATTCTTAATTTGCAAATTATTTCTAAGTCTATTTGCTCTCTTTTCAAGAATGCATTAAAGCGCTTAGTTAAGAAAGCAATGTTATCGGCATTGTCGGCACAATCATCAACAACATCTTCATCGAATCAATTTCGGTAACAAGCGGTTGTTTATCGGTACTCGAAGATGTCTCTCCTTTGAAAACAAAAATTTTCTTTTGATTTCTCATTATCTCTTTGGGAAAAATTCATTTCATATGTTTTCAAAATACTCACCAACTCATTTTGTGTAATAGCATCAGTATCTTTAGCTTCCTCAATAGCACATATCTTAGCATCAAAACGTTCGGGAATAGTTCTTAAGATTTTATGTACTAACCTTGTATTGGATATAAGCTTCATCAAGTGCTTGAGATTCATTAGAAATCTCGGTGATTCTTTCCTTGTAGGAGGATATGGTCTCATCTTCCTTCATCCTTAGATTTTTCAAACTTGGTTCCAAGCATCCGCAACTTTGTCCTTCTAACACTCTCGAGATCCTTCACAATGTTCTTGTAATCTCTCCCATTGCATCTTTTGCGAGATACACAATTAAAAATTATTTTGAACATGGAAACATCCGTGGAAGTGAATAAGGCATTGAGTGCCTTTGAATTGAAAGCGGTCGTGGTCACCTCATCATTTGTCCATTCTAACTCCCTCTTGATTTGAACTTCGATGTATTATCGGTGGCTGATCTTGTTGGTGGAGTCAATCCGGTTAAGATACTCCTCCATGCATGTTCATCAATGGACTTGATGTACATGCGCATCTTAGGCTTCCAAATTGCATAATTCGTTCCATCAAGAACTGGTGGCCTAACCGGAGTTATCATAGGATATTTCATCGCAATAATACACACCAAATGCGGGATCAAAACTTCGGGATAACTTGAGTTCAATGGCTTTTGTACCAATTGAAGGTGTGCGTGAGTGTTTTGCGAGAATATTGTCACGAATGTTGGCACATTCGAAGACCAACACGATGAAATAAATACGAAATACACAGCGGAAGTCTTAAACACTTTACAAGATGGATATCAAAATTTTGTATAGACTATGAATAAGTCTATACCGCCAATCGGCGAATTATCATTAAAATTATTAAGTGATACAATCGGTGAAAACATAAGCCACACCGTGAATAGATCTACGTATATAGTGACTAGATGTTGATCAATCTAACCTATCACTAATACAAATAAAGATCAATGTTGAGTGAAATGTTGAAACATTCACCAACGGAAGTATCGAGATGGAAACATACAATAAACTCTCTAATCTATGCCAATAGACTATGATAGATTGTGTTTCTCTCAACTCCAAGTTTTAATCTTCACATTTGTGTATATATAGATATTACTGGACTCTTAGTGCTTGAAGATAACTTCCACATCTCCCATGAAAATAGGTAACTTCTTTGTAACTTCCCCATGTTCTTTTCAACTCCTCACTCTTGCCTTTTCAACCGCATGACTTAAGGAAAGCGCCATAAGTCTTTAAAAGCTGTAAAAACAAGACATTTCATGGGTTAAGGGTTAGTGGAAGTGGAAGGACGAATTCAGATGTTGTGTTAGATCAAGAAAGGTTTTGATGAGTTAAAAAGAAGCAACTCGGATGATCGACGACTATGAAGAACAAGCGAGATCAAGGTGCAGTATTAAGGTGATTAGACTAGGTAGAGGATTGAACAAGTCGGTGAAGACTATAAGTTGCAAGTCGTCTGGAGACAAGCTCAAGTCTAGTCATCTGCGGGAGACAATTATGAAGAGCTCGGACAAGGTCAAGACAAGCTAAGTAGAATAAGAAAGGCGAGTCTTCACCAAGTCACGCTGACGAGTAGGATAAATCAGGTGAGGAGCGGAAGCAGTTTTCAATATTAAGTTTGTTGAGCGGTTTTTAGTTTGTTAGAACTTACTAACAAACTAAGCTGTCTTTTCAGACTTATAAATAGGTCTAGGTTTTCATTTTTCAAAGGCAATTAACACAACACGATTTACACATTATTCACAACTCATATTTTACTTTCACATCAATTCACAAGTTTTTCTAAAGAGTTTTCAAAAGTTCTAAGTGTTTATAGAACACTTTACTTGTAATCTTCAAAGGTCAATACTCACCGTAATAGTTAGATTTCGAGATAGAAGAATTTAGGAGTTTTGAAGAGTTGAAGATCTTTGTAAGTTGTAAGCTGTAAGTTGGATTGAAAGTAAGTAAGTGGTAAGCAGAGTCCCTTCTTCAAGTTGAAGAAGGAGAGTGGATGTTGGATTATTCATAATCCGAACCACTATAAATCTTGGTGTTCTTTATTGCTTTACTTTACTTATCTGTTCTTCTCAATTTCGAGTCTATCAATCAAAGATTAATTTAGAATTAAGGTTAGAACTAAATATCGGTGTGCTTTTGATCTGAATAAAGTTGAGTTTAAAATTGAATTCATTTGTGTAACTTTGGTGTTTTGAATAAGGTTTGAAAGATTTGTAAAAATTTAAAAATCTATTAAACCCCCCTTCTAGATTTTTCCTAGAAGGTGATTCAAGTTTCTTTTAATCTACTCAACTAAGTGGGACCAACAAGTGGTATCAAAGCGGTGTTAAGTCATTACGATATTGATTTTAGGTCTTAACCAAGATTACTAAATTTGTTCTTGATTATCTTCATCTTCTTTATTTTACTAACTCTGCTACTAATCGATGCATGTAAGTTGTTATTGTCTTATATCATCATGTCATGTAGCGAGAACAAGAAATCCGAGGAGTTTACGAGAATTTTCAATTGAAGAATATGACTATTGGAAATTCGGGATGGAAAATCACCTCAAGGCAATCCATGATAGGATGAAGGAGGTTCTTGAAGAAGGACCTATTAAATTTTATCATGGAGGCACCCGATAGTGGCAGAATCAATTTGAATCAAGGGTCGAGACAAGAGAAAAAGAGCTCGAAGCTGACTAGTGATGAAAGAAAGATCCATAATCTGGATCGGAGTTGCTAGAACGAGAGATAATTAAAACATTGAGTAAAGACTAGATAGAAAAGGTGAAAAGATGCAAGGCGCGAGGAAATGTGGGAAGCTCTTTCTTTGGGATTTGTGAGGATACGATCAAGTCAAAGAAAACAAGCTGCAATCGTATTGCATATCTTTGATACATTTAAAATGAAAGGAGGAGAAACCATTGATCAACTGGATATTAGACTAACTAATCTTGAACAAAGCGGTGATTTGGGTAAAACATATCTTGAAAAAGAGATCAACAACAAGGTCTTTGAGGTCTTTAAGCAAAAGGTGGAGAGAGAAGACTAATATTCTCAAAGCCACACAAAATATCCTCAATAACACATCATACCTTGTTCTCACATCTTAAGGCATTAGAGTATGATATCCAAATCGAAGGCGAGGAAGATGAAGTTGAGTCAAGCACATCATCTAAGTCTGTTGCCTTTGTCGATAAAGAAGACAAAGGCTGAATCTGTAGGAGTTGATCTATCTCTGAAGGAGCGGATGGCTTTGCTCACCAAAAGGTATGACAAATTAAGAATGAAATATAAAAGCGCTTAATAAATTGAGATTTGCGAGTAAAGACAGATCCAAATCCAAATCAAGAAGAAAGGAAGATGTTTCTACGGATGATGATAAGAGTAGGAGCCGAGCAAGGAGGTTCGGATCTCCTGCTAAAAGAAGTCCTATAAGTCCTAAATCAGATAGGAGTGATACTTGTTACACCGGTAACAAGCCCGACACTTCACTATGATTGTCCTCGGTGACTCCTAAAGAAAGAGAAGAGAAAAGGAACAAGAGAGAGAAGATTTGCAGATCAAAGAGCTCTTCTAGCTGAGGAAAAAGAATCAAGAAAATCATCATCTTCATCATCCTCATCGATTTTGGATCGGACGATGAAATCTGTCTTATGGCCAAAGAGGTAGATTATTATTCCTCTTCGATAATGACTCTTATAAATGCATTTTGAGATAATGATCAAACTGTTATTCAAGGGTTATTGAGAGACTTAAAGATGTCCTTGGCTGCTTATAAACAGCTAGAGACGAGAAAATTTGACTTTAAAAGATCAAATTGATTCTAGCCAAAGGCAAGCAGTGGTGAACTACTCGAAATCGAGGAAACATTTAAGGGAATGTTTACCCCAGTGAGGCTAGTACATCGGCCAGCTTGTCTCGAAAGATTAGAAAATGAATTGAAATCTTTAAAAGACAAATTTGAGACGATCTGTCCGAGAATGAATTAATTAAGAAAGACAATGAGAAGCTTGTCTTCAAAATAAGTCAACTTAATAATTCACAATCGGTAATAGATCACATCTTTAGTACTTCTCAAAAATCCCATGACAAAACAGGTCTTGGTTATGATAGAAATAGTAAATCGAGATATTCGAAACCTAGGAAATTTGTGAAGGCATCTGAAACCTCAAAAGAGATTAGAATTGGTATTTGGAAACCACTTAGTCGGATAAGGGTTGCATCTCCTAGTACGATAACAAAAATTCAAGTGAGGATTCCATATCGGACTAAGAGAGTTCCAAGAACTAAGACAAGAAAAAATTCTTATTATAGTCCTTTTGATGGGAGAAGTAGATGTTATCCCACTTTTCCTAAGTTCAAGAAAATTACTAAATCTGAATACAACAAATTATCATTTAAAAGTGATATAATTGTAGGCAGATTTGGTAGGCAACTTAAGTGTTGGTCCCTGAATGTTGAGTTGATTAAAACCTTAAGATAACCTTCTAGAACAAAATCTAGAAAGGGGGTTTGAATAGATTTTGTAGATTTTTTTAAATCTTTTTAAAAACAATTCAAAGTATCGAGATTAAGCACAATGAGAAAACAATTGTAAACTCAACTTTTAGCAAGATCAAAAGCAATGATGATATTCAGATTTTAGCTGAGATTACGGAATTTAATTTTGTATAACAAATTGTTACTTGAACGAAATTAAAAGAAAGCGGTAAAGAACACTGATTTTATAGTGGTTCGGATTATAACAATCCTACATCCACTCTCCTTCTCTAAACCTTGAAGAAGGGTCTTCACTAGTTGCTTACTTACTTACAATCTTTTACAAATTACAACTCGATCTTCAAACCTTCAAAGATGCTAATCAACCTTACGAAATCTAACTTTAAGACTAAGAAGTGTATTTGAAGATGTGAAGTGAAGTGTTCTACAAACACTTAGAAAATTCTATAAAGAAATCGTGAAAAACTATTTTGTGCTTTTTAGAACTTTGTGAAAATCACTTGCTAAAAAACTTGGATGATACGTGTATTTTTCTATCTTCGAATGAAGTGCCTAGACCTATTTATAAGTCTCGAAAAAGACAGTTAGTTTGTTAGTTAGTTCTAACAAACTAAAAGCGCTTAACAAACTTAATCTTGAAAACCGCTTGCTCTTGGCTGATTTTAATCTCCTCATCTGCGGTGACTTGGTGAAGACTTGCGTTTCTTATTCTACTCAACTCGTCTTGACCTTGTCTGAGCTCTTCATACTTGTCTCCTGCAGATGACTAGACTCGAGCTTGTCTCTAGATGACTTGTGATTCCTAGTTTTCAGGTGACTTGAACTATCCTTGTCCTAGTCACGATCGGCTTAGTATCTTGGAACTCGAGTCTTCATTGTTCTTTATCATCGTCTGAAATAATCTAACTCATCAAAACAATCTTGTTCTAACATTAAGTCTGATTTATTATTAGGTAATAAGATGTTTGTTTGGTTACCCAAAGTGATTTTTGACCTTCAAGGACCCAAGATCACTAGGGTACCTTATAACTAATCTGTTTTACAGGATTCACAGGATCATCACTCAAGGAGGAGATCTTAGCTTCTATATGGTACATAGACGGTGGTTGTTCACAAGATATGACTTGTAACAAGAAGTTACTATCAAATTTCAAGAATATTGATGGTCCTAGAGTATTATTTGGAAACAACAATTGTGGACAGACTAAAGGAGTAGGTACTTTGATTATCAAGGATGTTCGGGTATCTGAGGTATATTTTGTAGAGGGTTTAAAACATAATTTGTTATCGGTTTCCCAACTTTGTGATAAAGGTTTTCTTGTAAAATTCTCTAAAGATAAATGTGATATCTTAGATAGTTCCTCGGACAAGGTACTTCTCAATCGGCTTCAGACATGGTAATGTCTATGTGGCAAACTTTAATAGTTGTCCTAAAGATACCGTCTCGATAGCTAAGGGTGGAGATGACCTCGGTGGCTATGACACAAGAGGCTTAGTCATCCGAACTTCAAAACCCTTAGTAAGTGGCTAGAAAGAATCTTGTTAAGGGATTACCCGAGAAACTTTGTTCTACTGATCTGAAATGTGATGCTTGTAAAAAGGTAAACAGCCCAGACACTCTTTTAAAAGTATTAACACCTCATCATCTGAAAGAGTTTTACAACTTCTTCATCTTGATCTGTTTGGACTGTTTCACCTCTCGGCTTCAAAGTGGAAGGAAATATACTCTTGTTGTGGTAGATGATTTTTCTAGATACACTTGGGTTATATTTCTTTTCAAGAAAAATGAGACTATAAACAAGATCCCTGATCTGTTGCAATTCAAAATGAGAAATGTGTTAATATTGTTAAAATAAGGAGTGATAAGGGCCTTGAATTTTTAAATTCTTGTTTTATCTAACTTCTTCAATGAGTGTGGAATTATTCATGAGACATCATCAGCAAGAACTTCACAACAAAATGGAGTAGTTGAAATAAGGAATAGAACCTTGAAGGAGGCGGCCGAGAGCATGTTAGCCGAGTATGGAACCCCTCACGAGGTTACAGGTGAAGCCATCAACACGGCTTGTTATACCCGAGCAGTGTTTACCAGTTAAAGACAAGGGTAAGACTCCATATGAGATTTGGAAAGGTAAGATTCCTAGAATCTCATATTTCGAGGCTTTTGGTTGTAAATATTTCATCCATAACAATGGAAAGTCTAAGCCATGACCTTTGATGCTAAGGCAGTGATGGAATATTATTGGGATATTCTAACACTTCCAAGGCATTTAGAGTTTTCAACAAGACAACTCTTTGTGTGGAAGAAACCCCTCATGTGGTTTTTGATGAATTGTTTTCCTTCTCGAGATAAAGTGAATCAAATTTCTAATGATCTAGATAAGATTGAACTAACTAAAACTAAACATAGAACAGTCTATCTACCTAGTCATGATTGATTCGGATGAAGAAGAATCCCCATCCGATAGTCGGAAGACAACTTCTCTTCGGACTCCATCCGAGGAGACACCCTTGGCATCGGTGATCGGCGGGGGTCGGCGGATGAAGGGGGAACGTCAGCCGGGTAGAGTCGGATGAGTTGCTGCTAAGTCTCAAGATGATGATTCTTCTACTCAAATAGGCAAGAGGATGAGAAGTTATCATCCATCCGACCAGATTATTGAAGACCCATCAAGTAGTGTGCGGACACGAATGATGTTGGACTACTGAAAGTCTATTCACTGTTATGTATCACTTCTCGAACCTAAGTCTATTGAGGAAGTTCTATCGGATCCAAACCGGATAACAAAGCAATGCAGAAGAACTACATCGGTTTGAAAGACGAGAATGTTTGGGAATTAGTGGAAAGACCCTTACATAGAAAGATTATAGGCACCAAATGGGTGTTCAAAAATAAAATGCAGATGAGAACAACGTTATTGTTCGTAATAAGGCAAGATTGGTAGCTCAAGGTTACTCACGGATGCGAAGGGATAGACTATGATGAAACCTATGCTCCGATTGCGATTAGAAGCAATAAGGCTGTTCTTGGCATTTGGCTTATAAATCTTTCAAAGTCTTTCAAATGGATGTTAAGTCTGCTTTCCTTAATGGTGTGTTACTTGAGGAAGTCTATGTGGAGCAGCCTCCTGGGTTTAAGATCAATAACAAGGTCTATAAACTCAATAAGGCCCTATATGGACCGAAACAAGCTCCCGTGGCTTGGTATGATACCTTATCTGAATTCTTAATATCAAATGGTTTTTTAAAAGGTAAGATAGATAGGACTTTGTTTAGAAAAAAATAGATGGCAACATCTTGTTGGTTCAAATTTATGTAGATGACATTATTTTTGGTTCACCTAATCAAATTATGTGAAGATTTCGGTGTTCTCATGAAAAATAGATTTGAAATGTCAATGATGAGTGAATTAACATATTTTCTAGGTTTGCAGATTAAGCGGATGAGTAAGGGTATTTTTATACATCGACTAAATATGCTAAGGACCTAATTGAGAAATGTGGGATGACTAATGGCAACTAACTTCTCTATGGATTCGGATGAGCGGGGATACCCACGGATGCAATGGAGTATCGTGGGTGATTGGATCCCTTCTCTATCTCACTGCAAGTAGGCCAAACATAGCTTTTGCGGTTGGGGTATGTGCAAGATTCCAGTCTAATCCCAAGAAAACCCATTTGGGGACCGCTAAGAAAATCCTCAAATATCTCAAAGGAACTTTGCAAGTAGGGTTATGGTACCCACTAATGACAACTTTGGTGGCGGGATATTCGGACTCGATTTTGGAGGTTGTAAGATTGATAGGAAATCCACTTCAGGAACTTGTCAATTCTTAGGCAACAAATTAATTTCTTGGTTATCTAAGAAACAGACATCTGTTGTCACCTCCACAACCGAAGTGAATACATGGCGGTGGAAGTTGTTGCTCTCAACTCCTCTGGATTAGTCAGCCTTAGAGATTATAACATTCAAACATCATCTGCTCCTATTTACTTGTGATAGTAATAGTGCAATAGCCATGACATACAATCCTCGTTACGCATTCTAGGTGTAAACATATAGACATTAGACATTATTTCATTAGAGATCATGTGGAAAAGAATGATATTAGAATTGAAAAGATAGCCACCGAATCACAAAGAGCAGATTTTTATTACTCTTGTTTGCATCAATTTTATGTTTTCCTCTTTCTTTCTTTAAATAAATGTCTAGAAAGAATTATCGGACTAGATATGAGTCGAAGGACAATCGGGTAGCTGATATCATTGATTTCCTTTTAGGAATCAAGAATCAAGGATTAGTCATATTGACCTTATCGACTTGATAATTACTTATTCGACATTAGGTAAATCAGACGAGGGCACAATAGTCGGCTCATCTTATGAAAAATAGATGACTATCTCGCACCCAATCGATCTACCTCGGCTACCGATAGTTTTGATGAGTTTGATTATAGGAACAAGTGTGCCGATTTAATAAATCGGTTTCAAAACTCTCTAATCTGAAAATCACCTCACATTTGTCTACACATTTCTTGAAAAATATTGTTTTCAAAATAATTGTCTCAAGTCTGTTAGTTTTCAAATAATCTTTATGAATTTACTGAATTGAAAATGTTGTGTTCAATTATTGGCATTAAAATTGTGTTTTTCAAAATCGGACTCGGAGGAATTTCTTAAAAATATAAGACAAGGTCATTTTTGACCAAGTCTAATAAAACCCGATCTGAAATAGGAAACCTTTATGCAAAGAAAGGTATATTTTGGCTTACGTCAGTATACTAATTACCTCTGCATAAAGCAGACCTATTAGCCATCTAATCAGTAGGATAAGCGATTACTTTTACACAAATCAAGACGCGTTAATACCACGCGCCTGAATTCGAAGTGGCTTTATCGCATAATCGTTGATATTCTTCACGCGCCTTTCTTAATCAACGGTTAAAACTAATGTTTCCTAAGATTACGCCACGTATCATCTTCCCGAAATCAAATTTTCCCTCTCTCTCTTTGGGGTTTAAAAACTTACCTTCTTCGAGTTTAGAAAATTACTTTCACAATTTCTTCAAGCACATTTTCTCTGTAAATTTTTTTCTCTCAAACAAATTACCATGACTTCCTCTTCCAAAACCACTAAAACCCACAAACCTACATATATTTCTACAAATATCTCTGTTTTAAAATGAACGAAGAACTGTTCAAAAACAGTGGAAGGCGAAATGTATGTAGATTTTGAAACCACTCGGGATCGAGAATCGGCGACAATTCTTCGGTTCTTTGGAGGCATCAAGATTAAGGGGATTCTTATCGATGAAATCTCCTCAAAATAGAATCGATGATTTGCTTGGGGCAGAATTCTTAGCAAATATGAGAGATACCCGGGGAAGGGTTTGATACAACAGCTGATTTTAATTGTTCTCTCTTACTCGGAGAGAACATTGCAAGAATTTTCAACACATCAATGGAAGGAGTTAATCAAGGAGGATGATTGGGAGGAATCGTTTGATTTAATGGCGAGGGTTACGTACGGAGGAACCCGAAGGGATTTGAAGAAGAATCTTCTTAGAAGGAAGTTTCGCTTCGATGATGGTGGTCACCAAATCTGTGTTGAGTGAACAGAGTTCACATGATGGGTTAACCAAACCTAGATTGTGTGTGATGAGGGCGATCTTGGATAGAGTCCAAGTAAATGGGTTGAATTGCTGATTCACAAGTTGAAGGAAGAAAAGAAGAGGCTTACATTCAAATCAATCTGTGAAGGATGGGTACCAAACTCAATAGTCAGCATGTTCAACAAAATAACGGTCTTTGATTGAAGGGCTGAAGCAGGCGGTGGCCCGGAGAGTGGGTACCAAGAAGTACTCCAAGCGAAGGGCATTCTCACAAAGAATGAAAGGCTTGGAGGAGTTCCAGATTCGGATGATGAATCGATGCGGCCCAGAGATCAAAGGCTGGGCAATGGCAGATGAAGAAGCTGTGGACCTGGCAAGCAGAGCCGAGGGGGAGCCAAGACAGAGACAGAGACAATAGGCGAGGAGACAATACCGAGGTACTCCGCAACTAAGGTCACAACGCAAGAAGAAACAGTTGTGGTCCCAGTCCAGAAACAAGAAATGCACTACCAAGGGTCTCCCGAGAAGGAAAAAGAGAAGGCCGGTAAAAGCCGCCGAGAAGAAAAAAAGGGGAAGGGTCATCTGCTGCTTATACCAAAGTCGTCTCGAAGACGAGGAAAAAGAAGAAGTTGAAATTCCATTAGTGAGGAGGCCAAGAAAAGCATCTCAAAGCTCGAAGGCTCCTCCAAAACAGAAAGTTCGTGAAGCGAGATCGACACGGAACTTTGCTACGGAGGAGGTACTTGTCTTTGAAAATAGCAGTGAGGTTGGACAACTAGAAGTTCCCTCCTCTCCGGCCAAGGAAGCTGCCCTTCCCACCATTCCCGAATCAGTGCGAGTTTGTCATCTTCTCCATCATTATCCCCCGCACTGCAATGAAGAAGTGCCTCAGCCGGCACTTGAGCCTCAAATTCAGCCTATCATCCCACCACCCAACCGAGGCAATGAAGAGGTAACCCAGATCGGTACCTCGAGCCTCTTGAAGCAGCCTACTTCCTCAACGGTCAAACTCAAACCATACTCCCTGAAACAGAACAACCCACACCCCAACCAACTTCACCAATAATCCAAACCTCATCTCCCACTCCCACCCCCACCACACAAACCCAACCATCATCATCTCCTCCACCTCGAACCAATTCCTCTTCCCCAAGTCCAAACTCCATCCATTCCTACCTTTTCCTATTCTCTCCTTCCAACTATCCAAACACACTCTATTCCCCTCCCACCTACTCAAAAAGAGAAATCTCCCTCTTCGTCGATTCCTCATCGAGGAAGATAACGATGACTTGAGCCACCTTGACTATATCCTCAATCCTCACCCAAGTGGAGAAAAAGATAAACTCAACCTTTAAGAGGAAGATGAAACGGAGGACAAAGAAGATGGTAGAGGTGGTGACAGAAACAATGTTTGCCGGCATGAAAGAAGTTGAGGTAAAACTTTCGATAAAATTATTAGTGTCACTAACTCTATCTTGGCTGAAAAAGTAAAGGAAATGGAGGAAGAAATGAAGGCACCAAAGAAGAGGTGAAAGGGTACAATCGAGATGGTTGTCAATGAAATGGCGATAGACCAATCGACTTTAGAGTCAAGTGTAATGATCTCTATGCAAAATTGACAAACTTGGCTTACGAAGTTAAAAAGGAAAAGAGATGAGCAAGAAAAGAGACAAATCCTCACGAGTGTGGTCGAGGAGACCAGAAGAGAAGTAGGCATAAAGGCCAACACACGGCTGATCTGGAGGCGGCTAAGGAAGACTTAAGACTCAAGTCGATGAGCTAGCCGCTCTCCAGTAGAGGAGGCGTTAAAGGAAGATGAGGAGAAAAGGAGGAAGGAGGAAGAAGAGAGAATCGAAAAACTCTTGGCTAAGGTGAAAGAGTCTGAATCAAGAAGCCAAGGGTAAGGGCAAGGAAGTAGCGGCTATTGAGCCAAGATCGGTGATATCTATACCAGAATTTCTTGCTAAAGGAAAAGGAAAAAGAGAGGTGATTATTCTAATCTTTCGGAAGAGCAGATTAAGAGGATGAAAAGAGAAAAGGAGTTTTATGGGAAGAAAGAAAAGAGAAGGGTAAGGAAAGAAAAGGGAACTGATGTCTTACGGAGTAGCGCTGAGCGAAAATGGTTGGTTAAAGACTTAAGTGGCACCAACTTCACCATTTCTTCCAACGAATGCTCCACCGAAGGCGGCTTGCGGCAAGTATGAGGAAGAGTACAGGTCAAAGAATCTGGAAGGGATGTGGATGTATTATTGGTACATTCTCAAACCTCCTGGATCAACTCCGCAAGATCCAGACTTAGCGTGGCATGAGTGGATGGAGAAGATAGACAATGCTCTCTACAATCGGTGTTGAAAGAAGCGAGATGAAGAGTTCAATGTCAATCGATCTCTCCAGCTTTTGAGTATGTCATCCCTGCCAAGAAATCGGATGGATCCACTGGACCTTGATTGGGTAAAGGGAATAGTTCAAAGGGCGGAGGAAGAGTCGAACTTGTTCAGAGGAGGAGATCAAGCGGTGAGGAGGCGAGTATTCAAGGCCGATGGTTCTGAGGAAGATTAGTTTTAACTTCATCAAAAGGGAAATTGTTAGATCAAGAAAGGTTTTGATGAGTTAAAAAGAAGCAACTTAGATGATCGACGACTATGAAAAACAAGCGAGATCAAGGTGCAGTACTAAGGTGATCGGACTAGGTCAAGGATCGAACAAGTCAGTGAAGACTATAAGTTGCAAGTCGTGCTGAGACAAGCTCAAGTCTAGTCATCTGTAGAGACAATTATGAAGAGCTCGACGAGGTCAAGACAAGCTGAGTAGAATAAAAAAGGCGAAGTCTTCACCAAGTCACCGGCAGACGAGTAGGATAAATCAGAGGAGCAGAGCAGTTTTCAAGATTAAGTTTGTTGAGCGCTTTTAGTTTGTTAGAACTTACTAACAAACTAAGCTGTCTTTTCAGACTTATAAATAGGTCTAGGTTTTCATTTTTCAAAGACAATTAACACAACACGATTTACACATTATTCACAACTCGATTTTACTTTCACATCAATTCACAAGTTTTTCAAAAGAGTTTTCAAAAAGTTCTAAGTGTTTATAGAACACTTTACTTGTAATCTTCAAAGTTCAATACTCACCGTAATAGTTAGATTTCGGATAGAAGAATTTAGGAGTTTTGAAGAGTTGAAGATCTTTGTAAGTTGTAAGTCGTAAGTTGGATTGAAAGTAAGTAAGTGATAAGCAGAGTCCCTTCTTCAAGTTGAAGAAGGAGAGTGGATGTAGGATTATTCATAATTCGAACCACTATAAATATTGGTGTTCTTTATTGCTTTATTTTACTTATCTGTTCTTCTCAATTTCGATCTATCAATCAAAGATTAATTTTCGTAATTAAGGTTAGAACTAAATATCGAGTGTGCTTTTGATCTGAATAAAGTTGAGTTTAAAATTGAATTCCCATTGTGTAACTTTGGTGTTTTGAATAAGTTTTGAAAGATTTGTAAAAATCTAAAAATCTATTCAACCCAACCTTCTAGATTTTTCCTAGAAGGTTGATTCAAGTTTGTTTTAATCTACTCAACTAAGTGGGACCAACATGTTGTGACCAGGAATGTTGGCACATTTTGAGTAACACTTGTCACTAACATCAACAGTATGAAAATGATTATAAAATATGACTTAGTCTTGTGTAAAACAGTTTTGTTGTGAAACTAATTTACTACCTATATTTTATAGTAAAACAATTACTAATTTTTAATGAAATAACTTATACCTTACAATTAATACTCTATAATGAAACGACTAATATTATTCAAAACTAATATCTTATAGTAAAAACAACTAATACCCCTTTAATAAAAGCGACTACTACCTTCAAAACCAATTTCACAATAAAACTTGTTCACGTAGGACTTTGACATAAATTATACTCACTCAATCCCATAAAAGCTTTCATAGTAGGGAGGACCACAAATTAAGAAAGTGAAAGAATGAGTAGGGATTTGAGGGACAGCTTTTATAATTTTCTATGTATAAAGTAAATAAATGAGTTGAGTTGTGGGTATGCGTGGACCCAAAATATGGAAATGATCACATATCCACCGATGGACATAAATTTATATAATCACAATTTATTTGTGTGATGGCACGTAAACAATCCCTTATATAATAGAGATTTTTTTTTGCCTATGTGTCGGATTACTATGCGTTTTGCTTATGTGTCAATTTTCATGTTCTTATTGCAGCGTGTAATTTTTCTATGCATTTTTGCTTATGTGTCGATTTGTCATGTTCTTATTATCACGTGTCATTTCATTATAAAATCAATTATGTTTGTATGTATGCGGTAGTTTCATTTTTTTGTATATGTGACAGCTTATATATTAAGGGTCCGCTTGGTTGGGGTATTAGAATTAGGTAATGGGAATGACTAGTGATTCATTCCCATTGATGAATTTTGGAAAGAAAGTTGAGCACGAAAAAATTTGAGCGAGAAAAAAGCGAGCGGAAGCAAAATCAATGATTGTGAAATGATTGATTATAAGAGAGAGATTATGTAATCAAAATAAATTAGTGATTATTTTATTTTTAAATCAATTCCAAATTGAAAATATTACCAAGCATCATCAATTGGGAATGATTAATGAGTCATTCCCATTACCTACTTCTAATACCCCTAACCAAGCGGACCCTAAGTTATTGAAAAGCGATAGTAAGGACTTAAACTCTAAACCTCTAAGTTGGTTTTAAGGCGTTTTGCTTATGTGTTAATTTTTATTTTTTCATTACCACGTGTCATTTCATTATAAAGTCAATTTATATTTGTATGTATTTAGCAGCTTATATATTAAATTTTTAAAAAGCAATAGTAAGGACTTGAACCTTAAACCTTTGAGGTTGTTCTTAAGATGTATGCCACCACTAAACAATCTATAAATATTTATAATATTTTGAAAATTATTTTATTTAATTCCAGTCTATTAAAGTGTATTAGATTTTTATTGTGATTGTGTCAATTTATTTTTAGAAACTCCAGTATTTATGAAATATTAATTTTTGAGTATTTCAAACAAGTGAATCCTCATATATATTAATAGGGAATTTATAATGTTTATGTGTCAATTTATTTTGAGTTACTGATGATATGTCATTAAATTAGAAAATAAAATTATGTATGTGTTTAGATGTGTCACATCCCCATTTTTTAAAATAATTTAGAAAGGTTTACAAGATAAAACAAACATTAAACTTTGTAAAATTTTTCTCTTTTTAGAAAGATTTAGAAAAAAATAAAAACATATAGAACTTAAGATAAAAAAATAGACACATCAAACTCATAGAATATTACAAACAAAACTTAATGGAACACAAAAAATCATAAGTTCATAAATTTAATTTAATAAAACGAAGGCAGAAATAGAAATCATGTTCATGTGTCAAATAGTCTATAAACAAAACATGCTTACATGAGACTCTTCAAAATAAATCGTAGTACAAATCTTTATGACAATTGCAAAAAAATAGAATAAATAAATAGTACTCATGCAATGAAAACCTTGTCCACCCGCCTTCCACCGAACATCACGCTTAATCAGTAAATAATAATTAAAGGATTGGGATGAGCAACCAACTAGCTCAATAGGGTCCCATTTGTCATAGTTAAATAACAAGCATAATTAAAAACGTGTTCACATACCACATAATCATAGTGTTTGTTGGCAAGCCAACCATAGTCATAGGATACATTAGTACACCCCTTCCGCGAAACATAACGCATACATAATCATAGTAATTCGGTCATTTTACCGAGACATAGTTCATACCGATTGTTGGCAAAGTCAACCATAGTCATAGGAATTTGTTAGCAAGCTAACCATATTGTCATAGTACATAGCATGTAAATAACATAATCAATCATGCATAGTATTTAAATGTGACAAATATGAATATAAAATAAGAACCCCACCTTAAAGTTCTAGTTCTTAGATTGGAAGTCCGAGAGTACTAATAGGCTTAGCAAGGAGGAATCTCGTCACCTAAAATATTAAATACATATCTTAGAATATTAATTAATTAACCATTAGAATCTAATAACTTATACTAAATTTTATTAAGTTCTAAAATTTTATTGAGTCATAAATAATACATCATAATTGTCTCAAATTTATTGTGAGTAAGAAAAAAAAATGAATTTTTAAATCCACTACGAGTGAGAAAAAAATTCCTTTGAGTGAAAGAAAATTCCTTAAATCTATCATGAGTGTAAAGGTGTAACGCTAATCTAAATACATAAGCATGCGTATAAAAGGTGTTAAAAAAATAATTTGGAACTAGGTTATAAGTCTAGGAAAGTTTAAAATTATATATATATATAAAATCCAAATTAAAAGCATTCGAGAATTGAATTTGTACCAATCTTATATCGAAAATCCTTTTCTACAGATCTCAAGGGCAACAATGCTATTTTTTTTTCTCTTCTTTTTTTTTTTTTTTTTTTTTTTTTTTTGTGCGTAAAAGAAAGTTTATCAAAGAAAGACTTATATACATGTATATATATATTTAGATCTAAGGTTTAGATTTATTGGGCTTGGGCTTTCTAGAAAGGCCTTTTAAATAAAAATAATAATAATTGAAAGTGTGTGTTTTCGGAGATCGAGATATTATTCTTGTCAATGTTATAACAATGAGATAAAATTTTTCATAGATTATTTTAAATAATAATCTATGAGGAAACGATTCACTATGTTAATAATGAATACAAATCAAGTAGAGAATGATTCACAATGCGAATCTTCTCAATAAACCACTACAAGACCTAAACCAAATGTTTATGATCTCGAAATGGCTAAGTGTATAAAATACACCGTCAAAGGTGACCTATCTAGATATGTTAAAGAACACTCTTGTCTACTAACAATCTATACGAATCTATTGTTGCACAAAATGACACAATATTTGATGTAATATAAACGTGAAATAATGACCCTATCAATCCGGATGCACTTATCGCACTCAACGATCGATACTCGATTATTTCTTACGCAAGGCTCTTATAGTTTATGATTGATCAGCTCGTTTTGCCTTGTATTCCATTCTTGAAGCTTGGTCATCTATTTATAGATGTTGAATACAACCTTTAAGAGCATCGTAGATCCTTGTGGATGGATCTAGAAATCTCCACTCATTCCCTAATATTCGGCTCGTGAATTCCGTGGAAAACTAGATGGAAAACTGTCTTTTGTAACCGATATTTACTTGTAACCGCTTGATCTAGAAAACTTCCCTTTATTCTTGATCCTTGTAGATCCTTCTCGAGTATTGAAGTCGATTTCAGATCATCAACCTACGATTAACAACATCAAAGACAACAAAGAAACACGAAAAGTTAGTTGTTAGAAGAAAGGACAAATTCGATGTCGCACAACATTGGTGGTAACAAAAATATTTAACTTCAAAGTGACATCAACACTAATAATATTGATACGTAAAAATGTACCTTTGTTTTGGGCTAAATTTCCCACAGGTCCTTACGTATGAGAGCCTGAATAAGTTGTGATTAGCTGACCTCCGTCCATGTAAACAACTGCAAAAATACGCCGGAGGGCTCTACGGCGTAGGCACTCCGACGCTCAAGTCGAAACCAAGAAAATCCCATAGAGTTCAAGTGAGGTGGGTAATTCATAAGTATAAGAATGAGTTACCTTTTTCTTCCGTGTTAAGTGATAATATATAGATGATAATCTACATACCATGTACTTGCTTTTTCCATGTTCGGCCATGTTCTCATCGTGGGAGAACATGTTTTCTCGTTTCTTGTGTAAAGAAGTTACCCACCTCCGGTGCTGAGAGAGATTCTGGAATATTTCCCTTTCTTGAGGCACAATTATCTCATTCGGTTAGGATCTTCCCTATTTGACCAAGTGGAATGATATCTTCATGAGGAGGTGGGCCGAAGTGGGCCACCTCTCATTTCGGTTATTTATTCTAAGTGGGCTCAGCCCACTCAATATTATCCATATTCGTCGGTTAATCTCGGGGTTGGGCCGAGGCCCAACCTCGCTTAGGTTAGTCCGTAACAAGAAGGATTTAGGCCGTGGGCCCTACCTCTTTTACGCATTGTCCCTAATCAAGGGTGTTGGGCCGGGGGCCCAATAATCAATTTGGTCCATACCCATTAATCAAATGGGGTAGGCTTGTGTGAAGTGGGCTATGCCACGAAATGCCGTATCATTTGCCCCTCTACTTAGGTGAGTGTCTCTTAGCTCACCCGAGTAGAAGATAAGCTTCATTCTTCCCTCCTCGCTAGAGGTTAGTCATCCCGAAGTATTTGCTCATAATTTCAAATATCCGAAAAATGGGTCGGAGTCTAATGACTCCTCGTCTTCCGTGCCAAACAGTAAACATTTTTTCTTCCTTAGGCCCAATCAAGTATCGTGCCTTATTCTTCTTCCACATTTATTTTCAACCTTTTCTTTTCTCGATATATTTTTCTTTCAAACTCAAGGCTTGGCTCGATTCCTTCTTTCTCTTCCATCGATCCTTCTCCGACCATCCTCCATAACCATCTCCAGGTAACATTTCTGCTTTTTATTTTTTCCTTTTCGCTTAGTCTCGCGTATTAGTGGGAGGATGTCCCGATCGGGATCCTCGAAAACCCTTTCTAAAAACCCTACTTCCTCTCAAAACACGTATTATTCCATTACCGGGCCGAAATCGTACCCCCATATCCCAATCCTCTCCTCCTAGAGATAAACTCCATTTCTAGGATGACCATAATCGTACCCCCATATCCCATTACCGGGGCCCCTCCCATTTTGACAAGAGAAAGCTCGTAGATTACCGCAAGAGAGGGATTATCCTCGACTCATATGATGTCTCTGTTCTCGGGAGAAATGATAGGCCTAACTCCGACCACCAGCCCTACCTTAACTTTTTGGCATATGCCCAGTTGAAGCTGGGCTATGATTTCCTCCACCTAAGTTCTTGTGTCGCCTCTCCGATCTTTACCAGTGCCTCAATCAATTCGTACTCAAATGCCCTTCGCATGATTATCTCATTCTATATTTTGTTAAAAAGAAATGGGGGTAAGCCCTCCGCGGAACTCTTCTTCTCTCAATTTAATTCAAGGCCACATGGCCCTTTTTCTATGTTTGCGCTCGAGTAAAGAGCAAATGTTCCTTTCTTGGTCGTGCCCCCAATATCAACAAGGATTGGGGGTGATCGCACTTCCAGTAACTCCTCCCCATCCTTGGCCATTTTCTTGCCGAGAATGGGTTTACTGTAATCCTCGTCCGTCCACCCTTGACTCCAAGATTCACTCTACCATGAACCATCGTGGTGATAAGATCCTTAAACTCTCATGTACATGCCCATGGCTATTTCTATCTCCCGATATCTGCTCCAACTCTCGACTCTTGTCCCATTTCAAATTTAGTTCTTTGCACATCCCGCTCGAGCCGGGTGATGGTAATTGTCTTACCTTTGTGCTTTTATACATGTTTTCATTACATGCATAGATAATCCCTTTTTTTGTGTATTTGTTTCTTTCTCGGAGATGATGTGGCTGTCGAAGGTCTTGGAAGACCCCACAGTTCCAACGAATCTACCCCACCGGACTCAAAGCCGCAGAGAGCAATCCACCTCCAGCTTCTCCATTCCCCCTTCGTTGAAGAAAAAAGAGTGACTTCCCTCCACCTAAGAGGGCCAAGTCAGGAAAAGCAAGGTCCATGCCGCTTAAAGTTCCCAACATGTCGAGGAGACAACCCGGCGCAAATACCCCACTCGACGGAGCTGGGGTAAGCCTTCTACCCCCATCGATGTCGAGTCTCATTCTTCTCGGTCCCATTGCCACCAATTTCTTTGGAGAGTTAGTCTCTCCTCAAGATTGCAAAGCTTCTCACCTCGGTCCCGGATCAATAGCAACTCCGGGCCGCTGGTCACTATGCCTGTGTATTTACCTCGCTTGGAGTTCTACTCTCGTGCCTGTGGAACCCCACTAACCTGCTCCCTTCCTCGCAATCGCAAGTTTTGGAAGAGTCCCTCCTATCTCAAAAGAAATAGAATGCTATCTTTTCAGCCCACATAAAGAAGTTGGAATCCGAGTTATCCTCCCTAGAGAAGGTTTTGAAATAGGAACAATCTGCCTGTTAAAAGCTAAGGATGAAATGAATGACTTCTCAAAGTGCATTATGCTTTTGAGGAGGCCAAGGTTCACCAGAAGGACTTCTAGAAGGAATCAAAGCACGCAGGATTCCTTGTTTTCATCCGAACCAGTCGAGAGATTCTTAGATTTCTTAGGCACATCCATGAGGAAAGCATATTTACAACACTCTAGTTTTTGGGGGATATGGCTCCCCACATCCGCTTCTACTATGAGTATGGTTTCAATGCGGCCGCCGTTCATCAATACTCGACCCCGCTTTATTGGGGTTTTCGACAAGGGTGGCCCACTCAAGAACCTGTCTCCCCCTCCGGATTTACTCTGGGACTCCACTGCACTCCATCAACGAAGCCTCGGTGGCTCCCTATCATGAGTGAGGGCATCTCGGAGCTCGCAAGACTAACTCAAAACCAAAGATCTCGAGTCCAATGGTGCAGCCCATATGCCTCGTCCCCGAACCGTCCCATCTCAAAGGAAGAAGCTTGCATCGCACAAGCATGGAGGGTGATGACCACGATACTGTGAGCGAGAGACCCGTGAACTCCCCACCCCTTAATCTATTTACTCTGAACAAATTCTGTCTTTTTATCTTTTTCTCGCACAAATTCTATGGGTGTTTACCCAAAAACTTTATTTCGTTGGCCGGCCGTGTGTCTGAGGAACATTTTGGCCTGGCCGTGTCCCCATGATCTTTCGTTGGCCGGGCTTCGTCCCGAGATGACCTTTTGGCCTAGGCTTCGTCCCGTATGATCGCTTATTTAAGCTTTTCTTTTTGCTAATTTGCTTATTAGCTCTTGTTTCTGCATGCTTCCGATTCTTTAAGTAGTTAGGAACTTTATTATCTAATATGCATGCCTGTTTTTGCTCCTTATATTTTTAGAAACTTTTAAGAACATGCTATCTATCGTATGTGTTGATATTATCCGCCTTTTCTCTAAAGGTGAATGTTATCTATGATCTGGTGTAGGAATGACTAAACTAGGAAGCTGAATTAGCTTTAGTTTTAGCCTTAATAAGGATCTCATCCTTTATTGTTGATCTGTTACCTTACTCCTAGCCTCGAGGGACTATAAGTAGGTTTAAAAACATTCTCGGTGTTCTGTACTTAGGAGTAATTAGGCCCTTTTAGGATCTCCAAAAAGTCCCTTAAAGATGTCCATGACTTAGCTTTCCAAGTAACCCTCCTCCCTCTAGCCTAGTTATGCCTTCTGGGGTTGTTAAGCTTTTTTCTTAAATCTATGTCTTAGTCTCCTCGACTAAATAGAGAATTTTGAGTCCTAACATTTTAGGAAACCTCTTTATACTTGATCAACCTTTTTCACTTAGGTTATCAATCTAAAGCCTTACTAGGCTATCACCGAAATTTGTATTCTCGCTTCTTTTCCTTACTTGAGCTTAGTTAAGCTCAAAAAATCTGGTTTGAGTTTCCCAACCTTAAAAACTTTTTTAGTAGGTTTATGTAACCTTACTCATATCAAGCCATTATCAGCCTCAAAAATAAGTTTTTGAATTCTCAAGGTTTCAAAAATATGTATACTCCAGCCTTTCTAGACCTTTGGAAGTTATTTCTTCTGAAACTCTATCAAGTTTGAAAATATCCTCATTAGGCTTGACTTAGGTTTCAAAACCAAGCTCACTCAACATAGTTTTTAGATCTAAGTCAGCTATGTTTCATATTCTCAAAAACCTTAATCGGGTTTCTCGTATCAAATCTCCAAATTTTGTTAGGCTTTTGTACTATAGTCTTAAGACTGATAGGATCTTAGGCCTAAGCTACGCTTAGTCTCCAAAATTCAAACCATACATGATTTCAAGCCTTAATCACCCTAAAAATTTCAAGCCTTAATTGACCTCCAAAATTCAAGCCTTGATCGGCCTCCAAAATTCAAGCCTTAATCGCCTCAAAAATTCAAGCCTTAATCGGCCTCACAAAATTCAAGCCTTAATTGGCCTCTAGAATTCAAGCCTTAATCGGCCTCAAAAATTCGAGCCTTAATCGGCCACACAAAATTCAAGCCTTAATTGGCCTCCGTAATTCAAGCCATGATTGACCTAAAAACTCGAGCCATGATTGGCCTAAAAATTCAATTGAGCCTTCGTAGGCTTTCTCTTCGTAGTTAACTCCCGATTATAAGCCACGGTAGGGCTCTAAACTAAAGCCAAGGTAGGCTTCTAAACTCGAGCCAGTTAGGCTTTTAAACTTGAGCCAGGGTAGGCTCGAATTTCAAAACTTGTCATAATTTCGACTTTTGCTCGTGCCATGGTAGGCCATTTCTTGCAACTTTTGGGTCCTGTTTAGGACTTGCAATTTAACTCAAAGCTTTGATCAGCCTTTTCGTAATTAATTTCTCAATTTCAACGCCTTAAACTTTGCTAAGCTTAAGTCATGCATTTCAATTTTGTAAATCGATGATCCAAAGCAGTATATCTCATCTCATAGTTATTTCAAATTCATATGCATTGATGATAACTTTATCTAAAGTTTTGCCGTAAATATCGAAGCAAAATGAAACTTCATAAAGTAAATTTGCTCATAATCATGACAATCCGATCAAATTTTCATAATTCAAATCAATTCGAAATGAGTCTTACATTCTCATAACTCAAATAACATCATAATCAAACCAATCAATGTCCCATTGACCATAATTAATCAACATAGGTTTCAAGTAGGTTACAAGCAACCTAGCCGGCCTCTTTAAAAAACCTCCCTATAGTAAAACCCGGTGGGAAAAACCTATAGGCAGGGAAAAGAGTACCATGGGACTACATCACACTAAAGAAAAACTATCGAAACAAAGAACTAACCTATCTCTGCAGACAGTAGAGGCGCCTAGACATAGAATCTCTTCAAGTGACAAACGTTCCATGGCCGAGGGATCGATTTCCCTCCATATCTTCCAAAGATGTAAGCTCCTCCTCTCAAGATTGGGCCACCTTGTAGGGTCCCTCCCAACTCGGGTCTAGTTTACCCAAGTTTTGAATGTATCACTGACGGAGCACAAGGTCTCCCTCTTTGAATTTTCTCGCCTACCACTTTCTTGTCATAGGCTGCCTTGATCCTCCCTTTGTACTTGATTGCTTTCAAGTGGGCGATCTTACGTTCCTCCTCTAACATGTCCAGATTTTCTCTCGAGCAGCTTCTTCATTCCTCCCTTCCCGGAAGTGGGTAATACGGTGCATCTACATCCCTATCTTAGCTGGGATGACACCAGATCCGTATACCAACCGGAAGGGAGATTCTTCAAGAGCCTCCCTAGGGGTAGTCCGATAGGCCCACAACACCGACTCTAGGTCATCAATCCATCCTCCCCACCCCAATCGAAGTTTAGCACGGATACCATTACCAATGGTCCTGTTTGTTACTTCCACCGCCCATTTGCTTGTGGGTGGGCTGCGGATGCAAACTTCTCGACAATTTTCGATTGTCGCACCAAGCTTTGACTAAAGCTCCGTGGAACCGTGTTCCATTATCGACACCGCATTCTCGGGATGCCAAACCTCGCAACAAATATTTTTCCACAAAACTCGATAATGTTAATTTCATCAATCCGTGCTAGGGATACCGCCTCTACCCACTTGCTAATGTAGTCCACACCACCAAGGAACTTTCTTTGTCCCGTAGCTATCGAAATGGTCCCACCGCATCCATCCCCCACTTGGCAAAAGGACAAGGGGAATACATCGCCCCATCTCCTCTCGTAGATTGGTGGATTAGGGGTCCATGTTTCTGGCACTTCTCGCATCGCTTGATAAACTCCTTAGCATACCTGCTCATGGTAGGCCAGATGTAACCTCGCCTTTAAAGCTTTTCGGAAGACCGCCTTAAAACCTCGCATGGTCAGCACAACATCCTTCATGAATATCTTTGATCACATACCTCCCTTCACCGGGGATAAGCACCTCAAGTATGGTTAGGTGAAAGCCCTCTTATACATCTCGATCCCCGATCATCACGAATCGGGACCTCCATCTCAAGATCTTTCTCCTATCTGGGCACGAGCTAGGATCCCTGCAATACATTAACAATAGCAGCTTCTCCAGCCACCGCTCCCATAACTCCAACTAAGGGGGCTATCTACTCCCTTTCTCGGTTACAATGGTAACTTTCCCACCTCCCTCCAAAGAAGGCGGAATCGCCAATTTGGACAAAGCTATTTGCCTAACCATTCTCATCCTGTGGTATCTCAGATCATTTCAAAGGAGTCGAATTTATCTCGTAATCTAGCTACCTGCTGCAAGTAGGCAATCATTCTTTCATCTTTTGCTTCGTACTCTCCTTGATTTGCTGCACGATGAGCCGAGAATCCGAGTGTATGATTACTCTTTGTGCCCCCAACTCTGCCGCCATGTCTCCGCCCGATTAGGGCATCATATTTTGCTCCATTCTTTGAGGTAAGAAATTCAAACCTCACAAATAACCGAATCTCCCGTCCGTTGGGTCTATTATCACAATCCCAGCTCCACATCCTTGTATGGTTACCGACTCCATCTACAAAGATCTTTCATTCGCCTCCTTCTTGTATAGCTTGAGTTCCTTATTGGATGAAATCGACGAGGCTTGAGCCTTGATAGAATTCTGGGTTCGAACTCCACATCATACTCTCTCACTCGACGGCCCACTTAACCATCCTACCGTAAAGGTCAGCCCTACCAATTACCTGCTTTCAAATATAATTAGTTCGAACTATAACCCTATGTGAAAGGAAATAGGTCGTAACCTCCTGGCCGTGACCATGATAGTCAAAGCCACTTTCTCAATCTCGAGTCTCTCTCCTCGGCTCCTTGGACGAGCTTGCTCACGTAATATATTGGTTTCGGATGATACCCTCCTCCCTCACTAGTACCAAGCCGAGTGAAACCCTACCTACAGAGAGGTACAAGTAAAGAATTTCCCTGTAATCGGCTTGGTTAAGGTGGGTAGCCGAGCAAGGTGTTGCTTGATTGCTTCGAAAGCTTGCGGGCATCGATCGTCCCAATCGAACACCGTCCCTTTCCTCGCATCTTGAAGAAAGGGTGTATCTTCTCCGCAGACCTTGCAATGAATCGGCTCAATGTAACAATCTTCCCATATAATCTCTGCAGCTCTTTGATATTGGTGGGAGACCGCATGTCCAACACTGTCTTCACCTTAGCGGGGTTTACTTCAATGCCTCACCGGGTCACCATGTACCCCAAAAACTTCCCACTCGAACTCCGAATGAGCATTTGACCGGATTCAGCTTCATTCATTCTGTCATATCACCATGAAGGCTTCTTCTAAGTCACTTATGTGCTCGGCAGCCTTTTATGCTTTTAACAAGCATATCATCTACATAAACTTCCATGTTTCTTCCCACTGGTTTTAAACATCTTATCAACCATCCGTTGATAAGTAGCTCCGCATTCTTTAGTCCAAATGGCATTCTAATATAATAGAATGTGCCACAAGAAATGATAAAACTAACCTTCTGGATATCATCAGAAAGAGTTGTATCCGATGGTATCCTTGGTAGGCATCCATCATGCTTATCAATTCAAAACCCGAGGTAGAATCTACCATCTAATCAATCCAGGAAGAGGGTAGTGGTCCTTAGGACAAGCCTTGTTCAAGTCTCGAAAGTTTATGCACATCTCGCCACTTCCTCCAGTGTGTAGCTACAAGGACTGCATTGGACAACTAGAGAGGGAATAGTATCCTCTTTACGTGTCCCGCTTCCAACAACTTCCGCACCTCCGCCTTAGTGATTGCATCTTTTTCGTGCCCAAACACGCGAAGCTTCGCTAACGGCTTTGGCCATCGGATCTATGTTGAGGTGGTGCATCGCCACTTCGTGGGATACCGTCATATCATTAGAGGAAAAAGCAAATATGTCTGCATTTCTTCTTAAGGCGGCTATCAATTATTCCTCCAAACCTGGGTTCCAGCTTGAGCTCCGATCCTCGGTGGTAAAACCTGCTTTCTCCGGGAAACAGCTTCCACCATCATCAATTCCCCATCTCGCCTCGATCTTAGTGGTGTCACCGCCGCCACTTTACACCTCTTGGCTTCGTGGTCTCCTCCTTAGCTCTATCCAAGTTACGGTGAAGCTCCTTATCGCCTATTTTGATCGCTTCAACATAACACTTCCTCGATTGAAGGTGGTCTCCTACCATCTTCCCCACATCATCATGTACTCGGGAGCTTCAATTTCATATGAAAAGTAGAAATAACTACTCAAACAGTTTAATATAGGTCTACCAAAATCATATCACGATTTATGAAGGTATATCTATGACTAGAAAATTAGTCATCATTACCCTCCTCGCCGGAGCTTTGCCAAGCCCCACTTGAAGGGTTACTCCGTCCTGTGGGGTGAATAGCTCCCCTTGTAAATCCATATAAAGCCGTGTCCACCGACCGCAATCGTATGTTCAGGTTCATCTACCTAAAACAATCAAGGAATATGATGTCCGCCGAACTCCCCTTATCTACAAATATCATCGCTACAAGATACCCTCGCCACATTAGTGGTGATGACCAGGCATCGTTGTGAGCATCTCCTATCTGGTCCACCATCCTCCGAACCACAATGAATGCGTGGAGTGGTGCCGACGTGGCCCTCCCACCAGCCTTTTGTGGGATCGCTTCGCTTCCCTTCTTAAAGCCCTCCCTCCCGCCTTGCGGGCTCGAAATGAATCCCCTTCACCCGAGCCTCCTACAATCATTTGGATCAGCTCTCTTTTCTCGCGAGGATCGCTCCTCACGATTTTCCTCTTGCCTTCCCTTTATCCTCCGTCTTAGTGTCAACATCCTTTCTCTTGACCTCTAGAGCTAGTCCGATCTCGATAAACAAATTCTTTCAAATGACCCGCTTGGATTAATCGCTCAATTTCATCACGCAAATAAAACTAGGAATTAGTGTCATGCCCATATTCATTATGAAATCTACGTAACTTATCGATTTTGGTTTGAAGGGGCCTTTGTTTCGAGACCACGAAAATTTCATCTCTGGATGATCGGCCGCTACATCTAATACCTCCGCCGGTTCCAACTTCAAGCGGGTATATTTTTCAAACTTCACTCGAGGTAGACTGCTGGCTTGAGTGAGTCGGGACTTGCGGTGGCTCCTCCCTTCCCAGGCTACCTCTTTCTTTTCTCCGATCCCGAGGTTTTGACCTCTCCTCACTTTGCTTTTCGAACCTCCTCTAATGTCACATACTTTTCGGCTCTATGCAGCAGCTCATCGAACGCCTAGACGGCTTCTTAGCCAGGAGGAAAATAGATCCCCATCTCGGAGGTTAATGTAAAGGCATTGATTTTGACCTGGGTGGCAATAACTTCTAAGGCTGCCTGGTTGAATCTCTTCATGAAGGCTCTCAAGCTTTCATTTTCTCCCTATCTCATGTTGAAAAGTGTGAGGGTTGCCCTGGGTTGCCTCCTAGCACAAGCGAACCGGTGTAGGAACAACTCATTTGAATTACTCAAGGATCTGATGGAATTAGGCTCCGACTAAACCATTCTTGAGCCGCTTCGATAAAGTGGTTAGGAAAACCTTGCACTTCACACCCTCCTCATATCGATGTAGGAGGGCAGATTCTCAAATCTCACAAGATGATCATAGGGGTCATCGTACTCATCATATTCATAATTCAATGGCTTAAAGTTAGTAGGTAGTTTATCTTGTAAAATGTTATCTAAAATTGACACCCGGTCGAGTTGTATTAACCCGATTATTTATTTGTTGTTTCATGGTGTCCATTCAAGGACAATATTTGATCATTCATACCTCCAGGTGAGTGTCACCCGTTCCTTCTTCCACATCTTCCATCTTACTCCCACGCTGAGGGGAGTAGTTCCCCTCTTTCCTTCACTACTTCTTCACCAAAGAACCCCGGCTCCGGGTATCGCAGTCCTCTCTCACGAACTCCTCCTGCTCTCTCGATTCCCTCTAAAGTCTAGGATTTATCAGCTTGTCTTCTTTCATCCCGTTGATCTTCATATCTGCTCCCTCCTAGCCGGGATTGGACATGGCCGTACTGCACTCCTTCTCCTCCCAACCTCGAAGGTAGGGTCATGTTGACCCCAAACCATAGCTCTCTCCACATCTCTAGCAACTATCTCATCAAGTTGCTCTCGAGTCACGCAATAGTTGAGTTCGGTATTGGTGTGACTTGGGTGAGCCTACCGGTTGGACCGGTGTAGGTATCCCCATCCTTTAATCGATGGAGCTCCATCGGGAGTTCTCCAACGGATGGTGATGCGCCAGCCATCCTCGCTGAGCCGGGATCGAGGTTCCGGCATGGTGATGAGTAGTCTCTCCTCCTCTTCCCGTTGGAACCGCAAGGGTTGCTTTGCTCTTCCGCCGGCACAGGATGACATCCCGGGAGCCGCATAGCCTCTCTAGGGATAGGGGCCGAGATGCAGACCTCCTTCGGCTAGGAACCAAAGTAATGGGTGACATAGGTGTTTGATCACCTCCCATGATCTTTTCAATTGGTGAAAGGAAAGTAAAACTCATGCCTTAACTCTCTTTTCCCACGAGACGGCGCTTATGATACGTAAAAATGTACCTTTATATTGGGCCGAATTCCCCACCGGGTCCTTACGTATGAGAGCCCGATTAAGTTGTGATAAGCTGACCTACGTCTACGTAAATAACCTATAAAAACACGCCGGAGGGTTCTCCGCGTAGGCAATCCGACGCTCAAGTCAAAACCAAGAAACCCATAGAGTTCAAATGAGGTGGGTAATTCGTAAGTATTGGAATGAGTTACCTTTTTCTTCCGTGTTAAGTGATAATATATAGATGATAATTTACATACCATGTATGTCGGTTTCTTCTATATTCGGCCATGTTCTCATCGTGGGAGAACATGTTTTCTATTTCTTGTGTAAAATAGCTTACCCACCTCCGGTGCGTGAGGGAGATTCTCGAATATTTCCCTTTTTTGAGGTAGAATTATCTTATTCGGTTAGGATCTTCCCTATTTGACCAAGTGGAATAATATCTTCATGAGAAGGTGGGCCAAAGTGGGCCACCTCTCGCTTCGGTTATTTATTCTAAGTGGGCTCAGGTGCCCACTCAATATTATTCATATTTGTGGGTTAATCTCGTGGTTGGGTGGGCCGAGGCCCAACCCTCTCTCCGTGTTAGTCCGTAACAAGAAGGATTTAGGTCGTGGGTCCTACCTCTTTTCTGCATTGCCCCTAATCAAGGGGTGTTGCGCCAGGCCCAATAATCAATTTGGTCCGTACCCATTAATCAAATGGGCTAGGCTTGTGTGAAGTGGGCTATGCCACGAAATATCGTATCAAATATATTTTTAAATTTCTATAAATAAAAATCAGATCTATTATTTTTAAAAAAATTCAAAACATCAAATCTTTTATTGAAAAATTAATATTCTTATCACTAATATAATTAGGTCTTATAATATTAGAATGAAATCAAATAAATAACATATTATATTTAGACCTTTATAATTAAAGTATTCAAATTATAGAATTTTCTACTAATCTCTAAAATAAGTGGTCTAACAATTATTGAGTATTATTAAATTAAAAACTATTCTCATAATTAAATATTTGTTAAACCATAAATTAAATTTTTATGCACTCTTAGCAACATGTGGTGATCGTAATTTTCTCGGTGTTACAAGATGCAAGTATATAAAAAGTTCAATATATTAGTAATGATGATGAGTTAATGTGTAATTAGTTTAATATACAATGAAATATTAAAATTATTAAAAAGAGAATAGCCGACTCAATCAATTTAATTTATTTTATATATGATTTTTATTTGTAAATATACAATATACATTATTCTAATATCCATACGTCAGTTATATAAGACTTTTTTATTAATATTTTTTATTATTTATAGAATAAACTTAAAACTAATTGTATGATTGATTTTCACATATTTATAATAATTCTACTATATATCTAACATGCATTATAATATAATTATAATAAATTAATTTAAATTAAATTATAAACAAATATGTTATTTATTATTATAATCATCATTACTTAAATTAAATATTATAATCATACAAAATTATATATATTATTTAATAAATAATATTTATTTAATAAAAATTATATTATTATTTGATGGAAAAATTATATATATAATCCCATATCCCCTATTATAGTTTAATTTTGATAATGTGTCAATCTCTCATTCATTTGTAATGTGTGTCATTTTATGAACAAATTGAGTACACATGTCTTTTATTAGATTAGTTTATGTGTCATTTTACTCTCTTAAAAATCATGTGTATATCTTATGTGGCCCTATAGTATGCAATTTAATTAAAAAAATTGTATATACATATGTTTTGAACATTGAACCTCATAAGTCATAAGTAATACTTATAATAATCACCAACTAAGCCAAACTAAGAATATTTATGGTTTTGAATATCGATCTACTATATTTAACTTGAGTTTAAATGTCGTGAATTAATAAAAAATTACTCATAATCTTATACATATATATTATTTGAACATACTTATTATATAATATAATTATATTATATAAGGATGAATAACTTGATTTATATATACATAATACATTATGATATTAATTGACTTTAAAAAAATCGCTTTAATACGCAGCACTTATCTAGTATGTTATACTGTAAAATTAAATTTAACGAATATTCGTGTAATACGCGGGGTCTCATCTAGTTAATTAATTAATTAATTATGGGTTCCCCTAATTATAAGCAATTAATTAGATCATTGTGGACTCCCCTAATTATGTGGCATCACTCCATAAATGGGTGGGTACAATAAATTTGTACTCACCCGTGGATATGTGATCATTTCCGCCCAATTTTAATAATGACATTTTTTCCAAAATTAATAATATTGTGGAGGTGAAATTTATAGATAATTTTTCATTTTAAGGATATGCAAAATATTATGAATGAACGAAAAGTAAGTGTGGAAAATATTTTGGGATTAGAGTCACTCTCCTTGAAACTTGTTCATTGTATGAACTTGATGCTATTATATTTATTCATTGATACCATAAATATTTTATTCGGTGATATCAGTTTATCGCTGTAATGATATCACTAAATGAATGTTATGATATCATCTAATTAATGTAATAATATTAATTTCATTCTATGAAACTATTTCACACTAGATTTTGTGTTGGACTAAGGGGTAGAATTGACTGGGGCGGGAATCTCCATTCCCATAGAAATTTGTCCCGAACGAGACGGAGAATCCTAATTTCATCCCCCACGAAGATGTAGATGGGAAAAATTATCCTCCATTAGCTGGGATAGGGCCGAAACGAGGTTCATACCCCCTCACCATTCCCCATGAGATTTTATTTATTTTATGTACTAAGTTTGTTATATTTTTTAATTTATTATGTATATGTATGGTGTTTTGTCGCCGACACCGAAAAAATAAAATATTCTCCCAAACCAACCTACTAATGTAGCAGGCAAGTAAGGGGTTGAACCTACATGGACTAGTTAATTTAATATCGAATAAATTCGTGTAGTAACACTAGTTAAAAGTGGGGAATTGATTGTTCTAACAAACACTAAAAATTATAACTCAAGCCCAATGTCCAAATTGAACCAACACAAGAAATTTGAAAATAGTAGGAAAATTAATCTAACCCAAGGATGACCTCCCCGAAATGTTTCTTCCTAACAAAGAACAAATACCTCTATCATAACTTGAGTCTCACCCCTAAACTAGTGGTACGACCAAACTAGTTCGAATTAGTCCTTAAGTTTAATTAATTAGTGAGCACGACCTCAAATTAATCTAGAATATGAATAACCCTAAAATATGCATTTAGGATTCAATTTATACAATGCCTTAACGAGTCGACTAATAGGGTGAACTAGACTATGAAAATAAAACGCTCAATTCATACAATCTAGATCTCGTTATCCTTAGAGCTATAAACTCTATTTGCTACTACGATTACACAAATATAACAATTACATATTATATCATGTAATCTAGTTACGAATAAAATATTAAACATGCAAGTTGATCAAGCTCACACAAATGTTGTGGAAAACGATAGATTACAAAGAACTCGATGAAAGACTAGTGTTCTTGTCCTCTTAGAATTCTCCCCCAAAACTTTGCGTCCCCTTTCTCGCGTATTCTTTCTTTTCTCCTTTTCTCGCTTGTCCAGGTTCATCCCCCATTCCATTGACTTTCTTAATAAGGAAGTAATAAATTTCTTCCTTATTCCACTTAATTTATATCACCGACTTGCTCCTCCAACTAAGGTAGGTTTGACTTTGACTCTTCACTTTGTCTCTCGGTCTCCCAGCGTCATCCAATTTATTTGTATTTAATATAAAAATAACATATCAAAGTAAATTGACGACACAAATAATAATAAGCGAAATTACTAATCTGTGGCTAGAAATTGATAATAAAATAACCAATAATAGCACATAATTTACACATAATTTCTCCCCACACTTAAAATTTTGCTTGTCCTTAAGCAAACACACTACACTCTGGTTCAAGCAATACAATTAAGACACTCTTCTATTTCGAGAAAAATACGCTTTGGCCCCATGAGACACACCCTCACAGCTTTAGTCCCAAGACTTGTAATTTTGGTCCCATCCATGAAATTTCATATTTTTTTTTATTGGTAAATGTTAGTTTTTGTTAGTTGTTAGTTGTTAGTTCGCCCAACAATCAAACACTCCTAGATTTTTCTCCAAGCCACCTTATCATGTTATTATCGTCCCAAAAACAATAACCGTAAAAAATTGACGGACTCACCCATGTGCTCCTCACGTGCTCCATTAGTTTAATTTCAAGACAATAAATTAAACAAAAAAATGAATAATCTGCAAAATCAAGTTTATCTCAATGCGAAATTTTTATTTACCCCGATTTCTTCCCCAATTTTCTATCTACCTCACGAAATCAAATGAATGAAGAAACCCTCAAAGCCGAACCCAGGCTTGAAGTTGGAGCACAACCGAAGAAAATATCTGGTTTGATTTGGAGCACCAAACTATGGTTAGTCACATATTTTTTTAATTCTTGTTGCGCTTGGTTCGATTTGATCTTAAATTGAAGTTAGGGTTCAAGAAATTGAGGCGAAATACACTGTGTGAAATTGATATCATATTGCCCTAATAATCGAAAATTTGAGGTGAATATCACCGTATGAAATTGGTGAATTCTATTTGAAATTGGTTGGTGAAATAATGTGAAATTTGAACGCATATTGTTATGTGAATTATTGAAATTGAAATTGACTGAAAATTTGATTTTTTTTTTTTTAAATTTTGTGTGAATTATTTTGAAATTTTTGATATTGTTTGAAGTATGTGGTAATTTTGTAATGTGTTTGCATTATAGGAAAATGCCCGGCCCTCGTACCATTAAAATGCATCATGGGGGAACCTTGCATGAGAAAGATGATGGTGATTTTGATTACATAGGAGGGACTCAGTGCTTTTGATTTTATTGACACGGTTAGGGTAGATATGAGGTATTAAATGGTTTATCTAAGCAAATAGGATATTCGTATTATAAGGTTTATTATATGAAGAATAAAATTGGGCAAATAGAGATAGTAGATGGGTGTTTTGCAATTGAAATTCTTTTCAATAATGCTAAAAATAGGGTAGCTCATTTATATTTGGATGGAATAAGAGATGACATTGGCGGTGAGTTTGGGGATGGGAAATAGAAGGAGAGGTGGAATACTTTAATGAAGCTAAAATTGAGAGGTTGATTGTTAGAAGTAGGGAAAGGAAATTGCAATCATTTCAGGGGCGTGGCCAATTCCAAAGGGTGACAGTAACCAGAGCTGCATCCAAAGTGATGCAACCAGAGCCAGAGTTAGAAAAAGAGGGTCGCTCCGTAACAAGAGACAGAGCAATCGCTGAGGTAGAGCTAGAACAAAAGGCATAAACTTGTCTAGAAGATGAGAGTGAAGATTCAGATTGGGATTGTGGTGTATCCAATGCCGATGAAATACCATTTTTGAAGAGAATGTAGACAATGATTCCGAAAGTGGCGTGGAATTGATAAAGTCACAGACAATGGTGTTGAGGACAATGACTCAAGTGAGGATGAAGATCAAATTGTAGACAATGAATCGATTTTCATAGTGTTGCATCGATGATAATGTTGATGATGACAGAGACTCAAGATTGACATTTAGGCCTTCTCAAGTTGAGAATCCTGTATTTTTCATTGAGAAAATTTTTACTACAAAATAATCAAGTTTAAAGATGTCAGTGAACATGCATAGTGTGAAGAGAGGGAGAAACATAAGATTTACTAAGAATGATGGTAGAAGGATTTATGCAAGATGCAAGCAAGAAGGCTGAGATTGGCACATTAATGCATTGAAGGTAATAGGTGAAGAGTGTTTCCGTAACTTAAAATGTGAAGTCGGGCTGGTTGGCAAGGAAATATGAAGATTATTTCATGGCCGATCCAAAAACCACAAAGTGAGAGGGTTCAAGAACTTAAAGATACAGGAGTTAGGATGCAACATCACTCATCATCAAGCCTACATAGCAAAACAAAAGGCTTTGAAATTGATTAAAGGAGATACTACAGAGCAAAGATACAAGATTGTGGGATTACACTGCACTCCAACTACGTAATAACCCCGGATCAACTATCATTCTCAAGTTTGAGAACTCACCTACAGGAAGAAGATTCAACAAGTTGTACATTTGCTTGGCCGCACCGAAAAAAGGATTCAAGAGTGGATGCAGACCATGGATTGGTGTAGACGATCGTCATTTGAAAGGTCCAAGTGTTGGTGTCTTATTGTCTACGGTTGCAATGGATCCCAACAATGACCCATATCCAGAGCTTGGGCAATGGTAGGCGGTGAGACTAAGGAGGCTTGGGAATGGTTTTTGCAGCTCCCGAAGGAAGATTTAATCGAAGGGAGGGAAGATGTATACACCTTCATGTCGAAAAGCGTAAAGGATTAATACCAGTATTTGAGGCCATTATACCTGGAGTTGAGAATAGATTTTGTGTTAGACATCTCCATGGTGACATGAAGAGAGCTGGATTCAAGGGAGATGCAATCAAGAAAGCACCGTGGAGTGCCGCTAAGGCTACTACCGTACCAAGTTTTGAAAGGGTAATGAAGATGATTGAAGAGTTGGATCCAAGATGTCTCCATCGGCTTTAGGATAAGCTCGCCTCGCAATGGTCAAGGTCACATTTCAAAATATTTCCATAATGTGACACTCTTGTCAACAACATGTGTGAGGTTTTTAACTCGTCATTTTGGATGCTAGATCATCACCTATTATAACAATGTTGGAGTGGATCGTAGAATACATAATGACAAGGCTGCAGAAGAATAGGGAAAAATGTGAAAGAAAATGGGAGGGAAGAGAGATATGTGGGAAAATCAGATCTATTCTGGTCAAGAGTATGCATGGATCCAAGGATCGCTTGCCAATCAAATCAAATAAAATTGGAAGTATGAAGTTTCATGCTTTGATGGATCAAGGTACGTTATCGATTTGAGAGAGTGCATATGTGATTGCAGATAATGGGGGTTATATAGTATACCTTGCAAGCATGTTGTGAGTGCAATATTTGCACACGGGTTGGATGTAGAAAAGGTTGTGCACAAGTGTTATTCCTGCTGATACATACCGTAATGTTTATGCACACCGTATTGCACCAATGAATGGTTAAGATTTGTGGACAAAGGTAGGGTACATACCTCCACCGCCACCAAACTTTGGGAAAAGAAAGAAGGGGAGTGCAAAGTGCAAAGACAAAATTACAAGGTGACTTGTAAGTTTTGTCATGAAGAAGGTCACAATCGTAAAGGGTGTGAATGGAAGAAATTGGTCAAGATTTCTTGCAAGACTACCCAATGGAAGAAGATGACCAAAGAACTCCGTGGAGATATCCCTCCCCCGATTGTCAACCAATGACACAAGAAGAAGAGTTAACTCAAAACAAGTAGCATTGCATTGATTTAATACATAAATCCAACATAAATGTTGGAACTTTAGGAAAAAGTATCATAAAAACAAGCATTGTCCTTGGCTCTAAAAATAGATTCAATCCATCAACTTGAAGATAGTTGATGCCCAAAACATAAATATTACAATGAAAAGGATAACTTGTAGTTGTTTCAGCTTTGAAAGTTCTTCTCCCATATGCATCATCTCGTTCTTCGCTTGTTTGGTCATTTTTGTTGTTTCATTCTCCCCTTGTACCGCATCCTTTAGCTTCTAAACTAGGTCCACGTTCTCAAAGAATAAGGAGTCAATTCTCGCTCATCATGCCCGGGAACATGCCTTTCCCAACTATTTCATGTTCATCTCGCCCAAACAAAGAAATTGTAGCCGCCACCACTAATGGAGTCACAACAGTATGGAATAACCTACCTTTGCTTTTCGTCCTTTGAAAAACATATGTGGCAAGCAGATTTACCACAATAGCAAATAAGTTGATATTTGCATCGTTTGTGTTGAGGAAGATGATGAACCTTCTTTGCTCATTTTTTTCTTGAGGGAGTTTTGTGTTTTCGCCTTGATTTGAATATCTATTTAGGGTTTGGGATATATATATACTGATGGAGGGAGAAAAATGGAGAGAGGAGTTGGGTTTTCCTCTAAAACCGCTGAAAATACGTGTTAAGGGGTGTATTAATCGTATGAGACCAAAATCGCAACACACACTAACGACAAACTTAATGTTTAGACGATAATGGCATGAAATTTAACGGACGAGACAAAAATTACAGTGTATTGGGACTAAAACCGTGAGGGGGTGTGTCCCATGGGACCAAAACCGCATTTTTCTCCTTCTATTTCCCTAGCCACCGAGTTCATGAGTCAACTCATTTATCATATGTCTATCAAAGTAATTCACAACTTATATTTTCAATCAATTACGAGTCTCATCTACTCTTAGCTACTCAAGTCATCTCCATAACTCCCTAACAACTTGATCTCAAATAAGTACGATTTGGTCTTTTTCAAAGTTCACATCCGAGTGGTGCCTATCTCCTTTATTTTTTTTTCTTCGAGTCAAGAACCTAAGGTACAATATTAGGAGTCTTAACACTATAATATATTAGATATCATGTAATTACTTATAGATACAAGTTTTTGATCCAATTTGTCCAAATTACCCCTCCTTTCTCAAATATAATTTTGAAGTCTCGCCGTATTCACCTTTATGAGATTCGACGTCCTTTTATCTTCCCTATAATCACTTTCCACCTTTTATCTTCCCCATAATCAGTAAGTTACTATTGTTTGTCTCGCAAATTTTTATTTTAATATAATTACAAATTTGTATTTTAAGGCAGGCGTCCTTTTTTGCATTTTTTTGCATTGCTTTTGCTAATATTCTCGATACAACTTTTTTGCCATTTATTTCTCGCACATTATTTTCCCAATTTATAGATGTCCCATATTTTTCTAATTTCCTTCATACTTTCATTAATCAATTCCAAATTTGTAGTTGTAAAATTCATAATTAAGAATTAAAAAAGAAAATATACCATTTCTCATTTGCTATGAATATTTCAAAATTAATGCAAATAGTTATTCCATTCAATTTCTTTCCATTGGTTTAAGTTTTCCAAAATAAATCACTTTTTGCAGCTTTAGTAACATAAAACGCACATGTTGCTACAAATAAAAGCAAATGTAAAATGTTTATAAAAATGTTGCTACACATGTGCAAATTTCATTGCTCATGTGCGTAATAAATAAATCGCACATTATTGCCCCAAAGGTATATAGACAACTTTCGTAAAGAAAATTAAGAAAAACAAGAATCAAGAAATCAAACTCAAGAGTCACACAAACCGAAAATCAAACTCAATAAATCGCACATTATCGCTCTAATGTAACACACTCAAACCGAGTCACACTTACCAAACTCAATCGTAGGTCCATTCACTAAGACAGACGCACAAGAATCCAATTTTTCAAATCCAAGGACTGTCTTTGAGCTCGATAAGTGCACTCGTCATGGAAGAGCTAGATAGATCTCGCCATTCCGGTGTTACTTCGAGAGTAGATTTGTCATTCCGCATTGCTTCGAGAGTAGATCCGTCATTCCATCATTGTCGATCGCAGATACAGCTATTATTTCTCATCTATTGATCTCCAAGGCGAGCTTCATCTCTCGGTTGAATCCGTTTTCTTGACCGGTAGCATCACAATAGCGGTGGTGGCAGCCGCGGCGTGTATGGTCGTGGGAAGGAGAGAGAGAGATGAGGAGGTGGAGAGTGGCCAGCTGCGTGGTTTTTTGAGAGAGAAGAGAGAGAGTGACCGAGAAGAAGCGTGAATTTTTTTAGAGAGAAGAGAGAGAGTGACTCGAGAAGAAGTGTGATTTTTTAGAGAGAAGAGAGAGAGTGTGATTTATGATAGCTAATGGAAATGAGGGTATATTAGGAATTTTGGGAGGGGTAGTTGTATCTAATAATATTATTTTTTTAAGTTGTATCTATTAGTAATATAATTGAGTATATAGTATCCTATAGTTATAAATCCTTTTTTTCTTTCTTTTTGAAATTTTTAAACGAGGTCTCGTACCTCTGCTCTACTTTCAGGTGTTAGCTCTTTACGTGTTTTTTAGTTTTATTTATTTTTTTACAATGAGCCCCCGAAAGCAGTGTGATCGCCCTCGTTATTATTCTTTTTCACAATTCTTCGACTAATTCTCCTTTTATTTTTTCTCCAATCCACAAAATTTGTTATTTTCAACATTTAGGCACCAACCCAAACTTCACTTTTTCAAAAGACCAAAATGACTATCAAGACCCGTAAATAAAAAAACACTATCAAGAACAAGTAATCAAATCAAGTTATTTCAAAACCAAGCAACTAACAATTGAACCAATTCTATGATTAACACATGAATTCAAGTTCAATCACCAATCAAAACATACAACTCATGTGCTTAGAATGTTTAATAGAAAATCAGCAACTAGTTCGATACCAAGTGCTCAACTATCATGCTTGAACTCTACATGCGCACACCAAAATACCAAAGCAAAACAACAAGACCACTACACAACAACTAGACACAAGAAACCGGAAAATAATTAGACATAGCAAGATTCAAAGTTGTCAAAGCCCTAATCCCCCACATTTAAACAGTGCTAGTCCCTAGCACAAATATACAAACAACAACATACGCCATAAAGAAATACAAAGTATGTGGAGCGGGGTTACCGGGTGCTAATCGGTGGGAGGGTGTTGCTACTCTCGCAGCCCTCGCAACATTTCTACAATCTGATATCCTTGTGTCTCTTCTAATTAATTGTAGTGGGTCCGAATTGCTAGGAAAAAAATAAGGTGGGCCCAAAGTCTTAATAGGAACCACAAATAAAAATAAAACAAGAGAAAATTAAAGTAAAATATTGGGTTGCATCCCAACAAGCGCCTTTTTTATTTTCATTGGCTCTACATAGGAAACTTATTTCAACCAATTTTTCCCACGTACGTGTACTTCAAATGCTTAGGAGGTGGCTTCAATTCAAGCTCCGGTTCCTCGCTGGCCTTGGCTCCTTTATGCCCCCTTGCAAATTATGCATGAATTTTTCCTCAAACCTAATCCAAAGAATCAAGATCGAAAACTTCCCGTACAATGGGCTCAATGACACTCACAACAAAAAGAGAGTCGACTCATTAGAAAATTTCATAGCATCAAGGATATTAAATTGAGTAATCGCCCATCAAATTCCATTGTGAGAGTCCCCTCACGAACATCTATTTTTATTTGGGAAGTATTCAAGAATGGTCTTCCCAAGAAAATAGGTGTGGAATCCATCGGGTTTTCATTCATATTTAATAGATAGAAATCAATGTAAAATATCAACTCGGTTTACCTCCACGAGGACGCCCTCAACTACTCCGACAGGTAGACAAGACTTTTATCGGCTAGCTGAATAACCACTCTAGTTTTCTTCAATGGCCCGATATCTAGTTGCTCATACACCGCCAAAGGCATGACATTAATAATGCCCTAAGATCCAAAGATAGCTTGCTCGATCTTATGGTTCCCTATCGTGAAAGGGATTACGAACATGCAGGATTCTTTCTCTTTGGAGACAACTTCGTTGAAACACAATGAGACATTCTCTCCCATAAAATCCGCTTATTTGTGCACAATTTCTTAAAAACTAGGCATATCTAGGAATTTGCTTCACAACCACCATCAAGGGTATGCGAAGCTTAAACCTTTCAAACACCTCAAGTGTTTGTTGATCCTTGATATCTTTTTAATTTTCTTCATCCCGAAGGAAAAGGTAATGCATTATTATCTACAGGAATTGAATTATGAGATTTTACCCGATTTTTCGTTTTGGTGTACCGAGTCTCACGTCCAGCTTTTCTTGGGACAGCCTTCCTCGACCTCAAGTTTTTCACTCGGCACCATGGGCCGCTCTTCCTCATCCTTCCTATTCTGATCCTCACTTTTTTCTTAATGTGTGGGTGGCGAAATTTCCTCGAATTGCTTACCACTCCACAAGGTGATGACACTTACATTCCTAGGATTGGTTTCAGTTGAGAAGGTAGCTTGCCACTATTTTGTGCTTAGAGTCGGGTGATGGCGGTGGCTATTTGGCTCATTTAGGCTTCCAAAATTCCTTTGACCAGAATCTAAAGTTTGTTGCCCAGACTCTAGAGTTCGTTGCCCAAACTCTAGAGATTTTATTACCAATTGAGTGTCTTCTTGAAATTTCATGGTGTTGGATGTCAACGCTTTCATCATATCTTCCAAAGAAGGTCCTGAACCCTTCTTACCTATTTTTTGCCCTGAGCTCTCAAAGAACTCTATCATTCCCTCTAAATAATTAAAATTTTTGCTCTTGATATTGAGGTCTGTAATTATCTTCTTGTTGGTAGTTTTTGTTAGTTCCCGTAACGAAGGTTGAGGTGATCTCTCCAAATAAGGTATGTTTTACCTTGACTCTTCACTTTGTCTCCTGCCTTCAAGCATCATCCAATTTACTTATATTTAATATAAAAATAACATATCAAAGTAAACCGACAACACAAATAATAATAAGCGGAATTACTAATACTGTGGCTAGAAATTGATAATACAATAACCAATAATAGCAAATAATTTACGCACAATTTTTCACTTATCAATGTATTTTAATTTGAATCCTTGCTTAATTTTATTTTTATTAATTACTCACCCTCTCTCATACTAGATGCATCATTTATTTAAATAACAATAAAATAACTTTGATTTTTTATTTATCAACCTCAAAAATACCTCATTATAACATCACATGCCATTACTTTTTCCACACTAACCCAATTTAATACTATTACATAATTCTTTTTATTAAAGTTGAAAAGACTATTTACACTTGTTAAAAAAAAACAACTTTTACATCAAAACTTATGACGAACAATAAATATCATATTAGGTATGGGACAGAGAGAATATTATACTAAAGTTCTCATTTTTCCATTTTAGTTCTTTCCAATAAAATTTTTCTCACTCCTTTTTATATACTCCAACAATATATTTAAGGATTTATTACTACTAGATACAATATGTATTAGAAAATTACTACTAGATACAATGCTTTTTTACAATTACATCCCACTACAACTGCTCCTATAATACCTCTGTTCTTTTAATGGGTCAAAACCCTAGTTTCTCTCCCAAAATCTCTCACCGCCTCGCGTCTCTCTCTCTCTCTTCTCTCTCTATTCTCTCTTTCACCAAGATACGACGACGATGGGCCACCGAAGCCCAAGCGACGGCGACCACCGAATACAGCGACCATCGCGACCCACCCACGACGGCAAAGATCGACGACGGCGCACCCACTTGACCGCCAAGATCGGCGATGACAAAGATCAAGAACGACGCACCCACCTTGACCATCGGCGACCATCGCGACTAGCGCGACCTCCACCAAGATCGCCGGTTGGGTCGCCTCCTTTGTGAGTGCAAAGTCATTAACCGCCACACCTAGGAGGTCTTCGAGATCGCCGACGCCGAGGTAAGCGGTGGTGCACCGATCTGCTCGACGACTACTTGATGAAAAACCGTAGAATAAAAACCGTATTCGATGTTTTATTTTCCTAGTGTGCCGATCCGATGAAAAACCGTATTTGACGAAAAATCGTAGAATAAAAACCGTATCTAGTGCGCCGATCTGCTCTCGTATAATTTTCCCGTGAAAACCGTAGAATAAAAGTTTTTCTTGTTTTTTTTTTTTTTTCGCCATGTTTCCATTAGAGATCTGTGTTTCGGGCTTTGAATTTTGACTGCTTTTCAGTATCTCGATGGTTTTTTTTTCATGTAAATTAGTGTTCGATATTCTAGAAAAATAGAGTGTATATTGATTTTTAAATCATTTTTTTGTTGTTTAATTTCTTGAATCTTGGTTTTTGTTTCAAAATCTGCTTGTATACAAAGTGGAAAAAATAATGTGTAGAAAATTTTTCTTCGCACATGTGCGTAATTTTTTTATGGGAATAATTTCAAACTATATTTTCTGGTTGTTTGATGATTTTTTGTGTTTCTTTGAATTTTTGAATCAAAATATAATGAAAAAAATCGTGACAAATTGAGACCGAACAAAATGAAAAATGGAAGAAAGGAAAAAAAAATGGGACAAAATATTTTGGGCACAATAATTAATTTGAATTGTGAATCAAATTAAAATAATTTGAAGTGTGAGTTGGATCGAATAATTTGCTGTATTGAAAAATTAATTTTTAAAATCAATTTTAAAGAAGCTTGTGAGCTGTGACAAAAATCAATTATTGAAAGCTTGTGAGGTGATGAAATGAAAATGTGTTGGGAAGGGTAAGGAAAAGTCACATCACTTTTAAAGAAGCTGCATCATTTTTGACCTTGGATAGAAGAAGGGTAAATTGGGTAGTTACCATATATTATTGTATTTAATAGTAATTTAAATTTGGATTGTACCTAGTAGTAATTTGGGTGTTAGAATTGTACCTAAATGTAATCTACCCTATATTTAATGTACTTTTATATATTTTCATTATATATTTTTTTAACTTTTTCCATCATATTACATGTATCTATATTATTATTCTAATAATCTTTTTAAACATCGCATTAAAACAACTCGCACAACTTTTGTAAACGTATTATTACGAAATAATCACACAAAAATTGTTGAAAAGTTTCAAACTCACGTAAATGCCTCTTAACGGGAAGTATTTATTATGTATTTCTTTCAATTAGTTTTTGTATTTTAATTAAAAATCAGCGGGAATGAAGAATCCCCATTAGATGGATGTGGGAATCTTACAGGAACGGGGAGAAAAAAATCCACCAATTTTACAGGGATGGTGATGGGATTGGTCCTCCGACCCGACCCGTTGACATCCGTGCCTGAGTATGTATTGTTGACCACGGCCACGGGTGAGCCCTAGGCTAGATTCTAGAACATGTTTTCACTTTTCAGTGCCAAAACTGGGAACAACAGTCCTTGCTATATAGCACACAGCTCATCGAGCTGAGCATCTTATCCCTTTCTCCCTTCTTTACGCCTTTGACCTTCTTCTCCTTTCTCTCGTTCCCACTCAGTGTGTGTGCTGGTGTTTGTTCTCGTCGGAGATCTGCTGGGTTTTGAGCTTGTTGTTCCGTTTACCAAATTTCTAGGTATTTTCTCTGTTTATCTCGTATTTGGTTCCTTCTTTCTTTTATCCCTTTTCTATTGCATGTCTGCGATGTGGATGTTGTAATGCTAGTTGACGGTGTTTCTCTTTGTCTATTGTTAACTGTTGTGATTTCTTGGTGTTGCTTTTGTTATTTGTCGCAGGATTCATTAAAGCAGTGAGATTTGTGTTATTACTCTTCTCGGATTAATAAGTTCTTTTATCGAAGGAAAAAAACACGAAAGAAGCCTAACAACAACTGATCCAGGTCTTTTCGGGCGGGATGCTTGTTCATCCTTGCTTGGTATGGATCAAAGAGTAGAAAGTTCTTCGAATCTGCCAATCGAATTTGAATCTCTGCCTCCTTGCTGTTCTGAAAGTATGAATGAGAACATGGTGATTGTTGAAGATGGGATTTCAGTGGAGGTTAATGAAAAGAAATCATTAGAGGAGCCTTTGTCTTGCCCTTTGGGTTTTCAACAGACTTGTTCTAGTGAATATGATGGAAATGAGATAGCAACTGCTATGGTATCCATAGAAACCGATACTGATGGATTTCCTAGATTAGCTTCTGGTAACGCATGTATAAATGATTTTCCTGAACATTTGGGCAATAAGGAGCTCTATTTTCCTGTCACTAATGATGCAAAAACAGTGAATAAAAGGTCATCCGATGCTGATATACTTGCAAGTAAACGCCTGAAAGAGCACAATAATGAGGCCATGGAAACTGTTAGTACTGAAGAAGAAAATATTGGTAATAATCCAGAGGAACAGCCTTTGGCACCAGACGCTGGTCTTTCTTTAGAACTGTCGAATGGTTCAAAAGGTGTTGCTTCTCAACTTGTACATGATGAAAGCATAAATGTTGCAGTGGATAGAACTTTTTCTGGCTATGATGGGAAGAAACTTCTTGTTCTCGATGTGAATGGATTGCTTGTTGATATCTCCTCATATGTACCTTATGATTATGATCCGGATGAAATTATACATAGGAAAGCAGGTAATAAACAACTATCTTGCAAATTGATGGTACTAATTGTTTTTCGATGTTTTTCTAACTTGTTTGTATGTTCTTTCAGTTTTTAAGAGGCCCCACTGTGATGATTTTCTGAAGTTCTGCTTTGAGAGGTTCAATGTAGGTGTTTGGACTTCAAGAACCAAGTACTCTTCAACCTTTGCCTTATCATGATTAAGTCTGTTCTTCTCTGCCCCCTCCCTCCCTTCTTTTCTTATGTTTGTGATCATATTATATGCTTATATATTGTTTTCTGTCCTTGGAACATGTACTATGGACCTTTGCAGAAGTAATGTGGAGCCAATTCTTGATTTTCTTTTAGGGAGTGAAAAGTGCAAGTTGCTTTTTTGTTGGGTAAGTTGTTTTCTTCAAATTGTTCTCTAAATTGACAGGCTGCTATAGGTTCTTGGCATTTGTATGTTATGAAGGCACTTATTTCATTCATTTTTTCATATAGAATCTAGTGGAATGTTGGTAGTCTTTTAAAGATTGATTCATATCATGCTTTTTATATTCATCTGGGGACTTGTGTTCCTTTTAGTATCAGAAAACATGTTTATGTTTGCTTTTATTGTGAAACATCATATGAAGCAAGATGGGAAACTTATGTGCACCTGAGGTATATAAGAGATCCAATCAATTGTCCTATTTATTGGTCATATGAGTGGTAAAGTAGCCAGCTCTAAAGCCCTCTGAACAATATACGGGACTCAGTACAGAGTGTTTCATGACTAGTAAGGTTGGCAGAATGACATTTTAGTCCCTTGCTTACTTAAATTTTGCAGTTGCTTAATGGTTAATTATTGTCACTCCCTTTGTGGTTCTGGGCACAATGTTCTAACCAGCTAAAAATGTGCTTTCTTATGACAGTGCAATCTCTTCCTCCCATGGAGTGAGATGTAATATTGACAAACCTAATGGCTTTAGTAGCACATTTATAAGAATACGGACAAATCATTAGATTTTTGTATTCCTTATTGGGTATTAGTATGTTTTCCACACACTTGATATGTTCTTTAGGAATGTCTTCCTTTCACGGATTAACTTTTTTTTATCGGTAAATGTTAGTTTGTTAGTTGTTAGTAGTTAGTTCACCAAGCACCCAAACACTCCAAGAATTTCTCCAAGCCACCTTATAACTCCAAATTCGTTCCCAAAGGGAATCGAACCTGGGTCTCCCACTAAAGTGAGGAACCCGGTGGCCAGGTGGACTAAGCCACCTGGTTCAAGGATTGACTTATAACATAGCAAAACTACACATACTGATCTGTAGGAGATCTTGGCTTGATTTAGCTTGCTAATTCGGATCTAATTTACTTTATGACTTATTCGTCTCTATTGAACGTATCAAATAAGCACCTTCAGTACCATTTTGTGAAGAATCTTCCTATTGTCATTCTTAGTTTCATGCATAGTTGTTAAGGCTCCAAGGCGCACCAAGGCGCAAGAGTGTGCCTAGCGCCTAAGGCGCGCCTAGAGCCTTATGCGCGCGCCTTTTGTACATTGTGACGAAAACTAATACAAACACTATATAAACTTAAATTAAACATATTAGCATGTAAATAACTATTAAATTCAAAAGTTCATAACTAACACAAATTAAAGACATAAACTTTGATAATAAGTAGCAAACACCAAATCATTTTTATTGTAGGGTGTACCCAACTGAAAATATCTCTATCTCAGATCATTGGATGGATATATTGTAGTATTAGTCTACTACAACTTTCATCCATGATTTACTTGAGCTGGGAAAAAAAAATTGTGGCTGTTGCTGCTTTTCTTTGAAAAAACAGAAAGAAAACACGTTTGGTGAGACATAGAGGGGGTTAGGGGAGGAATAAGAAACCCGGTGGGTCTGGGTGGCGGCGGCTGGCGGGTGGGCGGCGGCTGGTGGGTGGTCTAGTGGGGGAAAGGAGAGCTGGTGGGTGGTCTAGTGGGGAAAAGGAGAGCGATAGATAGTGGAGGGAATTGCTGAACGGTTATTATCTTTTATTAACCACTTAACCCTAATTTTATTTAGGCTTAAACTTATTTCTTAGGGCCCAAGAAATATTTATTACCATAAAAAGTAAACCATAAGCCACGTTTTTCATTAAAAAAAAAAAAAGTAGTTTTTTCAAAAGTGCGCCTACCTCAGCCTAGGAGAGGCGCTTCTCCTTGCGCCTCGTGCGCCTCGCCTCAGGCGCGCTTTTAACAACTATGGTTTCATGTTTCTTCTCATTGCTCTTTTTGTTGTTACGTGTTGTGTTTCTTCTCTATTTCTGCGATTGGGCCAATTATATTGTTAAGCCCATGGAGGTTGGGCTGGCTATTATAAATAGACCAGAACCCATTTGAATGTGCAGTTACGGAATTTGTTAAATAACTTCTCTTATCCCAACTTCTTCTCTCTCTCTCTCTCTCTCTCTCTCTCTCTCGGCGATTACGGCCTTTCGCGCCAACAACCACCTCCGATCATCTTTTCCGATCCATTGGAGCACTTCGGTGTTACATTTGTTTCTTTCTATTCCATTCCTTAGTTTCTCTTCTTTCTTACTATCCCAAATATCTTTAGTTTTTTTCAGCTCTGTTTAGGTTAATCTAAACATACACATTTTAAATTCGTTATGCAAATACCCATTGAAATATAAGATAATGAATAGACATGATTCATGAATTTATAAGCCAAGATAAATGCAAATGAATTGCTAAATCTCCGAGTTATAGAGCTTTAACTTTTGCGTTATTCAAAACTTTATTCAGAGTTCTGAGTATATTTTAAGTATTGACATTCAGTTGTAGTATCCGTTTACTATTGTGTTAATTAACTAATCTACTGGTTAAAAAGTTATATTGTGCCAATGTAGTACCTGTATTAACAGATAACTGAGAAAAACTTGATTTTTTTGAGATGAATCGATTAATGCACATACTATACTCAGCAAGTTTTACAGCACATTACAACAACCATGTAATATTGTAACCATATATTTATTATAGTTTAACTTGAGACCAAGGAATATACTAAGTTTATTTTATATTATTAATTAAATTTTCTGAAATAAAAAAAGTAAATAAGTCATGGCAGCTCACTAAGTACTGCTTAATACTTCCTTTAAGAAAAGTAGTATTACTTAATACCTACTACAATAATTCATTATAATGATAAGCTATGATGCACATATTCTCCTAAAAACACTATAGTGTAGTATCGTATTCGCGCAGGGTGCGATTTGCATCGCATTCTCATCCGATTTGAATCCGTAAATAAAAAAAAATTGGATACGCAGAACTAGATACTCCAGTTCTGGAAGGGTGTGTTTTATAAAATTTAGTTTTTAGGGGGTCTTTTTGCAATTTTTCAAAACTTAAAAACTCTAAATTCTAAAAGACTATAACTGTAAATTCTTGTAGCCAAGTTCAAAATGTAAGTGTTCTTATTGCAATGATGGTATTTGAATTGTTGTTTCTATGCATTTTACAAATGTTTTATATTAGTATAAAATATAAACAAACGGACGTATTCTTGCTGAATTGCACCATAAAATTTTAAAAAATCCGTATCCCCATCTTATCGCCCCCACACCTCCGCACCTATGCAACATAGATGATAAGTTTAACTATGTAGTGGTTAAAAAAGAAATGCTTGCTTCAAAAAAAAAAAAAAACTATTTGTACAATCTGAAAGGAGAAACACACATGGCAGTATGTAAGATAAGCTGTATTTTTGCTCTCAAACTATTTATTTGCAATAATATTGTACTTGCATGTCTATGAGTATTGAGCTGACATTTCACTTTATCCTTCATATATGTATTAATTATAATATACTCCATAAAATATGATATAGAGGAAATAGACAAATGAGGAAGAAAATAAAATGGAACGTGGGAAAAGAGATCTGGAAGGTTTCCATTAAACATCAACAGATATCATGTACTCCCTTCGTCCCATTTTTGATTGCTCAAAATAAAAAAATGGATGTCTTATTTTTGTTTTTCCATACCCAAAATAGCAAAAAAGCAACACTACCTTTTAAATTAAACCCTCACAAGCATCTCTTATTTACACCTCAATGCCACTCAATTAACCGCTTCAATAAAGTTGACTTTAAAATAACCCCTTTCAATAAAGTTGAAAATACCCATTTACCCTTTACTTTATACCTTTTAATACTAATAAACAACACATTTCTTAATGTTTGTGCCAATTCCCCTTTACCAAACAAAATTGGTACTGAGGGAGTAATGTTTGTAATTAAGAATTTGAAAATCCCTTCCCACTCTAATCATTTTTCTGAGTATGCATAGCTAGAAACTGCGTAGGTCTGGGGGTTAATGTAGAGATTTGCTAGTGGGGTAAAACTTTATGATTTTAAGGCGGGCTTACAATGTAAGATTTACTCAACTGAAAGCTAGACTTTAAAGATTTGTATGGCTTCTTTTCTGAAGTGTTTGTAGTGAAAATCTACTAATCTACCATTTTGCCGTAAACATAGGTTCATTGAACGAAATGAATAATTTGTTTCAAGTATCTGACATTTTCATTAAATGAATAAATACTTAATTAAGATTTCATGTTGTATGGTATGGTAGTATTTTTTATAAGCCCAAGACAGAACCTTGCACACTTATAGAAACTTTTATGCCTCTTTTCTTTTCTTAAAGTAAAGGTGACTATTAGAAGGAGATTTATTTTCTCTTCATTATGTCAAGTGTTGCCACCTATTTGTTCTTTCTCTTTTAGGATTATAATTGTTCTTGATACTTGATAGAACCAAATTCTGGCATTTTGTCGTTTTGTATTCATTTGAGCATATGGTTTTGCCTATTTATGAAATGCATGCATTAGGTTTCTTTCATTTATGATAATCGTGTTAATGCATAATTAACTTAATCATGTTTGTGTTATCTAACAACCTACTTTCTACAGGATCAATCACAATGTACTAATACAGGTTTTACTACTGTTGAAAAAGGCACAAGCCTCTTCTCTTGAAGAAACTTAAAAAGTTGTGGGACAAGTGTGACCCTAATCTGCCATGGGAGAGGGGTGTATTTAATGAATCAAATACGCTATTGTTGGATGATACTCCTTATAAGGCCTTATCCAACCCTGTAAGTTTATTCGTATCTTCTACATAATTTGGATAACACCCCCTTGAAAGCATGTACAAGTTATAAAAAGTTCACAGTTTTGTGCACTTTTTCAGCAATATACGGCAGTCTTTCCCTACAGTTATCGCTTTCAAAGATGTAGGAGACAATTCACTAGGTCAGTTCTTCTCTAATTTCTGCTAGTGAAACTTCCTTTCAAGAATTCCTATAATCCTATTTTACTTCTTGATGCTTTCAGCTATTGTTCTCGATGGGTTATTAACCTCAGCTATTTAGCATCTGGTTTTCAGTATTTTCTTAATTACTTAATTCCACTGCAGAGCCACAAGGGGCAAAAAAAAAAAAGAAGAAAAAAACTTAGCAAATATGAATGTCAGTTTGATGATAGTGGGAATTTTGTTACTTGAGGTAGAGATAGAGAGAGAGAGAGAGAGAGAGAGAGAGAGAGAGAGCTAAGATCAAGTGAAGAATGAATATTACATATGGCTTCCAAAATTAATCCTCGGAATAAGGTTGTAAGAATAACTCAAAATGTTTTTCATAATGTAAGAACAAGCTATTATAAGCATTGCTAAAAACCAAGTTCATCATGAGTATTTTATTTTGAGAGTCTGCTGAGATTTCTATGCACTTTTTGAGGGAAGTGTTACACATGTTTATTATTATAGGTGTGTAATATCATGTTAGCTGTATTCATCTTCAATATGTAGGATCCCCTATATTGGTGCCTACTATATAGCTTGCAGAACAATATTTCAATTATATTTGAAACATAAAATTGCTTATTAAGAATAAATAGCATAAGCTGTGTTTAAAGTGTTCCGCAAACTGAATAACCTTTACAGACCTTGATAACTAACCAATAAAATGTATGGTAACTTGCTACTCGATCTCAAACTATAGTGTTGGCATGCATAGTAAGAAATAGGAATGATCAAATGCCTTAGTTTCATAATGTTGTAAGATGGAAATAGAATTTATTTCATTCTTGTCATGTCCTGGATAACTGCCTTTGTGTTGGAGTGTGCAAAGCATAATAACTGTGGAATGGAAGTGGAGAAGAGATATTATTCTTCTTCCTATGTGTTCTTTGCGTTCCTTCTTCAAATCATTTTGTATTTTTAATTTTTTATTGCATGTGATAGAATAGAACTCCAATACATGTGCATGAAATATGAGTTAACTTTGTTGGAGTAAACCAAACTTCATTGAACCAAGACTTAGTCAAACATGTCTATCAAAATCTAATCAAATGGTCATCTTTTTTTTTTTTTTTTGTTAATTCACATGTCACCCAAGTAGTATGTGAACTTGGCATGTCATCTTGCACAAAAACAAACCTGAGAAATATAATTTCAGATTCTCAAAGCTCTCAAAATGCCTTTCTCCCATCTCATGCAATTTGCATCCGTACATTATTTACATTTTTAATCCCCTTTTATCATGATGTAGATGTTAAATCAATCTGCAATCCTATATTTTTCCTTACATTTAAAAGGTTGTAACTTGTGAGTTTGTTCTCTATCACTCTTCAGTATACATGATAATAGTCTTATTTTTGCATTTGCAATTGCAGGGCCTGGAGGTGATCTACGTGTCTATTTAGAAGGGTTAGTGGCTGCAGAAAATGTTCAAGAATACATAAAGCAAAACCCGTTCGGGCAGAGAGCCATAACTGAGAAGAATTTGTCTTGGGGTTACTACCGAAAGGTTATAGAAGCAAGTTCAACACCACCACGAAAACCAGACGACGAGGATGACTCTTGACACCAAACAGTGTAGTTTTATCTCAGTATTCCCAGAAAAAGCTAAATTTTGTCTAATTTTATTGTACAATCCCAGTAATATTTATATTTTGCCTACACTTGGAAATTGTCTCCATAGCTTCTGCAACTGCATCAGGAGCATTTCATGTTTGCAAATGGACCCTCTCCTATATGTATCGTAGCTTTGCGCGTAGTGCTGTTAAACGAAATGAGCCTCTCGTGAGCTTGACTCGACGCTTTAAGGCTCAGCTCGTTTACTTAATGAGCTAGCTCGAGCTCTATTAGTTAGGCTCGATAATTAAGAGTTTTTTTATAATTCCATTAGGCTTGTTAGGTTCGGCTCGACTCGACTCATTAGATTCATTGGTGAGTCGAGCCGAGCTCACTTTCTTTCTAACTTGTTAATGTTGATCAGTTGATGATTAAACACTTGTAACTTGGGTAGATTTTGTTATAGGCAAGACTTTGTTAATGTTGATCAGTTGATGATTAAGCACTTGTAATTTGGGTAGATTTTGTTATAGAAATAGTCTTGTGTGAATTAATTTCATGATTAAATTAATTTTCATAGTATTCATTAAAAATACTCATTCCGTCCCGCGATTACACTTGCACGCAATCTTACTCATCTTTTTATTTTATACATAAAAATGTACACAATTTTTCTTAAATTTCTACTTATTAGTTATTACTCCATATTTTTAATATACTAGATTTTTAGCACGTGCTTCGCACGTCATACCTAAATAATTATTTTTTTTTCTTTTTACATGTACATATAGTTTATGATACCCAAATTTTTATTAATGATAATTGTTGAAAAAATATAAACAGACAAATATTATTGAAAAAATCGTGAAAGTACATAAGTAGTGCATAAAAAGATGATAAATAAAAATTTATGTGTATAATTGTGTGCTAAATGATTCAATTATATAGATAAGACTCGACAAACATATACATAATATTATTATGATGACATCAAATAGATCCACATTGCAATAGCGCAGAGCGCTTTCAAACCTTATATAGAAAAATACAATATATTTATACATCGTTTAATTTACCAAAAAATTATTCAAGAATTGACAAGAAGTCTCGTGCTTCCTTGGTTGAAATAAGGATAAAGGGTTTGATTCGACATTTACTAAGAATCGACTTGTCAAATCAACTTTTTCATATATCGGAAAAATGAATGATCCTTCGGGCTCGTGGATTGTTCTCGGATAATGGATGAAAAATAATATACATTATAAATGCTCCAAATATTTAAAATTGATACCGAAAATATCACATATTTATACATAATTTAATATACCAAAAAAATGTTTAATAATTGATATGAAATAAAAAAACTCCCCCGTCCCGTGATAATCTTCACATTTTTCTTATTCGGACATCCCAACATAATCTTCACACCCAAATAAAGAAAGTCAACACGATATTAATACCCTCATAACATCACTTTAACTTAAAAAATATCATTTTACTTTATTCATTCTCTCATTTAATCACTCAATATACTCTTACACTTTATTCTCTCCTACACTATTTCAACCCAAAAATAAATTTTCTTAATATGTGTGTCCAACCTACTGTGAAGATTATCATGGGATGAAGAGAGTACAAGTTACACATCATTTAATTTACAAAAAATTGTTCGTGACAAGAAAAAATATAAGTTTTATTAAATGCTCCAAATATTTAATCATTATATTGGAAGACTAACAATATACAAAAACCCATTATTTTTTTAGTCATAAAAATAACTTATAAGATTAAGAACTACAACTAAACTTGTTTAAGGGAAGCCGATGCAATAATTATCTCCATTATAAGAAGCTAAAGACTAAGATATGCATTATAACGTAAAGGAGACATGAACTCTTAGACTTTGTTTATCAATTAACACCGATCCAACCCAACTTTCAAATATAATATTGACTTATCTTTCATTCATATATATAATCTACAATCCAATCAAAATTTAACTTTTTCATGGTTTATGAGTGACACCAATCAACCTAAAGTAATTATTTTTATTTAATATTTTTTAAATGTATATTATATATAATCAATTATCTCCATTATAAGAAGCTAAAGACTAAGGTATGTATTATACGGGAAAGGGGCATGAACGCTTAGACTTTGTTTATCAATTAACACCGACTCCAACCCAACTTTTAAATATATTAATTTCTCTTTCATTCACATATACAATTTACAATCCAATCTAAATTTAACTTTTTCATGGTTTATGAGAGGCACCAACCCAGCCTAAAATAATTATTTTTTTATTTAATATTTTTAAATATATATTATATATAATCAATTTTTGTTATATTTAAAATGTAAAAAATATATAAAAATTATTTCACATTATAAATTAATAACTATAATAGGTAATAAAATCACTATACACTTAAAATAAATTCTAACTCAATAACAAAATTAATATTACTCCATTCGTCCTAAAAGATTTCATATGTAGGTGGGTACACACTTTAAGAAAAAGAGTAATGATTGAAGTTTTGGGGGATAAATTTGTAAACTTTTATGTATAAAGTAAAAACTTTATTGGGATATATATATGTGAGAGTAAAAGTAATGTCATTTGTGAAAATTAGTAAAAATTGTGAGGGTGGAGTTTATAAAAGGTTTTCCATTTTAAGGGCGTGAAACTTATATTGGGACGGACGAAAAAGGAAAGTGTGAAAGCTTTTATGGGACGGAGGGAGTACAAGTTTTGGAATGCGAAATTGAATAGAAAAAATCAAATTATAAATAGATGTATGAAATATTAAATTATAAATACAAAAAATAATAGAAGATATTTTAGGAGTTTGAAAAATAATTTGAATGATTTGGATCAATAATAAAAATGATGGATCAAAATTTGTACTATTTAAAGGTGTTAAACATATTTAAAATAATAAATAAAATAGTTAAAATAACAAATAATATTAAAATAATATATATAAAAGTGTGATATGCGGGCGACTAACCATCATCGTATATACCCTTCAAACACCTAAAAATTACAAACAATATCATTACGTTAAAATAATTTTTGTTATTGTTGAAAGTAGAAACTAATAAAAGAAAATAGAAAAATAGTGCCTATAATTGGATATATAATTTTGCGTTTCTAAGTTAATAATACAATTTAATTTGAAAATAGTAAATGTAAATTGATAAATGAAGTAGTAAATATGGATAAAGAAGTAGATAAATAAAAAGACAAGTAAAAATTATGTTACAAATGAAAAAAAAAAAAGGACGAATCTGCATGAAATAAAAGATGAGTGGGTAAAATGGTCCAAAAATAATTTACACTCTTAGTCACTTTTATATATATTATAGATTATAGATGTGCCACCCAATATGAAAGTAATCATGAGAAGGAGAGAGTATTAATTTCTTTATTATATACTCTAATGTATTAGTTTTGAATTGTATGAGTTATTTAATTAAAAAATATTATTCGAGGGTGTCCGACTTTTTAGTTTAGTGGCAAATGATTGATCCTACAAAAAATATTATAAGGTATTAGTTGTAACCATTTTTACCGTGGAACTGGATCATACAAGACTAACTATTTGATAGACTTCGGAAATGGTAAGACAAGAAGATCTCAATTGGAGGCAGGATCACTCTTTTGAACTCGGTGCTATCTTCACTACCTATTTATTATCTGTCCTTTTTCCTTATTCCCAAAAAAAACTGTGAGTGAAATTGAGAGTTTACAAAGAAATTTTCTCTGGGGAGGGGGATGATGGTTCTCGAAAAATTACTTGGGTGGGATAGGATAAAATTTGCAATCCAAAAAGACCTAGGTTTTAAAAATTTGAAGTCTTTTAACAGGTTTTGTTGGGAAAATGGGGTTGGAGGTTCTTAACTAGTAGAGGGAGTCTATGGGTCGGGGTGTTGATATGTAAATTTGGTGAGAATTGGTGGAGAGGGTCGGATAGGGTGCCCATGGGGAGGAATGTGTTAGGTTCATTATGGTGGAGGGATATTCTTAGAATTATTCAGGTGAAGAGGGAGGGTGGTTTGAGAGTAGTTTTGAAAAGGTTCTAGGAGATGGGTGTAACATTAAATTTTGGAATGAAAATTGGACAAGGGAACTTAGGAAGGAATGTTAAGTACTAGATTTCGTAGATTGTTTCATCGAGTCTAAATAAGAGGGAAATTAATGTTAGGCAATATGGGCTCTTGGGTAGGGGAAACTGGGTTTGGTCTTGGAAATGGAGGAGACCACTCTTGGATCGTGAACATGATTTACTTAATACTCTTGTTAATTTAATTAGAAGATATCAAATCAATCTTGGAGTGGACGACTCATGGAGATGGAAGGTCTCAACAAATGGTCAATACTCAACAAAGGAGACGTATAATTCCCTAATGAAATAGGATCGCTCGATAGTCTTGGATGAGGATGTCATAAAGTGTTTCAAGCTGATTTGGAAAAGTGCGCACCTTCAAAAGTCATTGCTCATGCCTCGTAGATTGATTTGGGGACATCTTCTTAATAAATTAAATTTATGTAAGAGAAATATCCTCAAACCTCGGTGATTTAAGATGCACCTTTTGCATAGCCGAGGTAAGAAGTGAGAGGCACTTATTTTTTTGAATGCCCAATCACTTACCTTTATGGGATGTGGATGGACTACCGCTCATGGCTCAAGACTTACCCGGTTTTACACTCAACCGCTGCTACCAATCTTTTAAGTTTTGGTAATTTATGTCGAGAAAAGAAGAAAAAGAAAAAAAGAATGGTTGGTATTTGACTAGGAATGGTATGGATCTTATGGAAATAGAGAAATGCAATGATAATTTCAAGGACGTAATTCCTTCTTTGTCAAAATAATGGAGGAATTGAAAGCTAGAGTTTGGAGTTAGTTTTCGCGAAGAATTTGATCTCAAAGCATACTCTTTATTAAATTGGCTAGATTTTTTTTTATTAATTATCCTTATGTATCTATTTTTCTAAACTTCAGATTCGAAAGAGGTATTTTTATACCTTTGATTTTTAATAAAGTTTTATTTTATCGGTAAAAAAGTATGCCGCATTTTTTCTGAGCCGAATTGTATATCTATATGGTATTACCAAAGGTGCCCAACGGTTAGAAACTACCGGTTTTGGTTTGTGAAAAATTCAAACCGAAATCGGCGGTTAGGCGGTTATGGTTACGGTTTATGAACCGCCGGTTTCGATTTCAAAATCGACGGTTTTTGTTTTTCCTTTTTTAGTTTTTACAAATCAATCCGAAGCCGTTGATTATCAACGGACAATTAATCTTAACCGTTGATTTCAAAATTCAAAAAAAAAAAAAAGAGAAGAGAAACCGCCTAAACCGCGCTTTCGGTTCAAACCGCATTTCGGTTTTGAAATTACATAAATCGAAACTGAATTGTGGTTAGATCGGTTTTGGTTCGATTTATGAACCGAAACCGCAAAACTAGCTAATCGGCAGTTTGGAACCAGTTCGGGCCATTTAACCGGCTGTTTTGATTTTTTAACACCTCTAGGTAGAGTTGTATATGAATCGAATCGAACACAATTGTTTTGAATTTGTATTCATTAAATTTTTGAATATCGAATTCAAATTTGAATATTTTTCGAATAGTAAATGTGATTTATATTCGATTTGAAATTGATATCGAATTTTTCGTAACTATTCGAATACTCGAATCGAATATTCGAATCGATTTTTTCTCAAACATGTTTTAATCAATATTCTTTGAGTATTCAATTCAAAATTAATTTCGTTGTTTCAATTCACAATACAAGTCATAAATTCAAAAGTTACATAATCAAATACAAAAGCGAAAAAATTAATTATCAAATTACCTAACAAGAATTTAATCTTCCATCGTTTTTGCAAACCAAATTCAAGTTGTTTGCAACATGACATGAATAGATTATTCTTACTTCTAAATAAAAAATAAAAATAATTAAAATCAATTTATTCATGAAAAATATCATATATTTCAAATAAATTAAAAAAAAACTAAAAGAAGAAAAGAGAATAGAGAAAATTAGGGTATTCTATTTCAAAATGATTTTTTAATTGGTGTATTTATTAAAAATGGTGGTGCTTTTATTTTAGTGGTGTGGTGTATTTATCAAATATGTGGTGCAAATAACCTGAGCCTTAATATATTTATATAATATTAATATATAGATTTTATATATTTGCTATAAAAATAATATGTATTTGTATATAATATATATTTAAATATCGAATCGAATATTTACGAATATCAAATCGAATATCATAATTTTGTATTTGTATTTGTTTAATAATCGAATCAAATCAAATATTTGTAAACGAAGTCGAATCATAAAATTTCGAATATGAATATCGAATATCGAGCACGAATACCGAATCGAACAAAAATATTTGATTCGTATACAACCCTACCTCTAGGTATTACTCGATTGTTCGCTATTATCTAACAAATTTGTGTGAGATAATGTAAAGTTAGACCAATTCAAATTAGTTCACTACCCATTAACATTATTTTAGTTTTATTTTTAATTAATTGATGAATTATGAGTGGTCTCACATGAGATGATACGATAAGACTCATAAGAGTGTCATTTTATCGTGTTGTTCGGTGGTGAGCTATGTTGCATAGGTATGGGAGTGCGGGTGCGGGCGATAAGATCGGACATAGGGATACAATATTTTAAAAATTTTAGGGTACGACTCGTTAAAGATACGTGTAACGCCCGAATTTAATAGTAACATATAATAACCGAGGCGCTACCAAATTGACTCGTTTATTCAATTACAATTTCTCTTTAATTAAGTTAACGACCAATTTGGTAGCGCCCAGCTATTATATGTTAGTATGTTACTATTAAATTCGGGCGTTACAATACGTCTATTTATTTTATATTTTATTATGTATAATACGTATAAAATACATAGAAACAATCATTCAAATATTATCATCAATTTAATACGTAAATCATAATATAAAATTCAATCAATTTAAAAAAGTCACATTGTGTGTGTGAGTTATTCACTTACTGCGCGTAAATTTAGAATTTTGTGTGTTTTACTAGTTTGTCTTTGTGAGTTTGTTGGTCCTACGAGTTGAGTAAAACAAAGATAACTTGAAACAGACCTTCTAGGAAAAATCTAGAGGGGAGGGGGTTGAATAGATTTTCTAGCTTTTCAAAAAATTAGAAAATTAATTCAAGAAACCAAAGTTTACACAATGGAAATTGAATTTAAACTCAACTTTAACCGGATCAAAAGCAAACCGATAATTCGTCTGATTTTAATTTTGAAATTGAACTTTGATTAATAGTTAAAATTGAATAAGAACAGATAAGTAAATGAAAGCAAAGAAAGAACACAATGGTTTATAGTGGTTCGCATCTAAGCGATCCTACATCCACTCTCCTTCTTCAACTTGAAGAAGGGTCTCTTCCACTACTTACTTACTCACTTTCCAACGTACGCTTTTACAACTTACAGCAATCTTCAAATCTTCAAACTCCTAGACTCTTCCTGGGAAATCTAACTTTACAGTGATAGAAGTGTGTTGAAGATGTACGAAAAGTGTTCTAAAAACACTTAGATCTTTTGAAAACTTTCTTTGAAAACTTGTGTGAACTTTTGAAAAACTTTGTGAATTAAAGTAAAAGTGAAGAATCAATTTTTGAGTATATTGTGATTGATATGTTGTATCTATCTAATAAAGTAAAGCCTATACCTATTTATAAGCCTGGAAAGACAGCTTAGTTTGTTAGTTGGTTGTAACAAACTAAAAGCGCTTAACAAACTTATTCTTGATAACCGCTTCTTATCTTCAAATTTGAACTTTCCCTAATTGTCTAAGTGACTTGGTGAAGACTTGTCTTTCTTATTCTACTCGGCTTGTCTTGACCTCGTCTCGAGCTCTTTATGATTGTCTCCTGCAGATGACTTGTCTTGAGCTTGTCTCCGACTACTCGCCTCTCCGGACCTCACGGTGACTTATCCAGTTCTTCCTAGTCCGATCAGTAGAGAACCGGATCTTCACCTCACTGTTCTTTGAAGTTGGTGATAAATGCGAGTTGATCCTTTTAACTCATCAAAATCTCTTCGATCTAACAATTTTTCCCTTTTTGATGAAGTTAAAACCGCAAGAAAGAGACACACTCACAATCGATGTTAGTCAAAGTTATTCAAGATAATCGATAGACATACTAAAGCATACCGACACTTAATTCAGATTTGTTCAAGTTAGAGCACTAAATTCACACTTAAAAAAATTTAAGAAATTTTTAAGTCTTAAGACTTTTTCGATGATTTATAAAAGTTTTAAGCCTTAGGACTTAGAAAGATTTTTAAGACTTAGAAAAATTTTAAGACATGAAAAATTTAAGACTCAAAATTTTTTAAAGGATTTTTAATCCGAGATTTTCTCGAGATGATTAATACTTAGAAATTTTTTAAATTTTCTTAAAAAAAGAAAGAAAGCTTAAAAATAAATCGAGGCAAAGTTCAAGATATTCATTCACATATACACATTACAAAAAGATGAGAACCGATAAGATAAGGAAAAAAATCCCGATCTATCGGACTCCCCATCTGCTTGACTCGGGGACTTCCGGCCCAGTGAAGACCCTAGCTCGAGCTTCTTGAGTTCATCTTCATCTGTGAGCTTGGACTCCACCTCGGCTTTAGCAATGACCGTCCCGACCCAAGCTAAGTCGGTAGTCCCATCTTCATTCTCGCTTCGGCTTGGCATGCTCGAAAGCCGGAGCAATGAGATCGCAGTTGAATACTTGTCTTGCCTCATCCAACACCTTCCATAAAGATCGGTGTCTTCATTCTCCATCCAAGCATGCCACCGGAGGTCTTCATTAGCCGCCCGGTAGGAGAGTTCTTCAAGATATACTAGTGGTACATCCACTTGGCATCCATAGCTTTTCGCTTGTACTCCTCCGTATATTTGCCAGCCACCATCTTGGGAGGAGCCGAGGTGCGGTGGTAGGGTCGGAAGTCGGCTTCATCTGCGGCCTTGGATACTCCATTTCCGAGACTCCCTATCCCACTTCAGCTCACCTCCCTTGTCCAGCCTTCTTTAGCCTCTTCTTCTCATTCCTCTCATACATTTCCTTCTCAACATGTATCCGCCTTATCTGTTCAGGTGAGAGGTTGGAGAAGTCGACTCTTTTCTTTTCGCTCTGGTCGGGATGGTCACCGCTCACCGATGACTCCTTCTCTCTTCTTCGCTTTCCCTTTGCCCCTTACCTCTTGGCCTCGGGCTTCTCGGTCTCTTTCGAGACGGACTAGCAGCCTTTTCTCGTCTTCTCCTCCTCCTCCCTCCTCCTCCTCCTCCCTCCTCCCTCCCTCCCTCCTCCCTCCCTCCCTCCTCCTCCCTCCCTCCTCCTCCTCCTCCTCCTCCTCCTCCTCCTCCTCCTCCTCCTCCTCCTCCTTCTTCTTCTTCTTCTTCTTCTTCTTCTTCTTCTTCTTCTTCTTCTTCTTCTTCTTCTTCTTCTTCTTCTTCTTCTTCTTCTTCTTCTCATCCTCTCGGATGACATCCTCAATTTGGGTCCCCCTCACTGTAAGGTGGCTAGTTCATCTGATTTTTCTTTGAGTTACGCCTTAGCCGCCTCTAGCTCATTTGTGTCGGCTTTTGATTTGAGCTTATTTGAGATAGCCAGGGACATCAGTGTGAGGGTGTCCACCTTTCCTTACCCAGCTCCTTCCCCTTTTAACTTCATTCTTGAGGGCTTGGAGCTGGTCTTCCAGAGCACAGACAACGAATCCTAAGTCGATTTGTCAGTTAAGGCTTCAACCAAGACTTCGTTGTCTGCAGCCACCTTCTGTTTGGCAGCCTCACCTCCTCCTCCAGGCTGCCTGACGATCACCAATAGCGGAGCCGAGATTGCCAGATAGGTTGCGGGAGATGTTCATCTCCGTAATCCGCATATTGGCGAGCATCGTCTCCCGACGGCTTAGACCAGCGATCTCGTCTTGTTCTCCATCATCCTCTCGACCTTGCGAATGATCTTCGGTGCAAGTGCTCAAAGGTAGAGGAGATGACAGAATTGGGCTGGGTTCCTCCTAAGAGGATTCGGAAGATGAGGAGGAGGAAGGGGTTTTTGACTGGGAGTTTATCCGGATATCTCCAAAAATGTTTTGGGAGAGATCCGAGCTTGGACTTATGGGGAAGGTTGGGAGGAGGTGGGTAAGTCTCGATGGTGGGGAGGGGGATTTTAGGTGGTGGAGAAGCTGGAAGGGGTGGTAATTCGGATGTGATGGGTGGTGGAGACAATGTGGGTCATGGAGTGGTTAGTTGAGGGTAGATGATGTGGCTTTGGTTGTGGGTTGAGTTGGGGTTGAAGTTGATGGTAGTGTAGATGGTGATAAAGCTGGGGAGATGGTTGATATAGGGGTTGGGGAGTAGACAGTCCGGTAAGGAAGGATAGGAAATCGATGGTGATGAGGGTGGAGAAGTGATTTGTGTTTGGGGGAGAGGAGATGATGAGGTTCCGGTTTGGACTTGTGTGGGAGTAGGCTGTTTAAGAGGCTCGAGGTGCCGGCACTGGGTCACCTCTTCATTGCGAGTGGGTTGGAGAGGAGGGAGAAAGATCGGGCAGAGGTTCCAAAGAGTTGTACCTTCTTAGGAGAGGGAGGGAGTCCTCTCGAGCTTATCTCTTGCACCTCTTCGGTCTCGGACGATCACTGCCGCTATCTCCGAGTTTGCACCTCTTCGTGCCAGCCGAGCAGCAGACGATTGTCCCTTCTCTCGATGTTTTCACCAATCTCCTCCTCTTAGATGCCTTCTCCTTCAGCTTCATCGACCGTGAAGCCTCACCGAGCTCACGGTCGGCTCCTCCGCTTGCTCTTCCTCCTCTTCCTCTCTCACCGAGGGATCTTGCACCCTTACCTCAGTGCCTCCACATCAGTAATCAGCTAGCCCGCCGATCACCTCGTCTTTGGTGAGGAGCCCCTTCTGCTTTGTGTAGGCTCTCACACCATCCTTCCAGCTTAATGCTGGGTGGTCACAGGTCTCCAGTATGATGGTGATTTTGTTGAAGAGGCCGGTGATGGACTTGACTGTCCATTTCCCATCTTTCACTCTCCACTGCTTTCCTCTCTGTCTCGAATCGGCTTAGCGGCAATTTAGCCTGATTGACTTGGACCTGTCAAGGATGGCTCTTAAGCGGCACGGTCGAGGTCTCGTCGGCCCATCGTGGGAGTTCTGCTTCCCCAAGAATAACCTTCGTTAGTATCGTCATTAAGAGACGATACTTTTGTCGAGCATATTCTTTTTCAACTCCGATCGCCGGTCCTTCATTGACGTTCGTGCAATCATCTCAAATGATTCTACCCGGTCGTGATCTTGTATGTGAGGGGATTGACACCCTCATTGCTAGTTTCGAAAATCCTCGCCACCTCCGCCGTCGTCACCACCGGTTCCTCACCATAAACCTTGGTTTTAAATACTCCATTTGCATACTCACCATTAACATAAAACCTACTCCTCTCATATCCAACATTTTGTTCGATTCTGATTTCTTCGAACAAAATGTTTTTAATCCGGACCTCTCCAACGGTATAAGAATTTGCCTTGATTCTTCATCGGTGGTGGTGTCGAAGTTGACATACATCTCCGATTTGATCTTTTTGTTGAAGGTTTTCAGATCGATGTCCACCATTGTTGAAGTTAATCCAAGGAGTTTTTGAGATTGACTCATACAAATTTGGAAAGGGTTTTTGAGAGTTAGAAAATTTACAGAGTATAAGAGGTTTTTCCGAATGTGAAAACGTTTGAATGAAGAAGAAGATGTATTTATAGGTGGGAAAATTGGAAAGAGAAAGCTGTTTGGAAAGCGGGTTTTAATCGAGTCATTCATTTGAAATGATTTCTTGTCTTTGAATCAACGGTTAAAATCGGGATAAACGATTGGGATTCAGCGCGTGTAGATAACACGACTTTGAAATGCGTAAAAGTGACTTTGTAGACTGTTGATTTGACCGAAGTAGGGTTACTTTATGCAGAAATAAGTATACTGACGTCGGCCTAGGGCTACCTTTCTTTGCATAAGGGTTTTCTAAAAGCAGAGACAAGGTTATGAAATCGTCTGAGAAAAGACCTCGTCTGAGTTTTTCAAAATAGCTTAGTTTAATTTTTCTTTTTAGCAAGATTTAAGACAATTTTAAACAAACACTTTTTCTTTTAAAACAAAAGCAGACTCAGATGAGTTTTACCAAAATCAGTTTTCTAAACAACTTTAAGAAAAGATGATTTTTGAGAATATATTTGAAAATAAATTTTAAGGGAACACTAAAGACGGGGTATTCGGATGAGAAGGTTGATCTAACAACTGACCATTACTGCTTCGCAAATACACAACTTAGAGAAACCATTAGTAATTAAGGTAAGTCGGATAGGATGCAATGGTCATCTGTTTGAAGAAATCAGGTGACTATTGTGTCCTTGTCTGATTTACTCAATGTCGACAAGTAATTATCAAGTCGGATAAGGTCAATATGACTAATCCTTGATTCTTGATTCCTAAAAGGAGATCAATGATATCATTTACTGATTGTCCTTTGACACATATCTAGTCGACAATTCTTTCTAGACATTTATTTAAAGAAAGGAAAGAAAGAAGGAAAACAAATAATAGATGCAAGCAAAAGCAATTTAAAAATCATCAAAGATGCATCAAGTAATCCTAATTCTAAACACAATTCTTTAAACCTAGATTCAGCTAATGGTTTTGTAAGAAGGTCTGCTCTCTGAGATTCTCGTGGCTATCTTTTCTATCCTAATATCATTCTTTTCTACATGATCTCTAATGAAATGATGTCGATGTCTATATGTTTACACCTAGAATGGAGAACAAGATTGTATGTCATGGCTATTGCACTATTACTATCACGGTAAATGGGAATAGATGATGTTTGAATGTTATAGTCCCTAAGGCCGACTAATCCAGAGGAGTTGAGAGCAACAACTCCCAGTGCCATGTATTCACCTCGGTTGTGGAAGTGGCACCGGATGTCTGTTTCTTAGATAACCAATAAATTAATTTGTTGCCTAAGAATTGACAAGTTCCTGAAGTGGATTTCCTATCAATCTTATATCCTCCAAAATCAGTCTGAATATCCTGCCGGTTCAAAGTTGTCATCGGATGGGTACCACAACCCAACTTGCAAAGTCCCTTTGAGATATTTGAGGATTTTCTTAGCGGTCTCCAGATGAGTTTTCTTGGGATTAGATTGAAATATTGCACATACCCCAACTGCAAATACTATGTCCGGCCTACTTGCGGTGAGATAGAGAAGAGATCCAATCACCCACGATATTCCGTTGCATCTGTGGGTATCCCCTGCTCATCTGAATCCATAGAGAAGTTAGTTGCCATAGGTATTTTAACTTCCCTACTAGTAGTCATCCCAAATTTCTCTATAAGATCCTTAGCATATTTAGTCGATGTATGAATATACCCTTACTAAATGCTTAATCTCGCAAGCCTAGAAAATATGTTAATTCACCCATCATTGACATTTCAAACCTATTTTTCATGAGAACAATGAATTCTTCACACAAATTCAGATTAGGTGAACCAAAAATAATGTCATCTACATAAATTTGAACCAACAAGATGTTACCATCTATTTCCTTTCTAAATAAAGTCCTATCTATCTTACCTTTTGAAAACCTATTTGAAATCGAAATTCGAGATAAGGTATCGTACCAAGCCACAGGTGCTTGTTTCAGTCCATATAGGGCCTTATTGAGTTTATAGACCTTGTTATTGATCTTAAACCCGGGAGGCTGCTCTACATAGACTTCCTCAAGTAACACACCATTTAGGAAATCGAGACTTGACATCCATCTCGAAAGACTTTGAAAGATTTATAAGCGTGCAAATGCCAAAAACAACCTTATTGCTTCTAATCGCAATTGGAGCGTAGGTTTCATCATAGTCTATCCCTTGCATTGTGAGTAACCTTGAGCTACCAATCTTGCCTTATTACGAACAATAACGTTGTTTTCATCTCTGCTTTATTCTTAAACACCCATTTGGTGCCTATAATCTTTCTATGTAAGGGTCTTTCCACTAATTCCCAAATATTTTGTCTTTCAAATTGATGCGATTCTTCATGCATGGTCATGTTATCCGATTTAGATCGGATAGAGCTTCCTCAATAGACTTAGGCTCAAGAAGTGATACATAACGGTGAGCAGAGACTTTGGGAATCAACCATAGTTCGTGTCTGCACACTCTTGGATGGGTCTCCAATGATCTGGTTAGTTGGATGATAACTTCTCATCCGCTTGCCTATTTGAGTAGAAGGATCCTCATCTTGAGACTCGGTGGCAACTCATCCGACTCTACAAGCAGACGTTCCCCCTTCATCTGCCGACCACTGGTGATCGGTGATGTCAAGGGTGTCACCTCGGATGGAGTCCGGAGAGGTTGGCTTCGATTTTCGGATGGGGATTCTTCTTCATCTGAATCGAATCAAGACTAGGCGAGATAGACTGTTCTATGTTTAGTTTTGGTTAGTTCAATTTTATCTAGATCCTTAGTAATCTGATTCACTTGATGCGGGAAAGAAAACATTTCATCAAAAACCACATGAGGAGTTTCCTCCACACAAAGAGTTGTCTTGTTGAAGACTCTGAAAGCTTTGGAAGTGTTAGAATATCCCAAGAATATTCCATCAGACCTTAACATCAAAGGTCCTCGGCTTAGACTTCCCATTGTTATGGATGAAGCATTTACAACCAAAAGCCCAAAAATATGAGATTCTTGGAGTCTTACCCTTCCAGATCTCATATGGAGTCTTACCCTTACTTTTAATCGGCAAGCACTGCGGGTATAGCGAGACGGTATTGATGGCTTGACCCTGAACTGTGAGGGTTCCATATTCGGCTAACATGCTCTGGTTGCTTCTTTCGGTGTTCTATTCCTTCTTTCAACTACTCCATTTTTCTTTGTGGTGTTACGGCCGATGAGGTCTCATGAACTATGCCACTCTCATTTAAAAAGTTAGATAAACAAGAATTTAAAAATTCTTACCCTTATCACTCCTTATTTTAACAATATTAACACCTTTCTCATTTTGAATCATGCGAGCAGATCGGGGATCTTGTTCACGTCTTATTTTTCTTGAAAAGAAATATAACCCAAGTGTATCTAGAAAAATCATCAACTACAACAAGAGTATATTTCCTTCCACTAAAGCCGAGAGGTGAAACAGTCCAAACAGATCAAGATGAAGTAGTTGTAAAACTCATTCGAGATGATGAAGTGTTAATACTCTTAAATGAGTGTCTCTGGTCATTTACCTTTTGACATGCATCACACTTGAGATCACTAGAGCATAATTTCTCGGGTAGTCCTTTAACAAGATTCTTTCTAGCTAGCTTACTAAGGGTTTTGAAGTTCAAATGACTAAGCCTCTTGTGTCATAGCCAGTGAGGTCATCTCCACCCTTAGCTACTAGACATGTATCTTTGGGGCAGCGATTATAGTTAGCCACATAGACATTACCATGTACGAAGCTAGTTAGAAGCACCTTGTCTGAGGAGCTATCTAAGATATCACACTTGTCTTTAGAAAACTTTACAAGAAAACCTTTGTCACGTAGTTGAGAAATAGATATGAGTTATGCTTTAAACCATCTACAAAGTACACCTCGGATACTGGACATCCCTTATAATCAAGGTACCAACTCCCTTAGTTTGTCCACAATTGTTGTCTCAAAAGAACTCTAGGGCCATCAATATTTTGAAAGTTTGATAATAACTTCTTGTTACAAGTCATATCTTTGTGAACAACCACCGTCTATGTACCAAATTAAAGCTAGAATCTCTTCCTTAAGTGATAGTCCTGTGAATCCTGTAAAGCAGATCGTATGAGGTACCCTAGTGATCTTGGGTCCTTGAAGGTCAAAAATCACTTTAGGTAACCAAACAAACACTTCATTGTTTAATAATAAATCAGATTTGTTTTGTCTACCAAATCTGGTCTACAAACACATCACAATTAAATGATATATTATTGTATTCGATTTAGAGACTTTCTTGAACTTAGGAAAAGTGGGATAGCATCTACTTCTCCCATCAAAAGAATTATAATAAGAATTTCTTCTTATCTTAGTTCTTGGAACCCTCTTAGTATGATATGGAGTTCTCGGCTGAATTTTGGTTTTGGTGGGAGATGCGATCCTTATCGACTAAGTGGTTTCCAAGGACCAATTTTAATTTCTTTTGAAGTGTCGGATGCCTTCACAAATTTCCTTGGTTTTTGAATATTTGATTTATTATTCTTATCATAACCAAGACTGTCTTATCATGGGATTATTGTGAAGTGCTAAAGATGTGGTCTATTATCGATTGTGAGTTATTAAGTGACTCATTTTGAAGACTAGCTTCTCATTGTCCTTCTTAATTAACTCATTTTCAGTACAAACCATTTCAAATTTATCTTTTAAAGATTTTAATTCATTTTCTAATCTTTCGGACAAGCTGGTGATGTACTAGCCTCGGCACAGGGTAAACATTCCCCTTTGAATGTTTCCTTAGAGTTAGAGTAGTTCACAACCCGCTTGCCTTTGACTAGAATCTGAATATGATCTTTTAAAGTCAAATTTTCTGTCTCTAATTGTCTATAAGCATTCGTAGACGTCTTTAGATCTTTCAATAATCCTTGAATGACAGCTTGATCATTATCTCAAAGCAGTTTATAAGAATCATTATCAAGAAGAGTAATAGACTACCTCTTTGGTCATAAGACGATTTCATCGTCTCGATCCAAAATCGATGAAGATGATGAGGATGATGATGATTTTCTTGATTCTTTTTCTTCAGCCAAAAGGGCTCTTTGATTTGCAAACCTCCTATCTCTTTTCTTTCTTTTCTCTTCTCGTTCCTTAGGGTCACCGGGGACAGTCATAATCGAAATGACTGGCTTGTTACAAGTGTAACAAGTATCACCCCGTCTCGACTTAGGACTGTAGGATTCCTTTTTGCAGTGATCTCGAACCTTCTTGTCCGACTCTTTTTCTTATTATCATCGGTTGAATCATCCTCTTTTCTTCTTGATCCCGATCTGGATTTATCCTTTCCTGCAAACCTCGGCTTATTATGTTTATATTTCATTCTCAATTTATCATACCTTTTGGTGAGCAATGCCATCTGCTCCTTAAGAGATATCGGCTCCTCTGATTCATTTCTTTGTCTTGTCTTCCTTGTTGACAAAAGCAACAGACTTGAATGAGGTGCTTGACTCCATCTCGTCTTCCTCATCTTCTATCTGGATATCATATTCCAAAAATTTTAAATGAGAAAATAAAGTATGATGAGTAATAGAGGATAAGTTTTGGGTTGCTTTTAGGATATTTGACTTCTCTCTCCATCTCTTGGTCAACGATCCGAGTATCTTATTGTTGATCTCTTTTTCCGAATAATATTTTCCTAAATCCGCTATTTTATTGAGAAGATTGGTTATTCTCACATCCAGGTGATCTCTTGCTTCGTTCTCCTTCATCTTAAACGTATCAAAAGCATGTAACACAGTTGCGGCTTGTTTTCTTTCACTTGGTCGAACCTTCACACACATTTGCAAGTGTCTGCCACATCTCCTTAGCCGATTTACATCTCTTGACCTTTTCAATCCAATCTTTGCTAAGAGTTTCTATGATTTCCGTCCTAGCCAACCGATCTAAGTTGTGAATTTTCCTTTCATCACTAATCAGCTCGGAACTCTTCTTTTCTTGTCGACTCTAGTCTCGGGCCGCTGCTACCATCATTGGTTCCTCCATGAAAGAATTTGATGGGTCCCTCTTCAAGAACCTCTTCCATTCTATCATGAATAGCCTTGAGATGGTTCTCCATCCTGAATTTCCAATAATCATATTCCTCAATTGAAAATTCGGGTAAGCTCCTAGACTTCTTGCCTTTTACAAATGACATGATGATACAAGAAAACACTCAACAAGAACTTTGTTAGTAGCAAGGTTAGTGAAATAAAGATGAAGAAGATGATCAAGAAATAATTTGAGAATCTTTATCAAGACCTAAAATCAATATCGTAATAGCTTAATCTTTGCTCGATACCACTTGTTGGTCCCACGAGTTGAGTAAAACAAAGATAACTTGAAACAACCTTCTAGGGAAAATCTAGAAGGGGGGAGGGGTTGAATAGATTTTCTAGCTTTTCAAAAACTTAGAAAATTAATTCAAGACACCAAAGTTTACACAATGAAATTGAATTTAAGCTCAACTTTAACCGGATCAAAAGCAAACCGATAATTCATCGATTTTAATTAAATTGAACTTTGATTAATAGTTGAAATTGAATAAGAACAGATAAGTAAATGAAAGTAGTAAAGAACACAATGGTTTATAGTAGTTCGGATCTAACCGATCCTACATCCACTCTCCTTCTTCAACTTGAAGAAGGGTCTCTTCCACTACTTACTTACTCACTTTCCAACGTACACTTTTACAACTTACAACAATCTTCAAATCTTCAAACTCCTAGACTCTTACGGGAAATCTAACTTTACAAAGTGATAGAAGTGTATTGAAGATGTATAGAAAAGTGTTCTAAAAACACTTAGATCTTTTGAAAACTTTCTTTGAAAACTTGTGTGAACTTTTGAAAAACTTTGTGAATTAAAGTGAAAGTGCGAATCAATTTCGAGTATATTGTGATTGATATGTTGTATCTATCTAATAAAGTAAAGCATAAACCTATTTATAAGCTGAAAAGACAGTTAGTTTGTTAGTTGGTTGTAACAAACTAAAAGCGCTTAACAAACTTATTCTTGATAACCGCTTCTTATCTTGGTGAACTTTTCCTAATAAATGCCAGAATCGACTTGAGAAGACTTGCCTTTCTTATTCTACTCGGCTTATCTTGACCTCGTCGAGCTCTTTATGATTGTCTCCTGCAGATGACTTGTCTTGAGCTTATCTCCGGACTATTTCGCCTCTTGGACCTCGGTGACTTATCCAGCTTCTTTCTAGTCCGATCGGCTAGAACCGATCTTCACGTCATTTGTTCTTTGAAGTTGACTGATCGTCTGAGTTGATCCTTTTTAACTCATCAAAATCTCTTCTCGATCTAACGAGTTTGTGACATTTTTTTAAGTTTTAAGTTTTAGTTTTAAATTTTAAAATTTCACTTTTTGAAATTACAAAAAGCCTAAAAATATTTAAAAATGAACCCATCGCACCCTTGCCTTATTTGTAACGACCTCAATTTTTTTAAACATTCGAAATTTAATGTGATCACCACCAAAACCTCACAATAGTGAAAAACTAGTGGCAGCGAAATAAATTAGTAAGTAGGTTTCACAAAGTTTTCCCTACAATTAACTAGTCAATTCGAAAGGAGTAACAAAAGCCGCAAGTTCAAAAACACAATTTTTAAGTATGACCGCATTGCGGAGATCGAGGGCTCACATCCATCTTCATTCCTCCCGTGCGATATTACCCGAAAGGGGAAGGGGGTGAGTCTTTGGAAAAGCACTCCGTGGGTTCACTCAAGTACCCACTCAAACATCACACAAAATATTGTATTAAAGATCAACTACTTGAAAAATAATGTATATCTGGAATATAACAAGCGAGAGACATATTAATCTCAAGCATAACATTAAAAATCTTATAATAACAACTCGTATTGCATTCTTCAAGTTTCAACAATAAGTTAACAATCAAGGGACATGCTCAACATCACGTAATGTGCTAATACATAGATAATGTATACATAGTAGGTAATACACATAAGAGCACATCAATCTTGTTGGGGCACGCTTTACCCCGCTCGAGCATCTTGTTCGGGAGCTACCAAAGTGATCTTTCGATCAAATCTTGTACGAATTTACCCGTGATCTTAGCATAGCTATTACGGTATTATCCACATAAAATACACCTTGTATGGACTCAACCATGTATTATGCATCTTGTAATTTGAACATGTATATATATGTATATATATACAAGCATTCAAGTACACATAAATCATACATCTTCACAATTGAGCATGCACACATGTAAATATTCTTGTATCCATAATCATATTCCTTATAATAGAACATGCACACATGCAAATAAACTTGTATCCATATTCATACATTTTCACATTTAAAAGAGTATGCATATTTTCGAACTCATCACATATTCATAAATCACTCATTTCACATTTTAGCATGCATATATATATATATATATATATATATATATATATATATATATATATATATATCATATTGATTGGAGTGAATTGATACATGTTTTTAGGGCTATTTTTAGTGCAAAAAGTGAGCTAAAGTGTTAGTTTTTGTGCCTAAATGTGAAAAGTATCACTCTTTTGCCTAAAAGTATTATTTGTGAGATTTTGATGTTTTCCGTCCATTTTGCAGGTAATTCGGTGGAATTTTGCCAAACCGAGAGTACCATGAGGCTTAGAATGAAGAGACGGACATCCGGGACGAACAGAGGTCGGGGCCGAAGCCCCCGTGCGAGAAAAATGCCACTGGACTCGAGCTCGATCGAGGAGCAAGAGCCTCGAGTCGAGGGCTATGCGTAAAGGATCAAAATCTGAAAAACCTTCCCCTCGAGTCGAGGGAGGTGAAAAGGCAGGGACCTCGAGTCGAGGCCTGACCCTCGACTCGAGGGGAAGGTTTTTCGAAATTCGGTATTTAAAGAGTTAAAGCAGGGCAATTAAAGAGGAGGAGTTCATAATAGCAGTTAGTAGCGGTTTTGGGGCGATTTCTCAAGCCCCAAGCCAATTTCCATCTTAGATTAGTGTAGAAGTTAGAATTAGATGTAGATTTCCATTGATTGTTTGTAGATTAGTCATAGATTAGCATTTGATCATTGTAATCCTTTCAATTCAAGCTTGTAATTCATTTGGAGATTGTTGTTGAAGACTCAAGCATTCCTATTGTTGTTGATTGAAGATCATTTGGTGATGTTTTTCCTCTTTTGTCTCTTTAATTTCTTAATTGTTGTGATTTGCTTTGTGTTTGATCAATTCTAACTTCTTCCCATGGATTTCACCATGGGCTAATTCTCTTGTGCTTGGGTTAATTGAAATTGATGATGATTTGATTGATGATGCTATAATTGTTGATGATTGGAGATCAATTAAGTAGATTGCTTACTAATTGTGATTCTCATTTGTGCTTCATGCATAATTATCTCTTTAGATTAGTGTTTGATCACCCTAGCTATAGACGAGAGTTGCGCTAACGTGATCCGGTATTAATCGGGTGATAATTGTGTATGAATGTGTGGATTGGGTGCTTCGAATCGAGAGATTAGTTGCACTAAGGATACTCACGTTAGTTTGCTTCCTAATTGTGATTCTTCATTGTGCTTTGTGTAAGATTGTCTCTTTAGATTAATGGTTAATCACCCTAGCAATAGGCGAGAGTTGAGCTAACGTGATTAGGTGTTGATCGGGTTTCAATTTTGCATGATTGTATGAATTGGGGATTTCTACATTGAGAGATGGGAAAGACTAAGGATACTCACATTAGGCATTGTGATTTTAATGAAGTGATTAATTTCATGATGGTTTATGCTTTCTATCTTAGTTGATTTGCAATTTGATTCAATTGTAGCTTGTTAATTGATGATTCATTGATGGATGTTAATCCTAGCACCTCTATCTCACCATTTATTGTTGTGTTTGTTAACGCATTCTAAGTGTTCGATCTATTGCTTGCTCCTTGTTGTTTTGTATTTTTGCTTGTGTTTTTGTTGTTTTTGTACCAAACCATTGTTGCAACTCTAGTCACTAATAACTTGTATTTCTAGGACCTCATGTGCATACTTTTTCCCTTGGGTTCGATATTTTGTTGATTGGTCTTAATAACTCTTACCCTATACACTCCAATCAAATGGCGCCGTTGCCGGGAATTAGTTTTTGCGCCTTAAGTGAGACTTAGGAATTGTTTGAAGTGACTATTTGTTGCCTTTGTGTTTGTGTTTGTTTTGTTATTTTTGTTGGAATTTGATACTTTGCTATCTTGTCTAGATGGAAGGATACAACTCATACTTGTGGAATCAAGAATATTATCAAGATAGTAGGGTGTATTCTCCACATTTTGAAGAATTGAGCTACAATGATTGGAGGAACTATGAAGATAATTCTCAATGGCAACAAGTTCCATCCAATTATGAAGATTGGATAAGTGAAGAAATTTCTCCCCCACCTCAAGAGATGTTCCCATATTATGAGCCTTATGATCAAGCATGCAATCAAGATTGGGGATTCGAATTTCAAGGGGCATCGGAAGAGGAAGATTATTATGATGATAGGAGGAGCTATGAGAATGACTATCCAATGCCACAAGCTTCTCCTAAATTTGAAGAATGGGGACTCCATGGTGTGAGAGCTAACTTGCAAGAGATGCTTGGAGTATTGTTGGAAAGAATTGAGGAAAATGACACTAGGTGTGATGAAATGCTTCCCTTGTATGAGGAAATCTATGAGACCAAAGCAATGGTCAATTCATGGATCGAGGGGACTATGGAGATCACCGAAGTCCACTTCATGTTTATAAAGTGTCAAGTCAAAAATTTCCTACGCCAAGTAAAGAACATGACCATCATGGAGAATCAAGAAGAAGGGGAGGAAGAAAATACAATTGAAGAAGATGTGGTAGAGGGTCCAAGCGATGAGGATGAAAAGGAAGATTTCCTTGTCAAAAGTGAGGAAGAAGAGTATCCATTGATGGACATGAGCTATAATGAGGAAGAAAATCTAAGAGCATCGAATGAAACCTTGAAGATCGAAATGAGCATTTCTATACCTTCTAACTCTTCAAATTTTGATTTAATTGATAATGATGCTTCTAATGATTTAATTTTGCCTCTTGTGAATTTTGACTATAGGGAAGAATTAAAGAAACGCTTGGGCATCCTCGAAGAAAAGAATCGAGAAGGATGGCAAGAGAAAAAGGGGGACAACCATGGACACTTTGCATTTCTATAGGTGGTTGTCCTATCTATTCGGTGAACCTCCTAGACCTTGAAGCTCAACGATCTAGATACAATGGGAAGGAGGATCGCTACCCTTGGCCATTCCGATGAAGGATATTGGATGTGAACGAATAAGTCCGCAAAGGACAATAAAAATAGCGCTCGATGGGAGGCAACCCATCCTTTTATTTTCTTTCTTGTATTTTTGGTAGATTAGTGTTTTTGTTTTTAGGAGATTTGGCTAGCTACTAAATTGCTTATTCTTGGTACATGATGCTCTATGCTTTGAGATTCATATATTGTTGTGCTTAATTGTTGATATCATTATGAGTTGCATGTATTGAGCCAAACTTGAATGCATGACTTCATTCAAGTTTGGGGGTGATTGTCATTTAGGGTAGAAATGCATCTTGTAGTGATGATTTTGATGAATTTTTTTGGCCCATGTGTAGGTATACTCACTACGAGGATTGGAAAGGATCGAATTTGCAAAGGAATCGAGGAATCGAGAAGGAAAGGAGAGCTTAAAAGTTGGTGAAAATGAGCAAAAGGAAGAGAACCCGGTCTCCTCGATCGAATGAGCGACCGGGCTTAAATCGAGGGACCAAAACGGTAATTTCTTGCATATTTGGGTTCGTTAGGGGTATAAAGGTCATTTTTAGGAGTTTCGGGGTCGGGTCGGGCCCGGGAATCGTCAAAAATTCCACTGGACTCGACCCAGGGTCGAGAGTGCATGGCCCCTGTCGAGGGATTTATACTTAGGCAAAATTTCATAATTTTACACATCCCTCGAGTCGAGGTGCCACCTCGAGTCGAGGGGGTCAGTTTGTTAAGAGCCTCGAAGTCGTGCGTGAGCCTCGAGTCGAGGCATCGAATTTTTGGATCCCTCGAGTCGAGGCCTGACCCTCAACTCGAGGCGCGGGATTTTTTTTTAAATGCGCAGCAGACAGAACACGTAACCCCGAGTCGAGGGTTTTGAGAGCGCCATTCCAGCTCAGTTCCCCACCTATTTCCGGCGATTTTGCGTCGATTTCACCATATATCAACCATCATTCCATCATTTTATCATATACATTGCATCAAGATAGGATTTTGAGGGTTTGAGTTGAGTTAATTTGGGGCTTTTTGGGTGTATTTGATTGGGTGTCTCTATTGTTCGTTTTTGGGTCAATTCTTCAAACAAGGTACGTAATTTCTACTCATCTTGGCTTCAATTTCGTAGTGTTATGGTGATTATTGCATGGGTGATTCAATTAGGCCATTTGTTAATTAAATTGGAATTTCATGTGGACATTTTGACAAACACCTTCTATGCATGATTATTTTGGATGATTTGAAGCCTTGTATGAGTATATTTGGATTGTTTGATGAGAATAGGAGCATGTTTAGGATTGAATTTCATATTGTGCTCGTTTATTTGTGAATTGGGATTGGAATTGTAAATGATGGCATTTGTAGGAATTCCTAGTATAATTGTTGGGATCATTTGGTCAAGTTGAGCTATGGTTATGATAGAAGTGTATGAATTAATGACGCATATGTGTTGAATTACTTGCTAATTGGCCTTGACTTTTGGGATTTTATTGAGCTTAATTGCATGATTATTATTTTTGAGCTTGTTTGGGAATTAATTGTTGAGGCCATTTTAGTAAGTAAATGCATGTTTGAGGACTATTTTGAGCACTTCTATTGGATATATGTGTCTAGTTGACTCATTGACCATTGTTGAGGCTTAGTTGCTAGTTACTAGGGATTTTGTTCATTTGAGATGATTATTGATCGTTGACTCGTTCATGGTATGATTGATATTTTTCTGAGCTCGTATTGTATTTGTTGGTATTGATTTTTGCTTTTGGGAATGTTTTGCAGAACAATGTCTAGAGGGGCCGATGCACATAACCTTTACGAGGCGGAGATTCGCGAGAAAGAAGCTGCTATCCGACGTGCACACAGGACACCCGCCGAGCTCGGAATTCAGTGGGATGATCACCGGTGGAGGACTCATATTGAGTTATATTCTGAGCTCTATAACCGGGTGGTCAAGACTAGACTAGTGGACCAAGATTGCATGATATCGATGGGGATCGAGGAGGATATTCCTCGCCTATTTGAGCAAGTTGGGATGGGGAGTTTCTTGGCGAAGAGGCCTCGGACATATATCGGACTCACTCTCGAGTTCCCGTGCACAAAGAGAGTTGATAAGGCCAGAGGGCCAAATTCCCGAGGAGTATCACATTTGAGCTCATGGGGTATGAGTACTCGTTGACTGCGGGACGAGGTCAACGAGATTATTGGAGCACCTACGCACTCGACCGATCACCGTTGAACATCGGGAAGGAGTATAATGCTAAGCGGTTTTGGAGGAGGATTTCAGATTCTGGGGCTCCTAATCAGCCCGATTTTGTTCCGGGAAGTCTAAGAGCACACATATCCGAACCCGGTCATCCGATATCTTGAGAAGATTCTAGCGAGCACCATATTCGCGAGATCGGAGGGAGGAGCCGTGGTTTCCGAGGAGCTATACGTTATTTGGTGCTTCTTACATGGAGTCGATTTAATGCAGCCGCCTACCTTTGCTATTTATTTGAGAGAGCCACTAGCACGAAGTTCAAGAAGATTAACCCGGTGGCATGATTACACTGATCGCCGAGCATTTTGGGATTCCGACGCATAACCTCGGAGAGCGTGGAGGGCCCCGACCTTACTACGAGACACTATGAGGCGTATGAGGACGCTAGACCGCATCGGTAGGACGTGGTGCCTACAAAGCAAGATCATGGTGGCGATTCCCTCTACCTAATAAGAGGTTGGCGACGCTTTTCGGATCTCGAGGCCCTTGTGACTATCAATCTGCGCATGTGGTCATAGCGTCATACCGAGGCGATCGACGCTTACACTAGAGAGCATGGGGATGTGCTTAGAGAGGTTGATGATGACGATGGGGGTCAGCGGTCGGGTTGATGATGATCGGGGTGATGGAGCTGCAGAAGGAGCGAGAGGTAGAGATCGGAGATTATGATTCTCGAGGACGAGGATGATGAGGAGCCGGAGCAAGAGGAGCCGCCAAGACATAGATGGACGAGGATTACCAGCCGAGATTAACATGTACCGGCAGGACGAGATGAGGAGTAGAGAGTACGAGGCGGGGAGTTCATCTCGAAGGCCGTGGGTTACGGCAGAGGATATGTGGGCGACAGTCGGAGGATGCATTTAGAGAGTCCGACCCGGCAGGATGAGATGTACCGGATGCTTGAGGAGTCCCGCAGATTTAGTGAAGAGACTCGGAGGATGCAGGAGGAGTCTCAAGACTCAGCATGACATGTATGCACTTCTTCAGCGAGATGAGCTCGTGGAATTTCGGGCAGGGACACTACCCTCCTCCACCGCCGCCGTCCGATTACTAGGGCTATCCCCTATTCCTCATTCCCTCTTCTTGTTGTTCTTTAGAGTCCGATATTCTTGTTTTCCGTTGTACTTTTGATGATGCTTATACTCTTGACTTGATAATTGTTATGATTGGTTTTGGATTTTTGGATGATTTTATTGATGGTGGTTATTATCTTGATCTTATTGAGTTTGATGGTCTATTGATGATTATTCCTTGATGATTTCTTTGGATTCCTTATTCCTAGACTTTTGAGATTTATTGATTTTGAGCTTAATAGTGGATTAATTGACATATTTTTGAGTATCATCTTGATATAGTGAGTATGCTTGAGGTTATGTACATGAGCATTTGTGCTTGAGTTGTAAGACTAGTTGGAATTTGATATGATCATTAGTAGATGTGTAGCTTGATGCTAGTTGCTTGATTAATTATGTGAAGATGAATGTGATTGAAAATTCTTGATTCATTGCTCAATTTAAGCCCGTGAGCTTTTGTGCCTTAATAATCATACATCTTATACGGTTGATTTGATTCCTTTGGGAGTGCATCATTCATGATTTGTATACTAGAACTTGCTACTAGACTTGTTGATATTGATCTTTGTGTGACGTTTTGAAAATGATAAGAGGCCATGTTTGATATGATGAGTCACTTTGCCAAATATTTTCCTACCAAATACATTTGATTTCCTTAGTGAGCCATTTTGAGCCTATTATTCTTATTCTTTGGCAAGCCAAGTGAAATTGAAGCCATTAGCCTATTTTTATGAGCCTTCTTGTCCTATGCTTAGTAGAGCTTGATTGTTGGTTATAGATGGTGATTTACATTGTTAAGTGTGGGAGAAAGAAGAGCTAAGTGATGAAAGCTTGAAAGAAGAAAGAAAGGTTGTGAAGAAAAATTGAATGTGAAGAAAATGAAAAATGAAATGATTCAATTTGTGAGCTTTAAAAGAGAAAGCTCAAGTGAATGGTGGAATGATCATTGAAGTTAAAAAGGAAGAGTGTTGCTAGATGAAAGTGAAGAGATGTGCATTGTATGGATTAGTTTACATTCAAGTCTCTACTACTTAGTCACTCTTATCCATAAACATCCCACCTTTCCAAAGAGCCAACATTACAACCTAGAAGAAAGACCTCTTTGATTCTTGATTGATCACAAATGATTTTGATTGATATTAAGTCTTGTGGCAAGCATATGGTGTACTTATTTGTGAATTTGATGATTGAGTGCTTTAAACCTTTATACACTTGAGTGAAGAGTGAAACACTCCATGGAAGGAGCAATGTGTTGAGTATTTGATTGAGCATTTGTTTGAGCATGATATGTCTTGATTGCTAGTGGATAGTTGCATTGATACAAGTGATCATTGATGAGTTCGATTGTCTTATTTTTCGTTTATGGTGCCATGTGACATAATTGCAATCAATTCACTCCTTTGTTCTTAGTTTCTACGTTGCTCGAGGACGAGCAACAATTCAAGTTTGGGGGTATGATTGGAGTGAATTGATACATGTTTTTAGGGCTATTTTTAGTGCAAAAAGTGAGCTAAAGTGTTAGTTTTTGTGCCTAAATGTGAAAAGTATCACTCTTTTGCCTAAAAAGTATTATTTGTGAGATTTTGATGTTTTCCGTCCATTTTGCAGGTAATTCGGTGGAATTTTGCCAAACCGAGAGTACCATGAGGCTTAGAATGAAGAGACGGACATCCGGGACGAAAACAGGGGTCGGGGCCGAAGCCCCGTGCGAGAAAAAAATGCCCTGGACTCGAGCTCTGATCGAGGAGCAAGAGCCTCGAGTCGAGGGCTATGCAGAAAAGGATCAAAATCTGAAAAACCTTCCCTCGAGTCGAGGGAGGTGAAAAAGGCAGGGACCTCGAGTCGAGGCCTGACCCTCGACTCGAGGGGAAGGTTTTCAGAAATTCGGTATTTAAAGAGTTAAAGCAGGGCAATTAAAGAGGAGGAGTTCATAATAGCAGTTAGTAGCGGTTTTGGGGCGATTTCTCAAGCCCCAAGCCAATTTCCATCTTAGATTAGTGTAGAAGTTAGAATTAGATGTAGATTTCCATTGATTGTTTGTAGATTAGTCATAGATTAGCATTTGATCATTGTAATCCTTTCAATTCAAGCTTGTAATTCATTTGGAGATTGTTGTTGAAGACTCAAGCATTCCTATTGTTGTTGATTGAAGATCATTTGGTGATGTTTTTCCTCTTTTGTCTCTTTAATTTCTTAATTGTTGTGATTTGCTTTGTGTTTGATCAATTCTAACTTCTTCCCATGGATTTCACCATGGGCTAATTCTCTTGTGCTTGGGTTAATTGAAATTGATGATGATTTGATTGATGATGCTATAATTGTTGATGATTGGAGATCAATTAAGTAGATTGCTTACTAATTGTGATTCTCATTTGTGCTTCATGCATAATTATCTCTTTAGATTAGTGTTTGATCACCCTAGCTATAGACGAGAGTTGCGCTAACGTGATCCGGTATTAATCGGGTGATAATTGTGTATGAATGTGTGGATTGGGTGCTTCGGAATCGAGAGATTAGTTGCACTAAGGATACTCACGTTAGTTTGCTTCCTAATTGTGATTCTTCATTGTGCTTTGTGTAAGATTGTCTCTTTAGATTAATGGTTAATCACCCTAGCAATAGGCGAGAGTTGAGCTAACGTGATTAGGTGTTGATCGGGTTTCAATTTTGCATGATTGTATGAATTGGAGATTTCTACATTGAGAGATGGGAAAGACTAAGGATACTCACATTAGGCATTGTGATTTTAATGAAGTGATTAATTTCATGATGGTTTATGCTTTCTATCTTAGTTGATTTGCAATTTGATTCAATTGTAGCTTGTTAATTGATGATTCATTGATGGATGTTAATCCTAGCACCTCTATCTCACCATTTATTGTTGTGTTTGTTAACGCATTCTAAGTGTTCGATCTATTGCTTGCTCCTTGTTGTTTTGTATTTTTGCTTGTGTTTTTGTTGTTTTTGTACCAAACCATTGTTGCAACTCTAGTCACTAATAACTTGTATTTCTAGGACCTCATGTGCATACTTTTTCCCTTGGGTTCGATATTTTGTTGATTGGTCTTAATAACTCTTACCCTATACACTCCAATCACATATACACAAATTCACATAGGACTATTCATACAATAAATCATATGATTTAAGTAGGTAACAAGAAAGTTCAACGAGAGTTACCCCACCTAGTAGTTTGCACGAATTAAGCGGTATTGTTTCCTCCTAGTTCCAAGCCTTCTCCTACTTCACCTTCCTCTCGTCCTACAATAAAAAAATTCTACCTCTTAGTTCTTATTAATAATCTAATCTAAATGATGGTCAATGTGTGTGATTGAAGGATGCATTATAAGAAGGAGGATAAAAGACTCAAAAGTAAATCTTATAATCAATTAAAAAGATGCATTTTCTTAGGAGTTTAAAGGCTAACACAAATTAAAAAAAAATCTGGATATTTAATTAGTTTGATGAAAACTGTCATATTTTAAGTTCTTGGCATTTTGCCACCGATTTCGCTTAAAAGCGATAAGAAGCGAACATTTTACGTCCATTTGAAATTCTAGTAGCACCGTTGCAATTTTATTAAAACTGGGTTGCATTTTTGTAAATGAGGCAGTGGTAATATTGTAAGTATATATATATATATATATATATATATATATATATATATATATATATATATATAACCAGCTAAAAAGAATAGTTGATTGGGGGTTAAAATGAAAAATTCAAAAATTATAAATTTGACCCCCAACTTAAAACTAATTCCAAAAATAACTCAAAAGTATTTATCACTTCCACCTCTCCTCTCATTCCACCATCACCACCAGCTGGGACTCCGGTGACACGTCCTACCACCACCCACGGTGGCACAAATGGCGCAGTGACCGGAAATCGGGAGGGAGACAAAGGGTGCAATGGAAGGAGAGAGAAAATAGATCTAAAAACTTATTTCATAACTTTGACCAAGCATAACTGGAAATCTATAAGTCCAATTTTAAAAAAGATAACTTTTCTAGAAAGGTCTCGTCACCAGCTTTTCGAACGAGACCGTAATCAAAAGATTTCGATATTTGAGCGAAAAGATATAAAGCTGAGAAGTTGGTCCGCCTATAAGGGCATCCCTCCAACTTTGACTGAGCATAGCCGTAGATCCAAAAATCCGATTTAAAAACAGGAAAATGTTCTGGAAAGCTCTTGATAACAGATTTCTAACAAGACAAGAATCAAAATATTTCGACTTATGAACTATAGAAGTTGGTCCGCCTATAAAGACATCCCTCCAATTTTGACTGAGCATAGATGGAGATCCAAAACTCCGATCTGTAAACGGGAAAATGTTCTGGAATGCTCTTGAAAACAGCTTTCTAACAAGATAAGAATCAAAATATTTCGACATTTGAGCAACAAGATATGAACTATAGAAGTTGGTCCGCCTATAAAGGCATCCCTCCAACTTTGACTGAGCATAGATGGAGATCCAAAACTCCGATCTGAAAACGGGAAAATGTTCTGGAAAGCTCTTGAAAACAGCTTTTAGATGGCGCCGGCCGATCGATCATCGGACATCAGGTCACCGGCCGGAAACTGGACAGAAACTGTAGTGGTGTGTGTGTGTGAGAGAGGTGTGCAAGGCTTGTGCTTACCTTAGAGTGGAGTGCCAAAAATGTGCACAAAGGCCGCAACCTCCTATATATAATGCCCTACAAAACTAGGGTTCCTCTAAATGGGCCTTAAAGGGCCCTTATCTTATAATTTTGGGTTGGGTCACTCTCCTACATACTTAGAGCTTATTTTCCAACTCAAGCCCATAACATTTGTTATTCTCTTATGAGTTTTATTACATAATAAATAATTCAAGGAGAATAATATAATATATCATGCATTTGCACATCTTATTAATATTTCACATAATTATGTATACATATAATAATAATGCTAATAATAATAATAAAATAATTTTAAAAATGAAATTCTTGTGTGTTGTTACATTATTGGATTCTTGTGATCTGCCATATCGGATTCGCGAATCCTAAAAAAATTAATTTTTTTAAGAATTCGCCACGTGGCAAATCCTACGCGAATCGCACCCGCACATGCCCCTGTGAGAATACGATTCTGCATACTAATGTTTTTAAAGAATTTGTGCATCATATGTGGTGAGCTAGCAATTAGAAGTAGGATCAATTACTCTTAGATACAACTTTTTATTACTTATTACTATTAGATACTATATTAAAAAAACACTACTAAATACAAAGGGATCCCTAAAAGTACCAAATGTGCCCTTGATTAGAGTGGATTATTGCATGAATATTGAGGTGATTAATTGCATAATATGATGAAAAGTGTTAGTATTTGTGCTTAAAAGTGTAGAGTATTACTCTTTTGCAATTAAGGTATTATTGTGTGGAGAATAATAGTTTTGCAAGACGTTTTGTCTCATTTTCAAGGTTTTCGGTGGAATTAGACCAAACGAAGAGTACCGGGATTCATATGGGAACGAGACGAACGACACGGGTGAAAACGGAGGTTAAAAGTGAAGTTCGGGTGCTAAAAATTCCCTGGACTCGACCAAAGGTCGAGCCCTAGGGAGCTCGGGTCGAGGTGTACGAAGAAATGAAGAAAAATATGAAAATTAATCCTGATTCGAGTGGAGTCAAGTCACTCAAGTCGAGTGAGATTTTTGCCAAAATCGTGCCAACGCTTTCCAAGCTCGAGTCGAGGCCTAGGAGCTCGACTCTAGGCACCCGTGTTTCAGATTCTCCACCATTTAAATACCATTTGATGAAAAACAGAGCATAAGTTAGTTTAGAGCAGTTTCCACTCGTTTTTAGGGCGACTTTTAGAGTTTCAAGTCAATTCTTACTTCCTAGATACTTAGATTCAAGTTTATAGTTAGATTTCCATTAATTGTTCATTAGATTAGTGATTTCTACATTAGATTAGTGAATTGAAGTTTGTATTTCAATTGAAGAAGAAGCTTACATTTGTTGAAGATCAAGCATTCAATTCATATTTCAATTGGCAAAATTTGGTGATGTTCATTCTATCTCTCTCTTTCTATTACATAATTGCTTTTTTAATCATGTTGATCATATTGTTTGTTTGCTTGTCCAAGGGAATTGTTCTTTGCACCATGAACTAATTCCTTTGTGCTTGGGGTAGTTGAAATTAGGGATGATTTGATTGCTCTAGCTATAATTATTGATGATTGTTGTTTAATTGAGATAGTTAGTACCCTAATTGATGATGCTTATTGTGCTTCATATATGTTTAACTCTTTTTTATTGGTGTTTGATCATCCTAGCCACAAACGAGAGTTGAGCTAACATGATTAGGGATTAATCGAGTTATAGACGTGTATGATTGTATTTATTAGATGCTTCGTAATTGAGAGATTCGTCGCATTGAGAATATTAACAATTAGGCATTATGTGATGAATGGAGACATTGTTGCATGATGTTCATTACTTTCTATCTTGGTTGAATGACAATTTGATGCAATTATAGTGGTTATCATTGATTTCTTAGTTGTGATTATCCTAAGCACTCACTCTCCACTTGCATTTCGTTGGAAGTTAGCCTAGCTTGTTATTTGACTTAGCTTAATTCATAGTTAATTATTTTGTGTATTGCATTCTTGTGCTTGAGTAGAATTGATAGTAGATAACCGAAATTCGCATCGATAGTCATTAAAAACTTGCATCCTAGGGCCTCATTGCATCTCACCTCTCTTGGGTTCGATACTTGGTTGGGTCTTAATAACACTTGCACGGTTAATACTTCAATCACCCCTCACACTCAATATTTTTGTATCAGCGCTATTTTTATTTTTTCATTTTAATACTCCCCCTCTCTCTAAACCCCACTCACTCTCTCTTTAAAAATACCGGTGAACTCCTCTCTCCAACCTGACGACCGCCTCACCGTTGTGGTGAACAAAAGACATGAACCCCTCTCTCCGACCAAGGCGACCACCTTACCGTTGTGGCGAACAAAAGACTAGATCGGTGCTGTTAGAGGACTACTATTGTGAGAAGAAGAGCAAATCGATAACCACCGATGTCGCATCGGAGATCCCAACGCCGCTTGTACGCATCCTAGCGAAGACCCTTGGTCCGATGAAGAAGGGGACGAGTTTTGCAGAAGAAGAGTTCGGGTCGGTTTTGATCCAAATGGATTCGAGTGTGTAGCTGTACCCGACGGACCTAAGCGGCAGGGGACGACAATTTCGCTTGGTGCTCCGCCATTTTACGGATGAAAATTTATGTGAAACTTGAGCAGATCGGTGGGGGCGACAACGACTCACCGAGGATGGGAGCAGAGTTCCCCTTTAAGTATGATTCGCATCCGAAACTCACCGAGTTTGTGACTCAATAACTCACCGTGGTTTCCCTTGTTTTGATTTCTTGATTCTGATTTTTTTTTCTTAATTTTCTTTTGAATGTTGTTTACTAGAACTTGATTTGTTTGTATACATTGGGACAATACTTGTTTAGAATATTTCTATTTGCACATGTGTATAATTATTCACATGTGCATTATGCTTTAAAACCAGGGTAACAAAAACGTAAAAGAGAAATCCATAAACTAATATCAAAACCTAGAAAGCATATTAGATTAAAATATGGATTATTATTTTTTGAATAAGAAAGAAAAATAGATTTGAAAAGTACTTAAATAAAATGATAGGATTTGAAAAGTATAGAGATGAAATGACACGAATTGATTTGGGAAGAAAAAGTAGATGTAATCTCTCGAAAAGTGAAATTAGTACAAGAAGCGAGGGTACATCAATAAAATTGTAGTGGCTTGCAATTTGTTGTATCTATTAGTTACTGACCTTTAAAAGTATTGGAGGTGATTGACATTTCATTCCTCCAAATTTCAATGAACTTGTGTTATGCTATTTCTATGGAAAGTAGAAAAATTCCTTCAAATTAAAAGTAGTGATGGTGATTGAGTGAATGTGATGATGATGATGCCAAAAGGTAAAGAGATAAGAAGAGGAAATAAGTCAAAGCCGAGCAAGGCGGCAAGTGAAGGAGGTTGGTGGGAAGAGGCATGAGAAGAGGAAGGTCGATGCAAAGTTCAAATGCAACAACCGAAGAGGCTCAGGAAGGCACTTGAGACATCTAACTGGAATCGGGCGAAAGAGGTTGCAATCAAGAAAAGAGTAATCGGCCAAGGTTGGATAGGTCTAAGGACACTCAAGACCTGATCAAATCTTTCATCAACAATTAATCACAAACAACTCTAAAATCTACCACGAAATCATGGCACAGTTCACCCTCCAATGACTCATCTTTGCTCAATTTCATCATTCAACAACACTCGGAAGATCGAAGAATATCTTTGAAACGAGAGGATGTTTGCTCGTACCCCTATGTTCTCAAATATTTAACCTGAAGTTTCTTTTTCTTCTCTAACAATTTTGGTAGTGTTGATATCACCGAAGTTAAACATTTTTGTTACCACTAATGTTGTAACATCGGGTGCGACATCGTAATTTGTCCTTTCTTCTAACAACTAACTTTTCGTGTTTCAATGTTGTCTTTGATTGTTTGATGACTGTAGGTTGATGATTTGGAATCGACTCCAATACACGGAAGGATCTACAAGGATCAAGAATAAAGGGGAGTTTTCTAGATCAAGCCGTTACAAGTCAATAGCGATTACAAAAGGCGGTTTTCTAGGTGGTTTTCCACTAAGATTCACGAGCTGAATATTAGGGAATGAGCTGGAGTTTTCTAGATCCATCCACAAGGATCTACTATGCTCTTGATGGTTGTATTCGAGCATCTATAAATAGATGGTCAAGCTTCAAGAATGGTATACAAGGCAATACGAGCTGATCAATCATAAATCATAAGAGCCTTGCGTGAGAAGTAATTGAGTATCGGTGTTGAGTGCGATAAGTGCATCCAGTTGATAGGGCTATTATTTCCTCGTTTACGTTACATCAAATGTTGTGTCATTTCGTGTAACATAGATTGTTTAGATTGTTAGTAGACAGTGTTCTTTAACATATCTAGATAGGTCACCTTTGACGGTGTATTTTATTACACTTAGCCGCTTTCGTGTAATAAACATTTGGTTTAGTTCTTGTAGTGGTTTATTGAGAAGATTTGGATTGTGAATCATTCTCTACTTGATTTTTATTCATTATTAACATAGTGAATCGTTTCCTCATAGATTATTATTTAAAATATTATGTGGAAAATTTTATCCTGGTTTGCAAAGATTTTGACTAAGTCTTCCATTTGTTATAAGCTGTCAGTGTTACTCTCATTGTTACAACATTGATAGTAACAATCTCGATTTCGAAAACACACACTTTCGGTTGGCACGAGCCATAACTTCATGTTACTAAGTTAGATCCTGTGTCTAGTGTGTTGTCTTTGCAATGGATTACCCACCGGCTCAATCACTTAAGCCTCCCGTTCTTGATTCAACAAACTATGCCTATTGGAAACCAAGGATGCGAGATGTACATCAAGTCAATTGATGAACGTGTTTGGAGAAGTGTGCTAGCGAGTTGGACGCCCCCAATGACTAATGCGAGATCTTTGGAGGAGAGACCATTGTCAAACGTGAGTTGGATTGGACGAATGATGAAAGCACAACCGCAAGCTTTAATTCCAAAGCATTGAATGATATCTTTATAGCAGTTGATATGACCATGTTCAAACTCATATCGATCGTGTAAGTGCAAAAGATGCTTGAGATAGGCTACAAGATCATTGTGAAGGATCGAGAAAGTGTTCGAAGGTCCAGGACTTCGAATGCTAGGGACAAAGTTCGAGAACCCGAGGATGAAGAGGGATGAAACCATCTCTTCTTACAATGAGAAGATCACCGAGATTGCAAACGAAGCTCAATCACCGGGAGATCCTATCTCAAACACCGAGTTAGTTCACAAAATTTTACATACCGTACCTAAAGCGTTTTGCTGCAACAATTTGTGCCATAGAAGAAGCTAAGAATACAGATACGTTAAGCCAAACCGAGCTTGTGATCATACTATGGGCATATGACATGAATTCAACCCGAGAGAGATGAGACTCCGCAGTTCAAAGAAGCTGATTGCTTTCAAAGGAGAATCATCCTCAAGTGCTCGAAAAGCATCATTTGTGACTCGAACTTGAGTCGGATGATGATGATGTTGCCGAGCTATGTCTTGACAATCTTGACCACATTGCCTTCTTGACAAGACAGGTTTAAAGCTTTCTTGAAAAAGAAGTCAAGTGTGACAAGGAACAACATTCAACCAAGGATTCAAATCAACAATACTCCACAAATACACGAGAGGAAAGGTAAAACTATTCAACCAAAGAAATTTGGTAGTAGTAGTGGAAGTGGAAGCAAAAATAGGTATGACAACTATGACCCTAATTATAGAAAGTCTGATCAATGTAATGCATATTTTGGATATGGTCATTATGCAAATAAATGTGCTAATACCTTGCTTATAAAGAAATTGAACTTTAATCTTGCCTTGAGTGATGAATCGATGAGGAGCATGAAGATAAAAAAGATGAAGAATTTGCATTTTCTGGTAGAATAGACTATGATGATTCTTTAGATAATGATCTGGATTACGATGTTGACGCAGATGTTCCAACATTCGGTGTAACATTAGATGAATCAATCAGAATCATCATTGAACTGCTTTTAATGGTTTTCTTGATAATTCGGGAATATCGCAGCAGAATAAACCTTGTGATTCAGTAATGTAAGAAATTACTTGAGAAATGAGAATCTCAAAATGATATTCAAAACTTTAACTTTAGAAAATTCAGATTTGAGAGACTCATTAACCAAACTTGAAGTAATCTTGACTAGGAAAGACTTGGAAATTTCTAAACTCAAAGATGGATTGAAAGATTCAATTTTAAGTTTCAAGAAATACTCCAAGAGTGTTGATGTGTTAAAAGAAGCTTTAATGATTGGTAAAAGCTGATACCACCGGTTTAGGTTATAAAAATGACAAGACTTCTATGAGTGTTGAAGAACCAATAAAATTTGTTAAAGCGGGATATAAATCAAATGATAAATCTTCTGTTAAAACAAATGGTACCGTAAAAATCAGAAGAAGTTTGTGTGTCATTATTGTTCTAGTAAAGGTCATATTCGTCCTTCTTGTGTTAAGTTGAAAAATGATATGATGGCTAAAAGAATGTTACCCTCGGTGTCACCACATCGAAGTCACAAAAGTCCAAAGCAATACTAAAGTCTCCGTAATGTTGTGTATAATTTATTAAAAACACGTGTTCTGGTTTATGGTACTTTGATAGTGGATGCTCAAGGCACATGACTGGACAATTTAATTTCTTGTCTAATTATGAACCATATGATGGTGGAAATGTCACATATGGTGGAGGATCAAAAGGTAAGATTGTTGGAAAGAGAATTTTGAATGTTGAAGGATTTCTTAAATTGTCAAATGTCTTGCATGTTGAAGGATTACTTGCTATGTGATGACAATTTGCATGTCAAGTTTGATAAGAATTCATATTATGTTTTGAATGATAATAATGAATGTTTAACGATCGTCATAGGTGAATTGATAATTGTTATCTCATTGGAACTAATAATATATGCAACTTTTCAAAAAATGATGAATTCAATTTATAACATCAAAAACTTGGACATGTGCATGTTAGGAATATTCGAGTAAACTAATCGAGTTGGAGCTGTGAGAGGTTTACCACAACAAATTTCACAAGACTACGGTTTGTGGTCCTTGTCAAAAAGGTAAACAGGTAAGAGTGTCACACAAGATGTTGTCACACTACACCATAACACGATGCTTTGAACTTCTTCACATGGATTTCATGGGTCCTATGGAAACAGAAAGTTTAGGAGGAAAAAGGTACTCTCTTGTGGTAGTTGATGATTTTTCAAGGTATACTTGGGTTGATTTTCTGAAAGATAAATCGATACCTTTCTTGCTTTCAAAATCATGTATAAAAGGTTTAAAACTACTTATAATTTGAAAGTAAGTAGTATTAGATCAGATCAAGATAGGGAATTTGAAAATAGTTTATTTTACGATTTTACGTGAAAAGAAATGTATAATCTAAGAATTTTCATCACCAAAAACTCCACAACAAAATAAAATTCTTTGAAAGGAAAAACAGGACTTTACAAGAGATGGCTAGAGAAATGCTACATGCTAAACATCTTTCTAAAAGGTTTTGGGATGAAGCATTAAACACCTTTGTCACATTGTAAATAGAGTCTTTATTAGGTCGATGGTATAAAAACCTCATATGAGATTCTCGAATAACAAGAAACCAAATTTAAAATATTTTCATGTATTTGGTTGTGTTTGTTATATCTTGAATGACAGAGATTAATTGCATAAGTTTGATTCTAAAAGTAACAAGGGATTCTTCTTAGGTTATTCTAGAAATAGTATAGCCTATAGAATCTATAATTTGAGAACGACACTATGCGTAAATGCATCAATGTGGTTTTGATGATACAACAAGTCTAGCAGTAAAAGTGCTGAAAATGATGTTATAGACCTTCTTGATACATCGATGAACTCGGATCGGAAAATATTACAACTGATGGTATAACATTAGGAGTCACATTATCTCAAACAAGAATCAAACAATTTCAAACAAGGTAAAGCACTGCTTCCGGTATCTTAAAGAGTCACTCTTCTAGTCGGATTATTGTAGAATCATCTCGTAGGAGTCCAAACCAAGAAAGGTAAGTTCAAGAGATGTTGTGAGGTCAGTATGTATGTCTTCCATTTATAACAAAATTGATGTTGAATGCTATCATTCTATTGTGGAACCTAAAAATGTAATCAAGCCTTAAAATATGAGAATTGGATAAATGCTATGCATGAGGAACTTAATCGATTTGAAAGGAAAGAAGTATGGACATTAGTTCCTAGACCTAGTAATACTAATGTTATAGGGACTAAATGGATTTTCAAGAATAAACCGATGAGTCCTGGAAACATAGTAAGAAATAAGGCTAGGTTAATTGCCTAAGGATACACTCAAGTTGAGGGTATAGATTTTGATGAAACATTTGCACTGTAGCTAGGTTTGAATCTATCAGTTATTATTAGCTATTGCATGTTATATCAAAATCAAATTGTTTCAAATGGATGTGTTGGTCCCGATTAGTTGAGTATATTAGGTAGAGCGAGTATCGGCCTTCTAGGAAAAATCTAGAAGGGGGGTTGAATAGATTTTTCTGATTTTTCAAATCTTTCAAAATTTATTCGTAGTACCAAAGTGACACAAATGAATTCAATATTAACCTCAACTTTTAATAAGATCAAAAGCAACACCGATATTCAGATCTTAATTTTAATTCAAATTAAACTTTAAACAATAAATTGTAATTTGAACGAGAAAGATAAATGAAAGCGATAAAGAACACGAGATTTTATAGTGGTTCGGATTATAACAATCCTACATCCACTCTGCTTCTTCAACTTGAAGAAGGGTCTCTACTAGCCGCTTACTTACTTACTTTACAATCTTTACAACTTACAACTTGATCTTCAACTCTTCAAAAATGCTAATCAAACTTCTCAAATCTAACTCTAGGAATAAGAAGTGTATTTTGAAGATGTGAAGTGAAGTGTTCTACAAACACTTAGAAAAATCTATGTTAGGATATATATTTATATTGTTTTGATGATGTGTTTAAAACCTTAGTGTAGTAGGACCAATTTGAACTGTTAGTCGGTGATGGTCTAGTTCAAGTTAGATAGTCTTTTGTTAAGGGGGAAACCTTTCTAGACTAGACAAGAAGACTTGAAGACCAGCTGAGATAGAAGACTTTGTGCCAAGAAAATAGAAGGCTTGAAGTAGAAGAGTTCGTCTAGAAGACTTGACACAGAGTAGAAGGGTTCGAGTAGAAGGGTTCGTCTAGAAGACTTGGCCTCGGAATAGAAGGGTTCGTCTAGAAGACTTGGCCAGAGCAGGACTTGAGGTAGAAGACTTTGCCGACAGACAAGAAGACTTGGCGTCGGTAAGGTTGAATTATGGAAAGTCCAATCAGCAAAGTTGAGACAAGCCGAGTTCAAGAGTTGACCGATATCCGATTCCAAGATTCAAGGAAGTCATGATTGGCAATCAATGATTAAATCAAGATTCAATCATAAAGATTAGATTGCAATCAAGGAAGATATGGAAGACCAATCAAATAACAATCAAGGGAATCAATCGTAGTAAATCAATCAAGACTTGATTGATGGGAATCAATCAAGCCAATCAAGCAAGTCAACAATTGATACTTTCCAAACGATAGAGAATCGATTGCTAGCTTTTCCAACGATTAGTTTTTCAATCTCTATGAATATTGGTGATCACTACAAGCTCGCGCATGGAACACACGCATATTCAAAAGAGTCATAAAAATACGACGAGCTAACGAACAAGAACGGTCACCATTCTAAGAGCTTTAAACGCATTAACACAAGCTTAGAGAAATAATCCATTGCTATCTTAGAGCAACTAATTGATTAGGATTATTTCTTAGTTGGAATTGTAAAATCACCTTTCATTATCTCTCGCATGCGAGAAAAGGTTGATTATCTTTTGATCTAAGAGTTAACACTCGAAGATCACCACTTTGTACCAAGGGCGGGAACTTGTAAAACATCCTGTGGTTGAATCCTCAAGGAGAACGAGGATAGAAGACCAAACAAGGGCAGGAACTTGTAAAACCTCTTGTGGTCAAATCCTCAAGGAGAACGAGGACAAAAGATCGTTTCGTTAGTAAGGCCCTGTGGAATCGGGGAGAGTGGACGTAGGATCATTATATCCGAACCACTATAAAAATCTCTCGTGTCTTTACCAACTTTCTGCATTCATACTTATAATCGCTCATTCATCGTTTTAATAAACTGCATCAACCTTGCTGTAGAAGACTCCAAAGTCTTCTAACCTCAAGAAGGTTTTCTTTAAAAGGGTTTTTCAAATACACACGAGATTAGCTTCCGCACCATCGAGAAGACTTCGAGTTTCCGAAGTCTCGCCGATCTCACTTAGCACACTCTGAGTACCTTGCCGCAGAAGACTTCAAAGTCTTCTAACCTCACACTCACTCACGAAAAGTTGCAAAAGTTTTGAGTGTGGGAAAGTCTATTCAACCCCCCTTCTAGACTTTCCACCTCCTTGCACATCTCGTCCGGGACCAACAATCTATGAAGAATTCTGATAAATTGAAAACTTGTGAATTCTATGTGAAAAATGTTTTGTGAAAAGTATGTAAAAAGAAGTGCCTAGACCTATTTATAAGTCTGAAAAAAGCTTAGTTTGTTAGTTAGTTCTAACAAATGGAAACTACTTTAACAAACATAATCTTGAAAACCGCTTGTTCCTCGGCTGATTTTAATCTACTTATCTGCGGTGACTTGGTGAAGACTCGTCTTTCTTATTCTACTCAGCTTGTCTTGACCTCGTCGAGCTCTTCATACTTGTCTCCCGCAGATGACTAGACTCGAGCTTGTCTCCGGATGACTTGTGATTCCTAGTCTTCAACCGACTTGAACTATTCTTGACCTAGTCGATCGGCTTAGTAATAGAACTCGGTCTCCACTGTTCTACATTGTCATCTGCTCGTCTCAATTAATCTTTTAACTCATCAAAACAATCATGATCTAACAATTTCCCCTTTTTGATGAAGTTAAAATCTACAAGAAAGAGACACACTCACAATCAAGTTAGTTTAGAGTTAATCAAGATTATTAGATAGGTATATCAGAGCACATTCTTCACATTACAACAGCATTCATTCACATTAAAGCACTTAAGAAAATAAATTAAGTCTTTTAGACTCTTTTAGAAATACTTAAAGAAAAACAATTGAGTCTTAAGACTTAGATAAATTTTTTTAAAAAAATTTCAAGTCCGAGAGATAAAATTCTCGAGATGATTTATACTTAGGAAAATTTTACGTTTTTTTCTTAAAGTAGTAAGGATAACTTTAAGAAAATAAGACAAGTAAAATGAATCAAACATAGTATATTCACATTGGATTTACAAAGATTACAAGGGAAAGATAATAGAAAAGAAAGATAAGGAAAAGTAAAATCTTGTTTCTATTAATCTTCCCACCGATCTTCATCTGAGATCATTAGCCAATTGAATACGCGCTTCCTAAGCCGCCGAGATCTTCTCCTTGGGCAAGTCCAGATTCAGCCTCTCGCCTTCTTCAAAATTCCCTTGACCTGCCTAGGTCCAGGATCCATCCGGTTTCTTAGCGGGGATGGCATACTCATAAGCCGGAGAGATTAGGTTGACATTGAACTCCACATCTGCTTCTTCCGGCCCGATGATAGAATTCCTTATCCACCTTCTCAATCCATTCATGCCAAGCCAAATGGATCTTGCCGAGATGCTCCGGCCCTTGAGAATATACTAGTAGTATATCCACATTCATTCCGCATTTTTCTCTCTCGTACTGCTGCATATTTTCCGCAGCGGCTTAGGAGGGGCAGACGTGTTGTGAAATGGTCTCGAATTTCCCACCGCCTTGATCTCGATCATCCATTTACGCTCAGCAGCACTCCGGAAGACATTTGCGTCCTTCTTCTTCTTCGTCTCTTCTTTTCCTTCTTGCCAAAGTATTCCATCTCTCTCTTGATTCTTTTGATCTGTTCCTCGAGAGATTAGAATAATCAGCTTTTCTTTTTCCTTTCCCCTTAGCGGCAGCCCTGTGACAATTTCAAATGATTTCGGCTCACCGATCGCTACTTCATTTCCCTTCCCCTTGGCTCCTTCGGATTCAGATTCTTTCACCTGAGCCAAGAGTTTCTCTGTTCTTTCCTCCTCCTCTTCTCCTCATCCTCTTTCACATGCCTTCTTCAAGTTGACTTACCTTGGTGGAGTGCGGCCCGGCTCATCAGATTTGATTCGAGCTTCTTCCCCTGGCTGCCTCCGAGATCACCGTGTTGGCCTTCATGCCTACATCTTTCCTGGTCTCCTCGACCACACTGTGAGGGCTTGTCTCTTTTCGCTTCAGCTTTTTCCACCTTTTTAACTTCAAATGCCAAGTTTGTTAGTTTGGTATCCAGTTATTACACTTGGCTCAAGTCCGAGTGATCTACCGCCAATTCATTTACCACCAATTGATTGTACCCTTTCACCTCTTCTTTTAAAGCCCTCGGCTCATCCTCCATCCCTTTCACTTTGTCACCAAAGACAGAGTTAGTGACATTTATAATTTTATCGAGACAAAGTTACCTCTACTTCCTTCATGCTTTGGCTAGCATCATGTCTCAGAATAGCTTTCGACCATTCTCCTTGTCCTCCTTTTCATCTTTCTTCTAAAGGAAGAATTTATATTTTTCTCTACAAGGGAGAGAATGGAGGAGATGGCGAGAGGTGGGGCTTAGATCGTTGTCATCATCCTCGGTTGAGGAATCGGACGAAGATGGGATTGGTTACTGTTTAAGTAGATGGAAGAGAGATAGATTGAGTTTGGATGGTGGAAGGGAAGAGTAGGATATGATTGGGACAGGGAGGCTTGTATTGTTGGGAGAGTAATTTGTTCGACGAGGGTGGGGGTGATGATTGGGTTTGTATGGTAGGGGTGGTAATGGGAGATGAGGTTGGTAATATGGGTGTTGGTGGTTGAGGTGAGGTATGTTCAGTTCTGTTGTTGGGATTTGGATTTGACCGTTGGGATTGTAGGCCGTTGAAGAGGCTCGAGGCACCGGCACAGGATACCCCTTCATCGCCTATTTGGACAGGTGGGATTTCAGCCGAAGTTTGAAGCTCGTAAATGCCAGCCTTGGGCATTTCTTCATTGCAGTGCGAGGTGATAATTGAGGAGATGGGGATAAGCTTATACCTGCCTCTGGAATAGGGGAGAGAGCAGCTTCCTTGGTTGGGGAGGGAACCTCCGGTGACCAACCTCGGTTGCTATCTCAAGGACGGGGACCTCATCCGGTAGTAGAGTTGACAACTCCATCCGTCGCTTTCGAGCCACCAGATTTGGTTGAGCCTTGAGCTACGAGTTGCTCGTCTTGGCCGCCTCACCAGAGGGATATCAACTTCCTCTTCTTCTTCTCCTTTCGAGGCAACTTTGGCCGAAGCAAACAGACGAGCTTTCCCCTTCTTCTTCTCCACAGCCTTTCACCACCTCCTTTTCTTTCTCCTCCTGGAAACCACAGGGACTGCGGTAGCGATTTGATTGATTCTTCTTGAGGCGACCTCACCGCTGCCTCCTCATGTCCCTCTGCTTCGATCTCAGCTGAGGGACCTCCTGGCCTGGTTCAGTTCAGCCGGTCTCGTGCTTCGCAGCCTCCCGCCTCTGGACCCTTAGCCGCATCGGACTCATCGTCCGAGTCTGGATTTCCTCCAAGCTTATCATCCTTAATGAGGATTCCCTTCGCTTGGAGTACTTTTCGTACTCCACTCTCCAATCGGCTTCCCTATTCAGTCTTTCCATCAGACAGCTTATTTAGTTAAACAGTCGACCACAGGTAGGTATCCACCCTTCTGCAGATGACTTAAAGGTAAGTCGTTTCTTTTCCTCCTTCGGTTTGGTGATCAACGGCTCCACCCAATTTACGAACCCCATCCGAGAATAGCTCGCATCACACATAATCTGGGTTTGGTTAACCCATCATGTGAGCTTTGCTCACCCAACACCGCCTTCGTCACCACTTGTCATCAACGATCTGTATTTCCTTCTTAATAAATTCTTTTTCAAATCCCTTCTCGTTCCCCTGAGATACCCTTGCCATCACATCAAAGGATTGCTCCCACTCGTCCTCTTTGTACGTCAATGGATTAACTCCCTCCATTGACGTATCAAAGGTTCAGCAATATTCTCCCTTGAATAGCTCAAAGTTGTTCCATCTATCGAGGTGTCAAACCCATCCTGGTATCATTTATCCTTGCCAAAAATTCTACTCCTAAGAGATCATTTGTCCTATTTTGGGGTGATTTCATTGAGAGAAATCCCCTTAGCCTTGATGCCTCCAGAAGGCGTAGAATCTCTGCAGATTCTGGATCTTGGGTTGTTTCAAAGTCCACGTACATTTCTGCTTTTAATCGATTTTTGAAAAATTCCTCATTCATTTTGAAGTGAGAAATATTTGTGGAAATGTATTTGGGTTTGTGGGTTTTGGTGGTTTTGGAAGAAGATGCCATTGAAACTTTGTGGGTTTGTAAAAGAGTTAGAGAATATGTGAGTTTTACGAAAGTGGAAAAGGGTATGATTGAGGAAGATGATGAATTTATAGAAGGGAAAGTTTGGAGAGATAAACCGCTTTGAAAATTAATTTTAATCTAAGCCGTTTATTTGAAATGAATTCTTGTCTTTGAATCAACGGTTAAAACTTGGATAAACGATTGGGATTCAGTAGCGTGTAGTTCACTAATCTTTGAAATGCGTAAAAGTTACTTTATAGACTGTTGATTTGACAGATATAGGTTACTTTATGCGAGGAAGTAAGTATACGGCGTCGGCTCGGGGTTATCTTACTTCGTATAAGGGTTTTCAAAGCAGATGAGTTTTTAAAGTCATCGATAAAGTAACTTTAATGCGATTTAAAAAAGCAGTTTAGTTTTAACTTTTTAGTAAGTTTAAAAATTTAAATAAACAGGCTCGATTTAATTTTCTAAAGTTAGGTTTTCCATCCAATCAATCCAAAAATATTTTTATAAAGAGAAATATGGAGTTTATTTAGGAACAAAGGTGTCCGAATAAGCGATTTGAGAATAGATGAGGTGAAACGGTATGATGCGTAACCTATTCCTGCAAAGACATAGACTCAAGGAAAACCATTAGTAGCTTGAGGTAGATCGAGATAGGGTGTAGATAGTCGTGCATTTCTCGAGAAAATCAGTGACTATTGTACCCTCGATTTACCTAATGTCGGATAAGTAATTATCAAGTCGATAAGGTCAATATGACTAATCCTTGATTCTTGATTCCTAAGAAGGAGATCAATGATATCACTACCCGATTGTCCTTTGACACATATCTAGTCGATAATTCTTTCTAGACATTGATTTAAAGGAAAGAAATAAGCCAAGAATTAAGGAAAACCATAATCGAGATGCAAACAATTTAAAAATCAGCTAAAGATGCATCAAGTAATCCTAATTCTAAGCACAATTCTTTAAACCTAGACTCATTAATGGTTTTGTAAGAATGTCTGCTTTTTGTGACTCGAGTAGCTATTTTCTCAATCCTAATGTCATTCTTCTCAACATGATCTCTAATGAAATGATGCCTAATATCTATATGCTTACATCTAGAATACGAAGCGAGGATTGTAAGTCATTGCTATTGCACTATTACTATCACATTAAATAGGAACAGTGATGTTTGAATATTATAATCTCTAAGTCATTGACTAATCCGGAGGAGTTGTGAGCAACAACTTCCAGTTTGCCATGTATTCGGCTTGATTGTGGAGGTGGCAACAAATGTCATTTCTTGGATAACCAAGAAATTAACTTGTTGCCTAAAAATTGACAAGTTCTGAAGTGGATTTCCTATCAATCTTACATCCTCCAAAGTCTGAATCGAATAACTGTCGGCTCAAGGTTGTCATCACCGGTACCATAACCCTACTTGCAAGATTCCTTTGAGATATTTAAGAATTTTCTTAGCCGTCTCCGAGATGAGTTTTCTTGGGATTAGAGGAATCTTGCACATACCCCAACCGCAAAGGCTATGTCCGGCCTACTTGCGGTGAGATAGAGAAGAGATCCAATCGAGTCACGATACTCCGTTACATCTGTGGATATCCCCTGCTCATACGAATCCATAGAGAAGTTAGTTGCCATAGGTATTTTAACTTCTCTGCTAGTAGTCATTCCAAATTTCTCAATCGAGATCCTTAGCATATTTAGACTGGTGTATAAATATACCCTTACTCATCTGTTTGATCTGTAAGCCTAGAAAGTATGTTAATTCGCCCATCATTGACATTTCAAACCTGTTTTTCATGAGAATGCTAAACTCTTCACATAATTTCAGATTAGGTGAACCAAATATTATGTCATCTACATAAATTTGAACTACTAAGATGTTACCATCTACTTCCTTTCAAAACAAAGTTCTATCAATCTTACCTTTTGAAAATCCATTTGATGTCAAGAAATCGAGATAAGGTATCATACCAAGCTCAGGAGAGCTTGTTTCGATCCATATAGAGCTTTGTTGAGTTTATAGACCTTGTTATTGATCTTAAACCCAGGAGGCTGCTCTACATAGACTTCCTCAAGCAACACACCATTAAGAAAGGCGGACTTAACATCCATTTGAAAGACTTTGAAAGATTTATATGCAGCAAATGCTAAGAACAACCTTATTGCCTCTAATCGGCAACTAGAGCATAGGTTTCATCATAGTCTATCCCCTCGGTGAGTAACCTTGTGCAACCAATCTTGCCTTATTTCGAACAATAATGTTGTTCTCATCTGCTTTGTTTTTAAACACCCATTTGGTGCCTATAATCTTTACGTGTAATGGTCTTTCCACTAGTTCCCATACACTTTGCCTTTCAAAGCGATGCGATTCTTCTGCATGGCGGTTATCGATTTGGATCTGATAGAGCTTCCTCAATAGACTTGGGTTCAAGAAGCGACACATAACAGCTGAAAAAGACTTTCGAGTCCGGCATCATTCGTGTCTGCACACTACTCGATGGGTCTCCTATAATCTGATCGGATGGATGGTAGCTTCTCATCCTTTTGCCTATGTGAGGAGAAGGATCCTCATCTTGAGTCTCAATAGGCAACTCCTCCGACTCAACCTCGGTGACGTTCCCCTTCATCGCCTAACCCCGCCGATCACCGACGTCAAGGGTGTCTCGATCGATGGAGTCGATCGAAGTTGTCTTGATTATCGGATGGGGATTCTTTTTCATCTGATTCTGAATCAAGACTAGGTAGATAGGACAGGTTCTATGTTTAGTCTTGGGCCGAGTTCAATTTTATCTAGACTTTCGAAATTTGATTCACTATATCCGAGAAGGAATACAACTCATCAAAAACAACATGAGGGGTTTCCTCCACACAAAGGGTTGTCTTGTTAAAAACTCTAAATGCCTTGGAAGTGTTAGAATATCCCAAGAATATTCCATCACCGCCTTAGCATCAAAGGTTCTTAACTTAGATTTCCCATTGTTATGGATAAAACACTTACAACCAAAAGCTCTGAAATATGAGATTCTTGGAATCTTACCCTTCCAAATCTCATATGGAGTCTTACCCTTGTCTTTGACAACTAAGCACCTGCAGGTGTAACAAGTCGTGTTGATGGCTTGACCCGAGAACATGGGGGGTATCATACTCGGCTAACATGCTCACTGATTGCTTCCTTCAAAGTTCTATTCCTTCTTTCAACCACTCCATTTTGTTGAGGAGTTCTTGCTGAAGATGTCTCATGAATAATTCCACACTCATTGAAAAAGTTAGATAAACAGGAATTCAAAAATTTTGTACCCTTATCACTCCTTATTTTAATAATATTAACACCCTTTTCATTACGAATCATGCAGACAGATCGGGGATCTTGTTTATAGTCTCATTTTTCTTGAAAAGAAATATAACCCAAGTGTATCTAGAAAAGTCATCTACTACAACAAGAGTATATTTCCTTCCACTTAAACCGAGAGGAGAAACGAGGTCCAAACAGATCCGGATGAAGTAGTTGCAACACCCTTTCGGATGAAGAGGAGTTAATACTCATAAATGAGTGTCTAGTTTATTTACCTTTGCAGGCATCACATTTAAGATCGGTGGATAAAAGTTTTCGGGTAATCCTTTGACAAGGTTCTTTTTAGCTTGACTTACTAAGGGTCTTGAAATTCGGATGACTAAGCCTCTTGTGCCATAGCCAGTGAGATCTTCTCCACCCTTAGCTATCGAGACAAGTATCCTTAGGACAACTATTAAAGTTGGCCACATAGACATTACCATGTACGAAGCCGATTAAAAGTACCTTATACGAGGAATTATCTAAAATATCACATTTATCCCTTGAAAATTTGACAAGAAAACCTTTATCACAAAGCTGGGAAGCAGGATAGCAGTTATATTTCAAACCTTCAACAAAATATACCTCAAATACCTGAATATCCTTGATAATCGAGTACCTACACCTTTAGTCCGACCACAATTATTGTCACCAAATAAGACTCTTGGACCATCAATGCTTTGGAAATTGGATAACAGACTTCTTGTTATAGGTCATGTGTTGAGAACAACCACTATCAATGTACCATATAGAAGCTAAGATCTCTTCCTTGAGTGATGATCCCTGTGAATCTGAAAAGCAGATCGGTTGTAAGGTACCCTAGTGATCTTGGGTCCTTGAAGGTCAAGTATCACTTTAGCTAACCAAATAAACATCTCATCTCCAAACAATAAATCGACTTGGTTTTTCTACCAAATCTGTCTACAATTGTATCACTTTTGAAGGATAACTTGTTGTTTTCAGATTGAGTAATTTTCCTAAACTTAGGAAATGTGGGATAACATCTGCTCCTTCCATCAAAAGGATTATAATAAGAATTTCTTCTTATTTTGGTTCTTGGATTTCTCCTAGTCGATAAGGAGTCCTCATTTGAATTTTTGTTTTCAAGGTGGGAGATGCGATCCTTACTTGACTAATTGGTTTCCAAGGACCAATTTTAACCTCTTTTGATTGATCGATGCTTTCACAAATTTCCTAGGTTTTGTACATCTGATTTATTATTTCTATCATAACCAAGACTGTTTTGTCATGGGATTTTTGAGATGTATTAAAGATATGGTCTATTCTTGTTGTGAATTATTAAGTTGACTAATTTTGAAGACTAGTTTCTCATTGTCTTTCTTAATTGATTCATTTTCAACACAGACTACTTCAAATTTGTCTTTTAAAGTTTTCAATTCATTTTCTAATCTTTCGGGTAAGGTGGTGATGTACTAGCTTGCACTGGGAAAACATTCCCCCTTGAATGTTTCCTCGGTTTACGAATAGTTCATCACTGCTTGCCTTTAATTAGAATTTAAATTTGATCCTTTAAAGCCAAATTCTTTGTCTTTAGTTGTTTATAAGCAGCCGAGAGATATCTTTAAATCTCTCAATAATTCATGAATAACAGTTTGGTCATGATCGGATGCGGTGACATGAATCATTATCGAGAAGATGAATAGTGAATTACCTCTTTAGCCATGAGACAAATTTCATCATCGATCCGAAATCGATGATGATGATGATTTCTTTGGCTCCTTTTCTTCAGCCCACAAAGCCCTTTGATATGCAAACCTCCTGTCTCTCTTTTTCCTTTTCTCCTCCCTTTCTTTAGGAGTTAGTTGAGGACAATCATAGTTGAAGTGTCCTGGCTTGTTGCATGTGTAGCGTGTATCACTCTGTCGATCTAGAAATTTGGAAGGATTTCTTGACGGGTGATATGTTTCTTCTTGTCGGCTCCTGCTTTTATCATCATCTCGTATACTCATCTTCCTTTCTTCTGATCTGGATCTTGATTTATCCTTTCCTGCAAATCTCAATTTATTTCTTTTATACTTCATTCTCAATTTATCATACCTTTTGGTGAGCGAGCCATCTGCTCCTTCAAAGATAGATCGGCTCCTCTGAGACTCTGTTGACATCTTGTCTTCTTTCTTTGACAAATGCAACGAGACTTGGATGAGGTGCTCGACTCCACCTCATCCTCCATCTTCTATTTGAATATCATATTCTAGAGCTTTAAGATGAGAAAACAAAGTATGGTGAGTAATAGAAGATAAATCTTGAGTAGCTTTAAGGATATTGGATTTCTCCCTCCATCTCTTGGTTAATGATCTTAGAATCTTGTTATTAATCTCCTTCTCTGTATAATTCTTTCCAAGGTCATTTGCTTTGTTGAGGAGATTAGTCAACCTTACATCTAACTGATCCACGGACTCATTTTCCTTCATTTTGAATGTCTCAAATGCATGCAAGGCCCATTGCAGCTTGTTCTCTTTAACTTGTTCGGATCCTTCACGAGACATTAGCTAGAGTCTGCCACATTTCTTTTGGCGGTTTGCATCTCTTAACCTTCTCTATCCAATCTTTACTTAGAGTCTCAATGATTTCAGTTTGAGCTACTTGGTCAAGATTGTGGATCTTTCTTTCATCATTTGTCAATTGAGAACTCTTTTTCTCTTGTCTAGTTGTCTAGTTACGGATTGGTGACTCGGCTCAGTGCTTAGTGCCTCCATGATAAAATTTTATAGGTCCCTCTTCAAGAACCTCTTCCATCCTATCATGAATGACCTTTAGGTGATTCTCCATCCTAAATTTCCAGAATCATAATCTTCAATAGAAAATTCGGGTAGATTCTGGACTTCTTACTTTTTCCCGATGACATGATGAAATAAAGAAACAAAATGCTCCACAAAACTTATTAGTAGCACCGTTAGTAATAATAAAGAGAATGAAGAAAATCAAGATAATTTGAGAATCTCGGTTAAGATCTAAAATCAATATCGTAACAGCCTTAACACTGCTCTGATACCACTTGTTAGTCCCGATTAGTTGAGTAGATTAGGTAGAGCAGTATCGACCTTCTAGAAAAATCTAGAAGGGGAGTTGAATAGATTTTTGATTTTTCAAATCTTTCAAAATTTATTCAGAGTACCAAAGTGACACGAGAGGAATTCAATATTAACCTCAACTTTTAATAAGATCAAAAGCAACAGATTTTTAGATCTTAACTTTAATTCTGAAATTAAACTTTGAACAATAAATTATAATTTGAGCAGAAAGATAAATGAAAGCGATAAAGAATACCGATTTTATTGTGGTTCGGATTATAACAATCCTACATCCACTCTCCTTCTTCAACTTGAAGAAGGGTCTCCACTAGCGCTTACTTACTTACATTACAATCTTTACAACTTACAACTTGATCTTCAACTCTTCAAAAATGCTAATCAAACTTGAAATCTTACTCTAGGAGTAAGAAGTGTATTTTGAAGATGTGAAGTGAAGTGTTCTACAAACACTTAGAAAATTCTATGAAAAAATCTGATAAATTGAAAACTTGTGAATTCTATGTGAAAATGTTTTGTGAAAAGTATGTGAAAAGAAGTGCCTAGACCTATTTATAAGTGCGAAAAGGCAGTTAGTTTGTTAGTTAGTTCTAACAAAGCTGAAAGCTACTTTAACAAACATAATCTTGAAAACCGCTTGTTCCTCGTGATTTTAATCTACTCATCTGCAGGTGACTTGGTGAAGACTCGCCTTTCTTATTCTACTCGGCTTATCTTGACCTTGTCGAGCTCTTCATACTTGTCTCCTGAGACGACTAGACTCGAGCTTGTCTCCGGATGACTTGTGATTCCTAGTCTTGGTGACTTGAACTATTCTTGACCTAGTCACGATCGGCTTAGTACTAGAACTCGAGTCTCCACTGTTCTACATTGTTATACTGCTCGTCTGCAATTAATCTTTTAACTCATCAAAACAATCATGATCTAACAGGATGTGAAAGCTGCATTTTTAATGGTATATTGAATGAGGAAATATATGTAGAACAACCAAAAGGATTTGAAGATCCTCAATATCCAGATCATGTCTATAAGCTTAAGAAAGCATTGTATGGCTTGAAACAAGCTCCTAGAGCTTGGTATGACATGTTATCGACTTTCTTTTGCAGATTGGTTTTATTAGAGGAGAAACAGATAAAACCTTATTTATCAAACATGTTGATGGAGATTTGATGATAGCACAAATCTATGTTGATGACATAGTATTTGGATCCACATCGTATAGCATGTTGAAAGACTTTGTTGAAACAATGTCTCATACATTTGAGATGAGCATGGTTGGGGACTTGAATTATTTTTAGGTCTTCAAATCAAACAGGATGAATGATGGTATTTTTATTTCACAAAGTAAATATGCTAAAAACTTGGTAAAAGGGTTTGGTCTTGAAAATGCTAAGCATATGAAAACTCCTATGAGATCCACACGAAATTGTGTAAGGACAATGTTGGACAAGATATTGACCCAACATTATACAGATCCATGATAGGTAGTCTTCTCTATTTAACCTCAAGTAGACACGATATTATGTATAGTGTTTGTATTTGTGTTAGATACCAAGCAAATCCCAAGGAATCACACATGAATCTTTGTGAAAAGAATAATCGAGATATATTGCAGAAGCTGTTGATCTTGGTATATGGTACACGAAAGATACAAATAGTACAACGATTGGATATAATGATGCTTGATTGGGCAGGTGATGTTGATGTTAGGAAAAACACAAGTGGTGGATACTTTTATATGGGGAACAATTTGATCTCATGGCACGAAGAAACAAAATTATGTTTCTTAATCTACAATCGAGTCGTAATATGTTGCTGCGAGGAAGTTGTTGCTCACAACTTTTATGGTTGAAGAAGATGTTTGGTGATTATGGCATTGATACGATATCCTTACTATTTTTTGTGATAACACAAGTGCTATAAATATCTCTAAAAATCCTGTACAACACTCTTTTACTAAGCATATAAGTATAAGACTTCATTTTATAAGAGATATTGTAGAAAAGGGTATGGTGAAGTTAAAATATATTCCCACCGATAAGCAACTTGCTGATTTGTTTACTAAAGCTCTTGATTTTGAGAGGTTTTTATTTCTTAGAAAATCTCTTGGTTTGTGTATAATCTGAAAATCTCAGTGACGGATGTTGAAGCAAATGTTACAACATTTGTGACAACATTAGGTGAGGTCTATGAGAAAATTGATATTATTGAGATTCTTTTTATTAATTAGTTAAATCCTTTGTGAAATATACTTGAATCAAGATTAAACGACCTACAGGACATACACTTCTCAAATGCATACATTAGAATACACAATTAGATGTTTATTCTTAATCACCGAGTAACTATGGAGCACGAAGTTCGCTACTACGATGACTTCTTTTCAAAAGGTGATTAAAATAACATCAATTTATCCATAATCCATTTGAGTAACTATGGAACATGGAGATCACGACTACAATGTTCTCTTTTGAAAAGGTGGATCAATATGGAATTGTGTGTGAAAACCGATAAAAAAATAATAAAATGCAACATTAAAAAATCAATGTTGAAGTGTATGTGTGCCACATTGTCTACAACATCTACTTGATTCAGTTTATTTCTATGAGTCGAATTAATTAATTATGTGATAAGTCTTGAATTTTGACTTTTTCTCATGGTAAATTCCCATGTTTATTTTCAATATTGTATTGTGTTTAATTTTAATAATTTATTTAATTATTTTTGAGCTTTATAGATCGATTTGACGTTTATTTTGGGCATGGGAGTATTGTTATCTCCATGTTCCTTATTTTTAGGAATTTTTGTTTATTCCTTTTAGTGGGTTAATATCTTATAACTTCTATTCTTCTTTTCTATTTATAGATTTCGAATTTATGTGTCTTCTTTACTTAGAAACTTAGCTCGAAAGCGGTGTTTCTTGATTTCCAGAGATTTTTAGCATAACACTTATTTATTGCTTGGTTTAGATTAAAGTTGCTACTTTAATCTAATTAATTTTAGCAATTTATTCGTGGTTTAAGTATAAAAAATGGCGGAAAAATCAAACATTCCCTCAAACACTTCCTCGAGACTCCTCGACTTCAAACCCTCTGAATCTTCTTACATCCATGGCTGCTCAAAACCCTTCGTCTGCTGATGTCACCAATGTTCCCGGACCATCAACGGCCACATCTCTTTATTCAAGACTACTGTTCCTCTGTCTTTGTCTTCCCATTTTCTGTGAGCCCTTCAAGCGTTCGAGCCACATGTTCATGATTTCCCTAACCTTCCACAACCACCAACGATAGCCGTAGGCTCAATCCAAATTGATGTCTCAAGATTTCTTTCATATGATGGGAATGCCACACCTACATCTAACCCTTCCACTCAAACCCCTGCTCCTACTACTGTTCCTATGGAAACTACATCTACCGAGCTCGCAATTTAGGTTGCTGATTATATAATCAATCGACAAAAGCTGAGATCGATGATGCGATCATGAGTGAGGCAAATGATTTCACCGACTTAGGTGTTGTTGCTAAGAAGGTGAAGAAACCCAAGAGGAAGAGAAGCCTGTTAAGGCTAAGAGAAGGTCGAGTAGGTCTGTGATGAGAGTGAACTACTCTGAAAGCTGCTAAGAGGAAAAGGTGAATGAAGAAAGAATTTCTACGGACCCTTTCAACTATCCGAATCAACTTCCCAGATCGAAAGAGGTGAAAAGGCTACTGGGAGAACCAAGCCAAGCCTCAAAACCAGCCATCGAACCGGTTGCTACACCCACCCTTTCTTGAACCCAAGTGTCACTCCTAATGTTGACACATCATCTCGACACATCAGATTCTCAAGAAAATATTTCCATCTCTCGATCTCGATAGCAAGATTGGAAAAGAGAACAAAGAAGAGGAATGACCCAAGTACGGGGAGGATGATTCGATTACGAGTTTCTTTGCGGATGTTGCGGTGATGAGGCAACATCGAGAGTCTCAGGAAGTTCAAGTTCTTCCAATGGATCGGGTGAAGAAGGCTGCTTTGAAAGTCACGATGAACCGGGTAACTCACCCTCAAATTCATCTAGTAGTAGTTAAAGTGATAATGATCAAGATGAATACTTTGGGATTAATTTGATAAATTCAAGAAATTGAAAAGAAGACACCTTTTGCCTGAAAGAAGGATTAAACATTGATTTTCTTAAAAATAACTTGATTGAATTTCTTGAGATTAGAGGTCTATTGAAATCTGTTGAGTATGCATGTCCATATGTGGATGATTGGATTGTTGAGTTCTACCGTAATTTGAGAAAAATGTTAGATCAAGAAAGGTTTTGATGAGTTAAAAAGATCAACCCGGATGAGCAGACAACTATAAAGAACAAGCGAGGTCAAGTTTCGATACTAAGGTGATCGGCTAGGTCGAGGATCGGACAAGTCACCAAGATCGAAAAGGTACAAGTCATCGGAGACGAACTCAAGTCTAGTCATCTACGAGACGATTATGAAGAGCTCGAGATGAGGTCAAGACAAGCTGAGTAGAATAAGAAAGGCAAGTCTTTACCAAGTCACCGCAGACGAGTAGAGTAAAAGCAGTGAGGACAAGAGCAGTTTTCAAGATTAAGTTTGTTGAGCAGCTTTTAGTTTGTTAGAACTAACTAACAAACTAACTGTCTTTTCAGACTTATAAATAGGTCTAGGTTTTCATTTGATATATACAAATCACACATTATTCACTACATTGATTTCTACTTTCACATCAATTCACAAGTTTTCAAACAAAGGGTTTTTCAAAAGTTCTAAGTGTTTATAGAACACATCTTCAAAAGTTCATTACTCACTGTAATAGTTAGATTTGAGAGAAGAATTTAGGAGTTTGAAGATTTGAAGATCTTTGTAAGTTGTAAACTATAAGTTGGATCGTAAGTAAGTAAGTGGTAGCGAGACCCTTCTTCAAGTTGAAGAAGGAGAGTAGATGTAGGATTATTCATAATCCGAACCACTATATATCTTGGTGTTCTTTGTTACTTTCATTTACTTATCTGTTCTTCTCAATTTCAGTTTATATTCAAAGATCAATTTCATAATTAAAGTTAGAAAAATTATCGGTGTTTTTTTATCGGTAAATGTTAGTTGTTAGAGGTTAGAAGTTAGTTCGCCAAGTCTCCTTACAAATCCAAATTCTCCAAGTCTCCTTATATCTCCCACTCCAATTCGTTCTCGAAGGGAATCGAACCAGTGTGTCCCACTTAAGTGAGGAGCCGGTGGCCAAGTGGGCTATGCCCCCTTGGTTAGACAAATTATCAGTGTGCTTTTGATCCAAATAAAGTTGAGTTTAAAAGTATATTCGAAGTGTAACTTTGGTGTTTTGAATAAGTTTTGAAAGATTTGTAAAATCTGAAAAATTTATTCAGCCCCCCTTCTAGATTTTTCCTAGAAGGTGATTCAAGTTTCCTTTAATCTACTCAACTAAGTGGGACCAAGAAGTGGTATCGAGCGGTATTAAGCGTTTACGATATTGATTTTAGGTCTTAATCAAGATTCTGAAATTATCTCTTGATATCTTCATCTTCTTTATTTCACTAACTCTGCTACTAATTAGTGTGTGTGTGTAAGTCATTGTTTTCTTAATCTCATTATGTCATCTAGCAAGAGCGAAGTCAAGGAGTCTACCTGAATTTTCAATTGAAGAATATGACTATTGGAAATTCAGGATGGAAAATCATCTCAAGGCAATACATGATAGGATGGAGGAGGTTCTAGAAGAAGGACCTATTAAATTTTATCATGGAGGCACTAGTAATGGCACTTTGAATCAATTTGAATCAAGGGTCGGACAAGAGAAAAAAGCTCGAAGCGACAAGTAATGAAAGAAAGATCTATAATCTGGATCGGGTTGCTAGAACGAGAGATCATTGAAATATTGAGTAAAGACTGGATAGAAAAAGTGAAAAGATGCAAGTCGCCAAGAAAATGTGGGAAACTCTTGCTTTAGGGATTTGTGAGAGATCTCGATCAAGTCAAAGAGAACAAACTGCAATCAGTTTTGCATATCTTTGATACATTTACAATGAAAGAAGGAGAAACCATTGATCAACTGGATTTTAGACTAACTAATCTTTTGAACAAAGCGGTGATTTGGGTAATACCTATCTGAAAAAGAGATCAACAATAAGGTCTGAGGTCTTTAAGCAAAGGTGGAGAGAGAAGACTAATATTCTCAAAGCCACACAAAATCTATCCTCAATAACACACCATACCTTATTCTCACATCTTAATGCATTAGAGTATGATATCCAAATCGAAGACGAGGAAGATGAAGTTGAGTCAAGCACATCATCTAAGTCTGTTGCCTTTGTCAACAAAGAAGACAAGATGACAGTGAATCAGTAGGAGCCGATCTATCTCTGAAGGAGCATATGACTTTGCTCACCAAAAGGTATGACAAATTAAGAATGAAATATAAGCGTAATAAATTGAGGTTTGCAGGTAAGGACAGATCCGAGATCCAAGTCAAGAAGAAAGGAAGATGATTCTATAGATGATGATAAGAGTAGGAGCCGGACAAGGAGGTTCGGATCTCCTGCTAAAAGAAATCCTACAAGCCCTTAATCAGATAGGAGTGATACTTGTTACACTGTAACAAGCCGGGACATTTCATATGATTGTCCTCAAATTTGACTCCTAAAGAAAGAGAAGAGAAAAGAAAGAAGAGAGACAGAAGATTTGCAGATCAAAGAGCTCTTCTAGCTAAGAAAAAAGAATCAAGAAAATCATCATCTTCATCATCCTCATCGATTTTGGATCGACGATGAAATCATCTTATGGCCAAAGAGGTAGATTATTATTCCTCTTACGATAGTGATTCTTATAAATGTTTGAGATAATGATCAAACTATTATTCAAGGGTTATTGAGAGACCTAAAAATTTCCTTGGCTGCTTATAAACAGCTAGAGACAGAGAATTTGACATTAAAAGATCGATTGATTCTAGCCAAAGGCAAGCAGTGATGAACTACTCGTAGTCCGAGGAAACATTCAAGGAGGAATGTTTACCCAGTGGAGGCTAGTACATCAGCCACTTGTCTGAAAGATTAGAAAATGAATTAAAATCTTTAAAAGACAAATTTGAGATGATTTGTGCTAAGAATAAATTAATTAAGAACGACAATGAGAAGCTTGTCTTCAAAAATAAATCAACTTAATACCTCACAATCAGCAATAGATCATATTTTTAGTATTTCTCAAAAATCTCATGATAAAATAGGTCTTGGTTATGATTGAAATAGTAAATCGGATGTTCGAAACCTAGAAAATTTGTGAAGGCATCCGAAATATCAAAAGAGATTATGATTGGTCCTTGGAAACCACTTAGTCGGATAAGGATGCATCTCCCAAACCGAAAACTAAAATTCAGCTAAGAATTCCATATCGGACTAAGAGAGTTTCAAGAACAAAGATAAGAAGAATTTCTTATTATAGTCCTTTTGATGGAAGAAGTAGATGCTATCCCACTTTTCCTAAGTTCAAGAAAATCACTAAATACTAATACAACAAATTATAATTTAAAAGTGATATGATTGTAGACAGATTTGGTAGGCCTCAAGTCGATTTATTATTAGGTAATAAGATGTTTGTTTGGTTACCTAAAGTGACGTTTGACCTTCAAGGACCCAAGATCACTAGGGTACCTTATAACTAATGTTTTTCTGATTCACGAGGATCATCACTCAAGGAGGAGATTTTAGCTTCAATATGGTACATAGACAGTGGTCGTTCACAACATATGACTTGTAACAAGAAGCTACTATTAAATTTCCAGAATATTGATGGTCCTAAAGTACTTTTTGGAGTCAACAATTGTGGACGGACTAAGGGAGTAGGTACCTTGATTATCAGATGTTCGGGTATCCGAGGTATATTTTGTAGAAGGTTTAAAACATAATCATTATCTGTTTCCCAACTCTGTGATAAAGGTTTTCTTGTAAAATTTTCCAAAGATAAATGTGATATCTTAGATAGTTCCTCGGACAAGGTACTTCTAAGCGGCTTGGACATGGTAATGTCTATGTGGCCAACTTTAATAGTTGTCCCAAAGATACTGTCTAATAGTTAAGGGTGGAGATGACCTCGGTGGCTATGACACAAGAGGCTTAGTCATCTGAACTTCAAGACCCTTAGTAAGCTAGCTAGAAAGAATCTTGTTAAAGGATTACACGAGAAGTTATGTTCTATTGATCTGAAATGTGATGCTTGTCAAAAGGTAAACAGCCAGGACACTCATTTAAAAGTATTAACACCTCATCATCTGAAAGAGTTTTACAACTTCTTCATCTTGATCTGTTTGGACTGTTTCACCTCTCGGCTTCGGTGGAAGGAAATATACTCTTGTTGTAGTAGATGATTTTTCTAGATACACTTGGGTTATATTTCTTTTCAAAAAAATGAGACTATAAACAAGATCCACGATCTGCATTCGGACAAATTCAAAATGAGAAAGGTGTTAATATTGTTAAAATAAGAAGTGATAAGGACCTTTGAATTTTTAAATTCTTGTTTATCTAACTTTTTAAATGAGTGTGGAATTATTCATGAGACATCATCGGCAAGAACTCCACAACAAAATGGAGTAGTTGAAAGAAGGAATAGGACCTTGAAGGAAGCAGGCAGAGCATGTTAGCCGAGTATGGAACCCCACACAGTTACGGCTGAAGCCATCAACACGACTTGTTATACCCAGAGCAGTGTTTGCCGATTAAAGATAAGGGTAAGACTCCGTATGAGATTTGGAAGGGTAAGATTCCAAGAATCTCATATTTTAGGGCTTTTGGTTGTAAATGTTTCATCCATAACAATGGGAAGTCTAAGTGAGAACTTTTGATGCTAAGGCGGTGATGGAATATTCTTGGGATATTCTAACACTTTCAAAGCATTCGAGTCTTCAACAAGACAACTCTTTATGTGGAGGAAACTCCTCATGTGGTTTTTGATGAAATATTTTCCTTCTCATAAAGTGAATCAAATTTCTAATGATCTAGATAAGATTGAACTAACCAAAACTAAATATAGAAACAGTCTATCTACCTAGTCTTGATTGATTTAGATGAAGAAGAATCCCCATCGATAATCGGAAGACAACTTCTCATCGAGACTCCATCGAGGAGACACCCTTGACATCAACTGATCGGCGGGGGTCACAGACGAAGGGGAACATCGAGATCGGGTAGAGTCGGATGAGTTGCCTGCTGAGTCTCAAGATGAGGATCCTTCTACTCAAATAGGCAAGAGGATGAGAAGTTATTATCCATCGGCCAGATTATTGGGGACCCATCAAGTAGTGTGCGGACACGAATGGTGTTGGACTGCGAAAGTCTATTCCCTGTTATGTATCATTTCTCGAACCTAAGTCTATTGAGGAAGCTTTATCGAGATCCAAACCGGATAAATGACCATACAGAAGAAGCTGCATCAATTTGAAAGACAAAATGTTTGAGAATTAGTGGAAAGACCCTTACATAGAAAGATTATAGGCACCAAATGGGTGTTTAAAAACAAAACAGATGAGAACAACATTATTGTTCGTAATAAGGCAAGATTGGTAGCTTAAGGTTACTTACGATCTGAAGGGATAGACTATGGTGAAACCTATGCTCCGATTGCAGATTAGAAACAATAAGGTTGTTCTTAGCATTTCTTTGCTTATAAATCTTTCAAAGTCTTTCGGATGGATGTCTAGTCTGCTTTCCTAAATGGTGTGTTACTTGAGGAAGTCTATGTGGAGTAGCCTCCGGGTTTAAGATCAATAACAAGGTCTATAAACTCAATAAGGCCCTATATGGACTGAAACAAGCTCCCGGGGCTTGGTATGGTACTTTATCCGAATTCTTAATATCATATGGATTTTCAAAAGGTAAGATAGATAGGACTCTGTTTAGAAAGGAAATAGATGGTAACATCTTGTTGGTTCAAATTTATGTAGATGACATTATTTTTGGTTCACCTAATGCGAATTATGTGAAGAATTCGGTGTTCTCATGAAAAATAGGTTTGAAATGTCAATGATGGGTGAATTAACATATTTTATAGGCTTGCAGATAAAGCGAGATGAGTAAGGTTATTTTTATACATCGGACTAAATATGCTAAGGACACGATTGAGAAATTTGGGATGACTACTAGTAGGGAAGTTAAAATACCTATGGCAACTAACTTCTTTATGGATTCGGATGAGCGAGGGGATACCCACGGATGCAATGGAGTATCGTGGGTGATTGGATCTCTTCTCTATCTTACTACAAGTAGGCCGGACATAGCCTTTGCGGTTGAGATTCCGATCTAATCCCAAGAAAACTCATCTGGAAGTGCTAAGAAAATCCTCAAATATCTCAAAGGGACTTTGCAAGTAGGGTTATGGTACCCGGTGATGACAACTTTGAGGTGGCGGGATATTCGGACTCGAGACTTTGGAGGTTGTAAGATTGATAGGAAATCTACTTGAGGCTGTCAATTCTTAGGCAACAAATTAATTTCTTGGTTATCTCTGAGCAGGACATCTGTTGCCACCTCCACAAGAAGTGAATACATGGCGGTGGAAGTTGTTGCTCTCAACTCCTCTGGATTAGTCGGTGACTTAGAGATTATAACATTCAAACATCATACTTCCTATTTCTTGTGATAGTAATAGTGCAATAGCCATGACATATAATCACATTACGCATTCTAGGTGTAAGCATATAGACATCGAGACATCACTTCATTAGAGATCATGTGGAAAAGAATGATATTAGAATTGAAAAGATAACCACTGAATCACAAAGAGCGAGATATTCTTACAAAATCATTAGCTGAATCTAGATTTAAAGAATTGTATTTAGAATTAGGATTACTTGATGCATCATTGGCTGGTTTTTAATTATCATTGCTTGCATACATAGATGTTTTCCTTATTTCCTTCTTTCCTTTCTTTATATAAATGTCTAGAAAGAATTATCGGACTAGATATGAGTCAAAGGACAATCAGGTAGATGATATCATTGATTTCTTGTTAGGAATCAAGAATCAAGGATTAGTCATATGGACCTTATCGACTTGATGATTACTTATCGACATTCGGTAAATCAGACTAGAGGCACAATAGTCGGTGATTTCTTGAAAAATAAATTACAATCTGCATCCTATCTGATCTACCTCACGATAGTTTTGATGAGTTTGATTGCGAGAGCAGGTGTGCCGGCTTTGATAAATCGGTTTTAAAACCCTCTAATCTGAAAATCACCTCCCCTTTGTCTACACATTTCTTGAAAAATGTTGTTTTCAAAATAACCTGTCTCAAGTCTTTTAGTTTTCAAATTATCTTGATGAATTTACGAATTGAAAATGTTGTGTTCAATTTATGGCATTAAAATTTTATTTTTAAAAAAGCAGACTCGGAGGAACTCTTGAAAATATAAGACAAGGTTACTTTTGACCAAGTCCGAAAAAACCCAATCTGAAATAAGAAACCTTTATGCAAAGAAAGGTATATTTTATCTTACTTTAGGTATACTAATTACCTCTGCATAAAGCGAGACCTATTAGCCGTCTAATCCGTAGGATAAGCGGTTACTTTTACACAAATCAAGGCAGCGTTAATGCCACGCGCTTGAATTTGAAGCGGTTTTATCGCGAGCCATTGATGTATCTCACGCGCCTTCCTTAATCAACGGTTAAAAATTATTTCTGAGATCGTGCCACGTATCGACTTCCTAATTTTCCCTCTCTCTCTTCGGGGTTTAAAAACTTACCTTCTTCGTTTCAAAAATTCACTTTCACATTTTCCCTGTTTCAAATTTCTTTGCCAAAATTTTTCTATCTCTCGAAAATACCCAAATGGCTTCCACTTCTTCTAAAACACAAAACCCCCACTTATATAACCGCCTCGAAGTCGGGTTTCAAGATGAATCTTGAAACCGTCAAATATAAACTCAAAGCCGAGATGTGTGTGGACTTCATTACTACACGGGACGAGAGAATCCGGGGAGATTCTGGATTTATTAGAGGCTTCAAGGCTGAGGTTTTTGCTCAATGAAATAGGCTGAGAACAAAACGATGGATTTTATCGGAGCGAAATTTTTGGTTAACGATGTTTTCTCGAGAAAATGGGTTGAAACAAGCTGTTGAAGGAATGCAACTGTCGTACACCAAAGAAGCAGTGGGCGAGAATTTTTGATACTACGCAGATGGTGTAAATCCTTTGAGTTATAAGGAAGATGAATGGGAGCGAGTCATTCGACATGTTTGCAAGAGTGACTTACAAAGGCGAGAAGGGATCTCAAGAAGAATCTTCTTAGGAGGAAATACAGATTGCGTGACGATTGTTACTAAATCCATCTTAGGAGATCAAAGTTCTCATGATGGTGTAACAAAGTCCCGATTGTCTTTGTATGAGAGCGATTTTTGATGGAATAAGGGTAGATTGGGTGGACTTACTGTTCGAGAAGGTTTAAGGAGGAAAAGGTGAGATTGGTATATAATCACGATGAGGGTGGTAGGCTGCACAATCAGCTGTGAGCCTTTTTAACAAGATCACAATACTTATTGAAGGGCTGAATAAGAGGGTGGAAACAAGAGAAGGCTGGAAAAAGTACTCAAAATAAAAGGGCCTATTGACTAAGCATGAAAAAATCGGTGGACCGCGATTCGGACGATGAGTCGAGGCAGGCGCGTGAACGAGAGAAATCAGGCGGCGGTGCAGTGAGCCCAAAGACAAGCAGCCGAGGTACAAGGAGGTGATGTACACTGAAGCTGAGGTACCAGCAGTGAAATTTGAAGTACCCATTGCCGAGGAGCAAGCAGATTGGGGAGGCAGTGCTTGTGCAGAGGTCATAGTCACCGAAGAGACTAGACTGATGTTCCTCTCCAAAAAGGCCCGAAGAAGAGGCTGGTAAAGGCTGCAGAGGTAAGGACTAGAGGAGAGTCATCTGCTTTGCTCCCTCAAGCTTGTTACGAGGAGGCTGCCACGCCGGAGATAGCGGCGGCGAGGCCGAGGCGAGGATGTCTTTGGAGGAGCCCGATTCGAAAAGAAACATTATCCCCGAAAGGCAAGTCTCGGCGGTACATCCTCAAACATCTCCTCTTCAAATAAATCCCCACCCCACCTAGGCAATGAAGAGGTGTCCCAGTGGCACCTCAGAGCCTCTTGAGCAAACCTATACCCGAAATAGTCCAAACACAAATCATCTCAACCCAACCATCTATCACTCCACCTCCTACTTCATCTCCTCAACAATCCCCACCTCCTCAACAAACACTTCCGAGAAATTCCTCCCACTTCCTCCCAAACTTTTGGTTTTCTAGACTTTATATCCACCAAATATCCTATTCCATCTGAAGCCCGAGAAGAGGTTGGTGGAACTCATTTCGAACTTCATTATAACTCTGAAGTAATGAAGGAATCAATAGAGATTTGATCGGGTTCACCGGTTGAGGACGAGTGACTTGGAGGAGATGAGCTTGTTTCTTGAAGAGGTCGGCTAGGAGAACCTCATCTCCCGGGAGAAAGCGGTGTTGGAGTCTGCAGGAGTCACCTCTATTTCATCAATCTTGTCTCAAGAGCAGCTCCTTAATCACTTTCGAGGCCGTCTTGGTACGCGGAGACTTCACCTCTTGTTCCTCCTAGCAGCCCGGGATCCACCTTCTCCTCTATTCCGAATCACCGGAGAAGCGGGTGAAGACAAGTTCACTCGGATGCTTACATCGAAGACAACGAGACATTGTGGACTATGTCGGCATTACCATAGAAGAAATGCTCAAAGCATACGAGGTAAACTTCTTATCCACTATTTCGATTACATTAAAATCTCTGTGAAAGAAGAAGTTCTGAAGTAAGGAAGGAGGTTAGTGATTGGAGTGTATAGTGTAAGAGTTATTAAGACCAATCAACAAAAATATCGAACCCAAGGGAGAAAGTATGCAAATGAAATTCAAGGATAAGAGTTCTAAATGGCTAGAGTTGCAACAAGCTCTTGAACTAAATCACTACAAATTGCAAGAATTTAAATGGCTAGATTATGCAAACAATTTATCAAACACCTAGAATGCAAGATCAAATAGACTAAAATTAATGAGGGAATAGGGTGCAAGGGATAATCTCCATCAAGGAATCCATGATTAACAAGCTATAATTGTATCCAAATGCAAATCAATCAAATTAGGAAGCATAAACCATCATGAAATTAATCACTCCATTAATATCACAATGCCTAATGTGAGTATCCTTAGTTCTTCCCATCTCTCAATGTAGAAGTCCCCAATTCATACAATCATGCAAAATTGAAACCCGATTAACACCTAATCACGTTAGCTCAACTCTCGCCTATTGCTAGGGTGATCAACCATTAATCAAAAGAGACAATTTTTCATGAAGCACAATTAAGAATCACAATTAGGAAGCAATCTAATTCAATTGATCACAATTGTCAACAATCATAGCATGAGGCAATCACTTCATCCCTAATTTCAATTATCCCAAGCACAAGGCTATTAGCCCATGGTGCTACAAGCAAAAACCATGGCTAGAAAATCTAAGAAAGCAATTGAAAAGCTAATCACTACAAGCAATGAATTAAAAAGATCAAAGGTTAAGAACATCACCAATTAAGCTTCAATAGGCAAAAATAAGAATGATTAATCTTGTACAATGCTTCAATTCAACTTCACTTCTTCTCAATTCTCAGCTGCAAACTTCAATTACAATCACCAATCTACTAATCTAATGATCTAAATGTAGAATCTATCTAAATTCTAACAATCTAGTGCAACTACAAGTAAATTCAAGCTACAAAATGTAAAATTCGCTCAAATGAACTCCTAGAAACTGCTCTGAACTGCTAGAATCAACTCTCCCTCTGTTTTGGCTTTCCATGGCTTAAAAACTGAATTTTTCGGTTTTGGGCACTCCTCGAGTCGAGGTTCGGGCCCTCGAGTCGAGGCCTAAAGTCGCTAACACGTTTCTTTAAATTTCTCTCCAGCCTCGAGTCGAGGCCTCGCCCTCAGTCGAGCTTCCTGCACTTTCCGTCCCCTCGACTCGAGGCTCCTCCCTCGAGTCGAGCTTGCCAATTTTTAAAATGATTTCCCTCGGCGATGAACCTCGAGTCGAGTGCATGCACCTCGACTCGAACTCGAGTTCGGGGAATTTTATCGAGAAGGGCTCAGGGCCCGACCCCGTTCGTCCCGTATGTTCGTCTTTTCATTCTAAGAATCCCGGTACTCTCGGTTTGGCAAAATTCCACCGATTTTCCTGCAAAACGGGCGAAATACATCAAAACCTCACAAATAATACTTTTTAGGCAAAAGAGTGATACTTTTCACATTTAGACACAAAAACTAACACTTTAGCTCACTTTTTGCACTAAAAATAGCCCTAAAAACATGTATCAATTCACTCCAATCATACCCCCAAACTTGAATTGTTGCTCGTCCTCGAGCAACGTAGAAACTAAGAACAAAGGAGTGAATTGATTGCAATTATGTCACATGGCATTATAGGCGAAAAATAAGACAATTGAACTCATCAATGATCTCAAGTATCAATGCAACTATCCACTAGCCATCAAGACAAATCATGCTCAAACAAATGCTCAATCAAATACTCAACACATTGCTCCTTCCATGGAGTGTTTCACTCTTCACTCAAGTGTATCAAGGTTTAAAGCACTCAATCATCAAATTCACAAATAAGTACACTATATGCTTGCCACAAGACTTAATCTCAATCAAAATCATTTTGTGATCAATCAAGAATCAAAGAGGTCTTTCTTCTAGGTTGTAATGTTGGCTCTTTGGAAAGGTGGGATATTTATGGATAAGAGTGACTAATTAGTAGAGACTTGAATGAAAGCTAATCAATACAATACACATCTCTTCACTTTCATCTAGCAACACTCTTACTATTGAACTTCAATGATCATTCCACCATTCACTTGAGCTTTCTCTTTTTAAGCTCACAAATTGAATCATTTCATTTTTCATTTCACTTTTCTTCACAATTCAATTTTCTTCACAACCTTTCTTCTCTTTTATGTTTCATTCATCACTTAGCTCATCATCTTCCCACACTTCGCAATCAAATCACCATTATTAGCCAACATTCAAGCTCAACTAATCATAGGACAAGAAAGGCTAATCAAAATAGGCTAAATGGTTTCAATTTCACTTGGCTTGCCAAAGAATATGGATCATAGGCTCAACATGGCTCACTAAGGAAATTAAATGTATTTGGTAGGAAAGTATTTGGCAAAGTGACTCATCATTCCAAACATGGCCTCTTCTCATTTTCAAAACATCACACAAAGATCAATATCCACAAGTCAAGTGGCAAGTTCTAGCATACAACTCATGAATGATGCACTCACAAAGGATTCAATATCAACCGTATAAGATGTACGATTATGAAGGCACAAAACTCACGGGCTTAACTTGAGCAATGAATCAAGCATTTTCAATCACATTCATCTTCACATAATTAATCAAGCCACTAGCATCAAGCTACACATCTACTAATGATCATATCAAAATCCAATAATCTTACAACTCAAGCACAAATGCTCATGTACATAACCTCGAAACATACTCACTATCTCAAAATGATACTCAAAAATATGTCAATTAATCCACTATTAGGCTCAAAACAATAGATCTCAAAATCCTAGGAATAAGGAATCCAAAGAAATCATCAAGGAATAATCATCAATAGACCATCAAACTCACTAAGATCAAGATAATAACCACCATCAATAAAATCATCCAAAACTCCAAAACAATCATAACCATCATCAAGTAAAGAGTATAAGCATCATCAAGAGTACAACGGAAAACAAGAATATCGAGAATCTAAAGAACAACAAGAAGAGGGAATGAGGAATGGGGATAGCCCTAATAGTCGAGACGGTGGCGGTGGAGGAGGGTAGTGTCTGGCCCGAAGTTCCACGAGCTCATCTATTTGAAGGAGTGAATACATGTCATGCTTTGAGTCTTCATTGATTCTTCTTGCATCCTCCTTGTCTCTTCATTGAACCTACGTGAATCCTCCATCATTCGGTACATCTCATCTTGGCCAGGTGAGACTCTCTATGTGCATCCTCTCGACTATCTCGCCCACATCTCCTCTGTCGAGAACCCACGGTCTCGAGGCAGAACCCCCTCGTACTCTCTACTCCTCATCTCATCCACGCCAATACATATTAATCTCTCGGTGATACTCCTCTTCCATCTGGCCAGGCTGCTCTTCTTGCTCCGGCTCCTCGTCATCCTCATCCTCGTCCTCGAGACTCAACCTCCTCGGCAACATCTGCTCTAACTGCATCTCCATCTTCATCGGAAGAATCGGAATCCGACCACGATTGCGACCGGCTGATCATCATCATCCCCCTCATCTCTAAGCACGTCTCCATGCTCCCTTGTGTAAGCATCGATGGCATCGGTGTGGCCAGCTGCGACCACATACAGCAGATTGATAGTCACAAAGGCACGAGATCCGAAGGCGATGAGTCGACCTCTTATTAGGAAGAGGAAACCGGCCACCATGATCTTTGCTTTGTAGGCACCATGTCCTCCCGATACGATCTAGCGTCCTCATGCGTCTCATAGTGTACGTAGTCAAATCTGGACCATCTAGTGCCACAAGGTTATGAGTAGGAATACCAAAGTGCTCAGCTATCGAGTAATCATCCCACCAAAATTTATCTTCTTGAACTTAGTGCTCGTGGCTCTCTCAAATAAGTAGCATAGGTAGGCGGCCGCATTAAATCGACTCCATGCAAGAAGCACCACAACACATATAGCTCTTCGAAACCACAGCTCCTCCCTCTGATCTCGCGAATATGGTACTCGCGAGGATCTTCTCTAAGTATCGGATCACTTTGGATTCCGAATGTGTGTGCTCTTAGACTTCCCGGTACAAACTCGAGGTTGACTCGGAGCCCCGAATCAAATACGCCTCCGAACCTCTTAGCATTGTACTCCTCTAATGTTCAAAAGTGATCTATCGGGGTCGGTAGGTGCTCCTAGTAGCTCATTAATCTCATCTAATGTCAATTCATACTCGTTCCCCATGAGCTCAAAAAGTGATCTTCCGTGCAAACTTGTTCCTCCTAGCCTTGTGGACTTTGACGGTGCATAAGAACTCGGAGTGAGTCCAAGATAGGTCCTAGGTCTCTTAGCTAGAAAACCTCCCATGCCTACTTGCTCGAACAATCTTGGAATGTCATCTTCAATCCCCATAGAAAGCATGCGGTTATGATCTACGAGACGAGTCGACCACCTTCTTGTACAACTCGGCATACAAAATAATGTGCTTTCTCCACTTGTATTCATCCCACTGAATTCCCAATTCAGCGGGCATTCGGTGTGCAAAGCGTATGGCCTCTTCTCTTTCTCGGATCTCGGCTTCCGAAAAGTTGTGGCCATCCACTCCTCTAAACATGACTCCTGCACAAATAATCCCAATAGCACAAATGAGTCCAACAATCAAAAGCTAGCTTGAAATATCACTCTAAATCATGAACAAGTCAACAACAATTTCCAAGCCCAACAAAATTCCTAATGACTAGGCAATCAATCCTCACAATATGGTCAATGAGTCAATCAAATCAAATATAATCCATAGAAGTGCTCAACTAATCCTCAACTTATACATACTTACTAGAATGGCTTATGCTCCACAAATAAATCAAATAATAACAGGCCAACTAGCAAGTAATCGAACACATCATCACAAAACTTTCCTTTCTATCATCCATACTCCACTCAATTTGACCACATATACCACAAATGCACTAGGAATTCATAAAATATACCAAAGATCCTCATTCAAGCCAAATTCCACAAATAATTGAGCAAATCATCGTATACAATCCTAAACATGCTCATACATTCCTCAATCAACTCAAATATCCTCAACAATAGCTTCAATTTATCAATATCAATCATGCACACCAAGTGCTTGACAAAATGCTCAAATGAGATTTCAATTCACTAAATTCAAGCACTTTTATCAATACTCAAGCAATAATCAACTACCAATCATGAAATTGAAGACCATGAGATGATGAATTACGTACCTTATTTGAGAAACTTGCCAAAAATCGTTCAAATACGAAGACCCACTCACTACTCCTCAAAATCCCCAATTTGAATGTCAAAAACCCTCAAAATCTACTCTTGATGACAATATGATAACAATATGATGAAACAATGATGAATGATTGGTGAAAATGGTGTGAAAATGCCGGAAAAATGGTAGAGAGGCAGAAAGGGTTCGTGAACAAGGGCTACTCCTCGAGTCGTGATTTACGAAATACATCTGCGTATTTATAACGGACACCGGCCTCGAGTCGAGGTCAGGTCTCGACTCGAGGAATCCCACTTTTCAAAAGCCTCGACTCGAGGTTCCTCCCTCGAGTCGAGGAATGTGCCATTTCCAAAAATTTTCTAAGTCTAAGTACCTCGGCTCGAGGTCTATGCAAGCTTCGACCTCGGGTCGAGATCAGGCATTTTTACGAATCCCAAGTCCGACCCGACCCGAAAACTCCCAAAATCGACCTCTACACGCCTAATGAACCCAAATATGCAAGAAATTACCGTTTTGGTCCCTCGATTTAAGCCCGGTCGCTCATTCGATCGAGGAGACCGGGTTCTCTTCCTTAATGCTCATTTTCACCAACTTTTAAGCTCTCCTTTCTTTCTCGATTCTTGATTCCTTTGCAAATTTGATCCTTTCCAATCCTCGTAGTGAGTATACCTACATACGGGCATTATTAGTCATCTACTTAATATCAATAAGGAATGCACTTCAAGACTAGATACACACACCCCAAACTTGAATGAGGATATGCATTCACAATTAAGTATGGGAATGATACAATTATGCAACCCCTTAAATGATATAACAATAAAGCTCAAAAACCAATTAAGCTCTCCATCAACTAACCCTTCTCCTAGCATGAGCAATTCCTAAGACTCCAAAGCAAAAACCACAAAAAGAGCAAAACAAAAACACACAAAAGCAACAAAATGATGGGTTGCCTCCCATCTAGCGCTAGGTTTAACGTCCTTTGCCGGACGGAACTCTAAGAGTTCATACTTCCCTTTCATCTACAAGAATGTTAGGCACTTCTTTTGGGGTAGAAGAGTCCTTGTGCCTAACCAAAATCTCCCTTGTCATTAGACAACATCCCATTTCATCTTCCACTAAGAGTTTTCCTTCTTCCTTTATCTCTTTCACTTTCAACACCTCTTTGAGTCTTTTTACTCCTAGTAGTCTCATCCAATCCGATTCCTTCCATACTACTTGGTCTCCAACTACAAAGGTTTCCACCTTCTTTTCAATCGGTTGATTCCTTTCTTCTAACACCCCCAAACTTGAGCATTGCTCAAGTTTGGTCACTCCTTTTACCTTCTTTTTCAAGCTTCTCATCACCAAAATCAAGCAAAGTATCAATGACGGCTTCCTTCTTCCTACAATCATCCAAAGAAACACAAGACTTATTAGCCATCACATTACAAGAAGGAATAAAATGCTCCTTAATTAAAGAGTTAGAAGAAGAAAAAGGTAAAGAATCATCCCTATCAATGGAAGAACATGAATTGATAATCTCTATATAGCCACACTTCTTCTTCTCCATCTTGCTTTGTGCAACTTCTTCCAATGGAGCTCTCGAAAATGTCATCTCTTTTCCATTGTAGCTCAATGTGAGCTCCCCTCTCTCAACATCGATAATGGCTTTTCCCGTAGCAAGGAAAGGTCGACCAAGTATGATCGGTGCCTCAAGCTCCTCCTTCATATCAAGAACAATGAAATCAACCGGAAATAGGAACTTGCCAACTCCTACCAATACATCTTCAATGATCCCGTATGGACGTGCAAATGATTGATCCGCCAATTGAAGGTTGATATTAGTAGGAGTCACCTCTCCCTAGCTTCAATTTCTCAAAAATTGCCAAAGGCATTACATTTATACTAGCTCCCAAGTCACACAAACCTTGAATGTTCACATTCTCACCTATCTTGCATGGTATAATGAAGCTCCCGGATCCTTCTTTTTTTGTGGTAAATCTCTCTCCGATATCTCTTTGCACTCCTCCACGAGCTTAAGTATACCCTTTTCATCCCAACTCCTCCTCTTAGACATAATATCTCTCAAAAACTTATTATAGTGGGGTATTTGTTCAAGGGCATCCATTAGTGGAATTTCAACATGCAAGCTCTTTAAGACTTTCAAAAACTTACCAAACTCCTCCTCTAGCTTTTTCTTCACTACTCTTTGAGGATAGGGAACCGACTTAGCTTTCATAGGCACTCCCCATGCATCTTTCTTGGACTTCTCTCCTTCTTTCTTAGACTCTCTTCTTGCTTGCTCTTCACTTGACTCTTCTTTTTCCACAACCACATTTTCTTCAATAACTTCTTCTTCTTGCACCACTTCTTCTTCAACATCCCCATCTCTAAGCCTCTTTGGACCTTCATAGCTAATACCACTCCTTAGCTTGATGGCACTACAAAATTCTTTAGGATTAGGCTCGGTAGTAGATGGATACTTTCCTTTGTTTTGAAGGTGGTCCACCGTAGGCGAGAGCTTCCCAACCGTAGTAGCAAGTTGCCCTACTTGATGCTCGATCGTCTTGAAAGCAGTATCCATTTGTTTCCCTAAATCATCAAGCCTTGAATCATTTGCTTCCAACTTCTTCACAATCAACCCCAAGATCTCCTCCGTAGTTGCCTTTCCTTCATTGTTTGGAGCCTTTGCACCGGATCAAATCCGGGAGGAAATTGAGCAGCGGCTCTAGGATTGGCATATGAAAAATTCTCATGTCTCCTCCATGTATTCCCATTGAATGGAGCTTGTGGTTGAGGTTGATAACTTCCTTGTGGCCTATTTTGGTAAGGCATTTGATAAGGCCTTCCTCCTTGATAGTTCCCTTGATAATTTCCTCCTTGATAGCCTCCTTGGAATGGAGGCCTACCCATATAACTCACCTCTTCCACCGGCAATGAACTTGGCCCAACATCAACATGAGGAATGGATGGACTAACACTTGCTTGGCTTTGTGAAGTCGTAAGAGCTCCCAATCGGTCCATCATAGTCATCATCATACTCTTCATACTCTCTAGCTCATCAACTTGTGACACTCTATGATGTGCTCCTCTATTAACCGACACTTGGAATGAGTCTTGAGCTATGTTCTCCATAATTTCATTCATTTGCCCCACGGTTTTCGACCAAATCGATCCATTAGCACAAGCATTCAAAAATGACCTATCCCCATCCGTCAACCCATTGCAAAAGTACATAATAGTTTGCTCTTAGGAAACCATGTTGAGGGCAATTAATAAGTAACATGCCATACCTCTCCCATGCCTCCGGTATCGTCTCCCCATTCTTTTGTCGGAAATGGGAAATAGCTTCCTTTGCTTGCACGGTCTTTGATGGTGGGTAAAATTTCATCAAGAATTTCTTTGACAACTCCTCCCATGTCCGTACGGTCCCGGGCGGTAATGAATTCAACCATGCTTTTGCTCTTCCTTTCAATGTAAAGGCAAATAGCCTCAACTTCTTGGCATCTTCGGGCACCCCATGATATTTTTGTAGTATCGGCTATCTCAAGAAATTGTGCCATATGTTGATGTGGACACTCATTTTCATCTCTACCCTCAAATTGCTTCTCCCTAAGCATTCTCACCAAAGCGGGACTTATCTCGAAGCTATTGGCATCTATCCTCGGCCTTGCTATCCCATCATAATACTCCCTAAGTTGTGGTTCAAAGAACTCTCTCAAAGGCCTTCCATGAGGTGGTGGCTCATTTACATGTTGTGGTTGTGGTTGTGGTTGTGGCTCATGGTATCGTGGCTCTTGATTATACGGCATATTGGGATAATATGGTGGAAATTGTTGAGGATGAGGTGGATAGTAGGGATATTGATGAGCTTGAGGTGGATAAGGGTAGGGATTTTGGTAGGGATAATTTTGTGGTGGCATCCCTTGAGGAAAGGGGCCAACTTGAGCATGGTAGTGATTCCCATTACCTCCATTTTCTCCTCCTCCTACTCCTTGTCCATGTACCTCCTCTTCTTGAGGATCACCCACTAATCTCTCCTCATGCCTTTGCTCTTCTCCTTCCATAGCTTCCTTCTTCTTCTTCTCACACGATTTCTCCGCAATGTAGCCTCAATCTCCGGATTAAGTGGCAAGGGTGGAACACCACTAGATCTTGTTAGCATACACCTACAATGCCACAAATCCAAGAATCAAATTCTCACCAATAAAAAAAAAAACAAGAATAAAAAACAACAAATAGCCACTTCAAACTATCCTCTAATCTCACTTATTAGCGCAAAAACTAACTCCCGGCAACGGCGCCATTTGATTGGAGTGTATAGTGTAAGAGTTATTAAGACCAATCAACAAAAATATCGAACCCAAGGGAGAAAGTATGCAAATGAAATTCAAGGATAAGAGTTCTAAATGGCTAGAGTTGCAACAAGCTCTTGAACTAAATCACTACAAATTGCAAGAATTTAAATGGCTAGATTATGCAAACAATTTATCAAACACCTAGAATGCAAGATCAAATAGACTAAAATTAATGAGGGAATAGGGTGCAAGGGATAATCTCCATCAAGGAATCCATGATTAACAAGCTATAATTGTATCCAAATGCAAATCAATCAAATTAGGAAGCATAAACCATCATGAAATTAATCACTCCATTAATATCACAATGCCTAATGTGAGTATCCTTAGTTCTTCCCATCTCTCAATGTAGAAGTCCCCAATTCATACAATCATGCAAAATTGAAACCCGATTAACACCTAATCACGTTAGCTCAACTCTAGCCTATTGCTAGGGTGATCAACCATTAATCAAAAGAGACAATTTTTCATGAAGCACAATTAAGAATCACAATTAGGAAGCAATCTAATTCAATTGATCACAATTGTCAACAATCATAGCATGAGGCAATCACTTCATCCCTAATTTCAATTATCCCAAGCACAAGGCTATTAGCCCATGGTGCTACAAGCAAAAACCATGGCTAGAAAATCTAAGAAAGCAATTGAAAAGCTAATCACTACAAGCAATGAATTAAAAAGATCAAAGGTTAAGAACATCACCAATTAAGCTTCAATAGGCAAAAATAAGAATGATTAATCTTGTACAATGCTTCAATTCAACTTCACTTCTTCTCAATTCTCAGCTGCAAACTTCAATTACAATCACCAATCTACTAATCTAATGATCTAAATGTAGAATCTATCTAAATTCTAACAATCTAGTGCAACTACAAGTAAATTCAAGCTACAAAATGTAAAATTCGCTCAAATGAACTCCTAGAAAGCTGCTCTGAAGCTGCTAGAATCAACTCTCCCTCTGTTTTGGCTTTCCATGGCTTAAAAGCTGAATTTTTTCGGTTTTGGGCACTCCTCGAGTCGAGGTTCGGGCCCTCGAGTCGAGGCCTAAAGTCGCTAACACGTTTCTTTAAATTTCTCTCCAGCCTCGAGTCGAGGCCTCGCCCTCAGTCGAGCTTCCTGCACTTTCCGTCCCCCTCGACTCGAGGCTCCTCCCTCGAGTCGAGCTTGCCAATTTTTAAAATGATTTCCCTCCGGCCATGAACCTCGAGTCGAGGTCTGTGCACCCTCGACTCGAACTCGAGTTCGGAATTTTTATCGAGAAGGGCTCCGGGCCCGACCCCGTTTTCGTCCGTATGTTCGTCTTTTCATTCTAAGAATCCCGGTACTCTCGGTTTGGCAAAATTCCACCGATTTTCCTGCAAAGCGGGCGAAATACATCAAAACCTCACAAATAATACTTTTTAGGCAAAAGAGTGATACTTTTCACATTTAGACACAAAAACTAACACTTTAGCTCACTTTTGCACTAAAAATAGCCCTAAAAACATGTATCAATTCACTCCAATCAGTTAGTGAGTGAGGAGCAGTACAAGTGATAATCAAATCTTGGTGATGAGATTACGCAAAATCGGACTATAGCTTTCACCTATTTTCTTGTTGTCGAGCGGCAACTATCCATGCTTCTTGATGATGTTAAAAAGGGGAAGATGTAAATCATTAAAGCGAGCTCCACCGAGATAAAGCTCTCAACGAGGTAGCCAAAGAGATGAGCTCACTTGCCCTTAAGATAAGAATTGAGCGGATAGAGGAAGCAATAAGGGCGGATGAGCGAGGCCGAGAAAAGAAAGAAGGCGAAATTTGAAATCGGAGAGGTTCATGGCCAAGATTAGAGAAAGAAAGGAAGAGGCCAAGGCCAAGGCTGAAATTTGAGAAGGGTAAGGGAAAAAAGTTGGTGATAGGCGAGAAGGGAAAAGGAAAGGAGATTGAGGCGGATCTCATCTCCGGTCAGACAGAGTTTGATAACTAAAGGCTGCAGGGAAAAAACCACTAGAGAAGTCAGGTGAGCGGATACGGATTGAAGAAGAAAGAGACAGACGCATTAAAGGCGAGAAAGTCTATTATGTCCGCGAGAGGCGAAGAGGATGATAAAAGGCTGTGAAAGAAGGCTGGAAGGATCTTTGTGAGATCCTTGAAAAGATGGGTGGTTCCAACAGTGGAGGAGAAGCAGATAGGGCATGGAGTCGAGGCCACAGAAAGGATCACATTGCCATAGCCATAACAGGTGGTAGAATTAGGCTTTGGACAACCAAGATTCTATCCTCTTCACTCACTAGTTTATATTCTGTTATACATAAACTATGTGTGTACAATTGGCTTCCCACAACCAACACTACTGCTGCTACAATGGATCAAGCAATACTCATGTATAGGATTGTTGTGATGAATAATTTCAATCTAGGAAGGACAATCTTTAACCACATGATGTGGTTTGTTGGTAATATTGCTAAGAGAGGGATCTTTGTCTTATCCTGCTTTTATTGGATTAGTGTTGAAGAATGTGGATTTTGAGAAAGAAGGAGTTGAGATACTAAGTGGTATGGTACGATCTTTGAGAGATACTAAGTTGAGATACTAAGTTGATCTTTGTCTTTCCCATGTGTTGCTAGCTGGTAATAGGGTCATTGATAACTTGGAACAATTTGGCTAGAGAAGAGCCGCAAAATCCACGAAGTTGATCCTGCACAACCAGTGAAGCGAGCCCAAAATATTGCGACAATGTTGGTCACATTGATGATCACATTGATACGAGAAATTCACTGTTAACTCGATCCTTTGTTCATAGATCTTTTATTCTTGCTCATATTAATAACTTGAGTGATCAGATTGATGAGTTACGGATTATGAAGATGTTTTGGGAGAGGTTGCTTTACGCTCTATGAGGAAGTACAGTGCGATTCGTGATCAAGTTCGTGCTCGATTCTGCTAATCGACAAGCTCGATCGTGCACATGAACACGATAGACTGATACCACTACTGGCGATGAAGCTAGAGTTGATGATCTTTGCTGATGATGTTGCACCAAGCTGCTGCAACAACCGAAGGCTGAACATGTTGGCGATGTACCTCTGCTGGAAATACGGTGGAAATGAAGAAGGAGATGGTGATTTTGAAGAAGGCTGTACAAGACCTCTATGGAGATGCGCCTTAGGGGGAGCTTGTTTGGAAAAGACAGTTTTCTTTATTTTTATCAATTATTAAGGGGAGTTGATTACTCTCTTAATAATTGTTCTTGTTTCATTGATTGCTCTGAACAATTTTAATTTATGCATGTTTCTTAGACAATAGTTGATTAGGATGTTTTGTGAGCACTTCATGTTTTGTGCTCTGTTGGTTTTTGTTTGCTCTAATTTCTTTTTATTTTTATATGCTCGATTATTTATTTTTCTTTGTTTATATTGCTCGATTGCTTATTTCCCTTGGTCAAATTGGGGAGATTGTTGATGTCACCGAAGTTAAACATTTTGTTACCACCAATGTTGTAACATCGGGTGCGACATCGAATTTGTCCTTTCTTCTAACAACTAACTTTTCGTGTTTCGGTGTTGTCTTTGATATTGTTATTTGTAGGTTGACGATCTGGAATCGACTCCAATACTCTAGAAGGATCTACAAGGATCAAGAATAAAGGGGAGCTTTCTAGATCAAGCCGTTACAAGTCAATAGCGGTTACAAAAGGCAATTTTCTAGGTGGTTTTTCACTAAGATTCACGAGTGAATATTAAGAAATGAAATTTGGAGTTTTCTAGATCCATCCACAAGGATCTACGATGCTCTTGATGGTTGTATTCGACATTTATAAATAGATGGCCAAGCTTCAAGAATGATATACAAGACAATACGAACTGATCAATCATAAATCATAAGAGCCTTGCGTGAGAAGTAATCGAGTATCAATCGGCTGTTGAGTGAGATAAGTGCATCCAGTTGATAGGACCATTATTTCCCATTTACATTACATCAAATGTTGTGTCATTTCGTGTAACATAGATTCTGTTTAGATTGTTAGTAGACGGGGTGTTCATTAACATATCTAGATAGACCACCTTTGACGGTGTATTTTATACACTTAGCGATTTCGGATCATAAACATTTGGTTTAGGTCTCACGGTGGTTTATTGAGAAGATTCGGATTGTGAATCGTTACGTACTTGATTTGTATACATTATTAACATAGTGAATCGTTGCCTCATAGATTATTATTTAAAATAATGCGTGAAAATTTTATCCTGGTTTGCAAAGATTTTGACTAAGTCTTCCATTTGTTATAAGCTGTCGGTGTTACTCTCATTGTTACAACATTGACAATAACAATCTACGATTTCAGAAAACACACACTTTCGTGTAGTTTTCACTAGATTAGGAGATAATCCCTGTAACTTTGTAATTTGGAAGAATTCCATATCGAGGATTCAATTTTTGGTTTGAGTTTCAATTTACATCTTGAATTTTGAAATGTCTCAAATTAGGGTCTAATTCTTTTTTTCTCAATTTAAGATCCAATTTTTTTTTTTTTTTTTGTCTCAATTCAAGACCCAATCAATATGTGTTTATTTTAGTCTTTTTTAAAAAAATCTCAAAGTATAATAACTTTTTCTAATTAATTTATTAAATTAAAAAATATTATTTTTATTTAACACTTGCATTATATTTATTTACAAATGAAATTTCAAGTTTTTTTATTTTTAATCTAGGTGATAAACGTGAGTATTTACAATAAATACGGTGAGAATAATATAAAAAAATTTAAAATATAAAAATATATAAAATATATTCGAGAATGTTGATAAGAAAAAATATATATAGTAAAAATAATTCTTTATAAAAAAATTAGCGGTGTATGATTAGAAATTAAAAAATAAAGAAATTTTGGGCCTTGAATGGAGACATAATAAATAAAATTGGATCTTAAATTGAGAAAAAAAAATTAGACCCTAATTTGAGACACTTCAAAATTCAAAATTTAAATTGAGACCTAACACAAAATTGAGCTCTAATATAAAATTACTCCTTTGTAATTCCAACATCAATGGTGTTGGTCCCACTTAGTTGAGTATCTTAGAGAAAACTTGAACTAGCCTTCTAGGAAAAATCTAGAAGGGAGGAGTGAATAGATTTTTAGATTTACGCAAATCTTTTAAAATTATTCAAAAACACTCAAGTAGCACAATGAATTCAATTTTAAACTCAACTTGATCAAGATCAAAAGCAAAGCGATATTTAAGTTTTAACTTTGATTACGAAATTAATCTTTGATTAATAAAGTGAAATTGAAATTGTGAGAAAAGTAAAGTAAAGCAATAAAGAACACCGGGGTTTATAGTGGTTCGGATTATGAATAATCCTACATCCACTCTCTTTCTCCAACTTGAAGAAGGGACTAGCTTACTACTTACTTACTTACAATCGGCGTACAACTTACGACTTACAAAATCTTTCGGATCTTCAAAATTCTTAATTTCTTCTCTGGAATCTAACTATTACGGTGAGTAGTGAATCTTTGAAGATTTACAAGTAAAGTGTTCTATAAACACTTAAAATTGTTTTGAAAAACTCTTTTTGAAAACTTGTGAATTTGTTGTGAAATACTGAATAGAGAGTAATGCTCAAATCGTGATATGTGCAAAGTTAAAAGTTATTTTGAAAATGAAAATATAAACCTAGTTATAAGTCTGAAAAGACGGTTAGTTTGTTAGTCGGTTCTAACAAGCGAAAAGCTACTCAACAAACTTAATCTTGAGCGCTTGCTCCTCGGCTGATTTTAATCTACTCGTCTGCGGTGACTTGGTGAAGACTCGCCTTTCTTATTCTACTCGGCTTGTCTTGACCTCGTCTCGAGCTCTTCATAATCGTCTCACTGCAGATAACTAGGATTAAGCTTGTCTTGAGATGACTTGCAACTTTTTAGTCTTGGTGACTTGCTTAGTTGATGACCTAGTCGATCAACTTAGTACTCGGACTCAATCTCATTTATTCTTCATAGTAAATGCGATCATCCCGAACCTTCTTTTAACTCATCAAAACTTTCTTGATCTAACAATTTTCCCCTTTTTGATGAAGTTAAAACCTACAAGGAAGAAACACACTCACAGTGAAGTTAGTTCAAAGTTTAATCAAGATTATCGAGATAGGTATATTAGCACATTCTCACATTGAATCGATTTATTCAAATTAGAACACTTAATTCACACTTAGAAAAATTTATGAACATATTCTTAAGTCTTAAGAATTTAGACTTAGTGAAAATTTTTTAAAACTTAAAGAACTTAGAAAAGTATTAAGACTTAGAAAATTTTTAGAAAAGTTTTAATTACGAGGATGAAAATTTTCTCGAGATGATTAGAAAATTTTAAGTTTTCTTAAAACATTAAAGAAAGCTTTAAGAAATAAAACAAGTAAGTCACAAAAGTCAAAATATATTCATTCACATATATACATTTTTACGGATAAGGAGAAGCTGATAAAAATTAAAGATAAGGAAAAGAAAATCCACATCTGTCGGGTTCCCCATTGGTTGGCTTACGGAATCCTCGGCTAGGTGAAAATCCTTGCTATGAGTTGTTTGACATCTTCTTCATTGGTGAGCTTGGATTCCACCTCGGCTTTGGTAACTACCGTCATGACCCATTCCATGTCCGGAGTGCCATCTTCATTCAGCTTAGGAGAGACTGCTTTCGTAGGCTGCAGTGCGATAAGATCGCGATTGAAAACTTTACTCGCCTCATCAAGCGATCTTCCATACGAGATCAGCATCCTCTCTCTCCATCCATTCATGCCATTGCATGTCTTCATCATTGCACCGAGATGGAGATGCCTTCAAGATGTACCAATAGTACATCCATCAGCATCCAGCGCCTTCTTTTTGTATTATTTGGTGAATCGCCCGAACACACCATCTTCGGAGGAGCCGACGGCGGTGGGCGGTTCGGAAATCTGCTTCATCGGCAGCTTTCGATACACATTTCCGAGTGTCCTGTCCCACTTCAGCTCTGCCTTTCCTAGCTTCTTGACCTCTTCTTTTCCTGCTTCTCATACCTCTCCTTTTCGGCATGTATTCTTGATTTGTTCCATTGAGAGGTTTGAGTAGTCGAGTTCTTTCCTTTTCCGCTCTGCTGGTCTAGGGTGATCGGCTATTCAGCTAATGACACTTTCTCATTTCTGCTGCCATTACTTTATCCTTGCCCTTGGCCTCGGGTTTCTCGGCTTCTTTCATTACGGCCAGCGGTTGTTCGGTCTTCTCCTCCTCCTCCTTTCTCTTCTTCTCTTCATCCTCTCGGATGGCCTCCTCAACTGGGTCACCCTCAATTGCAAAGCCGGCCCATTTCATCGATTTGATCTTTATTTCAGCTTTGGCTGCCTCCAACTCAGGTGAGTGCCTTTGAGCCGAGCTTGTGCATTATTGACATAACTCCAGTGTGAGGGTGTCCATTCTTTCTTCAGCTCCTTCCCCTTTTTAAATTCATTCTCAAGGGTCTGCAGCTGATCTTCCAATGTAGCACAACGAATCAGGAAGTCGATTTGTATGCTGCTGTGAGGGCATCAACCATGACTTCATTGTCATGCGGCCACTTTTTGCTTGAGCAATCTCAACTCCTCCTCAGTTGCTCGGTAGGGTACCAACAGCGATGCAAGGTTGGGTGATAGGTTGCGAGATATATTTACCTCGGCCAATCTGCATGTTGGTGAGCATTATCTCGGTGATTGCTCGAATCACCTTCTTTGTCTTCCTCTCCATCATCTTACGGACTTTATCGATGATTTGCTTGTGAAGGTCCGTGAAGGCGGAAGAGATGACGAGAGATTGGACTGGTCTCCTCCTCGAGATTCGAGATGAGGAGGAGGGGTGGGAGAAGTTGGACTGGAGGTCATGTGGATATCTCCAAAGATGTTGGAGGTATCCAAGGGTTGAGTTCGAGAGGGTTGGGAGGAAGTGGGGCGTCGATGGTGGTCGAGGGGGAATCTCGAGGTGGGGGTGAAGATGGAGGGTGGTATATCGAGATAAAGTGGGTGGTGGAGAAGGGGTTGGGCTGTGGAATGGTGGGTTGGGGAGATGGAATGGTTTCGGCTTGTATTTGAGGGGTAGGGAGATGATGGGAGTAAGGTGGGGTGAGATGATAGATATGGGGGTGGGGAGTAGACGGGTCCAGTGAGGAAGGAAAACATATCGGATGGAGATGGGGGGAGGAAGTGGTTTGTGTTTGAGGAAGGGAGGATGAGGTTGTGGCTTGGGTGAAGTGGGAGTAGGCTATTTTAGAGGCTCGAGAGGTGCCGGCTGGGTCACCTCTTCATCGCGAGATTGGGTTGGAGAGGGGAGGGGAGAATTGTACCTTTTTGGGAGAAGGGGAAGGGGTCCTCTCGGGCGATCTCCTGTACATCCTCTGATTGGACCACCTTTGCTGCTATCTCCAAAGTGAGTGCCTCTTCTTGACCCGGTAGGCTAGGTGATCGCGGCGGAGGTTCCACCTAACTCGAGGTTTTCACCAACCTCCTCCTCTTCTTAGCCTTCTCCTTGAGCTTCATTGGCTGCGAAGCCTCGGTGAGCTCACCATCGGCTCCTCTATTCTTTCCTCTTCTTCCTCTTCCTCGGTGACGGGTCACGAACCACGACCTCATTGCTCCTCCCGTCAGTCATTTGCTCCTCCAATCAGCTCATCTTTTGTTAGCAGCCCTTTACGCTTTGTGTAGGCTCTAACTCCATCAGCCCGATTAATCTCTATCGGCCATATCCTCGATATCACTTTGTCACCTTGTTAAAGCAGACTAGTTATCAACTTAGCCTGCCATCTTCCATTCACTACCTCCAGTCTCTTCCTCTCGAGTCTCAAACACCTTTCGGCAACATCCCAGCCCGGTTGGCTTGAACCCCATCAATAATTGTCCTCGAACGGCACATAATGGGTCTCGTCGGCCCATCATGGGAGTTCTGCTCCCCTAAAATAACCTTCATCAATATCGTCATTAACAAATGATATCTCCGTCGGAGCATTTTCTTTTTCAATTCAGACCTTCTCTCCTTCATTGAATTCCGGGCAATCATCTCAAATGATTCTACCCAATCGTCGATTTGTAGGTGAGGGGATTTACTCCTTCACTTTGCTTGTATAAAAAATCCGGGCCACCTCGCCGTGGTCACCGTCAACTCTTCACCATAAACACGAAGTTACGAAAACTCCGTTCTCATATGTCCCATTGACATAGAACTCTATACCTCTCATATCCGTGGTTTTATTGGTGTTGGATTTCTTGGAACAGAATGTCCTCAATCCAGACCTTTCCAATAAGCGAGAATTTGTATTGATTCAACATCTGTAGGTTGTATCGAAGTCGACATACATCTCAACTTGATCTTCTTGTTGTAAGTTTTACGTATGGACTTCTACCATTGTTGAGGTTACTCCTAATCGTTTTTGGGTATGGATCATAGAAGAATTTTGGCTAAGGGTTTTGAGAAATTTTTATAGAGTATAAGTATGGTTTACTTGAAAGTGAAAAAGTTTGATCAAGAAGAAGATGTATTTATAGGAGGGAAAATTGGAAAGAGAAATCGCTTTAGAAAATTTGGTTTAATCTAAGCCGTTTAGTTAAAATGATTTACTTGTCTTTGAATCAACGATTAAAAAGCTGGATAAACAATTGGGATTCAGCGCGTGTAGTTCACTAATCTTTGAATTGCGTAAAAAGTTACTTTGTAGGCTGTTGATTTGATGATACTAGGTTACTTTATGCAGAGAAGTAAGTATACCCGTCGGCTAGGAGTTCTTTGTTAGAACAAGAAAAGTTTTGATGAGTTAAATGAAGCCACGGCTCGAGATGACCGAGACAACCTTGAAGAATAGGCGAGATCAGTGCTTATACTAAACTCATCGAGACTAGGTCGGGGATTGATTAAGTCAGGGAGATTAGAGGTTGCAAGTCAAATGCGGAGATAAGCTCAAGCCTAGTCATTTGCAGGAGACAATAATTTAGAGCTCGAGGCGAGGTCAAGACAAGCCGAGTAGAATAAGAAAAGCAAGTCTTCACCAAGTCATTTCTTGCAGACGAGTAGAAGAAATCAGCGGAGGCCAAGAACACTTTTCAAGATTAAGTTTGTTGAGCGGTTTCCGATTTGTTAGAACTGACTAACAAACTAAGCTGTCTTCTCGAGACTTATAAATAGGTCTAGTTTTATTTTTCAACACACTTATGCAATTCACACTATTCACTACTCAGATTTCAATCACAACAATTCACAAATATTTCAAGAGAGTTTTCACAAAGTTCAAGTGTTTGTAGAACACTTCTCTTGTAATCATCAAAATCCATTATTCACTGTAATTCTTAGATTCACGAGAAGGAGTTAGGAGTATTTTGAAGATTTGAAGAAAGTTGTAAGTTGTAAGCTATAAGTAAGATAGTAGTAAGCTGGTCCCTTCTTCAAGTTGGAGAAGGAGAGTGGATGTGGGATTTTTATAATCCGAACCACCATAAATGCGGTGTTCTTATTGCTTTTGTTTACTTGCTTGTTTTCGGTTTATCAATTGAAGAATTGATTTGAGAATCAAAGTTAAAACCAATATATCGTTTGCTTTTGATCTTAATAAAGTTGAGATTAACATTGAATTTCCATTGTCTCACTTTGGTGCTTTGAATAAATTTTGAAAGGTTTGGAAAATTTGAAAAATCTATTCAACCCCCTTCTAGATTTTTCCTAGAAGGTGATACAAGTTTTATCTAATTTGCTCAACTAACCGGGACCAACAAGTGGTATCGAGCAACAAGTGTTAAGGCATTACGAAATTTTCTTGATTTTCTTCATCTTCTTTATTTTTACTAACTTTGCTACTAACAAGATTGTGGAGTGTTTTGTTTTTCTATCTCATCATGTCTTGACAAGAGCAAGAAATTCGGAATCTACTAGAATTTTCAATTGAAGAGTATGACTATTGGAAATTCGAGGATGGAAAATCACCTCAAGGCTATCCATGATAGGATGGAGGAGGTTCTCGAAGAAGGACCTAAAAATTTTATCATGGAGGCACTAGCAATGGTACTTGAATCGGCTAAATCTCGAGTCGAGACAAGAGAAAAAGAGTTCTGAATTGACAAATGATGAAAGGAAAATCCACAACCTAGACCAAGTAGCTCGAATCGAAATCATTGAGACTTTGAGTAAAGACTGGATTGAGAAGGTCAAAAGATGCAAATCAGCCAAAGAGATGTGGCAAACTCGGCAAATGTCATGAAGGATCGAGATCAAGTAAAAGAGAATAAGCTGCGATCTGTATTACACGCCTTTGATACCTTCAAGATGAAGGAAAATGAAAGCGTGGATCAGCTAGATGTAAGGTTGGCGAATCTCCTCAACAAAGCGGTGATCTGGGAAAGAACTATACGTAAAGGAGATTAATAACAAGATATTGAGATCTTTAACCAGGAGATGGAGAGAAAAGTCCAATATCCTTAAAGCAACTAAAAATTTATCTACTATTACTCATCATACCTTATTCTCTCATCTTAAAGCTCTAGAGTATGACATTCAAATAGAAGATGAGGAAGATGAGATGGAGTCGAGCACCTCATCTAAGTCTGTTGCTTTTGTCGCCAAGGAAGACAAGATGTCAACTGAATCTATAGGAGTTGATCTATCTCGAAGGAAGCGGATGGCTCTGCTCACCAAAAGGTATAATGATTAAGAATGAAGTATAAACGTAATAAATTGAGGTTTGCGGTAAGGATAGATCTAGATCCAAATCAAGAAGAAAGGAAGATTATTCTACGAGATGATGACAAGAGTAGGAGCCGGATGAGAAGATTCGAGATCCCCTGTTAAAAGAAATCCTTCCCCCTAAATCGAGATAGGAGTGACACTTGCTACACGTGCAACAAGCCGAGACACTTGGCTATGATTGTCCTCAGTGACTCCTAAAGAAAGGGAAGAGAAAAAGAAAAAGAGAGACAGAGATTTGCATATCAAAGGGCTCTTCTAGCCAGAAGAAAAGGGATCAAGAAAATCATCATCATCATCATCCTCATCGATTTGGATCGGATGATGAAGTTTGTCTCATGGCTAAAGAGGTAGTCTATTATTCATCTTGATAATGATTCCTGTAAATCTGTCTCGAGATAATGATCAAGCTATTATTCATGAATTATTGAGAGATATAAAGACATCTCTGGCTGCTTATAAACAACTAGAGGCAGAGAATTTAACTTTAAAGGATCAAATTCAAAGTCTATATAAAGGAAAGCGGTGATGAACTATTCGAAGCGAGGAAACATTCAAGGGAATGTTTTCCCTAAGTGAGGCGATACATCGACGGCTTACGAAAGATTAGAAAGTGAACCGAAATCTTTAAAAGACAAATTCGAAATAATCATGCTGAAAATGAATTACTTAAGAAAGACAATGAGAAGCTAGTCTTCAAAATTAGTCAACTTAATAATTCACAATCGATAATAGATCACATCTTTAATACATCTCAAAAATCCCATGACAAAACAGGCCTTGGTTATGACAGAAATAATAAATCGAGATGTTCGAAACCTAGGAAATTTGTAAAAGCATCGATCACTCTAAAGAGGTTAGAATTGGTCCTTGGAAACCAATTAGTTAAATAAGGACTGCATCTCCCTGGCTTGAAAACAAAAATTCAGTGAGGACTCTTTATCGAGACTAAGAGAAATCCAAGAACCAAAATAAGAAGAAATTCTTATTACAATCCTTTTGATGGGAGAAGCGAGATGTTATCCCACATTTCCTAAGTTCAGAAAATTACTAAATCTGAATACAACAAGTTATCATTTAAAAATGATACAATTGTAGACAGATTTGGTAGAAAGACCAAGTCGATTTATTGTTTGGAGATGAGATGTTTATTTGGTTAGCTAAACCGATACTTGACCTTCAAGGACCCAAGATCACTAGGGTACCTTACAAGCGATCTGTTTTTCGGGATTCACAAGGATCATTAGACAAGGTCACTTTTGACCAAGTCCGATATAAACCCAATCTGTTTTAGAAAACCTTTATACGAAGGAAGGTAACCCTAGGATGGCGTCGGGTATACTAATTACTTACGTATAAAGTAGACCTATTAACCGTCTAATCCATAGGATAAACGGTTACTTTTTACACAAATCAAGACGCGTTCATGCCATGCGCCTGAATTTGAAGCGATTTTCTCGCTAAACCGTCGATGTTTTACACGCGCTTTTTAAATCAATGGTTTAAAACTCATTTCACGAGATCGTGCCACGTATCATCTTCTCAACTTTCCCTCTCTCTCTCCCGTGGTTTAAAAACTTACCTTCTTCATTTCAAAATTCACTTTCACATTTCCTGTTCGAGAAAATTACTACAAAATTTTCATACTCTAAAAAAATCTCTCAATGGCTTCTTCTTCTTCCCAAACACCAAAACCCCCTACTTATATAACCTCTGCAAAATCGATTTCAAAATGAATTGAAGCGTGAAGAACAAACTCAAAGCTGAGATGTTCGTCCACTTTGACACAACCAATGACAGAGAATCCAGAGAAATCTTAGGATTATTAGAAGCTTCGAGATTAAGAGGATTTTGCTCACTCAAATCCCCGAGAAAATAAAATGGCGAATTTTCTTGGAGCAGAGTTCTGGCAACAGTGTGTTTACAGAGAATGGCTTCAAAACCACTGTTGAAGGTAATCAAGCTGGAATATACGAAGGAGAATGTGGCAAGGATTCTTGATACCTCGATGGAAGGGGTATATCCTCGGCGTACGAGAGGACAAGAAGAGATTTGAAGAAACATCTTACTGCGAAGGAAATTCAAGTGGCTGATGACAATCGAGACAAAGTCAATCTTGGGAGATCAAAACTCTCATGATGGAGTGACCAAGTCACGTTTGTCTTTGTTTGAGGCCATATTCGATGGTGTTAGGGTAGATTGGGTTGATTTGTTGTTCCAAAGGCTGAAGGAGGAGAAAGGCTGAGGCTCTTGTATAATCTGATGGAGGAGATTGGAATTCGTCTTCAACTATGAGCCTTTTTAATAAAATCGAGTATTGATGGAGGGTCTGAATAAAAGGTTTGAGGCGAGGGAAGGGCTGAAAAAGTATTCAAAGCAGAAGGGTTTGTTAACCAAGAATGAGAGGATAGGTGGAGTACCGGACACGGATGATGAGTCGAAGATGCGAGGAGGCAAAGAGAAGCGAGGCGGCGGCCGCGGTGGCTCGAGACAAGCGGGTGAACCTCAAATTCCAGCGGTGAGGCCGCCAAGCTGTGTGTGAAGTTCCATCAGCCAATGATCCAGCTGTGGTTGAAATGGTGAGGAGGCGGCAGTGCGGTAAGGTCTCCAAGGAGGAGGTCGAGGAGAAGGCTAGTCAAAGCCGTGAAAAGAAGCCATCTGCGGGGTCTTACAAGGCTGCTACCAGCCAACAATCGGGCGAGGATAATCGGTTTATCCTTTAGAGAGGCCCTCTAGAACATCTCAAACGTCTGAATCTTGAGCGGCTCTAGCCGTCAGTGGAAGCCTCTACCCTACTCTGCGAAGAAGTACCGGTCTTGGAGATTGCAGTGAGGTTGTAAAGTTGGACGTTCTTTCTTCACCGGCCCAAGGAAGGCTGCATTCTCTCCTATTCGGGAGGAAGGTACCAACTCATCTCTCTCTCTAACTCAATCTCCACAGCGATGAAGAGGTGTGCCCGGTGGCACCTCGAGCCTCTACAACAGCCACGGTTGCCCCAAATTATCAGTCCAACTCCCATAGTCCAAACCCAACTGAAACCACCACAACTCCATCTCGAAACCATCCCTTCTTCCACCCAACGAAACCATCCCCACTCCCACCATCATCCCGAGAAAATGAACAACCAACCTCATCTGCCATTCCACTACCTCGAAACTCAACCTTCCACCTCTCCACAAACACAAACCACACCTCCACCGAGAAATCGAAATTCCTTCCTATTCTTTCCTGGAAGATATCCAGATGAGCTCTCGATCCCTCTCCCTCAAATTTCTCAACCCCATACTCCCACTTCCTCCTCATCCGAATCCTCCTCTCGAGGATGAGGACGATGATCTGAGCCCTACCTCAGCCATAACTTCCATCGTAGCTCAAATGGAAAAGAAGATAAAGCAAACCTTTCGAGAAAAAGATGAAGAAGAAGAGCGAGGAAGATGGTGAAGGCGATGGCTGAAGCAATGATCTCCAACATGAGGGAAGTAGAGGTAAATCTTATTCGGAAGATTACTTCTATTACTAACTCGTTCTTCTTGAGAAGGTGAAAGCCTTGGAGGAGGAGGTACAAGGGTGAAAAGTCAGTCACAGGACTACAACGCAATTGTAGTGGACTCATTGGCTCTGGATAAGTCGGACTTGAGAATCAAATGCAAGGATCTTGAGACGAAGCTAACCATCCTAGCCGATGAAGTAAAAGGGGAAGAGGAGGTTAAAGAAAGAGAAGCAGACCCTCACATTTGTTGTGAATGAAACCAAGAAAAGTTGGTACTAAGGCCAGCCGGCCTGAGCTAGAGGCAGCCGGGGAAGAAGCTCGCATCAAATCGATGAGTGGCTGCACTTCACCGAGGGTCACCAACCGGAGAAAGCTCTAAGGGAGGATGAGGCGAGGAGGAAGAAGGAAGAGGAAGATAGGTGCACTTGTTGCTGGCCAAAACTAAAGAGTCTCGAAAAATCAGCATTGAGGTGAAAGGGAAAGGCAAGAGGAAGCTTGTTGAAGAAGTCGGCTCGGCCCAAAGTGCTAAGTCCCAAGCCTACTCACGAAAAAAGAAAAAGGGAGCTGACTATTCAAATCTTCCTGAAGAATGCAGATCAGCGGGATCATGAGAGAAGCGGGCGTGGTATGGTGAAAGGGAGAGGAAGCGGGTGAAGAAGAAAAATAAAGGGCTAGAGATGAGGTGGAGTAAGGAGGTAAGGAAATGGGAAATGAAAGGGGCGACGAAGCCGACTTGAGACCTTACCATCGAACACTCAACCCGCCAAAGGTCATCGGCAAACTGTTCCAAAGAATACAAGGAAAAGAATCTAGATGCGAGATGGATGTATCACTGGTACATCCTGAAGGGAGTCTGATTACGCATCTCAAGACGAGGACTCGAGGTGGCATGAGTGGATCGAGAAAGAGGATGCGAGATCTTTATCGAGGCTGATTGTCGAAGCGGATAAGTTCTTCAACGCTCGATCCGTGTGCCTAGCCTATGAGACAGACAGGACCCAAAACCAATCCGATGGCTCTATCGACATGAACTGGATCAAAGGCATCATTGCCAAAGTGAAGTAGAGTCGGGATTGAAGGATGAAGAAGAGCTCAAGAAGCTAAGGTAAAGGGTCTTCACCAGTTGGCCATTCAGAAGCTTATCAATGGGGAGTCGATCACGGGATCATTTTCTTTTCTTTATCTTCTTATTTTTGATCTTTTTGTATCATGTAAATTTGATGTGAATAAACCTATGTTTGGTGATGAGTTTTACTTGTCTTATTTTCTTAAAGTTTTTTCTTGCTTTAAGAAAACTTTAAAATTTTTCTAAGTATATATCATCTCGAGAAATTTATCATCTCGGACTTAAAATTTTTCAAAATTTTTCTAAGTCTAAAAATTTTTCTAAGTCCTAAGACTTAGAAGTTTTATTTCTTTATAAAAGTCTAAAAGACTTAAATTTCTTTAAGTGCTTTATGTTGATTGGATACGATTAAAGTGAAAATGTGTTACGATATACCTATCGATAAATCTTGATTAACTCTAAACTAAGCTATGATTGTGAGTGTGTCTCTTTCTTGTAGGTTTTAACTTCATCAAAAGGGAAAATTGTTAGAACAAGAAAAGTTTTGATGAGTTAAATGAAGCCACAACTCGAGATGACCGAGACAACCTTGAAGAATAGGCGAGATCAGTGCTTATACTAAGGCGATCGAGACTAGGCCAGGGATTGATTAAGTCATTTGGAGATTAGAGGTTGCAAGTCGTGCGGAGATAAGCTCAAGCCTAGTCATCTGCGGAGACAATAATTAATAGCTCGAGACGAGGTCAAGACAAGCTGAGTAGAATAAGAAAAGCAAGTCTTCACCAAGTCAGTGAGACGAGTAGAAGAAATCAGTGAGGCCAAGAACAGTTTTCAAGATTAAGTTTGTTGAGCGGTTTCCGGTTTGTTAGAACCGACTAACAAACTAAGCTTGTCTTCTCGAGACTTATAAATAGGTCTAGTTTTATTTTTCAACACACTTATGCAAAATTGATTTTCACACTATTCACTACTCAGATTTCAATCATAATCAATTCACAAATATTTCAAGAGAGTTTTCACAAAGTTCAAGTGTTTGTAGAACACTTCTCTTGTAATCTTCAAAATCCATTATTCTTTGTAATTCTTAGATTCACGAGGAAGGAGTTAGGAGTATTTTGAAGATTTGAAGAAAGTTGTAAGTTGTAAGCTATAAGTAAGAAAGTAGTAAGTGGTCCCTTCTTCAAGTTGGAGAAGGAGAGTGGATGTAGGATTTTATAATCCGAACCACTATAAATCAGTGTTCTTATTGCTTTTGTTTACTTGCTTGTTTTCAGTTTATCAATTGAAGAATTGATTTCGAATCAAAGTTAAAACCAATATATCGGTTTGCTTTTGGTCTTAATAAAGTTGAGATTAACATTGAATTTCCGTTGTGTCACTTTGGTGCTTTGAATAAATTTTGAAAGGTTTGGAAAATTTGAAATATCTATTCAACCCCCTTCTAGATTTTTCCTAGAAGGTGATACAAGTTTTATCTAATTTGCTCAACTAATCGAGACCAACAGCTTACCTTTCTTCGTATAAGGGTTTTCAAAAAAGCAGATGAGTTTATAAAATCATCGATAAAGTAACTTGTCTGATTTTTAAAATAGCCTAGTTTTATCTTTTGGCAAACTTAAAGACTAGTTTAAGAAAACATATTATTTTTTTAAAAAAAAAAAAGCTCAGTTGAATTTTCTAAAGTTAGGTTTTCCAACCAATCAATCCAATAAGAGTTTTATGAGAAAACACAATGTATTGAGAGTATTCGAAGCAAAGGTGTCTAGATGAGAGGGTTTATAATAGATGAGGTGAAACAATCGATTGATCAATCGATCTGTGACCTATTCCTACAAAGACATAAACTTGAAGAAAACCATTAGTAGGCCGAGGTAGATCGAGATAGAGTGCGAGATAGTCATCATTTTTCAAGAAATCAACTGATTATTGTGCCTAGTCGATTTACCGAATGTCGGATAAGTAATCATTATGTCGGATAAGGTCAATATGACTAATCCTTGATTCTTGATTCCAAAATAGGAGATCAATGATATCACTACCCGATTGTCCTTTGACTCATATCTAGTCGATAATTCTTTCTAGACATAGTAAACTAATTTGAGATAGACAAAGAATGAAAAACATAGAATTATAGATTAACTAAAGAAGCATCTAATAATCATAATTCTACCGATAGTTCTTTAAACATTGTCTCTGCCGGTGGCTTTGTCAAGATGTCTGCTCTTTGGAAATCAGTCGGAATCTTCTCTAGTACGATGTCACCCTTCTCAACATGGTCTCGGATGAAGTGGTGTCCGATATCTACATGCTTGCATCTAGTATGTAGGACTGGGTTCAGGTAATAGCTATGACACTATTACTATCACAAAAGATTGGTACATCTTTGGTGATAATGTTATAGTCCCTTAAGCTGTTGACTTATCCGGTCGGCGGTGAACAACAACTTCCATTTGCCATGTACTCGGCTTGATTGTGGAAGTAGCTACAGAGGTTTGTTTCTTAGACAACCATGAAATCAGCTTACTACCAAGAAATTGGCAAGTACCGGATGTAGATTTTCTATCAATCTTACACCCACCAAAGTCTCAGTCCGAGTATCCAGACGGCTCAAAGTTGTCATTATGGATACAACAATCCAACTTTTTCTTGTACCTTTTAGATACTTAAGAATTTTCTTGCTTCAAGATGGCTTTTCTTAGGATTAGTTTGAAATCGAGCGCAGACTCCAACCGCAAATGAAATATCAGGACTACTAGCGATTAAATATAATAATGAACCAATTAGACCTCGATACTCGGTTTGATCGGTGTCTTCTCCCTTCTCATGCGGATCCATTGAAAAGTTTGTCATCATAGGTATCTTAGCTTCTCGGCTGGTACCTATTCCTAATTTTTCAATGAGATCTTTTGTATATTTGACTTGATTGATGAATGTTCCCTTCTTTGTCCTGTTTGACTTGGAGTCCAAGAAAATAAGTCATCTCTCCCATCATGGACATTTCAAATCGCTTTTCATAAGATGACTAAATTCTTCACACAAAGATTTGTTAGTTGATCCAAAAATAATATCATCAACATAAATGCGAACTAACAAAAGGTCACAACCATATTCTTTTCTAAAGAGAGTTCTATCAATTCTACCTTTAACAAAACCATTTTGAATTAAATAATCGAGACAAGGTGTCATACCATGCTCTTGGTGCTTGTTTAAGTCCATATAAAGCTTTTCTTAGTTTATAGACCTTGTCTCCTTTGACAAAACCAGGAGGTTGCTCTACATAAACTTACTCGGCTAGGATTCCATTAAGAAATGATGTCTGAACATCCATTTGAAAAACTATGAATCTTTTAAAAGTAGCATAGGCTAAAAATAATCTTATGGCTTCCGGGCGAGCTCTTGGTGCAAAGGTTTCATCATAATCAATCCTCTGATTGTGAATAACCTTGAGCAACTAGTCCGGCTTTATTTCTAACCACAATATTGTTTTCATCCCTTTTGTTTTTAAAGACCCATTTAGTTCCAATGACTTTTGATGATGAGGCCTTTCAACAAGCTCCTGATTGGAGTGAATTGATACATGTTTTTAGGGCCTATTTTAGTGCAAAAGTGAGCTAAAGTGTGATTTTTGTGCCTAAATGTGAAAAGTATCACTCTTTTGCCTAAAAGTATTACTTTGTGAGTTTTTGATGTTTTTCGTCCTTTTTGCGAGGTAAATCGGTGGAATTTTGCTAAACCGAGAGTATCGTTATTCTTAAAATGAAGAGATGAACATACGGACGAAACGGGGGTCGGGCCCGAAGTCGATCTCGAGAAAAATTCCCTAGTCTCGAGCACAAGTCGAGGGAGCACGGACCTCGACTCGAGGGTTAGGCTGGAAGGAAAGGAATTTCAAAAATGCGGTAGTCTCGACTTGAGGGAGGAACCTCGAGTCGAGGGATGAAGAAATGGCGAGGATCCTCGAGTCGAGGGCTGAGCCTCGACTCGAGGCAGAGGAAATTTTGAAGAAGCGTGCTAGCGACTCTTAGGCCTCGACTCGAGGGCACGAAGCTCGAGTCGAGGAGTGCCAAAAACTGAATTTTGCGGTTTTAAAGCCCATTGAAGCCAAAACAGAGCATAACTTGATTCTAGCGGTTTAGAGCGGTTTCCTGGAGGTTCCTTAGGCGAATTTTTCACTTTGTAGCTTGATTTCTATTGTAATTGCTATAGATTGTTAGAATTAGATTAGATTCTACTTTTAGTCCATTAGATTAGCATTTTGATTCATTGTAATTGAAGATTCAAGCTGTGATTTGGGAGAAGACAAGTGGAATTCAAGCATTGTAGAAGATTAATCATTCCTATTTTTGTATATTGAAGCTCAATTGGTGATATTCTTACCCTTTGTTCTCTTTAATTCATTACTTGTGTTGATTAGATTGTTAATTACTTTCTTAGATTTTCTACCCATGGCTTTTGCTTGTAGCACCATGGGCTAATAGCTTTGTGCTAGGATAATTGAAATTAGGGATGAAGTGATTGCATCATGCTATGATTGTTGATAATTGTGATCAATTGAATTAGCTTGCTTCCTAATTGTGATTCTTAATTGTGCTTCATGAAAAATTATCTCTTTTGATTAATGGTTGATTACCCTAGCAATAGGCGAGTTGAGCTAACGTGATTAGGTGTTAATCGGGTTTAAATTTTGCATGATTGTATGAATTGGGGACTTCTACATTGAGAGATGGGAAGAACTAAGGATACTTACATTAGGCATTGTGATATTAATGGAGTGATTAATTTCATGATGGTTTATGCTTTCTAATTTGATTGATTTGCAATTGGATACAATCATAGCTTGTTAATCATGGATTCCTTGATGAAGATTATCCCTTGCACCCAAAATCCCCATTGATTTTAGTGTATTTGTTATTGCATTCTAGGTGTTTGATATATTGTTTGCATAATCTTGCCATTTAATTTCTTGCATTCTTATAGAGATTTTAGTCCTATATCTTGTTGCAACTTTAGCCATCTAGAACTCTTATCCTTGAATTTCGTTTGCATACTTTCTCCCTTGGGTTCGATATTTTGCGATTGGTCTTAAAAGCTCTTGCCCTATACACTCCAATCAAATGGCGCCGTTGCCGGGGAGTTATTTTTGCGCCTATAAGTGAGATTTGAGGATTATTTGAAGTGGCTATTTGTTGCTTTTGTTTTTGTTTTTGTTGATTTTGTTTGGTTTGAAGTTGATACTTGGATTTGTGGCATTGTAGGTGCATGCTAACAAGGTCTAGTGGTGTTCCACCCTTGCCACTTAATCCGGAAATTGAGGCTACTTTGAGAAGGAATCGTGTGAGAAAAGCGAAGGAAGCAATGGAAGGGGAAGATCAAAGAAATGAGGAGAGAATAGTGGGTGAACCTCAAGTTGAGGAGGTACATGGACAAGGAGAAGGAGGAGTAGAACATGGAGGTAATGGGAACCATTTCCATGCTCAAGTTGGCCCTTTCCCTCGAGGATGCCACCACAAAACTATCCCTACCAAAATCCATATCCTTATCCTCCACAAGCTCATCAATATCCCTACTATCCACCTCATCCACAACAATTTCCACCATACTATCCCCATATGCCGTATAACCAAGAGCCACGATATCATGAGCCGCCTCACATACAAAATGTCCAACCACAACCACAACCCGTAAATGAGCCACCACCTCAAGGAAGGCCTTTGAGAGAATTTTTGAACCACAACTTAGAGAGCACTATGACGGGATAGCAAGGCCGAGGATAGATGTTAATAACTTTGAGATAAGTCCCGCTTTAGTGAGAATGCTTAGGGAGAAGCAATTTGAAGGAAGAGATAAAAATGAGTGCCCACATCAACATATGGCATAATTTCTTGAGATTGCCGACACTAAAAATACCACGGGGTACCCAAAGAAGCGAAGAAGTTGAGGCTCTTTGCCTTTACATTGAAAGGAAGAGCAAAAGCATGGCTTAATTCAATACCGCCGGGACCGTACGTACATGGGAGGAGTTGTCCAAGAAATTTTTGATGAAGTTTTACCCACCGTCAAAGACCGTGCAAGCTAAGGAGGCTATTTCCCACTTCCGCCAAAAGAATGGGAGACCATACCGGAGGCGTGGGAGAGGTATGGCATGTTACTTATCAATTGTCCTCAACACGGTTTTCCGGAGGAGCAAACCATTATGTATTTTTGCAATGGTTTGACGGATGGGGATAGGTCGTTTTTGAATGCTTGTGCTAATGGATCGATTTGGTCTAAAACCGTTGGGCAAATGAATGAAATAATGGAGAACATAGCTCAAGATTCATTCCAAGTATCGGTTAATCGGGGAGCACATCACGGGTGTCACAAGTGGATGAAATCGAGTCTATGAAGAGTATGATGATGACTATGATGGATCGATTGGGAGCTCTTACTACTTCACAAGGCCAAGCAAGTGTGAGTCCATCCGTTCCTCATATATATGTTTGTCCAAGTCCCTTGCCGATTGAAGAAGTTAGTTATATGGGTAGGCCTCCATTCCAAGGAGGCTATCAAGGAGGAAAGGCTACCACGGAGGAGAGCCGCCGTTCAATTTCCTCCCGGGTTTGATCCGGGTGCAAAGGCTCCTAACAATGAAGGAAAGGCTACCACGGAGGAGATTTTGGGGTTGATTGTGAAGAAATTGGAAGCTAATGACTCAAGGCTTGATGATATAGGGAAGCAAATGGACACTCGTTTCAAGGCGATCGAGCATCAAGTAGGGCAACTTGCTACTACGGTTGGAAAGCTCTCGTCCACGGTGGACCATCTCCAAAACAAAGGAAAGTATCCATCCACTACCGAGACGAACCCTAAAAAGTATTGTAGTGCAATTAAGCTAAGGAGTGGCACTAGCTATGAAGGTCCTAAAATGTCCAAAGAAGGGGAGTTTGAAGAAGAGGTGGTGAATGAGGAAGAAGAGAGACAAGAAAGAGTGGTTGTGGAAGAGAAGAAAAGTGAAGAAGAGGTGAAAGTGAGGGGAGATGCAAAGAAGGAAGAAAAGTCAAAGAATGAATGGGGAGTTCCAATGAAGGCTAATTCGGTTCCGTTTCCTAAGAGATTAGAGAGGAAGAAACTTGATGAAGAGTTTGGTAAGTTTTTAGATATTTTCAAGACTTTGCATGTTGATATTCCACTCTTGGAGGCCCTTGAACAAGTTCCATACTATAAGAAGTTCTTGAGAGAAATTATGTCCAAGAAAAGGAGTTGGGATGAGAAGGGAATGTGCAAGCTAGTGGAAGAATGCAAAGAAATCTTGGAGAGACACTTGCCACAAAAGAAAAAGGATCCCGAAAGCTTCATTATTCCATGTAAGATTGGAGAAAAGGTAAACATTCAAGGCTTGTGTGACCTAGGAGCAAGTATTAATGTGATGCCATTGTCCGTGTTCAAGAAATTGGATTTAGGAGAGGTGATTCCTACGAACATCAATCTTCAATTAGCGGATCAATCATATGCTCAACCATTTGGGATTAGTGAAGATGTGTTAGTAGGGGTTGGTAAACTCATATTCCCGGTGGATTTCATTGTATTAGACATGAAGGAGGAACTTGAGGCACCGATCATCCTTGGTCGACCTTTCCTTGCAACGGGCAAGGCTATGATTAATGTGGAGAAAAGAGAGCTTAAGTTAAGCTCCAATGGTGATGAAGTGACATTTACAAGAGTTCATGAGGAAGAGGTTGCTCAAAGCAAGGTAGAGAAGAAGACGTGTGGATACATAGAGATTGTTGATGAATGCCCTTCCATGGAAAGGGAAGTTTCTACACCTATTACTTCTACTAATCCTTTAGTTAATGAGCATTTTCTTCCCTCTTGTAAGATCATTTCTAACAAGTCTTGTGTTTCCCTTGATGATTGTAGGAAGGAGAAAGCGACAAAGGACCCTTTGCTTGACCCCCGGTGAAAAAGAGAAGGAAGAAGGTGAGAAAGATTTAACCAAACTTGAGCATGGCTCAAGTTTGGGGGTATTGGTTGAGAAAAAGGCACCACTTGAGAAAAAGGAGGAAAGTTTTGAAGTAGGAGATCAAGTGGTGTGGTGTGAATCAAATTGGAGTCGAAAGACCCAAGGAGGTGCTTACGGTAAAAGAAATCAAAGAAGGAGGAAAGCTACTCCTAGAGGACAAGTGGGGGTGTTGCCTTTTTGCAAAGGAACATCTAGTGAGGCATAAGTTCGATCCTCACATTGACAAAGAAAGGGAAGTATGAACTCTTAGAGTTCCGTCCGGCAAAGGACGTTAAACCTAGCGCTAGATGGGAGGCAACCCATCGTGTTTTTGATTTGGTGTGTGCTTTGTGTTTTCGTTTTTGTCCTTTTTGTGGAATTTTTGCTTTGGATTTGTGGGAATTGCTCATGCTTAGGAGAATATGTTAGTTGATGGATGATGTATATTTGGGAGATTGAGTTTAATGGTGGATATTATTTAAGAGTTGCATACTTGTATCATTCCCATTCTAAACTTTGAATGCATGTCTTCATTCAAGTTTGGGGGTGTGTGTCATTTAGGGTAGAAAATGCATCTCTTAGTGATGATTATTTGATGACTATTTTTGTCCGTTTGTAGGTATACTCACTACGAGAATGGAAAAAGGATCGTAATTGCAAGAGAATTAAGGAATCAAGAAGGAAATGAGAGCTTAAAAGATGATGAAAATAAGTATAAAGGAAGAGAACCCGGTCTCCTCGATCAAATGAGTGACCGGGCTTAAATCGAGGACCAAAACGGTAATTTCTTGCATATATGGGTTCGTTAGGGCGTAGAGGTCATTTTTACGAGTTTCGGGGTCGGGTCGGGCCCGGGAATCGTAAAAATTCCTGGACTCGACCCAAGGTCGAGGTTGCATAGCCCCAGTCGAGGCATTGACACTTAGAAAAATTTTGAAATCGGCACATCCCTCGACTCGAGGGAGGAACCTCGAGTCGAGGCTTTTGAAAAAATGGGGTTCCTCGAGTCGAGGCCTGACCCTCGACTCGAGGCTGGTGTCTGATATAAATGTCGCGTTTCAATCATAGCAGGCACAACTCGAGGAGTTAGCCCTAGCTTTCGATCCCTTTCGCATCTGTCCAATATTTCCGGCGATTTTAAGCCATTTTTCACCGTTCAAACATCATAGTGTCATCATATTGTTATCATTTTAGCATCAAGAGTGAATTTTGAGGGTTTGACATTCAAATTTGGGGCTTTTTGTGGAGTAGTGTGTGGGTGTTCAAATTTCCCATTTCAAGCCAATTTTTCTCAACAAGGTATGTCATTTCTTCTCATTTGGCTTTCAATTTCATGTTGGTGGATGATTATTGCTTGGGTGTTAGGGATTATGCTAGAATTTCAATGAATTGGAAATTCATTTGGGCATTTTGTCAAGCACTTGGTATACATGATTGATTTTGATGCATTGAAGCCATTGTTGAGAATATTTTAATTAATTGAGGATTTTAGGAGCATGTTTAGGATTGTATATGATTTTTGCTCGTTTATTTGTGGAATTTGGCTTGAATTGTGATTTTGGCATACTTTTTAGGAATTCTTAGTGCAATTGTTGAAATAATTAGTCAAATTGAGTGATGGTAATGATAGAAGTGTATGAATTGATGATGCATATTTGTTTAATTACTTGCTAATTGGCCTATGATTTTGGGAGTTTATTGAGCTTAATTGCATGATTACTTTTGAGCTTACTTGTGAATTAAGTGTTGAGGCCATGTAGTTAAGTATACATATTTTTGGGGATTATTTGAACACTTCTATTGGTTATACTTGCTTTGTTGACTCATTGACCATTGTTGAGGATTTATTGCTAGACACTAGGGATTTTGTTTATTTGAGATATTCTTGCTCGTTGACTCGTTCATGGTATGCTTGATATTTTTGAGCTCGTATTGTATTCTTGGACATTGATTTTTGCTCTTGGGATTATTTGTGCGGGAACAATGTTTAGGGAGTTGACGACCACAATTTTTCGGATGCGAAATCCGGGAGAGAGAGGAGGCTATTCGATTTGCACATAGGATGCCCGCTGAACTTGAAATTCAGTGGGACGATTACAAATGGAGGAAGCATATCATCCTCTATGTCGAGCTTTACAAGAAAGTGGTCAAGACCAGATTAGTCGATCATAATTGCATGTTATCCATGGGGATCGAGGATGATATTCCTCGACTTTTTGAGCAAGTAGGCATGGGAGGCTTCTTAGCCAAGAGGCCTCGAGACTCATCTCGGGCTCACTCTAGAGTTCCTTTACACGGTTAAGGTCCATAAGGCCGGGAGGGCCAAGTTTTCTAGGAAAATTACTTTCGAGCTCATGGGGAATGAGTATGAGTTGACATTGGGCGAGGTCAACGAGATCCTTGGCACACCCAGCGACCCCAGATCATTGCTTAACATGAGGCAATAGTACAATACCAAGAAGTTTTGGAGGCGTATTTGATTCGGGGCACCGAGCCGGCTGAGTTCATTCCTGGAAAGTCGAAGAGCACGCTCATCCGGAACCCGGTAATCCAATACTTGGAGAAGATTCTCGCGAGCACTATATTCGCGAGATCGGAGGAGGAGCCATGGTTTCCGAGGAGTTGTACTTTTTGTGGTGCTTTCTCCATGGAGTTAGATTCAATCTTCTTTGCGTATCTCTGCTACATATTTGAGAGAGCTACAAGTACGAAATTCAAGAAGATTAACTTTGGAGGCATGATTACCTTGATAGCTGAACACCTTGGGATCCCCACTCACAACCTCGTCGCTTTAGAGGCCCGATCTTACTACCGATACCATGCGGCGTATGAGGACACTTGACCGCATCGGTAGGACGTGGTGTTTCCAGCCCGGCACCACGGTGGCCGATTCCCTCTCCGAATAAGAGGTTGACTACGGTTTTTGGATCTACCGCTTTCGTGACCATCAATCTCCGCATGTGGTCACAAAGGCGTCCACCGATGCTATAGATGCTTATACGAGAGAGCATGGGGATGTTCTTCGAGATGAGGGTGATGATGATGATAATGATGGCCAGTCGGATCTCGATTCTCGATGATGATGATGAGGGTGTTGCAGAGAGAACAGAGGTGAGGAAGAGGATGATTCTCGAGGATGAGGATGATGAGGAGCCGAGTAGGAGGAGCCGCCTGCAGATGGATGAGGATTACCAGTAGGAGATCAACATGCACCGGGCAGGACGAGATGAGGAGCCGTGAGTATGAGGCGGGTAGTTCATCGCAGAGGCCATGGGTATTGACTGAGCAGATGTGGGTGGATAGTCGGAGGATGCATATTGAGAGCTTGACCCGCCGGGATGAGATGTACCGGATGATTGAGGAGTCTCGAAGATTCAACGAAGAGACTAGGAGGATGCAGGAAGAGTCACCGAAGACTCAAAATGACATGTACGCCGTTCTACGGCGAGATGAGCTCCTGGAATTTCGGGCCGGGACACTATCCTTCTCCACCGCCACCGTCGGACTATTAGGGCTATCCCCTATTCCTCATTCTCTATCCTTAGTTTTTAGATTCTTATCTTCTTGATGATTTGTACTTTTGATGGTGATTTGTACTCTTTATGATGATTGTGCTTCATTTGGTGAACTTGATGATGTGATTGAATTGAAATATTTGATGATTTTGATGATGATTAGTATTCTCTTGATCTTATTGAGCTAGATGATTCTTTTGATTCCATATTCTTTGATTTGAGCCTAATTGTGGATTTATTGATATATCTTTGAGTATTATTCATGTGGTAGTGAGTATGCTTGGATTTATGTACATGAGCACTTGTGTTTGATTTGCAAGATTAATTGGATTTTAATTTGATCATGAGTTGATATATAGCTTGAAGCTATCTTGCTTGATTTATTGTGTGAAGATGAATGTGATTGATGATGCTTAATTCATTGCTCAATTTAAGCCCGTGAGCTTTTGTGCCTTAATAATCGTACATCTTATACGGTTGATACATATTTCTTTGTGAGTGCATCATTCACGGATTTGTATGCTAGAACTTGCCACTAGATTTATTGATATTGATCTTTGTGTGATGTCTTGAAAGTGATAAGAGGCCATGTTTGATATGATGAGTCACTTTACCAAATTTTTCTCCACCAAATACATTTGATTTCTTAGTAAGCCATGTTAAGCCTTATGATCCTTATTCTTTGGCAAGCCAAGTGAAATTGAAAACCATTTTAGCCTATTTTTATAAGCCTTTCTTGTCCTATATTTAGTTGAGCTTCAATGTTGGCTAATGATGGTGATTTGATTGCTAAGTATGGAAAAATGATGAGCTAAGTGATGAATATTGAAAGAAGAAAAAGGTTGTGAAAAAAATTGAATTGTGAAGGAAAATGTGAACATGAAGTGAAAGAAAAGTTCAATTTGTGAGCTTAAAAGAGAAAGCTCAAGTGAATGGTGGATTGATCATTGAAGTAAAAAGAAAGAGTGTGCTTGATGAAGATTGAAGAGATGTGTTTTGTAATGATTAGCTTCCATTCAAGTCTCTACTACTTAGTCACTCTTATCCAAAAATATCTCACCTTTCCAAAGAGCCTACATTACAACCTAGAAGAAAGACCTCTTTGATTCTTGATTGAGCACAATTGATTTTGATTGAGATTAAGTCTTTTGGCAAGCATATGGTGTGCAAGTTTGTGAATTTGATGATTGAGTGTCTTATACCTTTATACACTTGAGTGAAGAGTGAAACACTCCATGGAAGGAGCAATGTGTTGAGTATTTGATTGAGCATTTATTTGAGCATGATCTATCTTGTTTGCTAGTGGATAGTTGCATTGATACTTATGTTCATTGATGAGTTCGATTGTCTTATTTTTCGTCTATGGTGCCATGTGACATAATTGCAATCAATTCACTCCTTTGTTCTTAGTTCTACGTTGCTCGAGGACGAGCAACAATTCAAGTATGGGGGTATGATTGAAGTGAATTGATACATGTTTTTAGGGCCTATTTTAGTGCAAAAAGTGAGCTAAAGTGTGATTTTTGTGCCTAAATGTGAAAATTATCACTCTTTGTGCCTAAATGTGAATCGTTATCTACCGATTGGTTTTCATTGAGACATTTGGGAAGTGGATTGAGTAAAATTATTGATAATATAAGTTTAAGTTTGAGATGATATATGATGTAAGAATATAAGGGGATATATATATATATATAGCATGCACTGGCTGAAATTTGAAAAAAATTAAAAAATAAATGTTGAATTTAAATACTACTAGTTGGCCTCCGTCAATCACTTATTAGAATAGTCTTCAATCACTGATTAGAATTTTTTCAATCACTTATTAGAATAGTAGTCAGAATAGTGACCGCGTCAATGAATTATTTTAATTTGTTTTTTTATTATCTTTTTTTTTTATTATCTAAATACACATAATGCAAACAAATAATAATGGAAGTAAAAGTGAAAAGACAAGTGCATGATACTACAAAAGTGAAAGATGGAAGACAAATAAATAAAGGAATTATTACTCTAAGATACCATGTTAAGAATTTTATTACTCTAGGATACAATCTCAAAATCCTAATACAATTAGATACAATCAATAATTTCCATTTCCAATATTACCCTTAAAAGTCAAGTTTCTCATTTCTCAATCAATCGTAGGTACCGTCTGTCTCCCATTTCTCTCTCTCTCACTCTTTTTCTCCAGTTTCCATTTCTCTCTCGACCACCGCGAAATCCGACATCCATTCTTTCTGAAAGCCAGACCATACCACCTCTTTCTAAAAGCCGACCAAGCCGAGAAGCCGCCACAACCCAAGATCGGCGGCGACAACGACCACCGAGAGACGCGGCGACACGATGCGCGATGGCGAAGACGCGCGGCGACAACGACACCACCACCGCGGCGGCGGCGACCACCGCGCTGAGACGGATGCTCTTGTCGAGTAGATCTACGAGCGGCGGCGAGAAGAACAAATCCATCAAGAAAAATATCAATTGCAATATCCATCAAGAAAGATTTGTGATTTTTTGGAATTTTTGTAAGTTTGAAAATCAATCAGTTCTTTTATAAGTTTTTGGAATTTTTTTCCTAATTGGTGGTTTGATTGGGTTTGATTGGTGGTTTTTTTTTTTGATTTTATGTATATGTTTAATTTTTGCACATTTGCAAATACATCTCGCACATTCGCAAAATTATTTGCACATGTGCGGCCACAATTCATAGAGATGGTAATTTTGATTACGCAATGAGGTGATTCTACATATGGAAATAGTGATTTTGTTTTGTGTATTGCGTATTTTAATTTTGAAATTTGAATGAGGTGATTCTGTACATTTTATTTTTTTGTTTGCGTATTGAGTCAACTTGGAAATGGTGATTTTGCACATTTTTTTCATTTATATTTAGAATGATAATTTTGAATGAAAAGGAAAAATGGAAAGGCTGCAATGAAAAAATAATGTGCGAAACGAGGACGCAAATTATGAATTATTTGATTTAAAAACAAATGTAATTGAATTATTTGATTTCTAAACAAATGCAATTTTGAATTATTTAATTTCTGCACATTCTGGTTATGATGATGTTAGCAAAAATGGGCCGGTTTTACACAATTGAAAATGAAGGGTAAAATTGGAAAAAGTAACCAAAATGTTGTATCTCCTAGTAATTAGGAAAAAAGTTGTACCTAAGAGTAATGTGGTTTCCAATATTGTACCTAAGAGTAATGGACCCATAAATAAAAGTGAAAAAACAAGTGCATGGTACCGCAAAAGTGTAAGGTGGAAGACAAATAAATAGGAGTGGAAAGACAAGTGCATGATATATAAAAAATTACATTACAAACAATTAATAAATAATTTAAAACTAAATGACACTAAATTAAAAAGATTACAATACAATACCAAAAATACATAATTTAAAACTACATGACAATAAATTACATTCACATCATAAACAATGATAACAGATGAAGTTTCATCTCTTCTTCATTTGGGGATAACTGATCTTTCGCTAATAATGCCATCAAAAGAGAGTGTTTCATTTTCATTTTCTCCCAATCCATTTTCTCTCTTCTCGTTGTCTTTGAACAAATCAACCTCGGTAGTTCTAATGAGTCTCAATGCACAAATATCTTCAGCAATTTCAGTATTACATAAAGATTCGATATCACCGCTGGAGTTTCTAGATTAGTGGGGATGGAAGATTCACCATCTTCACCGGTCTTTGTTCTCTTTAAGTGCCACCACTTTCTTCATTACCCTCGTCACCTTTACGACTTCTTAAAATATAGTCTAAGTTTATTCGCCACATAAAAATTTTACTTATAACTTTATTAACAACATGCAAGTCATTAAAATTTTGCTTATCCTTCGTAAATTGCCACGAGCTTTTTTCTCCACATCATGTTGGCTCATTCCACTTCTTTTCGAGAATGTGCTTCAGTGTTAGCGACAATCCACTTTTAATCATTTTCATTAAGTCGCTTACAACGACCATTCATTGAATCAATATTTCATTCATTTATATCCTCTGGATTTCTCTTCGAGCTTCTTCATACATTTTATGAAATTTTCCCGAACAAGGTAGACATTTAATTTTTACCTTGTTTTTATCTTCACAATGTAAACCCAAGATGACATGGGCTACATCTTCTTTCACACACCAATAACTTATTGTCACCCTTTCATTTGTATCTCAAAATAATTGCAAGTGATATTTTGCGATGGTTGAACTTGTACGGAGATAGGAACTTAGTTCAAATTTGGAGAAAATTGAGAGAACTAAGAGTCTGAATAATCTTGATGTTAAAAAGATTGAAAATTTGAATAATTTTGGGAGGTTCTATAATTTGAGGAGTTTGAAATATAATTTGCATTACTTGGATCCATGATAAAAATTAGGAGAAATTACAGAAAATAATATAAATTAGGAGATATTATAGAAATTAGAATGGAAAAGAGAGAATTTGAGATTGTGATCCAAAATATATCAATATTGGTCACTATTTTTATATCAATATTATATTGATCCAAAATATAGAGAATATTTTTACAAATTTTGGTATTTTTTTACAGATAATTATCTAAAATTAAAAATCTAAAAATTATCCAAAAAATATCACACCAACAAAAGAAAAGACGACACTTTTCACTTGGGTGATGAGACCTTGGGTAGGTACACCAACCGGTAGTGTGATTGAAAATGAATTTAATTTTTTTGTCTTCTTCCCCATAACCGGTTGCGAGAGGTCGTTAATAAACATAGTCTAAGAGGTTTATTGATCAATTTACCTTGACACTCTAAAATGAGGAATTTGTTCAATCAGAAAGTGCATGTAGGTGTTTTCATCTCTCGAACCAATATATATCTATGTGTCTTGCTTTACGTTACTTATTGCTTATCACAGGTTGTTTATCAAATGTAAAACCCCTAAAATTCTCAACTTAATTATTTTAGATATACATTTAAATTTATGTTTTTATAAAAAAACATATATTTTCTAAAATTATAAAAATTATTATTATCTCTAAAGATTTTATAATAATAATGATTTGAAAAAGTTTGCTATGAATAAGGGTTCATGGTGAAACTTGATTCATTTACTAAAGAGTGTCGAGTGTGATGACTGAAGAGTATTATCTAATATTACTAAAAGGTATCATTCGTGATAACTAAAGAATATGCACTATATTACTAAAGCGTATCAATCATGATAACTAGAGGGTATTACTTATATTATTGTAAGGTATCGGTCGTGATAGTGAAGGGTACAAGTCGTATGACCTATATTACAACACAATACAATATTACAAAGAGTATTAGTCATGATAATTGAAGGGTATCACCCACATTAGGAAAGAGTGTTAGTTAGGATAATTGAATCTATTTTTTAAATGTAGATCAAGTTTCACTGTAAAACTTGGTTGACAGAAACATACTCTAATAATATATATATATATATATATATATATATATTTACTTCACACATTTCCCACAAAAATCTTAATCTCTAATTATATCAAAAAATTAGTTTTGACTAGGATTCAAAACTTACATCAAATATGGACATTTTGATATCCCATAATTTTTCAACCGAATTTCTCTTCCCTCACTATTTTATAGATGATATTTTCTCAAGATCAAAAGCACATAAAATATTATCAATAAGTTTATTTTTTTCTCAGGCAGCAACATCTCCTCTTTTTATTTTAACAAAATGGTGACGGAATTAAAGATATTTTATAGCATCTTTGCATTCACGAGATTAATTACAGTGAGATTTTTCTCTTACTTACGTATTTATTTTGTCACATCAAAATGTTCATGTGAATTTAATTGTTGTTTGCATCGCGTTATGATTTCGTTAACGCACGATATATATGATTTTTAGTCATTCGTTAACACATGTTTATTGGCTGAAAACTTTACACCGTTTGTATAGCCGAGTGTATCCTTGGTTTAGTCAAGGAATAAGTATTGAGTATGTTGTTAGTTGATGAATTTTATTTATGTGCATGTGTTGGTCCCGGAGAGTTGAGATGATTAATACCTTGAGTAAGCTCTCTAGAACAAAATCTAGAAAGGGGGTTTGAATAGATTTTGTAGATTTTTCAAATCTTCCAAAACCAATTCAAAATATCAGTTGAGCACGGCGGATTAAGATTAAATTCTCAACTTCTTATAAGATCAAAAGCAAGGTTGAAATATTGATTTTAGTTATGATTCTAAATTAACTCTTGATGTAACACAATTGTAAAATAAATGTAAAATTAAAGAAAGCAAGAAATAACACGTGGATTTATAGTGGTTCGGATTTTAAAATCCTACATCCACTCTCCTTCTTCAATTTGAAGAAGGGACTCTGCTATCGCTTACTTTCTCACTTCCAAACTTACAACTTACAACTTGTACAAATCTTCAAATCTTCAATCTCCTAGACTCTTCTTCTAGAAATCTAACTATTACGGTGTGTATTGAATTTTGAAGATTATCGGAAAAGTGTTCTAAAAACACTTAGAACTTTTTGAAACTCTATAGAAATTCTTGTGAAAAGATTGTGAAATCATGTAGTGACTTGTGTAAATCAAATATGCATAAGTGTTCTATCCATCCAAAATGAAAAACCTAGATCTATATATAAGTCTCGAAAGTCGGTTAGTTTGTTAGTTAATTCTAACAAACTTGAAACTACTTAACAAACTTAATCGCTCTAGACCTCGGTGATTCTTCATACTCATCTGCGGTGACTTGGTGAAAACTTCGCCTTTCTTATTCTACTCGGCTTATCTTGACCTCGTCTGAGCTCTTCATAATTGTCTCCTGCAGATGACTAGACTTGAGCTTGTCTCCAGATGACTAGTATGTTATCAAACCTCGGTGACTAGCTTAATGTATGACCCCGTCTCGATCGGCTTACATCCTCACTGTTCTTGATTTGGGTGATTAGTCCGATCTGCTCTTTAACTCATCAAAACCTCTTGATCCAACAATTTCCCCTTTTTGATGAAGTTAAAACCTATAAGAAGGAAACATACTCACAGTGAAGTTAGTAATAGATCTAGTTAAATCAATCGAGATAGATACGAAGACAATTTCACACTTCAATGATTCAATCACAATAAGAAATTTAAGTCGTTTAGACTTTTTAGAAGTATCTAAAAAAATTTTAACAAAAGATTTTAACTCCGAGATATAAGAATTTCTCGATGTTTTACACTTAGAAAAAAATTTAATTCGAAAAAAATTTCTCGGATGATTTATACTTAGAAAAATTAAGAAAATTTTTAATTACGAGATATAAAATTTCTCGAGATAAAAAAATTTAAGAAAACTAATACACAAAGTTCACATAAGACTCGAATATATTCATTCATGAGACATTTACTGATTACAAAATAAGAGAACTGATAGAAAATAAAAGATAAGGAAAGAAAAATCCTGTTCTATCGATTCCCCATCGATCGGCTTTCTGGAATGTTTAGCGGTGAAAATCCTCGCTCTAAGTCAGTTTGAGATCATCTTCATCTCGTGAGCTCGGATTCCCTTTCGCCTTGGCCACAATCGTTACGACCCATTCCGGATCGGGAGAACCATCTTCTTTAAGCTTGGGGGTGACTGCTCGTAGGTGGTGCGATCGGATCGCGATTGAACACATTATGTGCCTCATCGAGCAGCCTTCCCATAAAGATCTCGCATCCTCCTTCTCCATCCATTCATGCCGGCAGATGTCTTCATTATCTGCTCCGGATGGCGATGCCTTGAGAATGTACCAAGAATACATCCACTTAGCATCCAGGGCTTGCTTTTATATTCATTGGTGAACTTCCACGAGACCATCTTAGGAGGAGCCGTGGTGCGGTGGACAGGGCGGAAATCAGCTTCATTTCTTTGCTTTGGACACCCACTTCCTAGTATCCTGTCCCACTTCATTTCAAGCCTTTCCCCATCTTCTTGACCTCTTCTTTTCTCTCTTTTCAAACATCTCCTTCTCAAAGATCGATTCTTCTAATCGCTCACTGATAAGTTGGAGAAGTCTGGTTCCTTTCTTTTGCGCTCGGCTGATCTGGGCCGATCATCTGCTCGGTGATGGAGTCTTCTCGACTCGTCAAGCTCTTGCTTTACCTTTACCTTTGCCCTTGGGCTCTGGTTTTCAGATTCTTTCATGCTAGCCAGCGGCTTCTCGCCTTCTCCTCTTCTTCCTTCTTCCTTTTCTCCTCATCCTCTCGGATGGCTTCTTCAATCTGCGTCACCCTCGGTTGCAAGGCAGCCAACTCATCCGATTTAATTTTGATCTCCACCTTGGCTGCCTCCAACTCACTGTGTCTGCCTTTGTATCAAGTCTATCTCATTATTGACATGACACCACTGTGAGGGTTTCCATTACGCTCTCTCGCACCTTCCCCTTTTTAACTTCATCCTTGATGGATCAAGCTCATCCTCAATTGCTGCACAACGCCGTCGCAAGTCATTCTCGATCGGAAGTGAGGTTGAGACCACGACTTCGTTGTCACCGCAGTCTTCTCTTTGATGCCTTGACCTCGTCTTCAAGCGCACTCGATGCAGAACCAACAGCGGTCTTGAGATTGGGTGATAAATTTACGGGTCATGTTGACCTCGTGCCAATCTGCATGTTGGCGAGCATAGTATCTGTGATCGCTCGAATCACCTTTCTGGTTTTCTTCTCCATCATCCTCACGGACTTGGCTGATAATTTTCTTTGTGGAGTTGCTCAAAAGCCGAGGAGATGGCAAGAATAGGTCTGTCCTCTTCCTCGAATCGGATGAGGAAGAGGTGGTAGGAGAAGTTGGATCGGGAGCTCATGGGAATATCCCCAAAATGTTTGAGGTATCCACATGAGGTTCGGCTGGGATAGAAGAAGTGGGGGTGTCGATGGTGGGGGTGGGATTTACGGTGGGGAGATGATGGTGGGGGTGGAATTTGAGGTGATGTGGTAGAGGGAGGAGATTGTAGTGATTGGAGTAAGATGAGTTGGGGTTGAGTGGGAGATACGGAGATGGGGGTTGGGGAAAATACCGGTCCAGATAAAAAGGACAAGATATGAGATGGGGATGGTGGAGGAGATGAGGGTTGGATTTGAGGGAGAGGAGAGGAGGATGGACTTTGGACAGGTTTCGGGAGTAGGCTGTTTTAGAGGCTCGAGGTGCCACTGGGACACCTCTTCATTGCCGGTTTGGGTTGGAGATGGAGAGGGGGAGAAATGTACGACCTCGGAGGGGGAGGGTCCCTTGAGAACTTATGAGCTGGACCTCCTCCAGTGCACCACTTGAGCTGCAATTTGCAGCGTGGATACCTCCTCTGGAAGGAGAGTGGGCTGATCGCAGACGATCCTCCCAACTCGAGAGGTTTTCACCAACCTTCGTCTCCTAGATGCCTTCTCCTTCGGCTTCATTGGTCATTCAGCCTGGTGAGCTCACGGACGGCGGCTCCACCTCCACATCCTCTTCCTCCTCCTCCTCCTCGCCTTCTTCTTCAGCTGGAGCTTGAGCTCTACCCTCGGCTCCACCTTCATCGGGACCACTGGAGCCCCGAGTGGCTCATCCTTGGTCGTAATCCCTTTTTGCTTAGTATAAGCTCGGACCCGTCGACCGGTTTATTTGAGTGACAGCAAGTCCTCCATAATCACAGATCACTTTGTTAAAGAGACTAGTGATTGACTTCGCCGCCACTTTCCATTAACCACCTCCGCAGCGTCTTCTCTCCGTCTCCGGCCTCTCCAAAGACAAACCAGCCCGGTTTGCACGAACCCCATCAAGAATCGTTCTCATGACGCAGAGTCCGGGTCCGTCAGCCCATCGTGGGAGCTCTGCTCACCCAATATCACCTTTGTGACAATGGTCATCAAAAGGCGATATCGGCGTCGGAGCATCCTCTTCTTCACTCCGATCGATTTTCCTTCATGGAGTTCCGGCAATCATCTCAAACGATTCTACCCATTCATCGATTTGTAGGTGAAGGGGTTCACACCTTCACCGCTAGTATCAAATATCCTAGCCACCTCCGCCGGAGAAACAGTAAGTTCTTCTCCATATACCCTTGTCCTAAACACTCCCTGTTCATATGTCCCATTGACATAGAACTCCAACCCTCTCATATCCAATGTCTTATTGGAGGGGATTTCTTGGAGCAAAACGTCCTCAATCCAGCCCTCTCCAATAAAGACAGATTTCCCGGATTCGGCATCGGTGGTGGTGTCGAAGTCGACATACATTTCTGACTTCACCTTCTTTGCATATGTTTCATTTTGTACATCCACCATTGTTGAAGTTATGCCTCTTACGTAAATGCTCATATACGGATTTTAGAGATAGTAAAATTTGTAGAGAATTTTTGATAAGTAGTGAAAGTGAAAAGGATGAATTTGGAGAAGAAGATGTATTTATAGGGGAATAGATTGGAAAGAGAAACCGCCATTTTTGAAATCTTGAATTAATCTTAGCCATTTATTCAAAAAGTTTTTACCGAGTATTAATCAACGGTTAAAAACTAAGATAAGCGATTAGGATTCAGCGCGTGAACTATAATCGCCTTTGGAATGCGTAAATAGTTACTTTATAGATCGTTGATTTGTGAGATGTAGGTTACTTTATGCGAGAGAAGTAAGTATACTGACGTCACCATGTGATATCTTACTTGGTGAAGAGTTCCTAAACAGATGGGTTTGAAAAAGCAGATCGGCTTAAAAACATATAAGTTTTAGAAAGTCATCCGATAGAGTAACACTGTCGATCCACGAAATTCAACAATTTATATGTAACTTTTTAGCATTTTTCAAACCAGGTTTTAAACAAAACACATTCGTAATTACTTTTCTAAAAAAATTTTTAAGAAAGCAGATCGGACTCGGAGTTAAGAATAAAGAAGTTTGAATAAAAGAATGAATCGAGTGTTATTCATGACTGCCTGCAAAAACATAAACTCAAAGAAAACCATCGAAGCTAAAAGTAAATCAGATAGGATGTAAATAGTCATCTGTTTTCTTGAAGTTCGGTGACTACTATATCCTTGTCTCGATTTACTCAATGTCGAATAAGTAATTATCAATTCAGATGAGGTCAATATGACTAATCCTTGATTCTTGATTCCTAAAAGGAGATCAATGATATCAGCTACGATTGCCCTTTGACACTTATCTAGTCGATAATTCTTTCTAGACATTAATTTAAAGAAAGGAAAAGGAATAAGGAAACAAATGCACACAATTAGAAATCAGCTAAAGATGCATCAAGTAGTCCTAATTCTAAACACATTTCTTTGAACCTAGACTCAGCTAATGGTTTTGTAAGAATGTCACTTTTTGTGATTCAAAGGGCAATTTTCTCAATTCTAATGTCATTCTTTTCAACATGATCCCTAATGAAATTATGCCTAATATCTATATGCTTGCATCTAGAATGTAAAACAGGGTTGTAAGTCATTGCTATTGCACTATTACTATCACAAGAAATAGGAACAAATGATGTTTGAATATTATAGTCTCTAAGTCATTGACTAATCCAGAGGAGTTGAGAGCAACAACTTCCAATGCCATGTACTCACTTCATTGTGGAGGTAGCAATGTATGTTTGTTTCTTAGATAACCAAGAAATTAATTTGTTGCCTAAGAATTGACAAGTTCCGTAAGTGGATTTCCTATCAATCTTACATCCTCCAAAGTCCTGAATCAATAACACGATAACTCAAAGTTGTCATCACCGGGTACCATAACCCTACTTGCAAGGTTCCTTTGAGATATCTAAGAATTTTCTTAGCCGTCTCCAGATGAGTTTTCTTGGGATTGGGTGGAATCTTGCACATACCCCAACCGCAAAGGCTATGTCCGGCCTACTTGCGGTGAGATAGAGAAGAGATCCAATCAGTCCACGATACTCCGTTGCATCGGTGGGTATCCCCTGCTCATCTGAATCCATTGAGAAGTTAGTTGCCATAGGTATTTTTACTTCTCTGCTAGTAATCATTCCAAATTTCTCAATCGGATCCTTAGCATACTTAGATCGATGTATAAATATACCCTTACTCATCTGTTTAATTTGTAAGCCTAGAAAATATGTCAATTCTCCCATCATTGACATTTCAAACCTGTTTTTCATGAGAAAGCTAAACTCTTCACATAATTTGATTAGGTGAACCAAAAATTATGTCATCTACATAAATTTGAACTAGTAAAATGTTGCCATCTACTTCCTTTCTAAACAAAGTTCTATCAATCTTACCTTTAGAAAAACCATTTGATGTCAAGAAATCGGATAGAGTATCATACCAAGCTCTGGGAGCTTGTTTTAGTCCATATAGAGCTTTGTTGAGTTTATAGACCTTGTTATTGATCTTAAACCCGGGAGGCTGCTCTACATAGACCTCTTCAAGTAACATACCATTAAGAAAAGCAGACTTAACATCCATTTGAAAAACTTTGAAAGACTTATATGCAAGAAATGCCAAGAACAATCTTATTGCCTCTAATCGCAACCTGGAGCATAGGTTTCATCATAGTCTATTCCCTCGGTGTGAATAACCTTGTGCAACCAGTCTTGCCTTATTTCGAACAATAATATTGTTCTCATCTGCTTTATTTTTAAACACCCATTTGGTGCCTATAATCTTTACGTGTAAGTCTTTCCACTAGATCCCATACATTTTGTCTTTCAAAGCTGATGCGATTCTTCCTGCATGGCCGTTATCCGATTTGGGTCCGATAATGCTTCCTCAATAGACTTGGGTTCAAGAAGCGATACATAACAACCGAAAAGACTTTCGAGTCTAACATCATTCGTGTCTGCACACTACTAGATGGATCTCCTATAATCTGATCGGATGGATGATAACTTCTCATTCTTTTGCCTATATGAGGAGAAGTATCCTCATCTTGAGTCTCGATCGGCAACTCATCCGACTCAACCTCGGTGACGTTCCCCCTTCATCGGTGACTCGTCTTTGATCGGTGATGTCAAAGGTGTCTGATCTGAAGGAGTCGATCAAAAGTAGTCTTCGATTATCGATGGGGATTCTTCTTCATCCGATTCTAGTCAAGAGTAGGTAGATAAATAGTTCTATGTTTAGTCTTGGATAATTCAATTTTATCTAGATTTTCGTAAATTTGATTCACTTTTTCCGAGAAGGAATACAACTCATCAAAAACAACATGAGGAGTTTCTTCCACACAAAGGGTTGTCTTGTTAAAAACTCTAAATGCCTTTGAAGTATTAGAATATCCTAAGAATATTCCATCACCGCTTTAGCATCAAAAGTTCTTAACTTAGATTTCCCATTGTTATGAATGAAACACTTACAACCAAAAGCTTTGAAGTATGAGATCCTTGGAATCTTACCCTTCCAAATCTCATAAGGAGTCTTACCCTTATCTTTGACAACTAAGCACCTGTTACAGTATAGCAAGCCGTGTTGATAGCTTGACCCGAGAACCTATGAGGGGTATTATACTCACCAACATGCTTCGCTTCCTTCAAAGTTCTATTCCTTCTTTCAACCACTCCATTTTGTTGAGGAGTTCTTGCTGAAGATGTCTCATGAATAATTCCAAACTCATTGAAGAAATTAGATAAACAAGAATTCAAAAATTCAGTACCACTTATCACTCTGATTTTAATAATATTAACTCCCTTCTCATTACGAATTTATGCGAGCAGATCGGGAATCTTGTTCATAGTCTCATTTTTCTTGAAAAGAAATATAACCCAAGTGTATCTAGAGAAGTCATCTACTACAACAAGAGTATATTTCCTTCCACTTTGAAGGAGAGGTGTAACAGTCCAAACAAATCCGGATGAAGGAGTTGCAATACTCTTTCGGATGAGGAGAAGTTAATACTCTTAAATGAGTGTCTAGGCTGTTTACCTTTTTGACAAGCATCACATTTAAGATCAGTTGATAAAAGTTTTCAGGTAATCCCTTAACAAGGTTCTTCTTAGCCACTTACTAAGGGTCTTGAAATTCAGATGACTAAGCCTTTTATGCCATAGCCGGTGATATTTTCTCCACCCTTAGCCATCAGACAAGTATCTTGGGAACAACTATTAAAGTTGGCCACATAGACATTACCCTGTCTCAAGCCGAGTTAATAGTACCTTATCGAGGAATTATCCAAAATATCACATTTATCCCTTGAAAATTTTACAAGAAAACCTTTATCACAAAGTCGAGAAACAGATAATGTATTATGTTTCAAACCTTCAACAAAATATACCTCGTATACCTGAATATCCTTGATAATCAAAGTACCTACACCCTTAGTCCGACCACAATTATTATCACCAAATACAACTCTTGGACCATCAATGCTTTGAAAATTTGATAACGACTTCTTGTTATGGGTCATATGTTGTGAGCGACCATGTCAATGTACCATATTGAAGCTAAGATCTCTTCCTTAAGTGATGATCCCCTGTGAATCCTGTAAAAGCAGTTAGTTTTGAGGTACCCTAGTGATCTTGGGTCCTTTTGGGTCAAGAATCACTTTAGGAATCCAAACAAACATCTCATCTCGTAGACAATAAGTCGACTCGCATTTTCTACCAAATCTGTCTACAATAATATTATTTTTGAATAACAACTTGTTGTATTCAGATCGGGTAATTTTCCTAAACTTAGGAAATGTAGGATAGCATTTGCTCCTTCCATCAAAAGAATTATAATAAGAAAATCTTCTTATTTTGATTCTTGGATTCCTTCTAACTCGATAGGAATTCTTTGGTCGAATTCTTGGTTTCGTGATCGAAGCCGTAGTCCTTATCTCGACTAGTTGGTTTCCATGGACCAATTTTAATATCTTTTGATTGAACAGATGCTTTCACAAATTTCCTAGGTTTTTTAACATCGATTTATTGTTCCTATCATAACCAAGTCCTGTCTTATCATGAGATTTCGGGAAGTATTAAAAATATGATCTATTACCGATTGTGAATTATTAAGTCGACTAATTTTGAAGACAAGCTTCTCATTATCTTTCTTAATTAATTCATTTTCAGCATGAGACTACTTCAAATTTATCTTTTAAAGTTTTCGTTCATTTTCTAACCTTTCGTAGGTAAGGTGGTGATGTACTAGCTTGATCAGTGAAAACATTCCCCCTTGAATGTTTCCTCGGTCTACGAGCTGTTCATCACCTTCTTGCCTTTATTTAGAATTTGAATCTGATCCTTTAACATTAAATTCTCTCGTCTCCACTGTTTATAAGCAGCTAAAGATGTTTTTAAATCTCTCAACAATTCATGTATAACGGTTTGGTCATGATCGGATGTAGACTCGACAAGAATCATTATCTCAAGATGAATAGTAGATTACCTCATTAGCCATGAGACAGATTTCATCATCGATCCAAAATCAGATGAGGATGATGAAGATGATGATGATTTCTTTGGCTCTTTTTCTTGAGCCAACAAAGCTCTTTGATCTCGCAAATCTCCCGTCTCTTTTCTTTCTCTTCTCTTCCCTTTCTTTAGGAGTCGATTGAGGACAGTCATAGCTGAAATGTCCTGGCTTGTTGCAAGTATAGCAAATATCACTCCTATCTCGATCTGGGACTAGAAGTATTTCTTCTAACAGTGATCTGTATCTTCTTGTCGGCTCTTGTTTTTGTCATCATCGAAGATTTGTCTACCTTCCTATCGATCCGGATCTTTGTCCATCTCTTCCGCAAATCTCAATTTATTTCTCTTATACTTCATTCTCAATTTATCATACCTTTTTGTAAGTAAAGCCATCTGCTCTTTCAAGGATAGATCAGCTCCTACAGCCTCTGTTGTCATCTTGTCTTCTTTACTAACAAAGGCAACATTTGGATGAGGTGCTTGACTCCATCTCATCTTCCTCATCTTCTATCTCAATATCATACTCTAAAGCTTTAAGATGAGAAAATAAAGTATGGTGAGTAATAGAGGATAAATCTTGAGTTGCTTTAAGGATATTGGATTTTTCCCTCCATCTCTTGGTTAATGATCTCAAAATCTTGTTGTTAATCTCCTTTTCGAATAATTCTTTCCAAGATCACCGCTTTATTAAGAAGATTTGTCAACCTCATATCAAACCGATCCACGACTCATTTTCTTTCATCTTGAATGTTTCAAATGTATGCAATCTTGACTGTAGCTTGTTCTCCTTCACTTGGTCGAACCTTCACAAACATTAGCTAAGGTTTGCCACATTTCTTTGGCTGTTTTACATCTCTTAACCTTCTCTATCCAATCTTTACTCGCAGTCTCTATGATTTCTGTTCTAGCTACTTGGTCAAGATTGTGGACCTTCCTTTCATCATTAGTCAATTCAGAACTCTTCTTTTCTTGCCTAGTTCTTGATTCACCGCCCTCTGCTCCAGTCTTTGGTGCCTCCATGGAAAAACTTTATAGGACCTTCCTCAAGAACCTCTTCCATTCTATCATGAATGGCCTTTAGATGATTTTCCATCCTAAATTTCCAATAATCATACTCTTCAATTGAAAATTCAGGTGCATTCCTGGACTTATTACTTTTACGAAGACATGATGAAACAAAGACAAAATACTCCACAAAAGCTTATTAGTAGCACTGTTAGAAATGAAAGAAAATGAAGAAAATCAAGATTATTTCGAATCTTGTTCAAGACCTAAAATCAATATCGCAATGCCTTAACACTGCTCCGATACCACTTGTTGGTCCCGGAGAGTTGAGATGATTAATACCTTGAGTAAGCTCTCTAGAACAAAATCTAGAAAGGGGGTTTGAATAGATTTTGTAGATTTTTCAAATCTTCCAAAACCAATTCAAAATATCGATTGAGCACAGATTAAGATTAAATTCTCAACTTCTTATAAGATCAAAAGCAAGGTTGAAATATTGATTTTAGTTATGATTCTAAATTAACTCTTGATGTAACACAATTGTAAAATAAACAAAATTAAAGAAAGCAAGAAATAACACCGGGATTTATAGTGGTTCGGATTTTAAAATCCTACATCCACTCTCCTTCTTCAATTTGAAGAAGGGACTCTGCTCTTGCTTACTTTCTCACTTCCACCTTACAACTTACAACTTGTACAAATCTTCAAATCTTCAATCTCCTAGACTCTTCTTCTAGAAATCTAACTATTACAAAGTGTGTATTGAATTTTGAAGATTCTTGGAAAAGTGTTCTAAAACACTTAGAACTTTTTGAAACTCTATAGAAATTCTTGTGAAAAGATTGTGAAATCAGGTAGTGACTTGTGTAAATCAAATATGCATAAGTGTTCTATCCATCCAAAAATGAAAAACCTAGATCTATATATAAGTCAGAAAAGTCAGTTAGTTTGTTAGTTAATTCTAACAAACTTGAAACCGCTTAACAAACTTAATCGCTCTAGACCTCACTGATTCTTCATACTCATCTGCGGTGACTTGGTGAAAACTTCGCCTTTCTTATTCTACTCGGCTTATCTTGACCTCGCCGAGCTCTTCATAATTGTCTCCTGCAGATGACTAGACTTGAGCTTGTCTCCGGATGACTAGTATGTTATCAAACCTCGGTGACTAGCTTAATGTATGACCCGTCTCGATCGCCTTACATCCTCACTGTTCTTCGATTTGGTGATTAGTCCGATCTGCTCTTTAACTCATCAAAACCTCTTGATCCAACAATGTTTAACTATAACAAAAAGACCATACTTAGCTAGTTGTTTTGCATACCCAAATCTCATTAATATTTTACATATTGAAAAAGAGTGCGGTGGATGGCCCGTGGATGAGTCAAACAATTAATATTTTTCTATGGTTGCACATTATAATTAGTTTATGTTACTTCATGTTCATATTAAGTGTTTTAGGATTTTAAGCATCTTTTAAAGAAAAAAAGTCACATCTCATTTGTTGAATTAAACCATGTTTATATTTGAAAATAAATTTCATTATATTCGATTGATTATGTTTTATTTTAAAATTATTAGTGTTTTTACTATTTATTTACGCTGTAAATTTTTACAAAATTAATTGATTCTTAGTTCTTATGTAAGATTTCAACTAAATATATCTTAAAAAAAACCTATCTTTTTATGAAAATTTAAATTCTGAATATATTGCTAATTTAAGTTCCTTTTTAAAAGACTTAAAAATAAGATGTGACATCAAAACTTATATAAAAGTAATTTGTCAAGTTGAGATAACTTATCCGACCTACATTAAGACACTTAACTCAGCCTTAAATACATATTTGATTAAAGAAAAATAAATTTCCGAGAAATTAAAACGAGTAAACATATAGGGCCCACACTTTCGCATAACTCAAAGCTAGTATAGATAGTGGGCCAACCGACAAGCTCTAAGCTATCAAGGCTAGTATAGATAGTGGGCCAACCGACAAGCTCTAAGCTATCAATAGGTTTGTTATCTAAACCAAGCCTCAAGGCAATTGCCAGACATTTCTACTTGAGCCCAAAAGTATTCCTCAGATACTTCTTTTCCGTGCTACCGCCTCATGCCACCCGACTCACCGAAACATAGGGGACTTTTGAAAAGAAAAAATTGTATCCCTCCATACACCTGTTTAACTCATTTTGGGACCAACATAAGTTTTCTTCGAATGCTAATTTTGTGCTCTATTTTTAGCTCCCAAATTTGAAATAGGTGCAAAATTATGTCGGGTGGGTGGGCCGGGTTGAGGTTGAATAGCAAAGAAACTTGTTTGCTAGCCGTCTTGGGAAGAAAAACATTAGTAACATCAGCCGATCACTTAAGTGAAGGGGAAAACAGACACAATTAAGTGTAGAAAAGTCTTTTACCTCTATTTTTATACCTATTAGTACTCTAGGATTTCTCTTGTAATTAATACTAGTAATGTTAGTTCTGCATTAACCCCGGGGGTTAGCCTAGTGGTGAGGGTTTAGGGCTTAGGAGTGTGATGCTCCATAGGTCGCGAGTTCAAAACCCATTGGGTGCAAACAATCCACGAGATGAACCCGGTCCATACAGAGCTCTGCTCTGGCTTTAAGTGGGGCCCCGCTAGTGGACGGTGGGATTGGTCCCCGGATTAGTCGGTCCTTGGGCCGGATACCGAGTTATCGAGAAAAATGTTAGTTCCAGAATTGTACCTATTAGTACTCCTCAATTGTAAAAAAATGAACTGAAAAAACAAAAACAAAAAAATTAACATAAATGTTACTGCAAAATAAGGTTGAAGGAAGATTTTGATATTGAAAGAAACCCCAATAGTCTTTTATATATTTTGAAAAGAATAAATGTGTCATTATACACCCACAAAAAGTTAAAAATAAATTAATAAAACACTAAAGAAACTCATGAAGGGTACGTGTTTAGCACTTCCTCTAACCTTAATCAAGTTAATGAGGATTTAAGGCTCTATTTAATTAGTACTTCATTCGTCCATGAAACTTATGCTAATAGAGCATTGCATAAGATTTATTTAATGAAAAATATTTATTTATTATAAAAAGTAGATAAAGTAAAGGGCTTGTGGAGTCCATTTTTTAATAAAGTAATTGATTGTGAGTGTAAAATTAATGATGATTGTTTCCAAAAAAAGAATGAGCATAAATTTAATGGACGGACCAATAAGAAAAGTGAGCATAAATTTGGTGGACGAAGGGAGTCACAAAGGAGTTTCAATTATTAAGTACAAGGGTGTTCATGTTAATTTTTCAAACCACAAGAGGGTCTCGCCTCAAAACCGAAACTTGCGTGAGAAGGTCTCATACATGAGATGTGATATTTTTATCTATTTTTGTTTACTCATATTTAAAAGTATCATAAAAATAAATGTAGGATTTATTACTAGTAGTTACAATATTTTTTAGAAATTACTAGTAGAAGCTACTCAAAAAATAATACAACTAGATACAATACCCCATGAAAAATACCCTTATTACCCTTTTTACTTTACACTACGTAAAGACGGTCATTTAATGTAATCCCAGCAGCACTCGCCCAATACAATTTCGTAAACCCTCATCTCTCCCTTTCTCTCTCATAACTCTATCTCTTTCTCTCTCATTTTCAACCCGTGACCACGCAGGCGAGATCCGCCGCGACACCGCCTCGTCCACCGCAGTACCACGACGGTAGAGTCGCCGTCCCACCGCACCACCGTGACCACGCACGATAGAGATATCGCGATCACGACGGCAGCGAGTCACCGCGACACCGCCACGCCCATCGTCGTACCACGAGGACAGAGTTGCCATCCAGCGCACCACCGCGACCACGCACAACATAGCCATCGTCGACCGCCTCACCGTAGTGGCGAATAAAATACTATTTAAGTAGATCGGTGTCTCTGCGCTGGTTAGGTGCGATGCGCGACGGTGGTGGTTAAGTGCGACGCGCGACGGTGGTGGTTAGGACTGACCCACCGCCGAACATGCATACCCGTGAGCCACCGCCGACCACCATCTTGAGATCCGCTCACTAACACTTATCTAAAGAGTAAGCCTTCTTTGTTCTTCTTTTTTCAATTTTCTTGTTTGAAGGTATGCGTCGTGTTTTGCGAGAATGTTGTCACGAATGTTGGCACATTCGAAGAGCAACACGCATAAAATAAATAATCGAAATGTACAGCGAAAGTCTTAAACACGTTGCAAGATGGATATCAAAATTTTCGTATAGACTATAAATAAGTATATACTGCCAAACGGCGTATTATCACTAGTAATTGTTAAGTGATACAATCGGTGAAAATATAAGCTACACCGTGAATGGATCTACGTATATAGTGACTAGATAATATTCAATCTAACCTATCACTAATACAAATAATGACCCAATGTTGAGTGAAATGTTGGAACATTCACCAACGGAAGTATCAGTATGAAACGAACAATAAACTATATAATCTATGCCAATAGACTATGCTAGATTGTGTTTCCCTCAACTTCAAGTTTTAATCTTCATAAGCAGCGTGTATTTATAGAATTCTGGACACTCTTAGTGCTTGAAGATAACTTCCACATCTCCCTTGAAAATAGGTAACTTCTATGTAACTTCCCATGATCTTTATAACTTCTCTTGCTTGCCTCTTTCAACCGCATGACTTGATAGCTGTAGTAAGTCTTCAATCCTGAAAAGAACAAGTCAATGAACAAGACAAAACGTGGGTTAAGGGTTAGTGAAAGTGGAAGGACGAATTCGATGTTGTGACCAGAATGTTGGCACATTCGAGTAACACTCGTCATAACATCAACAATCTCCCCAATTCGGCCTTTCTCGGAACACACCCGATGTTGCAACAAAATGCGAGAATGTGTACACAATAGAGATAAGTAAATAAATATTAAGTAAATGACATCTTTTTACTTAGCCAAAACGAATATAAATAAAAACAATATGTTAGACCAAGATTGTTTTGATGAGTTAAAAGAGCTGCTCAGATGAGCAGACTATGATGTAGAATCAAGACTAGGTTCTAGTACGAAGGCCGATCGAGACTAGGTCAAGATTAGTTCAAGTCGGTGGAGACGAGGAATGACAAGTCATCTGGAGACAAACTCAAGTCTAGTCATCTGCAGGAGACAAGTATAAAGAGCTCGACGAGGTCAAGATAAGTGAGTAGAATAAGAAAGGCTAATCTTCACCAAGTCACCGCAGACAAGTAGGAAGAATCACCGAGGTTTTAAGCGAGTTTTCAAGATTAAGTTTGTTAGCGAGTTTCAAGTTTGTTAGAACTAACTAACAAACTAACCGACTTTTCAGACTTATATATAGGTCTAGGTTTTTCATTTTTAAAAGAGAGAGAACACTTATGCATATTTGATTTACACAATTCACTATTCGTATTTCACAATCTTTTCACAAGAATTTCTAGAGAGTTTCAAAAAGTTCCAAGTGGTTTTAGAACACTTTTCCTGTAATCTTCAAAATTCAATATACACGTAATGTGATTAGATTTCTAGAAGAAGAGTCTAGGAGATTGAAGATTTGAAGAGTTGTACAAGTTGTAAGTTGTAAGTCGGAAGTGAGGAAGTAAGCGGTAAGTAGAGTCCCTTCTTCAAATTGAGGAAGGAGAGTGGATGTAGGATTTTAAAATCCGAACCACTATAAATCCCGTGTTATTTCTTGCTTTCTTCATTTTCTCGTTTGATTTTCAATTTGTGTTTCATCAAGAGTTAAATTCAGAATCTTAACTAAAATCAGTATATCAACCTTGCTTTTGATCTTATAAGAAGTTGAGAATTTAATCTTAATTACGTGCTTAATCGATATTTTGAATTGGTTTTGAAAGATTTGAAAAATCTACAAAATCTATTCAAACCCCCTTTCTAGATTTTGTTCTAGGAAGCATTCTCAAGGTTTTAATCAACTCAACTTTCCGGGACCAACAAGTGGTATCGAGCAAAGTTGTTAAGTCAGTTTCCGATATTGATTTTAGGTCTTGAACTAGATTATGAAATAATCTTGATTTTCTTCATTTTCTTTCATTTCTAACAGTGCTACTAATAAGATTTTGTGGAGTATTTTTTCTTTGTTTTCATCATGTCATCGGTAAAAGTAATAAGTCCAGAATCACTGAATTTTCAATTGAAGAGTATGATTATTGGAAATTTAGGATGGAAAATCATCTGAAGGCCATTCATGATAGAATGGAAGAGGTTCTTGAGGAAGGTCCTATAAAGTTTTTCCATGGAGGTACCAAAGACTGGAGCAGAGGCACTGAATCAAGAACTAGGCAAGAGAAGAAGAGTTCTGATTGACTAATGATGAAAGGAAGGTCCACAATCTTGACCAAGTAGCTAGAACAGAAATCATAGAGACTACGAGTAAAGATTGGATAGAGAAGGTTAAGAGATGTAAAACAGCCAAAGAAATGTGGCAAACCTTAGCTAATGTTTGTGAAGGATCGACCAAGTGAAGGAGAACAAGCTACGGCCCAGATTGCATACATTTGAAACATTCAAGATGAAAGAAAATGAGTCTCAGAGATCAGTTTGATATGAGGTTGACAAATCTTCTTAACAAAGCGGTGACCTTGGAAAGAATTATTCAGAGAAGGAGATTAACAACAAGATTTTGAGATCATTAACCAAGAGATGGAGGAAAAATCCAATATCCTTAAAGCAACTCAAGATTTATCCTCTATTACTCACCATACTTTATTTTCTCATCTTAAAGCTTTAGAGTATGATATTCAGATAGAAGATGAGGAAGATGAGATGGAGTCAAGCACCTCATCCAAATCTGTTGCCTTTGTCGGTAAAGAAGACAAGGTGTCAACAGAAGTCTGTAGGAGCTGATCTATCTTTGAAAGAGCAGATGACTTTACTTACAAAAAGGTATGATAAATTGAGAATGAAGTATAAGAGAAATAAATTGAGATTTGCGGGAAGAGATAGACAAAGATCCAGATCGAGATAGGAAGGTAGATAAATCTTCGGATGATGACAAAAACAAGAGCCGCACAAGAAGATACAGATCACTGTTAGAAGAAATACTTCCAGTCCCAGATCAGATAGGAGTGACATTTGTTATACATGTAATAAGCCAGACATTTCAGCTATGACTGTCCTCAACCGACTCCTAAAGAAAGGGAAGAAAAGAGGAAGAAAAGAGACAGAGATTTGCGAGATCAAAGAGCTTTGTTGGCTGAAGAAAAAGAGCCAAAGAAATCATCATCATCTTCATCATCCTCATCTGATTTTGGATCGATGATGAGATCTGTCTCATGGCTAATGAGGTAATCTACTATTCATCTTCAGATAATGATTCTTGCCGATCTGCATCGATCATGACCAAACTGTTATACATGAATTATTGAGAGATTTAAAGACATCTTTAGCTGCTTATAAACAGTGGAGACAGAGAATTTATTTTTAAAGGATCGATTCAAATTCTAAATAAAGGCAAGCAGTGATGAACAGCTTTGAGGCGAGGAAACATTCAAGGGGGAATGTTTTCATCAGATGAAGCTAGTACATCACCAAACTTATCTGAAAGATTAGAAAATGAATCAAGACTTTAAAAGATAAATTTGAAGTAATCTGTCTTGAAAATGAATTAATTAAGAAAGACAATGAGAAGCTTGTCTTCAAAATTAGTCACTTAATAATTCACAATCGATAATAGATCATATTTTTAATACTTCCTTAAATCTCATGATAAGACAGACTTGGCTATGATAGGAACAATAAATCAGATGTTCAAAAACCTAGAAAATTTGTGAAAGCATCTGTTCAATCAAAGGATATTAAAATTGGTCCATGGAAACCAACTAGTCGAGATAAGGACTATAGCTTCCATCTGAAACCAAGAATTCAAATGAAGAATTCCTATCGTACTAGAAGGAATCCAAGAACCAAAATAAGAAGATTTTCTTATTATAATTCTTTTGATGGAAGGAGCAAATGCTATCCTACATTTCCTAAGTTTAGGAAAATTACCCAATCAATACAACAAGTTGTCATTTAAAAATGATATTATTGTAGGCAGATTTGGTAGAAAATCCGAGTCGACTTATTGTCTGCAGATGAGATGTTTGTTTGGATTCCTAAAGTGATTCTTGACCCAAAAGGACCCAAGATCACTAGGGTACCTCAAAACTAATCTGCTTTACAGGATTCACAGGATCATCACTCAAGGAAGAGATCTTAGCTTCAATATGGTACATCGACAAGGATCGCTCACAACATATGACCCATAACAAGAAGTCAAGTTATCAAATTTTCAAAGCATTGATGGTCCAAGAGTTGTATTTGGTGATAATAATTGTGATCGACTAAAGGTGTAGGTACTTTGATTATCAAGGATATTCAGGTATCTCGAGGTATATTTTGTTGAAGGGTTGAAACATAATCATTATCTGCTTCTCGGCTTTGTGATAAAGGTTTTCTTGTAAAATTTTCAAGAGATAAATGTGATATTTTGGATAATTCCTCGGATAAGGTACTATTAAGCGGCTTCAGACAGTAATGTCTATGTGGCCAACTTTAATAGTTGTTCCCAAGATACTTGTCGATGGCTAAGGGTGGAGAAGATATCACCGGCTATGGCATAAAAGGCTTAGTCATCCTGAATTTCAAGACCCTTAGTAAGGTACTAAGAAGAACCTTGTTAAGGGATTACGAAAAACTTTTATCAACCGATCTTAAATGTGATGCTTGTCAAAAAGGTAAACAGCCTAGACACTCGTTTAAGAGTATTAACTCCTCCTCATCGAAAGAGTGTTGCAACTTCTTCATCCTGGATTTGTTTGGACCTGTTACTCCTCTCGGTTTCGGTGGAAGGAAATATACTCTTGTTGTAGTAGATGACTTTTCTAGATACACTTGGGTCATATTTCTTTTCAAGAAAATGAGACTATGAACAAGATTCTGATCTGCCTTCGGACAAATTCGAGAATGAGAAGGGAGTTAATATTATTAAAATCGGGAGTGATAAGGGTACATAATTTTTGAATTCTTGTTTATCTAACTTCTTCAATGAGTTTGGAATTATACATGAGACATCTTCAGCAAGAACTCCTCAACAAAATGGAGTGGTTGAAAGAAGGAATAGAACTTTGAAGGAAGCGGCCGGGAGCATGTTGGTGAGTATAATACCTCATAGGTTAAGGGTCAAGCTATCAACACACTTGCTATACCCAGAATAGGTGTTTAGTTGTCAAAGACAAGGGTAAGACTCCTTATGAGATTTGGAAGGGTAAGATTCCAAGGATCTCATACTTCAAAGCTTTTGGTTGTAAGTGTTTCATTCATAACAATGGGAAATCTAAGTTAAGAACTTTTGATGCTAAAGCGGTGATGGAATATTCTTGGGATATTCTAATACTTCAAAAGCATTTAGAGTTTTTAACAAGACAACCCTTTGTGTGGAAGAAACTCCTCATGTTGTTTTTGATGAGTTGTATTCCTTCTCGGATAAAGTGAATCAAATTTCTGAAAATCTAGATAAAATTGAATTATTCAAGAATAAACATAGAACTGTTTATCTACCTACTCTTGATTAGAATCGGATGAAGAAGAATCCCCATCCGATAATCGAAGACAACTTATCGGACTCCTTCGCATCGACACCTTTGACATCACCGATCAGACGAGTCGGTTGATAAAGGGGAATGTCACCGAGGTTGAGTCGGATGAGTTGCCAATCGAGACTCAAGATGAGGATCCTTCTCCTCATATAGGCAAAAGGATGAGAAGATATCATCCATCCGATCGTATTATAGGAGATCCATCTAGTAGTGTGCGTAGACACGAATGATGTTAGACTCAAAGTCTTTTCGGTTGTTATGTGTCGCTTCTTGAACCCAAGTCTATTGAGGAAGCATTATCGGACTCCAAACTGGATAATGTACCATGCAGAAGAACTACATCGGTTTGAAAGACAAAATGTATGGGATCTAGTGGAAAGACCACTTACACGTAGAAAGATTATAGGCACCAAATGGGTGTTTAAAAATAAAATGCAGATGAGAACAATACTATTGTTCGAAATAAGGCAAGACTGGTTGCACAAGGTTATTCACGGTCGAGGGAATAGACTATGATGAAACCTATGCTCCGATTGCAGATTAGAGGCAATAAGATTGTTCTTGGCATTTGCTGCATATAAGTCTTTCAAAGTCTTTCAAATGGATGTTAAGTCTGCTTTTCTTAATGGTGTGTTACTTGAGGAGGTCTATGTAGAGCAGCCTCCTGGGTTTAAGACCAATAACAAAGTCTATAAACTCAATAAAGCTCTATATGGATCAAACAAGCTCCCGCAGCTTGGTATGATACTCTATCTCCGATTTCTTGACATCAAATGGTTTTTCTAAAGGTAAGATTGATAGAACTTTGTTTAGAAAGGAAGTAGATGGCAACATCTTACTAGTTCAAATTTATGTAGATGACATAATTTTTGGTTCACCTAATCAAATTATGTGAAGAGTTTAGCATTCTCATGAAAAACAGGTTTGAAATGTCAATGATGGGAGAATTGACATACTTTCTAGGCTTACAAATTAAACAGAGATGAGTAAGGGTATATTTATACATCGGTCTAAGTATGCTAAGGATCCGATTGAGAAATTTGGAATGATTACTAGCAGAGAAGTCAAAATACCTATGGCAACTAACTTCTCAATGGATTCGGATGAGCGGGGATACCCACCGATGCAACGGAGTATCGTGGGTGATTGGATCTCTTCTCTATCTCACCGCAAGTAGGCCGGACATAGCATTTGCGGTTGGGGTATGTGCAAGATTCCAGTCTAATCCCAAGAAAACTCATCCGGAGAACTAAGAAAATTCTTAGATATCTCAAAGGAACTTTGCAAGTAGGGTTATGGTACCCAGTGATGACAACTTTGAGCTATCGGGTTATTGATTCAGACTTTGGAGGATGTAAGATTGATAGAAAATCCACTTCGGAACTTGTCAATTCTTAGGCAACAAATTAATTTCTTGGTTATCTAAGAAAGCAGACATCATTGCCACCTCCACAATCAAGTCAATACATGGCACTGGAAGTTGTTGCTCTCAACTCCTCTGGATTAGTCAATGACTTAGAGACTATAATATTCAAACATCACTGTTCCAATTTCTTGTGATAGTAATAGTGCAATAGCAATGACTTACAATCCTGTTTTACATTCTAGATGCAAGCATATAGATATTAGGCATCATTTCATTAGAGATCATGTTGAAAAGAATGACATTAGAATTGAGAAAATTGCCACGAATCACAAAAGCGACATTCTTACAAAACCATTAGTGAGTCTAGGTTTAAAGAAATGTGTTTAGAATTAGGATTACTTGATGCATCTTTAGCTGATTTCTAATTGTGTGCATTTGTTTTCTTATTTCTTTTCCTTTCTTTAAAATTAATGTCTAGAAAGAATTATCGGACTAGATATGTGTCAAAGGGCAATCGTAGCCGATATCATTGATCTCCTTTTAGGAATCAAGAATCAAGGATTAGTCATATTGACCTTATCTGAATTGATAATTACTTGTCCGACATTTAGTAAATCAGACAAAGGACATAATAGTCACTGAACTTCTGAGAAAGCAGATGACTATTAACATCCTATCCGATTTACCTTAAACTTCGATGGTTTCTTTTGAGTTTATGTCTTTGCGGGAACAGTCTCAAATAACCTTGTTTCATTCTTTTATTCAAACTCCTTTATTCTTAACCCGAGTCTATGTTGTTTCTTAAATTTTTTAAATCTAAGTTTGTTTTGTTTAATCTTGGTTGGAAAATTGCTAAAAAGTTACATTTAAATTGTTGGTTTTCGTGGATCGACACGGGTTACTCTATCGGATGACTTTCTAAAATCTATCTGCTTTTAAGCTAATCTGCTTTTCAAACCCATCTCGATTAGGAAACCTTCGGTTGAAGTAAGATATCACGTGGTGACGACGTCGGGTATACTTACTTCTCTGAATAAAGTAACCTATATCGGTCAAATCAACGATCTATAAAGTAACTATTTACGCATTCCGAAGGCGATTACAATTCACGCGCTGAATCCTAATCGCTTATCTTTGTTTTTAACCGTTGATTAATACTCGGTAAAAACTTTTTGAATAAATGGCTGAGATTAATTCATATTTTCAAAAATGGCGGTTTCTCTTTCCAATCTTCCCCCTATAAATACATCTTCTTCTTCCCTAAAACTTTTCTTTCCATTCTCGGAAAACCTGCATTTTTTTGTCAAACCCTTTACAAATTCACAAAAACTTCCAATGGCATCTTCGCCAAAAACTACCAAAACTTATAAACCCACATACATTTCCACAAATATTTCTCATTTCAAAATGAATGAGGAATATTTCAAAACCGCTTGAAAGCGGAAATGTATGTCGATTTCGAAACCACAAATGACCCGAGAATCTGCAAAATTCTTCGTCTTCTCGAAGCCTCACGACTCGGAGGATTTTTATCAATGAAGTCTCCTCTAAACGAATCGGCAGATTTACCGGTGCAGAGTTTTTGGCTAGAATGGAGGACACTCGGGGACGGTTTTGATACTTCTATTGACGGAACGACACCGAGTTATTCCCGAGAGAATATTGCCAGATCTTTGATACGCCAATGGAGGGAGTTAATCCATTGACGTACAAAGAAGATGAGTGGGAAGAATCCTTCGATATGATGGCGAGGGTCACTTACAGGGAACTCGCGGGATTTAAAGAAGAACCTCGTTGAGAAGGAGGTTTCGATTGTCGATGACCGTGGTTACGAAGGCGGTGCGGGTGAGCAGAGCTCACATGATGGGTTAACCAAACCCAGATTGTGCGTGATGCGAGCCATCTTGGATGGAGTGCAAGTGGAAGGTAGAGCTGTTACTTCATAAGCTCGGGAGGAGAAGAAACGCCTCACTTTCAAGTCAACCGCAGAGGGTGGGTTCCTACTTCTACGATCGGTCTCTTCAATAAAATCACTGTTTTAATTGAAGGGTCAATAGGGAGGCTGACCGAGAATAGGTACTAAAAAGTATTCGGCGTAAGGGCATCCTCACAAAGGATGACAGTGGGAGGAATTCAGCACTCGGATGATGAGTCCGATGCGGCCCGAGCTCGAGAGGTGGCGAGTGCAGTATTGAGGGTCGTGGTCCAGCTTTGAACAAGTTGAGGTGGCCCCAGTGGAGGTCGAAGCAGAGGGACATGAAGCGGCGGCGGTGAGGTCGCACCTCAAGTCCAACTCTGAAACAGTGCTTGTGGTCCCGAGGATGTTTCGAGAGGAGGAAGAGGAGGTTGGTGAAAGCCTCGAGAGAAGAAGAAGGGGAAAGCTCATCTGCTGCTCCCGCCAAGGTTGCCTCGAGATGAAGAGGAAGAAGAGGAAGCAGAAATTCCCTTGGTGAGGAGGCCAAGACGAGCAGCCCGCAGGCTCAAGGATCCACCAAGTCTGGTAGCTCCGAACAGCGAGATAGATCCATCAACCCTGCTACCAGAGGAGGTTCCGGTCCTTCGTATAGCAGCCGAGGTTGGTCACCGGAGGCTCCTCTCTCCCCAACCGATGAAGTCAGTTTCTTTCCCCAATTCCAGAGGCAGGTACAAGTCTTTCCACATCTCCTTCCTTATCTCCCATACCCGGCAGTTGAAGAAATGCCTCGCTGGCATTTCGAGCCACGTGCCTCGGCCAAGCCCTACAAATCCAAATTGGCAATGAAGGGATATCCCAGCCGGTATCCCGTGAGCCTCTTCAACGGCTATCTCCCCTACAGTCCAAATCCAAACCCCACTTATAGAATCTACCCCATCCCCTTTATCCATTCCTTCTACCCAACTTCAAACATCTCTCCCAACCCCATCCGAACAAATACCTCTCCCTATAGTCCAGACCTCTCCAATCCCAATAATATCTTACTCTTCTCTTCCAACTATTCAAACACAATCTATTCCTCTCCCATCTCCTCAACCAACAAATACTTTCCTCGTCGACTCCTCAACCGAGGATGAAGACACCGATCTGAAGCCCCACCACAGCCATATCCTCTATTCTATCCCTCGTCGAGAAGAAAGTCAATGCTACATTCCGAAGGAAAATGGAAAGAAAGACGAGGAGGATGGTCAAAGTCAGAATCGACACTATGCTAGCCAAGATGAAGGAAGTTGAGGTAACATTGTCGATAAAATTATAGATGTCACTAACTCTGTCTTTGGCTGGTAAAGTGAAATCAATGGAGGAGGAGCTAAGGGCGTTGAAGGAGGAGGTTATGGGGTACAATCAGCTGGTGGTGAATGAGTTGGCATGTAGACCACTCGGACTTCGTGGTCAAGTGCAACGCTCTGGATGCAAAACTTTCAGACTTGACTGCTGAAGTTAAAAAGGGGAAAAAGGCTGAAGCAGAGAAAAGACGAGCTCCTCACAGTGTGGTCGAGGAGACCCGGGAAAGACGTGGGCATGAAGGCCAACACACTGACACTGGAGGCAGCCAAGGAGGAAGCTCGGATTAAATCGATGAGTGGCTGCTCTCAGTGAGGGTGAGTCAACCTGGAGGAAGCTTTGAAGGAGGATGAGGAGAAGAGAAGGAAAGAAGAGGAGGAAAGGTCGGAGAAGCTCTTGGCTCGCTTAAAAGAATCCGAATCAAGGAGCCAAGGGGAAGGGAAAAGAAGTAGCGATCGGCCGAGCCCAGATCAGTGAACTCATTACTGTGGGCTCTGCTAAAGGAAAAGGAAAGAGGGAAGCTGATTATTCCAATCTCTCGTAAGAGCGAGATCAAAAGGATTAAAAGAGAGATTGAATATTTTGGCAAGAAAGAAAAGAAGAAGCAGAGGAAGAAGAAAGACTCCAACGTCTTACGGAGCACTGCGGCGCAAATGGTTAATCAAAGATCAAGGCGGTGGGAAGTTCAGGCCATTCCACAACACATCTGCTCCTCCTAAGTCAAGCTTGTGGGAAATATGCGGTGAGTACAAAGACAAAAATCTGGAGGGAATGTGGATATATTTACGGTATATTCTCAAGGGCCCCGGAGCTTCTCAGAAGATCCGCATTTAGCTTGGCATGAGTGGATGGAGAAGGTTGATGCGGAGTTCTATCATCGTCTGCTGGAAGAAGCCGATGTTGAGTTCAACGTCAACCCGATCTCTCCAGCTTTTGAGTATGCCATCCCTGCCAGAAATCGAGATGGATCCTGGACCTAGACCCAGGTAAAGGGTATTTTGAAGAAGGCAGAGGCTGAATCTGGACTCACTCAAGAGGAGGATATAAAGCGACTTAGGAGGCGGGTATTCAATTGGGCGATGATACCGGATGAAGACCGGTGGGAAGACCGATAGAAACAGGATTTTTCTTTTCCTTATTTCTACTTTTCTATTATCTTCTCATCTGTAATCTTTGTAAATTTAATGTGAATATACTTTGTTTGATTCATTTTATGTGTATTAATTTCTTAAAGTTTTTTTTTTGTTTTAAGAAAAACTTAAAATTTTCTTAAGTATAAGTCATCTGAGAATTTTATCTCTCGGACTTAAAAATGTTTTCAAATTTTAACTAAGTCTTGAAGACTCATTTGGTTTTCTAAGTTTTTTTAGGGAGTCTAAAAGATCTAAAGTTTTTATATGTGAATAAATCTGTTGTAATGTGAAAAATGTGCTTTGATACCTATCTATTGATCTTGATAAACTCTAAACTAACTTCACTGTGAGTGTGTCTATTCTTGTAGGTTTTAACTTCATCAAAAAGGGGGAAATTGTTAGACCAAGATTGTTTTGATGAGTTAAAAGACTTCAGATGAGCAGACTATGATGTAGAACTCAAGACTAAGTTCTAGTACGAAGGCCGATCGAGACTAGGTCAAGATTAGTTCAAGTCACTGAGACGAGGAATGACAAGTCATCTGGAGACAAACTCAAGTCTAGTCATCTGCAGTGAGACAAGTATAAAGAGCTCGAGACGAGGTCAAGATAAGCCGAGTAGAATAAGAAAGGCTAATCTTCACCAAGTCACCTGCAGACAAGTAGGAAGAATCACCGAGGTTTTAAGCGGTTTTCAAGATTAAGTTTGTTAAGCGATTTCAAGTTTGTTAGAACTAACTAACAAACTAACCGACTTTCAGACTTATATATAGGTCTAGGTTTTTCATTTTTAAAAGAGAGAGAACACTTATGCATATTTGATTTACACAATTCACTATTCGTATTTCACAATCTTTTCACAAGAATTTCTAGAGAGTTTCAAAAAGTTCCAAGTGGTTTTAGAACACTTTTCCCGTAATCTTCAAAATTCAATATACACTGTAATGTGATTAGATTTCTAGAAGAAGAGTCTAGGAGATTGAAGATTTGAAGAGTTGTACAAGTTGTAAGTTGTAAGGCTGGAAGTGAGGAAGTAAGCGATAAGTAGAGTCTCTTCTTCAAATTGAGGAAGGAGAGTGGATGTAGGATTTTAAAATCCGAACCACTATAAATCCCTGGTGTTATTTCTTGCTTTCTTCATTTTCTGCTTGATTTTCAATTTGTGTTTCATCAAGAGTTAAATTCAGAATCTTAACTAAAATCGGTATATCAACCTTGCTTTTGATCTTATAAGAAGTTGAGAATTTAATCTTAATTATTTGTGCTTAATCGATATTTTGAATTGGTTTTGAAAGATTTGAAAAATCTACAAAATCTATTCAAACCCCCTTTCTAGATTTTGTCCTAGGAAGCATTCTCAAGGTTTTAATCAACTCAACTTTCCGGGACCAACACAATAAACACTTAACATCACAAAGACTTATACTATGAACAAAACATAGACTAAACAAAATCAGAGCTAACATAAAACAATATAAAATCAGATCAATAAAACAAAGACAAAATACTAGACTTAACAAAACTTAAACCAGAGCAACTTAACTAAGAAAACATTAATCGTAATATGACAAAAATACGAACCTAAATAAGACATTAAACATAACTAAAATCGGAGCATAAAAACGAAGACATAAATATACATACTCAAACTCATACTAAACTAATAAGTTCGTAAATTCAAAAGCATAGGTATCAACATACAAACCTATACTACTATAAGTTTATAGAAATTAAACACATAAAACAGAAATTAAAATGAGTCTATTACAAGAATAAGAAAAAGTTTGTAAATGAAGATTAGGAGAGGATTGGGCTGATAATAAATAACAACTGCATCTTCTAGAGTCTCGCACGAACTCCCCCTTTCTTCAAGCTTCCTTATTCTTGAATGCTCCCCTTAGTTGGATCACCGATGGCCCCAATCATCTAGATCATCATACAAAGCACACCGAGGTCATCATCTTCCCGAGCCTACCGCCTCGATCCTCTCAAAGCATCCACGTCCATGTTTGAACCGCTGGGTCCATCAAGAAGTGTTGATCGGGTTTGTCGGCACATCATCGTGCACATTCTGGGCATCGGTTCTCATATCAACATTAGGAGCCGCACTTGTTCCACTCCTCCAGATATGTCAAGATCTCTGGTCCTCATCCGGTTACACCGACATCGGCATTTGCACCTCCAAAGATCTCCATCACCAAGAAGAGCAGACGGCGGTTCAGCGAATAGCTTGAGCAAAGAACATCGTGTCCTACTCCCCCTGATGGACAGAGAAAGCAGCTTCTCCTGCATCCGTTCTCGTATTTCAAGATTACTTAAAAACATTTCAAGTTAGAAATCGAATTATCCGCCATTGCAATCTGATCTTGAATGAATTGAGGTTGGAGCCGCGGAATGTTGGCAGCGTGTGTGCCAACATTTAGCGGCACATCGTGTGTCTGCTCAGCAGAGCCTCAGCCGTGCATTCGGATCTCCGATTGGAAGGTCAATCACCCTTGGACCAGCTCTCGTAACATGAGAAATTCCCAAACTCAAGTGCAAATGAGCTGATAATTTCATTTCTTTCTCTTTGAAATCCTTGAGTAAATTAACATATGAATCAAACTGGGTATGGCAAAGAACCCTTTGCTTGACACTCTCCCCGAATATGTCATCATATTGTCAAATATTGTTTTCCCAAGATTAAACTCCCTCGGATGTCCAATCTTGTACATTAAAATAACTCCGCTCACCGGTCAAAGTGGTTGTGTTTGAAGAAGGCGATCAATTATACACAATTAACTTGTGAAGAACACTATAAAGGTTTGTTAAGACCGAGGAATTCATCCTATATCTCCATACATTAACTCTTCCTCCAAAGTGATCACTTTTATGACCTCATCCAAATCATCCACTTGAGGATCATCACCATCTCTAGTTTTCAAGACCTTATTAATAACAAATGAGTTATCACAATAACCTTTCCCTAAATTTCACTTTTACAAAGTGCCTTGAATTAACTTCTAAACTCGACTTTTAAATTTGCATAAAACTCATAAATCCAATCCACAATATAAGGAGTAGCAAATTGTAGAGAGTGCATTAAGGATCTATCACGGATATCCAATTAAATTCATCGACATAAAATCATCCATTTTGATAATCCTTTCCCCAACAATCAATCTAGTCCTCAATGTTCTAAACTTATCACTATCAATGCCATGATAAGAATCATCGAATCAAGACGAAGATATATGCAGAGAGGAGTCGGTGTACCTCGGCAACATTTTCCCGACTATGTTCTCGATTCGGGGATTCAGACTCGAGGATGATGTGGCCAAGGGTGTGTCAACATCGTCGGCACATCCTGCGTTACTTTGCTTCTTTTCCGCTTTTCCAAGCTAGCAGCCATTTGAGCCAATGTTTGATCCATTTCGTAATCCTCAAGACTCCCCTAGGGCTAAGCACCGGAACATCGCCTTCTTTACTAGCCACTTTTTCTCGGATTCGCCTCTTCCATTTCATCGCGGAGGATTTAGAGTCGAATACGGATAGGTTTTGAAGCAACGCCATCATCATGCTTCGTTTTTTCCCGCCAGAGTAATCAACTCGACGACCCATTGTCCTATAAGAGCGTGCTTTCGACCTTGTCCCCTTGAGCTCGCTGCCTTTTGTCGAATGCAGTTGAAAATGGGCAGTGAGCTCTCCGGTGTCCGTAGAATCGAAGCATTTTCCTCCATTGGAGTATCTTGGGCATCGTGTAGGAGAAAAGACCAGGTGTCTATAATCGTCAAAGTTTACCTCTTGATTACCAACATTGACGATCGGGTAAATTGTCAATTTGGCAAGATTCTTGAAAGCGTGGACGATTTGATCGGGCCAGGTTTCCTCAAGAAGATCAACCGACATAGGGTAGGTTTCAATGACGGGTTGTTCTTGAGCCGCATCGCTATTTGGATTTTGTGGCGTTTCGCCCAAAATCGGATTCTCGAGGATTTAATAGCAGGGTTTTGGATTTCGTAACGAATATCATAGGCCGAAAGAGGAACATCAACCGAGCCAACCCTAATCGAAGAGGGTGATGTTGGGTTAGAAGGGCCAACATTTCCCGAAACATTTTCGGTGACCATTGAAGCTAAGAGTCGAAGGTTTTGAGAAGAGGATGATGTTGCAGAGAGGTTGAGTGTTTCGAATGTGAAGGTGAAGAGCCCTTTCCATCAGCCATGATAATTAATAATCTGCACACACTATTCAAATTATATTAATAAAATAATCAATTTGAATTACAAAAAGGTTGATTATTAACTAATACCAAGAAGTGCAACAATTAATACCTTCAAACACTTGTATCAAATTCGAAAACAAAGATCAATGTGTAGAGCACACTGAATATTAAGGACCTTAAATAGGGAAAAGAAAGAACGTAGAAGTTGTGTCCACATCGGTGTTGAGAAGAAGGATTTAATCACATCCCTAAGAAATAGGGCATTACCGATAGTGTGGAAGTTATAAAAGAAACATGCAAATAACCGCTTAATAAGATAAAATAACGTACACAATAAATTAGATTAACTAATATTCTTTGGGAATAATTTAAAATAAATAAATCATTTATAGAATAATATTCAGAGATTATCAAACTTATAGAGGTAAATATACATACAAGAACCAGAATGTTATTCGCACAATGTCGGCACACACACTTCTCAACACGGTTTTACATGATATAATATCATTTGTGTTGCACTATCTTTTGTTTTACCCACTTATTCACATTGATCCATTTTTCCGTAAGAGATCATCGTAGTTGTCACCCGTGTCCCATAATTACTCAATGGATTGTGAATATATTGATGCATTCAAGTCACCTTTTGAAAAGAGATCATCGTAGTAGTCAACTCCGTGTCCCATAGTTACTCAATGACATAGCATCTATTTGTGAGTTTATTCAATTGCATTTGAGAGAAGTGTGTCCAGACAATTTATATTTATCACGTTCTAATATTATTTACACAAGAGAGTTCAAAAACACTAAATATTACAATACTTAGAAAAATTTAAATAAATTGTTCTAGTGTTGTCACAAATGTTGGCACATTTGTTACAACACACAAAGAAATATTGATCTAATTAGTGCATAAACCTAGAGATTTTCTAAGAGAAGAAAACCTCTCATTATCAAAGGCTTTAGTAAAAATGTTCTGCAATTTGCTTCTCGGTTGAAATGTATTCCAACTTTCCAACTTCTTTTCTACAAGGTCCCTAATAAAGTGGTGTCTGATACTTATATGCTTAGTTAACGAATGTTGCACAGGATTCTTAGATATATTAATTGCACATGTATTATCACAATAAACAGTAAGAGTATTGCTCTCCAAACCGTAGTCATCGAACATCTTCTTGAGCCAAAGAAGTTGAGTACAACAATTCCCGTGGCTATGTATTCGGATTCAGCCGTAGATAGGGAAACACAATTTTGTTTTCGGCTATGTCATGAAACAAGATTGTTACCCATGTAGAAACATCCACCACTTGTACTCTTCCCTATCATCACTATCACTTGCCCAATCTCGCATCACTATAGCCAATCAAAGAACAATTAGTATCTTTGCTATACCATATTCCATAATCACATGTGCTCGCCACATATCGAATTATTCTCTTAATCAATTCATATGAGATTCTTTAGGATCAGCTTGATAACGTGCACATAAACAAACACTAAACATGATGTCCGGCCTACTAGAAGTCGATACAAAAGACTATCAATCATCGACCTATACAATGTTGGGTCAACATTTGTGCCAACACTGTCTTTACACAACTTTTGTGTCGATCCCATAGATGTCTTCATGTGTTTAGCATTGTCTAAACCAAACCTTTTCACAAGATTTTTGGCATATTTGCTTTGACAAAAGAAAATATCATCCTTGCATTGTTTAATTTGAAGACCTAAAAGTAATTCAAGTCTCCAACCATCGACATTTCAAAGGTAGTGGTCATTTCATGTACAAATAATTCAAGCATTTTCTCACATGTAGAACCAAATACAATGTCATCAACATATATTTGAGCAATCATAATATCATATCCAGAATGTTTAATAAACAAAGTTCTATCAGCTTCACCTCTATAGAAACCAAATTCAACAAGAAAATCGGTTAATCTACCATACCATGCCCTAGGTTCTTGCTTTAAACCATATAAGGCTTTCTTAAGTTTATAAACATGATCAGAAATTCATGATTCTCAAACCCCTTAGGTTGTTCTACATATGCTTCTTCCATAAGAATTCCATTTAGAAAAGCGGCTTTAACATCCATTTGATGCGGTTTTATATCAATGTAGCATGCAATAGCAAATGTAATGAGTCTTATGGACTCAATTCTAGCAACAGAGCAAAAGTCTCATCAAAATCAATTCCTTCTACTTGTGTATAGCCTTGAGCTACTAATCTAGCTTTGTTTCTTACAACATTACCAGATTCATCAGGTTTGTTTTTGAAGATCCATTTGGTACCGATTACATTCACATTATCGTGCCTAGGCACAAGTATCCAAACATCATTCCTTTCAAATTGATTTAACTCCTCATGCATTGCATTAATCCGATTTTCATCTTTCATAGCTTCATCAACATTTTTAGGTTCATTGAAAGAATGAAAACATTCAAAGTTCACCTTGTTACACATAGATGTCATACAAATCGATCTTACCACATGCCTTGCGTCAAAACTTAATTTCCTCCTTGTTTGTACACTGATTGAGGCTTACCTATGATCTCGTTGTTGTGGATGATTTTTGAGAATCCTAGAAGATGGTAATGTAGCGAGGATAAGGCATAGTTCTATTAATTTCTCGGATGTTGAGGTGATGTTGCTCCGGATGTGGGCACATTTGTAGCAACATTCTCAATCGGTTCGTAAATTTCAGAACTTTGCATCTGCTCAATAAGATCAGTTACATCTTCTTCAATAGCATTATCTCGCAAGACTTGCATTATCATCAAAAATAACATTCATAGACTCTTGAACAAGATCGGTCCTAAGATTATAAATCCTAAAAGCTCTCTTGTTTCTAGCATAACCAAGAAAGAAACCCTTATCACTCTTTGAATCAAATTTATGAAGTTGGTCTCTATCATTCAGAATGTAGCAAACACATCCAAAGACATGAAAGTATTTCGATTAGGTTTTTGTCATTCAAAAATTCATAAGGTGTCTTTGTGGAATTAGGTCTAAGATAAACTCTATTTGAAATATGACAGCGGTATTCAAAGCTTCACCCAAAATCTTTTTGAAAGTTTCTTGGATAAAAACATTACTCTAGCCATCTCTTGTAGAGTTCTATTTTTTCTTTCGGCTACACCATTTTGTTGAGGTGTTTTAGGAGAAGAGAATTCTTGTATTATGTCTTTATCTTCACAAAATTTAGTGAATAAACTGTTCTCAAACTCCCTACCATGATCAGACCTTATTCTTTTTATCTTAGTGTTATACACATTTTTAAACCTTTTATAAAGAATTTTGAATATATCAAAAGCATCGATTTCTCTTTAAGAAACTCAATCCATGTAAACCTTGAATAATCATCTATTATGACAAAAGAATATCTCTTACCACCAATGCTTTCGGTCTCCATTGGTCCCATTAAATCCATATGCAAAAGTTCAAAGCAATGTTTCGTAGTAGATTGTGTCAACATTTCATGTGACATTTTGACTTGCTTACCACTTTGACATGATCCACATACATTCGACATGCGTACTTGTAACTTAGGCAGACCTTTAACAACATCAAATTTTAACAATTTGATTATGTTTCTATAATGAGCATGTCCAAGTTTTTGATGCCAAAGTACACTTTCATCGGTTTGAGCATTAAAGCATGCTTGATTTGAATCGATCAAATAGCAATTATCAACCGATCTATTACCAACCATAAGACATTTATCATCACTATTTAGCACATAGCATGAACTTTTGTCAAACTTCACATGCAAGTCATCATCACATAATTGACTAATACTAATCAAAATTTGCAAGTAAACCTTTAACATGTAAGACTTTTGTCAAGTTTGGAAAACCAGAACATTCGGTGTACCTATCCCAATGATTTTACCTTTTGAACCTCCTCCGTAAGTAACATTTCCTCCATCATAAATCTTATAATCGGTGAGATAACTTTGCTCACCAGTCATGTGTCTAGAACACCCACTATCAAAATACCATAGTCCCGGAACACATGCTTTTAAAGATGTATAGACAACATTACATACAAGTATGTGACTTTTTCACCCAAGTAGATTTTTGAATAGGTTTTTGAAATGATTTTTGAACAGTATGTTTCGAATGTTGAGGAGAATGTGGCAACATTTTCAAAGACATTTTAGAAAACTTTTTATCCCGCCTCATTCTAAAACAGTTTGGTCGCTTGTGACCTTCAAGAAAAACAATAATGACAAACATCCTTCTTTTCGTAATCATTTTTCAACTTTTCGGTTTCAACAAGGTTTTGTAAACACAACAGTTTGTTATTGTTTAGAAACCGAGTGATATTACAATTATAACCCAGACCATGTCTACTTGTACTTCCAATTGTCGATTGCCTCATCAAGTTTAATGAACTTTCCGAATATCTTTGAAATTCGATGTCGCTCCTTTGTTTGTTCTTTGAGGTTGCATAACTCCGCATCTTTCCTTGTTAGTATGACCTCAAGCTTTATCACCAAATCCTTTTGATATGACTCTTCAATAGTCATGTCCCTTAAGGCTTTCTCGAGTGGATTCCAACTCCTTTTCAAGCTTTAGATAACTGGACTTACAATCTTTGCAAACAATATTAGAAGTACTCGCTTCATCTACACAAGAACTTGAGAAACAATTAAATTCTGGAACCTCCAATGTTTCCTCAAATGTTGGCACATTTGACTCAACATCGAGAATCATCCAAAGAAATCATCAAGTGTATCATCATACAAAATTCTTGCGAGAAAAAGCAAACTCCTCATTTTTATCGAATCTTCTTCACAATCGACTCATCACTTAAGGTAGCATTGAAATTTACCCTCTTTCTCAAAAGAGTGTTGGCACATTCATTAGCATAATGACCAAAACCAGAACAAGCATCACATTTAACATTTTTCCTATATTCGATCATATTTGATCTTGTTACCTCTATCAAATTGCCTAGGTTGATTAACATTCCGATTTCTATCGTGCAATTGGCGTGAACTACCAGTCTGTTCTCTCTCTTGATTCTTAATTTGCAAATTATTTCTAAGTCTATTTGCTCTCTTTTTCAAAAAGAATTAAACTCGCTTAGTTAAGAAAGCAATGTTTTCGATTGTCGGTACAATCGTCACCAACATCTTCATCAATCTATTTCAAGAATAAACGGTTGTTTATCAAAACATGAAGAAGTCTCTCCTTTGAAAACAGAAATTTTCCTTTCGGATTTCTCACTATCTCTTTGGGAAAAATTCATTTCATACGTTTTCAAAATACTCACCAACTCATTTTGAGTAATAGCATCGTATCTTTAGCTTCCTCAATAGCACATATCTTAGCATCAAAACGTTTAGGAACAGCTTCTTAAGATTTTATGTACTAACCTTGTATTGGATATAGCTTCACTCAAGTGCTTGAGATTCATTGGAAATCTCGGTGATTCGCTCATTGTAGGAGGATATGGTCTCATCTTCCTTCATCCTTAAATTTTCGAACTTGGTTCCAAGCATCCTCAACTTCGTCCTTCTTACACTCTCGTATCCTTCACAATGTTCTTGTAATCTCTCCCATGCATCTTTGCGGATACACAATTAGAAATTATTTTGAACATGGATACATCCGTAGAGGTAAATAAGGCATCGAGTGCCTTCGAATTGAAGCTGGCCGTTGTCACCTCATCATTTGTCCATTCTAACTCCTTTTTGATTTGAGTTTCAGTATTGTCATCACCGAACAATCGGTGGAGTCCATCCAGTCAATATACTCCTCCATGCACGTTCATCAATGGACTTGATGTACATACGCATCTTAGGCTTCCAAATTGCATAATTTGTACCATCTAGAACGGGTGGCCTAATTGGAGCTGTCATAGGATAATCCATTGCAATAAATCACACCAAACACAGGATCTAAACTCGGGATAACGAAGTTTTATGGCTCGTGCCACTTGAAGGTGTGCGTACGTGTTTTGCAGAATGTTGTCACAAATGTTGGCACATTCAAGAGCAACATAGACAAATAAATAATCGAAATGTACAGCGGAAGTCTTAAACACGTTGCAAGATGGATATCAAAATTTTCGTATAGACTATAAATAAGTCTATACCGCCAAACGACATATTATCACTAGTAATTGTTAAGTGATACAATCGGTGAAAACATAAGCTACACCGTGAATGGATCTACGTATATATTGACTAGATAATATTCAATCTAACCTATCACTAATACAAATAATGACCCAATGTTGAGTGAAATGTTGGAACATTCACCAACGGAAGTATCAAGTATGAAACGAACAATAAACTCTATAATCTATTCCAATAGACTATGCTAGATTGTGTTTCCCTCAACTTCAAGTTTTAATCTTCATAAGCAAATGTGGTATTTATAGAATTCTGGACACTCTTAGTGCTTGAAGATAACTTCTACATCTCCCTTGAAAATAGGTAACTTCTATGTAACTTCCCCATGATCTTTATAACTTCTCTAGCTTACCTCTTTCAACCGCATGACTTCGGTAATCGCCGTAAGTCTTCAATCCTGAAAGAACAAGTCAATGAACAAGACAAAACGTGGGTTAAGGGTTAGTGAAAGTGGAAGGACAAATTCGATGTTGTGACCAGTAATGTTGGCACATTCTCGAGTAACACTCGTCATAACATCAACACTGTTTAATGGTAGAACTCGACCCCAAAATTGAGTGTTTGATTGAGATTAAAAACTCACTTGATCTCGGTGACCCACCTCTCTATCAATTTGTGAGTGACCTAGTGTCTCGTTGATTCATATATAGAAGAATGAAATTTGTGAGTGACCCAACTCTCTGTCACTTGATTTAAGTATTTATTTTTCTTAACCAAAGGGTTTTGATTTATGTGTTTCTTAATTTTCTTTTCGTGTTTCTTAACCGGGTCATCATACTATCCGGTTTGGGATGCGTATTCTATTTCGGCGTCGATTTGACGGCGATGGAGGATGTATCCAAAGGGAACGTGAATGATGCGTAAAAAACTATTTGCCCGTGTTCCGTGAGTTGTTGGCTAAGCTCGTGTCGAATGTAAAATTACCAAGAATTAATTGCATAATTTGTGATGGAGCTATTGGCTTTGGTGTTAAGGTTGGTGCAGATTTTGGAATTCATGTTACCCTCGCTTTGGACAACCTCTCGCTTGTGGCTTAATGGGGTACCTTCGGCTTCTGAACTCGTCCACAGGGGTATTGTCCCGTTTCAAGGTATAAATTATTTTTATAAGTGATTGATTTGATCGGGTTGTTGATGATTGCTAAATGAATTAGCTTAAATTTGAGCTAAAGATGATTATTTTTTCTATTCGTCTCTATATTGCTTGCGGAATAGAAGTCATGCACTTTGAATGAGGATCACTTGTGTTGTTGTATTTGCACATGTGCAATTATATTTTGCATGTGTGCGGTATAATTGCATATGTGAAATAATTTATGAATTAACTTAGTTCTATCGAGATATTCTCTGCCTACATGAATCCTAGTTTTTATAGTATGAATAATCTCTCTTTTATAGCTTTCCCTCTCAAAATGTAACCTTATTCCAAATGCTAGTTTATCTTGCTAAACTAATACTAAATACCCACATATGCGGTGTAATCAGACAACTATACCGCACATGTGCGGTATAATTGCACAACTATGTTTCACATGTGCGGTGTAGTTGCACAACTATACCGCACATGTGCGATATAATTGCGGATGTGCGAGACAGAAATTTTGGAAGGAAGATGGAGCAAGAACAGATGGATTTTTTCTTTTTTTTTTAGAATGATGTAATTTTTTTACGTATATGTAATTTTCAAATTTACCAATGAAGAATGATGTATTATCTTTTTTATTAAAAAATTCTTAATTTTGAACCCCTTAATTAAAATTATAAATTTTGAATTGGTAATATAAAATATGAATGAAATTAAAAAAATAGAAAAGTTACCGTCCAAAAAAATTGCATCTTTAAATCTTGGAAACAAATTGATAAAAAGTGGGTGTCAAAAAGTCTTGACAAAAAGCGGTCATCAAAAGGGGAAGAAAAGGACAAAAAAATGTGGTCGCCAAAAAGTAAAAGAAAAGGACAAAAATGTGGTGACAAAAGTGGAAGAAGGGTAAATTGGTCCAACATTGATATTTTTTGTAGCTGAAAGGAATTAGAAAAGTTTATGTATCTTATAGTCTTAAGGGGTCTAATTTTGTACCCCTAAGTAACTTGCCCAATATAGGATTTATAAGGCTCCATTTGGATGAAGTCATTTGAAATAAAGGGATTTGAGGATAATACACTATACATTTACACATCAAAATGGAAAAAACTAAATGAATGGATTTTGTTCACACAAATATTACTTATAAGTGGAAGGATTTCAAATACCCAACAAAACCTAGTCATTTGAAATCCTCCCACTTCTCCCACTTGTGCTCAATATTTGAGTGAATCAAATTCATTCATTTAGCTTTTCTCCATTTTAATTTGTGTGAATACATGTATATTTCCTCAAATCCCTTGATTTCAAATTCACTCCATCCAAATGGAACCTAAAAGTATTACGTCTCATGTATGAACGATCTTGATCAAATAAGACTTTCTATTCACTCAATTATTCCCATTTTTAAATGTGATACTTATTTTGTGGAAAACCTTATCATATTCCGTAGTGAATCTTTGGTAAGGGCATGCTGGATATGCCCAGAGTAATATATATTACCACAATTATGAATAAAGCGTTAGTATTATCTAACGATATGAAAAATAGTTTTTAGGGATTTTTACAAATAGGTGAGATGCATAAATACATAAACAGTTGATTGCTTAAATCTTTGACACAAAATCAAGATAAATGATGTATGCTCATCGTGTACTCATTCATAGGAGCACTAAATTGATGTATTTTTATAGTCCAATGTAACTCAAGTGTATTTTTAAACAATTGGTTGTATTTATCGAACAATTACAATTATTTTCACAGGCAATTCTTGTTCGTGTGAAAATAATCTGTAAGTATTGTTCAAGAAAATAATTGTTAGATCGTAAGAGGTCTTGATGAGTTAAAAAGGATCAACTCGGATGGTCGACGACTTCGAAGAACAACCGAGGTCAAGTTCCAATACTAAGCCGATCGACTAGGAGGAACTGGACAAGTCACCAAGTCCTGGAAAGTTGCAAGTCATCCGGGAGACAAACTCAAGTCAAGTCATCTGCAGGAGATAATTATAAAGAGCTCGAGACAAGGTCAAGACAAGCCGAGTAGAATAAGAAAGACAAGTCTTCACCAAGTTAGGCAGACGAGTTGCGAAAGATCACCAAGATAAGAGCGATTATCAAGATTATGTTTGTTAAGCGGTTTTACTTTGTTACAACCAACTAACAAACTAACTATGTTTTCAGCTTATAAATAGGTCTAGGTTTTCACTTTATTTTACATAACATCACATTAACACAACACATTGTTCATAATACTCGATTTACACTCTCACTTCAATTCACAAAGTTTTTCAAAGAAAGTTTTCAAAGTTCTAAGTGTTTGTAGAACACTGGGTTGTACATCTTCAAAGCTCATTTATCACCTGTAAAGTTAGATTTTAGAGAGGAGTCTAGGAGTTTGATGATTTGAAGATTTTTGTAAGTTGTAAATCATAAGTTGGATAGTGAGTAAGTAAGTGATAAAGAGACCCTTCTTCAAGTTGAAGAAGGAGAGTGGATGTAGGATCGCTAGATCCGAACCACTATAAATCATCTTGTTCTTTATTGCTTTTATTTACTTATTTGTTCTTGTCAATTTTAGTTTATAATCAAAGTTCAATTTCGTAATTAAAGTTAGACAAATTATCAGTGTGCTTTTGATCCGTTTAAAGTTGAGTTTAGAAATGAATTCTCTGTAACTTTGGTATCTTGAATTAATTTTTGTAAAAACTTGAAAAATCTATTCAAACCCCCTTCTAGATTTTTCCTAGAAGGTCGATTCAAGTTCTCTCTTGTATACTCAATTAAGTGGGACCAACAATAATTGATACCGTTTAAAAATACAACCGATTTACACGGTGCACAAAATATTTAGGGTCCATTTGGATTGATGAATTTCAAATTTCAAGTCATTTGAAATGAATGGATTTATAAATCCTTCAATTTGAAATTCATTCTTTTGAAATCCATAGTTTGGATAAACATGAGTTTTTAAATCAAATCCATGGATTTTAAATCCATTGTTTGGCTAAATTTAAATGGTCTTTGAAATTTTTCTTTTCTCTCTCTCCCACTTAGTAAAACAAGTACTCCCCGTCCCAGATCGGTTTTCACACTATCCTTTTCGTCTCGTCCTATATCGGTTTATACCCAAAAAGGGAAAGTTTTTTTATAACCCTTACCCTCAAAAGTTTCACTTATTTACCTCAATGCCATTACTTTTCTTATACAATTAACCCACATCCCACTAAATTAATTAACTTATCAACCAAAATCTACTTAATTACACATAATTAAAAATCTCAGCCCGTATAAAATACGTAGCCCATATAAAGTACACTTAGATCGTATAAAATACACATTTCACCCAAAAATACACTTAGCCCAAAATAAAATATGCAGCCCATACGAAATACACTCATCATACAAATACACTCAACCTTAATTAAATACAAAACCCATAAAAAATATATTAAGCCCATACATAATACATTCATCCCATAAAAATACACCTAGAGTCATACAAATACACTAAATTCTCAAATCCTATATCATCCGCCTCCACCCCCCTCTCTCTCTCTAATCCGCCGCTCCCTCTCCCTCTCTTCCTCTCCTTCTCTCATATCTACCTCTTTCTCTAAAACCTTCTCCGATCGTCACCAACCTCTTTCTTTGATCAATCCTCTCTATAAACCCTACAAAATACACTTAATCTATACTAAATACACTTAACCGTACAAAATACACCAAGTCTTCTATCAATCCTAGTTCTTTGAAGAATTAATCAAGAAGAAAAATACGATTTTCTTTATGTTGGACATTTTTTTAGGGACTTCAATATTGAGGTATTGACACATGCATCTCTATGATTTTCTTTATTTACTCCATTTTGAGGGATTTGGATCTGTATCCGTTTATTTATTTTATTTTTCTCTTCACAAGTTTTTTTTTATTGCTTTGAGTTGAGGGTGCCATTTCTTTTGATGGGGATTTCCTCATTTGTAATGTTTCAATATTGTGAATATGTAAATTTAAATTGGTGTGGGTTTTAATTTTTCTAGACTTCTTTCGTGGATTAATTTTGGTATCTCGACTCAATTTTGTTTAATTATATGTAAAATAAGTTTTTAATACAATCATATACATTGCTTGATATACATGTACGTATACATATACAAATTAATTATTTCATTAGCAAAAATTAAAAGGACCTCAATACCTTACTTTATCACTTTAAAAAATTCCAAACAATAATTTTCTTATTTTTTGTGCCCAGATCGGTGAAAACCGATTTGGGATAGAGGAGTAATATTTTTATAATAAAATGAGTAATATTATTTAATAAAATAAATAAGGGTGGATAACTCTCCAATACAATTTTAAGAGCCACATAACTCTTAGATACAATTTTTTTGTTAATTACTTGTAGGTACAATAATTTGGGGTGGACTTCCAACAATGCCCTTATATCTCATCAACTACAATTTGTCTGCTTCCTTGCACGATCTTTGTACGAACTTTTGTAATTCCCAATACAAAGAGAGCAGACGTTACGCACACTCAAACCATTTCCATTGATAGCTCCTTTCAGTCTATCTTCTCGTTTCAGGATTTCTTTGAAGAGGGTTTTGCTTTCTTCTTTGAAGCATTCGTCTCCCATCTCCTTCGTGTCGTGTTAATCGGTCTCTTTGGAACAACGACGTCATTGTTACAACAGACCATTATATATTTCTGCACTTTTTTGTTTTTGGTGTCCATCCTACCCCATTTTTGGGTTTTATTTAACATTTTTGGTTTTGCCACTAAACAGTGTAATGGAGAGAACAAAAAGCAACGATGTAGATAAGAAACCGGATGATGAGTGTGGCAAGATGAAGCCGAGAAAGAGTATTAAAAAGGCCGCTTGTGATGGTATGTTTGTTTTGTTTTTTTATGCGTTTGAACATTTGAAGTGTACGCTTTGAAACTCTGTTGCTCATATTTTGAAATTATTTTTTTTTAATTTTTTTTTGGTTCGTAATCTATATGAAGGAGAGTTTTACGCACGCTTAATATTCGTAAGAATGACATTAAAGGTATTATTTTTCTTTTTTATTTAGACCTTGCTTTACCGTAACATTGTAACCTAATTTTAGGGTTTGATGTTTAAAATACGAGCAAAACGATGGTAAATGAAGGGCAAAGTTGGAAAGATAGATTGAAAGGCAAAGGTATGTTATATGTGCAATTTTTACCGCACGAAATAGTTTATTTTTGCACATGTGCAGATAGTTAATTTTTTTTTTTTTCGCATAAGTATCTTTTTGTGTATAACTCATATGTGCAGATTAAATTGTTTTTATCTAAGTATGTTTTGTATTTTTTTATCCTTGTTATCAATCTTACAAAGGCAAGAGGTTGAAAATGATACAAAGTACAACTCATCCGAAGGTATTGAACATTGTTTATTCAAGTTGCATTTTTGCCTAATATGTATGTTAGTTATTTTTTATAAATATTCAATTAATACATTTAATTACTCATTTAGATTGCAATTCATATAGTGAGGATGAATTGTTCAATAGTTTTGAAGAATATACATCTATGTCGAAAGCAATGAGGATGATGAAATATCATTTGTTATCGAGAAAGCCGCGTAATTGCTTTGGTATGAATTTTTTTGTTTTTTTGAAGCAACAAACTTATTGGTATAATATCTCGCACATGATTAATGCATTGATACTTTGGTAGGTAATGTTAAAGTAAACAAAAGCATGACATACTACAGAGCAACCTTAGGACGTGTGTACGCGAACTAAAATTGCTTAAATTTAGAGCCGTGCACATAGATCGATTCAAAGGACCCCATTTTGGCTATTGTTTAATGCTCTTTACAAGATGGGTGATTCTAAAATAATGAGAAGGTGTGCAAAACATGAGGATGATATTCATAAAATTTTAATGTGTTATGATGAGCCTGCCGGAGGGTTTGTTCTTGGAGAGAAATTGACAATAGTTGCTAGTCGGGACGTACTGATTAATATTTGGGATTGTTTGGGGAAGTAGGACAATACCTCGTGAAATGTTCGAAATACACAATGGGGAATGGAGCAGCCGGTGTTTTGGTGCGGAGATACGTCTTTGTGTGTGACCTTTGTGTTGTACAAGAATATAATCTTTGACAAGCTGAGAGAGATGATTGGGTATTGAAGGTGTGCGTAAGTGTTTTTGCAGAATCGTTGTCACGAATGTTGGCACAATCAAGAACAACACAGACGAAAATAAATGAACAAAAATACACAAATGAAGTCTTAAACACTTTGCAAGATGGATATCAAAATTTTCGTATAGACTATAAATAAGTCTATACCGCCAATCGGCGTATTATCACTAGTAATTGTTAAGTGATACAATCGGTGAAAACATAAGCCACACCGTGAATGGATCGACGTATATAGTGACTAGACAATGGTCAATCTAACCTATCACTAATACATATAAAGACTCAATGTTGAGTGAAATGTTGGAATATTCACCAACGGAAGAATCGAGTATGAAACTACAATAAATTCTATAATCTATGCCAATAGACTATGCTAGATTGTGTTTCCCTCAACTTCAAGTTTTAATCTTCATAGCAATGTGTATATATAGATAAAATCTGGACTCTTAATGCTTGAAGATAACTTCCACATCTCCCTTGAAAATAGGTAACTTCCATGTAACTTCCCCATGATCTTTATAACTTCTCTTTGCTTGCCTTTTCAAACGCATGACTTTGGTTACTGCCGTAAGTCTTCATTCTGAAAGAAAACAAGACTTTGACCAAGACAAAACGTGGGTTAAGGGTTAGTGGAAGTGGAAGGACGAATTCGATGTTGTGACCAGAATGTTGGCACATTCGAGTAACACTCGTCATAACATCAACAATCTCCCCCAATTCGGCCTTTCTACTTTGGAACACACACGATGTTGTACCATTGTACGTAATGTGTACACAATAGAGATAAGTAAATAAACATCAAGTAAATGACATCTCACTACTTAGCCGAAAATGAATAACACTTAAACATAAAACATCACTAAAACATAAATTACGAACATAACAAAGACTTAACACTTAATAAAATAAAAAATCAGAGTTACCACAAAACAATAACACTTAAATGAACTAACATACATCAAAGCTTAATCATAAAATAAAAAATAAAAATAAATAACTTAACTAAACGAAATCAGAGTAATAAGACACAAGAACATATAACACAATAAATTAGAACCTAAGACAAAAACTATAAAAACCTAAACAAAGAACATAACAAATACTAGATATAAACAAAATAAACTTAAACTAAATACCAAATCAACATTAAGTTCAACAATATACCTAACATATAAGATAAGTTCAAAAAAACATAAACATAAAACCAAAAAATAAATTGAGTCTTTACAAAAACAGATAAAGCTTATAAATGAAGATTAGGAGAGCATTGGGTCGTAAAGTATAACAATGCATCTTCATAAGTCTCGCACGAACTCCCTCTTTCTTCAAGCTTCTCTACCTTCGAAAGCTCCCCTCGCTCATTGTCCCCAATCATCCAAGTCATCATACATTACACCGAGATCTTCATCATCCCAATCTATCGCATCAATCTTCTCAGCATCAACGTCCATGTTTGAACCGGCCGGGTCTATCATCATTGTTGGTTGGAATTGTGGGCATATTCTCCGACGCATTCTCGATATCAGTTTCCATTTCAAGATCGGGAGCTGCACTTGTTCCAGCTCCGAGAAATATCAGCATCTGGTCCTCCTCCAGCTTGCATCAACATTAGCACTTGCAACACCACCAGATCTCCATCCCTAGCGGCCGGTTCAAAGAACATCGGCAGCTTGATCATCGCCTTAAAGAACATCGTGTCCTACTCCCCCGTGATAGAAAGTACCGCTTTCCAGACCCTTTGGTGTATCTCAAGGTTGCTCAACGGACACTTTGCATTATTGATTGAATTTTCTGTCATAGCAATCGATCTCGGATGAATTGCGGATGTAATTGCGGAATGTTGGCGTGTGTGCGCCAACATTTCTCGGCACATCACCGGTTGATCAGCGGGAACTTTAGCTTCAGGGCATTCGGATATCCGTAGAGGCGTATCAATTACACGTGGTCCAGTCCTCGCACATGTGAGATTCCTAAACTCGAGCAAATGAACTTATTATCTCTGAATTTTCCTCCGAAAACCAAGAGCCGAGATCATCATAAAAATCAGCCGGATACGGCAGTCCTTTACTTGATACCCTTCCGAATATGTCATCATATTGTCGAAAATTGTCTTTCCAAGGTTGAATCTTTGCAAGTGGCCAATCTTGTACATAAGTACAAACTTGTTCGTAAGTAAGGGTAGTGGTGTTGGATGAGGGCAGCCAATTGTACACAATCAATTTGTGCAAGACACTATACAAACTAGTGAGGACCGAGGAGTTCATCCTATACCTCCACACTGTTTGTCTCCCTCCAAATGATTACACTTATCACTTCATCAAGGTTATCAATCGAGGATCTTCATCATCCCGAGTCCTAAGAAAACTGTTAATCTTAGCAGAGTAACCTCAATCACCTTTCCCCTAAATTTGACCTTTCCATAGTTCTTAGAATTGACCCTAGAAATACCGCCCTTTAAGTTGGCATAAAATTCATATACCCATTCAATCGTGATACGGAGTGGCAAATTGAAGTGCAAACAACAAAGATCTTTCTTCCGTATAACCAACCAAATTCATAGAAACAAAATCATCCATCTTAATTATCCTTTCTCCAACAATCACCTAGTTCTCAAAGTCCTAAACTTATCACTATCCACACCATGATAACTATCATCGTAATTAGACAAAGACATATGCAGAGAGGAATCGGTATGTACCTCATCGATTTTGCCTTACTTACTTCGGATGAAGAGGACTCGCAGTCGAGGATGATGTGTCCATTGGTGTGCCAACATCCTTCGGCACATCCTGCGGATCATTTCGCTTTTGCTTCTCTTCTCCAAACGAGCAGCCATTTACGCCAATGTTTGATTCATTTCGAATCCTCAATTTCCCCTGGCCGAGCACCGAATGCAGGCTTGACCGCTTGTTTCTTTTCTCGGCTTGCTTCTCGCATTTCCTCTTCAAGAGTCGAGTCGAACACTTGAATTGGCTTTGAAGCAACTCCATCATCATGCTTCGCTTCTTCCCTTTCTCGCAGTAATCGACTCTTTTGCCCATGGTTCGGTAAGAACGCCTTTTCTCGACCACGTCCCCTAGAGCTCGACGCCTTTTATCGAACAGCTTTTGAAGCGAGCAAGAAGCTCACCAAAGTGTCGGCCGAGTCAGTCAACGGGTCATCTACTGGAGCATCTTGTGGTGATTTTGGCGGTGTAAACACTAAGTGTTTGTCTTTGCTGAAATCAACCTCCACGTCGCCGACCTTGACAACATGGTAAATCGTCTCGCTTAGTGAGGGTTTTGAATGCATAGATGATTTGATCGAGAGGTGGCTCCTTCAGCTAGCTCAACCATCATTGGGTATGTTTCGAGAATGGGGGCTTTGCTAGCTTCGCCGCTAATCGGATTTTGTGGCGTTCCGCCCAAAATCGGAGTTTCGTGGATTTCAAGGAATTTCGGTAGGTGGGAGAGAAACATCGACAGAGCCAACCCTAATAGAAGAGGGTGATGTTGGGCGAGATGTGCCAACATTCTCGGACACATTGTCGACGGCCATTGAAGCAAGAAGTCGAAGGTTTCTGGAGGTAGAAGATGATCTTTGGAGAGGTTGAGTGTTTGGATTGTGAAGGTGAGAGGTCTTTTCGATTAGCCATATTAATCACTGCAAACACTATTCAAATTAAATTAATAAAATAATACATTTGAATATAAATAGGCTGAAAGAAAAACTAATACCACAAAGTATAATTAATAATACATTTGAACTTTTGTGCTTAAATTCGAAACTATGATATTAAGTATAGAACACACCGAGTATTAAGGACTTTAAATAGGGAAGAGAAAGATTGCGAAGTTGTGAACACATCGAAGTTAAAAGATAAGATTTAATCACATCCCTAAAAATAGGGCATTATCAAATGTTGGAAGTTTATTTCAAAGACATGCTAAAAACCGCTTAATTCTAGATAAAATAATCTGCACAATTAATTAAATTGGACTATATAATATTGTTGGGAACAATTTAAAATAAATAAATCTCCATAAAATAATATTCGTAAATTTTCAAACTCGTAGAGGTAAATATACATATGAGAACCAGAATGTTATTCACCGAATGTCGGCACACACACTTCTCTACAGCTTTTACATGAAATAAATTCATTTGTGTTGCACTATATTTTTCTTTTCCCACTTATTCACATTGATCCATTTTTCTAGAAGAGATCATCGTAGTTGTCAGCTCCGTGTCACATAATTACTCAATGGATTGTGAATATATTGATGCATTCAAGTCACCTTTTGAAAAGAGAACATCGTAGTAGTCAACTCCGTGTCCCATAGTTACTCGGTGGCATAGCATCTAATTATGAGTTTGTTTAATTGCATTTGAGAGAAGTGTGTCCAGGACAATTTATATTTATCACATGTTCTAATACTATTTACACAAGAGAGTTCAAAAACACTAAATATTACAATACTTAGAAAATTTAAATAAATTGTTCTAGTGTTGCTACAAATGTTGGCACATTTGTCACAACACACAACAAATATAGGTCTAATTAGTGCATAAACCTAGAGATTTTCTAAGAGAAGAAAACCTCTCATTATCAAGGGCTTTAGTAAAAATGTCTCCAATTTGCTTTTCAAGAGAAATGTATTCCAACTTTATAACTTCTTTTTCTACAAGGTCCCTAATAAAGTGGTGTCTAATACTTATATGCTTAGTTAACGAATGTTGCACATGGTTCTTAGATATATTAATTGCACTTGTATTATCACAATAAACAAGTAAGAGTATTGCTCTCCTAACCATAATCATCGAACATCTTCTTAAGCTAAAGAAGTTGAGTACAACAATTTCCCGTGGCTATGTATTCGGATTCAGCCGTAGATAGGGAGACACAATTTTGTTTTCGGCTATGCCAAGAAACAAGATTGTTACCCATGTAGAAACATCCACCACTTGTACTCTTTCTATCATCAATGTCACCTGCCCAATCTGCATCACTATAGCCAATCAAAGAATAATTAGTGTCTTTGCTATACCATATTCCATAATCACATGTGCCTGCCACATATCTAATTATTCTCTTAACCGAATTCATGTGAGATTCTTTAGGATCAGCTTGATAACGTGCACATAAACAAACACTAAACATGATGTCCGGCCTACTAGAAGTCGGATACAAAAAGGCTACCAATCATCGACCTATACAATGTTGGGTCAACATTTGTGCCAACACTGTCTTTACACAATTTTTGTGTCGATCCCATAGGTGTCTTCATGTGTTTAGCATTGTCTAAACCAAACCTTTTCACAAGATTTTTCGCATATTTACTTTGACAAAAGAAAATAACATCCTTGTATTGTTTAATTTGAAGACCTAGAAAGTAATTCAAGTCTCCAACCATCGACATTTCAAAGGTAGTGGTCATTTCATGCACAAATAATCCAAGCATTTTCTCACATGTAGAACCAAACACAATGTCATCAACATATATTTGAGCAATCATAATATCATATCCAGTAATGTTTTATAAACAAGGTCCTATCAGCTTCACCTCTATAAAAACCGAATTCAACAAGAAAATCGGTTAATCTACCATACCATGCCCTAGGTGCTTGCTTCAAACCATATAAAGCTTTCTTAAGTTTATAAACATGATCAGAAATTCATGACTCTCAAACCCTTTAGGTTGTTCTACATATGCTTCTTCCATAAGAATTCCATTTAGAAATGCGGCCTTAACATCCATTTGATGTAGTTTTATATCAATGTAACATGCAATAGCAAGTAACAGTCTTATGGATTCAATTCTAGCAACAAAGCAAAAGTTTCATCAAAATCAATTCCTTCTACTTGTGTATAGCCTTGAGCTACTAATCTAGCTTTGTTTCTTACAACATTACCATATTCATCAGTTTTGTTTTTGAAGATCCATTTTGTACCGATTACATTCACATTATCGTGCCTAGGCACAAGTATCGAAACATCATTCCTTTCAAATTGAATTAACTCCTCATGCATTGCATTGATCCAGCTTTTCATTTTTCATTGCTTCATCAATATTTTTAGGTTCATTGAAAGAATGAAAACATTCAAAGTTCACCTTGTTGCACATAGATGTCATACATATAGATCTTACCACATGTCTTGCATCAAAACTCAATTTTCTCCTTGTTTGTACACCCGATTGTGGTTTACCTATGATCTGTTGTTGTGGATGATTTTTGAGAATCCTGGAAGATGGTACTATAGCGAGGATAAGGCATAGTTCTATAAATTTCTGGATGTTGAGGTGATGTTGCATCGATGTGGGCACATTCGTAGCAACATTCTCAATCGATTCGAAATATTAGAACTTTGCATCTGCTCAATAAGATCGATTACATCTTCTTCAATGGCATTATCTCGCGAGACTTGCATTATCATCAAATACAACATTCATAGACTCTTGAACAATATTAGTCCTAAGATTATATATCCTAAAAGCTCTACTGTTTCTAGCATATATAACCAAGAAAGAAACCCTTATCACTTTTTGAATCAAATTTGTGTAGTGGTCTCTATCATTCGTAATGTAGCAAACACAACCAAAGACATGAAAGTATTTCAGATTAGGCTTTTTGTTATTCAAAAATTCATAAGGTGTTTTAGTAGAATTAGGTCTCAAATAAACTCTATTGGATATATGACAAGCGGTATTCAAAGCTTCACCCAAAACCTTTTGAAAGTTTCTTGGATAAAAGCATTACTTTAGCCATCTCTTGTAGAGTTCTATTTTTTCTTTCGGCTACACCATTTTGTTGAGGTGTTTTAGGAGAAGAAAACTCTTGAATTATACCTTTTGTTGATGTTATGACGAGTGTTACTCAGAATGTGCCAACATTCTGGTCACAACATCGAATTCGTCCTTCCACTTTCACTAACCCTTAACCCACGTTTTGTCTTGTTCATTGACTTGTTCTTTCAGATTGAAGACTTACGGCAGCTTACCGAAGTCATGCGGTTGAAAGAGGCAAGCAAGAGAAGTTATAAAGATCATGGGGAAGTTACATAGAAGTTACCTATTTTCAAGGGAGATGTGGAAGTTATCTTCAAGCACTAAGAGTGTCCAGAATTCTATAAATACACGCCGCTTATGAAGATTAAAACTTGAAGTTGAGGGAAACACAATCTAGCATAGTCTATTGGCATAGATTATAGAGTTTATTGTCTGCTTCATACTCGATACTTCCGTTGGTGAATGTTCCAACATTTCACTCAACATTGGGTCATTATTTGTATTAGTGATAGGTTAGATTGAATATTATCTAGTCACTATATACGTAGATCCATTCACGGTGTAGCTTATGTTTTCACCGATTGTATCACTTAACAATTACTAGTGATAATACGCCGTTTGGCAAGATAGACTTATTTATAGTCTATACGAAAATTTTGATATCCATCTTGCAACGTGTTTAAGACTTCCGCCGTACATTTCGATTATTTATTTGTCTCGTGTTGCTCTTCGAATGTGCCAACATTCATGACAACATTCTCGCAAAACACGTACGCACACCTTCAAGTGGCACGAGCCATAAAACTCGTTATCCACGAGTTTAGATCCTGTGTTTGGTGTGATTTATTGCAATGGATTATCCTATGACAGCTCCAATTAGGCCACCCGTTCTAGATGGTACAAATTATGCAATTTGGAAGCCTAAGATGCGTATGTACATCAAGTCCATTGATGAACGTGCATGGAGGAGTATATTGACCGGATGGACTCCACCGATTGTTCCAGCTGATGACAATACCGAAGCTCAAATAAAAAGGAGTTAGAATGGACAAATGATGAGGTGACAACGGCCAGCTTCAATTCGAAGGCACTCAATGCCTTATTTACCTCTACGGATGTATCCATGTTCAAAATAATTTTTAATTGTGTATCTCGCAAAAGATGCATGGGAGAGATTACAAGAACATTGTGAAGGATCCGAGAGTGTAAGAAGGACGAAGTTGAGGATGCTTGGAACCAAGTTTGAAAATTTAAGGATGAAGGAAGATGAGACCATATCCTCCTACAATGAACGAATCACCGAGATTTCCAATGAATCTCAAGCACTTGGTGAAGCTATATCCAATACAAGGTTAGTACATAAAATCTTAAGAACTGTTCCTAAACGCTTTGATGCTAAGATATGTGCTATTGAGGAAGCTAAAGATATCGATGCTATTACTCAAAATGAGTTGGTAAGTATTTTGAAAACGTATGAAATGAATTTTCCCAAAGAGATAGTGAGAAATCCGAAAGGAAAATTTCTGTTTTCAAAGGAGAGACTTCTTCATGTTTTGATAAACAACCGTTTGTTACCGAAATAGATTGATGAAGATGTTGGTGACGATTGTACCGACAATGCAGAAAACATTGCTTTCTTAACTAAGCGCTTTAATTCTTTTTTGAAAAAGAGAGCAAATAGACTTAGAAATAATTTGCAAATTAAGAATCAAGAGAGAGAACAGACTGGTAGTTCACGCCAATTGCCCGATAGAAATCGAAATGTTAATCAACCTAGGCAATTTGATAGAGGTAACAAGATCAAATATGATCCGCAATATAGGAAAAATGTTAAATGTGATGCATGTTCTGGTTTTGGTCATTATGCTAATGAATGTGCCAACACTCTTTTGAGAAAGAGGGTAAATTTCAATGCTACCTTAAGTGATGAGTCCGATTGTGAAGAAGATTCTGATAAAAATGAGGAGTTTGCTTTTTCTCGCAAGAATTTTGTATGATGATACACTTGATGATTTCTTGGATGATTCTCGATGTTGAGTCAAATGTGCCAACATTTGAGGAAACATTAGAGGTTCCAGAATTTCATTGTTTCTCAAGTTCTTGTGTAGATGAAGCGAGGTACTTCTAATATTGTTTGCAAAGATTGTAAGTCCAGCTTATCTAAAGCTTGAAAAGGAGTTGGAATCCACTCGTAAAGCCTTAAGGGACATGACTATTGAAGAGTCATATCAAAAGGATTTGGTGATAAAGCTTGAGGTCATACTAACAAGGAAAGATCTGGAGTTATGCAACCTCAAAGAACAATTAAAGGAACGACACTCGAATTTCAAAAGATATTCGTAAAGTTCACCTAAACTTGATGAGGCACCTTGACAATTGGAAGTACAAGTAGACATGGTCTGGGTTATAATGGTAATATCACTCAGTTTCTAAACAATAACAAACCTGTTGTGTTTACAAAACCTTCGTTGAAACCGAAAAGTTGAAAAATGATTCTCAAAAGAAGGATGTTTGTCATTATTGTTTCTTCAAGGTCACAAACGACCAAACTGTTTTAGAATGAGGCAGATAAAAAGTTTTCTAAAATGTCTTTGAAAATGTTGCCACATTCTCCTCAACATTCAAACAGACTGTTCAAAATCATTTCAAAACCTCGTTCAAAAATCTACTTGGGTGAAAAAGTCACATACTTTGTATGTAATGTTGTCTATACATCTTTAAAAGCATGTGTTCCGGACTATGGTATTTTGATAGTGGGTGTTCTAGACACATGACTGTGAGCAAAGTTATCTCACCGATTATAAGATTTATGATGGAGGAAATGTTACTTACGGAGGAGGTTCAAAAGGTAAAATCATTGGGATAGGTACACCGAATGTTCCTGGTTTTCCAAACTTGACAAAAGTCTTACATGTTAAAGGTTTACTTGCAAATTTGATTAGTATTAGTCAATTATGTGATGATGACTTGCATGTGAAGTTTGACAAAAGTTCATGCTATGTGCTAAACAGGTGATGATAAATGTCTTATGGTTGGTAATAGATCGGTTGATAATTGCTATTTGATCGATTCAAATCAAGCATGCTTTAATGCTCAAACCGATGAAAGTGTACTTTGGCATCAAAAACTTGGACATGCTCATTATAGAAACATAATCAAATTGTTAAAATTTGATCTTTGTTAAAGGTCCGCCTAAGTTACAAGTACGCATGTCGAATGTATGTGGATCATGTCAAAGTGGTAAGCAAGTCAAAATGTCACATGAAATGTTGACACAATGTACTACGAAACATTGCTTTGAACTTTTGCATATGGATTTAATGGGACCAATGGAGACCGAAAGCATTGGTGGTAAGAGATATTCTTTTGTCATAGTAGATGATTATTCAAGGTTTACATGGATTGAGTTTCTTAAAGAGAAATCGGATGCTTTTGATATATTCAAAATTCTTTATAAAAGGTTTAAAAATGTGTATAACACTAAGATAAAAAGAATAAGGTCCGATCATGGTAGGGAGTTTGAGAACAGTTTATTCACTAAATTATTTGAAGATAAAGGCATAATACAAGAATTCTCTTCTCCTAAAACACCTCAACAAAATGGTGTAGCCGAAAGGAAAAATAGAACTCTACAAGAGATGGCTAGAGTAATGCTTTTATCCAAGAAACTTTCAAAAAGGTTTTGGGCTGAAGCTTTGAATATTATCTGTCATATTTCAAATAGAGTTTATCTTAGACCTAATTCCACAAAGACACCTTATGAATTTTTGAATGACAAAAACCTAATCTGAAATACTTTCATGTCTTTGGATGTGTTTGCTACATTCTGAATGATAGAGACCAACTTCATAAATTTGATTCAAAGAGTGATAAGGGTTTCTTTCTTGGTTATGCTAGAAACAAGAGAGCTTTTAGGATTTATAATCTTAGGACCGATATCTCGTTCAAGAGTCTATGAATGTTGTTTTTGATGATAATGCAAGTCTTGCAGATAATGCTATTGAAGAAGATGTAATCGATCTTATTGAGCGGATGCAAAGTTCTCAAATTTCTGAACCGATTGAGAATGTTGCTACAAATGTGCCCACATCCGGAGCAACATCACCTCAACATCCGTAAATTAATAGAACTATGTCTTATCCTGCTACAAGTACCATCTTCTAGGATTCTCAAAAATCATCCACAACAACAGATCATAGGTAAGCCTCAATCGTGTGTACAAACAAGGAGGAAATTAAGTTTTGACGCAAGGCATGTGGTAAGATCGATTTGTATGACATCTATGTGTAACAAGGTGAACTTTGAATGTTTTCATTCTTTCAATGAACCTAAAAATGTTGATGAAGCTATGAAAGATGAAAAGCTGGATTAATGCAATGCATGAGGAGTTAAATCAATTTGAAAGGAATGATGTTTGGATACTTGTGCCTAGGCACGATAATGTGAATGTAATCAAGACCAAATGGATCTTCAAAAACAAAACTGATGAATCTAGTAATGTTGTAAGAAACAAAGCTAGATTAGTAGCTCAAGGCTATACACAAGTAGAAGGAATTGATTTTGATGAGACTTTTGCTCCTGTTGCTAGAATTGAGTCCTTAAGACTCAATTACTTGCTATTGCATGCTACATTAATATAAAATCTGCATCAAATGGATGTTAAAGCCGCTTTTCTAAATGGAATTCTTATGGAAGAAGCATATGTAGAACAACCTAAGGGGTTTGAGAATCATGAATTTCTTGATCATGTTTATAAACTTAAGAAAGCCTTATATGGTTTAAAGCAAGCACCTAGGGCATGGTATGGTAGATTAACCGATTTTCTTGTTGAATTTAGTTTCTATAGAGGTGAAGCTGATAGAACTTCGTTTATTAAACATTCTGGATATGATATTATGATTGCTCAAATATATGTTGATGACATTGTATTTGGTTCTACATGTGAGAAAATGCTTGAATTATTTGTACATGAAATGACCACTACCTTTGAAATGTCGATGGTTGGAGACTTGAATTACTTTTTAGGTCTTCAAATTAAACAATGCAAGGATGGTATTTTCTTTTGTCAAAGCAAATATGCCAAAAATCTTGTGAAAAGGTTTGGTTTAGACAATGCTAAACACATGAAGACACTTATGGGATCGACACAAAAGTTGTGTAAAGACAGTGTTGGCACAAATGTTGACCCAACATTGTATAGGTCGATGATTGGTAGTCTTTTGTATCCGACTTCTAGTAGGCCAGTACATCATGTTTAGTGTTTGTTTATGTGCACGTTATCAAGCTGATCCTAAAGAATCTCATATGAATTCAGTTAAGAGAATAATTCGATATGTGGCAGGCACATGTGATTATGGAATATGGTATAGCAAAGATACTAATTGTTCTTTGATTGGCTATAGTGATGTAGATTGGGCAGTGATAGTGATGATAGGAAGAGTACAAGTGGTGGATGTTTCTACATGGGTAACAATCTTGTTTCATGGCATAGCCGAAAACAAAATTGTGTTTCCCTATCTACGGCTGAATCCAAATACATAGCCACGGGGAATTGTTGTACTCAACTTCTTTGGCTCAAGAAGATGTTCGATGACTACGGTTTGGAGAGCAATACTCTTACTTGTTTATTGTGATAATACAAGTGCAATTAATATATCTAAGAACCTGTGCAACATTCGTTAACTAAGCATATAAGTATTAGACACCACTTTATTAGGGACCTTGTAGAAAAAGAAGTTGTAAAGTTGGAATACATTTCAACCGAGAAGCAAATTGCGAACATTTTTACTAAAGCCCTTGATAATGAGAGGTTTTCTTCTCTTAGAAAATCTCTAGGTTTATGCACTAATTAGATCAATATTTGTTGTGTGTTGTAACAAATGTGCCAACATTTGTAACAACACTAGAACAATTTATTTAAATTTTTCTAAGTATTGTAATATTTAGTGTTTTTGAACTCTCTTGTGTAAATAGTATTAGAACCTCGTGATAAATATAAATTGTCCTGGACACACTTCTTAGGATAAAAATGTACTTAGTTTTGATGAGTTAAAGTGTAAAACTAGGATGACCAATTGGAGACAATGTATAGTCGGTGATGTAATGAGAACTCTAAATAGACTAAGTATAGAAAAATAAGATAGGGATGATTCAAAGGAAGTCGATGGAGACAAGAAAGAAATGCATTTTGACAGTAATCGGACAAGGTAAAAGATCGTATAGAAGTTCAAGACAATGACTAATCGAGACGGGGTGAAGAATCGACAGGTGAAGAATCGAGCAGGGTAAAGATCAGACAAGCAAGAGTTAGTTAAAATCAAGAGTCAGTTTCAACTAATCAAGAAGCAGCTTTTCAAGAAAGGATTAGGCGGTTACAACCAACCAAACAGAAAACAAGGAAGTTACAAGCTGACATCAAAGGGAGGTCTATAAATACATTCATCATTCCCAAATCAAGAGTGATCGAAAAAATAAGCAATTTCACTATCAAGCAAGTTCACTCTAGAGATCAATGATTTAGATACTCATTTCTCTAATATTTGTATACACATGAACACTTTGTGTTCATTCATTCTTGGTGTTTATAGAATACTATTTTCTTTGTAAATCTTCAAAAGCCAAATAGAGATAGCATCATAATTGTAAGGCTGAAGATACACGTTGTAAGTGAAGAAAGTAAGAAAAAGAAAGGCAAGAAGTAGAGTCCCTTCTTCGAGTTTGAAGAAGGAGAGTGGACGTAGGATCATTTGATCCGAACCACTATAAATCTGGTGTTGTTTACTTTCTGTTCTTTACTTGTTTTCATTAATTGTTTCTTGATCACAAACTTTAATATCTCGATAAAGCTTTAGATCCTATCTCGAATTGAGTTTAATCAAAAATCAAGCTGTTTCATTTGTTAAAATCGATTTTGAGTTGATAGATTATCTAAGCTCGAAAAAGTTTTTGATAATCTATTCATCCCCCTTCTAGATTATCACTAGAGGGCATCCTGTTTTGTGGTTAACTCATTCTAAAGGGACCCAACAAGTGGTATCGAGCAGTTGTTAAGTTGTTACGATAGAGATTTGTGGTCTTGAAAATTCCGAGTTCTTGTTGAAATTTGATTTCTTATTATTGCTTCACTAACATTTCGGATAAGTTGTCTTTTAGCACCTTGAATTACGATGTCTTTGTTAAAAGTAAGAAAACCAGGAGTTTGCGATTTCTCTATCGAAGAATATGATTATTGGAAGTTCGAATGGAGAATCATTTGAAGGCCATTCATGACCACATGGAAGAGGTTCTTGAGGAAGGTCCAATAAAATTCTATCATGGAGTTGTTAGCACTGAGCTGAATCTTCTCATTACAAGAAGTCAACAAGAAAAGAAGAGTCTTGAGTTAACTCTTTGATGAAAGGAAAATTCACAATTTGGATCAGGTAGCAAGGACAGAAATTATAGAGACATTGAGCAAAGACTTGATAGAAAAGGTAAAGAGATGTAAAACAGCTAAAGATATGTGGGAAACTCTTGCAAATGTCTGTGAAGGATCGTATCAAGTCAAGGAAAATAAGTTGCAATCAGTTTTACATGCATTTGATACATTCAAGATGAAAGATGGAGAAACTGTGGATCAATTGGACGTGAGATTGACTAACTGGTCAACAAAGCTGATTTGGGTAAGACCTACACCGAGAAAGAAATTAACAACAAGGTACTCGGATCATTGAGCAAAAGATGGAGGGAGAAAGCAAATATTCTCAAAGCAACACAGAATCTGTCATCTATATCACATCACACTCTATTTTCTCATCTTAAAGCACTGGAATATGATATTCACATTGAAGATGAAGAAGATGAGGTAGAGTCATCCACATCTGGAAAACTGTGGCATTTCTTCATCAAGAAGAATCGATAAGATTTCTAAGGCATCCGATTTGTCAACAAAGGAGGAAATGGCACTTTTGATAAGACGATATTAGAGGCTTAAGATGATATATAAAAGGAACAAGAGAGATAGATTTAATCGTCGGAATTATAAATCGATAAGGAAGAGAAGTATTCGAGATAATGACAAGAAGAAGGATTCAGTAAAGGTATAAATCACCAATCGGACGAGGAGATACTAGTCCTAAATCGAGATAGAGGAGATATCTGTTATACCTGCAATAAACCCGATCACTACGGTTATGATTGTCCTCAACTTACTCCAAGAGAGAGAGAAGAAAAGAGGAAGAAAAGGGATAGGAGGTATGCGGATCAACGAGCTCTTCTAGCGAAAAAGAGGAAGTACATGAAACAACATCATCCTCATCCTCATCCTGGATTTGGGAAATGCAGACAATGACGTATGTCTAATGGCTAAAGAGGTAAACTATTACTCTTCCTCGGATAATGATTGTGATAACCTATCTGAATCGATCCATGTCTTATTAATAAGGTTCTAAAAGATGCGAAGACGGCTTTATCTACTTATAAACAGATAGAGACTGAAAATTTAAGTTTAAAGAATCAAATTCTTAATCTAACAAAGGAACATCGCACAAGGACAAGTAAAAACTTGTAATGTACATTCAAGGGGGAATGTCAATCTAAGTCTATTACTAGCTCCTCATCCGAGAAAACAAATAAGTTAGAAAAAGAATTGAGTACTTTGAAAATTAAATTTTCGATATCAATATGGAGAATGAGAATTTTAAGAAAACTAACAGAGAATTAAATCTCAAGTTAGGACATCTTAATAATTCTCACCAACAATTGATAACATCTTGATTTCCTTAAGCCTTATGATAAATGCGGATTAGGTTTTGATAAAAATAAACTGAATGATCCTATAAAACCAAGGGTTTTTATCAAAGCTACTGAAACTATGGAAAAGACAAAGCTTAGTCCAAAGAAATCTAAGGAGCAAATCACCTCATCTGATATTTCTAAGGAGAAAACACGAGACAAGGAGAAATGCATCCAAAAGAAATCCAAAGACTAAGTCAAAACCTTTTCCAAAGTACAATGGTTTTGATGGAAGAAGTAAGTCATATCCATTCTTTCCAAAATATAGGACAATTACTAGAGAACAACTAAACAAAATTGATCTAGATAGTCTTATAATAGTGGATAGATATGGTAGTAAGATTCAATCATTAGTTTTGAGAAACTTGGATGTTTTTATCTGGATACCTAAGTATCAACTTGACGAGAAAGGACCCAATACACAAAGGGTACCTAAGAATTAATTTGTGATTTCAGGAAATAAGGAGATAGTTGAAAGAGAAGATGTTCTTGAAGTCATCCGGTATATAGACAGTGGATGTTCTAAGCATATGACCTTTGAGAAAAGACTTCTTTCAAACTATCGAGACAATCGACGGACCACGAGTAATGTTTGGTGACAACAACTTTGGTTTAACTAAAGGTGTTGGAACCCTAATGATCGGAGATGTCCAGGTTAATGAAGTATACTTTGTGGAAGGTTTGAAACATAACTTACTGTCTGTATCTCAATATTGTGATAAAGGATATTGTGTGAAATTCACTCATAATGCATGTTATATCTTGGATGGGTTGAATGAAAATATTTTACTAACCGGAGTCGACAAGGCAATATCTATGTTGCGAATTTTAAGAGTTTCCCTAGGGATACTTGTCTTATTGCTAAGAGTTCTGAAGATTTGAGTTGGCTTTGGCATAAACGTCTTGGTCATTTGAACTTTAAAACTCTTAACAAAATAGCAAGGAAATCCTTAGTCAAAGGACTCCCGAGATAAAATATTTTCAAAAGACCACATCCGTGATGCATGTCGAAGGGTAAGCAGACAAAGACTTCTTTTAAGACAATAAATGGTCCTCGCTTACAAAGGATTTTGGAACTTTTGCACATGGATCTTTTTGGTCCAGTTACACCTCTGAGTTTTAGTGGAAGAAAGTATACTTTAGTGATTGTAGATGATTTTTCTAGATTCACTTGGGTTATTTTCTTGTACAAAAAGAATGAGACCGTAATAAAAATTCCAGAATTCCTCAAAAGAATTCAAAATGAAAAAGGATTAAATATTGTCAAGATTAGAAGTGATAAAGGTACTGAGTTTCTAAATTCGTTTGTTACTAACTATTGTACTGAGAATGGTATAGCACATGAAACGTCATCTGCAAGAACACCCCAAAGAAATGGAGTTGTAGAAAGGAGAAACAGAACCTTGAAGGAAGGCTGCAAGGACAATGTTATCTCGAGTATGACACTCCACAGGTTTTGGGCGAAGCCATTAATACCGCATGTTTTGTTCAAAATAGGTGTTTAATTGTAAAAGACAAATGCAAAACTCCTTATGAAATATGGAAGGGTAGAATACCAAAAATTTCATATTTCCATATATTTGGTTGTAAGTGTTTCATCCATAATAATGGAAAATCTAAATTAAGAACTTTTGATGCCAAGATTGCGATGGGATATTCTTATGATACTCATACTGTATCTAAAGCATATAGAGTTTTTAATAAGGTTACATTATGTGTGGAAGAAACACCCCATGTTGTTTTTGATGAAATTTCTTTCAAGTCTAAAAATACGAGATGATGTCACTAAGATAGTGAAGATCTCAACAAAATGGATATCAAGAAAAGCAGTCAAGATCTATTTACCAGAGTCTAATCAGATGAGGAAGACAAAGATAAAGATAAAGAGCACGGAAGTTCTTCCATGTCATCGATCAGACGGGTATACCATCGGATGAACAAGGAGGTATCTCTGAAGGTAACACGTAATCACTTGATGAAAATATCTCGGATAAGACTACATACTCGGTAAAAGATAAAGGTAAGCGAGTATTGACTTATCATCCGAAACAGAGATAATCGGAAGTTTAGATTAAGGAGTCGAGACAAGGACACGAGATAAACCAAGGCTATGCATTTTAGTTGTTATGTATCATTACTTGAACCTAAAACTATTACTGAAGCTCTAAACTCGACTCCAATTGGATAAATGCAATGCAAGAAGAATTAAATCAATTTCAAAGACAAGATGTATGGGAGCTTGTTGAAAGACCTCATCATCAAAAAGTTATTGGAACAAAATGGGTTTTTAAGAACAAAAGAGATGAGAAAAACATTGTGATAAGAAATAAGGCTAGATTGGTTGCACAAGGTTATTCACAATCGGAGGGAATTGATTATGATGAAACCTTTGCACCGGTTGCTCGTCTTGAAGCCATAAGATTGTTCTTAGCTTATCTTGCTTATAAAAGATTTCTTGTGTTTCAAATGGATGTGAAATCTGCTTTTCTAAATGGAGTCATTCTTTGAGGAAGTTTATGTAGAGCAACCCCCGGCTTTGTCAACGGAGACAAGGTTTATAAACTAAGGAAAACTCTATATGAACTTAAACAAGCACCTAGAGCTTGGTATGATACCTTATCTGAATATTTAATTGAGAATGGTTTTGTAAAAGGTAAGATAGATATAACTTTATTTAGAAAAGAATCGATAATGATCTCTTATTAGTACAAATCTATGTTGATGATATTATTTTTGGATCAACTAATCCTATCTTGTGTGAAGAATTTAGTCATCTTATGAAGAAGCAGATTTGAGATGTCCATGATGGGAGAAATGACATACTTCCTTGGACTTCAAGTCAAGCGAGACAAAGAAAGGAATTTTCATAAGCCAAGCAAAATACACCAAAGATCTTATTGAAAAATTTGGAATAGGTACTAGCAGAGAAGCCAAGATACCTATGATGATAAACTTTTCAATGGATCCGGATGAGAAAGGGAAGACAACGATCGGACGCAGATAGAGTTTTAATTGGTTCTCTTTTATACTTAACTGCTAGTAGACTGACATTTCTTTTGCGGTGGGTGTATGTGCACATTTTCAAGCTAAACCTAAAAAGAGTCATCTTGAAGTGCAAAGAAGATATTAAAATATTTGAAAGGTATAATCTATGTAGGGCTGTGGTATCCGGTGACGATAACGTTGAGTTGTCGTGGTACTCAGATTGATTTTGGTGGGTGTAAGATAGATAGGAAATCTACATCTGGAACTTGCCAATTTCTCGGGAAGTAAGCTGATTTCATGGTTGTCTAAGAAACAAACCTCTGTAGCTACTTCTACTCTTGAAGGCAGTACATGGCGGTGGGAGTTGTTGTTCACACTAATCTGGATCGATCAACAGCTAAGGGACTATAACATTATCACCAAGGATGTACCAATCTTTTGTGATAGTAATAGTGCCATAGCTATTACCGTAACCAGTCTTACATACCGAGTGCAAACATGTTGATATTCGTCATCACTTCATTCGAGATCATGTAGAAAAAGGTAATATCGGACTTGAGAAAATCTGTTGATTATCAAAGGGCAGACTTATTAACAAAACCTCTAGCGGAGACAAGGTTCAAAGATCTTCCTTTAGAATTAGGATTATTAGATGCTACCTCGGTGATATATAATCACATCTGTTATATTCTACTTTGTCTCTCTCGCTTATGTTATTATGTTTGGAAAATAATATCGAGATGTGTTAAAAATTATATGGATAATCATAGAGTGATATCATTGATTTCCTCTAAGGGATCAAGAATCAAGGATTCATCTATTGATTTAAACTAACTTGATATTTATTTGTCTAAACATGGAGTAATCCAGACAAATACATCATAGTCGGTGATCGATCACAAGGCAGATGAGTATGAGTACCTTGTCTGAATTACTCTAGAAGATACTAATAGTTTGCTCAAGTGTTTGGTTTTCAGGAAATTCTCAAGTCACCGATAATCAAATTTACAAGAAGAAACAGACGACGTTCAAACCGTACACTGGCCAATTTTACGGGGAGTTTCTTTAATCTCTTATTAAAAATTATGTTTATTAGATCACATAATTAATATGTGAATTTAATATCATAATTAGTTATTTATTCAAAAATTGAATTCACTCGGTAGTCCTTCTTGAAATTTGTTTTTAAAATTTTATAAAGGGTTCGTTTTTAAAAGGTATACTTTTGAAAATAAAAAGAGAAATTATTTCAGTTTATCTCTCCAATTAACTGAAAAGATTTTACAAATCAAGTTACTTCTTGTCGGAGAAGTTACTATCGGACGAAATTTTATCAAATAAAGCTTTGAAATACGCTGAGTGACATTCACGCTCATAAATTGGAGGCGATTTCTGAAATTTGAATAAATCAGCGATTCACGCGCGACATATTTAATATTATTCATGCACTTTTCAAAATAAATCCGCATAATTGCATTAAATGCTGGTACGAAAGCCAAAATCTATACTTTTGCGGTCATTATTAGTTTTTGATAAGTTTATTATTAAATTTTTCCATATAAATAGGAGAACGTGTGCATAATAACTTACGCACATAATCACCTATTCATATTCTCTAAAAATCCTTTTCCCTCTCAAAACTTTCCAAACAACTGTTTCAATGGCGGACACTTTGAAAAATCCAGAATCAAGTATGAATACAATCTCAAATCCATCAGAGATCACACCAAATCCGAGATGTACGTAGAGTGGGATATTTCCACCGATCCTGAAACAAGGGAAATTTTAGAATTATTGGAGTCAGATGATTGAAGCGGTATTGTTCGATGAAGCCCTCGAAATCAAAATCTTTGGATGATCTCGCTGCAGAGTTCATGACTCGTGCTAAAACAACCGATCTTGGGTTGGAAACCGATATCCGAACTCTTGGGAAGAGCGAGAAAAATCCATGTGTCTATAGCCGACATCGGAGAAATTTTCGGCACGAACACCACCGGCGGAAATCCATTCATATACAAGGTGGAGGAATATTTGGAAAGCTACAAGTTGATGGTGAGGAAGTCGCAGAAACACAACCCTGCAAATCGAAAAAGGGAATGTTGAGGAGGAAGTATCGTCTCCTAATGCTCATCCCGACCAAATGCATACTTGGGGAGCAACAAAGCCACGACGGGCTAACAAAGCCAAGGATATGTTGTATGAGAGCCATTATAGACGAGGCGAGAGATTAATTGGGCACGAGATGGTGTATTCCCAAATAATGGAGGAGAAGAAGAAGTTTGTAAAGACAGAGGTGTCTAAGGAGCTGATAAGATGGTCACTGAACAAGATAACCGGTATGATGACCAGGATCACCATCATCTTGGAACATAAGATTGGGTCGAAGAAGCTCGGCGGGAGACGGGGGTGAAGAAGTTCACCAAGCGAAGGGTTTGCTTATCAAGGATGAGAAACCCTTCGGCTCAACAGAACTCGAGAAGGAGACACCCCATCTCCATTTCGAGACAAAGAAGGCTTCGGGAAAGCGAAGGGAAAAAGAAGGTGGAGACAGTGCTCACCGATGAACCCTCATCCGAGGAGGAGGAGGCGTAGGCGAGGAGAAAGAGGAGAGGACAGCTTCCCAAGGGGGAAGTGTCATTTGGGAAGTCCGGGGACGGAAGCGATGGAAGTCTCATCCGAGATGAGCCGAGAAGAAGCCGAGCAAACCCAACCCTCCACATCATCTTCTTCCTCATCCGAGGTGAAGACTCACCTACATCATCCCATCCTGGCGATGAAGGCGAGGCAAGGCCACCGCCTCGAGCCTCTAAAAGCGGTCTACTCCCAAACGTCCAACCCAATCTCAACCATCATCTGACCCATTTTCTTTTCTTTCCTCATCCCAAACAGAACCTCATCTCTACTCCTTACTTCCAAACCCCAACGGAGTTATGGGACCAACAGAAGAGTCCTTGAGAGTTATCGGGAAGAAGTTCATACTCCAAAGAGAATACAACCTTAAAAACGAACCCAAGCTGTTGGAAGAACTGGTTGATGTATGGCTCCTATGGAGGTTGAGGACGAGGAGGCTTTGAGGAGACAGCTATCCTCATAGCCGAGGTTGGTGGGAACAACTTTGTCTATATTGGAGAAGGAGGTCTTTGAAGAAAGCCAAGCTCAAATCCTTTATGGATATCTTAAGCGAGAGCATGTTCTTCGATTATATCCTTCACAGTATATTTCGTAGACATGCCAGCTGCGAGGAGGCTCGAGAAAAAGGCGGAGGAAGAAAGACAGTGGAGCCGGAGATGGCAGGGAAGGAATGGAGGCTGAGCCAATTTTGGCGGAGATGACACGAAATTGAGCCGGAGATGGCACGTGGTGGAGCTGCCGATGAGCCAGCTGAGTTGGATACTGGGGAGGCACCAACGGAGCTTGCGAGGTACAGTGGAGGAGCTCACATTACTACTACACACCTTTGGTGATACTCCTCCGGTAGGGTTGAAGAGGACATTCTTGTGGAGACGGTTGATCTAACTCAATCTTCTCCATCGGAAGATGTGGCTGGACCCTCGGCATACGTGTCTATATCCGAGTTCCACACATTGAAGGAGGAGGTGTGGAATCTCAAGAGAGCTAGCGTGAGTGCTCTACACTGGTTCTGATCCGATTGCTACATCGATTAAGGAAAATGTAGAGGATGCTATTCAGAAGAAGACTTTAATTGACCTCTACTTTTCCAGACTTAGACACGAGGACCACATGGAAGAAATCAAGCACTCATTCTTTGAGGAGATGAACTCTCAAGACACACTGGACCAAGCAATATATTCAAGATGCTAAACTTCAAATCTCGAGATCTTGTGGAAGACCCGTGAAAGAGTTTTGGGCAGCAGAGGAAGCTACATTTGCACAAGTTCTCTCAACACAATTGGCTTTAGAGAAGGATAGACAGACGGCTAGCCTAAAGCGGTTTATGGAAGGAGAATTTCAGAAGCGAGAGGCTGCTCAGCGAAGAGATATGAGCGGTTAGAAACGAGAAGGCGGGCCATGTTCAAACAGATCTTGAGGACAGATTTCCCAAGTAGCCACTATCTGCAACTCCCGATTTCTTGATGCTAAAAAGGGGAAGGTAGTGAGCTCAAGAAAAGACTAGATGAACACGATGATAAGATCATGGCCACTGAGCATGAAAATCGAAGAAGCTGCTCAAGAAGCTGCTGAAAGCAGAGGAAGAGAAGAAGAAAGAGAAAAAGAACAAGGCGAGAGGAGGTTAGGAAGATAAGAGGAGCTGAACCCGGTACCACGGCCAAGGATCTTTACGTGCAAGATCCTGCTCAATTAAGATGGCCGCATCTCCTTCCGGATCATCTAGAACGACAAAGAAAACTCAAGTGAGATAGATGAAGAGGAGAAGATCCGGAAGAAAGAGAGATGAAAAGGAAAAATACAAGCGGCGAGATGCAAAGAAAAGGAGGGAGCGGAGAAGGCGGCAGGAAAATTCTACGATCGCTCTTTGAGAAGATGGGTTCGAGAAAATAACAGGCGAGCAAGGGGAAGAAGTTCTAAGGCCATTTCATCGAAGTGAAGTAGTTCCCAAGGAAGTTCTATTAATGGCGATCGTGCAAAATGGAGGCCATTTGAAGTGGGTGGATCTTCCAGATTCCACGTCTGCAAAGTCATCAAATGGGGACTCGATGAGAATGAAGCTTTTCATAAGCGGCTGGAAGAAAAGGACCCTCGGATGTATCAATACCTAGTCAACCTTGCTCACGAGGAATTCAACTCCGATGTAGTCGCACCAGCTTATTCTCGAGATGGAACCCCTCTAACAGTAGATGGTCATCCGGACCTAGAGAAGATCAAGCGGCTTATCATTAAAGTCGAATCCTTAGCCTGATCTCGCAGAGGTGGAGAAACCATATCTATAAAGAATCGAGTCTTTGGTAGCTCAAGGTTCCAGAAGAGAAAAGGTGGTATGACTAGATCTTTTCTTTTCTTATCTTATCTGAATCTTATACGAACTTGCATGAAGTCAAGTGATGGAATTCGTGAATAGAACTTTTGACCTACTTTCATAATCTGTTGATGTTCTTTATATTTCCTTGAAACTTATCTATGTAACTAATCAATTCTTATAACATAACTTGACTAAGACTCTTACACATAATTAATCAAACTAAATAAAATAAACTAAAAATCTTATGTTGATTATCCGACTTTTACTCATAATTTGGTTGAACAAAGCTCTTTGAATACCCGATCATTTGTTTCTATGAACAAAGTGCTCTGAGTATATGATTCATGTGTATTACTCGATTATCTACTTCATGATCTTATCATCATCGATAATAAGACTAAGTGTTTCAATAATCGACTAAGTGTCTTAAGTGTATATCCGTATCTTTGAGATTACTAACGATTCTCTTTTCTTGAGCCATGTTTTAACATCATCAAAAAGGGGGAAATTGTTGGGATAAAAGCGTACTTAGTTTTGATGAGTTAAAGTGTAAAACTAGGATGACCATTTGGAGACAATGTATAGTCGGTGATGTAATGAGAACTCTAAATAGACTAAGTATAGAAAAATAAGATAGGGATGATTCAAAGGAAGTCAGATGGAGACAAGAACAGAAAGCAGGCGATGACGAGAATCGAGACAAGGTAAAAGATCGAGATAGAAGTTCAAGACAATGACGGAATCGAGACAGGTGAAGAACCGAGACAGTGGTAAAGATCGGACAAGCAAGAGTTAGTTAAAATCAAGAGTCAGTTTCAACTAATCAAGAAGCGATTTTCAAGAAAGGATTAGGCGGTTACAACCAACCAAACAGAAAACAAGGAAGTTACAACTGACATCAAAGGGAGGTCTATAAATACATTCATCATTCCGAGAAATCAAGAGAGATCGAAAAAATAAGCAATTTCACTATCAAGCAAGTTCACTCTAGAGATCAATGATTTAGATACTCATTTCTCTAATATCTGTATACACATGAACACTTTGTGTTCATTCATTCTTAGTGTTTATAGAATACTATTTTCTTTGTAAATCTTCAAAAGCCAAATAGAGATAACATCATAATTGTAAGGTGAAGATACACGCTGTAAGTGAAGAAAGTAAGAAAGAAGAAAGGCGATAAGTAGAGTCCCTTCTTCGAGTTTGAAGAAGGAGAGTGGACGTAGGATCATTTGATCCGAACCACTATAAATCTGGTGTTGTTTACTTTCTGTTCTTTACTTGTTTTCATTAATTGTTTCTTGATCACAAACTTTAATATCTCGATAAAGCTTTAGATCCTATCTGAATTGAGTTTAATCAAAAAGCTGTTTCCATTGTTAAAAGCTGATTTTGGAGTTGATAGATTATCTAAGCTCGAAAAAGTTTTTGATAATCTATTCATCCCCCTTCTAGATTATCACTAGAGGGCATCCTGTTTTTGTGGTTAACTCATTCTAAAGGGACCCAACAACTTCTCTCAAATGCAATTGAATAAACTCACAAATAGATGTTATGTCATTGAGTAACTATGGGACACGGAGTTGACTACTACGATGATATCTTTTCAAAAGGTGACTTGAATGCATCAATATATTCACAATCCATTGAGTAATTATGGGACACGGAGCTGACAACTACGATGATCTCTTACGGAAAAATGGATCAATGTGAATAAGTGGGTAAAACAAAAGATAGTGCAACACAAATGATATTATATCATGTAAAAGCTGTGTTGAGAAGTGTGTGTGCCGACATTGTGCGAATAACATTCTGGTTCTTGTATGTATATTTACCTCTATGAGTTTGATAATCTCTGAATATTATTCTATAAATGATTTATTTATTTTAAATTGTTCCCGGAATATTAGTTAATCTAATTTATTGTGTACGTTATTTTATCTTATTAAGCGGTTATTTGCATGTTTCTTTTATAACTTCCACACTATCGGTAATGCCCTATTTCTTAGGGATGTGATTAAATCCTTCTTCTCAACACCGATGTGGACACAACTTCTACGTTCTTTCTTTTCCCTATTTAAGGTCCTTAATATTCAGTGTGCTCTACACATTGATCTTTGTTTTCGAATTTGATACAAGTGTTTGAAGGTATTAATTGTTGCACTTATCGGTATTAGTTAATAATCAGCCTTTTTGTAATTCAAATTGATTATTTTATTAATATAATTTGAATAGTGTGTGCAGATTATTAATTATCATGGCTGATGGAAAGGGCTCTTCACCTTCACATTCGAAACACTCAACCTCTCCTGCAACATCATCCTCTTCTCAAAACCTTCGACTCTTAGCTTCAATGGCCGCTGAAAATGTTTCGGGAAATGTTGGCCCTTTTAACCCAACATCACCCTCTTCGATTAGGGTTGGCTCGGTTGATGTTCCTCTTTCACCTATGATATTCATTCGAAATCCAAAACCACTGCTATTAAATGCTCTGAGAATCGATTTTTGGCGAAACGCCACAAAATCCAAATAGCGATGCAGCTCAAGAACAACCCGTCATTGAAACCTACCCTATGTCGGTTGATCTTGCTGAGGGAGCCACAACGATCAAATCGTCCACGCTTTCAAGAATCTTGCCAAATTGACAATTTACCCGATCGTCAATGTTGGTAATCAAGAGGTAAACTTTGACGATTATAGACACCTGGTCTTTTCTCCTACACGATCTGCCCATGGAGGAAAATGCTTCATTCTACGGACACCGGAGAGCTCACCGCCCATTTTCAATCTGTTCGACAAAAGGCGGCGAGCTCAAGGGATAAGGTCGAAAGCGATGCTCTTATAGGACAATGGGTCGTCGAGTTGATTACTCTGAAGCGGGAAAATGCGAAGCATGATGATGGCGTTGCTTCAAAACCTATCCGTATTCGACTCTGAATCCTCTGGCGATGAAATGGAAGAGGCGAATCCAGAAAAAGTGGCTAGTAAAGAAGTGATGTTCCGGTGCTTAGCCCTAGGGAGTGCTTGAGGATTACGAAATGGATCAAACATTGGCTCAAATGGCTGCTAGCTTGGAAAAGCGGAAAAAGAAGCAAAAAGTAACGCAGATGTGCCGCACGATGTTGACACACCCTTGGCTACATCATCCTCGCAGTCCGAATCCCGAATCAACATAGTCATGAAAATGTTGCTTTGAGGTACATCTTGACTCCTCTCTGCATATATCTTCGTCTTCTGATTCGATGATTCTTATCATGGCATTGATAGTGATAAGTTTAGAACATTGAGGACTAGATTGATTGTTGGGGAAAGGATTATCAAAATGGATGATTTTATGTCGATGAATTTAATTGGATATCTGATAGATCCTTAATGCACTCTCTACAATTTGCTACTCCTTATATTGTGGATTGGATTTATGAGTTTTATGCAAATTTAAAAGTCGAGTTTAAAGTTAATTCAAGGCACTTTGGAAAAGTGAAATTTAGGGAAAGGTTATTGTGATAACTCCTATGTTATTAATGAGGTCTTGAAAACTAGAGATGGTGATGATCCTCAAGTGGATGATTTGGATGAGGTCATAAAAGTGATCACCGGAGGAAGAGTTAATGTATGGAGATATAGGATGAATTCCTCGGTCTTAACAAGCCTTCATAGTGTTCTTCACAAGTTAATTGTGTATAATTGGTGCCTTCTTCAAACACAACCACTTTGACCGGTGAGCGAGGCTATTTTAATGTACAAGATTGGACATCCGAGGGAGTTTAATCTTGGGAAAACAATATTTGACAATATGATGACATATTCGGGGAGAGTGTCAAGCAAAGGGTTCTGCCATACCCCAGTTTGATTCATATGTTAATTTCGCTCAAGTATTTCAAAGAGAAAGAAATGAAATTATCAGCTCATTTGCACTGAGTTTGGGAATTTCTCATGTTACGAGAACTGGTCCAAGGGTGATTGACCTTCCAATCGTAGATCCGAATGCACACCTGAGGCTCCTGCTGAGCAGACACTGATGTGCCGCTAAATGTTGGCACACACGCTGCCAACATTCCGCGGCTCCAACCTCAATTCATTCAAGATCAGATTGCAATGGCGGATAATTCGATTTCTAACTTGAAATGTTTGTTAAGTAATCTTGAAATGCGTAAACGGATGCGGGAGAAGCTGCTTTCTCATCACGGTGGGAGTAGGACACGATGTTGCTTTGCTCAAACTATTCTTTCTTGAACCGCCCGTCTGCTGCTGCTGGTGATGGAGATGCTTTGGAGGTGCAATGCTGATGTCGGTGTAACCGGAGGAGGACTCAGATGCGACATATCTCGAGCTGGAACAAGTGCGGCTCCTAATGCGATATGAGAACCGATGCCCGTAATGTGCACGATGATGTGCCGAGAAACCCGATCAACACTCTTGATGGACCCAGCGGTTCAAACATGGACGTGGATGCTGAGAGGATCGAGGCGATCGGGAAGATGATGACCTCGGTGTCTTTGTATGATGATCTAGATGATTGGGGCCATCGGTGATCCAACTAAGGGGAGCATTCAAGAATAAGGAAGCTTAAAGAAAGGGGGAGTTCGTGCAGACTCTAGAAGATGCATTTGTTATTTATTATCAGCCCAATCCTCTCCTAATCTTCATTTACAAGCTTTTTCTTATTCTTGTAATAGACTCATTTTAATTTCTCGTTTTATGTGTTTAATTTCTATAAACTTATAGTAGTATAGGTTTGTATGTTGATACCTATGCTTTTGAATTTCGAACTTATTAGTTTAGTATGAGTTTGAGTATGTATGTTTATGTCTTCGTTTTTATGCTCGATTTTAGTTATGTTTAATGTCTTATTTAGGTTCGTATTTTTGTCATATTACGATTAAGGTTTTCTTAGTTAAGTTGCTCTGGTTTAAGTTTTGTTAAGTCTAGTATTTTGTCTTTGTTTTATTGATCTGATTTTATATTGTTTTATGTTAGCTCGATTTTGTTTAGTCTATGTTTTGTTCATAGTATAAGTCTTTGTGATGTTAAGTGTTTATTGTTTTTATTTATATTCGTTTTGGCTAAGTAAAAAGATGTCATTTACTTGATATTTATTTACTTATCTCTATTGTGTACACATTACGCATTTTGTTGCAACATCGTGTGTGTTCCGTAGAAAGGCCGAATTGGGGGAGATTGTTGATGTTATGGCGAGTGTCACTCGAGAATGTGCCAACATTCTGGTCACAACATCGAATTCGTCCTTCCACTTTCACTAACCCTTAACCCACGTTTTGTCTTTTTCATTGACTTGTTCTTTCAGATTGAAGACTTACGGCGATTACCGAAGTCATGCGGTTGAAAGAGGCAAGCAAGAGAAGTTATAAAGATCATGGGGAAGTTACATAGAAGTTACCTATTTTCAAGGGAGATGTGGAAGTTATCTTCAAGCACTAAGAGTGTCCAGAATTCTATAAATACACGCCGCTTATGAAGATTAAAACTTGAAGTTGAGGGAAACACAATCTAGCATAGTCTATTGGCATAAATTATAGAGTTTATTGTTCGTTTCATACTCGATACTTCCGTTGGTGAATGTTCCAACATTTCACTCAACATTGGGTCATTATTTGTATTAGTGATAGGTTAGATTGAATATTATCTAGTCACTATATACGTAGATCCATTCACGGTGTAGCTTATGTTTTCACCGATTGTATCACTTAACAATTACTAGTGATAATACGCCGTTGGCGGTATAGACTTATTTATAGTCTATACGAAAATTTTGATATCCATCTTGCAACGTGTTTAAGACTTCCGCTGTACATTTCGATTATTTATTTGTCTCGTGTTGCTCTTCGAATGTGCCAACATTCGTGACAACATTCTCGCAAAACACGACGCACACCTTCACCTTTGTCTTCACAAAAAATAGTGAATAAGCTATTCTCAAACTCCCTACCATGATCAGACCTTATTCTTTTAACCTTAGTGTCATAAACATTTTTAAAACGTTTATAAAGAATTTTGAATACTCCAAAAGCATCTGATTTTTCCTTAAGAAATTCAATCCATGTAAACCCCGAATAATCATCTACTATGACAAAAATATCTCTTAACACCAATGCTTTCGGTCTCCATTGGTCCCATTAAATCCATATGCAAAAGTTCAAAGCAATGTTTCGTAGTACAATGTGTCAACATTTCATGTGACATTTTGACTTGGTTACCACTTTGGCAGATCCACACACATTTGACCTACGAATTTGTAACTTAGGTAGACCTTTAACCACATCAAATTTCAATAATTTGACAATATTTCTATAATGAGCATGTCCAAGTTTTTGATGCCAAAGTGTACTCTCATCGGTTTGAACATTAAAGCATGCTTGATTCGAATCAATTAGATAACAATTATCCACAGATCTACTACCAACCATGAGACAACTATCATCATTGTTTAACACATAGCATGAACTTTTATCAAACTTTACATGCAAGTCATCATCACATAATTGACTAATACTAATCAAATTTGCAAGTAAACCTTTAACATGTAAGACTTTTTGTCAAGTTTGGAAAACCAGAACATTTAATGTACCTATACCAATAATTTTACCTTTTGAACCTCCTCCATATGTAACATTTCCACCATCATATGCCTTATAGTCGGTGACATAACTTTCCTCACCGGTCATGTGTCTAGAACATCCACTATCAAAATACCATAGTCCCTAACACATGCTTTTAAAGAGGTGTAAACAACATTACATACAATATTTGACTTTTTCACCCAAGTAGATTTTTGAACGAGTTTTTGAAAAGATTTTTGAAGCTGTTTGTTTCGAATGTTGAGCGAGAATGTGGCAACATTTTCAAAGATATTTTAGAAAACTTTTTATCCTGCCTCATTCTAAAACAGTTTGGTCGTTTGTGACCCTCGGTGAAACAATAATGACAAACATCCTTCTTTCGTAATCATTTTTCAATTTTTCAGGTTCACGAGAAGGTTTTGTAAACACAACAGGTTTATTATTGTTTAAAACTGAGTGATATTACCATTATAACCAAGACCATGTCTACTTATACTTCCAATTGTCAGCGCCTCATCAAGTTTGACTGAACTTTTGAATATCTTTTGAAATTCGGTGTTGTGCCTTTGAGGCTCTTTGAGGTTGCATAACTCCAGTATCTTTCCTTGTTAGTATGACCTCAAGCTTTATCACCAAATCCTTTTGATATGACTCTTCAATAGTCATGTCCCTTAAGGCTTTCGAGTGGATTCCAACTCCTTTTCAAGCTTTTGATAACTAGACATACAATCCTTGCAAACATTGTTACAAGTACCGCTTTATCTACACAAGAACATGAGAAACAATTAAATTCTGGAACCTCCAATGTTTCCTTAAATGTTGGCACATTTAACTCGACATCGAGAATCATCCAAAGAAATCATCAAGAGTATCATCATATATAATCCTTGCAGAAAAAGCATATTCTTCATTCTTATCTAATCATCTTCACAATCGGACTCATCACTTAAGGTAGCATTGAAATTTACCCTTTTTCTCAAAAGAGTGTTGGCACATTCATTAGCATAATGACCAAAACCAGAACATGCATCACATTTAACATTTTTCCTATATTCTGGATCATATTTGATCTTGTTACCTCTATCAAATTCCCTAGGTTGATTGACATTCCTATTTTTATCGTGCAATTGACGTGAACTACCAATCTGATCTCTATCTTGATTCTTAATTTGCAAATTATTTTTAAGCCTATTTGCTCTCTTTTCAAAAAAGCATTAAACCGCTTAGTCAGAAAGCAATGTTATCGGCATTATCGGCACAATCATCAATAACATCTTCATCGTAATCTATTTCAAGAACAAACGGTTGTTTATCAAGACTAGAAGATGTTTCTCCTTTGAAAACAGAAATTTTCTTTTCAGATTTCTCATTATCTCTTTGAGAAAAATTCATTTTATAAGTTTTCAAAATACTCACCAACTCATTTTGAGTAATAGCATTAGTGTCTTTAGCTTCCTCAATAAAGCACATATCTTAGCATCAAAACGTTTAGGAACAGTTCTTAAGATTTTATGTACTAACCTTGTATTGGATATAGCTTCACCAAGTGCTTGAGATTCATTGGAAATCTCGGTGATTCTTTCATTGTAGGAGGATATTATCTCATCTTCCTTCATCCTTAAATTTTCGAACTTGGTTCCAAGCATCCGCAACTTTGTCCTTCTCATACTCTCGGATCCTTCACAATGTTCTTGTAATCTCTCCCATGCATCTTTTGCGAGATACACGATTAGAAATTATTTTGAACATGGAAACATTCGTAGAAGTGAACAAGGCATTGAGTGCCTTTGAATTGAAGTTGGTCGTGGTCACCTCATCATTTGTCCATTCTAACTCCCTCTTGATTTGAGCTTCAAGATTGTCGGTGGCTGGAAATGTTGGTGGAGTCCAACCGGTTAAAATACTCCTCCATGCACGTTCATCAATGAACTTGATGTACATGCGCATCTTAGGCTTCCAAATTGCATAATTTGTACCATCGAGAACCGGTGGCCTAATTGGAGCTGTCATAGGATATTCCATCGTAATAAATCACACCAAACACAGATCTAAACTCGGGATAACGAGTTCAACGACTCGATACCAATTGAAGGTGTGCGTAAGTGTTTTTGCGAGAATGTTGTCACGAATGTTGGCACAATCGAGAACAATACGCATTTAAAAATAAATGAACGAGAAATACACAACGGAAGTCTTAAACACTTTGCAAGATGGATATCAAAATTTTCGTATAGACTATAAATAAGTCTATACCGCCAATCGGCGTATTATAACTAGTAATTGTTAAGTGATACAATCGGTAAAAACATAAGCCACACCGTGAATGGATCGACGCATATAGTGACTAGACAATGATCAATCTAACCTATCACTAATACATATAAAGACCCAATGTTGAGTGAAATGTTGGAACATTCACCAACGGAAGTATCGAGTATGAAACTACAATAAATTCTATAATATATGCCAATAGACTATGCTAGATTGTGTTTCCCTCAACTTCAAGTTTTAATCTTCATAGCAGCCGTGTATATATAGATAAAATCTGGACTCTTAATGCTTGAAGATAACTTCCACATCTCCCTTGAAAATAGGTAACTTCCATGTAACTTCCCCATGATCTTTATAACTTCTCTTTGCTTTCCTTTTCAAACGCATGACTTCGGTAATCGCCGTAAGTCTTCATTCGAAAGAAAACAAGACATTGACCAAGACAAAACGTGGGTTAAGGGTTAGTGGAAGTGGAAGGACGACTCGATAGTTGTGACCGGAATGTTGGCACATTCTCGAGTAACACTCGTCATAACATCAACAGTATGATTATGAAATTAGTTATGAGGATGTGGATAGATTGACTCATAGCTATTTGCTTGTGTCGCTTTTAGCACCTAATCAAAATGGAAGTTTGTCTTGGCACTTAACCGAGTGCATTAATAAACCGGAAGATGTTGGATTGTATGATTGGTGTACATTTAAAATAGAGATGTTGGCTAGGCAGATTGCCACAAGTAAGAGTCCGAAGGTTGGAGGGTGTGCACATATTTTACCCGTAAGTCTAATTTATTAATTTTGTTTTCATACAAGTTTAATCTTTCATGTTTTACAAGTTTCTTATTTTAACAGTATTTTCTTTGCGAGCACACAAAAATAATTAAACCAAGGGTAAAAGAGATGTTCCCGCATTTCTGAAATGAGATCTTAGTCGGCTTAACCACTATTTGAACCCGACAAAAGTTTCAAAGTTGTACAAGTCATGTGTAAGTTTATTTATAGTTTATTAATATTTTGTTTAAGTATGATTTGTGTAATAATTTGATGTGGAATAATTTGTTTAAGTATAATTTGTTGCAGTAAATTCGATGAATTTGTATTAAGGGCAACTTCGATGAGGAGACAAAGATGAGGACAAAGGTGATGGACTATTTCGGGATTGCAAATGAACATGGTGACCTCCAGTGAAGGATCTCGAGCCTGACAGAGAAAGTAACGGTAGCGGTGAAAAGGTAGATACAGTAAGTTTTGATGCACAAACCGGGATGGAGATGATTAGGATGATGAAGAGGAATATATTGGAGAGCATTGTGATGCCGTTAGTTTGAAGATGTCACCGAAAATATTGCATCTTCTTCAAAAAGTGAAGCTGCTGCAGGAGTAGGTGACCAACCACTCAAAGATGATGAAATAATTTATTTCCCCTTGTTTAACTTAAACGTGACTCAGAGATGAGATTGCCTACGGCGTTGACTCGATAATTGAGGGAGTTGTATCGATTTGGCTCACAAGCACAAAGAACTAAAAATGGTGGATGGTGGAGCGAGAAGGACAAAAACATAAAAATGTAACCGTCTGTGGATCGAATGGGAAGGGGGTGCTGAATTTATTGAAAGTGATCTGGGCAAAAGTAAGATGGAGTTTGAAGAGCCCCATGATATTTTTGAGGAACTAAAGAGCGCTTTGTCATCTCGTAGTTGCTGAAAATAAAAGACTGATTGATGAGGTAAAGCGTGATCCAGAGGAAAGGTGTGAAGAGGTGGAAGGCTTGAGGTTGTGTCTCGAAAATGCAGAATACAAGATTCAGAAATGCCGAACGAGAACTCTGAACCGCTTGAAAAAAGAATCGAATGTGGAACAACCAAATGCACAATTCATCTAAAATCCCGACAATGTGGAACAACCACCGCTGAATTCATGGAAGATCCGGATAATGTGGAACCATCTGCAACCCAATTCTTTGAAAATCCAGAAAACTTGGCTGAATTAGAAGTCATTGAGAAACAACACTTAGCTTTCCCGCAGCCCGAAAAATGTGGTGAAAAATTTAAATCTGAATGGAGGAGAGAAAGTTGAATTGTTGAGTGAAGAAAACTTGGAGAAGGGGATACAAGAATTGAATTTGATAAAAGCGTGGAGAAGGGGAAGGAAGATTTGATACGGGTACAAAATATGGAGGAGAAGCGAGAATGAAAGACTCCTAGTAAATACCGTAAGAGAGCACGCGCGATTATCCGTAACCCAACACTATCACTAAGAGGGTCAAGATCGGGACCGAGATTTGTGATCGGAAGACGTTGGAGATTACGCCGCAACCCTCAACCGCTGAATTTATTGTGATTAACGAGGAGAAAAAGATGATGAAAATGCAGAATTTATAAATGCAAAGAAGTGGGCATGCCTGATGTTCCGTATAGATGGGATACATCATTACGTGCTATTAAGAAAACAATGGAACATATCAAAACACTCATCGGTGAGTGTTGGAATCAACTGAGAAAGGTATGATGATTAAATTTTAAAATATAACTTTGCGCAAGAATTTCAGCCTTACTAAAACTATATTAACTTTAATGTGTAGTGATGAGCCGGTCCGGTGGAGTCGACGACCTATGTCACAAGTTTATGTTAGAGATATCATTAGTTTGTTACACCACGAGAGAGTATCCGGTGGAGTAAGTAACCTATTTCAATAAAAGGTTTATGGAAAATTAATGTTGTTTTTCACTTATGCTAAAAAAAGTAACTATTTTAACATGTGCAAAAATATTTACAGGTCATAGATTCTTGGAAAGATATATATTTAAAGAGAAGTATGTGAATTTGGATGGTGGGAAGTATACAATGGTTTTTTCCTATCAATGTTGGGTAATATATTAAGAAAAATTCTTTTCCCATTTTGAATGTGCATGTAGTATAACTTCTAACATTAAACCCAATACCAAAATTTTGTAGGACCTTGTTAATGTAAACAACAAGAACACTCAAGCATTTTGTGGATTAGCGCCTCGAAAATTGCATGGGGTATGACACATTGATGTTCCCTATGTCAAAGCAAAATGGGGTTGGCGGAATACAAAGGGTTACGGAGATCACTGGACATTCAAGTTCAACTTAAAAATGCGGAATTGAAGTTTTACAATTCTATGCGTCAAAGGAGGCCGAAACCGATAGTCATCTTAAAAATCCATGATATTGGTAATTGTTTACCACAAAATTGCATTGCATCATATTTTTTAAATTCTACATAATAATATGAACTAAATATATACAGTGAAATATGTTGAGGCAAAACTACATGAGGTTTTCAGTAGGTGCCAAAAAAAATAGTAACATTGCTATGGGAAAATTCAAGGAACCCGTTTCGAAGAATGTTTGCAGCAGATGATGACTCGCTTGATTGTGGGATTTTGGTGTGCTTGCAGATTGAGAATACGATTCGAAAAGGGAGTACGGAAAGGTGTATTTTCTTCAATTTATGCAGGAAATTACAGGGAAGAAAATGGTGGAATGGTTCATGAACCCTATAAGTGTGGTTGTTTAAGGTTCTGGAATTTGAAGTATTTTGCAATAATTATTTTGTCAAACCCAGAATACATGTAAACCGAGTGGGGTATGAATATTTTTAGGCGGTGTAATTTACGAAAATATGTGTTAGGTAGTATTCTCGAGATGAACTCGGTGGGGTAATGGTGATTTTTTGGGAGATGGAATATCAAGAAAATATGTGTTAGGTAGAATTCCGAGATGAACTCAAGTGGGGTATTCATTCATATTTCTTGGGGATGGAATATCCGAAAATATATGTTAGGTAGTATTCTAAGATGAACTCGGTGGGGTATTCATATTTTTTGGTTGATGGTATTTATGAGAAAATATGTGTTAGATAGTTGTCGAGTTTTAATGTGTGGGGGTTATTTCTAGGGAAAATATTTTGTTACTTTTCGTAAATGTATATATGTATGTATTTATCTACATGTTATTATATTTATTTATTTTGACATCATTATGAAACTGTTACTATATGTAAAATTTTTTGACTATTGTGCAATTTATTTTAACATGTGCGTAACTATTTTACATGTGCGCTTTGATTGCATTATATTAAACAAACATAAAATTTTTATTAAACGTAGCAAACATTACAGACAAAACTCACAATGGGCCACCACTTACAAACATACTAATAATACATTGGGCCACCACTTACAAACATACTAATAACATAAAAAACGTAACAACATAGCGGACTATGGGCCACCACTTACAATGTGCCACAATACTATTAGCAATCCTAAAAATAGTAACATAACCGATGCGGATAAAAATGTCAAGCCCAACTACATGTAGGGCCCAAATATGCCTAGCCCAATAGGGCCCGATGACGTAACCGAATACCCTCGATAGAGGGAGGAAAATTCGAGATGGGCCCGAGCCCAGATCGGCTACAAAAGGGGTCAGAAACCCCGAACTCACCTACGGGTGGGCCACGAGGCCCAAACCTAACTACGAGATAGGCCACGAGGCCCAAACCCAACTACAGTGGGCCGCGAGGCCCAAACCTAGCTACAGTAGGGCCGCGATGCCCAAACCTAGCCGTAGGTGGGCCGCGAGGCCCGTGCGAGATTCGAAGACCGCACGCGGGTATTGACTGTGCCCATGTCGGTCACTTATCCGATAAGATCGAGAAATATGAGAGATAACGAGCAGTTGAGATAATTAAGGCCCAAGTCAAGAAATATCTCCCATATTCCTCATTGATCGGGTCCAACCTCCGTCTGTGGAGGGAAAACATAGGCACGATGCATTTCTTAAGATAAAAGATATCAGCGTCACGACACCATGAAGGGACGTGTGGGATCATACCATGAAACCATAATGACGGTTATTACTCCACAAGTACGTATAAATAACACTCTCGAAGGGAGGTAACGGTATCGATTAACTATCAGCCTTACTTAGCTACTTCCTACGTACTTTCTTGAGTGTTTTCGGTGACTGACTTGAGCGTCGGAGTGCCTACGCCGGAGAACCCTCCGGCGCATTTTTTGTAGGTACGTTCGAGAAGAGCTAGGAATCTTATTGCGTAAAGGTTTTACCCACGTGGAACCCGAGGTGGGGAAACGGGCCTGTAAGTTTTTACGCATCAATTGGCACCGTCTGTGGGAAAGAAGAGCCGAGGCGTGAGTTTCAACTTCTTTTCTTTTACGTTATCTCGAAAGAAAGAAACCATGACCGTGAGCATACACCTATGAGACCGATTGCACTAGTACCGCTCGAGGAAGGGACAGCTCCCGAATCCAACTCAAGGAGAAGCTGCTTCCAACCCCGTGTCACCCGCCGTGCCCAATACTAGAGGAACACCACTCGTCACAGGTGGTGCGAGATGAAAACCCAACTCCTGGACAGCGCCATCCAGAGTACGAGTTGCTGCTAGAGAGAGAGAGGCTACCCTACTGCTTCTCCCTCTCGTAATTCCGAAGGAAACCCTTTAGCCGGGCCCCGGAGGTGCCAATACTCCGTCAACAGGGATGCCTCGTAGAGTACCAGCACCAATCGCTTCCGTGGTCTTCACTCATGAGCACTGGATGAGATGATAGTCCGAGTCGTGGCAAGAGTAATGGCGGAGGGGGAGGACCCCCACTGCAGGAAGGATCGAGAACCAGACCAGAAACTGCTTTCTCGATCCCAACTTGGGGGAGTAGGCAGACGAGCATCAAGACGAACGAAGGAGAGAAGTGGAGTCCGTAAACTAGGAGGAGGTCCTGGGGGCGAAGGAGTCCAAGAAAGGAGGTCGCCAGCGGACTGCACTCTAGGGAGGCTGGTCCGTAAGAAGCCGCACGGGAGGGAAACAGCCCCGTAGCGAGGGAGTAAGATCGAGGATGAGGAAGAGGGTACAGAGATACCCAAATGTAAGCCATGAAGGACCGAGATCAAGTCCCTAAGAAAGCGGATGGATAACATGAAGCACCGATGGAAAATCGGGTTAGTGTGCCTCGACCCGTCACAGTTGCCAATTTACCGAGAATATCTTACAAGATGAGTTGCCTAGCAATTTTAAACCCCTTAACTATGAATATGATGGTATGACTGACCCCTATGACCATTTGGTGAGATTTAAAAATTCGGCCCTCCTCCATCGATATGGGAGGGTGTGAAGTTCGTGGTCTTTCTTACTACTCTATCTAAAGCGGCCCAAAGAAGTGGTTTAGCAACTTGGAGCCCAATTCCATCAACTTCTTTGAGCAGCTTCGGAGAACTATTCTTGCATCAGCGCTAGTGCAAGGAGGCAACCCAGAGCTACACTACCATTGTTTAACATAAAGCAAGGAGAAAATGAAAGCTGCATGGGCCTTCATGAAGAGATTCAATCAAAGCGGCGTTGGAGGTTCCAAACCGCCACCCCGCAGGTAAAAATTAACGCTTTTACAAGCAATCTCCGAGATGGGGACTTATTTTCCTCCCCGGCAAAGAAGCTAGTCCAGACGTTTGACGAGTTACTAAGGAGAGCGGAGAAGTACGTCACAGGAGGAAGTGAGGAAGGCGAAGAGAGCCGAGGTCAAACCTAGCGGATCCGAGAAGAAGAAGGAATCATCAAAGAAAAGCTCAACAGTGGAGCCGGAGATTGCCGCAAAACTTGGACCTCGCTCTAGGTTTAACAAGTACACCCTCTGAAGCTCGATCCGGCAGAGCTACTAGAGGTAGCATCCGACCATCCTGAAATGAAGTTTCCATGGACACGATCCAGAGGGCCTCGAAGCCCAAGTCGATAAGTTTTGTCGTTTCCATAATGAATATGGGCATGACACTAACAACTGTTTTCACTTACATGATGAGATTGAAAGGATGATCCAAGCAGACATCTTAAAGAGTTTGTTTACGAGAGATCGGAGTCAGCTCCAGAGGGCAAAAGAAAGGAAGTTGATGACAAAGCTGAGGAAAAAGGAAGGATGATCGAAGGGAGGCGGGAGGAGAGACCCTCCCGTAAGAGAGGACTTATCCAGATGATAGTAGGAGGTCCAATGAGGGAGACTCGCTCCGAGCGCAAAAGCCGGAGAGAGGATCCCGAGGAGAGAGGTAGGAGAAATGTCAAGAGAAACAAGCTAGAAGGAGGTGGGCCTTACGCCCGGATCTATTTTGGTCCCGAGGATGGAAGTCTCGTGAAGGAGGACCACAGTGATGCATTAGTCATCACAACCGATGTGGCCGGATACACTGTTGTGAGGATCTTCGTGGATACGGGAGCTCACGGACATCATTTTCTTAGAATGCTTCAAGAAAATGAATTTGAATGCATTGCAGCCTGTGGATACTGCATTGCATGCAGATTTACTGAGGGCAGATCCACCCTCTTGGTCGAGTAACCCTCCGGTGGGGCTAGGTGAAGCTCCACGGAGGAGGGTAGTTATAGCAAATTTTTATTGTTGATGTACCCTCATCTTACAACATGATATTTGGTAGGCTAGTATTGAATTTATTTCAGGTGGTCATATCAACTTATCACATGAAACATAAGTTTCCAGTGAACGATGAGGTGGGTGAAGTGGTTGGTGATCACCGCAATTCGTAAAATATTATGTGGAGGCGTAAAGATGGCCGACAAAGAGCCGCACCGCAGCCTTGAAAAAGACACAAGGAGGTGGACCGAGAATCCAAAAGATGTAAGATTACGGAGGAAATTGTTCCTCCAAAAATGAAAGCCTGATGAAGAGTGATGATGATTGAGTTGTATCCAGATAAGAAGGGATACACAATAAGGATCGGAGCCAAATGGAGCCGAGATGGAGAGAGACTGCAATAGCCTTTACGAAGAAATGCGACGTTTTTCCTTTTTCTTCCTCTAACGTGACATGTATCCGGAGAAGGTGGCGATGCACCACCCGAACGTGGACCCTAAAGCTAAGCCGGTGAAGCGGTAACTAAGGGTCTTTGGACCGAGAAGAATGCCATTACGAAGGCTGAAGCAGAAAAATTGGCCGGAGGCAGACATGTCAAGCGAATCCAGCTTTTCCACCCTACTGTCCAATGCGGTGTTGGTGGCAAAACCAGTGGGGAATGGAGAATGTGCATAGATTTTCGAGATCCGAACAAGGCCTGCCCTAAGGATCATTATCCTTTGCCTAAGATTGACCAGATGGTCGATTCTACATCCGGATTTGAGCCGCTAAGTATGATGGACGCCTACCAAGGCTACCATCAAATACAAATTTTCCCTCCGTATATTCCAAAGGTAAGTTTCATTATCGCTAGTGGAACTTTTTGCTATATTAGAATGCCCTTTGGATGAAGAATGCGAAGCAACCTATCGAGAGAATGGTTGACAAGATGTTCCGAGACCAGCTAGGGAGGAACATGGAAGTCTACGTGAATGATATGCTTGTGAAAAGCGTGAAAGTTGGGGAGCACGTGGCCGATCTAGAGGAAGCTTTTTCAGTGCTAAGGAGGAATGACATGAAGCCGAATCCGGCCAAGTGTTCTTTTGCAGTGAAATTCGGGAAATTCCTCGGATATATGGTGACCCAAATGGGAATCGAGGTTAACCCCGCCAAGGTAAAAGCCGTGCTTGATATGCAGCCTCTCCCACTAACATCAAGGAGTCAGAGAGACCGAATGGAAGAATTACAGATTGAGCAGATTCATAGCTAGATCTCAGAGAGAGGAACCACCCCTTCTTCAGGATTCCGAGGAAGGGATCCAAGTTCGAATGGGATGAGCGATGCCCAAAGCGTTTGAGGAGCTTAAACAACACCTAGCCCAGCTACCTACGCCGACGAAACCAAGCAGGGGAGACACTTTACCTCTACCTCTCGTAGGTGGGGTCTCACTTAGCTCCGTGCCGGTGAGGGAGGAGGGGTCAACCCGAAACCCGTTTACTACATCAGTGATTGGAGTGAATTGATGCATGTTTTTAGGGTGTATTTTAGTGTAAAAAGTGAGCTACAAAGTGTTAGTTTTTGTGCTTAAAAGTGTAAAGTATCACTCTTTTGCTTAAAAAGTATTATTTGTGAGATTTTGATGTTTTTCGTCCATTTTGCAGGTAATTCGGTGGAATTTTGCCAATCCAAGAGTACCGGTGTGCTTAGAATGAAGAGACGATCATATCGGACAAAAATGGGAGTTCCTCTCCCTAGACTCGAGCTCGATCGAGGAGCAAGAGCCTCGAGTCGAGGGCTGTGCTGAAAAGACCAAAAACGAGAAAAAGACAGAACCTCGACTGAGGGCTGACCCTCGAGTCGAGGGAGAGGAAAATGCATGGGCCTCGAGTCGAGGCCTGAACCTCGACTCGAGGGGAAGATTTTCTGAAAATTCGGTATTTAAAGCATGAAGCAGAGCATTCCAGATAGAACTTTTAATATAGCAGTTAAGAGCGGTTTTGGGGCGATTTCTTAGGCCCCAAGCCATTTCTTCCTTGTAGGTAGATTAGAGGTAGATTTAGATTTAGATTTCAATTGATGTTGGTATGTGTTAATCGGGTTATAATTTTACATGATTGTATGAATTGGGGACTTCTACATTGAGAGATGGAAAAGACTAAGGATACTCACATTATGCATTGTGTTATTAATGGAGTGATTAATTTCATGATGGTTTATGCTTTCTATCTTAGTTGATCTACAATTTGATACCATTATAGCTTGTTGATCATTGATTCCTTGATGGATGTTAGCCCTAGCACACCAATTCCACCATTTATTGTTGTGTTTGTTCTCGCATCTTAAGTGTTCGATCATTTTCTTGCTTGTTGTTAATTTGTAATTTTGCAAGTGTTTTGTAGTGTTAGTGCCATCCGTGATTGCATCAATAGTCGCTAAGAACTTGTATTTCTAAGGCCTCACGTGCATACTTTTTCCCTTGGGTTCGATATTTGTTGATTGGTCTTAATACCACTTACCGGATTACTACTCCAATCAAATGGCGCCGCTGCCGGAAATTAGTTTTTGCGCCTATAGTGAGACTTAGGAATTGTTTGAAGTGGCTACATGTTGCCTTTGTATTTTATTTTTTTGTTGTTATTTTTGTTTGAATTTGATACTTTGATCTCTTGTCTAGATGGAAGGATACAACTCATACTTGTGGAATCAAGAGTATTATCAAGATAGTAGGGTGTATTCTATACATTATGAAGATTGGAGATATGATGAAATTCCTCCCCCACCTCAAAAGATGTTCCCATACTATGAGCATTATGATCAATTCGATCTATGTTGTGGATATGAATTTCGAGGAGCATCGGAAGGGAATACTATGATGATAGGAGAAGCTATGAGTATGATTATCCAATGCCACAAGCTTCTCCTCAATTTGAAGAATGAAGACTCCATGATGTGAGAACTATATTGAAAGAGATGTTTGGAGTGATGCTAGAAAAATTTGAGGAAGATGAAACGAGATGTGAAGAAATGCTTCCCTTGTATGAAAACATTTTTGAAACCAAAGCAATGGTTGAGTCAATGATAGAGGGAAACATGGAGATCACCGAAGCTCAATTCATGGTGATAAAGAGTAAACTCGAATATTTTCTACTCCAAGTGAAGAACATAACCATCATGGAGAATCAAGAAGAAGGGGAGGAAGAAAATGCAAGTGAAGAAGATGTAGTAGAGTGTCCAAGCAAAGAGGTTAAAGTGGAAAGCTTCCTTGTCAAAAGTGAGGAAGAGGAGTGTCCATTGATGGACATGAGCAATGAGGAGGAAAATCTAGAAGCATCAAATGAAACCTTGAAGATTGAAATGAGCATTTCTATACCTTCAAACTCTTCAAATTGTACTTATATTGATATTGATGCTTCTAATGATTTAATTTTACCTCTTGTGAATTTTAACTATAGGAAAGAAGTGATGAAGCGCTTGGGCATCCTTGAAAGGAAAGAATGGAGAAGAAGGATGCCAAGAGAGAAAAGGGGACAACCATGGACACTAAGCATATCTATATGTGGTTGCCCTATCTATCATGTGAACCTCCTAGATTTCAAGCACAAATATTGAGATATAATGGGAAGGAGGATCTCTATCCTTGGCCATTCCGATGAAGGACGTGGAAATGAATCAAATAAGTCCGCAAAGGACAATAAAAATAGCGCTTGATGGGAGGCAACCCATCCTTTTTATTGCTTTTGTGTGTTTCTTTTGGTAGTTTAGTATTTTTGTTTCATTTTTGGGAGATTTGGCTCGATAATTAATTGCTCATGCTTTGGAAGTTATGTTATCATGTTTTGGGGTATATTTGATGTGTTAAGCTTATTTGTTGATATCATTTAGAGTTGCATATTTGTATCACTCCCATTCCAAACTTTGAATTCATGTCATCATTCAAGTTTGGGTGTGTTGATCGCTTATTGCTTGAAATGCATCTCTTAGTGATGATTATTTTGCCCGCTTGTAGGTGCACTCACCGCTTTGAATGGAAAAGAGATCGGAATTGCAAAGGAATTCAAGTTCGGAAAGGATGAAAAGCATAAAAGTTGGTGAAAATGAGCAAAAGGAAGAGAACCCGGTCCCCTTGATCGAATGAGTGACCGGCCTAAATCGAGGGACCAAAATGGTAAATTTTTGCATATTTGGGTTCGTTGGGGCGTAGAGGTCATTTTTAGGAGTTTCGGGGTCAGGTCGGGCCCGAATCCGTAAAAACTCCTGGTCTCGACCCCGGGTTGAGGTGACCCATCCCCGGGTCGAGGGGTCAACATTTTGTAAAAATCTTGAAAATTGCATTTTCCTCAAGTCGAGGGAGAGGCCTCGAGTCGAGGCATTTAAAATTTGGGATCCCTCGAGTCGAGGGCTGAGCCTCGACTCGAGGCTGGTATTTTTTAAATATCGCAAATTAGGCGTAACAACCGCCACGACTCGAGGCATTTCAGCCCTTTTCGATCCCCTTTGCTCTCCACGCATCATTTCTAGCCAATTGCTCGATTTCACCGATCAAATACCATCTTTTCATAATATTATCATACACATTGCATCGAAGTTCGAATTTTGAGGGTTTTTGTGGTTTCAATTTGGGGATTTCTTGCATAGATTGTGGGTTTTCTTCCTCTCTCATTTCTAGTCCGAATTTCACAAATAAGGTACGTAATTTCTTCTCAATTGGCTTTCAATTTTATTATTGTGGTGATTATTGCATGGGTGTTTAGGATTATGCAAGATTTTTTTATTGAATTTGAGTTTCAATTGGGCATTTATTCGAACAACTTGTATGCATGTTGAAATTGGGCCAATTGGAGCCTTTTGAGTAATTAGTTTGAATTGTGTGATGAGATTAGAAGCATGCCTAAGAAGGATTGTGATGAATTGCCCATATGTTGTGAATTTGGACTTGGGAATTGAATTTGTGCTTAATTTGTGAAAAATTCCTAGTGATAATATGTGGATTAATTGGTCAATTGTTGATGATTATTGATAGAAGTGCATTCTTGGCAATGGTTATTAGTCTAAATTACTTGCTAGATGGTTTGTTATTATTGGATATGATATTGAGCTTAATTGGCATAATTTTAGTGAGCCTATTTGTGAGTTAATTGTTGAAGCCATTCTATTTAAGTATGCATATTTTGAGGATTCTTTGAACACTTCTATTGATCGTATTTGCTTATGTGACTATTTGACCATTTGATGAGGTTTATTGCTTAGTCACTAGGGGTTGTTATTGATTGGAGATTTTGGTGCCTATTGACTCGTTCATGGCTAGATTGATATTATTCTTGGCTCGTATTTCTATTTGTGGTGATTGATTTTTGTCTTTGGAAATTTTTGCAAGAAAAATGTTTAGGGAGTTGATGGACATAACTTCTCGGATGAGGAGATCCGTAATAGAGAGGAGGCTATCGATTTGGTCATAAAATGCCTTGAGACCTCGGTATTCCATGGGACGACTTCAAGTGGAGGAAGCACATTATATTGTATGCTGAGATCTACAACAAGGTGGTCAAGACCCGCCTTGTTGATCATGATTGCATGACGCGTCCATGGGTTCGAGGAGGACATTCCTCATTTATTCGAAAGCAGATCGGTATGGGAGGCATCTTGATGAAGAGGCCGAGGACGTATCTCGGGACTTACATTGGAGTTCCTCTGCACCGTCAGGTTTGATAAGGCCAAGAGGGCCAAATTTCCCGGGGTATCACATTTGAGCGTATGGGACGTGAGTATTCGTTGACCGTGGACGAGGTCAACGAGATCATTGGAGCACCCACGTACCCGGATAGATCACTCCTCAACATCGAAAGGAGTACAACGCAAAGAAGTTTTGGAGAAGAATATCGGACTCGGGGCACCGGATCACCTCGGTTTATTCCGGAAAAATCAAAGAGCACCCATATTCGGAACCTAGTTGTTAGATACTTGGAGAAGATCCTCGCAAGTACCATATTCGCGAGATCGAGGGTGGAGTCTGTGGTTTCGAGAGGAGCTTTATGTTCTTTGGTGCTTCTTGCACGGATCCGGTTTAATGCCGCCTACCTCTGCTACCTTTTTGAGCGGGTTACGAGCACAAAGTTTAAGAGGATTCACTTGGGCTATGATTACTCGATTGCCGAGCACCTCGGCATACCTATCACAACCTCGAGAGCACCGGAGGGCCCCGATCTCACTACGAACACCATGCGGCGCATGAGGACTCTCGACCGCATCGATAGGACATGGTGCTTCCAGCAAAGATCACAAAGGGCCGATTTCCTCTTCCAAATAAGAGGTTGACGACTGTGTTCGGTGCTTATGCTTTTGTGACCGTCAACCTCCGTATGTGGTCACAACGTCACACCGAGGCGATTGACGCCTATACCCGCGGGCATGGAGTTGACCTCCATGACGATGACGATGATGAGGAGGGACATCAGCCGGGTCCGATGATGATGAGGATGAGGGTGCCGCCGAGGGAGCCGAGGCAGAGATAGAGATGATGATGAGGATGACGAGGAGGAGCAGCCCTGAGGATGAGCCAAGACATATGGATGAGGATTATAGGCCGGAGATTAACATGTACCGGGAAGGATGAGATGAGGAGTCGGGAGTACGAGGCGGGAGCTCATCCCAGAGGCAAAGTGGACTCGACGGAGGAGATGTGGGCCGATAGCCAACATATGCAGCTCGAGTGCCCGACTCGGCAGATGAGTGTTACAGGATGATGGAGGAGTCTCGACGGATGCATGAGGAGACGCTCAAGACACAAAGCAGATATGTATTCACTCCTCCAGCAGCTCAGCTCATGGAACTTTGGGCCGTGCCACTACCCTCCTCCGCCGCCTCCGTCCGATTATTAGGGCTACTCCTTACTTCCTCATCCCTCTCCTCTAGTCATTTACTTTCTTATCTCCTTAGTGATTTGTATGATTTGATGTTGATTAGTGATTGTACCGATGTTATGAATTTGATGTGATGATGTTTGGATTTGTGATGATTTTATGGATGATGATTATGATGCTTTGATTTTATTGAGCTTATTGTATTATGATGATTACATTCTATTGATCTCTTGGATTTCTATTATTTTGAGCTAGAGTGGTCATGAGCTTAATTGTGGATTTATTGCATATATCTTTTAGTATCATTCTTGATGTAGTGAGTTTTCTTGAGATTATGTACATGAGCACTTGTGTTTGAATTGCAAGACTTATTAAATTTAGATTTGATCATGTGTAGATTTGTAGCTTGATGCTAGCATTCTTGGTTAGTTATGTAAAGATGAATGTGATTGAAAATGCTTGATTCATTGCTCAACTTTAGCCCATGAGCTTTTGTGCCTTTATAATCGTACATCTTGTACGGTTGATATTATTTCATTGTGAGTGCATCATACATGGATTTGTATGCTAGAACTTGCCCCAAGACTTGTTGAGATTTATCTTTATGAGATGTCAAGAACATGATAAGAAGCCATGTTTGATATGATTAGTCACTTTGCCAAATTTTTCCCCACCATATACATTTGATTTCCTTAGTTAGCCATTTTGAGCCTTATTTCCTTATTCTTTGGCAAGCAAAGTGAAATTGAAGCCATTTGCCTATTTTTATGAGCCTTTTTATCCTATATTTAGTAGAACTTGATTGTTGGCTAATGATGGTGATTTGATTGCTAAGTGTGGTGGAAATGATGTGCTAAGTGATTATGCTTGAAAGAAGAAAGAAAGGTTGTAAAGAATTGAATTGTGAAAAATGTGAACATGAAGTGAAGAAAAGATTTAATTTGAGAGCTTAAAAAGAAAGCTCAAGTGAATGGTGGTGATTGATCTTTGAAGTTCAAAAGAAAGAGTGTTACTTGATGATGATTGAAGAGATGTGTAATGAATTTCTTAGCAAACTTTCAAGTCTCTACTATTTGAGTCACTCTTACCTAAATCATCCCACCTATTCCAAAGAGCTTACGGTACAACCTAGAAGAAAGACCTCTTTGATTCTTGATTGATCACAAATGATTTTGATTGAGACTAAGTCCATGGGCAAGCATATGGTGTGCAAGTTTGTGAATTTGATGATTGAGTGCATCATACCCTTATACACTTGAGAGTAGAGTGAAACACTCCTGGAAGGAGCAATGTGTTAAGTGTTTGATTGAGCATTTGTTAGAGCATGATTCATCTTGATTGCTAGTGGATAGTGGCATTGATACTTATGATCATTGATGAGTTCGATTGTCTTATACTTCGCCTAAGGTGCCATGTGACATAATTGCAATCAATTCACTCCTTTGTGCTTAGTTGCTACACTGCTCGAGGATGAGCAACACTTCAAGTTTGGGGGTATTATGATTGGAGTGAATTGATGCATGATTTTGGGGCTTATTTTAGTGCAAAAAGTGATCCAAAGTGTTAGTTTTTGTGCCTAAATGTGTAGAGTATCACTATTTTGCCTAAAAAGTATTACTTGATGAATTATTGATGTTTTTCGTCCGTTTACAGGTAAATCGGTGGAATTTTACCAAACTAAGAGTACCGACATGCTTAGAATGAAGAGACGGACGAGACGGATGAAAACGGGGTCGGAGCCGAGCCGGCCGAAAAAATGCCCTGGACTCGACCTCTAGTCGAGGCCGAGGCCTCAACTCGAGGGATGAGACAAAAAGGATGAAAATCAGAAAAGGGAAGGCTGCCTCGACTCGAGGGATGAGCCTCGAGTCGAGGATCTGCAAAACAAGGAAGCCTCGACTTGAGGGCTGAGCCTCGAGTCGAGGGAGAGGCAAAATGCAGTAGCCTCGAGTCGAGGGCTAAGCCTCGACTCGATGGGGAGGTTTTTTCTAGAAATTCGTTATGTAAATGGCTGGAAGCAGAGCATATGAGGGAGACAATTAGATAGAGCAGTTAGTAGCGGTTTTGGGGCGATTTCTTATGCCCCAAACCGGTGTAGAAGGTAGATTTATATTTAGATTTCAATTGTTATTGATTAGATTAGCTCTAGTTTAGCATTTGATCCTTGTTGATTCATCAATTCAAGCCTTGTAATTCATTTGAAGAATTTGTATTGAAGTCTCAAGCATTCCTCTTTGTGTGGATTTAATTCATTTGATGATGTTCTTCCTCTCTTGTCTTTTCAATTTCTTAATTGTTGTGATTGTTTTGTGATTGTTCAATTCTATCTTCTTCCCATGGATATTGCTTGTGGCACCATGGGCTAACTCTCTTGTGCACAGGCTAATTGAAATTGAGGATGAATTGATTGGCTATGCTATGATTGTTGATGATTGGAGATCAATTGAGTAGATTACTTCCTAATTGTGATTCTTAATTGTGCTTCATGCAAAGTTATCTCTTTAGATTAATGGTTGATCACCCTAGCAATAGGCGAGAGTTGAGCTAACGTGATTAGGTGTTAATCGGGTTATAATTTTGCATGATTGTATGAATTGGGGACTTCTACATTGAGAGATGGAAAGGACTAAGGATACTCACATTAGCCATTGTGTTATTAATGGAGTGATTAATTTCATGATGGTTTATGCTTTCTATCTTAGTTGATCTACAATTTAATACCATTATAGCTTGTTGATCATTGATTCCCGATTGATGTTAGCCCTAGCACACCAATTCCACCATTTATTGTTGTGTTTGTTCTCGCATCTTAAGTGTTCGATCATTTGCTTGCTTGTTGTTAAGTTGTAATTTTGCAAGTGTTTTGTAGTGTTAGTGCCATCCGTGATTGCATCAATAGTCGCTAAGAACTTGTATTTCTCGTGCCTCACGTGCATACTTTTTCCCTTGGGTTCGATATTTGTTGATTGGTCTTAATACCACTTACCGGATTACTACTCCAATCAACTATCAACTTGAGCAAGTGGTGGAGGATTTTCCCCTTGGTGTGATACGGTAAGAGCTCCAATCTTGTCCATCATGGCCATCATCGAGAGACTTCACACTCTCAATTTCCTCCACTTGAGAAATCCGATGGTGGTTCCCCCTACTAAGATTTGCTTGAAACGAATCTTGAGCAATGTTCTCCATAATTTGATTCATATCTATCACCGACTTGGACCAAATTGACCCATTTGTACAAGCATTCAAGAAAGCACTATCGGAATCATTGAGGCCGATGTAAAAATACATTATGGTTTGCTCATCGGAAAACCCGTGTTGCGAACAAGCAATCAACAAGTTACCAAATCTTCCCCAAGCGACGGTAATGGACTCCCATTCTTTTTAAAAAATTGTGAAATAGCCTTTTTAGCTTGGACGGTCTTGGACGGAGGATAGAACTTCATTAGAAATCTCTTGCTAAGGTCCTCCCAAGTACGAACGGTTACGGGAGGGATAGAATTGAGTCAAGCCTTGGCTCTCCCCTTAAGAGTGAAGGCAAATAGTCTTAGCTTTTTAGCATCCTTGAAAATTCCATTGTACGTTGTGGTGTCGGAAATCTCCAAGAATTGTGATATGTGTTGATGAGGGCACTCTTCTTCATCTTTTCCTTCAAATTGCTTCTCCCTCAACATTCTTACAAGGGCCGGGCTTATCTCGAATTTATTTGCTTCAATCCTCGGCCTAGCAATACCATCATAATGCTCACGCAATTGAGGCTCAAAGAATTCCCTTAGTGGCCTACCTTGAGGTGGACGGTCTTGCATAGGAGTGATTGGAGTGTATAGGGTAAGAGTTATTAAGACCAATCAACAAAATATCAAACCCAAGGGAAAAAGTATGCACATGAGGCCCTAAGAATACAAGTTCTTAGTGACTAGAGTTGCAACAATGGTTTGGAACAAAAACAACAAAAACACAAGCAAAAATACAAAACAACAAGGAGCAAGCAATAGATCGAACACTTAGAATGCGATAACCAAAACAACACTAAATGGTGGGAGAGAGGTGCTAGGATTAACATCCATCAATGAATCATCAATCAACAAGCTACAATTGAATCAAATTGCAAATCAACTAAGATAGAAAGCATAAACCATCATGAAATTAATCACTTCATTAAAATCACAATGCCTAATGTGAGTATCCTTAGTCTTTCCCATCTCTCAATGTAGAAATCCCCAATTCATACATTCATGCAAAATTGAAACTCGATTAACACCTAATCACGTTAGCTCAACTCTCGCTATTACTAGGGTGATCAACCATTAATCAAAAGAGACATTTTCACACAAAGCACAATTAAGAATCACAATTAGGTAGAAAACTAATGTGAGTATCCTTAGTGCAACTAATCTCTCGATTCCGAAGCACCCAATCCACACATTCATACACAATTATCACCCGATTAATCTAGGATCACGTTAGCGCAACTCTCGTCTATAACTAGGGTGATCGAACACTAATCTAAAGAGATAATTATGCATGAAGCACAAATGAGAATCACAATTAGTAAGCAATCTACTCAATTAATCTCCAATCATCAACAATTATAGCATCATCAATCAAATCATCATCAATTTCAATTAACCCAAGCACAAGAGAATTAGCCCATGGTGAAATCCATGGGAAGAAGATAGAATTGAACAAACACAAAGCAAATCACAACACTTAAGAAATTAAAGAGACAAAAGAGGAAAAACATCACCAAATGATCTTCAATCAACAAAAATAGGAATGCTTGAGTCTTCAACAACAATCTCCAAATGAATTACAAGCTTGAATTGAATGAATTATAAGGATCAAATGCTAATCTAAGGTTAATCTACCAACAATCAATTGAAATCTAATCCTAAATCTAACTTCTACACTAATCTAAGAAAGGAATTTGGCTTGGGGCCTGAGAAATCGCCCCAAAACCGCTACTAATCTGCTACTATGAACTCCTGAAATGCCCTGCTTTTCCTCTTTAAATAATGAATTTTGGAAAAACCTTCCCTCGAGTCGAGGGTCAGGCCTCGACTCGAGGTCCCTGCCTTTTCACCTCCCTCGACTCGAGGGTCATGCCTCGAGTCGAGACCGCTGCCATTTTCCCTTTTTTATCCTTTTCGCATAGCCCTCGACTCGAGGCTCTTGCTCCTCGATCGAGCTCGAGTCCAGTGGCATTTTTTCTCGCGCGGGCTTCGGCCCGAGCCTATTTTCGTCCCGGATGTCCGTCTCTTCATTCTAAGCCTAATGGTACTCTCGGTTTGGCAAAATTCCACCGAAATACCTGCAAAATGGACGGAAAACATCAAAATCTCACAAATAATACTTTTAGGCAAAAAGAGTGATACTTTTCACATTTAGGCACAAAACTAACACTTAAGCTCACTTTTTGCACTAAAAATAGCCCTAAAAACATGTATCAATTCACTCCAATCATACCCCCAAACTTGAATTGTTGCTCGTCCTCGAGCAACGTAGAAACTAAGAACAAAGGAGTGAATTGATTGCAATTATGTCTCATGGCACTATAGGCGAAAAATAAGACAATCGAACTCATCAATGATCACTTGTATCAATGCAACTATCCACTAGCAATCAAGACAAATCATGCTCAAACAAATGCTCAATCAAATACTCAACACATTGCTCCTTCCATGGAGTGTTTCACTCTTCACTCAAGTGTATCAAGGTTTAAAGCACTCAATCATCAAATTCACAAATAAGTACACCATATGCTTGCCACAAGACTTAATCTCAATCAAAATCATTTGTGATCAATCAAGAATCAAAGAGGTCTTTCTTCTAGGTTGTAATGTAGGCTCTTTGGAAAGGTGGGACGTTTTTGGATAAGAGTGACTAAATAGTAGAGACTTGAATGTAAACTAATCCATACAATGCACATATCTTCACTTTCATCTAGCAACACTCTTACTTTTGAACTTCAATGATCATTCCACCATTCACTTGAGCTTTCTCTTTTTAAAGCTCACAAATTGAATCATTTCATTTTTTCATTTTCTTCACAATTCAATCTTTCACAACCTTTCTTCTCTTTTATGTTTCATTCATCACTTAGCTCATCATCTTCCCACACTTAGCAATCAAATCACCATCATTAGCCAACATTCAAGCTCAACTAAACATAGGACAAGAAAGGCTCATCAAAATAGGCTAAATGGTTCAATCTCACTTGGCTTGCCAAAGAATAAGGATCATAAGGCTCAACATGGCTCACTAAGGAAATCAAATGTATTTGGTAGGAAAGTATTTGGCAAAATAACTCATCATATCAAACATGGCCTCTTATCATTTTCAAAACATCACACAAAGATCACTATCAACAAGTCTAGTGGCAAGTTCTAGTATACAATTCATGAATAATGCACTCACAAAGGAATCAAATCAACCGTATAAGATGTACGATTATGAAGGCACAAAACTCACGGGCTTAAATTGAGCAATGAATCAAGTATTTTCAATCACATTCATCTTCACATAATTAATCAAGCAAGCTAGCATCAAGCTACACATCTACTAATGATCATATCAAATTCCAACTAGTCTTACAACTCAAGCACAAATGCTCATGTACATAATCTCAAGCACACTCACTATATCAAGATGATACTCAAAAATATGTCAATTAATCCACTATTAAGCTCAAGACAAATAAATCTCCAAAAACCTAGGAATAAGGAATCCAACGAAATCATCAAGGAATAATCATCAATAGACCATCAAACTCAATAAGATCAAGATAATAAACACCATCAATAAAATCATCCAAAAATCCAAAACCAATCATAACAATTATCAAGTCAAGAGTATAAGCATCATCAAAAGTACAACGGAAAACAAGAATATCAGTAATCTAAAGAACAACAAGAAGAGGGAATGAGGAATGAGGATAGCCTAATAGTCTGGACGGTGGCGGTGGAGGAGGGTAGTGTCCCTGCCCGAAGTTCCACGAGCTCATCTCGCTGAAGGAGTGCATACATGTCATGCCGAGTCTTCGCAGACTCCTCCTGCATCCTCCGAGTCTCTTCATTAAATCTACGTGACTCCTCCATCATCCGGTACATCTCATCCCTGCAGGTCGAGACTCTCAATGTGCATCCTCCGACTGCCTCGCCCACATCTCCTCGGCCAAAACCCATGGTCTCTGAGATGAACTCCCGCCTCGTACTCTCTACTCCTCATCTCGTCCTGCCCGGTACATGTTAATCTCGGCTGGTAATCCTCGTCCATCTCATGCGCGGCTCCTCTTGCGCCGGCTCCTCATCATCCTCATCCTCGTAATCATAATCTCCGATCTCTACCTCTGCTCCTCTCTGCAGCCTCCATCACCCCGATCATCATCGTAACCCGACCGCCGACCTCCATCGTCATCATCAACCTCTCTAAGCACATCCCCATGCTCTCTAGTGTAAGCATCTATCGCCTCGGTATGGCGCGTGACCACATACGCAAGTTGATAGTCACAAAGGCCTCGCGATCCAAAACCGTCGTCAACCTCTTATTAGGTAGAGGGAATCGCCACCATGATGCTTCTTTGTAGGCACCACGCCCTACCGATGCGGTCTAGCGTCCTCATGCACCGCATGGTGTCCGTAGTAAGGTCGTGGCCCTCCACCGCTCCGAGGTTATGCGTCGGAATCCCAAAATGCTCGGCGATCGGTGTAATCATGCCACCGAAGTTAATCTTCTTGAACTTCGTGCTAGTGGCTCTCTCAAATAAATAGCAAAGGTAGGCGGCTGCATTAAATCTAACTCCATGTAAGAAGCACCAAATGACGTACGGCTCCTCGGATACCACGGCTCCTCCCTCCGATCTCGCAAATATGGTACCGCGAGAATCTTCTCAAGATATCGAATGACCGGGTTCGGATATGTGTGCTCTTAGACTTCCCTGAACAAAATCGGGCTGATTAGGAGCCCCTTAATCAAATCCTCCTCCAAAAGCGCTTAGCATTATACTCCTTCCCGATGTTCAACGGTGATCGGTCGGGGTCTGTAGGTGCTCCAATAATCTCGCTGACCTCGTCCAGAGTCAACGAATACTCATACCCCATGAGCTCAAATGTAATACTCCTCGGGAATTTGGCCCTCCTGGCCTTATCAACTCTCACCGTGCACGGGAACTCGAGAGTGAGTCCGATATATGTCCGAGGCCTCTTCTCCAAGAAACTCCCCATCCCAACTTGCTCAAATAAGCGAGGAATATCCTCCTCGATCCCCATCGATATTATGCAATCTTGGTCCACTAGTCTAGTCTTAACCACCCGGTTATAGAGCTCGAGAATATAACTCAATATGAGTCCTCCACCGGTGATCATCCCACCGAATTCCGAGCTCGGCGGGTGTCCCGTGTGCACGCTTCGGATAGCAGCCTCTTTCTCGCGAATCTCCGCCTCGGAGAGGTTATGTGCATCGGCCCCTCTAGACATTGTTCCTGCAAAACATTCCCAAAAGCAAAAATCAATACCAACAAATACAATACGAGCTCGAAAAAAATATCAATCATACCATGAACGAGTCAACAATCAATACTCATCTCAAATGAACTAAATCCCTAGTAACTAGCAACAAAGCCTCAACAATGGTCAATGAGTCAACTAAACACATATATCCAATAGAAGTGCTCAAAATAATCCTAAAACATGTATACTTACTAGAATGGCCCCACAATTAATTCACAAGTGGCTCAACAAATAATCATGCAATTATGCTCACTAAAATCCCAAAAATCATAGGCCAATTAGCAAGTAATTCAACAATTATGCATCAACAATTCATACACTTCTCTATCAACACCATAATTCAACTTGACCAAATGATCCCAACAATTATACTAGGAATTCCTACAAATGCCATAATTCACAATTCCAATCCAACTTCACAATTAACGAGCACAATATCATTTTCAATCCTAAACATGCTCCTAGCCTCATCAAACAATTCAAATATACTCATACAAGGCTCCAAATCATCCACACTAATCATGCATAGAAGGTGTTTGTCAAAATGTCCACATGAAATTCCAAATTCAAGAATTTTATCTCAAATCATAACACCCATGCAATTATTACAATATAACAATGAAATTGAAGCCAAGAAGAGTAGAAATTACGTACCTTGTTTGTGAATTTGACCCAGAAACGGACTTGGAAAACACCCACTCTATTTCAACCAAAATCCCCAAATTTGCTTCCAAAACCCTCAAGATCCTATCTTTATGCAATGTATATGATAAAATGATGGAATGATGGTAATTTTATGGTGAAATCGACGTGAAATCGCCGGAAATAGGGCTGGAGACGGAGGAACGGCCGCTGAACAAACCCTCGAGTCGGGTCTCAGAATCGATCCTGCGCATTTAAAAATCCCGCGCCTCGAGTCGAGGGTCAGGCCTCGACTCGAGGGATCCACAAATTTCGCCCGCCTCGACTCGAGGACACACGCACGACTCGAGGGAAATATAAACTCCAGCTCCTCGACTGAGGTGGCACCTCGACTCGAGGGATGTGTCAAATTATGAATTTTTTCCTAAGTATAAATCCCTCGACCCGAGGGCTATGCACTCTCGACCTCGGGTCGAGTCCAGGGAATTTTTGACGATTCCGGCCCGACCCGACCCGAAACTCCTAAAAATGACCTTTATACCCCTAACGAACCCAAATATGCAAGAAATTACCGTTTTGGTCCCTCGATTTAAGCCCGGTCGCTCATTCGATCGAGAAGACCGGGTTCTCTTCCTTTTTGCTCATTTTCACCAACTTTTAAGCTCTCCTTTCCTTCTCGATTCCTCGATTCCTTTGCAAATTCGATCCTTTCCAATCCTCGTAGTGAGTATACTACACACGGCAAAACAATTCATCAAAATCATCACTAAGAGATGCATTTCTACCCTAAATGACACACACCCCCAAACTTGAATGAAGTCATGCATTCAAGTTTGGCTCCAAATACATGCAACTCATAATGATATCAACAATTAAGCACAACAATATATGAATCTCAAAGCATAGAGCATCATGTACCAAGAATAAGCAATTAAGTAGCAAGCCAAATCTCCTAAAAACAAAAACACTAATCTACCAAAAGCACCAAAAAGAACAAATAAAAAGGATGGGTTGCCTCCCATCAAGCGCTATTTTTTGTGTCCTTTGCCGGACTTATTCTTCACATCCAAAATCCTTCATCGGAATGGCCAAGGGTAGCGATCCTCCTTCCCATTGTATCTCGATCTTTGTGCTTCAAAATCTAGGAGGTTCACCGAACGATAGGACAACCACCTATAGATATGCAAAGTGTCCATGGTTGTTCCCCTTTTTCTCTTGCCATCCTTCTCGATTCTTCTTTCCTTTCAAGGATGCCCAAGCGTTTCTTTAATTCTTCCCTATAGTCAAAATTCACAAGAGGCAAAATTAAATCATTAGAAGCATCCATTTCAATTAAATCACAAATTGAAGAGTTAGAAGGTATAGAAATGCTCATTTCAATCTTCAAGGTTTCATTCGATGCTCTTAGATTTTCTTCCTCATTATAGCTCATGTCCATCAATGGACACTCCTCTTCCTCACTTTTGACAAGGAAATTCTTCCTTTCATCCTCATTGCTTGGACCCTCTTCTACATCTCTTCTTTCATTTTCTTCCTCCCCTTCTTCTTCTTGACTTTCCATGATATTCAAGTTCTTTACTTGGCGTAGGAAATCTTTGAGTTGACACTTAATAAACGTGAAATGCACTCCGGTGATCTCCATGTTCCCCTCTATCCATGAATTTACCTTTTCTTTGGTTTCATAAATTTCCTCGTACAAGGGAAGCATATGATCACATCTAGCATCATCTTCCTCAAATTTTTCCAACAAAAATCCAAGCATCTCTTGCAATATAGCTCTCATATCATAGAGTCCCCATTCTTCAATTTTAGGAGAAGCTTGTGACATTGGAAAATCGTTCTCATGGCTTCTCCTATCATCATAGCTATCACCTCCTTCCAATGCTCCTTGACACTCAAATCCAAGACATGGATCAAATGTTTGATCATAAGGCTCATAGTATGGAAACATCTCTTGAGGTGGGGAAGAAATTTCTTCACTTATCCAATCTTCATAATTGGATGGAACTTGTTGCCATTGAGAATTATCTTCATAGTTCCTCCAATCATTGTAGCTCAATTCTTCAAAATGTGGAGAATACACCCTACTATCTTGATAATATTCTTGATTCCACAATTATGAGTTGTATCCTTCCATCTAGACAAGATTTCAAAGTATCAAATTCAAACAAAAATAACAAAACAAACACAAAGGCAACAAGTAGTCACTTCAAACAATTCCTAAGTCTCACTTAAGGCGCAAAACTAATTCCCCTAAGAACGGCGCCATTTGATTGGAGTGTATAGGGTAAGAGTTATTAAGACCAATCAACAAAATATCGAACCCAAGGGAAAAAGTATGCACATGAGGCCCTAAGAATACAAGTTCTTAGTGACTAGAGTTGCAACAATGGTTTGGAACAAAAACAACAAAAACACAAGCAAAAATACAAAACAACAAGGAGCAAGCAATAGATCGAACACTTAGAATGCGATAACCAAAACAACACTAAATGGTGGGAGAGAGGTGCTAGGATTATCATCCATCAATGAATCATCAATCAACAAGCTACAATTGAATCAAATTGCAAATCAACTAAGATAGAAAGCATAAACCATCATGAAATTAATCACTTCATTAAAATCACAATGCCTAATGTGAGTATCCTTAGTCTTTCCCATCTCTCAATGTAGAAATCCCCAATTCATACATTCATGCAAAATTGAAACTCGATTAACACCTAATCACGTTAGCTCAACTCTCGCCTATTACTAGGGTGATCAACCATTAATCAAAAGAGACAATTTCACACAAAGCACAATTAAGAATCACAATTAGGTAGAAAACTAATGTGAGTATCCTTAGTGCAACTAATCTCTCGATTCCGAAGCACCCAATCCACACATTCATACACAATTATCACCCGATTAATCTAGGATCACGTTAGCGCAACTCTCGCCTATAACTAGGGTGATCGAACACTAATCTAAAGAGATAATTATGCATGAAGCACAAATGAGAATCACAATTAGTAAGCAATCTACTCAATTAATCTCCAATCATCAACAATTATAGCATCATCAATCAAATCATCATCAATTTCAATTAACCCAAGCACAAGAGAATTAGCCCATGGTGAAATCCATGGGAAGAAGATAGAATTGAACAAACACAAAGCAAATCACAACACTTAAGAAATTAAAGAGACAAAAGAGGAAAAGCATCACCAAATGATCTTCAATCAACAAAAATAGGAATGCTTGAGTCTTCAACAACAATCTCCAAATGAATTACAAGCTTGAATTGAATGAATTATAAGGATCAAATGCTAATCTAAGGTTAATCTACCAACAATCAATTGAAATCTAATCCTAAATCTAACTTCTACACTAATCTAAGAAAGGAATTTGGCTTGGGGCTCGAGAAATCGCCCCAAAATCGCTACTAATCAAGCTACTATGAACTCCCCGAAATGCCCCGCTTTTCCTCTTTAAATAACGAATTTTGGAAAAACCTTCCTCGAGTCGGGGGTCAGGCCTCGACTCGAGGTCCCTGCCTTTTCACTCCCCTCGACTCGAGGGTCATGCCTCGAGTCGAGACCGCTGCCATTTTCTGTTTTTATCCTTTCTCGCATAGCCCTCGACTCGAGGCTCTTGCTCCTCGATCGAGCTCGAGTCCAGTGGCATTTTTTTCTCAGGGCTTCCGCCCCGACCCCTATTTTCGTCCCGGATGTCCGTCTCTTCATTCTAAGCCTAATGGTACTCTCGGTTTGGCAAAATTCCACCGAAATACCTGCAAAATGGACGGAAAACATCAAAATCTCACAAATAATACTTTTTAGGCAAAAGAGTGATACTTTTCACATTTAGGCACAAAAACTAACACTTAAGCTCACTTTTGCACTAAAAATAGCCCTAAAAACATGTATCAATTCACTCCAATCAAGGAGGAGGTTGGGCTTGTGGTACATGTGGTGGCTCTTGATATCTAGGCTCTTGTGGGTATGACATTTGTGGATAATATGGTGGGAATTATTGTGGATGAGGTGGATAGTATGGATATTGGTGAGCTTGTGGATGGTATGGGTACGAATTTTGGTATGAAAATTGATTTGGGGGCATCCCTTGAGGGAAATGGCCAACTTGAGCATTGTAGGGTGGATTGTGCCCATTGCCTCCTCTATTCTCATGAACTCCCCTTGACCATTGTCATCTCCATTAACCTCCTCCACATGAGGTTCACCAACTCTTTCTTCATTCACCATATCTTCACCTTCCATTATTTCTCTTCTTCTTCTCCCACGGTTTCTACGAAGTGTAGCTTCTATTTCCGGATTGAATGGCTCGGGTGGTATACCACGAGATCTCGTGATCATGCACCTACACACCACCAATCAAAGTATCAAAATTAAACAAAAATAAAGAACAAAATAAAAACACAAAAGAAACAAGTAGCCACTTCCAACTAATCCTAAGTCTCACTTAGAAGCATAAACATATCCTCGGCAACAACACCATTTTGATTATGGTATAATCGGGTAAGAAGTATTAAGACCAAACCAAGTGTCGAACCCAAGGGATAAGATATGCAATGAGGCCCTAGGACATTAGTTTTCGATGACTATTGATGCAAGCTCGGATTTCAACTAAACAATCTACCAACAAGGAAATACCAAAGGTAATTACACAAGCAATTAAACTAGGAATTAAACTAGAACAATTAACAATCTAAGCAAACTTCAAGTAATCAAATGGGGAAGGGGTGCTAGGGATAATCTCCACTAAGGAATCAATGATCACAACTATAATTGCATCAAATTGCTATTCAACCAAGATAGAAAGTAAGAACATCATGCAATAACATCTCCATTCATCACACAATGCCTAAATGTGTGTATTCTTAGTGCAACTAATCTCTCAATTATGAAGCACCTAATTCATGCAATCATACACAATTATAACTCAATTAATCTCTAATCACGTTAGCTCAACTCTCGCTTGTTGCTAGGGTGATCAAACACTAATCAAAAGAGATAAAAATGCATGAAGTACAATTAGTATCAACAACTAGGAAACTATATATCTCCATTAAAAACAATCATCAACAAGTATAGCAAGAGCAATCAAATCATCCTCAATTTCAATTTTTCAAAGCACAAGAGAATTAACCCATGAAGCAAAGTGCAAAATCCATTAATGAAAAATCAAATAGCATGATCATCATAAGAATCAAAACAATTAAGCAATAGAAAATAGTAAAGAGGAAGTACATCACCAATTTGGCCAAATGAACAATGAATTGAATGCTTGAATCCACAAATGTAAACTTCTCTTCTTCAATGGAATTACAACTTGAATTATCAAACTAGATATGAGTCAAAGGACAATCGTAGCTGATATCATTGATCTCCTATTTTGGAATCAAGAATCAAGGATTAGTCATATTGACCTTATCTCGACATGATGATTACTTATCGACATTTGGTAAATCGGACTAGGCAAAATAGTCACCGATTTCTTGTAAAACAGATGACTATCTCGCACCTAATATGATCTACCTCAGCTACTAATGGTTTTCTTCAAGTTTATGTCTTTGCAGAATAGGTCACAGATCGATTGATAAATCAGATTGTTTCACCTCATCTGTTATAAACCTTCTCATCTAGACATCTTTACTCCCGAATTCATTCCATACATTGAAGTTTTCTTATAAAACTCTTATCGGATAGTTGTCATTGATTGGAAAACCTAACTTTAGAAAATTCAATCGAGCACGCTTATTTAAAAAAGAAAAATAATAAATAATATGTTTTCTTAACCAGCTTTTAAGTTTGCCAAAAGATAAAACTAGGTTGTTTTAAAAATCGACGAGTTACTTTATCAAATGATTTTATAAACCCATCTATTTTTGAAAACCCTTATACGAAGTAAGGTAACCCTAGTCAAGGCCGTGGATACTTACTTCTCTGCATAAAGTAACCTAGCATCACAAATCAACAGTCTACAAAGTAACTTTTACGCAATTCAAAGATTAGTGAACTACACGCGCCGAATCCCAATCGCTTATCCAGCTTTTTAACCGTTGATGCAACACAAGAAATCATTTTAAATAAACGGCTTAGATTAAACCAAATTTTCTAAAGCGGTTTCTCTTTCCAATTTTCCCTCCTATAAATACATCTTCTTCTTCGATCAAACTTTTTCACTTTCGTAAAACCATACTTATACTGTAAAAATTTTCTCAAAACTCTTAGCCAAAATTCTTCTATGAGCCATACCCAAAACGATTAGGAGTAACCTCAACAATGGTGGAAGTCCATACAAAAACTTATAACAAGAAGATCAAGTCGGAGATGTATGTCGACTTCGACATAACCACGATGTTGAATCAAGACAAATTCTCAGCTTATTGGAAAGGTCCTGGATTGAGGACATTTTGTTCCAAGAAATCCAACACCAATAAAACCCTGGATATGAGAGGTATAGAGTTCTATGTCAATGGGACATATGAGAACGGAGTTTTCGTAACTCGTTTTTATGGTGAAGAGTTGACGGTGACCACGGCGGAGGTGGCCCGCATTTTTTATACAAGCGGTGAAGGAGTAAATCCCCTCACCTACAAATCAGACGATTGGGTAGAATCATTCGAGATGATTGCCCGAATTCAATGAAGGGGAGAAGGTCTGAATTGAAAAGAAAATCCTCCGACGGAGATATCGTTTGTTAATGATTTATATTGACGAAGGTCATTTTAGGGAGCAGAACTCCCATGATGGACTCGACAAGACCTGTGCTATGCCGTCTCGAGGACAATTATTGATGGGGTTCAAGCCAACTGGCCGGGATGTTGTCAAGTGTGTTCGAGACAAAGAGGAAGAGACTAGAGGTAGTGAATGTGAGATGGCGAGCTAAGTCGATAACTAGTTTGTTTAACAAGGTGACAAAGTGATACTGGGAGATGGACGTCATGCCGATAAATGAGATTAATCGGGCTGATGGAGTTAGAGCCTACACAAAGCGTAAAGGGCTGCTAACAAAAGATGAGCTGATTGGAGGACCACCGACTGACGAAGGAGCAAGAGGTCGTGGTTCAGGACCCGTCACCGAGGAAGAGGAAGAAGAGGAAAGGATAGAGTAGCCGACGGTGAGCTCACCCGAGGCTTCGCAGCCCAATGAAGTTGAAGGAGAAGGCCAAGAAGAGGAGGAAGTTGGTGAAAACCTCGAGTTAGGTGGAACCTCTGCTGGCCGATCGGCTAGCCTCGGCGTCAAGAGGCACCACTTTGGAGATAGCAAGAAAGGTGGTCCAATCGGAGGATGTACGGAGATCGGCTCCGAGAGGACCCCTTCCCCTTCTCTCGTAAAGGTACAATTCTCCCCTCCCCTCTCCAACCCAATCTGGTGATGAAGAGGTGACCCAGCCGGCACCTCTCGAGCCTCTAAAACAGCCTCTACTCCCACTTCAGTCCAAGCCACAACCTCATCCTCCCTTCCTCAAACACAAACCACTTCCTCCCCCATCTCCATCTCGATATGTTTTCCTTCCTCACCGGACCCGTCTACTCCCCCACCCCATATCTACCATCTCATCCCCAGCCTTATTCCCATCATCTCCAACTCCCCTCAAATACAAAGTGAAACCACTCCATCTCCCCAACCCACCATTCCACAAACCCAACCCCTTCTCCACCACCCACTTCATCTCGATATACCACCCTCCATCTTCACCCCCACCCGAGATCCCCTCCACCACCATCGACGCCCCACTTCCTCCCAACCTTCTCGAACCCCAATCCTTGGATACCTCCAACATCTTTGGAGATATCCACATGAGCTCCCCACCCAACTTCTCCCCCCCTCCTCCTCATCCGACCCGAGGAGGAGACCAGTCCCACCTCTCGCCATATCTTCGGCCTTCATGGACCTTCACAAGAAAATCATTGATAAAGTCCAGAAGATGATGGAGAGGAAGACAAGGAAGGTGATTCGAGCAATCACCGAGACAATGCTCGCCAACATGCAGACACGACGTAAATATGTCTCGCAACCTATCAGCCAACCTTGGCACCGCTGTTGGTACTCCTACCGAGCAACTGGAGGAGGAGTTGAGATTGCTCAAGCAAAAGTGGCTGCAGACAACGAAGTCCTGGTTGATGCCTTCACAAAGCAGACAAATCCGACTTCCTGATTCATCAGGCCGCATTGGAAGATCAGCTGCACTTTCCGTAATGAAGTTAAAAAGGGGGAAGGAGCTGAAGGAAGAATGGACACCCTCACACCGAGTTATGTCATTAATGCACAAGCTCGACTCAAAGGCAGACTCACTGAGTTGGAGGCACCCAAAGCCGAAATAAAGATCAAATCGTATGAGCCGGCCGCCTTGCAACCGAGGGTGACCCAGATTGATGAGGCCATCCGAGAGGATGAAGAGAAGAAGAGAAAGGAGGAGGAGGAGAAGACTGAACAACCGGGCCGCCGAATGAAAGAAGCCGAGGAACCCGAGGCCAAGGGCAAGGGTAAAGGAAAGGCAGCAGCAATCGAGAAAGTGTCGTCACCGAATACCGATCAATCCCAGCAGCGAGAGAGGAAAAGGAAAGAACTCGACTACTCAAACCTCTCACCGAACAAATCGAAGAATACATGCCGAAAAGGAGAGGTATGAGAAGCAGAAAAGAAGAGGTCAAGAAGCTAGGAAAGGCGGAGCTGAAGTGGGATATGGACACTCGAAAATGGGTATCGAAAGCGGTGATGAAGCAGATTTCGACCTGTCCACCGCTCATCAGCTCCTCCTAAGATGGTATACGGGCGGTTCACCAGCGAATATAAAAAGAAGGCCCCGGATGCGATGGATGTACTATTGGTACATCTTGAAGGCATCTCCATCTCGTGCAAATGATGAAGACATGCAATGGCATGAATGGATGGAGAGAGAGGATGCCGATACGTATGGAAGATCGCTTGATGAGGCGAGTAAAGTTTTCAATCGCTATCTTGTCGCACCAGCCTACAAGCACGTCTCTCCAAAGCCGAATGAAGATGGCACTCCGCACATGGAATGGGTCAAGACGGTAGTTACCAAAGCCGAGGTAGAATCCAAGCTCACCAATGAAGAAGATCTCAAACAGCTCGCAGCAAGGATTTTCACCCCGCCGAGGATTCAGAAGCCAACCAATGGGGAACCCGATAGACAGGATTTTCTTTTCCTTATCTTTCATTTTTATCAGCTTCTCCTTATACGTAAAAATGTATATATGTGAATGAATATATTTTGACTTATGTGACTTACTTGTTTTATTTCTTAAAGTTTTCTTTTCTTGTTTTAAGAAAACTTAAAATTTTCTAATCATCCGTGTTAGACCAAGTAGAGTTTTGATGAGTTAAAAGGAGAAATCCAGATGAGCAGACAACGTTGATAAATAGCTCGAGATCAGATTCAATTCTAAGTGATCAGACTGGGTCAAGAGCAGATTAAGTTAGCTGGAGATCAAAGTCTACAAGCCATCTCAAGACAAGCTCAAAACTAGTCATCTGCAGAGGAGATGATCATGAGAAGCTCGAGGCGAGGTCAAGACAAAGTGAGTAGAATAAGAAAGGCGAGTCTTAACCAAGTCACCGCAGATGAGTAGGAAGAATCACCCGAGGTCAAGAGTAGTTTTCAAGAATAGGTTTGTTAAGCAGCTTTCAGCTTGTTATAACTAACAAAAAAACTGTCTTTTTCGTACTTATAAATAGGACTAGATTTTATTTTTCTAGACACTTATGCCAATTTGATTTTACACACCATTTTTTTCTTACTATTGATTTCACAAAGTAGTTTTCAAGAGAGATTTCAAATATTTTCTAAGTGTTTATAGAACACTTCACTTCACATCTTTAGAAACACATCTTGTTCTTAGAGTTAGATTGTAGAAAGTTGAATAGTTTTTGAAGAGTTGAAGATCAAGTTGTAATTTGAAAAGTTTGTACAAAGGTGAGTAAGTAAGCGGCTAGTGAAGACCCTTCTTCAAAGTTTGGAGAAGGAGAGTGGATGTAGGATTTTTAAAATCCGAACCACTATAAATCCCGTGTTATTTCTTGTTTTCTTTAATTTCGCTCAAGTTACAATTTTGTTAATTCAAGATTAAAATTCGGAATCTTAACTAGAATCTAAATATCACCTTGCTTTTGATCTTGTTAAAAGTTGAGTTTACAATTGTTTTCCCGTGTTTAATCCGATATTTTGAATTGATTTTGTGAGATTCGAAAAATCTACAAAATCTATTCAAACCCCCTTTCTAGATTTTGTTCTAAAAGGTTATCTCAAGGTTTTAAATCAACTCAACATTCGGGGACCAACAAGTGGTATCGGAGCGGTGTTAAGTCATTTCGATATTGATTTTAGGTCTTGAATAAGATTCTGAAATTATCTTGATTTTTCTTCATATTTTTCTTTTACAAAGCAGTGCTACTAATTAGTTTGTGGAGTATTTTGTTCTTTGTTTCATCATGTCATCGTGAAAAACAAAAAGTCTAGGAATCTTCCTGAATTTTCTATTGAAGACTATGATTACTGGAAATTTAGGATGAAGAATCACCTAAAAGCCATTCATGATAGAATGGAAGAGGTTCTTGAAGAGGGACCTATAAAATTCTATCATGGAGGAACCGGACTGGAGCCGAGTCACCGAATCCAGACCGCACAAGAAAAGAAGAGCTCGAGTTAACAAATGATGAAAGAAAGGTCCATAATCTTGATCAAGTAGCTCGAACTAAGATCATTGAGACTCTAAGTAAAGATTGGATAGAAAAGGTTAAAAGATGCAAGACTGCCAAAGAAATGTGGGAGACTCTTGCGGAATTTGTGAAGGATCTCGAACAGTCAAAGAAAACAAGCTTCATCTGTTCTACATGCTTTTGACACATTCAAAATGAAGGATGGTGAAATCAGTAGATCAACTAGACGTGAGATTGACTAATCTTGTGAACAAAGCAAATGATTTGGGTAAGATTTACACCGAGAAAGAAATTAACAACAAAGTACTAAGATCTTTGAGCAAAAGATGGAGAGAGAAAGCTAATATTCTCAAGGCAACACGAGAATTTATCGTCTATATCACATCACACTCTCTTCTCTCATCTTAAAGCACTGGAATATGACACACATTAAAGATGAAGAAGATGAGGCAGAGTCATCTACATCTGGAAAAATAGTAGCATTTGTTCATCGGGACGAATCAAAAGATTTCTAAAGCATCGATTTGTCTCAGAAAGAAGAAATGGCTCTTTTGTTGAAAAGGTATGAAAGATCAAGATGAAATACGTAAGAAACAAAAGAGACAGATTAGGTCGAAGGAACTATAGATCGACAGGTTGAAAAGAGTTCGTATAATGATAAAAAGAAGGATCACCAAGAAGTCATAGGTCACCTATCGACGAGGAGATAGTAGTCCAAAAAATGCAGAGAGGAGATATATGTTATACCTGCAGCAAACCTCGGCCACTACAAATGATTGTCCTCAACTCACTTCCGTGAGAGAGAGAAGAAAAGAGATAGAAGGTATGCCGACTCGAGAGAGCTCTCCTAGCCGAGAAAGAAGAAGCTCGTGAGACATCATCATCCTCATCTTCATCTGATTTTGGATCGATGATGATATATGTCCGATGGCTAAAGAGGTACATTACTATTCATCATCGAGATAATGAATGGACACCTTATACGGCCTGATCCCGATCTTATTGATAAACTTTTGAAAGACTTGGAGACTTTCTATCTCGCCTATAAACAGATAGAGACTGAAAATCTTAATTTAAAAGATCAAATTTCTGATCTAACTAAGGTCAATCGACTAAGAAAAGTGAGAAATCATTTGTACATTCAAGGGGGAATGTCGACCGAGATAATCACTCGCACTTTGTCCGATAAGACAAATAAGTTAGAACAGAGGCCGAGTTCTTTAAAAATAAAATTTTCAAACATCTATTCCGAGAATGAGAATTATAAAAGAACTAACAGAGAATTAAATCTCAAGTTAGGACTTATGAATAATTCTCAAACCACAATAGATAAAATCTTCAATTCATCTCAAAAGTCTAGTGATAAAAGCTGGATTAGGTTTTGATAGGAATAAGAGAAATGATCCTATAAAACCTAGAGTCTTTGTGAAAGCAACTAAACCTAAGGTAGAAACTTTATTCAGTCCCCGGAAACCAAAGGAATTAATTACCTCAACCGATACTTCTTAAAAGAAAAATCGGATGAGGAAAGTAACTGCTAAGGCTAAACTCCGAGACTAAATCAAAGATCTATCCTAGTTATAATAGCTTTGATGGAAGAAGCAGATCTTATCCATTCTTACCAAGATTCAAGACAATTTCAAAAGATCAACTAAATCAGATTGATCTTGAAAGTCTTATCTTAGTAGATAGATATGGATGCAAGCTTCAATCTATGGTTTTAAGGAACATTGATATTTTTATCTGGATTCCTAAGAGTCAACTTAACATGAAAGGACCCAAAATACAAAGGGTACCTAAGCAATAAATTTGTGATTGCAGGAAGATAAAAAGATAGTTGATAGAGGAGACATTCTTGAGGTCATCGGTATATTGATAGTGGATGTTCCAAGCACATGACCTATGAAAGATGACTTCTCTCTAACTATCAAACCATTGATGGACCTAGAGTGATGTTTGGAGATAACAACTTTGAACTTACTAAAGGTGTTGGAACACTAATGATTGGAGATGTTCAAGTTCAAGAAGTTTACTACGTGGAAGGATTGAAGCACAACCTACTATCTGTTTCACAATTTTGTGATAAAGGGTTTTGTGTCAAATTTACTCATAATGCATGCTATGTATTAGATGGTTTAAATGAAAATATTCTATTGGCTGGAGTAAGACAAGGTAACATTTATGTTGCTAACTTCAAAAGCTGTCCTAAAGATACTTGTCTTGTTGCTAAGAGTTCAAATGACTTATGTTGTCAAGTACGCATTTACTTGGTCACTTAAACTTCAAAACTCTTAACAAAATAGCAAGGAAATCTTTAGTTAAAGGACTCCCGATAAAATATTTTCAAAGAACCATGTATGTGTTTCTTGTCAAAAAGGAAAACGGACCAAAGCTTCTTTTAAAATAATAAGTAATCCTTCTTGAGAAAGAATTTTGGAACTTCTTCATATGGATCTGTTTGGTCCAAGAACTCCTCTCGGCTTTAGTGGAAGAAAATACACCTTAGTAATTGTTGATGATTTTTCAAGATTTACTTGGGTTATTTTCTTGTACAAAAAGAATGAGACTATGACTAAGATTCCGAATTTCTTAAAAAGATTCAAAATGAAAAGGGATTAAATGTTGTTAAAATTAGAAGTGATAAAGGTCTTGAATTCCTAAATAAATTGATTTCTAACTACCGCATTGAGAATGGCATAGCTCAGAAACATCTGCGGCAAGGACTCCACAACAAAATGGAGTTGTTGAAAGAAGAAACAGGACCTTAAAAGAGACAGCTAGAACAATGCTATCTGAATTCAACACTCCTCATAGGTTTTGGGCGTATAAAGTGAATACAAATTTCGCTATGTTCAAAATAGAAGTCTGATTGTCAAGGATAAGTGTAAACTCCCTATGAAATTTGGAAGGGAAGATCTCCCAAAATTTCATATTTCCATATATTTGGTTGTAAATGTTTCATACACAATAATGGGAAATCTCAATTAAAAACCTTTGATGCCAAGATAGCAGATGGAATATTCTTAGGATAGTCATCTATATCAAAGGCATATAGAGTTTTTAATAAGACAACCTTATGTGTAGAAGAAACACCCCATGTGGTATTTGATGAATCTTCTTTTGAGTTTGATAAGACAGTGGGACATCACAAAGATATCGGATAATCAATCGAGATGACTATCAAAGGATCAACCATAAAATTCCATACTCAAGAATCGATTCGGATGAAGAGGAAGAATCGCACAAAGGAAAAGAATCAAAGAACTTCCTCAACGGCTGATTTACCAACCGATCGGACGACCAACAACATATCGGCCGATCGATGACCAACAACACATCAGCTAATCGTAGAGTTATCGAAGGTAACGTAGAATTATTTGAAATAAATAATTCGCACAAGACATCATCCACCGTAAAAGATAAAGGTAAGAAAGTAATGTCATATCACCCGGTGAACAGATAATTGGAGATTTAGACTCTGGTGTCCGTGACGAGGACTCAACTAAATCAAGATTGTATGTTCAGTTGCTATGTGTCATTACTTGAACCTAAATCAATTACGAAGCTTTAATCGATTCCAACCGGATTAATGCCATGCAAGAAGAACTAAATCGGTTTCAAAGACAAGATGTGTGGGAGCTTGTTGAAAGGCCTCATCATCAAAAAGTCATTGGAACTAAATGGGTCTTTAAAAACAAAAGGGATGAAAATAATATTGTGGTTAGAAATAAGGCCGTACTAGTTGCTCAAGGTTATTCACAATCGTAGGGTATTGATTATGATGAAACCTTTGCACCCGGTAGCTCTTACGGAAGCCATAAGATTATTTTTAGCCTATGCACTTTTAAAAGATTCATAGTTTTTCGGATGGATGTTAAATCAGCCTTCTTAAATGGAATCTTAGCCGAGGAAGTTTATGTAGAGCAACCTCCTGGTTTTGTCAAAGGAGACAGAGTTTATAAACTAAGGAAAGCTCTATATGGACTTAAACAAGCACCAAGAGCTTGGTATGACACCTTGTCGATTATTTAATTCAAAATGGTTTTGTTAAAGGTAGAATTCATAGAACTCTCTTTAGAAAAGAGTTTGGTTGTGATCTTTTATTAGTTCAAATTTATGTTGATGATATAATTTTTAGATCAACTAACATATCTTTGTGTGAAGAATTTAGTAGTCTTATGAAAAGCAGATTTGAAATGTCCATGATGGGAGAAATGACATATTTTCTTGGACTTCAAGTCAAGGCGGACAAAGAAGGGAATATTCATCAACCAAGGCAAATATACAAAAGATCTTATTGAAAAATATGGAATAGGTACCACGGAGAAGCTAAAATACCTATGATGAAAAATTTTTCAATGATCCGGATGAGAAGGGAGAAGACACCGATCAAATCAATATCGAGGTCTTATTGGTTCCTTATTATATTTAATCGCTAGTAGACCTGATATTTCATTTGCGGTTGGAGTCCGTGCTCGATTTCAAGCTAATCCTAAGAAAAGCCATCTTGAAGCAAAGCAAAGAAAATCCTCAAGTATTTGAAAGGAACAAGAATGTTGGATTGTGGTATCCGGTGATGACAACTTTGAGTTGTCTGGATACTCGATTCAGATTTTGGTGGGTGTAAGATAGATAGAAAATCTACATCTGGTACTTGCCAATTTCTTGGAAGTAAGCTGATTTCATGGTTGTCTAAGAAACAAACCTCTCGTAGCTACTTCCACAACTGAAGTTGAGTATATGGCACTGAAGTTGTTGTTCTCACCGATCTGGATAAGTCGGCAGGCTAAGGGACTATAATATTATCACCAAAGATGTACCAATCTTTTGTGATAGTAATAGTGCCATAGCTATTACCCGTAACCCAGCTTCTTCATACAAGATGCAAACATGTAGATATCAGACACCACTTCATCCGTGACCATGTAGAAAAAGGAGATATCGAGACTTGAGAAGATCTTGACCGACTTTCAAAGAGCGAGACATCTTGACAAAATCACTAGCAGAGACGAGGTTTAAAGAATTATCTGTAGAATTAGGTTTATTAGATGCTTCGTTAGTAAATCTTTAATTCTCGTTTTTTTAATTCTTGTCTCTCTCAATTTAGTTTATTATGTCTAGAAAGAATTATCGGACTAGATCCGAGTCAAAGGACAATCGTAGTGATATCATTGATCTCTCTGTTTAGGAATCAAGAATCAAGGATTAGTCATATTGAACTTATCTCCGACATGATAATTGCTTAGTTTGACATATGGTAAATCGGACTAGGGCACAATAGTCACCGATTTTACGAAAAGCAGATGACTATCTCGCACCCTATCCGATCTACCTAAGTTACTAATAGTTTTGTTGAGTTTGTTTTGCGGGAACAGAAATACCGTATTAGTCTCATAAATATCTTCATTCGTAAAACCTTCATCTTAGTTTTTCCTCAAAGTTGTTATTTTTTTCAAATTAAGTTCTTAAGTCTCGTGGTTCTTAAGTAACTGCTTTGTAATTAAACTGGAAATACCGGATATACCGATCTAAGGAAAATCTTCGAAAAATATAAGACGAGGTTATTTTGACCAAGTCGACATTTTTATCATGTTCTGAAATAGAATACCTGAGTACTAAGCAAGACATTTCATTGCTTATGTCGGGTATACTAATTACTTCGATAAAGTAAGTCTATTAGCCGTCTAATCCGTAGGATAAACGGTTACTTTTACGCAATTCAAGACGCGTGTAGGTTACGCGCTGAATTCAAATCGATTTTCTCGCAAAACCGTTGATGTTTTACACGCGCCTTTTTAATCGACGGCTTAAAAATCAAAACCCCGAGATCGTGCCACGTTTGATTTCCCAAACTTTCCTCTCTCTCTCCCTAGTTTAAAAACTTACCTTCAACAGCTTTAAAATTTTTACTTTCACAATTCTCTCGCTATCAAAGTTTCTTGAAAATTTCTTACTCTCGAAAACTTATCAATGGCATCCTCTTCTTCTCAAACCCCAAAACCACCTTCATATATATCCGCTTCAGGATCTGATTTCAAAATGTTTTCTCGATTCAATCAAAAACAAATTGAAGGCTGAAATGTTTGTCGATTTTGAGACTACAAATGACAGAGAGTCCAGAGAAATTATCGACTACTGAAAGCTTCAAGACTACGCGGTTTCGCTCGTTTAAATCCACGCTAAACAAAACGGCTGATTTCATCGGAGCAGAGTTCCTCGCAAGAAGTGAATTTACGAAAATGGCTTCAAAACATCTCTGTCAAGGTACTCAATTGGAGTTTTCTAAGGAGAACGTTGCAAGGATTTTGGATACTTCGATGGAAGGGGTCAATCCTTTGGTGTATAAGGAGAACGATTGGGAAGAATCGCTTGATATGTTTGCAAGGGTTACATACGGGGTGTTAGGAGAGAGTTAAAGAAACATATGTTGAGGAGGAGATTTAGGCTGCTCATGACGATTGTAACTAAGTCAATCCTAGGAGATCAAAGCTCCCATGATGGAGTGACTAAGTCATGATTGTGTTGCATGAGGGCCATTGTTGATGGAGTACAGGTGGATTGGGTAGACTGTTGTTTAGGAGGATGAAGGAGGAGAAGTTAAGGTTGTTATTCAACCCAACCTGATGGAGACCGGACAATACCTCGATCGTTAGTTTATTCAATAAGATCAACCGTGTTGATGGAGGGGTTGAATAAAAGGTTTGAAACAAGGGAAGGATTAAAGAAGTATTCGAAGCGTAAAGGCTTACTTATTAAGGATGAAAGGATTGGAGGATTGCCGACTCGACGATGAGTCGAAGATGCACAGAGGCAGAGAGAGCGCAGCTAGCTGCGGTGGTACAGAGACTGCAGTGAACCTCAACCAAGAGCAGAAGTTGCCGTACCAGCCTGGCCGAAGCACAACCAGCCGAGGATCCAGCAGCTTGTTGAAGTTACACCGAGGAGGCAAAGAACTTCGTAAGGTCTCCAACAAGAAGGAGGTCTATGAGGAGGCTGGTCGTGGTGCAGACAGGTACCTGTGAGCCGAGCCATCTACAAGTCACAGACAGGATGAGGATTCCGATAAAGATAATCAATTTATTCTTCAGAGGAGGTCCTCCAGATGTCCGAATCTTCTCGGCAGCTCGGTCGCTAGACGGAAGTCTCTACCCTCCTACCGTAAGAAGTACCGGTCTGAAAATCGCAGCCGAGGTTGAATGCCTGGATGTCCCAGCCTCTCTAGCCAAGGAAGTCAGATTTTCACCCATTCAAGAAGAAGGTACTACTTCATCTCTCTCTCCCTCCAAATCCCCACCGCAATGAAGAGGTGTGCCGGCTGGCACCTCCGAGCCTCCGAAACGACCACGCTTGCTCCATATAGTCCAAACTTCATCCGAAACCATTCCCACCACCACCCAAACCGAAATCATCCCCACTACAACCCAACCTCGAAACTACTCTTCCTCCAACCATCCGTCCACAAATAGAACCACCCACTAACTCCACCCCCACCCCATCCGAAATCCAACACTTCACTCCCCTACAAATAGACGTCACCTCTTATTCTTTTCTAGAAGACATTCGAGATGAGCTCCCCAATTCCTCAACCTCAAATTTACGAACTTCCCCCTCTACCTCTTCTTCTTCCGAATCCTCATCCGAGGAGGAGGAAAGTGACTTAAGTCCCACATCAGCCATCACTTCCATTATTGCTCAAATGGAGAGGAAGATGAAGCAAAGGGCGTTCAAAAGAAGCTCCAGAGAAGGACAAAGAAAATGGTGAAAGCTGTCACGTGCGATGATCTCAAATATGCGAGAAGTAGAGGTAAATCTTACCGAAAAGATTACATCTATAACTCAATCTGCTCTTCTTTGAAAAGGTGACAGGTATGGAGGAGGAGGAAGTCAAAGGGCCGAGATCACAAGTCTCTCGAATACAACTCGATTGTGGTGGACTCGTTGGCCTTGGACAAGTCGACTTCGTGGTTAAATGCACCGAATCGAGACGAAGCCGACTACCTTGGCGATGAAGTCAAAAAGGGGGAAAATGAGGTGAAGGAAAGAGAGTTGGCACTCACGTGTTAGATGAGACGAAAAGTAAAGTTGAGACAAAGGCTAGCACACTGAGTTGGAGGCAGCCAGAGAGGAAGCTCGCATTAAATCGTATGAGCTGGCTACATTTCAGGTGAGGGTCAGCCAACTTGAGGAGGCGATGAAGGAAGATGAGGAGAGGAGGAAGAAAGAAGAAGAAGAAAGGACTGCTCACCGCTAACAAAGCTAAAAGAATCCGAGACAAAAGCAACCGAGGTGAAAGGGAAGGGGAAAGGAAAGATGATTGTAGAATCTGCTTGATCAAAGTCTTAAGTCCTAAGCTCACTATCTCGAGAAAAGGAAGAGGGAGCTCGATTACTCTAACTCGCCCGAGGAACAGATCACAGGATCATGAGAGAGCGAGGCTTTCTATGGAGAAAGAGAAAGAAAGAAGTCAAGAAGAAGAGCAAGGGACTGGAGATGAGGTGGAGCAGAGATGTCGAGAAAATGGGAGATGAAGGAGGCGGATGAATCAATTTAGGCCATATCACAGACACTCAATCCACCAAAGGTCGTAGCCTAGACTCCTCAAAGAATATAAAGAAAAGAATTTGGAAGCCGATGGATGTATCATTGGTACATCCCTGAAGGGGTCTGATTCAGCAGAGCCGGATGAAGACACGAAGTGGCATGAGTGGATAGAAAAGGAGGACAAGGATTTTTATCGAGAGGCTGCTGGTAGAAGCATACAAATTCTTCAATGCCGATTTATGTGCTCCGGCCTATGAGAAAGGAAGGCCCAAGACCAATCCAAACCGCTCGGTCGACATGAACTGGATCAAAGGCATCATTGCCAAAACCGAGGTTGAGTCCGGTTGAAAGACGAGGAAGAAGAAAAAGCTAAGGAAGAGAGTCTTTACGGTTGGATATTCCCGAATCCAATCGGTGGGGAATCGATAAAGGATCTTTTCTCTTTTCCTTATCTTTTTATCTTTTGATCATTGTAAATTTGTAAATATATGAGTGAATATATTTGAACGCTTGTGATTTACTTGTCTTAGTTTCTTAAAGTTTTTTTGCTTTAAGAAAAACTTAAATTTTGTTTAAGAAAAGTCATCTGAGAATTTTATCTCTCGACTTGAATTTTTTTGAAAAGAAAATTTTATTTCTAAGTCTTAAGACTCAATTTTCTAAATACTTCTAAAAGAGTCTAAATGACTTAAATTTTTTTTTAGTGCTTTAATTGTGAAATGAATCTGTTGTGTTGTGAAAATGTGCTCGATATACCTATCTAATAATCTTGATTAACTATAAACTAACTTCACTGTGAGTGTGTCTCTTTCTTGTAGGTTTTAACTTCATCAAAAAGGGGGAAATTGTTAGACCAAGTAGAGTTTTGATGAGTTAAAAGGAGAAATCCAGATGAGCGGACAACGTTGATAAATAGCTCGAGATCGGGATTCAATTCTAAGCCGATCGGACGGGTCAAGAGCTGATTAAGTTAGCCGGAGATCAAAGTCTACAAGCCATCGAAGACAAGCTCAAAACTAGTCATCTGCAGTGAGACGATCATGAGAAGCTCGAGACGAGGTCAAGACAAGCCGAGTAGAATAAGAAAGGCGAAGTCTTCACCAAGTCATTTGCAGACGAGTAGGAAGAATCAGCCGAGGTCAAGAGTAGTTTTCAAGAATAGGTTTGTTAAGCGGTTTTCGGTTTGTTAGAACTAACTAACAAACAAACCTGTCTTTTCGTACTTATAAATAGGACTAGATTTTATTTTTCTAGACACTTATGCCAATTTGATTTTACACACCATTTTTTCTTACTATTGATTTCACAAAGTAGTTTTCAAGAGAGATTTCAAATATTTTCTAAGTGCTTATAGAAGACTTCACTTCACATCTTTAGAAACACATCTTGTTCTTAGAGTTAGATTGTAGAAAGTTGAATAGTTTTTGAAGAGTTGAAGATCAAGTTGTAATTTGAAAAGTTTGTACAGTGAGTAAGTAAGCAGCTAGTGAAGACCCTTCTTCAAAGTTTGGAGAAGGAGAGTGGATGTAGGATTGTTAAAATCCGAACCACTATAAATCCTGGTGTTATTTCTTGTTTTCTTTAATTTCTGTTCAAGTTACAATTTTGTTAATTCAAGATTAAAATTCAGAATCTTAACTAGAATCTAAATATCAGCCTTGCTTTTGATCTTGTTAAAAGTTGAGTTTACAATTGTTTTCCGCTGTGTTTAATCGATATTTTGAATTGATTTTGTGAGATTCGAAAAATCTACAAAATCTATTCAAACCCTCCCTTTCTAGATTTTGTTCTAAAAGGTTATCTCAAGGTTTTAAATCAACTCAACATTCAGGGACCAACAATCTGAGAAAATTTTCATCTCGTAATTAAAACTTTTCTAAAATTCTTCTAAGTCTTAAAACTTTTCTAAGTTCTTTAAGTTTTAAATTTTTTTCACTAAGTCTAAATTCTTAAGACTTAAGAATATGTTCATAAATTTTTCTAAGTATGAATTAAGTGTTCTAATTTGAATAAATCTGATTCAATGTGAGAATGTGCTAATATACCTATCTCGATAATCTTGATTAAACTTTGAACTAACTTCACTGTGAGTGTGTTTCTTCCTTGTAGGTTTTAACTTCATCAAAAAGGGGAAAATTGTTAGATCAAGAAAGTTTTGATGAGTTAAAAGAAGGTTCGGATGATCGACAACTATGAAGAACAGTAGAGACTAAGTCCGAGTACTAAGCCGATCAGACTAGGTCATCAATCGAGCAAGTCACCAAGACCGAAAAGTTGCAAGTCATCTGGAGATAAGCTCAATTCTAGTAATCTGTGGGAGACGATTATGAAGAGCTCCGACGAGGTCAAGACAAGCCGAGTAGAATAAGAAAGGCGAGTCTTCACCAAGTCACCGCAGACGAGTAGATTAAAATCACCAAGAGCAAGCGATTTTCAAGATTAAGTTTGTTGAGCGGTTTTCAGTTTGTTAGAACCGACTAACAAACTAACTATCTTTTCAGACTTATAAATAGGTTTAGATTTTCATTTTCAAAATAACTTTTAACCTTGCACATATCACGATTTGAGCATTACTCTCTCTTCGATTTCACAACAAATTCACAAGTTTTCAAAAGAGTTTTTCAAAACAATTTTAAGTGTTTATAGAACACTTTACTTGTAAATCTTCAAAGTTTCACTACTCACCGTAATAGTTAAATTCCAGAGAAGAAATTAGGAGTTTTGAAGATCGAAAGATTTTGTAAGTTGTAAGTTGTACTTGATTGTAAGTAAGTAAGTACTAAGCTAGTCCCTTCTTCAATTTGGAGAAGGAGAGTGGATGTAGGATTATTCATAATCCGAACCACTATAAACCCCGGTGTTCTTTATTGCTTTACTTTACTTTTCTATCAATTTTAATTTCCAGTTTATTAATCAAAGATTAAATTCGAATCAAAGTCAAAACTAAAATATCGGTTTGCTTTTGATCTTGATCAAGTTGAGTTTAAAATTGAATTCCATTGTGCTACTTGAGTGTTTTGAATAATTTTAAAAGATTTACGTAAATCAAAATCTATATCTAAAAATCTATTCAACCCCCCTTCTAGATTTTTCCTAGAAGGCTAGTTTTTCTCTAAGATACTCAACCAAGTGGGACCAACACTAATCTTCTCAACAAAGCTACTGACCTAGGAAAGTCCTACACCGAAAAAGAAATCAATAACAAGATTCTTAGAGCCTTGAGCAAGAGATGGAGAGAGAAAGCAAATATTAAAGCTACTCGTAACTTATCATCAATCTCACATCATATATTATTTTCACATCTTAAGGCATTAGAGTATGATATTCAGATTGAAGATGAAGAAGATGAAGCTGAATCATCTACTTCCTGGGAAAATTGTTGCTTTTCTTCATCAAGAAGAGTCGACAAGGTATCCAAGGCACCCGATTTGTCTATTTAAGAAGAAATGGCTCTATTGATAAAATGGTATGAAAGGCTCAAAATGAAGTACAAAAGAAAAAATGGGACGGATCGTGTCGAAGGAGCTACAAGTCGGATAGAGAAGATAAGGGATCGATAGTGAGAAGAAAAAGGATCGAGACTAGGAGATTTAGATCGCCCTCGTCAAAGTAGCCGATATAGTCCGAAATCGATAGAGGAGACAATTGTTATACCTACAATAAACCTGGTCACTATAGCTATAATTGTCCTCGATTAACCCCAAGAGAACGTTAGGAAAAGAGAAAGAAACATGATAGGTGATATGCAGATCGCAGAGCTCTTCGCGTAAAAGGAGGAAGTTCAAGAAACATCATCGTCCTCATCCTCGCCCTGGATTTGGATCGGATGATGAGATATGCCTCATGGCAAAAGAGGTAACCTACTATTCATCTTCTAATAATGATTTTGAGAATCTATCCGAATCGATCAAAATTTTACCAATAAGCTTTTGAAAGATCTTGAGACTGCTTTATATGTTTACAAATGATAGAGATTGAAAATTTAAATTTAAAGGATCAAATTCTAAGTCTAACTATAGAAAGACAGACTAGGAATGGTGAGAAATCGGATGGCTCATTCAAGGTGGAATGTCGGCCTAAGATTATCACTAACTCCTCATCCGAAAAGTCTATCGAGTTAGAAAAAGAATTGAATTCTTTAAAACTTAAATTATCAAATATCTATTACGAGAATGAGAGTTTTAAGAAGAGTAATAGAGAGTTAAATCTCAAGTTGGGACTTCTTAGTAACACTCAATCAACAATAGATAAAATCTTCAAGACTTCTAAAAAATCTAGTGATAAGACGAGATTAGGTTTTGATGGAAACAAGAAAGATGATCCTGTAAAACCAAGGGTTTTTGTTAAAGCTACTAATGCTAAAGAAGAAACTAGATTTGGTCCTTGGAAACCTAAAGAAGAAATCAACTCATCTAATTTTCTACAAAGAATGAACAGATGAAGAGAAATGTTCCCAAGGTCAAACTAAAGACTAAGTCAAAGTCTCATTCTATGTATAATAGTTTTGATGGAAGAAGTAAGTCATATCCTTTGTTTCCTAAATATAAGATACTACTAAAGATCAATCGAATAACATTGATCTTGATAGTCTTATACTAGTTGATACATATGGTTGCAAACTTCAATCACTGGTTTTAAGGAACATTGATGTGTTTATCCGGATTCCCAAGTATCAACTTAACCAAGAAGGACCCAACTTACATAGGGTACCTAAAATCTAATCTTTGATTGCGGAAGATACGGGTATAACGAAAAGCAATGTGTTTGAGGTCATCTGTACATTGACGGTGGGTGTTCAAAACACATGACCTTTGAAAAGCATCTACTCTCGAACTATCACCATAGATGGACCGCGAGGCATGTTTGGAGACAACGATTTTGGGTCGACCAAAGGAATCGGAACCTTAATGATTGGTGATATTCAAGTCAATGAAGTTTACTACGTTGAAGGGTTAAAACACAATTTGTTATCTATTTCACAATTTTGAGATAAGGGTTTCAAAGTGTAAAATTCACATGTAATGCATGCTATGTTTTAAATGGTCTCAATGAAAATATTCTATTAGCTGGAGTCGGACAAGGTAACATTATGTTGCTAACTTCAAAAGTTGTCCTAAAGATACTTGTCCTGGTTGCGAAGAGTTCAAATGATTTAAGTTGGCTATGGCATAAACGCCTTGGTCACTTAAACTTCAAAACTCTTAACAAAATAGCAAGGAAATCTTTAGTCAAAGGACTTCCAGATAGAGTATTTTCAAAGAGTCATTTCGTGATGCTTGTCAAAAAGGAAAGCCGACTAAATCTTCTTTTAAAACAATAAATAGTCCTTCTTCGGACAAGATTCTAGAACTTCTTCATATGGATCTTTTTGGTCCAGTCACACCTCTAAGCTTCAAAGTGGAAGAAAATATAGTTTGGTAATTGTAGATGATTTCTCTAGATTTACTTGGTTTATTTTCTTGTACAAGAAGAATGAGATTATGACAAAGATTCCGTAATTTCTTAAAAGAATTAAAAAAGAAAAGGGGCTAAGTATTGTTAAAATTAGAAGTGATAAAGGTACTCAATTCCTTAATACACTTGTTGCTAACTATTGTATCGAGAATGGTATAGCTCATGAAACATCACCGCAAGGACACCTCAACAGAATGGAGTTATTGAAAGAAGAAACGAGAACTCTTAAAGAAGCCGCAAGGACTATGCTATTTGAGTACAACACTCCACACAAAGTTTAGGGCGTAAGCCATTAATACTGCCTGCTTTATTCAAAATAGATGTCCGATTGTTAAAAATAAATGTAAAACCCCTTATAAAATTTGGAAAGGAAGATCTCCCAAGATTTCATATTTTCATATTTTTAATGCAAGTGTTTCATCCACAACAATGGTAAATCTCATTTAAACACATTTGATGTTAAAATTGCATATGGGATATTCTTAGGATATTCCACCTGTATCTAAGGCTTATAGAGTTTTTAATAAAACAACCTTGTGTGTGGAAGAAACACCACATGTTGTGTTTGATGAATCTACTTTTGAGTTCAAGGATGCAGATGACATCACAAAGATTTCGGATGATCTACACAAGATGACTATTAAGAGATCAACAAAGAAAGTTCTATGAACCGAGAATCTAACTCAGACGAGGAAGAGAAATCAGACTCAAACAAAGATAGAGAGCCCGAAAGTTCTTCAATGTCACCGATCAAACCACCTTTCCAAACAATCAAGAAGCGTCTCAAGGTAATACAAAATCATTTGAAAAGGATTTTTCAGACAAGTCTTCATCCTTGGTAAAAGACAAAGGTAAAAGGATAATGACTTATCATCAGCTGAACAAATAATTGAAGATTTAGACTGGAGTCCAGTGCAATGACACAACTAAATCTAGATTGTATGTTCAGTTTCTATGTTTCATTACTTGAATCTAAGTCAATTATCAAGCTCTAACCGATTCCAATTGGATTAATGTTATGCAAGAAGAACTTAATCAGTTTCAAAGACAAGATGTGTGGGAGATTGTTGAAAGGCCTCATCATCAAAAAGTCATTGGAACTAAATGGGTCTTTAAAAAGCAAGGGGTGAAAACAATATTGTGGTTAGAAATAAAGCCGTAACTAGTTTATCGTGGTTATTCGCAATCGAAGGGATTGATTACAATGAAACCTTTTCACCGTAGCTCGTCCGGGAGGCCATAAGATTATTCTTAGCCTATGCTGTTTTTAAAAGATTCACGGTTTTTCAAATGGATGTAAAATCAGCATTTCTAAATGGAATCTTAGTCAAGAGGTTTATGTAGAGCAACCTCCGTGCTTTGTCAAAGGAGACAAAGTCTATTGACCGAGGAAAGCTCTATATGGACACCTTGTCCGATTATTTGATTCAAAATGGTTTTGTAAAGGGTAAAATAGATAGAACTTTTATTTCGAAAGGAATTTGATAATGATATTTTATTAGTACAAATTTATGTTGATGATATTATTTTTGGATCAACTAATCTATCTTTGTGTGAAGAATTTAGTCATCTCATTAAAAGCGGATATGAAATGTCCATGATGGGTGAGATGACATACTTCCTTGGATTACAAGTCAAGGAAACTAAGAAGGGGATTTTCATCAATCAAGCAAAATATGCAAAGGATCTTATTGAAAAATTTGGAATAGGTACCAACCGAGAGGCTAAGATACCTATGATGACAAACTTTTCCATGGATCCAGATGATAAGGGGGAAGACACCGATCGGACGAATACGAGGATTAATAGGTTCTTTATTATACTTAATCGCTAGTAGACCTGATATTTCTTTGCAAGAGGTGTTCAGGCACGTTTCCAAGATAAGCTAAAGAAGTGTTATCTTGAAGCAGCCAAGAAGATTCTCAAATTCTTGAAAGGTACAATAAATGTAGGACTCGTGGTACCCGATGATAATTTCGAGTTATCGTGATACTCAAATTCAGACTTTGGTGGGTGTAAGATAGATAGGAAATCTACTGAACTTGCCAATTTCTCGGGAAGTAAGCCGATTTCATGATTGTATAAAAACGAACCTCTGTAGCTACTTCCACTACCGAAGCCGAGTATATGGCAATGGAAGTTGTTGTTCCCAAATGATGATCGGATCAATGACTAAGGATTATAATATTATCACTAGGGATGTACCAATCTTTTGTGATAATAATAGTGTCGTTGCTATTACCCCGTAACCGCCTTACACACTCGTTGCAAACATGTTGATATTCAACATCATTTTATTTGTGATCATGTAGAAAAAGGTGATATCGTATTAGAGAAGATATTAACCGATTTTCAAAGAGCTGATATTTTGACAAAGCCATTAGCGGAGACTAGGTTTAAAGAATTATATGTAGAATTAGGATTACTTGATGCATCTTTAGTAGAATTTTAATTTTCTATTGTATGTATATTGCATATTTTTTTATCTCGCTTTTTTACTATGTCTAGAAAGAAATTTCAGACTTGTGAAAGATCGATGGGCATTCACAGAGCCGATATCATTGATTTCCTTTAAGGAATCAGGAATCAAGGAATAGTCTATTGATCTTAACTAAATTGATGTTTTCTTATCTAAACATAAAGTAATTCGCACAAATACACATTAGTCATCTGCTTTCTTAAGGCAATGGAGTATGTGTACCTTGTCTATTTTACTTAAAATATTACTAATAATTTGTCTAAGTGTCTTTGATTTCAGGAAATTTCATATCTAGCTAGTACTTCAAATTTCATAATACCGCATAAGTTCTACTCATCCGGTATTTAAAATCAAACGAATACACAAATCCATCCGTACTATGAAACAATAACAGAAGTATTTCTAACCCTTGCATTTTTATGAATATTAGTTCACATAATTAATATGTGGATTTAATATCATAGTTGTTTTAATTATTTTATAAATGAATTCACTCAAGAGCTCTTTTAAAATAATTTTCTAAGAAGGTAAAATTACTTTTATAGTATTTTATTATTAAAGGGTTCTTATCTTTCCAATTTTGAAAAGTTAAAAAGTAATAAGTTACTTCTTGTCGAGAAGTTACTACGAACCTGAAATCTTTATCGAATTTATTTTTTAAAACGCTGAGTGTTATTCACGCGCTCATTTTGGAGGTGGTTCAGAAATTTGAATCGTCAAACTTTACACGCGCGACATATTAAACATGGCTAATATTTTATTCATCACACTTTTCAGAAAAATAGTCGTGATTGCATTAATATAGGCACATAAACCCATTTTTGCACTTTATCAAGAAATTATTAGAATCAATATTAATTTATTCTCTCTCTTTCCATATAAATATGAGTTCGTGTGCATATTTCATTTACGCACATAAAACTTGCATTCTTAACTCTCTCTCTCTCTCTCAAAAATTTCCTTTTGCCTCTCAAAACTCAAAACTTCTCCAATGGCGGATAAACAAAACCCAAAATTATGTTCGAGTACGATCTTGAAAACATCAAGAAAAGACTAAGTCCGAGATGTACATCGATTGGAAGACTACATCGACTCGAATCAATAGAAATTCGCAACTTCTAGAATCCGATTGGATTGAGGCAATATTGTTCCATGAAGTCCGAAAAGGGAAGACACTCGGATGATCTTGCGTGGAATTTTTGTCAAGAGCTACGTTCAAAAATAGTTCTATTGAATCAACATTTAGAACTAATGGTAGGAAAGTTAAATTTGTTGTTACAGCTTGAAGATTTGGGACGGATTTTTGGATTATTACGTAAGGTGTATATCCATTTCACTACAAAAGTGAGGATTATTTGGAGAGTTTCAAGTTGATGGCAAGAAAGTCGCATCAAAATACCACCATAAATTTAATGAGACCAATGTTGAAGAGGAAGTATAGACTCCTCATGTTGATTACGACAAAATGCATTCTCGGGTGAGTAACAGTCACGACGGGTTGACAAAACCCAGAATCTATTGTTTAAGAGCAATAATCGATGGAGTACAAGTGAATCGGGCTAGATTACTGATTGGAGTAGTAATCCGGTAAGTGGTATTAAGACCAATCGCAAATATTGAACCCAAGGGAAAAAGTATGCACGTGAGGCCCTAGAAATACGAAGTTCTCGATGACTATTGATGCAACAAGGTTTGACACTAACACTACAAAACACTTGCAAAAATACAAAACACAACAAGCAAGCAAATGATAGAACACTTAAAATGTGAGAACAAATACAATAATAAATGGGGGAATAGGGGTGCTAGGATAACATCCATCAAGGAATCAATGATCAACAAGCTACAATTGCATCAAATTGCAAATCAACTAAGATAGAAAGCATAAACCATCATGAAATTAATCACTCCATTAAAAACACAATGCCTAATGTGAGTATCCTTAGTCCTTCCCATCTCTCAATGAAGAAGTACCCAATTCATACAATCATACAAAATTATAACCCGATTAACACCTAATCACGTTAGCTCAACTCTCGCCTATTGCTAGGGTGATCAACCATTAATCTAAAGAGACAACTTTGCATGAAGCACAATTAAGAATCACAATTAGGAAGCAATCTACTCAATTGATCTCCAATCATCAACAATCATAGCATAGTCAATCAAATCATCCTCAATTTCAATTAATCCAAGCACAAGAGAGTTAGTCCATAGTGCCACAAGCAATATCCATGGGAAGAAGATAAAATTAAACAAACACAAAACAAATCACAACAATTAAGAAATTGAAAAGGCAGTGAGAGGAAGAACATCACCAATTGAATTAAATCCACAACAAGAGGAATGCTTGAGTCTTCAATACAAATCTTCAAATGAAATACAAGTTTGAATTGATGAATCAACAAGGATCAAATGCTAAACTAGAGCTAATCTAATCAACATTAATTGAAATCTAAATCTAATTCTACACTCTACACTACCTACAATGGGAAATTGGCTTGGGGCCTAAGAAATCGCCCCAAAACCGCTACTAACCGCTCTATCTAATTGCGTATGGAGTTATCTCGACATGCTCGCTTCCAGCCCTTAAATAAATGATTTTGCTGAAAAAAACCTCCCTCAAGTCGAGGCTCAGCCCTCGACTCGAGGCTTGCCATTTTTGCCTCTCCCTCGACTTGAGGCTCAGCCCTCGAGTCGAGGCTTCTCCTTTTCTCCATCCCTCGACTCGAGGCTTAGCTCTCGAGTCGAGACAGCCTCTATTTCTTGCAATTCTCTTCATTCGTCCTATCCTCGAGTCGAGGCCTCTGGTCCTCGACTGCAGGTCGAGAGCAGTGGCATTTTTCCATCCGGACTCCGCCTCGACCCCGTTTTTGTCCGTCTCATCCGTCTCTTCATTCTAAGCATGCCGATACTCTTGGTTTGGCTAAAATCCACCGATTTACCTGTGAAACGGACGAAAAACATCAATAATTCATCAAGTAATACTTTTAGGCAAAATAGTAATACTCTACACATTTATGCATAAAAACTAATACTTTGGATTACTTTTTGCACTTAAATAACCCCTAAAAACATGCATCAATTCACTCCAATCATAATACCCTCAAACTTGAAGTGTTGCTCGTCCTCGAGCAACGTAGCAAATAAGCACAAAGGAGTGAATTGATTGCAATTATGTCACATGGCACCTTAGAAGATAAATATGACAATTGAACTCATCAATGATCATTAGTATCAATACAACTATCAACTAGCAATCAAGATGAATCATGCTCAAACAAATGCTCAATAACACACTTAACACATTGCTCCTTCTATGGAGTGTTTCACTCTCCTCTCAAGTGTATAAAGGTATGATACACTCAATCATCAAATTCATAAACATACGCACCATATGCTCGCCAATGGACTCAATATCTATCAAAACCATTTGTGTTCAATCAAGAATCAAAGAGGTCTTTCTTCTAGGTTGTAATGTAGGCTCTTTGGAAAGGTGGGATGTTTTTTGATAAGAGTGACCGAGTAGTAGAGACTTGAATTAAAGCTAATCAATACACAACTCATCTCTTCAAACTTTTCATCAACTCTCCTTCAAGCAATCAGAGTTCAATCACCACAATTCACTTGAGCTTTCTTTCACTTAAGCTCACCATTGAATTTTTCTTCTTTTGATGTTTAAAACTTACTTTTCTCAATTCAATTTTTCACAATCTTTCTTCTCTTCATCACTTAGCACATTATTTTCCACCACACTTAGCAATCAAATCACCATCTATAGCCAACAATCAAGTTCTACTAAGCATAGGACAAGAAGACTCATCAAAATAGGCAAAATGGTTTCAATTTCACTTGGCTTGCCAAAGAATAAGGATAATAAGCTCAACATGGCTCACTAAGGAAATCAAATGTTTTTGGTGGGGAAAAATTTAGCTAAGTGACTAATCATAACAAACATGGCCTCTTATCACTTTCATGACATCTCACAAAGATCAATCTCAACAAGTCCAAAGGGCAAGTTCTAGCATACAAATCCATGAATGATGCACTCTCAAAGAAATTCATATCAACCGTATAAGATGTACGATTATAAAGGCACAAAAGCTCACGGGCTAAAATTGAGCAATGAATCAAGCATTATCAATCACATTCATCTTCACATAATTAATCAAGAATGCTAGTATCAAGGTACAAATCAACTAATGATCAAATCTAAATTCAACTAATCTTGCAATTCAAGCACAAGTGCACATGTACATAATTCCAAGCACATTCACTACATCAAGAATGATACTAAAAGATAGGCAATAAATCCACAATGAAGCTCATGATAAGACTAGCCCAAAAATATGTGTAAGGAATCCAAGTACCAAGAATGTAATCATCACAAGACAATAAACTCAATAAGATCAAAGCATCTTAACCATCATCCATAAAATCATCAAATGTCTCAAACATCATCACATCAAATCCCAATAAAAGTACAATCACCAATCAACATCAATCCATACAAATCATCAAAAGAGGAGATAAGAACTAAATAGACTAGAGGAGAGAGATGAGGAAGTAAGGAATAGCCCTAATAGTCGGACGGTGGCGGCGGAGGGTAGGGGCCCCGCCCAAGTTCCGTGAGCTAAACCGCCGGAGGAGTGCATACATATCCCGCCGAGTCTTATGGGTCTCCTCCAACATCCGATAACACTCATCCTAGCGAGTCGTGCACTCTATCTGCATACGCTGGCTGTCGGCCCACATCTCCTCTGTCGAGTCCACGGCCTCTATGATGAGCTCCCAGCCTCGTACTCGACTCCTCATCTCATCCCGTCAGCACATATTAATCTCGGGCTCATCCATATGTATTGGCTCATCCTCCCGAGCCTGCTCCTCCTCGTCCTCATCATCATCGCCTCTCGCATCAACTCTCTCGCCGCACCTCAGCCTCATCATCATCGACCAGATCGCTGTCCCTCCTCATCATCGCCATCGTCCCGAGAACATCTCCATGCTCGCGAGTATAGGCGCTAATCGCCTCAGGTGACGCTCGTGACCACATGCGGAGGTTGATGGTCACAAAGGCCTGAGCACCGAACACCGTCGTCAACCTCTTATTCGGAAGAGGGAATCGACCACCGTGGTGCCGCTAGAAGCACCAAATCCTACCGATACGGTCGAGTATCCTCATACGCCGCATGGTGTCTCGTAGTGAGATCGGGGCCCTTCACCGCTCCGAGGTTGTGAGTGGGAATGCCGAGGTGCTCAAAGCAATCAAAGTAATCATGCCCCGAAGTGAATCTTCTTGAATTTGGAGCTCGTAACCCGCTCAAAAAGGTAGCAGAGATAGGCATGCATTAAATCGCACCCCATGTAAGAAACACCAAATAACATACAACTCCTCCGAAACCACGGCTCCACCCTCCGATCTCACGAATATAGTGCTCGCGAGGATCTTCTCCAAGTATCGAACTACCGGGTTCCGGATGTGGGTGCTCTTCGATTTGCCCGGAATAAACCGGCGCCGATTCGGTGCCCCTAAATCTGAAATTCTTCTCCAAAACTTCTTTGCATTGTACTCCTTTTCGATGTTGAGGAGTGATCTATCGTGGTCGATGGGTGCTCCAATAACTGGTTGACCTCGTCCACGGTCAACGTGTACTCATTACCCATAAGCTCGAAAGTGATGGCCCGAGGAAATTTGGCCTTCTTAACCTTATCAAATCTCACGGTGCAGAGGAACTCTAAGGTAAGTCCAGGATACGTCCTCGGCCTCTTCATCAACCCCATACCAATCTGCTCGAACAAAGCGAGGAATGTCCTCCTCTATCCCCATGGACGCCATGCAGTCATGATCAACAAGGCGGGTCTTGATCACCTTGTTATAGAGCTCAAAGATACAATATAATGTGCTTCCTACACTTCAAATCATCCCATGGAATACCGAAGTCCGAAGGCATCTTGTGAGCAAACCGAATATCCCTCTCTCGTGTTTGGATCTCCTCATCCGAATAATTACGTCCATCAACTCCCCTAAACATTTTCCTGCAAAATTCCCCAAGGCAAACATTAATCACCACAAATAAAAATGAGCAAAGAGAATGACATCAAGCATACCATGAACGAGTCAATCATCATCAACATATCCAATCAATACACTCCTAGTGACTAAGCAAAAATCCTCATCAAATGGTCAATTAACCAACTAAGCAATGAAATCAATAGAAGTGCTCCAACAAATCTCAACAATATGCATACTTAACTAGAATGACCTCAACACTTAACAATGACAAATATGCTCACCAAAAATCATGCAATTAAGCTCAATAATATTTCCAAAATCATACACCATCTAGCAAGTACTTGGACAAATAAGCATCAACAATAATACACTTCTATCAATCATCAATCCAACTTGACCAAATAATTGCAAACAATATCACTAGTGCAAAATTAGAACACAACCAATTTCATCATTTCAAATCAAATTATTAACTTCATCATAGAACAACCAATTTGAAACAAAATTCCATCTCTTTCATTGCAACTTCATCTATGAAATCAAGAACAACCAATTCCACAAAAAATAGCAAATTTGAAAACAATAATAGCAAACTAAGAAATTTAATTTAACTATGACATCAAGAACAACCAATTCCACAAAAATAGCAAATTTGAAAATAATAATAGCAAACTAAGAAAATTAATTTAACTATGACATCAAGAACAACCAATTCCACAAAAATTAAAATTGAAATAAATTAAATTTCTATGAGACATTTTATCAAACACCTTTCATGCAAATTAAAAAAATAAACATAACATGATTTTGGTGAAGCATATATATATCCATCTTATTATTTCAACAAACAAAGCAACATATAAGCTGCAATTAAACAAACAATCTTCAACGAAGCAATTTCGAGCATATAAATACATATACATATCTCCTAGAAATTTAAATGAGCGAAAATGAAAATTAACGTACAAAGGGAACAAAATTTGCAGTAAAAGGATTTAAGACAAACCTTGAAATTGCGTCGGCGGCGGTGGAGCCGGGAGCGACGGCGGCGGCGGCACGCGGAGGGGCTGGATGCGGCGGCAGCGGTGTGGGCGCGGGCTAGCGGCGACGAAGAAGAAATTTGGTATATACACGCATCGTGTGTGTGTATCGATGGGGGAGAAGATGATTTAATTAAAAAAATTGTTCCTAACCGCTATCTAAGAATTATCTTAGATAGCGGTTTATAAACCGTAATACCTTTCACTTTAGATAGCGGTTGAAAGAGTTAATCACTTAGATTGCGGTTTTGAACCAACCACTGTGTAATCCCTTCGCCTTAGATAGCGGTTTCGAACCGCTGTCTAAGAGTTAATCACTTAGATAGCGGTTTTCAACACGTGTAAGAGAAAACCTTTAGATAGCGATTACAAACCGCTATCTATGTGAATTTTTTTTTAAAAAACCGCTCTCTAAGCCACCACTTAGAGAGCGGTTTTTTTAAGTGCTATCTAAGTAAAGTTGTCTAAGTCCAAATGTGTAGTAGTGATGGCACCATAGACGAAGTAAAAGACAATCGAACTCATCAATGAACATTTGTATCAATGCAACTATCCACTAACAATCAAGATGAATCATGCTCAAACAAATGCTCAATCAAACACTTAACACATTGCTCCTTCCATGGAGTGTTTCACTCTTCACTCAAGTGTATAAAGGTATAAAGCACTCAATCATCAAATTCACAAATAAGTATTCCATATGCTTGCCAAAAGACTTAATCTCAATCAAAATCACTTGTGATCAATCAAGAATCAAAGAGGTCTTTCTCTTAGGTTGTAATGTAGGCTCTTTGGAAAGGTGGGATGAATTTGGATAAGAGTGACTAAGTAGTAGAGACTTGAATGTAAGCTTATCATTACAATGCACTTCGCTTCACTTTCCATCAAGTAACACTCTTTCTTTTGCACTTCAAAGTTCAATCTCACCATTCACTTGAGCTTTCTCTTCTTAAGCTCACAATTTGAATTTTTCCTTCACTTCATGTTCACATTTTTCACAATTCAATTTTTTTCTTCACAACCTTTCTTTCTTTCTTTCAAGCATCATCACTTAGCAATCATTTTCCACCACACTTAGCATGCAAATCACCATCATTAGCCATCAATCAAGCTCTACTAAACATAGGACAAAAAGGCTCATAAAAATAGGCAAATGGTTTCAATTTCACTTGGCTTGCCAAAGAATATGGAAATAAGGCTCAACATGGCTCACTAAGGAAATCAAATGTATTTGGTGGGGAAACTATGGCAAAGTGACTAAACATAGCAAACATGGCCTCTTATCACTTTCATGACATCACACAAAGATCAATATCAACAAGTCATGTGGCAAGTTCTAGCATACAAATCATGAATGATGCACTCTCAAAGAAATTCATATCAATCGTATAAGATGTACGATTATTAAGCACAAAAGCTCACGGGCTTAAATTGAGCAATGAATCAAGCATTATCAATCACATTCATCTTCACACAATCATCAAGAATGCTAGCATCAATCTACAATTCAACTCATCGTCAAATCAAAATCCAATAAATCTTGCAAATCAAACACAAGTGCTCATGTACATAAATCCAAGCATACTCACCACATCAAGAATGATACTCAAAGATATGACAATAAATCCACAATGAAGCTCAAAATCATAGAATAAGGAATCAAAGACTAAAGAATCCAAAGGATCATCAAATCATAAACATCAAGAACAATAAGCTCAAATAGAATCAAGAGAATCATATCATCAATTAAATCATCAAACTATCAAAATCCAAATCAAATCATCACATCATCAAGAGTACAATCACCATCATCAAAAGTACATATCATTAAGGAGACAAGAATCTAAAAACTAAGGAGAGGGAATGAGGAATAGGGGTAGGCCTAATAGTCGAGACAATGGCGGTGGAGGAGGACAGTGGCCCGGCCCGAAGTTCTAGGAGCCGAACTAGCTGTAAGAGGGCATACATGTCCTCGCCGAGTCTGTCGCGTCTCCTCTATCATCCTATACATCTCATCCCGGCGAGTCGGACTCTCGATATGCATCCTCTCGGCTCTCCGCCCACATCTCCTCGGGCCAACACCCACGGCCTCTCGTGATGAGCTCCAAGCTTCATACTCACGACACCTCATCTCATCCTGCCAATACATGTTAATCTCCGGCTGGTAGTCCTCGTCCATCTGTCGACAGCCTCCTCCCCGCTCCGGCTCCTCATACTCATCCTCCTCATCGTCTCCTACCTCCGCCTCTGCAGCACCCTCACCCTCATCATCATCGAATCGATCGCTGGCCCTCATCATCATCGCCATCGCCCTCATCTCGGAGAACATCTCTGTGCTCTCTAGTGTAGGCGTCGATCGCCTCAAGATGACGTTGTGACCACATACGCAGGTTGATGGTCATGAATGCAGCAGATCCAAATACCGTCGTCAATCTCTTATTCGGAAGAGGGAATCGGCCACCGTGATGTTGCCGGAGACACCAAGTCCTACCGATGCGGTTGAGCATCCTCATACGCCGCATGGTATCGGTAGTAAGATTGGGCCCCTCTAATGCTCGAGGTTATGAGTGGGGATGCCGAAGTGCTCGGCTATCAAAGTAATCATGCCTCCAAAATTAATCTTCTTGAACTTCGTACTGTAGCTCTCTCAAACAAGTAATGAGGTATGCGGCAGCGTTGAATCGAATTCCATGCAGAAGCACCATATAACATACAATTTCTCGGATACCATGGCTCCTCCCTCCGATCTCGCGAATATCGTGCTTGCGAGAATCTTCTCCAAGTAACGGACTACCGGGTTTCGGATGTGGGTGCTCTTCGACTTCCCAAGAACAAACTCAAAGTTGTACGGTGCCCCGAATCAAATCCACCCCCAAAACTTCTTGGTGTTGTACTCCTTCCTCATGTTCAAAAGTGATCTGTCAGTGGTCGGTGGGTGCCAAGGATCTCGTTGACCTCGTCTACGGTCAACTCATACTCATTCCCCATGAGCTCGAAAGTAATACTCCTCGGGAAGTTGGCCCTCCCGGCTTTATGGACCTTAACAAAGGCACGGGAACTCTAGGGTGAGTCCAAGATAAGTCCTAGGCCTCTTTGCTAAAAAGCCCCCCATGTCGATCTGCTCAAAAGTCGAGGAATGCCCTCCTCGATACCCATCGACACCATGCAATCATGATCTACCAAGTGGGTCTTAACCACCTTCTCATACAGCTCGGCGTAAAGAATGATATGCTTCCTCCATTTGTAGTCGTCCCACTGAATTCCAAGTTCGACGGGCATACGATGAGCAAATCAGATGGCCTCCTCTCTTTCACGTATCTCCGCATCCGAGTAATTATGTGTGTCGACTCCCCTAAACATAGTTTCTGCAAAACAATCCAAAGAGCAAAATCAATCTCCAAGAATACAAACAAGCTCCAATAATCATTTACTTAACCATGAATGAGTCAACAACCATGATATCTCCAATCAAAACAAAATCCCTAGTGACTAAGCAACTAATCCTCAACAATGGTCAAAGTGTCAACAAAGCAAATAGATACAATAGAAGTGCTCAATTAATCCTAAAACATGCATACTTAACTAGAATGGCCCCATCGATTAGCAACACAAGTAAGCTCAATAATAATCATGCAATTAGGCTCCAAAATCATCTCTCATATCATAAACTAACTAGCAAGTAATGAAGCAAATATCCATCATCAACAAGGCACTTCTATCATCACCATAATTCACTTCGACCATATATCCCAATAATTACACTAGGAATTTCCTAAAAATATGCCATAAATCCAATTTCTAACCAAATTCCACAAATAAACGAGCAAAATATCATATACAATCCTAAGCATGCTCCTAAACTCATACATCAATCCAAACAATCTCAACAATGGCTCCAAATTTCTTCAATACAAAATGTACACAAGGTGTTTGAATAAATGCCCACAAGAGAATTCAAACTTAATGATAACTCATGCAAAATCCAAACACCTATGCAACAATCAACTATAATAACAAGATTAGGAGTCAATAGAGGAGAAATTGTGTACCTTGCTTGATTAATTCGTCCTAGGAACGAAAAATTTAGACACCCACGCACAAAGCCTCAAAATCCCCAAAATGAATGCACAAAACCCTCAAAATTCAATCTTTATGCAATGTATGTTGGGTAAATAACAAAAGTATGATGAATGATCGGTTCAATTGAGCAAAACTGCTGGAAAATACGTAGGGATGGAAATGGGATCGAAACGGCTGAAAACCCTCGAGTGCGAGTGTCTAATCTGCGTCGCGTATTTAAGAAAAGCACCAGCCTCGAGTCGAGGGTCAGGCCTCAACTCGAGGGATCCGAAATTTTGACCGCCTCGACTCGAGGTCTCACGCACGACTTGAAGAATATGAAAAAATGAACTCCTCAACTCGAGGTACCACCCTCTACTCGAGGGATGTGTAGAATTTTAAAATTTTGCCTAAGTGTAAATCCCTCGACCCGGGGTTGTGCAACCTCGACCACGGGTCGAGTCCAGAAATTTTTGACGATTCCCGGGCCCGACCCGACCCCGAAACTCCTAAAAATAACCTCTATGCCCCTAACAAACCCAAATTTGCAAGAAATTACCGATTTGGTCCCTCGATTTAAGCCCGGTCGCTCATTCGATCGAGGAGACCGGGTTCTCTTCTTTTTGCTCACTTTCACCACTTTTAAGCTCTCCATCCTTTTCGATTCCTTGATTCCTTTGTAATTTCGATCACTTTTCAATCAAAGTAGTGAGTATACCTATAAACGGACAAAAATAGTCATCAAAAATCATCACTAAGAGATGCAATTATACCATAAATGACACACACCCCCAAACTTGAATGAAGATATGAATTCAAGTTGGGAATGAGAGTGAGAAAAATATGCAACTCATAATGATATCAACAAGTAAGCTCAACCTCCTAAATATATCACCAAAGCAAAGAGCACACTCCTAAGCATGAGCAATTAAGCAGCTAGCCAAATCTCCCAAAAATAAAACAAAAACACTAATCTACCAAAAAAGCACACAAAAGCAAATAAAAAGGATGGGTTTCCTCCATCGAGCGCTATTTTTATTATCCTTTGCCGGACTTATTTCTTCACTTCCACGTCCTTCATCGGAATGGCCAAGGGTAGCGATCCTCCTTCCCATTATATCTCAATCTTTGTGCTTCGAAATCAAGGAGGTTCACCGAATAGATAGGACAACTACATATAGATGTGCAAAGTGTCCATGGTTGTCCCCCTTTCTCTCTTGCCATCCTTCTCGATTCTTCCTTCCTTTCAAGGATGCCCAAGCGTTTCTTCAACTCTTCCCTATAGTCAAAATTCACAAGAGGCAAAAATTAAATCATTAGAAGCATCATTTTCAATTAAATCACAAATTGAAGAGTTAAAGGGTATAGAAATGCTCATTTCAATCTTCCAAGCTTCATTGGTTGCTTCTAGATTTCCCTTCTCATTATAGCTCATGTCCATCAATGGACATTCCTCTTCCCCACTTTTGACAAGGAAGTCTTTTACTTTGACCTCTTCGCTTGGACCCTCTACTACATCTCTTCTTTCACTTTCTTCCTCCCCTTCTTCTTCTTGATTCTCCATGACGATTAAGTTCTTCACTTGGCGTAGGAAACATTTGAGTTGACTCTTAATAAACGTGAAATGAACTTCGGTGATCACCATGTTCCCCTCTATCCATGAATTAACCTTTGACTTCGTCTCATACATTTCTTCGTACAAGGGAAGCATTTCATCACACCTAGGGTCATTTTCCTCAAACTTTTCCAACAAAGCTCCAAGCATCTCTAGCAATATAGCTCTCATATCATGGAGTCCCCATTCTTCAAATTGAGGAGAAGCTAGTGGCATTGGATGATCAAACTCATGGCTTCTCCTATCACCATAGTAATCCCCTTCCGATTCTCCTTGACACTTAAATCCAAGACATGGATCAAAATGTTTGATAATAAGGCTCATAGTATGGGAACATCTCTTGAGATGGGGGAGAAATTTCATCAAATATCCAATCTTCATAATTGGAAGGAACTTGTTGCAATTGAGAATCATCTTCATAGTTCCTCCAATCATTGTAGCCAAATTCTTCAAAGTGTGGAGAATACACCCTACTATCTTGATAATACTCTTGATTCCACAAGTATGAGTTGTATCCTTCCATCTAGACAAGATATCAAAGTATCAAATTCAAACAAAAATAACAAAACAAACAAGAATACAAAGGCAACAAGTAGCCACTTCAACAATTCCTAAGTCTCACTTAAGGCGCAAAACTAATTCCCGGCAACGGCGCCATTTGATTGGAGTGCATAGGGCAAGAGCTTTTAAGACCAGTCGTAAATTATCGAACCCAAGGGAAAAAGTATGCACGTGAGGCCTTAGAAATACAAGTTCTTAGTGACTAGAGTTGCAACAAGGGTTTGGAACAAAAACAACAAAACAATAGCAAAAATACAAAACAATAACAAGCAAGCAAGTGAGCGAACACCTAGAATGCAATAACAAAAACAACAATAAATGGTGGGAATTGGGGTGCTAGGATTAACATCCATCAATGAATCATCAATCAACAAGCTACAATTGAATCAAATTGCAAATCAACTAAGATAGAAAGCATAAATCATCATGAAATTAATCACTCCATTAATAACATGATGCCTAATGTGAGTATCCTTAGTCTTTCCCATTTCTCAATGTAGAAATCCCCAATTCATCCAATCATGCAAAATTGCAACCCGATTAACACCTAATCACATTAGCTCAATTCTCGCCTATTGCTAGGGTGATCAACCATTAATTTAAAGAGACAATTTTACACAAAGCACAATTAAGAATCACAATTAGGAAACAAACTAACGTGAGTATCCTTAGTGCAACTAATCTCTCGATTCCGAAGCACCCTATCCACGAATTCATACACAATTATCACCCGATTAATCCTGGATCACGTTAGCGCAACTCTCGTCTATAGCTAGGGTGATCAAACACTAATCTAAAGAGATAATTATGCATGAAGCACAATTGAGAATCACAATTAGTAAGCAATCTACTCAATTGATCTCCAATCATCAACAATCATAGCATAGTCAATCAAATCATCATCAATTTCAATTAACCCAAGCACAAGAGAGTTAGCCCATGGTACCACAAATAATACCCATGGGAAGAAGATAGAATTGATCAAACATAAAGCAAATCAAAACAATTAAGAAATTAAAGAGACAAAAGAGGAAAAACATCACCAATTGATCTTCAATCAATAAAAAGAGGAATGCTAGAGTCTTCGACACCAATCTCCAAATGAATTACAAGCTTGAATTGAAAGAATTACAATGAACAAATGCTAATCTAGTGCTAAAATACCAACAATCAATTGAAATCTAATCTTAATTCTACCAATCTACTCTACCTAGAATGGAAAAATGGCTTGGGGCCCGAGAAATTGCCCCAAAATCGCTTCTTAATCGCTATTATGAATTCTCCCCCTCAATTGCTCTGTCAGCTCCTTTAAATACGAAATTCTGAAAAACCACCCTCGAGTCGAGGTCAGGCCTCGAGTCGAGGCTTCGCCATTCTTCAAATTTTGTCCTTTTAAGCACAGCCCTCGACTCGAGGCTCATGGTCCTCGACCAGAGCTTGAGTCCAGGGCATTTTTCTCGCGCGGGGCTTCGGCCCCAACCCCCATTTTCGTCCGACATGATCGTCTCTTCATTATAAGCCCCCAAGACTCTCGGATTGACAAAATTCCACCGAATTGCCTGCAAAATAGACGAAAAACATCAAAATCTCACAAATAATACGTTTTAAGAAAAAGAGTGATACTTTACACTTTTAGGCACAAAACTAACACTTTAGCTCACTTTTTGCACTAAAATACCCCCTAAATACATGCATCAATTCACTCCAATCATGTAACATTGATTCTTGGGAGGCCCTTTTTAGCTACCGCAAGAGCGGTGTTTCATGTGAATGAGGGAAAGCTAACTTTGAAGCTCAATGATGAAGAGCTTAGCTTTTCAATGCAAGACTCAATGAAGCACCCTATGGAGAAGGAGGAATGCCATGTGGTGGATTTGATTGATTCATGCCTTCAAGAGGCTTGGGAAAACTCTTCTTACACCCTTCTTTCTAATGATTATGTTATTCTTACTTGTGATAATGTACCTAATAAATATTGTAATTCTCATGTTATTGATAGGGATGCATTGGAGGTGGAGGAATTGAAGGAGATAAGTTTTGAAGGATTTCCAAACCAACCTTGGAAGATCAATGAGGAAGGGAAGCCACTTGGAGAGAAAGTGAAAGGAGCACTCAAGCCACTCCCGAGCACCTCAAATATGCTTACTTAGAGGAGAATGAAGGGAGTCCGGTAATCTTGTAATCATATCTTACATCAAATGAGGTAACACAATTGCTTGATGTGCTACGTAAGCACAAATCGGCCATAGGTTGGTCAATTGAAGATTTGAAAGGTATAAATCCCTCAATTTGTATGCATAGAATTAGGCGTGAAATGGACCATAAACCCGTAGTGCAACCTCAAAGGAGAGTGAACCCTAACATACAAGAGGTAATTAGGAAAGAAGTTGTTAAATTGTTAGATGCTAATATGATCTTCCCTATTTCGATAGTCCATGGGTATCTCCATTGCATGTTGTAGCTAAGAAAGGGGGATAACGGTAATTAAGGGTGAAAATGATGAATCTATTGCAACTCGGGTAGCTACGGGGTGGTGAGTATGTTGAGACTATAGAGAGCTCAACAAGGCCACGTGCAAGGACCAATTTCCTTTTGCCTTTCCTAGATCAAATGCTTGATAGGTTTAAGTGGATTTGAGTATTATTGCTTCCTAGATGGTTATTCTGGATACAATCAAATTATGATTACTCCGGAAGACCAAGAGAAAACTATTTTTACTTGCACGTATGGTCTATTTGCTTGGAAGAGAATGTCATTTGGTCTTTGCAATGCTCCCGCAACTTTTCAAAGATGTATGATGTCAATTTTTCATGGCTTAATTGAGAAGATTATGGAAGTGTTTATGGATGACTTTTCCATTTTTAGAGAGTCATTTGATACTTGTCTAACAAATCTAGATATTGTTTTGCAAAGGTGTGAAGACACAAACTTGGTGCTAAATTGGGAGAAATGTCATTTCATGGTAAAGGAAGGCATTGTGTTGGGACATCATGTGTCCGCAAAAGGCTTGCAAGTGGATAAGGTCAAGATTGTGGCTATTGAGAAGTTGCTCCCTCCCAAGGATGAGAAGGGAATTCGATCATTTCTTGGTCATGCCGGATTCTATCAGCGATTCATTAAGAATTTCTCACAAATCTCTAAACCTTTATCTCATCTCTTAGAAAAGAAGTTCCATTTGATTTTAATGATGATTTTTGGTTGCTTTCAAGACCTTGAAGGAAGCTTTGATTAGTGCCCCCATCTTGATCACTCCGGATTGGACAAAGCCGTTCATTATAATGTGCGATGCTAGTGACTTTGCCATGGGAGTGGTTTTGGGGCAATTGAGAGGGTAGAGCTTCGTGGTCCCCTTACATCAGCCATAGCATGTACCGATATCTCTGCCTCATCAATATCGTAATTCTTGCTTAATTCCTCATCGCTAGAACCGAGGGTAAACTTTTCATCACAATTGTAACATAAAGCAAACTGTAAAGCAAACTTTTGTTGGGCTTTGTGGATGTATATTTGATTTCCTTATTATCTAAAATAAATATTTTTCACATTATTGCTTTCTTTCAATAGTGATTGTTTGTATGTCTATTTATCTTATATTGTAGACAATGTGGTGGGTTTGTAGTCACACGAGAAGATAACATTGTCGGTTCCTTATAAGATATAAACAATATTCACGAATGAGATAGTTACTGGACATAACTATTGGTTTAAGTTGTAGTATGAACTTGTTGGTGGCTTGTCTTGGTCATTAGTTTATACTAATACGACAGATGTCGTATTGAATGGATCACGAGATAAGACATGTTCTTCTATTCTCGACTGTCATGAAGAACTAGAGGTCTTGGTGACTCTTATAATTCTTAACCCTAAGTGTGATATTTAGGTGTGTGGGGTGCTTATTCACTACTTTGATTTATCATGGGTGAGAATCTCATTAGATTCAACATACTCGTATTTTGGGTAGTGATATAACTCGCATGATGTCTATTTATTGGCATTAGGGCACCGTGTCCTGGTCATCCGTGTGATGACGTCCTCTTGAGGATCTCATAAAGGATTGTCGTATTAAACCTGCAGTGGATTTAATCCGCACGACAACAAGGTTGAGTGGTACTACTCAAGGAATAATAGATATTAATTAATTAAAGTAGTCGAAGCTTTAATAATTAATGGACGTGCAATATCTTTAACACAGGAGTTATAGAGTCTAATAGAAGTCCCGATTCGGTTCGGGATAGGACGGGAGTGCAACATTAATTCTCTAGTGGGATGAATTAATGTTTTCGGGCCAAATAATGTTCGGGCTGAACATAAGAATGTTTGGACTTGAAAGAAGCCCAAACCCTATACCTTCTAATGGATCCCTAGTCCGGCCCATGAAAAAACCTAATGAGTGTATATAAAAAGGGGCTTGATTCGCTTAAAAGAAGAAGAAGAAGAAAAAACTGCAGCAGCCCTTTTTCACCACGATTCGATAGCTCGCCGTCCACCCGGTGTTCGAACGAGGTTGGGAGGCAGACTAGAAGGTCTATTGTGGAATCAACGTCTTGATCTTCAAGGGTAACGAATCTAAACTTTGCTTTAGATGCATGTTTAGGTTTTATTATTTTTGTTCTCTCTGTTATTGTATGTTTGGCATCCAACAACGATCTTGGGATCTGACCGCCTTCACCGGCGTGTTCCATCATTTGGTATCGAGCCTTGATTCGTGGATTGTTGGCTCTGCTGAAACGTGTGGTTTGATTCCTATTTCGTTTCTTGTATGTATGCCGTTTTTGTTTTGTTTTGGTATTTAAATCGTTCTCTGTCGCAACCCTTGGTGATGTTGTAATCGTGTATCCCACCGGATAATAAGTGTGGGTAGTATAGTTTTTTTTATCACCGTAGTAGGGGTTTTGCTTGTTTTTGTTGTATTTTTATCGCAAAGATGGGTCGTGGCGAATGAAGGATCTGAAACGGACAGAAATGAGAAACCAGAGTTTTTGTGTTATGGCCTTGGACGATTGCCACTGCTTTTAGCCATAACTTTTAACTCGAGTGTCCGTTTTCTGCCCATAATACCTTTTCGGAAACGTCTTGAAGTGCTCTACAATCGTCATACTTCGCTAAGATGGACTGTGGCGAGGGCTAATTCAATCGTCTTGATAAAGTTTTATGCCAGTTTTTAGTCGGTGGACGTGAATTCGAGCCATTTGCCTTGCGTGAGAGGCCGATGCGAGGCATCCGTCCGCGCCCTTGATTTATCATTGTAATAGCTTAGTGTAGGCTGTTTTGATAGGTTTTCAAGGGGTTGCGATAGATATGCATTTATTTCTCGCTTTTATTTGTTGCATATTACTTTGTTGTGGCATATTTGTGTTTATTTTATAATATGTTATTCCTGCAAATAACCTTCACGCTTAAATGACTAAGTGAGATAATTGAATTTTAATTAATTCATTGGCCTCCACAATTGGTCTTTAAGTAAGGTGTCTGTTGCTCGTGGGACCTTGGAGTCTTCCCCTAACGGGTGCAACATTCACTAGCTTGCTAATTAAGACTCGTAATCAAATGTTTTAATCTTTAGATGAAGTGTGTAGTCTTCCCCAACGGATGTATCATTCATGAGTTCATCGGTGAAGAATAATTCAAGATAAATTGGGGTCATCACTTAGGTGTGAATTTTAACATAACTCCCAACGGGGTCCCTATTCTAATTCACATGGTCAGTTGAGTTCCGACTATTAATTTCATTCGTCATAAGGATAAGTTGTCGTGAAATTGAAATTAAAGACTGGATGTCTGGTTGATGAACACATACGTGAACAACCACCTTAATGTGGCTTGCGTGTGTGTTTGTTGGGCTATTGGAGGTTGTGTTGAATGTTGGTTTTTGAAGGTTTCCAATATTTTATGCTTCAATTTATGTGATTTAATGCTTGCTTGCATTTTATTTATTACGAGATAATTGCATGATGTCTTTCAACCCGCTTATGGTAATTTAAATCAAAATAAGCTTATGTCCGAATTATTTAGATTGGTAAAGAAATCTGGATATTGTCCTAGTTCTGAGATGAGTATAAGTTTGTACTCACTACACATGCTCTGCCCCTTTGGAACTGATTCCACCGAAGAGCAAAAGGAGGCTCATAAGAAGTGGCATAAGGCTAATGAGATGGCTCGTTGTTACATTTTGGCCTCGATGTCAAATGTTTTACAACAAGAACATCAAAATATGCCTAATGCCGCAGATATGATGTTGAGCCTAAAAGAGCTTTTTGGTGAGCAGGATAGGGCTGCTCGTTTTGAGGCTATGAGGAAGATTATGTCAACCTCTATGCCGGAGGGAGCGTCGGTTAGGGACCAAGATCGAGGTCCTGGGAGGAGAAATCGATGGTGATACCAAGATCGATATTATCCTACACTCGCTCCCAAAGTCCTTTGAGAAATTTCGTTTAAATGTAATCATGAGTAAGAAGGACTATACTATAGCCGAGCTTCTTACGGAATTGGTTGCGGCGGAGGGTGTCATGGGTAAAGGACCACAAGCTAATGTTTCATTCAAGCTGGATCTTCTTCGTCTATGGGCGGGAAGAAGAAAAGGCCTTCACGAGAAAGAGTGGTGGATACAGTGGGAGCAAGAAAGTGGCGCCTTTGGCGCCTCAGTGGCTTGAAGAAGCCGAAAGGCAATGATTCAAGTGCAGCAAGACAGACATTGGAAGGTTGATTGTCCTTTCTGAAAAAGGATAACTCGCAGTGCGTCTCTTGCTCTGGTTGTTGAAACATGTTTTGCGGCTTATTCGCCTCTTCTTGGGTAGTAGATATAGGAGCCACCGATCATGTTTGTTACACCTTGCAGGGGTTTCGCAAACAAGGCAACCGAGTGAGGGCGAGATTACTATCGGTTTGGGCAATGCTACAACAGAGCAGTGGTCACAAAGTGGGAGATGTGCACTTGTGTTTTTCTCGATTCTCGTTTTAGTATTAAAGAACATTTTGTACGTGCCGAGTTTTGGAAGAATTTAATTTCGATTTGAAATTGTTTTTGGACGGATGCTCGGTTGTTTTTAATAATAATGTTGTTATTATGAGAAAAGACTTTTTAATCTATTTTGACACGTTAGAAAACGGTCTTTATACCATTACTTGTGCATATCGTACTATGGTGAAGCTCATTCATCGTCACCATCGAATAAGAGAAAAGAACATTCTAAGATGAATCAAACATACTTTTGGCACCTAAGATTAGGTCATGTCAACTGAGAAGGATTCAAAGACTGGTAAGTAGTGGATCTTTGGAGTCTCTCCAAGTGGAACCATTATCGATCTGTGAATCCTGTTTGGAAGGCAAGATGACCTCAAGACCTTTTAAGGCCAAGGGAATAGGGCCAATGATGTGTTGGAATTGATTCACTCTGATTTGTGTAGGCCTATGTCTATTCAAGCTAGAGGTGGATTTGAGTACTTCGTCACTTTCTGTTGGTCCCGATTGGTTGAGGCTGGATGGATTTCTTTTGACGGGGATCTGAATCTTCTCATCGGCTCCTATTCTTGTCATCATCCAGACTCATCTTCCTTTCTTCTTGATTTGGATCTCGATCTGTCCTTACCGCAAATCTCAATTTATTTCGTTTATACTTCATTCTTAATCTGTTATACCTTTTTGGTGAGCAGAGCCATCTCGCTCCTTTAGAGATAGGTCAGCTCCTACTGATTCGGGTTGACATCTTGCCTTCTTTCTTTGACAAAGGCAACAAACTTGGATGAAGTGCTTGACTCCATCTCATCCTCCTCAACTTCTATTTGAATGTCATACTCTAAAGCTTTATGGTGAGAGAATAAGGTATGGTGAGTAATAAGATAGGAGTACTCTAAAGCTTTATGGTGAGAGAATAAGGTATGGTGAGTAATAGAAGATAAATTTTGAGTAGCTTTAAAGATATTGGATTTTTCTCTCCATCTCTTGGTTAAAGACCTCAGTATCTTGTTATTAATCTCCTTCTCTGTATAATTCTTTCCCCGGATCACTGCTTTGTTGAGGAGATTCGTCAACCTTACATCTAGCTGATCTACGATTTCATTTTCCTTCATCTTGAAGGTATCAAAGGCGTGTAAGATCGACTGCAGCTTATTCTCTTTTACTTGGTTTGATCCTTCACGAGACATTTGCTAGAGTTTGCCACATCTCTTTGGCGCTTTGCATCTCTTGACCTTCTCAATCCAATCTTTACTCGAGTCTCAATGATTTTAGTCCTGGCTACCTGGTCTAGATTGTGGATTTTTCTTTCATCATTTGTCGATTCTGAGATCTTTTTCTCTTGTCCGACTCTGGATTCAGTGATTCAAAGTGCCATTGCTAGTGCCTCCATGATAAAATTTTATAGGTCCTTCTTCAAGAACCTCCTCCATCCTATCATGGATAGCCTTGAGATGATTTTCCATCCTAAATTTCCAATAGTCATACTCTTCAATTGAAAATTCAGGTAGATTCCTAGATTTCTTGCTCTTGCACGAAGACATGATGAGATAGAAAAACAAAATACTCCACAAACTTGTTAGTAGCACAGTTAGTAACAATAAAGAAGATGAAGAAAATCAAGAAAATTTTAGAAAATGGTCTTTATACCATTACTTGTGCATATCGTACTATGATCTGAAGCTCATTCATCGTCACCATCGAATAAGAGAAAAGAACCTTCTAAGATGAATCAAACATACTTTTGGCACCTAAGATTAGGTCATGTCAACTGAGAAGGATTCAAAGACTGGTAAGTAGTGGATCTTTGGAGTCTCTCCAAGTGGAACCATTATCGATCTGTGAATCCTGTTTGGAAAGGCAAGATGACCTCAAGACCTTTTAAGGCCAAGGGGAATAAGGCCAATGATGTGTTGGAATTGATTCACTCGATTTGTGTAGGCCTATGTCTATTCAAGCTAGAGGTGGATTTGAGTACTTCGTCACTTTCTCGTTGGTCCCGATTGGTTGAGTTGATTAAGAAAATTTGAGTTAACCTTCTAGGACAAAATCTAGAAGGGGGTTGAATAGATTTTGTAGATTTTTCAAATCTTTCAAAATTGATTCAAAGTACCAGATTAACACAATGAAATTCAATATTAAACTCAACTTTATTAAGATCAAAAGCACACCGATATTATGGTTTTAACTTTGATTAAAATTAATCTTCAATTAATAAGTTTGAAATTGAAATAACAAGTAAGTAAAAGAAAGCAATATAGAACAACAGATTTATAGTGGTTCGGATTATAACAATCCTACATCCACTCTCCTTCTTCAAACCTTGAAGAAGGGTCTCTACTATCAACTTACTTACTCGCTATTAATCGTACGACTTACAACTTACAAAGATCTTCAAATCTTCAAACTCCTAATCAAATCTGTGAAATCTAACTCTAAAGTAATAGAAGTATATTTTGAAGACGTATGAGAAAGTGTTCTATAAACACTTAGAAAAATCTATGAAGAAATCGTGAGAAAACTATTTTGTGCTTTTTGAAAACTTATAGTATGAGAGAATATCTTGCTGAAAAATGATAACTCGTGTGTTCTCGTATATATTTTAATGAGGTGCCTAGACCTATTTATAAGTCTGAAAAGACAGTTAGTTTGTTAGTCGGTTCTAACAAAGCGAAAAGCTGCTTTTAACAAACTTAATCTTGAAAACCGCTCTAGACCTCATTTGCTTTCTTCTACTCATCTGCAGTTGACTTGGTGAAGACTTGCTTTTTTATTCTACTCGGCTTGTCTTGACCTCGTCTGAGCTCTTCATAATTGTCTCCTACAGATGACTAGATTTGAGCTTATCTCCGGATGACTTATAACTCCTAGTCTTGGAGACTTGAAATGTTCTTGACCTAGTCGATCGGCTTAGTACTAGAACTCGGTCTTTCTTTGTTCTTCATAGTCATCTGCTCATCGAATTGATCTTTTTAACTCAACAAAACATTCTTGATCTAACACTTTCACCGACGATTACTCAAGATATGGGTATATCTACGATGTGCCATAAATCGAATGCTTTGGCAAGTTCAAAGAATTTAAGGCGAAGTGGAGAACCGTCATGGTAAGAGTATCAAGTCACTGCGATCTGATCGTGGTGGTGAATACCTTAGCAATGAGTTTAGGCAATACTTATTAGAGAATGGGATTACATCCCAGCTTACGCGCCAGTACTCCCCAATAGAGTGGTGTGGCCGAGAGAAGAAATAGGACTCTATTGGACATGGTGAGATCGATGATGAGTTATGCTTCACTACCTACCTCGTTTGGGGATATGCCTTGGAAACGGCGGCGTACCTTCTAAATTATGTACCTTCGAAAGCAATTCCAAAAACTCCGATTGAGTTGTGGTCTCAGGCGAAAGCCTAGTCTAAACCACATTCGGATTTGGGGTTGTCCAACACATGTCTTTGAACAAGGGAGCTGATAAGTTGGCATCTAGAACTCGAAGTGCGGTTATTTGTAGGGTATCCTAAGGGAACGAGAGGTGGTTATTTTTATAGTCCTAATGATCGAGGATGATTGTGAGTACTAATGCCCGATTTTTAGAGGAAGACTATATGTATGAGCATAAGTCCAATAGTGAGATCATTCTTAATGAGTTAAGGGGAGACAATGGCACACCGAGTGTGCAAGATGAAATACCACAAGAGAGTGCACAATGTGGTTACTTTGATGAACCTTTACACGCATTGCCTCATCGTAGTGGGAGGGTTGTTCGTCAACCTGATCGTTTCATGTTTGTGGGAGAGTCTCGTGGACTTGATTCCAAGCGATGAACATGATGATAACGATCCACTGGACTTACAAAGAGGCAATTCAAGACAAAGATGCAGAGTCTTGGCACAAGTCTATGGATTCGAAATTGAATCTATGGATTCTATGGAAGTATATGACCTAAGTGAACTTCCCCATGGCCGAAACTCGTTGGGTGTAAGTGGGTCTACGGATGTAAGAGAGGATCGATGGGCGGATTCATCGCTTTTAAGGCACGATTGGTAGCAAAAAGTTTTACTCGTAAAGAAGGGATCGACTATGATGAAACCTTTCACCAAGAGCCATGCTAAAGTCGATCTGGATTCTCTTATCCATAGCTAATCACATGAACTATGAGATTTGGCAAATGGATGTCAAGACAGCTTTCCTTATTGGAAATTTGGATAAGGACATCTATATGCAGCAACCCGAGGGTTATGTGAAGAAAGGCCAAGAGCATCTAGTCCGGAAGCTGAAAAAGTCTATTTATGGGCTAGAGCAAGCTTCCGTGTCTTGGAATATTTATTTTGACAAGGTGATCAAATTCTTTGGGTTTGAACAATGTCAAAATGAAAGTTGTGTGTACAAGAAGAGTAATAGAGACGTAGTGGTATTCTTAGTAATCGTACGTAGATGATATTCTTCTCATTGGCAACAAGTGTGAAAGTGTTATCATATGTAAAGGTGTGGCTTTCAGCAGCTTTCAAACGAAGGATTTGGGAGAAGCATCGTACATTCTAGGTATTAAGGTCATTCGTGATCGGAAAAAGAGAATGTTGTGTTTATCTCAAGCGTCTTATATTGAAACCGTGATTGCTCGTTTTAGCATGCAAAACTCCAAGAAGGGTTTACTACCTTTTAGACATGGAGTTCCCCTATCTAAGGATATATGTCCTAGGACACGTAAAGGAGATAGAGGAGATGGCTAAGGTTCCTTATGCTTCGCCGTAGGAAGCCTTATGTATGCGATGCCGTGTACGAGGCCTGATATTTGCTATATGATTGGAGTGAATTGATGCATGTTTTTAGGGCCTATTTTAGTGCAAAAGTGAGCTAAAGTGTTAGTTTTTGTGCCTAAATGTGAAAAGTATCACTCTTTTGCCTAAAAGTATTATTTGTGAGGTTTTGATGTTTTTCGTCCATTTTGCAGGTAATTCGGTGGATTTTTGCCAAACCGAGAGTACCATTAGGCTTAGAATGAAGAGACGGACATCCGGGACGAAAATAGGGGTCGGGGCCGAAGCCCCGCGAGAAAATGCCCCGGACTCGAGCTGCGTCGAGGAGCAAGAGCCTCGAGTCGAGGGTCAGTGCAGAGAAAGGCAAGAATTGGAAAAGGCAGCAGCCTCGACTCGAGGCATGACCCTCGAGTCGAGGGATGGGAATTTTGCAGGGACCTCGAGTCGAGGCCTGACCCTCGACTCGAGGGGGAGGTTTTTCCAAAAATTCGTATTTAAAGGGGGAAAAGCAGTGGCAATCCATATCATCTTTCATAGTAGCAGTTAGTAGCGGTTTTGGGGCGATTTCTCGTGCCCCAAGCCAATTTCCATCTTAGATTAGAGTAGAAGTTAGAATTAGGAGTAGATTTCCATTAATTGTTGTTAGATTAGCATTAGATTAGCATTTGATCATTGTAATCCTTTCAATTCAAGCTTGTAATTCCTTTGGAGATTGGTGTTGAAGACTCAAGCATTCCTATTTTTGTTGATTGAAGATCATTTGGTGATGTTATTCCTCTTTTATCTCTTTAATTTCTTATTTGTTGTGACTTGCTTTGTGTTTGATCAATTCTATCTTCTTCCCATGGATTTCACCATGGGCTAACTCTCTTGTGCTTGGGTTAATTGAAATTGATGATGAATTGATTGATGATGCTATAATTGTTGATGATTGGAGATTAATTGAGTAGTTTGCTTACTAATTGTGATTCTCATTTGTGCTTCATGCATAATTATCTCTTTAGATTAGTGTTTGATCCCCTAGCTATAGACGAGAGTTGCGCTAACGTGATCCTAGATTAATCGGGTGATAATTGTGTATGAATGCGTGGATTGGGTGCTTCGGAATCGAGAGATTAGTTGCACTAAGGATACTCACATTAGTTTTCTACCTAATTGTGATTCTTAATTGTGCTTTGTGTAAAATTGTCTCTTTAGATTAATGGTTAATCACCCTAGCAATAGGCGAGAGTTGAGCAAACGTGATTAGGTGTTGATCGGGATTCAATTTTGCATGATTGTATGAATTGGGGATTTCTACATTGAGAGATGGGAAAGACTAAGGATACTCACATTAGGCATTGTGATTTTAATGGAGTGATTAATTTCATGATGGTTTATGCTTTCTATCTTAGTTGATTTGCAATTTGATTCAATTGTAGCTTGTTGATTGATGATTCATTGATGGATGTTAATCCTAGCACCTCTATCCCACCATTTAGTGTTGTTTTTGTTCTCGCATTCTAAGTGTTCGATCTATTGCTTGCTCCTTGTCGCTTTTGTATTCTTGCTTGTGTTTTGTTGTTTTTGTACCAAACCATTGTTGCAACTCTAGTCACTAATAACTTGTATTTCTAGGACCTCATGTGCATACTTTTTCCCTTGGGTTCGATATTTTGTTGATTGGTCTTAATAACTCTTACCCTATACACTCCAATCACTATACAATCGGTATGGTTGTAAGATATCAGTCTAACCTTGGTCAAGGACATTGCACCGCTGTCAAGCATATTCTCAAGTATTTGAAAAGGACTCGAGATTATATCTTGGTATACCAGTCGAGATAGTATGATTCCTTTGGGTTATACCGATTCAGATTTCCAAGTTGATCGAGATGAACGGAAATCTACCTCGGGTTATGTGTTTATGCTGGGAGGCGGAGCCATATCTTGGAGAAGTGTGAAGCGTAAATGCATCGCAGACTCCACTATGGAAGCCGAGTATGTAGCCGCCTCATAGGCCGCTAAAGAGGTTGTTTGGCTACGTAGTTTCTTATTGGACTTAGGGGTGTCTCGAGTATGCCGATGTGCATCACTATTTATTGTGATAATGTGGGTGCAAAGTGGCAAACTCGAAAGAACTTAGAGCCCACAAAGCAAGTAAACACATAGAGCGGAAGTACCACATTATACGAGATATCGTAAATCGAGGAGACGTGGGTTGGCTAAGATTGCATCATTGGACAACCCGACTTATCCCTTCACAAAGACTACGGCAATAAAAGTCTATGAAAAACATGTAGAGGGTCTTGGTTTACGATGTATTACACCTAGACTTTGAGTATAAGTGGGAGAATTGTTATGACTTTGTGTGTATATTAAAAGTTTAGCTTTAGTATAAGTGGGAGATTGTTGGAGTATACTATAAAGCAAACTTTTGTTGGGCTTTGTGGATGTATATTTGATTTCCTTATTATCCGAAATAAATATTTTTCACATTATTGCTTTCTTTCAATAGTGATTGTTTGTATGTCATCAGCCCGGAATTCAGAAAGTTGACCCTCGGGGTCTGACGTCCTAAACCCGAGTCGTCACTTAGTGAAATATAAAAGCGAGCCAGAAAATTTTTTTTTAATAACAACCGATTAAGTTGCAGCGGAAAAATTTGTAAACATTTTACTTAGTGAAGAGGAACTCTTTTAAAATAAAAGATCAATATCTACTTTGATCAAATCATCCGGCGAGTACAACTCCCGGGGAGATAATGACATAAAATTTGTGAAGTATTCATTACAAAAGGTTGAAAGTTACCGAGGCGATTTATTTATTAATTAAGAGAGAGTGGGAAGCGGTCGTCTCTGCAGCCTCCGGGCCTAATTCTCGCAACCCGAAAATATTAAATTTGGGAGAGTGAGATAGGAATCTCAGGTGGGTAACTTTGTATCTTTGTTACACGGTTGTGAGAAAAACCCGAATATAATTTAATCTTTTATTCTTCTCTTATCTTTAGTTATGTGTTGCGGCATTTAGCCCATTTGTATAAGGTAATCTTCATTATAAGATTTTCATCCTTTAACTTTATTCGATTAAGAGATTATCTTCCTTTGCGACAGCTTAGTATATATATATATATAGCACATTTGAGATGGCACGCTAGTGCGTCCGATCCCGTAATCACATTGTGGAATGGCGCGTTTAAAACGTCCGAGACCCGTAATTCTCCGTCCCAAATGAGGTGGCACTAGTGGCATTTACGCACACAATCCAAACCCTCTACCATCCTTATTGCTCCCGTGAGGTGGCACTAGTGACATTTACGCACACAATCCAAACCCTCTTCCAACCTTATTGCTCCCGTTTATATAGGCTTCGCCCTCTGCAGATCTATTGATCAATAGAGATAATAACTCTCGTATGTAACATATGAAAACAAATAATCAAAGTAAAAGAAGCTTGTTTTCGTATATTCTTATAGTTAGGAGTTGTGCATTTGCATGCTTTTGAGTTGTTCGCGTCTTTCGAGAAAAACTGCTTATGTTTGATTCAGGGAAACTGACAACAGTCTATATAACATTAACTAGCTATACAGATAGTGTCACCCACTGGAGAACTTTTCGTGAGAAAGTCTAACTTTTGATTGTTTAGGCCTCTCGTGACGCAAGTCTCGGTCTCTGGTTCCGACCGTACTCTACCTACCACAATTCGTATGTTTAGTTCGACAACTCTTTTGTCCATTAGAAACTTAGGTTCTTGATCTTATTGCGCAAGGCTTTGAACGAAGAAGGGGTACTTTATTTTATCAAAAACTTCTAAGGGTTAAATCCTATGTCTAACGGTTTTGTTAGTGTACTACTTTGTGGGTTCCGAATTTGGGACTTTCGGTTCCGTTCATTTTCAAGAAAACACGTAAGACACTCAAGTATGTGCATTCATAGAGTATCACATATAACATTTGATATTCAAACATGCATTTCATTAAAAGTTTTGGCCATTTAATTTGTCAAGTACTAGTCAAATGAAGAAACAATACCTATACATGCACAAATGAAATAAAATACTTAGACTCGTTGGAAAATTATGAAATTTTAATATGTTGTACACCTTTAAATGTAGAACAAAGTTAATTAAGGGTCCGAGTTCATTTGAGTTACGAAACTATAGCAGATTTTGTAATAAGGACTCTAAATTTATGTTTCGATAAAAACAGTGACCTTAACTTATAAAATCCATAACTCTCTGAAGAAACATCCAAAAATTATGAAATTAAACCATGTGATGCAGAACTCAAGTATGAAAAACTTGCATTCAGGGACCCAAGCCATTTCACTTACGGATTCTGTCCAGAAAAATCGTGAACATTCAATCCATCGTTTGGCTTGGTTACTGGGCATGTCTTACGAGAAAATTCATAACTTATTGGATACTCGTTTAAAAATCATCATATTTAAGGATCTTGTTATAAACAGGTTTTAGGTCGTTATTGAATTTTTCCATGATTTATACAATAGTCTAACCGGAAAAATAAATTCGTGCAATACAGCGTAACCCTATGCGTCGAACATCGACCAGGTACTCAGAAAACGAATTTTATCTCATGAATTACTAAACGAAATATTATGATTTTTGACTATGATTTACAACACATCTAGGGGAACATCCCAGATTTTTGCTAGAATTTTATAACCATCAGAAAGGGAAGAAATAAAAGAAATGAGTCACTGCTCCCAGTTTCGGATCACTTCCGACACATAATCTTTCATGATTTTATTCTCAGTATAAACAAATCCAGTGGCCACGAAAATTTAGTATGTTATTCTAAACTTCAAATACTACATCTAGAAATTTTTTCATGATTTTTAAACGGGTGGAAAGCGTCCGAATGAATTTTACAAAAACGGGTCAGTGGGTAGGGCTTGGTTTCGGCAGTTTCATGTTTCAAGTGTAACTTCACCATTTTGACTCCAAACACCAAAATTCCAACTCAAGCACTCCATATAAGATCATATCATGTAAAAAGGGGTTCTTAGGGCCTCATATAATATTTTTTTGAATTTCTAAGCTTAAGAAGAAGAGTAAGACTTAAGAGGGGTTTAGGGACTTACCCTTGGAGATTTTCTTCTTCCTCTTGAGAGCCCCAAAGCTTTTTGTTGTGTGGAAGAATGAAAGGGCAGCAAATTCTATTTATAGAGGGAAAGGGGAGAGGGACGGCTGATTTGGGTGGTGGGGAGGAAAATAAGGAAAAATAGGCTTAGGGGGTACTCCTATCCTAGGATTTTGGAAGATTTTGGGTTAATAGGCACATGCTAGACTCACTACTCCTACTTGCTTCACATGGCCGGCTGTTTTGGGGGTTTTGGGCTGTACTTTTGGCAGCCCACTCTTCAATACTGATATTGTGATCTCGACGTTGAATTTTCGGTATTTTTCGGTTCGAGTTTCGGCTCCGAAAATTTATTAAAACGCAGCGACGGGAGAACAAACTTTTTCTTAGGATTTTCTTGAGTGTTTCTCACCTTTAAAGGACTATTGGTAATTAATCATTATTAAACAAATCCGGATTACGAATGTGAGTTCGAAAAGTATCGGTAGATTTTCGGGTTGGAAAACCGTTCGTCGATTGGAGAAAAATTAAGAAAACCACACATGAAATTAAAATAAAATAAAATGATCCCCAAACTTAGAAAATTAAATATAAAATCCTATAATTGGGTTTTGGGTTATTACATCCTACACCCCTTAAGAGAAATTTCGTCCCGAAATTTACTCACTTAAATTAAAGACACGCGCAGTACTTAGCTAAGGTTTCGTCTTCTCTTTCCCTGTAGCTCCTTCCTTCCCATGTCTGCTCCATTGAACCAAGACTAGAGGAACTTCCCGGTTTCTTAGGGTATGAACCTTTATTTCCAAGATAGCCACGTACTTCTTCGTAAGTTAGGTCGCGGCTTAGGCTCAGGTCCTTAAAATCGACAACGTGGTCTAGGTCGCTCACGTACTTCCCGAGTGTGGATACGTGGAACACATTGTGCACTTGGGACAATTCTGGTGGCAGCGCTACTCGGTAAGCCATGCTTCCGACCTTGTCCAAAACGTCAAATGGTTCTATGAAGCGAGGTTTCAACTTACCCCTCTTTCCAAAACGAACTAATCCCTTCATTGGTGCAACTCTTAAGAATACCTTGTCCCCGTCTTCAAAGTGCAAATCCTTTCTCCGTATATTAGCATACGACTTCGACGGTCTTGTGTTATCCGGATCTTTTCCCGATCCGTGAAATGGTCTCTACCAATTTCTCCACTAGTTCGGTCCTAAGATTTTCGGACTCCAACCTCGTCCCAACAAATAGGCGATCTACACTTTTTCCCATAAAGTGCTTCGTATGGTGCCATCTCGTATTGTTGATTGGTAGCTGTTATTATAAGCAAATTCCACCAAAGGAAGGTTAGCTTCCCAACTTCCTTCGAAATCTAGAGCACAAGCTCTCAACATGTCCTCCAAGGTTTGAATTATCCTTTCCGATTGACCATCATCCTGAGGATGATATCTTGTGCTGAAATTTAGCTTCATTCCTAAGGCTTGTTGCAAACTTCTCCAAAAGTTTGAGGTGAAACGAGGGTCTCTATCTGAAATGATCGAGACTGGAACACCATGTAGCTTGACTACTTCAACTACGTACAATTGAGCAAGCTTATCCATTGAATAGGTCATACGGATGGGAATGAAATGAGCTGATTTAGTGAGTCTATCCACTACAACCCATATCGCATCGTGATTTTTCACCGTCTTGGGAAAACCCGGTGACAAAATCCATGGCGATATTCTCCCATTTCCATTCCGGTATCTCTAATGGGTTCAGCAAACCTGATGGTCGCCGGTGGTCTGCCTTTATCTGGCGGCGACAGTCGACATTTCCTTACGAAATGAGCTATTGACCTCTTCATGGCTCTCCACCAAAAGTTTTTCCGTAGCTCCGGTACATTTTTGTCTCTCCGGGGTGCACGGTGTATGGTGTGTTGTGGGCTTCTCTCATGATCTCATTTGTCAATTGCTCCTTTCTTGGCACATAGATTCTATTTCCAAACATCAAGGTTCCGTCGGGACTTACGATGAAACCACTGAATAGTCCCTCTTTGTGCCTCGTTCTTTCATTCCTTCGAGGAATTTATCACTCTTCTGCGCCTCTTTGATTCTCTCTCTTAAGGTCGGTTGCACGGTGAGCGCGAAAATCATCTCCTTTGCGCAATGTTGATTAGAGAATTCTAACTTCATTCGGAAAAATCCCGATCGGCGACTCTTGTTCGGTTGGCATGGCGCTGAGTGTCGCACTTTCCTTTCTACTCGGCGCATCGGCCACAACGTTCGCTTTTCAGGTGGTAATGGATAGTGCAATCGTAATCTTTTACCGGTTCGAGCCACCTTCTTTTACGCATATTTAGTTCCTTTTGCGTAAAGAAGTATTTCGTGCTCTTGTGGTCAGTATAGATCTCGCACTTACTACCATACGGGTAGTGTCTCCATATCTTTAGCGCGTGAACCACATGCTAATTCCAAGTCGTGTGTGGGATAGTTTTGTTCGTGAGTCTTTAGTTGGCGGGACGCATATGCAATGACCTTTCCATTACGCATGAGGACACATCCCAATCCCGATAAGGATGCATCGTATAGATGACAAATCCCTCGGATCCGTCGAGAATGGTCAACACCGGTGAAGAGGTTAATTTCTTCTTCGCCTCTGAAAGCTTTCCTCACGTGTAGGCGTCCGTACAAACTTTTCACTCTTCTTTGTCAAATGTGTCAAAGGCTTTGCAATGCGTGAGAAATTCTAGATAAATCTTCGGTAGTATCCTACCAAGCCTAGGAAACTACGTATTTCGTTGACATTAGTTGGAGTCTTCTAGTCCATTATGGCCTCCAACTTTGCGGGATCCATCTCAATCCCCTTTCTTTGAGATTATATGACCTAGAAACATGACTCGATCAATCCAGAATTCGTACTTGCTGAACTTAGCGTACAATTTCTCACGTCTTGGTGTCTCCAACACAGTCCCGAGGTGTTCTTCGTGTTGCTTTTCGTCTTTCGAGTACACCAAGGTATGTCGCCGATGAAGACAATGATGAACTTGTCCAAGTACCGATGGAATACTCGATTCATCAAATCCATGAAGACTGCGGGGGCATTCGTCACTCCAAAAGGCATGACAAGAAACTCATAATGTCCATACCTTGTCCTCGAAAGCTGTCTTTGGGATATCACTTTCTTTAACTTTCGGTTGGTGATAGCCCGACCTCGGATCGAATTTTGAGAACTCGCTGCGTGTTTTAGCCGGTCGAACAAGTCCTCAATTCTTGGGAGAGGATATTTGTTCTTGATGGTTAATTGGTTTAACCCTCTATAATCGATACACATCCCGAGTGACCCATCCTTCTTTTTCACAAAAAGTACAAGTGCTCCCCAAGGTGACACGCTTGGGCGGATGTACTTTTATCCACTAATTCTTGCGGTTGCTCTTTTAGCTCCCGCAATTCCTTAGGTGCCATTCTATATAGTGACTTCGACACGGGTGTAGCACAGGTGTTAAGTCGATGGTGAATTCTACTTGGCGATCTGGTGGTAATCCAGATAACTCTTCGGAAAAACGTCGGGGTATTCTCTTACGATTCGCACTTCCGAGGCGAGTTCGTATCCTTAGCCATTGTTGATATGCTGACTAAGTATCCCTGGTTCGTCTATCTCGCGTAGTAGCTTTGCCGCTTTGATTGCAGAGATCACCCTTACTCCGGTTCGCTTTCGTCCCACTGAAAGTGAAACGCTGGCCACTCATTGTTTCAAGTCTATCTCCCTTTCGAACACCTTATGACAGCCTTATTTTTCCTTAACCAATCTATCCCTAAGATTATATCGAAATCTTTCATCCTTAGGATGTGAAGATCAGTTTTTACTTCATGTTCTCCCAAAATTATACTCACTCCCTTTACTTGTTCTCGAATGCTTAGTACATCCCCGATGGGATACCGACATTCAAGGGTTCTCCGTCAACACTTTTCAAATTAAGACTTTTCTTAAACCTTTCGACATAAAGGAGTGTGAAGCTCCAGATCAAACAAAACATGAGCAGTAAACCAAGTACTAGCAATGTAATTGTCATGGTCTCATGGAGAGCTGGTCCTCCAAACCTTCCTCATCCATAATGGCGTTCACAGGCACGCCCCTTTGTCCCCCGAGCGGGATATTTCCTCTTGGTGGCCCAGAAGATGAAAATTTTCACCGGGTGGTCCCGCAAACGGTAGTTGTTGGCCGGTGGACGACTTGGTTCCTTAAGGTCGGGCGGCGGTCCATTCATTGCCTCGGGGCATTCATAGGCCTTATGCCTGGTTGGTGGCACTTGAAGCATGTGCCAGCCCCCTTTGAGCAAGGTCCCGCGTGTGGCCTTCTCGCAGCTTGGAACAAAAACGGTGGGGGTCTTGGTCCAAGCCGCTTCCTCCTTGAAGCGGACCATTGTTTCTTTTGAAGTTCGGTGGTCCATTCCTATTCACCGAAAGTGCAGGCGAGTCTGTTTAAACTCAAGCCCTAGACCGATGGATACAATCAAGGCACGATCAAAAACTTCACCATAGGTCGAGAGTTTCAAACCAGCTACGACTCCTCCGATCTCTCGGCCTTAAGCCTCTTTCGAATCTTCTCGCTTTCCTCTCGTCTCGCCTCCACCAGGTGTGGAGCATAGCGAGATAGTTTGTTAAACCGCTTTTCGTACTCGACCATGGAAAGGGTTCCCGCTTGAGGTTCACAAACTCAACCTCCTTCCGGTCCCGTAGGGCCTGGGAAAATACCTCCTCATAACAGCTTGCTTGAAATCTTCCCAAGTAAAGCTTCTCTTTCACCCATAGTCATAATACGCTCATGGGCTTCCCACCACCGAGCGGCATCCTCACCAATTGAAACTGGGCACATGAAACTTTTTGTGCTTCACCAATGTCATATGGCGGAAAATTCGTTCCATCTCGAAGATCCACTCCTCTGCTCCCATCGGTCCTTCATTACCCTTAAGTCCTGGGTGGTTGCGGTGGCGAAAATGTTCGATAATTGAGTTTGCATGGGGGTGGTGGGGTGGTGCATGGGCAGGTGGTGGTGGCGGCGTTTGCCGCTGCATGAAATTTTGCAGGAATTGAAGAATTCCCGTGCCATCTCGGCTCCGGATGCAGCGGGTGGAGCTTCGCGCCCTGAGTAACCTCGATGGTTCTCGATTAGCGGGTCTTTCGCCGGTGGCATTCTAGGGTAGGGTCTGAAAGGAAAAGAATATAATTACGATACATAGGTATGATTTCAAATTCAAATCAAGAGAATCCAAACATTTATCAGACGGTACTAAGTCAATCATGCACGAGAGCACACGGTAGAACCGAACATACCGATCGTCACCAGCAAGCATGAGTTGTTGGGCTGCATCGTTGCATGTTAGAGAGCAAGTAACACATGTCCCAAATGTCAAGATAAAACTAACGGATAGAATAGAATATCCCACAAGCTACATGAGACAACACATACACATATATAGATGAAGTGAGAAAGACAAGTTCTCAAAGTTTAAATGGAGAGACAAAGAGGCTCCAACGAAAATTTAAAGATGCGAGGCTTTAAAACAAAGTAATATCATTAAAGTAAGAACATAATATACATATGGCAAAAGGTCAACTACACAGGTTTCCGTGAAACCGTTTACAAAAAGCTACGATTCGCTTGGTCAAAAAGGGTTCGAACTACGCCGACCGCTAACAAAAACTAGGATCATCCGACTACCACCGGAAACTATCCTACTGCTAATCTACTCCTACCATCTAGATCGGTCGGAGGAGGATGATACGCCAACACGGCCGGCCCGGCCTCGCTGCCGTTCTCGTCCCGAGACGAACAGGGACCAAACATCCTCCATAGTATCGTCATATCGCTCCAAATCAAGATAGTCGCCAACCGGATCGACTCAACGGGTCCTCCGATAAGCCCTGTCTCCTCCCAAAACTCCACTCCGTAAGAGCGGTGAGTCCTCGCCGTCACCCTCCTCGCCTCCTCACACTCCGTATGGCGGGTGACCTCCCCGAAGCTCAACAGTCCTATCATCGAAGCTCTCTCCTCCGAGCAGCTAACACTGCAATCTCGTGCTCAGCAGCACGTCGCTCGAAGCGGAGGACATCGCCACCGCGTTATGGAAAGTGGTGCGGGCAAACTCAACCTTAGACCGCTCTACGGCCCTAGCAGCGAAGTCGATGCGGTCGACTAGATCATCCATGAAAGAGGTCAGGCAGATCTGGCCTCTAGTGCGGCAATCGAAATCCCAACGAGAGTCAAAACCTCCCTAGCACGGTCTAGCCACCTGGGCTGAACGGCATCTCTCGAGTCGGGCAAATACCGATCGTAGAGCTCAAGGCCCTCACCGGTAGCCCGTCTCCTATAGTCCACAAATTGCACAACAAAGTCGAAAATAGACTCCCCTCAAACCGCTGAATACTAAGAACGCGGTGTCTAATCGGCATAGCTACCTACCTAATAAACCCCAATCGAAAAGAAAGAAAGGACTAACGTCGAAACGAAAAGAAGAAAATAGTAATAGCGTATAAAGCGAAAAATAATGAGTGCTCGCTTAAAATCAAAATATAAGAAAGCATAAGTAAACATGTAGATTTCACGTTCATGCGCAAGTAAAGTCACCAAGGCAGCGTATTTCTTTTCTCGTAGTTAATTGTTTGAGATTTCATGTTCCTTCTTGGTTGTTATTCACTTGTAACGGTTTTATTATGCAATATTTTGCAAGACGTCGCATACCTTGAGGCTTGTTCCCGGTTTGCATCTTTGTAGACAACCTCCCATAAGTAACATTTTCTAAGGTTCAAAATTTATAAGGATTGGAATTTATCTATTTTCTAAGTAAAATTTTGAAATTAATAAGTAAATAATCATTTTGGTCCGAAGGTTTTAACATAGGCTCTAATACCACCCGTAACGCCCGGAATTTAGAAAGTTGACCCTGGGTCTCGACGTCCTAAACCCGAGTCGTCACTTAGTGAAATATAAAAACTGAGCTTAAAATTTCTTTTGAATAACAACCGATTAAGTTGCAGCGGAAAAATTTCGTAAACATTTTACTTAGTGAAGAGGAACTCTTTTAAAATAAAAGATCAATATCTACTTTGATCAAATCATCCGGCGAGTACAACTCCCGTGGGGAGATAATGACATAAAATTTGTGAAGTATTCATTACAAAAGGTTGAAAGTTACTGAGGCGATTTATTTATTAATTAAGAGAGAGTGGGAAGCGGTCGTCTACCGCAGCCTCCCGGCCTAATTCTCGCAACCCGAAAATATTAAATTTGGGAGAGTGAGATAGGAATCTCAGGGTAACTCCGTATGTCACGTTACGCATTGACAGAAAACCCAAATATAATTTAATCTTTTATTCTTCTCTTATCTTTAGTTATGCGTTGCGGCATTTAGCCCATTTGTATAAGGTAATCTTCGCTATAAGATTTTCATCCTTTAACTTTATTCGATTAAGAGATTATCTTCCTTTTGACTAGTATATATATATATATATATATATATATATATATATAGCACATTTGAGATGGCACGCTAGTGCGTCCGATCCCCGTAATCACATTGTGGAATGGCACATTTAAAACATCCGAGACCCGTAATTCTCCGTCCCAAATGAGGTGGCACTAGTGGCATTTTTGCACACAATCCAAACCCTCTACCATCCTTATTGCTCCCGTGAGGTGGCACTAGTGACATTTCGCACACAATCCAAACCCTCTTCCAACCTTATTGCTCCCGTTTATATAGGCTTCGCCCTCTGCAGATCTATTGATCAATAGAGATAATAACTCTCGTATGTAACATATGAAAACAAATAATCAAAGTAAAAGAAGCTTGTTTTCGTATATTCTTATAGTTAGGAGTTGTGCATTTGCATGCTTTGAGTTGTTCGCGTCTTTCGAGAAACTGTTTATGTTTGATTCAGTGGAAACTCGACAACAGCCTATATAACATTAACTAGCTATACAGATAGTGTCACCCACCCGGAGAACTTTTCAGAGAAAGTCTAACTTTTGATAGTTTAGGCCTCTCGTGACGCAAGTCTCGGTCTCTGGTTCCGACCGTACTCTACCTATCACAATTCGTATGTTTAGTTCGACAACTCTTTTGTCAATTAGAAACTTAGGTTCTTGATCTTATTGCGCAAGGCTTTGAACGAAGAAGGGAACTTCTAAGGGTTAAATCCTATGTCTAACGGTTTTGTTAGTGTACTACGGTTTGTGGGTTCCGAATTTGGGACTTTCGGTTCCGTTCATTTTCAAGAAAACACGTAAGACACTCAAGTATGTGCATTCATAGAGTATCACATATAACATTTGATATTCAAACATGCATTTCATTAAAAGTTTTGGCCATTTAATTTGTCAAGTACTAGTCAAATGAAGAAACAATACCTATACATGCACAAATGAAATAAAATACTTAGACTCGTTGGAAAATTGTGAAATTTTAATATATTGTACACCTTTCAATGTAGAACAAAGTTCATTAAGGGTCCGAGTACATTTGAGTTACGAAACTATAGCAGATTTTGTAATAAGGACTCTAAATTTCTGTTTCGGTAAAAACAGTGACCTTAACTTATAAAATCCATAACTCTCTGCAGAAACATCCAAAAATTATGAAATTAAAATATGTGATGCAGCACTCAAGTATGAAAAACTTTCATTCAGACACCCAAGCATTTGACTTACGGATTCTGTCCAGAAAAATCGTGAACATTCAATCCATCATTTGGCTCGGTTACTGGGCATGTCTTACGAGAAAATTCATAACTTATTGGATACTCGTTTAAAAATCACCAAATTTAAGGATCTTGTTATAAACAGGTTTTAGGTCGTTCGTGAAGTTTTCCATGATTTATACAATAGTCTAACTGGAAAAATAAATTCATGCAACACAGCGTAACCCTATGCGTCAAACATCGACCAGGTACTCAGAAAACGAATTTTATCTCATGAAGTACTAAACGAAATATTATGATTTTTGACTATGATTTACAACACATCAAGGGGAACATCCCAGATTTTTTCTAGAATTTTATAACCATCAGAAAGGGAAGAAATAAAAGAAATGAGTCACTGCTCCCAGTTTCGGATCACTTCCGACACATAATCTTTCATGATTTTATTCTCAGTATACAAAACTCCAGTGGCCACGAAATTTATTATGTTATTCTACACTTCAAATACTACATTTAGGAATTTTTTCATGATTTTTAAACGGGTGGAAAGCGTCCGAATGAATTTTACAAAAATGGGTCAGTGGGTAGGGCTTGGTTTCGGCAGTTTCATGTTTCAAGTGTAACTTCACCATTTTGACTCCAAAACCAAAATTCCAACTCAAGCACTCCATATAAGATCATATCATGTATAAAGGGGTTCTTAGGGCCTCATATAATATTTTTCTGAATTTCTAAGCTTAAGAAGAAGAGTAAGACTTAAGAGGGATTTAGGGACTTGCCCTTGGAGATTTTCTTCTTCCTCTTGAGAGCCCCAAAGCTTTTTGTTGTGTGGAAGAATGAAAGGGCATCAAATTCTATTTATAGAGGGAAAGGGGGAGAGGGACGGCTGATTTGGGTGGTGGGGAGGAAAATAAGGAAAAATAGGCTTAGGGGGTACTCCTATCCTAGGATTTTTGGAAGATTTTGGGTTAATAGGCACATGCTAGACTCACTACTCCTACTTGCTTCACATGGCCGGCTGTTTTGGGGGTTTTGGGCTGTCCTTTTGGCAGCCCACTCTTCAATACAGTATTGTGATCTCGACATTGAATTTTCGGTATTTTTCGGTTCGAGTTTCGGCTCCGAAAATTTATTAAAACGCAGCGACGGAGAACAAACATTTTTCTTAGGGTTTTCTTGAGTGTTTCTCACCTTTAAAGGACTATTGGTAATTAATCATTATTAAACAAATCCGGATTACGAATGTGAGTTCGAAAAGTATCGTAGATTTTCGGGTTGGAAAACCGTCGTCGCTGGGAGAAAAAATTAAGAAAATCACACATGAAATTAAAATAAAATAAAATGATCCCCAAACTTAGAAAATTAAATATAAAATCCTATAATTGGGTTTTGGGTTATTACAATGTCTATTTATCTTATATTGTAGACAATTTGGTGGATTTGTAGTCACACGAGAATATAACATTATCGGTTCCTTATACGATATAAACAAGATTCACAAATGAGATAGTTCGACATAACTATTGGTTTAAGTTGTAGTATGAACTTGTTGGTGGCTTGTCTTGGTCATTAGTTTATACTAATACGACCGTGTCGTATTGAATGGATCACGAGATAAGACATGTTCTTCTATTCTCGACTGTCATGAATAACTGGAGGTCTTGGTGACTCTTATAATTCTTAACCCTAAGTGTGATATTTAGGTGCGTGGGGTGCTTATTCACTATTTTGATTTATCATGGGTGAGAATCTTATTAGATTCAACATACTCTGTATTTTGGGTAGTGATACCACTCGCATGATGTCTATTATTGGCATTAGGGCACCGTGTCCTGGTCATCCGTGATGACGCCCTCTTGAGGATCTCATAAAGGATTGTCGTATTAAACCCCGCAGATGGATTTAATCCGTACAACAACAAGGTTGAATGGTAATACTCTAGGAATAATAGATATTAATTAATTAAAGTAGTCGAAGCTTTAATAATTAATGGACGTGAGATATCTTTAACACGGGAGTTATAGAGTCTAATAGAAGTCCCGATTCGGTTCGGGATAGGACGAGAGTGCAACATTAATTCTCTAGTGGGATTAATTAATGTTTTCGGGCCAAATAATATTCTGGGCTGAACATAAGAATGTTTGGACTTGAATGAAGCCCAAACCCTATACCTTCTAATGGATCCCTAGTCCGGCCCATGAAAAACCTAACGAGTGTATATAAAAAGGGGCTTGATTCGCTTAAAAGAAGAAGAAGAAAAAAACTGCAGCAGCCCTTTTTCACCACGATTCGATAGCTCGTCGTCCACCCGGTGTTCGAACGAGGTTAGGAGACAGACTAGAAGGTCTATTGTGGAATCAACGCCTTGATCTTCAAGGGTAACGAATCTAAACTTTGCTTTAGATGCATGTTTAGGTTTTATTATTTTTGTTCTCTGTTTTTGTATGTTTGACATCCAACAACGATCTTGGGATCGGACCGCCTTCACCGGCGTGTTCCATCATTTGGAAACAGAGCCTTGATTCGTGGATTGTTGGCTCTGCCTTAAACGTGTGGTTTGATTCCTATTTCGTTTCTTGTATGTATGTCGCTTTTGTTTTGTTTTGGTATTTAGATCGTTCTCTGTCGCAACCCTTGGTGATGTTGTAATCGCTTTTCCCACCGGATAATAAGTGTGGGTAGTATAGTTCTTTTTATCACCGTAGTAGGGATTTTGCTTGTTTTTGGTGTATTTTTATCGCAAAGATGGGTCGTGGCGAATGAAAGATCTGGAAACGGACAGAAAAGAGAAACCAGAGTTTTTTTGTGTTATGGCCTTGGACGATTGCCACTGCTTTTAGCCATAACTTTTAACTCGAGTGTCCGTTTTCTGCCCATAATACCTTTTCGGAAACGTCTTGAAGTGCTCTACAATCGTCACACTTCGCCATGACGGCCTGTGGCGAGGGCAAATTCAATCGTCTTGATGAAGTTTTCTGCCAGTTTTTAGTCGGTGGACGTGAATTCGAGCCATTTACCTTGCGTGAGAGGCCGATGCGAGGCATCCGTCCGCGCCCTTGATTTATCATTGTAATAGCTTAGTGTAGGCTATTTTTGATAGGTTTTCAAGGGGTTGCGATAGATATGCATTTATTTCTTCTTTTATTTGTTGCATATTACTTTGTTGTGGCATATTTGTGTTTATTTTATAATATGTTAAACCCTGCAAATAACCTTCAAAGTTAAATGACTAAGTGAGATAATTGAATTTTAATTAATTCATTGGCCTCCACAATTGGTCTTTAAGTAAGGTGTCTCGTTGCTCGTGGGACCTTGGAGTCTTTCCCAAACGGGTGCAACATTCACTAGCTTGCTAGTTAAGACTTGTAATCAAATGTTTTAGTCTTTAGATGAAGTGTGTGGTCTTCCCCAACGGATGTATCATTCATGAGTTCATCGGTGAAGAATAATTCAAGATAAATTGTGGTCATCACTTAGGTGTGAATTTTAACATAACTCCCCAACGGTGTCCCCTGTTCTAATTCACATGGTCGGGTTGAGTTTCGACTATTAATTTCATTCGTCATAAGGATAAGTTGACGTGAAATTGAAATTAAAGACTGGATGTCTGGTTGATGAACACATACGTAAACGACCACCTTAATGTGGCTTGCGTGTGTGTTTGTTGGGCTGTTGGAGGTTTTGTTGAATGTTGGTTTTTGAAGGTTTCCAATATTTTATGCTTTAATTTATGTGATTTAATGCTTGCTTGCATTTTATTTATTACGTATAATTGCATGATGTCTTTCAACCCGCTTTATGGTAATTTTAAATCAAAATAAGCTTCTTGGTCCGAATTATTTGGATTGGAAAAGAAATTTGGATATTGTCCTGGTTATAGATGAGTATAACTTTGTACTCACTACACCCTGCTCCCGCCCCTTTGGAACCCGATTCTACCGAAGAGCAAAAGGAGGCTCATAAGAAGTGGCATAAGGCTAATGAGATGGCTCGTTGTTACATTTTAGCCTCGATGTCAAATGTTTTACAACAAGCAAAGATCAAAATATGTCTAATGCCGCAGATATGATGTTGAGCCTAAAAGAGCTTTTTGGTGAGCAGGATAGGGCTGCCCGTTTTGAGGCTATGAGGAAGATTATGTCAACCTCTATGCCGGAGGGAGTGTCGGTCGGGGACCACGGTCTCAAGATGATTGAATATCTGAATGAGATCGAGGTCATGGGAGGAGAAATCGATGGTGATACCAAGATCGATATTATCCTACACTCGCCTCCCAAAGTCCTTTGAGAAATTTCGTTTAAATTTAATCATGAGTAAGAAGGACTATACTATAGCCGAGCTTCTTACGGAATTGGTTGCGGCGGAGGGTCTCATGGGTAAAGGACCACAAGGCTAATGTTTCGTTCAAGCTGGATCTTCTTCGTCTAAGGGCGCGAAGAAGAAAAGGCCTTCACAAAAAGAGTGGTGGAAACAAGTGGGAGCAAGAAAGTGGCGCCTTTGGCGCCTTCTAGTGGCTTAATGAAGCCGAAAGGCAAATGCTTCAAGTGCAGCAAGACAGACATTGGAAGGCTGATTGTCCTTTCGAAAAGGATAACTCGCACGTCTCTTGCTCTGGTTGTTGAAACATGTTTTGCGGCTTGTTCTGCCTCTTCTTGGGTAGTAGATACAGGAGCCACCGATCATGTTTGTTACACCTTGCGGGGTTTCGCAAATGATTGGAGTGTATAGGGTAAGAGTTATTAAGACCAATCAACAAAATATCGAACCCAAGGGAAAAAGTATACACATGAGGCCCTAGAAATACAAGTTCTTAGTGACTAGAGTTGCACAATGGTTTGGAACAAAAACAACAAAAACACTAGCAAAAATACAAAACAATAACAAGCAAGCAAATGATCGAACACTAAGAGTGCGATAACAAAAACAACAATAAATGGTGGGATAGAGGTGCTAGGATTAACATCCATCAATGAATCATCAATCAACAAGCTATAATTGAATCAAATTGCAAATCAACTAAGATAGAAGGCGTAAACCATCATGAAATTATTCACTTCATTAAAATCACAATGCCTAATGTGAGTATTCTTAGTCTTTCCCATCTCTCAATGTAGAAATCTCCAATTCATACAATCATGCAAAATTGAAACCCGATTAACACCTAATCGCGTTAGCTCAACTCTCGCCTATTGCTAGGGTGATCAACCATTAATCAAAAGAAACAATTTTACACAAAGCACAATTAAGAATCATAATTAGGAAACAAACTAATGTGAGTATCCTTAGTGCAACTAATCTCTCAATTCCGAAGCATCCAATCCACACATTCATACACAATTATCACCCGATTAATCCCGGATCACGTTAGCGCAACTCTCGCCTATAGCTAGGGTGATCAAACACTAATCTAAAGAGATAATTATGTATGAAGCACAATTGAGAATCACAATTAGTAAGCAATCTACTCAATTGATCTCCAATCATCAACAATCATAGCATCATCAATCAATTCATCATCAATTTCAATTAACCCAAGCACAAGAGATTTAGCCCATGGTACCACAAACAATACCTATGGGAAGAAGATAGAATTGATCATATACAAAGCAAATCACAACAATTAAGAAATTAAAGAGACAAGAGAGGAAAAACATCACCAAATGATCTTCAATTAACAAAAAGAGGAATGCTTGAGTCTTCAACACCAATCTCCAAATGAATTACAAGCTTGAATTGAATGAATTACAAGGATCAAATGCTAATCTATGGCTAATCTACCAACAATCAATTGAAATCTAAATCTAATTCTAGCTTCTACTCTAATCTAAGGAAGAAATTGGCTTGGGGCCCGAGAAATCGCCCCAAAACCGCTACTAACTACTACTATGAACTCTCTCTAAATGCTCTTTCAGCTCCTTTAAATACGAATTTTAGAAAATCCTCCCCTCGAGTCGAGGGTCAGGCCTCGACTCGAGGTCCTTGCCTTTTTCACCTCCTCGACTCGAGGGTCATGCCTCGAGTCGAGATTGCTGCCATTTTCCAATTTTGATCCTTTTCAAGATAGCCCTCAACTCGAGGCTCTTGTCCCTCGATCGAGCTCGAGTCCAGTGGCACTTTTTCTCGCGGGCTTCGGCCCCGACCCCCGTTTTCATCCCGTATGATCGTCTCTTCATTCTAAGAATAACGGTACTCTCGGTTTGGCAAAATTCCACCGAATTACCTGCAAAATGGACGAAAAACCTCAAAATCTCACAAAGTAATACTTTTTAGGCAAAAGAGTGATACTTTTCACATTTAGGCACAAAAATCACACTTTAGCTCACTTTTTGCACTAAAATAGGCCCTAAAAACATGTATCAATTCACTCCAATCAGCAAACGAGGCAACCGAGTGAGGGCGAGATTACTATCGGTTTGGGCAATGCTACAACAAGAGCGGTGGTCGCAGCTGGGAGATGTGCACTTATGTTTTTCTCGATTCTGCTTTTAGTATTAAAGAACGTTTTGTACGTGCCGAAGTTTTCGGAAGAATTTAATTTCGATTTCAAATTGTATTTGGACGGATGCTCGATTGTTTTTAATAATAATGTTGCTATTATGAGAAATGACTTTTTAATCTATTTTGACACGTTAGAAAACAGTCTTTATACCATTACTTGTGCATATCGTACTATGATCAAGCTCATTCATCGTCATCATCGAATAAGAGAAAATAACCTTCTAAGATGAATCAAACATACTTTTGGCACCTAAAACCCGAGAAGGATTCAAAGACTGTAAGTAGTGGATCTTTGGAGTCTCTCCAAGTGGAACCATTCTCGGTTTGTGAATCCTGTTTGGAAGGCAAGATGGCCTCAAGACCTTTTAAGGCCAAGGGGAATAGGGCCAATGATGTGTTGGAATTGATTCACTCTGATTTGTGTGGGCCTATGTCTATTCATGCTAGAGGTGGATTTGAGTACTTCGTCACTTTCACCGACGATTACTCAAGATATGGGTATATCTACCTAATGCGCCACAAGTCTGAATGCTTTGGCAAGTTCAAAGAATTTAAGGCGTAAGTGGAGAACCGTCATGGTAAGAGTATCAAGTCACTGCGATCTGATCGTGGTGGTGAATACCTTAGCAATGAGTTTAGGCAATACTTATTATAGAATGGGATTACATCCCAGCCTACTGCCTGGTACTACCCAATGAGTGGCGTGGCCGAGAGAAGAAATAGAACTCTATTGGACATGGTGAGATCGATGATGAGTTATGCTTCACTACCTACCTCGTTTGGGGATATGCCTTGGAAACGGCGGCGTACCTTCTAAACTATTAAGACCAATCAACAAAATATCGAACTCATGGGAAAAAGTATGCACATGAGGCCCTAGAAATATGAGTTCTTAGTGACTAGAGTTGCAACAAGGGTTTAGAACAAAAACAACAAAACACTAGCAAAAATACAAAATAATAACAAGCAAGCAAATGAGCGAACACCTAGAATGCGATAATAAAAACAACAATAAATGGTGGGATATAGGCGCTAGGATTAACATCCATCAATAAATCATCAATCAACAAGCTACAATTGAATCAAATTGCAAATCAACTAAGATAGAAAGCACTTAAACCATCATGAAATTAAACACTCCATTAAAATCACAATGCCTAATGTGAGTATTCTTAGTCTTTCTCATTTCTCAATGAAGAAATCCCCAATTCATACAATCATGCAAAATTGAAACTCGATTAACACCTAATCACGTTAGCTCAACTCGCCTATTGCTAGGGTGATTAACCATTAATCTAAAGAGATAATTTTACACAAAGCACAATTAAGAATCACAATTAGGAAACAAACTAATGTGAGTATCCTTAGTGCAACTAATCTCTCGATTCAAGCACCCAATCCATACATTCATACACAATTATCACCCGATTAATCCCGAATCACGTTAGCGCAACTCTCGCCTATAGCTAGGGTGATCAAACACTAATCTAATGAGATAATTATGCATGAAGCACAATTGAAAATCACAATTAGTAAGCAATCTACTCAATTGATCTCCAATCATCAACAATTATAGCATAGTCAATCAAATCATCATCAATTTCAATTAACCCAAGCACAAAAGAGTTAGCCCATGGTACCACAAACAATACCCATGGGAAGAAGATAGAATTGATCAAACACAAAGCAAATCACAATAATTACAAAATTAAAGAGACAAAAGAGGAAAAACATCACCAATTGATCTTCAATCAACAACAATAGGAATGCTTGAGTCTTCAACACCAATCTCCAAATGAATTACAAGCTTGAATTGAATGAACAACAAGGATCTAAAGCTAATCTATGGCTAATCTACCAAAATCAATTAAAATCTAAGTCTAAATCTACCAATCTACTCTACCTAAGGAAGAAATTGGCTTAGGGCCTGAGAAATCACCCCAAAACCGCTACTAATCGCTATTATGAATTGTCTAAGTTGTTTCCCAAATGCTCTGCCTCGCCTTTAAATAGGCGAATTTCTCAAAACTTCCCCCTCACTACCACATAAAGAATGATGCTCAAAGATATGTCGATAAATCTACAATGAAACTCAAAATCAAAGAATAAGGAATCGTAGGAATAAGGAATCCAAAGGATCATCACAACCTAATCATCAATAGACAATAACTCAAATAGAATCAAGAAAATCAAAGCATCAATAAAATCATCCATCCATCAAAATCCAAATAATAAGCATCAAGTTCACCAAGAGTACAATCACCACAATAGTAAAAATCATCAAGAAGATAAGCATCTAAAAACTAAGGAGAGGGAATGAGGAATAGGGGATAGCCCTAGTAGTCGACGGCGGTGGTGGAGGAGGGTAGTGTCCCGGCCCGAAATTCCACGAGCTCATCTCGCTGTAAGAGGGTGTACATATCCTCGCCGAGTCTTACGCGTCTCCTCTATCATCCGATACATCTCATCCTCGCGAGTCGGACTCTCAATATGCATCCTCCGACTATCCGCCCACATCTCGCTCGGGCCAACACCCACGGCCTCTCGCGATGAACTCCCCGCCTCATAATCTCGACTCTTCATCTCGTCCCCGCCAAGCATATTAATCTCCGGCTGGTAATCTTCGTCCATCTCGTACCGGCGGCTCCTCCCGCCTCCGACTCCTCATACTCCTCGTCCTCGCCATCTCCTACCTCTGCCTCTGCTCCCTCTCGCATCACCCTCACCCTCATCATCATCATCGATCTTGATCGCTGCCCTCATCATCATCATCATCCTCATCTCGGAGAACATCTCCATGCTCTCTAGTGTAGGCATCTATCGCCTCAGCATGACGCTGTGACCACATGCACAGATTGATGGTCACGAAAGCAGAGAGAACCAAACACACGTCAACCTCTTATTCGGAAGTGGGAATTGGCCACCATGGTGTCTGCTGGAGACACCACGTCCTACCGATGCGGTCGAGCGTCCTCATGCGCCGCATGGTATCGGTAGTAAGATCGGGGCCCGCTAAAGCTCGGAGGTTGTGAGTGGGAATCCCGAGATGCTCAGCTATCAAGGTAATCATCCCTCCAAAATTAATCTTCTTAAACTTCGTACTAATGGCTCTCTCGAATAGGTAGCAGAGGTACGCGGCAGATTGAATCAAACCCCGTGCAAGAAACACCATATGACATATAACTCCTCGAAACCACGGCTCCTCACTCCGATCTCGCGAATATAGTGCTCGCGAGAATCTTCTCCAAATATCGGACTACCGGTTCGGATGTGGGTACTCTTCGATTTTCCAGAATGAACTCAGCCGATTTGGAGCTCCTGAATCCAAATACGCCTCCAAAACTTCTTGGCGTTGTACTCTTTTCTCATATTAAGCGGTGATCGATCGGGATCGGTGGGTGCTCCAATTATCTCGTTGATCTCGCCCAACGCCAACGAATACTCCTGCCCCATCAACTCGTAAGTGATACTCTGGGAAATTTGGCCCTCCCGGCCTTATCAATCTTGACAAAGGCAGAGGAACTCTAGGGTGAGTCCGAGATAAGTCTCGAGGCCTCTCGCATCGTGAAGCCTCCCATGTCGATCTGCTCAAATAACCGAGGAATATCCTCCTCGATACCCATCGACTCCATACAAACCTGGTCCACCAAATGGAACTTGACCACCTTGTTATATAACTCTCGTAGAGACCAATGTGCGTCCTCCACCGATGGTCATCCCACCGAATCCCATGTTCGGCGGGCATACGGTGAGCGAATCTGATGGCCTCTTCCCTCTCACGGATCTCTCGCATCCGAGAGGTTATTTCCATCAATTCCCTAAACATTGTGACTGCAAAAATAATCCCAAGAGCAAAATCAATCTCCCACATAGAATACAAGCTCGAGAAAAATATCAAGCATACCATCAACGAGTCAACAAGCAAGAATATCTCAAATAAACAAATTCCCTAGTGTCTAGCCCACAAAACCTCAACAAATGGTCAAAGAGTCAACAAAGCAAATATAACCAATAGAAGTGTTCAATTAATCCCCAAAAATATGTAAACTTACTAACATGGCCTCAACACTTAATTCACATCAAATAAGCTCATCAAAAGTCATGCAAATTAGCTCAACTAAATTCAAAAAAATCAATAGCCATCTAGCAAGTATTAGACAAATAAGCATCAACAATTCATACACTTCTATCATAACAATAACTCAACTTGACCAAATGATCCCAACATATTTCACTAAGAATGTCCAAACATGCCACAATCAATTTCCAAGCCAAATCCACTAATCAACGAGCAAGATATCATATACAATCCTATGCATGCTCCTAAACTCATTAATTAATCCAAATATATACTCAATAAAGGCTCCAATTCATCACAATCAATAATGCATCTAGAGTGTTTTACAAAATGCCCACATGAAATTCCAATTCAATTAACAAATAGCCTAATAAAATCACCCATGCAATAATCACAATATAACTACGAAATTGAAGCCAATAGGAGTTGAATTACATACCTTATGTGCGAATTTTGGCCGAAAATCGAATTAGAAGAAACACCCAAGCAAAAATCACAAAAGCCCCAAATTCTCTCAACAAAACCCTCAAAATCCTATCTTGATTCAATGTATAATGGTAATTTGATGAAAGGAAGATAAATGTATGGTGAAATCGTGTTGGGTCCCTTTAGAATGAGTTAATCACAAAAACAGATGCCCTCTAGTGATAATCTAGAAGAGGGAGATGAATAGATTATCAAAAACTTTTTGAGCTTAGATAATCTATTAATTCCAAAATCAGTTTTAACAGTGGAAACAGCTTGTTGATTAAACTCGATTCAGATAGGATCTAAAGCTTTATCGTATATTAAAGTTTGTGATCAAGAAACAATCAATGAAAACAAGTAAAAACAATAAGAAGAAACAAAGCAGATTTATAGTGGTTCGGATCAAACGATCCTACGTCCACTCTCCTTCCTCAAACTTGAAGAAGGGCCTTCACTTACTTACTTTCTTCTTCTTGCCGACTTACTTACAATGATGAATCTTCAGCCTTACAATGAATTCTTTCTCGATTTCAATATCTATGGCTTGAAGATCTAATGAAAAAGTGTTCTATAAACACTAAGAACCTGGAAACGTATAAAACGTTTGTGAATGTGTACAATTTATGTTGCTTGTGAATACAAAGTATAATGATGAGTGCAAAGTATCAAAAGTTAATTCTAAAATAATTTCTATCCCTATTTATAGAGATCTTCTCACGATAGTTGTAACTTCCTTGAATTTGGTTTTGATCGGTTATAACAATATAATCAATTCTCGTAACTCCCTCTTGAGTTGTTGAAACCGCTTCTTGAATCTTTGTATAATATTTCTCTAACACCTCATTGTCCGATGTTTACTTCACCTCGTCCTCATCTTCTTTCCCGTCTAAGTGTTTTAGTATTGTATCTCAACTATCTTCTCTCGTGTCGCCCTTGTCGATATCTCGACCTCATCTCGATATTCTCTCATTATCTAGAAATCGCCCTTGTCTCGACATCTTGACCTCGCCTCGATATTCTATACTTAGTTTTATTTATAAAGAAATACTTCACTGCCTATACAAAATGTTCAAATTGGTCATCCTATTTTACATTTTTAACACATCAAAACTAAATACACTTTTCTTTTTCCTAACAATTTCCCCCTTTTTGATGATGTTAAAACTCAGCTCAAGAAAAGAAAAATCAAGTTAGTAAAAATTGAGATTGAAACAAAATATACAAATAAGCCACATAGTCGATAATCGTAGCAATAGTTCAATAAACAGATAACCAGAGCAATGTAGGTGCTTCAACGTTAAGGTCAAGTACATTGAAGAAAACATAAACAGATTTCAAGTTTTAAGATTTAGTGTTAAGTTTATACAACAGTTACTTAAAACAAGAGTTAGTTAATAAGTAACAAGTTAGTTAAACACTTCAAATTTCGTGAGAGTAGTTCAAAAGATATATTTCACAGCTATTCACATGATTTTCACATTCTTATAACTTCATCTTTCTCAGAAATAATCGTAGGAGTAAAAGTAAGACTTAATCATACCACCTATCTTCTTCTCGGAATAGTCATCCAAACAAAACACGATTCTTCAAGCTCGTTGTCTCCCCACCTTCGCCTAGATCACCATGGCCTCGGCTTGGATCAAGATCTCGCTTCACCTTTTCTCTGTCTAGCTGGCCATCTTGCTTTAGTGGAGCAGACATGGTTGCATAAGGCGGTGCGACTATGTCCACATTAAATTCTGCGTCTCCAAGGTCGATTAAATACCGATAGAAGTTTGGGTCTTTCGCCTCCAACCATTCATAAAACGCAATGTTCTCGTTTGTGCCCCAAGAGATCTTCTTGCGAGACGTGAAACAGGAAGATCCATTCCCCTTCATAAGCTCTCCATTTAGCTTGTTGATCCATGGGAAGGATTTCCTTGGGCACAGCTTCTTGCTCTATGAAATGGGCGAAAGACTTCTTCTCCTTCGTATTCTTTGATTTACTGCACCCACTTCCTCGTCTTCCCCGTCAAACGCCTTCCCACCGCCTTTTCTTGCTCCCTCCTCCTCTTAGCTTCTTTTCTCTTATATTTTTCTTTTTCCTCCCTTCTCCTCTTAAGCACTCTTGCCTCTTCTTCTGCCTCTGACTGGGTCTTTTGAACTTGGCTTGAGGTCTTAGCTTTCCCAGCAGACTTAGAAGAGGATGGGGGAGATTTGATAGTCGGGGTGAGCAGGATCAGCCGTGGAAGGAAGTTCGGGCTCGTGCTCGACTCGGTGGATTCAGTTGTGGTTCTCCTTTTCAACCTTCTCAACGCCCTCCGAGACTTCTCCTCACCGCTTTCTTCTTCTCCTCCTCGGCTTTCAACAGCTCTTCGTAAAGCTCATCTATCCTCGATTAAGCGCCATTAGCCGATCATCTTGCAACTCAACTCTTTTCTTGAGCTCACTATCTTCCCCTTTTTGACATCGATAAATCGGGTATTGCAGATAGTGGCTACTTGATCTATGTATCCCATGAGTTCTTCTCTAACGAGTCCAGTCTTTTGATCAAGCTGGTCATACCTCTTCTTTTCGACCGACCTCACTCGTCTGAATTCATCGTCTATGAACCGCTTTAAGATAGTTGTCTGTCTATCTTTTTCCAAAGCTAGCCGCATCTTCAGACTTGATGAAATGAGGCTTCTTTTGCTTTCCGGCTTCTTTCACTTGATCTTCAACAGAGTCTCTTATTTCAAGATAAGCAGAGCGAACATACCGTTTAACCCACTCATCTTGTGAGTTCATTTCGAGGCAACTTTCTTGTTCACCTCCGTCATCCTGCTCCTCATGTCTCATTCCTGAGAAGTATAGATCAATCTTTGTTTTTTCTAGAACCGCAGCTTCTACATTCTCCTTGATTGAAGATGTGATGACATTAGGAACCAGCTTGGAAAGCATTCAGACAAGCCTTAAGATTTTGAACTTCAAATTTTCGTAGCTTCCACTTGGATACGCAGATGTGGAGGGCAAGATCTGTTCATCGGATGGAGTCGTCTATTTCTTCAATTTCGCTACGGTTTGCCTTTCCTCAATCTGCTCTGTTTGTGCCTCCTCACCGTATCCATCCCACTGGCTCATCGGCAGCCTCCACCAACTACTTCCTCTACCCTTTCCTCCTCAATAACAGCTTCTACATCTGTCTTCAACACTTCCCCCTTCTCACCGCTTTTTCCACCTCCTCTGAGTCTCATCTCCAAGATATACTCTTTGTAAAATATAATCAACAAATGTGTTTTCGGTGAGTATATCTTGGACATTCCGATTTCGCCTTCTTGAGAACCTCCTTCTCCCGTATAGCAAGATTGTTGCCTCCCGCTTCAGCCTATCGTAATAGTTGTCTCTTCAAAAGATCCTAGCCTCGAGTCTTCTTAGCAGATAGACATCGATAAGCACCTTCAAAAGCTCAAGCTCGTCTTGAGAGTGGATTCTTATCTTAGAAGAAATTTCTTCCCAAGAATTCGAAGAGAGGTCTCGGTAGGTCCCATCTCCCCATGGGTTGGGTATGTTTAGATAAAGATCTGTGTCTGGATGAGGTTGAGGGAAGGAAAGAGAATGGGTCGAGTGAGGGTTGTGTTTGTTTTGGACTTATGGGAGTAGACCGTTTTAGAGGCTCGTGAGGCAGCGGCGGCCTTGTCTCGCCTCTTCATCGCTATTGGGAAGAGATGGATTTAGGTACTCCATCCTCGGATGAGGATGAAGATGATGAAGGTGATTTAATTTCTTCTCCTTTTTCTCGATTCATCTTCGTATGAGACTTCTACTGCCTCTGTCTCGACACGATACACCAACCTCCTCACCGGGACACTTCCCTTGGGAAGTCAGTCCTCTCCTCTTCGTCTTCGCCTTCTCCTCCGTCTCGCAGACGAGGACTCATCCACCAATACAGCCTTTGTCTCCGTCTTCTTAGCTTTTGAAGCCTTTTTCTTAGGAGCTGGAGGTGGAGCCGAGCGTCTCCATCTCCTTCCGAGTCACTTGGCCCATATAGCTTCTCATCTTTTATTAATCCCTTCGTCTCGGTGTATTTTTAACTCCAACACTCGGTCAAGGTTATGTCTGTACCCACCTTGTGTTCAAGTATGATGGTGATCCTTGCCATCATACTTGCAATCTTGGTCAAAGACCATCTCATCACTGCCTCGTGGACTGGAGTCTTGGTGAATTTCTTTCTCTCCTCCATTATCCTTGAATATACAAGTCTCGGCCCAGCTTAATTTCAGCCCCATCTAGGATAGCTCTCGACAAGCATATCCTTGGCTTTGTTAGCCCATCATGGCTCGTTGCTCACCCGTAATGCACTTAGTCAATCAAGATCGATGTCAGTATTTCCTCTTCAACATTGGCCTCTTCAAATTCGCCGTTGTATTTTGGTAAGTTCTCCTGGCCATCAATCGGAAACTCTCCAAATATTTCGATGATTTATAAGTGAATGGGTTGTCGCCATGGTGCTCAAACCGAAACTTGCACCAATCTCGTAAATAGATAAAACTATTCTTCGTTTCTTCCCCAAAGTTCGACTCTAGATTCTAATCCGGTTTGTTGATTTTGCTCTAGTCGAAATTCTGCACAGAGATCATCCACCGTCAAGTTCTTCGTCGGTTTCATCGCACAATATCGTTTTAGACCTCTTGATTCCAGTAGGTTTAGAATCTCTCTTGTTTCAAAGATCGGTGGTAGTATCCCAATCAACATACATTTCAGACTTTGTTTTATCTCTCGATGGAAGATAAATCGTATTCGAACTTTATATTCTTTTTGGATTCCGCCATTGATGAATGTTGAAGGTTTTAGGAGGGAAAAGAGAAGTTTTGAGAATATGAAGGATTTTATGTATGCGTAAATGAAAATAATGCACACGAATGTCTCTGTTTATATGGAAAATATAATAATAAACAATTATTAGAATAATAATTGCCTGCAAAAGTGTAAATATAGCCTTTCGAATCGCCATTAATGCAATTATGGCATTTATTTTGAAAAGTGCACAGAATAATATTTAATATGTCGCGCGTGAGATTGAGACGGTTCATATTTCGTAAACCGCCTCCATTTCTCGGCGCGTGAAGTATACTCGGTGTATTTCAAAAATGTATTTGATAAAATTTCGGGTCCGTAGTAACTTCTCTCCGACATAGTTACTTATTTGAGAAAATACTTTTCAGTTAATTGGAGAGATAAAATGAAATATTATTGTTTTTAGAAAATGATTTTGAACCCTTATCCTTGTTAGGATGTATACTATAAGCCTAGCTTTTGTATGAACATCTTTCTTGAGTATGAACATTTTTTTATATATATGAGATTCATTATGATCAAAATACTTATTGTTTATGATTGTTATATATATCATTATTTTGTTCGAATAATCTATACCAGATAACATGGTGTGTGGTGTCACACAAGATCATGTTATCGATTGCCTTATAGATTATAAATAATAGCTCACAACCAAAATGGATTTGGACAAATCATTGGAACGGTTGTAGTGTAATTTGGTATTAGTCTATCTTGACTATAAAGTTACACTAGTACATTTTGTATGTATTGAGCGAGGACCATATGAGGTTGTTCAATTTGTACCGACTATATAAAAGAACAAGACCTTTGTTGTTATGGATGTACGTCTTCTTAATCCCTATATAATAATGGGCACGTGTACTCAATGTATGTTTCTTTGATTTACCAATGGGTGAGATTTATTAAATCAATAGACTCGGTGAATTGGGAGATAGCATTGTTTATATGGTGTCTTTGTTGATTATAGAAGGAATCCGTGTCCTAATTATTTAGGATGATGATGTCCCCTTGAGGAGCTCATAAAGATTATTATGTAAACCCCGCAGTGGATTTAATCCGACATAATAATAAAGATGAGTGGTACTACTCTTGGAATTAGATATAAATTAATTAAGTTGTCAAGAATTTAATTAATTTATGGACATTCGATATCTTAAACACGGGAAATAAACGTACACATAATAAAGGAGCCCATATAATAATATGGGATTAGGACGGTAATTCAATTATAATTCTTTAGTGGACCGAGTTATAATTGATGGGCTTAAGTAAAGTGTTCTGATCGAACACGGGATATTTAGGTCCATCAGAGGCCCAACCCTAATTCCTCCTTAGGGTCCCTGTTGTAGCCTATAAATAAACCCTAACATCGTAGTCTCCAGCGTGTGAAAAAACGTGAGATCGGAGGGAGGCGGATTCTGATTCCTTGGAGGATCGTCGACCACTCGACGTCCAAGGGAAAGGGATAGGAATACGGCGAAGACCGTGAGGTTCGAGGCTCATCCTTCGATCGCAGCTTCCGACCTTAGAATCGTTTATCTTCACCTATTACGGTGAATAAAGGTACAATTCTTTCCGCTGCGTTTGTGTGATTATGATCCCGAGTCCGATATTTTCGTAGAGTCGCGATCGGTGGTTCCAACAATCCTTTTATTTTGTAAAACAAAATATTTTATTAAACCGAGTAACTTCAAATTTTTTTTTAAAGAAAGTTAAAGAGAATTATGATATTAAATTCATATATTAATTATATGAACCCAATATTCATAATTAAGAGTATTCAAGAAAACTTCTGGATTTTCTCCTTATACGGATTGATAGCATCACCGTCTCTGCATTACTTGAAATGCTTGGATAAATTGACCTTGTCTTGCATTTCGAGACATGTAAACTTTGTTTTTGCTGAAATCACGAGACACTTAGACAAATTTGTTAGTAACAAAAGTAAGCCGGATAAGGTTCAATAGTCATCGATTCTCAGAGAAGTAAGTTGACTATTACATCCTTATCTCGATTTACTTATGTCGACAAGTAATTATCAAGTCGATATGGTCAATATGACTAATCCTTGATTCTTGATTTCAATGAATGCGAGATCAATGATATCACTACCCGATTGTCCTTTGACTCATATCTTGTCCGATAATTCTTTCTAATCATTATAATAAACCAAATGAGAAAGACAAGGTAAATTCAAGAATTTTGATCAAAGATTTACTAAAGAAGCATCTAATAATCCTAATTCTACCGAAAGTTCTTTAAACCTTGTCTCTGCAAGAGGCTTTGTCAATATGTCTCGTTTTTGAAAATCGAGAAAATCTTCTCTAGTCCGATATTACCTTTTTCTACATGATCTCGAATGAAGTGATGACGAATATCAACATGTTTGCACTGGTATGTAAGACTGGTTACGGGTAATAGCTATGGCACTATTACTATCACAAAAGATTGGTACATCTTTGGTGATAATGTTATAGTCCCTTAGTTGTCGATCGATCCGGATAAGTCGCGTGAGCAACAACTCCCACCGCCATGTACTCACTTCGAGTAGAAGTAGCTACAGAGGTTTGTTTCTTAGACAACCATGAAATCAGCTTACTTCCCGTAAATTGGCAAGTTCCGGATGTAGATTTCCTATCTATCTTACACCCACCAAAATCTGAATCGAGTACCACGACAACTCAAAGTTATCGTCACCGGATACCACAACCCTACATAGATTGTACCTTTCAAATATTTTAGAATCTTCTTTGCAGCTTCAAGATGACTCTTTTTAGGTTTAGCTTGAAAACGTGCACATACACCCACCGCAAAAGAAATGTCGGGTCTACTAGCGGTTAAGTATAAAAGAGAACCAATTAAACCTCTATACTATGTCCGATCGGTGTCTTCCCCTTTCTTATTCTGGATCCATTGAAAAATTTGTCATCATAGGTATTTTGGCTTCTACCGGTACCTATTCCGAATTTTTCAATAAGATCTTTGGTGTATTTTGCTTGGCTTATGAAAATTCCTTTCTTTATCTGCTTGACTTGAAGTCCAAGGAAGTATGTCATTTCTCCCATCATGGACATCTCAAATCTGTTCTTCATAAGATGACTAAATTCTTCACATAAGATAGGATTAGTTGATCTAAAAATAATATCATCAACATAGATTTGTACTAATAAAAGATCATTATCGATTCTCTTCGAATAAAGTTCTATCTATCTTACCTTTTACAAAACCATTTTGAATCAAATATTCGATAAGGTATCATACCAAGCTCTAGGTGCTTGTTTAAGTCCATATAGAGCTTTCCTTAGTTTATAAACCTTATCTCCGTTGACAAAGCCGTGGGTTGCTCTACATAAACTTCCTCGGCGATGACTCCATTTAGAAAAGCAGATTTCACATCCATTTGGAACACAAGAAATCTTTTATAAGCAGCATAAGCTAAGAACAATCTTATGGCTTCAAGACGAGCAACCGGTGCAAAGGTTTCATCATAATCAATTCCCTCCGATTGTGAATAACCTTGTGCAACCAATCTAGCCTTATTTCTTACCACAATGTTGTTCTCATCTCTTTTGTTCTTAAAAACCCATTTTGTTCCAATAACTTTTTGATGATGAGGTCTTTCAACAAGCTCCCATACATCTTGTCTTTGAAATTGATTTAATTCTTCTTGCATTGCATTTATCCAATTGGAGTCGATTAGAGCTTCAGAATAGTTTTAGGTTCGAGTAATGATACATAACAACTAAATGCATAGTCTTGATTTATCTCGTGTCCTTGTCTGGACTCTTAATCTAGACTTCCGATTATCTCTGCTCAGGTGGATGATAAGTCAATACTCGTTTACCTTTATCTTTTACCGAGTATGAAGTCTTATCTCGATATATTTTCATCAAATGGTTCTGTATTACCTTCAGAATATCTTCTAGTCCATCTCGGTAGTGTAGTCGTCCGATCGGATGATATGGAAGAACTCTCGCTTTCCTTATCTTTATTCGTGTCTCGATGTGTCCTCCTCATCCGATTCGACTCACGTAAGTAGAACTTGACTGATTTCTCGATATTTAACTGGTTGAGGTCTTCAGCTATCTTGGTGACATCATCTGTGCTTTCGGACTTAGAAATTTCACAAAAACAACATGTGGTGTTTCTTCCACACATAATGTAATCTTATTAAAAACTCTATATGCTTTGGATACGAGATGAGTATCCTAAGAATATCCCTTCGCAATCTTAGCATCAAAAGTTCTTAATTTAGATTTTCCATTATTATGGATGAAACACTTACAACCAAATACATGGAAATATGAAATTTTAGGTATTCTACCCTTCCATATTTCATAAGGGGTTTTGCATTTATCTTTCACAATTAAACACCTATTTTGAACAAAACATGCAAGATTAATGGCTTCGCCCAAAACCTCGTGTGGAGTGTCATACTCGTATAACATCGTCCTTGCAGCCTTCCTTCGTGGTTCTGTTTCTCCTTTCTACAACTCCATTTTCTGGGGTGTTCTTGCAGATGATGTTTCATGTGCTATACCATTCTCAAGTACAATAGTTAGTAACAAACGAATTTAGAAACTCGGTACCTTTATCACTTCTAATCTTGACAATATTTAGTCCTTTTTCATTTTGAATTCTTTTGAGGAAATCTGAATTTTTGTTACAGCCTCATTCTTTTTGTACAAGAAAATAACCCAAGTGAATCTAGAAAAATCATCTACAATCACTAAAGTATACTTTCTTCCACTAAAACTCGTAGGTGTAATCGACCAAAAAGATCCATGTGTAAAAGTTCCAAAATCCTTTCTCAAGGTGACCATCTATTGTTTTGAAAGAAGTTTTGGTCTGTTTTCCTTTTTGACAAGCATCACAAATATGGTTTTTCAAAATATTTTATCTGGAAGTCCTTTGACTAAAGATTTCCTTGCTATTTTGTTAAGAGTTTTGAAATTTAAATGACTAAGACGTTTATGCCATAGCCAACTTAAATCTTCCGAACTCTTAGCAATAAGACAAGTATCCTTAGGACAACTCTTGAAATTTGCAACATAGATATTACCTTGTCTCGACTCCAGCAAGTAAAATATTTTTGTTTAAACCATCCATAATATAACATGCATCATGAGTGAATTTCACACAATATCCTTTATCACAAAACTGTGAGATGTATAATAGATTATGTTTCAATCCTTCCACAAAATAAACTTCATTAACCTGGACATCTCCAATCATTAGAGTTCCAACTCCTTTGGTTAGACCAAAATTGTTGTCACCGAACATTACCTCGAGGTCCATCTATCGTCGGATAGTTAGAAAGAAGTCTTTTCTCATAAGTCATATGCTTAGAACATCCACTGCCTATATACCGGTATGACTTCAAGAACATCTTTTCTTTCAACTATCTCCTTATTTCCTGCAATCACAAATTAATCCTTAGGTACCCTTTGTGTATTGGGTCCTTTCTCATCAAGTTGATACTTAGGTATCCAGATAAACACATCCAAGTCTTTCGTAACCAATGATTGAATTTTGCAACCATATCTGTCTACTAATATTAGACTATCTAGATCAATTTTATTTAATTGATCTCTAGTGATTGTCTTATATTTTGGAAAGAATGGATATGACTTGCTTCTTCCATCAAAACCATTATACTTTGGAAATGACTTTGATTTAGTCTTTAGATTTCTTTTGGAAACATTTCTCCTCGTCTGTGTTTTCTCTTTAGAAGTATCGGATGAGGTGATTTGCTCCTTAGATTTCTTTGAACTAAGTTCTGTCTTTTCCATAGTCTTAGTGGCTTTGACAAAAACTCTTGGTTTGATAGGATCATTTTTCTTGTTCCTATCAAAACCCAATCGCTTTTATCACTAGGCTTCGAGAAGTATCAAGATGTTATCAATTGTAGACCGAGAATTATTAAGATGTCCTATCTTGAGATTCAATTCTCTGTTAGTCTTTTAAAATTCTCATTCTCCATATTGATATCTGAAAATTTAATTTTTAAAGTATTCAATTCTTTTTCCAACTTATTGGTTTTCTCGACGAAGAACTAGTAGTAGTCTTAGATTGACATTCCCCTTGAATGTACAATCCAGATTCTTCCTTGTCCCCGTCTCGATGTTCCTTTGTTAGATTAAGAATTTGATCCTTTAAACTTAAATTTTCAGTCTCTATCTGTTTATAAGCGTATAAAGCTGTCTTCGCATCTTTTAAAAGCTTGTTAATAAGACATGGATCGATTCGCACAAGTTATCATTATCATTGTCTCAAGATGAGTAATAGTTTACCTCCTTAGCCATTAGGCAAATGTCATTGTCGACCCGAAACTAGATGAGGATGAGGATGATGATGTCTCATGTTTTTCCTAGAGCTCGTTGATCTCGCATACCTCCTATCCCTTTTCTTCCTCTTTTCTTCTCTCTCTCTAGGAGTGAGTTGAGGACAATCATAACTAAAGTGGCCGGGTTTATTGCGGGTATAACAGATATCTCCCTTATCTCGATTTTGGACTATTCTCACCTCGTCCGATTGGTGACTTGTACCTTTTCACCGGATTCTTTTTGTCATTATCTGAATACTTCTCTTCTTTGTCCGGTTTATAACTTTGACGATTAAACCTGTCTCTCTTGTTTCTTTTATACTTCATCTTGAGTCTCTCATATCGTCTGATTAATAGTGTCATTTCCTCCTTTATCGACAAATCGATGCCTTAGAAATCTTGTCGAGAATCTTCTTGATGAAGAAATGCCACGCTTTTCCGTAGTAGATGACTTTGCCTCATCTTCTTCATCTTCAATGTGTATATCATATTCCAATGCTTTCGAGATGAGAAAATAGAGTATGATGTGATATAGATGACAGGTTACTGTGTTGCTTTCTAATATTTGCCTTTTCCCTCGGTGTAGGTCTTACCCAAATCAGCACTTTGTTAACAGTTAGTCAATCTCACATCCAATTGATCCACGCTTTCTCCATCCTTCATTTTGAACGTATCAAATGCATGTAAGACTGATGAGCTTTATTTTCTTTAACTCGTTTCCGACCCTTCACAAACACTTGCAAGAGTTTCCCACATATCTTTAGCGCTTTTGCAAAGTCGCTATACGTGGCGAAAGCCCTTTCGTTTAGCGGCTACGAGATTAGCCTAGAATAGAATATATAAAGTGTCTCGCTCCTTTCTTTTTGCTTTCTCGTTAGTGGTTGTTCGAGCCGCTTTGTAGCTTTCCGATTAGTCTATACCAGTTAGACTCGACATCTTTTAATATTTTCTATCCAATCCTTGCTTAATGTTTCGATGATTTCGCTTCTTGCAACTTGATCCAAATTGTGAATCTTCCTTTCGTCGTTTGTCAATTCAGCACTTTTCTTTTCTTGTTGACTTCTTGTAGTAGAAGATTCAGCTCCGGTGCTAACAACTCCATGATAGAATTTTATTGGACCTTCCTCAAGAACCTCTTCCATACGGTCATGAATGGCCTTCAAATGATTCTCCATTACGAACTTCCAATAATCATATTCTTCGATAGAAAAATCGCAAACTCCTGGTTTTCTTACTTTTAACGAAGACATCGTAATTCAAGGTGCTAAAAGACAACTTATCGTAAATGTTAGTGACTCAATGATAAGAAATCAGATTTCAACAAGAACTCGAAATTTCAAGACCACAAATCTCTATCGAACAACTTAACACCGCTCCGATACCACTTGTTGGGTCCCTTTAGAATGAGTTAATCACAAAAACAGGATGCTCTCTAGTGATAATCTAGAAGGGGGGATGAATAGATTATCAAAAACTTTTGAGCTTAGATAATCTATTAATTCCAAAATCGGTTTTAACAAATGAAAGCTTGATTGTTGATTAAACTCGATTCGAGATAGGATCTAAAGCTTTATCAGATATTAAAGTTTGTGATCAAGAAACAATCAATGAAAACAAGTAAAAACAATAAGAAGAAACAACACAGGATTTATAGTGGTTCGGATCAAACGATCCTACGTCCACTCTCCTTCCTCAAACTTGAAGAAGGGCCTTCACTTACTTACTTTCTTCTTCTTGCCGACTTACTTACAATGATGAATCTTCAGCCTTACAATGAATTCTTTCTGATTTACGAAAATCTATGGCTTGAAGATCTAATGAAAAAGTGTTCTATAATCACTAAGAACCTGAAACGTATGAAACGTTTGTGAATGTGTACAATTTCTGTTGCTTGTGAATACAAAGTATAATGATGAGTGCAAAGTATCAAAAGTTAATTCTAAAATAATTTCTATCCCTATTTATAGAGATCTTCTCACAGTAGTTGTAACTTCCTTGAATTTGGTTTTGATCGGTTATAACAATATAATGAATTCTGTAACTCCCTCTTGAGTTGTTGAAACCGCTTCTTGAATCTTTGTATAATATTTCTCTAAGACCTCATCGTCGATGTTTACTTCACCTCGTCCTCATCTTCTTTCTGTCTAAGTGTTTTAGTATTGTATCTCAACTATCTTCTCTGTGTCGTCCTTGTCTCGATATCTCGACCTCATCCGATATTCTCTCATTATCTCGGAAATCATCCTTGTCGACATCTTGACCTCGTCTGATATTCTATACTTAGTTTTATTTATAAAGAAATACTTCACTGCCTATACAAAATGTTCAAATGGTCATCCTATTTTACATTTTTAACACATCAAAACTAAATACACTTTTCTTTTTCCTAACAAATCGGCGTGAAATCGCCGGAAAAATGGTTTGGGAACAAAGGGGATCGTGAACTAGGGCTAACTCCTCGAGTCGGGATTTCAACCGATCCCGCATTTTTATAAAAGACACCAGCCTCGAGTCGAGGTTCAGGCCTCGACTCGAGGGATCCGAAATTTTAAATGTCTCGACTCGAGGTCTCACGTACGACTCGAGGGATATGCAAAAACGAACTCCTCGACTCGAGGTACCACCTCGACTCGAGGGATGTGTAATATTATGAAATTTTGCCTAAGTGTAAATCCCTCGACCCGGGGACCATGCAATCTCGATCTTGGGTCGAGTCTAGGGAATTTTTACGATTCCGGGCCCGACCCGACCCCGAAACTCCTAAAAATGACCTCTATGCCCCTAACGAACCCAAATATGCAAGAAATTACCGTTTTGGTCCCTCGATTTAAGCCCGGTCGCTCATTCGATCGAGGAGACCGAGTTCTCTTCCTTTATGCTTATTTTTACCAACTTTTAAGCTCTCATTTCCTTCTCGATTCCTTGATTCCTTTGCAAATTCGATCCTTTTTCAATCCAAGTAGTGAGTATACCTACACACAGTGATAATAGTCATCAAATAATCATCACTAAGAGATGCAATTTCTACCTTAAATGACACACACCCCCAAACTTGAATGAAGATATGAATTCAAGTTTGGCTCAAAATATATGCAACTCATAATAATATCAACAAGTAAGCTCAACACTATATGAATCTCAAACCACCTAGCATACTTTCCTAAGCATAAGCAATTAAGTAGCAAGCCAAATCTCCCAAAACGAAACAAAAACACTAATCTACCAAAAGAACACAAGAAAAGAAACAAAAGGATGGGTTGCCTCCCATCAAGCGCTATTTTTATTGTCCTTTGCCGGACTTATTTGTTCACGTCCAACATCCTTCATCGGAATGGCCAAGGATAGCGATCCTCCTTCCCATTATATCTCAATCTTTGTGCTTGAAATCAAGGAGGTTCACCGAATAGATAGGAAACCACATATAGATATGCAAAGTATCCATGGTTGTCCCCCTTTTTCTCTTGCCATCCTTCTCTTCCATTCTTTTTCTTCAAGGATGCCCAAGCGTTTCTTCAACTCTTCCCTATAGTCAACATTCACAAGAGGCAAAATTAAATCATTAGAAGCATCATTTTCAATTAAATCACAAATTGAAGAGTTAGAGGGTATAGAAATGCTCATTTCAATATTCAAAGCTTCGGTGCTTCTAGATTTCCTTTCTCATTATAGCTCATGTCCATTAATGGACACTCCTCTTCCTCACTTTTGACAAGGGAATTCTTCCTTTCATCCTCATTGCTTGGACCCTTTTCTACATCTTCTTCTCTTGCATTTTCTTCCTCCCCTTATTCTTCTTGATTCTCCATGATAGTCAAGTTCTTTACTTAGCGTAGGAAATTTTTGAGTTGACTCTTTATAAATATGAAATGAACTTCGGTGATCTCCATGTTCCCCTCTATCCATGAATTAACCTTTTCTTTGGTCTCATACATTTCTTCGTATAAGGGAAGCATTTGATCACATCTAGCATCATCTTCCTCAAATTTTTCCAACAAAAATCCAAGCATCTCTTGCAATATGGCTCTCATATCATGGAGTCCCCATTCTTCAAATTGAGGAGAAGCTTGTGGCATTGGATAATCAAACTCATGGCTTCTCCTATCATCATAGCAATCACCTCCTTCCAATGCTCCTTGACACTCAAATCCAAGTGATTGGAGTGAATTGATACATGTTTTTAGGGCCTATTTTAGTGCAAAAGTGAGCTAAAGTGTTAGTTTTTGTGCCTAAATGTGAAAAGTATCACTCTTTTGCTTGAAAAGTATTATTTGTGAGATTTTGATGTTTTTCGTCCATTTTGCGGGTAATTCGGTGGAATATTGCCAAACCGAGAGTACCATTGGACTTAGAATGAAGAGACGGATATCCGGGATGAAAACGGGGTCGGGGCCAAAGCCCCGCGCGAGAAAAGTGCCCTAGACTCGAGCTGCAGTCGGGGACAAGAACCTCGAGTCGAGGATGAGACAAAGGCAGGCCTCGACTCGAGACATGACCCTCGAGTCGAGGGAGTGAAGAAAGGCAAGGACCTCGAGTCGAGGCCTGACCCTCGAATCGAGGGGTAGTTTTCCCGAATTTCGGTATTTAAAGACTTGAAGCGAGAGGAACTTAGATACAACTTTCATAGTAGCGATTAGTAGCGGTTTTGGGGCAATTTCTCGGGCCCCAAGCCAATTTCCATCTTAGATTAGAGTAGAAGTTAGAATTAGATGTAGATTTCCATTGATTGTTGTAGATTAGCATTAGATTAACATTTGATCCTTGTAATTTATTCAATTCAAGCTTGTATTTCATTTGGAGATTGGTGTTGAAGACTCAAGCATTTCTCTTTTTGTTAATTGAAGATCATTTGGTGATGTTTTTCCTCTCTTGTCTCTTTAATTTCTTAATTGTTGTGATTTGCTTTGTGTTTGATCAATTCTATCTTCTCCCCACGGGTATTGTTTGTGGTACCATGGGCTAAATCTCTCTTGTGCTTGGGTTAATTGAAATTGATGATGAATTGATTGATGATGCTATAATTGTTGATGATTGGAGATCAATTGAGTAGATTTCTTCCTAATTGTGATTCGTCATTGTGCATCATGTGAAATTGTTTCTTTTGATTAATGGTTGATCACCCTAGCAATAGACGAGACTTGAGCTAACGTGATTAGGTGTTAATCGAGTTTCAATTTAGCATGATTGTATGAATCGGGATTTCTACATTGAGAGATGGGAAAGACTAAGGATACTCACATTAGGCATTGTGATTTTAATGGAGTGATTAATTTCATGATGGTTTTATGCTTTCTATCTTAGTTGATTTGCAATTTGATTCAATTGTATCTTGTTGATTGATGATTCATTGATGGATGTTAATCCTAGCACCACTATCTTACCATTTATTGTTGTCTTTGTTTTCGCATTCTAAGTGTTCGATCATTTGCTTGCTCCTTGTTGTTTTGTATTTTTGCTTGAGTTTTGTTGATTTTGTTCCAATCCATTGTTGCAACTCTAGTCACTAAAAACTCGTATTTCTAGGGCCTCATGTGCATACTTTTTCCCTTGGGTTCGATATTTTGTTGATTGGTCTTAATAACTCTTGCCCTATACACTCCAATCAAATGGCGCCGTTCTTGCAGGGGAACTAGTTTTTGCGCCTTAAGTGAGACTTAGGAATTGTTTGAAGTGACTATTTGTTGCCTTTGTGTTTGTGTTTGTTTTGTTATTTTTGTTGGAATTTGATACTTTGATATCTTGTCTAGATGGAGGGATACAATTCATATGCATGGAATCAAGATCATTATCAAGAGAGCATGGTATATCCTCCACATTTTGAAGATTTTGGATGCAATAATTGGATGAGCTTTGAAGATAATTCTCAATTGCAACAAGTTCCATCCAATTATGAAGATGAGAGATTTGAAGAAATTTCTTCCCCACCTCAAGAGATGTTTCCATACTATGAGCCTTATGATCAAACATTTGATTCATGTCTTGGATTTAAGTGTCAAGGAGCATCGGGAGGTGATTGCTATGATGATAGGAGAAGCCATGAGTTCGATTTTCCAAGGCCACAAACTTCTCCTCAAATTGAAGAATGAGGACTCCATGATATGAGAGCCGTATTGCAAGAGATGCTTGGATTTGTGTTGGAAAAATTTGAGGAAGATGATGTTATATGTGATCAAATGCTTCCCTTGTATGAAGAAATGTATGAGACCAAAGAAAAGGTCAATTCATGGATAGAGGGGAACATGGAGATCACAGGAGTGCATTTCATGTTTATCAAGTGTCAACTCAAAGATTTCCTACGCCAAGTGAAGAACTTAACCGTCATGGAGAGTCAAGAAAAAGAAGGGGAGGAAGAAAGTGAAAGAAGAGATGTAGAAAAGGGTCCAAGCGAAGAGGTAAAAGTAGAAGGCTTCCTTGTCAAAAAGAAGGAAGAGAAGTGTCCATTGATGGACATGAGCTTTAATGAGGAAGAAAATCAAAGAGCATCAAATGAAGCTTTGAAGATCAAAATGAGCATTTCTATACCCTCTAACTCTTCAAATTGTGATTTTATTGATAATGATGCTTCTTATGATTTAATTTTTGCCTCTTGTGAATTTTGACTATAGAGAAGAATTAAAGAAACGCTTGGGCATCCTTGAAAGGAAAGAAGAATCGAGAAGGATGGCAAGAGAAAAAGGGGGACAACCATGGACACTTTGCATATCTATCGGTGGTTGTCCTATCTTTTCGGTGAACCTCCTAGATTATGAAGCACAAAGATCAAGATACAATGGGAAGGAGGATCGCTACCCTTGGACATTCCGATGAAGGATGTTGGACGTGAAGAATAAGTCCGGCATAGGACAATAAAAATAGCGCTTGATGGGAGGCAACCCATCTGTTTTAATTTTTTCTTGTGTTTTTGGTAGATTAGTGTTTTTGTTTTTTTAGGAGATTTGGCTTGTTGCTACTTAATTGCTTATGCTTAGTACATGATGCTCTATGCTTTGAGATTCATATATTGTTGAGCTTCATTGTTGATATCATTATGAGTTGCATGTATTTGGAGCAAAACTTGAATGCATGACTTCATTCAAGTTTGGGGGTGTGTGTCATTTTGGGTATAAATGCATCTCTTAGTGATGATTATTTTGATGATTTGTGATGGCCGTGTGTAGGTATACTCACTACGAGGATTGAAAAAGATCGGAATTTCAAAAAGGAATCAAGGAATCGAAAAGAAAGGAGAGCTTAAAAGTTGGTGAGAATGAGCATAAAGGAAGAGAACCCGGTCTCCTCGATCGAATGTGCGACCGGGCTTAAATCGAGGGACCAACACGGTAATTTCTTGCATATTTGGGTTTGTTAGGGGTATAAAGGTCATTTTTAGGAGTTTCGGGGTCGGGTCGGGCCGGAATCGTAAAAATTCCACTGGACTCGACCCGAGTCGAGTGCATGGCCCCGGGTCGAGGGATTTACACTTAGTCAAAATTTCTGAATTTTACACATTCCTCGAGTCAAGGGTGCTACCTCGAGTCGAGGGTCATTTTGTCAAGTCCCTCGAGTCGTGCGTGTGACCTCGAGTCGAGGCATGAAAATTTTCAGATCCCTCGAGTCGAGGCATGACCCTCGACTCGAGGCGCGTGTTTTATTTAAAATCGCGAGATCGATTTCGGCAAACCCGACTCGAGGGTTAGACTTGCAGCGCCGTTCCTCTGTTCCCAGCCCCATTTCCGACGGTTTTACGTCGATTTCACCAAAAATTAACCATCCTTTCATCATTTTATCATTTACATTGCATAAAGATAGGATCTTGAGGGTTTTTGGAAGCAAATTTGGGGATTTTTGGTTGAAATTGATTGGGTGTCTTCAAATCCATTTTTGGCTAATTCTTCCAACAAGGTACGTAATTTCTACTCTTCTTGGCTTTAATTTCGTTGTTATATTGTGATTATTGCATGGGTGTTATGATTTGTGATAAAATTCTTGAATTTGGAACATTGCTTTTGGGCATTTTGACAAACACTTGAGATGCATGATTATTGTGGATGATTTGGAGCCTTGTATGAGTATATTTGGATTGTTTGATGAGAATAGGAGCATGTTTAGGATTGAATTTGATATTGTGCTCGTTTATTTGTGAATTTGGATTGGAATTGTGAATTATGGCATTTGTAGGAATTCCTAGTATAATTGTTTGGATCAATCGGTCGAGTTGAGTTATTCTTAGGATAGAAGTGTATGAATTGATGATGCATATTTGTTTAATTACTTGCTAATTGGCCTATGATTTTTGGATTTTATTGAGCTTAATTGCATGATTATTTTTAGCTTGTTTGTGTGCTAATTGTGGGGCCATTCTAGTAAGTATACATATGATTGAGGATTTTTGAGCACTTCTATTGGATATATTTGTTTAGTTGACTCATTGACTATTGTTGAGGCTTTGTTGCTAGTTACTAGGGATTTTGTTCATTTGAGATGATTCTTGATCGTTGACTCGTTCATGGTATGCTTGATATTTTTCCGAGCTCGTATTGTATTTGTGGATGTTGATTTTTGCTTTTGGGAATGTTTTGCAGGAACAATGTCTAGAGGGGCCGATGACATAACCTCTCGAGGCGGAGATTCGCGAGAAAGAAGCTGCCATCCGATTTGCACACGGGATGCCCATTGAGCTCGAAATACGGTGGGATGAGCATCAATGGCGGACACATATTGATTTATATTCCGAGCTCTATAACCGGGTGGTCAAGACTAGACTAGTAGACCACGAGTGCATGATATCGATGGGGATCGAGGAGGATATTCCTCGCTTGTTTGAGCAAGTCGGGATGGGGGCTTCTTGGCGAAGAGGCCTCGGACATATATCGGACTCACTCTCGAGTTCCTTTGCACGGTGAGAGTTGATAAGGCCGGGAGGGCCAAATTCCCGAGGAGTATTACCTTTGAGCTCATGGGGCATGAGTATTCGTTGACTCTGGATGAGGTCAACGAGATTATTGGAGCACCTACGAGACCCAGACCGATCACCGTTGAACATCGGGAAGGAGTATAATGCTAAGCAATTTTGGAGGAGGATTTCAGATTCGGGGCTCCTAATCAGCCCGATTTTATTCCGGGGAAGTCTAAGAGCACACATATCCGGAACCCGGTTATCCGATATCTTGAGAAGATTCTCGTAAGCACCATATTCGCGAGATCGGAGGGAGGAGCCGTGGTTCCGAGGAGCTGTATGTTATTTGGTGCTTTCTCCATGGAGTCGATTTAATGCCGCCGCCTACCTTTGCTACTTATTCGAGAGAGCCACTAGCACGAAGTTCAAGAAGATTAATTTTGGTGGTATGATTACATTGATCGCTGAGCATCTTGGGATCCCGACGCATAACCTCGGGCGGTGGAGGACCCCGACCTTACTCCCGATACCATGCGGCGCATGAGGACGCTAGACCGCATCGGTAGGACGTGGTGCCTACAAAGAAGCATCATGGTGGCCGATTCCCTCTACCTAATAAGAGGTTGACAACGGTTTTCGGATCTCGAGCTTTTGTGACTATCAACTTGCGCATGTGGTCACAGCGTCATACCGAGGCGATAGATGCCTACACTAGAGAGCAAGGGGATCTCGCTTAGAGAGGTTGATGATGATAATGGGGGTCAGCGGTCGGGTTACGATGATAATCGGGGTGATGGAGGCTGCGAGAGGGAGCAGAGGTAGAGATCGGAGATTATGATTCGAGGACGAGGATGATGAGGAGCCGGAGCAAGAGGAGCCGCTAGTACGGATGGACGAGGATTACCAGCCCGAGATTAATATGTACCGGCAAGACGAGACGAGGAGTAGAGAGTACGAGGCAGGAGTTCATCTCGAGACCGTGGGTTTTGACCGAGGAGATGTGGGCGACATGGTCGGAGGATGCATATAGAGAGTCCGACTGGCGAGATGAGATGTACCGGATGCTTGAGGAGTCCCGCAGATTTAATGAAGAGACTCGGAGGATGCAGGAGGAGTCTCGAAGACTCGGCATGACATGTATGCACTCCTCCAGCGAGATGAGCTCGTGGAACTTCGGGCGGGGACACTACCCTCCTCCACCACCGCCGTCCGATTACTAGGGCTATCCCCTATTCCTCATTCTCTCGTTGATTTTTAGATTCTGATATTCTTGTTTTTCTTTGTACTTTTAATGGTGATTGTACTCTTGACTTGATGATTGTGATGATTGGTTTTGGATTTTTGATGATTTTATTGATGGTTTTTATTATCTTGATCTTATTAAGTTGATGGTCTATTGATGATTATACCTTGATGATTTCTTTGGATTCCTCATTCCTAGGCTTTTGAGATTTATTGATTTTGAGCTTAATTGTGGATTCATTGACATATTTTTGAGTATCATTCAAGTGGTAGTGAGTATGCTTGAGATTATGTACATGAGCATTTGAGCTTGATTCGCAAGACTAGTTGGATTTTGATATGATCATGAGTAGATTTGTAGCTTGAAGCTAGTTCTTGATTTATTGTGTAAGGATGAATGTGATTGATGATACTTGATTCATTGCTCAATTTAAGCCCGTCGGTTTTTGTGCCTTAATAATAGTACATCTTATACGGTTGATTGATATTCTTTGTGAGTGCATCATTCATGATCTGTATGCTAGAACTTGCCACTAGACTTGTTGATATTGATCTTTGTGTGATGTCTTGAAAGTGATAAGAGGCCATGTTTGGAATGATGAGTTACTTTTCCAAATATTTTCCCCACCAAATACATTTGATTTCCTTAGTGAGCCAAGTTGAGCCTATGATCCATATTCTTTGGCAAGCCAAGTGAAATTGAAACCATTTAGCTTATTTTTATGAGCATTTCTTGTCTTATATTTAGTGAGCTTGAATGTTGGCTAATGATGGTGATTTGATTGCTAAGTGTGGGAAGATGATGAGCTAAGTGATGAATGAAGCATAAAAGAAAGAAATGTTGTGAAAAATTTAATTGTGAAGAAAAATGCATGAAAAGAAAAATTCAATTTGTGAGCTTAAAAAGAGAAAGCTCAAGTGAATGGTGGATTGATCATTGAAGTTCAAAAGGAAGAGTGTGCTTGATGAAAAGTGAAGAGATGTGTTTTGTATTGATTAGTTTACATTCAAGTCTCTACTACTTAGTCACTCTTATCCAAAACGTCTCACCTTTCCAAAGAGCCTACATTACAACCTTAGAGAAAGACCTCTTTGATTCTTGATTGATTATAATTGATTTTGATTGAGATTAAGTCTTGTGGCAAGCATATGGTGTGCAAGTTCATGAATTTGATGATTGAGTGCTTTATACCTTGATACACTTGAGTGAAGAGTGAAACACTCCATGGAAGGAGCAATGTGTTGAGTATTTGATTGAGCATTTGTTTGAGCATGATTCATCTTGATGGCTAGTTGATAAACATTTATACAAGTGATCATTGATGAGTTCGATTGTCTTATTTTTCGTCTATGGTGCCATGTGACATAATTGCAATCAATTCACTCCTTTGTTCTTAGTTTCTACGTTGCTCGAGGACGAGCAACAATTCAAGTTTGGGGGTATGATTGGAGTGAATTGATACATGTTTTTAGGGCCTATTTTAGTGCAAAAAGTGAGCTAAAGTGTTAGTTTTTGTGCCTAAATGTGAAAAGCATCACTCTTTTGCTTGAAAAGTATTATTTGTGAGATTTTGATGTTTTTCGTCCATTTTGCAGGTAATTCGGTGGAATTTTGCCAAACCGAGAGTATCATTGGACTTAGAATGAAGAGACGGACATCCGGGACGAAAAAGGGTCGGGGCCAAAGCCCCGCGCGAGAAAAGTGCCACTGGACTCGAGCTCGATCGAGGGACAAGAGCCTCGAGTCGAGGGATGAGACAAAGGCAGCAGCCTCGACTCGAGACATGACCCTCGAGTCGAGGGATTGAAGAAAGGCAAGGACCTCGAGTCGAGGCCTGACCCTCGACTCGAGGGTAGTTTTCAGAATTTCGGTATTTAAAGACTTGAAGCGAGAGGAGCTTAAATACAACTTTCATAGTAGCAGATTAGTAGCGGTTTTGGGGCAATTTCTCGGGCCCCAAGCCAATTTCCATCTTAGATTAGAGTAGAAGTTAGAATTAGATGTAGATTTCCATTGATTGTTGTAGATTAGCATTAGATTAGCATTTGATCCTTGTAATTCATTCAATTCAAGCTTGAATTTCATTTGGAGATTGGTGTTGAATACTCAAGCATTTCTCTTTTTGTTAATTGAAGATCATTTGGTGATGTTTTTCCTCTCTTGTCTCTTTAATTTCTTAATTGTTGTGATTTGCTTTGTGTTTGATCAATTCTATCTTCTCCCCATGGGTATTGTTTGTGGTACCATGGGCTAAATCTCTCTTGTGCTTGGGTTAATTGAAATTGATGATGAATTGATTGATGATGCCATAATTGTTGATGATTGGAGATCAATTGAGTAGATTGCTTCCTAATTGTGATTCTTCATTGTGCTTCATGTGAAATTGTTTCTTTTGATTAATGGTTGATCACCCTAGCAATAGACGAGTTGAGCTAACGTGATTAGGTGTTAATCGAGTTTCAATTTTGTATGATTGTATGAATCGGGGATTTCTACATTGAGAGATGGGAAAGACTAAGGATACTCACATTAGGCATTGTGATTTTAATGGAGTGATTAATTTCATGATGGTTTATGCTTTCTATCTTTGTTAATTTGCAATTTGATTCAATTGTAGCTTGTTGATTGATGATTCATTGATGGATGTTAATCCTAGCACCTCTATCTTACCATTTATTGTTGTCTTTGTTTTCGCATTCTAAGTGTTCGATCATTTGCTTGCTCCTTGTTGTTTTGTATTTTGGCTTGTGTTTTGTTGTTTTTGTTCCAAACCATTGTTGCAACTCTAGTCACTAAAAACTCGTATTTCTAGGGCCTCATGTGCATACTTTTTCCCTTGGGTTCGATATTTTGTTGATTGGTCTTAATAACTCTTGCCCTATACACTCCAATCACCAAGACATGGATCAAATGTTTGATCATAAAGCTCATAGTATGGAAACATCTCTTGAGGTTGGGGAGGAATTTCTTCATATCTCCAATCTTCATAATTGGAAGAAACTTGTTGCAAATGAGAAGTATCTTCATAGTTCCTCCAATCATTGTATCCAAATTCTTCATAGTGTGGAGGATACACTTTACTATCTTGATAATAATCTTGATTCCACATGTATGAGTAGTATCCTTCCATCTAGACAAGATATCAAAGTATCAAATTCAAACAAAATAACTAAACAAACACAAACACAAAGGCAACAAGTAGCCACTTCAAACAATCCCTAGGTCTCACTTAAGGCGCAAAAACTAATTCCCCGGCAACGGCGCCATTTGATTGGAGTAGTTTTTTCGGGTAAGCGTTATTAAGACCAATCAACAAAATATTGAACCCATGGGAAAAAGTATGCACATGAGGCCCTAGAAATACGAGTTCTTAGTGACTAGAGTTGCAACAATGGTTTGGAACAAAAACAACAAAACACTAGCAAAAATACAAAACAATAACAAGCAAGCAAATGAGCGAACACCTAGAATGCGATAATAAAACAACAATAAATGGTGGGATAGAGGTGCTAGGATTAACATCCATCAATGAATCATCAATCAACAAGCTACAATTGAATCAAATTGCAAATCAACTAAGATAGAAAGCATTTAAACCATCATGAAATTAAACACTCCATTAAAATCACAATGCCTAATGTGAGTATTCTTAGTCTTTCTCATTTCTCAATGTAGAAATCCCCAATTCATAAAATCATGCAAAATTGAAACTCGATTAACACCTAATCACGTTAGCTCAACTCTCGCATATTGCTAGGGTGATTAACCATTAATCTAAAGAGACAATTTTACACAAAGCACAATTAAGAATCACAATTAGGAAATAAACTAATGTGAGTATCCTTAGTGCAACTAATCTCTCGATTCGAAGCACCCAATCCACACATTCATACACAATTATCACCCGATTAATCCCGGATCACGTTAGCGCAACTCTCGTCTATAGCTAGGGTGATCAAACACTAATCTAAAGAGATAATTATGCATGAAGCACAATTGAAAATCACAATTAGTAAGCAATCTACTCAATTGATCTCCAATCATCAACAATTATAGCATAGTTAATTAAATCATCATCAATTTCAATTAACCCAAGCACAAAGAGTTAGCCCATGGTACCACAAACAATACCCATGGGAAGAAGATAGAATTGATCAAACACAAAGCAAATCACAATAATTACAAAATTAAAGAGACAAAAGAGGAAAAATATCACTAATTGATCTTCAATCAACAACAATAGGAATGCTTGAGTCTTCAACACCAATCTCCAAATGAATTACAAGCTTGAATTGAATGAACAACAAGGATCTAAAGCTAATCTATTGCTAATCTACCAACATCAATTGAAATCTAAGTCTAAATCTACCAATCTACTCTACCTAAGGAAGAAATTGGCTTGGGGCCTGAGAAATCGCCCCAAAACCGCTACTAACTGCTATTATGAATTGTCTAAGTTGTTTCCCAAATGCTCTGCCTCGGCCTTTAAATAGGCGAATTTCTGAAAAACTTCCCCCTCGAGTCGAGGGTCAGGCCTCGACTCGAGGGTCAGCCTCAGTCGAGGCTTCTGCCTTTCTTCCAATTTTGGTCCTTTCTGCATAGCCCTCGACTCGAGGCTCTTGTCCCTCGATTAGAGCTCGAGTCCAGTGGCACTTTTTCTCGCGGGGCTTCGGCCCCGACCCCGTTATCGTCCAATATGTCCGTCTCTTCATTCTAAGCCTAATGGTACTCTCGGATTGGCTAAAATTCCACCGAATTACCTGCAAAATGGACGAAAAACATCAAAATCCCACAAATGGTACTTTTCAAGCAAAAGAGTGATACTTTTCACATTTAGGCACAAAAACTAACACTTTAGCTCACTTTTTGCCCTAAAATATGCCCTAAAAACATGCATCAATTCACTCCAATCAACTCTATTGGACATGGTGAGATCGATGATGAGTTATGCTTCACTACCTACCTCGTTTGGGGATATGCCTTGGAAATGGCGGCGTACCTTCTAAACTATGTACCTTCGAAAGCAATTCCAAAAACTCCAATTGAGTTGTGGTAGCGAAAGCCTAGTCTAAACCACATTCGGATTTGGGGTTGTCCGGCCACATGTCTTTGAACAAGGGAGCCGATAAGTTGGCATCTAGAATCGAAGTGCGGTTGTTTGTAGGGTATCCTAAGGGAGCGAGAGGTGGTTATTTTTATAGTCCTAATGATCGGAGGGTGATTGTGAGTACTAATGCCCGATTTTTAGAGGAAGACTATATGTATGAGCATAAGTCCAATAGTGAGATCATTCTTAGTGAGTTAAGGGGAGACAATGGCACACCGAGTGTGCAAGAGGAAATACCACAAGAGAGTGCACAACGTGGTTACTTTAATGAACCTTTACACGCATTGCCTCGTCGTAGTGGGAGGGTTGTTCGTCAACCTGATCGTTTCATGTTTGTGGGAGAGTCTGTGGACTTGATTCCAAGCGATGAACATGATGATAACGATCCACTGGACTTACAAAGAGGCAATTCAAGACAAAGATGCAAAGTCTTGGCACAAGTCTATGGATTCGAAATTGAATCTATGGATTCTATGGAAGTATATGACCTAAATGAACTTCTCCATGGCGAGAAAGCCGTTGGGTGTAAGTGGGTCTACTGAGGCGTAAGAGAGGATCGATGGGCAAATTCGCTTTTAAGGCACGATTGGTTGCAAAAGTTTTACTCGGAAAGAAGGGATCGACTATGATGAAACCTTTTCACCGGTAGCCATGCTAAAGTCGATCTGAATTCTCTTATCCATAGCTAATCACATGAACTATGAGATTTGGCAAATGGATGTCAAGGCAGCTTTCCTTAATGAAAATTTGGATAAGGACATCTATATGCGGCAACCCGAGGGTTATGTGAAGAAAGGCCAAGAGCATCTAGTCTGGAAGCTGAAAAAGTCTATTTATGGGCTAGAGCAAGCTTCGTGTCTTGGAATATTCGTTTTGACAAGGTGATCAAATCCTTTGGGTTTGAACAATGTCAAAATGAAAGTTGTGTATACAAGAAGAGTAATAGAGACGTAGTGGTATTCTTAGTCGTACGTAGATGATATTCTTCTCATTGGCAGTGTGAAAGTGTTATCGAGATGTAAATGTGTGGCTTTGAGCAGGTTTCAAATGAAGGATTTAGGAGAAGCATCGTACATTCTTGGTATTAAGGTCATTCGTGATCGGAAAAAGAGAATGTTGTGTTTATCTCAAGCATCTTATATTGATCTTGTGATTGCTCGTTTTAGCATGCAAAATTCCAAGAAGGGTTTACTACTTTTTAGACATGGAGTTCCCCTATCTAAAGATATGTGTCCTAGGACACGAAGGAGATAGAGGAGATGGCTAAGGTTCCTTATGCTTGGTGTAGGAAGCCTTATGTATGCGATCTTTGTGTACGAGGCACGATATTTGCTATGCGATCGGCATGGTTGCAAGATATCAGTCTAACCACGGTCGAGGACATTGGTACATTGTCAAGCATATTCTCAAGTATTTGAAAAGGACTCGAGATTATATCTTGGTATACGGTCGGATAGTATGATTCCTTTGGGTTATACCGATTCGATTTCAAAGGCGATCGAGATGAACGGAAATCTACCTCGGGTTATGTGTTTATGCTTTGGGAGGCGGAGCCATATCTTGGAGAAGTGTGAAGCGAGAAATGCATCGCGAGACTCCACTATGGAAGCCGAGTATGTAGCTACCTCATAGGCTGCTAAAGAGGCTGTTTGGCTACGTAGTTTCTTATTGGACTTAGGGTGTCTCGAGTATTCCGATGTGCATCACTATTTATTGTGATAATGCGGGTGCGGTGGCAAACTCGAAAGAACCTAGAGCCCACAAAGCAAGTAAACACATAGAGTGGAAGTACCACATTATACGAGATATCGTAAATCGAGGAGACGTGATTGTGGCTAAGATTACGTCATTGGACAACCTGGCTTATCCCTTCACAAAGACTCTGCAATAAAAGTCTATGAAAATCATGTAGAGGGTCTTGGTTTTACGATGTATTACGGCTAGACTTTGAGTATAAGTGGGAGAATTGTTATGACTTTGTGTGTATACTAAAAGTTTAGCTTTAGTATAAGTGGGAGATTGTTGGAGTATATTGTAAAGCAAACTTTTGTTGGGCTTTGTGAATGTATATTTGATTTCCTTATTATACGAAATAAATATTTTTCACATTATTGCTTTCTTTCAATAGTGATTGTTTGTATGTCTATTTATCTTATATTGTAGACAACTGTGGTGGGTTTGTAGTCACCACGAGAAGATAACATTGTCGGTTCCTTATAAGATATAAACGGTATTCACGAATGAGATAGTTACGGACATAACTATTGGTTTAAGTTGTAGTATGAACTTGTTGGTGGCTAGTCTTGGTCATTAGTTTATACTAATACGAGTGTCATATTGAATGGATCACGAGATAAGACATGTTCTTCTATTACATTGTCATGAAGAACTAGAGGTCTTGGTGACTCTTATAATTCTTAACCCTAAGTGTGATATTTAGGTGTGTGGGGTGCTTATTCACTACTTTGATTTATCATGGGTGAGAATCTTATTAGATTCAGCATACTCTGTATTTTGGGTAGTGATATCACTCGCATGATGTCTATTATTGGGATTAGGGCACCGTGTCCTGGTCATCCAGTGATGACGTCCTCTTGAGGATCTCATAAATGATTATCGTCTTAAACCACTGCGCAGGTGGATTTAATCAAATGACAACAAAATTGAATGGTAATACTCAAGGAATAATAGATATTAATTAATTAAAGTAGTCGAAGCTTTAATAATTAATGGACGTGCGATATCTTTAACACGGGAGTTATAGAGTCTAATAGAAGTCCTGATTCGGTTCGGGATAGGACGGGAGTGCAACATTAATTCTCTAGTGGGATAAATTAATGTTTTCGGGCCAAATAATGTTACAGGCTGAACATAAGAATGTTTGGGCTTGAAAGAAGCCCAAACCCTATACCTTCTAATGGATCCCTAGTCTGGCCCATGAAAAATCCTAATGAGTGTATATAAAAAGGGGCTTGATTCGCTTAAAAGAAGAAGAAGAAGAAAAAAAAAGCTGCAGCAGCCCTTTTTCACCACAATTCGATAGCTCGCCGTCCACCCGGTGTTCGAGCGAGGTTGGGAGGCAGACTAGAAGGTATATTGTGGAATCAACGCCTTGATCTTCAAGGGTAACGAATCTAAACTTTGATTTACATGCATGTTTAGGTTTTGTTATTTTTGTTCTCTGTTTTTGTATGTTTGGCATCCAACAACGATCTTGGGATCGGACCGCCTTCACCGGCGTGTTCCATCGAGTTTACACTGTGACCGAGGGTAAACTTTTCATCACAATTCTAACATAATCCTTGTTCCCTTCGTTTTTGCATTTCTTCCCAAGGGAGCCGTTTGATCCCCACCGGTAATTATGCGGAATTGTTTCCTTGGTGCTTTCTCCCATTTGTGGGATTAATTTATTTATTTTACTGCCGTCACCCTGAGGCCTCCGCCATTCAATTCGATTTCCCTTCTTAGCACTTAGGTGATCCTCATGCAATCTCGCGAGATCGACTACATCGGCATAGGTTCGTGGCCGGTGAACTCTTACTTCGCAGCAATTTCGAGGCTTGAGGCAGCCTATAAAGACTCCTACTAACACCTTCTCGGGCCAATCATGAACTCGATTTGCAAGCTTTTCGAATTCCTTCGATAATCTCTGAGCGTTCTGTTTGTTTTATTCGAGTGAGGGCTTCATCGTAGTCGGTGTAGACCGACGGCCCAAAGCGATTCATGACTTCTTTCTCGAAATCTCTCCATCTCATCACCCGACCTTTCTTTCGATAAACTCGGTGATCCATTGCCACCATACGTTTGCCTCTCCTTCAAGAAAGTAAGTGGCATATCGAGCATGCGGTTAGACTTCTTGACATCACTTAGATCAAAGAATTGGTGAACTCAACTTAGCCACAGATTTGGGTCGAGTGCCATTGAAGATAGGGCAAGTCAATTTTGGTTTACCCTTCCACCTTTCCCTTTTTTGTCGCGCATACCCTTTGCCTTTGTGTATAGTTCGAATTTCATCGGAACTAGTGCTTTGGAGTCCTCTGTTTCTCCCGAAGATAAATCGGTAGACGAATGCCTCCCTCTTTTCTGTGATTTGGATTCCAATAGCCTTTCGATATTGGCTATTCTCGCCATTCTTATGCCGAATGCTTTCGGTTTCACTTCAATCGACTTAATTCTTTCTCTGTGAGAACCTGCCATTTAGGGCTAATTCGCGGTGATTCCCAAAAATTGATCTCTCAATGAAAGCACCAATGTTGGGAATCACAATTATCGGACTTACGCCGGTGCTCCGACTCGGGCCGGCGAGCAATGGTGACTAGCGAATTGAAGATTAATTGCTAGATTTGAGAAGTAATTTACGTATTTTCATAATAATTCCCAAAGCGAATACATCGAGATATTTGAAGATAAGATCCTTTCGCCAAATTCCTATTCTAAGGCCTTATTAGTTTGGGCCAAGAATTATTTTACATGGTATTATTTTGGGCCGCTTCCTCCTAATGGTGTAGCTTCGACCCACTTGCTGAAATAGTCCACCGCGACTACCAAAAACTTCCTTTGTCCTATTGCTATCGGAAAAGGTCCCACCGATCAATCCCCCACTTTGTGAATGGACAAGGAGAATACATGGCTCTCATCTCCTCTGCAGGAGGTGGATTAACGGCCCATGCTTCGGCACTTCTCACACTTTTACCCACTCCTTAGTATCCACTGCTCATCGTAGGCCGGAATAGCCGGCTCTCGCAGTTTTTCGAACAATTGCCTTAAAACACTGCATGGTCAGCGCAACATCCTTCATGAATCTCTTTGAGAACATACTGCCTTCCATGTTAGACGGGCACCTCGGGTAGGGTTGTGTAAATGCTCGCTTATACAACCTGTTCCCAATCATAGTGAATCGTCTTCCACCTTTGTGCCTTTCTCCCGTCCGAGGCATGAGTCGGGATGCGCAATGCTTTAGCAACCTTGGTTCTCCAATCATCTGCAGCCCCAATAGCCCCTATAGATGGCGTTGTGGATTCTTTCTCTGTTGTCACCACGGTAACCTTTCCTCCGCCTCCCGGTGTGGCGGAGCTTGCCGGTTAGACAAAGCTGCTTGCCTTTGAATTTTTTTCTCGTGGTATACGCCTCTCTTGAAAGAAGTGAATCGGGCTTGTAATTACGCTACCCGCTGAAGGTAGGCAATCATCTTTTCATCCTTGGCTACATATTTACCATTGATCTGCTGCATCACCGGTTGGGAGTCCAGAACGAGGATTACTTGTTGTGCTCCCAGCTCGGCTACCATCTTGTTGGTCCCACGGATTGAGTATTTTATAAAAGAACTTGAGATAACCTTCTAGGAAAAATCTAGAAAGGGGGTTGAATAGATTTTCCAATCTTTTTCAAAGATTAGAATATCAATTCAAAGTATCAAAGTTCACACATGGAAAACATATTTAAACTCAACCTTTTATGGATCAAAAGCAATCGATTAAGAGTCTAAAATTGGACTTGTTTGAGAGTTGATTAAGAACAAGATAAGCAAATGAAGCAGTAAATAACACTACAATTTTTAGTGGTTCGGATCTAATTGATCCTACATCCACTCTCCTTCAACTTGAAGAAGGGTCTCTACCACTTACTTATTTACTCACTTACAATCTTAAAAATACAATTTCTGAAGATCTTCTATCTTCAAACCTATCTTCAACTTCCTATCTTCCTGGAATTTCTAGATTACAATGCAATAGTGTTGAAGAAATACAAAGTAAGTGTTCTATAAACACTTCAAACTTATGAAAAATTACTTTTGAAAAACTCTTGTGAGAATTTAGAAAACTTCGTGAATAGTGTGAATGAGAGAATGCTGAATTGTGTTTGAAAGCGTGTCTAAATCTATTTATAAGCCTAAGAAACGGTTAGTTTGTTGTAACAAACTAAAACCGCCTAACAAATTTAATCTTGATAATGCCTCTCCATCACCGATCTTGCTTCTAGTTGTCTGCGGTGACTTGGTGAAGACTTGCCTTTCTTATTCTACTCGGCTTGTCTTGACCTCGTCAGAGCTCTCTATTATTGTCTCCTGCAGATGACTTTTCCAAGCTCGTCTTCGGATGACCTCTCGCTTCTTTAACCTCGGTGACTTTTCTAGCTCTTCCTAGTCTAATCACCTAGTGCTAGAACTTTACCTCGGTTGTTCTATGTAGTTAGTGGTCATCTTACTTTGCGTGAATTGGCTCTCGTCGACCTCTTTTAACTCATCAAAACTTCTTTTGATCTAACAATTTCCCCCTTTTTGATGAAGTTAAAACTGCAAGAAAGAGACAAACTCACAAATGATGTTAGTCAAAGTTATTCAAGGTAAACAGACGAGCATATTAGAACACATTAACACTTAGTTCAGATTAATTCATATCAGAGCACTTAATTCACACTTAGAAAAATTTTGAAAAAGTTTTGTAAAGATTTTTAAGAAAAATTTTAAGTCTTAAGACTTTATCGGATGATTAGTACTTAGAAAGTTTTTAAGTCTTAGGACTTAGAAAATTTTGAGACTTAGAAAAATTTTAGAAAATTTTAATTTGAGATGGAAGTTTCCTCGAGATGATTAACACTTAGAAAAAATTTTAGAAAATTTTAATCTGAGATGGAAGTTTCCTCGAGATGATTAACACTTAGAAAAATTTTTAAGTTTTCTTAGAAAGCAAGAAAGAAAGCTTAAAAAGTAAGACAAGGTAGTTCAGATGAGATCAAGTATATTCACATCATATTTACAGATTACAAAAATGGATAAGGAAAAAGAAGATAAGGTAAAGAAAAATCCTTCTATCGGGTTCCCCATTGATAAGCTTCTCGAACGACTAGCTAAGTAAAGACTCGTCTTGAGTGCCTTCACTCTTCTTCATTCTTCCGATCCGACTCTACTTGACCTTTAGCAACGATGCCCTTAATTCAGTCTAGGTCAACTATTCCATCATCGTTGGTTTTGGGCACTGCTGTTTCGTAGTGGAGCACGAGATCGGCATTAAAAATCTTGTCGGCTTCGTCAATTAGGCGATGATAAAGATTGGCATCCTCCTTCTCGATCCACTCATGCCACCTCGTGTCTTCATCTTGGGCTGATGAATCGAGCCTTTCAAGATGTACCAGTGGTACATCCATCCGCATCTAGATTCTTTGCCTTATATTCTTTGAACCATTGCCTGCGACGACCTTCGGAGGGTTGAGTGTACGATGATAAGGACGGAATTACGCCTCGTCTGCTCCTTTTATCTTTGCTTCATCTCATCTCTAAACCCTTGTTCTTCTTTTTCAAATGCTTTCTCTCCCTTTCCCCAAACCAGGCCTTCTTCGCCTTATTCTTCGCATCTACTCTTCAGTATAGGTTTGAGTAATCGGGCTCTCTCTTCCTCTTCTCACCTGTAGATTTGAGAACTATAGCATTGGGCCGGAGATTCCTAGGTCATCTTACCTTTTCCCTTGCCCTTCACCTCGGCTGGCTTTTGGATTTCTTCATTTTAGCCAACAAATGGCGGACTTCTCCTCCTCCTCCTTCTTCCTCCCGAGCTCATCTTCCTTCAGGGGCCTCTTCTAGCCGACTCACCCTCACCAAGCGCAGCCACTCATCGATTTGAGCACGACATCCTCCCCGGCTGCTTCAGCTCATTTGCATTTGCCTTTGAGCCAACTTCTTTCCTGGTCTCCTCTAAGGCAGCTGTAAGGGCTCGTCCTCTTTCTTGCTCAGCCCTTTCCCCTTTTTGACTTCATCACCCGTGGCACCGCTTTCTTCTCTAGATCATTGCACTTAACTCGAAAATCGACTTGTCCATGGCCAATGCATCAACCACAATTGCATTGTAATCACCACTTGATTCTTCGGACCCACCACCTCCTCCTCCGCAGCTTTCACCTTCTCAGCAAGATAGAGTTAGTCAAGGAAGTAATTTTATCAATAAGGTTTACCTCGACTTCCCTCATGCTCGCTATCATTGTCTCCGTAATGTACCTCAACCATCTTCGAGTCTTCTTCTTCATCTTCTTGAAAAAAGCCCTTTTAATCTTCTTCTCCATCCAGGCTACGATTGAAGAGATGGCTGATCTTTGGGCTCGAGTCACCGTCCTCATCCTCGGATGAGGATTCGGACGAGGAGGAAAGGGTTTGTGGTTCTGTTGGTGGAGGTAGGGGGAAGGAGATCTCATTTGGATGTCCTCCGAGAAATGAGTATGAAGTAATCTCAATTTCAAGGGGAGATGATTGTGTTTGAGGGGGATGGTGGATTGTATTTCAGAATGGGGATGGTAGATGAGGATGGTTGTTCGAGGTTGAGGGGTGGTGGTATGGTTGGAGTAGGGGTGGGTTCGGTTGGGGTGGTTGTAGGCTCGATTAGGGTGGGTGTGAGTGAGGATTCACTGGAGTGGGGGTGAGTTCGGTTTAGGTTTGAGTTTGGACAGATGGGGTTGGACTGGTTATTTGGAGCAATTGTGGCTATTTCGGAGGCTCCAAGGTGCCACCGGGCACACCTCTTCATTGCCGGAGGGGATTGGGATAAGGAGAGGGAAGAGTTTGTACCTTCCTCCCGAATTGGAGAGAGACCAGCTTCCTTGGTCGGAGATGGAGGGACTTCGCCGCCCGACCTAAGCCGCAATCTTGAGGACCGCACTTCTTCCGGAAGCAAGGTGGAGGACTCTGTCGCTGTCCCGAGCTTCCTAAGACTCGACGCCCGTGATTTCATTCGAGGCCTCTTCTAAAGGATGAATTGGTCATCCTCATCGAGTCCTCGTCGATGGTTGGCTTGAGGCGGCGGTGATGACTCCTCTGCAACTTTCTTCTCGAGAGGCCTTAACCGGCCTCCTTCGTGGTCTCCTCTCGAGGAGATCTCGTCTTTCTTTGCCGCCTCCTCACTGGAATCTCCTCGGCTGAACCTCCTCAACTACTAGCTCGGCCCAGCTCTACAGCCTGCCTCCTAGCCTCCTCTGCTGCTGCTCTTTGCTCTCGAGCAAGATTCGACTCATTGTCCGAGTCCGGCATTCCTCCATGCCTCTCATCCTTTGTTAGGATCCCTTTCGCTTGGAGTACTTCTTTGTTCCTACTCTCCACGATCACTACTCTGTTCAGCCTCTATCAAGATGCAGATTTTATTGAACAAGCCGACCGTTGAGATTGCAACCCATCCTTCACCAGAGATTTGAACATCAGCCTCTTCTTCTCCTCATTCAGCTTGTGAATCAAAGAACAACCCAATTCACACTGAACCCCATCCGGGATGGCCCTCATACAAAGACAATGGGCTTGGATAGCCCATCATGTGGAATTCCTGGTCCCCCAACACCGCCTCGGTCACCACTGTCATCGAACTTTGAACCTTCTTCTCGTGATTCTTCTTTAAATCACGCCGAGTCCCTCTATAGGTGACTCTCGCCATCAGTCAAAAGATTCCTCCCACATATCTTCTTTGTACGTCAATGGATTCACTCCTTCCATTGACGTATCAAATATCTGCAATGTTCTCTACGGTGTATGAGAAAATTATTCCGCCAAACGTCGTATCAAAGCCATCCCGAGTATCCCACATATTTACTAAAAATTCCGCTCCCGAGAGGTCCACGGTTTTATTCTCGGGAGACTTCATGGATAAGAATCCCTCAATTGAGATGCCTCTAATAATCGGAGAATATCTGTAGATTCTCTGTCCCTCGTGGTTTCGAAATCCACGTACATTTCTCGCTTTAAGTTTGTTCTTGAAAATGTCTTCATTCATCTTAAAATTAGAAGTATTTGTGGAGATATAAGTAGGTTTATGCGTTTTGGTGGTTTTTATGAGGAAGCCATGGTAAACGATAGAAAGTTTGAGAGAATTTACAATGAATTAGGGCTGGGATTTATAAAAGTGAATTTTGAAATGACGAAGGTAAGTTTTTAAATCGGGAGGAGAGAGAGGGACAATTTTGGGAAGATGATACGTGGCAATCTCGGGAAAATTTTTGATCGTTGATTGTTAAAGGCACGTGAAAAATATCAACGGCTAAGCAAGAAAACCGCTTCGCATTCGGCGCGTGGCATTAACGCATCTTGAATCGTGTAAAAGTAACCGTTTATCCTATGGATTAGACGGCTAATAGGATTACTTTATACGAGGTAATTAGTATACTGACGTAAGCCAAAATATGTCTTTCTTTGCATAAAGGTTTCCTATTTCAGATCGAAGTTTTGTCGGACTTGGTCAAAAGTGACCTTGTCTTATTCTTTGAAAATTTCTCCGAGTCTGATTTTTTAAAAACAGAGTATAAAGAATTATTTCAATGCCATTATTTTGAATAAAGGATTTTCTAAGACACAACTCATCCGAATGGTTTTGAAATAGATGAGCTTGTGAGAAAAATTTGAAAACATACTATTTGAAGAGAACAAAGAAAGGGGTGAACAGATGAGGAGGTTTTTATCGATTAGTAGATTCAAGCCGATCTAACAATGTTGATCTATTACTTGTTCCCGTAGATACACAAACTTCAAGAAACCATTAGTAGCCAAGGTAAGTCGGATAGGATGCGAGATAATCATCTGTTCTAATCAATCGGTGACTATTGTGTCCTTGTCCGATTTACACGATGTCGATAAGCAATTATAAAGTCGATAAGGTCAATATGACTAATCCTTGATTCTTGATTCCTAAGAAGGAGATCAATGATATCAGCTACCTGATTGTCCTTTGACACATATCTAGTCCGATAATTCTTTCTAGACATGATTTAAAGAAAGAAAAAGAAAGAAGGAAAACGGATATAAGATACAAACAATAGCAATTAAAAATCAGCTAAGGATGCATCAAGTAATCCTAATTCTAAACACAATTATTTAAATCTAGACTCGGCTAAGGGTTTTGTAAGTAGATCTGCTCTCCGAGATTCAGTGGCTATCTTTTCTATCCTAATGTCATTTTTTTCTACATGATCTCTTATGAAGTAATGTCTCGATGTCTATATGCTTACACCTAGAATGCAAGACGGGGTTGTATGTCATAGCTATTGCACTATTACTATCACATTAAATAGGATCAAATGATGTTTGAATGTTATAATCCCTAAGTCTTTGACTAATCCAGAGGAGTTGAGAGCAACAACAACCAACTGTCATGTATTCGGCTTCATTGTGGAGGTTGCAACGGATGTCTGCTTTCTTAGATAACCAAGAAATTAATTTGTTGCCTAAAAATTGACAAGTTCCAGAGGTGGATTTCCTATCAATTTTACAACCTCCAAAGTTTGAGTCTAAATATCCCGATAGCTCGAAGTTGTCATCACCGAGTACCACAACCCAACCTCGCAAAGTCCCTTTAAGATATTTAAGAATTTTCTTAGCCGTCTCCAAATGAGTTTTCTTGGGATTAGATTGGAATCTTGCACATGCCACAACCGCAAAGGCTATGTCTGCCTACTTGCGGTGAGATAGAGAAGGGATCCAATCAGTCCACGATACTCCGTTGCATTTGTGGGTATCCCTGCTCATCGAATCCATAGAGAAGTTAGTTGCCATAGGTAATTTAACTTCCCTACTAGTAGTCATCCCAAATTTATCTATAAGGTCCTTAGCATACATAGTCGATGTATGAATATGCCCTTACTCGTCTACCTAATCTGCAAGCCTAGAAAATATGTCAATTCACCCATCATAGATATTTCAAACCTGTTTTCATGAGAACACCGAACTCTTCACATAAGGTCAGATTAGGTGAACCAATATTAATATCATCCACATAAATTTGAACCAACAAGATGTTGCCATCTATTACTTTTCTAAACAAAGTTCGATCTATCTTACCTTTTGAGAATCCACTTGAAATCAAGAATTCAGATAGAGTATCGTACCAAGCCACAGGTGCTTGTTTCACTCCATATAGGGCCTTATTGATTTTATAGACCTTGTTATTGATCTTAAACCCAGGAGGCTATTCTACATAGACTTTCTCAAGTAACACACCATTTAGGAATGCAGACTTGACATCCATCCGAAAGACTTTGAAATATTTATAAGCGGCAAATGCCAAAAACAACCTTATTGCTTCTAATCGCAATCGGAGCATAGGTTTCATCATAGTCTATCCCCTCAAACCGTGAGTAATTTTGAGCTACCAATCTTGCCTTATTACGAACAATAATGTTGTTTTCATCAGTTTTATTCTTAAACACCCATTTGATGCCTATAATCTTTCGATTCCCAAACGTTTTGTCTTTCAAATTGATGCGCTTCTTCCTGCATGGTTGTTATCCGATTTGGATCGAGATAGAGCCTCCTCAATAGACTTAGGCTCGAGAAGTGATACATAGCAATCGAACAAACTTTGGGAATCTACCATTGTTTGTGTCTGCACACTCTTGGATGGGTCCCCAATGATTTGGTCGGTTGGATGATAACTTCTCATCCTCTTGCCTATTTCGGTAGAAGCATCCTCATCTTGAGAATCGGTGGCAAGTCATCGACTCTGCTGAGCAGACGTTCCCCCTTCATCTACCGACCTTGTCTGATTAGATGATGTCAAGGGTGTCTCCTTATATGGAGTCTCAAGAGGGGTTGTCTTCTCGATTCTCGATGGGAATTCTTCATCATCTCGAATCGAGTTAAAACTAGGCGAGATAGACTGTCTTATGTTTAGTTTTAGTTAGTTCAATTTTACCTAGATCATCTATAATCGATTCACTTTATACGAAAATGTATGCAATTCATCAAATACCACATGAGGAGTTTCCTCCACACAAAGAGTTGTCTTGTTGAAGACTCGAAAGCTTTGGAAGTGTTGGAATATCCCAAAAATATTCCATCACCGCCTTAGCATCAAAGGTCCTCGGCATAGACTTCCCATTGTTATGGATGAAGCATTTACAACCAAAAGCACGAAAGTATGAGATTCTTGGAACCTTACCCTTCCAAATCTCATAAGGTGTCTTACCCTTACTCTTGGTAGTAAGCATAATTGCGAGTGTAGCAAGTTGTGTTGATAGCCTCGGCCAGGAACCTATGAGGTGTTCCATACTCGGCTAGCATGCTCTGGCCGCTTCTTTGAGAGTTCTATTTCTCCTCTCTACAACTCCATTCTGCTGTGGTGTTCTCTTGAAGAAGTCTTATGAACTATGTCATTCTCACTCGAGATAGTTAGATAAACAAGAATTCAAAAATTCAGTTCCCTTATCACTCCTAATTTTAATAATATTAACACCCTTCTCATTTTGAATGCATGCGAGCAGATCGGGGATCTTGTTCATTGTCTCATTCTTTTTAAGAGAAATATTACCCAAGTGTATCTAGAAAAATCATCAACAACAACAAGAGTATATTTCCTTCCACCGAAGCCTAGAGGTGTAACAGTCCAAACAGATCAAGATGAAGAAGTTGTAAAACTCTTTCGGATGAGGATGTGTTAATACTCTTAAAAGAGTGTCCTGGGTTGTTTACCTTTTTTACAAGCATCACATTTCAGATCGGTTGAACAGAATTTCTCGGTGTAGTCCTTTGACAAGATTCTTTTTAGCTAGCTTACTAAGGGTTTTGAAGTTCGAGATGACTAAGTCTTTTATGCCATAGCTAGTGAGGTCATTACCATGTCTTTGGGACAACTATTAAAGTTAGCTACATAGACATGTATCTTTGGGGCAACTATTAAAGTTAGCCACATAGACATTACCATGTCTGAAGCCGATTAAAAGTACCTTGTCGAAGAGCTATCTAAGATATCACACTTATCTTTAGAAAACTTTACAAGAAAGCCTTTATCACAGAGTTGAGAAAGCAGATAACAAGTTGTGCTTTAAACCTTCCACAAAATAAACCTTAGATACTGGACATCCCTTATAATTAAAGTACCAACTCCCTTAGTACATCCACAGTTATTATCTCCAAATAAGACTCTGTAGCCATCAATATTCTGAAAGTTTGATAATAGCTTCTTGTTACAAGTCATGTCTTTGTGAATGACCACTATCAATGTACCAAATTGAAGCTAGAATCTCCTCCTTAAGAGATAATCCTGTGATTCTGCCAAAGCAGTTAGGTATGAGGTACCCTAGTGATCTTGGGTCCTTGAAGGTCAATAATCACTTTGGGTATCCAGACAAACATCTCATTCTTCAATAATAAATCAGATTGGATTTGTCTACCAAATCTGTCTACAAACACATCACATTTGAATGAAAGTTTATTGTAGTTAGATTTAGTGAATTTCCTAAACTTTGGAAAGTTGGGATAGCATCTCGCTTCTCCTATCAAAAGAAGCGTAATAAGAATTTCTTCTAATCTTAGTTCTTGGAACCCTCTTGGTCGAGATCTGGACTCCTCAATGAATTTTAGTTTTGATTAGGAGATTCAGTCCTTATCGACTTAGTGGTTTCCAAGGACCAATGTTAATTTCTTTTGAGGTTTCAGCTGCCTTCACAAATTTCCTTGATTTTTGAACTTCGATTTATTATTTCTATCATAACCAAGACCTGTTTTATCATGAGATTTTTAGATGTACTAAAGATATGGTCTATGACTGATTGTGAGTTATTAATCGCTCATTTTGAAGACAAGCTTTTCATTGTCCTTCTTAATTGACTCATTTTCAGTACAAACCATTTCAAATTTATCTTTCAAAGATTTTAGTTCATTTTCTAGTCTTTCGGGCGGACTAGCCGATGTACTAGCCTTAGCACAGGGTAAATATTCCCCCTTGAATGTTTGCTCGGACTCAAAGTAGTTCACAACTTGTTTATCTTTAACTAGAATCTGAATCGATCTTTCAAAGTCAAATTTTCAGTCTCTAACTGTTTATAAGCACTTAGAGACGTCTTTAGATCTTTCAACAATTTTTTGATGACAGTTTGGTCAATTTTTGAGACAGATTTGTATGAATTATCATCGGATGAGGAGTAATAATCTACCTCTTTGGCCATCAGACAGACTTCATCATCCGATCCGAAATCGGATGAAGATGATGAGGGTGATGATGACTTTCTTGACTCATTTTCCTCAGCAAGAAGGGCTCTTTGATCTCGCAAAACGCCTATCTCTTTTCTTCCTTTTCTCCTCTCTATCCTTGGGAGTCACTGGGGACAATCATAGCCGAAATGACACGGCTTGTTACATGTGTAACAAGTATCTCCCCTGTCTCGATTTAGGACTACTAGGATTCTTTCTTGCAGTGATTTGTATCTTCTTGTCTCGATTCTTTTTCTTGTCATCATCTGTTGAGTCATCCTCCTTCCTTCTTGATCCTGATCTGGATCTGTCCTTCTCTGCAAACCTCAATTTATTACATTTAATACTTCATTCTCAAACGATCATACCTTTTTGTGAGCAAAGTCATCTGCTCCCTTAAAAATAGGTCACTCCTATAGACTCTGCCGCTTTGTCTTGTCTTCTTTATTAACAAAAGCAACAATCTTAGACGAAGTGCTAGACTCCATCTCGTCTTCCTCATCTTCCATCCGAATATCATATTCTAAGGCTTTAAGATGAGAAAATAAAGTATGATGTGAGATAGAAGATAAATTTTGAGTTGCTTTGAGGATATTTGACTTTTATCTCCATCTTTTACTCAAAGACTTCGAGTATCTTGTTATTAATCTCCTTCTCTCGTATAACTCTTTCCCAAATCTGCAGCCTTATTAAGAAGATTAGTCAATCTCACATTCAGCTGGTCAACAGATTCATTCTCTTTCATCTTGAATGTGTCGAATGCGTGTAACACCGATTGTAGCTTATTCTCCTTGACTTGATCTGATCTCTCACATATACTTGGCAAGTTTCTCCCACATCTCCTTAGCTATTTTGCATCTCTTTACTTTTTCTATCCAATCTTTGCTTAGAGTCTCGATAATCTCTGTCCTAGCTACTTGGTCCAGATTATGAATTTTTCTTTCATCATTGGTCGCCTCTGCACTTTTCTTCTCTTGTCTCACCCTAGTCTCTGTAACTCCAGTCCCATCACTAGTTCCTCCATGATAGAACTTAATTGGACCTTCTTCAAGAACATCTTCCATCCTATCATGGATTGCCTTCAAATGGTTCTCCATCCCGAACTTCCAATAATCATACTTCTCGATTGAAAACTCGTGCAAACTCCTGGACTTCTTGCTCTTAACAGACGACATGGTGAATCAAAGAATCTTAACAGAACTTGTTAGTAGCAAGGTTAGTGGATTGAAAATAAAGAAGATAAACAAGAAACAATTCCAGAAACTTTTCAAGACCTCAATTCAATATCGTAAACGACTTAACACCGCTCCGATACCACTTGTTGGTCCCACGGATTGAGTATTTTATTAAAGAACTTGAGATAACCTTCAAGGGAAAATCTAGAAGGGGGTTGAATAGATTTTCCAATCTTTTCAAAGATTAGAATATCAATTCAAAGTATCAAAGTTCACACAATGGAAAATGTATTTAAACTCAACCTTTTATGGATCAAAAGCAACTGATTAAGAGTCTGAAATTGAACTTGTTTGAGAGTTGATTAAGAACAAGATAAGCAAATAAAGCAAGAAAGAACACAACAATTTATAGTGGTTCGGATCTAATTGATCCTACATCCACTCTCCTTCTTCAACTTGAAGAAAGGTCTCTTCCACTTACATACTTACTTACAATCTTACAAATACAACTTCCTGAAGATCTTCTATCTTCAAACCTATCTTCAACTTCCTATCTTCCTGGAATTTCTAGATTACAAGGTGCAATAGTGTTGAAAAATACAAAGTAAGTGTTCTATAAACACTTCAAACTTATGAAAAATTACTTTTGAAAAACTCTTGTGAGAATTTAGAAAACTCGTGAATAGTGTGAATGAGAGAGTGCCGAATTATGTTTGAAACTATGCCTAAATCTATTTATAAGCACGAGAAACGGTTAGTTTGTTGTAACAAACTAAAACCGCCTAACAAATTTAATCTTGATAATCGCCTCTCCATCACCGATCTTGCTTCTAGTTGTCTGGTGACTTGGTGAAGACTTGCCTTTCTTATTCTACTCGGCTTGTCTTGACCTCGTCTCGAGCTCTCTATTATTGTCTCCTGCAGATGACTATTCCAAGCTAGTCTCCAGATGACATCTGCTTCTTTGACCTCGGTGACTTTTCTAGCTCTTCCTAGTCTAATCAACCTAGTGCTAGAACTTTACCTCGGTTGTTCTATGTAGTTAGCTGGTCATCTTACTTTGCGTGAATTGGCTCTCGTCGACCTCTTTTAACTCATCAAAACTTCTTCCGATCTAACACATCTCCGCCTCCGATTAAAGCTTCATATTCTGCACCATTATTAGAGGTGAGGAATTCAAATCTTACCGCAAATTGGATCTCCCGCCCATCCGGATCAATGATCACTATCCCGGCTCCACATCCTTGGATTATCACCGAACCATCCACGTATACCTTCCACTCTTCGTCCCCGCCTTTCTTGAGTCGAGGCGGGTACCCTCCTAGATGAAATCGAGGAAGGCTTGTGCCTGCCTTCACTGGGTTCGAAGTCCACATCGTACTCCCCAGCTCAACCGCCCACTTGACCATCCTACTTGAGAGGTCACTCTACCAATTACCACTCGCTTCAAGAGATAATTAGTCCGAACAATAATTTTGTGTGAGAGAAAATAGGGTCGTAACCTCCGGCCATAACCATTTTGGTAAGGGCCGCCTTTTCAATTTCGTAGTATTTTTCTTCAGCTCCTTGGATGAGCTTATTAATTTAATAGGCAGGTTTACGTATCGACCCTCCTCTCTCGACTAGCACGGAATCGAGTGAGGCCTCTTCTACAGAGAGGTATAGGTAGAGAGTCTCTCCTGTATCGGCTTAGTCGGCATAGGTAGTTGAGCTAAGTGCCGCTGAGTGCTTCAAAGGCTTGTTGGCATTGACTCCCACTCGAAGTGGGTTTCCTTCCTTAAAATTCTCAAAAGGGATAACTTTTTTCTACCGACTGCTATAAACCGGCTTAAAGCCACGATCCTCCCATTCAATCTTTGCAGCTTCTTTAATATTTGTAGGGGCTGCATGTCGATCACCGCCTTCACCTTAGCTGGATTCACCTCAATTCCTCATTTGGGTAACCATATACCCCAAGAACTATCCCGCCTTGATCCCAAAGGAGCACTTAGCCGGGTTCAACTTCATTCCATTCAGCGGATCACCCGAAAGGCTTCCTCCAGTCAGCCACGTTCCCTTTTTTCTTTTATGCTCTTTACTAGCATGTCATCTACGTACACCTCCATATTCCTTCCTACGGTATCCAAATATTTTATCAACCATGCGTTGATAGGTAGCTCTTGCATTCTTTAGTCCAAAAGGCATTCTAATATAGCAAAATGTTCCACAAGCAATAATAAAGCTTACTTTGGGAATATCTGCGGGGAGGATTTTATTTGATGGTAGCCTTGCACGCATCCATCATGCTTAACAACTCGAACCCGGACGTGGAATCCACCAATCGTCAATTCGAGGTAACGGGTAGTGATCCTTTGGACAAGCTTTATGTAAGTCCTCAAGTCCACACACATCCTCCATTTCCCGCCTGGCTTCGCTACCGGGACGGCATTCGCCGGGCGGGAAATTGTATCCGCCTAATATGTCCTGCCTCAGTATCTTTTGGACCTCCTCCTTAGTTATCGCATCCTTTTCTGCTCCGAACACTCTAAGCTTTTGCTTGACTGGGTCTGGCTTTTAGATCCACATTGAGGTAGTGTATTGCTACTTCGCCGGGAACCCCGTCATGTCCTTGGGGAAAAGGCGAACACGTTCGCGTTCCTCCTCGGGCAGCTATCAAGGCTTGTCAGGCGGGGTCCCACTGGGCCCCGATTCTGGTTGTAAAACTTGTCTTTTCGGGAAACAACTCCACCATCACGAGCTCCCCGCCTGCCTCTATCTTTGTACCTTCACCTGGCGACATCTTGCATTTTTAGCCTCCGGATCTCCCTCCTTAGTCCTAGCCAGGCCACGATGGAACTCCTTATCCGCCATTCCGACAGCCTCGACATAGCACTTTCTTGATCGCTAGTGGTCCGCCACTATCTCGCCCACCTCATTATCTACCGAGAATTTCATTTTCATATGAAAAGTAGAAATAACGACTGGAACATATTTAATATAGGTCTCCCAAAAATCATATTGTAAGATTAAGGTGCATCTACAACTAAGAAATCAACCATCATTACACGCCTCCTAGGTGTTTCACCAAGCCCCACTTTGGAGGGTTACTCCGGCCTAGTGGATGAATAGCCCATCTTGTAAATTCGTATAAGGTCAGATATCTACCGGCTTCACCGGGCGTTCAAGTTCATCTTCCTAAAGCAATCCAACAAAGATAATATTTGCTGAACTTTCTGTGTCCATAAATATTTGGGCCACCGTATACCCGGCTACATCAATAGTAATAACTAGTGCATCATTACGAGGGTTTCCCATCAACCCCCATCTTCGTGTCTAAAGTGGATGCTGATTGGAGTGAATTGATGCATGTTTTTAGGGGTATTTTAGTGCAAAAAGTGAGCTAAAGTGTTAGTTTTTGTGCCTAAAAGTGTAACGTATCACTCTTTTGCTTAAAAACTATTATTTGTGAGTTTTTATGTTTTTCGTCCATTTTGCAGGTAATTCGGTGGAATTTTGCCAATTCGAGAGTACCGTTAGGCTTAGAATGAAGAGACGAATATATTAGATGAAAACGGGGTCGGGGCCGAAGTCCCGCTCGAGAAAAGTGCCTGGACTCGAGCTCGATCGAGGAGCAAGAGCCTCAAGTCGAGGGTCAGGCTGAAACACAAGAATTGAAGAAAGGCAGAAGCCTCGACTCGAGGGCCGACCCTCGAGTTGAGGGAGAGGAAATTTGCGAAGGCCTCGAGTCGAGGCCTGACCCTTGACTCGAGGGGGAGGTTTTCCAAAATTTGTTATTTAAAGGGCTGAGCAGAGCATATCAAAGAGAACAGTCATAATAGCAGTTAAGATGGGATTTAAGATTATCAGCCCAAAATTAACATGTATTGGCGAGGATGAGATGATGAGTCGAATGTACGAGGCGGGTAGTTCATCACAGAGGCCGTGGGCGTTGACCGAGGAGATGTGGGCCGATAGCTGAGGATGCAGTCGAGTGCACGACTCGCCAGATGAGATGTATCGGATCTTTGGAGAAGATGCGTCCGACTCGGCAGGACATGTATGCCCTCTTACAGCGGTTCGGCCACTGGAATTTCGGGTCGGGCCACGATCCTCCACCACCGCCATCCGACTCTGGGCTATCCCCTATTCCTCATTCCCTCTCCTTAGTTTTTAGATTCTTATCTTCTTGATGATTTGTACTCTTGATGGTGATTGTGTTCTTGATGAATTTGATGTGATGATTTGGATTACTTGATGATTTTATTGATGATGATTTTATTTTATTGATCTTATTGAGCTTATTGTTTATTGATGATTATATCTTGATGATCATTTGGATTCCTTATTCCTATGATTCTTTATTCTTTTAATTTTGAGCTTCATTGTGGATTTATTGCATATCTTTTAGTATCATTCTTGATGTAGTGAGTATGCTTGGATTTATGTACATGAGCACTTGTACTTGATTTGCAAGACTTATTGAATTTTGATATGATCATGAGTTGATTTGTAGCTTGAAGCTTGCATTCTTGATTGATGGTGTGAAGATGAATGTGATTGAATATGCTTGATTCATTGCTCAGTTTAAGCATGTGAGCTTTTGTGCCTTTATAATCGTACATCTTATACGGTTGATATTAATTCTTTGTGAGTGCATCATTCATGATTTGTATGAAAGTGATAAGAGGCCATGTTTGAATTGATTAGTCACTTTGCCAACTTTTTCCCACCAAACACTTGTGATTTCCTTAGTGAGCCATGTTGAGCCTTAATATCCTTATTCTTTGGCAAGCCAAGTGAAATTGAAATCACTTTGCCTATTTTTATGAGCCTTCTTGTCCTATGCTTAGTAGACCTTGATTGTTAGCTAATGATGGTGATTTGATTGCTAAGTGTGGTGGAAAATGATGAGCTAAGTGAAGATGCTTGAAAAAAAGGAAGAAAAGGTTGTGAAGAAAAGTTGAATTTTGAAGAAAGAAATGTGTGGGAAGTGAATGAAAAGAGATATTCAATTTGTGAGCTTAAGTGAAAAAGAAAGCTCAAGTGAATTGTGGTGAATGAACTCTAATTGCTTGAAGGAGAGTTGATGAAAAGTGAAGAGATGTGGATTGTTTTGATTAGCTCTCATTCAAGACTCTACTAATTAGCCACTCTTATCCAAATACATCCCACCTTTCCAAAGAGCCTACATTACAACCTAGAAGAAAGACCTCTTTGATTCTTGATTGATCACAAGTGATTTTGATTGAGATTAAGTCTTTTGGCAAACATATGGTGTACTTATTTGTGAATTTGATGATTGAGTGCTTTATACCTTGATACACTTGAGAGTAGAGTGAAACACTCCATGGAAGGAGCAATGTGTTAAGTGTTTGATTGAGCATTTGTTTGAGCATGATCTATCATGATTGCTAGTGGATAGTTACATTGATACTTATGATCATTGATGAGTTCGATTGTCATATATTTCGCCTATAGTGCCATGTGACATAATTGCAATCAATCCACTCCTTTATGCTTAGTTTCTACGTTGCTCGAGGACGAGCAACACTTCAAGTTTGGAGATATGATTGGAGAGAATTGATGCATGTTTTTAGGGGTATTTTAGTGCAAAAAGTGAGCTAAAGTGTTAGTTTTTGTGCCTAAAAGTGTAAAGTATCACTCTTTTGCTTAAAAAGTATTATTTGTGAGTTTTTGATGTTTTTCGTCCATTTTGCAGGTAATTCGGTGGAATTTTGCCAATCCGAGAGTACCGTTAGACTTAGAATGAAGAGACGAACATATCAGGCGAGCGGGTCGGGGCGAAGCCCCGTTGGAGAAAAGTGCCCTGGACTCGAGCTCGATCGAGGAGCAAGAGCCTCGAGTCAAGGGTTGTGCTTTGGAAAACACAAGAATTGAAGAAAGGCGGAAGCCTCGACTGAGGGCTGACCCTCGAGTCGAGGGAGAGGAAATTTGTGAAGGCCTCGAGTCAAGGCCTGACCCTCGACTCGAGGGGGAGGTTTTCCAGAATTTCGTTATTTAAAGGGGCTGAGCAGTAGCATATCAAAGAGAACAGTCATAATAGCGATTAAGAGCGGTTTTGGGGCGATTTCTTAGGCCCCAAGCCATTTCTCCCTTGTAGGTAGATTAGAGATAGAATTAGATTTAGATTTCAATTGATGTTGATTAGATTAGCCATAGATTAGCGTTAGTTCATTGTTATTCCTTCAATTCAAGCTTGTATTTCATTTGGAGATTGGTGTTGAAGACTCAAGCATTCCTATTTTTGTTGATTGAAGATCATTCGGTGATGTTTTTCCTCTCTTGTCTCTTAAATTTCTTAATTGTTGTGATTTGATTTGTGATTGTTCAATTCTATCTTCTTCCCATGGTTTTTGCCCTTGGCACCATGGGCTAACTCTCTTGTGCTTGGGTTAATTGAAATTGTTGATAATTTGATTGATTATGCTATGATTGTTGATGATTGGAGATCAATTGAGTAGATTGCTTACTAATTGTGATTCTCAATTGTGCTTCATGCATAATTATCTCTTTAGATTAGTGTTTGATCACCCTAGCTATAGGAGAGCTGCGCTAACGTGATCCGGGATTAATCGGGTTATAATTGTGTATGAATGTATGGATTGGGTGCTTTGGAATCGAGAGATTAGTTGCACTAAGGATACTCACATTAGTTGGTTTCATAATTGTGATTCTTAATTGTGCTTCATGTGAAATTATCTCTTTAGATTAATGGTTGATCACCCTAGCAATAGGCGAGAGTTAAGCTAACGTGATTAGGTGTTGATCGGGTCACAATTTTGCATGATTGTATGAATTTGGGGACTTCTACATTGAGAAATGGGAAGGACAAGAATACTCACATTAGGCATTGTGATTTTAATGGAGTGATTAATTTCATGATGGTTTTATGCTTTCTATCTTAGTTGATTTGCAATTTGATTCAATTGTAGCTTGTTGATTGATGATTCATTGATGGATGTTAATCTTAGCAACTCTATTCCACCATTTATTGTTGTTTTTGTTCTCGCATCTTAAGTGTTCGATCATTTTTTGCTTGATTTTAGTTTGTATTTTGCAAGTGTTTAGTAGTGTTAGTGCCATCCCTTGTTGCATCAATAGTCACTAAGAACTCGTATTTCTAGGGCCTCATGTGCATACTTTTTCCTATGGGTTCGATATTTGTTGATTGGTCTTAATAACGCTTACCCGAAAAAACTACTCCAATCAGATGCGGGGAGTGATCCCCACCTGGCCTACCTCCTTCCCGGTCACCTCTTCCGCTGCGCTTTTCTTCTATCTCCCTCTTCAAGGTCCTTTCTCTTGCCTTTCGAGCTCGGAATGAGTCTTCCTCGGTTAGTCCTCCTACTATCATCTGGATCAGCCCCTTTTTCGAGGGGTCGGCCTTCCCGCCTCGTTCTCAGTGCCTTCTCTTTATCCTCCGCCTTTATCTCCAAATCTTTCCTATTTTGCCCTCTTGAGCAACTAGGTCGGTCACGGTAGATAAATTCTTTCAAATGACCCGCCTAAATCATTCGCTCAATTTTGTCCCTCAAGTGGAAACAGCTTGTTAGTATCGTGGCCATATTCATTATGAAATCTACAAAAACTTATCCGATTTTGGCTTCGTAGGACCTCTACTTCGTGACCATGGAAATTTTATGTCGGGATGATCTCGCCGCTATTTCAAACAACTCTGTCGGCTCTAATTTGAGAGAGGTATGTTTCTCAAACCTCGATCTTAGTCCCGCCTCTCTGGTCTTTCTCGCTTCCGATGCTGCATCCTTCCCGGTGGCTTCTTTTTCTTTTCGAGCCCGACGGTTTCACCTCCACCCTCTTAACCTTTATGACCTCCTCCAACGTTACATATTTCTCCGCCGGTGCAATAGTTCGTCAAAGGTCCTTACCGGCTTTTTAGCCAGGAGAAAAAAGATCCCCGTCTCGGAGATTACTAGTGAATGCATTGATTTTGACTTCGGGCGTGGCAGGTAGGCACCTTCAATGCCGCCCGGTTGAACCTTTCGTGAAGGCTCGAGACTCTCACCTTCTCCCCGCTTCATGTTGAAGAGGGTCGGTGTGGCTCTTTGTTGTCGCCTGGCACTGCAACCGGTGTAGAAAAAGCTCGCCAAACTCCTCAAAGGATCTGATTGAATTAGGCTCTGCCGGCTGAACCACTACTTGGGCGGCTTTCGACAAGGTGGTTAAGAAAACCCTGCACTTTACACCCTCCTCATATTGATGGAGCAGGCAGAATTCTCAAATCTAACTAAATGATCATATGAGTCGTTGTTGCCATCATATTTATAATTTAATGGCTTAAAGTTAGTATGTAACTCATCCCGTAAAATATGTTCGTAAAATTAACAACCTCGTTACCGACCGAAATGTACCGCCCGGTTGTTCATCTGTTAATTTATCGAGTCCATCTGCCTCCCTGAGAGACTTCATCTGCTTGTTCATGTCTTCCGAATGGGTATCTCCGTTCCTTCCTCCACATCCTCAACTTTGCTCCCTCCTCGTTGTTGGCGGCGGTTTCCCTCTCCCGCTTGGTCTCTCTTCATCCGGGGTCTTGCCCTCGACGCCTCTAATCTCCTTTCACGTCCATCCGGTCCGGGGACATCTTCCTGGTTCCCTGGACTCGTATTTCCATCTTCTCTCATCATGGTGCTCCTCATGCATGCTCCCGCCTCGGCTGGGATTGGGTGCGTATAGCCCCGGCCCTCTCAGCCTTCCTCGCAGTGGGATATTTCCTCCCGCCATAGCTCTCTCCACAGCTCCGGCTACGATCTTATCCAGCTTGTTCCCTTGTTAGGGCAATAGTGGCGGTAGGGGTTGGTGCTATATTAGTAACACTAGTAGGTGGGACCGCTGCCGACACGTTCTCTCGTCTTTCATATCTAGCTACTTCAGCTGAGGGACCCCATCGGGAATCCGAGGAGGAGGTGGTGGTAAGTCGTGCCCTCCTCCCCTCGGGTTACAAGTACCCACTTCAACATTGGGCTCTTCAGAGCGGGTTTTCATTCCCACCGGAATGATGGGGATGATGTCTCATCACTTGGTGGAACCGATGATGATGTAGGGACAAGCTACCTCCCTTGGCCGTGGAGCTTAGGAAGCGAGACCTTCCCTTCCTTAGTACTAGAGCAATTGGTCTCATCGGTGTTCGTTCACCTCCCATGGTGATTACGTTCCATAAATTAGAAAAAGAAGTAGAAACTCACGCCTCAACTCTCCTTTTTCCACAGACGGCGTCAAATGATACATAAAAATGTACCTTGATTTTCCCGCCTTTGGAAAATGACGCGAGTAACTCGAATCACACAGCTTAATCTGCCTTCTCCTTGAGTGAAAAAACCTCGCAAAATACGCCGGAGGGTTCTCCGGCGTAGGCACTCCGACGCTCAAGTTAGATACCGAAAAACCCACGAAATTGTATTCGATAAGTGCGTAAGTTGAGTGTATAGATATTGTGTACCTTCTCTCAAAATAGAGTGTGATATTTATAATTAGTACTTACAATTATTCTTTTTCCTATGTGACGCCACGTCTCTTCTCATGGTGATTACGCATGATGTCACGTTGCTACTCGTGGTATTTTCATTAGCGGATACTTATTTTTCCTCTTGCCGTAGTAATTACCTTGTGGAGAAGGGGTCATACCTTGCTCCTTAATTATCTCCTCTTTCGGTTGGCATATGGGAATATTCCATATATCTCGGACAACGTCAATATCAACCCCCTTAGTTTTGGGCTTATCTTCATAGGGTCCATGTTAATATATTCCCAAGCCCATACATCAAGGGTTGATCTTTAATTTCTCCAATTTTGGGCCTTGCTTCGGTGAAAACCCAGCAAGGCTAGTCAATTTATATGGCTCCGGCCCAAGAAGGGAGGTTGGGCTTACTGACTGTGCCCTTCTTTGGCCTCGCTATAAATTACCGCATCACCAGCGATGAGCATAATATAGCTAGTATTTACCAACACATATAATTAGTAAATTACCAACTAACTGATAATTTGTTGGTAATTACCAATGGATGGTACATCTGTTAGCACACACCAACACACGACAAATTCATTGGAATTACTAACAGATATATTAATTGGGGATGCAATGCATTTCTCCACAATGTACATTACCAATGATGAACATCAATTAATATATGTCATTATTAATTTGTTGTTAAATAGTTGCTAAAGATGGCACAAAAAGAAATTAAAGTGCCATAATTATCAACGATTTGAGTTCGTTCGAAAACTTTTGTTGCTAACCTATTGATAAATCCATTATAAAACTTAAAATATAAATTTCATTTATAATATGTTATTTAGTTTGTATTTACCAACGAATGACATCAGTTGGTAAAATCAATTGGTAAATTTTTGTGTTTTCTTGTAGTGATATTGATATAAACACTACAACATAAATGACTTTATGTAACACCACGTTGTAACACTTTAAGTTTATGTAACACATTAAGGTAACACTTTTGTAATTTATATATTATGTAACATTTTATGTAACACTTTTTTATAACGTAACACTTACATGTAACACTTTTAAATAAGTAACACTTATTAGGTAACACTTTTACATAGGTAACACTACATATGTAACACTTTTACATAAGTAACACTTCTAGGTAACACTTTTTAGGTAGCACTTTAACATAAGTAACATCTTTTAGGTAACACATTTACATACGTAACATATATTATGGTAACACGTATTTACCATTTAAATTTATTAGTTACATAATAAAAATATATATGGTTTATTATACCCTCAAAAATATTTTTTTATTTAAAATTATAATATATAATGCAAGTAATATAATTTATGATTTTTTTTTCTTTCAAATAAGTACATAGAAAATTATTTGGTACATTGGGAATCAATGCTAATTATAAATGACTAGATGTGAACAAATATTCTATTTGGAAACAAAAAAATTAAAAAAAAAAAGTAATAAAATAAAATGGAACGATTTAAATAAAAATACATACAAAATATTTAAAATGGTATAGAATAGCCTAGATGGTCAATGTTGCAATTTCAATCCCGTAGGTACAAGGTTCAAACCTTATAAATTACATATTTTTTCTTTTTTTTATGTGATATTTTATAAGTGTTGCCTAAAGTTATATGTAACATTTTATAGGTGTTACATATATAATGTAACACTTTTTTTTAAAGCGATACATAAATTATAAAAAATGTTACCTTAGACTTTAGGCTACACGGGCAATCGCAACACCATTAAAAGTGTTACCTATTTTGAATAAGTAACACTTTATGGACATTAAGTAACAATTTTTGGGTGTTACATAATCTAAGTTATGTTGTAGTGAAAATATAATTAACATATCATAAGAGTGTTGGCATTAACTATTATGTTTATATATATTCATTGGTAATTGCAGTGGTATGGTTAAGGAGATAAAACAAGATTGTGGTCATGGGTGTCTGTTAAAGATTCAGAGTATATAAGTGGTTCTTTTCAAGAATGGCTAAGAAACCCCTATAATAGTGCTGAAATTTGAGAATGATGCTAGTTGTAATATATTTTTGTATTTGGAGATGACTGATGGAGTATGTCTTATACTCCATTAGTTTTGTTAATGAATTTCCATTTTCTGACAAAAAAATTAATTAGTAAATTGCTAATCGATTGTTAATTCATCGATAATTACTTTTATAATAAACTTGTTATTTAGCAACATATTTATGTAGTTTGTACTACAATGCAAATATGTTAGTGATTACCCATAAAATGAAATTCTGCAATGACTAACAACGGAGCACAATGTCGTTGGTATTTACCTATGCATTATTTTCATTAATAATTGCAATTGAAATATATATTAGTAAATTATCAACTAATTCATAATTAGTTGGTAATTACCAATGGATGATACATCTGTTAACATATACCAGCAACGCCCGACAAACTTGTTTGAAATTACTAATAGACTTTTTATTTGGCATGTAATGCATTTCTTTCGAGCAGATATTATCAACGACAAACATAATATAGTTGGTATTTACCAACACATTTATGTTTATTAGCAATTACAAACTGACACATTATTAGTAAATCACCAACTAACTGTTAATTCATTAGTAATTACCAATGGATGGTATATTTGTTAGCACACACCAACACAGGACAAACTCGCTGGAAATTACTAATAAATATATCGGTTGGGGATGCAATGTATTTCTTCCCAATAGATATTACCAACGGCGTACATCAGCTAGTAAATTTCGTCAATATTTTATTGTTAAGTAGTTACTAAAGCTAATTGATGCAAAAATATGCAATAATTACCAACGAATTAAGTCTGTTCGTAAAATTATGTTGCTAACTTGTTGTTATTCTATTTGTATTTACCAACTTATAACATCAGTTGGTAAAATCTATTGGCAAATTTGTGTTTTCTTGTAGTGAGCTAGTGACAATGCTCAAAAATAACTTTCACAATTATACAAAAATAATAAATTACAAAAACTACCACCAACAGTAACAAAATCAATGAAATGGTAAAATCTAACTTTGTAATCTACAAAACAAAGTTATAATAAATCATGCAATTGATTTTTAAATCTCTAAAAAATAGAATTGAATTCTCTCTTGTAAAGGAGAGTCCAATGCACTCTCACAACCATTGGTTTTGTTTCACATCAAAAGCTATGATAAGTGCATTGAACCCTCATGCACATGAGGGGATTCTAAGAAACTCAACATGCAGGTAAATCATTCGGAGGCGGCTGCAGGCGCTGAAACCACTCTTTTCCCCCTTCCACAACTAACCCTAAAGCTAAACCCCACGAAGTATGTTCCTCAAGGTGGCAATGTATGAACCATACACCCGGATTATCAGCAACAAAACGTATTGCCGCCCATCCCCATCGGAACTGCCACTGTGTTTCTCTCTGGCGGGTCGACCAGATTATAATCCGTTGGATCCTTTTCCGCATCAAAGTTACCGAATCCCCTCCCCACTATGAAGAAATTATGCCCATGAACATGAATTGGATGGTTTTCCGGATTCAAAAAATTGGTGTCTTGAAGTACTATTTCAAGTATGGTTCCGTACGGAACTTGCAACACTTTGGTCCCAAAATTTGTGTTCATATTTTCTGTAAAGGAGTCGACGCCAGTGTAGTTAAAGATAGTCAGCGGTTTTTCTGGAAAATCGGGGGAAATGAACGACTGAGATTACGGTAATGGAGGTCAAGAATTGAGGTAGAAGGCCGTACAAAAGATTGATTATTCATTGAGGCGTAAAACCTCTTGTTTTGGACCCCTTTGCATGTTTGATTAAGAGGGCAATCTTGAAGGTTTAGGCTAATCGTTGTTACCACTCGTTTATCGATTTTTTTGGCACGTTGCAAGGGTATGTTTGTGATCCAAGGCTTTTAAGGTTGCTTGCGAATCGGGTGGCGAATGGGGTGTCTCTAAGAGAAGGTAGATTTTGAGGAAAAGTGTAGGGCGCGTGTGGAGGGTTAAAATTTTCAATTTTGGTTTGGTATTTCAAGAATCCAATTGTAGTGGAATTATCAAATGGGAATATTGAGTTGAGGTAGGGTCTGGCGGCCATGACAAACGAGCTGGGGGTTTGATTAGTGGTGAGTAGAACGTTGGTTGTCTGTCCGGGTGCAATCATTATAGCTGGTGTTTGGAAGGGCTTTGTGTAAACACCGTCGATCTCAACCACGGTTAAACTGTGATTTGCCACGGCGAAGAAGAGTTCGTCGTTTAATGCGGCGTTGATAATTCTTAGCAGGTAGGTTTTACCCGGTTCCACTATTTGAATGAAAGTATCTGTAAATAGTTACTTGTCAAAAAAATTTGGAATTAATGTTAATTACTGCAATCATTTATTCATTACGGGTTCAGATGAGGCTAATCAATTAAATATAATTAATTTTGTGTTAATTATTAATTAACAATTATTTAATAAGTATAATTATAATTAAAACATTACCTTTTGTGGAACAAGGGTATAAGGGACCTGGTAAACCATTGATGGTATAAGCATCAGAGGTGATGGGTCCACCGCCATATAACATCATTTCATTTTCTACGATTTCAACGTCTTCATTCCACCATTCTCCTGCATCCAATATTTAATTATGATTTTAGAGAGAAACCACTTGATCAAGCTTTTTGCTTGGTTTTTAAAACATTATATAATGGATTTTTTTTTTTAAAAAAATAAAAAATTAAGTAGCGTTAGTTTACGTGGTGTAATTGGTGTAAGGTGGTGCACTTCATAAAAATTTGATCAACTTGCTAAAATATAAAAATATTTGATACAAAAACAGGAGGTGAAATATTAGTTCTTATAATGAAAAATATTAGTTAATGTTATAAAAATTTAGTTTATATATCTATTAAATATAAACGGTTAGTTTTAATAATTGGTTATAGGAATGACAATATCAACCCGTCCCGGTCCGTCTAGACCTCGTGATATTTGGGTTGCCCGCCCTCATGTCCCGTATCGGAGCAGGCGGGTTTGGGTATTACTTCGACCCCGCATCCCGGACTCGTGTCCCTTTTCATATTAAAATTTAATAATATATTATATAAAATATGTATGAATATAATAATCCCTAGCTACGTCCCATAAAAGTTTTCATACTTTTTTTTTTTTTTCGTACGTCCCATTATAAATTTCACACCCTTAAAATGGAAAACTCTTTATAAACTCCACCCTCACAATTTTTACTAATTTACATGTCATTACTTTTTACTCTCATATACACATAACCAATAAAGTTTTTTTAAATTTATACATAAAAGTTTACAAAATTACCCCTCAAAACCTCAATCATTATTCTTTTTCTTACTACATATGAAAGGTTTTATGGACGGAGGGAGTAATATATTCCTATAATTTTCATATTTATTAATATATAATATAGATAACAATAATTCAACATTATAGATATTTTTTTAGGTCAATATATATTTCTTAAATATCTTAATTTTTATGTTATATATTTAAAAATATACTATATATTATAATTATAATAATAAAAAAATATTTAAAACAGATCGCTTCATCATGTTCCGTTAAAAATGAGTCGGGTCCAGCTAGAATCGACCCTCACACGACCTGTTGGCATCCCTAATTGGTTGAAAGAACCCAAAGTTTACTTGTCTTAATTGGTGTTGTTGGAATCTCGTCCTGCTCCGTTGTTGCAAAACTTTTGAGCAAGGTTGTAAAAGTCGAAAATCAATAATCGAGCGTTTTGAGGCCGCCTAGTTTTTTTTTTTTTAATTTTTAATAAAAAATATAAAATCGGTCACCTAGACGGCGCCTAACCACGAAAACGCCTAGCTGCCTAAGGCAGCCTAGACGGCGCTCGGCCACGAAAACACTTAAAATGCCTCAATTATGTAAAATCAAGCGGGGCGCATCGCCTAGGCCGATTTTTGCAACAATGCGGTTGAGGCAATTTGATGCTAATAATTTTTTAGTTATCAATATAAATTTTACAAATTAATGCTTCCTTCATCCCATAAAAATTTTCATAAAATGGAGTGCACACATTTTCACAAAAAGAGTAATAATTGAGGTTTTGAGGGATAATTTTATAAACTTTTATGTATATAATAAAAAAATTATTGAATTGTGTGTATGTGAGTAAAAAAATAATAAATTATGCAAATTAGTGAAAATTGTGAGTGTAGAAAGATTAATTTTTATTGCAAGGATGTGAAATTTAGAGTATGACGAACGAAAAAGAAATCATGAGAAATTTTATAAGGGAGATGGAGTATAAGGTAGTGCAAACCTCGTGACAAAAGTTAAGAGTTGGTACAACTTTACCTTGCTAATTTGTAAAATGATTAACTTTATAATTAAAAACTGCGGATGTGTATAACAAATATACTAAGTTTTGTGTATACAAGTTGCACTCGTGCAATTGGTTTGTCAATATTATTATTATATATTATTTTTTATACAATTTGCATTACTTTATAATTTATTAAGAAATGCTCCTACTTTTAAAAATAAAATCTCAATATTTTTACACGCTTCACACTGAAATGTGTAATAAATGATGAAATATTATTTTATATTACTTGATAAGTAATAATGTATTATAACTTGAAAAAAATTAAATAGTGCAACGGATGCGTGCAATAACTACTCAGTATAAATATATAAGAGAACAAGAAGATGCGTACCAAAGATGAGAACTGGAGGAGATTGTAGTGGGAGTGGGAAGGGAAAAGGCGTGGTTGGGTGAATGATAAAAGCGCCATAAACAGAAGCACGTTGCCAAGCAAAATGAGCATGCCACCAGAGGGTACCCCTTTGACCCTCAACACTAAAGTTGTAAGTGTAGGTCTTGCCTGCTCCGATGGGGCATTGTGTTACGTATGCGGGTCCGTCTGCCCACCCTGTTCTCATCTGCCGAACCCCATGCCTGCACGATTGAATAGGTCTTTTATATTTCATATATACCGTAAATTTATGGTGTATTAATTTTTTAAAAAGTTAAAGTATCAAAGGGAAAATTGCTGGAGTTATCTCATAAGAATAGTTCCTCATAAAAATTGTCATTTTTTTAACAATTATAGTCCTTTTTGTATAAAAAAGTGTAAAAATGATTATTGTGGGATCAATTTTGCAATAAAAATACACACAAAAAGACCATTTTCTAATATGATACCAAAAATGCAATGAGAAAATTCTCTTGAGATCAAAACTGAAATATACTCAAGTATCAAATATTTGATTAAGAGTATTAATAATCTCATCAAGAGTACCAAAAATTAAGGTTAATAGTATCATATTTGACCAAGACTATAAAAAAATTGACCAAAAGTATAAAAATTTGATGAAATTGAAAAATAACATTTAAAGTATCAAATCTTTAACCAAGAGTAACAAATATTTGACCAAGAATATCGTGAGATACCGTAAGCTTACGGTATATATGAAACACATAAAACTTTGTCTTTACTACAATTAAATGTTCAAGAAAATAAATAATACTGATATTTTAATAAAATAAATAATACCGCTTAAAATACATCTGAGTTGGTAAGTTATCAACATCTTCATTTAACTTTGGCTTGACATGGGTTAATAATTAATCGCGAAATAAATATTTATAAAAGCAAATGATCAATTGTTCGGAATATTAATTATTAACAAGCAGTCCACTTGTGAATGAGTTCAAGGCCTAGGACAAATCTATTTATTGTGATTTTTTAATGACTAAGCTAGGAATGTGAACTCCATTGGCACTCGACTTGTGTATAAAATATGGAAAATGTATTCCTTATACCGTACAATTCAAATAAATTTTTAAATGAAACTCAGTATATCCCACAATCATTTACATTCTCTGTTCGAACAAAAATTAAGAAAAATTATTTTTCAGAGTGTATGAGAGAATAAAATGTAGGGATATAATTTAATGAAATAAAGTGTAAAAGAGAGAATAAAGTAGAGTAAAATAAGAGTGGCATTTTTTAAATTTAAATGGTATTATGAGTATGTTAATATTGTGTGATGTTTTCATTTTAGGGAGTACAAATTAATATGAGACGAACTAATAAGAAAAGTGTGCAAATTATTGTGGGACAGAGGAAATATTAGTATTAGGTTTTTTTTTAAAAAAAATATATTAGTTATGTAGTTTCACAGCATAATCGGTATAGCTAATTAATTAATTTTGAGCAAATTTTGTATGAAATCATTGTCTACATGATGCATGATATAACGTTTTATTTATGAGGGATCGTCTCATATTTGTTTTTGTGTTAATTAATTGATGTTCTAAGTTCTAAGTAACATGATTATTACAATAATTATTTAGAGAACTTTGTCTTTTCGTGTTAATTGATATAAGTTCCCTATATTTAATTTGTGACCTTTGTGATTATTCCTACCATATGTGAATTGTATTGTAGGACCAATAAGCATGATTATTGTTCTAATAAATTCGACACCCCCTGATACAAAAAGCCAATCAACTTTTCGTGAATTGATTATAGTAATTATAATTTGTCAGAAATTTATTATTGGTTTTTCAGAAATATTTTGTTAGCCATCGTAGAGGACGGATTTATTCGGTGTATATTTTTTAATAATTGGTATGTTTAAAAAAATAAAATTATGAGTATGGATTGCTTAGAAAAAACAAAATATAATACAAAAATATACATAAGAAGATCGCATGCATTCAACATATTATTTTTGTAAATTTTTGTACTCCTTCTGTCACATAATCGTTGTAACATTTGCCAAAAAAATCTATCCCGTACTCGTTGCATATAAAGTATCTTTTTCATTTTTATTTATCCCCTCAAACACTACAATATTACACTATATGTCACTACTTTTCCCATATTAACTCAATTTATTTATATTAAACGAGTCTTTTATTAAAGTTGAAAAAATTAATAGCCCATCAATAATATCACAACTGCCAGGGCATTAAAAATTAGGTATTACAAAATGTAATCTCGGAATATAAAAGTTTCAAAACTAAGCTAGGCCATCAGTAATATCACAACTCCTTAATTTTACTACATTATTATATGATTATTAAATTAATCAAAATTGGATCTCTAATTTATGCATGAATAGTAATATATTGCGTGAATAGTTTATAATCTTCATGAATGTTTTTTTTTTTTTTGACAGAAATCTTCATGAATGTGAAAATAACACTATAAAGTTTATACAAACTAATTCGGACCTTTATCAAGAAAATTTGGGTAAATCTTTTTTTCCAGACAGTAACTTGGGTGGTAAAATGAGGATCATAATTTTTGAGGTGACAATTTAAAACCGTAATTTTTAAACGTCGCAAATTGAGACTATATCACTCGTATCAACCAAAATTCAACCCGAATTCAGTTTAAATCGGGCCAATTAATGGCTCAATTTGGGTTGGTTTGGCCTCAATCCACCCTTTTTAAGTTATTGTCCTTAATTTATCACCTTGAAAATTACGGTCCTCATTTTATGTCATCCCCTAAGTTACTCTGTTTTTAAAAATTATTTTTCCCAAAAATTGATGTCAAGGAAAGTGAGCTCTCCATAAATTGTCATTTTCACGATAAATATATTTTGTAAAACTAGATAAATTGTGAGACAGATTTAAATAAAATGTATCATACTGTATTTGAAATTTTATATTAATTTGACCCTTTCAAAAAAAATATATATTTGACTACCATATTAGTGAATTCTGATCCATCTCGTGAATGGGTAGTATTTGTGTATATTGTGCACAATAAAAGATTGTGTGCATAAAGTTTGGTTACAATGTAATATTATTTCAGAATCTTGTATAGAATTAATTTGGTTACAGTGTAGTATTATTTCAGCGTTGTATAATATTAGTTTAGTTACGTTGTCATATTAATTTAATTACAGTGTAGTATTAATTTAGTTATAGTGTAGTATTAATTTGTGCACAATAAAATAGTGTGGAGAATATGCACACAAGTATTTGTCCGGTGAATTACATAATTTCAGAAAGAAGTGTCTTTTATCTCATGATATCTTATTTACTTTACTAACATTAAACATGGGAAGTGTGCATAATATCAGTAAATAGAAAGAGAAGATCATGTATCATTGAAAATATATAATGATGATACCACATGCATGCTACAGATGCACTAGCAAAGAAAAGGGTCATAATTAATGTAGTAGTCCATTTGACCATACATAACTAAATACTCAACCTTTTTATATTGATAATCAAATTTTAATTTCTTTTTTCATGCATATGTTCTTATTATAAACATAAACATATTAGAAAGTCTTGTATGAATCAATTCTAATGTGAAATTAATTTTAATAGTGTTAGTTGTTTCATTAAACATATTAGTTATTATTATGTAAATTTTTTGAATCTATTTGTAATTAGCCTATTTTTTTAACATATATATAAATATTCCTTATTTTTATTATAAGGTACATTTAATTAATACGAACCTCTCTGACATTACACCGTACTCAAATACGAATTTATCGAAAAATAAATCTACTTATAAATTAATTAAAATAAAGTTACTAACCAGTGGATGGTGGTGTTTCTTGCAACCTTGTTAGTAACCATTACTTGGACATTGTCACCTTCATTCACATTAATAGTTGGCCCTGGAAACTTCCCATTCACTGTCAGCACTGCCTTTGTATGGCAAAGTCTTGTTATACTCTTCCACTCAACCTGCAATTCATATTATAAATACATACATAAATACATCATCACATACCAAAAACACACACACATCCATGTGGATTTGTGTGTGAAAAGTAGTATAGAAGCTATTCGATATCGTAAGAGATCATTTGTTTCACATTATGGATGAATGATACGTGGAAGTTAAAAATTTAATCAATGAATGATATACATCATATCGACATGTATTAATAATACAACAGACTCGTGGAACAGAGGATTCAAACTGATTCGATATATCTATAGCTTACATTGAAGTGAAACTTCTTTATATTGGATGAAGAAGAACAAAGCACTTGCAATGCAAGTAGACAAATTGTAACCAAAATGTGGGAAGATAAGCCCTCCATTTTTATTGTACTTTTGCAACATATAAATGGCACCAACTCTTTGTACACGACAATGCTCTATTTATAGTGAGTGAGTTATTTTTCAACTACAGTACTTACACAGACATAGTAAATCATTGTAATATTTTTTTGGTGACTATAATTTAATTCCATTTATAGCTAGGTCGACAGAAAAAGAAATATTATCATGTCAAATTTTCAATAAAAGGTTTCAAGAATTTTGGCTGTTTTTAATAAAGCTTAGCAATAAGTCATAGGAGCCCTCAAAATATAAGGTGTGCATACACAACAATGATAAGGTTGTCTCATCTATGAGGCCATAGGCTATATATATATATATATATATATATATATATATATATATATATATATATATATATATATATATATATAAGCAGACTGTAGGGTATGTTCTATGATATAAGTATGAGGTGGTTGGTGTGAGCTAATTCAAGCAATATGATTAAAAGCAAAATGATATAAGTACGGTAGAACTCAATAAATTAAAAGCAAAAGTGTTGTGTTAATAAGTTTTACAATTGAACATATTAATTTTAAATGATATTTGATGAAGGGTATTAGTTGTGCATTAAAGTGTATCGGTTGTTTTACTACAAAATACTCCCTTCATCCCGATATAAGTTACCAATTTTTTTGCACACATAGATTAAGATAAGATAATATAATATAGATAGAGTTCAAATGATGTGATGGAAAGAGAATTAAAAATAAGAGATTTAGATAAAAATAAGGGTAAATGAGTAACATATGTTTATGTAGACATTGAAATTTATTTTGTGATAAACTCAAATTTTAGAGATAAGAATATAAAAATATCTTCTAGATTTGAAAATATATTTTTCCTTATTTTTCGAGTCATTAATATCTTAAAGATTTTGGGATATCTTTTGTTTTTTTCTTTATCTAAGTCGTTTTCATCTCTTATAAATATGAGAGTCAAAATAGAGTGCTAGCAATCCGATGGAATAAGTCACAAACGACTTCATCAACTCTCACTATGCCAAAATCGCTACGATTTACTGACTATGGAATCCCCGCTGTCGTAGGGATTTTTTCACCGCCGCCTATCAACCCGATGTATTAGGTCTGGGTATTAGACAACGGTTTTTCACCGTTGTCGTAGGTATTTATCACAACGGTTAATGAAGTTATGACAACGGTTTTTCACCGTTGTCGTAGGTATTTACCACAACGGTTAATGAAGTTATGACAACGGTTTTTCACCGTTGTCGTAGGTATTTACCACAATGGTTAATGAAGTTATGACAACGGGTTTTTTACCGTTGTCGTAGGTGTTTACCACAACGGTTAATGAAGTTATGACAACGGTTATTCACCGTTGTCGTAGGTATTTACCACAACGGTTAATGAAGTTATGACAACGGTTTTTCACCGTTGTCGTGAGGTATTTACCACAATGGTTAATGAAGTTATGACAACGGTTTTTACCGTTGTCGTAGGTGTTTACCACAACGGTTAATGAAGTTATGACAACGGTTTTTCACCGTTGTCGTAGGTGTTTACCACAACGGTTAATGAAGTTATGACAACGGTTTTTCACCGTTGTCGTAGGTGTTTACCACACAACGGTTAAAAACCGTTGTCATAACTTTATTTCACCATTGTCTTAGGCTTTCACCACAACGGGTTACTACCTACTTACTACAATTTTTTTCCGTTGTCTTAGCCATTATTGTAGATTTTTTTCCGTTGTGACTAGTTGGACAATAATATAAAATTAAAAATAAGCATTAAAATAGAAATCAATTCATCATAATACATTGTTTAAACATCAAATTAAGTCATAAAATGTAAATAGTCTAGTGTTAAACTACAATAACATGTTCAAATGTCAAAAAAACTAAACTAAAATAAAAATAACAAACTTCTAATCATCACCCATATACTCCGAAAGGCATTCGCCCACTCTTCCCGCATGTTTCGAGTAATCCTTTGTAAAACCGAAAGTACAAATAATAGAATTAAATAAGTATTATTTTTTAGTCACCAATTCAACCAACCAATCAAATATTCACCAAAACCACACATAACCATGATCAACACAAACACATAACTATGATCAACACAAATTATTCTTTCTAGTGTAACCCCAATTTATTTTTCAAAGAGAGGAAAACCAGAGAAATATTATTGGAATTCACAAATAAACATTGAATTTTAATTTTTATTTTTTTAAAAAAACTCATATCAGCTATTATGAGAGCTGTTGTTGATTGACTCATGAATTCAAATTCCATCAAATTTCAAACAATATCAAGACTTCAACTTTCTCAAAAATAACTTCATCAACAAAACCAGAGATTCATCGAAGACAAATGATTGAAACAAAACATGCATTCCAATCGAAATTATGATAATATTACTCAAGCCCATGTAAAAGAAAATGAATCAAAGAGGGCTAAAAAAGGCAAACAAAAGCATTGAAAAAAATGGCAAACTTAAAAGAAGGCTATTTTAATGTATGGAGACTAGGGTTAACTTTTTATGTAACAGGTCAACACTTTGCATCCCACTCAAATAGGCAAACTTAAAAGCAGAGAAAACTGATTTCTCACCCAGAAATATATTTCATGCAACTAAAGCAAATTACTACCAATTTACAAGATTATAACTATTAAATTATTACCCAAATAAAAGTGCAAAATACAGGTTGAACTATTTTTCTCTCAAATTGCTATAGAAAATGAGAAATTTCTACTACTGCTACTGCACTAATTTAAACAGAATTAATAGGCCAACTTAAAAGCAGGGAAAACTGATTTCACACTCAGATATTTTGGACCACATATCAGTTGATCCATAGGGCAACTATGGTTCAGCATGATCCACTTTTAAAGTTAATATATATATTTCAGGCTTCAATAGCAAGTACTAGCTATCCAACATTTATTTAGTTACACCTTGTATCAGATGAAATTTTTCTATAGGTCATTGATTTAATGAACCAAGGCAAGAACAATTTCACCGAGCAAATGTTATAAAATATAAACCATCAAAACTGGGACAAGAGATGAGGTTGTTTTCTTCAGTAAGATCATTTAGGATGTAAGTATATAAAAAAATTGCAAAAACATGAACAAGAAAGAATACCGAAATCTGTCTTATCGTATGTCCCAAAACTTAAAACCTTTATGACCTGCAGTGACAATTATATTTGCACTCTCAAGATCACTGCAAAATTGCAAGCACAAATAAATTAGCAATAATTAGAGAACTGTAAAACAAGCATCAACTAAACGCAAAGATACTGATAAAGTAAAGCCATATGCACAAGTTTGACATCACAATTTCTTCGAATAATTAACAGACTAAGAATGCTCTCAGCTCTGCCTTATCAGTTACCATTCTCCAAGGAGTTATGCCCAAATCACGTTTCTATAAAAGTGTTACATGGACTATTCCTGGTAAAGTCATGCAAAGATAGCTATATAAAGCACAAAGTAAGTCAGAAAACATTTTTCAGAGAAGGGAAGGGAAATTTCAACTGATGCTAGCTTTGTTGGGCCTAGACTAGTAACTGAGTGGGTGTGCTTTTAATAAAATTTAGTCCAGATTGAACCCACCAAAGCATATGACATTTCCTCCTTTAGCATATTTGAGTGAATTGCTAAGCCAAGAGATTTCTATATAAAGCCTGTGCCCTGAGTTTCAACACATGAGCTCAACTTACATCAAATGTTAGTGCTAAAGAAAGACAATTTTGTGGGAAAAAGAATAACAGTGTGATTCCCCTTTGGCAAGGAGGACATTCAAAATTACTATTTTTTCCAATAATTGCCAGTAAATAACTATACATTATACAAATGCTTTACTAATTATACATATCGAAGTGCACAAGAAAATTCACAGGACGGATTTGTAGTTTTGTATCAAAGAGGTGGGTACCTTTAAGTGGTCCCTTTTGCTAACTAATTCACTATACTTCGAAGAATGGAAACCCCTGTTGCAAAAGCTCTCCTTCAGTAACCGGGAAGATCTACAAATCTGATTAATGTTCAGTTTGACCATTGATCAAAATGGAACAAACGCTACAAAGGACATTTGCTTTTCCAAAAATAAGGAAAAAATAAACATAAGTCAAATGATAATCGTGGTGAAAGCAAACTAAAACAGGGACTTGATAAAGAATAGACAAACATTCAATGGCTTCTGATTTAAGACAAACTTACTCAAATTTGTCGGCATGATATAAATAGTAGTTCAGGTAACGATCAACAAATGGGCACGTTTAATCATCTCACACAATGGAACATTTATATTATTGTATCTCCATTAGCTTCATAAGACAAAAACGAAGTTTTAAAAAGTTGGAACAAATGAGCATGCTTTAAGAAGAGCGCCTTCACCTCCAACAAGAGTTTTTTTCCTAACAGTAGTTCATTGATAACTAAAACTGAATTGGATTTTCCTATTAATCAAGAACATCACACCACATAATTAAATGCTGCAAAAATCATGATATAATTCCCTAAATACCCCTTAAAAAGTATTACTTGTTCAGTGGCCTATACTTTTGATCTTTTATGACAAAATTGGTTACCAATTGAAATCATGTAGAATAAACAGGTGCTAGAAAATTATTTTGTTCCAGAATTTAAAGATATGAACAATGAACCATCTAAAGACCCATATGCTATGATGAAAAGAGCAATAGTTATACACTACAAGCCAAGTAAATTTATGCATATGAAAATCTCACAAAATATCCCTAACCAGATTACGGGTAATAATTTTTAGTTTAGAAAAATAATATCCCCCACCTCAAAATCTCTTCCAAGTCCAGTCATCCCTAAAATAAAATTCAAAAATGATTGGCCACATCAAAATTAGCAATATAAAAAAAAAAAAGGTCTACAGTGATATATGAATTAACAAAAATGAAAGAAAAGCTAAAGAGAAGATAGATGAAGTTACTAATTTCAAAAATCCGATGCAACGTTCATTTCTTGTGTGTGTGGAGGGTTTCCCAACTAATCTCAAGAGTAGGCCTGGAAGCACAATTTAAATAGGTGCATTAAACTAGAACAAAGCAAATGCTTCATAATTTTTTGGGCTGCATATTTTTGGTACTCTTACATCTTTATTTCAGCTTTTCAATATCTATTTAGATTTAAAAGAATAATTTAAACTTTTCGACAAGGTCAAGATAATGTTGATTATGAATAATAACTTACTGTGTAACAAACTTGTGGTCAGGAGACTACGAATTCAGAGATACTTGCTCTAACATGAATAACCCATTCTCCATAAAATATGGGAGAAGATAGATTACAAGTAAACTTGCATTATTGGAATACATCTGATTAGGACTTACAGGTTTTCAAGTTATCTCCAACTCTGGAAACTAGGTAGCTTTCCCCTAAAATTATTGCTGCTAAGCCTACTGCATTGCTCCCAAATATTGATATTTAAGTTAAAACAAATAAAAAATTATTGCACTTTTACATGACAAAAATACACTACTATACTTACACTTCTATCAGCTCCTTCAGATTATTTAATTCAAAGGCAACTCACCAGTGAGATTATTTGTACTCAGACTGCTGCATTAAAAAATTAAAAAGAAGAGTAATTAGTTATTACATTATCATGGGTGCAAATTATATACTATTATAATACAAAGTGATAATCACAAGAAAAGATTTTTGATACATCATCTGAAGGTACGACAACTTTGCAAGGGATGGTGGTAGGACACCTGGTAAATCCTGTCCTTTTCAGAAATCTGTTTTCAAGAAAACAGATGTTTTTGTTAGTAAAACATGCTCGGAATGTTCTCAAACAAATGAACGATGCAAATATGAAACCTGATGCTTGTGCTAAAGCCTAGGCGTTAAATTTAACTGAAGCTCATATGATTTTTTGTAGAGCATTCATGATACTAGCTATACACACAAAAAGAATGGACAAAAGAGAATCTTACTCTCCTCCTCAAGTAGATTGCCTTGTGCTAAAATAATTCCCCCTTCTAGACAAAGAAATATTATTAAGGTGTACATGAAAGTAAGAAATGTTCTTGAGATATTAATTGTTGGCATCATGCCTTAGTATGACATTCATTAACCTGAGACATTCGTGGTGGAACTAATATATATGCTAAGGATGATATTCAGTTAATGACTTTAGACAAGTAATCAGGCATTAAACATAGTGTGGCCATCAACAAAACCGTACATTAAAGATAAGAATTACCACTGTAATATTCTACCGTAGTCCACCAAACGACACATACTGAGTTAGAAGTAACCTTCAGTTATTCCCATTTTTCAGACTTAGGTATTCCAAGACAGCCTAATTTGTTCATAAAACAGACAATACAAATCTCGAAACTGCTTCCAAATACGTTCATAAACACCAAAAGACTTTTTCTACACACTGCTTCCACATAAGTTTCTTTGAGTGTTGCTTTTCGGAATATCAAACACTGGGGTCTTTGACTGTCTCCAAGAGGCATATTGCCCAAAAGAGTTCAAAACCATCCAGAAAGACTTTTTGCACCCCCAACATACACCACATCTCAACATACAAGTTGATCACCAAATATTAAACAACCTCAAATTACCTAGTCAATTAATAAAATACCCAGTCAATTATATCATTCACAAGCATTGGCCTCAAAATGTCATAAATCAGTTGTTATTCATTGTATAATTCACCATGTCAACATGTATCTATTCTGTAAATTAAAACCACTAGCTCGTTCTTACAAAATCACAAGTTAATCAGATACTGTGCAAACACATGAAAGGCAAAAAAAAAAAAGCAATCAACATTTCTAATTAAGCTCGATATTACTATTGACAAACGGTAACAAAAGGCATAAAGAAATAGGGAGAGAGAGAGAGAGAGAGAGAGAGAGGTTTCATTTGAAGATGTTCTGCACTATCACTTCCTCAATCAATAAAATTCACAAGATCACAACCTAAAAGTAAAATTGGTGAAGGGGAAAAAGAAAGCAGAAATCAAAGAGCGGACTATATTATGAACAAAATTAAATTCGTTAATCATTAAATAAACAAGATTAAAATCAGCGAAGAATCCATTATCTATTGACTGAAATGAAAATCGTAAAGAAAGAAAATAGCGATACAGAAGAAATTAGAAAAAAACTAAAATTTTCAATACCTGGAAATACGAGTAGTTCATGTACACATCTTATGTAGCGCCAGAGAAACGAAAGCAGCGGTCAGAATAAACTTGTCGAGGCGCGGCTGAAGTGCTGGGTAATCGAAATTCATGTGCTTCGATTTGGGGGAAAGGTTGAAAATGCGAGGAACGGCTGAAGTACTGTGCGCAATCGATTTGGGGAAAAGATGGAAAACGCGAAGCAGTGTACAGTGGTGAAGAGGCATAGAGAGGCGGTGTATGACGATGGCTATGAGGTGGCGAACGACAGTGGCTAGGGTTACAAATCGAGAGTCGGAAACTAAATTAGTCATATATAGTGGCGAGGAGGTTGCGAGGCAGTGTACGATTGTGAAGAGACGACGCGAGGCAGCGTACGACAGTGGTGATATAGAGGCAAACGACGTTGGCTAGGGTTCGTGCTCGTCGTGTTAGGTATTGATGAGGACAAGAAGAGAAAACTAGAGGCGGCGATAGGATGAGGAGGGGAACGACAGTGGTGATGAGGCGATGGGGAACGGCGGTGGTAATGAGGCGGCGGCGGGGAACGGCGGTGGTAATGAGGCGGCGGCGGGGAACGGCGGTGGTGATGAGGCGGCGGCGGTTGGGTAAAGACAGAGCGAAGGAATAAAGCCAGAGAAAACACATTCGTAGAGCAAGGTCGAAAATTTAGGAGATGAATATTTTCTAAGTGTTCCTTATATACTTTTAACAATTACTATTAAAATTAAATAAAAAATAAAAAAATTTAGATATGGCAACAGGGAAAAGACAAAAGTGTATTAAAACCGTTGTCTTTCGGCATAAAATCAAAACTTAAGACAACTGTTATCCCTAAGACAACGGGTTTTACATTTAAGACAACGGTCCAAGCCAAAATCCGTTGTCTTTTACCCGTTGTCGTAGCCCATTTTTGGCATAGTGTCTCTACTACCATTGTTGGTCAAATCACACTACCAAATTGTAATAAAAATTCGGAATAAGTCGTTGAGATCCCGAGACTACAAATCAAATATGAGTCCTTGGAGAGAAGAATAAAGAGATCAACGATAGTTCAATTGAAAAAATATTTTTATCATTAATCTTATTTTTCTCGTCTTTTATATATTTATGTGGAGGTGTTGAAATTTATTAGTTTATAGTGTAAATAATAGAAAAGTGTAAGGGATATAAATTTAATGGGTAATTGCAAAAAATAGAATGGATAATTTATAGTTGGATGCACTCAAAATGAAAAGATTAATAACTTATATCGGGACGGAGGGAGAGAGTATTAATTATAAATCTACTTTCATGATGAAATTGTTTTATCTATGTATTGGACGCGCATGTCCGAAATGAAATAGTTGAACTCATTGAAGTTGTTTTTCACTGGTTGTGTCTTTGACTATGTAAATTTAACTCGTGAAATTGTTTGATTTGGCGCGACGAAGTGTTAGAATGAACTAATCAATGAAGAATACGTAAATTAACTATGCGCAGAATATGAATTAAAACTAAAATTAAACGAACACGAGAGAATTACGTGGTTCGATCTTTGAATAGATCTACATCCACGGGATCGTGGAGCCAATTTACTATAGAATTAATGTACAATTACAGATTACAAGTGTCATTGAAACGAATCGAGTATTCGCAAGTATGAACCCTAATTCGCTTAATTAACTCTAATTTATAATGTTACAAGGGAAAACAACACAATGCACTCACAATGAAAAAATGAACAATGCCCAACCAAGATTGAATTCAATTGAGGAGGAATCACGGCCAACAAACTCTAATAGAATCGGTTATGACGTTACATGCTAATCGGTTTAATTCACTAACTACTCGGCTCGAACCGTGACCCGGTTATTTAACGCAGAGTCCGATTTGATTTGGTTTATAGAAAAGTGAAATCGGTCTTGATTAGAACATCCATTTCCATTTCATTTAGAGTCTGGTCTTCTTAATATTACTCCATAGTATCCGTCTTAATACTCAAAAGGTATTACTCCTTCATTAAATCATTGCTCCGCACACTATCAATTCTCCACCTCAAAGCAATGTGGCCCCCTTCATCTCCTCGAATCATCTGTTAAGGAACCTTCCATGATTCAAGCTTGATCAACTTCAAACAATGTCCGAATTTTGAGCTTGGCAACACCTTGGTGAGCATATCTCACGTGCATTCTCCTCGATGCAACTTTCTTTACCGATACAACTCATCTTTCAACTACATCTCTTACAAAATGTAGCTTTACATCAATGTGTTTTGACCTTTCATGGAACACTTGATGCTTCACTAAGTGTAATGTGCTTTGATTATCACAATACACAGTATGATCTCTGATGGATTCCAAAATCCTTGATGATTCCCTTTAGCCACATAGCTTCTTTCACACTTCATCATAGCTATACTGCTTCCGTTGTTGATAATGCAACAATAGATTGAAGTGTAGACCTCCAGCTAATTGCAATACCATGAAGAGTGAATTCATAACCAGTTTGTGACTTTCTAGTATCCACATTTCCCGCAAAATCTGAGTCCACAAAACCTTGCAAAGGATTCTTTGAGTAATCAACCTTTTCAAACAATGTACCCCATATCGAAGTACCATTGATGTACTTCAAGATCCATTTCAATGCTTTTCAAAGAAAATCCCCAGATTAGCCATAAACCTGCTCACCATACTTACAACATAGGCCAAATCTGGTCTCTTGCATACCATGGTATACATTAGGCTTCCTACTCCACTTGCATATAGAACTCCACTCATATACTTCTTTTCTTCTTCTCGATTTTGGTGAGTGTTGAGCCGAGAGCTTGAATTGTTGTCTAAGAGTCACAAAATTGGCTTTGATTTGTGCATGTAGTATCTTCTAAGAAACTTTTGCAAGTAACTCTTCAAAGGATAGAAACAATTACCCTTTCTCCTTGCTTCTAATAATATCCATACCTAGAATCTTCTAGCATGCCCAAAGTCTTTCATTTCAAATGCTGAATTAAGCCTTGATTTGAGATTATTTATCTTTGATAAGCTTCTCGCTAGCAATCAACATATCATCTATATATAAGAGTAGATAAGTGATAATATCAGCTCCATCCTTTTCAAAATATACACAGTGTTGAACTTGCATCTCGTTAAACCTAATTGTCATCATAAAGTTGTCAAACTTCTTGTACCATTGCCTAGTGGCTCGCTTTAAGTCCATACAATGACTTCTTTAATAGACAAACTTTATTTTCAGAGCAAGGCATGATGAACCCTTCATGTTGATACATATATATGGTCTCCATTAGCTCACCATGAAGAAATGTTGTCTTAACATCTAATTGATGAAGCTCAAGATCATCTTGTGTCACTTTGGATAACAAAGAAATTTTTATTTAACAATGTTTAACAACAGGAGAGAATACCTCATTGAAGTCAATTCCTTCCCTTTGAGTAAAGCCTCTAGCCACAAGTCTTGCTTTGAATCTGATTTGACTGCAATTCCCTCCTTCTATCTTCTTTTTGAATAGCCATTTGCAGCTTATGAGTTTCGCTGGAGGCTTCTCCACCGAAACCGGTTTTGGTTCTTCTCCGCAGATTGGAGCTCTTCTGTCATGGCCATGATCCATTTCTCCCTTTCTTGACCTGAAATAGCATCATGAAATGTTTTAGGTTCATGATAATTAATATCTTCTGCAATAATTAAAGCATAAGATACAAGATCACCACCATATCTAGTTGGAGGATGAATTTTTCTCCTTTCTCTGCCTCTTGTAAAACTATAGTTTCTCAAATCATAAGTTTGATCTTCATCATCTGTAGAATCTTCATTATCTTCTTGTGTCTCGGTATTTAGTGGTTGAGTATCGGTCTCGCAATGACAGATCATTGTCTTGAATCTCCACCTCAACCCGAAATACATCACTTGCAATGTCTCCATCCATATCTTGCTGAGTTTTTGTGCCACTGTACCCCATTTTATTCTCATCAAAAGTAACATCCCTATTGATTATACACTTTTGATTTCCGGGTTCCATACACTGAGCCTGTAACCCTTCACCACTTTTAGATAACCAACAAATACACACTTCAATGCCCTTGCCTCTAGCTTATCTTGCTTGACATGAACATATGCCCGACATCCAAAAACTTTCAAGTTTGAGTAATCAGATAAGCTTCCATACCATAGTTCATCGGGGTTTTGAACTCAATAGGCGATGAAGGTGTATTGTTTATGAGATAACAAGTTGTATTAATCGCTTCACCCCAAAAGTATTTGGGCGGCTTTGCATCAAGCAACAAGCATCTAACTCTCTCCAAGAAAGTCCTATTCATCCTCTCTGCAAGACCATTACGTTGAGGATTTCTTTGGTACACTCTTATGTCTTGTGACTTCTCTATCTCTACAAAACACGAAACTCTTCCGAAAGAAACTCCAAACCATTATCAGTTCTTAAGTGTTTGAGTTTCTTATTCTTCTTATTTTCTTGCTTTCAATTAACTAGTCTTTAAACTTAGAGAAAGCATCATTTATGTGTTTTAAAATGAATACCTAAATCTTTCTTGAGAAATTATCAATAATTGTGAGAAAATACCTGCCTCTACCTTGAGTAGCAACTCTGGATGGTCCCCATACATCCGAATGTACATAATCCGGTGGCTCTTTGGTTGTGTTCTTGCCTTCTGAAAACTTTGTTTAGTGGCCTTGCTCGTAACACACACTTCACACAAGTCCATTTTCTCGATGCTTACCCCTGTGAATGCTCCTCTCTTGGATAGTTCAATCAATCCCTTTCCTCTAACATGAGCAAGTCTTTTTGTGCCATAATACTGTTTGTGAAGAATTCACAATCAGTAAGTGCTTCCAAGAATTGTGTTCCCAATAAGAGAATAGAGACCATTTGATTTGATTCCTTTCATGACCTGTTCTATCTCCCTTTGTCACCAAGAGATGTTCCTTTCTCGTCTTGAACTCATAAACATGGGAATTAAGTGTTCCCGAGAGAAATGAGGTTCCTCCTTAAATCTGAATCAATCTTACTTCGCTTAAGATTCTATCAACTCCATCAAACATCTTGATTTTGACAGATCCAACTCCTTTCACCTTGCAGCTTTCATTATTGCCTAGCAAAACCAATCCTCCACCAATGATTTTCACGTCCCTGAAAATAACTCTCATCGAGGCACATATGGTAAGTACACCTAGAGTCCATGATTGATTCATCGATGGTTTGTTGTTGCTGATTGTAAGCACCTTAGCACTTTCATAGCTTGTATCTACTATCACAACACCTGCATTTTGAGTGGATTTAGTGTCTTGACCCTTTTGCTCTTTTCAGGCAATTCTTCTTCAAATGACCCACCTTGTGACATGTGAAACACTTCATTTTCTCTACAAAATCGAAGATGATTTTGTATCGGTTTGTATTCCCTTATTAGCCTTCTTCTTCTTGTTATTCCACACTTTCTTGCCATTCTTCCCATTTACAATGAGACCTTTTGCTACGGGTTTCTTCTCACCTCCGGATGAATTCAAGATTTTTGTCTTCAAGCTGCCGTAATATCTTCAAATGTCACACCTCCGTGCCTTCCAAAGAGTAAATTATCTTTGAAATTCTCATAGGATTTAGGCAAAGCATTTAGAAGCATTAATGCTTTGTCTTCATCCTCAACTTTCACACCCAAATTCTCAAGATCATCCACCAATTGATGAAACTCATCAATTTGATCATACTGAATATTTGTCTTCTACTTATCGTGCAATTGTCGTGAACTTTCACCGATCTCTATCCCGATTCTTAATTTGCAAATTATTTCTAAGTCTATTTGCTCTCTTTTTCAAAAATGAATTAAACTACTTAGTTAAGAAAGCAATATTATCGGCATTGTCGGCACAATCATCAACAACATCTTTATCGTAATCTATTTCAAGAACAAACGGTTGTTTATCAATACTTGAAGATGTCTCTCCTTTGAAAATAGAAATTTTCCTTTCGGATTTCTCATTATCTCTTTGGGAAAAATTCATTTCATACGTTTTCAAAATACTAACCAACTCATTTTGTGTAATAGCATCGAGTATCTTTAGCTTCCTCAATAACACATATTTTAGCATCAAAAGTTTAGGAACGGTTCTTAAGATTTTATGTAATAACCTTGTATTGGATATAGCTTCACCAAGTGCTTGAGATTCATTAGAGATCTCAAGAATTCTTTCATTGTAGGAGGATATGGTCTCATCTTCCTTCATCCTTAGATTTTCAAACTTGATTCCAAGCATCCGCAACTTTGTCCTTCTAACACTCTCGAGATCCTTCACAATGTTCTTGTAATCTCTCCCATGCTTCTTTGCGTAAAACACCATTAGAGATTATTTTGAACATGGAAACATCCGTAGATGTGAATATGGCATTGAGTGCCTTCGAGTTGAAACTAATTTGTGGTCACCTCATCATTTGTCCATTCAATCTCTCTCTTGATTTGGGCTTCACTATCATCGCAGCTGAAATTATTGGTGGAGTTCATCCGGTTAAAATACTCCTCCATGCACGTTCATCAATGGACTTGATGTACATGCACATCTTAAGCTTCCAAATCGCATAATTCGTTCTATCAAGAACCGTGGCCTAATCAAAGCTATCATAGGATATTCCATTGCAATAATACACACCAAACATAGGATCAAAACTCGGGATAACGAGTTCAATAGCTATGTTGCCAATTGAAGGTGTGCATAAGTGTGTTGCGAATCGTTATCACGAGTGTTGGCACATTCGAAGAACAACACATGCAAAGATAAATTCATAAATACACAGCGGAAGTCTTAAACACTTTGCAAGATGAATATCAAAATTTTGTATAGACTATGAATAAGTCTATACTACCAATCAATGAAATATCACTAATAATTGTTAAGTGATACAATCGATGAAAACATAAGCCACACCGTGAATAGATCTACGTATCTAGTGAATAGATGTTAGCCAACTAGTCTATCACTAATACAATTACAGATCTAATGTTGAGTGAAATGTGGGAACATTCACCAACGGAAGTATCGAGTATGAAACATCAATAAACTCAAATAATCTAACCTAATAGACTACGCTAGATTGTGTTTCCCTCAACTCCGAGTTTTAATCTTCATAGCAGCCGTGTATTTATGATAATCTGACACTCTTAGTGCTTGAAGATAACTTCCACATTTCCCATGAAAATAGGTAACTTCTAGTAACTTCCGCATGATCTTTTCAACTCCTCACTTTTGCCTTTTCAACCGCATGACTTATGGTAACTGCTATAAGTCTTCAAACTGTAAAAACAAGACATTGAATAAGATATTTCATGTGTTAAGGGTTAGTGGAAGTGGAAGGACGAATTCGATGTTGTGACCGAGAATGTTGACACATTCTCGAGTAACACTTGTCACTAACATCAACATTTTATAATGTGATTTTAGTTTAAAAGTGTAATATTATCATTAAATAAATATTGTAATATCACAAAATGAATATAATTATATTGATTTCATTATATAAAACTATTTCACGGTAGAATTTATACATACATATATATATATATATATATATATATATATATATATATATATATATATATATATACTAATGATGGTGCCAGTGAAAATATTAGTAATATCGGTCGATATATTGCCAATATATCGAATATTTCAGTGTAAAAAATATCCTAAGATATCGGTATAATATCGATATCGATCGAGCGATGTTGTTTTATTACAAAAAGTCGTGATATATCGCCGAAATATCAGCGTCAATATCCGTAATTATCGGTCGATATATCGGTTTACGTGTTTTTAAATTTTTTTAAATACTAGCTGAGTTCCTTGGTTTTTATGTGAGAAGACGTGCTTGGAACCAAGATGGGAGCTCAAGTCGACATAGAATCACTTGGTATGAGTCCCGACGCAATGAGCATGGACACCGATCGCAGGTGATCAAGAATCGTATGGACAATGGAGCACGCGTAACAATTTTGATCACTCTTACTCTCATATGTCATATGGAGGTCCAATCATGCCTCATCAACATGGTGATTGGTTAAATCCACACTATCCAATACATGGTCGAACAGGTTGGACATGATAGAGCAACATACTAGTGGCATATCCAACTATGTTTAGAATTGCTCTAATTTGATGAGTTAATATCGGTATTGTTTAGATTAAGATGATATTTCATCTTTTACAATTGAGTCTCATCACCATCATTTTGGTATTAGTTGTCTTGTATTAACTACGTATGAACAATTATCAGACGCTTTCGATTGTTTATGTATTTTGTTGTTGATAGGTTTGTCATAGACAATTCAATTTATTTAGAATGTATGATTAATTTATGTATTAAAGTTAGTAGCAACATTCTCTAAAATTTCATAATAAATTTCTATCATTTTATTAAATTTTCTATCAATTTTCTAATTTTTTACCGATACCAATATTCGATATCGATATTTCCATTGACATATCTCAGAAATTTAAGGTATTGATATTTCTACCGATACCGTTATTTTCTTCCTTCGATGGTGCACATGAATATATGGGAAAATTAATTTTTTAGGACACTATCTTATTATAGTTAGCAAAAGTAGGACACTATATTTTCGGGCTTGCAAAACTAGGACATTATTTTTAAGTTTGGCAATTTTAGGGCAAATTACATCTACTTGTGTTAATACTCACGTGAAATGTACATGATTCTCTAATCGGGCTTAAGAAATCAAATATATATTTTGGATTGTCGAATCAAATACGTGGAAGATGAGTTTTGCAAATAGCTAGAAATTTTTAGTGATTAGGTCATTTGTTATATTCATGAATTGCAGATATAATAATTATATTTTAATTTTAAATAATTATTTTTTATTTATTTAAATATATTAATGTATGTATTTTTAAAATATATAAATTTTTTTATATAATTTTGTTTTCATATTCAACGTATATTAATTTTTAGTTCTAATGAATTATTTCTTAAATTTGGGATTAGAATTATATTTCTCAAATTTAACTATGGGGAAATGAATGTGCTCGATATTGTTTTTACTCTGCGTTTTTTTTTAATTTGATTTCACAATTTTTTTGTGTTATCGATATTGACTTGACATAAAAAAAAATACATTTGGTAAGACACGCGACCTTCCCAAGCCTAACTAGAGAATTATGTGCATTTAACGTGAGTATTAGCCCGATTAGGTGTAATTTGGCCTAAATTTGCCGAATTTAAAAATAATGTCCTAATTTTACAAGTTTAAAAATATAGTATCTTAATTTTACAAGCCCCAAAATATAATATCCTACTTTTGCCAACTCAAATAAGATGGTGTCCTAAAAAATAATTTTCCCTCAATATATCGTGACATTGTCCTTGACCCTTTGTCTCCCTTTCTCGGAATATCTTTAAATACAGTGTATGTAGCGATTGTTCTCACTCTCTCTCCCCGCTCCTAGATCTGATTTTCGACGAAGGTTAGCAATCTTCTCTGTTTCTCTCTCTCCTTTAAATTTTCCTTACTTTGCATTTGCATGTGGCTTCGATTTGTTATCTCTAGAGTTTGTGTTTATTCTTCCAGATCTCATGTTTTTGAATTCCGATTGCTAAGTGCATACAAAATTGATTGCGACATTATTATATTTTCGTTTTGTTCCTTTTTATTGCTGCTTTTGGATCACTAGAAATTACTAGTCTATATGGTACATAATCTCATCATTACTACATTTTGGGGTTCTGTTGTCAAGTCGATTTCACCTTAAAATGTTGGAAAATTAGTTGGTTTACTGTGGGAAAGAGTCGCAAATGCGAAGAGAAACAAAGTTTTGTTTGAACAAGTTTAACTGTAAAACTGATTTGAAGGTTACTAGTTCTTACACTGTAAGGAAAACTGTAAAACTGATTTGAAGGCTATTAGTTGTTTATAGTATAAGGTATTCGTACTTTTACTATATTACTATAAGGTATTAGTTGTAAATTAATTTTACGGTGAAACTGACCAACTCATCTTTAAATTAAAATTGCTGAAATAGTTCCCATGACAAATACTTTCATTCTAATTTTGATTGAATCTTTCCTTTTCATCAATCCTAAATTTTCAATTTTTTTTTCCGAATAACAAAATATGGAGTTATGTCACACACTGAAAGTGAGATTCTCTCATGGATGGATATACATGTTCCATTTATTAGATACAATCCTACATAGTCTGATTGGGGAAAAAAGGAAGAAATGATGTTTAATCTGGTATGGTAGGATTCAGTAGTTTTAGTAGACTGAAACAAGAATGAAAATGATTTATCTTTGATTTAAATTGTTGGAAAACTTTCCACATCAAATATTTTGAGCCTTAATCTTGATGGGGTCCCTTTTCTTTTACATCAAATCTAGTTTCATGAGCATACTTTATATTCCAACAATGTAATATGAAAAAAGTATGCTAAACTAAATTAGAACTTCATCTACGGCACTATTATTTTGTTTATTAGGTAGAATCGTATAATCTGATAGGGGGAAAACGAAAATTGATTAATATGGTTGGTCACTGCATATGTAGGTTACAGGGATTTCAAGAGATAATGGGCCGTGGAGTTAGCAGTGGTGGGGGCCAGAGTTCTCTAGGCTACCTTTTCGGAAGCAACGACGCACCTGCTCCAAAAGCTTCTGCAAACAAAGTAGAATCTCCTCCTCAAAACTCTGCTCCTGTGGTTAGTAATGTTGCCGTAGAGAAACCAACTGCTGATTCTACTAAGCAGATTCCGGCTGGCATCCAGGGCAGCCAAAAGAATAACTATATGCGAGCTGATGGCCAAAACACGGGCAACTTCCTCACGGTATGTTTATTATTGTAGTATAGTATCATCTGTTTGCATAGATGATACTATCTATAGTTATGTATATAGATGTCATTCAATTTGAATATTTGTTCTCGCTGCATACACTTCATTTTTAAAGCTTATGTTTGCTTCGCGTAACTCTTTTTCTGTTTCACATATCGGTGGTTGCTTAGGTCTTATGATTTAGCATGGCCATCCAATAAATGCCGTTCAGCTTATATGAGTAGTCAACTAGTCATTCTATGGAAATGCAACATAATTTGTGTTGCCTTTATAAGGCTGTATCATTTGCTCATTTCTACATTAGCATTGCATCTCAATTATGGCTTTCGAAGTTTCATTTGTTGGGATCAACTGGCCCTTTTTCTGGTAAAATAGGTGTAAAATAGCGTTGATCACTTGTAATGGTGGTGCGTTTTCTTGGTTCTTTATTTTGATTATGATGCCCTTTTCACCAGTGTAACAGTTGGTTTATCTTTCTATTTCATCATCTATGAGATTTCCTTCTACATATATTATTTCATCAAAAATCATGATACATTGGAAACATTTGATGACAGGATCGCCATCGACCAAAGTCCACGCTGCTCCAGGAGGTGGATCGTCCCTAGGGTATCTGTTCGGGGCGGTAGCAACTAACTGCCTTGCGCCTACAACTTCAAACGTGAAATTCTGTCATTTTTTTTTAACGTCCGTCGTATACATTTTATCCTCCTCCAGTTCACCTGAATGAAGAAGCTACCTGTTGCAATCTTGATGCCAATGGCAATTTGTTATTTGTATCTTCACTCTGCTATTGCTATGACAAATACTGTGTGAATTGTATTCATAAAGGTCCACTATTATTTCATCTCGTAGATTTCAATATATCAATCTTCTAATATAATTTTTTTCAACTTTTCGTAGAGAGACAAACACAAGTCATGGGTCCATATATTTATATTTTTACTCATTATTTTATTACATGTCCATTTCCTTTTGAAATTTACAAATAATTTACACAAACAAAATATAAAGGATCCATTTCCAAATTGGATTGCTTTCTCCAGATATGATTAAAATTATGATCAGATAAAATAAGATAAATTTAATTCAGATCCGTGACATAAAAAGCCTAAGAAATGATGAAATCATATTTTCCATGTAATGTCACAAATCTAACTAAATGTAAATTAAAGAGCCTAAGAAATGGTGTATAAATTAAGGTGCAGAATTAAAATCTTCGAAAACGTCCTCCCCTCTTGCTTTGAATCCATGCTAAAGCAGCAACTGTGGCTCCACCTAAATGAGCTGATCCAGAAACTTGTTGATCTCCCTGAAATCGCATTTAATTCATTGCTCGTACGTTAGATCAATATATACGTCTCGATACAGCAGGCTTTAATAATACACCAAAATTTGTATGAAACTGTCTTATGCATTAGACTTAGGGGGCACTTGATTGAAAATTTCTCAATAGTAATAGGAATGGAAATGAGTATAGGACAACCGTAGTTGTTAATGAGAACAAAAATGATCAATACCATAACTTTTCCTCCTAAATGAGGTAATAATTACCTAATTTTGATTAACCTTTTCCCATCCTATAATCGTTCTCCCCAATCATTCACCTCCACCGCCACTACAACCTTCTTTTGTCTCATTTTTTCCTAAATTAGAGCACATTACTTGTGATGTAACAACTATGAAAATAATTCTTCCTCCAATATTTTAGGAGCATGGATGGAAAACATATTTCATTCTCATTTCGATTGAAGAATTTACAAACGGTCCCTTAATACTTTTGCATGTTTTTGTAATATTTTAAAAGTTGAGTATTATAAAAACTTATACAAGGCTTGCTCGATATTTCAACAAAGACGAAATTAGTCTTCCTTTGTTCAAGATTAGTCAAATCCTTTACCACTAAATTCTCACGTAACACAACTTCACAAGTATTATAGAATAAAAAGAAACAAAAATCAAAGTTTCATACCTGCAATGATCTCCAGATATCCTGCCCTATAATAAAGACCCCCTGCCCAAATATTTAACAAAAATAAGCAACTCCAGCAATTTTCTTTTACAGTCGCTGCTTTTTCTTTATAAAGATGTGATTTAAACCTTACCACTAATATAGCTGGAACGGGCACAATTAGATTTATAAGGATGGTCTTCGTCGGACTTAGAAAAATATCGAGCAGCACTATCGCATTCACTGCTCCACTTGCACCCTAAAACCAAGAGCAGCATCTTCAATCTAAACGGAATTCTATAGACTAGATTCATGCTTTAAAACATTACATAAAAAGGAAGAAGAGTAAGACTGTGAAAGGCTTTTGGAAATTTGGAAAGGGAAATGTCAATGACATATTTCATGATGAACTTTGTTAGGATGAAAAAGATGTACTTAGTTTTGATGAGTTAAAAGTATAAGACTAGGATGACCAGCTGAAAAATAATGTATAGCCAGCTGATGTAATGTAATCTTTGTAAAATAGACTAAGTATAGGATAGTAAGATAAGGTTGTTCAAAGAAAGTCGATGAAGACAAGAACAGAAAATCGAACGACGTCAAAGACAGACGAGGAGGAAGATCAAGACACTCACCAAGATAAAGTAATGCACAAGATGAAGAATCGATAGGGTAAAGAATCGACAGTGGTAAGAAGTCGACGAGCTAAAGAGTTAGTTAAAATCAAGAGTCGATTCTACAACCGAACAAGAAGCGGTTTCAAGAATTGGTTAATCGATTACAACCACCTACAACAAGAACAAGAAAGTTATAACCGTCATCAATGAGAAGATCTATAAATAGGTTCGTAGATTCAGAATTTCATAACTAAGAAACTTAGCAACCTAGCAATTTAACACTTTAGCAATCTAAGAATTAGAGGTTCTCTCCACGATCACTTGTATACACATCATTCACGAACACACTTAGTGTTCATTCATTTTCGGTGTTTAGAGAACGCCATTTCATTTGAATCTTCAAAAGCCGAATAGATTTAGAGTCATTTTTTGTAAGGTCAAGATATACGTTGTAAACGAAGAAAGGAAGAAAGAAGTAAGACAAGAAGTATAGTCCCTTCTTCAAGTTGAAGGAGGAGAGTGGACGTAGGATCGTTTGATCCGAACCACTATAAATCCGGTGTTGTTTCTTCTTATTGTTTTTACTTGTTTACATTGATTATTTCTTGATCACAAAATTCAATATCGATAAAGCTTTAGATCCTATTTGAATTGAGTTTAGTTGAAAAGCTGTTTCATTTGTAAAATTGTTTTTGGAGTTGATAGATCATCTAAGCTTGAAAAAGTTTTTGATAATCTATTCATCCCCTTCTAGATTATCACTAGAAGACATCCTTACGTGATTAACTCATTCTAAAGGGACCCAACAAGTGGTATCAAAGCGGTGTTAAGGCATTACGATAAAAGATTTGTGGTCTTGAAATTTCGAAGTTCTTGTTGAAATCTGATTTCTTATTGTTGATCCACTAACACTTCGATAAGTTGTCTTTTAGTCTTTTGAATTACTATGTCAATCAAGTTAAAAGTAAGAAAACCAGAGTCTACCAGTAGTTCTCAATCAAGGAATATGATTATTGGAAGTTTAGAATGGAGAATCATTTAAAGGCCATTCACGACCGAATGGAAGAGGTTCTCGAGATAGGTCCAATAAAATTTTATCACGGAGTTGTAAGCACGAGCTGAATCTTCGGTTACAAGAAGTCAACAAGAAAAGAAGAGTGCGGAATTAACAAATGATGAAAGGAAGATTCACAATTTGGATCAAGTTGCAAGAATCAAATCATTGAAACATTGAGCAAGGATTGGATAGAAAAGTTTAAGAGATGCAAGACTGCTACGGATATGTGGGAGACTCTTGCAAGTGTTTGTGAAGGGTCGATCAGTCAAAGAAAATAAGTTGCAGTCCGTCTTACATGCATTTGACACGTTCAAAATGAAGGAAGGAGAAACTGTGGATCAATTGGACGTGAGACTCGACTAATCTTGTGAACAAAGCACCGATTTGGGTAAGACTTACACCGAGAAAGAAATCAACAATAAGGTACTCAGATCATTGAGCAAAAGATGGAGGAAGAAAGCTAATATTCTCAAAGCGACACGAGAATCTGTCATCAATATCACATCACACTCTATTCTCTCATCTTAACGCACCTGAATATGACATACACATTGAAGATGAAGAAGATGAGGCAGAGTCATCTACATCTGGAAAATCGTGGCATTTCTTCATCAAGAAGATTCTCAAAAGATTTCCAAAGCATCGATTTGTCAATCAAGGAGGAAATGACACTTTTGATCGACGATATGAGAGACTTAAGATGAAATATAAAAAGGAACAAGAGAGACAAGTTTAATCGCCGAAATTATAAATCGATAAGGAAGAGAAGTACTCGAGATAATGACAAAAAGAAGGATCCGGTGAAAAGGTATAAATCACCCAATCGACGAGGAGATAATAGTCCGAAATCGATAGAGGAGATATCTCGTTATACCCGCAATAAACCCGGTCACTATAGCTATGATTGTCCTCAACTTACTCCTGAGGGAGAGAAGAAAAGAGGAAGAAGAGGGATAGGAGGTATGCAGATCAACGAGCGCTTTTAGCGAGAAAGGAGGAAACACATGAGACATCATCATCCTCCTCCTCATCTAGTTTCGGGTCGACAATGACATATGCCTAATGGCTAAAGAGGTAAACTATTACTCATCCTCGTATAATGATTGTGATAACTTATCTCGAATCGATTCATGTCTTATTAACAAGCTTCTAAAAGATCGAAAACGGCTTTATCTCGCTTATAAACAGATAGAGATCGAAAATTTAAATTTAAAGAATCAAGTTCTTAATCTAACAAAGGAATATCGATCGAACAAGTAAAAACTTGGATTGTACATTCAAGGGGAATGTCGATCTAAGACTAATACGAGTTCCTCATCCGAGAAAACCAAGAAGTTAGAAAAATAATTGAGTGCTTTAAAAATTAAATTTTCAAGTGTCAAATCGAGAATGAGAATTTTAAGAAGACTAATCAAGAGTTGAATCTCAAGTTAGGAAGTCTTATCTCTCAAATGCCTGTTGATAAGACCGGATTGAGTTTTGATAGAAACAAAAAGAATGATCCTATAAAACCAAGGGTTTTTATCAAAGCTACCGAGACAATGGAAAAGACAAAGCTTAGTCCGAAGAAATCTAAGGAGCAAATCACCTCGTCTCGATATTTCTAAGGAGAAAACATAGACAAGGAGAAATGTTCCCAAAAGAAATCCAAAGACTAAGTCAAAGCCTTTTCCAAAGTATAATGGCTTTGATGGTAGAAGCAAGTCATATCCATTCTTTCCAAAATATAAGACGATCACTAGAGATCAACTCAATAAAATTGATCTAGGCATCTAATATTAGTGGATAGATATGGTTGCAAGATTCAATCATTGGTTTTGAAAACTTAGATGTTTTTATCTGGATACCTAAGTATCAACTTAATGAGAAAGGACCCAATACACAAAGGGTACCTAAAAATTAAATTTGTGATTGCGGGAAGATAAGGAGATAGTTGAAAGAGGAGATGTTCTTGAAGTCATCCGGTATATAGACAGTAGATGTTCTAAGCATATGACTTATGAGAAAAGACTTCTTTCAAACTATCGACAATAGATGGACCACGAGTAATGTTTGGTGACAACAACTTTGGTCTAACTAAAGGAGTTGGAACCCTAATGATCGGAGATGTCCGAGGTTAATGAAGTTTACTTTGTGGAAGGATTGAAACATAATCTATTATCCGCCTCGCAGCTTTTGTGACAAAGGATATTGTGTAAAATTCACTCATGATGCATATTATATCTTGGATGGTTTAAACGAAAATATTTTACTTGCCGGAGTCGACAAGGCAATATCTATGTTGCAAATTTCAAGAGTTGCCTCTAGGGATACTTGTCTTATTGCTAAGAGTTCGTAAGATTTAAGTTGGCTATGACATAAACGTCTTAGTCACTTAAACTTCAAAACTCTTAACAAAATAGCAAGGAAATCCTTAGTCAAAGGACTCCCGTATAAAATATTTTCAAAAGACCATATTTGTGATGCATGTTAAAAGGGAAAATGCACAAAACTTCTTTCAAGACAATAAATGGTCCTCGCTTCTAAAAGGATTTTGAAACTTTTGCACATCGATCTTTTGGTCCTGTTACACCTCTCGAGTTTTAGTGGAAGAAAATATACTTTAGTGATTGTAGATGATTTTTCTAGATTCACTTGGGTTATTTTCTTGTACAAAAAGAATGAGATCAGAATAAAAATTCCGTAATTCCTCAAAAGAATTCAAAATGAAAAAGGACTAAATATTGTCAAGATTAGAAGTGATAAAGGTCTTGAGTTTCTCAATTCGTTTGTCACTAACTATTGTACTTGAGAATGGTATAGCACATGAAACATCATCTCGCAAGAACACCCCAAAGAAATGGAGTAGTTGAAAGGAGAAACAGAACCTTCAAGGAAGCTGCAAGGACGATGTTATCTCGAGTATGATACTCCACACAGTTTTGGGGCGTAAACTATTAATACCGCTTGTTTTGTTCAAAATAGGTGTTTAATTGTGAAAGATAAATGCAAAACCCCTTATGAAATATGGAAGGGTAGAATACCCAAAATTTCATATTTTCATATATTTGGTTGTAAATGTTTCATCCATAATAATGGAAAATCTAAATTAAGAACTTTTGATGCTAAGATTGCAGATGGGATATTCTTAGGATACTCATCCGTATCCAAAGCATATAGAGTTTTTAATAAGATTACATTATGTGTAGAAGAAACACCTCATGTTGTTTTTTTTAAAATTCTTTCAAGTCTAAGAGCACGATGACGTCACCAAAATAGTCAAGACCTCAACAGAATGAATATCAAGAAATCACCAAGTTCTACTTACCGTAATCGAATCGGATGAGGACATATCATACTCAAATAAAGATAAGGAACCCGAGAGTACTTCCATGTCATCTCGATCGACAACTACACTACCAGATGGACTAGAAGATATTCCCGAAGGTAATACGTAACCAATTGATGAAAATATCTCGTATAAGACTTCATACTCGGTAAAAGATAAAGGTAAACGAGTATCGACTTATCATCCAAATTAACAGATAATCGGAAGTTTAGATTCCGGAGTCCAGACAAGGACACGAGATAAACCAAGACTGCTCGTTTAGTTGCTATGTATCATTATTCGAACCTAAATCTATTATCAAGCTCTAACTCGACTCCAATTGGATAAATGCAATGCAAGAAGAATTAAATCAATTTCAAAGACAAGATGTGTGGGAGCTTGTTAAAAGACCCCATCATAAAAAAGTTATTGGAACAAAATAGGTTTTTAAAACAAAAGAGATGAGAACAACATTATGGTTAGAAATAAGGCTAGATTGGTTGCATAAGGTTATTCACAATCGAAGGAATTGATTATGATGAAACCTTCGCACCGCTTGCTCGCCTTGAAGCCATAAGATTGTTCTTAGCTTATGCTTTGCTTATAAAAGATTTACTTGTGTTCCAAATGGATGTGAAATCTGCTTTTCTAAATGGAGTCATAGCCGAAGAAGTATATGTAGAGCAACCTCCGTGTTTTGTCAAAGGAGACAAGGTATATAAGCCGAGGAAAGCTCTATATGGACTTAAACAGCTCCTAGAGCTTGGTATGATACCTTATCCGAATATTCGACTCAAAATAATTTTGTAAAAGGTAAGATAGATAGAACTTTATTTAGAAAAGAATCGATAAAGGTCTCTTGTTAGTACAAATCTATGTTGATGATATTATTTTTGGATCAACTAATCTAATCTTGTGTGAAGAATTTAGTCATCTTATGAAGAATAGATTTGAAATGTCCATGATGGGAGAGATGACATACTTTCTCGAACTTCAAGTTAAGGCATAAAGAAAGTAATTTTCATAAGTCAAACAAAATATACCAAAGATCTTATTGAAAAATTTGGAATAAGTACTACCGAGAAGTCAAGATACCTATGATGACAAATTTTTCAATGGATCCAGAATGAGAAAGGGGAAGACACCGATCGACGCAGTATAGAGGTTTAATTGGCTCTCTTTTATACTTAATCGCTAGTAGACCTGACATTTCTTTTGCGGTGGGTGTATGTGCACGCTTTCAAGCTAAACCTAAAAAGAGTCATCTTGAAGGCAAAGAAGATACTAAAGTATTTGAAAAGTACAATCTATGTAGGGCCGTGGTATCCAAATGACGATAACTTCGAGTTGTCGATACTCGTATTCGATTTTGGTGGGTGTAAGATAGATAGGAAATCTACATCCGAACTTGCCAATTTCGGGAAGTAAGCCGATTTCATGGTTGTCTAAGAAACAAACCTCTGTAGCTACATGTACTATCAAGCCGAGTACATGGCGGTGGGAGTTGTTGCTCACAATGATCTGGATCACCAACCTAAGGGACTATAATATTATCACCAAAGATGTACCAATCTTTTGTGATAGTAATAGTGTCATAGCTATTACCCGTAACCCGCCTTACATACTGTGCAAACATGTTGATATTCGTCATCACTTCATTCGAGATCATGTGGAAAAAGGTAATATCGACTAGAGAAGATCCTCGACCGATTATCAAAGGGCGTACATCTTAACAAAACCACTAGCGGAGACAAGGTTCAAAGATCTTTCATTAGAATTAGGATTATTAGATGCTACCTCACCGATCTATAATCTTTTCTTTATTATTCATCCTTGTCTCTCGCTCATGATATTATGTTTAGAAAGTAATATCGACTTGTTAAAAATCACATGGATAATCACGGAGCCGATATCATTGATCTCCTATAAGGAATCAAGAATCAAGGATTTATCTATTGGTTTTAAACTAACTTGATATTTACTTGTCTAGACACAAGTAATCCGCATAAATACATCATAATTAGGTGATCGATCAAAAGACAGATGAGTATATGTACCTTATCCGAATTACTCACAAAAGATACTAATAAGTTTGCCAAGTGTTTTTGATTTCAGAAAATCTAAAGTCGATTCTAAAATCTTTAGTTAAGTGAATAAGACATATCTCATCTAATCGATACACGTAAAAGGGCATAATGTTCAATCCGCATACACGGTTAAAATCACGGAGTTTTTCTAACTTTTTGTGTTTAAAAATTATGTTTATTAGATCACATAATTAATATGTGAATTTAATATCATAATTAGTTATTTATTGAATTCACTCGGTAGGTTCTTTTTAAAATTTGTTTTAAATAAAATAAAGGGTTCTTTTTAAGAGATGTATTTTTGAAAATAAAAGAGATAATATTTCGCTTATCTCTCCAATTAACTCAAAAGATTTTACAAATCAAGTTACTTCTTGTCGGAGAAGTTACTATCGAACTAAATTTTATCAAATAAAGCTTTGAAATACACCAGTGACATTCACACGCAAGAATTGGAGGCGGTTTTCGAGATGTGAACCGCCAATCAGCCACGCGCGACATATTTAATATTATTCGTGCACTTTTCAAAACAAATCAACATAATTGCATTTAATGTCGCACGAAAGCCAAAATTTACACTTTTGCGCTAATTATGAGTTTTGATTAGTTTATTATTAAATTTTTCCATATAAATAGGAGATCGTGTGCATAATAACTTACGCACATAATTACCTATTCATATTCACTCAAAAATCCCTTTCCCTCTCAAAAACCTTTAAAACTGTCTAATGGCGGAATCAAAACCGTAGTACAAGACATTTAATATGATCATGCCTCCATTAGAGATCGCACTAAATCAGATGTACGTGGAATGGGACATTTCCACCGATCCGTAAACCAGAGAAATTCTTCAACTTCTTGAAACTAGAGGTTTGAAAAGATACTGCTCGATGAAACCCTCTAAGCCAAAAACCCTCGACGATCTTGCTACCGAATTCCTAACCAGAGCCAAAGCAATCGACACTAGTTTAGAAACGCGTATCCGAACCTTAAGAAAGAGCGAGAAAAATTCATGTTTCCATTCTTTGACATTGGAGAAATATTTCGCCTAAGTACCACCGGCGGAAATCCATTTTTATATAAACCGAGGAATATTTGGAGAGTTATAAGATGATGGCAAGGAGATCCCAAAAATAAAACCGCAAATTTGAAAAAGGGGATGTTGAGGAGAAAATATCGACTTCTCGATGCTCATCTTAACTAAGTGCATACTTGGGAGCAGCAGAGTCACAACGGGTTGACTAAACCGAGGATATGCCCGAGGGCCATTATAGACGGTGGCCGATATCAACCGAGCTCGACGGTGTATTCTCGATTGATGGAAGAAAAGAAGAAATTTGTAAAGAAAGAATCGTAAAGGACCTAGTGAGGTGGTCTCTTACAAAATCACAAGTATGATGGCCAGGATCACCATCATACTTGAACACAAAATTGGAACGAGATAAGCTCGACTAGGAAACAGGGGTGAAGAAATTCACAAAGCGTATGGTCTCGCTTATCAAGGATGAGAAACCCTTCGCCAACAGACTCGAAGGAGACACTCCACCTCCATCACCTAAGAAGAAGGCTTCTAAGGCCAAGGGTAAGAAGAAGGTGGAGACGGTGTTAGCCGATGAATCATCGTCTGAGGAGACGGAGACCGAAGCCGAGGAAGAGGAGGAAGAGGAAGAGGAAAGGACCTTCCCAAGGGAAGTGTCGCAAATGAGGAGGCCGGTGTGTCGTGGCAGAGAAACCAAGTGGACATCTCATCTAGAGATGATCCCGAACAAACTACGTAAAACCCAATCTTCCACATCATCTTCTTCCTCATCTCGAGGTCAAGAAACCCAACCTTCATCATCCCACCCTAGCGATGAAGAGGCGGCAAGGCCGCCGCTCCGAGCCTCTAAAACGGTTCCGCTCCCAAAAGTCCAACACAAACCCAACCTCATCACCCATTTTCTTTCCTATCCACATCTCAAACGAACCCCATCTATACTCTCTTCTTCCAAACCCAACTGGAGTTATGGGACCAACAGAGGAATCCCTTCAATTATTGGGAAGAAGTTCTTACTACATAAAGAGCACAATCAAGAATGAACCCGAGCCGTTGGAGGAGTTAGTAGATGTGTGGTCATATGGAAGATAAGGACAGGAAGCTTTGAGGAGACGACTATCCTAATAGTAAGTAGGAGGGAACAACTTGTCCCCGTGGGAGAAAGAGGTTACAAAAAGGCAAAGCTAAAATTCTTCTTGGATATTCCGACGGAGAGCATGTTCTTCGACTATATCCTCGCATAGGGTATACTTCGTAGACATGCAGCCAACGGAGGAAACTCGAGAGGAAGTCAAGAGGAAAGAATGGTGGAGGCCGAGAGGTCCGAGGAAAGGAGGGAAGAGCCGGAGTTGGCCACCGGAGGAATTGGAGAGGAGCCGAGATGGCGATGGGTGGAGCCGCCGATGAGCCACCGAGATGGATACACTGGGAGGCACAAATAGAACAGATGACGAGTCCCCGCCGGTGGAGGAGCCAGCTAGGGTTGAAGCAGAAATTCCTATGGAGACGATAGATTTAACTCTATCTTCTCCATCCGAAGATGCCACAGGACCCTCCACGTACGTGTCCATATCCGAATTTAACATGCCAAGGAGGAGGTGTTAAGTCTAAAGGAAGCTAGTCAAGGCTCTACAGCTTGTTCCAGAATGATAACTTCTTCGATCAAGGAAAATATAGAGGCTGCCGTTCTAGAGAAGACCAAAATCGACCTCTATTTTTCCAAGATCGGACATGAGGAACAGTTGGCTGAAATGAAGAAAATTGTCGGAGATGAACTCACAGGATGAGTGGGTTAAACAATACGTTCGTTACGCCTATACCGAAATCAAGGATTCAGTTGAGGACCAAGTGAAAGAATCTGGAAAGCTAAGGAGGCCTCATTTCATCAAGTCTTTGAAAATGCACTGCCATGGAGAAGGATAGGCGAGGCAGCGATCCTAAAGCAATTTATAGACGGAGAGTTCCAGAGGACCGAGGCGGCTCAAGAAAAGAAATGAACAAACAGAGCGAGAAGACGTGGCATGTTCGACATGAGCCGATGGGACAAATTGAACAAGTAATCACTATCTCGCAATACCCGTTTTGTTGATGCTAAAAAGGGGAAGATAGTGTGCTCAAGAAAAGAATAGACGAGCACGATGACAAGATCATTGCCTCAACATGAAGATAGAAGAGCATGCTCAAGAGCTGCTGAGAGCCGAGGAGGAGAAGAGGAAAGATAAGAAAGACAAGTCGTAGAAGGTCTTAAAGAAGATAAGAGCCGAACCCGATACTAAAGAAGCTCCCGTGCAAGATCCTCGCTCCAATCACATCTCCTTCTGGATCATCTAGGACAGCTCAAACTTCAAAGAAAACCCAAGTGAAATAGATGAGGAAGAAAAAAATCAGAAGAGGAAAAGAGAGGAGAAGGAGAGGTATAAACGAAGGGATGCCAAGAAGAGAAGGGAGTAGGAGAAAGCGAGGAAATTTTACGATAGATCATTGAGAAGATGGGTTCGAAAGAACAAGATGAGCAAGGCAGGATGTCTTCGGGCCATTCATAGAGGTGAGGTCGTTCCCAAAGAAATCCTACTCATGGCGGATCGTGTGAAGTGGAGACCCTTTGAAGTTGATTGGGTCTTCCCGGTTTCACGTATGCAAAAACATCAAATGGGGTTTGGATGAGAACGCCGCATTTCACAACCGGCCGGAAGAAAAGGATCCTCGATGTATCAATATGTAATAGACCTTGCTCATGAGGAGTTCAATGCAGACGTCGTTGCACCTTCCTATTCCCAGATGGAGCCCCCTCGACAAGCGATGGTCGTCTCTGGACTGAGAAAATCAAGCACCGATTATCAAAGCCGAATCCATAGCCGATCTTGCAGAGGGTGGTGAAACAATCTCATTAAAGAAGCGGGTCTTTGGTAGCTTAATATTCCTAGGAGGAAGATAGGTGGTATGACTAGATCTCTTTTTTTGTTTCATCTTATCTACGATCATTATCGACTTGCATGAAAATCGAAGATGTGAACTGATTATGAATAGATCTTTTGACCTACTTTAATCTGTTGATTAACTTTAAACATCTTGAAACTAATATGCTTAACTATTCGGTTCTGTAACATAACTTGATTAAGACTTATTAAGACATCTATGATCAAATAGAATGAAATAAGCTAATTGTCTTATGTTGATTATACATTTCTTAATCATCCGATTATATGGTCTAACCGCTCGATTATCTAATTCATGTTTATCTAATCATCTCGTTGATAACACTCGATTGTTCTAATTATCCGACTACGTGACTTCATTGATTATCTTTACTTTCCAAGATTACAAACATTCCTTTTCTTGGTGTGTTTTAACATCATCAAAAAGGGGGAAATTGTTAGGATGAAAAAGATGTACTTAGTTTTGATGAGTTAAAAGTATAAGACTAGGATGACCAATGAAAAATAATGTATAGCCGGTGATGTAATGTAATCTTTATAAAATAGACTAAGTATAGGATAGTAAGATAAGGTTGTTCAAAGAAAGTCGGATGAAGACAAGAACAAAATCGATGACGTCAAAGACAGACGAGGAGGAAGATCAAGACACTCACCAAGATAAAGTAATGTAGATGCAAGATGAAGAATCGAGATAGGGTAAAGAATCGAGACAGGTAAGAAGTCGAGACGAGCTAAAGAGTTAGTTAAAATCAAAAGTCGATTCTGGCCAAACAAGAAGCGGTTTCAAGAATTGGTTAATCGATTACAACCACCTACAACATGAACAAGAAAGTTATAACCGTCATCAACAGAAGATCTATAAATAGGTTCTAGATTCGTAATTTCATAACTAAGAAACTTAGCAACCTAGCAATTTAACACTTTAGCAATCTAAGAATAAGAAGTTCTCTCCACGATCACTTGTATACACATCATTCACGAACACACTTAGTGTTCATTCATTTTCTGGTGTTTAGAGAACACCATTTCATTTGAATCTTCAAAAGCCGAATAGATTTAGAGTCATTTTTGTAAAAATTTGAAGATATACGTTGTAACCGAAGAAAGGAAGAAAGAAGTAAGACAAGTGAAGTAGAGTCCATTCTTCAAGTTGAAGGAGGAGAGTGGACGTAGGATCGTTTGATCCGAACCACTATAAATCCGGTGTTGTTTCTTCTTATTGTTTTTACTTGTTTACATTGATTATTTCTTGATCACAAAATTCAATATCCGATAAAGCTTTAGATCTTATTTGAATTGAGTTTAGTTGAAAAGCTGTTTCATTGTAAAATTGTTTTTGGAGTTGATAGATCATCTAAGCTTGAAAAAGTTTTTAATAATCTATTCATCCCTCCCTTCTAGATTATCACTAGAATACATCCTCATTTACGTGATTAACTCATTCTAAAGGGACCCAACAAACTTCCTCTAATAATGCCTATATTTTTCTCGTCAATTCTATCCAGACTGTCACGATATATATATATATATATATATATATATATATATATATATATATATATATATATATAAAAGAAACATTTTTCAAATACATTCAAAAGAAACATTTTTCAAAGGTAATCGGAAGCATACCAGTCGAACTTTTGAATGGTCAAAACCAAACATTTGCTTTTTCTCGCACGAAAGATATTCAATATAAATTCGGTATATGGAAGTTCCGTTAGATAAAGCACGTCATTTGCACAATTCGATTTACGATATTGCCTTAGCAATCAACGGTGCCAAAAATCAAAGAGCACATTAGTAAATATTGTACCACATATTTTGTGTATGATTGATCGATTGTTTAATATATTTGAGATATTATGAAGTAAATCCTCCGATTCCAAAATGCTAAATGAAGTGAAATGTGTATTTGGAAATTGTAATGTTGATGTCTATAGTTGAAGTAACAAGAGAGTGGCAAAAATATACATACAAAAAGTACAAAATCAATTTAGTTTATACTATGGGGTGTTTTCAACACTTAAAGCTGATTATCTAAGCAACTTCGCTTTGCAAAAACTAATTTGACTATTTGAGTGCTTTCAAATTAAATGCTTCTACTTAAATTAATTGCCTAGAATACAAAATCTAAAAGCGGGAAAGGGCTTCTTGCTGATTCTCGCTTTTGTCTAATATTTTACCTTTTACGGAACACCGAACTTCTACTTGTCACAAATTTTGCAAACACTAACCACTTTTAGTATCAAACAAATTTTCTCACAACCACTAAGTTAAAGGGTTAATATCAATTTACAACCTGTACTATGACTCTTTTATCAATTTGCAACCGTACAATTTTTGTTTTTATCCAATTGCAACATATATACTATACAAATTATCGATTACAACCTATACTATATTTAAGGTTCCAATCGGTCAAATTTCGTATAACATAGGTTGCAATCGGATAAAAAATATTATCTGAGTTGCAATCGAATAAAAATATTGTACAAGTTGCAAATTGATAAACATTACATAACATAAACATATATATGGCTAATATCAATTTGAAACCTATCTTGTGATCTTTTATCAATTTGCAACCTGCATAATTTTTATTATTCGATTGCAACATATACTATACAAAATCGATCGATTGCAACCTAAAATATAGGTATGTTTCAATCGGATAGTTTTGTATAGTGGATAAAAAAATTGTACATGTTGCAAATTGATGAAAGGGCTATATTACAGGTTGCAAAGTGATATCAACCCCTAAGTTGAATCACTTTCTCAAAATCATAATTTTGTGCAAGCACTCCCTATGTCCCCAAACACAATTGTGCAAAAATCATTGAAGATCAAAAGAAGTTCCATTACCTGCAGCGATGAAGCTATAAAAGCATGATATACCAAATAAAAAATTGAGCCAGCAACTGCTCCAGATAGATATAATTTCAGCAAATACTGAGGCCCGAAAGTTTGTCCTATCTGGAAAATAGAAATTAGAGCTCATGAATTTACTTGCTGTAAAAATTCCTATAATGAAGAACATATGTCCAATAAATTTAAACAAATAATAATACGCAATAAAAAACTGAAACCAAATTGTGAGAAATAACTACACATATTATCTTACGCTTTTTCCAAAGAAGTAGAGCCCAATCATATTGCTAAAAAGATGTGACATGTCGTGATGACTGAACGCACTGGTTATCAATGTGTGCAACCGCCCACTTGTAAAATTGTCTATAGAAATCTGGTAAAAAAATTAATAAGGAGAAACATTTGTTTTTGGTATCTTCTTTAAAATTCGCGTGTAGTGAATAACTTACCATGAAATTCTTCCTCATAAATTCGCGCCCTGCGATACTCCATAACAAAAAGACAGCAACATTTGTTAATATCAAGCCTAGTACAACTCCATCAGCTGTAAACCTTCTAGAAACTGATCTCCTGTAAAGAAAAACGAACCATGGTTTTCTTAGAAATGTGATTCTGATGCTTATCATTCTTGTAATATACAATTACAAACATAAACGAAATTCATATTTCATTGTGAGATGTAGATAGGTTATCCTTCAGATTTAAATACTTGAATGATTATAAATAAGCTCAAAAGCACGCGAGGCATTATCCTGGTTCCTTTTCTATTACTGAAATCATTACAAACGTGCAGCCACGTTTGATCCCATAGAGAAGCATCTTTGACTGTTTATCCAAAATAAATTTTCCCTATATTACAGGTACTTCAAGATTGAAAAAGCAGAATACAATTAACTAATCGGGTTATCATTTTGCCTTCTCCATTAATAGTATTGAGGATTGCAACAAGACCCTCACAAATTACTAAACCATCAATTCTTTCATGTCAAGAGCCTAAACTTATGCATATAATCATTTGAACTCTAAAACCAGGATATAAATTTGTACAGAGAAGTGCATTCGTTACTAATTTGCATAGGCTCTCTAACAAAGAGAAAGAATTAAAAATATATAAAAAATAAAGAAAGAAGGCTTTAAGTTCAAGCTTGGGAGATACTTGGACAATACAAAATTTAATATACTCCAGCTTATGTAGGAAAAACAGCCTATTGTATCAGCACAAGTTAGCTTGTATGATCAATGAAATTTATAACAGTCAAAATGCTTCAAGAAGAGTGAATTATATTAAAATGTCAATTTTATGGATTATGCATATTTAATGTATTTCTTTCGGCACACATATACTAATTTTTACCAATCTAACAAAGCTAGCAGAATTTACATTTCTACTTATATAAAATATACTTCAAGGATGTAGCCTAAGTTCTATTAAAATAAGCTGCATTTTTCGCCTTTGAGATATCACAACGAGTTGGTCTTGTATGAAGACTAGTTTACAACTAATACCTTATAGTAACACAATTAACACCATTCAAAACTAATACTTTGATGTAAAAACAAGTCATACTCTTTAATGAAACAACTAATACTATCAAAACCAGTTTCACGATGAAACTTATTTACACAAAACTTTGCCTACTACAACATCCTTGAACCTGTAAATTGAACTTTCTGTCTATCAAGGCCAATGAAAAAGGGAAAGTGAATTAAACAAGTAGATCTTCATTAATCTTTCACACAACCACCATTTCCTAACTCAATGTATTTGGGAGAGAGAGAGAGAGAAATTCGACTTAAAAAATAAAATAAAAAGAGTTTAGCTATAACCCTGTTGGCATCATCTTTACACTACAAAATCTAGGCCAAAAAACCTCTAGTTAAAATCATAGATATTCCAGTAATTCAATGAACAGAGAAACATAGATTAAGCCTTTTCAATTCTTAATTTTCTATGAGGGGTTTCCACAGGGGTAATTTAAATCAACATTAAACATCAAAATCAAAGTATATACCAGCCACGATTTTGCGAATCAAAGGAGTGAAAATTTCTTCTGGTGTGAACCCCAACAGAAAATTTGCTTCGGCCCTTTAAAAGGGTGTTCGAAAGACACCTCCTGGTAAGAACTGAACTCCACAAAACCCCAATTTGAATCTTCCCTGAAACAGCATTAGGGTTGCAGAAATGGGAACGTGAAAGGGTGGAAATCTCAGAAAAAGAGTGTTGATGAAATGGGCTTGAATTGGTCCTGAAGAAGGTTGATGAAAACAGGGAATTAGTTTTAGTGGTAGAGGCATTGCCATTTCTTGGGATTTTAGAGAGCAGCTTGAGAAGGAGATGCCCTTGCATTTTCAGATTGTTGCTTGAAAACGAAAATTATATAGTAGATTGTGATCACTGAGACTGATCCTGCTTCTTTGCCTAGGCATCAACACCACTTCTCTACTTTCACAATTCACACTCCATCCCCTTCCATGAAGACATACATTACTTTTGTATTTCTCAAAAAAAAAAAAAAAAAAAAAAAAGTACTCGTATTACTTTTATATTTAATTTTTAGAAGCGTCTTAAAAATTCTTAATTGATTCTTGATTTGTAACATTAAAGTGTAATTTTTTTTTCTTGACCAGGGTTTTTGACCATGAAATGTTTTAAACGATACTCCGACTTTTGGATCATGTGATATTACCATATTACGATTCCAGAATTTTCTTTTTCTTTTATCTTATTGCCTTTATTTGTTTATAATCTCATAAAAAATTTCATATTTTTTTATTAGGACGTCTTAGAAAATTTACACATAATTTTTTTATATAATTTTTTCTCACAATATTTATATATTTATATAAAATAGAGATAAGTTGCAATTTGAACCTTCAATTAGTGTATCAAATACAAATTAGACCATAAACTATTTTTTTTTGTACAAATTGGACATTGAACTAGTATATTGAGTACGTATTAGACTCTTAACTAGTGTCTCGGTATAAATTGGACTCGAACTATTTTCATGTACAAATTGAACCTTGAACTAGTATTTTGAGTACAAATTGGACCTCAACTTTTTTTTTTTACAAATAAATACTTTAACTTTTAAAATTAAATACATATGTTCTTCAACTAATAAAATGAGACATGAATGTCCCTTTAATTATAGTTTTAAAACAATAAAAGTATATATAAAAATTGTAAACATAATAGTCTCGTGTTTTTAGAATATAATTTTTTTACTATTATTACGAATTTTAATATTATAATTTTTTTAATTTTAATTTATTTTCAATTCATTTTATTAAATTAGTTATCTTCTTTTTTATTATAGTTTAACATTATATTGTATATTACATAAAATATGAGTCCATTATAATATATATATATATATATATATATATATATATATTGTTGATGTTTCACTCATTTTTTAAAATTTATCATAATATATTTAACTTTTTGTCAATTTATCCACTAATATAATAATATTCTATGTCATTTCATTTAATGAAAGGGTCTCCATATTTTATTGAGAAAATTACTACTAGATACAATGATTTTTATAAATTACTACCGTATACAATTATTCCAATTATACCCCTCTTTTAACTTTTTTAGAAACTCTAAATCCACGCATCTCATTCGGCCAAATCCAAAAGCCCCTCTCTCTCATTCTCTCAAAATCCAAAATCCATTGAAGAACGATTTCTTCCCCGATTCTCGCAAACACTAACGAACATATGAAAATAATGACAATGAAGCTTTTTCTTTCCCGATTACGCAAAATGCATTTCTTCCCGATTTATTCCCGTATTTCTTCCATTGAAGCTTTTTCTTTTAGTTCATTTTTGAGAGATTATCGACAGATCTGTCGAGCAACGGCGATGACCACCACGAGCCCAAGCAACGGCGACCACCGAGGCGACGGCCACTACCACCGAAGCCCTGCCGATCAACCCAAGTGACGGGCCCACCGCCGTTCTTTGTGAAGTTGTCGGCGGCGATCTGGGACACGCGACGGCGATGCTTGTGGTGAATCGCGCGATGACGGGGAATCATGCGGGTGTCGCGACGTCGACGCCGAGGTAAGCGGTTCGAGACTCGGCGATGGTGGTGGGCTGTTTGGTGGTGGATCTGTGCCTATACACTCTGTGGCGAGGTAAGCGACATCGACGTCGATCCGTGCCTCGTACACTCTGTGGCGACGGCGAGGAGTCGCGATTGAAGATGTGGCGGCGTTGGGTCGCGACGGTGATGGATTTGTCTGTCCTCTGTCGGGTAACAACAACTTCTATAGAATTGAGGGTGACAGTCATGAATAGATCGACGAAGACGAAGAGGGCCCGAGATGAAGACGAAGGCGGTCACCAATCTATTCTAGATGTGGTTTGATTTTTTTTTTTTTACCGATGTCAAAGATGTTGTTGTTGTGGTTTGATTTTTTTGGATTTTTCTCGATTTTTTTATGCGGTGAATCGCAAATGTGCAATAATTTTGCACATGTGCGAGAAATATGCAAATGTGCAATAATTACGCACATGTGCGTAAATAATTTAGTAGTGAACTACAAATGTAGAAATTCGGTATGAGATTGAGATTTATAAAAGACACGGTTATTTGATCAAATTATATGGTCAATCTCTTTCTTTTCATTGATTTATATATTTATTTTAATGTCAATGTCTTGTATTGAATCAATAATGAAAGAGGGGATCAATAAATTTGTAATAACTAATAAAAGAAAACAATTCGTGCAAAAAGAGAACAATTCGTAAGTGAAATTGTAATCAATGAAAATTGAATAAGAAAAGCAAATGTCGAGGAGTAAGTGAAATGTCGTGTCATGTCAATGAATAGTATTACAACTTTTTGTAGTGATTGCAACAATTTGGAAAAGGTAGAAGGGTAATTTGGGAAGTTTGACCTCTATTATTGTACCTAGTAGTAATTAGAAAAGCAATTGTACCTAGTAGTAATTTAGTGTTCAAAATTATATCTAGTAGTAAGTCACCCTATTTTATTTTATTAGTTGAAGGGCTTATTTGTTCAATTTTAAAAAGTAAAAGCTGTTTATTTGTTAAAAAAATAGTTAGGTCCAATTGTACTGAGACATTAGTTCGAGGTCCAATCAGACAAAAAAATAGTTTAGGATCCAATTTGTACCGAGACACTAATTGAGGGTCCAAATGTACCATATTCCTATAAAATATCATTATTTTAGGGGTATTTGTTTAGAGATGATGTCATCTGAATGAGCATCCCATTTTATTTTGGAATCTCCATTGAAAGGAAAAATGACTACTAGGTACAATGGTTTTAAAAATATACTACCCACTACAATTTATACCAATTTTGCCCCTAATTTTGAATTTGTTGAAATTAAAAAAAAATTGTTAAAACCTAAACCGCTTTACGCCTCTCCATACCATTTGTTGAATCCTATTTCTTAAAACAAAAAAATTGTCAAAATTTGCTTTGAATCTATATCACTCTCTCTCTCTCTCTCTCTCTCTCTCTCTCTCTCTCTCTCTCTCTCTCTTCCCAACCGCAACCCTGCGACAGGCTTAAAAGCCAACACTCACCCTTCAAGTGTAAAGGGATCGTGTAGCTAGTAAGTTATCGGGTTAAATTATCGATCCACGAAAATCAAGTGTGAGATAGCCCTAAATTTTTAATTTAATTGTAATTGTAGTACAAGTCATATAATATGATTAATTGGTTTTATGCAATAATTAACTAAATCAAATAACTAAATTCTACTAACAACGAAATTCAATTAGTAATAAAGACGTGTTCGGTGCTTATCAACAAATGTGTATCAATCATGCAACGAATTCAAATGAGCATTTATCACGTTAATCAATTAATAAGAGCAAACTTTTAATCAAACAATAATTCCGTACTTGGTAAGCCTAGGAATTATGCTACGATTTAAGCTCGAAAGTTTGAGAGGACTAAGTCACCCTTTCCACCCGGTGCTAGAACACGAGTCAATAGGTTCCCCTAGCGTGTCTCCCCTTTGATACTAAGGCACCTTACCTATGGTTTCTTCACTAATCACCCGACTACTAATCTAAGTAATTAATGTGGAATTGATGTATTTCTAATAGTATTAACCAAGTCTCCTTGCATTAAACCAATATTAACTCTAATTACCCAATTAATTCCCTCACCCAAATGAGTTATCTAAATACCCAAGTCTCCTTGCGATAATTAAACAACTATGCATGGAATTAGAAATTAATTAAACAAATAGATCAATCAAACCTCATCAATCCAATCAATTAAGCAACAATCAAAATCACCCATAAGAATTCCTCACAAAATCAATCACCCATATGCATCAAAACACCTTAGCACTAGGAATTTAGTTGATCATAATTAAAGAAATTGAATCCATGAAATTAATTGAATAGACGAAAGTCATAACAAGAAATTTATCCGATAAAACTAGAATTAAAGGAAGAATATCACCTAGATGTCGTCCAATCATAAAGAAAATAAGCATTGATCGTCTAAATTGAAAAAGAAATCGAAACCCTAGCTATGTATGTGTGAAAAGTGTGTGTTCTTGATCTTCTTCTCTCTCTCTTGATAAAAACGTTCAAAAAATCTGCATTCCCGTGTATATATATGTATATAACTGCCCTACCACGTGTCAAGCTCGGATTAGTCGAAAAAGCAACAAATTTCCGCTTGGCACGCGCCTCGACTCGAGGGCAGGCCCTCGACTCGAGCTTGGCTTCTCCTCGACTCGAGGCCTCCCGGCTCGACCATAGGTCGAGACCAGGATTTTTCTAGGCCCGTTATGCACCTCCGACCCCCATTTTTGCCTCTACGCGTTCGTATCATTGCCCTATGAATCCCGATACTTTTCGTTTCGTCAAATTCCATCGGAAACTCAAAACGAGACAAAAACCAAACGAAATGCATTAGTAATACTTTTAAGCACAAGAAGTGATACTCTATACTTTTAAGCTTAAACAAGAATACTTTTCATCATTTTATACATTTAAATCCCTCAAAACTCATGCAATAATTCACCCTAATCACCCATCGCGTCGTAACCGTCGGTCGATCAATCGGCATACCTGTGCCATCTGCGACCGCCGCATCTACCGCCCCAACGCCCACCACCGTGAAGCTCGAACCCGCCGCCAACAATAATATGGAGTCCGACAAGGTATCACGCCTCTTCCGCAACTCTACTTCCTATCTCCGCAACCTCACCGCCCCAGCGGCCACCGCCCACCCCCACACACCGATCTACGCTGCAGACCCCTTGCTCCACGAGATCAACGGCGGTGATGGAGGACCATATGCCACCGCTCGATCTGCCATAGATCGACGGAGGACCACAGGCCACAACACGAGATATGCCATAGATCGACGATGGTCTCGTGATGGCGGCACAATGAGCTCCAACGACTGCGAGGAATTTGTTATTGTACTTTCATATTCGCAAGCGGTGAACTACAAATGTGGTTTGATTTTCTCGGAGTTTTACAAGGGGTGGTTTGATTTTTGATGTGGTTTGATTTTTTATTTTTTCTCATTGAAACGATAGTTTGATGTGATTTGATTTCGATTTAGTTTTTCTTAAATTTATTTACGCACATGTGCGATGAACTACAAATGTGCAATAAATTTGCACATGTGCGTAAATAAATTTTCGATTGAACTACAAATGTAGAAATTCTGGTTATGAGATTGTAAAAGCATAGTTATTTGATCAATGTAGAAATTATATGGTCAATCTCTTTCTTCTCATTGATTTGTTGATATTTTAATATTAGTGTCTTGTAAATGTATTTTTGTATTATGTTTGTTAAGTCGCAAAAACTTAATGGGGATGAAGAATGAGACTAATCGTAGTTGAATATGTTAAACGTGATGCAAAGATCCAATTTCGAAAATAGCGAGAAATGAAAGTAATTGAAAAAAGAAACCTGAAAATGACAGAAATGAAAGAAAAGGGAATAGTAGGCTGAATATGCTAAAAAGTGGGAAGAGAGGGTAATTTGGGAAATCTAACACAAAATCTTGTATCAAAAGTAATTACAAAATATCTTGTAGTGGATAGTAATAAGGGTTCTAATTTTGTAGTGGGTAGTTATTGACCCTATTGAAATACTCATTCACGCTTATAATACATTTACACATCTATTTTTATACAACCCAATACAATCACATCAAATGTAGTATATTACATTTATCTCTCTCTCACACTTTATATTATACACTACTAAATCAATTTATAAATATTATTATTTTAAATTAAGTTATTTATTCTAGACAAAAAAAAAAAAATTATCACCTATATTTGTTTTAAATATTTTGAATAAGTTATCACATTTACTTATTGTAGATATTTGTTATACTATACACTATTGAATTAAAAAATATATTTGTTATAAGTTGCATATTTGTATTTTCAAAATAAAGTTGTAGATATTTATGAAAAGACATTACACATAATATACACAAGAAATTTAAAATTTTCATATTTTCTATTAATTTTTGCATTTGTACATATTATATTTGTTACAAGATTTATTTACAAATATATATGCATATTATATATATATATATATATATATATATATATATTACTATTAATTATGAGAAATATATAAAAATGTTAATACAAATAAATATGCATATTACTACACACTATCATCGAACAACACCTTGCTACTGCTATCCCTTAAATAATCTCCAAACAACTTTGATATATGTTACCGGAGTTTTCAAAAACTCTTCAACCACGATTCCTGAGATGGCCTTTCCCGCCGAGGCAATTGATCGACGCCTTCGGCCGACAATAGGATTTGAGCATCAGCTTTGGTGATATCTTCTAATCCTTTGCAGGTCCCACAAGAAATCCAGTCGCTCGTGGCCGAGAAGCCCTCTTACCGGCAGCTCTCTTTTCTTCTCGCACAAGATTTGGATCAAACGGGTATGGTGCCTAAGACAAAGAGAGCTTATTTCTCTATGAAGATTGATGATAACATGGTGAAGCAGGGGTTACTCGGTTACAAAACACTTTAATAGGTAAAATCTCATTGCTGTAGTGGATTCATCTTACTCCCTGGAGGATCTCAAACGTAAGCTCAATCAAGCTGGGACATTACCGATGGATGGGGCTTGGTCTCACTTGGAAAAAGTGTATTTTAATGTTCGATTGCCCGATCTAGCATATATAAACAAAATTGGACAAAAGATCCGGGGTTTGACACTTGGAGTTTTTCAAGTACAAAGATAGGTGCGTGGTTTCCACCCGTATAAGGTGAATACATTCCTAGCCCAGGTTTGGGTTCGTATCTAAGAAATTCCTATGGATTTCTTCTAATAAAGAATTATTCATGCCTTTGCCTCTACCTTGGGCTCGATTATTAAGCTAGATGATCGTACAAGGCTACATTCTATGTGTCACTACGCTAGAGTTTTAATTAAAATGAATATGATGAAGGGTTGTGAGGACTATATTATGTATGAATTGGAGGGGCAGTATTATGTTTGCGTCGTTGAAATATGAGCCAATTACCTTCATTTTGTAACTATTGTGTTATTGTCGGACATTCTTTAGGTGATTGCGGATCGGCGGCAAGATGGTTGGGTGGAAATGTTAAGGGTCGAAAAGAGGTCATGGAGAAAGTCTCTAAAGCTCAAGAGGTTTTGACAAAGCCGATAGATGTGGAGGGGTTATGGGTCAATAAGGGGTTACGCAATCAAGATAAAGCACTAGTAGAGCAAATTTCGTTCTCTAAGAATGGTTTTGAGGCCACAGGCGAAGTTTGGGCGAAGATGGGACCATAGCCGATGTTGACTCGAGATGCTAATGATGCTTCTATGCCGGATGTTTTGGCCTCTTCCGCTAAAGGCTTCCAAAAGGCAGATCCGGGTGGGTCTATTCGGCGAATGTTTCGAGAAATAAGGTGGTCTCGATTGAAGGCCTGTAGAAAGCGGAGGGTAATCGAGCACCGACCAGCTCGAGTAAGGCATCTTTCAAACATGTAGTTCAACATTGGTTAATTCGTTGTTTCTTTGCTTTGTAAAAAGGTAACACACGAGAAAAGTTTGCGTGGTAAAAGAATATAATTTATGGAATAAGCCCGTGGTGACTCAACCAAGTGAAGTGCGGTTCTCGCCTCCTATTGATAAAAGCTACGTGATTGAAAGTGTGTGTTTTCTAGATTAGAGATTATTCTTATCGATGTTGTAAGAATGAGAGTAACACTAACAATTATAACAATGGAAGACTTAGTCAAATATCTTTGCAAACAAGGATAAAATTTTTCATAGATTATTTTAAATAATAATCTATGAGGAAACGATTCATTATGTTAATAATGAATACAAATCAAGTAGAGAACGATTCACAACTCGAATCTTCTCAATAAACAACGACAAGATCTAAACCAAATGTTTAAGATCTCGAATCGCTAAGTGTATAAAATACACCATCAAAGGTGACCTATCTAGATATGTTAAAGAACACCCGTCTACTAACAATCTAAACAGAATCTATGTTACATGAAATGTGGCTACATTTGATGTAACGTAAACGGAAATAATGGCCCTATCAATCTGGATGCACTTATCGCACTCAACGACCGATACTCGATTACTTCTCACGCAAGGCTCTTATGATTTTTATTGATCACCGTATTGTCTTGTTCTCCATTCTTGAAGCCTCGGACATCTATTTATAGATGAAGATCTCGGCCTTCAAGAGCATCGTAGATCCTTGTGGATGGATCTAGAAATCTCCAGTTTATTCTCCTATTATTCAAATTTCGTGTATCGCAGTGGAAAATGGCTAAGAAAATTGCCTTTAATAACCGCTATTGGCTTGTAACCGCTTGATCTAGAAAACTTCCCTTTATTCTTGATCCTTTTAGATCCTTCCGGAGTATTGAAGTCGATTCCGGATCATCAACCTACGATCAACAACATCAAAGACAACACCGATACAGGAAAAGTTAGTGCTAGAAGAAAGGGCAAATTCTAATGTCGCACCCGATGTTACAATATTTGTGGTAACAAAAATATTTAACTTCGGTGACATCTACAAAGTGATTATCTAGCAGCTAAAGATAGGTTTTTAGTACTTCAGGATTCTTTTTATTTTATAAGATTTTCCATTTTCCTTGATTAGGGGTTTCCATTAGGAGTGTCTTATCCTTTCAAAGTTTTCAATGGAGTTCGGCCTTTGGATCGAGTGTGATCTTATGGTTTTTTATGTTTTCTTTTAATATAACAACTAATTAGACAAATATATATGCACGTTACAAATTTACACACATGTAACTTTTAGTACAAATATATCTAATAAATACAAATATTAATATTAATATGAAATGTTAAATAAATATATTATATTATAAATAAAAATAATAATATAGTCTCAAAATTCAAATTTTGTTCCCATAAATAATCGAAACTGATTGGAATTCTCGATAATCCATTTCATAGGAGGTGATCTGTTAGGATGTATACTATAAGCCTAGCTTTTGTATGAACATCTTTTTGAGTATGAACATCCTTTTAATATGAGATTCATTATGATCAAAATACTTATTGTTTATGATTGTTATATATATCATTATTTTGTCCAGATTAATCTATACCGTAGATAATATGGTGTGTGGTGTCACACGTAAGATCATGCTATCAGTTCCTTATAGATTATAAATAATAGCTCACAACCAAGATGGATTTGGACAAACCATTGGAACGGTTGTAGTGTAATTTGGTATTAGTCTATCTTGACTATAAATTTACACTAGTACATTTTGTATGTATTGAGCAAGACCATATGAGGTTGTTCAATTTGTACCGACTATATAAAAGAACAAGACCTCATTGTTATGGATGTACGTCTTCTTAATCCCTATATAATAACGGGCACGTGTACTCGGTGTATGTTTCTTTGATTTGCCAATGGGTGAGATTTATTAAATCAATAGGCTCGGTGAATTGGGAGATAACACTCGTTTATATGGTGTCTTTGTTGATTATAGAAGGAATCCGTGTCCTAATTATTTAGGATGATGATGTCCCCTTGAGGAGCTCATAAAGATCATTATGTAAACCCCGCAGTGGATTTAATCCGACATAATAATAAAGATGAGTGGTACTACTCTTGGAATTAGATATAAATTAATTAAGTTGTCATTAATTTAATTAATTTATGGACATTCGATATCTTAAACACGGGAAATAAACGTACACATAATAAAGGAGCCCATATTATAATATGGGATTAGGACGGTAATTCAATTATAATTCTTTAGTGGACTCGAGTTATAATTGATGGGCTTAAGTAAAGTGTTCGGACTGAACACAGGATATTTAGGCCCATCGGGAGGCCCAACCCTAATTCCTCCTTAGGGTCCCCGTTGTAGCCTATAAATAAGCCCTAACATCGAGCCTCCGGACGTGTGAAAAATACGTGAGATCGAGAGAGGCGGATTCTGATTTCTTGGAGGATCGTCGACCACTCGACGTCCAAGGGAAAGGGATAGGAATACGGCGTAAGACCGTGAGGTACGAGGCTCATCCTTCGATCGCAGCTTCCGACCTTAGAATCGGGTTCGTCTTCACCTTTATGGTGAATAAAGGTACAATCCTATCCGCTGCGTTTTTGTGACTATGATTCCGAATCGATAATTTCATAGAGTCGGCGATCGCTGGTTCCAACATGATCCTCTCCTAGAAATTCTCATAACTCCCCCTCTCTAGATATCGGCGCATTATTGCCAAAACGGCAATTTCAGTCTTCCATGGTGTGTATTTCACCTAGAGGGAGTCAAATTCAAGATTTGGATTCTTCAACTGGGCTAGGCTGTTGGGCCAACTAATTCATTTGATCTAAATAAGCTCATTTAGGAAGAACTTCCTATCTTTTTTATAAGGAGAAAATACCCGAATGTACAAAACCCACCCACTTGTACCAAAGGCCACTTGGTCGACGGGTTGTAAATCGAAGAATGTGCATGAAACGGGCAAAGACCGCAAGGGAGAAAGGACCAACAGTGGTACGAATCCAGAACAACCCCTTGCAATTAATAAAAATTTCCTATCTTAAGCAATAGCTTTCACAAAGTGTTGGCCATCAACATGTAGACCCAATATCGATAGAAATTCGACCTTTGTGGTCAAAGACTCACCGAAATTAAATTCGGAAAAAAAATCATCTCGTTGGCAACATAAAATTCTAGTAAAATAAAAGAACAATCGATTGACGCTAATGAAGAGGAGGATAGTTCCATTGAAAAAGAAGCATCGTAATCCTCGGGATGTCGGGAAAGAAGCCTAGGCTTACTTGTGAAGAAAAGGATGAGGAGGTATCAAAGACATTAGTTAATATGATAAGACAAGATTCCAGAACAAAAAAGAAAAAAAGCAAAGAGAAAAAGAGATTGAACCGAAAATCACCATAATTATTGTCTACTAGAAAATTAGAGGAGTGGGCGTAACGAGTAAAAAGATGTGCGGAACTTGGTGAAGAAGACCCAAGCTGAATTATGTTATTTACAGAATCAAAAGCTGGAAGAGACGAGCAACAAAATTATCAAATCCATTTGAGACAACTCTATCTCGCTATTGGGACTTCTCGGAGGGAATCTCGGAGGCATAATCTCCATTTGGAACCCATCAATTTTTAACAAGGTCAGTTCATGGAGTACTAAAGAATTACTAGTGATTAATGGTTACTTAGTAGATGATGGTAAGACTTGCAAAATAATTAACATTTGGGCCCCAAATTTCCCTCCCTCCACTATAATATTTAGGATCAACTCTTTGTGTTAGTATTTCAACTAAAGGATGACTATGTTTGCATAATTGGGGATTTCAACTCGGATTAGGAATGAAAGAGAAATAATTGGCAGAGGAAACATTTGGAATAGGATTGATATAACAAACTTTTATGATTTCATCGAGAGTAGTAATTTGGTGGACTTAAACTTTAGCAGGAGTTGCTTCACATGGTATTGATCTTGATGACACTTGTAAGAGTAGACTGGATCGTATGATTGTTAATGAGGAATGTGGTAAGTAAATGACTTGTTTGTATTCTTAAAGTGGGTAGAAGAACTTTTTCAAATCATTGTCCCATGTCCAAGGATGAAGACTCCACCTTCTATTCACATGTAAGGTCGCTTTCTTCATTTGGACAAAAGTTTTTAGATGGCTGGGAATCTCAATGGTACCTCACGTTGATCCTAAGATGAATTTTCTTCAATTCAATGAATGCTTGGGAAGTGGCAAAAGAAAAAAAAGCGGTGGTAACCAATGTTTGAAAACCAAACCAGACGGCCGGTTTGGCCATTTAATCGAAACCGATCATGGTGCCGATCTAGTTTTTACGCATACCAGTTCTTAAAAAATTAGTACGAACCGCCAAAAATCGGGTTCAACCGGTGAACCGGTTTAGCTTCATTTTTTTAAATTTAACTTTCAGCGTCTTTTCGGTCCACACTTCGTCACTTCTAGTCTTTACTCTCTAGAGTTCCACACTTTGTTCCAGTCTCCGCAGTTCCAGCTTCTCAATCTCCAAATTTTTCTACTTGTTCTACGATGATCATAAGCACGCGACATGACGGCCTAAAAATTTCGCTGTTGTTGACTCAAGATTGTTCTTGAGGTGAGTTTTAATTTATTTGAAGTTAGGTGATTTACTATATATGTATATACGCACTGTTAGAATCCGTCTATATCAAAATGAGAGTGTGAGAGAAAGAATAATGAATTAAAAGGAGGAATAATTATAATCACCATTAGTTTTAGTGATTTAGTCTTCTACTATATATAATGAGGATACACAACAAATTACAATATGCCAAATCTAATCAAATATATATAAGAGATGGAAAAGATATATATCTAAAATATTTTATACATTTTAAACTAGTCAATCCTTATCAACGAGTGATATTGTGTGTGGCTTTACCATTAATTTTGAAATGATACTGTGTGCTGCATTTAGCATTTCATATTTAAACCATGCATAATACATTAATTTCATATATTAAACCATGTATAATACATTAATATTGAGTTTTGCTTTTGTAAGGGAAAAATATTTTTATGGAAATATATTTATATGATGAATAAGTTTTGTGAGATGTTTGTATACCAAATAGCCACGCTTACGATCATATATGTATATATGCGTGTGTGTTAATGTATTTTCGATGATGTTTGTATACCAAATAGCCACGCTCACTATGAGACCGTTTCACAAGTTACCACACTTATGATCATATATATATATATGTGTGTGTGTGTGTGTGTGTTAATGTACTTTTAATTAAGTTTGTGTCTTGGTTAAATTTTGTGATTCTTCATGCGGTTAATTTATGCATATTTAGATGTAATATATATAATCAATATTAAATTATTTTTGTAGTAATGGAGTCTACAAGCACCGGTGTTGGTCCCAAAGAATCGAAAAAGTGCAAACTAATTATCAAACCCTTAATCTTTTGTAAATCGAATACTCAAATTTGAAACTAATTTTTATACTCGATTCTTGTTGATTTCTTCTTAAGAATTAAAAGCACAAAAAGCAATAAAATAGTAAATGAAGAAAACAAGAATAACTCAAGAATTATAGTGGTTCGAATTTGAAACTTTTGTTGCTAATTTAAGAAATTCTCTCTTGAATGATTCTTGTGTTGTGTGTGTGCTTCAACAACTAATACTCATTTTATACAAATCCTTTGGTAGTTATAACTCGCTAACAACTTTCTTGAGTTAGTTACAACTTCTTCTTGAATTTCGTTGTAATCGTCTCTTTTAGTAGTCGATTTCTTTTCTTTTAGACGACTTGCTCTTCTAGTTTGACTTTGATCAGCCTTTCTAATTCTACTCGACTTTTCTTCGCCTTCCTTAGAATCCTCAGTTAATGTTGAATCATCATGAATTTCTTGCTTGTCGATCTTCCACGTCCGATTCACCGAATCTGATTTTGCAAGTCATCTTCCTCGTGTGACCTTGTGCGAAGGTATGTCCTTATCTTCTTGTCTTCGCCTAATTTATTAATGAAACATAGCAGATGAACATACTCTTGGGATCCAACATTGTCCTCATCCTGGACACTCTTGCTTAGATCACCAAGGATTTATTTAGTGGATGATAGTTCATTACTTTCTTTCCTTTGTGAACAATGTAGTAGGCTCATTGTTTTCTTCAAACAATAATTCCTCTAGTCCAATCGGAGTAGGAGTTCCCCCTCACCGATGATCGTGTGTTGAGGGTTCCTTCTCACCGGAGCCGAGTAGAAGTTTCTTCCACACAAAGGTTACGTGGGGAATTTCTTCCACACAAAGGGTATTCTTATTAAACACTCTAAATGCTTTAGAGGTGGTGGAATATTGATTGGAGTGAATTGATGCATGTTTTTATGGCTTATTTGAGTGCAAAAAGTGATCAAAGTGTTTGTTTTTGTGCCTAAATGTGTAGAGTATCACTTATTTGCCTAAAAAGTATTACTTGATGAGTATTTGATATTTTTCGTCCATTTTTCAGTAAAACGGTGGAATTTTGCCAAACCGAGAGTACCAAAGATGCTTAGAATGAAGAGACGGACAAGACGGACGAAAACGGGGCCTGAGCCGAGTTTCGCCCGGAAAATGCCCTGGACTCGACTCTGCAGTCGAGGGCCCAAGGCCTCGAGTCGAGGGATATGATGGAGGGAAGAAATTTCAAAATTTGTAGCCGCCTCGACTCGAGGGAGGAGCCTCGAGTTGAGGGATTGAAAAATTGGGCATCCCTCGAGTTGAGGGCCGAGCCTCGACTCGAGGCAGAGGATTTTTAGAGAAATCGTGTTAGCGACTCTTAGGCCTCGACTCGAGGGCCCCAAGCTCGAGTCGAGGGGGCTCGAAATCGAAAAATTCTGGTTTTAAGCCACTTGGATAAAAACAGAGCATATTCTTCCCATATCGGTTTAGAGCAGTTTCTAGGTAGTTTTCTCGAGCGAATTTCTCATTTCCTAGCTTAATTCTACTTGTAATTGCATCGATTGATAGATTTTGATTAGATTCAAGCTTGTAATCATTAGATTAACATTTTGATCCATTAGATTTTGAGTTTCAAGTTGTAATTGAAGAGTAGAGAATTGATTTCCAAGCATTGTGGAGGATTGAAGCATTCTTATTTTTGTTAATTGAAGACCAATTGGTGATGTTCTTCTACTTTTCTCTCTTTAGTTCCTTGTTTGTAGTGATTAGTGATTTAATTACTTTCCTAGATTTTTCACCCATGACTTTTGCACTTAGCACCATGGGCTAATAGGTTTGTGCTTGGGATAATTGAAATTGGGGATGATGTGATTGTCTCATGCTATAATTGTTGATAATTGTGATCAATTGAATTAGATTGCTTCCTAATTGTGATTCTTAATTGTGCTTCATGTAAAATTGTCTCTTTAGATTAATGGTTGATCACCCTAGCAATATGCGAGAGTTGAGCTAACGTGATTAGGTGTTAATCGGGTTACAATTTTGCATGATTGTATGAATTGGGGACTTTTACATTGAGAGATGGGAAGGACTAAGAATACTCACATTAGGCATTGTGATTTTAATGGAGTGATTAATTTCATGATGGTTTATGCTTTCTAATTTGATTGATTTGCATTTGGATACAATTATAGCTTGTTAATCATGGATTCCTTGATGGAGATGATCCCTTGCACCCCATTCCCCCATTTGATTTAGCTTGTTTGATATTGCATTTTAAGTGTTTGATCAATTGCTTGCATTAGTTTTAGATTTTTATTCTTGCCATATTTTTGTGGAATTTAGTCCTAAACCCATCCTTGCAACAATAGTCACTTAGAACTTGTATCCTTAGGGCCTCGCTTGCATACTTACTCCTTTGGGTTCGATATTTGCGATTTGTCTTAATACCGCTTGCCGGAAATACTACTCCAATCAAATATCCTAAGAATATTCAATCAGCTACTTTAGCGTCAAAAGTTTTTAATTGAAGTTTTCCTGTTGTTATGAATGAAACATTTCTAACCAAATGCATGGAAATAAGAGACACGAGGAATCTTACCCTTCCACAAATTTCTCATACGGAGTCTTACCCTTGTCTTTGACTAGCAGGCATCTGTTCGGGGTATAACGGGCTATATTAATTGCTTCAGCCCAAAACCTATGTAGGGTACCATGCTCACTAATATGCTCCTAGCTGCATCTTTGAGTGTACGGTTTCTCATCCGAACTACCCCATCTTGTTGAGGATTTCTTGTCAAGATATCTCGTGCTCTATTCCAAGCGCACGACAAAAGTTAGCAATACTCTCGTACACCTTGTCACTCCTTATCTTAATTATATTAACACCTTTTTCATTTTGAATTTGTTTGAATAGATCAGAATCTCGGTCATCATCTCATTTTTCTTGAAAATAAATAATAGCCATGTATATTGATTGGAGTAGTAATCGAGAAGTGGTATTAAGACCAATCAACAAATATCGAACCCAAGGGAAAAAGTATGCACGTGAGGCCCTAAAAATACAAGTTCTTAGTGACTATTGATGCAACAAGGGAAGGCACTAACACTACAAAAACTTGCAAAAATACAAACTAAAAACAAGCAAGCAAATGATCGAACACTTAAAATGCGAGAGCAACAACAACAATAAATGGTGGGATAGGGGTGCTAGGGCTAACATCCATCAAGAAATTATCATTCAACACGCTACAATTGAATCAAATTGCAAATCAACTAAGATAGAAAGCATAAACCATCATGAAATTAATCACTCCATTAAAATCACAATGCCTAATGTGAGTATCCTTAGTCCTTCCCATCTCTCAATGTAGAAGTCCCTAATTCATACAATCATGCAAAATTGTAACCCGATTAACACCTAATCACGTTAGCTCAACTCTCGCCTGTTGCTAGGGTGATCAACCATCAATCTAAAGAGACAATTTTACATGGAGCACATTGAAGAATCACAATTAGGAAGCAAACTAATGTGAGTATCCTTAGTGCAACTAATCTCTCGATTCCGAAGCACTCAATCCACGCATTCATACACAATTATAACCCGATTAATCCCGTATCACATTAGCGCAGCCTCTCGCCTATAGCTAGGGTGATCAAACACTAATCTAAAGAGATAAAAATGCATGAAGCACAATTTAAATCACAATTAGTAAGCAATCTACTCAAAACACAAAACAATTCACAACAATTAAGAAATTGAAAAGAGAAGAGAGGAAGAACATCACCAATTGGTCTTCAATTAACAAAAATAGGAGTGCTTGAGTGCTCAATACAAATCTCCAAATGAAATCCACGCTTGAATTGATGGAACAACAATGATCAAAAGCTAATCTAGAGCTAATCTAATAAACAACAATTGAAATCTAAATCTAAATCTACCTTATACTCTACCTAAAGTGGGAAATTGGCTTGGGGCCTAAGAAATCGCCCTAAAACCGCCTCCTAACTGCTCTAATGAATTCTCCTTCTCCGGGAATGCTCTGCTTCAACACTTTAAATAACGAATTTCTGAAAATCCTCCCCTCGAGTCGAGGCTTAGCCCTCGAATCGAGGCTTCGCAATTTGCCTCTCCTCCATTTTTCCGGACCAGTGGCATTTTTCCGGCCAGGACTCCGCCACCAACCCCCATTTTTGTCCGTCTGCCTCTTCATTCTAAGCATACCGGTACTCTCGGATTGGCAAAATTCCACCGAATTACCTGCAAAATGGACGAAAAACATCAAATACTCATCAAGTAATACTTTTAGGCAAATAAGTGATACTCTACACATTAATGCACAAAAATCAACACTTTGATCACTTTTTGCACTCAAATAAGCCCTAAAAACATGCATCAATTCACTCCAATCATATATCTTGAAAAATCATCCACGACTACTATATTTCCTTCCACTAAAGCCGAGAGGAGACATTGGTCCAAACAAATCCAAATGCAAAATCTCTAAAATTCTCTCAAATGAGATGGTGTTAATACTCTTAAAGGAAGACCTAGTCTATTTTCCTTTTGGCATGCATCACAATCAAGATCATTAGACAAGAATTTATCTGGCAAACCTTTAACAAGTCCTTTTCGAGATGGGTTTTGAAGTTCAGATGGCTAATCCTTTTATGCCATAGCCTTATGAGATCATTTTCACCCTTAGCATTAAGATAGATATTCTTGGGGCAGCTTTGAAAATTAGCAATATAGATATTACCTTGTTTGATCCCAACTAACAGGACCTTGTATGAAATGCCTTCTAATACCGCACATTTATTACAAGTGAATTTTACACTAAATCCTTTGTCACACGGTTGAGAAACAGACAACAAATTATGCTTAAGACCTTCTATGAAGTATAACTCATTTACTCGAATATCATTTATTATTAAGGTGTCAACCCCTTTGGTTTGTCCAAAGCTATTGTCACCAAAGATCACACTGGGTCCGTCTATGCTTTGGAAGTTTGATAAAAGCCTCTTCTCACAAGTCATGTGTTTGAGAGCATCCACTATCAATGTACCAAATGAAGCTAAAATATCTTCCCTCACAATCGAGCTTGGGTGATCCTACATGTAATAACCCAAAACTAATTATAGGATTTTAAATTTAAATTACTAAGTTTAGTGATCATTTTATTCTTTTCCAATTTCATATGTGGTTTTCTTAATTTTTCTCCAACTGACGAACGGTTTTTCGACCCAAAAATCTATCGATACTTTTCAAACTCACATCCATAATCTGAATTTGTTTAATAATGATTAATTACCAATAGTCCTTTAAAGGTGGGAAAAACTCAAGAAAACCCTAAGAAAAATATTTTTTTTTCCCATCGCGCTTTATTAAATTTCGAGCCGAAACTCGAACCGAAAATATCGAAAACTCAACAACGAAGTCACACCACCGTATTAGAAATTAGACTGCCAAAATGACAACCCAAATTTCTCAAAAACAGCCGGCCATGTGGAGTAAGTGGGAGTAGTGAGCCTAGCTTGTACCTATTAACCAAAATATCTTCTAAAAATCCTAGGATAGGTGTACTCCTTAAGCCTATTTTTCCCTAATCTCCTCTCCACCATCCAAATCAGCCATGCACTTCCCTTTCCTCCCCTATAAATACCCATCTTCCCCTTCTTCATTTCCTACACCAACAAGGAAGGAAAAACAAGTAGCAAGCAAGAAGTCCTTAGGAGGAAACTACAAAGGTTAGCCTCTAAGCTTATGTTTTATTTTAAGAGCTTTAAACAATTAGTAGAAGCATGATAGTAACTCCTAAGAACCTGTATTAATGAGTAAAAACCATGTTTGAAGCTTGAGGATCGGATTTATGGTGTATACGATCATGTTTTTGTTAATATATGGAAGGGAAATAAACTGCCGAAAAATGCGACACCCTGCTGACCCATTTTCGTAAAATTATTTTGAATACTTTCCCACAGTTTAAAAATTATGGAAAAATTCCTGGATGTAGCTGTTGAAGTGTAGAATAACATACTAAAATTTCGTGGTCACTGGAATTTTGTAGACTGAGAATAAAATCGTGAAAGATTATGTGTCGGAAGTAATCCGAAACTGGGAGCAGTGACTCATTTCTTTTATTTCTCCCCTTTCTGATAGTTATAAAATTCTAGGAAAAATCTGGGATGTTCCCCTTGATGTGTTGTAAATCATAGTAAAATATTTCGTTTAGTACTTCATGAAATAAAATTCATTTTCTGAGTACCTAGTCGACGTTCGACGCATAGGGTTATTCTGTGTTGCATGAATTTATTTTTCCAGTTCGACTAACGTATAAATTATGAAAAAATTTATGGGTGTCCTACAACCTGTTTTTAACAAGATTCTAAAATTTGGTGATTATTAAACGAGTATCCAATAAGTTATGAATTTTCTCGTAAGACATGTCCAGTAACCAAGCCAAACCATAGATTAAATGTTCACCATTTTTCTGGGCAGAATCCGTAAGTCAAATGGCTTGGGTTCCTGAAGGAAAGTTGTTCATACTTGAGTAATGCATCACATGTTTTAATTTCATAATTTTTGGATATTTCTACAGAGAATTGTGGATTTTATAAATTTAGGGTCACTGTTTTGCCGAAACAGAAATTTAGAGTCCTTATTTCTTAATATGCTATAGTTTCGTAACTCAAATGAACTCGGACTCTTAATAAACTTTGTTCTACACTAAATGATGTACAACATAGTAAAATTTCATAATTTTCCAACAAGTCTAAGTATTTTATTTCGTTTATGCGTGTGTAGGTATTGTTTCTACGATTGTTAGTACTTGATAAATTAAATGCCAAAACTTTTAATGAAGAGCATGTTCGAATATCGAATGTTATACATGATTATTTATGAATACATATACTTGAGAGTCTTGCATATTTTTCTTGAAAATGAACGAAATCGAAAGTCCCAAATTCGTGATCCACAAACCGTAGTACACTAATAAAGCCGTTGGACGTAGGATTAAACCCATAGAAGCTTTTGATAAAATAAAGTACCTCTTCTTCATCAAAGCCTAGTTTTTAGAAGGCACAATAAGATCAAGAACCTAAGTTTCTAATGGACAAAAGATTTGTCGAACTAAACATACGGATTGTGCTAGGTAGAGTACAAATGAACCAGAGACCGAGATTTTTGTACGAGAGGCCTAAGCAATCAAGAAGTTAAACTTTCACTTAAAAGTTTTCCAAGTGGGTGACACTATCTCAGTATAGCTAGTTAATGTTATATGGACTGTTGTCGGTTTTCTGAATCAAAGATAAACAAGTTTTCCCGAAAGACGCAAACAACTCAAAAGCATGCAAATGCACAACTCCTAACTATAAGAATATATGAGAACAAGTTTCTTTTGCTTTGATTATTTATTTTTGCATGGCGAGAGGGTGAAATCCTATATTATATACGAGAATTAGTATCTCTATTGATCTATTGATCTGAAAGGGCGAAGCCCTATATATATGTATAAACGGGAGAAATAAGGTCAAGAGGTTTAATATTGTGTGCGTAAATGCCACTAGTGCCACCTCACGGGAGCAATAAGGATGGTAGAGGGTTTGGATTGTGTGTAAAAATGCCACTAGTGCCACCTCATTTGGGACGGAGAATTACGGGTCTTGGACGTATTAACGTGCCATTCCACAATGTGATTACGGGATCGGACGTACTAATGTGCCATCTCATATGTGCTATATTTATTTACTAACTGTTTGTTAGATCAAGAATGTTTTGATGAGTTAAAAGAAGGTTCGAGATGATCGACGACTATGAAGAACAGTGAGACCGAGTCCGAGTACTAAGCCGATCGAGACTAGGTCATCAATCGAGCAAGTCGGTTGAAGACTGGAAAGTTGCAAGTCGTCCTGAGATAAGTTCAAACCTAGTCATCTGCAGGAGACGATTATGAAGAGCTCGAGACGAGGTCAAGACAAGCCGAGTAGAATAAGAAAGGCGAGTCTTCACCAAGTCACCGCAGACGAGTAGGTTAAAATCAGCCGAGGAGCAAGCGGTTTTCAAGATTAAGTTTGTTGAGTAGCTTTTCGATTTGTTAGAACCGACTAACAAACTAACCGTCTTTTCGCACTTATAAATAGGTCTAGATTTCCATTTTGAAAATAACTTTTAACTTTGCACATATCACGATTTGCGCATTACTCTCTATTTCGATTTCACAACAAATTCACAAGTTTTTAAAAATAGTTTTTCAAATCAATTCTAAGTGTATATAGAACATTTTTCTTGTAATCTTCAAATTCCACTACTCACCGTAATAGTTAGTTTCCGTGAGAAGAAGTTAGGAGTTTTGAAGAACTCGAAGGATTTTGTAAGCAGTAAGTTGTAAGTCGATTGTAAGTAAATAAGTAGTAAGCTAGTCCCTTTTTTAAAGTTGGAGAAGGAGAGTGGATGTCGGATTATTCATAATCCGAACCACTATAAACTCTGGTGTTCTTTATTGCTTTACTTTACTTTTCTCACAATTTCAATTTCCAGTTTATTAATCAAAGATTAAATCTCGAATCAAAGTTAAAACTAAAATATCAGTTTGCTTTTGATCTTGATTAAGTTGAGTTTAAAATTTAATTCACTGTGCTACTTGAGTGTTTTTGAATAATTTTTAAAAGATTTGCATAAATAAAAAAAAATCTATTCACCCCCACCTTCTAGATTTTTCCTAGAAGGTGATTGGAGTGAATTGATACATGTTTTTAGGGCCTATTTTAGTGCAAAAAGTGAGCTAAAGTGTTAGTTTTTGTGACTAAATGTGAAAAGTATCACTCTTTTGCCTAAAAAGTATTATTTGTGAGATTTTGATGTTTTTCGTCCATTTTACAGGTAATTTGGTGGATTTTTGCCAAACCGAGAGTACCATTAGGCTTAGAATGAAGAGACGGACATCCGGGACGAACAGGGTCGGGGCCGAAGCCCCGTGCGAGAAAAGTGCCCTGGACTCGAGCTGCAGTCGAGACCAAGAGCCTCGAGTCGAGGGTCGTAGAGAAAGGCAAAAATTGGAAAAAGGCAGCAGCCTCGACTCGAGGCATGACCCTCGAGTCGAGGGAGAGGATTTTGCGTAAGCCTCGAGTCGAGGCCTGACCCTCGACTCGAGGAAGAATTTTCCAAATTTCGTTATTTAAAGAGGAGAAGCGGGGCATTTCGAGAGACGAAAAAGAGGAGTTCATAGTAGCGATTAGTAGCGGTTTTGGGGCGATTTCTCAAGCCCCAAGCCAATTTTCCATCTTAGATTAGAGTAGAAGTTAAAATTAGGATTAGATTTCCATTGTTGTTGGTAGATTAGCCATAGATTAGCTTTAGATCATTGTAATCCTTTCAATTCAAGCTTGTAATTCATTTGGAGATTGATGTTGAAGACTCAAGCATTCCTATTTTTGTTGATTGAAGATCATTTGGTGATGTTATTCCTCTTTTATCTCTTTAATTTCTTAATTGTTGTGACTTGCTTTGTGTTTGATCAATTCTATCTTCTTCCCATGGATTTCACCATGGGCTAATTCTCTTGTGCTTGGGTTAATTGAAATTGATGATGAATTGATTGATGATGCTATGATTGTTGATGATTGGAGATCAATTGAATAGATTGCTTACTAATTGTGATTCTCATTTGTGCTTTATGCATAATTATCTCTTTAGATTAGTGTTTGATCACCCTAGCTATAGACGAGAGTTGCGCTAACGTGATCCGGTATTAATCGGGTGATAATTGTGTATGAATGTGTGGATTGGGTGCTTCGAATAGAGAGATTAGTTGCACTAAGGATACTCACATTAGTTTTCTACCTAATTGTGATTCTTCATTGTGCTTCATGTGAAATTGTTTCTTTTGATTAATGGTTAATCACCCTAGCAATAGGCGAGTTGAGCTAACGTGATTAGGTGTTAATCGAAGTTTCAATTTTGCATGATTGCATGAATTGGGGATTTCTACATTGAGAGATGGGAAAGACTAAGGATACTCACATTAGGCATTGTGATTTTAATGGAGTGATTAATTTCATGATGGTTTATGCTTTCTATCTTAGTTGATTTGCAATTTGATTCAATTGTAGCTTGTTAATTGATGATTCATTGATGGATGTTAATCCTAGCACCTCTATCCCACCATTTAGTGTTGTTTTTGTTCTCGCATTCTAAGTGTTCGATCTATTGCTTGCTCCTTGTTGTTTTGTATTTTTGCTTGTGTTTTTGTTGTATTTGTACCAAACCATTGTTGCAACTCTAGTCACTAATAACTTGTATTTCTAGGACCTCATGTGCATACTTTTTCCCTTGGGTTCGATATTTTTGTTGATTGGTCTTAATAACTCTTACCCTATACACTCCAATCAGAAGGCTAGTTCAAGTTTTCTCTAAGATACTCAACTAAGTGGGACCAACAAGTGGTATCGTGAGCAGGTGTTAAGTCAGTTTCCGATATTGATTTTAGGTCTTAACCAAGATTCTGAAATTTGTTCTTGATTTTCTTCATCTTTCTTGTTTCACTAAGCGTGCTACTAACAAGATCTTGTAAGTGTTTTGGTTTTCTATCTAAACATGTCTTCGTAAAAGCAAGAAATCAAGGAGTCTACCTGATTTCTCTATTGAAGAATATGACTATTGGAAGTTTAGAATGGAGAACCATATCAAAGCAATTCATGATAGAATGAAGGAGGTTCTTGAAGAAGGACCTATCAAGTTTTATCATGGAGGTATAAGTGACGGCCTTTGCAAATTTGAAACAAGAGTTAGGCAAGAAAAGAAAAGCTCGAGAACTTACAAGTGATGAAAGAAAGATTCATAATCTGGATCAAGTTGCTAGAACAGAGATCATTGAAACATTGAGTAAGGACTGGATCAAAAAGTGAAAAGATGCAAGATCGCCAAGGAAATATGGGAAACTCGTGGAATCAGAAGGATCGATCGTGTCAAGGAAAACAAATTGCAATCAGTTCTACATGTTTTTGACACTTTCAAGATGAAAGAAGGAGAATCCATTGATCAACTAGATGTTAGGTGACTAATCTTCCGAACAAGGTAGCCGATTTGGGTAAAACCTATACAGAGAAAGAAATCAATAATAAGGTGTTGAGGTCACTAAGCAAGAGATGGAGAGAAAAAGCTAATATTCTGAAAGCTACTCAGAATCTATCTTCAATTTCACATCACACTTTATTTTCTCATCTCAAGGCATTAGAGTATGACATCCAAATCGAAGATGAAGCAGAATCTTCAACATCCTGGAAAGATCAGAACATTTGTTCATCAAGATGAATCCGAGAAGATATCCAAGGCATCCGATTTGTCCATCAAGGAAGAAATGACTCTTTTGTTAAAAAGATATGAAAGGCTAAGAATGAAGTACAAAAGAAACAAGAGAGACAGATCAGGTCGAAGGAACTACAGATCGATAAAGAAGAAAAGAGTTCAGACCATGATAGGAAAAAGGATCGACGAGGAAGCACAAGTCACCAATCGACGAGGAGATAGTAGTCCTAAGACAGATGTGAGGAGATATTTGTTATACGTGCAACAAGCCTGGTCACTATAGTTATGATTGTCCTCAACTCACTCCCAGAGAGAGAGAAGAAAAGAGGAAGAAAAAAGATAGAAGGTATCTTTGACCGGAGAGCTCTCCTAGCCGAGAAAGAAGAAGCTCGTGAAACATCATCATCCTCATCCTCATCTCGATTTTGGGTCGTGTGATGACATATGTCTAATGGCTAAAGAGGTACATTACTATTCATCATCGGATAATGACTGTGATACTTCGTAAAGAAAACACAGACGAGGAAAGTAGCTCCTAAGGTTAAACCTAAGACTAAGTCAAAGTCCTATCCTAGGTATAATGGCTTTGATGGAAGAAGTAAAACATAGCCATTTTTACCAAGATTCAAGACAATTTCAAAAGATCGCTTAAACAAGATTGATCTTGAAAGTCTTGTCTTAGTAGATAGATATGGATGTAAACTTCAATCTATGGTTTTGAGGAACATTGATATCTTTGTCCTGGATTCCTAAAAGTTAACTTAACATGAAAGGACCCAAAGTACAAAGGGTACCTAAGCATTAAATTTGTGATTGCAGGAAGATAAGAAGATAGTTGAAAGAGGAGACATTCTTGAAGTCATCTGGTACATTGACAAATGGTCGTTCCAAGCACATGACCTATGAGAGACGACTTCTCTCTAACTATCGCACCATAGACGGACCAAGAGTAATGTTTGGAGATAACAATTATGGACTTAACAAAGGTGTAGGGACACCGATGATATGTGATATTCAAGTACATGAGGTCTACTACGTGGAAGGATTGAAGCACAATTTACTATCTGTTTCACAATTTTGTGATAAGGGGTTAAGTGTCAAATTTACTCATAATGCATGCTTTGTATTAGATGGTATTAATGAAAATATTCTATTGTTTGAGTCGACAAGGTAACATTTATGTTGCTAATTTCAAAAGTTGTCATAAAGATACTTGTCTTGTTGCTAAGAGTTCGATGATTTAAGTTGGTTGTGGCACAAACGACTTGGCCACTTAAATTTCAAAACTCTTAACAAAATAACAAGAAAATCTTTAGTTAAAGGACTCCCGATAAAGTATTTTCAAAGAACCATGTGTGTGATTCTTGTCAAAAAGGAAAACAGACTAAAGCTTCTTTTAAAACAATAAGTAATCCTTCTACGTAAAGAATTCTACTTCACATGGATCTCTTTGGTCCAAGAACACCTCTCGGCTTTAGTAGAAAAAAGTATACCTTGGTAATTGTTGATGATTTTTCAAGATTTACCTGGGTTATTTTCTTATACAAAAAGAATGAGACTATGATTAAGATTCCGTAATTTCTTAAAAGATTCAAAATGAAAAAGGACTAACTATTATTAAAATTAGTAGTGATAAAGGTACTGAATTTCTTAATAAACTTGTTACTAACTATTGCATTGAGAATGACATAGCTCATGAAACATCTGCAGCAAGGACTCCACAACAAAATGGAGTAGTTGAAAGGAGAAACGGAACCTTGAAAGAGGCAGCTTAACAATGTTATCTCGAGTACAACACTCCACATAGGTTTTGGGCGAAGCTATTAATATAGCTTGTTATGTTCAAAATAGAAGTTTGATTGTTAAAGATAAATGCAAGACTCCCTATGAAATTTGGAAGGGAAGATCCCCAAAAATTTCATACTTTCATATATTTGGTTGTAAATGTTTCATACACAACAATGGTAAATCTCAATTAAAAACTTTTGATGCCAAGATAGCGGATGGGATATTCTTGGGATACTCATCCGTATCAAAGGCATATAGAGTTTTTAATAAGACAACCTTGTGTGTGGAAGAAACACCCCATGTGGTATTTGATGAATCTTCTTTTGAGTATGTAAGACAGGGGACATCACAAGGATATTAGATGATCTCGGGTTAGATGACTATCAAGAGATCAACCTTAAAATTCTACAATCAAGAATCGACTCAAATGAAGAAGAAAAACCAGATTCAAACACAGAGAAAGAACACGGAAGCTCTTCCTCACCGGTGATCGGGCGACCAACAACCCGTGATGATCGGGTTGAGTCATCGAAGGTAACATAGAATCATCTCAAATAAATAATTCAGACAAAACTTCATCCATTGTAAAAGACAAAGGTAAGAGAGTAATGTCATATCACCCACCGAACACATAATTGGAGATTTAGACTGGAATCCAGACAAGGACCCAACTAAATCAAGATTGTATGTTCGGTTGCTATGTGTCATTACTTGAACCTAAATCTATTACAAAAGCTCTAACCGATTCCAAGCTGGATTAATGCCATGCAAGAAGAACTAAATCGAGTTTCAAAGACAAGATGTGTGGGAGCTTGTTGAAAGGCCTCATCATCAAAAAGTCATTGGAACTAAATGGGTCTTTAAAAACAAAAGGAATGAAAACAATATTGTGGTAAGAAATAAAGCCGGACTAGTTGCTCAAGGTTATTCACAATTAGAGGATTGATTATGATGAAACCTTTGCACTGTGGTCTAAATGGAAGCCATAAGATTGTTTTTAGCCTATGCCGCTTTTAAAAGATTCATAGTTTTTCAAATGGATGTTAAGTCAGCATTTCTTAATGGAATCATACCGAGGAAGTTTATGTAGAGCAACCTCCCGGTTTTGTCAAAGGAGACAAGGTATATAAACCGAGGAAAGCTCTATATGGACTCAAACAAGCACCTAGAGCATGGTATGACACCTTGTCCCGATTATTTAATTCAAAACGGTTTTGTTAAAGGCGTAATTGATATAACTCTTTTTAGAAAAGAATATGGTTGTGATCTTTTGTTAGTCCCAGATTTATGTTGATGATATCATTTTGGATCAACTAACATATCTTTGTGTGAAGAATTTAGTCATCTTATGAAAAGCATTTGAAATGTCCATGATGGGAGAGATGAATTATTTTCTTGGACTCCAAGTCAAACAGACAAAGAAGGGAATATTCATCAATCAAGCCAAATATACAAAAGATCTCATTGAAAATTTGGAATAGGTACCAGTAGAGAGGCTAAGATACCTATGATGACAAACTTTTCAATGGATCCGCACGAGAAGGAGAAGACACCGATCAAACCGAGTATCGAGGTCTAATTGGTTCATTGTTGTATTTAATCGCTAGTAGACTGATATTTCATTTGCGGTTGGAGTACATGCTCGATTTCAAGCTAATCCTAAGAAAAACCATCTTGAAGCGTGAAGAAAATTCTTAAGTATCCGAAAGGTACAGTAAATGTTGGATTGTGGTATCAAATTGATGACAACTTTGAGTTGTGCTGGATACTCAAACTCGGACTTTGGTGGGTGTAAGATAGATAGAAAATCTACATCCGGTACTTGCCAATTTCTTAGTAGTAAGTTGATTTCATGGTTGTCTAAGAAACAAACCTCTGTAGCTACTTCAACGATCAAGTGAGTATATGGCACCGGAAGTTGTTGTTCACAAATGATCCGGATAAGTCAATAGTTAAGGGAGTATAACATTATCACCAAAGATGTACCAATCTTTTGTGATAGTAATAGTGCCATAGCTATTACCCGTAATCCGCATCTACATACTAGATGCAAGCATGTAGATATCGACACCACTTCATCCGAGACCATGTAGAGAAAGGTGACATCGATTAGAGAAGATTCTCGACCGATTTCCAAAGAGCGAGACATCTTGACAAAGCCATTGGCAGAGACAAGGTTTAAAGAACTATCTATAGAATTAGGATTATTAGATGCTTCTTTAGTTAATCTATGATTCTATGTTTTTCATTCTTTGTCTCTCTCAATAGTAGTTTACTATGTCTAGAAAGAATTATCGACTAGATATGAATCAAAGGACAATCGGGTAGGCGATATCATTGATCTCCTATTTTGGAATCAAGAATCAAGGATTAGTCATATTGACCTCATCCGACATGATGATTACTTATCGACATTCGGTAAATCGACTAGGGCACAATAGTCACCGATTTCTTGTAAAACAGATGACTATCTACACACTATCCGATCTACCTCACTACTAATGGTTTTCTTCAAGTTTATGTCTTTGCAGAATAGGTCACGTATCAGATTGATAAATCAGATTGTTTCACCTCATCCGCTATAAACCTTCTCATCTAGACATCTTTACTTCGAATACATTCCATACATTGTGTTTTCTTATAAAACTCTTATCGGATTGTTGTCATTGGTTGGAAAACCTAACTTTAGAAAATTTAATCGAGCCTGTTTATTTTAAAATAAAATGTTTTCTTAACTAGTTTTTAAGTTTGCCAAAAGATAAAACTAGGTCGCTTTAAAAATCGGACGAGTTACTTTATCGATGATTTTATAAACCCATCTCATTTTGAAAACCCTTATACGAAGTAAGGTAACCCTAAGGCCGACGTCGGTGATACTTACTTCTCTGCATAAAGTAACCTAAGATCACAAATCAACAGCCTACAAAGTAACTTTTTACACAATTCAAGATTAGTGAACCACACGCACCGAATCCTAATAGTTTATCCAAATTATTAACCGTTGATTCAAAGACAAGAAATCATTTTAAATAAACGGCTTAGATTAAACCAAATTTTCTAAAGCGGTTTCTCTTTCCAATTTTCCCTCCTATAAATACATCTTCTTCTTCAATCAAACTCTTTCACTTTCGTAAAATCATACTTATACTCTGTAAAAATTTCAAAACCCTTAGCCAAAATTCTTCTATGAGCCATACCCAAAACGTTTAGGATTAACTTCAACAATGGTGGAAGTACACACTAAAACGTATAACAAAAGATCATGTCGGAGATGTGTGTCGACTTTGACACCACCACCGATGATGAATCAAGACAAATTTCTCGGCTTATTGGAAAGGTCCTGGATTGAGGACATTCTGCTCTAAGAAATCCAACACCAATAAAACCCCCTGGATATGAGAGGTATAGAGTTCTATGTCAATGGGACATATGAAAATGGTGTATTCAAAACCCGTGTCTACGACAAGGAACTAACGGTGACCACGGCGGAGGTGGCCCGGATTTTTGATACAAGCGGTGAAGGAGTGAACCCCTCACCTACAAATCGGATGATTGGGTAGAATCATTCGAGATGATTGCCCAAAATTCAATGAAGGGAAGAAGGTCTGAATTAAAGAAGAAAATGCTCCGACGGAGATATCGCTTTGTTAATGACAATATTGATTGAAGGTCATTTTAGGAGCAGAACTCCCATGATGGGTGACGAGACCTAGGCTGTCTTTGCTGAGGACAATTATTGATGGGGTACAAGCCAATCAGGGCTGGGATGTTGCCTTGAGTCGTTTTGAGACCGAGAGGAAGAGGGCCGGAAGTAGTAAATGGGAAATTGCAGGCTAAATCGATCACTAGTCTGTTTAACAAAGTAAGAATATCGAGGATTTCTTGCCGACAGTAGATCAATCGGGCTGATGGAGTTAGAGCCTACACAAAGCAGCTGCTAACAAAAGATGAGCTGATTGGAGGACCACGACTCGACGGAGGAGCACCGAGGTCGTGGTTCGGGACCCGTCTGGCGAGGAAGAAGAAGAAGAGGAAAGGGTAGAGGAGCCGACGGTGAGCTCAGTGAGGCTTCGCACCCAATGAAGTCAAGGAGAAGACCAAGAAGAGGAGGAGGTTGGTAAAAACCTCAGAGTTAGGAGGAACCTCTCTTCGCCGAATGCTCTAGCCTCGGGCCGAAGAGGCACTCACGTTGGAGATAGCGGCACAGGTGGTCCAATCGGAGGATGTACAGGGAGATCGGCTCCGAGAGGACCCTTCCTCTTCTCCCGAAAGGTACAATTCTCCCCTCCCCCTCTCCAACCCAATCGGCGATGAAGAGGTGACCCAGCCGGCACCTCGCAGCCTCTAAAAGCAGCCTACTCCCACTCTAGTCCAAGCCACAACCTCATCCTCCCTTCCTCAAACACAAACCACTTCCCTCCCCCATCTCCATCCGATATGTTCTCTTTCCTCACCGGACCCGTCTACTCCCCACCCCTATATCTACCATCTCTCCACCTTACTCCCATCATCTCCAACTCCCCTCAAATACAATCAAAACCATACCATCTCCCCAACCCACCATTCCACAAACCCAACCCCTTCTCCACCACCCACTTCATCCGAAATACCACCCCTTCCATCTTCACCCCCACTGAAATCCCCCTCCACCACCATCGATGCCCCCACCTCCTCTCAACCCACTGAACCCCAACCCTTGGATACCTCCAACATCTTTGGAGATATCCACATGAGCTCCCACCCAACTTCTCCCACCCCCTCCTCCTCATCCGAATCGAGGAGGAGCCAAGTCCAATCTCTCTCGCCATCTCTTCTACTTTCACAGACCTTCACAAACAAATCATCTATAAAGTCCAGAAGATGATGGAGAGGAAGACAAGGAAGGTGATTCGAGCAATCACCGAGACAATGCTCGCCAACATGCAGATTGCCGAGGTAAATATATCTCGCAACCTATCACCCAACCTTGGCACCGCTGTTGGTACTCGGTGAGCAATCTGGAGGAGGAGTTGAGATTGCTCAAGCAAAAAGTGGCTGCAGACAACGAAGTCCTGGTTGATGCCCTCACAAATGCAGACAAATCGAGACTTTCGGGTTCATTGTCTTTGCGTTGGAAGATCACTCAGATCCTTTAGAATGAAGTTAAAAAGGGGAAGGAGGCTGAAGGAAGAATGGACACCCTCACAGTGAGTTATGTCAATTACAGACAAGCTCGACTCAAAGGCGACTCACTAAGTTGGAGGCAGCCAAAGCTGAAATAAAGATCAAATCGGATGAGCTTCGCTTTGAAACTAAGAGTGACGCAGATTGAGGAGGCCATCCGCGAGGATGAGGAAAAGAAACGGAAGGAGGAGGAGGAAAAGACCGAACAATGCTGGCAGAATGAAGGAAGGCCGAGAAACCCAAGGCCAAGGGCAAGGGTAAAGGAAAGGCAGCAGCGATCGAGAAAGTGTCATCACCGGTGGCGGTGACCCGATCCCAGAACAGCAGAGCGGAAAAGGAAAGAACCCGACTACTCAAACCTCTCGGTGAGCAAATCAAGAATACATGCCGAAAAGAAGAGGTATGAGAAGCGGGAAAAGAAGAGACTGAAGAAGCTAGGAAAGGCGGAGGCTGAAGTGGGACAGAACACTCGAAATGGGTATCGAAAGTGATGAAGTGCATTTCCGACACACCGCTCGTCGGCTCCTCCGAAGATGGTCTTCGGGCGGTTCACCAAAGAAATACAAGAAGAAGACGCTGGATGCATCTCCATCAGTGCAGGTGATGAAGACATGCAATGGCATGAATGGATGAAGAGAGAGGATGCCGATCCGATGGAAGGCGCTTGATGAGGCCATAAAGTTTTCAATCTGCGATCTTATCGCACCGGCCTATGAGCACGTCTCTCCTAAGCTGAATGAAGATGACACTCCGGACATGGAATGGAGTCAAGACAGTAGTTACCAAAGCCGAGGTGGAATCCAAGCTCACCAATGAAGAAGATCTCAAACAGGCTCAGAGCAAGGATTTTCACCGGGTGAGAATTCAAGCCAACGATGGGGAACCTGATAGACAGGATTTTCTTTTACTTATCTTTCATTTTTATCAGTTCTCCTTATCCGTAAAAATGTATATATGTGAGTGAATATATTTTGACTTATGTGATTTACTTGTTTTATCTCTCAAAGCTTTCTTTCTTGTTTTAAGAAAACTTAAAATTTTCTTAGTGCTAATCATCTCGAGAAAATTTTCATCTCGTAACTAAAATTTTTCTAAAAATTTTCTAAGTCTTAAAACTTTTCTAAGTTCTTTAAGATTTAAAAACTTTTACTAAGTCTGAATTCTTAAGACTTAAGAATATGTTCTTAAAATTTTTCTAAGTATGAATTAAGTGTTCTAATTTGAATAAATCTAATTCAATGTGAGAATGTGCTAATATACCTATCTCGATAATCTTGATTAGCTCTAAACTAACTTCATTTGTGAGTGTGTTTCTTCCTTGTAGGTTTTAACTTCATCAAAAAGGGGAAATTGTTATACGAAGAATATTTTGATGAGTTAAAAGAAGGTTTAGATGATCGACGACTACGAAGAACAGTGAGACCGAGTCCGAGTACTAAGCCGATCGAGACTAGGTCATCAATCGAGCAAGTCACCAAGACTGGAAAGTTGCAAGTCGTATGGAGACAAGTTCAAACCTAGTCATCTGCGAGACGATTATGTAGAGCTCGAGACGAGGTCAAGACAAGCTAAGTAGAATAAGAAAGGTGAGTCTTCACCAAGTCACCGCAGACGAGTAGGTTAAAATCACCGAGGAGCAAGCGGTTTTCAAGATTAAGTTTGTTGAGCGGTTTTGATTTTAGAATTGACTAACAAACTAAGCTGTCTTTTCGAGACTTATAAATAGGTCTAGATTTCCATTTTAAAAATAACTTTTAACTTTGCACATATCACGATTTGCGCATTACTCTCTATTTCAGATTTCACAATAAATTCACAAGTTTTCAAAAAGAGTTTTTCAAATCAATTCTAAGTGTATATAGAACACTTTTCTTGTAATCTTCAAATTCCGCTACTCACCGTAATAGTTAATTTCCAGAGAAGAAGTTAGGAGTTTTGAAGATCTCAAGGATTTTGTAAGTTGTAAGTTGTAAGTTGTAAGTTAGATTGTAAGTAAATAAGTAGTAAGCTAGTCCCTTCTTCAAGTTGGAGAAGGAGAGTGGATGTAGGATTATTCATAATCCGAACCACTATAAACTCGTGTTCTTTCTTGCTTTACTTTACTTTTCTCACAATTTCAATTTCCAGTTTATTAATCAAAAATTAAATTCGAGAATCAAAGTTAAAACTAAAATATCAGTTTGCTTTTGATTTTGATCAAGTTGAGTTTAAAATTGAATTCCATTTGTGCTACTTGAGTGTTTTTGAATAATTTTTAAAAGATTTGCAAAAATAAAAAAATATCTATTTAACCCCCCTTCTAGATTTTTCCTAGAAGGCTAGTTCAAGTTTTCTCTAAGATACTCAACTAAGTGGGACCAACATCTGTTGCAAAGAAAGATAAATCCCTTAATCAAGTTAAAGAATGAAAAATTTTAACCGAATATTACCTTGTACAAATGGGCTGAATGCCGTAACGAATAACTAAAGCTGAAAGAAGAATAAAAGATTCAATTATTTTGGGTTTTCCTATCAACTGCGGTAACAAGATACAAAGTTACCCATCGAGATTTTAACTCACACCCCAAACTAAATATTTCGGGTTGTGAGAATGAGGCCCGGAGCTGCAGAGACGACCGCTTCCCACTCTTCCTCTAATTAATAAATAAACCGTCTTAGTAACTTTTCAATCTTTTGTAATGAATACTTTGTTAAACTACATTATTTTCTTCCTCTGGGAGTTGTACTCGTCGAGATGTTTTTCTTCCAAGTGAATAATGGCCTTTTATAATAAAAGAGTTTCTCTTCACCGAGTAAGTGTTTCAAATTTTTCCGCCGCAACTTAATCGATTGTTATTCAAAAGAAATTTTCTCGCTCAAGTTTATGTTTCACTTAGTGATGACTCGGATTTAGGACGCTGACTCAGAAGGTCGACTTTCTCAATTCCTGGGCATTACACTACAAGAAGTGATCAAGTTTTAGGTACCCTAGTGATCTTGGGTCCTTTAAGGTTAATCATAGTTTTTGGGATTCAAACGAATATATCATGATCCTTTAAAGCCATAGTTTTCAGCTTCCTACCTAACCTGTCTACCAAAATCAAACAATCTAAGTCCAAATTATTCACTGTTCTTTTGTCATTGTCTTATATCTTGGAAGATAAGGATAAGATTTGCTCCGCCATCAAAACCATTAAACATCAAATGAGGTTTGAATTTGGTCTTTGGATGTACCTTGGAGACAGGTCTAGTCATCCGAAACTTCTTTAATGTCTCGATCGATGAACTTGTAATAGTTGTCTGCCTATTAGGTTTAATTTACGTGGCTTAGATAAATATCCTTGGTTTCTACCGGATCATTTTTCTTGCTTCTATCAAATCCAAGAACTGTCTTATCATGAGCCTTTTGGGAAGAGTTAAAGATCTCATCTATAAATGTTTGAGAATTATTAAGTTGGATTAACTTGAAGTTCAACTTCTCGTTAGCCTCCTTAATGATTTCATTTTCGTTATACAAATCGAAAATTTAGATTTCAAGATACTCATTTCTTTTTCTAACTTTTCATACTTATTAGATGAGGTACTGGTTGAAATCTTAGACTTACATTCCCCTTGAATGTAGCTTCAGATTTTAAACCAAACCTTATCCGATTTTCTTTGTTAAATTCAAAATTTGGTCCTTGAGATTCAAATTCTTAGATTTTATTTGCTTGTAGGCAAATAGAGCGGTCTTTAAATCTTTCATCGGTTTCTTGATAAGATATTGATCGATTCAGATATAAGATTCTCACATTCATTATCGAAGAGAAATAGTAATGTACCTCTTGAGCTATAAGGCAAATTTCATCGTCTCGAGCCAAAGTCGATGAGGATGATGAAAAAGTTTTCCGAGCCTCTGCCTTTTCACCAAGAGTGCCCTTTGATCAAGAAATCTCTTGTCGCTCTTCTTTCACTTTTCTTCCCTTTCTTTGGGAGTCAACTAGGGACAATCATAACTATAGTGACCTTGTTTGTTACAGGTGTCACCTCTCTACGATCTGGAACTACTATCTCCTCATCCGGGCCGGAGACTTGTATCTTCTCGATCCGATCTTTCTTTCTTTCATTGTCGAGGAGATTCTTTCTTCCCTACCCGATCTGGAGCCCTTCCTATCAAACTTGTCTTTCTCACTACAAGAAAAATAGCTTAAAATGACATTTAAATATGTGGTAATAGATTACCTATGACTACACTTCATCTATTCCCACACTTATAACTAATGTCCTCTAAACTAATGTAGCAATAGGTAATAGGCTATCACTACACGTACTAATGTACCGAAAAGTGACCAATAACTACATATATTTTTACTAAATATTTTTATTATGACACATAGAAGTGTCCCAACATATATATATATATATATATATATATATATATGTGTGTGTGTGTGTGTGTGTATATATATATGCATATATTATTTATAATTAACGTTATATATATATATATATATATATATATATATATATTAGTATCATTATTGCTTTTTAAAATTTTATTTTTATTATTATTATTATGAATTGAATTATTATCTTAACAGATATCATATTTGCAAAATTAAATAATATTTACAATAATAATAAAATACAATAAATTATTTCTATTTCTTCCTAGAAAGTAATTAAGTCAATACAAAATTGTATAATAAAGAAAATGTGTGCTATGTACACACATTTTACATTCACAAACCGAGAGAAAATTCTCAATTCCCAATAGCATTGAAATTCATCAAAATACAAGACGACTATTATTCCAAAATTAACGGAAGACACCTTCACAAAAAAATTTAGAATTATTTGCTCTAGGATAACATACAATCATATCATGTCTAACTTTCAAGGCACAGTACTCTTGACTCTCAAGTAGTGCAACACTAGGAAATATTTGCACAACACAAGATTCTTGGATATACGACTTCATTCTTGGCTTTTTTGCATTCGATTGTCTCAAAATCTTGGCACTTTTTGAAAATTCACTCGATAATAAGTTTTAGAAACTAAACAGATTAATTATAGTAAAGAATTACCTCCCCAAGAAGAAGAGAATACAAGAAATCAACTTGATGTTCTTTCTTCAAAGTGGCAATTTCACAAACACCATTCTGCACTTTTGAAAAGCATACCTGTTAGACCGAAGAAGTTTTGATGAGTTAAAAGAGATCGACTAGATTCAACTCTTATAAAGAAAGATGACCAGCTAATTGCGAAGAACAGTGAGGAAGAGCTCTAGCGCTAGGCCGATCGGACTAAGGAAGGCTAGAAAAGTCACCGAGGTCAAAGAAGCAGAGGTCATCTAAAGACGAGCTTGAGATAGTCATCTGCAGGAGACAACAATGAAGAGCTCGACAAGGTCAAGATAAGCTAAGTAGAATAAGAAAGGCAAGTCTTCACCAAGTCACCGCAGACGACTAGGATCAAGATCACCGAGTCAAGGCGCTTATCAAGATTAAGTTTGTTAAGCGGTTGTTAGTTTGTTACAACTAACTAATCGCTTCTCGTGCTTATAAAAAGATTTAGGCACGCTTCAAACACACAATTCAGCACTCTCTCATTCACATTATTCACAAGTTTTCTAAATTCTCACGAAAGTTTTTTTAAAGCAATTTTCATAAGTTCAAAGTGTTTATAGAACACTTATTCTCGTATATCTTCAACACCATTGCACCGTACTCTAGAGATTCCAGGAAGATAAGTTGAAGAATAGGATTGAAGATAGAAGATCTTCGTAAAGTTGTATTTGTAAGATTGTAAGTAAGTGGCGAGACCCTTCTTCAAGTTGAAGAAGGAGAGTGGATGTAGGATCAATTAGATCCGAAACACTATAAATTATTATGTTCTTTACTTGCTTTATTTTACTTATCTTGTTTCAATCAACTTTCAATCAAGCTCAATTTCAGCATTCTTAATCGATTGCTTTTGATCCATAAGTTTAAATCATTTTCCATTGTGTGAACTTTGATACTTTGAATTGATATTCTAATCTTTGGAAAAGGATTTGAAAATCTATTCAACCCCCCTTCTAGATTTTCACTAGAGGTTGTCTAAGCTTCTTCATTAATTCACTCAATCCGTGGGACCAACAAGTGGTATCAGAGCGGTATTAAGCTCTTTCCGATATAGATTTGTGGTCTTGAAAAAGTTTCTGGAATTGTTTTTGTTTATCTTCTTTATTTTCAATCCACTAACCTTGCTACTAACAAGTTCTTGTTGAGATTCGTTGATTCACTATGTCGTCTGCATTAAGAGCAAGAAGTCCAGGAGTTTGCCTGAGTTTTCAATTGAGGAATATGATTATTGGAAGTTCGGGATGGAAAACCATCTTAAGGCAATCCATGATTAGATGGAAGAAGTGCTTGAAGAAGGTCCAATTAAGTTCTATCATGGAGGAACTAGTGATGGGACCGGAGCCTGAAACAAGGGCAAGAAAAGAGAAGAAAAGTGCAGAGCCGACTAATGATGAGAGAAAGATTCATAACTGGACCAAGTAGCTAGGACAGAGATTATTGAGACTCTAAGCAAAGATTGGATTGAGAAAGTAAAGAGGTGCAAAACAGCCAAGGAAATGTGGGAAATACTTGCTAGTGTATACTAAGGATCGACCAAGTCAAGGAGAATAAACTACAATCGAGTGTTACATGCATTTGATACATTCAAGATGAAAGAAAATGAAACCGTAGACCACTGGATGTGAGATTGACAAATCTTCTCAACAAAGTGCAGATTTGGGAAAGAATTATACGTAAAAGGAGATTAATAATAAGATACTCGAGATCCTTGAGTAAAAGATGGAGAGAAAAGGCCAATATCCTAGAAACTCAAAATTTATCCTCAATTTCACATCATACCTTATTTTCTCATCTTAAAACTTTAGAATATGATATTCGATTGAAGATGAGGAAGATGAGATGGAGTCAAGCACCTCATCTAAGTCTGTTGCCTTTGTCAACAAAGAAGACAAGACAAGAATGGCTGAGCCTAAAGGAGCCGATCTATCCTTAAAGAAGCAGACGGCCTTGTTAACAAAAAGGTATGACCGATTAAGAATGAAATATAATCATAATAAATTGAGATTTGCGTAAAAGGACAGATCCAGATCCGCATCAAGAAGGAAAGATGATGAATCAACAAATGATGACAAAAGGAAGAATCGGACAAGAAGATACAAATCTCCTCAGAAGAAAGAATCCTATCACCCTAAATCGATAGGGGAGATACTTGTTACACTGTAACAAGCCGTGTTACTTCAATATGACCGTCCCTAGCCGACTCCCAAGGAAAGAGAGGAGAAAATGAAGAAGAAAGATATGCGTTTTGCAGATCGTAGAGCCCTTCTTGCTGAGGAGAAAGAGTCAAGAAAGTCATCATCATCCTCATCTCGATTTTGGATCGACGATGAAGTCTGTCGATGGCCAAAGAGGTAGATTACTACTCCTCATCCGATAATGATTCTTACAAATCTGTCTCGCATAATGACCAAATCCGTTATCAAAGGACTTTTGAAAGATCTAAAGATGTCGCTAAGTGCTTATAAACAATTAGAGACTGAAAATTTAACTTTCAAAGATCGATTCAGACTTTAGTCAAAGGCAAACAAGTTGTGAACTATTCTCGAGTCCGAGGAAACATTCAAGGGGGAATGTTTACCCTGTGCCGAGGCTAGTACATCGGCTAGTCATGTCTGAAAGACTAGAAAATGAATTAAAATCTTTGAAAGATAAATTTGAAATGATTTGTCTTGAAAATGAGTCAATTAAGAAGGACAATGAGAAGCTTGCCTTCAAATGAACCAACTTAATAACTCACAATCGCTATAGATCACATCTTTAGTACATCTCAAAAATCCCATGATAAAACAGACTTGGCTATGATAGAAATAATAAATCGAAGTTCAAAACCAAGGAAGTTTGTGAAGGCAAATGAAACATCAAAAGAAGTTAAAAATTGGTCCTTGGAAACCACAAAGTCGGATGAGGACCGCATCTCCTAATACGAAAAATAAATTCGCACAAGGAGTCCAGATCTCGACCAAGAGGGTTCCAAGAACTAAGATTAGAAGAAATTCTTATTACGCTTCTTTTAATGGGAGAAGCAGATGCTATCCTACTTTTCCAAAGTTTAAGGAAGTCACTAAATCGACTACAATAAACCCTCATTCAAATGTGATGTGTTTGTAGACAAATTTGGTAGACAGATCCAATCGATTTATTATTGAAGAATGAGATGTTTGTCTGGATACCCAAAGTGATTATTGACCTTAAAGGACCCAAGATCACTAGGGTACCTTATACCTAACTGTCTTGCAGAATCACAGGACTATCACTTAAGGAGGAGATTCTAGCTTCAATCTGCACATAGATAGTGGTACATTCACAAAGATATGACTTGTAACAAGAAGCTACTATCAAATTTTCAGAATATTGATGGTCCCAGAGTCTAGTTTGGAGATAATAATCGTGGGACAGACTAAGGAAGTTGGTACATTAATTATAAGGGATGTCCGTGTATCTCGAGGTTTATTTTGTAGAAGGTTTAAAACATAACTTGTTATCTGCTTCTCAACTCTGTGATAAATGCTTTCTTGTAAAATTTTCTAAAGATAAGTGTGATATCTTAGATAGCTCCTCGAACAAGGTACTTTTAAGCGGCTTTAGACATGGTAATGTCTATGTGGCTAACTTTAACAGCCCCCCAAAGATACATGTCTTATAGCTAAAGGTGGAGATGATCTCACTGGCTATGGCATAGAAGGCTTAGTCATCTCGAGCGTCAAAACCCTTAGTAAGCTAACTAAAAGAATCTTGTCAAAGGACTACCCGAGAAATTCTCGTTCAACCGATCTGAAATATGATGCTTGTCGAAGGGTAAATGTTTCAAACACTCTTTTAAAAGTATTAACACATCCTCATCTCGAAAGAGTTTTACAACTCCTTCATCTTGATTTGTTTGGACTGTTACACCACTCGGCTTTAGTGGAAGGAAATATACTCTTGTTGTTGTTGATGATTTTTCTAGATACACTTGGGTAATATTTCTCTTAAAAAAGAATGAGACAGTGAACAAGATCCCCGATCTGCTCGCATAAATTCAAAATGAGAAGGGTGTTAATATTATTAAAATTAGGAGTGATAAGGAACCGAATTTTGAATTCTTATTTATCTAACTATCCGAATGAGAATGGTATAGTTCATGAGGAAACTCCTCATGTGGTATTTGATGAATTGCATACTTTCTCGGATAAAGTGAATCAAATCACGGATGATCTAGATAAAATTGAACTAACTAAAATTAAACTTAGAACAGTCTATCTGCCTAGTTTTGATTGATTCGGATGAAGAAGAATTCCCATCCGAGAATCGAAGGCAACCCTCTTTAGGTTCCATCTAAGGAGACACCCTTGACATCATCTCGATCGAGATAGGGCCGTAGATGAAGGGGGAACGCCTCGCCGCATGAATCGGATGAGTTGCATGTTGAGTCTCCGGATGAGAATACTTCTACTCAAATAGGTAAGAGGATGAGAAGTTATCATCTAACCGACCAAATTATTGGGGACCCATCCAAAGAGTGTGCATACACTAACAATGATAGATTCCCAAAGTTTGTTCACTGCTATGTATCACTTCTTGAGCCTAAGTCTATTGAGGAGGCTCTATCTCGATCCAAATTGGATAATGACCATGCAGAAGAACTGCACTACTTGAAAGGCAAAATATTTGGGAACCGGTGATGGCTTACATAGAAAGATTATAAGCACCAAATGGGTGTTTAAGAATAAAACCGATGAAAACAACGTTATTGTTTGTAATAAGGCAAGATTGGTAGCTCAAGGTTACTCACACCGAGGGGATAGACTATGATGAAACCTATGCTCCAGCGCGATTAAAAGCAATAAGGCTGTTTTGGCATTTCCGCTTATAAATCTTTTAAAGTCTTTCATGGATGTCAAGTCTGCCTTCCTAAATGGTGTGTTAATTGAGGAAGTCTATGTAGAACAACATCCCGGGTTTAAGATCAATAACAAGGTCTATAAACTCAATAAGGCTTTATATGGATCAAACAAGCACCTGTGGCTTGGTACGATACTAAATCGAATTCTTGATTTCAAGTGGTTTCTCAAAAGGTAAGATAGATCGAACTTTCTTTAGAAAAGAAATAGATGACAACATCTTGTTGGTTCAAATTTATGTGGATGATATCATATTTGGTTCACTTAATCGACCTTGTGTGAAGAGTTTAATATTCTCATGAAAAACAGGTTTGAGATGTCTATGATGGGTGAATTGACATATTTTCTAGGCTTGCAGATTAAACAGAAGTAAGGGCATATTCATACATCGACTAAGTATGCTAAGGACCCGATAGATAAATTTGGGATGACTACTAGTAGGAAAGTTAAAATACCTATGGCAACTAACTTCTCTATAGATTCGTATGAGCGGGGATACCCACGGATGCAACGGAGTATCGTGGACCGATCGGATCCCTTCTCTATCTCACCGCAAGTAGGCCGACATTGCCTTTGCGGTTGGGGTATGTGCAAGATTCCAATCTAATCCCAAGAAAAGTCATCTCGGAGACGGCTAAGAAAATCCTTAAATATCTTAAAGGGACTTTGCGGGTTGGGTTGTGGTACCCATCCGATGACAACTTCGAGCTATCGGGATATTCAGACTCGGCATTTTGGAGTGTGTAAAATTGATAGGAAATCCACCTCTGAACTTGTCGCTTTTAGGCAACAAATTAATTTCTTGGTTATCTAAGAAACAAACATCTCGTTGCAACCTCCACAACTAAAGTCGAATACATGGCGGTGGTAGTTGTTGCTCTCAACTCCTCTGGATTAGTCAAGACTTAGAGATTATAACATTCTAACATCATCTGCTCCTATTTACCGTGATAGTAATAGTGCAATAGCTATGACATACAACCCTGTCTTGCATTCTAGGTGTAAGCATATAGACATCGAGACATCACTTCATTAGAGATCATGTAGAAAAGAATGACATTAGAATAGAAAAGATAGCAATCGAGTCTCGTAGAGCAGATCTACATACAAAACCCTTAGTGAATCTAGATTTAAGGAATTGTGTTTAGAATTAGGATTACTTGATGCATCCTTAGCTGATTTTTAATTGCTATTGTTTGTATCCTGTATTTTCTTTCTTTCTTTTCCTTTCTTTAAATCTTGTCTAAAAGGAATTATCGGACTAGATATGTGTCAAAGTACAATCACGGGGCTGATGTCATTGATCTCCTTCTTAGGAATCAAGAATCAAGGATTAGTCATATTGACCTTATCCGACTTGATGATTGCTTATCTCGAGAATAAAGTAAATCGAGACAAGGACACAATAGTCACCGATTTCTTCAAAATAGATGACCAATTGCATCCTATCCGACTTAATTTGTCTACTAATGGTTTCTTGAAGTTTGTGTATCTGCGAGCAGTAAAAGATCAACATTGTTAGACCACTTGAAGTTTCTAAACTTTTTAAAACCTCCTCATCTGCTCAACCCTCCCTCATTTTCTTCAAAATTTGTTTTCAAAATAATTCTCACAAGCTCGTCTATTTCAAAACTTTTCGGATGAGTTGTGTCTTTGAAAATTCTTTATTTAAAATAATGGCATTGAAATAATTCTCGTCTTAAAAATATTTTGTTTTCAAAATCGGACTCGGAGAAATTTTCAAAGAATAAGACAAGGTCATTTTAGACCAAGTCCGATAAAACCCGGTCGAGAAATAGAAAATCTTTATGCAAAGAAAGACATATTTTGGCTTACGCCGTATACTAATTACTTCGCATAAAGTAACCCTATTAGCCGTCTAATCCATAGGATAAATGGTTACTTTTTACACGCTTCAAGACACGTTAATGCCACGCTACCGAATGCGAAGCAATTTTCTCGCTTAGCCATTGATATTTTTCACGTGCCTTAGGCAATCAACGGTCAAAATTTTTTGATTTTGCCACGCATTTGCCACGTATCATCTTCCCCAAATTTTCCTCTCTCTCTCCGATTTAAAAATTACCTTCGTTATTTCAAATTTACTTTTACAAATTCCACTCTAATTTATCGCAAATTCTCTCAAACTTTCTATCGATTAACCATGACTTCTTTATCAAAAACCACCAAAATCCATAAACCAACTTATATTTCCACTAATACATCTGGTTTTAAGATGAACGAAGAAGTGTTCAAGAACAAACCGAAAGCAAAGATTGTTGGTCCCGATTGTTGAGTTGATTAAGAATCTTGAGTTAACCTTCTAGAACAAAATCTAGAAGGGGGGAGTTGAATAGATTTTGTAGATTTTTCAAATCTCTCAAAATCAATTCTAAAACCAGATTAACACAATGGAAAACAATTTTTAAACTCAACTTTTAACAAGATCAAAAGCAATCGATATTGTAGATTTAACTTTAATCCCGAAATTAATCAGTAATTGATGAACTAAGAATTGAAAAGATACAAGTAAGTAAATCAAAGTGATAAAGAACACAGGATTTATAGTGGTTCGGATTATAATAATCCTACATCCACTCTCCTTCTTCAACCACTTACTTACTTTCTTCCTTCTCACCGACTTACTTACAATAGTGAATCTTCAGCCTTACAATAAATTCTTCCTAATTTCTGGATATCTATGGCTTGAAGATCTTATGTGAAAAGTGTTCTACAAACACTAAAACCGGAAAACGTATAAAACGTTTGTGAATGTGTACAATATTTGTGGCTCGTGAATGTATATTGATGAGTGCAAAGTATCAAAAGTAATTCTATACTACTTTCTATCCCTATTTATAGAGATCTTCACTTGGTAGTTATAACTTCCTTGAATTCTGTTTTGATTAGTTATAACAATATAATCAATCTTGTAACTTCCTCTTGGTTAGTTGAAATCGCTTCTTGAAACATGTGTAAAATATCTCTAACACTTCATCGTCTCGATACTTACTCCACCTTGTCCTCATCTTCATTCCTTGTCTGGGTGTTTGTTTATAGTATTGCATGTCAACCGTCTTCTATGTGTTGTCCTTGTCTCGATATCTTGACCTCGTCGATTTCCTATCTCGAGGTTTGTCCTTGTCTCGATAACTTGACCTTGTCTCGACTTTTTATACTTAGTTTTATTTTCACACTTACTTCACTGCCTATACAAAGTGCTCACCGGTCATCCTATATTACATTTTTAACACATCAAAACTAAATACAACTTTTTCTTTACCTAACAATTTCCCCTTTTTGATGATGTTAAAACACATCAAGAAAAGAAAAAATGTTAGAACTCTTTAAAAAAATTCTACGGTGTATACAACTAAGTCACATAGTCGGATAATTAGAGCAATGGAAATAGTCGGATGATCGAGCAATATACTCAATGAACAGATTATTAGAGCAAGATAGTCAATCGTAGTTAAAGTCAAATACTTCAAAGACAACATAGACAAGATTTGAAGATTTCGATAAGTTAGTGTTATGAAATTGTGAACAAGTTACTAAAAAGAATCAAGTCGGTTAGAATACCACGGTTTATGAGAGAAGTCCAATTTGATATTCGGATATATTCACAGATTAGCACATATCTCATGTAGATCGGATAAGGATCACAAAAAGAGAGAATCGTAACTAGTCATACCACCTATCCCGCTCGGTATCTTTAGCCAATCAAAAACTCTATTCTTCAAAGATACCGTCTTTCCTCCTTCTCGCAAGATCAGCAATGGACTCGGCCTTAATGATCACCGCTTGATCTTCTCACAATCTAGTCGGCCATCCTTTGTTAATGGAGGTTCCATCTCGAGAGTAGGAAGGTGCAACAACGTCTGCATTAAACTCCTCATGTGCAAGGTCTATCACATATTGATACATCTCGAGGATCCCTTTCTTCCGGCCCGGTTGTGAAATGCGGCGTTCTCATCCAAACCCCATTTGATATTCTTGCATACATGAAACGGGAAGACCCAATCAACTTCAAAGGGTCTCCACTTCACTTGATCTCGCCATGAGTAGGATTTCTTTGGGAGCGACCTCTCCTCTATGAACTCGGCCTAAAGACATCCTCGCCTTGCTCATCTTGTTCTTTACGAACCTATCTCCTTAATGATCTATCATAAAATTTCCCTGCCGCTTTCTCCGTTTCTCTTCTTTTCTTGGCATCCCTTCTTTTATACTTCTCCTTCTCCTCCCTTCTCCTCTTTAGCACCCTTGCTTCTTCTTCTGCTTTGCATCGGGTTTTCTCGAACTTGGCTCGAAGCCTTGGCTTTCCCAAATGCTTTAGATGAGGATGGGGGATTTTATTGATAAGACGGGAGCAGATCAGCAGTGGGTGGAAGATCGGAGTTCGAGATCGGACTCGGTAGCCTCGGTTTGTAGTTCTTTTTAGTCTCCTCGGTGCTCTCGAGACTTCTCTTCTTCAGCCTTCTTCTTCTCTTCTTCTTCTACCTTCAACAGCTTCCTCCGACACCTCATCTATCCTTAGATTCAAGGCCATAAGCCGATCATCTTGCAACTCAACTCTTTTCTTGAGCTCACTATCTTCCCCTTTTGGCATCAAGAAAACGGGTGTTGCAGAATAGTGGCTACTTGATTTATCTCGCCTATGAGTTCTTCTCTTACAAATCTCGCTTTCTCGATCAAGCCGTTCAAGGCGCTTCTTATGGGTACATCTCTCGTTAAACTTCATCTTCCATGAACTGCTTTGTGATGTTTGTCTGTCTGTCCTTCTCTATAGCCACTGCATTTTTAGCACTTGAGAGAATGAAGCCTCCTTTGCTTTCCAAGACTCTTTCACCTGGTCTTCAACACTATCACCGATTTGGCGATATGCATCTCGAACATATTATTTTACCTGGCATCTTGGTTGTTCATTTCCTCAGCCACCTTTTGCTTCAATTTGGCCATATTCTCTTCATGTCTCGATTCCGGAGAAATATAGATCAATCTTGGTCTTTTCATGAACAAGCTTCTATATTCTCCTTTATTGCAGAGGTTATGACATTTGGGACCATCCGGAAGGCATTGAGACAGGCATTCTTCGATTTTCTACTTCAGCCTTCAATGCTTCCACATCGGATACGACGCAGATGTGGTGGGCAAGCTCTGTTCTTGAGAGGGAGGAAATAGAGTTAGATCTATTTCCTCGATTTCACTTTCGGTTTGCACGGTAGCTGGAGGAATCTGCCGGGTGAGTCGATGTAGTTGGCATATTTGTTTCCTCCTCACTGTTTCTTGCTCTCCAATCTGCTCTGTTTGTGCCTCCTCATTTGTATCCATCTCGGTGGCTCATCGGCTGCTCCACTAGTTATCTCTTCCTCCATCCTTTCTTCCTCAACAACAACCTCCTCATCCTTTTCCTGTTCTTCCCCCTTCTCAACCGCTTTTTCCACCTCTTACGGGGTCTCATCTCCAAGATATACCCTTTGTAGAATATAATCAACAAAAGTAGTTTCGGCTTAGTATATCTTGGAATGACTTGAGTTTTGCCTTCTTGAGGAATTCTTTCTCCCGGATGGCTAGGTTATTGCCCCACCTTCGCTATCAAAATAGCTGTCTCTTCAAACGAACCCGGCTGAGTCTTCTCAACAAATAAACATCTATCGGCTCTTTCAATAACTCGTGCTCGTCCTTGAGAGTGGATTCTTGTCTCGGGATGAATTTCTTCCCAAGAATCCGCGGTGAGGTTTCAGTTGGACCCATTTCACCGGATGGGTTAGGTAGATTTAGGTAAAGGTCGAGTTCGGATGAGGTTGAGGGTAGGAAAGAAAATGGGTCAAATGATGGTTGGGTTTGTGTTGGACTTATGGGAGTGGACCGTTTTAGAGGCTCGGAGGCGGCGGTCTCATCTGCCCCTTCATCGCCGAGGTTGGGATGTGGAGGGTTTAGGTACTCCATCCTCGGATGAGGATGAAGATGATGATGGTGAACGGCTTCCTCTCCTTCGACTCTTCCTCGACGAGACATCCACCGTCTCCGTTTGCCCCGATACTTTCCCTGCCTCGGCTGCGACACATCCCCCTTGGGAAGCTGTCCTCTCCTCTTCCTCCTCTGCTTCTTGATCTCGTGCAGACGAGGATTCATCTCGCTAACACTGTCTTAACCTCCCTCGTCTTGGCTTTTGAAGCCCTTTTCTTTGGAGGCTGGAGGTGGAGTGGAGCATCTCCATCTCCCTCCGAGTCTGTCGGCCCATATATCTTCTCATGTTTAATCGTAAGTCCTTTCTGTCTTGTATACTTCTTGACTCCAACACTCCAATCGAGGTTGTCTGTCCCCACTTTGTGCTCAAGTATGATGGTGATCCTGGCCATCATACTCGCCGATTTGGTCAAAGACCATCTCATCGGCTAAATGCGATATAGGGGTTTTGTGAATTTTTCTTCTCCTCCATTATCCTTGAGTAGACCAGCCTTGCCCGGTTGATTTCGGCCCCGTCTATGATAGCTCTCGGACAAAGATATCCTCGGCTTGGTTAGCCCATCGTGGCTTTGTTGCTCCCCAAGATACACTTGGTTAAGATTAGCATCAACAATGCATACTTTGTCTTCAACATCGGTCTTTTCAAATTCGCCGTTGTATTTTGATATGTTCTCCTCGCCATCATTCGGAAACTTTCCAAATATTCCGATGATTTATATGTGAACGGGTTCTCGCGGTGGTGCTTAAACCGAAAATTGCTCCAATCTCGAAATTGATAAAACTATCCTTCTCTTCTTTTCTTTCGTTCTAATTTGAGATTCTAATCCTGTATCTGTTGCTTTTGCCACTGGTCAAAAACTCAAGACACAGATCATCCATTGTTAAATTCTTCGACGGTTTCATCGTGCGGTATCGTTTCAGCCCTCTTGATTCCAGTAGATTCAGTATTTCTCTTGTTTGAGTCGGTAGAAACATCCCAATCTACGTACATCTCGACTTTGTTCTATCTCTAATGGAGGTCGAGATCATATTCGAACTTGATTTTCTTTTTAGAATCCGCCATTGATGAATGCAGAAGGTTTTAGGAGGGAAAAGAGAGGTTTTGAGAAAATATGAAGAGTTTTATGTGTGCGTAAATGAAATTATGCACACGAATGTCTATTTATATGGTAAATATAATACTCCCTCCGTCCCGAGAGAACCTTTCACACTTGACTTTTCAACGGTTTTGTGTGAGAGTTATTTCATAGTAATACATTTACAAAAGTTATTTTATATGAATGATATGCTAGTTGATCTTATTAACTAAAGCATATCATTCATATAAAATAACTTTTGTTAACGTATTACTATGAAATAACTCTCACATAAAAACCGTTGAAAAAGTCAAGTGTGAAAGGTTCTCGGGACGCGAGGGAGTAATAAACAATTATAAGATTAATAATTGCTGCAAAAGTGTAATTGCGAGGCTTTCGAATCGCCATTAATGCAATTATGACATGTATTTTGAAAAGTGCAGAGAATATTATTTAATATGTCGCGCGTGAGATTGAGACGGTTCATTTTTCAAACCGCCTCCATTTCTAGCGCGTGAAGCATACTCGGCGTTTTCAAAAGTTAATTTGATAAAATTTCGGGTCCGTAGTAACTTCTCTCTGACACGATTACTTATTTAAGAAATTACTTTTCGATTAATTGGAGAGATAAAATAGAATATTATAGTTTTTAGAAAACAAATTCGAACCCTTATCCTTTTATTTTATAAAACAAAATATTTTAACACACTTGAGTAACTTCATTTTTTTTTCAAAAAAATGTTTAAAGAAAATTATGAAATTAAATTCATATATTACTTATATGAACCCAATATTCATAATTAAGAGTTTTTAAGAGAAACTTCTGGACTTTCACCTCGTTTGGATTGATAGCATCACCGATCTGCATTTTCGAACATTTGGATAAATAGACCTCGTCTTGTATTTAGAGATGTGTACTAAACTTTATTCTTGCTGAAACCACGAGACACTTAGGCCAGATTGTTAGTATCAGTAAGGCAGATAAGGTGCAATAGTCAACCGATTCTATAGCGATCGGTTGAATATTGTGTTCTTATCTCGATTTACCTATGTCGCATAAGTGACTATCAAGTCGGATATGGTCAATATGACTAATCCTTGATTCTTGATTCCAATTATAGGAGATCAATGATATCACTACACGATTGTCCTTTGACTCATATCTAGTCCGATAATTCTTTCTAGACATAATAAATTAATTAAGAGAGACTAATAGTAAAAACAAGGAATTAGATTATAGATTAACTAAAGAAGCATCTAATAATCCTAATTCTACGGATAGTTCTTTAAACCTTGTCTATGCAAGTGGCTTTGTCAAGATGTCTGCTCTTTGAAAATTAGTAAGAATCTTCTCTAGTCTCGATATCCCCTTTTTCGACATGGTCTCGGATGAAGTGGTGTCTTATATCTACATGCTTGCATCTTGTATGTAGGATCGGTTTAAGGTAATAGCTATGGCACTATTACTATCACAAAGATAGGTACTTCTTTGGTGATAATGTTGTAGTCCCTTAGCTGTTGACTTATCCAGATCATTTGTGAACAACAACTTCCAGTGCCATATACTCGGCTTCGATTGTGGAAGTAGCTACGAGGTTTGTTTCTTAGACAACCATGAAATCAGCTTACTACCAAGAAATTGGCAAGTACCAGATGTAGATTTTCTATCTATCTTACACCCACCAAAATCTGAACTGAGTATCCAGGACAACTCTACGTTATCATCACCGATACCATAGTCCAATATTTATAGTTCCTTTCGGATACTTGAGAATTTTCTTTGCTGCTTCAAGATGGCTTTTCTTAGGATTAGCTTGAAAACAAGCACATACTCCAACCGCAAAAGAAATATCGTGTCTACAAGCGCTTAAATATAATAAAGAACCAATAAGATCTCGTATACTCGGTTTGATCGGTGTCTTCTCCTTTTCATCTGGATCCATCGAAAAATTTGTCATCATAGGTATCTTAGCTTCTCGGCTGGTACCTATTCCAAATTTATCAATAAGATCTTTTGTATATTTGGCTTGGGTGATGAATATTCCCTTCTTTGTCTGTTTGACTTGAAGTCCAAGAAAATAAGTCATCTCACCCATCATGGACATTTCAAATCTGCTTTTCATAAGAGAACTAAAATCTTCACACAAAGATATGTTAGTTGATCCAAATATTATATCATCAACATAATTTTGAACTAACAAAAGATCACAACCAAACTCTTTTCTAAAAAGAGTTCTATCAATTTTACTTTTAACAAAACCATTTTGAATTAAATATTCGAGACAAGGTGTCATACCAAGCTCTTGGTGCTTGTTTAAGTCCATATAGAGCTTTCCTTAGTTTATAAACCTTGTCTCCTTTGACAAAACCAGGAGGTTGCTCTACATAAACTTCCTCACTAGGATTCCATTTAAAAATGCTGACTTAACATCTATTTGAAAAACTATGAATCTTTTAAAAGCAGATAGGCTAAAAACAATCTTATGGCTTCCAGACGAGCTACGGGTGCAAAGGTTTCATCATAATCAATACCCTCTGATTGTGAATAACCTTGAGCAACTAGTCTGGCCTTAATTCTAACCACAATATTGTTTTCATCCCTTTTGTTTTTAAAGACCCATTTAGTTCCAATGACTTTTTGATGATGAGGCCTTTCAACAAGCTCCCACACATCTTGTCTTTGAAACTCGATTTAATTCTTCTTGCATGGCATTAATCTAGTTGGAATCGCTAGAGCTTACGTAATTGATTTAGGTTCAAGTAATGACACATAGCAATCGAACATACAATCTTGATTTAGTTGAGTCCTTGTCTGGACACGAGAATCTAAATCTCCAATTATACTGCTCAGTGGGTGATATGACATTACTCTCTTACCTTTATCTTTTTACGGTGGATGGTGTCTTGTCTGAACTATTTATTTCGAGATGATTCTATGTTACCTTCGATCCCCGAACATCGGATGTGCTAGTTGTATGCGATTAGTAGGCAAATCACCGGTGAGGAAAAATTTCCGTGTTCTTTTCCTTTGTCCAATTCTTCCTCTTCATCTGAATCGATCCTTGATTGTAGAATTTTATGGTTGATTCTTTGATAGTCATCTTCCTGCAGGCCCCGATATCTTTGTGATGTTCCCTGTCTTATCAAACTCAAAAGGAGATTCATCAAATATCACATGAGGTGTTTCTTCTACACACAAGGTTGTCCTATTAAAAACTCTATATGCCTTTGATACGGATGAGTATCCCAAGAATATCCCGTCTGCTATCTTGGCATCAAAGGTTTTTAATTTAGACTTTCCATTGTTATGTATGAAACATTTACAACCAAATATATGAAAGTATGAAATTTTGGGGGATCTTCCCTTCCAAATTTCATAGGGAGTTTTACACTTATCCTTAACAACCAAGCTTCTATTTTGAACACAACATGTCACACAATGCCTTCGCCCAAAATCAGTGGAGTGTTATACTCGGATAGCATAGATCTAGCTGCCTCTTTCAAGGTTCTATTTCTCCTTTCAACTACTCCATTTTCTTTGTGGAGTCCTTGCTACAGAGGTTTCTGAGCTATGCCATTCTCAATACAGTAGTTAGAAATCAATTTATTTAGGAATTCAAGTACCTTTATCACTTCTAATTTTAACAACATTTAATCCTTTTTCATTTTGAATCTTTTTAAGAAATTTGGAATCTTAGTCATAGTCTCATTCTTTTTGTACAAGAAAATAACCCAAGTAAATCTTGAAAAATCATCAACAATTACTAAGGTATATTTTCTTCCACTAAAAGCGAGAGGAGTTCTTGGACCAAAAAGATCCATATGAAGAAGTTCCAATTCTTTCGAAGAAGGATTACTTATTGTTTTAAAAGAAGCTTTTGTCTGTTTTCCTTTTTGACAAGCATCACACACATGGTTCTTTGAAAATATTTTATCGTAAAGTCCTTTAACTAAAGATTTCCTTGCTATTTTGTTAAGAGTTTTGAAGTTTAAGTGACTAAGTCGTCTCTGCCACGATAAACTTAAATCATCGAACTCTTAGCAACAAGACAAGTATCTTTAGGACAACTTTTGAAATTGGCAACATAAATGTTACCTTGTCTTACTCCAGCTAATAGAATATTTTCATTGATACCATCTAGAACGTAGCATGCATTATGAGTAAATTTGACACAAAACCCTTTATCACAAAATTGTGAAGCAGATAGTAGGTTGTGCTTTAATCCTTCCACGTAGTAAACTTCATGAACTTGAACATCTCCAATCATTAGTGTTCCTACACCTTTAGTAAGTCCATAGTTATTGTCTCCAAACATCACTCTTGGTCCATCAATGGTTTGATAGTTAGAGAGAAGTCTTCTTTCATAGGTCATGTGCTTGGAGCAATGCATCACAATGTACCGGATGACCTCAAGAATATCTCCTCTATCAACTATCTTCTTATCTTCCTGCAATCACAAGTTTATTGCTTAGGTACCCTTTGTACTTTGGGTCCTTTCATGTTAAGTTGATTTTTAGGAATCCAGACAAAGATATCAATGTTCCTTAAAACCATAGATTGAAGCTTACGTCCATATCTATCTACTAAGATAAGACTTTCAAGATCAATCTTATTTAAGCGATCTTTTGAAATTGTCTTGAATCTTGGAAAGAATGGATATGTCTTGCTTCTTCCGTCAAAACCATTATACCTAGGATAAGACTTTGATTTAGTCTTGGGTTTAACCTTTGGAGTTTCTTTCCTAGTCTGCTTTCTTCTTTTCGGAATTATCGGATGAGGTAATTAATTCCTTGGGTTTCCATGGACTAAATCTAGTTTCTATCTTTGGTTTAGTTGCTTTGACAAAGACTCTAGGTTTTATTGGATCATTTTTCTTGCTCCTATCAAAGCCTAATCCAGCTTTTATCACTAGACTTTTGTGAAGAATTGAAAATTTTATCTATTGTGGTTTGAGAGTTATTCAAGTCCTAACTTGAGATTTAATTCTCTGTTAGTTTTCTTATAATTCTCATTCTCAATAGATATTTGAAAATTTTATTTTTAAAGAACTCAATTCTTGTTCTAACTTTTCTGTCTTATCGGACAAGGTGCTAGTGATCATCTCGGTCTGACATTTCCCCTTGAATGTACATCTGGTTTCTCACTTTCCTTAGTATGAGCGGTTTCCGGTTTGTTAGAACCGACTAACAAACTAATCTGTCTTTTCAAGCTTATAAATAGGTCTAATTTTATTTTTCAATACACTTATGCAAAATTGATTTTCACACTATTTATTATTCAGATTTCAATCTCAATTCACAAGTATTTTCGAAAGAGTTTTCAAAAGTTTCGTGTGTTTATAGAACACTTCTCCTATAATCTTTAAAATCCAATATTCACTTTAATTGTTAGATTCACTAGGAGGAGTTAGCGGTTCTTTGAAGATTTGAAGAAAGTTGTAAGTTGCAAGTGTAAGTTGTGAGTAAGAAAGTAGTAAGTGGTCCCTTCTTCAAGTTGAAGATGGAGAGTGGATGTAGGATTTTTATAATCCAAACCACTATAAATCTGGTGTTCTTTATTACTTTCTTCTACTTACTTGTTATTTCAATTTCCAGCTTATTAATTGAAGATTAACTTGAATCAAAGTTAAAATCTAAATATCGGTTTGCTTTTGATCTTAATGAAGTTGAGGTTAAATTGAAATTTCATTGTGTCACTTTGGTGTTTTGAATAAATTTTGTAAGATTTGTAAAAATCAAAATCTATTCAACCCCCTTCTAGATTTTTCCTAGAAGGTGATACAAGTTTTATCCATTTTTGCTCAACTAATCGGGACCAACAAGTGGTATCGGAGCGGTGTTAAGGCATTGCAGTATTGAGTTTAGGTCTTAGCGAAGATTCTAAATTTTCTTGATTTTCTTCATCTTCTTAATTGTTGCTAAGCTGTGCTACTAACAAGTTTGTGGAGTGTTTTGTTTTTCTATCTCATTATGTCTTGACGAGAGCAAGAAATCCGAGAATCTACAGAATTTTCAATTGAAGAGTATGACTATTGGAAATTCGGGATGGAAAATCATCTCAAGGCTATCCATGATAGGATGGAGGAGGTTCTTGAAGAAGGACTGTAAAATTTTATCATGGAGGCACTAGCAATGGCACCGAATCAATGAATCCGAGTCGAGACAAGAGAAAAAGAGCTCGGGCGACAAATGATGAAAGAAAAATCCACACTCTAGACCACGTAGCCGGGACTGAAATCATTGAGACTCGAGTAAAGACTGGATTGAGAAGGTCAAGAGATGCAAAGCGCCAAAGAGATGTGGCAAACTCGCAAATGTTTGTGAAGGATCGAGATCAAGTAAAAGAGAATAAGCTACGATCAGTATTACACGCCTTTGATACCTTCAAGATGAAGGAAAATGAAATTGTAGATCGAGTTAGATGTAAGGTTGACGAATCTCCTCAACAAAGCGGTGATCTGGGAAAGAACTATACAAAGATGGAGATTAATAACAAGATACTGAGGTCTTTAACCAAGAGATGGAGAGAAAAATCCAATATCCTTAAGGCAACTCAAAATTTATCTTCTATTACTCACCATACCTTATTCTCTCACCTTAAAGCTTTAGAGTATGACATTCAAATAGAAGATGAGGAGGATGAGATAGAGTCGAGCACCTCATCCAAGTCTGTTGCTTTTGTCGGCCAAAGAAGACAAGATGTCAACCGAATCTGTAGGAACGACCTATCTCTCGAAGGAGCGGATGACTCTGCTCACCAAAATGTATGACATATTAAGAATGAAGTATAAACGAAATAAATTGAGATTTGCAGGTAAGGATAGATCTAGATCTAAGTCAAGAAGAAAGGAAGATGATTCTACGAGATGATGACAAGAATAGGAGCCGACGAGAAGATACAGATCCCTGTCAAAAGAAATCCATCTAGCCCCAAATCGAGATAGGATTGACACTTGCTACACGTGCAACAAGCCAGACACTTCAGCTATGATTGTCCTCAAGTGACTCCTAAAGAAAGGAAAGAGAAAAGGAAAAAGAGAGACGGAGATTTGCGGACCAAAGGGCTTTCTTGGTGAAGAAAAGGAGTCGAGAAAATCATCATCATCATCATCATCCTCATCGATTTCGGATCGGATGATGAAGTTTGTCTCATGGCTAAAGAGGTAGTCTATTATTCATCTTTTGATAATGATTCCTGTAAATCTATCAAACTGTTATTCATGAATTATTGAGAGACTTAAAGACATCTCTGGCTGCTTATAAACGGCTAGAAAGCAGAGAATTTGACTTTAAAGGATCAAATTCAAATTCTAATTAAATGAAAGCAGATGATGAACTATCCGTAAACCGAGGAAACATTCAAGGGGAATGTTTTCCCAGCCGAGGCTAGTACATCGGCCACTTATCGAAAGATTAGAAAGTGAATTGAAAACTTTAAAAGACAAATTTTAAACAATCATGTATTGAAAATGAATTAATTAAGAAAGACAATGAGAAGCTAGTCTTCAAAATTAGTCAACTTAATAATTCACAATCAGCAATAGATCACATCTTTAATATATCTCAAAAATCCCATGACAAAACAGGTCTTGGTTATGATAGAAATAGTAAATCGGACGATCTGAAACCTAGAAAATTTGTAAAAGCATCGATCACTCAAAAGAGATTAGAATTGGTCCTTGAAACCAACTAGTCCAATAAGGATCGCATCTCTCGATCAAAACAAAAATTCAGTGAGGACTCCTTATCGAGACTAAGAGAACTCCAAGAACCAAAATAAGAAGAAATTCTTATCATAGTCCTTTTGATGGGAGAAGCGAGATGCTATCCCACATTTCCTAAGTTTAGGAAAATTACTAAATACTGAATACAACAAGTTATCATTTAAAAGTGATACAATTGTAGATGATTTGGTAGAGAAACCAAGTCTGATTTATTATTTGAAAATGAGATTTTTGTTTGGTTACCTAAAGTGATGCTTGACCTTCAAGGACCCAAGATCACTAGGGTACCTTATAACTAATCTGCTTTTTCAGATTCACAGGATCATCACTCAAGGAAGAGATCTTAGCTTCTATATGGTACATTGATAGTGGTTACTCATAACACATGACTTATAACAAGAGGCTACTATCAAATTTCCAAAGCATTGATGGTCCAAGAGTATTATTTGGAGACAATAATTGTGGTTAGACTAAAGGAGTAGGTACTCGATTATCAAGGATGTTCTGTATCTCGAGGTATATTTTGTTGAAGGTTTGAAACATAATCGCTATCTGCTTTCCCAGCTTTATGATAAAGGTTTTCTTGTCAAATTTTCTAAGGATAAATGTGATATCTTAGATAGTTTCTCGGATAAGGTACTTTTAATCGGCTTCGTACATGGCAATGTCTATGTGGCCAACTTTAATAGTTGTCCTAAAGATACTTGTCGATAGCTAAGGGTGGAGATGATCTCAATCAAGCTATGGCACAAGAGGCTTAGTCATCTCGAACTTTAAGACCCTTAGTAAGTCAAGCTAAAAAGAACCTTGTTAAGGGATTACCCGAGAAACTTTTATCTAATGATCTTAAATGTGATGCTTGTAAAAAAGGTAAACAGCCTAGACACTCATTTAAGAGTATTAACACCTCTTCATCCGAAAGAGTTTTACAACTACTTCATCTGGATCTGTTTGGACTGTTTCTCCTCTCGGTTTCGGTGGAAGGAAATATACTCTTGTTGTAGTAGATGATTTTTCTAGATATACTTGGGTTATATTTCTTTTCAAGAAAAATGAGACTATCAACAAGATTCCCGATTTGTTCATGCATTCAAAATGAAAATGGTGTTAATATTATTAAAATAAGAAGTGATAAGGGCACAAAATTTTTGAATTCTTGTTTATCTAACTTTTGAATGAGTGTGGAATTATTCATGAGACATCATCAGCAAGAACTCCTCAACAAAATGGAGTGGTTGAAAGAAGGAATAGAACCTTGAAGGAAGCGAACAGAGCATGTTAGCAGACTATGAAACCCCTCACAGGTTACGGGTCAAGCCATCAACACAACTTGTTATACCTGCAATGGTGCTTGGTTGTTAAAGACAAAGGTAACACTCCATATGAGATTTGGAAGGGTAAGATTCCAAGAATCTCAAATTTCAGAGCTTTTGGTTGTAAGTGTTTCATCCATAACAATGGGAAATCTAAATTTAGAACCTTTGATGCTAAGGCGGTGATGGAATATTCTTGGGATATTCCAACACTTCCAAGGCATTTAGAGTGTTCAACAAGACAACCCTTTGTGTGGAGGAAACTCCTCATGTTGTTTTTGATGAGTTGTATTCCTTCTCAATAAAGTGAATCAAATTTCTAAAAATCTAGATAAGATTGAACTATCCAAGACTAAACAAAGAACTGTCTATCTACCTAGTCTTGATTCGGACTCGAGATGAAGAAGAATCCTCATCTCGATAATCGAAGACAACCTCGCTCGACTCCGTCTCGAGGAGACACCGTGACATCGCTAATCGGCGGGGTCACTGATGAAGGGGGAACGTCGGCTCGGGTAGAGTCGGAGGAGTTGCCTACCGAGTCTCCGGATGAGGATCCTTCCACTCATATAGGCAAAAGGATGAGAAGCTATCATCCATCCGATCGATTATAGGAGACCCATCTAGTAGTGTGCAGACACGAATGATGCCGGGACTGAAAGTCTGCTCAAGTTATGTGTCGCTTCTTGAACCCAAGTCTATTGAGGAAGCTCTATCTCGATCCAAAGCTGGATAACTTGACCATGCGGGGAGGAACTGCATCGGTTTGAAAGGCAAAATGTTTGGGAATTAGTGAAAAGACCCTTACATAGAAAGATTATAGGCACCAAATGGGTGTTAAAAAACAAAACAAATGAGAACAACATTATTGTTCGTAATAAGGCAAGATTGGTAGCTCAAGGTTACTCACACCGAGGGAATAGACTATGATGAAACCTATGCTCCAGATTGCGATTAGAAGCAATAAGGCCGTTTCTTGGCATTTCTGCATATAAATCTTTCAAAGTCTTTCAAATGGATGTTAAGTCTGCCTTCCTTAATGGTTTGTTACTTGAGGAAGTCTATGTGGAGCAGCCTCACAGGTTTAAGATCAATAACAAGGTCTATAAACTCAATAAGGCTCTATATGGACTGAAACAAGCTCCCGTGGCTTGGTATGATACCTTATCTCGATTTCTTGATATCAAATGGATTTTCAAAATGTAAGATTGACAGACTTTGTTTAGAAAGGAAGTAGATGGTAACATCTTATTAGTTCAAATTTATGTAGATGATATAATCTTTGGTTCACCTAATCGAAATTATGTGAAGAGTTTAGTAGTCTCATGAAAAACAGGTTTGAAATGTCAATGATGGGTGAATTGCCGGACATAGCCTTTGCGGTTGGGGTATGTGCAAGATTCCGCCTAATCCCAAGAAAACTCATATGGAGACTCGCTAAGAAAATCCTTAAATATCTCAAAGGAACCTTGCAAGTAGGGTTATGGTACCCGGTGATGACAACTTTGGTGACAGTTATCCAGATTCGGACTTTGGGGGTTGTAAGATTAATAGGAAATCCACTTCAGGAACTTGTCAAATCTTAGGCAACAAATTAATTTCTTGGTTATCTAAGAAATAGACATCATTGCCACCTCAACAACCGAGGTGAATACATGGCGGTGGAAGTTGTTGCTCTCAACTCCTCTGGATTAGTCAATGACTTAGAGATTATAATATTCAAACATCATCTGCTCCTATTTCTTTGTGATAGTAATATTGCAATAGCTATGACTTATAATCCATTACGCATTGTAGATTTAAGCATATAGACATTAGGCATCATTTCATTAGAGATCATGTGGAGAAAAATGACATTAGAATTGAGAAGATAGCCACCGAGTCACAAAGAGCAGACATTCTCACAAAACCATTAATTTGAGTCTAGATTTAAAGAATTATGCTTAGAATTAGGATTACTTGATGCATCATTAGCTAATTTTTAATTGTTTGCATCTGTTAAATGTATTCCTTATTTGTTTCTTTCTTTTCTTTAAATCAATGTCTAGAAAGAATTGTCGGACTAGATATGAGTCAAAGGACAATCGGTAGTGATATCATTGATTTCCTTCTTAGGAATCAAGAATCAAGGATTAGTCATATTGACCTTATCGACATGACAATTTCTTATTCGACATTGATGAAATCAGGACTAGGGCACAATAATCACCTGATTTTGAGAAAGCAGATGACTATCTCGCACCTATCCGATCTACCTCGGCTACTAACAATTTTGATGAGTTTGCTTGCAGGAACAGTATACCGTGTTTGTTTCTTAATCTCTTCAATCAGAAAACCCTCACCTTTGTCCTTCCTCAAAATCTATTGTTTTCAAATAACTTTCATAAGTCTGCCTATTTCAAAATAATTTGTACTAGTGATTGAATTGAAAATACCGTGTTAAGTGTTGTTCAAATTTTTTATGTTTTTCAAAATCGGACTAAGAGAATTTTTTTTTTTTTAAAAAAGACAAGATCATTTTGACCAAGTCCAGTATTAACCAAGTCTCGAAATAGAAGACCTATTTACAAAGAAAGGTATCTTTTAGCTTACGTCAGTACTAATTACTTCGATAAAGCAAGTCTATTAGCCGTCTAATCCGTAGGTTAAACGGTTACTTTTTACACAATTCAAGACGCGTTCATGACACGCGCCTGAATTGAAGCGATTTTCTCGCTAAACCATTGATGTTTTACACGCGCCGCTTTAATCAACGGTTAAAATTAAAACTACGAGATCGTGCCACGTATCATCTTCCCAACTTTCCCTCTCTCTCCTCTGGGTTTAAAAACTTACCTTCATCGTTTCAAAGTTTCACTTTCACATTTCCCTTATCAAAATTTCTTGCCAAAATTTTCCATTTTCTCACAATTACTCAAATGGCTTCTACCTCTTCAAGACCCCCACTTATTTAATCAAGCATCCAACTCGGAATTCAAAATGAATCTTGAGTCACCAAACACAAGCTAAAAGTAGAGATGTACGTCGATTTTGAAACCACACGAGATAGAGAATCTAGTGAGATTAGGTCTCTTGGAAGCATCTAGGCTGCGTGGATTCTGTTCAATAAAATCTCTAGAGAATAGAACATGGATTTCATTGGGGCGAGAATTTACGGTGAACAGTATATTCACCGAAAATTGGTTCAAAAGACAACGGTTGAGGGCACTCTGTTGGAGTTCACAAAGGAAAACGTGGCCAGAATTCTCGACACCACGGTGGATGGGGTTAATCCACTAGTATACAAGGAAGATGAATGAGAGGATTCATTCGACATCTTTGCAAGGGTGACTTACGGGGGAACTAGGAGAGATCTGAAGAAACACATGTTAAGGAGGAAATACGAGGTTATTGATGACGATTGTAACCAAGTCTATCCGGGAGATCAAAGTTCGCATGATGGTGTTACAAAATCCAGTTATGTTGTATGAGAGCCATCTATGACGGAATTGTCTGTTAAATTGTCTGTCAAAGAAGAATTGGCTGAAGTAAAGAAGGAGGTTGGAAAAGCGAAGAGCCAAACCCAAGCCGATAATCAAATTAGGTGATGAGATCATACTCAATCAATCCTCAACTTCCACCTATCTTACCATTATCAAGGAGCAGCTTGCTATGCTACTTGATGATGTTAAAAATGGGGAAGATGTGGAGATCATTAAAGCCGAGCTCAACCAGATTAAGCTTTCAAAGAGCTAGCCAATCGAGATGAGCTCACTTCCCTAAAAATAAGAATCGAGCGGATCGAGGAGGCGATAAGGGCGGATGAGCTGGCCGAGAAAGAAGGAAGCTGGTGAAGTCTCGAAAGATTTATGGCTAAAATCGGGGAGAGAAAGGAGGAGGCCAAAGCCAAAGCCGAGGCCGAGCGAGGCAAAGGAAAAGAGCTGAAAATAGTCGAGAAGGGGAAAGAGAAAGAGGCTGGAGAGAGTTGTGTCGCCTATCGACAGCCCGATGTCCAAAGCTGCTGGGAAAATACCACTTGAAAAATCAGGTGAGCGGCTAAGGATAGAGGCGTAAAGGGACCGACGGATAAAGGCAGAGAAGGTATACTATGGCCGGAGGGAAGCCGGGGAGGAAGATCAAGTCGGCAAAGGAAGGCGCGAGAATTTTCGGCAGATCTCGGAAGAAGTGGGTGGTCCCATCGGTTGGAGGAGGAGCAGATACGGCATGGATCGAGGCTCGAAGAAAGAACCGATGCTCCTCCAAAGATGATTGCGCATCCAAAGATGGGCAGCCGAGTACATGAAGTACGAGGCTAAATGGACCTTCTTCTCGTACATCTCGCAAAGGAGTAGGAGCATCATCGGATAATGAAACAATAGCTTGGCATGACCGATGGAGAAGGAATATCCAAGCTTGTACCAAACTTCTTGATGAAGGAGATGAGTGGTACAACGTGGATTTGGTTGCTCGGACTACTCATCCATTCCAATTAAGCTGAACGATGATGGCTCGATTGACAAGGAGTGGATCGTGTCAACTATCAATTATGGGATAAATCAAATGAAGTTGGCGATCCAAAGGAGATCGCCGGGCGAGGACAAGGATATTTGATTGGATGCGGCTCCTGAGAAAGATAGATGGGACAGATTAGATAAGCCAAAATTTTATTATCTTTTATCTTCTTATCTCGATCCATATGTAAAAATGTAAATGTGCTCTATATGAATGAGATGACTGAATCTTATCGATTTACTTGTCTTATTTTTTAAAGCTTTATTTCTTGCTTTTAAGAAGACTTAAAATTTTTTCCAAGTGTTAATCATCGAGAAAATTCTCATCTCATATTTCTTTTAAATTTTTCTAAGTCCTAAGACTTAAAATTTTTTTAAAACATTTGAAAAGTCTTAAAACTTAAGAATTTTTACTTCAAAATTTTTTAAGTGTGAATTAAGTGCTCTAACTTGAATAAATCTGAATTAAAGTGTGAATGTGTTATGATATGTCTATCTCGATTATCTTGAATAGTTTTGACTAACATTAGTGTGAGTATGTTTCTTTCTTATAGTTTTAACATCATCAAAAAGGGGGAAATTGTTAGATCAAGGAGAGTTTTGATGAGTTAAAAGATCAATCAGATGAGCAGACAACTATGAAGAACAACTAAGATCGAGTTCAAGACTAAGGCGATCGAGACGAGGTCAAGGACTAGTCAAGTCACCGAGACTAGAAGTTGTAAGTCATCTCAAGATAAGGTCAAATCTAGTCGTCAGGAGACAATTATGAAGAGCTCAGACGAGGTCAAGACAAGCCGAGTAGAATAAGAAAAGCAAGTCTTCATCAAGTCACCGCAGACGTGTAGAAGAAATCACCGAGGTCAAGAACAATTTTCAAGATTAAGTTTGTTGGGTCCCTTTAGAATGAGTTAATCACGAAACGAGATGCCCTCTAGTGATAATCTAGAAGGGGGATGAATAGATTATCAAAAACTTTTTCGAGCTTAGATAATCTACCAACTCCAAAATCAGCTTTAACAAATGAAACAGCTTGTTGATTAAACTCAATTCGGATAGGATCTAAAGCTTATCGGATATTGAATTTTGTGATCAAGAAACAATCAATGAAAACAAGTAAAAACAATAAGAAGAAACAACACAGATTTATAGTGGTTCGATCAAACGATCCTACGTCCACTCTCCTTCTTCAAACTTGAAGAAGGGCCTTCACTTACTTACTTTCTTCTTCTTGCCGACTTACTTACAATGATGAATCTTCAGCCTTACAATGAATTCTTCCTAATTTACAATATCTATGGCTTGAAGATCTAATGAAAAAGTGTTCTATAAACACTAAGAACCGAAAACGTATAAAACGTTCGTGAATGTGTATAATTTCTGTTGCTTGTGAATACAAAGTATAATGATGAGTGCAAAGTATCAAAAGTTAATTCTAAATTAATTTCTATCCCTATTTATAGAGATCTCCTCCTGGTAGTTGTAACTTCCTTGAATTCGGTTTTGATTAGTTATAACAATATAACTCGATTCTCAGTAACTTCCTCTTGAGTTGTTGAAATCGCTTCTTGAATCTTCGTATAATATTTCTCTAACATCTCATCGTCGATGTTTACTTCACCTCGTCCTCATCTTCTTTCCCGTCTAGGTGTTTAGTATTGTATCTCAACTATCTTCGTATTGTCCTTGTCGATATCTCGACCTCATCTCGATATTCTCTCATTATCTCGGAAATCGCCCTTGTCTCGACATCTTGACCTCGTCTCGATATTCTATACTTAAATTTATTTATAAAGAAATACTTCATTGCCTATACAAAATGCTCAGCTAGTCATCCTATTTTACATTTTTAACACATCAAAACTAAATACACTTTTTCTTTTCCTAACAATTTCCCCTTTTTGATGATGTTAAAACTCACCAAGAAAAGAAAACATTAGTAAAAATTGAGAGTGAAACAAAATATACAAATAAGCCACATAGTCGGATAATCGGAGCAATAGTTCAATAAGCAGGATGATCGAGCAATGTAGTTGCTCAAAGTCAAGGTCAAGTACTTTGAAGAAAACATAGACAGATTTGAAGTTTCTAGATGATTTAGTGTTATAAGTTTATAAAACAGTTACTTAAATCAAGAGTTAGTTAATGAGTAACAAGTTAGTTAAACACTTCAAATTTCGTGAGAGTAGTTCAAAAGATATATTTCACACTATTCACAGGATTTTCACATTCTTATAACTTCATCTTTCACAAAGAAACAATCGAGGAGTAAAAGTAAGACTTAATCATACCACCTATCTTCTTCTGGAATAGTCATCCAAATAAGACACGATTCTTCAAGCTCGGTGTCTCCCCACCTTCAGCTAGATCGGCCACGGTCTCGGCTGGATCGGATCTACTTCACCTTTTCTCTGTCTAGCTGGCCATCTTGCTTTAGTGGAGCGACATGGTTGCATAAGGTGGTGTGACTATGTCCACATTAAATTCTGCGTCTCCAAGGTCGATTAAATACCGATAGAAGTTTGGGTCTTTCGCCTCCAGCCATTCATGAAAAGCAATGTTCTCGTCGTGCCCCAAGAGATCTTCTTGCAGACGTGAAACAGAAGATCCATTCCCTTCATAAGCTCTCCATTTAGCTTGTTGATCCATGGGAAGGATTTCCTTGGGCACAGCTCTTCTGCTCTATGGAATGGGCGAAAGACTTCTTCTCCTTCGTATTCTTTGATTTACGCACCCACTTCCTCGTCTTCCCCGTCGCACGTCTTCCCATTTGCCTTTTCTTGCTCCCTCCTCCTCCTAGCTTCTCTTCTCTTATACTTTTCTTTTTCCTCCCTTCTCCTCTTAAGCACTCTTGCCTCTTATTGTCTCGGGGTCTTTTGAACTTGACTTGAGGCCTTAGCTTTCCCAATGCAGACTTAGAAGAGGATGGGGGAGATTTGATAGTCGGGCGGGAGCAGGATCAGCGGTGGAAGGAAGTTCGGGTTTAGGCTCGGACTCGGTGGATTCATGTGGTTCTCCTTTTCAACCTTCTCAACGCCCTCCGAGACTTCTCCTCACCGCTTTCTTCTTCTCCTCCTCGGCTTTCAACGGCTCTTGTAAAGCTCATCTATCCTCGTATTAAGCGCCATTAGCCGATCATCTTGCAACTCAACTCTTTTCTTGAGCTCACTATCTTCCCCCTTTTTGACATCAAAGCAAATCGGGTATTGCGAGATAGTGGCTACTTGATCTATGTATCCCATGAGTTCTTCTCGTACTGAGCACCTTGTCTTGATCAAGCTGGTCATATCTCTTCTTTTGACCGACCTCACTTGTGCGAATTCATCATCTATGAACCGCTTTAAGATAGTTGTCTGTCTATCTTTTTCCAAAGCCAGTGCATCTTGAGAACTTGATGAAACGAGGCTTCTTTTGCTTTCCGAGCTTCTCTTACTTGATCCTCAACGAGTCTCTTATTTCGGTATAAGCGGAGCGAACATACTTTGTTTAACCCACTCATCTTGAGAGTTCATCTCGAGGCAACTTTCTTTTTCATCTCAGCCATCTGTTCCTCATGTCTTATTCCAGAGAAGTATAGATCAATCTTGGTTTTCTCTAGAAATGCAGCTTCTACATTCTCCTTGATTGATGATGTGATGACATTAGGAACCGGTTGAAAGGCATTCGAGACAAGCGGCCTTTAGACTGCACTTCGGCTTTCAGGGGCATCCACTTCGGATACGAGGCGAGATGTGGAGGGCAAGATCTGCTCTTCGGATGGAGTCGAGATCTATCTCTTCAATTTCGCTACGATTTGCATCTCCTCAATCTGTTCTATTTGTGCCTCCTCACCTGTATCCATCTCACCGGTGGCTCATCGGCAGCTCCACCAACTACTTCCTCTACCCTTTCCTCCTCAATAACAGCTTCTACATCTTTTTCAACTCTTCCCCTTCTCATTTGCTTTCTCCACCTCCTCTGAGTCTCATCTCCAAGATATACTCTTTGTAGAATGTAATCAACAAATGTATTTTCAGTAAGTATATCTTGGAACGACTTCGATTTCGCCTTCTTGAGAACCTCATTCTCCCGAGATGGCAAGATTGTTGCCTCTCGCTTCACCTATCGTAATAGTTATCTCTTCAAAGGAACCTAGCCGAGTCTTCTTAGCGAGATAGACATCGATAAGCTCCTTCAATAGCTCGGGCTCGTCCTTGAGAGTGGATTCTTGTCTTAGAAGAAATTTCTTCCCAAGAATTCGCAGAGAGGTCTCGATTGGCCCCATCTCCCGAGATGGATTGGGTATGTTTAGATAAAGATCGGAGTTCGAAGTGGTTGTGGGTAGGAAAGAGAATGGGTCGAATGAGGGTTGGGTTTGTTTTGGACTTATGGGAGTAGACCGTTTTAGAGGCTCGCAGGCGGCGGCCTTGTCCGCCTCTTTATCGCCGGGTTGGGAAGAGGTGTATTTAGGCACTCCATCCTCGGATGAGGATGAAGATGATGAAGGTGATTTGATTTCTTCTCCTTTTCTCGATTCATCTTCGAGACGAGACTTCTACTTGTCTCCGTCGGCACGATACACCAACCTCTTCATCTGGGACACTTCTCCCTTGGGAAGCTGTCCTCTCCTCTTCGTCTTCATCTTCCTCCGTCTCGTGAGACGAGGATTCATCCACCAAAACTGTCTTTATCTCCGTCTTCTTGGCTTTTGAAGCCTTTTTCTTAGGAGCTGGAGGTGGAGCTGGAGCGTCTCCATCTCCTTCGAGTCGGTTGGTCCATATAGCTTCTCATCTTTTATTAACAGTCCCTTCATCGGTGTATTTTTAACTCCAACACTCCAGTCAAGGTTGTGCATGTACCCACCTTATGTTCAAGTATGATGGTGATCCTTGCCATCATACTTGCAATCTTGGTCGAGACCATCTCATTAGCTCGCCTCGTGATCGGAGTCTTGGTGAATTTCTTTCTCTCCTCCATTATCCTTGAATATACTAGTACGGCCCCGATTAATTTCAGCCCCATCTAGGATAGCTCTCGACAAGCATATCCTTGGCTTTGTTAGCCCATCATGGCTCTCGTTGCTCACCCGTAATGCACTTAGTCAAAATCAGCATAAGTAATCTGTATTTCCTCTTCAACATTGGCCTCTTCAAATTCGCCGTTGTATTTTGGTAAGTTCTCCTCGCCATCAATCGGAAACTCTCCAAATATTCCGATGATTTATAAGTGAATGGGTTGTTGCCGGTGGTGCTCAACCGAAAATTGCACCAATCTCGTAAATAGATAAAACTATTCTTCGTTTCTTCCCCATAGTTCGACTCGAGATTCTAATCCAGCTTCTGTTGCTTTTGCTCTAGTCGAAATTCAGCACAAGATCATCCACCATCAAGTTCTTCGTCGGTTTCATCGTAAATGCGATATCGTTTTAAACCCCTTGATTCCAGTAGGTTTAGAATTTCTCTTGTTTCGGCGTCGGTGGTAGTATCCCAATCAACATACATTTCAGATTTTGTTTTATCTACGATGGAAGACAAATCGTACTCGTACTTTATATTCTTTTTGGATTCCGCCATTGATGAATGTTGAAGGTTTTAGGAGGGAAAAGAGATGTTTTGAGAATATGAAGAATTTTATGTGTGCGTAGATGAAAATAATGCACACGAATGTCTATTTATATGGAAAATATAATAATAAACAATTATTAGAATAATAATTGCTGCAAAAGTGTAAATATAGGCTTTCGAATCGCCATTAATGCAATTATGGCATTTATTTTGAAAAGTGTATAGAATAATATTTAATATGTCGCACGTGAGATTGAGACGGTTCATATTTCGAAACCGCCTCCATTTAAGGCGTGTGTAGTATACTCAATATTTCAAAAATGAATTTGATAAAAATTTCGGGTCCGTAGTAACTTCTCTCGACATAGTTACTTATTTGAGAAAATACTTTTCAGTTAATTGGAGAGATAAAATGAAATATTATTATTTTTAGAAAATAATTTTGAACCCTTATCCTTTTATTTTGTAAAACAAAATATTTTATTATACCGAGTAACCTCAAAATTTTAATGTATGATAAAGTGAATTATGATATTAAATTCATATATTAATTATATGAACCCAATATTCATAATTAAGAGTATTTAAGAAAAACTTCCTGATTTTTCTCCTTATGCGGATCGATAGCATCACCTGTCATTACTTGAAACACTTGGATAAATTGACCTTGTCTTGTATTTAGAGACGTGTAAACTTTGTTTTTACTGAAATCACAAACACTTAGACAATTGTTAGTAACAAGAGTAAGTCGGATAAGGTTCAATAATCATCGATTCTCGTAGAAGTCGGTTGACTATTACATCCTTTGTCTCGATTTACCTATGTCGTATAAGTAATTATCAAGTCGATATGGTCAATATGACAAATCCTTGATTCTTGATTCCAATGATAGGAAATCAATGATATCACTACCGATTGTCCTTTGATTCATATCTTGTCTGATAATTCTTTCTAAACATAATAAACTAATTGAGAAAGATAAAGAAAACTCAAGTAATTTGATTATAGATTAACTAAAGAAGCATATAATAATCCTAATTTTACTGAGAGTTCTTTAAACCTTGTCTCTGCAAGAGGCTTCACAAGATGTCTGCTCTTTGAAAAACAAGAAGAATCTTCTCAAGTTTAATGTCTCCTTTTTCTACATGGTCTCGGATGAAATGGTGTCCGATATCTACATGCTTGCATCTTGTATGAAGGATCGGGTTCTGGTAATAGCTTTGGCACTATTACTATCACAAAAGATTGGTACATCTTTGGTGATAATGTTATAGTCCCTTAGCTGTTGGATCGATCCAGACATTAGTCATGAACAACAACTCCCAACCGCCATGTACTCGGCTTGATAGTAGAAGTAGCTACAGAGGTTTGTTTCTTAGACAACCATGAAATCACTTACTTCCGAGAAATTGGCAAGTTCCGTGATGTAGATTTCCTATCTATCTTACACCCACCAAAATCTGAATCTGAGTACCCCGACAACTCAAAGTTATCGTCCACTGGATACCACATCTACATAGATTGTACTTTTCAAATATTTTAATATCTTCTCTGCAGCCTTCAAGATGACTCTTCTTAGGTTTAGCTTGAAAGCGTGCACATACACCCACCGCAAAAGAAATGTCGTCTACTAGCGCTAAGTATAAAAGAGAGCCAATTAAACCTCTATACGTTGTCTCGATCGGTGTCTTCCCTTTCTCATCTGGATCCATTGAAAAATTTGTCATCATAGGTATTTTGGCTTCTCGGCCGGTACCTATTCAATTTTTCAATAAGATCTTTGGTGTATTTTGCTTGACTTATAAAAATCCTTTCTTTGTCTGCTTAATTTGAAGTCCGAGAAAGTAGGTCATCTCTCCCATCATGGACATTTCAAATCGTTCTTCATAAGATGACTAAATTCTTCACACAAGATTAGATTAGTTGATCCAAAATAATATCATCAACATAGATTTGAACTAACAAGAGACCTTTATCGATTCTTTCCTAAATAAAGTTCTATCTATCTTACCTTTTACAAAACCATTCTCGAGTTAAATATTCGGATAAGGTATCATACCAAGCTCTAGGTGCTTGTTTAAGTCCATATAGAGCTTTCCTTAGTTTATAAACCTTGTCTCCGTTGACAAAACAGGGGTTGCTCTACATAAACTTCCTCAAAGAATGACTCCATTTAGAAAAGCAAATTTCACATCCATTTGGAACACAAGAAATTTTTTGTAGGCGATAAGCTAAAAACAGTCTTATGGCTTCAAGACGAGCAACCGGTGCAAAGGTTTCATCATAATCAATTCCCTCGATTGTGAATAACCTTGTGCGACCAATCTAGCCTTATTTCTTACCACAATGTTGTTCTCATCTCTTTTGTTCTTAAAATCCCATTTTGTTCCAATAACTTTTTGATGATGAGGTCTTTCAACAAGCTCCCATACATCTTGTCTTTGAAATTGATTTAATTCTTCTTGCATTGCATTTATCCAATTGGAGTCGGTTAGGAGCTTCAGAATAGTTTTAGGTTCGAGCAATGATACATAACAACTAAGCAGAGACAATCTTGGTTTATCTCGTGTCCTTGTGCTGACTCCAGTCTAAACTTCCGATTATCTGTTAAGGTGGATGATAAGTCAATACTCGTTTACCTTTATCTTTTACTGAGTATGAAGTCTTATCTGAGATATTTTCATCAATTGGTTACTGTATTACCTTCAGAATATCTTCTAGTCCATCTCTGTAGTGTAGTCGATCGGATGATATAGAAGAACTCTCGGCCTCCTTATCTTTATTCGTGTACGATGTGTCCTCCTCATCCGATTCTGACTGTAAGTAGAACTTGGACTGATTTCTTGATATTTAATCTGTTGAGGTCTTGACTATCTTGGTGACATCATCGTGCTTTCGGACTTAGAAATTTCATAAAAATAACATGTGGTGTTTCTTCCACACATAATGTAATCTTATTAAAAACTCTATATGCTTTAGATACGGATGAGTTTCCTAAGAATATCCCTTCGCAATCTTAGCATCAAAAGTCCTTAATTTAGATTTTCCATTATTATGGATGAAACACTTACAACCAAATATATGGAAATATGAAATTTTTGGTATTCTACCCTTCCATATTTCATAAGGAGTTTTGCATTTATCTTTCACAATTAAACACCTATTTTGAACAAAACATGCGGTATTAATGGCTTCGCCCAAAACCTATGTAGTGTGTTATACTCGAGATAACATCGTCCTTGCAGCCTTCCTTCAAGGTTCTATTTCTCCTTTCTACAACTCCATTTTGCTGGGGTGTTCTTGCAGATGATGTTTCATGTGCTATACCATTCTCAGATACAATAGTTAGTAACACACGAGTTTAGAAACTCGGTACCTTTATCACTTCTAATCTTGACAATATTTAGTCCTTTTTCATTTTGAATTCTTTTGAGGAATTACGGAATTTTTATTCTGATCTCATTCTTTTTGTACAAGAAAATAACCCAAGTGAATCTAGAAAAATCATCTACAATATCTAAAGTATACTTTCTTCCACTAAAACTTAGAGGTGTAACTGGACCAAAAAGATCCATGTGTAAAAGTTCCAAAATCCTTTACGAAGCGAGGACCATTTATTGTTTTGAAAGAAGTTTTGGTCTTTCCTTTTTGACAAGCATCACAAATATGATTTTTCGAAAATATTTTATCTGAAGTCCTTTGACTAAAGATTTCCTTGCTATTTTGTTAAGAGTTTTGAAATTCAAATGACTAAGACGTTTATCCCATAGCCACTTAAATCTTCGAACTCTTAGCAATAAGATAAGTATCTTTAGGGCAACTCTTGAAATTTGCAATGTAGATATTACCTTGTCGACTCCAGCAAGTAAAATATTTTCGTTTAAACCATCCAAAATATAACATGCATCATAAGTGAATTTTACACAATATCCTTTGTCACAAAGCTGTGAGATGGATAATAGATTATGTTTCAAACCTTCCACAAAATAAACTTCATTAACTCGGACATCTCCAATCATTAGAGTTCCAACTCCTTTGGTTAGACCAAAATTGTTGTCACCGAACATTACCCGAGGTCCATCTATTGTCCTGATAGTTAGAAAGAAGTCTTTTCTCATAAGTCATATGCTTAGAACATCCACTGTCTATATACCAGGATGACTTCAAGAACATCTTCTCGTTCAACTATCTCCTTATTTCCTGCAATCACAAATTAATTCTTAGGTACCCTTTGTGTATTGGGTCCTTTCTCGCCAAGTTGATACTTAGGTATCCAGATAAACACATCCAAGTTTTTTAAAACCAATGATTGAATTTTGCAACCATATCGCCTACTAATATTAGGTGCCTAGATCAATTTTATTTAATTGATCTCTAGTGATTGTCTTATATTTTGGAAAGAATGGATATGACTTGCTTCTTCCATCAAAACCATTATACTTTGGAAAAGGCTTTGATTTAGTCTTTAGATTTCTTTTGGGAACATTTCTCCTCGTCTGTGTTTTCTCGTTTAGAAATATCGGATGAGATGATTTGCTCCTTAGATTTCTTTGGACTAAGTTCTATCTTTTCCATAGTCTTAGTGGCTTTGATAAAATTCTTGGTTTGATAGGATCATTCTTTTGTTCCTATCAAAACCCAATCGATTTTATCGCTAGGCTTCGAGAAGTACTCAAGATATTATCAATTATAGACCGAGAATTATTAAGATGTCCTAACTTGAGATTCAATTCTCTGTTAGTCTTTTCAAAATTCTCATTCTCCATATTGATATCTAAAATTTAATTTTTAAAGTACTCAATTCTTTTTCCAACTTATTGATTTTCTCAGACGAGGAACTAGTAGTAGTCTTAGATTGACATTCCCCCTTGAATGTACGATCCATTTTTCCTTGTCCCTGTCGATGTTCCTTTGTTAGATTAAGAATTTGATTCTTTAAACTTAAATTTTCAGTCTCTATCTGTTTATAAGCGAGATAAAGCTGTCTTCGATCTTTTAGAAGCTTGTTAATAAGACATGAATTAGATTCGAGACAAGTTATCATTATCATTGTCAAGATAAGAATAGTTTACCTCCTTAGCCATTAGGCAAATGTCATTGTCGACCGAAACTAGATGAGGATGAGGATGATGATGTCTCATGTATTTCCTCCTTTTACGCTAAAAGAGCTCGTTGATCTGCATACCTCCTATCCCTTTTCTTCCTCTTTTCTTCCCTCTCTCTAGGAGTGAGTTGAGGACAATCATAGCTAAAGTGACCGGGTTTATTGCGGGTATAACAAATATCTCCTCTGTCTGATTTTGGACTATTCTCACCTCGGCCGTTGGTGATTTATACCTTTTCACTTGGATCCTTCTTTTTGTCATTATCGAATACTTCTCTTCCTTGTCGATTTAAAATTTTGACGATTAAACCTGTCTCTCTTATTCCTTTTATACTTCATCTTGAGTCTCTCATATCGTCTGATTAATAGTGTCATTTCCTCCTTAAGCTGACAAATCGATGCCTTAGTAATCTTGTCGTAATCTTCTTGATGAAGGAATGCCACAGCTTTTTCGGATGTAGATGACTCGCCTCATCTTCTTCATCTTCAATGTGTATATCATATTCCAGTGCTTTCGATGAGAAAATAGAGTGTGATGTGATATAGATGACAAATCTTGTGTTGCTTTGAGAATATTTGCTTTCTCCCTCCATCTTTTGCTCAATGATCGAGTACCTTGTTGTTAATTTCTTTCTCGGTGTAAGTCTTACCCAAATCAGCGGCTTTATTCACCCAGATTAGTCAATCTTACGTCCAATTGATCCACATTTTCTCCATCCTTCATTTTGAACGTATCAAATGCATGTAAGACGGATTTGTAGTTTATTTTCTTTAACTCGTTTCGACCCTTCACAAACACTTGCAAGAGTCTCCCACATATCCTTAGCGTTTACATCTTTTAACCTTTTCTATCCAATCCTTGCTTAAAGTTTCGATGATTTCGGTTCTTGCAACTTGATCCAAATTGTGAATCTTCCTTTCATCATTTGTCAATTCAGCACTTTTCTTTTCTTGTTGACTTCTTGTAACTAAGATTCACTCAGTGCTAACAATAACTCCATGATAGAATTTTATTGGACCTTCCTCAAGAACCTCTTCCATGCGGTCATGAATGACCTTCAAATGATTCTCCATTCCGAACTTCCAATAATCATATTCTTCGATAGAGAACTCGCAAACTCCTGGTTTTCTTACTTTTAACAAGACATCGCAATTCAAGATGCTAAAAGACAACTTATCGGGAATGTTAGTGAATCAATAATAAGAAATCGATTTCAACAAGAACTCGTAAATTTCAAGACCACAAATCTTATATCGTAAACAGACTTAACACCGCTCGATACCACTTGTTGGGTCCCTTTAGAATGAGTTAATCACGAAAACGAGATGCCCTCTAGTGATAATCTAGAAGGGGGGATGAATAGATTATCAAAAACTTTTTCGAGCTTAGATAATCTATCAACTCCAAAATCGGTTTAACAATGGAAGCGATTGTTGATTAAACTCAATTCGAGATAGGATCTAAAGCTTATCGATATTGAATTTTGTGATCAAGAAACAATCAATGAAAACAAGTAAAAACAATAAGAAGAAACAACACAGATTTATAGTGGTTCGGATCAAACGATCCTACGTCCACTCTCCCTCTTCAAACTTGAAGAAGGGCCTTCACTTACTTACTTTCTTCTTCTTGCTGACTTACTTACAATGATGAATCTTCAGCCTTACAATGAATTCTTCCTAATTTCTGAATATGGGCTTGAAGATCTAATGAAAAAGTGTTCTATAAACACTAAGAAACTGAAAACGTATAAAATGTTCGTGAATGTGTATAATTTCGTTGCTTGTGAATACAAAGTATAATGATGAGTGCAAAGTATCAAAAGTTAATTCTAAATTAATTTCTATCCCTATTTATAGAGATCTCCTCCGTAGTTGTAACTTCCTTGAATTCGGTTTTGATTAGTTATAACAATATAACTGAATTCGTAACTTCCTCTTGAGTTGTTGAAAGCGCTTCTTGAATCTTCGTATAATATTTCTCTAACATCTCATCATCTGCGATGTTTACTTCACCTCGTCCTCATCTTCTTTCTGTCTAGGTGTTTAGTATTGTATCTCAACTATCTTCGTGTTGTCCTTGTCCGATATCTCGACCTCATCCGATATTCTCTCATTATCTCCGGAAATCGTCCTTGTCGACATCTTGACCTCGTCCGATACTCTATACTTAGTTTTATTTATAAAGAAATACTTCAAATGTCTATACAAAATGCTCAGCTAGTCATCCTATTTTACATTTTTAACACATCAAAACTAAATACACTTTTCCTTTTCCTAACAAAGTTTGTTGAGCGGTTTCCGGTTTGTTAGAACCGACTAACAAACTAACCTGTCTTTTCAAGCTTATAAATAGGTCTAATTTTATTTTTCAATACACTTATGCAAAATTGATTTTCACACTATTTACTATTCAGATTTCAATCTCAATTCACAAGTGTTTTGGAAAGAGTTTTCAAAAGTTTCAAGTGTTTATAGAACACTTCTCTTGTAATCTTCAAAATCCAATATTCACCGTAATTGTTAGATTCACTAGAAGGAGTTAGCGAGTTCTTTGAAGATTTGAAGAAAGTTGTAAGTTGCAAGTGTAAGTTGTGAGTAAGAAAGTAGTAATGGTCCCTTCTTCAAGTTGAAGAAGGAGAGTGGATGTAGAATTTTTATAATCCGAACCACTATAAATCTGGTGTTCTTTATTGCTTTCTTCTACTTACTTGTTATTTCAATTTCCAGCTTATTAATTGAAGATTAACTTCAGAATCAAAGTTAAAATCTAAATATCAGCTTTGCTTTTGATCTTAATAAAGTTGAGGTTAAATTGAAATTCCATTGTGTCACTTTGGTGTTTTGAATAAATTTTGTAAGATTTGTAAAAATCTGAAAAATCTATTCAACCCCCTTCTAGATTTTTCCTAGAAGGTCGATACAGTTTTATCCATTTTTGCTCAACTAATCGGGACCAACAGGTGCAAGGGATAATATCCATCAAGGAATCAATGACCGGAAGCTATGATTGAATCAAATTGCCATTCAACTAAGATAGAAAGTATAGAACCATCATGTAATTAAGTCTCCATTAATCACACAATGCCTAATGTGAGTATCCTTAGTGCAACTAATCTCTCAATTACGAAGCACCCAATTCTTACAATCATGCACAATTATAACCCGATTAATCCCTAATCACGTTAGCTCAACTCTCGCATGTTGCTAGGGTGATCAAACACTAATCTAAAGAGATAAAAATGCATGAAGCACAATTAGAATCACAATTAGGGCACTAACTATCTCAATTGATCAACAATCATCAACAAACATAGCACAAGCAATCAATTCATCCTCAATTTCAATTATCCCACGCACAAGTGAATTAGCCCATGGAGCAAATTGCAAAATCCATTGGTGAAATATCTAATTGCATAATCACAATGCTAATCACAACAATTAAGAAATAGAAATGAGTATTGAGGAAGAACAAACTGCCGAAGGAGCCGAGGGTGAAAAGAAGACAGAGACAGTGGAGGCGGTAGAGAAAGAAGCGAGAGGAGAAGAGGGAAGTGGCCGAGGAACGTATTGGTGGAACTGTCGATGAGCTCGCCGAGATGGATACAACAGGGTGTTAGGATGTAACTTCAGCTGTAATTTGATTCACTTAATCAAAACGAATACATTTCATCAAAAACACATGTGGAGTTTCTTCCACACAAAGAGTTGTCTTGTTGAAGACTCAATGCTTTGGAAGTGTTAGAATATCCCAAGAATATTCCATCACCGCCTTGACATCAAAGGTCCTCGGCTTAGACTTCCCATTGTTATGGATGACGCATTTACAACCAAAAGCCCTAAAATATGAGATTCTTGGAATCTTACCCTTCCAGATCTCATATGGAGTCTTACCCTTGTCTTTAAGCGGCAAGCACTGCAGGTATAGCAGCGATCGATGGCTTCAGCCCGGAACCTGTGAGGGGTTCCATACTCGGCTAACATGCTCCCGCCCTGCTTCTTTCAAAGTTCTATTCCTTCTTTCAACTACTCCATTTTGTTGTGGTGTTCTTGCTGATGATGTCTCATGAATAATTCCACACTCATTTAAAAAGTTAGATAAGCAAGAATTTAAAAATCCATTGCCTTATCACTTCTTATTTTAATAATATTAACACCTTTCTCATTTTGAATGCTGTCTAAATAGATCGGGGATCTTGTTCACAGTCTCATTTTTCTTGAAAAGAAATATTACCCAAGTGTATCTAGAAAAATCATCAACTACAACAAGAGTATATTTCCTTCCACAAAAGCCGAGAGGTGAAACAGATCCAAACAGATCAAGATGAAGGAGTTGTAAAACTCTTTCGTATGAGGATGTGTTAATACTTTTAAATGAGTGTCCTGGCTGTTTACCTTTTGACATGCATCACATTTCATATCAGTAGAACCTAATTTCGGGTAGTCCTTTAACAAGATTCTTTCTAGCTAGCTTATCAAGGGTCTTGAAATTCAGATGACTAGGCCTCTTGTGCCATAGCCACCGAGGTCATCTCCACCCTTAGCTACCAGACATGTATCTTTGGGGCAATCTGTTAAAGTTGGCCACATAGACATTACCATGTCTCAAGCCGCTAGAAGTACCTTGTCTCGAGGAGCTATCTAAGATATCACACTTATCTTTAGAGAATTTTACAAGAAAACCTTTATCACAGAGTTGGGAAACAGATAATGCATTATGTTTTAAACCTTCTACAAAATATACCTTAGATACCTAAACATCCCGATAATTAAGGTACCTACTCCCTTAGTCTCATCCACAATTGTTGTCTCCAAAAGTACTCTGGGACCATCAATATTTTGGAAGTTTGATAGTAGCTTCTTGTTACAAGTCATATGTTGTGAACAACCACCGTCTATGTACCATATTGAGCTAGAATTTCTTCCTTGAGTGATAGTCCTTGTGAATCCTGTAAAACAAATCAGTATGAGGTACCCTAGTGATCTTGGGTCCTTGAAGGTCAAAAATCACTTTGGGTAACCAAACAAACATCTCATTATCAAATAATAAATCAGACTTGATCTCGTCTACAATTATATCACTTTTAATGATAATTTATTGTATTCAAATTTAGTGACTTTCTTCAACTTAGAAAAAGTGGGATAGCATTTACTTCTCCCATCAAAAGAACTACAATAAGAATTTCTTCTTATCTTAGCTCTTGGAATTCTCTTAGTCGATATGGAGTCCTCACCTGAATTTTAGTTTTCGAGACTAGGAGATGCAGTCCTTATCCGATTAAGTGGTTTCCAAGGACGTATTTTAATCTCTTTTGAGGATTCAGATGCCTTCATAAATTTTCTAGGTTTTGAACATCTCGATTTATTATTTTTATCATAACCAAGATCTGTCTTATCATGGGATCTTTGTGAAGTACTAAAGATGTGATCTATTACTAACGGTGAGTTATTAAACTGGCTCATTTTGAAGATAAGCTTCTCATTGTCTTTCTTAATTAACTCATTCTCAGTACAGACCATCTCAAATTTGTCTTTTAAAGATTTTAATTCATTTTCTTATCTTTCGAGACAAATTTGGCCGATGTACTAGCCTCGGCACTGTAAACATTCCCCCTTGAATGTTTCCTCGGACTCGCAGTAGTTCACAACTTGCTTGCCTTTGACTAGAATCTGAATCGATCTTTTAAAGTCAAATTTTCTATCTCTAATTGTTTAAAAGCATTCAGAGACATCTTTAGATCTTTTAATAATCCTTGAATGACAGTTTGATCATTATCTCAAACAAATTTATAAGAATCATTATCGAGAAGAAGAATAATATACTACCTCTTTGGCCATAAGACAAATTTCATCGTCTGATCCAAAATCGATGAGGATGATGAAGATGATGATGATTTTCTTGATTCTTTTCTTCAGCCGTAAGAGCTCTTTGATCTCGCAAATCTCATATCTCTCTTCTTTCTTTTCTCTTCTCGTTCCTTAGGAGTCACCGAGGACAATCATAGCTGAAATGTCCCGGCTTGTTACAGTGTAACAAGTATCATTCCTATCTAACTTAGGACTAGTAGGATTTCTTTTTGCGAGGTGATACGAACCTCCTTCTCTCGCTCATACTCTTATCATCATCGGTAGAATCATCTTCCTTTCTTCTTGACTTTGATCCGGATCTATCTTTTCCGCAAACCTCAGCTTATTACTCTTATATTTCATTCTTAATTTATCATACCTTTTAGTGAGCAAAGCCATCTGCTCTTTTAGAGATAAGTCACCTCCTACCGATTCAACCTGTCTTGTCTTCCTTGTTGACAAAAGCAATAGACTTGGATGAAGTGCTTGACTCCATCTCATCTTCCTCAACTTCTATCTGGATATCATACTCCAAGGCTTTAAGATGAGAAAATAAAGTATGATGGATAAGTTTTGGGTTGCTTTAAGGATTTAAGACTTTTCTCTCCATCTCTTGGTCAAAGATCTCGTATCTTATTATTGATCTCCTTCTCTGAATAATTCTTTCCTAAATCATTTGCTTTGTTGATAAGATTTGTTAATCTCACATCCGGTGATCTCTTTATTCGTTCTCCTTCATCTTAAAAGTATCAAAAGCATGTAGCACAGATCGCAGCTTGTTTTCTTTCACTTGGTCGTAACCTTCACACACATTTGCAAGTGTCTCGCTACATCTCCTTAATCGATTTACACCTTTTGACTTTTTCAATCCAATCTTTGCTAAGAGTTTCTATGATTTCGATCCCTGCTACAGATTTAAGTTGTGGATTTTCCTCTCATCACTTGTCACTCGTAACTTTTCTTCTCCCGTCTGAATCTGGTTTCGCAACCCCAAAGTGCCATCACCGGTTCCTCCATGATAAAATTTAATAGGTCCCTCTTCAAGAACCTCCTCCATTCTATCATGAATCGCTTTGAGATGAGTTTTCCATCCTAAATTTCCAATAGTCATATTCTTCAATTGAAAATTCAGGTAGGCTCCTTGACTTCTTGCTCTTACCGAGATGACATGATGAGATAAGAAAACAAAAACTTATATAATCTAGTTAGTAGCAGAGTTAGTGAAATAAAGAAGATGAAGATATCCAAGAGACAATTTAGAATCTTGTTTAAGACCTAAAATCAATATCGGAAACTGACTTAACACCGCTATGATACCACTTGTTGGTCCCACTTAGTTGAGTATATTAAAAAAACTTGAATCTGCCTTCTAGGGAAAATCTAGAAGGGGGTTGAATATATTTTCCAAGTTTTTATAAATCTTAGAAAATTAATTCAAGATACCAAAGTTACACAAATGGAATTCATTTTTAAACTCAACTTTAATTGGATCAAAAGCAAACCGATAATTTGTCTAACTTTAATTACGAAATTGAACTTTGATTATAAACTGAAATTAACAAGAACAGATAAGTAAATGAAAGCAATAAAGAACAAGATGATTTATAGTGGTTTTGGATCTAACTGATCCTACATCCACTCTCCTTCTTCAACTTGAAGAAGGGTCTCTTCTTACCACTTATTTACTCACTATCCAACTTACGATTTACAACTTACAAAGATCTTCAACTCTTCAAACTCCTAGACTCCTCTCTAAAATCTAACTTTTATAATGATAGATGAGCTTTGAAGATGTACAACAAAGTGTTCTATAAACACTTAGAACTCTGAAAACTTTCTTTGAAAAACTTTGTGAATTGATGTGAGAGTGTAAATCTGAGTATTGTGAACAATGTGTTGTGTTAATGTGATGTGTATCATAAAGTGAAAACCTAGACCTATTTATAAGCTGAAAAGACAGGTTAGTTTGTTAGTTGGTTGTAACAAACTAAAACCTGCTTAACAAACTTAATCTTGATACCCGCTCTCATCTTTAGCCGATCTTTCTCTAGTCGTCTGCGGTGACTTAGTGAAGACTCATTTCTCTTATTCTACTCGGCTTGTCTTGACCTTGTCGAGCTCTTTATAATTGTCTCCTGCGAGAAGACTTGACTTGAGCTTGTCCCCGGATGACTTGCAACTTTCCAGACTTGGTGACTTGTCTAGTTCTTCCTAGTCTCGATCAGCCTTAGTACTTGGATCATGGCCTCACTGTTCTTCAAGTCGTCGATCATCCGAATTGATCCTTTTAACTCATCAAAACCTCTTCCGATCTAACGTACCTAGTGAACACGAATCTGATCTTTGGAGCTATGACGAAACACTCCAAGATAAAGATGCAAAATCTTGAAAAAGGCCATGAAGTCTGAATTAGAATCTATGGAGTCTAATCATGTCTGGGAGCTAGTAGAACCACTAAATGGTGTAAAAGCCATTGGTTGTAAGTGGGTCTACAAAAGAAAAAGAGGATCAGACAGAAAGTAGAAACTTTCAAAGCAAGGCTTGTTGCGAAGGGGTACACTAAAAAGAAAGAATCGATTATGAGGAAACCTTTTCGCCGATAGCTTTGCTTAAGTCTATCCAGATTCTTTTGTCTATTGCTGCTCATATAAATTATGAGGTTTGGCAAATGGATGTCAAGACAGCTTTCCTTAACGGAGGTCTTGAAGAAAACATCTATATGAAGCAACCAAAAGGATTTATTGCAAAGGACAAAGAGCATCTTGTGTGTAAGCTTAATCGGTCCATTTATGGATTGAAACAAGCTTCGAGATCTTGGAACATCCGTTTTGATGAGGTGATCCAGTCTTATGGATTCATTCAATGTCCGGATGAGTCCTGTGTATATAAGAAGAGTGACGGAAATGTGGTGGTATTTCTTGTACTATACGTAGATGACATCTTGCTCATTGGCATGATGTCAAGGTGTTGTCGACGTAAAGGTATGGCTTTCCAAGCGGTTTGATATGAAGGACTTGGGAGAAGTTGGACATATTCTTGGGATCAAAGTTATAAGGGATCGCAAGAAAAGAATGTTATGCTTATCTCAAGCTTCATACATTGATACTATCTTAGCTCGTAGCATGCAAAACTCCAAGAAAGGTTTTACGCCTTTTTGACATGGAGTACCTTTATCTAAAGAGATGTGTCCTAAGACACCAAAGGAGATAGAGGACATGAAGGCGGTTCCTTACGCTTCGTCCGTAGGAAGCCTAATGTATGCAATGCTATGTACGAGGCCGATATCTGCTTTTGCCGTGGGCATGGTTAGCAGATATCAAAGTAACCCAGACAAGGACATTGGACTGCGGTAAAGCATATTTTAAAGTACTGAAAAGGACTAGAAATTATATGCTGGTTTACCAAGCGTATAATTTACTTCCCGAGGGTTACACGGATTCTCGATTTCCAATGGATAGGGACAACAAGAAATCTACATCCGGTTATGTGTTTACCTTGGGAGGTGGAGCCATAGTATGGAGGAGTGTTAGCAGTAATGCGTTTCGGACTCCACTATGGAAGCCGAGTATGTGATAACCTCTCGAGGCAGCCAAAGAAGCTGTTTGGTTCAAAAACTTCTTGATGGACTTAGAAGTGATTCCTAGTTTGCTCGGAGGATCGTCGACCACTCGACGTCCAAGGGAAATGGATAGGGATACGGCAGTAAGATCGTGAGGTTCGTGGATCATCCTTGATCCCCGCCCGACCTTAGAATGGGTCCGATTTCACCGATTAAGGTGAATAGATATGTTTTATTTTTCCGCTGCATTTTTATGCATGTGATCTGAATTAGATAATCAATTAGAGTCGGCGATCCGATGGTTCCAATACAGGGAGGCACAAGTTGAGCAGATGGAAGGACAAGCGCCAGATTCTGTGGAATCACAAGTGCCAACTCGACTATGCATTGGACAGATTCCCCACCACCGAGGCAAGTCGAGCAGGAACAACAAGTCGAGGAGATAGATTTGACTCTATCTTCTCCATCGAGAAAGTAGACTTGGCCCATCCTTCCACATCTGCGTCTCGCATCCGAGGTAGAAGCTCGAAGGCCGAGGTGGCAAATCTAAAGACAACTTATCTTAATGCTTTCCAGATGATTCCCGGATTTGTCACCTCATCGATTAAAGAGAATATGGAGGCGGTTGTTCAAGAGAAGACTAATATAGACCTCTACTTCTCTAGAATCGATATGAAGAGCAGATGTCGAGGTGAAATCGAAGATTGTCAAGAAGAGAACAAGCAAGAAGCATGGGTAAAACATTACATCCAAGATGCTTACCTTGAAATAAAAGACATTGTTGAAGCTTAAGCAAAAGAAGCATGGAGTTCTAAAGAAGCTTCTTTCAAAGAAATCTTGCGAATGACTCTAGCCATGGAGAAAGCCTCTTAGACGAATCAATTGAAACAATATCTCTGGAGAATGAGTTCAAATCGGTTGAAGCACTCACAAGAAAAGATTTGATCAGCTAGATCGAGAAGATGGGTCTTGTCAAACATGAGCTTATAGGACAGATAAAATAAGTAGCCACCATCTGCAATACGCGTTTTGCTGATGCTAAAAAGGAAGGTGGTGAGCTCAAGAAAAGAATAGATTCCCAAGATGACAAGATCCCGACTCGAACATTAATATTGACGAGCTTGTCAAGAGTTGTTGGCAGCAGAGGAGGCTAGAAAGAAGGATGCGAAGATAAGTATCAGCCGTGTCCTTAGAAGACTTAAACGAGGATCGAAGCGGTAGGAGCCGAGTCACCGAACCCACGTAATGCGAGGTCAAGAGCTACTAAGGCAAGATCCCGCTCCCATCCAGATAGTTCAACCTCCCTTATCTTCAACCAAATCAGTGGGAAGGCCAAAGCTTCAAGCCAACCACGTAAAACCCCGCCGAGATTGAAGAGGAAGAAAAGATCAAGAAGAGGAAGAGGGAGGAGCAGGCAAAATATAAAAGAAGAGATGCGAAGAGAAGGAGGGAATAGGAGAAGGCAGCTGGGAAATCTTATGACAGAAAGACAAGGAAATGGGTTCGAGATGATAACAAATGAAGACGGAGTTGAGATCTTTCGCCTTACCACCGAATGCATGTTGTACCCCAAGGAGATTCTTCTCATGGATCAACAAGCCGGATGAAGAGCCTATGAAGCAAAGTGGATCTTTCTCTTCCATGTCTATAAGAAGATCACCTGGGGCACATATGAAAATATTGTTTTCCATGAATGGTTAGAGGCGAAGGACCCCATTACTATCAATATCTAATCGACTATGTTGACAAACAGTTCAATGTAGATCTAGTCGCACCACCCTACTCAACGATGTCTCCTCCCCTAACTCAAGATGGTAACTGGATCGTGAGAAGGTCAAACAGATGCTCATCTAAGCAAAAACTGCAGCTGATCTAGCTGAAGGAGGGAGACGATAAGCCTAAAGAAGTGTGTCTTTGATCGTATGAGCATTTCGTAAGAAGACAGTTGGTATGACTAATTCTCATCTATCAATCTGATCCTTGTCTGTGTTGTTTGTTTTATTGTGCCGATCAATGTAAAATCAAAAGATGACTTGTGAATATATTACTGATCTATTCATATGAGACTATATGTTTTAAACTAACTTGTTTAACTTAATCTTTTAATTAATCGAGTCTTAAAAGTAAAACTGATTAACCTAAGAAGACAGGCTTGTTTAAAAATCTGTAAACACTAACTCGTCTGCAAGTATTGTTTGTCCTTATTATCTCATTAAACCGAGAATATCCGACTATCTCGACTAAGTGTCTTAACTGTCTATTCTTTGTGAGTTTTCTCTTATTATTATTTTACTAACTCATTTATTTTCTTGAGTAAAGTTTTAACATCATCAAAAAGGGGAAAATTGTTAGGAGAGAAATGTATTAGTTTTGATGAAGTTAAGATGAGTGTAAAATAAGATGACCGGCAGAATTGATTGTATAGCCACTGATGTAATGAGTTAAATACTGTAATAGATCAAGTACGTAGAATAAGATGAAGACTAGGTAATAGGTCGATGAAGATAGACTCGAGATGAAGACAAGAAGACAGATAAACTGCATAATTCAAAGATATGTTAACGAAAAGATATGAAGATGACCAAATGAGGAGGAACTCGTCTCAAGACAAGAAGTGAAGATGGCTTAAAGTTGTTTAAAGAATTAAGCAATTATAACCAACTTGGTGATTAGTTATAACAATCCAAGAATCAGTTACAAGATTCGGTTAACTAGCTTTCAACAAACTCAAGAGTTAACAAGGAAGTTACAACTACCGGATATCGAGTCTTCTATAAATAGAGCCTTTGATTAGAATAGAATAACTTATGCAACTCTAGAAATTCACAATCTACACATACTTTGTAATCAGCAAACAATATTTTCACACACACAAGAACATTTTTTTACGTTCATAGTTTTCATAGTATTTATAGAACACTATAATTCACATCTTCAAGCCAAAAATTCCAGAAATCAAGAAGGATTACTTGTAAGGCTGAAGATCATTCTTGTATTTTGTAAGTAAGAAAGGAAGAAAGTAAGAAGTGAAGGCCCTTTCATAAAGTTTGTGAAAGGAGAGTGGACGTAGGATTTTCACAAATCAACCACTATAAATCGTGTTCTTTACTTTCTCGCACTTCTTCAATTTACTTTCGTGTTTACATTAAATCTCGTTTATCAAAACTCATATTAAAATAATTATCAATCGATCAAGTATAAAAATTACTTTATTGTGTAAATTTGTTACTTAGATAATTCGAGTTAATTTGGATAGTCTTAGTTTAATTGAAAGGAAAAATTTGAGTAGGTAGAAAATCTATTCAATCCCCCTTTCTAGATTTTCTATTTGTATATCATTTGATCGATCGGGACCAACAATAAATACATTGTTAGATAGAAGAAGATTCAAAGCGAAGATCATCCCGATTTGTAAATCGTAATCAAGGAAGAAGGAAAGTAAGTAAGCAAGCGAAGACCCTTTCACAAAGTTTGTGAAAGGAGAGTGGACGTAGGATTTTTACAAATCCAAACCACTATAAATCGTGTGTTCTTTACTTTTCAATACTTCATTAATTCGCTTTTCACTTACATTCAATCTCGTTTATCAAAACATTTGTTCAAAGAATAATCAATCGATCAAGTATAAAAATTAATTCCGCTATTTAAACCTCGATACTTAGATAATCCAAGTTAATTTGGAGAGTCTTAATTGTTGATGTCACCAAAGTTAAACATTTTTGTTACCACCAATGTTGTAACATTGGGTGCGACATCGTAATTCGCCCTTTCTTCTAACAACTAACTTTTTGTGTTTCGGTGTTGTCTTTGATGTTGTTGATCGTAGGTTGACGATCCGGAATCAACTCCAATACTCCGTAGAAGGATCTACAAGGATCAAGAATAAAGGGGAGTTTTCTAGATCAAGCGGTTACAAGTCAATAGCAATTATTAAAGGCGGTTTCTTGGCGGTTTTCCATTGAGATTCACGAAATGAATGATAGGGAATGAGCTAGAGATTTCTAGATCCATCCACAAGGATCTACAATGCTCTTGAAGGTTGTATTCGACCTCTATAAATAGATGGCCAAGCTTTAAGAATGAATAACAAGGCAATACGAGCTGGTCAATCACAAATTATAAGAGCCTTGCATGAGAAGTAATCGAGTATCGCACTATTGAGTGCAATAAGTGCATCCAGATTGATAGAGCCATTATTTCCCGTTTACATTACATCGATGTTGCCACATTTCGTGTAACAATAGATTATGTTTAGATTGTTAGTAGACAGGTGTTCTTTAACATATCTAGATAGGTCACCTTTGACGGTGTATTTCATACACTTAGCCGCTTTAGATCATAAACTTTTTGTTTAGGTCTTGTAATGGTTTATTCGGAAGATTCGAATTGTGATTCGTTCTCTACTTGGTTTGTATTCATTATTAACATAGTGAATCATTTCCTCATAGATTATTATTTAAAATAATCTATGAAAATTTTTATCCTAGTTTGCAAAGATTTTTACTAAGTCTTCCGCTGTTATAATCAGTGTTACTCTCATTGTTACAATATTGATAAGAATAATCTCTGTTTTCAGAAAACACACACCTTCAGTTGGCATCGAGTCATAACTTGACGTTACTAAGTTAGATCCCCGTGTCTAGTGTGTTGTCTTTGCAATGGATTACCCATTGGCTCAATCACTTAAGCCTCCCGTTCTAGATGGAATAAACTATGCCTATTGGAAACCAAGGATGAGGATGTACATCAAGTCAATTGATGAACGTGCTTGGAGAAGTGTGCTAGCAAGTTGGACGCCCCCTAGGACTAATATAGATGTTGAAGGAGAGACCATTGTCAAACGTGAGTTGGATTGGACTATTGATGAAAGCACAACCGCAAGCTTTAATCCAAAGAATTGAATGCAATCTTTATAGCAGTTGATATGACCATGTTCAAACTCATATCAAACCTGCCTAAGTGCAAAAGATGCTTGGGATAGGCTGCAAGATCATTGTGAAGGATCGAAAGCTGTTCGAAGGTCCAGACTTCGAATGCTAGGGACAAAGTTCGAACTCGAGAATGAAGGAGTATGAAACCATCTCTTCTTACAATGAGAAGATCACCGAGATTGCAAATGAAGCTCAATCACCGGGAGATCCTATCTCAAACACTAGGTTAGTTCACAAAATTTTACGTACTATACCTAAGCGTTTTGATGCAAAAATTTGTGCTATAGAAGAAGCCAAGAATACAGATACATTGAGCTAAACCGAGCTTGTGAGCATACTACGGGCATATGAGATGAATTCAACCCGAGAGAGATGAGACTCCGATTCAAAGAAGCTGATTGCTTTCATAGGAGAATCATCTTCAAGTGCTTTGAAAAAGACATCATTTGTGACTGAACTTGAGTCGATGATGATGATGTTGCCGAGCTATGTCTTGAAAATCCCGATCACATTGCCTTCTTGACAAGACAGCTTTAAAGCTTTCTTGAAAAAGAAGTTAAGTGTGACAAGAAACAACATTCAACCAAGGATTCAATCAACAATACTCCACAAACACCGAAAGGAAAGGTAAAACTATTCAACCAAAGAAATTTGGTAGTGGGAGTGGAAGCAAAAATAGGTATGACAACTATGACCCCGAATATAGGAAGTCCTGCTCAATGTAATGCATGTTCTCGATATGGACATTATGCAAATAAATGTGATAATACCTTGCTTAAAAAGAAATTGAACTTTAATGCTACCTTGAGTGATGAATCGATAAGGAGCGTGAAGATAAAAAGATAAGGAATTTGCATTTTCTCGTAGAATAGACTATGATGATTCTTTAGATGATGATCCTGGATTCTCGATGTTGACATAAATGTTCCAACATTCGGTGTAACATTGGATGAATCTGAATCGAGAATCGTCATTGAACTGTTTTAATGGTTTTGTTGATAATTCGAAATATCGTAATGGAATAAACCTTGTGGTTCAGAATGTAAGAAATTATTTGAGAAATGGGAATCTCAAAATGAAATTCTAGAAAACTTTAATCGTAGAAAATTCAGATTTGAGAGACTCATTAACCAAACTTGAAGTAATCTTGACTAGGAAAGACTTGGAAATTCCTAAATTCAAAGATGGATTGAAAGATTCAACTTTAAGTTTCAAGAAATACTCCAAGAGTGCCGATGTGTTAAAATAAGTTTTAATGATTGGTAAAACCGATACCACCGGGTCTAGGTTATAAAAATGACAAGACTTCTATGGGTGTTGAAGAACCAATAAAATTTGTTAAGGCAGGATATAAATCAAAAGATAAATCTTCTGCTCGAAGTCACAAAAGTCCAAAACACTAAGGTCTCCTGTAATGTTGTGTATACTTCATTGAAAGCATGTGTTCCTGGTTTATGGTACTTTGATAATGGATGCTCAAGGCACATGACTGGACAAATTAATTTCTTGTCTAATTATGAACCTTATGATGGTGGAAATGTCACATATGGTGAAGGGTCAAAAGGTAAGATTATTGGAAAGGGAACTTTGAATGTTGAAGGATTTTCTAAATTGTCAAATGTTCTGCATGTTGAAGGATTGCTTGCTAATTTGATTAGTATCGCATAACTATGTGATGAAAATTTGCATGTCAAGTTTGATAAGAATTCATGTTATGTTTTGAATGATAATAATGAATGTCTAATGACTGGTCATAGGTCAATTGATAATTGTTATCTCATTAGAACTAACAATGTATGCAACTTTGCCAAAAATGATGAATTCCATTTATGGCATCAAAAACTTGGACATGTGAATGTTAGGAATATTCGAAACTAATCAAAGTTGGAGCTGTGAAAGGTTTACCAAAGTTGAAATTTCACAAGACTACAGTTTGTGGTCCTTGTAAAAAAGGTAAACGGGTAAGAGTGTCACACAAGATGTTGTCACATTGCACCACAACACGATGTTTTGAAATTCTTCACATGGATTTAATGGGTCCTATGGAAACAGAAGCTTAGGAGAAAAAAGGTACTCTCTTGTGGTAGTTGATGATTTTTCAAGGTATACTTGGGTTGATTTTACGAAGATAAATCGATACCTTTGCTCCCTTCAAAATCATGTATAAAAGGTTTAAAACTGCTTATAATTTGAAAGTAAATAGGATTAGATCAAATCATGGTAGGGAATTTGAAAATAGTTTATTTTCTGATTTCGTGAAAAGAAAGGTATAATCTAAGAATTTTCAACACCAAAAACTCCACATCAAAATGGAATTGCTGAATGGAAAACGAGGACTTTACAAGAGATGGCTAGAGTAATGCTACATGCTGAACATCTTTCTAAAAGGTTTTGGATCGAGGCATTAAACACCGCTTGTCACATTGTAAATAGAGTCTTTGTTAGGTCTGATGGTACAAAAACCTCATATGAGATTTGAATAACAAGAAACCAAATTTGAAATATTTTCATGTGTTTGGTTGTGTTTGTTATATCTTGAATGATAGAGATCAATTGCATAAGTTTAATTCCAAATGTGATAAAGGATTCTTCTTAGGTTATTCTAGAAATAGTAAGGCCTATAGAATCTATAATTTGAGAACCGACACTATGCGAAATTTGTCAATGTGGTTTTTGATGATACAACAAGTCTAACAAGTAAAAGTGCTGAAGATGATGTTATAGACCTTCTTGATACATCGATAAACCCGTATCGTAAAATGTTACAACTGATGGTACAACATCGGGAGTCACATTATTTGAAACAAGAATCGAGACAATTTCAAACAAGGTAAAGCACTTGCTTCCAGTATCTTAAAGAGTCACCCTTCTAGTCAGATTATTGGTGAATCATCCGTAGGAGTCCAAACCAGAAGAAAGGTAAGTTCAAGAGATGTTGTGAGGTCGGTATGTATGTCTTCCATTTATAACAAAATTGATGCGAGAATGCTATCATTCTATTGTGGAACCTAAAAATGTAATCGAAGCCTTAAAAGATGAGAATTAGATAAATGCTATGCATGAGGAACTTAATCAGTTTGAAAGGAATGAAGTATGGACATTAGTTCCTAGACCTAGTAATACTAATGTTATAGGGACTAAATGGATTTTCAAGAATAAAATTGATGAGTCTGGAAACATAGTAAGAAATAAGGCTAGGTTAGTTGCCCATGGATACACTCAAGTTGAGGGTATAGATTTTGATGAAACATTTGCACCTATAGCTAGGATTGAATCAATCAGATTATTGTTAGCTATTGCATGTTATATCAAAATTAAATTGTTTCAAATGGATGTGAAAGCTGCATTTTTGAATGATATATTGAATGAGGAAGCATATGTAGAACAACCAAAAGGCTTTGAAGATCCTCAACATCCGGATCATGTCTATAAGCTTAAGAAAGCATTGTATGACTTGAAACAAGCTCCTAGAGCTTGGTATGACAAAGTTAACCGACTTTCTTTTCCAGATTAGTTTCATTAGAGGAGAAGCGAGATAGAACCTTATTTATCAAACAAAGTTGATGGAGATTTGATGATAGCACAAATCTATGTTGATGACATAGTATTTGGATCTACATCGAATAGCATGTTGAATGACTTTGTTGAAACAATGTCTCGCCACATTTGAGATGAACATGGTTGGGGACTTGAATTATTTTTAGGTCTTCAAATCAAACAGATGAATGATGGTATTTTTATTTCACAAAGTAAATATGCTAAAAACCTGGTAAAAGATTTGGTCTTGAAAATGCTAAGCATATGAAAACTCCTATGGGATCCACACAGAAACCGTGTAAGGACAATGTTGGACAAGATGTTGACCCAATATTGTACAGATCCATGATAGGTAGTCTTCTCTATTTAACCTCAAGTAGACCTAATATTATGTATAGTGTTTGTATTTGTGCTAGGTACCAAGCAAATCCCAAGGAATCACACATGAATGCTGAAAAGAATTATCGATATGTTGTAGGGATCATGATCTTGGTATATGGTACACCAAAGATAAAAATAGTACACCGATTGAATATAGTGATGTTGATTGAGCAGGTGATGTTGATGATAGGAAAAGCACAAGTGGTGGATGCTTTTATATGGGGAATAATTTGATCTCATGGCACAAAGAAGAAACAAAATTGTGTTTCTCAATCTACAATCGAGTCGTAATATGTTCTTTGCGAGGAAGTTCTTTGCTCATAACTTTGGTGGTTGAAGAAGATGATTGGTGATTATGGCCTTGATACTGATATCCTTACTATTTTTTGTGATAATACAATTGCTATAAATATCTCTAAAAATCCAGGTACAACACTCTCTTACTAAGCATATAAGTATAAGACAACATTTTATAAGAGATCTTGTAGAAAAGGGTATGGTGAAGTTAGAATATATTTTCACCGATAAACAACTTGCTGATTTGTTTACTAAAGCTCTTGATTTTGAGAGGTTTTCATTTCTTAGAAAATCTCTTGGCTTATGTACAATCTGAAAATCCTGTGACGGATGTTGAAGCAAATGTTACAACATTTGTGACAACATTAGGTGAGGTCGGTGAGAAAATTGATATTTTTAGATTTTGTCTATTAATTAGTTAAATCCTTTGTGAAATATACTTGAATCAAGATTATGTAACTTACAGGTTATACACTTCTCAAATGTATACATTAGAATACACAATTAGATGCTTATTCTTAATCACTTAGTAACTATGGAGCACGGAGTTCGCTACTACGATGACTTCTTTTCTAAAGGTGATTAAAATAACATCAATTTATCCATAATCCGCCGAGTAACTATGGGACTCGGAGATTGCGACTACGATGTTCTCTTTTGAAAAGGTGGATCAATATGGAATTGTGTGAGAAAACTGATAAAAATATAATAAAATGCGGCATTGAAAAATCAATGTTGAAGTGTATGTGTGCCACATTGTCTACAACATCTACTTGATTCAGTTTATTTCTATAAGTCGAATTAATTAATTATGTGACAATTCTTGAATTTTGACTTTTTCTCATGGTAACTTCCCACATTTATTTTCAGTATTATATTGTGTTTAATTCTAATTAATTAATTTAATTATTTTCGGGCTTTATAGATCAGATTGGACGGTTATTTTGGGCATGGGAGTATCATTATCTCCATGTTCCTTATTTTAGGGATTCCTTTTAGTGGGTTAATATCTTATAACTTCTCTTCTTCTTTTCTATTTATAGATTTCGAATTTATGTGTCTTCTTTACTTAGAAACTTAGCTTGAGCGGTATACCGATTTCCAGAGATTTTTAGCATAACACTTGTTTATTGCTTGGTTTAGATTAAAGTTGCTATTTTAATTTAATTAATTTTAGCACTTTATTTGTGGTTTAAGTATCGAAAATGGCGAGAAAAATCAAAGATTTCCTCAAACACTTCCTCGACTCATCGACTTCAAACCTTCGAATCTTCTTGCATCCATGGCCTGCTCAAAACCCTTCGTCCACTAATGTCACCAATGTTGTCGGACTATCAACGACCACATCTATTGTTCGAACCTTGTTCCTCCGACCGTTGTCTTCCCATTTTCCACGAGCCCTTCAAATGCTCGAGCCACTGCTCATGATTTTCCTAACCTTCCACAACCACCAACAAGAAATGTAGGCTCAATCCAAATCGATGTCTCAAAGTTTCTTGCATATGATGAGAATGCCACATCTACACCTAACTCTTCCACTTAAACCCCTGCTCCTACTACTATCCCTATGGAAACTACACTTACCGAAGCCGCAATTCAGGTTCTGATGATATAGTCAATCAAACAATAGCCGAGATCGATGATGCGATCATGAGTAAGGCAAATGATTCCACCGACTCGGGTGTTGCTGCTAAGAAGGTGAAGAAACCCAAGAGAAAGAGAAGCCCTGCTAAGGCTAGGAGAAGGTCGAGTAGGTCGGCTGATGAGAGTGAACTACTCAAACCGCTAAGAGGGGAAAGATGAACGAAGAGGGCATGTCTTCTAAACCCATACAACCTGTCGAGAATCGACTTACAATTTGAGAGAGGTGAAGAGGCCACCGGAGAACCAAGCCAAGCCTCGTAACCAACCATCGAACCGATTGCCGCACCCATTGCCGAACCGAGTGTCACTCTTGATGTTGACACATCATCTAACACATCGATTCTCAAGACAATATTCCTATCTCTCGAACCGATAGAAAAATTAGAGAAAAGATCAAAGAAGAGGAATGACCCAAGTACGGGAGGATGATTCTCGATTCTGAAGTCCTTGAGGATGTTGCGGGTGATGAGGCAACATCGAGAGTGCTGGTAGTTCAAATTCTTCCGGTGGATCAGAGAAGAAGTCGCTGAAAATCTCAAGTACTGTGTAACTCACCCTCACATTCATCTAGTAGTAGTTCTGAAAGTGATGATAATCAAGATGAATACTTTGGGGTTAATTCTGATAAGTTCAAGAAATTGAAAAGAAGACATCTTTTGCTTGAAAGAAAGATTAAACATTCTGATTTTATGAGGTATAACTTGATTGAATTTCTTGAAGTTAGAGGTCCGTTGAAATCATTGAGTATGCATGTCCTTATGTGGATATTTGGATTGTTGAGTTCTACTGTAATTTGAGAAAAGGTACAGGAAGAAGAAACTCTAGGAGATATGGATCTGTTAAGTTTAGGGGTACCGAAGTTTTACCGAACCCTACTTTGATAAATGACTATCTTGAAACTCGATATTGATGAAGATGAGATACCGGATATGGATCACATCTGCATACCCATAACAGTGGTAGAATTAGGCTTTGGACAACCAAAATTATATCCTCTTCACTCACTAGTTTATATTCTCGTGATACATAAACCGTGTATGTACAATTGGCTTCCCACTACCAACACTACTGCATTATACAATGGATCAAGCAATACTCATGTATAGGATTGTTGTGATGAATAATTTCAATCTTGGAAGGACAATCTTTAATCACATGATGAGATTTGTGGTAATATTGCTAAGAGAGGGATACCGCCTTATCCCGCTCCGATTGGGTTAGTGTTGAAGAATGTGGATTTTGAAAAGGAAGGAGTTGAGATTCTAAGTGGTATGGTACAGCCCTTAGGTATTTCCCATGTGTTGCTTGCTGGTAATAGGGGCATTGATCTCGCCTTGGAACAATTTGGCTAGAGAAGAGCCGCAAAATTCAAGTTGATCTGCACAACCAGTGGCAGATCCAGCCCAAAATGTTGCCGGAGAATGTTGGTCACATTGATGATCACATTGATCTCGAGAAATTCACTGTTAACTCGATCACCGTTCATAGATCTTTTATTCTTGCTCAAATTAATAACTTGAGTGATCGGATTGATGAGTTACGGATTATGAAGATGTTTTGGGAGAGGTTGTTATCTGCTTCAATAGGGGGTACTGTGCGGTTCATGCACCGACCGCCGCTAATCCGACGAGTTCCGATCATGCACCCGAACTGTTAGGCCCGATACCACTACCGCTGAAGAAGCTAGAGTTTATGATGTCACTGATGATGTTGCACCAATCTACAACAACCGAAGCCGAACTGCTAATGTACTGCTTTGGAAATGAAGAAGGAGATGGTGATTTTGCTGAAACCTTACAGGACCTCTATGGAGATCTGCCTTAGGGGAGCTATTTTGGAAAAGACAGTTTTTATTTTGATCAATTATTAAGGGGATTTGATTACTCGCTTGATAATTGTTCTTGTTTTAATTTTTGCTGGTGTTTGCTCTGAACAATTTTAATTTATGCATGATTCTTAGTCTAATTGTTGATTAGGATGTTTTGGGAGCACTTCATGTTTTGTGCTCTGTTGATTTTTGTTCTTTTTAAAACATGCTCGATAGTCTCTATGCTCTTTTTATTTATTTATTTTTGTTTATATTGCTCTATTTGCTTATTTCCCTTGTTTAGTTGTTATTTGTCGGACTATGTTTAGTTTGATTTGTTTTGAGTAGAGTTGTGCTCTTGTTCTCTTATAATTTGATGTGCTCGTCTTACACATACAACTTCACCGATTTATATGAGGTATATATCGGGTGTGTTGTAGCAGAAAAGGTCAAATTGGGGAGATTGTTGATCTCACCGAAGTTAAACATTTTTGTTACCATCAATGTTGTAACATCGGAGTGCGACATCGATTCGTCCTTTCTTCTAACAACCAACTTTTTGTGTTTCGGTGTTGTCTTTGATGTTGTTGATTGTAGGTTGACGATCCGGAATTGGTTCCAATACTCCGTAAGGATTTACAAGGATCAAGAATAAAGGGGAGTTTTCTAGATCAAGCGGTTACAAGTCAATAGCGCTTATTAAAGGCGTTTTTGGCGCTTTTCCACTTGAGATTTATGAGCTGAATGATAGGGAATGAGTGGAGATTTCTAGATCCATCAACAAGGATTTACGATGCTCTTGAAGGTTGTATTCGACATCTATAAATAGATGGCCAAGCTTTAAGAATGAAAAACAAGACAATACGAGCTGATCAATCACAAATTATAAGAGCCTTGCATGAGAAGTAATTGAGTATCGATCGTTGAGTGCACTAAGTGCATCCGGATTGATAGGGTCATTATTTCCCGTTTACGTTACATTAGATGTTACCACATTTCGTGTAACAATAGATTCTGTTTAGATTGTTAGTAGACGGGGTATTCTTTAACATATCTAGATAGGTCACCTTTGATGGTGTATTTCATACACTTAGCCGTTTAGATCATAAACATTTTGTTTAGGTCGTGTAGTGGTTTATTGAGAAGATTCGAATTGTGAATCGCTCTCTACTTGGTTTGTATTCATTATTAACATAGTGAATTATTTCCTCATAGATTATTATTTAAAATAATCTATGAAAAAATTTATCTGGTTTGTAAAGATTTTGACTAAGTCTTCCATTATAATAAGCTGTCGGTGTTACTCTCATTGTTACAACATTGGAGAATAATCTCTGTTTTCAGAAAACACACACCTTCATTAATTTAATTTGAAAGGAAAAATTGAGTAGGTTGAAATTCTATTCAATCCCCCTTTCTAGATTTTACATTTTTGTATCACTTGATCGACCAGGACTAAAAGTGGTATCGGAGCAAAGTGTTAAACTGAATCGATATATTGGAGGTATTGATAGTTCTTGAATTGTGTTTTTGTAATTATTCTTCATCTTTGATTAACTAACTCTGCTAATAAGTTTCTATTGAGCTTTCTTGATCATCATGTTTACTATTAAGAGCAAGAAGACCAAGAGTTTGCAAGAATTTTCCATTGAAGATTATGATTCTTTGGAAGTTTAGGATGGAAAATCATCTTAAGGGTATTCATGATCGTATCGAGAAAATTCGGAGGAAGGACCAATTAAGTTCTATCATGGAATTGTGAGTGATGGAACTGAATCTTCTAAAGCTAGGTCGGGCGTGAAAAGAATGGTGCTGATTTGAAAAATGATGAGAGAAAGATTCATAATTTGGATCAAGTTGCAAGAACTGAGATTATAGAAACCTTGAGTAATGATTGGATAGAAAAGGTACAACGTTGCAAAACAGCTAAAGAAATGTGGAAGACATTGGCAAATATGTGTGAAGGTTCAAATCGGGTTAAGAAAAATAAGTTGCAATCAGTACTACATGCATTTGATACATTCAAGGTGAAAGATGGAGAATCATTTGATTTGATAGATATTAGGATGACTAATCTTCTCAACAAAGTCAGCGATCTAGGAAAGTCCTACACTGAAAAAGAAATCAATAACAAGATCTAAGCCTTGAGCAAGAGTTGGAGAGAAAAAGCAAATATTTTGAAAGCTACTCGTAATTTATCATCAATCTCACATCATATGTTATTTTCACATCTTAAGGCATTAGAGTATGATATTGATTGAAGATGAAGAAGATGAGGCTGAATCATCTACATCTGGGAAAAGCTGTTGCTTTTCTTCATCAAGAAGAATCAGATAAGTTATCCAAGGCATCTCGATTTATCGATTAAGGAAGAAATGACTTTATTGATAAAGAGATATGAAAGACTTAAAATGAAGTACAAAAGGAATAAACGGGACGAGATCAGTCAAAGGAGCTACAAGTCGTAAAGAGAAGATAAGGGATCACATAGTGTGAAGAAAAAGGATCACACTAGGAGATTCAGATCGCCCGTCAGACGAGGGGATAGTTGACTAAAATTTGATAGAGGAGACTATTGTTACACCTGCAATAAACCTAGTCACTATAGCTATGATTGTCCTCAACTAACTCCTAGAGAATGTGAGGAAAAGAGAAAGAAACGTGACAGAGATATGCGAGATCGTAGAGATCTTCTAGCGAAAAGGAGGAAGTTCATGAAACATCATCGTCCTCATCCTCGTCAGGTTTGGATCAGATGATGAGATATGTCTCATGGCAAAAGAGGTAACTTACTACTCATCTTCGATAATAATTGTGAGAATCTATACTGAATCGATCAAAGTCTTATCAATAAACTTTTGAAAGATCTGGAGATCGCTTATCTCGCTACAAACAGAAAGAGATTGAAAATTTAAATTTAAAGGATCAAATTCTAAGTCTAACCAAAGGGAGTCGGACTAGGAATGGTGAGAAATCGAGACAGCTTATTCAAGGGGGAATGTCACCTAAGACTATCACTAATTTCTCGTCTAAAAGACTATTGAGTTAGAAAAATAATTGAATTCTTTAAAACTTAAATTATCAAATGTCTATTCTGAGAATGAGAGTTTTAAGAAGACTAACGAGAGAGATAAATCTCAAGTTGGGACTTCTTAGCAACACTCATTCAACAATAGACATAATCTTCATTCTTCTAAAAAATCTAGTCATAAGACAGGTTAGGATTTGATAGAAACAATAAAGATGATCCTCTTTAACCAAGAGCTTTTGTCAAAGCTATTAATACTAATGAGGAGACTAGATTTGATCCTTGGAAACCTAAAGAACAAGTCAACTCATCCGATGTTTACGCAAAGAAAGTACAAATGAAGAGAAATGTTCCTAAGGTCAAACCAAAGACTAAGACTAAGTCTCATCCTAAGTATAACGGTTTTGATGGAAGAAGCAAGTCATATCCATTATCTCCTAAGTATAAGACAATCTCTAAAGATCACCTGAATAAGATTGATCTTGATAGTCTTATACTAGTTGATAGATATGGTTGCAAACTTCAATCACTCATTTTAAGGAACATTGATGTGTTTATTTGGATTCCTAAATATCAACTTAACCAAAAAGGACCCAACTTACAAAGGGTACCTAAAATCTAATCTTTGATTGCAGAAAGATACTAATATAGTGAAAGAGGCAGACGTGCTTGAGGTCATCCGTACATTGACGGTGGGTGTTCAAAACACATGACCTTTGAAAAGCGTCTACTTTCAAACTATCAATCAATTGATGGACCACGAGTCATGTTTGGAGACAACAATTTTGGACTGACCAAAGGAGTTGGAACTTTGATGATTGGTGATATTCAAGTTAATGAGGTTTACTACGTTGAAGGGTTAAAACACAATCATTATCCTGCTTCACAATTTTGTAATGCATGCTATGTTTTAGATGGTCTCAATGAAATTATTCTATTAGTGGAGTCGGATAAGGTAACATTTATGTTGCTAACTATAAAAGTTGTCCTAAAGATACTTGTCCTGCAGTTGCGAAGAGTTCGGATGATTTAAGTTAGCTATGGCATAAACGTCTTGGTCACTTAAACTTTAATACTCTTAACAAATTAGCAAGGAAATCTTTAGTAAAAGGGCTTCTAGATAGAATATTTTCAAAGATTCATGTTTGTGATGCTTGTAAAAAGGAAAGCAAACCAAATCTTCTTTTAAAACAATAAATAATCCTTCTTTAGATAGGATTCTGGAACTTCTTCATATGGATCTTTTAGGTCAAGTCACACCTCTCGGTTTCGGTGGAAGAAAATATACCTTGGTAAGAGTAGATAATTTCTCTAGATTTACCTGGGTTATTTTCTTGTACAAGAAGAATAAAACAATGACAAAAATCCCAGAATTTCCTAAAATAATTCAAAATGAAAAAGGGCTAAGTATTGTAGAAGTGATAAAGGTACTGAATTCCTTAATTTACTTATTGCTAACTATTGTATTGAGAATGGTATAGCTAATAAAACATCACCAAGGACACCTCAACAGGATGGAGTTGTTGAAAGGAGAAACACAACTCTTAAATTAGCTGCAAGGACTATGTTATCTGAATACAACACTCCACACAGGTTTTGGGCTGAAGCTATTAATACCGCCTGTTTTATTCAAAATAGATGTTTGATTGTTAAAAATAAGAGTAAAACCCCTTATGAAATATGGAAAGGTAGATCACCTAAAATTTCATATTTTCATATTTTTTGTTGTAAGTGTTTCATTCACAAAAATGGTAAGTCTCAACTGAAAACTTTTGATGCTAAGATTGTAGATAGGATATTCTTAGGATATTCCACCGTGTCTAAGGCTTATAGAGTTTTTAGTAAGACAACCTTATGTGTGGAAGAAACACCACATGTTGTGTTTAATGAATCTACTTTTGAGTCTAAGGATGCAGATGATGTCACAAAGATTTCAAATGATCTACATAAGATGACTATTAAGAGATCGTCTCAGAAGTTCTATGTACTGAATCGACTCTACGAGGAAGATGAATCATACTCAAACAAAGGTAGAGAGCCCGAATGTTCTTCCAAGTCACCGATCGACAACCACCATACTGCATAATCAAGAAGAAGCTTCGAAAGTAACACATAATCATTTAAAAGAATATTTCAGACAAGTCTTCATCCTTGGTAAAAGAAAAAGGTAAAAGGATAATGAGTCATCATCCATTGAACAAATAATTGAAGATTTAGATTCTCGTGTCCAGACTAGGACATAGCTAAATCTTGATTGTATGTTCGATTGCTATGTTTCATTACTCGAACCTAAGTCAATTATTGAAGCTCTAATCGATTCCACTGGATTAATGCTATGCAAGAAGAACTTAATCAGTTTCAAAGACAAGATGTGTGGGAGCTTGTTGAAAGGCCTCATCATCAAAAAGTCATTGGAACTAAATGGGTCTTTAAAAACAAAAGGGATGAGAACAATATTGTGGTTAGAAATAAAGTCGACTAGTTGCCATGGGTTACTTGCAATCGAAGGGGTTGATTATGATGAAACCTTTCCACCTGTAGCTCATATGGAGGCCATAAGATTGTTCTTAGCCTATGTTGTTTTTAAAAGATTCACAATTTTTCAAATGGATGTAAAATCAGCATTTCTAAATGGAATCTTGGCTGAAGAAGTTTATGTAGAGCAACCTCCAGCTTTATCGAAGGAGATAAAGGCTGTAGACCGAGGAAAGCTCTATATGGACTTAAACAGCCCCAAGAGCACAGTATGATACCTTGTCCGATTATTTGATTTAAAATGGTTTTATAAAGGGTAAAATAGATAGAACTTTATTTCAAAAGGAAATTGATAATGATCTTTTATTAGTATAAATTTATGTTGATGATATTATTTTTGGATCTACTAATCTATCTTAGTGTGAAGAATTTAGTCATCTTATGAAAAAGATTTGAAATGTCCATGATGGGAGAGATGACATACTTCCTTGGATTACAAGCGAGACAGAGACTAAGAAAGGGGTTTTCATCAATCAAGCAAAATATGCAAAGGATCTTATTGAAAAGTTTGGAATAGGTACCAGCCAAGAGGCTAAGATACCTATGATGACAAACTTCTCTATGGATCCAGATGATAAGTGAGAAGACATTGATCAAATAGAATACAGGGGATTAATTGGTTACATTAGATTAGGTTTTTAGTTTTGATTAAGTTAAAACATATAGGTTAGATGAGCTCATGTAAAGTAGGATGACCAGCTGAATTTGTATAGATCGGTGAAGTAATACGTTTCACCGATGGTAAGTTCGGGACTAGGTGTGATGGGTTAAGTCGGTGAGGTCGAGGAGCTTGGAGGTCATCTCGAAGGCGCTTTTGAAGAAGTCATTTGATTGAGAGATTGATAAAGAGCTCAAGACGAGGTCAAAGCCAGCTGAGTAGAATAAGAAAGACAGGTTTTCACCAAGTCGAGTCGGACGACTAACTCAAGATCACCAAATCAAGAATGTTTTAAGGATAGGTTTATTAAGCGGTTACAAGTTTGTTCCAACAAATTAACAATCTTACGACTTTATAAATAGGACTAAGCACGATTCTTAAAAGAACTTTTGCACTCATTTTCTCGAAACTCACATTATCTAGAGCACTCACTATTTTCCAAAAGCTTTATCATAATATTTTCTAAGTGTTTGAAGAACACTTTTCAGAATTCCTTCAAATCACAATCTGCACTATAAACATAGATCCGATAGATTGATAGTTTGAAGGAGAATCAAAGACAAAGATCGTGGAATTGTACTTGTGTAATCATCGGTAAGTAAGACAATAAGTGGGAAGGAAGAAACCCTTCTTCAAGATTGAAGAGGGAGAGTGGGTGTAAGATCTTTTGATCTAAACCACTATAAATTTTGTGTTCTTTACTTTATGTATTTAATTTATGTTGATTATCTCTTGTTTTATTGAATTCTCATCAGATTGCTTTTAGATCCAGTTTTATAGATTGAGTATAAACTTGTTTCATGTCTACTTTGATTTTGGTTTTAAAAGTTAAGTCTGAATTGATAATCAATTTTCGAAAGAAATTTAGATAATCTATTCAACCCCCTTCTAGATTATCTCTAGAAGGTCTGCTTAATCTATTTTAAATCACTCAATCTAGGGACCAACAAGTAGTATTTGAGCAAAGTTGTTAAAGCTGTTCTAAATATTTCTTTTAGTCGAAATAATATTTTCTACTCAATTCTTGAAATAGATCTATTATCGAATATTCCTGTTTGTTATTTTTGTTATCTACTAATCATGTCTTCAAGCGATAGAAAAGTCAAGAACTTTTCAGATTTTGAAATTGAAGATTATGACTATGGAAATTTTGAATAGAGAATCATCTCAAATCCATTCATCCTCATATGGAAGATGTTATATCCGAAGGACCCATCAAATTCTTCCATCGTGGTGTCGGTGATGGAGCAAGTAGCTTAGAGACCCAAGTCCGTAGAGAAAAAAGTTTTTGAATTGACTAATGATGAAAGGAAAGTGTACAATCTTGATCAGTAGCTAGGAATGAGATAATCGTGACACTCGGCAGAGAGTGGTATGAAAAGATGAAGAAGTGTAAATGCAAAAGAGATGTGGGACACCTTAGCAAACATGTGTGAAGGCACGAGACCAAGTAAAGGAGAACAAGCTTCAGGTTGTTCTCCATTCCTTTGATTTTTTTTTTTAAAATGAAGGAAGGTGAGTCTATTGATCACCTAGACATGAGAATGACTAATCGATCAATAGAGCCACCGATTTAGGTAAAATTTACAATGAAAAAGAAATAAATAATAAAATTCTTAGATCTCTAACCAAGCGTTGGAGGGAAAAAGAGAATTTAATAAAAGTCACAAAGGATCTTTCCACTATGAGTCATTATACCTTATTCTCTCACTTAAAGGGTTATGAGTTTGACATCTAGGTTGAGGATGAAGAAGATGAGATGGAATCCGATTACCTCGTCTAAGACAATTGCTTTTGTAAATGTTGGTCTCGAGATTGAGTAATTATAAGCAACTAAGTACACCTCCTAGAGATAATCTAGAAGGGGGATTGAATAGATTATCTAAAATTTTCCCGAAATTCAGATTATCAACTCAAGAAATCGAGACGATCAGTGAAAGCTTGATTTATACTCAATCTATTGATAAAGATCTAAAGCGATGCGAGAACAATTTGTTTATACAATTGAATATCAACAAAAGATAAATTCAGAAAGTAAAAGACACGGGGTTTATAGTGGTTCGGATCAAAATGATCCTACATCCACTCTCCTCCTTCAACTCGAAGAAGGGCCTCGACTACTTACTCACTTACTTACTTTAAGATTACAATTACAACAACTTGAAGATCTTCTTCTTGGACTATCTTCAAAATAACAATCCATCTAGAAATTAGAAAGATACGGTGCGAGAATATGTTTGAAGATATATAGGAAAGTGTTCTTTAAACACTTAGAAATTTATGGAAAACTTTTAGGAAAACTTGTGAGTGCTTTGAAAATTGTGAGTATCGAATTGTGAGTGCTAGAAGTTGTTTTTAGAACTGTGCTTACTCCTATTTATAAGCATATAAGACGGTTAGTTTGTTGTAACAAACTAAAAACCGTTTAACAAATTTATCTTGAAAATTGTCTTGACTTAAGCTGATCTTGAGCTAGTCGTCTGCCGTTGACTTGGTGAAGACTTGCCTTTCTAATTACGCTTTCACCTGGTCTTGACCTCGTCTTGAGCTCTTCATTATTCTCTCCAACGAGATGACCTCTTCAAGATAATCTTGAGATGATCTTCTCTTTCTTGACCTCGATTGACTTCATTAGCTCTACCTAGTTTGATCGGCCTAGCATTAATGTTCATTACATCACTGCTCTACACATACTCACCGGTCATATTATTTACATGAGTGGCTCTAGTCTATACACTTTAACTCATCAAAACTAAACCTGATATAATAGTAAATAAAGAAGACAAACCTTTAAGCGATCGAAGGGAGCTGATCTTTCTTTGAAAGAACAGATGACCTTGTTGACTAAAAGGTAAGATTTGTAGGGAAGGACAGGTCTAGATCAAGATCTAGAAGGAAAGACGATGTAGAATCCACAGTTATGATAGAAGGAAAAATCAGACAAAAGGTTCAAGTCACCTCGCAAAGAAGAATCCTAGCGAGTCCCAGATCGGATCGATGAGATACTTGTTACACTGTAACAAGCCGAGGGCATTACTGACTACGATTGTCCCGGTGACTCCCAAGGAAAGGGAGGAGAAAAGAAAGAAAAGGAACAGACACTTTGTAGATCAAAGAGCCCTTCTTGCTGAGGAAAAAGAATCCAGAAAGTTATCTTCATCATCCTCATCGTCGACTTTGGATCGAGATGATGAAATATGTCCGATGGTTAAGAGGTAAATTACTACTCTTCGTTTGATAATGAATTTTATAAATCGGTTTGAGATATTGATCGATATTATCAAAAGTCTTTTGAAAGATTCGAAAATGTCTCTAAGTGCTTATAAGCAAATAGAGACTGAAAATTTGACTTTGAAAGATCAAATTCAGAATCTAATCAAAGGAAAGCAAGTTGTGAATCGTTATGAGTCTGTGGAAACATTCAAGGGGGAATGTTTACCCCAGCCGAGGCTAGTACATCACCTAGTCTTTCCGAAAGATTAGAAGAAGAATTAAAATATTTAAAAGACAAATTCATAGTGGTATGTAATGAGAATTAATCAATTAAGAAGACCAATGAGAAGTTTGTCTTCAAGATGAGTCAACTTAATAATTCACAATCGATTATAGACCACATCTTCAAAACTTCACAAAAGTCTCATGATAAGATAGGTGTAGGCTACAATAGAAATAATAAGTCAGAAAATTTGAAACCAAGGAAGTTTGTGAAGGCTGGTGAAACCTCAAATGGAATTAAAATTAGATCATGGAAACCACAAAGTCGGATAAGGACCACCTCTTCGATCTAAATAGTAAGAATCGGATGAAGAATCCTAATCAAGAAAAGGATTCCAAGAACCAAGCTTAAAAAGAGTTTCTCTTATAGTTCTTTTGATGGTAGAAGCGGGTTTTATCCTTTGTTTCAAAAGATCAAGAAGATAACCAAATCTGATTTCAACAAACTTGCATTCAAGTCTAATATATATGTTGTGATTTGGCAGACAACTTGAATCGAGACCTATTATTGAATAATGATATGTTTGTATGGTTACCTAAAGTGATTGTTGACCTTAAAGGACTCAAGATCACTAGGGTACCTCTTACCTAATCTATTTTGTAGGAATCTCAAGGGCCATTTGTAATAACCCAAAACCAATTATAGGATTTTATATTTAAATTTCTAAGTTTAGTGATCATTTTATTCTATTCCAATTTCATATGTAAATCCATTAGTACGTCAGACATCAAGAATTCCGGATTAAGGGTACTTTGCTCAAGCGGTCTTCAAAGAACAAAACACTGGATATGCTTTGGGTGTCGAGTTCTATGTCAATGGTCAGTTTGAGAAAATAGAGATCAAAACCAGAGTAAATACAACACATCGGTTGTTGATTTCAAAGTCAAACATTGCCAAGTGTTTGAAATTCATGAAGATGGGATTAACGCATTGGTGTATAAGGAAGATGATTGGGTAGAATCATTCGAGATGTTAGCAAAGATTTCTGCAGAGGAGCGAGAAAAAAATTGAAGAAGTATATGCTCAGAGTAAATATCGTCTCCTAATGACGATATTCACTAAGTGTGTTTTGGGAGAATAGAGTTCTCATGATGGCCTCACAGAGCCAAGACTTTGTTGTATGCAAGCAATCTTAGATGGGGTGAAGTGTGTATGCGGATCGGATTATTTTTGGATAGGCGAGAAGAAAAGAAGAGATTTTCATTGTGAGGATGAATGGACAATCAATTCTATAGCTTCCCTGTTCAACAGAATCACGGTGATTATGGAGGATTTCAAAGTAGTTCTTGATTGGGATTACAGGGTGAGAAAATATACGAAGCGAAGGGATTGCTCATAAAAATGAGCGCATTGGAGGAGTGTCTAATTCAGATGATGACTCGGTAAGTGCAAGGGCACAGAGAGAACGGCTTGCGTAAGCAGCTGCAAGGAGACAAACTGAAATTGCTCGGCTCAACTAGAAGGCGATCCAGCACGGTGAGGAAGAGGCTACATTGAGGTGTCTCGGTGAGGAAGCACCTGTGGAGCAAGTGTTGGTCCCGGGACGAGATGTGTAAGGAGGTGGAAAGTCTAGAAGGGGGTTGAATAGACTTTCCCACACTCCAAACTTTTACAACCTGTTCGTAAGCCTGATTGTAAGGTTAGCGAGACTTTGCAAGTCTTCTACAAATAAGTACTTAGAGTGTGCTAGGTGTAATCATCGAGACTTCGGAAATTCAAGTCTTCGATCGTGTGGAAGATAATCTTGTGAGTGTATTGAAAAACCTTTTGAATGAGAACCTTCTTGATAAATACTTAGCAAGTTTTAGTGCGAGTTTATTAAAATGATGATGAATGAGCGATTATGAATATGTATGCAAAGCTTATAAAAGACACAGAGATTTTTATAGTGGTTCGGATATAACGATCCCACGTTCACTCTCCCGACTCCACGGGGGTCTTACTATCCACCAAATCTTCCAGTCTTGTTCCCTCTATCAATTCGAGGTTATGATCACGAGAAGATTTTACAAGTTCCTGCCCTTGATTACAAATGGTGATCCTTGAGTTTGTTTTAACTCTTAGATCTAAGAAACGATCAACCTTCTCTCATACTCGAGATATTGGAAGGTGATTTGCAATCCTTAAACCAATCGGACCTTCGATTCAATGAGTGTTACGATTCGTGGTTTGAATGAGTTTGTGTGTATTGCTATGAATGGTAGGATTTTTGAAATTTCTCGCGTAGTTCCGTGTCGATTCTCAAACCCTTCATTCTCGATTTATAGATTTCATATCAACTAGCCGTTAGACCGATTGATAATCAAGTCTTCATAAAAATGGTAAGTAGCCATTGAGAAGATCTGTTTGCCTCGGATAATTGATTATGCGAATCCAATCAATTATCTCTTGATAGATTAACTCTTTACGATTTTGATCTTCCAATCGGGGATCTGATTGATACTAGTCATCCCGATTAATATGTTGATTCATCTTGAACCGATCAAGTCTTCTATCTTTATCCTAGCAAACTTCTCAACCTTGCTATCTTCTTGTCCAAGTCTTCTTGACTACTTGACCTTCATAAGTTATGTCTATCTCTGCTTTTAGAGCAAGTTACAAGTCTTCTAGTCTTTTAGAGACAACTTCTTTGAATACAAGAAACCTTCTAGGTCTTCTTGATAGCAACCTTTGTAGTCTTCTAGTTATACATTTTTACGATCAAGTCTTTTGTCTTCAAGTCTTCTGTCTTCAAATCTTCTATCTTCAAAGTCTTCTCGTCTTTAAAGTCTTGTCTTCGGTTCTCATACTTCTATAAGACATCTAGATAGGTCTTAGCAAGGTTACCTTAAACAAATATACTAACCTATCTAGATCATCGGTGACTAACAGATTGAGCTGGTCCTATTACATGTAGGTTTTAGAAACATCATCAAAACATACAAAATCAAGAACCAACAACAGTCTCCTCACCCTCTGGGTCATCTCGAGAGAAGAAAGAGGTCGAAAGCCCCAAGGAGACGTCGTGCGGTAAAAGCCACGACCAAGAAAGCTATTGGAGAGTTGTCTGCCGCATCTATCCTTCCGTAAGAGGCTACGACACGAGATAGGCTGCTATGGCGGCCAGCCGAGGTGTTGGAAGATCCCCACGAAGCGGGGGAACTTCACCGAGAGGACCTTCTCTCGAAAAGGAAGTAGGTACATCTTCTTCCCTATCTTTCTCTTCATCCCCAGATAAATCTCCTCACCTTGGCAATGAAGAGGTAGCCACGGTGATACCTCGAAGCCTCCAATTCAGCCACTGCCCAAACACCCAAACACAACCACGAACAAAGTCAACCATCACAAGAACCTACACCCTCTGAATCCATACCCCAACCCACACCACAAACATTTGATTTTCTAGATTTCCAATCCAATGAATATCAAAGCCCCTCTCCTCAAATCAGTCCAATCCATACCCTCATGCCAGATGGCTCCATGGGTCAATTCGAGCTATCTTTAAGAGCAGATAGGAAGAGGAGGTTAAATGAAATGATTCCCAACTTCACTAAATCATGAAGTAATTAAGGAATCAGTAAAATTGTGGCTTGTGCATCATCTAAGGGCTGGAGACCAGCAAGAGCTTAGTTTGTTGTCCGATGAAGTTGGTCGATAACTTGGTCCACCGAGAAGGTGGTCTTAGATTACGTAGGATTATCTTCAGTGTCCACCATTCTATCGAGAGGAGCAGCTCTTAGATCAAATCAAGGGTCATCTTAGTTTTCCACCAAAGACTAGCAAACATTCGCCCCGGTAGTCGAGGCTCGGCCTTCTCGGCTATCCTAAGCTAATGGGAACTAAGGATGGAGGAAAAGTTTGCTCGGATGCTTGGACTATAACAACCGACATCGTGGATTCGGTGAGCATCACGATGAAGGACATGCTTAAAGCATCTGAGGTAAACATCATGACTAATCTTTCCAATCCTATTAATTTGTCTGTGAATGAGAAGGTTGGTGAGGTGAAAGTGGAGTTGGAAGGACTACGAGCTCAAGTGGCGGCAGACAATCGGCTTACGGGCGATGAAATCTTAAGAGATCGGACCACGACTTCCACCTACTTTAATGTTGTCAAGGAGCAACTTAAAATGCTTCTTTATGATGTTAAAAAGGGGGAAGATCTGGTCAATTAGAGCTGAAGCTGGATCGAATAAAGAACTCGGCCAACCAAAGCAGGCAGGCTCACTACCTTGAAAATTTGCATTGAACAAATTGAAGAGGCAATCAAGGCGAGATGAGCGAGGCCGGGAAGAGGGAAGCAGAGATAAAATCGAGAGAAGTACATGGGTAAGATAAAAGAAAGGAAGGTAGAGGCCGAGAAAGCAAGGGTAAAGACATCTTCGAAAAAGAGAAGGAAGCCGAGAAAGGAAAAGAACTTGAACTAGTCAGTCTCCACGAGGCAAAGTATTTCTTCAAAGGCAGTAAATGACCTTTAGAAAAATCAGAGCGAGATAAAAATTGAGGAGGCTAGAGATAAGCGGATCAAGGCAGGAAAAGTCTTCTATGGTCGAAGGGAGGCAAGGAGAAATATCAAGGCAGCTAAGGAAGGCTGGGAGAGTATTTGATAGAGCATCGAAGAGATGGGTCATACCCGCATCTGCCTGAAAGACCACTTGGAGAAGGTGACAAGGCATTGGTTAGGCCACCTCACGTAGCAGATGCTCCTCCGAAGATGATCGTACATCCGTCTTGGGCCCGTGAATACATGAAATATGAGGTAAAATGGACCTTCTTCTAGTATATTTGCAAAGGTACTGGAGCCTCATCTCGAAGACGAAACAATCGCTTTGCATGATTGGATGGAGAAGGAGAATCCGAGTGCTTTATCGAAGCTGATTGTAGAAGGAGATGAGTGTTACAATGTAGATCTTGTTGCTCCAGCCTACTCGACCATACCAATCAAAGTTCAAGATGGCTCGATTGACAAAGATTGGATAAGATCAACTATCGTTATGGGCCAAAACATAATGAAGTTGTCTCGATCCAAAGGAGATAAATGAGCTAAGGAGTCGAGATCTTTGATTAAATGCGGCTCCCAGAGAAAGATCGTTGGATAGACTAAATAAGATTTTTTTTTATCTCTTTATATCTTGTCTCGCCTATCTATAAATGTAATATTTTTGACTATATATGAATGAGTTGACTTGAAATTATCTGAATCACTTTGTCTTATTTTTTTAAGTTCAAATTTTTGTCTAAAAAATCATCATAAAGTTTGTAAAGAAAACTTAAGAAATTTATCTAAGTATTGATCATCGATAAAATTTTGCGCCTTAGAATATTTTCTTAAAATTTTTCTAAGTATGGAAATTTACTTAAGTGTGAGTAGTTGCTCTTATGTGAACTTATCTGATTGAGAAGTTGTTTATGTGCTTAATGTGTTTATCTGTTTATCTTGAATGACCTTGACTAACACCATTGTGAGTTCATTTCTTTCTTGTAGTTTAAACATCATCAAAAGGGGGAAATTGTTAGATTATGAGTAGTTTTGATGAGTTAAAATGTATAGGTTAGATAAGCTCATGTAAAGTAGGATGCCCAACTGAATTTGTATAGATCATCGAAATAGTACATTTCACTAGTAAGTCATTTGAGGACTAGGTGAGATGGGTTAAGTCGGTGAGGTCAAGAAGTTTGGAGGTCATCGAAGATAGTCTTGATGCGGTCATCTGATTGAGAGGAGAATAAAGAGCTCAAGATAAGGTCAAGGCCAGATGAGTAGAATAAGAAAGGCAAGCTTTCACCAAGTCAAAGTCAAATGACGGACTCAAGATCAGTGAGGTTAGGGCGCTTTTAAAGAAATGTTTGTTAAGTCTGTTTTAAGTTTGTTACAACAAATTAACTGTCTTACAACTTTATAAATAGGACTAAGCACAGTCCTTAGAAGGACTTTTGCACTCACTTCTAAGAACACATTCTCAAAGAGCACTCATCGGTTTAGATCGAAATTCTTGTGATATTTTTCTAAGTGTTTGAAGAACACTCTCTCTTGTAATTTTTACACATTACTGCATTGTATTCTAGATTGATTGATACATTGTTAGATAGAAGAAGATTCAAAGATGAAGATCGTCTCAATTTGTAAACTGTAATCAAGGAAGAAGGAAAATAAGTAAGCAAGTGAAGACCCTTTCACAAAGTTTGTTAAAGGAGAGTGGACGTAGGATATTTACAAATCCGAACCACTATAAATCGCTTATTCTTTACTTTTCAGTATTTCTTTAATTCATTTTTCAGTTTACATTCAATCTCGTTTATCAAAACATTTATTCAAAGAATTATCAATCAGATCAAGTATAAAAATTACTTCCGCTATTTAAACCAGATACTTAGATAATCCAAGTTAATTTGGATAGTCTTAGTTTAATTTGAAAGGAAAAATTGAGTAGGTTGAAAATCTATTCAATCCCCCTTTCTAGATTTTTTGTTTGTGTATCACTTGATCGATTGGGACCAACATTAATGATCTTTTATTAGTACAAATATATGTTGATGATATTATTTTTGGATCTACTAATCTATCTTTGTGTGAAAAATTTAGTCATCTTATGAAAAGCGCATTTGATATATCCATGATGGGAGAGATGACATACTTCCTGGATTACAAGTCAAACAGACAAAGAAATGAATTTTCATCAATCAAGCAAAATATGCAAAGGATCTTATAGAAATGTTCGGAATAGGTCCCACCGAGAGGCTAAGATACCTATGATGACAAACTTCTCCATGGATTCATATGACAAGGGGAAGACACAGATCTAATAGAATATAGGGGATTAATAGGTTCTTTATTATATTTAATCGCCACAGACTGATATTTCATTTGCGGTAGGTGTCTGTGGTACGTTTCCAAGCTAAACCAAAGAAGAGTCATCTTGAAGCAGCCAAGAAGATTCTCAAATTTTTGAAAGGTACAATAAATGTAGGACTGTGGTACCTAGTGATGATAATTTCGAGTTGTCTGGATAATCAGATTTAGATTTTGGTGGGTGTAAGATAGATAGGAAATCTACTTCCGGAACTTCCCAATTTCTCGGAAAGTAAGTCGATTTCATGGTTATCTAAGAAACAACCCTCTGTAGCTACTTCCATTACTCAAGTTGAGTATATGGTAGCCGGAAGTTGTTGTTCTCACCGATATGGATTAGTCAATAGCTAAGGGATTATAATATTATCACTAGAGATGTACCAATCTTTTGTGATAATAATAGTGCCATAGCTATTACCCAAAACTCAGTCTTACACACTCATTGCAAACATGTTGATATTAGACATCATTTTATTCGTGATCATGTTGAAAAAGGTTATATCGCATAAGAGAAGATATTAATCGATTTTCAAAGAGCTAATATTTTGACAAAACCATTAGCGGAGACAAGGTTTAAAGAGTTGTCTCGTAGAGTTAGGATTACTTGATGCATCTTTAGTTAGTCTATAATCTACTTTTTATGCATTTTAATTTTGTCTTTCTCGCTTTCTTTATCTTGTCTAGAAAGAAATATCGGACTTGGAAAGGATCATATGGGCAATCACGGTGTTGACATCATTGATCTCCAATTAAGGACCAAGAAACAAGGATTGGTCTATTGATCTTAACTAACTTGATATTTTCTTGTCTAAACATAAAGTAATTCGAAAAATACATATTAGTCATCCTGCCTTCTTGAAATGTAGATGAGTTTGTGTAACTTGTCCTGCCTTACTTAAAATGTTACTAATGGTTTATCTAAGTGTCTTTGTTTTCAGGAAACTTCAAACCTAGTTGATATTTCAATACTCATGATACTGCATAAGTACTACTTGTTGGTCCCCGGACGAGATGTGAAAGGAGGTGGAAAGTGTAGAAGGGGGTTGAATAGACTTTCCCACACTCAAAAACTTTTACAACTTTTCGAGAGCCGAGTGTGAGATTAGAAGGCTTTACAAGTTTTCTACAAATAAGTACTCGAGTGTGCTAGGTGTGATCATCGGGCTTTGGAAAGTTAAAGTCTTCTAATGGTGCGCAAGCTAATCTCGTGAGTGTATTTGAAAAACCCTTTCAATGAAAACCTTCTTGAAAATACTTAGCAAGTTTTAGTGCGGAGTTTATTAAAACGATGATGAATGAGCAGCTTATAAATATCTATACAGAAAGCTTATAAAAGACATAGAGATTTTTATAGTAGTTCGATATAATGATCCTACGTCCACTCTCCCGACTCCACAGGTCTTACCATCCACTAAATCTTCCGGTCTTGTTCCCTCTATCACTTCGAGGTTATGACCACGAGGTTTTACAAGTTCCCGCCCTTAATACAAAAGATGATCCTTGAGTTTATTCGACTCATAGATCTAATCAATAGTCAACCTTCTCTCGTACTTGAGATATTGGAAGGTGATGTACAATTTTTAAACCGAGAATCGAGATCTCCGTGATTAAATCGTTAATTTTGATTCGTGGTTTAAATAAATTTGCGTGCCTTGCTTTGAATGATAGAATTTCTCCCTTGAAGTTTTTCGCGTAGTTCTCAGAGATTTTGAAGTCCTTCATTCGATTTATAGATTCCCAAAATCAACTAGCCGTTAGGCTTGATTGATAATCGTGTCTTCAACGAAATGGTAAGTAGCCGTTTAGGAAGATCTTTTGACTTAGATAATTGATTGTCTGAATCCAATCAATTATCTCTTGATAGATTGACTTTTAAAATTTCGATCTCCTAATCAATAAACCGATTGATACGGGATATTCTGATTGATGAATTCTCAAACCAATTAGGTTTTCTATCTTTATCCTAGAAAGCTTCACAACCTTGCTATCTTCTTGTCCAAGACTTTTGACTACTTGACCTTCATAAGTTGTGTTCATCTTCTCGTTATAAGTCTTCTAGTTCTTCGACAACCTTTCAATATAAAAACCTTCTAGGTGATCTTGGTAGCAGACGTTATTCTTTCCCGATTGTCAATGTTTCGATCAAGTCTCTTGTCTTCAAGTCTTCTCTTCGTAGTCTTCTCGTCCTTCGCAGTCTTCTCGTTCTTGAGTCTTCTGCTCTTCGCAGTCTTCTGTCTTCGAGTCTTCTCGCTCTTCGATTCTTCTGTCTTCGAGTTTTCTATTCTTCGGTTCTCATACATTCACAAACCATCTAGATAGATCTTAGCAAGATTACCTTAGCACAAATACTAACCTATCTAGATCATCAATGACTAACGAGTTCATTTGGTCCTATCTCATCAAAACCTATAAAACCAAGAACCAACAAATTTCCCTTTTGATGATGTTAAAACCTCTTGAGAACTCAAACAGACCTAAAAAAACAGAGAACTTTTAAACCAGATCCCCATTAGAAAACATTAGACAACGAGATGTTGTCTTGATCTTAAAATAAGCACTTTTCATTAATAATCAACAATCATCAATACATAGTACGTTAGTGCCTATTAACTAGATAACGCAAAAACATAAACATAAAATATAAAGATAGACAAAAAAAAATAACTTCCCTTCAATCAAAGAACCTTCATCCTTCACCCTTCATCCAATTTCCTTCAAGAAGAACCTTCTTCCTTAGTCATATCTCCTATGACTTTCTCGGCATGCATAACCAGTCATACACCCCGTCATACAATCCCTTATTGTCTTATCCCACCTGGAGGCCTCACCTCCGCAAGACGAGTCTTGATTGTCCTTCGAATACTCAGCCGATCTAGACTACTATTGGCCGTCAGGGGGTAGGAATCTTTTCAAACTCGTGGAGCATGAAGATTGAGATTAAACTCCACCGAAGCTTTTGGAATGTCTCGCCCACAAACTTCCATGCTTTTCTTCCATCCAAGCGAAGAAAGTCTCATCTACTGCCGCCTCCAACGCCAATAGTCCTGAAGACGTAAAATGAGCAGATGAAATCTCTCTTGGCTGTCTTCCAGTCATTTATCCTTTCCATCGGACAAAGCAATCGTCCACAAACCCTTATGTGTTATGAGGAAGGATGAAATCCATATCCGCCTCTCCTCCAGCAGACTTCTTTTTTCTCTTACCCGCAGACTTCTTCTTTGATCCAAAAGGTTTGGAAGCAAACCTTCTAGCGACAAACACTTTCTTCCTTGAACTTGCTCCGGCTTCAAGATTTTATCTTCATGCGCAAGGAATTTGAGACCTTGCCGAGTCGCATCTTCACCATTCTTCCGGCCTCAAGATCCGCCATATACGCTTCCCGATGGAGCACTTCAATCTCTTCTCAGCAGCCTTCTCTTTCTCAGCCATCGTAACCAACCTTCTTCTCTTGCAAGGTTGGGAGGTTTCTCCAATTGCAACATCTGTCAAGATTGTAGGGATCATAGCAACAATACCCACGGTGTCCCTAAACGCCGCCGACTCCCTAAGAGCCTTCTTCAATTCAGCTTTCTCCTTCCATTCCAAAGCAAGAAGTCTTCTATTGCCTTCAACTTTTCTTACACTCCACCCAATTCGGACTCCTTTCCTTTCAAATCAGTTCTCAACTCTTCTTCCCCTTTTTAACATCCATCAAAAGGGGTGACCACTAGGCATCAAATTTTTCCACAAATTTGTTCAATTCCGCCTAGCCTGCGGCTATAAGCTTAGCAATCAATCTTATCTTCCACATCAAGCCAATGCTTTGCCGCCGCAGCAACGTCCGCAGAGTAGCAGATGTAGCTTCATGATGTCCTTGTTTTGTTGCATAACAAGAGAAAATCGCTTCCCCATCTCCCGCAGAGACAACCGAATGGACTCATTCTCGATCAATACCATCCCTTAAGGCTTGCTGCATCCCCTATATCTCGATGTAATCGCATGTCAATCGACGGTTTGCCTTAATCTCGGCTTCCTTCGCTTTGCTTCCCTTTCTTCGACAACTCGCCTACTTTGCTTCACTTTTCTCCTTCGTATCCCTAATGGCCTCAACCTAAATCCGGACTTGATTGACATTGTTCAAAGATTATCCCACTTAGGTATCAATGATGTTCTGCTACTACTCAAAAACATCTCGGTTGCCATCCTTCGGATCATTTGCGGAGCCATTTGAATCGCGGCATCGATGTATGCTTTGAACAATTCAATACTTGAGGCCAATGGAGCATAATTGGCATCAAGCACGAGAGAACATAGTAGCATACCGATCCTTTAACTCAAAGCAAACTTAGCGGCATATTTCTTATACAAGTTATAATGAACAACAACAGCATAAAATTTGGTAAACGTATAGAAGAGAAATCGGGTAAAGAAGAGGGAGGAGAATTCACAACTTTCTCGACTTCGGCGGCCAACACAAAGATGTGGTCCAAGGTGTTCTCCTCGGCGGTTCTCGGTTCCCCAAAGCAACCTTGCTACTAGACAATCAACTTGGTGATCCGAAGATCAAAGGCTCGTCCTACACCTCGCCTTGCTATGCAAATCATACTCCTAATCCGAGAATACATTCCGCTCATCTCTTCTATCAACAAAATTAGATCATCACTGCTCCCAACCGAGCATTTCTCCACAAAATGATTTATATCAAAGAACTTTCTCTCGACATCATGATCCAAAGAATCTTGGATACTTGTTATCTACCCATGAAGTCGCCTCCACCATCAAGCGATCTTCAAATAGGCCACGACTTCTCATGGCGAGCTTGGTTGAATCTCCTCAACAGCAGGATTCACCTCGGCAACCTGGGTGGATGGCTCCAGCGGCACCCAACTCCGCGATTTCATCGCCGACTTCTTTCGAAGACAGGTCTTCCCGAGGACTAGAAGAGCGTCATGAAAAGATGGAGAAGAAGGAAATGATACCTTCTCCTCACCAGCAGATTATGGCAGCTCCTTGGATGAAGTATCCTCAATCTCCATTGCATCAACAACTCGATGCTCCCTTCAAAGTTGGGAGGCGATAGGTCCGGACATTCGTGCTCCCCCGGTTCAGCCGCCGACCGAGCCTTATCTGGGCACCACGGTTGATTTCCTAGCCTTCTCCTTTGGTAAATCGAAATAGGAACATGATCCTCACCGCTGTGAAGAGTCAATTCCTAAAGCCTTCTAGACCGACTTAGCAGACTTTGACCTTGCTTCCTTCTTCGGGCTTGCCGATTTAGAGGACTCCTTCTTAGGTTCGCTATCGCAGCCTTTCCCTCATCACTTGCACTGTCAACATCCATTTCATTTCCTCCTTCAGCCTTCCTTCCTCCTCCTCTCGAGGATTCATCCTCATTCCCCGATGAGTTTCCATCTTCTTTGGATTCCAATCAATACTGTGTAACATTCATTCCAACAAGACCGTGATCTTGTTGGACATCGATACATACTGCTCCACGCCCCAAATTTTCACTCCCGCATGAGCCGCATCATCAAGAAGAAAGAATCTGCTCTTCTCCTTTTTAATATATCCAGGAACTTCGTCACCCGGCCGCATGCCACCCCATCAACTATCGCCTTCGAGCACACAGTCTTTGCCGACTCAGAGAATCCATACTCGACGCTCCCAAAGATAACCTTTACCATAATATTAAACAAAGAACCTGTATTTTCATCTCAAATACCCCTTCTTCAAATCGACGAAATGGCAACAAGAGGTTTTCGCCACGATCGAAAAATGGCAAGATGATTATCCCACATGTAAGTTTCGGATCAAGACTCAAGAGAGAGACCGGATGTGTGTAGATGTCATTCCTCATGACCGTCAAAGATTGGTCGTTAACCCTCATCGCCGTACTCATCATCTCCAAACATTGTCCTTATCGTAAATTGTACGGCATAAGCGTCGAGTATTCTCGCATTCCCCCAAATGTGCAGAACAATACCGTGCTAGACCCCTATCGAGAGAAGAGTCATGATTTCCACCGCTTCGTGCTGGTGGTTTGAGTATAAATCCACGAAAAGTTCACTTCGCATCTTTTCCGATAAAGCTAGAGCATCCATGGCCTTGCTCTTGCCCTTGCCGGCTGATTTCATGGAAGAAGAATGCTTAGGAGCCATTTGCAAAGTGAGATAATGCGAATACGAAGAATGTAGAAAAAGTTTTAAGAGATTTTCAGAGAGATTTTTAGAAAAGGTGAAAGTGAGAAAGAAATAAGGATGATAAAGTATTTATATGAGACGGAAAAGGAAGCTGCAAATTTTAAAATAGAGAAATAATGGGTAACCGTTGATTGGCATGTTGCACGATTAGATCGAATGGTTATGAGTGCAACGGTTCGAATTCCAATAAGTGTGTGACCTCAGCTCATGGACGTGAAAAAATCAACTTTCCAAATTTAAACGACTTTCGAATCCACGTAAATAGGTAATAAAATATTTTAGAAAAATTGTGAACCCTTAATTTTCGCAATAATAAAGATTTGATTTGACATGTAAAAGATAATCCAATGTGCTGAGGATATATTTTTAGGAAATAAAATATTCCGAAAGATTTCGATAAACAAATAGCGGGAATATTTTAAATCAAGAGTCTTTTCGAAATAGCAGAAAGGGAGAGAGAGAGAGAACATATTTGATAGCTAATCAGTAAAGTCGCCTAATACCACGTAGATGTGTCGTAGTATCAGAGCAAAGAAGGTTTGCAACCTTGCTACGCAAGCTTGGTAAACCTTCTAAGCAAGGTTCTCAACCCTTCTATGTTAAATTTGAAAACCTTCGTTATAGAATATATCTTTTAGCAGGTTTCATTCTTTCTTCATAAGCTTTCTACTCTCTTCAACGGTCTCTTTTTGAAAAGTTCTCTCCTGGATCCAACACCCAAGTTCTACCGATAGTTCTCTCGAACCTTGCTTCCTCTAAAGGTTTAGTAAGAATGTCCGCTTCCTCTGTCTATCAATGTGAATCTTTTCCATACAAATATTTTTTCTTTCCACATGATCTCGAATAAAATGATGTCTAATATCCACATGTTTACATCTAGTGTGAAAGTCTTGGATTTTGAGTAATTGCAATCGCACTAGTAACCGTCACAAAAGATTGGTATTTCTTTGGCTTCTATATGATAGTCCTTCAACCGTTGACTTATCCAAAGTAGTTGTGAGCAAGAACTCCCAGCCGCCATGTATTCTCGCTTCTATGGTTGAAGTAGCAACTGAAGTTTGCTTCTTTGAAAACCACGATATTAGCTTACTACCTAGAAACCGACATGTACCAAGAGTTGATTTCCTATCAATTCTACATCCTCCATAATTAGAATCGAGTATCCACTTAATTCAAGGTTATAATGAGCAGGTACCATAAGCCTAAGTTTGTTGTTCCCTTGAGATATTTCAATATCTTCTTCGCTACCTCCATGTGACTTTTCTTTGGATTTGATTGATATCTTGCACACACACGTACAACGAAAGATATATCTGGTCTACTTGTTGTTAGGTATAGCAAGGATCCTATCAATCCTCTCGTATGTTGTCCGATCAACTTTTTGACCACTTTCATCTGGATCCATCTTGTAGTTAGTCATCATTGGAATCTTTGCTTCCTTGCTAGTCCGCATTCCAAACTTCTCTAACATATTCTTGGTATACTTTGCTTGGTTGATGAAGATTCCTTTAGAAGTTTGTTTCACTTGTAGTCCGGGAAAGTAATTCATTTCTCCCATAATGGACATCTCAAATTTGCTTTGCATCAACTCACCGAACTTCTCACAAAGTTTCTTATTTGGAGACCCGAATATTATGTCATCCACGTAAATTTGAACAAACAGAATGTCTTGATCTTCTTCAATTTACGAAGAGTGTTCTATCTGTTTTTCCTTTACAATCCATGATCAAGAAGAAATTGTGAAAGCGTATCATACCATGCTCTTGGAGCTTGCTTCATCCGTATAAAGTTTTCTACAAACGATATACTTTGTTTCCTTGAACAAATCCGGAGGTTGTTCAAAGTAAACTTCTTCTCGCTAGGACTCCGTTCAAAACGCAGACTTTACATCCATTTGATATACTTTAAATCTCATATGTGCTGCATAGGCTAGAAATAGTTGAATAGCTTCCAATCTTGCTCTTGGTGCGAAGGTTTCATCGTAGTCTATACCTTCTAACCGAGAGTAACCTTGCGCGACCAACATTACTTTGTTCCTTGTTACTTCATCCTTTTCATTTTTCTTGTTCTTGAATACCCATTTTGTACCAATTACCTTCGATGTCTTGGTCTATCAACCAATGTCCAAACATCTTTTCTCGCAAACCGATTTAACTCTTCTTGCATTGCTTCAATCCGGTTTGCATGGAAAGAGCTTCTTCTATAGTTTTCGGTTCTTGAAGTGAGACATAGCAGCTAACAGTCCATCCAAATTCATTTTTCTTCTTGTTTTTACACCATCAAGAGGATTTCCCAAATTAAATCTCCTGGAATGATCGGTCATCCAATCCCTTCTCTCGTGTTTCTTAGACGTGCCTAACTCTTACGAATTGCGTTCGGGTGAATTATCTTCTCGAGATTCCCCCTGAATTTGATCTTTATAACAATTTGTGTTTTGGGAGATGCTTCACCTGCATTAATGTCTCCTTTTCGATTCTCCTTGGGATGTTTCTTCAATATCAAGGCAGAGATAACTTTCTCTTTTCAGCAGACTTTGAACCTTACCGATCATCATTAGAGTCTGAATCCGAGAATAGGTAAATGTGCTTTGACATATCTTGGATCTTCCTTTACATTCAGATTTTCCAGTCCTTTTGCTAGTGATTCCACATATTACGCCTTGGACTCACAAGAAGATTCGTTAAATACCACGTGTGGTGTTTCTTCCACCACAAGAGTTTTCCTATTAAAAACATGATAAGCCTTGCTTGTGCTAGAATATCCCAAGAATATTCCAACAAAGAACCTTGGCATCAAAGGTTTTATATTTGGATTTCCCATTGTCATGGATGAAACACCTACACCCAAAAACACGAAAGAAAGAAACATGAGGAAGTCTACCTTTCCACAATTCATAAGGTGTCTTTCCATGATCTTTGTTTAGTAGGCTTCGATTCGAGTGTAGTAAGCAATGTTTATGGCTTTCGCCCAAAATCTCGAGGAACATTAAATTATGCTAGAATTGTTACGGTAGCCTCTTTAAGAGTTCTCATTTAGTCTTTACGCCACTCCATTTTATTGTGGAGTTCGAGCCGCAGATGTTTCATGTTGAATATCATGTTCCTTACGGTAGCTTGCTATATGTGTGTTTAGAAACTCGTTTCCTTTGTCACTTCGATTCTCACAATGTTTTCTCCTTTTTCATTTTGTAATCTTTTCAAGAGCTCGGATATCTTGCGAGATAGTTTCATTCTTTTTAATTGAAATACCACCCATGTGAATTTTGAATAATCGTCAACCACAACTAGTGTATACTTCCTTCCATTGAAACTCATAGGAGAGACGGGTCCAAATAAGTCCATGTGAAGTAATCAGTAGTACTTTGCTTATCATTAAAGATGTCACTTCTTTGAATGATGCTCTGGTTTGCTTCCTTTTTTACAGAATCACGGGTTTGATCTCTTGAGAAAACTTCATTAGGAACCTTCTACAAGAGATTTTCTAGCAATTTTATTCAAATGGCCTTGAAATTTAGATGACTTAATCTCTTGTGCCATAACCAGCTAGCTTCTTGAGTACTTTTCGCAACCAAACATATGTTCTTAGGACAATTTTGAAATTTCGCAACATAAACATTGCCCTTTCTCGGGCCAATCAAGAGTATCTGATCATCTTGACCATAAGAAACAACACAAGAGGAGCTAGAGAACTTAACCGAGTATCCCTTATCACGGAATTGAGATATAGATAGCAAGTTATGCTTCGGACCTTCTACATAGAGAACCTCTTCTACACGTACATCGCCAATGTGTAAGGTTCCAACTCCTCTGGTTATACCAAAGTTGTTATCACCAAACACCACCCGTGGACCATCTTGTATTTGCATTGAGCCCAAGAATTGCTTATTTCCAGTCATATGTTTCGAGCACCCGCTGTCGATGTACCAAACAGCCTTTTCCAAAGAATTCTTCTTCTTTGATCCACTGAGTCCTCGCATGTTCGCTTAGGTTTTGGGTACCCTTTAGAATTGGGTTCTTGAGGGTTAGAGCATCTTTTAGGAATCCACAGAATGATCCTTCTCATTATATTCGCAGGATCTTATCCTCCTTCCATACATATCAACATAGACAATTTCATCAATTGGTGCCTTCTTAGATGCATGCCTATGGGTGTCACCGTGTTTCTTCCGAAGACTTTTGATGTCCTCTAGTTGAAGTGATCAGCCATTGTGCAATGGTTCTAGGGTTCGATGATAAAGTGCGTTCTACTTGAGCCATCAAAAGATTCATATCTTACAGCACGAGAAGACTTAGTTGAGCGTTTAGCAACCTTTGAAGCTTGCTTAGGTTGTGTAGTCTTTAGTGAGACTGTCTCCACGAGAGATGGTTTCGGCTAATGTCTACTTTTCGACCTTCTTGAGGTTTCTTAAGTCGGGATTCCCCTTCCTTTGATACCTCATCGGTTGTTTAGGTTGTTGAGTATAATTACTCTTCTTCCCATTCAACCGATTTCTTTGGGTCGCAACCTTCTTTCCCTTATCGGTAGGTTTAGGTTTGGAACCTTCTCCTACCAAATCACCCTTAACATGTGTACTCTTCTCGGGTACACTTGTTTGAACCTCGTGAGGATTGAGCAAAGGTAAAACCAATTCCCTTCTTTACGTTAGGTGTTTGAGATGAATCAACTATAGTTTGAATAGCATGAGAAGCTTTATTCAATTGACTCAACCTCAAACTCAAACGTTCCTCACTAGTTTTTACACTCTCATGCCGATGGAAAAGCTCATCAAACTTTGCTTGTAGGATTTTCAACCGATCAGTCCTCTTAAGATTCTCAGAAGCAACCTTTTACCAAATGACCCTATTCAAGATACTTCAATTTAAGAGTGTTTAACTCTTCTAAAGTTGTCGATTATAGTCTCTGCTAATATTCTAGAAGACTTGCTAGTGGATTCTTGAGTAAGTAGATCAATCTTAGCCTTTAAGCTAGTGTTCTCCTTTTCCACACGCTTATAAGCGTTTATAGCGCTTTGAGATCTCCCATTAACTTATCAACAAAGTTATGGTCAAACTCTTCTCGCTAGAGAAGTGCGAGAAGCGCATTTAAGAACAAGAGTTAGAAGTTACCTCATCACCAATAGCCATAAGACATAAGTCATTATCTCAAGAAAAGTCTCGATGAAGAGGTTGTGTCATTCAATGAGAAATCTTCTTCTCCATTACTAGAGCACTCTTATCAGCAAACTTCCTGCTCCTCTTAAGTCTCTTTTTTCTCTTTCTCTAGGAGTTAACTCTGGACAATCATAATCAAGTGTCCAGGTTTATGACATGTAAAGCATTGTCATCTCTTGTCGATCTTCTCGGGACTTGAATCTCTTATAGGTGAAAAATCTTTCCTTTTGGGACTTCCTTCTCTTCTTCTCTCAGAGTTCTCAGATCTTCTTTCATCTTTAGAATCGTCGATTTTCTCTGTCTTTGGTAGAAGACTTTGTATCGCTTTAAAACCTGTTCGCCTAGTGTTCTTCCGAGTGTCTTCTATATTTGCCAAACTTTGAATTCATCTTGTCAAACTTTCTAGTCAAGAATGCCATCTGCTCTTTCATACTCAAATCTTCTCCCTACCGGTTCTTTTGATGAAGTAGTAGGTGTAACCATGAAAGCCACTTCTTTACTTACGTAACTTGAATTTCCTTCATCCTCATCTTCTTCTTGTTTGTGTCAAATTCATGAGCTTTAAGATGAGAGAATAATTCATGATGACTTATTCTATTGAGATCCTTGGTGTCTTTGATCACAAGAATCTTCACTCTCCACTTGCTAGTCAATGATCCGAGAATTTTGTTGTTTATTTCCTTCTCGATGTATGACTTCCTAGGAACTTGCTTTATTGATTATATTTGACAGCCTCAAGTCCAACCGATCAATAGTTTCATCTCGGCTTCATCTTGAGAGTGTCAAAGGAATGAAGAATTGATCGTAGCTTATTTTTTTGATTTGTTCGATCCTTCACACATTAGTGCCGAGTGTCTCCCACATTTCCTTTGCAGATTTGCAGTTTTCACTTTTTCAAGAAGCTCTCGGTTAACGCTTTCTATAATCTCTGTGCGAGCAACTTGATCGAGATTGAACAATTTCCTCTCTTCACTGACAATTCGCTTCTTTTCTTTCTCGTTTTCTCGCGAGTTGAAATCTCGGTTCCACCACTTCCCGAACTCACCGGATCCCAGTAGAATTTGATAGGTCCATCTTCAAGAATTTCAAGCATCCTATCATGTATCGCACCAAGGTGATTTTCCATGTGGAACTTCCAAGAGTCATAGTCTTTGATAGAGAATTTTGGTAGCTTTACGCCTTATTGCTCTTCTTATGAAATCTCATGTTAGTAAAAGAACAATTATGCGGTGAATGCATTGAGTTTTATGTAAACAATTTTTCAAAAGATCTTCAGTGACCACAACAGTCTTTCCTCAAAGACTATTGGTAACCAAAGCCACGGTCGGTTGAACCACTACTCGATACCACTTTTTGGTTCCAGACGAGATGTGAAAGGAGGTGGAAAGTCTAGAAGGGGGTGAATAGACTTTCCCACACTCAAAAACTTTTTACAACTTTTCGAGAGCTGAGTGTGATATTAGAAGGCTTTACAAGTCTTCTACGAGATAAGTACTCAAAGTGTGCTAGGTGTGATCAGCGAGGCTTTGGAAAGTCAAAGTCTTCTCGATGGTGCGGAAGCTAATCTCGTGAGTGTATTTGAAAAACCCTTTCAATGAAAACCTTCTTGAAAATACTTAGCAAGTTATAGTACGCTTTATTAAAACGATGATGAATGGGCATTATAAATATGTATGCGTAAAGCTTATAAAAGACACATAGATTTCTATAGTGGTTTAGATATGACAATCCTACGTCCACTCTCCCCGACTCCATAGGGTCTTACTATCCACCAAATCTTCCGGTCTTGTTCCCTCTATCACTTCGAGGTTATGACCACGGAGGTTTTACAAGTTCCCGCCCTTGATATAAAAGATGATCCTTGAGTTTATTCTAACACATAGATCTAATCAACAATCGACCTTCTCTCGTACTCGAGATATTGGAAGGTTATGTACAATTCTTAAACCAGAATCAGATCTTCATATTCAATCGTGTATTTTAATTCGTGGTTTGAATGAATTTGCGTGCCTTGCTTTGAATGATAGAATTTCTCCCTTGAAGTTTTTCACGCGTAGTTCCGTAGAGATTTTGAAGTCCTTCATTCTCGATTTATAGATTCCCGAAATCAACTAGCCGTTAGGCTTGATGATAATCGTGTCTTCAACGAAATGGTAAGTAGCCGTAGGAAGATCTTTTTGAATTAGATAATTGATTGTCTGAATCCAATCAATTATCTCTTGATAGATTGACTTTTAAAATTTCGATCTCCTAATCAATAAACCGATTGATACGGGATATTCGATTGATGAATTCTTGAACCCAATTAAGTGTTCTATCTTTATCCTAGAAAGCTTCACGACCTTGCTATCTTCTTGTCCAAGTCTTCTTGACTACTTGAACTTCATAAGTTGTGTTCATCTTCGCGTTATAAGTCTTCTAGTTCTTCGGTGACAACCTTTCTCGAATATAAGAAACCTTCTAGGTCTTCTTGGTAGCAGCCTTTATTCTTTCCCGATTGTCAATGTTTCGATCAAGTCTCTTGTCTTCAAGTCTTCTCGTCTTCGCAGTCTTCTTTCTTTAGAGTCTTCTCGTAATTCTGAGTCTTGTCTTCGCAGTCTTGTTCTTTAGAGTCTTCTGCTCTTCGTAGTCTTCTGCCTTCGCAGTCTTCGTTCTTCGCCTCATACATTCACAAACCATCTGGATAGGTCTTAGCAAGATTACCTTAGCACAAAAACTAACCTATCTAGATCATCACCGACTAACGAGTTCAGCTGGTCCTATTACATATGGATTTTAGAAACATCATCAAAACTTATAAAACCAAGAAACAACACTACTCATCCGATAATTAGAATCGACGAATACACAAACTCATCCAGACTTTGAAACAATAATAGGAAGTATTTTTTAACCCATGCATTTTTAATTATCCGTTAAAAATTATGAATATTAGTTCACATAATTAATATGTGGATATAATATCATAGTTGTTTTAATTATTTAATAATGAATTCACTCGTAGTTCTTTTAAAATTGTTTTCTCAAAAAATAAAATCACTTTTATAGTATTTTATTATTAAAAGGGTTCTTATCCTTCCAATTTATCAAAAGTAAAAAGTAATAAGTTACTTCTTGACAGAGAAGTTACTACGTACCGAAATTTTATCAAATTTGTTTTTGAAAAACCCCGAGTGACATTCACGCGCTCAATTTGGAGGTGGTTCAGCAATTTTAATCGTCAAACTTATCACGCGCGACATATTAAACATGACTAATTTTTTAATTGCACAATTTTCAGAAAAATAGCCATGATTGCATTTATATAGACACATAAACCCATTTTCTTCTTTAGCAAACAATAATTATAATCAATATTATTATATTCATTCTCTTTCCATATAAATAGAAGTTCGTGTGCATATTTTCATCTACGCACATAAAACCTGAATTTATACTCTCTCTCTCTCAAATTCCTTTTTCCTCCCAAAAGCTTAAACTTCTTCAATGGCGGACAAATCAAAATCGAAGGTGAAGTTCATATATGATCTAACAAAGATCGTAGACAAAACAAAATCAGAGATGTATGTCGATTGGAATATAACTACAAATCTGTATCGGTTGAAATTCTTCGACTTCTAGAATCCAAAGGGTTGAAACAAGATCGCATAATGAAGTCTCATAAAACAAGACTTTGAACGATTTGGCTGTTGAGTTCCCGACTAGAGCAACCTTAAAGAAGAATTCCATAGAGTCTAGGGTTCGTTCGATGTAAAAAGGAGAGAATTGTGGTTCAAGGATGATCTAGGGGAGATATTCAGATTAAGCACCGAGGGCGTAGATCCTTTCAACTACAAAAGTGATGAATATCCTGGAGAGCTTCAAACCGATGGCAAGGAGGTCACATCGGAATACTATCACGAATTTAAAGCGACCAATGCTTAGGCGGAAATATAGATTGCTAATGTTGATTCTCACCAAGTATATTCGGGAGAACAACAGAGTCATGATGGTTTGACTCAACCAAGGATTTGCTTTGTCTTTGAGCTATTATTGATGGAGTTCGTGTGAACCGGGTAAGATTGTCGTTCACGAGGCTGGTTGAGAAGAGGAAGAGATTCTTGAAGGAGTATATTTCTAAAAATAAGCCGAGGTGGACACTGAGACGATGACAAGCATGATGAATAGGATCACTCGATCCCGGAGGCAAAAGTTAGGGTCGATAACCTCAACTCGGGAGGTTGGAGTAAAGAAATGTACAAAGCGTAAGGGCTTGCTTACAAAAGATGAAAAGATCTTTGGCCCTTCCGACTCGGAAGGAGATGAGGTCGCTCCAGCCGCCCAGTGCACCAAAGAAGAAGCCATCAAAGGCCAAGGCTAAGAAAGTTGAGACTTTGCTGGCGGATGAATCCTCAATAAAGGAGGAGTCGGATGAGGAGGTCGCAGAGGTGGAGAAGAAAGCTTCCCAAGGGGGAAGTGTGTCGAGGCGAGGTCATAGGGACCTCAAGGCAGAAGAAGAGAGGGTGGAAGTGTCCTCAAGGGAGAAATCGGAGAAGGCTCAAGCATATTCATCCTCACCATCCTCATCCGAGGACGTATCAAAAAGTTAGCCACCCACTTCCCAAATCGGCAATGAAGAGGCAGACGTGGTCGCCGCCTCCGAGTCTCCAAAATGACCCACTCAAGAAAGTCCAACACTCCCACCAACTCAAACCACAGTGACCCTTTCTCATTCCTATCTACCCCATCTACAGCTTGAACCCACCCAATTGCTAAACCTTCCAAACCCATCCGGCATCAAAGGGCCAACAACATTCCTTAAGGGTGCTTAGAAGGAGGTTTATCCTCAAGAAGGAGTCCGCCTTAGCGGAGGAGCCAAAGTTTTTAAGGAGTTAGTGGATGTGTGGCTGCTAAGGAGGCTAAGGATAGGTATTTTGAGGAGATGGCTATCCCGATTGGGGAGGCAGGGGGAACAACCTAGCAAGCCGAGAAAAGACAGTCTTGAAAAAAGGCTGGTCTTAAATCATTCGAGGAGATATTTTCCGAGGATCTCTTCGTCGATTACATCTTGAGAAGAGTTTATCTAGGCTTCCCGCCAAGGAACCAAGTAAGAAGGAGATGGAGATAGAGGCGGTGGAGCCACCGGAGAAGGAAGCCGAGGAGAAAGGTGAAGAAGCCGAGAAGGAAATTGGAGGACTCGCCGATGAGCTTGTTGAGATGGATACAAATAGGGAGGCACAAGCAGAGCAGATGAAAAGTAAGTGACAAATGAAATGGAATCACAAGTGCCAAAGACAATAACCACACCAGCAGATTCCCAAGCGAGCCAACCAAGAGAGATCGAGGAGATAGATCTAACTCGTCTTCTCCATCGAAGTAGATCTTGCTTAACCATCCTCGCCTCGCGTCTCGCATCCGATGTTGAAGCCCGAAGGCCGAGGTGGTGATGAGAGTGAATTGATGCATGATTTGATGTGTTATTTTTGTGAAAAAAGTGGTGAAAAGTGTTAGTTTTTAGCTTAAAGGTGTAGAGTATCACTCTTTTACATGAAAAGTATCACTTGTTTAGAATTAATGGAGTTTTTATGTTTTTCATCCCGCTTCGTGTAAATCGGTGGAATTTGACCAAACCGAGAGTATCGGCATTCATATAGCGAAAAGACGAATGAGACGGGTAAAAACGGGGTCGGAGGCGTAAGTCGGGTCGAGAAAATTTTACGGACTCGACCTTTGGTCGAGGTCCGTGAGCCTCGACCCGAGGGTGCCGCCTAAGGAAGAATATTGCAAAAATTGAAGGAACCTTGACTCGAGGGGCTGAAGCTCGAGTCGAGGGTGATGAAATTCCGGCAAGCTTGACTCGAGGGCTGGAAGCTCGAGTCGAGGCAGGCCTTTTTAGGAAAAGCGCATCCACGACTTAAGGAAGCTCGACTCGAGGGCCCCAAGCTCGAGTCGAGGGTTTTTAATCCATTTGAGCGAAAACAGAGCATAACCTTCCCCATAGCAATTACTTACAGTTTTTAGGGTGATTTCTGAGTTTCTTAGCTTAATTCTCCTTCTAGGTTGATTAGACTCGATAGATTTAGATAGAATTTCATTAATTATTGTTTAGATTAGACTTTGATCCATTAGTTTTCTCAATTCAAGTTGTAATTCAAGTGAAGTGAAGATCCATTTGAAGATTCAAGCATTCAATATATTGATCATTTGATTCAATTGGTGATGTTCTTCCTCTTTACTCATTTCAATTTCTTAATTGTTGTGATTAGCTTTGTGATTAAGCAATTAGATTTTGTACCCATGGATTTTGCAATTTGCTCCATGGGCTAATTCACTTATGCTTGGGATAATTGAAATTGAGGATGATTTGATTGTTTATGCTTTGATTGTCGATAATTGTTGATCAATTGAGATAGATAGTGCCCTAATTGTGATTCTAATTGTGCTTCATGCATTTTTATCTCTTTAGATTAATGTTTGATCACCCTAGCAACATGCGAGAGTTGAGCTAACGTGATTAGGGATTAATCGGGTTATAATTGTGTATGATTGTATGAGTTGGGTGCTTCTTAATTAGGAGATTAGTTGCACTAAGAATACTCAAATTAGGTATTGTGTGATTAATGGAGACTTAATTGCATGATGACTTCATGCTTTCTATCTTAGTTGAATAGCAATTTGATTCAATCATAGCTTGTGATCATTGATTCCTTGATGAATATTATCCCTTGCACCCTTATCCCCATTGATTGATTTTTAAGAATTTCTTGTTGCTAATTGTTCTAGCCTATCGCTTGATTTGATCATAGCTTTATTGTTGTTTATTGATTTTAATTCTAGCATTTTGTAGTGTAATTGGAGCCAAAACCGTATTTGCAACAATAGTCATTGAAAGCTCACATTTCTTGGGACTCATGGCCATACTTTTCCCTTGGGTTCGATAAACTTGGTTGTCTTAATATCACTTGCCCAATTTTACCGCAATCAAAATGGCGCCGTTGTCGGGGATTAGTTTTTGTGCCTTAAGTGAGACTTAGGAATTTATTTGAAGTGGCTACTAGTTGTTTTTTTATTTTTGTTTTGTTCTTTATTTTTGTGAGATTTCGATACTTGGATTGGTGGTTTGTAGGTGCATGATTACAAGATCTAGTGGTATTCCACCCGAGCCACTTAATCCAGAAATTGAAGCTACAATTCGTAGGAATCGTGGGAGAAGGAGAAGAGAAATGATGAAAGGTGAAGAGTTGATGAATGAAGAGAGAGTTTGTGAACCTCATGTTGAGGAGTTTAATGGCAATGGAGAAGGGAGAGTGCAAGATAATGGAGGAGGTAATGGGCACAATTTACATTATAATGCTCAAGTTGGCCCTTTCCCTCAAGGGATGCCACCACATCAATTTTCCTACCAAAATCTATACCCCTACCCTCCACAAGCTCACTAATATCCATATTATCCACCTCATCCACAATAATTTCCACCATATTATCCACAAATGTCATACCCACATGAGCCTAGATATCAAGAGCCACCTCATATACCACAAGCCCAACCACAACCTATGCAAGAGCCTCCATCTCAAGTTAGGCCATTAAGGGAGTTCTTTGAGCCTCAACATCGTGAGCATTATGATGGCATCGCAAGGCCTAGGATTGAAACAATTAATATTGAGATAAGTCCCGCACTTGTGAGGATGTTAAGGGAGAAGCAATTTGAAGGGAAAGATGAAGAAGAGTGCCCTCATCAACACTTGGCATAATTTTTGGAGATTTCCGACACCACAAAGTACAATAGAGTGTCCGAGGATGCGATGAAGCTAAGGCTATTTGCCTTCACTATTAAGGGAAAGCCAAAGCTTGGCTCAATTCTATTCCTCCCAGGCAGATTCGTACTTGGGAGGACCTTAGCAAGAGATTTTTGATGAAATTCTATCCGCCATCTAAGATAGTGCAAGCCATGGAAGCTATTTCTCATTTTCGTGAAAAGAATGGAGAGACAATTCCGGAAGCATGGGAGAGATATGGGATGTTGTGCATCAATTGTCCACAACATGGCTTTCCGGAGGAGCAAACTATCATGTATTTTTATAATGGCTTGACGGATAGTGATAGATCCTTTCTTAATGCATGTGCTAATGGTTCGATTTGGTCAAAGACGGTGGGGCAAATGAATGAGATTATGGAGAATATTGCCCAAGATTGTTTCCGTGAGCTCATCATAGAGTGTCCCATGTGGAGGAGATTGAGTCTATGAAGACAATAATGATGACTATGATGGATCGTTTAGGAGCCCTTACTACTTCTCAAGCTCAACAAAGTGTGAGTCCATCTATTCCTCAAGTTGATTTGTGTCAAAGCCCAATGCCTATTGAAGAAGTGAATTACATGGGAAGACCTCTATACCAAGGGGGCTATCAAAGCAATTATCAAGGCAATTTTCAAGGTGCAAGGCCCTATCAAGGGCCTTATCAAAATAGGCCTCAAGGTAATTTTCAACATCAACCTTAAGCTCCATTTAACGCCAACAATTGGAGGAGACATGAAAATTTCTCATATGCTAATCCAAGAGCCGCCGTTCAATTTCCTCCCGGTTTTGATCCGGTGCCAAAGCTCCTAATAATGAAGGGAAAGCAACTACGGAGGAGCTACTTGGGATGATTGTGAAGAGGTTAGAGGCTATTGATTCAAGATTAGATGATATTGGGAAGCAAATGGACACAAAATTCAAGACTATTGAGCACCAAGTGGGGCAATTGGCCACAACGGTTGGAAAGCTTTCATCTACAGTTGATCATTTGCAAAATAAGGGGAAAAATCCATCTACCACCGAGCCTAACCCAAGAGATCATTGTCAAGCCAATGAGCTAAGGAGTGGTACAAAATACGAAGGACCACCACTACAAAAAAATAGGAATTGGCGAGGGCACTTAACGAGGGGACCAAAACCCTCGCCAATTGCCGAGGGGCGAGCCGAGGGAGAAATTACCGACGGAATTAACGAGGGCGAGGGCCCCTCGTAAGTCGGGCGAGGCACACACGAGGGCTGACCAACCTCGGTAATTGCGAGGCGAGCCCCTCGCCAAATCCACGTCACACTTAGCGAGGCCAGCCCCTCGCCAATTTAAAGGGCCAGCCCCCTCGGTAGCCCCCTCGCCTAATCGGCATATTTAAACCCATGCCTCTTTTTCTCCCTTTCACGTAAAAACCCTCCTCTGCGCCTCCTCGGCTCACACGCCGCCTCCATCAGCCACGCGCCGCCGGTCAAAATTGAACCACCCATTAGTCGGGGTTTGTAGTACTCGTTCCGGAAACATTTCTACGGTAATTTTTTAGATTTAATCGGTTAATTTTGTTGTTATTGTAGTGGTTAAATTTTTGTATTTTTAATTTTTCATATGAATGTATTTGTGTAATTTTGTTGTTATAGGTATAAATTTATTAGTTATTTAGTGTTAATTTTTGTAATTGTTATGTGTATTTTAATTATTAATAATTATTTAGAAATAATTAGTAGTATAAATAATATTATTAATTATTTAGAGTTAGTATGTATATATATATATATATATATATACGCAATTATATAATTAGTATTATAAAATTATTAATTTTATTTTGAATAATTAGTATTTATATATGCAATTATATAAATTTATTTTTAATATTAATTATTATAATTTAATTTAATTGCTATAATTTATATATTTGTAGGTGTTTTGTAAAAGATTCGATCCGGGCATATAATTTCACTACACGCCACCACTATCACCGTAAATATTCTTTTTTAATTAATTATTTAAGGATATGCTTTTAATTTAATTGTAATAATTATTTGATTTAAAATTATTTTGCATGCATGATATAATAATAATTTATATATATGGTGATCGATGTTCAATCAAATTTTGTATGATAGTTCAATTATAATATTAGTTTTGAAAATTGAATCGATGTTCGATTCAAGTTGATATTGGAGTTGAGGGTTGATGAATTGTTTGGTATTGTTTGCTTTGTAGAATGTGCGTTCCGACTTGATTAATTTTAATTAATAAGTCGGAAATGGATGCACTAGGAATTAAATCGATATATTAATCTGGGAATGCGATAAAATAAAACAAAACTCTGAAAATTTTTAGAAAATATATATATTAATATTAGGAAAAAATATTAAGTAGAAGAATTAATTATGATTTAATTAAATTTTGAATCTTCATTAATTTGAAAGCAGATTGATATGAATTATTCAAGCCGTAGTTGGATGTATGGTACGTAAGCGATTAATGGCATGATATCTCCCGAATTTCTTAGTGGAATCGAATCGTTTATAGAATTCGCTACTAGTAACCCGGAATGGATGAGTGGAGGAAAGATTAGGTGTCCTTGCTCGAAATTCAAATATAGGAACCAGAATTTTAGATAACCCATTGACGTGAAATCACATTTGTTTAGACATGGGTTTATGTCTAATTATCACAATTGGATTTTGCACGGTGAGCAAAATTGGAATTCTATGCCACACCGAAACTATGATCAGCCGGCGTCGACTTCATATAGAGTTGACGACACCGCAGCACCTAGCTCGTACCAAAATATGATGATGGACTTAACTTCTGGTCCTAACATCGAGTTTTCAAAATGTGGAAGAAGAGCCCCTTAGTGAGGAACCTCCTAATCGGCATACCGCACATTTTTTTGACATGCTTCGTGGCAATGGATCGTGATCTGTATCTCGGTTGCGAGTCTCATTCTCGGTTGTCATTCAATGCCCGTCTTTTAAACATTAAAGCTGAGAATAGACTGCGAAGGGGTTACTATCAAATAGTTGATTTGATTAGTGATACTTGCCCTCCGAGAAAATCGGTGCCCAAGAAATTTTCTCGATACTAAGCGATTGATGGGTGGGATGGGTCTTCCCGTAGAGAGGATTAATTCTTTGTGCAAATAATTGTATGATATATTGGGGTGCGAGCAGGGAACTTGATTCTTGTAAGGTTTGTGGTCGGTCACGATTCAAACCTGCTAGACGTGGTGTGGATGGTCGATGGAAAAAGAGCACCTTTCAAAGAGATGTTCTATTTTCCTATCATTCCTCGATTGCAGAGGCTGTATCAGCCACTACTACTCCTAAGGATATGATATGGCATGCTAATTGCTATAATGATGAGGCTGGTGTTATGCGTCACCCTGCAAATTCGTTGGCTTGGAAACACCTAGACTATTCATATCCCGATTTTGCAATGAAATACGGAATGTGAGGTGGGTTTGAGCACTCGATGGTTTTCACCGTTTGGGCAATCGGGAAAACAGATTCGTCATGGCCGGTGATAGTGACACCGCATAATCTGCCCCCCATGGTTGTGTATGAAAGAACAATTCATGTTTTTGACGGTTTTGGTGCCTGGTCCTAAAAATCCAAAGGATAATTTAGATGTATTTTTACACCATTAATTCATGATTTGAACATGCTTTGTGGGGAAATGGGGTGGAAACGTATGATGTTGCTAGAAAGCGAGAATTTTATGATGCAAGCCGCATTAATCGGACCATTAGCGACTTTCCGGCTTACTCAATGCCGTCTGGATAGAGCACCGGAAGGACTGTTTGTCCATATTGTCGAGTACTCCGATGCCTTCACTTTAAAACTTCGATTAACAATGTGATGTGGTTTGATAACCATTGTAAGTTCTTACCCAGGGGACATCCGTATCGCAGAACAAAACCGCATTCATGAAGAATACAAGTAGTTAAAGATGACCCACCACCCATCGTAATGTGAAATGCTTCTACAAGAAATTGATTGGTTGGGGTACCGGAAAGTGATCAAGAGGGTCTTTGAGGCCCACAACAAAAGATTAGATGGTGGCCGGAGGAAGAAAAGTATTTTTGGGATTTGCCATATTGGAGTACCCTCTTGATCCTAAGCATAATTTGGATGTGATGCACATTGAAAAAAATATGTTTGATAATTTGTTCTACATAGTGATGAATGTGGAAGGGAAAACAAAAGACACAAATAAGTCTAGGGATGAACTTAATGAATATTGTCGTCCCTCTCTAGAGAAATGTCAACGCACGTGAAAGTATCCCAAAGCTTGTTATTCACTTGATAAGAGTCAAAAGGATGATCTCGTGCGGATGGGTAAATCGAGTTGAAGTTTCCCGATGACTATGTGTCTAACCCGTCTCGATGTGTAGACTGGAGCAAATTGAAGATGTTTGGGATGAAGAGTCATGATTGTCATGTGTTTATGCAGAGACTACTCACGATTGCTTTTCGTGAAACTCTGCCGCCGAATGTGTGGAAAGCAATCACCGAACTTAGTTTGTTCTTTAGGGAGTTAACTTCTCATCCATTACGATTAAGAACATGGCTAGATTGGAAGCAGATATTCCAGCTTATATTGTGTAAGTTGGAACGTATCTTTCCGCCAGCCTTCTTCAATTCGATAGAGCATCTGCCTCAGGCACCTTGCATACGAAGCAATGATAGCTGGTCCTATGCAATATAGATGGATGTATCCATTTGAGAGGTAATTTATAACTCTAAATTATTTGATTACCTAAAATGGTTATATTATACATATATATAACACTTGATTCATTTAATTAGGTATCTTTACAATTTAAAGCTCGGTGTTGGGAACAAGGCGCATGTTGAAGCATCGATTGCAAATGCGTATTTAACGAAAAGAGGCCTCAATATTTTGTTCCCTCTATTTCGCGATCACGTTCAGATGAGGCGGCACAATGTACCTCGTAATTACGATGGTCGTGGCGAGGTACCCCAAGTAGCGAAAGGTACTTTGTCCATATTTATACCTCCCGGTCGACATCTTGGAAAGATAAACAAAAGATGGATTGTAGATGAGGAGAAAAACACGCCTCATACGTACGTGTTACTGAATTGTCCCGAGTTGCAACCGTGATATCGAGTAAGTTTATAACGCTCAATTTTTGTTAATTACAACGTCAATCCGTATATTAAATAATCAAATCCCCTTTTGTAGTATGTTTTTCGAGCAACTGCAACAATTCCAACCGGGACTCTCGAGGGCTAAACAAGATGAAAGACTACAAGAGGAGTTTGCATCGTGGTTTGAACAACTTGTAAGGATAAAAATATTCAAAATCGGTGGATACGTGATCTTTCTAGCGGACCTTCGAGTTGTGTCACCACATACCCTGGATATTACGTGAATGGTTACAAATTTCACACACGAACTTATGGCTCATCAAAATCTACTTCAAATTGTGGAGTTTGTATCAAGGGTAAAAATTATGATGCAGATGAGAATGATTTATACGGGATCCTTGAGGAAGTAGTGCAATTGGAGTACCGGACGTATTGAGAAAAATGTTGTTCTGTTCAAGTGTGAGTGGTTTGATCCATCTCGTGCCAAATGGAACAAGAGTACATCCTCATTACAAACTTGTGGACGTTAATCAAAGGGGAAGATACGGCCGCTACGATCCTTTTGTGTTAGCAAGTCAAGCCACTCAAGTTTACTATTGCAAGTACCCGGAAAGCGTAGAAATGAATGGTTGGCCGTTTGCAAAATCAAACCGAGATCCTTGGTCGAAACCGTGCCAACGAATGAACAAGAGCTTCCCTTTCAAGACGACCTTGAATCCCAAATTAATGGTGTGCAAACGGATGATGATCCAATTATATTGTGAGATGTCAACGGTGCATTAATTGATATTGAAAATAATGAAGAAGGAGGAGGAGGAGGAGGAGGAGGAGGAGGAGAAGAAGAAGGAAGAAGAAGAAGAAGAAGAAGAAGAAGAAGAAGAAGAAGAAGAAGAAGAAGAAGAAGAAGAAGAAGAAGAAGAAGAAGAAGAAGAAGAAGAAGAAGAAGAAGAAGAAGAAGAAGAAGAAATTGAATATATAGTGTAATAATTATTTACTATTGAATAATGTAATAATTATGTGTGTTTCATTTGCATGTTATATATATGATGAATTATTTATTATTGAATAGTGTAATAATGTGATCTTCTTTAATTATTGTTACAGATGAGCGGACCATCTAGAGGAGTTGGGTCGAGCGGACCGTCTGGGTCCGTGAGGACCATCTCGGGGTCCAGGAGTCGAGATGCCAGTGGTACCAAGACGGTACCCTTCCTTCGAGAGGATGAGGACGAGGCCGTCGGCCCCGAGGCATATGAGGACCATCATCCAGCTCCAGCTCCAAATGGGGGTACTGGATATATGGATCTACCAGGCACGTAAGTTAAATACTTATGAATAATAAACTATGTCATATTTATATGTCTATTAATTTTGCGTGTTTATTCCCTTTTTGCGAGGTTGATGCCATCGAATGCGGTATCCAGACTATTCGGGAGATTATGTCTCGACATATGGAGCCCGGTGCATTCACTTTCCTGATGATATCTCCCGAGAGGTCTGCAACAGATCGGGAGACATTTCAGTACATTATATTTTGTTATTCGCTATTTAATTTTGATTAATTTATAAACTTTAACGCTTATTAAGTACAATAATATTTTGTTTGGCAGAGACAAACTAGGTGGGACCCTAACGTTACGAACTCAACAGAGGTGTATTAGCTGTTCCTTCGTAGGGCGGAATAGATACACTCGATATGCCGAACCACGTGAGAACGTTGTGGGTCACCAAGCACCAGAGGCCTGGATGGGATGACGTTGTTTTCAATGGACTGCTCGCCATCGGGATAGAGAAGACGTGAGAGCAAAAGCGGCAAAGTGTCGCATTTAATCGACCGTCGGAGCTCGGAGGCCGGGTATCGCATCTCCGTCATAGGGGCGGATCCCGTGGATCAGCCGAGTATGCATATGACTTTGTAAGTATTTTTTAATGCTATTTCAATATTTTAATTAAACACGTGGTCCTAATTAAATAAATACAGAGAGGAAGCATGGACGACCCCCACGGATCGGGACATAGTGCAGCATTACCACCGGTATGATGACGGGGAGTACACCTACGGGGCTATTAGTGACACACTTGTAAGTATTTTCATTTTATATTATGTAATAATTTATTATAAAATATTATATATATGTCTATTTTTGTAATCTAAAATTTTAATTGTCGAAATATTCGTACAACATGTAGTACAAGAGGTGGCCTCCCGAGATGCCCTCCGAGGGGTCGAGCTCCGAACCCCAACTCGACTTATCCCAGATCTATGTCAATACCGTTGGAAAACAACACGGGAGGGTTCGGGGTCTCGGTCAGGCCAGGTAAGTCCGCACGCATCCCTCCGGCTCTTGCTCATCGAGTACTCCTCCTCCTCCCGTTGGCTACACCCAAGCCGATGTCGACCGCTTGCTCCAAGAGGAGCGTGATAGGATGCGAGGCGGAGATGGAGCGAAGAGACGCAGCTTTGAGAGAGGAGTTGACGGCGAACATGCAACATCAAATCCAGGAGCTGTTGCGCAGGGATGCAAGGATGCACGGGGTTCCTTACCCGGTAGTGGTGTTCCCTGTGGTCCAAAGTGGTTCTAATCGGTCATCACGAGGTCCCGGGGTTCTAGTCGGCCGAATTCATTATTTTTGTTTAAAACTATGAATTTTTCTGAATGTTAATTAAGAATTTATGAATTTTAAATATTTACGAGTATGAATTTTAATTAATTAAGATGATGAATTTTAATTATTTAAAGTATTAATTTTAATTGTTTAAGAGTACATATATAAACATGATAATACAGCTTATATATGATAATAATAACAATTAAAGACATGATAATTATAATAATTGAATATATATGTTATAATAATAATACCATTTATAAATGAAAATAATAAAAATTATGATAATATACAATTTAATTGAAAATTATAATAACATTAGTGAATATATAATATACAATTTAATTGAAAATATATGTGATAATAATAAAAATGATAAAATGATAATATATGTAGTAAATATATATAATTGAATATATATATGTTATAATAATAAAAATTAAAAAATGATATAATTTAATTGAATATATATAGTAGATAATTTAATTAAATATATAGTATACAATTTAATTAAATATATAGTATACTATCACAATTTTTCTGAATGTTAATTAAGAATTTATGAATTTTAAATATTTACGAGTGTGAATTTTAATTGATTAAGATGATGAATTTTAATTATTTAAAGTATTAATTTTAATTGTTTAAGAGTACATATTTACACATGATAATATATATATGTAATAATAATAATAACAATAATAAATAATATAATATGTATATAGTGAATTATATATAGGATGCAATTTAATTGAATATATACAATATTAATAATTATAAAATAATAATATACATACTAAAATATAGTATACAATTTAATTGAATATATATTTGATAATAATAATAATTATAAACATGACAATATATATGTAATAATAATAATAATAACAATAATAAATGATAATATGTATATAGTGAATTATATATATAATGCAATTTAATTGAATATATACAATATTAATAATTATAAAATAATTATTTATATACTAAAATATAGTATACAATTTAATTGAATATATGTGATAAGAATAATAATTATTATAAACATGATAATATATATATTTAATAATAATAATAATAATAATAATAATAATAATAATAACAATAATAAATGATAACAATAATAAATGATAATATGTGATAACAATTTAATTGAATAATAGTTATAATAAACAAATTTAATTGAATAACATTTATAAATTAAATATATAAAATATTGACATAATATGATATTAATATATTTAAAAGCAAAATCAAATTGAATGATTAGCTTTGCCCAATCGGTAAAGCGCCTAAGCACTCTCCTCCTATGCGCGCGGAGGTCGCGGGTTCGAAACCCCTCACGTGCAAAAAAAAATGCCCCCCTGGCTGCATTTTTTATAGGTTCAAATTTACCGAGGGGCTAGACGAGGGGCCCGCCTCGGCAGCTGGCCCTCGCCCAATTCCCCTCGCCCGGCTGGCCCCTCGGCAAAGCCCTGCGCCAAATGCCCTCGCCAATCAAGCCCTCGCCAAATCCCTTGGAAATTTTTCCTCGCCAAATCTCTTGCTAATTGCCGAGGGCCTGCCCTCGCTAATTAACGAGGGGCGAGCCGAGGGATATATTACCGAGGAGGTTTTTAGAGAGGGCAAGTTGCCCTCGGTAAAACCCTCGCCAAGCCCCCTGCCCTCGCCAAATCCCTCTCTAATCCCCTCGCTAAATTGGTTTTTTTTTTTTTTTTGTAGTGCACGAATGCCTTCTAATGATGAAAAAGAAGAGGAAGAGAAAAAGGATGAAGAGGGTTGTGATGAAGAGAAGCAAGAGGACATGGAAGAGGAAGAGAAGAAGAAACCTAAGTGGTTGAGAGCAAGGGAAGAAAGGGAAAAGCCTAAGCTAGTGGAGAAAGATGCTTCGGGGTACCAAAAACAGCTTGTTCCTTTACCTTATCCCCAAAGGTATATGAAGAAAGCGTTGGATGAGAAGTTTGCTAGGTTCCTTGAAGTGTTCAAAACCTTGTATATAAACATTCCTTTTTCGGAGGCCCTAGAGCAAATGTCAAATTATGCTAAGTTCCTCATGGATTTGCTAGCCAAAAGGAGAAGAATTGAAGAGCCGTGAGTTAGTGAAGTTGACTATGGAGTGTAGTGCCTTGCTTCAACAAAATCTCCCACAAAAGTTGAAGGATCCGGGAAGCTTTACTATTTTGTGTGACCTAGGGAATGGAGTGGTGAGGCATGCTTTGTGCGACTTGGGGGCAAGCATTAATTTGATGCCTATGTCCATGTTCAAGAGCCTCGATCAAGGGAAGTTGGGGGCTACTACTATCACTCTTCAACTAGCCGATGGGTCAACTACCATTCCTGTGGGTATTGTGGAGGACATCTTGGTAAAGGTAGAGAATTTTATGTTCCCGGCGGACTTCATAGTGCTAGAGACGGAGGAAGACAAGGATGTACCGATTGGAGTGTATAGGCAAGAGCTTTTAAGACCAATCGCAAATTATCGAACCCAAGGGAAAAATTATGCATGTGAGGCCTTAGAAATACAAGTTCTTAGTGACTAGAGTTGCAACAAGGGTTTGGAACAAAAACAACAAAACAATAGCAAAAATACAAAACAATAACAAGCAAGCAAATGAGCGAACACCTAGAATGCGATAACAAAAACAACAATAAATGGTGGGAATTGGGGTGCTAGGATTAACATCCATCAATGAATCATCAATCAACAAGCTACAATTGAATCAAATTGCAAATCAACTAAGATAGAAAGCATAAATCATCATGAAATTAATCACTCCATTAATAACATGATGCCTAATGTGAGTATCCTTAGTCTTTCCCATTTCTCAATGTAGAAATCCACAATTCATACAATCATGCAAAATTGCAACCCAATTAACACCTAATCACGTTAGCTCAACTCTCGCCTATTCCTAGGGTGATCAACCATTAATCTAAAGAGACAATTTTACACAAAGCACAATTAAGAATCACAATTAGGAAACAAACTAACGTGAGTATCCTTAGTGCAACTAATCTCCTCGATTCTAAGCACCCAATCCACGCATTCATACACAATTATCACCCGATTAATCCCGGATCACGTTAGCGCAACTCTCGTCTATAACTAGGGTGATCAAACACTAATCTAAAGAGATAATTATGCATGAAGCACAATTGAGAATCACAATTAGTAAGCAATCTACTCAATTGATCTCTAATCATCAACAATCATTGCATAGTTAATCAAATCATCATCAATTTCAATTAACCCAAGCACAAGAGAATTAGCCCATGGTACCACAAACAATACCCATGGGAGGAAGATAGAATTGATCAAACACAAAGCAAAGAAAATCAAAACAATTAAGAAATTAAAGAGACAAAAAAGAAAAAACATCACCAATTGATCTTCAATCAACAAAAAGAGGAATGCTTGAGTCTTCAACACCAATCTCCAAATGAATTACAAGCTTGAATTGAAAGAATTACGATGATCAAATGCTAATATAATGCTAAAATACCAACAATCAATTGAAATCTAATCCTAATTCTACCAATCTACTCTACCTAGAATGGAAAAATGGCTTGGGGCCCGAGAAATTGCCCCAAAACCGCTCTTAACCGCTATTATGAATTCTCCCCTCAATTGCTCTGCTTCAACTCCTTTAAATACGAAATTCTAAAAACCACCCCCTCGAGTCGAGGGTCAGGCCTCGAGTCGAGGCTGCTGCCATTCTTCGAATTTTGTCCTTTTAAGCACAGCCCTCGACTCGAGGCTCATGGTCCTCGACCAGATCTCGAGTCCAGTGGCACTTTTCTAGCACGGGGCTTCGGCCCCGACCCTGTTTTTGTCCGACATGATCGTCTCTTCATTATAAGCCCACCGGTACTCTCGAATTGGCAAAATTCCACCGAATTACTCGCAAAATGGACGAAAAACATCAAAATCTCACAAATAATACTTTTTAAGCAAAAGAGTGATACTTTACAAATTTAGGCACAAAACTAACACTTTAGCTCACTTTTTGCACTAAAATACCCCCTAAAAACATGCATCAATTCACTCCAATCATACCCCAAACTTGAAGTGTTGCTCGTCCTCGAGCAACGTAGAAACTAAGCACAAAGGAGTGAATTGATTGCAATTATGTCACATGCACTAGTACAAAAATGGGCTTAGAGAGCGGTTATAATTGAGCTTAGATAGCGGTTATAACCGCTCTCTAAGAAATAGCTATATAGGTGGCGAAGGGGCTTAGATAGCGGTTAAAAACTGCTATCTAATAGGGGGCTTAGACGGCGGTTAATAACCGCTATCTAAGGGGGACCTAAGACAGCGGTTGGGAACCGCTATGTTAGTGGGAACGCTAAGACAATGGCGGTTGAGAACCGCTATGTAAGACCGGGCCTAAGACAGCGGTTGCTAACCGCTATGTAAGACGGAGCCTAAGACAATGCGGTTGATAACCGCTATCTAAGTGAATACTTAGACAATGGTTATTAACCGCTATCTAAGTTTTTTTTTTTTTCGTTATATTATTTATTTAAAAACTTGTTTTAAATATTAATTTCTAATCCCACTAATATTAATTTTAATTGGTTTTTCAAATAAATAAATATAATATAAATATACAAAAAAGGTGACATCAAATAAATAAATATAATTAAATATACAAAAACATGAAATATTTATATATCATAAAAAATTAATATATAAGTCACATGTTACCAAAATTTACGTACAAGAATAATATTATTACAAGAATCGATTGTATAAATACCCAAGTCAATCCATTTTCCATTTGTCCATTCTATCATTGTTGTAAAAATTGATCCGAGGCATATGCACAAACCGCAAATTACATTGAAAATTTAATTAAATAATACGAACTTTTATTTAATCAATAATAATTTAAATAAATCGACTTACTTCAATGGAATGGTCGTCTCATAAGTCTGGATTATATATTCAATGAAGCAACACACAAAATATCCACAGTGAATGCCATCTTCTTTCGGAACCTATTGATTAACAATTAAAGTCGCGTACTACAACTATGATTATTAATTTCTATTGATTTGATAATTTTCTAAAGTAAGTTTACCTTAATATTTTTCCACATCACTTTCTTGATAGATTGTGAGTTTTGCCCTGGAAGGCTACTCCGACACATTCTCATCACACTATATTATATTTAAAAAATAAAAATAGATTAGATATGCATAATTTTTAAAGTAAAATAAATCATAATATGAAAATATTAAAGATTAACTTACCCATCCATAAATCTAACGAGATCGGGATGATGTGTATACACCCCACCCTTAGCCTGGATCCATATAATATACAATAAGTGTAGTCGTGTGTATGGCCACCCGCACCCAATGCTCACTACATTATATTAACAATATTTAAAACTAACCGCTTGTTTATATAAATAGAAAATTTTATGATATATTTATTGTACTCACCCCACATTTGTTGGCCAAAAAATGAGATGGTCTCTCCCGAGAAAATTTCATAATATGATGAACGACGTCCCTCATTAAGCTGCTCCGTCTCGACCAAACATGCAACAGACTTGGTGGGAGATAAAGGAATACTTTCTACCTCCTCGATATCTATAGAGAGATATACCTCGCCCGGATATCTTTAACCAACACATGCAAATTAATATTTTATAAGAAAATTAATATATATATATATATATATATATGTATGAAGTAAATGCTGAAAATTATTAATAAACACGTACTGAGGTAAAAAGTCATCGTAGTTGCACTCAACCATTTATCATAGAGGACTTCATGCACATGATCCCGTTGGATGAATTCCTCATACCCGCGATGAAAGTGAGCATGAATGGGAACCGCACTGACCGAAAGTGGCAGAGTCTACCATCAAGCACACCGCATTTTGTACGGTGATGTCGTGGGCTAAGTCTCCGGCATGGGATAACCCAATCGCCGTCTGCACACACCAACAGCTGGGTTCCCTCGGTCTCTCTCTCTCACTATATGCGACATCCATTGATTTTTGTTTGCTCTTCTTTTTTTGGAGTCGGCAATTTCTACAATCAATTTATATAATATTATTTAGAACAAATAAGATAATAAAGTTTAATATAACATGTATTTTACCTTATTGTTGAGAGAGACCAAGTGGTATGGCCATTCGAGAAAGTGTCCGACCGCCTCTCCAAGCGTGGTAGCCTCGCTTCTGGTTTTGGCAACGGTGAATCCTCTTGTCCGATTTCGGGAACATCGAGGGTGACTCTCACAAAACCAGGAGTGAGGGGACGACCATAGATCATTCCACCGGAGCTGTCATACAACATTCCGGTGGCCACCAACCGAGTTGGATGATCCAAATAGAGGTAACAAAGAGTCGCGACTGCTCAAAGAGGATATTCGGTTAGAAAATTTTAATATACTAGTCTTTAATTAAAATAAATACGAGACACATTTGATACCAGGTGATGTTAACGAGAGGATCAAGGAAGTCATTTCTAGCATCGGCGGAAAACATAGATGGAGCACTTGTTATCACAGCTAGCACCACTCGATGACGTCCCTTGTCTCATTTGTCTCGATTCATGAGCTCCACTTGTTTAGCCAAGTTAGCAACGTGCACCGAAAGGGACTCCATCATAGACATCGCCGCAATACCGGTGCCATCGAAAGTAATGTCTTCGTGACGCCATATCCAGTACCCGCATGCGCCGGGATGCTCCCGAAGATCTATTGCCCGTGCAAACAGATCATCGAGTGGTCGATCGTGCGGAGGTCGTCAAGCGTCATGCTCGAGATATGCGCTCCTAAATTGAAAGAATTTATTATTAAACAATTTCAAATGAAATAATAGTTTGTAATTCTAAGATAAAATAATGGATGAATTACCGCTTCTTCAATGATACTGCTGTGCTCTGTGATCGGGAATATTCCCATCTCGGCTCTTTCTTGTTTGATGAAATAATTCATAACGAGATACAATAGGCGCACACTCTCCCCGCTTTTCTTTTTCTTCTTTCTACGATAATGATAAACATTTCCCACTTATTAGATATATTAAAATTGAATATATAAAAAAATTAAAATGTAGGATTTTGATCTCACCATATCTTCCCTAATGCGTGCATAGCTTCTAGAAGATCCACGATATCGCGCCTCCATGTTCTTAGCTTGTTCACGATTTACGGCACTTTTTTCTACAAGTGTAATATAAATACATAAACAATGGAAAAACTTAGTGCATTAATTAATAGGAATGGATGAAATGACATTGATCAACTTTACCTTGAAATCCTTAGCTAGAGATCTACGCACAAACTCGTCCCGAGTATGGGGCCACCATAAGGAAATTCTCATAGTCCTTAGGCGGCGTAGGTGAGTACGAGACCGAGTGTCCGGGTCTCAAGAAGCTCTCCTCGGTGCAGCCCGAAAATTTTTGGCCATATTCCCAGCTTGCATAAGTATTTGCTTCTTGTTTGTGTGCTCAAGGCCGCGAATGTATTCTCGCATACACATATTATATGACAATTTAAAGTTAATAATTTCACAAGCTCATAATATATATATATATATATATATATATATATTATACACATATTATATGACAATTTAAAGTTAATAATTTCACAAGCTCATAATATATATATATATATATATATATATATATTATACACATATTATATGACAATTTAAAGTTAATAATTTCACAAGCTCATAATATATATATATATATATATATATATATTATACACATATTAAAATGACAATTTAAAGTTAATAATTTCACAAGCTCATAATATATAAATATATATATATATATATTATACACATATTATATGACAATTTAAAGTTAATAATTTCACAAGCTCATAATATATAAATATATATATATATATATATATATATATATATATATATATATATTATACACATATTATATGACAATTTAAAGTTAATAATTTCACAAGCTCATAATATATATATATATATATATATATATATATATATATATATATATATTATGCAATGATTTTAATATGAATATATATTTAACATACCACGAGCTCATCCCATATCGCTTCCTTGTAAGGAGTCGGCTCACTCTTACGCTAGTCATCACATGGCGGCCACGATAGGGACAACTCTCCCGACTGCAGCCCCTAGGTAGTAAGCTAACTTCTCACTCTCTTTTCCTATCGCTTGCCCATACTCATTGAATGATATCTGCAATTCAATGATATTGTTAGGTCAACGATCAATTAATTAATATAATAAAAATTCAATCACTAATTGTAATAAAATTACCTTAAGTAATTTTCCCTTACTACGATCTTTCTTCAAAGATGTCATCGTAAATATACCCCTCTTGCGCTTCTCCCGCAGCTACTAGAGGTGGGAGCATCGTTGTTATCTGTCTCAAGTCATCCTCCTCCCGGATGTCATCTACGTATGGATGAACATGATAATCTCCATCATCTCCACCATAGGGCACATAATCCATGATCTGTAAAATAGAAAAAAATATATTAAATAAACAAAAAGAAACAACATTTAATAAAGCGAAAAAACAACATTTAATAAAACAAAATGAAAAAAGCATTCAATAAAGTCGTACATTTCTTTTTAACAATGGTTTTTCTTTTCGTTTTGGTTGACTTTTCTCGTTCATGACCATGAATGTTAACGAGATCCGGATTGATATATTCATCCTCATTCCTAAGTTTTCTGCCGTGCGGGTGCGTATTTGCAAGATCATCGAAAGAGGGTACGAAGCGGTGAAATTACAAAAGGATCATCGATTATGTCAACACCTTCATCGACGTGGTCGCTAATCTGCAACTATTGTTACACTTGTTTGACAAGCACAATGGACCATTTCTTATTAAGCTGGGTGGGGACATAGAAAATTTATTGAGCTTGACTGGCCATTATGTACGTGTCATCTCTTGTATCCCACATTCTTCAAATCTACACGTACAAATCCAGAACTTTCAACTTGGACCCCATTAGGGATCCTCACCCAACTACAATCGAAGATTGGTTCACGGTGACCAACATAGTCGAGTTCCAAAATGTTGACAATCTGTCCAAAGTAAGTAGTATTCGATGGTTCCATGCGATTGCGGTAATGGACACCCCACTATTCTGCATTGTACTCGTGGCATCATGATCTCTAGTATAAAATGTGTATCCATTAATAAGATAACACTTATATGAATACACATGCCTATCGTGCAATCTGGATAACCACTTAACTCTTTCTTTCACCGATTCTTTATTCCCGTGACAACATATTTGCAACATAACCATTGAACCACTCAACAAACGTCCGGTTGTGCTCACCTTCAATCCATGATCTATCTCTGGTGGGAAATGACTTAGAAAGTGCTTGCATGTGCAGGTCAATAAAAGGAAGCACGTCGACCATGTTGTGAAGTACGCACAAGTGCATCCATGTTAGCTCCTTCATACTAACACTATAGGTTGACCACCTGTAATGCCTTCACCATCCATCCTATTGGTGTACCGGGTACTTGGAAGTCCAATTGCATCGACATTCGGAATAAATTCAGACCAATACTCGATTGCTTCTTCTACTAAATATCATTCTCGCAACGCATCCCTCCGGCCTGAACATATTCATCACATACCCTTTCCGCACTTTCATATATCTCTCTACACCATACATCCATCTCATACGAGCAGGACCACACATCCTTGTCTCGTGTACTAAATGCACAATTGACCACCTGAAGTCAACGATAGCGAGAATCCTAACCTGCATTATTCCCACTGCCGCTCCAACAAGATCTCTCAATCTCGGCCGAACATTCCATCGCATACAGTCAATCCGAGATGTTTAGCTGCGAGATGCGTCATATATTTAATCCCGCCAGATATGTTTGTAAGCCGTTCGTATTGCCGGAAAAGCCAGGGGTTCAACGGGTCAAGTTTTTCTCGATACAGAGTTTCCGGTTAGCGGAATCTTTTTACTTTACACCGGTATTGGTAGTTGGATTCACAATGCCGTGATTTGGACAGAAACAATGCCTTACTTAAAAAAGGTTGGGTTCCTTTATTTGAAGCCCAGAGAGTTAGAATATGCCGAACAGAGTGAGTAGTTGATGGTCGATCAAGCCGACTCTGTCATGGACTCGACAAAGACACCTGAGACACCACCGCCAACAGAGAGGCATAGCCATAGTCAGCGAGATAAGGCATCAAGAGAAAGAAACGTAAGCGACTCTTGAACCCCGGGAGAGGTAAGTCAATAGGTAGAGGCTATAGAACCGTTAGGCTAGGCCAATTCGACAACATTTGTCTCGCTTCGGTTTACCTTCTTTCGGTGGTCGCTTTTGTGGCTAGCTCATTATCTTGGTCAAAAGAAAACTCTTTCTTTAGTGGCCTACTAGCCTTGCCTTCTCTCTTTCGAGTCCATTTGAGGACTTATGCCACTTAGACATATATCCCTTGTGCCATCCCTTTCCGCTCGAATGCAAGATGCATTTATATCTATCGAAGCTTGGGCATTTGTGCTTATTTCGTTCTTATATGGTATACCGATTTCAATGGAAATAGAACGCTCACAACAAACAAGGGGAAAGGCTTGGGCCTACCTATCCCGATAGGACCCCATAAAAGAACGGGCATTAATTGGAAAAAAGCGGAAGTATTTGAAAAGCGAAGGCTGCTATCCCAATAGGCCAAGGGATGACCACAAACCATCCCGATTGGAGGTCAATTTCTTCGAATATGTTCTTGAATTCATTCGAGATGTGAGTAAAACTCAAATTGGAGAAGAATATGGCCCTTGGGTTCCTTTTATTGGAACTATGTTTCTATTTATTTTTGTTTCTAATTGGTCCGGAGCTCTTTTACCTTGGAAAATCATAGAATTACGTGATCGACAACAAAAATCAGACAATGATGGAACGGGCTGTGATTGAGTGATAGATTGATCGACGTCCTGGAAAACGCTAACGGTTAGGTGAATCATTATATCAAAAAATGATGGAGGGAAATACATTTCGAGCTCACACAACGCTCCCACAACTGCCTCTCAAAACCAAGCAATTTTCTAGGATCAATGACCTTGCTACTCATTGCCTTGAAAAACCAACAAAGCTTTGTTATGGTTATGCGCACATTTTCGTGCAAGATAGAACGTATTGCAATGGGCAAGAAATTCTCCATGATGACATGATAGTCATGCGATTTCAAATTCATCGGTTTCACGCCATCATCTCAAACAAGTCTCTGTATGTTGGACGAATAGCCCTCTGGTACTTTCACATCCTTTAGTGTTTGAAGAAACACTTTTCTCTCATTCTTGGACAAGGTGTGTGCGGCGGGGAGGTAAGTACGGTGGTTTACCTTCTTTATACACAGTGCAATTCGGCTCTTATACCCATCTCAACCATATCCATTCTTGCATTGTAACCATCCTTGGACTTGTTATCATATAGCGAGTATTGAGCAAGCTAGCACAAACATTCTTCTCCACGTGCATTAGATCAATGAAGTGTCTAACATACAACTCTTTCCGGTGGGGCAATTGAAAAAAATTGATTCCTTCTTCCACGCTAGTGGGGAGACTCTTTGCGAAGTGTTTTCCATATTGTGTGTTGACATTACGCATCTCGTTCGATACATCTTAACCCGACAATAAACGTGGTGCTTCACGTTCTTCGATTGTGCCATCGAATGCATCGGCCATTGTTACTGTACTTATGCGTTGGCTCCAACCACCTCCTATGTCCCATAAAAATAGTTTTCCTACAATGACTTAAACGAATGTGATGTGTGTTCGCAGTACAACAAGGACATGCATAAGCCCCCTTCACACTTGTTAGACCAAGTAGAGTTTTGATGAGTTAAAAGATCAATCTAGTCAAGCGAACAACATCAATAAATAGCTCAGGTCAAAGTTCGGGTACTAAGTGATCAAACCGGGTCTAGGGCTGATTAGGTGATCCGGAGATCTAAAGTTACAAGTCATCTGGAGACAAGATCAAAACTAGTCATCTGCAGAGACGATCATGAAGAGCTCGGACGAGGTCAAGACAAGCTGAGTAGAATAAGAAAGGCAAGTCTTCACCAAGTCATTTCAGACGAGTAGGAAAAATCACCGAGGTCAAAAGTAGTTTCAAGATTAAGTTTGTTGAGCGATTTCGAGTTTGTTAGAACTCACTAACAAACTAACTGTCTTTTCAAACTTATAAATAGGTCTAGATTTTATTTTTAAATACACTTATGCCAATCTGATTTTTCACATCATGCACTATTCAATTCACAAAGAATTTTCAAAAGAGTTTTCTAAGTGTTTGTAGAACGCTTCATTTTATATCTTCAAAAACACTTCTTATTCTTAGATTTAGATTTTAGAGGTTTGGTTAGTATTCTTGAAGAATTGAAGATCAAGTTGTAAGTTGTAAAGATTGTAAAGTAAGTGAGTAAGCGGTAGTGGAGACCTTTCTTCAAAGTTTGGAGAAGGAGAGTGGATGTAGGATTGTTATAATCCGAACCACTATAAAATCTGGTGTTCTTTCTTGCTTTCATTTAATTTACGCTCGAGTTACAATTTGTTATTCAAGATTAAGTTTCGAATCTTAGCTAAAATCGAATATCGGCATTGCTTTTGATCTGGTTAAAAGTTGAGGTTAAAATTGTTTTCCATTGTGTTTAATCGATACTTTGAATTGATTTTGAAAAGATTTAAAAATCTACAAAATCTATTCAAACCCCCTTTCTAGATTTTGTTCTAGAAGGCTATCTCAAGGTTTTAATCAACTCAACATTCCGGGACCAACAAGTGGTATCGGAAGCGGTGTTAAGGCATTACGATATTAATTTTAGGTCTTAACTAAGATCCTGAATTTTTGTTCTTGATAATCTGCAGTTTCACTATGAGTTCTACTAACTAGATCTTGTGAGTTTTGTGGTTTTTTTTTTTTTGTTTTATCATGTCTTCGTGAAAAGCAAGAAATCCAAGAGTTTGCCTGATTTTTCCATAGAAGAATATGATTCTTGGAAGTTTAGAATGGAGAACCATCTTAAAGCAATTCGTGACGAGAATGGAGGAGGTTCTTGAGGAAGGACCTATCAAGTTTTATCATGGTGGCACAAGTGATGGTACTACATCAATTTGAAGCGAAGTTAGGCGGGAAAAGAAAAGTTCGGATCTCACTAGTGATGAAAGGAAGATTCACAATTTAGATCAAGTTGCAAGAACTGAAATTATTGAAACATTGAGCAAGGATTGGATTGAAAAGGTTAAAAGATGCAAGGCGCCAAGGAAATGTGGGAGACTCTTTGCTGGAATTTGTGAAGGATCCGAGCAAAGTCAAAGAAAATAAGCTACGATGCATTCTACATGCATTTGACACGTTCAAAATGAAGGATGGTGAAACCGTGGATCAATTGGACGTAAGACTGACTAATCTTGTGAACAAAGCAGCCGATATGGGTAAGACTTACACCGAGAAAGAAATTAACAACAAGGTATTCGGATCTTTGAGCAAAAGATGGAGAAAGAAAGCTAATATTCTCAAAGCAACACGAATCTGTCATCAATATCACATCACACTCTTTTCTCTCATCTTAAAGCACTGGAATATGACATTCATATTGAAGATGAAGAAGATGAGGCAGAAGTCATCTACATCTGGAAAAAGAGCATTTGTTCATTAAGATGAATCAAAAGATCTCTAAAGCATCCGATTTGTCCGAAAAGAGGAAATGACTCTTTTATTGAAGAGGTATGAAAGATTGAAGATGAAGTACAAAAGAAACAAGAGAGGCAGATTAGGTCGAAGGAACTATAGATCGGACATGGATGAAAAGAGCTCGGATAATGATAGAAAGAAGGATCGGTCAAGAAGTCATAAGTCACCTATCGGACGAGGAGATAGTAGTCCAAAAAGCAGACAGAGGAGATATATGCTATACATGCAGCAAATCTGGTCACTACGGCTATGATTGTCCTCAACTCACTCCCAGAGAGAGAGAAGAAAAGAGGAAGAAAAGAGATAGAAGGTATGCTTTGATCGAGAGAGCTCTCCTAGCTGAGAAAGAAGAAGCTTGTGAGACATTATCATCCTCATCCTCATCTGATTTTGGGATAGATGATGACATATGTCTAATGGCTAAATAGGTACATTACTATTCATCATCGAGATAATGATTGTGATACCTTATCTAAATCGATCCCGATCTTATTGATAAACTTTTGAAAGATTTGGAGATTGCTCTATCTCGCTTATAAACAGATAGAGGCTGAAAATCTTAATTTAAAGGATCAAATTTCTGATCTAACTAAGGTCAATCAAACTAAGGAAAGTGAGAAACTTTGTACATTCAAGGGGGAATGTCGGTGAGATGATCACCAGTACCTTGTCTGATAAGGCAGATAAGTTAGAACATGAATTGAGTTCTTTAAAAATAAAATTTTCAAATATCTATTACAGAATGAGAATTATAAAAGAACTAACGAGAGAATTAAATCTCAAGTTAGGACTTAAATAATTCTCAAACCACAATAGATAAAATCTTCAATATGTCACAAAAGTCTAGTGATAAAAGCTGGGTTAGACTTTGATAGGAGTAAGAAGAATGATCCAATAAAACCTAGAGTCTTTGTCAAAGCAATTAAACCTAAGGTAGAAACTTTATTCAGTCCACAGAAGCCGAAGGAATTAATTACCTCATCGATACTTCAAAAGAAAAACCCACGAGGAAAGTAATTCCTAAGGCTAAACCTAAGACTAAATCAAAGATCTATCCTAGGTATAATAACTTCGATGGAAGAAGCAAATCATATCCATTCTTACCAAGATTCAAGACAATTTCAAAAGATCAATTAAATCAGATTGATCTTGAAAGTCTTATCTTAGTAGATAGATATGGATGTAAGCTTCAATCTATGGTTTTAAGGAACATTGATATCTTTATCTGGATTCCTAAAAATCAACTTAACATGAAAGGACCCAAAGTACAAAGGGTACCTAAGCAATAAATTTGTGATTGCGGGAAGACAAGAAGATAGTTGATAGAGGAGACATTCTTGAGGTCATCTGGTACATTGATAGTGGTTGTTCCAAGCACATGACCTATGAAAGACGACTTCTCTCTAACTATCAAACCATTGATGGACCAAGAGTAATGTTTGGAGATAACAACTATGGACTTACTAAAGGTGTAGGAACACTAATGATTGGAGATGTTCAAGTTCAAGAAGTTTACTACGTGGAAGGATTGAAGCACAACCTACTATCTGCTTCACAATTTTGTGATAAAGGGTTTTGTGTCAAATTTACTCATAATGCATGCTATATTCTAGATGGTATCGGTGAAAATATTCTATTAGCTGGAGTAAGACAAGGTAACATTTATGTTGCCAACTTCAAAAGTTGTCCTAAAGATACTTGTCTTGTTGCTAAGAGTTCGGATGATTTAAGTTGGGTGTAATGCACGAGACGACTTGGTCACTTAAACTTCAAAACTCTTAACAAAGTAGCAAGGAAATCTTTAGTTAAAGGACTCCCTGATAAAGTATTTTCAAATAACCATGTATGTGTTTCTTGTCAAAAAGGAAAACAGACCAAAGCTTCTTTTAAAACAATAAGTAGTCCTTCTTGAGAAAGGATTTTGGAACTTCTTCATATGGATCTATTTGGTCCAGAACTCCTCTCGGCTTTAGTGGAAGAAAATATACCTTAGTAATTGTTGATGACTTTTCAAGATTTACTTGGGTTATTTTCTTGTACAAAAAGAATGAGACTATGACTAAGATTCCATTTCTTAAAAGATTCAAAATGAAAAGGGATTAAATATTGTTAAAATTAGAAGTGATAAAGGTACTGAATTCCTAAATAAATTGATCTCTAACTACCGCATTGAGAATGGCATAGCTCAGAAACATCTGCGGCAAGGACTCCACAACAAAATGGAGTTGTTGAGAGAAGAAGCAACCTTGAAAGAGGCGGCTAGAACAATGTTATCCTGAATTCAACACTCCTCATAGGTTTTGGGCAAAAGCAGCTAATACAAATCGCTATGTTCAAAATAGAAGTCGATTGTCAAGGATAAGTGTAAAACTCCCTATGAAATTTGGAAGGGAAGATCTCTCAAAATTTCATATTTTCATATATTTGGTTGTAAATGTTTCATACACAACAATGGGAAATCTCAATTAAAAACTTTTGATGCCAAGATAGCGGATGGGATATTCTTGGGATACTCATCCATATCAAAGGCATATAGAGTTTTTAATAAGACAACTTTGTGTGTAGAAGAAACACCCCATGTGGTATTTGATGAAACTTTTCTTGAGGTTGATAAGACAGGGACATCACAAAGATATCGGATGATCCGGATCGAGATGACTATCAAAGGATCAACCATAAAATTCTACAATCAAGAATCGATTCGGATGAAGAGGAAGAATCGAGATAAAGGAAAGGAACCTGAAAGAACTTCCTCAACGGTGATCTACCAACCGATCGAGACGACCAACGACACATCGGTGATCGGGTAGAGTTATCGAAGGTAACATAGAATCATCTTAAATAAATAGTTCGGACAAGACACCATCTACCGTAAAAGATAAAGGTAAGAAAGTAATGTCATATCACCCGGTGAGCAGATAATTGGAGATTTAGACTCGTGTCAGGGCGAGGACCCAACTAAATCAAGATTGTATGTTCGATTGCTATGTGTCATTACTTGAACCTAAATCAATTACAAGCTCTAACTGATTCCAACTGGATTAATGCCATGCAAGAAGAACTAAATCGAGTTTCAAAGACAAGATGTGTGGGAGCTTGTTGAAAGGCCTCATCATCAAAAAGTCATTGGAACTAAATGGATCTTTAAAAACAAAAAGGATGAAAACAATATTGTGGTTAGAAACAAGGCCGGACTAGTTGCTCAAGGTTATTCACAATCGGAGGGTATTGATTATGATGAAACCTTCGCACCCGATGAGCTCGTCTGGAAGCCATAAGATTGTTTTTAGCCTATCTTTGCTTTTAAAAAATTCATAGTTTTTCAAATGGATGTTAAGTCAGCATTTTTAAATGGAATCCTAGCTGAGGAAGTTTATGTAGAGCAACCCCTGGTTTTGTAAAAGGAGACAAGGTTTATAAATTAAGGAAAGCTCTATATGGACTTAAACAAACACCAAGAGCTTGGTATGACACCTTGTCTGAATATTTAATTCAAAATGGTTTTGTTAAAGGTAGAATTGATAGAGCTCTCTTTAGAAAAGAGTTTGGTTGTGATCTTTTGTTAGTTCAAATTTATGTTGATGATATAATATTTGGATCAACTAACATATCTTTATGTGAAGAATTTAGTAGTCTTATGAAAAGCATTTGAAATGTCCATGATGGGAGAAATGACGTATTTTCTTGGACTCCAAGTCAAGCAGACAAAGAAGGGAATATTCATCAACCAAGCCAAATATACAAAAGATCTTATTGAAAAATATGGAATAGGTACCAGCCGAGAAGCTAAGATACCTATGATGACAAATTTTTCAATGGATCGAGCGAGAAGGGAGAAGACAGCGATCAAACCGAGTATCGAGGTCTTATTGGTTCTTTATTATATTTAATCGCTAGTAGACCTGATATTTCATTTGCAATGGAGTTTGTGCTCGATTTCAAGCTAATCCTAAGAAAAGTCATCTTGAAGCGGCAAAGAAAATCCTCAAGTATTTGAAAGGAACGATAAATGTTGGATTGTGGTATCCAACCGATGACAACCTTGAGGTATGCGGATACTCGATTCGGATTTTGGTGGGTGTAAGATAAATAGAAAATCTACATCCGTACTTGCCAATTCCTTGGAAGTAAGCTGATTTCATGGTTGTCTAAGAAACAAACCTCTGTAGCTACTTCCACAAACGAAGTTGAGTATATGGCGGTGGAAGTTGTTGTTCACGGTGATCTGGATAAGTCAACAAGCTAAGGGACTATAATATTATCACCAAAAATGTACCTATTTTTGTGATAGTAATAGTGCCATAGCTATTACTCGAGAACCCAATTCTACATACAAGATGCAAGCATGTAGATATCGAGACACCACTTCATCCGAGACCATGTAGAAAAAGGAGATATCGACTTGAAAAGATCTTGACCGATTTTCAACGAGCAGACATCTTGACAAAACCACCGGCAGAGACGAGGTTTAAAGAATTATCTGTAGAATTAGGTTTATTAGACGCTTCGTTAGTAAATCTCTAATTCTATATTTTTAAATTCTTGTCTCTCAATTTAGTTTATTATGTCTAGAAAGAATTATCGGACTAGATCGAGTCGAAGGACAATCAGGGTAGCTGATATCATTGATTTCCTGTTTAGGAATCAAGAATCAAGGATTAGTCATATTGACCTTATCTCGACATGATAATTGCTTATCTCGACATATGGTAAATCGTACTAGGGCACAATAGTCACCGATTTTCTCAAAAACAGATGCCTATCTCGCACCCTATCCGATCTACCTCGGCTACTAATAGTTTTGATGAGTTTGTTTGCGAGGCAATGTATACCAGTTAGTCTCATAAATCTCTTCATTCGTAAAACCTTCATCTTTGTTTTCCTCGGAATCGTTATTTTCAAATAAAGTTCTTAAGACTATGTATCTCAAGTAATTTGTACTTGTGTAACTAAACTAAAAATACCGTATTAAGCCTTAAACATTTGTTGTTTTCAAAAATCGAGACTAGGAGAAAGCTTTTGAAAAATATAAGACAAGGTCATTTTGACCAAGTCGACATTTTACCAAATCGAAATAGAATACTGAGTACTAAGTAAGACATTTCATTGCTTACGTCGGGTATACTAATTACTTCGATAAAATAAGTCTATTATCCGTCTAATCCGTAGGTTAAAGCGGTTACTTTTTACGCAATTCAAGACGCGTGAAGGTTACACGCCTTTGAATTCAAAGCGATTTTCGCAAAACCGTCGATGTTTTACACGCACTTTTTCAATCAACGGTTCAAAATCTGAGATCGTGCCACGTTTCGATTTCCCAACTTTCCCTCTCTCTCTCTCTCTCCCTCATTTAAAAGCTCACCTTCTTCAGATTTTAAAAATTTTACTTTCATAATTCCCTGCTCTCGAAATTTACTCAAATTTTCTTACTCTCAAAAACTTATCAATGACATCCTCTTCTTCTCAAACACCAAAACCTCCTACATATATATCCGCTTCAGTTCTGATTTCAAAATGCTTTCTCGATTCAAGAAAAATAAATCAAGGCTGAAATGTTTGTAGATTTTGAGACTACAAATGACAGAGAATCCAGAGAGATTATCGATGTTGGAAGCCTCAAGATTACGAGGATTTTGCTCATTCAAATCTCTGCAGAATAAAACCGCTGATTTCATTGGAGCAATTTCTTGCACGGCGAATTCTACGAAAATGGATTCAAAACGATCGTCGAAGGTACTCAACTAGAGTACTCGAAGGAGAATGTAGCAAGGATTCTGGAGACTTCTATGGAAGGAGTTAATCCTCTATTGTATAAGGAAAACGATTGGGAAGAATCGTTCGATTTGTTTGCTAGGGTTACCTACGGGGAGTTAGGAGAGACTTGAAAACATATGCTTTGAGGAGAAGGTTTAGGCTGCTCATGACAATTGTAACTAAGTCAATCCTAGGAGATCAAAGCTCCCATGATGGAGTGACGAAGTCACGATTGTGTTGCATGAGAGCTATTTTTGACGGAGTTCGTGGATTGGGTAGATTTGTTGTTTAGGAGGATGAAGGAGGAGAAGTCGAGATTGTTATTCAACCCAACCGATGGAGATCGATACACACCTCAACCGTAAGTTTATTCAATAAAATCACCGTGTTAATGGAAGGGTTAAATAAAAGATTTGAGACGAGGGAAGGCTTAAAGAAATATTCTAAGCAAAAAGGCTTGCCGACGAAGGATGAACGGATTGGAGGACTGCCGACTCGGATGATGAGTCGAGGATGCTCGTGAGGCAGAGGGAGCAATGCAGCCGCAGTGGTACAGAGGCCAAGAAAACCTCAACCGGCAAAAGTGCCCGAGCCACCTACGAAGCTCAAACAAATGAGGATCCAGTGTTGTTGAAGTAACAACCGAGGAGGCAGAACTTCTCGTAAGATCTCCAACACGGAGGAGGTCAAGGAGGAGGCTGGTCGTGAGTCCGCAGATAGGGTACCGATGAGCCGAGCCATCTACCAGCCAATGACAGATGAGGACTCGATGAAGATAACCAGCTTTATTCTTCGAGGAGGTCCTCTAGGACGTCTGAATCATCTCGACAGCTCGTCGCCGCGATGGAAGTCTCTACCTCCCGCCGGAAGAAGTACCTGGCCGGAAATCGCAGCCGAGGTTGCACACCGATGTCCCAGCCTCTCCAGCCAAGGAAGTCATACTTTCTCCCATTCAAGAGGAAGGTACTACTTCATCTCTCTCTCCTCCAAATCTCCACTGCAATGAAGAGGTGTGCCCTACCGGCACCTCCGAGCCTCTCAAATGACCACGGTTGTCCCATACACCCAAACCTCATCCGAAACCATCCCCACCACCACCACCACTCAATCAAAACCATCCCCACCACCACTCAATCAAATCGTCCCCACTACCACCCAACCTCGAAACTACCCTCACCCCCACCATCTCTCCACAAATTGAGCCAACCACTACATTCACCCCCACCCCATCCGAAACTCAACACTTCACCCCACCCGAAATAGACATCACCTCATATCCCTTCTTAGAAGACATCCAGATGAGCTCCCCGTTCCTCACCCCCAAATTTCTCAACTTCACACTCCTACCTCTTCTTCTTCCGAATCCTCATCCGAGGATGAGGAAAGTGACTTAAGCCCCACATCACTATCACTTCTATAATTGCCCAAATGGAGAGGAAGATGAAGCGAGGCCTTCGAGAAGAAGCTCCAGAGGCGAACAAAGAAGATGGTGAAGGCAACATCGAGGCAATGATCACGAACATGCGGGAAGTAGAGGTAAATCTTACTGAAAAGATTACATCTATAACTAAATATGTTCTTGCCGATAAGGTGACAATATGGAGGAGGAAGTAAAAGGGCTGAAAACGCAAGTGTCCGAATACAACTCAATAGTGGTGGACTCATTGGCCTTGGACAAGTCGGACTTTAGGGCTAAATGCAACGATCCGGAGATGAAGCCGATTACCTTGGCCGATGAAGTCAAAAAGGGGGAAAAGGAGGTGAAGGAAAGAGAGTTGGCACTCACAAATGTGTTGGATGAGACAAAGAGCAAGGTCGACACGAAAGCTAGCACAACCGAGTTGGAGGCAGCCAGGAGGAAGCTCGCATTAAACGATGAGTCAAGCCGCACTTCACCGAGGGTCACCCAACTTGAGGAAGCAATTAAGGAAGATGAGGAGAGGAAGAGAAAAGAAGAAGAAGAAAGGATCGCTCATTTCTTGGCGAAATTAAAAGAATCGAGACGAAAGCGGTGAGGTGAAAGGGAAGGGGAAAGGGAAGATGATTGAAGAGTTTTGCCAACGACCTTGGCAGATTGAGTGTCTGTGATAGGGCCTAAAATCAGCTTCATCTGCGTCCTTCATCTCCCATTTCCTTACATCTCTGCTCCACCTCATCTCCAGTCCCTTGCTCTTCTTCTTCAGCTTTTTCTTTTCTCTTTCTCCATAGAAAGCCTCGCTCCCTCATGATCCCGCCGATCTGTTCTTCAGCGGAGTTAGAGTAGTCAGCTTCCTCTTCCTTTCCAAAGAGAGTTGGCACTCACTGTGTTGGATGAGACAAAGAGCAAGGTCGACACGAAAGCTAGCACAGTGAGTTGGAGGCACTAGGGAGGAAGCTCGCATTAAATCTGATGAGCTTGCTGCACTTCACCGAGGGTCACCCAACTTGAGGAAGCAATGAAGGAAGATGAGGAGAGGAAGAGAAAAGAAGAAGAAGAAAGGACTGCTTTCACTGGCGAAATTAAAAGAATCCGAGACGAAAGCAAATTGAGGTGAAAGGGAAGGGAAAGGGAAGATGATTGAGGAGTCTGCTCCAAAGAAAAGTTCTAAGTCCTAAGCTCACAATTTCTGAGAAAAGGAAGAGGGAGCCTGACTACTCTAACTCGCCTGAAGAACAGATCAGCAGGATCATGAGGGAGCAGCTTTCTATGGAGAAAGAGAAAGGAAAAAGCTCAAGAAGAAGAGCAAGGGACTAGAGATGAGGTGGAGCAGAGATGTAAGGAAATGGGAGATGAAGGAGGCGGATGAAGGCGATTTTAGGCCCTATCACAGACACTCAATCCGCCGAAGGTCGTTCTTTGGCAAACTCTTCAAGGAATACAAAGAAAAGAATTTGGACGCGAGATGGATGTATCATTGGTACATCTTGAAGGGGTCTGATTCAGCAGAGCCGGACGAGGACCTAAAGTGGCATGAGTGGATAGAGAAGGAGGACAAAGATCTATACCAAAGGCTGCCGGTGGAAGCAGACAAATTTTTCAATGCGGATCTTTGTGCTCCGGCCTATGAGAAAGGAAGGCCCAAGACCAATCCAGACGGCTCAATTGACATGAATCGGATCAAAGGCATCATAGCCAAAGCCGAGGTTGAGTGCGGGTTGAAAGACGAAGAGGAGCTTAAGAAGGCGAGGAAGAGAGTCTTTATCTGGTTGGCTATTCCTGAAGCCAATCGGTGGGAATCGATAAAGGATCATTTCTCTTTTCCTTATTTTTTTATCTTTTGATTATTGTAAATCAGTAAATATATGAATGAATATATCTGAACGTTTGTGATTTATTTGTCTTATTTTCTTAAAGTTTTTTTCGCTTCAAGAAGATCTTAAAATTTTTCCTAAGTACAAGTCATCACGAAAAATTTATCTTTTCGGTACTTAAAGGTCTCAAATTTTTTCCTAAGTCTAAATTTTTCTTAAGACTTAAAAGTTTTTTTGGTGCTTTGTGAATCGATTAACGTGTAAAAATATTCGATGTACCTATAAATCTTGATTAACTCTAAACTAACTTCACGTGAGTGTGTCTCTTTCTTGTAGGTTTTAACTTCATCAAAAAGGGGAAATTGTTAGACCAAGTAGAGTTTTGATGAGTTAAAAGATCAATCTAGTCAAGGCATAACGTCGATAAACAATTCGAGTCAAAGTTCGGGTACTAAGGCGATCGTGATCGGGTCTAGGGCTGATTAGGTGATCTGGAGATCTAAAGTTACAAGTTATCCTGAGACAAGCTCAAAACTAGTCATCCGCAAGAGACGATCATGAAGAGCTCGACGAGGTCAAGACAAGTTGAGTAGAATAAGAAAGACAAGTCTTCACCAAGTCACCGCAGACAAGTAGGAAAAATCACCGAGGTCAAAAGCGCTTTCCAAGATTAAGTTTGTTGAGTAGTTTCAGTTTGTTAGAACTCGACTAACAAACTAACTGTCTTTTCAGACTTATAAATAGGTCTAGATTTTATTTTTAAATACACTTATGCCAATCTGATTTTTCACATCATTCACTATTCAATTCACAAAGAATTTTCAAAAGAGTTTTCTAAGTGTTTGTAGAACACTTCATTTCATATCTTCAAAAACACTTCTTATTCTTAGATTTAGATTTTAGAGGTTTGGTTAGTATTCTTGAAGAATTGAAGATCAAGTTGTAAGTTGTAAAGATTGTAAAGTAAGTGAGTAAGCGGCTAGTGGAGACCCTTCTTCAAAGTTTGGAGAAGGAGAGTGGATGTAGGATAGTTATAATCCGAACCACTATAAAATCTGGTGTTCTTTATCGCTTTCATTTAATTTCTGCTCAAGCTACAATTTGTTATTCAAGATTAAGTTTCGTAATCTTAGCTAAAATCGAATATCGGCATTGCTTTTGATCTGGTTAAAAGTTGAGGTTAAAATTGTTTTCCGCCGTGCTTAATCGATATTTTGAATTGATTTTGAAAAGATTTAAAAATCTACAAAATCTATTCAACCCCCTTTCTAGATTTTGTTCTAGAAGGCTATCTCAAGGTTTTAATCAACTCAACATTCCGGGACCAACAACACTATATCCAGATACATTCCCATAAGCGGGGAAGTCATTGATAGTTCCAAACAGCATGGCCTTCAACTTGAAATTCTTCTTTCTACAAGCATCATACACATTCACACCCTCATCCCAAAGGAGCTTCAAGCCCTCTATCAAAGGAGCCAGATATACATCTATGTCGTTACTGTGTTGTTTGGGTCCCGATATCAATATACACAATATCATGTAAGTGCGCTTCATGCACAACTCGGGTGAAAGATTATAAACCATCGTAATCACTAGCCATGTACTGTGGTTGGTACTTTGGATACCGAACGGATTCATTCCGTCGAGTTGAGAGTGCAAGACGCAAGTGTCGTGGCTCGTTGCTAAATTACGGATGTCCTGCATCGAATGTCTTCCAGGGTGAATCGGTAGGGTGTCTTAGCAATCCATCCTTGATCCTGTCATCATGATGCCAAGTCAAATTTTTAGCATCCATAACGCTACTATACATTCTCCTGAATCTTGGTATTATTGGGAAGTACCACATCACCTTCGCATGGGAGATTTATTTTTCGTATATCTCTTCTTCCCACACTTGGGACATTCATCGAGGAATGCATACTCCTTCCGAAACAAGATACAATCACCCGGCAAGCATGTATTTTCGATGTGTTAACCCGATGGACTTAAGCATTTGCTTAGCCTCATATGCTCTCGTAGGCGGTACATTTCCATCGGGCAATAGGCCGCTAATCGCTTCCAAAGCATACTTGTGAAGCACGCATCGGACAACCGGTGTGCCGCTTTTAGGTTGAACAGTATCAACACTAACACTTTTGTTGCCTTCTTACACCCGGGCCAAAGGGGCAATCCAAAGTGTCATCCCTTAATTTCTCCGACATATAAGGGTGATCTCGCAGATTTGTGTTATCCCTACTCAATTCTTCATCGCTCAAGACATCTCCGAAACTATCCTCATTCACTTTGTATCTTCAAACCTAAAGTCGGTTCTTAGGTTACTTGAGCTACATCCATCTCTTCTCTCACCATGAAATGTCCAAACGGTATATGTTTTATCAATACCGTGACACATCAAGTGGTCAAACAAACTTTCTCGACCACTAACGGTTTTTCCATTCATACATTTCCAACATGGACATGGAATGTATCGATGGTCGATGCAATGTCTAATTGCATGGTTACAAAACTCTTCCACCCCATTCCTATACTCCTCGATAATCTATCTGCTCGAACCCACTTTCGATCCATATAAAACTAGAGATGCCTACATAGATTAAACCGAAAAGCACACGAGTTGAGTCTATATAACCTCTAGCTAGAACATGCTATAGATCGTAGTCTAAGTCTTAATGTGGTTATAATAATAATTACTATGTATTCTATCATATCTATTCTATTTTAACTAACTTTAAAAGATAAATTCTCTTTAAAAAATTCTCATATTAACATTCTTTAGAAAAATGTGTATCATATTTTAATTTATTTTTCTTTTATATTGGCAAAGTCATAGTAAACTTTTTGTATGGTGTAATTGATTTGCATTATATATGTATTTAAAATAATTTTAGATATTTTATTAAAATATATTAGCTTGATAGTATTAATTATTTCATTAAAAAATATTAATATAATCTTTTTACTATAAATCATAATTGCAAACTAGAGTATCATAATTCCAAATAATTAATATATTTTTAATTATTTAAATCTTTTTTTACATAAAAATAATTGAATTTCAAATTATAAAGTAATAGAATATCAAATTTTAATAAAATTTTGTGAATTGAGGATAAAATATTAATTACAATAAAATAAAATTGCAAAATTTTAGGAAATTAGTATCATTACAAGAAATTTAATATTTCCATTTATATTAAGAATTAATATAAACATGACATATAAATAAACAAATTAAATTATATAAAAATTAATAAAAAATTATCTAAACTCATCAATTAATGCAATAAATAATGAAAACTTTAACAACTCATATTATCTAAACTAAATAAACCATAAACACCCCTCCTTAACATATATCATATACTAATTAAATTTGCAAGTAAACCTTTAACATGTAAGACTTTTGTCAAGTTTGGAAAACCAGGAACATTCAATGTACCTATACCAATAATTTTACCTTCCTGAACCTCCTCCATATGTAACATTTCCACCATCATATGTCTTATAATCGGTGAGATAACTTTCCTCACCGGTCATGTGTCTAGAACACCCACTATCAAAATACCATAATTCCGAACACATGCTTTTAAAGAGGTGTAAACAACATTATATACATGATTTGACTTTTTCACCCAAGTAGATTTTTGAACGAGTTTTGAAAAGATTTTTGAACAGTTTGTTTCGAATGTTGAGCGAGAATGTGGCAATATTTTCAGAGACATTTTAGAAAACTTTTATCCTGTCTCATTCTAAAACAGTTTGGTCGTTTGTGACCTTTAGTAAAACAATAATGACAAACATCCTTCTTTCGTAATCATTTTTCAATTTTTCAGGTTCAATGAAGGTTTTGTAAACACAAAAGGTTTATTATTGTTTAAAACTGAGTGATATTACCATTATAACCAAGACCATGTCTACTAGTGCTTCGATTGTTAGTGCCTCATCAAGTTTGGTGAACTTTCCGAATATCTTTTGAAATTCAGTGTTGTGCCTTTGAGCTGCTATTTGAGGTTGCATATCTCCAGATCTTTCCTTATTAGTATGACCTCAAGCTTTATCACCAAATCCTTTTGATATGACTCTTCAATAGTCATGTCCCTCGTGGCTTTCTCGAGTGAATTCTAACTCCTTTTCAAGCTTTTGATAATTGGACTTACAATCTTCGCAAACATTGTTAGAAGTACCGCTTTATCTACACAAGAACTTGAGAAACAATTAAATTCTGGAGCTTCCAATGTTTCCTCAAATGTTGGCACATTTGACTCGACATCCGAATCATCCAAGAAATCATCAAAAGTATCATCATATATTATTCTTGCGGAAAAACATATTCTTCATTTTTATCGAATCATCTTCACAATCGGACTCATCACTTAAGGTAGCATTAAAATTTACCTTTTTCTCAAAAGAGTGTTGACACATTCATTAGCATAATGACCAAAACCAGTAACATGCATCACATATAACATTTTTCCTATATTCTGGATCATATTTGAACTTGTTACCTCTATCAAATTGCCTAGGTTGATTAACATTCCTATTTTTATCGTGCAAATGACGTGAACTACCAATCTAATCTCTATCTTGATTCTTAATTTGCAAATTATTTCTAAGTCTATTTGCTCTCTTTTTCAAAAATGCATTAAATCGCTTAGTTAAGAAAGCAATGTTATCGGCATTGTCGGCACAATCATCAATAACATCTTCATCGGAATCTATTTCGGTAACAAACGGTTGTTTATCAAGACTAGAAGATGTTTCTCCTTTGAAAACAAAAATTTTCTTTTCGGTGTTTCTCATTATCTCTTTGAGAAAAATTCATTTCATACATTTTCAAAATACTCACCAACTCATTTTGAGTAATAGCATCGATATCTTTAGCTTCCTCAATAGCACATATCTTAGCATCAAACGTTTAGGAACAGTTCTTAAGATTTTATGTACTAACCTTGTATTGGATATAGCTTCACCAAGTGCTTGAGATTCATTGGAGATCTCAGTGATCCTTTCATTATAGGAGGATATGGTCTCATCTTCCTTCATCCTTAGATTTTTGAACTTGGTTCCAAGCATCCACAACTTTGTCCTTCTCACACTCTCGGATCCTTCACAATGTTCTTGTATGAAGTATATTGACTTATGAGTAGTTGACACTTAATTTATTTATATTACTTTAGATTTAACAATATAGATAGAAGTTTATGACTACTAATTCAATAAAATCTCATTTATTTAAAACTTAAGGAGTAAAATGAAAAGAATTATAAATAAATAACGTGTCACTCATATAAGTTAATAAAAATAAGTAAATTTTATTGGTAAATAACTAATGAGAGATTCAGATATTACGTATCAATACATAGTTTTGTGAACAAATTTCACCTGTTAAACTAATTTTAATAGTATTAATTTTTATTAAAGAGTATGAGTGGTTTTTATTAAAAAGTAGTTAGTTCTTTTTTTTGAAACGAAAAAGTAGTTAGTTTTGAATGATATTATTATTTTATTTAATATATATTAATTATTTCATTAAAAAATATATGTATTAATTATTTCATTAAAGAGTATTAATTATTATTTTTTTTTGAAAGCAAGTATTAATTATTTTATTAAAAAGATGTAATAATTATTTCGTTAATAATATTAATTATTTTAATATAAAATATTAATTGTAAATTACCATTACATAAAACTGATTCGTAAAACATCATGTCATTTTTTTTTATTTTGAAACGATAAATCATCATGTCATTAAAAAAACGAAGTGCGGATATCAAATATTTGGGAGGGTGGGGATGACGAGGCAGAATTTAACATAGACAACCTATAAAGAAAAATAAAGTAATTCAAAAAAAAAAAAAAAAAAGCACAAAGAGCATAAATGGGTATATATTTATTTCATAAAAAAAAAATCCCATTTTTATGGTAATATATTAAATTATTATTCTACGAGATCTAAAGAATTAATCCAACAAATCTAGTCAATATATATATGTGTGTGTAAAAAGCCGCTGTCTGTTTACTGCCACTCAATTGCATCTTTAAACCCTTTCTCTCGTTATTCAGAATCAAGAGAGAGAGAGAATAAATATGGAGTTCTTTTCAAAAACAAAGATAATGGGGCAGCCGTTTTTGTGGTGGTTTTGCTTTATGGTCTTTGCCTCACCTTCATTGGTGTGTTCATCGTTTTTCTTTTGCATTCTTGTTTCAACATTTTAAAAATAATTCTTTTGCATTATTGTTTCAATCTTATTTTAAAAATAATTAAATAATTGTGGACTTCTTCGATGGGTATATAAATTTACGATCTTATTTTTGTGTTATAGAAGTGTGTTGTTTATTTTTCTGACGTTTCTTTATTTCTATGTGAATGATGATGATTGTTTTTTTTTTTTTGTCAAAATGATATATATTGAGTACAGTTACTAAAGTGAGACTTGTTTATTAAAAATAAAATGAAATAAATAATAGTCTATTATATTTTATTGTTAAAGGTAGAATTTTGTTTGTGTTTGAAGTATATATATATATATATATATATATATATATATATATATATGTTATTTTATTTTATTTTTAAGAAAATGTACTATTAAGCTTGAGACGGACTTTTTTACAAGCTGCGTCATCTGGTATGTGATCGGGAGTATTTTTTTTTCCCTGATGAAAAGGGTTTGTTCGGAAATGGGATATTTTTGTCCAAATATTTTAACACTATGTATGTGGATTTGCATTAAAGAACAAAAGAATGTTTTTTTTTTTTTTTTTTTCTGTACCATGTCTTTTTGTCACTTTGACTACACACAGTTTTAATCTTTTGGACGAAAATTTTATATGAGAGGTGTAACATTAGACTTATCAGTTTGGTATAATATTAGACTTTTGCAGATGCATATGATGCCCTTGATCTTAGTGGAAATATAAGCATCAAATGGGATGTTATGTTATGGACTGCAGATGGATATGTTGTAAGTATATGCGTGTGTATTTCTCATCTCTACACTATCGATGACCTGATTTCATCTTGATAGGACCACAAAAATATGTGTTTCTTTCTTGATAAATGTAAACAATATTCATCACAAAAACATTAGATTTCATTCAACAATCAAATTATTAAGGAAATGATCATATGTCTACATCCATCACTTATGATGTGAAGCTACCTAACTAATTAATTAAATAATAATGAATTTTCCAACATATGTAACATCACATTATAAGTGATAAACATATAAATTGGTGTCATTTTCAGCAATAGTGAACATGAAATGCTTGATGACACATTTTTTGTTTATTCAGGCAGTTGTTACAATCTATAACTTTCAAAAATATCGACACATTGAATCACCAGGATGGAAATTGGGCTGGGAATGGGCAGAAAAAGAAGTGATTTGGGAGATGATGGGAGGGCAAGCTACGGAACAAGGCGATTGCTCGAGTTTCAAAGGAAACATTCCGCATAGTTGTAAAAAGAATCCGACAATTGTTGATTTATTGCCCGGTACCCTTATAATAAACAAATTGCAAATTGTTGTAGAGGTGGAGTTATAAGTTCGTTGGTTCAAGATCCTGCAGATGCAATAAGTTCGTTCCAGTTAAGCGTTGGCCAAGCTGGAACCACCAATACAACGGTAATCCTACCGGACAATTTTACCCTACATTCACCTGGCCCTGGCTATACCTGTGGACACCCTACCATTGTGAAGCCCACAATATTTCCAACACCTGATAAAAGGAGATTCACTCAAGCTCTATGTAATTAAGCTCTTCCTTGGTGTCTTTCTCGTTTCACAAATAGATACTTATGTGATGCTCAAATTTCAAAAGTATCACAAAAATATGCTAAAGTATGCTGATATGCTTCTTTTGCAGTGACATGGACCCTTACTTGCACGTATTCGCAGCTTCTGGCTTAAAAGACGCCCACGTGTTGCGTCTCCTTCTCGTCGTTTTACAATGATACAATTGTGGACTGCCCGACCTGTTCTTGTGGCTGCCCGAATGCAGCTCAACCGGGCATCAACTGTATCAAGTAAGGACTCACGAATTTTTATGGGGCTATTTGCAAATTCTACTAATAGCTAATCAGAAGCATGTTTCATAAGTAATGGGTAGAATCACTTTTTTCTTTAAAAATGTCCCCCAGTTTTGAATTTTGAGAATTTGAGTAAAATTTGCAAACACTTTCTAAAGTCATGATGGATCAATTTTATAAATAAGTGAGTCTGTCGTACTGTTTGATCTTACAGACGAAATTCTCCGCACATAGCTTCTGTAATTTCGAGCTCGAACAACAACAGCGCAGCCTATCTCGTCCAATGCACGAAACACATGTGCCCTGTCCGAGTCCACTGGCATATCAAACTCAACTACAAAGCGTATTGGCGCGTGAAGATAACGGTCCAAAATTTCAACTACGCGGCAAACTACACGAATTGGAATCTCGTCGTTCAACATCCCAATTTCGATAATGTCACACAGATATTCAGTTTCAATTACCAGCCCTTGACACCCTATGGCTCCATAAGTAAGTGATATCTCTCTCAGTTTATTACAAAAGTGGTCTTTTTAACCAATAATAGTCCCAACAATGTAAAAAAAGGACCATTTTCGAGCATAGGTACCAAAAGGGGAATGACAATTATATAAATGTTGATCAGATGATGCAGGCATGCTGTGGGGAGTGAAGTTTTACAATGATTTGCTGAAGCAAAATGGGCCGTCTGGAAACGTGCAGTCGGAGGTGCTATTCGCCAAGGATAAAAGGAGTTTCGGCTTCAACAACGGGTGGGGATTCCCGCGGAGGGTATACTTCAATGGGGAGAATTGTGTGATGCCTCCACCGGATGCTTATCCATTTCTCCCCAACAATGGACCTCCTACATCTCCCTCTATGCTGCATTTACTGATAACTATCATGGCCACTTTTGTGGTCTTATTTGTACATACATGCCTGTCCTAGGAAATCCACTAGAAAATTGTTCGGATAACTTAACTTATGACGAAGTAGAATAACTCATGGCTAGAACTTCACTACCTATACTGTAAGATCGAAATTAGAAAATGTAAAAATAATCGTGGGACGGAATAGTTTATTTTATTTATTAGTGGTGATAGAGTGAAAAGAGTTTGTATCAATTAGAATGAAACAGAGAAAAGAAATGAGTTAAAATTCAATTTCGTCTCATAAATTTAAACTTTTTCGCAAAGGTTTCAAAAATTGAAAAATTTCAATTTTGTCCCATAAGTATGTAACCGTTCCAAATTTGATCCTTTTGTTGCCCGATTTTGTACTTTTGTCCCATAATTTTGAACATTTTCGCAAAAGGTCCCAAGAAAATGTGTCTCAATACGGCGTCGTTATGGAATTTTGGTGACTTTTGGACTGAAATCGGACCATATTAGGAATTAAGGGACAAAATTGAAAATTTTAAATTTTTTGGGATCTTTTGAAAAAAATCCAAAGTTATAGGACCAAATTGAATTTTAACTCGAAATGAAATTAAAAAGAGAGAGGAAGTAGATTTTTAGAAAATTGATTAACTTCTCATGAAACAAAACAGAAACATCGATCAATCACACACAAAAAAGCTAGCAAGTAGAATGAAAACCTAAAAAAGAATATTATTACAACGATATTTCCAAATCTATATATATGGGGTAAATAATGATTAGAGAATGAGAATTATGAAAACATAAGAAGATGCAATAGTGAAAAATGAGAGGAGATAGTTTTGGGCAGAGTTTGGCAAGACAGGGTATGCATCAGGAGGGGAAGCTGACATTCATCCCCATTGAAATAAATTTTCCTGGGAAATGCCCATCCCTGCTTCAGTGTAAATGTATTTTTATCCTTCTTCAATAGTATCTCTGTCTGAACATTTCCAGATGGCCCTGCTTCCATCAGTAGATCATTATAGAACTTCATACCATAAAACATGCCTGTGTCATCTGCAAAATTAACAAGCGCAAATTATGTTATACACCAATTGATAGTATTAGTATTAGTATTATTATTAGCATAAGTATTAGTATTAGTATTAGCATAAGTATTAGTATTAGTATTAGTTGATCACTAAACAATATTAGTTGTTTCTATTGAACAATATTAGTTGATATCGTTCACCAATATTAGTTAGTTAGTAGTACTTTTTGTGCGCTGAACAATATTAATTGTTTCTATTGAACATTACTCCTTCCGTCCCAATAATGTAGACTGTTATTTTTTCCACACAGATTAAGAATACATATTTAATATAGTTGGGATTCAAAATTTTTGTTGTTCTTCCTAATATACCCTTGCAAAAGAGCTGAAATATTAATTAATGTTCATTGAAACAATAAATATCATTATTAAATAGGGATATTTAGATTAAAAAGAAATTTTAAATGACTAAAACAAGAAAATAAGACCATAATTTATGATATACCAAAAAGGAAAATGAGTCTATCTTAGTTGGACAAAAGGAATATTCGTTGTGCACCAGTTACATGGTGCGGTGATGCACATAAGTATTACGGGAAAAATATTTTTAAGGACCGTAACATAGGGGTGGTAAAATGTGGACCATAACTTTTCACACCGACAAATTAAGAACAATAACTTTAAGAAGTGGTGAATTGATGCCAAATCAACTCGAATCAACCCAAATAAGGCAGATTGTCTTAAATTCGGGTTGAATTTGAGCTCGATTTGGGTTGATTCAAACTGGTTTGTGCTCAATTTGCGATTTTTAAAGTTATGGCTGGTCCTCAAATTGTTAGCTCAAAAAGTTGATGTCCTTATTTTGTCAGCCTATAAATTACGATTCTCATTTTACAACTTCCTTAAGTTCGATCCTTAAAAGAAAAATTAATTACCAAAAATATGACTCTAATTTAAGGTGACGATGTTTTGATCACCAAAATCTAAACAATATGTTTCGGTCATCGAAGGTGAAAATGAACTTACTTATGGAGGGGTAAGGGACGAGAGGCTTGTAATCAAAGCTGAAAACTTGAGTGACGTTGTTGAGATTAGGATGTTGAGCAACTAGGGTCCACTGTGTGTAGTTCATTTTGTAATTAAAATTAGTAATGGCAACCTTCACACGCCAATACTCTTTGTAATTGATCTTCACATGCCAATGCACACGTATTGGACACATGTGATGAGTGCATTGTAGCAGCGCTGCATTGTCTTTTCTTGGCGTGTTGATTCCCACCATTTTCAATTTCTTTGAATCGCTCCTGCAATTTCAACATTATCATCACAATACAATACAATACTAGACTTGCTTGCATAAAATTGATCTGATGGATATTACTATATATTAGTTATTTTATTAAATGATATTAGTTGTTTATAATATAATATTAGAGCCGTTGAAACGGGCAAGTAGGGTGGGCCAAAACCCACAAAAAGCCCATCTTTAGGCGGGGCGGGGTGGAATGGTCCGAAAATATGGCAGAGGCAAAAGTCCCAACCCAACCCACTTATTGACGGACCAAGGGTTCAAGCTGGCCAACCCACCTTTATTTTTATAATATATATTTTTTTATTTTAAAAGCACTAACACATTCAATTCATCAACATACAATTTATATTGGTGACCATCATTATAAAAATATTAAAATAAAATATATCTCACAAACAAAGTTCATTATTGATTAATTAATTAGAAACATAATTTCCTACAAATTAAAATTCACCACTCATTAATCATAATTATTAATAAACATAGTATGTATTATAAGTGTTAGATGTATAATAAAAAAGTAAAAAAATAAAAATTTGGAAGCAGGCCGCCCCGCCAAGCCCACAGGTCAAATAGACCAGCCCATCTAGGCTCGACTTCAAGTTGGTGAAAAAATATTAACCCAACCCTCCCTATTACTATGGCGAGATGGGCTGGCCAACAACCCATTTGACGGCTCTATATAAGATATTAATCGTTTTATTAAAAGTTAGGGAAAATGTAGTTTTTACCCTATAAGTTTGGATGACTTTGTTTTTAGTCCTCTTATCTTTTGACTTTTGTTTTCAGTCCTATAACTTCAAAAAAATTTGATTTTCATCCCGAAACCGGCTATTCCGGGTAACTCAACCGGTGACCGATGACGTGGAAATAATTTTTTTTTAATTTTTTTAAGTAATGACGTGGATCGCCACGTGGACAATTTAAAAAATTTTGCGTGGACAATTTAAAAATTTTTGCATGTATAGGATTTGAACTCAAGACCTCAACACAAATGGGCAAGAGGCTTGCCATCTCGGCTAGAAGCAACTTTGATATAAATGTGTCTTTTGTAATATATATTCAGCTTTTGAAGTGTTGCATACCTTTATAAAAAAATCAAGAAAAATATGTAGCTTCCAAGGGTCGAACACATGACATATGTGCACATGTGCAAGCAACTAACCACTCAGGCTGAGAGTTATTTTGTTAACAAATACGCTTTTGGTAGTATCTATAGGACTTGAGCACGCCCATGATTCAACAAATTGGACCCCAAAATATTTTTTTAACAAATAAACACTTTTACTTTTAAAATTGAACAAATAAGCCCTTTAACTAATAAAATAAAATATGGAGACCCTTTTATTAAATGAATTGACATAGAACATTATTATATTAGTGGATAAATTGACAAAAAAATTAAAAATATTATGATAAATTCTAAAAAATGATTGAAACATCAACAACACTTTTTCTTTTAATAATGGACTCATATTTTTTAATATACAATATAATGTTAAACTATAAAAAAATTATTTATCAATAAAAACTATGATAAATTCTAAATTGGACCTTGAACTAGCATTTTGAGTACAATTTTTTTTTTTTTACAAATAACTTTTAAAATGAAATACATATGTTTTTCAACTAATAAAATGAGACATGAAGGTCCCTTTAATTATAGTTTTAAAATAATAAAAGTATATATATAAATTGTAAACGTAATAGTCTCGTATTTTAAAAAATAATTTCTTTATTATTTTTACGAATTTTAGTATTATGATTTTTTTATTTTAATTTTTAATTCATTATATTAAATTAGTTATCTTCTTTTTATGACTAGTTTAACATTATATTGTATATTAAAAAATATGAGTCAATTATTAAAAAAGTATGATGTATCACTTATTTTTGAATTTATCATAATATTTTTAATTTTTTTGTCAATTTATCCACTAATATAATAATGTTCTATGTCAATTCATTTAATAAAAGGGTCTCCATATTTTATTTTATTAGTTGAAGGGCTTATTTGTTCAATTTTAAAAGTAAAAGTGTTTATTTGTTAAAAAAATAGTTTGGGGTCCAATTTGTTGAATTATGAGCGTGCTCAAGTCGTATAGATATCACCAAAAGCGTATTTGTTAACAAAATAGCTTTCAGCTTCAGTGGTTAGTTGCTTGCACATGTGCGCATATGTCATGTGTTCGACCCTTGGAAGCTACATATTTTTCTTGAATTTTTATAAAGGCATGCAACACTTGTGTTCGAATATATATTACAAAAGGCACATTCATACCAAAGTTGTGCCTAGCCGAGATGGTAAGTCTCTTGCCCATTTATGGAGTGGTCCCGAGTTCGAATCCTATACATGCAAAATTTTTTAAATTGTCCACGTGGCGATCCACGTCATTACTTAAAAAAATATTTCCACGTCATCGGTCATAGGTTGAGTTACAGGCAGGCCAGGTTTCGGGACGAAAATCAAATTTTTTTGAAGTTATAGGACTGAAAACAAAAGTCAAAAGATAAGAGGACTAAAAACAAAGTCATCCAAACTTATAGGGTAAAAACTACATTTTCCCTAAAAGTTATTAGTAAAGGTATTAGTTGTAAATTAACTTTATGGTATTTACATAAGACCAACTCATATTATATATATATATATATATATATATATATATAATATTCTTTAGGTGTAACTTAGTGGGTTGTGTTTTAAGGATAATAATTCTACGAGTCTGTGAATGTAGGACATTATGTTTCAAAATTTGTAAATGTAGAACAATCGAGCCGAATAAGCGCAAATTTGTTGAAATGTTATATGACTTGCAAGATTGTCCTCGATTTACAAATTTTAAAAATATAGTGCCTTGCATTTACGAGGCTCATAGATCTGTAAATTTAGGACAATCGTACAACTCACGCGCCATTGAGTCCAATTTGGACTAATTCAGACTCGATTATCCCGCATTTATAAATTTACAAACATAATATCCTACACTCACAGGTCCCGTAAAATAATTGTTCTTAATCACAACCCCTAAATTATATGGATTTAAGAAAACATTTTTCCCATATATGTATAGTGTACGTATCTCAAAAAATGGCCAAATTGAAATTAAGGAATGAATATTTCTCACGGGATGCAATTCTTCTTGTTATGGCAACCACAAGAACAGTTTGGGCAAGGAGTGATGGTATCATTGTAGAAAGACGATAAGGAAACGCAGCAGCTGGGGTGCTTTGCAACCAGCAGCTGTGAGTACGTACATGTCACGTTCCACGTCACTGCACACAACTTATTAATTTATTTTATTTTGTTTGGTTAAATATATGTACACATTAATCACGATCTTTTCACGTTATTTTCAATTACATTAAAATTCAACACTGTTTTTTTAAAATTTGTAACAATTTATGCTGGTAGCAATAAATTTTGTTGATTGCAAACAAAAATTCACTAATTTTTTTGTTTTAGTATAATCACAACCTTTTAATTTTTTTCAATTTCATACACCGTCACGTTGGACGAACTTGCGGTAATATAATCATGTGATAAAATTGTAATAATTTGAAAGATTGGGGAACAATGCTTTTTAAAGACTCAGTAACTTAGGGGGTGAAAAAATGAAGAACATAACTCTTTGGGTGACAATTTAAAGATAATAAATTTTAAAAATTACTAGTCGAAGCGTATCAGCCCGAATTAACCGAAATTCGGGCTAATTGATCTGATTTGGATTGAATTCAAGTTGATTGACCCCGTTGACCTGAATTTGAGCCCTACTTGCATTGATCGGGCTAATTTGTCCTAGCTCATGACTTTAAAAGGTATTGCTGTTTGTCGGATCAAAAAATTATGGTCATCATTTTGTCACCCCTAAATTACTATCTTTAAATAAAATTCTTCCCAACTGGTAATTTTAAAAACATATGTTACAATAAATCAAATGAAAATGTTGTGATTCAATTTGCCATTAATCCTATGTTATTCGATAAAAAGTGCTCGAACAAAAAAATTAACTTGCATACTTACTTAAAACTTGAGTTTTCTTCTACGATCGGGAGTTAGGATTACGGTGGACGGCACGATCTTTGCCGGTCCACAAGTGTAGCCGGGGCCAGGGCCGAGGAGGGTGAAGTTGGTGGGGAGTTTGACGGTCTTGTTGGATGTTCCAGCCAAGGCCTACACCGACTTGAATGCCTTTGAAATTGCAGAGAGGAGGGTCTTGGCCCCACGAGGCCACGACCCCGCCTTTACAGCAATTGGCAATCTGTTGATTGTAGGGTACCCCAGGTAGCAAATCAACAACAGTGGGGTTTTTCTTACAACAATGTGGGACATTTCCTTTGAATTTGGAACAATCTCCTTGCTCTGTGGTTTGTGCACCCACCATTGACCATATCACTTCCTTTTAGCCCAACCCCATGCTAAGGTCCACCCAGGGCTCATGATGTGCCGGTACAGTTGAAAGTTGTACATCGACACAAGAGCCTATATATATACAATTAATTTATATATATCTTCTCTCATATAACATTTATAGTAAAACAGATAGAATGAGATAGCAATGTATGTAATTGTTACAATTGCAGGTTGAGCAAGTTTTTGTGCATCGGATGTACCGTGCAATATTTAAGTGTATTTTTAAACAATCATCCTTGTTATTTGGAAACATGTATTTTTGTTTTCACTGAATAGTTTAGGTTAGATGAGTTTGTGGAATATAATCACGAGTTTTCATGTTTTTCAATTATAGTATGTTGTTTTTAAATTTGTGACTTGATACACCACCTTTCAAATTCTTGTAATTGTATTACATGATTCTGGCAAATCATGCTGATGTAGTAGTGTATTAAATTGAAAAGAAAAAAAAAGATTGCGAGTTTAATTGAAACAATAAAAATGTCATGAATCTATTTACAAAATTTTCAACGATTTTTGACTGCCACGTTAGCATAAGTTGCCGGAAAATAGTTAATAATACAACTGCAAAATGTAAAAAGTTGGTGTATTGAATTATGATTTTTTTAAAAAAAAAAAAACTGTAATTGAAAAATGTGAAACAATCATAATTTTATGCAATTAACCCTTAAATTAATGATAAGTACTTAATTAATAATCCATTAATTCTATATATTGTTTTTATCTTACATTATGCCATTCATTCATGATGTTCTTTTTAAAATGAGGAGAAAGTCCGGTTAAATCTAACGAGCTAACTCTTCAATTCAAGAAAGGAATCTCGTCTTCAATCCAAGCGTTAGGATCCATGTCATTCATGATGTTACAACATAATATTGTGTAACATGAAATCTCAACTTCTTTTCATACATGCAGACACCTTGCTCATAAAATAATCAACTTCTATATATTAGAGTTATTAAATGATTAGTTAATAGTGCGGCCTTCTTAAGAAAACAAATGATAATGATATATATATATATATATATATATATATATATATATATATATATATATATGATAAATAATTTGTGAGACCATACTAGACATATTAAAGTTTATCAATAAAAAAATAATTAAAATGTGAACAAACTTAATAAGATAGATGGATAAAATACAGTTAATTTGAACTGATTTCAATAAATTAATTATATTAATTTGCACATAAGCAAGTTAAAGAAAACTCACCACATATCCATCTGGTGTCCAAGATATAACATCCCATTTGATTGTTATGTTCCCAAATGGATCCAATGGGTCAAATGACTCTAAGAATGTTTCAAGAAAATTAGGCGATTACAACCACATCAATGGAAAAAGAATAAATCTCTTATACATAACAGGTGTATTATGCAATTTAGAAAATAATTATTTTTACCATTACTTGAGGGTGACAAAATGAGAATTATAATTCTTCGGGCTAACAAAATGAAGATTGTAACTCTCCAAGTGACCATTTAAGTACAATGTCACAAATTTATGCCAAATCAGCCCAAACCAACCCAAAATAAGTTTAAATTCAAGCCAAAATCCGGTCAATCAACCCGAATCACCGATTTGATTTAATTTTGGCTGATTTTGCCTCAATTGACGATTTTACAAGTTATTGTCCTTAAATTGTCACCCCGAAGAGTAGCAATTCTCATTACGCCACCCCCTTATGTTACGATCCTTAAAAAGAATTATTCTCATGCAACTCAAGCGCATTTTTAAACAATCACAGTTATTTTCATTGAACACTTACAATCAATTATGGTTTAACACTCGTAACTATTCAGTAAAAATAACCGTGACTGTTTAGTGCAAGGATGGTTGTTTAAAAAAGCGATTAAATTGCACCGTACACTTGATGCATACAAGATTATATCGCAGGAAAAATAGAGATTAAGAAACAAGAAATTAAACCCTGAGAATTAATTACCAGCTAGAGAAAATAGGATGATCAAGAAGACAGTGCATAATGTGAATCTCAAAATGGGAGATATGCGCATTTTGATGATTTGTTAATTCAAGTTAGAGCTCAAATTAATTAAGTTGAGTGGAGGATATATAGTTATAATGTCAAGTGTGCATGTGAATACGTAAATTGGTGTGCATAATTATTTCTCATGCACCTAATGGTTGCTGGAATTTCATTTCATGTGTTTCATATGTCTAATCATGTTATTTAAAGGAAAAATCTTCAGTTGGTCGATAAAAAGGGAAAGGAGAGACATTTCAACTTACTATATTATATATAGATAATTAGTCAGTGTCCCAAATGGTGCTACATCATTTTTATATACTAATTTCATTAATGCAATGATTGCTAAATTTTTACTGATTTTTAGGTGATACTCCCTCCTTTTCGAATACAAAAGAGAATGTACAAAATAAAATATTAGAAGAGGATGTCTAATTATTTGATTTTTGGCAATCCAAAGAATTTATGTTTCCTATTCGAATGAGGTAATATCATTGTCCCCGTAAACTAAAAATATAAGACTCCATAAGTAAAAAAATATAAAAATATATGTATAAAAATACAGGAAATATCAAATATGCCTTACAGATAGATCTATCTATTACTCCTAATTTAACATAATTATCTGCACTTCAAAAAATGGTAGTTGGAAACAGAGAAGATAACAATCTTGGATGACAAGGAGAAACAATAAAACACAACCGACAAAGTTAACTTGAAATTTGCAAGTCTACAACAAAAGGAGAAGATTAAAGACTCTCCCTTTCAAGTTTCAATAATGGAGAAATTAAACCCTCTTCTAGTAAGTAAAAACACACAAAAGAAGAGAAAATAAATAGTGTTTTGTCATACATATATAGTAACTTCACTAGCTAGCTTTATAAGTTTGATGATAAGAATTTAATTTGTGAATGAAAATAGCTACAATTAATTAAGAGTTTGGAGTTACATGGGTGCAGAATAAAGCAGCCTAGAGGCTGCATTACCAGCAAAAATATCACAGGACTTGTTTATGAATATAAATATCACATAAGATAAAGATTTGAGGGAGAATGTACATTTACCCATAATGCCTACTGCCAAACGAAATTTCTCTTCCATGACTACTGCAGATTATTGTTGTTTTTTTATATATTCCTATCTAGGGATGCTGCTATATATACCAAAAAATTAATTTAAAAGGAGAATAACATGGAGAAAACTTAGGAATATTATGAGCTGAGCAGTGAAGTCTACATCGATCCTGTCTAAATAATCAAGATAATAGAGATTAAGATTTTGTTTAATTGATGAGAAAACAGAACAAGAGATTATGAATAATTTGGCTGGTACACTCCACTACTAAATTTTTCATCACTTACTAAAGATCGAAACCTAATTGTTGGAATATTATTTGCCAATCAAATACTGTTGATTAAGAATTTATTTTTGAGCATTGGAAAAATACCACTTGTTCCATGATGCTCTGCCTGTCTTGAATTAACTATCCTATCCTATCCTATTCAAAAATTCTTTATTATATAATGTGCTCGAATATTCTTTCAAAATTACTCCACTAGCTAGTTTCTTAAAAAGAATGATGTGGTCTGGTAAAAAGAATGTGCTTGAATATTGATGACGTTTCCTGATGTTGCAAGTTCTAAGAGGGGTAGAGGTTTCACATTTTTAACTTCACAAATGCAGCTGCTTGGAATTTTTTTGATGCATTCCATGTATATCCTCTCTGGACAAAGATAAGAAGTCATCACAAAATCTCTTAAAGAAATATTCTGCTAGCAATTTATACTTCCTGAGTAAAAGAAAGCTTCAGTGTTATCTTAATCAAAAGTTCAGAGAAGCATTATTACCAGATGAAGAGAAAAACATGAAAAACTCAAGAAAGAATAATACAAAAGTTTAAACTTGTGAATTATGATAATAGTATATCACGACAAAAACCAAAATGACACTCACATAATCTTCCCAAATTATAAATTAATAATCCAATAATTAAAATCATGTCATCAAACAGTTATTTCAAGTGAATCTCAGACTTCGATGACATGTAGCCCTTGAAAATCCAGTCCTCACAAAATAGTCCACATACCTCATAAGAATATAAGGCACAATTGATAGTATATTAGTACAGCGGTCTCTTCCACCATGTGTATTTAACATCATCGCATACATGATCTATTACAATCATTTCTTCTGATTTTCAGAGCAATGCATGCGCATAAAGGTATATTTTATCACAAACAAATTAGCAGCAGAGAGTATGGCTTGCAACAAACAAACAAAATCAGGATACTACATAGTGAATTAAACCTAGTGTATCACAACCAAATTAATAAGATAGACAACAAGAAAAAAATTTGTTTTGAGATATAAAGTATTATTTTTCAAATTTTAAAAGATCAAGTTGTAAAATGCATATTAAAACATATTTCCTAACAGAAAAAAATATGGATATGAGTTAATATTCACCAAAAGAATTCTTTCTCAACACATTATTCAGTTTCAATTCTACATTCAAACACTTCTGCAACAAAAAGAGCATGCCAATATTTCAATCGGATGGACCAGGAAACTTCAGATATTACCTCCTGATTAGTAGAGCAAATGCACAAAGTCTATCTCATTGAGGTGGAGATCGTCACTCAACTGTAAGGCCTAACATTCAATTTGATTTGGAATTAAACTGGAAGGAAAAACAGGTCACAGTTAGAGCAGGATCAAACATCAATTTGATTTGGAAATTAATGAGTCAAAAGAAGTAAATGCAGAGTAATATACTAGATTGTCGGCACTTTGAGGGATATACTAAAGAGTAAATGCCAGAAAATGCTTAAAGGAAATAACAAACAAATAATTGAGTTTCTCAGATGAAGAGCAGTAATTTGACTGACAAAATTTGCACTGACCAGTTTCTGAAGTGTTTAGTCTTGCAAGTAACATGTAACAATTCGTTGATAGATTTTTACCCATGGTTGATACATGCTTTGTTTCTGAATTCACATTAAATATTTTTACTCGGTCATTTTCCAACCAAAAACATCAGTCTTTTATTTCACCCACTTTAAAATCTACAAAACTGGAATCCAAAAAAACAGTTGGACTCACTGCATAATTCACATGAAAGGCTGCTAAATAAGTTAATTGATGACAAGACACAATTAATTAAACAACTTGGAAATATGTACATATAATTGTTTTTTTTTTTATTAAAAGGTACCTGAATAGGGTCTCCTCACGTTGGATTTATACATTCTTTGCCATTTTGGGTGGGCCTCATCTCTATCATCATTCAGAGACAACTTTATATTTATGAAACAGACAATGAAATTAAAAATATAAATAAGAGTAGCAAGATTTCAAAGGCTTCCTTATTTAAATGCCACACAAGTTACACTTTCTCTTGCATGAGCAGTGAAAGAGATAACTCAAGATTGCAGATTTGTTTCAATAATCAATGAGTATGTATTTCCAAGATTAATTAATTAATTTCTCTACTATATTTATCTATTCTTGTTACTCTGAATGCACTGATGAGAATAAGTACCTAAAAATGGTGTCATTTACAAACACACAAGAATCAACGAATATTTCAATACTAAGAGAAGAAGGGCATAAAGCGGAATGGAAATTCACTAAATTGTTGAATAAAGAAAGAGAAGAAGCATGAAACAGAGGAAGGGTTAAGGGAACCTTAGCCATGAGGTTCCAACATTGACCTAGAAGTTGTGCGGCTGCTGAGAGAGTCTTCATTTAGTTTTTCTGACCTATAGTCGCTCCAAGCAAATTAGGCTGTTACCTTTGTAACCCCAAAATTATTGAATATTTCAATACTAAGAAATGAAGAGTATAATGAAGAATGGAACAACTAATTAATTGGGATTAAATTTACTGCAGTTACTATGCACTGTAAAACCGTCTAGTTTACCTCTCAATCATGAAATTATTTTGAATAACCAAAATTTTATCAATGTAATACTTTAAACCGTAAAACCGCCAAATTCTTCTCCATTATACCAACCAATCTCCCACAATTGACGGTTGTGAAGAAGAATGAAATCATAGTATGTAGTGAGTGAATTTATTTACCTTTGTTGAATCACTGAACTCCTACCCGTCCAAGCTAAGTATGTAGGCAAAGTTGCTCGCCCACCAAAATCACCTCCTCGTCGCCTTGCTCTTCAAATCGGACTATCTGCAAGATTGATTACTGTCACAACCAGAAATCCAAGAGGAAGAAAATGAGAAACAATCAACAAAATACGAATCCTCAAAATGTCAAAATAATGAGAAACTATGAACAAAATATTACAACCAGAAGCCCTAGAAAATGCAGAATATCGAGAATATTTAACGCGGTTTGGAAGAGATCGCGATTCTGAAGAGAGAGAGCCAAAACCATGGACAACGAAGGTGGATAATTAACGTTGCAAAAATTAGGGATTTAGAGACAAACCTGGCGCGGTGGGGAAGCGGCAGACAACGTCGGCTTAAGGAACCGGTTACGAAAACGCGGTCAGCAATGGCGGTGGGGGACGGTGGCTGTGACGAGGAGTTAGGGATTGTCGTGGGGAATGACATGGTGACGAGCGGCGGGGATGGCGGTGTTGATGAGGCAAGGGGGAACGACGGTGGTGGCTCCAGCGACGGGAGATGGTGGCGACGCAAGTCTGAGAGAAAAGGTCGACTGTGAGAGAGACGTTTTTTTGGGGAAAAAAATTTTAGGCAAAAACTTGTATGAGGCCGTCTAAATGCATGTGAGGCCAGAATCACTTTTTAATAAATTGTTATCACTTTTTTAAAAAGTGATACAAATTAGTATAAAAGTGATAACAAATTAAAAAGTGATAACAATTTATGAAAAGTGATAACAATTTATGAAAAAGTGATAACAAATTATGAAAAAGTGATAATAATTTATTAAAAAGTGATTCCGTCTCATGTCCGTTATGAGGCGTCTTACACAAGAGTGCCCCAAAATTTTAAGGACGACTTATATACTCCCAACACAATTAGAAATAAAAAGAAAAATAAAAGGCGACAGAAAAGACGACTGTTTCTAATATCCGTTGTCTTTTGGTACAAACTCATTACCTAAGACAACGGTTTTACCTAAGACAACGGGTTTTATACTTAAGACAACGATCAGAGCTGAAAACCGTTGTCTTAAGCCATTTTTGGCATAGTGAATACAAAATAAAACACCAAATATGAAATAAATAATTTTGTGAATTTATTGAGACCTTGAAAAAGTGAAAAAAATATTAAATCAAATGTTAGACTTCACTCTGTTTAAAAATATGATTCGGACGAGTTATAAATTTACGGATTATATAACATATACATGATGAAAATTTATATTATATACTCTTTCCGTCCTTCAATTAATTTCACACTTTTCTTTTCACGACATCCCACAATTAACTGCACACCCCTAAAATGGAATACCCTTCATAAACTACACCATCACAATACTATTTAAATTTCAAAAATATCACTCATATTTTATTCTACTTTATTCTCTCTCCTACACTTTATCTCATACAACGACCCAAAATACACTTAACATTTTATTCCACGTGCCCTCTTCACATGTGAAAATAACTCCGGGACAGAGGGAGTACCATATATATGACAATCTCATACAAATATTTATCGAATACACCTACAATCCGAATTAATCTTCACTCATCCTGCTAACGGCTTAATCCACCTAAAATCAATGGCAGACTTGTGTTTTGGAGGAACAAAGACAATTTCCAGTTTTGCAAAAACTAATAATTCCTCATTGAAGTATTGCCGTGACCCATCTTCCAATGGTCAACCTCTCGAATCATTGACTAAATTTGCTTTCAGCTCCAAATAAATTATTGGTAATGTATACAAAATTAATTTATTAATTTGATCTACATTAATAAGGTTTTTTTTCACATTTTTAAGATTGAAATAATTGTGATTCATGTTAATTGTGTTTAAATAAGAATGCAGTAGTATATACATACTACTACTCCATATAAGCAATACTACTACTATTTCAAATGTAAGAAAAATACAGAATTTAAGTGTCAAAGAAGAGAATTTGGTGAATAAGAAGGCTACTACTATAAGAGATTGCTGAAACCTGAAAACACAATGAAATGACGGTGAACAGCCTTTAATGTGCTTGAAATTGGAGGAAATAGAAATATTGGCAGACATATAAGACAAGATGAAGCAGAGTAACTTTAATGGCGGGCAATTTTATTTGTAGGAACATGAATGTGGTTCCTACCATCAAGGAATAATGGGGTTGTTGGTCCCGATTAGTTGAGCTGATTAAAGAAAACTTGAGTTAGCCTTCTAAGATAAAATCTAGAAGGGGAATTGAATAGATTTTATAGACTTTTACAAATTTTTTAAAACTTATTCAAAACACCAAAGTAACACAATGAAATTCAATTTAATCTCAACTTTACTAAGATCAAAAGCACCGATATTTTAGTTCTAACTTGAATTCTGAAATTAATCTTTGATTAATATCTTGGAAAAGAACAGATAAGTAAATGAAAGCAATAAAGAACAACAGATTTATAGTGGTTCGCATTATAAAAATCCTACATCCACTCTCCTTCTTCGTACTTTGAAGAAGGGTCTCTTCCACTAGCTTACTTACTCACTTTCCAATCGTAACTTACAACATACAACGATCTTCAAATCTTCAAACTACTAAACTATTACTGGAAAATCTAACTCTATAGTGATAGAAGTGTATTTGAAGATGTGTGAAAAGAGTGTTCTATAAACACTTAGAAAGATCTATGAAGAAATCCTTGAAAATAATTTTGTGCTTTTTGAAAACTTGTGAATTGTGAGAATATATTGCCGAATTGATAAATCATATATTTTAATGAAGTGCCTAGACCTATTTATAAGTCTGAAAAGACAGTTAGTTTGTTAGTCGGTTCTAACAAAGTGAAAACTGTTCAACAAACTTATTCTTGAAAATGCTCTCGCTCCTCGGTGATTTCTCCTACTCATCTGCGGTGACTTGGTGAAGACTCGCCTTTCTTATTCTACTCAACTTGTCTTGACCTCGTCCCAGCTCTTTATTATTGTCTCCTGCAGACGACTAGACTTGAGTTGGTCTCCGGATGACTTGCAACTATTCGGTCTTGGTGACTTGATCCGTCCTCGACCTAGTCGATCGGCTTAGTATAAGGACTTGATCTCACTGTTCTTTAGGGTCGTCGATCATCTCGAATCGCTCCTTTTAACTCATCAAAACTTTGTTGATCTAACAATTTCCCCCTTTTTTATGAAGTTAAAATCTACAAGAAAGAGACACACTCATAGGCGAAGTTAGTTAGAGTTAATGAAAATTTATCGAGATAGGCATATTAGAACACATTCATACCGAAAATCGATTCATTCAAATTACAAAGACTCAATTCACAAAAGGAAAATTTTTAAGTCTTTTAGACTCTTTCAAAATATTTAGACTTAAGAAAAATTTTAAGTCTTAGGACTTAGAAAATTTTAAACTTAGGAAATTTTTTTAGAAAATTTTAAGTCCGAGATGATAATTTTCTTAGATGACTAATACTTAGAAATTTTTTTTTTTAAGATTTCTTAAAGCGGTAAAAAAACTTTAAGAAATAAGACAAGTAAATCAAATCGGTAAAAGTATATTCATATCGGATTTACAAAGATTTACAAAGGAAGACTAATAGAAAAGAGGAGTAAGGAAAAATAAAGTCCTGTTTCTATTAGACTCCCCACTGGTCTTAAATGCTGGAATCATCGGCCGAGTTGAATACCCTCCTTCTAAGCCGCTTGATTTATTCCTCCCGAGCAAGTCCAGACTCGGCCTCTGCCTTCTTTATAATTCCCTTGACCCGAGTCTAGGTCCAGAGGATCCATCGGAGTTTGTTTGCGGGGATGGCGTATTCGAAAGCTAGAGAGATCGGGTTGACGTTGAATTCCACATCGGCTTCTTCTAGCGGCCGAGCGTAGAAGTCTGCGTCTACCTTTTCAATCCATTCGTGCCAAGCTAGGTCGGGGTCTTCTTTGAGTTGCTCGGGGCCTTTGAGAATATACCAGTATATCCACATTCCCTCCAGATTCTTCTTTTTATATTCATCTGCGTATTTCCCGCGATGACTTGACTTAGGAGGAGCAGCCGTCGTGTGAAATGGTCTCAATTTCCCGCCTTGATCTTTGATCAGCCATTTATGCTCAGCAGTTGCTCCGAAAGCGTTTGCGTCCTTCTTCTTCTTCTTCTTCTTCTTCTTCTTCGCCTTTTCTTTTCTTTCTTTCCATAAAATTCCATCTCTCTCTTTATTCTCTTAATCGATCCTCTGAAAGATTGGAATAATTAGCCTCCCTTTTTCCTTTTCCCTTAGCGACTCTGGAATGAATATCGGTGATATTGGCTCACCGCGCTACTTCCTTGCCCTTCCCCTTGGGTTCTTGATTCGGACTCTTTAAGCTTAGCCAAGAGTTTCTCAATTCTCTCCTCCTCCTCCTTTCTCCTTTTCTCCTCATCCTCCTTCAGCGCCTCCTCTAATTGACTTACCCTCGGTGGAGAGCGGCTAGCTCATCGGACTTGAGTTTCAAGTCTTCTTTAGCTGCCTCCACATCAGCCGTGTTGGCCTTTGTGCCTACCTCTTTTCTCGTCTCCTCAACCACACCGTGAGGGCTTGTCTCTTTTCTTGCTCGCCTTTTTCCCCCTTTTTAACTTCAAAGACCAAGTTTGTCGGTTTACATCAAGATCATTGTACTTGACTAAGTCCTGAGTCTACAACCATTTCATTCACCACCATCCTGATTGTAACCCTTTACTTCTTCTTTCTGCCCTCGGCTCCTCCTCCATTGCTTTCACTTTGTCGGCCCGGCCAGAGTTAGTAACAGATATGATTTTATCGAGATAAGATTACCTCTACTTCTCTCATCTTTGGCTAGCATCGTGTCGATTCTTGCTTCAACCATCCTCCTTGTCCTCCTCTTAATTTTTCTTGAATGTTGAATTTATCTTTTTCTCCACAAGGGTGAGGATTGAGGAGATGGTGGAGACAGGGCTTAGGTCATCGTCATCTTCCTCGGATGAGGAATCGGCGAAGAAGGGATTGGTTCTTTTTGAGTAGGTGGGAGAGGGGTAGGATGTGTCCGGATAGGCGGGAGAGAGGAGTAAGATATAATGGGAATAGGTGAGGCTTGGACCGTTGGGAGAGGAATTGGTTCGATTGATGGGGGTGATGGTTGAGTTTGTATAGTGGGGGTGGGAATGGGAGATGAGGTTTGTATGAGTGGTGTTGGTGGTTGAGGTGAGGTGTGTTACATTTTGTAGGTGGGGTTTGAGTTTGGGTGTTGGGGAGTAGAGGCATTGGAGAGGCTCGAGGTACCGGCACTGGGATACCTCTTCATTACTGTTTGGACGAGATAGGATTACAGGCTGAATTTGAGGCTCGAAGTGCCGGCTGGGGCACTTCTTCATTGCAGTGCGGGTGATAAAGTAGGAGATGAAGATAGGCTTGTACGATTCAGGGGATTGGGGAAGAAGCGGCTTCCTTGGTTGGAGAGGAGGGAACTTCGAGCCGACCAACCTCACCGCTATCTTCGACAGAACCTCCTCTGGTAGCAAGGTTGTTGTGTCCATCTGCTGCTCGGACCCTCCAGATTTGGTGGAGCCTTGAGCTTTGAGTTGCTCGTCCGGCCTCCTTACCAATGGGATATCAACTTCCTCTACCTCTTCTTCTTCCGAGGCTTCTTTGGTGGGAATAGCGGATGAACCTTCCCCTTTCCTTTTCTCGCGGCTTTCACCGGCCGTCTCTTCCTTCTCCTGGGAGACCACTTGGGGCTGCGGCCTGTCTCACTGGATTGGAAGCACAAGCTGCTTTCTCTTATGTAGCGACCCAGTGCTGCCTCCTCGGGTTCCTCTGTCTCTGCCTCAAGGAGCCGCCTCGAGTTCACTCTTGGTCTTGAGCCGCCGATTCGCCTCCAGCCTTTGAATTCTAGCAAGATCGGACTCATCGTCCGAGTCCGGGTTTCCTCCAAGCCTATCATCCTTAGTGAGGATCCCCTTCGCTTGGAGTACTTCTTTGTACCCACTCTCCAGTCGGCCTCTCTGTTCATCCCTTCGATCAACACAGCTTATTTTGTTGAATAGGCCGACTATTGAGTTAGGTATCCAGCCCTCACAGACGACTTGAAAGTAAGCAATTTCTTCTCCTCCATCAGCTTATGAATCAGATATCTACCCGGTTTACTTGTACCCCATCCAAAATGGCTCGCATCACACACACTGGGTTTGGTTAACCCATCATGTGAGCTCTGCTCACCCAACACACTTTTGTCACCACTTGTCATCAATAACCGAAACCTCCTTCTAAGAAGATTCTTCTTCAAATCTCTCCGGGTTCCTCTCGTATGTAACCCTTGCCATCAAGTCGAACGATTCCTCCCAATCATCCTCCTTGTAAGTCAATGGATTGACTCCCTCCATTGATGTGTTGAAGATTCTCGCAATATTTTCTCTAGTGTAGCTCAAAGATCGCTCCATCTACTCGTAGTGTCGAACCCATCTTGGGTATCTCTCATTCTTGCCAAGAATTCTGCCCCCAACAAATCAGCCGTTCTATTCTCGGGAGATTTCATTGTGACAGAAATCCCCTTAACCTCGATACTTCCAATAGATGGAGAATCTCTGCAGATTCTCGAATCTCGAGTGGTTTCAAAATCCACATACATCTCTCGCTTTTAAACGGTTTTGAAAAACTCCTCATTCATTTTAAAATGAGAAATGTTTGTGGAAATATATGTGGGTTTGTGGGTTTTGGTGGTTTTAGAAGAGGATGCCATGGTAAGTTTGTGTATAAAATTGGGATTTTTACAGGAAGTTTCAAGTTTTCTCAAAGTAAAAATGGTTAAGTGAAGAAAAGATGTATTTATAGGAGGGAGAATTGAAAAGAGAAGCCATTTTAAAAGCGGGTTTATTCTCGAGCCGTTCAATTTGAAAGATTTACTTTCTTTGAATCAACGGTTAAAAAATCGGATAAACGATTGGGATTCGGTGCGTGTAAAACTTGTGTTTGGAATGCGTAAAGTAACTTTTATAGATCGTTGATTTGACCGAATAGGGTTACTTTATGCGAGAGAAGTTAATACCCTTGTCGTCGGCCTAGGGTTCTCTTGCATAAAGGTTTTCTAGAAAGCAGAGATAAGGTTACAAAATCGTCGATAAATGACCTCGTCAGGTTTTAACACGCCTAATTTTGTTCTTATTTTGGCAAATTTTAAGACAAGTTAAAGAATGATTTTTATTTCAAATAAAGCAGACTCATATTAAAAATTTTTAAGAACAGTTTCTCCAACTAGTTTCTCCAACCATTAAAAACACCACTTAAGTTTATTTTGAAGACACAATTTGTTCTATCGGATGAGGGTAAACAGATGAGGAGTTTAATAGTAGAGTTGATGCTGTCTTATTTCACAATCGATTGGTAACTGCTCCTGTAAAGACACATACTCGAAGAAACCATTAGTAGCTAGGGTAAGTCGGATAAGGTGCAATGATCATCGATTCTATAGAAGTCGGTGACTATTGTGTCCTTGTCTCGATTTACCAATGTCGATAAGTAATCATCAAGTTAGATAAGGTCAATATGACTAATCCTTGATTCTTGATTCCAAGATAGAAGATCAATGATATCATTTACGATTGTCCTTTGACTCATATCTAGTCCGATAATTCTTTATAGACATTAATTTAAAGAAAAGAGGAAAGAAATAAGGAAAAGCGATTAACGAGATGCAAGCAATGATTAATCAAAAAATCAGCCAATGATGCATCAAGTAACCCTAATTCTAAGCATAATTCTTTAAATCTAGATTCACTAATGGTTTTGTAAGAATATCTCGCTCTTTGTGATTCGGTGGCTATCTTTTCAATTCTAATATCATTCTTTTCCACATGATCTCTAATGAAATGATGTCGATGTCTATATGCTTACACCTAGAATGTAGAACAGGATTGTAAGTCATGGCTATTGCACTATTACTATCACAAGAATAGGAGCAGATGATGTTTGAATATTATAATCTCTAAGTGTTGACTAATCCGGAGGAGTTGAGAGCAACAACTTCCGGTGCCATGTATTCACCTCGGTTGTGGAGGTGGCAACGGATGTCTGTTTCTTAGATAACCAAGAAATTAATTTGTTGCCTAAGAATTGACAAGTTCCTAAAGTGGATTTCCTATCAATCTTACAACCCCCAAAGTCGAGTCCGAATAACATGCCATTTCAAAAGTTGTCATCATTTGGGTACCATAATCCTACTTGCAAAGTTCATTTGAGATATTTGAGGATTTTCTTAGCGAGACTCCGGATGAGTTTTCTTGGGATTAGATTGGAATCTTGCACATACCCCAACTGCAAAGGCTATGTTTGGCCTACTTGCGGCCGAGATAGAGAAGGGATCCAATCGACCCACGATACTCCGTTGCATCCGTGGGTATCCCTGCTCATCGAATCCATGGAAAAGTTAGTTGCCATTGGAATCTTAACTTCTCTACTAGTAGTCATCCCAAATTTCTCAATTAGGTCCTTAGCATATTTAGTCGATGTATAAAAATACCCTTACTCATCTCGCTTAATCATAAGCCTAGAAAATATGTTAATTCGCCCATCATTGACATTTCAAACCTATTTTCATGAGGACACTAAAATCTTCACATAATTTCAAATTAGTTGAACCAAAGATAATGCCATCTACATAAATTTGAACTAACAAGAAGTTACCATCTACTTCCTTTCTAAACAGAGTCCTATCTATCTTACCTTTTGGAAAACCATTTGATATCAAGAAATCGAGATAAGGTATCATACCAAGCCACAGGAGCTTGTTTCAGTCCATATAGGGCCTTATTGAGTTTATAGACCTTGTTATTGATCTTAAACCCAGAGGCTGCTCCACATAGACTTCCTCAAGTAACACACCATTAAGGAAAGCAGACTTAACATCCATTTGAAAGACTTTGAAAGATTTATAAGCATCAAATGCCAAGAACAACCTTATTGCTTCTAATCGCAATGGAGCATAGGTTTCATCATAGTCTATCCCTTGGTGTGAGTAACCTTGAGCTACCAATCTTGTCTTATTACGAACAATAATGTTGTTCTCATCTGCTTTGTTTTTGAACACCCATTTGGTGACTATAATCTTTCTATGTAAGGGTCTTTTCACTAATTCCCAAATATTTTGCCTTTCAAAGCGATGCAGCTTCTTCTGCATGGCGCTTATCCGATTTGGATCGAGATAGAGCTTCCTCAATAGACTTGGGTTCAAGAAGTGATACATAACAGTGAACACACTTTCGTAGTCCAACATCATTCGTGTCTACACACTACTTGATGGGTCTCCGATAATCTGGTTAGATGGATGATAACTTCTCATCCTCTTGCCTATATGAGTAGAAGGATCCTCATCTTGAGACTCGGCAGGCAACTCCTCCGACTCTACCCGAGTTGGCGTTCCCCCTTCATCGGTGACCCCCTTTGATCACCGATGTCAAGGGTGTCTCCTCGAGATGGAATCGATCAAGTTGTCTTCGATTATCAAATGGAGATTCTTCTTCATCCGAATCAATCAAGACTAGGTAGATAGACTGTTCTATGTTTAGTTTTGGTTAGTTCAATCTTATCTAGATCTTTAGAAATTTGATTCACTTTATCCGAAAAGGAATATAATTCATCAAATACCACATGAGGAGTTTCCTCCACACAAAGAGTTGTCTTGTTGAAAACTCTAAATGCCTTGGAAGTGTTGGAATATCCCAAGAATATTCCATCACCGCCTTAGCATCAAAAGTTCTCACTTAGATTTCCCATTGTTATGGATGAAACATTTACAACCAAAAGCTCTAAAATATGAGATTCTTGCAATCTTACCTTTCCAAATCTCATATGGAGTCTTACCCTTGTCTTTGACAACTAAACACCTGTTCTAGGTATAACAAGTCGTATTGATGGCTTGACCCGGAACTGTGAGGGGTTTCATACTCACTAACATGCTCCCGGCTACTTCCTTCAAGGTTCTATTCCTTCTTTCAACCACTCCATTTTGTTGTGGAGTTCTTGTTGATGATGTATCATGAATAATTTCACACTCATTGAAAAAGTTAGATAAACAAGAATTTAAAAATTCGGTGCCCTTATCACTTCTTATTTTAATAATATTAACACCCTTCTCATTTTGAATGCATGCGAACGGATCGGGGATCTTGTTTATAGTCTCATTTTTCTTGAAAAGAAATATAACCCAAGTGTATCTAGAAAAGTCATCTACCACAACAAGAGTATATTTCCTTCCACTAAAGCCGAGAGGAGAAACGAGTCCAAATAGATCAAGATGAAGTAGTTGAAGAACTCTTTCGAGATGATGAGGTGTTAATACTCTTAAATGAGTGTCTAGGCTGTTTACCTTTTTGACAAACATCACATTTCAGATCGGTAGAATAAAGTTTCTCGGGTAATTCCTTAACAAGATTCTTTCTAGCCGACTTACTAAGGGTCTTGAAGTTCGGATGACTAAGCCTCTTGTGCCATAGCCACCGAGGTCATCTCCACCCTTAGCTATCAAACAAGTATCTTTAGGGCAACTATTAAAGTTGGCCACATAGACATTACCATGTCCAAGCCGATTAGAAGTACCTTGTCTCGAGGAACTATCTAAGATATCACATATATCTTTTGAAAATTTTACAATAAAACCTTTATCACAAAGTTGGAAAACAGATAGCATTATGTTTTAATCCTTCAACAAAATATACCTCGGATACTGAATATCCTTGATAATCGGAGTACATACTCCTTTAGTCTGTCCACAATTGTTGTCTCCAAATAATACTCTAGGACCATCAATGTTTTGGAAATTTGATAGTAGCTTCTTGTTATAAGTCATGTGTTGTGAACAACCACCGTCTATGTACCATATAGAAGCTAAGATCTCTTCCTTGAGTGATGATCCTGTGAATCCTAAAAAAGCAGATTAGTTATAAGGTACCCTAGTGATCTTGGGTCCTTGAAGGTCAAGCATCACTTTAGGTAACCAGACAAACATCTTATTTCCTAATAATAAATCGACATGATCTCTCTACCAAATTTGTCTACAATTATATCATTTTTAAATGATAATTTGTTGTATTCAGATTTAGTAATTTTCTTGAACTTAGGAAAAGTGGGGTAGCATCTACTTCTCCCATCAAAAGGACTATAATAAGAATTTCTTCTTATCTTGGTTCTTGAAGTTCTCTTAGTCTTATAAGGACTCCTCGGCTGAATTTTTGTTTTCAAGGTGGAGATGCGATCCTTATTTGACTAAATGGTTTCCAAGGACCAATTCTAATCTCTTTTGGGTTTTCGGATGCTTTCACAAATTTCCTAGGTTTTGAACATCCGATTTACTATTCCTATCATAACCAAGACCTATTTTGTCATGGGATTTTTGAGAAGTATTAAAGATGTGATCTATTGCTGATTGTGAATTATTAAGTTGACTTATTTTGAAAACAAGCTTCTCATTGTCTTTCTTAATTAATTCATTTTCAGCATAGATTGTCTCAAATTTGTCTTTTAAAGATTTCAACTTATTTTCTAATCTTTCGGACAAGTTGGTTGATTTACTAGCCTCAACTGGGTAAACATTCCCCCTTGAATGTTTCCTCGCATTCTGGTAGTTCACCACCTTCTTGCCTTTAATTAAAATCTGAATTTCATCTTTTAAAGTCAAATTTTTCGACTCTAGCTGTTTATAAGCGACCAAGGATATCTTTAGGTCTCTCAATAACCCTTGAATAACGGTTTGATCATTATCTCGAAATGGATTTACAAGAATTATTATCAAGAAGAATAATAGACTACCTCTTTAGCCATAAGACACACTTCGTAAATGCGATCCGAAATCAAATGAGGAGGATGATGATGATGATTTTCTTGGTTCCTTTTCTTCAGCCGAAGAGTTCTTTGATCTGCAAATCTCCTGTCTCTCTTTTTCCTTTTCTCTTCCCTTTCTTTAGGAGTTAGTGAGGACAATCATAGCTAAAATGTCTCGCTTGTTACAGAGTGTAACAAGTGTCACTCTGTCTGATTTAGGACTAGTAGGATTTCTTTTAGCGGGAGATCTGAATCTCCTTGTCTAGCTCCTACTCTTGTCATCATCTATAGAATCATCTTCCTTTCTTCTTGATTTGGATCTGGATCTGTCCTTACCTGCAAATCTCAATTTGTTACGCTTATATTTCATTCTTAATTTGTCATACCTTTTTGGTGAGTAAAGCCATCTGTTCCTTCGAGAGATAGATCGGCTCCTACTGATTCGGTTGTCATCTTGTCTTCTTTCTTTGACAAAAGCAATGATTTGGATGAGGTGCTTGACTCCATCTCATCTTCCTCATCTTCTATTTGAATGTCATACTCTAAAGCTTTAAGATGAGAAAATAAAGTATGATGAGTAATAGAAGATAAATTTTGGGTTGCTTTAAGGATATTAGACTTTTCTCTCCATCTCTTGGTCAAAGATCTCAATATCTTATTATTGATCTCCTTTTACGTATAGCTTTTCCCTATATCACCGCTTTGTTGAGAAGATTTGTTAATCTCATATCTAGGCGATCCATTGCTTCATTCTCCTTCATCTTGAAGGTATCAAATGCATGTAATCTTGTGCAACTTATTCTCTTTCACTTGATCGAGATCCTTCACAAACATTTGCAAGTGTCTCGCCACATCTCCTTAGCCGATTTGCATCTTTTGACTTTTTCAATCCAGTCTTTACTTAGAGTTTCGATGATTTCAGTCCTAGCTACCTGATCTAGGTTGTGGATTTTTCTCTCATCACTTATCAGATTCGAACTCTTTTTCTCTGTCGACTCTGGTTTTAGCCGACTCGGTGCCATTCTGGTGCCTCCATGATAAAATTTAATAGGTCCTTCTTCAAGAACCTCCTCCATCCTATCATGGATTGCCTTGAGATGATTTTCCATCCTGAATTTTCAATAGTCATATTCTTCAATTGAAAATTTTGGTAGACTCTGGATTTCTTGTTCTTGCTCAAGACATGATGAGATCGGAAAACAAAACACTCCACAATTTTGTTAGTAGCACAGTTAGTAAAAATAAAAAAAAAAATGAAGAAAATCAAGAATAAATTTCAGAATCTTGGTTAAGACCTAAAATGAATATCGGAAATGACTTAACACCGCTCTGATACCACTTGTTGGTCCCGATTAGTTGAGTTGATTAAAGAAAACTTGAGTTAGCCTTCTAGGATAAAATCTAGAGGGGGTTGAATAGATTTTATAGATTTTTACAAATCTTTTAAAACTTATTCAAAACACCAAAGTAACCAGAAATTCAATTTAATCTCAACTTTACTAAGATCAAAAGCACATTGATATTTTAGTTCTAACTTGAATTCAAATTAATCTTTGATTAATATACTTTGAAATTGAAAAGAACAGATAAGTAAATGAAAGCAATAAAGAACAACAGATTTATAGTGGTTTCGATTATAAAATCCTACATCCACTCTTCTTCTTCGAACTTTGAAGAAGGGTCTCTTCCACTAGCTTACTTACCCACTTTCCAATCGTATACCTTACAACATACAACGATCTTCAAATCTTCAAATTACTAAACTATTCTCGGGAAATCTAACTCTATAGTGATAGAAGTGTATTTGAAGATGTGTGAAAAGAGTGTTCTATAAACACTTAGAAAGATCTATGAAGAAATCCTTGAAAATAATTTTGTGCTTTTTCGAAAACTTGTGAATTGTGAGAATATATTGCTGAATTGATAAATCATATATTTTAATGAAGTGCCTAGACCTATTTATAAGTCTCGAAAAGACAGTTAGTTTGTTAGTCGCTTATAACCAACGAAAACTGTTCAACAAACTTATTCTTGAAAAGCTGCTCTGCTCCTCGGTGATTTCTCCTACTCATCTGCCGGTGACTTGGTGAAGACTCGCCTTTCTTATTCTACTCGGCTTGTCTTGACCTCGTCCCGAGCTTTTTATTATTGTCTCCTGTGACGACTAGACTTGAGCTAGTCTCCGGATGACTTGCAACTATTCGGTCTTGGTGACTTGATCCGTCCTCGACCTAGTCGATCGGCTTAGTATAAGGACTTGATCTCACTGTTCTTCAGTCGTCGTCGATCATCTAAAGCTGCTCCTTTTAACTCATCAAAACTTTCTTGATCTAACGGGTTGATTGATGTAATTAATGTGCATCAATATTTTTGAGAAAAATAGGATTATTAAATAGGGGTATAAATCTCTTTTGATACCTCAATAAATAAAAAAATTGATTTGTATGAAAATATAAAATGAGACACTTATTTAGGGATTGTGTTAGTACAAGACAAATGTGATATTAGTGATACTCACGAAAAATGCATATTGCAAAAGTAGTTCCCCTTCAAATTATCAACAACAGAGCTTTTAAAACCAAACAATGGAAAAAGTGGTAACCAAAGAGCAAACCAGAATTGATGATCTAAAACACAAAGCACAAATAGTAGGATCATAAGAACCATTACTAGTAAGCCCAAATCCAAGGGAAAGATAAGCTAAAATTATCATAAGCTAAAGTGGTTAGAACTCCACTACATACATCGTAGGTTATGGATTCGAGTCATCATTTGACCGATAAAAACAATATATATCATAAGCAAGTTTCCAAGTCGATTTCCGGTGACCAAGTTACACCAAAATCTCTTATCCTCTTATATGCAAAAAGCTATATTCTAATTAGTTCATGAAAAATCCATTATCAAAGTGCCAAGAAGAATGGTTATTCCCAATTGTTTCCATTTGCATTATGGAGCTAGATTGTGCATTAAAGTCAAGCGGCATAAAAATCGGCCAAAAACTCCGTGTTAATACTTGTATCCGATCAATTTCCAGGAAATTCCTATGCATCTATACTAGTATCAATCATTTCTCACCACACAAACTTTTTGCAAATAAATGATGATTTGTGATATTAACTTGAACAAATGCATTGATCATTTTCTTTACCTGCAGCTTCTATTCTTGTAAAATTGAATCAAATTCCAGTTGGTAAAGCTCCTTCATCGGTTTGGTAAGCCTCGATAGCTCACCTCCTATCTTCTTGATCTGCGGGTGCAACATGTCTCCAACAACAAACACATGAACCTGATTCTTGAGCTCAATCCAGCTGCATCCAGGTTCTTTGCTTATCCCCCTCTTGCTCATTATCCTCCTCACTCGCTCAACGTCGTCTATCTCCCCAACGTTGAATAAATGCTCGATAACAACACATAAGCCGGCGATTCCTCCGACCCCATTTCCATCAACTTCTCCCCGCATAAGCACCCATCTCATAGTTACGATGGTTTCTACAAGCACCTAAAAGTATACGCCACAAATAAAGACCGTGATCTATAGTTGCGATTCAATGAATGCTTTGGCTTCTAGAAGCTTCCCCGCACGACCCAATATATCAACCATACAAGCATAATGCTCTACCCTGAGCTATACCAAATTTGTCCGACATCATTTGAAAATACTCTCAACCCCTCTCCACCATTCCCATGTGGCTACATGCAAAAAGAATGTTTATGAAGGTAACATAATCAGGTTTAGCACCCTCTAAATGCATTTCTTCGAAAAGGTCAAGAGCTTCGATTCCTCTACCATTTTGAGAAAGGCCCGAGATCATTGCATTCCATGAAACAACATCTCTAGCGGGCATCCTCGTAAAGACAAGATATCCATCACCTAAGCTCCCACATTTTGCATACATAGTTGAGAGTGCACTTCCGATCGGGACTTCAAGACTAAAGCCGTTTTTAACAATATGGGCATGTACTTGTTTTCCCGCTCTAAAGCCGAAAGGCAAGGCACGAAACAGGCTTTCAACACACCGGCCATAGTCAACTCATTGGGAGAAATTCCTTCCTTTTGCATTTTACAATACAAACCAAACGCACTCTCGTTTTCTCCATTTTGTACATGGCCTCCAATCATGGATGTCCATAGAATAAGATCGGGCTCATCAAGATAGTCAAAACCCTGTTGTGCATCTACTATAAAGCCACATTTAGCATACATATCAATCAAAGGTCATAATGTACACTTGAAATTCAAATCCCGATTTTATCAAATACCCAAGTACTTGCGTTCCTACATTAATTTCTTCGCATCTCTACATGCATTAAGTACTCCAACATGGGTGTACTCGCTTGGCTTCATATCGAAGAATGCATATCCTTGAACAAAGACAAGGGCATGCGACCTTCCCCACTCTGCGCGTGCCCGTGATCATCGCAGACCATGTAATCAAATTCTTATCGAGAAAGCTCAAACACATGAACTGCATTCTTTAAGCTCCCACACTTTGCGTACATAGTAACAATAGCATTCCCAACAGAAACAATGTTCAAAATGCCGTTCTTAATTGCTAAGCGGTGAATTTGTTTCCCCTTATTCACAAACTCGGGAAACGTTAAAGAACTCAAAACACTAGTTAACACAAACACATTCACCTCCTCCTCTCCTCCGTAAACCATCACTCTGAAAACCTCAAAAGTCTCATTCGCCACCTTTGCATAGCATAACCAAAAATCATAGTCGACCAAGTGACAATTCCTCTTAGACATTTCATCAAACAACATACGACCCTCGCTTACAAAACCCAACTTGCAGTAAACATTTAACATAGAACTGTATACAAAAACATCAAGAGCCAACCAATTTCACAACAAAACAATGCGCTGACGGGCCATAACCGCATCCTCCAAAACAAAGAAATTAAAAATGCCGCGAAAGTATGGGAATTTGGTAGAGTACAATGATGGACATTTGTTTGAAGAGTTGAAGAGCCTAGAATGAGTAATGGGGAAGGGCCTGCCTGAGAATAGTGTTGATGAGCATGTTCCAGGAAGGGCAACGTCTTTGCACGGCATTTCATCGAATGTAAGACGGGCTTCCGAGAAGAGGTTGCATTTGACGTAGAAGTTGAGGAGGCTGATTGAAACGATCTCGAGGAAGGGACTACCATTTTTTAGGAGATGGGTGTGGAGGCATTTTCCGTTAGGAATGCTTTTGGTCGGTGAAGTGGCGGAGTTTCGTGAAGAGGTGGCGCAATTGTGGCGACAATGCCGCAGCTTGGCTCATAAGTAGCCTCCGTTGATGGTACTAAAACATACAAAATTAGCACATAAAATAAAATGAATGCCAATGTTATTTTTCAATAAAGTAGACAATACAATTAAGCATATAAATACATGTGGTATGCCCTACACACGAAGTGGCATATAAAATGCTCTTCATAATATGACATCACATTCGTTTCTTTCTATGAATTTCCACAAATCTCAACTCCCCATATTCTATTCTAACATGCATACTTATATCTTTAGAAGTGAATACATATGGAAAATTTGAGAATATCCTAAAATTTTCAATCAAGTAAATGGCTAGCCCCTACTAAGGCTTGTACGAGGTTCAAGCATGGTATCTTCAATATTTAAAATTAAGCAAAAATATTATGAAGCTAGAACGATTCAACCGGCTTTATGAGATCTTTCTCAACCTATCGATTTGTTCTTCTCAACAAGTCACTCGGCTGTTATGTTATCTATTTTTGGCAACAAAAGGTATGCGGGTAAATATACACCATGAAATTTTTAAACTTACGGAACCAAAGCGGTCGATATAGATGAATAGGATACACCAACACATGAATCTAATACAGCATTACAAGCTCAATTTCTTAACATGAGCTCCTCACCACACCAAAAGATTCAACTTTATACCTCAATGCTTCATATAATTCTCTCTTTTCTCTCTCTGTCAGTTGATTTCACTGTATCCGGTGATTGGGATCATTCTTGCATGATTTTATGTGTCATTCCATATCATATTTTGTGATTTTCAAAGCGAGTTTGATACTAATATACCTAATTGTGTGATACTAATATTTTTATACAAGTGTTGAATTTATGATAAGACAAAGTGTTGCAAGTGATCAAGAAAGTGTGAAGAAATGAACAAGGAGACATTCCAATGAGCAAAATCCATCCAAGACGAAGAGGCAATGATACGTCAAAGTAAAGAGTGTCAAATGATAGATGCACAAGCCTAGGAACCGTGAAATATCGAGACGAGGAGTCAAAGTTCACTACAAGAAATTAGACTTTTCATGACGAATTTTTTTCAACGACAAAAATTCGTCACAATTTATTACTCTAAGGTGACAAATTTTACTTTCGTCACCGAAAACTGATTGGAGTGAATTGATACATGTTTTTAGGGCTATTTTTAGTGCAAAAAGTGAGCTTAAGTGTTAGTTTTTGTGCCTAAATGTGAAAAGTATTACTCTTTTGCCTAAAAGTATTATTTGTGAGATTTTGATGTTTTTCGTCCATTTTGCAGGTAATTCGGTAGATTTTTGCCAAACCGAGAGTACCATTAGGCTTAGAATGAAGAGACGGACATCCGGGACGAAAACAGGGTCGGGCCGAAGCCCCATGCGAGAAAAGTGCCACTGGACTCGAGCTCGTCGAGGAGCAAGAGCCTCGAGTCGAGGGCTATGCGTAAAAGGATCAAAACGGAAAATGGCAGGCACCTCGACTCGAGACATGACCCTCGAGTCGAGGGCGAGGTATTTGCGGGGACCTCGAGTCGAGGCCTGACCCTCGACTCGAGGTGGAGAATTTTCCAAATTTCGTTATTTAAAGAGCCGAGCAGGCAATTCGAGGGGAAAAAGAGAAGATTCATAGTAGCGGTTAGTAGCGGTTTTGGGGCGATTTCTCAAGCCCCAAGCCAATTTCCATCTTAGATTAGAGTAGAAGTTAGAATTAGGAGTAGATTGCCATTGATTGTTGCTAGATTAGCCATAGATTAGCTTTAGATCATTGTAATCCTTTCAATTCAAGCTTGTAATTCATTTGGAGATTGGTGTTGAAGACTCAAGCATTCCTATTTTGGTCGATTGAAGATCATTTGGTGATGTTTTTCCTCTTTTGTCTCTCTAATTTCTTAATTGTTGTGATTTTCTTTGTGTTTGATCAATTCTATTTTCTTCCCATGGATTTCACCATGGGCTAACTCTCTTGTGCTTGGGTTAATTGAAATTGATGATGATTTGATTGATGATGCTATAATTGTTGATGATTGGAGATTAATTGAGTAGATTGCTTACTAATTGTGATTCTCATTTGTGCTTCATGCATAATTATCTCTTTAGATTAGTGTTTGATCACCCTAGCTATAGACGAGAGTTGCGCTAACGTGATCCGGGATTAATCGGGTGATAATTGTGTATGAATGTGTGGATTGGGTGCTTCGGAATCGAGAGATTAGTTGCACTAAGGATACTCACATTAGTTTGTTTCCTAATTGTGATTCTTCATTGTGCTTTGTGTAAGATTGTCTCTTTAGATTAATGGTTAATCACCCTAGCAATAGGCGAGAGTTGAGCTAACGTGATTAGGTGTTGATCGGGTTTCAATTTTGCATGATTGTATGAATTGGGGATTTCTACATTGAGAGATGGGAAAGACTAAGGATACTCACATTAGGCATTGTGATTTTAATGGAGTGATTAATTTCATGATGGTTTATGCTTTCTATCTTAGTTGATTTGCAATTTGATTCAATTGTAGCTTGTTAATTGATGATTCATTGATGGATGTTAATCCTAGCACCCCTATCTCACCATTTATTGTTGTGTTTGTTATCGCATTCTAAGTGTTCGATCTATTGCTTGCTCCTTGTTGTTTTGTATTTTTGCTTGTGTTTTTGTTGTTTTTGTACCAAACCATTGTTGCAACTCTAGTCACTAATAACTTGTATTTCTAGGACCTCATGTGCATACTTTTTCCCTTGGGTTCGATATTTTGTTGATTGGTCTTAATAACTCTTACCCTATACACTCCAATCAAATGGCGCCGTTGCCGGGAATTAGTTTTTGCGCCTTAAGTGAGACCTAGGGATTGTTTGAAGTGACTATTTGTTGCCTTTGTGTTTGTGTTTATTTTGTTATTTTTGTTGGAATTTGATACTTTGAAATCCTGTCTAGATGGAAGGATACAACTCATACTTGTGGAATCAAGAATATTATCAAGATAGTAGGGTGTATTCTCCACATTTTGAAGAATTGAGCTACAATGATTGGAGGAACTATGAAGATAATTCTCAATGGCAACAAGTTCCATCCAATTATGAAATTTGGATAAGTGAAGAAATTTCTCCCCCACCTCAAGAGATGTTCCCATACTATGAGCCTTATGATCAAGCATGCAATCAATATTGTGGATTCGAATTTCAAGGGGCATCGGAAGAGGAAGATTATTATGATGATAGGAGGAGCTATGAGAATGACTATCCAATGCCACAAGCTTCTCCTAAATTTGAAGAATGGGGACTCCATGGTGTGAGAGCTAACTTGCAAGAGATGCTTGGAGTATTGTTGGAAAGAATTGAGGAAAATGACACTAGGTGTGATGAAATGCTTCCCTTGTATGAGGAAATCTATGAGACCAAAGCAATGGTCAATTCATGGATCGAGGGGACTATGGAGATCACCGAAGTCCACTTCATGTTTATAAAGTGTCAAGTCAAAAATTTCCTACGCCAAGTAAAGAACATGACCATCATGGAGAATCAAGAAGAAGGGGAGGAAGAAAATACAATTGAAGAAGATGTGGTAGAGGGTCCAAGCGATGAGGATGAAAAGGAAGATTTCCTTATCAAGAGTGATGAAGAGGAATGTCCATTGATGGACATGAGCAATAATGAACAAGCAAATCTAGAAGCACCAAATAAGGAATTGGAGATTGAAATGAGCATTTCTATACCTTCTAACTCTTCAATTTGTGATTTAATTGAAATTGATGCTTCTAATGATATGATTTTACCTCTTGAGAACTTTGATTATAGGAAAGAATTAAAGAAGTGCTTGGGCATCCTTGGAGAAAAGAAAGGGAGAAGGATGTTGGTGAGAAAGCAAGGAGGACAACCATCATCAAAGTGCAAGGATGTGGATGATGGGTCTATCCTACATATGAACCTCCTAGATTATGAAGCTCAAAGATTGAGATACAATGGCAAGGAGGACCGCTATCCTTGGCCATTCCGATGAAGGATGATGGAAGTGAAAGAATAAGTCCGGCAAAGGACAATAAAAATAGCGCTAGATGGGAGGCAACCCATCCTTTTCTTTTTGTACTTTTTGTTTTTGTTTTATTTTTGGGAGAGTTGGCTAGCTACTTAATTGCTCATGCTTAGGAGTGTGCTCTATACTTTGGGATTCATATAGTGTTGAGCTTAATTGTTGATATCATTTAGGAGTTGCATATTTTTCTCACTCTCATTCAAACTTGAATTCATATCTTCATTCAAGTTTGGGGGTGTTTGTCATTTATGGTATAATTGCATCTCTTGGTGATGGTTATTTTGATGAATTATTTTGCTCGTTTGTAGGATACTCACTACTTGGATGGAAAAGCAAATGGAATTGCAAGAAAATGCAAGATCAAGAAGGAAAGAGCTAGAAAGCATGATGAGCCCTAAATGTTTGAAGGAAGAAGTAGTTTAAAGGCTTATTGGTACAACACTTCCTTTCAAACTTAGACTTGTCTAAGTTTGGGGGAGGTGTTTCTCTTCCCTTTGCCTATCTTTTATACTATTTTATGATTATGGGTTTGTTGAGCTTATTGCTTATTATTGATTAAACTATATTGGTATCTTGGATTTCTTGCATATATATTTTTGGGCTAGATTTGTCTTGAGCTTAATTGTGGACTTATTGCTCATATCTTTGAGTATCATTCATGTAGTAGTGAGTATGTTTGGGGTTATGTACATGAGCATTTGAGTTGTAAGACTAGTTTGAATTTGTTATGATCATGAGTAGATGTGTAGCTTGATGCTAGTTGCTTGATTAATTATGTGAAGATGAATGTGATTGAAAATTCTTGATTCATTGCTCAATTTAAGCCCGTGAGCTTTTGTGCCTTAATAATCATACATCTTATACGGTTGATTTGATTCCTTTGGGAGTGCATCATTCATGATTTGTATACTAGAACTTGCTACTAGACTTGTTGATATTGATCTTTGTGTGACGTTTTGAAAATGATAAGAGGCCATGTTTGATATGATGAGTCACTTTGCCAAATATTTTCCTACCAAATACATTTGATTTCCTTAGTGAGCCATTTTGAGCCTATTATTCTTATTCTTTGGCAAGCCAAGTGAAATTGAAGCCATTAGCCTATTTTTATGAGCCTTCTTGTCCTATGCTTAGTAGAGCTTGATTGTTGGTTATAGATGGTGATTTACATTGTTAAGTGTGGGAGAAAGAAGAGCTAAGTGATGAAAGCTTGAAAGAAGAAAGAAAGGTTGTGAAGAAAAATTGAATGTGAAGAAAATGAAAAAATGAAATGATTCAATTTGTGAGCTTTAAAAAGAGAAAGCTCAAGTGAATGGTGGAATGATCATTGAAGTTAAAAAGGAAGAGTGTTGCTAGATGAAAGTGAAGAGATGTGCATTGTATGGATTAGTTTACATTCAAGTCTCTACTACTTAGTCACTCTTATCCATAAACATCCCACCTTTCCAAAGAGCCAACATTACAACCTAGAAGAAAGACCTCTTTGATTCTTGATTGATCACAAATGATTTTGATTGATATTAAGTCTTGTGGCAAGCATATGGTGTACTTATTTGTGAATTTGATGATTGAGTGCTTTAAACCTTTATACACTTGAGTGAAGAGTGAAACACTCCATGGAAGGAGCAATGTGTTGAGTATTTGATTGAGCATTTGTTTGAGCATGATTTGTCTTGATTGCTAGTGGATAGTTGCATTGATACAAGTGATCATTGATGAGTTCGATTGTCTTATTTTTCGTTTATGGTGCCATGTGACATAATTGCAATCAATTCACTCCTTTGTTCTTAGTTTCTCGTTGCTCGAGGACGAGCAACAATTCAAGTTTGGGGGTATGATTGGAGTATTATTTGTGAGATTTTGATGTTTTCCGTCCATTTTGCGGGTAATTCGGTGGAATTTTGCCAAACCGAGAGTACCATGAGGCTTAGAATGAAGAGACGGACATCCGGGACGAAAACAGTGGTCGGGGCCGAAGCCCCGTGCGAGAAAAGTGCCTGGACTCGAGCTCAGTCGAGGAGCAAGAGCCTCGAGTCGAGGGTCTGTGCGTAAAAGATCAAAAACGGAAAATGGCAGTGCACCTCGACTCGAGACATGACCCTCGAGTCGAGGGCGAGGTATTTGCGGGGACCTCGAGTCGAGGCCTGACCCTCGACTCGAGGTGGAGAATTTTCCAAATTTCGTTATTTAAAGAGCCGAGCAGGCAATTCGGAGGAAAAAGAGAAGATTCATAGTAGCGGTTAGTAGCGGTTTTGGGGCGATTTCTCAAGCCCCAAGCCAATTTCCATCTTAGATTAGAGTAGAAGTTAGAATTAGGAGTAGATTGCCATTGATTGTTGCTAGATTAGACATAGATTAGCTTTAGATCATTGTAATCCTTTCAATTCAAGCTTGTAATTCATTTGGAGATTGGTGTTGAAGACTCAAGCATTCCTATTTTGGTCGATTGAAGATCATTTGGTGATGTTTTTCCTCTTTTGTCTCTCTAATTTCTTAATTGTTGTGATTTTCTTTGTGTTTGATCAATTCTATTTTCTTCCCATGGATTTCACCATGGGCTAACTCTCTTGTGCTTGGGTTAATTGAAATTGATGATGATTTGATTGATGATGCTATAATTGTTGATGATTGGAGATTAATTGAGTAGATTGCTTACTAATTGTGATTCTCATTTGTGCTTCATGCATAATTATCTCTTTAGATTAGTGTTTGATCACCCTAGCTATAGACGAGAGTTGCGCTAACGTGATCCGGGATTAATCGGGTGATAATTGTGTATGAATGTGTGGATTGGGTGCTTCGGAATCGAGAGATTAGTTGCACTAAGGATACTCACATTAGTTTGTTTCCTAATTGTGATTCTTCATTGTGCTTTGTGTAAGATTGTCTCTTTAGATTAATGGTTAATCACCCTAGCAATAGGCGAGAGTTGAGCTAACGTGATTAGGTGTTGATCGGGTTTCAATTTTGCATGATTGTATGAATTGGGGATTTCTACATTGAGAGATGGGAAAGACTAAGGATACTCACATTAGGCATTGTGATTTTAATGGAGTGATTAATTTCATGATGGTTTATGCTTTCTATCTTAGTTGATTTACAATTTGATTCAATTGTAGCTTGTTAATTGATGATTCATTGATGGATGTTAATCCTAGCACCCCTATCTCACCATTTATTGTTGTGTTTGTTATCGCATTCTAAGTGTTCGATCTATTGCTTGCTCCTTGTTGTTTTGTATTTTTGCTTGTGTTTTTGTTGTTTTTGTACCAAACCATTGTTGCAACTCTAGTCACTAATAACTTGTATTTCTAGGACCTCATGTGCATACTTTTTCCCTTGGGTTCGATATTTTGTTGATTGGTCTTAATAACTCTTACCCTATACACTCCAATCAAAAACCTTGAATTCATGACAAAATAAAAAATTTTCACAATTAATTAATAAAATCATCGCTAATTCATAAATTTCATAATGTTGACAAGAAATTCGTCACAATAAATATTGGTGAAGATATTCATAATATTTGTGGACGATATTCAAGCCCATAAAAATAATATATTTGTGACGGTAAAATATTTTGTCATACATTATTGAAAATAATTAGTGACACTTATTTTGCACAATATTAATCGATGACGATGTCTATTGTAATTTGTGATGATAATATTCGTCGTATAAAAAATATTGTTGTGATGATGCAATATTTTGTCATTAATTATTCAAAATAATTAATGACACACTTATTTTATCACAATATTTTTTTTTGTGACGATGTCTATTATAATTGGTGACAATAATATTCGCTGCTTAATATAATATTTTCACGACATTGCAATGTTTTGTCACCAATTATTCAAAATAATTAGTCACACACGTATTTTGTCATACTATTATTTGGTGACAATAATATTTGTCATATAATATAAGGCTCCATTTGGATTGAGTCATTTGAAATCAAAAGGATTTAAGAAATAATACACCATATATTTACAAATCAAAATGGAGAAAAACTAAATGAATGGATTTAGTTCACACAAATATTACTTATAAGTGGGAGGAATCCAAATACCCAACAAAACCTAGTCATTTGAAATCCTCTCACTTCTCTCACTTATGCTTAATACTTGAGTGTATCAAATCTATTCATTTAGTTTTTCTCCATTTTAATTTGTGTGAATGCATGGTATATTATTCTCAAATCCCTTGAATATTTCAAATCCACTTTATCCAAATAGAGCCTAATATTATCGTGATGATAATATTTGTCATATAATATAATATTTTTGTGGCGATACAATATTTTGTCATATATTATTAAAAATAATTGATGACACATATATTTTGTCACAATATTATTTGGTGACGATGTTCATTATTATTGGTGAAGATAATATTCGTTGTATAATAAATATCTTCATGACGATGCAATATATTGTCGTAATTATTCTAAATAATTAGTGACACATGTATTTTGCCACAATATTATGTGGTGACGATATTCATTGTAATTCGTGATTTATAAACGTCATATAATATAATATTATCATGACGATGCAATATTTTGTCATTAATTATTGATATTTTTTAGTGACACACGTATTTTATCACAATATTATTTGATGATGATATTCATTGTAATTGGTGACGATCATCGTATAATATGATATTTTTATGACAATGATATATTTTGTCATTAATAATTCAAAATAATTAGTGGGACACTTATTTTATTATAATACTATTTATTAACGATGTTAATTGATATTAGTGACGATCATAGAGGTTTGAACCCAAGACCTTTTGAAAGAGGTCAACCAACACGAACCGTCTAAGCTATATATTTTCAATGTTTGTATTTGAAATTTATTATTTATCAGTTTAAAGAATAATTTTTTCGTATATAAAAATACGAGATAAAAATAAAAAAATAAATTAATGGGATTCAAACTCAACACCTTTCGAAAGGGTATAACAACACCCACCAACTAAGCTATATATCTTGATTTTAAAATTTATTAAAATCTATTTTATGACGATTTTTTCACAATGACATAAAATTCGTCACAATTTGTTACTCTAAGTCAATTGTGTAATAATGGTTGATGAACTGGATATGTGTATAAAATATAATGTATAGTCTACCGATATATTTTGAATAATACTATCAACTATAGATGCATCATGTCAATGTTATTTGTTATATATATATATATAGTTTAATTTTTTTAGAAAAATAGTTTAAATTATTTATGTTCGTATCAAGCATGAAATGAGGGAAAAATGAAAATGAATCGACAAAAATTAAATAAATACAATGTCATTTTTGTGTTTGAATTAATATTAAATAATTAGGTATATATTTGGAATATGCATTATGGGAGTACTATTCATTTTTACTATGCATAATTTTAGTTTAGATTGTATTTTCAAACTCTATAAAATACATATAAAAGTATTTTTGGTATTTCAAGAAATCAACAAGTGCTATATATTCAAGACTAGGTTTACATCCATATATGAATCATGGAATCCTAAGACATAATTTTCATGAACTACAAGAATTAGGATGGTCTGGTTAGTGGTTACTCATCTCGTCAAGCTCCATTTTAAAGAAATAAGGAAGAACAATTTCCAATCATTCAAAAGCAATTAGAAATATACTACACCAATAAATAATATGTATAAAATGAGAGAATAACATGTCAAGAGAGTAAAAATAAATCAAAGAGGATTTATCTTGCTTTCATTTTAATCTACTCCATAAATTAGATCTATTGACCCAAAAGGAATTTACGTGCTAAAAATTTATAAGTATCGAAGAATTACTATATAACACCACGAGAAGAGAAGGAAGCTTTCATAGATTGTTATGTTGATGTAAATCAAGCAAAACTTGGATAGGGAAAAAAATTTCGAGTCATGAAAATAAACCTAACAAGAAGAGTAATAACACAACCACAAAATGAATAAAGAATAAAGTGAGCTAAAGTAATCCACTAAGTATACCGTTGGAGTATCAAATGCGAGGCAACATTCTACGAGCTAAATTCTCGGCTAAGTGAAGTAACTCATCATATTATTAATTGATTTTTCAATTTGCTTATTTTTAAAGTTTTTAGTTGATTTTTAAATATTTATTAAATTTTAATTAGATTTTAAAAAAAAAAAAATTTAAAAATTTTTAAACATAAAAGACCAAAATAAAAACTTAGAGGACTAAAATTGAATTTCATAGTTTTGAAGAACATTTATATTTTTATAAGGGTTATTTTGTCATTTTATATACATCTATTCTTATATTTTAAATTATGAGGTATGTTTAAAGGGTTTTGGGGTGTGAATACCGGTACTCTTTTTACATGCATACATTTTTTGACGGGGTACATGCATATATATATATATATATATATATATATATATATATATATATATTAATTGCATATACTTATTATATTTTTTATTATTGTATTTTAAGTAATTTCTAGGGTGCCACTATTCACACCCCAAAATCCTCCATTCACACCCCTTTTACTATACACACCCCCATTAAAATGTAAATTTAAACTGTATTACTAAACACACTCCATTTTATCACTATTCTACCCTTTCCCCCAAAACTCAAAATTAAGTTTGAGCACCCAAAATATTCCATACACACCCAATAAAATTCAAAAACTAAAATAATATATATATATATATATATATATATATATATATATATATATATATATATAATTAACAAAATCTTTAAAATAATTAAATTAAAAAATCAAACAATAAATATTTGAAATTCAATTTAAGTAAATATTTTTTAAGAAAAAAGACTTAAAAAATAATTATTTTTATTCATTTAGCTTTAAATGAATTTTGATTGTTTTAATTTAATAATTTAGCAGATTTAGTTGATTTTTATAATATCTTTTAAATTTATTTAGTGTTACGATTATTTTTGGATATTTTTTAATTGTTGTTTTTATTTAATTATATTTTAATATTTATTTGATTTTTAAAATATTTTTAAAATGTTATTTAGTTTATTAATTTTTTAAATTATTTATTTTTTAAAATATTTTTAATATTTCATTTAATTCTTCAGATTTTTTGATTATTACTTAGTTGATTTTTTAATATTATTTTTTTAAAAATATTTTTTTATTTTTAATTAGACATTTTAGATTTTTAAATTTCTTTTCATATATAATTTTTTTATATAAATGCCGATAAAGTGACGTAATTTCAAATTTTTTAAACACAAATGTCTTGTTTTAAAATAAAAAAATTTAGAGGGTTAAAATTAAAGATACCAAAATTTAAAGAACATTTATATTTTTATAGGGTAATTTAGTAATTTTTATACATCCATTTTGTATTTTAAAGTATGGGGTGTGTTTAGAGGATTTTGGGGTGCGAGTAACAATACTCTTCTTATATACATATACTTATTATATTTTTTTATTATTTTATTTTAAGTAATTTCTTATATAAATATATTTATTTAATTTGTGCGAAAAAAAAATAGAAGCGGGACATAATTAAGCTGTCAAACCGGAAGAAATTTCAAAACGCCCAGCATATGAAAAATAAAAATCAACATTAAAATTTGCATGGTGAAAGATTTCATGAAACATTTGCACTGTAGCTAGGATTGAATCTATTAGATTATTGTTACCTATTACATGTTATATCAAAATTAAATTGTTCTAAATGGATGAGAAAATTGTATTTTTAATGGTATATTGAATGAGGAAGCATATGTAGAACAACCAAAAGAATTGAAAGATCCTCAATAATTAGATCATGTCTATAAGCTTAAGAAATTATTGTATAGCTTGAAACAAGCTCTTAGAGCTTGATATGGCAAGTTAACCGACTTTCTTTTGCAGAGTTGGTTTTATAAGAGGAGAAGCAAATAGAACATTATTTATCAAACAGTTGATGGAGATTTGATGATAGCACAAATCTATGTTGATGACATAGTATTTAGTTCTACATCGTATTGCATGTTGAAAGATTTTGTTGAAACAATGTCTCATACATTCAAGATGAACATGGTTGGGGACTTGAATTATTTTTTAGATCTTCAAATCAAACAGATGAATAATGATTTTTTTTTCACAAAGTAAATATGCTAAAAACTTGGTAAAAAGGTTTGGTCTTGAAAATTCAAAGCATTGAAAACTCCTATGTGATCCACATAGAAACCGTGTAAGGACAATGTTGGACAAGATGTTGACCCAACATTGTACAAGATCCATGATAGGTAGTCTTCTTAATTTAATCTCTAGTAGACCTGATATAATGTACAATGTTTGTATTTATGCTAGGTACCAAGCAAATCCCACGGAATCTTACATGAATGTTGTGAAAAGAATTATCATATATGTTGCAGGATTTGTTGATCTTGGTATATGGTACACAAAAGATACAAATACTATATTGATTGGATTTAGTGATGCCGATCGGGCAGAGATATTGATGATAGAAAAGCCCTAGTGGTGGTTGCTTTTACATGGGGAACAATCTAATCTCCTCGCACAAAGCAAGAAACAAACTTGTGTTTCTCAATCCACAGTGAGGCTGAATATGATCTTTGCAGGAAGTTGTTGCTCACAACTATTGTGGTCAAGAAGATGTTTTGTGATTATGACCTTGATACCGATATTCTTACTATTTTTTGTGATAATACAAGTGCTATAAATATCTCTAAAAATCCTGTATAATACTCTCTTACTAAGCATATAAGTATTAGACACCACTTTATAAGAGATCTTGTAGAAAAGGGTATTGTGAAGTTAGAATATATTCCCACCGATAAACAACTTGCTGATTTGTTTACTAAAGCTCTTGATTTTGAAAAGTTTTCATTTCTTAGAAAATCTCTTGGTTTGTGTATAATCTAAAACTCTTGACGGATGTTGAAGCAAATGTTACAACATTTGTGACAACATCATGTGAAGTCTGTGAGAAGATTGATAATTTTGAGATTATTTCCATTAATTAGTTAAGTCCTTTGTGAAATATACTTGAATCCAGTTATGTGACTTACGGGATACACACTTCTTAAATACATACATTAGAATACACATTTAAATATTTATTCTTAATCACCGAGTAACTATGAAGCACGGAGTTCGCTACTACGATGACTTCTTTTCAAAAGGTGATTAAAATAACATCAATTTATCCATAATCCACCGAGTAACTATGGGACACGGAGCTTGCTACTACGATGTTCTTTTTGAAAAGGTGGATCAATATGGATTCGTGTAAAAAAATATATAAATAAAATGCACCATTCAAAATTGTTAGATCAAGATTGTTTTGATGAGTTAAAAGATCAATCTGCACGAGCGAGATGACAATGTAGAACAGTGAGACCGAGCTCTAGTACTAAGGTGATCACTAGGTCAAGGACGGTTCAAGTCACCAAGACTAGGAATCACAAGTCATCCGGAGACAAGCTCAAATCTAGTCATCTGGAGGAGATAAATATGAAGAGCTCGGACGAGGTCAAGACAAGCCGAGTAGAATAAGAAAGGCGAGTCTTCACCAAGTCACCGCAGATGAGTAGAGTAATATCGGCCAAGGAGCAAGCGGTTTTCAAGATTAAGTTTGTTAAAGCGGTTTCCAGCTTGTTAGAACCGACTAACAAACTAACTGTCTTTTCAGACTTATAAATAGGTCTAGGCACTTCATTCGGATCATTCGTAATACAGAACACACAAGTTATTTTTCGTAAAGTTATTCTCTCAAATTACAAGTTTTAGAAAAGCACAAAATCGTTTTCCAAGATTTCTTCATAGATTTTTCTAAGTGTTTGTAGAACACTTTTTTTGCACATCTTCATATACACTTCTTCATCTTAGAGTTAGATTTCATGGTTTTAGTTAGAGTTTTGAAGAGTTGAAGATCAGATTGTAAGTTGTAAGTTGTACGATTGTGAAGTAAGTAAGTAAGCGAGATAGTGAAGACCCTTCTTCAAATTGGAGAAGGAGAGTGGATGTAGGATTGTTATAATCCGAACCACTATAAGATCTCGTGTTCTTTACTGTTTTTATTTACTTTTCTGCTCAATTTTCAATTTATTGTTTAAAGATTACTTTCGGAATCAAAGTTAAAATCTGAATATCGGTTTGCTTTTGATCTTATTAAAGTTGAGTCTAATATTGAATTTCCATTGTGTACATACTGGTACTTTAAATTGATTTTGGAAGATTTGAAAAATCAACAAAATCTATTCAACCCCCCTTCTAGATTTTGTTCTAGAAGGTTAACTCAAGGTTTTCTAATCAGCCAACTAATCGAGACCAACAAGTGGTATCGGAGCGGTGTTAAGTCAGTTTCGATATTGATTTTAGGTCTTAACTAAAATTCTGAAATTTTCTTGATTTTCTTCATCTCCTTTATTGTTACTAACTGTGCTACTAATAAGCTTTTTGTGGAGTATTTTGTTTCTTTATCTCATCATGTCTTCAGGAAAAAGCAAGAAATCCGAGGAATTTACCTGAATTTTCTATTGAAGATTATGATTACTGGAAATTCGGGATGGAGAATCACCTCAAGGCCATCCATGATAGGATGGAGGAGGTTCTTGAAGAAGGACCTATAAAATTTTGTCATGGAGGCACTAGCACTGGCGCTGAATCACCAATCCGTAACCAAACAAGAGAAAAAGAGTTCTCGAATTGACAAATGATGAAAGAAAGATCCACAATCTAGATCAAGTAGCTCGAACTGAAATCATTGAGACTTTAAGTAAAGATTGGATTGAGAAGGTTAAGAGATGCAAAACAACCAAAGAAATGTGGCGGAGACTCGCGAATGTTTGTGAGGGATTAGATCAAGTAAAAGAGAATAAGTGCAATCAGTCTTGCACGCCTTTGATACATTCAAAATGAAGGAAAATAAATCATGGATCGGTTAGATGTAAGGTTGACGAATCTCCTCAACAAAGCACTGACCTTGGAAAGAACTATACAGAGAAGGAGATTAATAACAAGATAGAGATCATTAACCAAGAGATGGAGAGAAAAATCCAATATCCTTAAAGCAACTCGGAATTTATCTTCTATTACTCACCATACTTTGTTCTCTCATCTTAAAGCTCTAGAGTATGACATTCAAATAGAAGATTAGGAGGATGAGATGGAGTCGAGCACCTCATCCAAGTATGTTGCCTTTGTCAAGAAAGAAGACAAGATGTCAACAGAATCAGAGGAGGTGACCTATCTCTCGAAGGAGCTGATGGCTCTGCTCACCAAAAGGTATGACAAATTAAGAATGAAGTATAAACGAAATAAATTGAGATTTGCAGGTAAGGATAGACCAAGATCCAAATCAAGAAGAAAGGAAGATGAGTCTACAGATGATGACAAAAGCAGGAGCTGACGAGAAGATTCAGATCACCTGTCAAAAGAAATCCTTCTAGCCCTAGATCGACAGAGTGACACTTGCTACACATGCAACAAGCCAGGACACTTCACTATGATTCACAATCAGCAATAGATCATATCTTTAATACATCTCAAAATCTCATGACAAAACAGGTCTTGGTTATGATAGATATAGTAAATCGGATGTACAAAAACCTAGGAAATTTGTAAAAGCATCCGATCAATCAAAAGAGGTTAAAATTGGTCCTTGGAAACCAATTAGTCAAGTAAGGACCATCTCCCAGCTTAAAAACAAAAATTCAGTGAGGACTCCTTATCGACTAAGAGAAATCCAAGAACCAAAATAATAAGAAGAAATTCTTATTATAATCCTTTTGATGGGAGAAGCAGATGTTATCCTACATTTCCTAAGTTCAGAAAATTACTAAATCTGAATACAACAAGTTGTCATTTAAAAGTGATACAATTGTAGACAGATTTGGTAGAAAGACCAAGTCTGATTTATTATTTGGAGATGAGATCTTTATCTGGTTACCTAAAGTGATGATTGACCTTCAAGGACCCAAGATCACTAGGGTACCTTATAACTAATCTGCTTTTTCGAAATTCACAGGATCATCACTCAAGGAAGAGATCTTAGCCTCCATATGGTACATTGATAGTGGTTGTTCACAACACATGACTCATAATAAGAGGTCATATCAAATTTCCAAAGCATTGATGGTCCAAGAGTATTATTTGGAGACAATAATTGTGGTCTAATAAAGGAGTAGGTACTCTGATTATCAAGGATATTCAGGTATCTCGAGGTATATTTTATTGAAGGTTTGAAACATAATCGATATCTGTTTCCCGACTTTGTGATAAAGGTTTTCTTGTCAAATTATCTAAGGATAAATGTGATATCTTAGATAATTCCTCAAATAAGGTACTTTTATCCGGCTTCGTACATGGTAATGTCTATGTGGCCAACTTTAATAGTTGCCCCAAAGATACTTGTCTAATAGCTAAGGGTGGAGAGGATATCACCTGCTATGGCACAAGAGGCTTAGTCATCCGAATTTCAAGACCTTTAGTAAGTCAAGCTAAAAAGAACCTTGTCAAGGGATTACCCGAGAAACTTTTATCCACCGATCTTAAATGTGATGCTTGTCGAAAGGTAAACAGCCTAGACACTCATTTAAGAGTATTGACATCTCTTCATCTGAAAGAGTTTTACAACTACTTCATCTGGATCTGTTTGGACCTGTTTACGCTCTCGCCAAAGGTGGAAGGAAATATACTCTTGTTGTAGTAGATGACTTTTCTACATACACTTGGGTTATGTTTTTTTCAAGAAAAATGAGACTATAAACAAGATCCCCGATCTGTTGAGACATATTCGTAATGAAAAGGGTGTTAATATTATTAAAATAAAGAGTGATAAAGGCACATAATTTTTGAATTCTTGTTAATCTAACTTTTTCAATGAGTGTGGAATTATTCATGAGACATCTTCAGCAAGAACTCCTCAACAAAATGGAGTGGTTGAAAGAAGGAATAGAACCTTGAAGGAAGCGGCCAGGAGCATGTTAGTGAGTTTGAAACCCCTCACATGTTCTCGGTGAAGCCATCAACACAGACTTGTTATACCTGCAGGTGCTTGGTTGTTAAAGATAAGGGTAAGACTCCATATGAGATTTGGAAGGGTAAGATTCCAAGAATCTCATATTTCAGAGCCTTTGGTTGTAAGTGTTTTATTTATAACAATGGGAAATCTAATTTAAGAACTTTTGATGCTAAGGCGGTGATGGAATATTCTTGGGATATTTCAATACTTCCAAGGCATTTAGAGTTTTTAACAAGACAACCCTTTGTGTGGAGGAAACCCCTCATGTTGTTTTTGATGAGTTGTATTCCTTCTAAGATAAAGTGAATCAAATTTACGAAAGTCTAGATAAAATTGAACCGACCAAGACTAAACATAGAATTGTCTATCTACCTAGTCTTGATTCGAGAATCGGATGAAGAAGAATCCCCATTTGATAATCGGAAGACAACTTGATCGAGACTCCATCGAGCAGACACCCTTGACATCGGTGATCGGCGGGGTCGGTGATGAAGGGGGAACGTCGACCGAGATAGAGTCGGAGGAGTTGACTACCGAGACTCAAGATGAGGATCCTTCTCCTCATATAGGCAAAAGGATGAGAAGCAACCATCCATCGATCGGATTATAGGAGACCCATCTAGTAGTGTGCGACACGAATGATCTTTGGACTGCGAAAGTCTTTTCATTTGTTATGTGTCGCTTCTTGAACCCAAGTCTATTGAGGAAGCTCTATCTCGATCCAAATCGATAAGCTGTCATGCAGATGAAGCCGCATCGGTTTGAAAGGCAAAATGTTTGGGAATTAGTGGAAAGACCCTTACACGTAAAGATTATAGGCACCAAATGGGTGTTTAAAAACAAAAGCAGATGAGAACAACATTATTGTTCGAAATAAGGCAAGATTGGTTGCTCAAGGTTACTTACGATCGAGGGGATAGACTATGATGAAACCTATGCTCCGGTTGCAGATTAGAAGCAATAAGGTTGTTCTTGGCATTTCTTTGCATATAAATCTTTCAAAGTCTTTCAATTGGATGTTAAGTCTGCCTTCCTTAATGGTGTGTTGCTTGAGGAAGTCTATGTGGAGCAGCCTCCTGGGTTTAAGATCAATATCAAGGTCTATAAACTCAACAAAGCTCTATATGGATGAAACAAGCTCCCGAGCTTGGTATGATACCTTATCTCGATTTCTTGACATCAAATGGATTTTCAAAAGGTAAGATTGATAGAACTTTGTTTAGAAAGGAAGTAGATGGTAACATCTTATTAGTTCAAATTTATGTAGATGACATAATCTTTGGTTCACCTAATCTGAAATTATGTGAAGAATTTAGCATTCTCATGAAAAACGAGGTTTGAAATGTCAATGATGGGTGAATTAACATACTTTCTAGGCTTACAGATTAAACGAGGATGAGTAAGGGTATATTTATACATCGATCTAAATATGCTAAGGATCCGATTGAGAAATTTGGGATGACTACTAGCAGAGAAGTTAAAATACCTATGGCAACTAACTTCTCTATGGATTCAAATGAGCAGGGATACCCACAGATGCAATGGAGTATCATGGGTGATTGGATCTCTTCTCTATCTCACCGCAAGTAGGCCGATATAGCCTTTGCGGTTGGGGTATGTGCAAGATTCCAGTCTAATCCCAAGAAAACTCATCTGGAGACGGCTAAGAAAATCCTTAACTATCTCAAAGGAACCTTGTAAGTAGGGTTATGGTACCCGGTGATGACAACTTTGAGCTGACAAGTTATTGATTCAAACTTTGGAGGATGTAAGATTGATAGGAAATCCACTTCGAGGAACTTGTCAATTCTTAGGCAACAAATTAATTTCTTGGTTATCTAAGAAAAACAGGACATACATTGCCACCTCCACAACCGAAGCCGAATACATGGCGGTGGAAGTTGTTGCTCTCAACTCCTCTGGATTAGTCAACGGCTTAGAGATTATGATATTCGGACATCACTGTTCCAATTTCTTGTGATAGTAATAGTGCAATAGCAATGACTTACAATTACGTCGCATTCTAGATGTAAGCATATAGATATTAGGCATCATTTCATTAGAGATCATGTGGAGAAAAATGACGTTAGGATTGAGAAGATAGCCACCGAATCACAAAGAGCGAGACATTCTTACAAAACCATTAGCTGAGTCTAGATTTAAAGAATTATGCTTAGAATTAGGATTACTTGATGCATCTTTATCTGATTTTTAAATTGTTTGCATCTGTTTAGTATATTCCTTATTTACGGTTGTTTCTTTTCTTTAAATCAAATATCTAGAAAGAATTATCGGACTAGATATGAGTCAAAGGACAATCGGGTAGTGATATCATTGATTTCATATCTTGGAATCAAGAATCAAGGATTAGTCATATTGACCTTATCGACATTCGGTAAATCGGATGAGGGCACAATAGTCGGTGATTTCACGAGAATCGACGACTATTTGCACCCTATCCGATCTACCTCAAGTTACTAATGGTTTTCCTTGAGTCTATGTCTTTGCGAAATAGGTCACAAGATCGACTGTTTCACTTCATCTTTCCTCAATCTTTTATTCGGACACCTTTGTTCCTAAATAAACTCCATATTTTTCTTCATAAAATTATTTTTGGATTAATTGGATGGAAAACCTAACTTTAGAAAATTAAATCGAGCCTTTTTATTTAAATTTTAAGCTTGCTAAAAGTTAAAATCAAGCTGTTTATAAAATCGGGCGAGGTTACTTTATCGAGATGACTTTATAAACCCATCTGCTTTGAAAACCCTTATACGAAGTAAGTTAACCACTGGCCGACGTCGGTATACACTGAATAAAGTAACCTACATCTGTCAAATCAACAGTCTATAAAGTAACTTTTTACGCATTTCAAAGATTAGTGAACTACACGCACCGAATCCCAATCGTTTATCCAAGGTTTTAACCGTTGATTCAGCACAAAGAAATCATTTCAAATAAACGGCTTATATTAAGATTAATTTTCAAAGCGGTTTATCTTTCTAAACTTTCCCTCCTATAAATATATTTTCTTCTTCTCATATTCGTTTTTCACTCTCGAGAAAACCTGCATATTTTCTAAACACTTTTCAAAATCCCATAAATTCCCAATGGCTTCTTCTTCCAAAACCACCAAAACCCACAAACCCAAATACATTTCCACAAACATTTCACATTTCAAAATGAATGAAGAATTTTTCAAAACCGACTCAAAGCGGAAATGTACGTGGATTTTGAAACCACCCAGATCCAGAATCTGCGAGAGATCCTTTGTCTTGGAAGCATCAAGACTCAGGGGATTTCTCTCAATGAAATCTCCCCGAGAATAGGACAGTGATCTCTTGGGGGCAGAGTTCTTGGCAAGGATGGTAGATACCCGGGAGGGGTTTGATACTTCAGTGGATGGAACTACTCGAGTTACTCAAGAGAAAATATTGCCGGAACCTTTGACACGTCAATGGAGGAGTCAATCCATTGACGTACAAGGAGGATGAGTGGGAGGAATCTTTTGATTTAATGGCGAGGGTTTCACAGAGAGGAACGAGAAGGGATTTGAACTATTGAGAAGGAAGTATAGGTTGTTGATGACGGTGGTGACGAAAGCCGGTCTTGGGTAAGCAAAGCTCACATGATGGGTTAACCAAACCCATTGTGTGTAATGCGAGCCATTACGGATGGGGTTCGGGTAAATTGGGTGGAGTTGTTGATCATCAAACCGAGGGAAGAAAAGAAACGACTTACTTTTAAGTCGTCTGCGAAGGTGGATACCTACCTCGTGGTCACTGTTTAATAAGATAAGCTGTCTTTGATGGAAGGGCTGAACAGAGAGGTTGGAGAGTGGAGTACGAAAAAGTACTCCAAGCGAAGGGGATTCTTATGAAGGATGACAAGCTTGGAGGAAATCCAGACTCAGGCGATGAGTCCGATGCCGCCAAAATCCAGAGGCGGGAGGCAGCACGCGAAGCTCAACGTCCGGCAGCTGAACCAGCTGAGGTTCCTCCAGTGAGATCGAAGCGAGAGGGACATGAGAAGACAAGAATGAGGTCGCACCTCAAGAGGAAGCAATTGAGCTTCCACCTCAAGAACCAGCCGCAGTCCACTAGGGTATCTCGGAGGAGGAAGAAAAGGAGGCTGGTGAAAGCCGTGGAAAAGAAGAAGAGGGAAAGCTCAAATCTGTTGCTTCCGCCAAAGTTGCATCGAAGAAGAGGAAGAAGAGGAAGCAGACATTCCTCTAGTAAGGAGGCCAAGACGAGCACCTCGAGTTACAAGGCTCAACCAAATCTGGAGGCTCGAGCGGCAGATGGAGGTCATCAACCTTGCTACCAGAGGAGGTCCCCATTCTTCAAATAGCAGAGGTTGGTCGGTGGAGGTTCCCCCTCCCCAACCAAAGAAGCTGCTCTCTCACCAATTCCAGAGCGGTATAAGCTTATCCCCTTCTCCTACATTTTCACCTACACTGCAATGAAGAAATACCCCAGTGGCATTTACGAGCCTCAAACTCAGCCCGACATCCCACCTGTCCAAATAGGCGATGAAGGGGTATCCTGTGCCGGTACCTCGAGCCTCTCCAACAGCCTACACTCAACGGTCAAACACAATCCTTACCCACGAACCGAACACATCTCACCTCAACCATCAACTCCCCACTTACAAACCTCATCTCCCATTACCACCCCTACCATACAAACCCAATCATCACCCCCACCCTCATCCCCAGACAAATTACTCTCCCCATGGTCCAAACCTCACTGTTCCCATTATATCTTACTCCCCTCTCCCAATCATACAAACACAGCCTATCTCTCTCCCACCCACTCAACAAGAGCCTACACCGTCTTCATCTCGATTCCTCGTCGAGGATGATGACAGATGACCTAAGCCCCACCTCCGCCATCTCCTCCATACTCGGTCTTGTCGAGAAAAAGATCAATGCAACCTTCGAAGAAAGATGGAAAGGAGGACAAGGAGGATGGTCAAAGCTATTCTGAGACACAATGCTAGCCAATGAGAGAAGTAGAGGTAAACCTATCTCGATAAAATCATAATCATTACTAACTATGTCTTTGGTGACAAAGTGAAAGCGATGGAGGATGAACTGACGGCTTTAAAAGAAGAGGTGAAAGGGTATAATAAAGCGGTGGTGAATGAGTTGGCGGTAGATCACTCCGACTTCGAGCCAAGTGCAATAATCTGGATACCAAACTCACAGACTTGGCGGCTTAAGTTAAAAAGGGGAAAAAGCGGAACAAGAAAAGAGACAAGCCCTCACACTGTGGTCGAGGAGACCAGGAAAGATGTAGGCACTAAGGCCAACACGGCTGATCCGGAAGGCTAAGGAAGACTTGAGACTCAAGTCTCGATGAACTAGTTGTTCTCCAGTTGAGGGTAAGTCAACTAGAAGAGGCGCTGAAAGAAGATGAGGAGAAGAGGAGGAAAGAGGAGGAGGAGAGGTCAGAGAAACTCTTGGCTCATTTGAAAGAATCTGAATCCGAAGGAGCCAAGAGGAAAGGAAAAGAAGTAGCGATCGGTGAACCTAGATCGGTGAAATTGTTACCAAGGCTGCTACTAAAGGGAAAGGAAAGAGGAAGTGATTATTCCAATCTCTCGGAGGAATAAATCAAAAGAATAAAGAGAGAGATGGAATTCTTTGGCAAGAAGGAGAAGAAGAGGCGAAAAAGAAGAAGGACTCCAACGTCTTCTCGGAGCACCGCCGAGTGTAAGTGGATGATCAAAGAACAGAAAAGGCAAGTTCGGGCCGTTTCACCCAACGTCTGCTCCTCCTAAGCTGGCTTGTGGGAAGTATGCTGCCGAATACAAAGATAAGAACCTAGAAGACATGTGGATATACTTGGTATATTCTTAAAGGCCCAGAGCAACTCAACAAGATCCAGACTTGGCTTGGCATGAATGGATTGAAAAGGTGGATAAGGACTTCTATCATCGGCTTTGGAAGAAGCGGATGTGGAGTTCAATGTCAACCTGATCTCTCTAGCTTTTGAATATGTCATCCTGCAAAGAAGTCTGATGGTACCATGGACTTAGACTGGGTTCGGGGATTATGAAGAAAGCAGAGGTGAGTCCTGGACTTACACAAGAAGAGGATCTCAAGCGGTGAGGAGGAGGGTATTCAATTGGCTCATGATTCCAGACGAAGATCAATAGGAGTACTGATAGAAACAGGATTTTACTTTTCCTTATTTTTCTTTTCTATTAATCTCTATCTGTAATTTTGTAAAGTGATATGAATATACTTGGGCTTATGTGAAATACTTATCTTATTTTCTTAAATTTTTTTTTCTCGCTTTAAGAAAGATTTAAAAAAATTTCTAAGTATAAATCATCGAGAATTTTATATCTCGGACGTAAAAACTTTTCCTAAAAATTTATCTAAGTCTTAAGACTCAATTTTTTTAAAGTTTTTCTAAAAGAGTCTAAAGGACTTAATTTTTCTTAAGTGCTTTAATGTGATTGAATCTGTTGTAATGTGAAAAAGTGCTCGATATACCTATCTCGATAAATCTTGATTAACTCTAAACTAACTTCAGTTGGGAGTGTGTCTCTTTCTTGTAGGTTTTAACTTCATCAAAAAGGGGGAAATTGTTAGATCAAGATTGTTTTGATGAGTTAAAAGATCAATTAAGACGAGCAGATGACAATGTAGAACAGTGGAGACCGAGCTCTAGTACTAAGCTGATTAGACTAGGTCAAGGACGGTTCAAGTCGGCTAAAGACTAGGAATCACAAGTCATCCGGAGACAAGCTCAAATCTAGTCATCTGGAGGAGATAAATATGAAGAGCTCGAGACGAGGTCAAGACAAGCCGAGTAGAATAAGAAAGATGAGTCTTCACCAAGTCACCGCAGATGAGTAGAGTAATATCACCAAGGAGCAAGCAGTTTTCAAGATTAAGTTTGTTAAAGCGGTTTCAGTTTGTTAGAACCGACTAACAAACTAACTGTCTTTTCAGACTTATAAATAGGTCTAGGCACTTCATTCGAGATCATTCGAATACACGTAACACACAAGCTATTTTTCAGAAAGTTATTCTCTCAAATTACAAGTTTTAGAAAAGCACAAAATCGTTTTCCAAGATTTCTTCATAGATTTTTCTAAGTGTTTGTAAAACACTTTTTGCACATCTTCATATACACTTCTTCATCTTAGAGTTAGATTTTATAGTTTTAGTTAGAGTTTTGAAGAGTTGAAGATCAGATTGTAAGTTGTAAGTTGTACGATTGTGAAGTAAGTAAGTAAGCGAGATAGTGAAGACCCTTCTTCAAATTGGAGAAGGAGAGTGGATGTAGGATTGTTATAATCCGAACCACTATAAGATCTAGTGTTCTTTACTGTTTTTTTTACTTTTCTGTTCAATTTTTAATTTATTGTTCAAAGATTACTTTCGGAATCAAAGTTAAAATCGAATATCGGTTTGCTTTTGATCTTATTAAAGTTGAGTCTAATTTTGAATTTCCGCTGTGTACATCCGGGTACTTTAAATTGATTTTGGAAGATTTGAAAATCAACAAAATCTATTCAACCCCCTTCTAGATTTTGTTTTAGAAGGTTAACTCAAGGTTTTCTAATCGCTCAACTAATCGGGACCAACAAAAATCAATGTTGAAGTGTACGTGTGCCAACATTGTCTACAACATCTACTTGATTCAGTTTATTTCTAAGAGTCGGATTAATTAATTAAGTGATAATTTTTTATTTTTTTACCTTTTCTCATGGTAACTTCCCACGTCATTTTCAATATTGTATTATGATTAATTTTAATTAATTTACTTTCGAGCTTTAAGATCGATTGGATGGTTATTTTGGGCATGGGAGTATCATTATCTCCATGTTCCTTATTTTTAGGGATCTTGGTTTATTCCTTTTAGTGGGTTAATATCTTATAGCTTCCCTTCTTCTTTTTTATTTATAGATTTCGTATCTCATTGTCTTCTTTACTTAGAAACTTAGCTCGAGCGGTGTATACAGATTTTGATTAGCATAACACTTGTGTTTATTGCTTTGTTTTAGATTAAGTTGCTATTATATTTATAGCACTTTTTCGTGGTTTAAGTATCAAAATAGCAGAAAAATCAAACACTCCCTCAAACACTTCATCAACTCCTCGAATTCAAACCCCCACAACATTCTTGCATCCATTGCCGCCAAGAACTCCTCTCTTTGAAGTCACCACTTTGTTGGACCATCGACAACACCTACTGTTCAAAACCCTATTCCTCTGTCCGTGTCTTCCCATTTTGTGAACCCTTCAAATGTTCGAGCCACTGTTCAAGACTTCCCTAACCATCCACAACCACCAACAAGAGCCGTAGGCTTAATCCAAATTGATGTTTTGAAATTTCTTGCATACATTGAAACCGATACCACACCTACACCTAACCATTCAACTCAAACTCCTGCTCCTACTACTGTTCCTATGGAGTCTACACCTTCTAAGCCTGCAATTCAAATTGGTGATGATATAATCAATCAAACAATAGCTGAGATCGATGATGCAATCATGGGTGGGGAAAATGATTCCACGCACTCGGGTGTTGCTGGCGATAAGGTGAAGAAACTGATTGTGGGTATATCGGGCAAGCGATTTTAAGACAATCAAGTATATCGAACCCAAGGGAAAAAAGTATGCAATGAGGCCCTAGGAATACAAGTTCTCTATGACTATTGTTACAATGCAGTTTTGGTTCTAAAAACTCAATACAAAGCTAGAATTAAAAATCAAACAACAAGCTAGCAATTAATCAAACACCTTGAATGCTAGAACAAGTAACTAAGATCAATGGGGATTGGGGTGCTAGGGATAATATCCATCAAGGAATTAATGATCAACAAGCTATGATTGAATCAAATTACAAATTAACTAAGATAGAAAGCAAAGATCCATCATGCAATTAAGCTTCCATTAATCACACAATGCCTAATGTGAGTATCCTTAGTGCAACTAATCTCTCAATTAAGAAGCACCCAATTCATACAATCATAACCCGATTAATCCCGGATCACGTTAGCTCAACTCTCGCCTCTTGCTAGGGTGATCAAACATTAATCTAAAGAGATAAAAATGCATGAAGCACAATTAGAATCACAATTAGGGAACTAACTATCTCAATTGATCAACAATCATAGGATAAGGCAATCAAATCATCCCCAATTTCAATTATCCCAAGCACAAGAATATTAGCCCATGGTGCAAAGTGCAAAACCCATGGGTAGAAATTCTAATTGGACAATTAAGAATCTAATCAACACAATTAATGAATTTAAAGGAGTAAAGTGGAAGAACATCACCAATTGGATTAAATGATCAATAATAGGAATGCTTGAATCTTCAAAGTAATCTTCAAATACAACTTCTCCTCCACTTGAATTACAACTTAGAAATGAAGAACTAATGGATCAAATGCTAATATAAGGTACAAATGATTAAAATCTGTCAAAAACTAACAATTTAATCAAACTACAATGAGAATTAAGCTATGGAATTGGAAATTCGCCTAAAAGCTGTAAAATAATTGCTCTAATGAAGGTTATGGAGATTATGCTCTGTTTTCCGCTCAAATGGGCTTAAATCTCGAATTTTGAAATTTTACACCCTCGACTCGAGGTTGGGGCCCTAGAGTCGAGGCTCCTTAAGTCGCGAATGCGATTATTAAAAATCACCAGCCTCTAGTCGAGCTCCAGCCCTCGACTCGAGCTTCTAGCTTTCGCCTGATCCTCGACTCGAGGCTTAGCCCTCGAGTCGAGCTTGCTCTAAAATTTCGAATTCCACTATCTTGCCGGCAACCTCGGGTCGAGGTCCCTGGCCCTTGACCGAGAGGTCGAGTCCAGGAATTTTCTCGACCCGAACTCCGCCTCGACCCCCATTTTCACCCGTCTCGATCGTCTCTTCACCCTATGAATGCCGATACTCTCGGTTTGGCCAAATTCCACAATTTACCTGTAAACGAGACGAAAAACATCAAATATCTCACAAATAATACTTTTTAGGCAAAGTAGTGATACTCTACACATTTAGGCACAAAACTAACACTTTTGATCACTTTTTGCACTAAAATACCCCCTAAAATCATGCATCAATTCACTCCAATCATAATACCCCCAAACTTGAAGTGTTGTTCGTCCTCGAGCAACGTAGCAAATAATCACAAAAGAGTGAATTGACTGTAATTATGTCTCATGGCACCATAGATGAAAATTGGACAATCGAACTCATTAATGAACTCAAGTATCAATGCAAACTCTCAACTAGCAATCAAGAAGAATCATGCTCAAATAAATGCAACATCAAATACTCAACACATTGCTCCTTCCATGGAGTGTTTCACTGATCACTCAAGTGTATCAAGGTAGAATGCACTCAATCATCAAATTCACAAACATGCACACCATAAGTTTGCCAAAGGACTCAATCTCAATCATTATCATTTGTGTTCAATCAAGAATCAAAGAGGTCTTTCATCAAGGTTGTAATGTAGGCTCTTTGGAATGGGTGGATGTTTTAGGTAAGAGTGACTCAAATAGTAGAGAACTTGAAAGAATAGCTAAGCAATACACATCTCTTCAATCTTCATCAAGCAACACTCTTTCTCTTACATTTCAAAGTTCAAACACCACCCTTCTTTTGAGCTTTCTTTCACATAAGCTCTCCAATTGAATTTTTCACAATTTCATTTTCATCATTTTTCACAATTCAATTTTTCTCAAACTTTCTTCTTTCTCAACAATCAACTTAGCACATCATCTTTCCACCAGACTTTGCATGTAAATCACCATCTTTTAGCCAACGATCAAGCTCTACTAAACATAGGACAATAAGGCTCATATAAAATAGGCAAATGGCTTCAATTTCACTTGGCTTGTCAAAGAATAAGGATACTAGGCTCAACATGGCTCACTAAGGAAATCAAATGTTTTTGGTGGGGAAAAATTTGGCTAGGTGACTTATCATATCAAACATGGTCTCTTATCATGTTCATGACATCTCACAAAGATCAATCTCAACAAGTCCATAGGCAAGTTCTAGCATACAAATCCATGAATGATGCATTCACAAAGAAATTAATTCAACCGTATAAGATGTACGATTATTAAGGCACAAAAGCTCACGGGCTTAAAATTGAGCAATGAATCAATCACTTTCAATCACATTCATCCTCACATAATTATCAATCATTCTAGCTTCAAGCCGCATCTCAACTTATGATCAAATCAAAATTCAATTAATCCTTCAATCAAGCACAAGTGCACATGTACATAATCTCAAACACACTCACTATGTCAACAATGATACTTAAAGATATACAATAAATCCACAATTAAGCTCAATACAAATCAATGTCAATAATATACAAGAGCACAAAAGATAAGCTAAGGAAAGAAGAACACCTCCCCCAAACTTAGACGAGTCTAAGTTTGAAAGGAAGTGTTGTACTATAAAGCCTTTAAACTCCATTTTCCTTCAAGCATGTATAGGGCTCCTCAAGTTCCAAGCAATTCTCACAACCTACAAGGATCACAAGACCCAATTATTAAAAGCAACAAAACAAAACAAGCAAAAGAAAGCAAGAAAGGATGGGTTGCCTCCCATCAAGCGCTATTTTTAACGTCCTTTGCCGGACGAAACTCAAGGAGTTCACACTTCCCTTTCAATGTTGAGGCTAGGCACATCCTGAAGATCAAGAGCATCTACCACTTCCTTTTGTGATGGCATGTGATAATGCTTTAACCTATGACCATTCACAATAAATCTTTCATCTTTTTCATTTGCCACCTCAAAGTACCCATTGGAAATGCCTTTGCAACTCGAAATGGTCCACTCCATCTTGACTTAAGCTTTCCGGGAAGAGCTTCAACCTAGAATTGAATAGGAGCACTTGATCATCTTCCTTGAATTCTTTCCTTCTAAGCTTCGAATCATGCACTTCTTTGTCTTTTCCTTGAAGATCTTTGAATTCTCATAAGCATGCATCCTAAACTCTTCCAACTCATGCAATTGAAGGACTGTTTTCTCCCCACTAGCTCTTCATCAAGGTTCAACCTTTTAATGGCCCAAAAGCCTTGTATTCAAGCTCAACCGGGAGATGGCAAGCCTTACCATAAACCAATTGGTATGGGGACATATCAAGAGGGTCTTGTAAGTGGTCCTATATGCCCATAATGCATCCTCAAGCTTGTTTGCCCAATCTTTTCGATTCGTTCTCACCGTCTTCTCTAAGATCCCCTTAATCAAACGATTAGACACTTCAGCCAAGCCATTTGTTTGAGGATGGTAAGGAGTAGCCACTTTGTGTTTGACATCGTATCTTAACAAGAGCTTTTCCATGGCTTTGTTGACGAAGTGATTTCCACCATCGCTTATCAAGATTCTAGGAACTCCAAACCTTGTAAAAATTCTTCTCAAGAACTCTATGACCACCTTGGCATCATTGCTCTTAGTAGGAATAGCCTCTATCCATTTTGACACGTAGTCAACCCCAACAAGGATGTATTGATACCCCATTGATGGTGGAAATGGTCTCATAAAATCGATTCCCCATACATAAAAATCTCCACCTCAAGAATATTACTCAAAGGCATTTCATCCTTATTTGTGAGGTTTCCTACCCTTTGGCACTTATCACACTCCTTGATGAACTTCTCACAATCTTTGAACAAGGTCGGCCAATAGAACCCCAATAACAAGATTTTTCTCACGGTTTTGGAGGTGCTATGGTGTCCTCCGCAAGGCAAAGTGTGGCAATGCCTCATGATCTCTACTCCTTCTTTTCTAGTCACGCATCTCCTTAGAACCCCATCAACCCCTATTTTGAAGAGGTACGGATCATCCCATATGTAGTGCTTCACACGTTTGTAGAAAACTTTCCTCTCATATGGATTCATCTCCGGTGGTAGCTCTCCACTTGCCAAAAAATTAGTATAATCCGCAAACCATGGAGTTTCTCCTTCCTTCACTACACACATCACCTCTTCAATGCTCAACAACCCTTCATCGGGAAAGGACTCTTCAATCTCTTCTACATCTCTCTTCATATCTTCCACTCCTTCATGCTTCGAAAGGTGGTTCGCAATAACATTCTCACTCCCTTTCTTGTCTACTATCTCCATGTCGAACTCTTGCAATTGTAAAATCCACCTAATCAACCGGGGCTTGGCATCCTTCTTTGATATAAGGTATCGAATAGCCGCATGGTCGGTGTACACAATAGTTTTCGACCCCACAAGATAGGGTCGAAACTTATCAAAAGCATACACGACCGCGAGCATCTCCTTTTCGGTCGTGGTGTAGTTTACTTGCGCCGGGTTGAAAGTCTTGGAAGCATAGTAGATGGCATGGAACCTCTTCTCTCTCAATTGCCCCAAAACTACCCCCATGGCAAAATCACTAGCATTGCACATTAAAATGAAAAGTTTTGTCCAATCCGGAGTGATGAGAATGGGGGCACTAGTCAAAGCATTCTTCAAGGCCCGAAAGCAATCAAACTCTCATCATTAAAATCAAATGGAACATCTTTTTCTAGGAGATGAGATAAAGGTTTAGAGATTTGAGAGAAATTTTTAATGAATCGCCGGTAGAATCCGGCATGACCAAGGAATGATCGAATTCCCTTCTCATCCTTAGAAGGGAGCAACTTCGCAATAGCCACAATCTTGGCCTTATCCACTTGCAAGCCCCTTGCGGACACATGATGTCCCAACACAATGCCTTACTTTACCATTAAATGACACTTCTCCCAATTTAGCACCAAGTTTGTGTCTTCACACCTTTGCAAAACAATGTCAAGATTTGTTAGACAAGTATCAAATGACTCTCCAAAACGGAGAAGTCATCCATAAAAACCTCCATAATCTTCTCAATTAAGCCATGAAAAATTGACATCATACATCTTTGAAAAGTTGCGGGAGCATTGCAAAGACCAAATGACATTCTTTTCCAAGCAAATGGACCATACGTGCTTGGTCTTCCAGAGCAATCATAATTTGATTGTAACTGGAATAACCATCTAAGAAGCAATAGTACTCAAATCCACTTAACCTATCAAGCATTTGATCTAGGAAAGGTAAAGGAAAGTGGTCCTTGCACATGGCCTTATTGAGCTCCCTATAGTCTACACAAACTCGCCACCCCATAGCTACCCTAGTTGCAATAGATTCATCATTTTCACCCTTAATTACCGTTATCCCCCATTTCTTAGCTACAACATGCAATGGAGAGACCCATGGACTATCGGAAATAGGAAAGATCATATTAGCATCTAACAATTTAACCACTTCCTTCCTAATTACTTCTTATATATTAGGGTTAACGCTCCTTTGTGGTTGCATTACGGGTATATGGTCCTTCTCAAGCCTAATCCTATGCATACAAATTGAGGGATTTATACCTTTCAAATCTTCAATGGACCAACCTATGGCCGATTTGTGCTTACGTAGCACATCAAGCAATTTTGTTACCTCATTTGATGTAAGATATGATGACATGATTACCGGGCTCCCTTCATTCTCCTCTTGCTTCTCTTCATCACTACCCCCATCATCCTTTTTCTCTTCCTCTTCTTTCTCATCAATAGAAGGCATTTGTGGTCCTTCGTATCTAGTTCCACTCCTTAGCTCAATGGCTTGACAATGCTCTCTTGGGTTAGGCTCGGTAGTAGATGGATACTTCCCTTTATTTTGCAAATGATTGTTGGAACCACCGGATCATCGACTCTATGTGATTATCGATTCGGGATCACATGTATGAACAACGCAGCGGAAAGAGAATCATACCTATTCACCTTAATAGGTGAAGACGAACCAGTTCTAAGGTCGAACCGCCGATCAAGGATGAACCCACGAACCTCACGGTCTTCCGCCGTATTCCTATCCCTTTCCCTTGGGCGTCATGTGGGCGACGATCTTCTAAGGGAGTCAGAATCCGCCTCCTATTTTCTTACATTTTTTTCACACACGTCTATGAGGCTGCGACGTAGGGTTTATTTATAGGCTACAACAGGGACCCTAAGGAGGAATTAGAGTTGGGACTCCTGATGGGCCTAAGCGTTACGTGTTCACTCCGAACATTCCACTTAAGCCCATCAATTATAACCCGGTCCACTAAAGAGTTATAATGGAACTACCATCCTAATCCCATATTACAATATAGGCTCCTTTATTATGTGTACGTTTATTTTTCCGTGTTTAAGATATTGAATGTTCATAAATTAAATAAGTTCTTGACAACTTAATTAATTTATATCTAATTCCAAGAGTAGTACCACTCATCTTTATTATCATGTCGGATTAAATCCACCTGCGGGGTTTACATGATAATCTTTATAAGCTCCTCAAGGGGACATTATCATCCTAAATAATTAGGACACGGATTTCTTCTATAATCAACAAGACACCATATAAACAGTGTTATCTCCCAATTCATCGAGCCTATTGATTTAACAAATCTCACCCATTGGCAAATTAAAGAAACAAACACTGAGTACTGATTGGAGTAGCAACCGGGTAAGTGGTATTAAGACCAATCGCAAATATCGAACCCAAAGGAGTAAGTATGCAAGCGAGGCTCTAAGGATACAAGTTCTAAGTGACTATTGTTGCAAGCATGGGTTTAGGACTAAATTCTACAAAATATGGCAAGAATTAAAATCTAGACTTAATGCAAGCAAATGATCAAACACTTAAAATGCAATATCAAACATGTTAATTCAAATGGGGAATGGGGTGCAAGGGATAATCTCCATCAAGAAATCCATGATTAACAAGCTATAATTGTATCCAAATGCAAATCAATCAAATTAGAAAGCATAACCATCATGAAATTAATCACTCCATTAAAATCACAATGCCTAATGTGAGTATTCTTAGTCCTTCCCATCTCTCAATGTAGAAGTCCTCAATTCATACAATCATGCAAAAATTGTAACCCAATTAACACCTAATCACGTTAGCTCAACTCTACGCCTATTGCTAGGGTGATCAACCATTAATCTAAAGAGACAATTTTACATGAAGCACAATTAAGAATCACAATTAGGAAGCAATCTAATTCAATTGATCATAATTATCAATAATTATAGCATGAGACAATCACATCATCCCTAATTTCAATTATCCCATGCACAAAGCTATTAGCCCATGGTGCTAAGTGCAAAAGCCATGGGTGAAAAATCTAAGAAAGCAATTAACAAGCTAATCACTACAAATAATGAATTTAAGAGAGAAAAGTAGTAGAACATCACCAATTGGTCTTCAATTAATAAAAATAAGAATGCTTCAATCCTCCACAATGCTTGGAAATCTATTCTCTATTCTTCAATTACAACTTGAAACTCAAAATCTAATGGATCAAAATGCTAATCTAATGATTACAAGCTTCTATCTAATCTAAATCTATCAATCTAGTGCAATTACAAGTAGAATTAAGCTAGGAAGTGAGAAATTCGCCTAAGAAACCGCCTAGAAACCGCTCTAAACTGATATGGAAGAGTTATGCTCTATTTTTGCTTCAAATGACTTAAAATCTGAAAATTTCGGTTTTGGGGTCCCTCGACTCGAGCTTGGGGCCCTCGAGTCGAGGTCCAAGAGTCGCTAACACATTTTCTCTGAAAATCCTCCCTGCCTCGAGTCGAGGCTCAGCCCTCGACTTGAGGGATGCCCAATTTCTCGATCCCTCGACTCGAGGCTCCTCCCTCGAGTCGAGGCAGCTTCATTTTTGAATTCTTTTCCCTCCATCCAATCCCTCGACTCGAGGCCTCGCCCTCGACCGCAGGTCGAGTCTAGGGCATTTTTTCGGGCGGGACTCCGGCTCAGACCCCCGCTGCCTCCTGCCTTGTCTCTGCCTCTTCATTCTAAGCACACCGGTACTCTCGGTTTGGTAAAATTCCACCGTTTTACCTTAAAAATGGACGAAAAATATCAAATACTCATCAAGTAATACTTTTTAGGCAATGAAGTGATACTCTACACATTTATGCACAAATATTAACACTTTTGATCACTTTTTGCACTCAAATAAGCCCTAAAAAGATGCATCAATTTACTCCAATCATAATACCCCTAAACTTGAAGTGTTGGTCGTCCTCGAGCAACGTAGCAACTAAGCACAAAGGAGTGAATTGATTGCAATTATTTCACATGGCACCATAGGCGAAGTAGAAGACAATCGAACTCATCAATGAATATAAGCTTCAATGCAACTATCCACTAGCAATCAAGATGAATCATGCTCCAACAAATGCAACATCAAACACTTAACACATTGCCCCTTCCATGGAGTGTTTGACTCTTCTCTCAAGTGTATCAAGGTATCATGCACTCAATCATCAAATTCACAAACTTGCACACCATATGCTTGCCAATAGACTTAATCTCAATCAAAACCGTTTGTGTTCAATCAAGAATCAAAGAGATCTTTCTCTTTGGTTGTAATGTAGGCTCTTTGGAAAGGTGGGATGTTTTTGGATGAGAGTGACTAAGTAGTAGAGACTTGAATGTTCACTAATCAATACAATACACATCTCTTCACTTTTCATCAATCAACACTTCTCATGCACTTCAAGATCAATCACCACCATTCACTTGAGCTTTCTTTCTCTTAAGCTCACAAATTGAATTTTGCTTTCTTTTGATTTGCAACACATTCTTTTCACAATTCAAATTTTCACAACCTTTCTTCTCTTCATCACTTAACACATCAATTTCACCACTCTTTGCAATCAAATCACCATCTATAGCCAACAATCAAGCGCTACTAAACATGGGACAAGAAGGCTCACAAAAATAGGCAAAATGGCTTCAATTTCACTTGGCTTGCCAAAGAATAAAGAAATAAGCTCAAAATGGCTCACTAAGGAAATTAAATGTTTGTTGTGAGGAAAAATTTGGCTAAGTGACTCAACATAGCAAACATGGCCTCTTTTCACTTTCATGAAATCACACAAAGATCAATATCAACAAGTCTAGTGGCAAATTCTAGCATACAAATCATGAATGATGCACTCTCAAAGAAATTCATATCAACCGTATAAGATGTACGATTATAAAGGCTCAAAAGCTCACAGGCTAAAATTGAGCAATGAATCAAGCATCATCAATCACATTCATCTTTACACAATCAATCAAGAATGCTAGCTTCAAGCTACAAATCAACTCTTGGTCATATCAATATTCAATTAATCTTGCAAATCAAGCACAAGTGCTCATTTACATAAGTCCAAGCATACTCACTACATCAAGAATGATACTAAAAGATATGCAATAAATCCACAATGAAGCTCATGATAAGACTAGCCCAAAATAATAGGAATCCAAGAGATAAATAGAATGCAATCATCATAAGACAATACTCAATAAGATCAAAATCAAATCAAAATCATCATACATAAAATCATCATCCAAATCATCACAAATCCAAAACATCATCATCACATCAAATCCAACTCATAAAGTACAATCACCAATCAAATCAAAAGTACAAAACACTAAGGAGATAAGACTAAGAACTAGAAGAGAGAGATGAGAAAGTAGGGGGTAGCCCTAATAATCGGACGACGGCGGAGGAGGATAGGGGCCTGCCCGAAGTTCGTGAGCTGAACCGCTGGAGGAGCGCATACATATCTCGCTGCGTCTTGCGAGTCTCCTCTAGCATTCGATAACACTCATCTCGCGAGTCGTGCACTCTATCTGCATACGCTGGCTATCGGCCCACATCTCCTCTCGCCGAGTCCATGGCCTCTCGTGATGAGCTCCCGGCCTCATACTCTCGACTCCTCATCTCATCCTGCCGGTACATGTTAATCTCTCGGCTGATAGTCCTCATCCATCTCAGACTGCAACTCGCCCCGAGCCTCGCTCCTCCTCATCATCCTCATCATCGTCATCGCCTCGCATCAACTCCTCGGCGGCCCCCTCGCCTCATCATCGCAGACCCTGCATCGCTGTCCATCGTCATCATCATCGTCGTCTGAAGCACATCTCCATGCTCGCGGGTATAGGCATCGATCGCCTCGTGTGACGCTGTGACCACATGCGGAGGTTAATCGTCACGAAAGTAGGAGCACCAAAGACAAGAGTCAACCTCTTATTAGGAAGAGAGAATCGCCACCGTGGTGCCGCTGGAAGCACCAAGTCCTACCGATGCGGTCGAGTGTCCTCATATGCCGCATGGTGTCTGCGGTGAGATCGGGGCCCTCCACCGCTCCGAGGTTATGAGTGGGAATGCCTAGGTGCTCGGCAATAAGAGTAATCATGCCTCCAAAGTGAATCTTCTTAAATTTTGTACTCGTGACCCGCTCGAACAAGTAGCGAGAGGTAGGCGGCGGCATTGAACCGAACCCCGTGCAAGAAGCACCGGATGACATACAACTCCTCCGAAACCACGACTCCACCCTCCGATCTCGCGAAGATAGTGCTCGCGAGGATCTTCTCCAAGTATCAAACCACCGGGTTCCGGATGTGGGTGCGCTTTGATTTACCCGAAATAAATCGGGCTGATTCGGTGCCCCGAGTCGAAATCCTCCTCCAAAATTTCTTAGCGTCGTACTCTTTCCGGATGTTGAGGAGTGATCGATCGGGGTCGATGGGTGCTCCAATAATCTGATTGACCTCGTCACTGTCAATGTGTACTCGTCACCCACAAGCTCAAAAGTGATGGCCGAAGGAATTTGGCCTTCTTGGCCTTATCAAATCGATGGTGCAGAGAAACTCCAAAGTAAGTCCGGATATGTCCTCGGCCTCTGCATCAAGAAGCCACCCATGCCAATCTGCTCAAATAGACGAGGGATGTCCTCCTCTATCCCCATGGATGTCATGCGGTCCATATCAACAAGGCGGGTCTTGACCACCTTGTTGTAGAGCTCAGCGTACAAGATAATGTGCTTCCTCCACTTCACATCATCCCATGGAATCCCAAAATCCGAAGGCATCTTGTGAGCAAACCGAATATCCCTCTCTCGTCTTTGAATCTCCTCATCCGAATAATTACGGCCATCTACTCCCTAAATATTTTCCTGCAAAAATTCCCAAAGGCATCCATTAATCACCATAAATAAAAAAAAGCGAGCAAAGATGAATATCCAACTAGCCATGAAGCAGACAACCATCATCAAAATCTCCAATCAACAACAATCCCTAGTGACTAAGCAATAATCCTCATCAAATGGTCAAATGGTCAAATAGCCAACTTAAGCAATGAAATTAATAGAAGTGCTCCAATAAATCTCAACAATATGCATACTTAACTAGCATGGCCTCAACAATTAACTATGATAAATATGCTCACCAAAGATCATGCAAATAAGCTCAAAATTATTTCTAAAAATCATGAGCCAACTAGCAAGTACTTTGACAAATTCTCAACACCAATAATACACTTCTATCATCACCAAAACTCGACTTAACCAACTAATCACAAATAATATCCTAGGAATTTCTCAAATGTGCCAAAAATCAATCTCAAAGCCCAAAATCCACAAATAAATGAGCAATATATCACATTCAAATTCCCATATGAGAATTCAAATTCAATAGAAATCTTGCAAAATCCTTAACACCCATGCAATAATCAATAATAAACACGAAATTGAAGACCTAAGGAGTAAGAATTACATACCTTGATTGAGAATTACGGCCTAGAAACGAATTGGAGGATACCCACACTCAATGCAAGAAATCCCCAAATTGGAACCACAAAAACCCTCAAAATGTGACCTTGATGCGATGTATAATGGGTTTATGTAAAGAGATGGTGAAATGACCGGTGGGATCGAGCAAGGTGGCCGGAATTTAGGCTGGGAAAGAAAAGGATCGGGGTGTGAAACCCTCGACTCGTGGCAATTCTCGAATCGAACTACGCATTTTAAATAAAATGCCGGCCTCGAAGTCGAGGCTCACCTCGACTCGAGAGATCCCGAATTTCCAAAGGCCTCGACTCGAGGTCTTACCCTCGACTCGAGGGATGTGTGATATTTCGAAAATTGGCTAAGTGTAAACCCCTCGACCCGGGAATATGCAACCTAGACCACGGGTCGAGACCAGAAATTTTTAGGATTTCCGGGCCCGACCCAACCCCAAAACTCCTAAATGACCTCTATGCCCCTAACGAACCCAAATATACAAGAAATTACCATTTTGGTCCTCGATTTATGCCCGGTCGCTCATTCGATCGAGAAGATCGGGTTCTCTTCCTTTTGCTCATTTTCACCAACTTTTAAGCTCTCCATCCTTCTCGATTCTTGAATTTCTTTGCAATTTCGATCTCTTTTCCAATCAACGTAGTGAGTATACCTACAAATGTGTAAAAATAATCATCACTAAGAGATGCATTTATACCATAAAAGATAAACACCCCCAAACTTGAATAATCATATGAATTCAAAGTTTGGAATGAGAGTGATATAAATATGCAACTCCAAATGATGTCACAAATAAGCTCAACACAATCAACTATTCCCCAAAGCAAAGAGCATAATTTCCTAAGCATGAGCAATACCAATCCCTAGCAAAATCCCAAGAAATGACCAAAAACAAAACACAAAGACAAACACACCAAAGCAATAAAAGGGTGGGTTGCCTCCCATCTAGCGCTAGGTTTAACGTCCTTTGCGGACGGAACTCAAAGAGTTTATACTTCCCTTTCATCAACAAAACGGAGATCATCCTTGTGCCTCACTAAGTGGTCTTTTGCAAAGAGGCAACATCCCCACTTATCTTCTAGGAGTAACTTTCCTCCTTCTTTGATTTCCTTCACGATTAACACTTCTTTGAGTCTTTCAACACCAAGGAGACGGCTCCAATCGGACTCACTCCACACCACTTGATCTCCTACTTCAAAGCTCGCTTCCTTCCTCTCAAGTGGTGTCCTCTTTTCAACTAACACCCCCAAACTTGAGCCATGGTCACATTCTTCTCCACTTCTTCCTTCTCTTTATCACCGGGTCAAGCAAAGGCTTCAAAATTGCTTTCTCTTTCCTAGAAGTATCCAAAGAAACACAAGACTTGTTAGAAATTATTTTACAAGAGGGAAAGAAATGCTCATTAGCTAAAGGAATAGAAGAAATAGTATGTGTGGAAACTTCCCTTTCAATGGAAGGGCATAAGTCAATGATCTCTATGTATCCACAAGTCTTCTTCTCCACTTTGCTTTGAGCAACCTCTTCCTCATGAACTCTTGTAAATGTCACTTCCTCTCCATTAGAGCTTAACTTAAGCTCCCATTTCTCAATATTAATCATCGCTTTGCCCGTGGCAAGGAAAGGTCGACCAAGTATGATCGGTGCCTCAAGCTCCTCCTTCATATCAAGAACAATGAAATCAACCGGGTTTATGATCTTGCCAACCCCTACCAATATATCTTCAATGATCCCATAAGGATGAGCATATGATTGATCCGCTAATTGAAGATTGATGTTTGTAGGAATCACCTCTCCTAGATCCAATTTCTCAAACACGGACAAAGGCATGACATTTATGCTTGCTCCTAAGTCACACAAGCCTTGAATGTTCACATTCTCTCCTATCTCACATGGGATAATGAAGATCCCCGGATCCTTCCTCTTTTGTGGTAAGTGTCTCTCCAAGATCTCCTTGCACTCCTCCACTAGCTTAAGCATACCCTTTTCATCCCAACTCCTCTTCTTAGACATGATCTCTCTCAAGAACTTCTTGTAGTGGGGGATTTGTTCAAGGGCATCTAAGAGTGGGATATCAACATGCAAGCTCTTGAAAACTTCTAAAAACTTACCAAATTCTTCATCAAGTTTTTTCCTCCCAAGTCTTTGAGGAAATGGAACCGGATTAGCCTTCATAGGAACACCCCATGCATCTTTCTTGGATTCTTCTTCTTCTTTCACCTTTTCACTTGCCTTCTTTTCCACAACCACACTCTCTCCACTAGCTTCTTCCTCTATCACAACCTCTTTCTCATGATCCACTTCTTTAGGCATTTTTGGGCCTTCATAGCTAGAACCACTTCTAAGTTGGATAGCACTATAAAACTCTTTAGGATTAGGCTCAGTAGTGGATGGATACTTCCCTTGTTTTGCAAGTGATCCACCGTGGAAGAAAGTTTACCAACCGTAGTAGCTAGTTGCCCCACTTGATGCTCTATAGTTTTACAACGGGTATCCATTTGCTTTCCAATCTCATCAAGCCTTGAATCATTCGCCTCCAACCTCTTCACTATCATCCCCAAGAGCTCCTCCGTAGTGGCCTTTCCTTCATTGTTCGGCGCTTTAGCACCGGATCGAATCCGGGAGGGAATTGGACGGCGGCTCTAGGGTTGGCATAAGAAAAGTTTTCATGTCTCCTCCATATGTTGCCATTGAATTGAGCTTGAGGTTGAGGTTGATAGCTCCCTTGTGGCCTATTTTGGTAAGGCTTTTGGTAAGGCCTTCCTCCTTGAAAATTCCCTTGGTAGTTGCCTCCTTGATAGCCTCCTTGGAATGGAGGCATACCCATGTAGCTAACTTCTTCCACCGGCATAGGACTTGCACACATATCAACATGAGGAACGGATGGACTCACACTTGCTTGGCTTTGTGAAGTAGTAAGAGCTCCCAATCGGTCCATCATAGTCATCATCATGCTCTTCATAGACTCTATCTCCTCAACATGTGACACCCTATGGTGTGCTCCCGATTAACCGACACTTAAAACGAATCTTGGACTATGTTCTCCATTATCTCATTCATTTTCCCAACCATTTTCGATCAAATAGATCCATTAGCACAAGCATTCAAAACGACCTATCCCCATCCGTCAAACTATTACAAAAGTACATAATGGTTTGTTCCTCCGGAAAACCGTGTTGAGGACAATTCACAAGTAGCATGTCATACCTCTCCCAAGCCTCCAATATTGTTTCTCCATTCTTTTGTTGGAAGTGGGAGATAGCCTCCTTAGCTTGCACGGTTTTGGATGGTGGGTAGAACTTCATTAGGAATCTCTTGGACAAATCCTTCCATGTACGAACGGTCCCGGGAGGTAATGAATTAAGTCATGCTTAAGCTCTCCCTTTGAGTGTAAAGGCAAAAAGCCTCAACTTCTTCGCATCTTCGGGTACCCGTTGTACTTGGTTGTGTCGGAAATCTCAAGAAATTGTGCCATATGTTGATGTAGGCACTCATCTTCATCCTTGCCTTCGAATTGCTTCTCCCTAAGCATCCTCACTAGGGCGGGACTTATCTCAAAATTATTAGCTTCTATCATTGGCCTTGCTATCCCGTCATAGTGCTCTATAAGTTGTGGCTCAAAAACTCTCTCAATGGCAAATGTAGTCTACGGTATAGACTAATCTGGACAAAAATAAATGTAACAATCATAAAAGCAAATGTTTTGATCATGACGAATCTCATATCAAAAAGATGTTCATACAAAAGCTAGGCTTATAGTATACATCCTAACAATGATCAACCGTCGATGAAAGCTTCCCAACCGTTGTGGCCAATTGTCCCACTTGATGCTCAATGGTCTTGAACCTTGTGTCCATTTGTTTTCCAATGTCGTCCAACCTTGAATCATTAGCCTCTAACCTCTTCACTATCATCCCAAGAAGCTCCTCCGTAGTAGCCTTCCCCTCATTATTAGGTACTTTGGCACCCGAATCAAATCTGGGAGGAAATTGAATGGCGGCTCTTGGATTAGCATAGGAAAAATTTTTGTGTCTCCTCTAGTTGTTGGCATTAAATGGAGCTTGAGGTTGAGGTTGAAAATTACCTTGAGGCCTATTTTGATAAGGCACTTGATATGGCCTTGCACCTTGGAAATTGCCTTGATAATTGCCTTGATATCCTCCTTGGTATGTAGGCCTTCCCATATAGTTCACCTCTTCAATCGGCATAGGACTTGGACACAAATCAACTTGAGGGATGGATGGACTCACACTTTGTTGACTTTGAGAAGTAGTAAGAGCTCCCAAACGGTCCATCATCGTCATCATCATCGTCTTCATAGACTCTATCTCCTCCACATGTGACACTCTATGATGAGCTCCACGATTAACCGACACTTAGAAAGAATCTTGGGCAATATTCTCCATAATCTCATTCATTTGTCCCACCGTTTTTAACCAAATCGAACCATTAGCACATGTATTTAGAAAGGAACGATCATCATCCGTCAAGCCATTGCAAAAATATATAATTGTTTGCTCTTCCTAAAGCCATGTTGGGGACAATTAATAAGCAACATCCCGTATCTCTCCCATGCTTCGTATAGTCTCTCCATTCTTTTGGCGGAAATGTGAAATCGCCTCCTTGGCTTCTGCTTGTCTTTGATGGCGGATAAAACTTCATCAAGAATCATTTGCTAAGGTCCTCCCACATACGAACGGTTCGGGAGGGATAGAATTTAGTCATGCTTTGGCTCTCCCCTTAAGAGTAAGGGCAAATAGACTTAGCTTCTTAGCATCCTCGGACACTCCATTGTACTTCGTGGAGTCGGAAATCTCTAAAAATGTGTCATGTGTTGATGAGGGCACTTCTCTTCATCCTTCCCTTCAAATTGATTCTCTCTAAGTATCCTTACAAGAGCGGGACTTATCTCAAAATTATTAGCTTTAATTCTCGGTCTTGCTATTCCAACAAAAACAAACAACAAAACAAAAATACAAAAACACAACAAGTAGCCACTTCAAACAATTCCTAAGTCTCACTTAAGGCACAAAACTAATTCCCGGCAACGGCGCCATTTTGATTGTGGGTATATCGGGCAAGCGATTTTAAGACAACCAAGTATATCGAACCCAAAGTAAAAAGTATGCAATGAGGCCCTAGGAATACAAGTTCTCTATGACTATTGTTGCAATGCGGTTTTGATTCTAAAACTCAATACAAAGCTAGAATTAAAAATCAAACAACAAGCAAGCAATTAATCAAACATCTTGAATGCTAGAACAAGTAACTAAGATCATTGGGGGATTGGGGTGCTAGGGATAATATCCATCAAGGATTCAATGATCAACAAACTATGATTGAATCAAATTGCAAATCAACTAAGATAGAAAGCAAAGAACCATCATGCAATTAAGCTTCCATTAATTACACAATGTCAATTGTTAGTATCCTTAGTGCAACTAATCTCTCAATTAATAAGCACCCAATTCATACAATCATACACAATTATAACCCGTACACAACTAATCTTGCTAGGGTGATCAAACATTAATCTAAAGAGATAAAAATGCATGAGGCACAATTAGAATCACAATTAGGGAACAAACTATCACAATTGATCAACAATCATAACATAAGGCAATCAAATCATCCCTAATTTCAATTATCCCAAGCACAAGAGTATTAGCCCATGGTGCAAAGTGCAAAACCCACGGGTAGAAATTCTAATTGGACAATTAAGAATCTAATCAACACAATTAATAAATTTAAAGGAGTAAAGTGGAAGAACATCACCAATTGGATTAAATGATCAATAATAGGAATGCTTGAATCATCAAAGTAATCTTCAAATACAAATTATCCTCCACTTGAATTACAACTTGAAAAAACTAACAATCTAATGGATCAAATGCTAATCTAATGTACAAATGATTAAAATCTATCAAAAACTAACAATCTAATCAAACTACAATGAGAATTAAGCTATGGAATTGGAAATTCGCCCTTAAAATTGTAAAATAACTGCTCTAATGAAGGTTATGGAGATTATGCTCGTTTTCCGCTCAAATGGGCTTAAATCTCGAATTTTGATATTTCTGCACCCTCGACTCGAGGTTGGGGCCCTCGAGTCAAGACTCCTTAAGTCGCGAATGCGATTCTTCCAAAATCACCGGTCTCGAGTCGAGCTCCAGCCCTCGACTCGAGCTTCCAGCTTTCGCCACTGATCCTCGACTCGAGGCTCAGCCCTCAAGTCGAGCTTGCTCTAAAATTTCGATTCGACCATCTTGCCGGCAACCTCGGGTCGAGGCCCTCGGCCCTCGACCGGAGGTCGAGTCCGTGCAATTTTCTCGACCCGAACTCCACCTCGACCCCTGTTTTGCTCGTCTCGATCGTCTCTTCACCCTATGAATGTCAATACTCTCGGTTTGGCCAAATTCTACCGATTTGCCTGAAAACGGGACGAAAAATATCAAATATCTCACAAGTAATACTTTTAAGGCAAAGTAGTGATACTCTACACATTTAGGCACAAAAACTAACACTTTTGATCACTTTTTGCACTAAAATACCCCTAAAATCATGCATTAATTCACTCCAATCAGAAATCAAAGAGGAAAAGAAGCCCTGCTAAGGCGAGGAGAAAGTCGAGTAGGTCTCAGAATGAGGGTAAATTACTTTGAAACCTGCTAAGAGGGAAAGGTGAATGAAGAAGGAATGTCTTCCAAACCTATTCAACTGTTTGAATCGACTTGAATCTGAAAGTGGTGGAGAGGCGATGGAGAACCGAGTCAAGCCTCGGAACCAGCTCTCAACCGATTCTTTGCACTCCATCTTGAACCGAGTGTCACTCCTAATGTTGACACATCATCCGACAAATCAGATTCTTAAGACAATGTTCCTATTTCGACTGATGGCAAGATTGGAAAAGAGATCAAAGAAGAAGCTGAATGACCCAAGTATGGGGGAGGATGATTCTGATTCGCTAAGGATGTTGCGGGAGATGAGGCAACATCGGAGAGTCTCAGGTAGTTCGGATTCTTCCGTGGATCGGGAGAAGAAGGCTGCTGAATGTCCCGATGAGGAACCGGGTAACTCACCCTCACATTCATCTAGTAGTAATCTTGAAATTGATGATGAATACTTTGGGGTTAATTCGATAAGTTCAAGAAATTGAAAAGAAGACATATTTTGCCTAAAAGAAAGATTAAACGTTACGATTTACGAAATACAACTTGATAGAATTTCTTGAGCTTAGAGGTCCTCATTGAAATCGGTTGAGTATGCATGTCCTTATGTTGATGAATAGATTGTTGAATTCTACTACAATTTAAGGAAATGTACTAGTAAACGTAACTCTAAGAGATATGGATCGATTCAATTTGGGGGTAATGAAGTTTAATTGAACCCAACATTGATAAATGACTATCTCGATACTCACGATGTTGAGGAAGATGAGGTACCAGATTTTGATCACATTGCCACGGCCATTCTTGGTTGTCAAATTAGGCTTTGGACAACCAAGATTATATCCTCCCCACTCACTAGTTTATACTGCTATGCATAAAGCGTGTGTGTATAATTGGCTTCCCATAACCAACACTACGAAGTTACTATGGATCAGCAATACTCATGTATAAGATTGTTGTCATGAATAATTTCAATTTAGGAAGAACAATCTTTAATCACATGATGCGATTTCTTTGGTAATATTGGTAAGAGAGGGATACCGCCTTGTCCTTCTCTCGATTGGAGTTCTTGTTAAAAAATGTGGATTTTGAGAAAGATGGAGTAGAGATGCTAAGTTGTATAGTACACCTCGGGTATTTCCCATATATTACTTCTTGGAAATAGGGTTATAGATACGCCTTGGAGAAATTTGGCTAGAGAAGAGCCGAGATACAGAAGCGTATACTAATTGATGATCACATTGACCTGAGAAATTCACCGGTTAACTCGGTCATTGTTCACAAATCTTTTATACTTGCTCAAATTGCTAACTTGAGTGACCAGATTGATGAGTTGCGGCTTATGAAAATATTTTGGGAGAGGTTGCTTTCGCTCCAACAGGGGGAGTACTAGTGCGGTTCATACAGGTTCTGATCAAGTTTGTGCTCAGGCTGCCGCTAATCCGAGCTCGACCATGCACCAGACCTGATATCACTACTGGCCGATGAAGCTAGAGTTACCGATCTTTGCTGAGGATGTTGCACAAATCCGCAATAATGGAAGTGAACTCGTTCTTTGATGTACCTAATGCCGGAAATACTGATGGAAATGAAGAAGGAGATGCAGATTTTGCGAAGCTGTACAAAACCTCTATGGAGATCCTGCCTTAGGTTGAGCTTGTTTGGAAAGAGAAAGTTTTTATTATTTTGATCAATTATTAAGGGGAGTTGATCACACTCTTGATAATTGTTCTTGTTTTATTCTCAAATAATTTTAATTTCGCAAGTTTTTAAGACAATAGTTGTTTAGGTTATTTTGAGCACTTTTTTGTTTACGTGCTCGATTGTTTATTTCCTTGTTTATATGTTCTGAATATTTATCATACTCTGATTAGTTTGATTAGTTTTGAGTATTGTTGTGCTCTTGATTTCTTAAATTTTGATGTTCTCTGTCTTACACACTTTCTTGATTTATATGATTTATATATATATCGGGTGTGATGTAGCAGAAATGTCAAATTGGGGGAGATTGTTGATGTCACTAATTCAAACATTTTGGTGACACCACCAATGTTGTAATATTGGGTGCGGCATCGTAATTTGTCCTTTCTTCTAACAACTAACATTTCCTGTTTCAATGTTGTCTTTGATGTTGTTGATTTGTAGGTTGACGATCTGGAATCGACTCCAATACTCCTGAAGGATCTAAGAGATTCAAGAATAAAGGGAGTTTTCTAGATTAAGCGATTTACAAGTCTAGATCGGTTATTAAAGACAGCTTCTTGGCGCTTTTCCACCAGCTAAACGAGCTGAATAATAGGAGAATAAGTGGAGATTTCTAGATCCATCCACAAGGATCTACGATGCTCTTTGAAGGCCGAGATCTTCATCTATAAATAGATGCCCGAGGATTCAAGAATAACAACAAGGCAATACAAGCTGATCAATAAAAAATCATAAGAGCCTTGCGTGAGAAGTAATCGAGTATCGAGACTATTGTGTGCGATAAGTGCATCCAGTTTGATAGGGCATTATTTCTCGTTTACATTACATCAAATGTTGCCACATTTTGTGTAGCATAGATTTCGTTTAGATTGTTAGTAGACCGAGTTTTCTTTAACATATCTAGATAGATCATCTTTGACGGTGTATTTTTATACACTTAGCCATTTTAGATCTTAAACATTTGGTTTAGATCTTGTAGTTGTTTATACAGAAGATTCGAATTGTGAATCGTTCTCAACTTGATTTGTATTCATTATTAACATAGTGAATCGTTTCCTCATAGATTATTATTTAAAATAATCTATGAAAAGTTTTATCCTTGTTTGCAAAGATTTTGACTAAGTCTTTCACTTTTATAACTGTCGGTGTTACTATGATTGTTACAACATTGATAGCAACAATCTCTCGATTTTCGTAAATACACACCGATTGTAGGAATCGGGCAAGTGATTTTAAGACAACCAAGTATATCGAACCAAAGGGAAAAAGTATGCACGTGAGGCCCTAGGAATACAAGTTATCGATGGCTATTGTTGCAAAGCGGATTTGGCTCTAGAAATACACTACAATTGCAAGAATTAAAATTCAAACAACAAGCAAGCAATTTATCAAACACCTTAAATGCTAAAACAAGTAAGTAAGATCAATGGGGGATTGGGGTGCTAGGGATAATATCCATCAATGAATCAATGATCAACAAGCTATGATTGAATCAAATTGCCAATCAACTAAGATAGAAAGCATAAAACCATCATGAAATTAATCTCTCCATTAATCACACAATGCCTAATGTGAGTATCCTTAGTGCAACTAATCTCTCAATTAATAAGCACCCAATTCATACAATCATACACAATTATAACCCGATTAATCCCGGATCACGTAAGCTCAACTCGCCTATTGCTAGGGTGATCTAGCATTAATCTAAAGAGATAAACATGCATGAAGCACAATGAGAATCACAATTAGGGAGCAATCTAATTCAATTGATCAACAATCATCAACAATCATAGCATAAGGCAATCAAATCATCCCCAATTTCAATTATCCCAAGCACAAAAGTATTAGCCCATGGTGCAAAGTGCAAAACCCATGGGTAGAAAATCTAATTGCTCAATCAAAAAGCAAATCACAACAATTAATGAATTTAAAGGAGTAAAGTGGAAGAACATCACCAATTGGATTAAAATGATCAAAAATAAGAATGCTTCAATCTTCAATGTATCTTCAAATGTGCTCTTCTCTTCAATTGAATTACAACTTGGGAATGAAAAACTATTGGATCAAAAGCTAATCTAGGGTACAAATGATTAAAATATATCCAAATCTATCAATCTAATCAAACTACAATGAGAATTAAGCTATGGAATGAGAAATTCGCCCTAAAACTGTAAAATAACTGCTCTAATCATAGTTATGGAGATTATGCTCTGTTTTCCGCTCAAGTGGGCTTAAATCTCAATTTTTCGATTTTGGACATCCCTCGACTCGAGGTTGGGGCCCTCGAGTCGAGGCTTGTGATGTCGCATCCACGCTTTTCCAATTTTTCTCCGGCCTCGAGTCGAGGCTCACTCTCGACTCGAGCTTCTAGCTTTTGCCCGATCCTCGACTCGAGGGCTGAGCCTCGGGTCGAGCTTGCTCCAATTTTTCGAATTTCATCAAATGGCCGACAACCTTAGGTCGAGGCCCTCGGCCCTCGACCGCAGGTCGAGTCCAGAAATTTTCTCGACCCGGACTCTGCCTCTAACCCACGTTTTCACCCGTCTCGATCGTCTCTTCACCCTATGAATGTCGGTACTCTCGGTTTGGCCAAATTCCACCGATTTACCCGAAAACGGGATGAAAAATATCAAATATCTCACAAGTAATACTTTTTAGGCAAAGTAGTGATACTCTACACATTTAGGCACAAAATCTAACACTTTTGATCATTTTTTGCACTAAAATACCCCCTAAAATCATGCATCAATTTGCTCCAATCACACACCTTCATAAATAATAACAAAAGCGGCTTGGTTTACCGGTGGCAAAATTAGCGCACTGAGTTTGGGGGTATATGGTAAGGATGAATTTTTGTTCAAAGTATTTTGTGAATTTATGCCATTCGACGATCTTTGGCTTACCTTGTTTGGAATGAAGATCTTTCAATTTTCGCCACCAAGTAGATGCACGGCCGCCCAAGGACTTCGTCGCCAACTTCACCGACGGTCTCTCGTGATGATTTGTAAACGAAATTTTTTAACGAGATCTATAACTAGGCATCCGAGTCGGAATGACCAATGAATTCTGAAATGTCCGAAATTGGTGTCGTAGCTTTCAATTTGTGAGAAACATCATGTAACTTCTTCTTGATAGTGAAAAATTGTGGTACTTGTTCCTCGGAGGCATCACGAGAATCATTACTAACTCGATACCAACCGATACAAGGAAGCATGAATAACATACGAACTCCATTGATTTTATATAAAATACGAATGTAGGAGATAAAGACATTAATACGTCTCAAAGAGAAAAACCTCGTATTTCATCGTTCATCAAAAGTGAATAACAATGTTATTGAGACTCCTATTTATAATAGATAAACTAGGGTTCTAGGCGTGTAAGTATTAAAAGCCCGACCCAACTAATAATTAAATAAAACTTAAAAACAACCCTAAACTATTTAAACTATAAATAAAAATAAATAATTAAAATGCAATCTTATCTCCATTAAAGAGTTGGAAGCTCAAGTTCATGAATTCAAAACACAAGTGGATGTTTTGAATGCAAATATGGCTACCCAATATGAAAATATGGATGCCCAAGATGCAAAAATCAAGAAACTAATGACTTTTTTATTGATAAAGGGATTAAATTATAAATATTTAATTTAGTTAATGCTTGAAGAAGTTTTTACTCATATGACATTGTTTGTTACTTTTGAATTGCTTGAAGGAGTTCTTTTGTTAATGCAACTTCATTTTTATCTTTAATTTAGTCTTTATTGTAAATATTTGTACTTTTCTTATATTTAGTTATTAAAATTAGTTTATCATGGCAAAATTTTTAATCACTTATAAATATATCTTATTTTATTATTAATAATTTAATATATGACAATTAAAATATATCATCAATAAAAGTATCTTTCGCAATGAATTTTATGTCACAATACATATTACTTTTATGATAAAATAAAATAATATTGTCATTAAAATATCAATTAATAATGACTATATATATTGTTATTATATACTTGTGACGATTCTCATTTTCGTCATTGAATGAGATTTCATTATAATAAAAATCACATCTTTTGATGACACCGAATATGATGTCACTAAAGTGTTACTCCCTCCGTCCCGGAGTTATCTTCACGTGTGAAGAGACACCGTAATAACCCAAAACCCAATTATAGGATCTTATATTAATTTTCTAAGTTTGGGGGATCATTTTATTTTATTCTAATTTCATATGTGGTTTTGTTAATTTTTCTCCAATCGACGAACGATTTTTCGACCCGAAAATCTACCGATACTTTTCGAACTCACATCCGTAATCCGGATTCGTTTAATAATGATTAATTATAAATAGTCCTTTAAAGGTGAGAAACACTCAAGAAAACCCTAAGAAAAATATTTGTTCTCCCGTCCGCTGTTTTAATAAATTTTCTGAGCCGAAACTCAAACCGAAAAATACCAAAATTTCAACGTCGAGATCACAATATTGTATTGAAGAGTGGGCTGCCAAAAGGACAGCCCAAAACCCCCAAAACAGCCGGCCATGTGAAGGTAAGTGGGAGTAGTGAGCCTAGCTTGTACCCTTTAACCAAAAAAATCTTCTAAAATCCTAGGATAGGTACATTTAGACTTAAGCCTATTTTTCCCTAAACTCCTCCCCACCATCCAAATCAGCCATGGACCTCCTCCTTCTCCTCTATAAATAGAGTGGCTGCCTCTTCATTTCCCACACCAAAAGAAAAGCTTGGGGCTCTCAAGAAAAAGAAGAAAATCTCCAAGGGTAAGTCCCAAACCCCTCTTAAAGTCTTACTCTTCTTCTTAAGCTTAGAAATTCAGGAAAAATATTATATGAGGCCCTAAGAACCCCTTTTTACATGATATGATCTTATATGGAATGCTTGAGTTGGAATTTTGGTGTTTGGAGTCAAAATGGTGAAGTTATACTTGAAACATGAAACTGCCAAAACTAAGCCCTACCCACTGACCCGTTTTTGTAAAATTCATTCGGACCCTTTCCACCAGTTTAAAAATCATGAGAAAATTCCTAGATGTAGTATTTGAAGTGCAGAATAACATATTAAAATTTAGTGGCCACTGGAATTTTTTATACGGAGAATAAAATCAGGAAAGATTATGTGTCGGAAGTGATCTGAAACTGGGAGCACTGACTCATTTCTTTTATTTCTTCCCTTTCTGATGGTTAAAAAATTCTAGGAAAAATCTGGAATGTTCCCCTTGATTTATTTTAAATCATAGTAAAAATCATAACTTTTCGTTTAGTACTTTATGAGATAAAATTCGTTTTCTGAGTACCTGGTCGATGTTCGACGCATAGGTCTATTCTGTGTTGCACGAATTTATTTTTCCAGTTAGACTATTGTATAAATCATGGAAAAATTCAAGAATTACCTACAGCCTGTTTATAACAAGTTTCTTAAATTTGGTGATTTTTAAACGAATATCCAATAAGTTATGAATTTTCTCGTAAGACATATCCAGTAACCGAGCCAAACGATGGATTGAATGTTCACGATTTTTCTGGACAGAATCCGTAAGTCAAATGGCTTGGGTCCCTGAATGAAAGTTGTTCATGCTTGAGTGATGCATCACATGTTTTAATTTCATAATATTTGGATGTTTCTTCAGAGAGTTATGGATTTTATAAGTTAAGGTCACTGTTTTTGCCGAAACAGAAATTTAGAGCCCTTATTACAAAATCTGCTATAATTCCGTAACTCAAATGAACTCGGACCCTTAATAAACTTTGTTCTAAACTGAAAGGTGTACAACATATTAAAATTTCATAATTTTCCAACGATTCTAAGTATTTTATTTCATTTATGCATGTATAGGTATCATTTCTTCTTTTGACTAGTACTTGATAAATTAAAATGGCCAAAACTCTTAATGAGGTGCTTGTTTGAATATTGAATGTCGTACATGATACTTTATGAATGCATATACTTGAGTGTCTTACGTGTTTTCTTGAAAATGAACGGAACCGAAAGTCCCAAATTCGAAACCCACAAACCGTAGTACACTAACAAAGCCGTTAGACATAGGATTTAACCCATAGAAGCTTTTGATTAAATAAAGTACCCTTCTTCGTTCAAAGCCTTGCACCATAAGATCAAGAACCTAAGTTTCTAATGGACAAAAGAGTTGTCGAACTAAACATACGAATTGTGCTAGGTAGAGTACGGTCGGAACCAGAGACCGAGACTTGCGTACGAGAGGCCTAAACAATCAAAAGTTAGACTTTCTCTGAAAAGTTCTCGGGTGGGTAACACTATCTCGTATAGCTAGTTAATGTTATATAGATTTGTCGGTTTTCTGGATCAAACATAAGCGGTTTTCTCGAAAGACGCGAACAACTCAAAAGCATGCAAACGCACAACTCCTAACTATAAGAATATACGAGAACAAGTTTCTTTTACTTTGATTATTTGTTTTTATATGTTACATACGAGAGTTATTATCTCTATTGATCAATAGATCTGCAGAGGGCGAAGCCCTATATAAACGGGAGCAATAAGGATGGTAGAGGGTTTGGATTGTGTGCGTAAATGCCACTAGTGCCACCTCACGGGAGCAATAAGGATGGTAGAGGGTTTGGATTGTGTGCGAAATGTCACTAGTGCCACCTCATTTGGGACGGAGAATTACGGGTCTCGGACGTTTTAAACGTGCCATTCCACAATGTGATTACGGATCGGACGCACTAGCGTGCCATCTCAAATGTGCTATATATATATATACTAACTGCCGCAAAGAAAGATAAATCTCTTAATCAAATGAAGTTAAGGGATAACTAAAGATTACCTTGTACAAATGGGCTAAATGCCGTAACGCATAACTAAAGATAAGAGAAGAATAAAAGATTCAATTATATTCGGGTTTTCTCGTCAACTGTAATAAAGATACAAAGTTACCCATCGAGATTCCTATCTCACTCTCCCAAACTTAATATTTTCAAAGTTGCGAGAATGAGGCCCGGGAGCCGCAGAGACGACCGCTTCCCACTCTCTTATTTAATAAATAAATCGTCTTCGTAACTTTCAACCTTTTGTAACGAACACTTTAATAATTTTTATGCTATTATCTCCCCCTGGGAGTTGTACTCGCCGGATGGTTTTGATCAAAGTAGATACTTGATCTTCTATTTTAAAAGAGTTCCTCTTCACTAAGTAAAATGTTTCAAATTTTTCCGCCGCAACTTAATCGGTTGTTATTCAAAAGAAATTTTCTGCCTCAGCTTTTATATTTCACTAAGTGACGACTGGTTTAGGACGTGGACCGAGGGTCAACTTTCAATTCCGGGCGTTGAGACACGTTTATTAATAAAACTTAAATTAGAGTAGGAGAGAGAATAAAAGTGTAAGGGTATGTTGGGTGGTTGTATGAGATAAAGTGTAGGAGAGAGAATAAAGTAGAATAAAATAAGAGTGATATTTTTAAAATTTAAACGATATTGTGAGGGTGTAGTTTATGGAGACTATTCCATTTTAGGGGTGTAAAGTTAACTATGGGACGTCCGAAAAGAAAAGTGTGAAGTTAATTGCGGAACGGAGGGAGTATTATTTTGTGACAAAATATTTAGTCGTTATAAATATGTATATAACGACGAATAAATTTTAGTCACTAAAGTATACAACGGAAGCAGCAGCACACCAACTATTAATAGAACTTCTAATTCCCGAAAAATGGACTCGCCGGAGCTCCGCCCTCTGCCGCCACTAAACACGCAACAGAGTTTCCAGCAGAGTTATCAGAGTAATGTTGATGTGTCGTCGAGCAAAGATGATGAAGATGAAGAATTCTACTCTCCTCAGGGCTCGTTAAACGGCAGGGATAGTTCCATCGGCACTGGATCAGCTTCTAGAAGGGCTTTTTATTTTGTGACAAAATATGCCATCAAGGTACGGGAATGATTTAATAATTTTATATAAGTAATAAGTAGGAATGTGGATTAAACTAACTTAAGAAGGAAAAAACAATAAGGATAGTCAAGCTTTGGAAAAAGTGTCTATTCACGTTGAATTCGAAACTCAATCATGCTAAAGACAATACATTGTTCACCCATACGGAGAACTTCGCACCCCGTGACCAGACTAAAAAGACCACCGGCGCCCAGGCAATCAGGCATGTACCGAAGGCCCAATCCCTCCCTTTATGCTAGCCCAAGCCGGATTGGATAATTCCCACAGTCGTGTAGGCTAAATTCGTACCAAAAAGTGCTGGTTCGCTTGAAGAAAAGAATTTCTATGATCAGGTCCTAATCATGTTGTACATGAGTCGGCTCTGTCAGTACACGCTTTATCATAAATAGGATTCACATCGAGAGATTTTATACATATATAGAAAGTTCCAATATATGATCACGTACATTACGAAATGCTAACGAGTGATCACTTGGACTTTTGACATGACTCGAACAAGAAATCTCCTTAGAGAGTCAAAACAAAAGAAAAAGAGTCGTTATAACTATATATATAAAGACAAATATATTATTCCGTCAAAAAAAAAAAAAAAAAAAAAAAACGACAAATATATTATAGTCACTTTTGTGTAATTTTTTTCATGACAAGAAAAATTTAAAATATGATAAATTTTTAACGTCAACTGTACCAAAAAATTTAGTGATGATTATCGAGTTCGTCACTATATAGTGTATTATAGTGACAAATAATTTATCACTATTTTCACATAATTTAGTGACAATAAGAATTTTGTTACTAAATCATACTCTTTAATAACAAATATTTTCGTCATTATATATAAAAATATGCATATAGCAACAAACATCATTTTATCACGAAAGAACACTCTTTCATGACGAATTATACAAAATATGACGAAATCATTAATCTAATCTTGACAAAAATGACGTTATTAAAATTTGATAATGTTAGTAGTATATGGACAATAGTCACAAGAAAATAAGTTTTTAGTGACGATAAATGAAATCATCGTGTAAAATTGAATATTTAGTGACGAAATACAACATTAAGTGATGAAATTTCAAACTCAAGCGTGACAATTTATATGTCACTTTGTAGATAAAATGTTATAGTGACGATGACCTTTATCGTCATCATAAGATGACTATTCGTGACGAATCTAAATATCATGGCAATTACCCAAATACAACGCACAAAAGACGACGTTTACTTATTGTGACGAAAAATAATATTTCCATGACAAATTTTATCATCGCGATCTCTCAAATTTCTTATAGTACGCCTCGAAGATAAGATAAGGAGAGTATAAGTTAGTCGTTGGAAAAAGAAGAAACTCTATAGAAGACCAAGGCCATTAAGAAAAATTGATATGAAGTCAAAGCATTAAAAGAATTCAAGCATATTCTAGAGTGAGATTTTGTAAAATCACAAGTGATATTTTTGTTCTTATTGTTTATAGAACACTACTTGTAATTTTCTTCATCATCAGTTTTCTTTAAAAGAGAGATTAGGAGATTATATAGATAACAAATTAAGTGAATGTTCAAGGATTCATTAGACATTCTAAAGGAAAATAAGTAAGTAAGTAAAGTCCTTTTCATAGTTTTAAAAAGGGGTAGTTACTAGTGGGTACAATTTAACTAGTGGGATTACAAATACATACATGACAAAAAAGCAATTGCAATCCAATACAATTTTTTGGATGAAAAAGTCAAAACTATCTTTGAGCTATGTGACAAGATCTGCGGTCTTAAATGAACACCGTAGTCTGTCTTGGACTAATAGTTAGTGCAAAAATAATTTTTAATAAGCTTGGCACGAAAAATGAGACAGGACGTGTTGAACAACTATATAATTAATTGCACAACAAGTCAAAAATATATTGTACCGTGCATCGTAGATGGATTGAACATAAAGTTAGTGCAACAATTAATTATTAAAAACACAAGTCACTTTTAGTTGCGAAAAAATATAGAGAGATCTAAGAATCATCTAATCCAACACTCAACTTAGAACAACTATATGATTAGTTGTACAATAAATCAAATTATGTTGAACCACATAAAAATTGCATACTTGGTATAATTAGTTGCATTACACACAAATTAATTGTAACGCAACGATGTTTAGTTGAACCACATGAAAAAATTGCATATTAAAAAAATTGTATAGCTAAGTTGTATAAGTAAATTAAAACGATATGAGGATTGAATAACCATAAGATTAGTTGGACAACAATACAATTTACATTAAACCACATAATATTGCACATTACAGTATTTAGTTGCATTACACACACAATTAGTTGCAACATAACAATAAAAATTAAACAACTTGACATAGATGATTATTGTGAAAATTGCATGATGAGACGACGGTATTAGGCTGCAGGATTTGGATGTGGTTGCTTGCTAATGAGACGATGGTATACAGAGAATGCACTGCCTTTTGTGATGCAAACTCCAGCGCCACAAATTGCTTTAATGGTGTTAACTGCTGCAGCACAGAAATTCCAACCCTACTGAAGGAGCTGCAATATACTTACCTTCGACAAAATATTGCACTTGCTTTAGGGGATATGAAGGGAATCCATACCTACCTGAAGGATGCAACACCTCTTTTTGGTTAAGATAATCAATTAATCAAGCAGAATTCAGAAATAAATACTGAAACAACCTGGTTAATGCATTTGTATGAAAGGTTTTAATATCTAATTTGGAAGACTTTTGAGCTAAAAACAAGCCTCTTTCAGAGGCTCACACTCACGATTCACAATGGATGACATTTGCTCGTGAGGAAATCAGAATTACAAGTATAAGAAGCTAAAGTTTAGCTTACCTTTCCAGAATTTTGATCAGGAACTCTAAAGCTTAATATAGTCTTCAATCCAGGGGTAGGCCGTAGGCTTGTCAATTGTTATGGTGGTAAAGAGCTGCAATAGGGTTCATAAGTCAATTAAGTAAGAATAAATCCAATTTAAATATCTCTAAACTTTTGAAGTAAAGAGATTGATATGGAAAATCTGCTTTTGATTTTTATAACATTTATAGAGCATAGCAGAACATAATTGAAAGCTATAAATTTGAAAAGATTGAACTAAATTTCTTCTGGCTAAATTTCTTACAGCAGAAAACATGAAACACATATCTTAAACTATGCTCTCTAAACAGCCTCTAGGATCTAGAATCTAAGTATTCCAAGACAAATTGAAAAAAAAAAAAAAATCATTTTCCAAAAATATAATATTACTAATATTGCAGAAAAGAAATTCCAAGAAGTACCTGGCCAGTGGGGCGGCGGTGCGCGCGGAGGCGGAGCGGTGGCGGCTGGTGTGGCGGTGGGCGAGTGAGGACGCAGTCGGGACTCGCGACTCTCGCAGATCCCGGATCAAGCCCCAACGAGCGGTGGCGGTGCCGGCGACAATTGAGGGTGGCGCCGCTGTTGGTGGGGCGGTGGACGCCGAGGGTTGAGGCAGATTTGTGGTGGGAATTGGGAACTAGGGCCGCTGAAGTGACGAGAGACGAATTTGGGAATTGGGAACTAGGTTACAATCTTTGAGTTAGACAGCTACTGCAAAGTCAAACCGATGTGATGAAAGTGTATAAAATAATGCTATCTTGGCACTCAAGTATTAGAAGGTTATTTTTGTCCAACCAAGATTAGAAATTGTATCCACTTGAATAAATGAACAGTGTTTGTATGTTTCAGCAATTTCATTATGCTAATTTGTACTAAATGGTAATAATTTCTTTTAAAAAGCGAGTGGATATAGAATTTTCATATCCAAATGACTTATGTGTTCTTTCTGTTTTTATACTTTTACTTATCTAGTATAAAATTTTGTTGTGTTAATCTGGTTTCTCCTTTTATATATATAGATTCCATAAGAAAAGTGCATTTAATTTGAAAATTTGGTAGAGTAAAATTTATATATTTATTTTTATGTCAAATCGATTTGAGTGCCATTATTCACACCTCAAAATCCTCTAAAAACACCCATAAATTTAAATATATAAAATTAGACATATATAAAATTACTAAGTTAGCTTTATATTAATTTAATTGTCCTTTAAATTTTGTTGACTTGATTTAGTCCTCTAAATTTTTCACTTTGAATTTATCTTTTATGTTTAATTTTTATTAATATTTCGTTCCTTTACTGACAACAACAGACGCCAAAGACAATATGGCATTCTTAGTCCGTTTTTTTATACGTGGAAAACAATTTAAAATAATCAAAACTCTAATGAAAAATCTAAAAAAATATTATAAGAAAATCAACCAAAATTTTAAAAATAATTAAATTAGAAAAATCAATTAAATTTGAGAAAACTAAATAAAATCAGAAAAATATTACACAAAATCAATAAATCTTTAAATATGAATAAATTTAAAAAATATATAAAACTAAATAAAGTCTGAAAAATAATTTAAAAAATCACGTAAATATTAAAAATAATTAAATTAAAAAATCAATTAAAAAAATTCAAAAATTCTGAAAAACTAAATCTAAATTTTAAAAATTACCTAAATTTTCAAAAATATTTAAATTAAAAACATAATTTATAAATTCAATTAAAGCTAAGTAAAATTTAATTGGTTTATTAATTCAGTATTTAGTTTTTAAATTTTATTAGGGTGTGCTTAGAGGAATTTGGGGGTGTGGGTAGTGGTACTCAAACATTGTTTGGACAAAATTGGGGTGTGTTTTGTAACAAAATTTAGTTTTTAAATTTTTATGAGGTGTGTTTAATAAATGGGGGTGTGAAAGGAGAATTTTGGGTGTGGATAGTAGCTCCCAATCAATATGTTATAGTGATTAATATTACACTATTATATTATATTGTGTGAAAGAAAAATAGGAGAGAGAAAAAATGAGTGGAAGAAAATTGGTGATATAATCGAATTGAATTTTGTGAAAATAAGTATATATGTAAATATAATTTATATGAATAGATGTAAAAGTGGAATGTGTAAATTCATAACAAAAATGGGACGTGAATCTCTAGATTTTAGATCAATTCCGGTAAAGTCTCAAAACAAAAAGCAACACTTGCATGAAATGGGTGCATACAATTAACTCTAATTAATTTTTACTATGATAATTATATACATTCACTGTTATTGTCATGTACTATGTTTCACACAAATTTTTGCCCAAAACATATGTAAACTAGGCTTATTGAAACAAGTGCACAAAACTGCACAAAACAATAAAATTGGCACATAATACAAAGCCACAAAAGGCTTAGGCGCAAGTTATTTGTTTTTAAGTAGGGCATCCACTAGATTAGTACATCAACCATTTAATTAGGATTTTAATTTAAGAATGTAATTTTTTTATTAAATAATTTAGTGTGTGTATTTAACAATAGGGAAAATAAACTTGCTGTGAATATGTTCAAGACAATTCTGGCGAAATAAAGGCCCATAACAAAGAAACCGAATGCCAATTGAAATTACTGCGATCTGCCCATTTCCATCATCTTATGGCAGATGCTATTCTCTTTCGAGACATTGCGCCATCAATGGGCGAAGTCTCTTGTGAAATATTTCACATGAAATATCGATTAAAAAAGGAAAAAAAAACTCGTGGGTCACACCATCAAAACGTGTCAAACTATTAAGAACGCAGATTAGGGCATATTATAGCGCGAGCAGCGGCGACAATCTACACGCAGATACGGCGGCGATCATGAGACAATAAAAATAATGAAATCGACGAAAACAACAACGAAATTCAACTAGGAGATCAAATTGAGGAGAAGAGAGCAAAAAGGAGAAGACATGCATGATTTTTTAAAAAATTTCCGAGATAATTAGGTGTTGGATGATCCGATTGATGAAAAGCGATAGTGGATAAAATTTAAACATTGATGAATACAAAACTTATGCGAATTTACGATGATAAATTTTTATTTTTGTTTAAACTGGAATGAATATCGCAACTCCTAATGCAGTTACGATTTATTCATATAGTAACACACATTTTTCCATAAAGTAACATATTTTTGTTCATGTAGTAACACATTTTTTTCTTCATATAGTAACACATATTTCTCTATACAAGAACACGTTTGTGTTTATATAGTAATATATTTTTTCAAAAGTATGTGTTACTATAAGAACAATTATGTGTTACTATAAGGGTAAGTACGTGTTACTAGTCCTTAAAAGAATAAAATATTAGTTTTGTTCATTAATAACACATTTTTCTTCATACAATAACATGTGTTTGACCTAATAATAACACAACCCGAGAGTAAAAATTTATTTTTACCTTCGCACAAGTTTAATACACACATTTGCCCTTACAATAACACATATTTACCCCAAAATCTTATACTTGGGGATCAAATAGACCCATGATTTTTTTCTTAACACATTAAAATTATTTCTCTTTAATATTGAGATCAAATAAGTCATCATCTTAATAAAATCACACTCTTTTAATAAGAATAAAGTTGTCGAAGATTAAATACTTATTTGATTCACACATATAATTAGATTATATATTTATTTGACCATTTTTTCATTTTTATTTTTGCATTTGGACGATTATTTTTAGACAAATACATATTATTTGTTTTATAGTAACACATATTTATCGTTTAAGTAACATATGCATAACCTAATAGTAACACCCACGGGAGCACTCGAAGCGAAAATTGTATTTTTGTCCTTGCGCGAGTTTTTTTAGCCAAACACAACCTAACCCTACTCAACCCGCCTGTGATCCGCGAATTTTGTTATATGGGTAATTTCACGGATCTTATATCCATGAAATATTGCATATAAGAATTTGTGGCCATCAATATGCGGTGATATTTTTTTCATTTTTGTTTCTTTTAGGTAAATAACTGAAACTTGTATTTGACTTATGAGTGTGTTTCTTGTGAATCAAGTTTCACGTTGAAACTTGATGCACATTAAAAAAATAGATCAATACCTTTCACTTATCCCGACTAGTACTCTTGAGTAATATAGGTAATACCCTTCATTTATCATGACCGATACCCTTTACTAATATAGATAATACAATTTTGTTATCATGGTTCATACTTTTAGTAATATAATATACTCTTCGATTATCACGACCGATATCATTTAGTAATATAAGTAATACTCCCTCTTATTCAAAATATATGTCATTCTAAGCTTATGCACACATTTTAAGAAAATTATTTATTTTTCTATACCTTTAATTAATAGCTTTGAAATTTTCCACATGACTTTAAAGATTATTATTATTAATGTAATTTTTAAAAAAAAACTAAGGATAAATTGGAAAAAACAATAATTAATTCACATTGAAAGTGCAAAACGACATTTAAATTGCAAATAATACGAAAAGTCAAAACCGACATATATTATGAATAGGAGGGAGTACTCCCCAAGTATTACAACTAGCACTCCTTAAAATGGATCAAGTTTTACCATGAACTGTTCTCATAGTAGATTTTTCTTAACTTATTTCTCTTATCACTTAACATGCCCAAACATTGCCTATTAAAATTAACGGGAAAAATTTATTTTTGTACCCAATATTTACCTTTTTTAAATTTAGTACCCCACCTTTAGGCACTTTCAAAATTGATCACCAAAGTTCATTTTTGTCTTAAATTTGATCCTGCCGTCAGTTGACCCGTCATTGACTAACGGAGATACCTATTTTACGCGCGAATTCGCCTAGGGTTATAAGTATTGCCCTCAAATTCGGCAGTCCACTTCACCTCTTCTATCATAACCCTAATTTTTTCAATTTCTCATGATTTCTCTCCAATCAAGCTTTGTATCTTCACCCAAAGGTATGCTTTGTTGTTTATAATGATTTGAGATTTGTATTTAAGCTCAACAATCGACTTAAAGATGCATTCAAGTTCAAGCCAATTTGTAGAGTCCACAAACTCTAACTTTAGATTTGAACGTGTATTCTCTAAATGTGGTATTGAGCTTCAATTGAAGAATTCTTGGACAATCGAAAACCCACGAAAAAAATTTTGGTCATGCCCAAAGTATAATGTAATTCCACAAGTCTCTATTTTTTTGCCGCATAATAACGTATTATTTGTTACCCAATGCATCGCAGACGAGAAAATTATTTTATAGGAACCTTGATTTGGAAAGAAATTCAAGATAAAATGATAGAATTTAGGGTTTGAGCAAAAGGGGAAAAAAGAGAGAAAAGTATGATGAATTTGGGAAAAGAGAGAGAAGCCCTGGATGAATTCGTGCGTAAAAGCAGATACCTCCGTTAGTCAATGGACGGGTTAATTGACTACAGTAACCAAATATGAGACAAAAAATGAACTTTGGTGACCAATTTTGAGAGTGCCTAAACGTGGGATACCAAATCTAGAAAAATGTAAACTTTGGGTACCAAAAATGAATTTTTTCCAAAATTAACCCTATAAAAGTAGTTTCGAAACTAAAACTATTTCACATTTGTCGAAAAAAAAAAACAAACTATTTCACTTTATACTTTTTCTTTTACTTGTATTTAACTAATATACTAGATGAACTCCCGCGCGTATTTTCGTTAAATAAAAACTTTATAATATAATATATTATATATAATATTTTTAAATAATAATATATATATTAAAATAATGTATATGTATAAAAAAATTATAATTATAATATTAAATATTAAATTTAAATAATGGTAATATTAATTGTATGACAATTCATGTTAGGGATTAGAATTATTATAATTATGTGAAAGAATTTACTATAAGATTTGTTTCAAATTTAATTTACAATTAATAAAAAAAAAGTAGACGATTAATAGAATTTTTTTATATAATTGATGCATAAATATTATTCCGAATAATATATGTATATTGTATATTTACAATAAATATCATACATGATTATATTAAGTTTTTTTTTTTTTTTTTTTATAAAAGTTGATACAACCACAATTTTTCTTACGTACATTTATAGGCTTAAGTTAAATATAATTTTATGTTTAAAAATTGTCATATGATAACACATTTTAGATATAAAATAAATATTTAAAAATTTATATTAACTTATTTATTAAAAATAATATGCATATTGTGCAAGAAGTCTAAAGCTTCAAACCTCCTTAGAAATATATTTTTTAATTAATTCCTATATTAAAATGTCACATAAATATCAAATATTAATTATAAATCAATAGAAAAATGACACATGATTATTAACATATATATGCATTTAATAAGAATGTGACACCTCATTCAAATTAATTTCATGACGACACCTAAACAAAAACAAACTCCCTATTAATAATATAGGGATGTCGCAAACATACCCATTAAAACTCACCTATGAAAACAGTTTATGAAACTATTTCACCCTGTATTTGGTCTCTTTTCTTTTGGACAATTATGAAAGTACTATTTCCACACACACACAAAGTGTATTACCACTATTTATCGTACGAAAATTACTTTTATATAACCATTCTTAGTCAATCACCATAAACTTATCTTCTTAAAATATATACCTATAGGGGCGTTTGCTTCATGAGACGGGATTGATTAGATGAGATAGATTAAGTTGGATTGTATTGTTTGGATTAATATATTTGAAATAAATATATGTTTGAATTGTAGGATTGTTATTTTTTATTTTCTAATGATAAAGGTAATTTTGTATTTGGATTGATGGATTAGGTGGGATTGATATTTAAATGACATAATCGCCTCAATAATTAAAACAAGTTAATAAAAAATATAAGGATAATGTAGTAATTTTCAACTTGGACAGCGTAATCCAAACTCCCGGCCGGATTAGTTTGTCCAAGAGCATGAGATTAAGCTACTTTTGATACCGGCTCAATTTTAATCTTGGGCCGGAGTCCCTCCAAACAAACACAATATTACTTAGGATTAAGCAATCAATCAAGGAGCGAAGCAAACACCCCCATATAATATTAACAATCAACACACGATTTAGATAGATCAATATTCACAAAACATATGATCGTTTGGTTTTAACTGATTTTAAGAAAATATAGATAAAGTAATTTTATTTTGGAATATTGTGTAATTTATTTATAAGTGTGAAGTCAATAATAAATAAGAAATTAAATGATAAACTATGAAGCAAAAAAATTATTAAAAAAACAGTATCAATGAAGGTAAAATGTATACGAAAAATTAAATGATGTTAAACGATGAAGCAAAAACAATTATTAAAAAATAGTGTCAGCATAACAAAGAGAGTACATACCTGTGGCTGATTCAACCAGAAATTAAAGAAAAAAAGATGAAAAGAGGGGAAATCCCGAAATCCATTGGAATGGGTGGTGCTGGGAATCGACTCTAAATCAATTGAATGAGTTTGTGGATTCCCAATCCACCAATCCCGACAGATTCCAGCCCAAAATCAGCCCCCATTTCAGCTCTCAAAATTGAAGAGAGAGAAATTGCGAAGAGATTGAGATCTGTTTTTTTTTTTTTTTGACAGGGAGATTGAGATCTGTTTTGAAGGTGAAAGGATTAGTGTATAAATAGAGAGAGAAAACCAATGGCGAGTGGACAAGATCATGTTTGGATTTGTTGGATGCCTATTTTCTTTGTTTTATGGGGATATACTCCTATTCAACGACAACTTGTAATACCAAGGTTGAGGGCGTTACTATTAAACTGTCTTGTAATACCTAGGTTGAGTGCGTTACTATTAAACTGTTGTGTTTCTGATGAGATTTCATTATAGATTAGGAAATATTAGAAATTAATTTAGATTATTTAATTGGTTTTGATTAGATTAGATATCCCACTTAATTAGGGATTTGGTTATTATTCAAACTCTATATATTGTACTATTGACAATTATGAAAGGGGAAGGAAAAATAGAATAATATTTTGACAAATTAATGTCAATTTATCTTTCGATAGCTTGCTAGCTTTGAGCTAGGAGCCTCGATTGTGGTTTCTTACGGTTGTCGGCACGAGTCGGAGCGACGAATTTACGGTGTGAAAATCGCGGTTCGCATCATTGGTGCTTTCATTGAGAGAGTTTCGAACCGCGATTTATTAATCGAATACTTTCTAGCCCGAGCTAGAGTATCGGTTTGGGTTTCGTTGCTTGTCAACCCGAGTTGGGTATCAAAAATTATGTAGGTTTGAGGAGTTCGTTGCTTGCCAACCTGAGTTGGGGCATCAATATCATCTATCCTAATCCAGCGTTTCGATTGGGAATCCGTGGACGTGATTTTCAGATCTTAACCTTGAGGACAAGGTTCGTTTCAAAGACGGCGGTAATGATGAGATTTCATTATAGATTAGGAAATATTAGAAATTAATTTAGATTATTTAATTGATTTAATTAGGATATATATTGATTTATTAGTTGATTAGATTAGATATCCCACTTAATTAGGGATTTGGTTATTATTCAAACTCTATATATTGTACTCTTGACAATTATGAAAGGGGAAGGAAAAATAGAATAGTATTTTGACAAATTAATGTCAATTTATCTTTCGAGAGCTTGCTAGCACGAGCTAGTGGCCTCGATTGTGGTTTAAATCGCTTGCGGCTTTGAGTCGGAGCGGCGAATTTACGGTGTGAAAATCGCGGTTCGCATCGTTTCCTTTACAACAATACTACTTCCTCTTTCTATAATTATTTGCCCACTTATTTTATTCATATATTTTATAATTATTTACACACTCAAATTAAAAACAAAATATTTTCATAAACTTTACCCTCACAAAGTATTCACATATTTACATAAAATGTCATTTTTTGGGCGCACACTACACTCACTCCAACCAATTTTTTATTTTATACATAAAAATTTATAAAATTACACCTCAAAATCTACTCATTACACTTTTTTCTTAAAAAGTGTGCCATTGTAATGTGCAATCACTAATGGGACGAGAGGAAGTACAATATTACCATCATAAAAACTTGTGTCGGGCGGTATCATACATGAGATGTCATACATTTTATTATTTTTATAATATTTATGTTGATGTCACTGAAGTTAAACATTTTTGTTACCACCAATGTTGTAACATCGTACTGCGACATCGAGAATTCGCCCTTTTTCTAACAACTAAATTTTCGTGTTTCGAGTGTTGTCTTTGATGTTGTTGATCGTAGGTTGACGATCCGAAATCAACTCCAATACTCTAGAAGGATCTACAAGGATCAAGAATAAAGGGGAGTTATCTAGATCAAGCGGTTACAAGTCAATAGCGATTATTAGAGGCGACTGCGGCGGTTTTCCACCGAGATTCACGAAATGAATGATAGGGAGCGAGTGGAGATTTCTAGATCCATCCACAAGGATCTACGATGCTCTTGAAGATTGTATTCGACATCTATAAATAGATGTCAAGCTTCAAGAATGATGAACAAGGCAATACGAGTGATCAATCATTAATTATAAGAGCCTTGCGTGAGAAGTAATCGAGTATCAAACTGTTGAGTGCGATAAGTGCATCTAGATTGATAGGGCCATTATTTCTGATTGGAGTGAATTGATGCACGTTTTTAGGGCCTATTTTAGTGCAAAAGTGAGCCAAAGTGTTAGTTTTGTGCCTAAATGCGCTGAGTATCACTTATTTGCCTAAAAGTATTATTTGTGAGATTATTGATGTTTTTCATCCTTTTTACAGGTAAATCGGTGGAATTTGACCAAACCGAGAGTACCGGTATGCCTAGAATGAAGAGACGAACAAAACGGACGAACGGGAGTCGGAGGCGGAGTCCCAGCCGAAAAAATGTCTGGTCTCGACCTCTGGTCGAGGACCGAGGCCTCGACCCGAGGGTGAGGCTGAAAGGACCAAAATTAGAAAAAGGCATAAGCCTCGACTCGAGGGAGAGGAAAATTGCAAGGGCCTCGAGTCGAGGCCCGACCCTCGACTCGAGGGGAAGTTTTTCAGATTTCGTCTATTTAAATGCGAAGAGAGAATAATGGAAGAGAGAATTCAATAGAGCGATTAGGAATTCAATATTGGGGCGATTTAGATTTAGTTTTCAATTGTTGTTGATTTCTTAGCTCTAGATTAGCTTGTGATCATTGTTGTTCCATCAATTCAAGCTTGGATTTCATTTGGAAAATTGTATTGAGCACTCAAGCATTCCTATTTTTGTTAATTGAAGACCTATTGGTGATGTTCTTCTTCTCTTCTCTTTTCAATTTTTTAATTGTTGTGATTTGTTTTGTGTTTGTTCAATTCTATCTTCTTCCCATGGATATTGCTTGTGGCACCATGGGCTAACTCTCTTGTACTTGGGTTAATTGAAATTGATGATGATTTTGTTGGTCCCTGTTAGTTGAGCAAAAATGGATAAAACTTGTATCAACCTTCTAGGAAAAATCTAGAAGGGAGGGTTGAATAGATTTTTGATTTTTACAAATCTTACAAAATTTATTCAAAACACCAAAGTGACACAACAGTAATTTCAATTTAACCTCAACTTTATTAATATAAAAAACAAACTGATATTTAGATTTTAACTTTGATTCTCAAGTTAATCTTCAATTAATAAGCTGGAAATTGAAATAACAAGTAGAAGAAAGCAATAAAGAACACTGATTTATAGTGGTTCGGATTATAAAAATCCTACATCCACTCTCCTTCTTCAACTTGAAGAAGGGACCATTTACTACTTTCTTACTCACAACTTACACTTGCAACTTACAACTTTCTTCAAATCTTCAAAGTACCGCTAACTCTTTCTAGTGAATCTAACAATTACGGTGAATATTGGATTTTGAAGATTACGGGAGAAGTGTTCTATAAACACTTGAAACTTTTGAAAACTCTTTCAAAACACTTGTGAATTGAAATTGAAATCTGAATAGTAAATAGTGTGAAAATCAATTTTGCATAAGTGTATTGAAAAATAAAATTAGACCTATTTATAAGCTTGAAAAGACAGTTAGTTTGTTAGTCGGTTCTAACAAACCGGAAACCGCTCAACAAACTTAATCTTGAAAAGCTGTTCTTGACCTCGGTGATTTCTTCTACACGTCTGCATCTCGACTTGATGAAGACTTGCTTTTCTTATTCTACTCGGCTTGTCTTGACCTCGTCGAGCTCTTCATAATTGTCTCCTCTGAGACGACTAGATTTGACCTTATCTTGAGATGACTTACAACTTCTAGTCTCGGTGACTTGACTAGTCCTTGACCTCGTCGATCGGCTTAATCTTGAACTCTGATCTTAGTTGTTCTTCATAGTTGTCTGCTCATCTCGGATTGATCTTTTAACTCATCAAAACTCTCCTTGATCTAACAATTTCCCCCTTTTTGATGATGTTAAAACTATAAGAAAGAAACATACTCACAAATGATGTTAGTCAAAACTATTCGAGATAATCGATAGGCATATCATAACACATTCACACTTTAATTGAGATTTATTCAAGTTAGAGCACTTAATTCACACTTAAAAAATTTTGATGTAAAAATTCTTAAGTTTTAAGACTTTTTCAAATGTTTTTAAAAAAATTTTAAGTCTTAGGACTTAGAAAAATTTAAAAGAAATCGAGATGAGAATTTTCTCGGATGATTAACACTTGGAAAATTTTTTTAAGTCTTCTTAAAACAAGAAATAAAGCTTTAAAAAATAAGACAAGTAAATCGAGATAAGATTCACTCATTCATGTAGAGCACATTTATATTTTTACATATGGATCGAGATAAGAAGATAAAAGATAAGAAAATTTTGGCTTATCTAATGCTGTCTATCTATCTTTCTCCTGAGCTGCATCCAATCAAATATCCTTGTCCTCGCCCGGCAATCTCCTTTGGATCGATCAACTTCATTTGATTTATCCCATAATTGATAGTTGACACGATCCACTCCTTGTCAATCGAGCCATCATCTTTCACTTAATTGGAATGGATGAGTAGTCTGAGCAACCAAATCCACGTTGTACCACTCATCTCCTTCATCAAGAAGTTTCTCGTACAAGCTTGGATTTTCCTTCTCCATCCAAATGCCAAGCTATTGTTTCATTATCCGATGATGCTCCTACTCCTTTGCAGATGTACGAGAAGAAGGTCCATTTAGCCTCGTACTTCATGTACTCGGCTGCCCATGCCGGATGCGCAATCATCTTTGGAGGAGCATCGGTTCTTTTTCGAGCCCGATCCATGCCGTATCTGCTCCTCCTCCGACCGATGGGACCACCCACTTCTTCCGGGATTTTTCGAAAATTCCGCCAGGCTTCCTTTGCCGACTTGATCTTCCTCCCGGCTTCCCTCCGGCCATAGTATACCTTCTCTACCTTTATCCGTCGGTCCCTTTCGCCTCTATCCTAAGCCGCTCACCGATTTTTCAAGTGGTCTTTTCCCCAAAGAACTTTGGACATCGTGCTCGTCGATAGGCGACACGACTCTCTCCAGCCTCTTTCTCTTTCCCCTTCTCGGCTATTTTCAGCTCTTTTCCTTTACCACCTCGGCCTCGGCTTTGGCTTTGGCCTCCTCCTTTCTCTCCCGATTTTAGCCATAAATCTTTCGGACTTCAGCTCAACTTCCTTCTTTACGGCCAGCTCATCCGCCTCTTATCGCCTCCTCGATCTCGCTCGATTCTTATTTTTAGGGCGGTGAGCTCATCTCGATTGGCTAGGCTGAAAGCTTAATCTGGTTGAGCTCGGCTTTAATGATCTCCACATCTTCCCCCTTTTTAACATCATCAAGTAGCATAGCAAGTCTCCTTGATAACGGTAAAATAGGTGGAAGGCGAGGATTGATTGAGTATGATCTCATCGGCCCTGAATTTGATTATCGGCTTGGGTTTGGCTCTTGATTGTCCAACCTCCTTCTTTACTTCAGCCAATTCTTCTTTGACGGACAATTTAATAGAATCGAAATAGAAGATAAAAGATTTACCTCGATGCTTTTAGCATTTCCTCCATCGTCACACCGACGAATCCACGATATCTGCAGTTTTCATCATGAGCATCTCGAGTAAATTTATCCTCTACTCTCTTCTCCACTGGTTTAGAATTGATGAGAAGGTGGATCCGGGCTGCTGGGAGGAGCGGCAGGGAGGTTTCGGGCAAGCCTAGGCGAACTCGCGGAGATTAAGGAGCTGCTCTTCCGACAGATGGTTGAAATGGAAATGATTCCAGCAGACTCGAATCTGTCTTTTCCCGAGAGATGAAGTTTTCCCGGCCCAACCTCGTCGTTAAACGAGCTCATCTCCTCTAGATCTCCAGCCCTTAGCCGATGGATCAACCATACTTCAATGGATTCCTTCATTACTTCGTGGTTGAACAAGTTCGGGGAATTAGCTCTGCCCGGCCTCCTTCGAGCGTCGATCGTAGGGACAGCTCAAAGCTTCCCATAGATCCGTCGGGTGCAGGTGTGTGTATTGGACTTATTTGGGGAGAGGGAGTGGGATATTTGGTGGAGAGGAAGTCAAGGAAATCGAATGGTTGAGTGGAGGTGGGAGGAATTTCAGTGGATTGGGGATGAGGTGGGAGGTAAAGTGGTTTGGATTTGGACTATGTCGGGAGTAGGCTGTTTTTAGAGGCTCAAAAGTACCGGCTGGGATACTTCTTCATCGCCTAGGTGGGTGGGGGATTTATCGACGAGGAGATGTTAGATGATGTACCTGGAGAGACTGCTTCTCGGCGAGATCTTTGTCCGCTCCGAGCCGGGATCCTCCAGACTTCGACCTCTGCCTCTACCGCTGCGCTATTTCTAATGTAGCAGCCTCTTCTGGAAGTAGACTTGTGGGAGCTGCAGAAGACTCTCCTCCGACAGTACATTTGCGGCTTTAATCGGTCTCATTCGGACCTCCTTTGGATTGGAACATCGGAGTCGACTTCTTCAAGGTTGGATGACCTCTTGTTCCACTCCGGGCTTCCTCACCGGTTGTCCTTGGTACTTGACTTGGTGATGGTACCTCGGCCTCGAGTACCTCGGCTCGGTACCTCGGCTGCTATCTCTGGACCACAGTGCCGCCGCTTCACTCCTCTGTGCCCTTGCCTCATCTCGATTCGTCATCCGACTTTGACAATCCACCCAGCTCTCGTTCTTTGTTAGCAACCCCTTCGCTTGGAATATTTTTTACGCCTCCCTTGTCTCGCACTCTTTTATTCAGCCCTTCCATCGCATCTTGTGATCTTATTGAAGCAGACTCACGATTGGCCGAGGAACCCAATCTGCATCATCGAGTTATACACCGCCTAGCCTTTTCCTCCTTCAGCCTCACGAACAACAACTCAACCCAATCTACCCCGATTCCGTCATAGATGGCTCTCATACAACATAACCTGGATTTTGTAACACCATCATGCGAACTTTGATCTCCTGTGATAGACTTGGTTACAACCGTCATCAATAACTTTCGTATTTCCTCCTTAACATGTGTATCTTCGTGATCTCTCCTAGTTCCCTGTAAGTCACCCTTGCAAAGATGTCGAATGAATCCTCCCATTCATCTTCCTTGTATACTAGTGGATTAACCCCATCCGCGTGGTGTCGAGAATTCCGCCACGTTTTCCTTTGTGAACTCCAACGAGTGCCCTCAACCGTTGTCTTGAACCCATTTTCGGTGAATACACCGTTCACCGCAAATTCGCCCCAATGAAATCCATGGTTACATTCTCTGAAGATTTTATTGAACGAGAATCCACGCAGCCTAGATGCTTCCGGTAGACCCGAGAATCTCACTAGATTCTCTATCTCGTGTGGTTTCAAAATCGACGTACATCTCTGCTTTTATCTTGTGTTTGGTGACTCGACTGTATTCATTTTGAATTATGAGTTGGATGCGGTTATATAAGTGGGGGTCTTGAAGAGGTAGAAGTCATTTGAGTAATTTTGAGAAAATGGAAAATTTTGCAATAAATTTTGATAAGGGAAATGTGAAAGTGAAACTTTGAAACGATGAAGGTAAGTTTTTAAACCCAGAGAAGAGAGAGGGAAAGTTGGGAAGATGATACGTGGCACGATCTCGGAGTTTTAATTTTAACTGTTGATTAAAAGCGGCGCGTGTAAAACATCAACGGTTTAGCGAGAAAATCGCTTCGATTCGGGCGCGTGTCATGAACGCGTCTTGAATTGTGTAAAAAGTAACCGTTTAACCTACGGATTAGACGGCTAATAGACTTGCTTTATCGAAGTAATTAGTACCACTGACGTAAGCTAAAAGATACCTTTCTTTGTAAATAGGTCTTCTATTTCGAGACTTGGTTAATACCGGACTTGGTCAAAATGATCTTGTCTTTTTTTTAAAAAAATTCTCTTAGTCGATTTTGAAAAACATAAAAAATTTGAACAACACTTAACACAAGATTTTCAATTCGATCACTAGTACAAATTATTTTGAAATAGACAGGACTTATGAAAGTTATTTGAAAACAAAAGATTTTGAGGAAGGACAAAGGTGAGGGTTTTCTCGATTGAAGAGATTAAGAAACAAAGGCTGGTATACCTATTCCTGCAAGCAAACCGATCAAAAGCTGTTAGTAGGCGAGGTAGATCGAGATAGGATGCGAGATAGTCATCTGCTTTTCTCAAAATCGGGTGACTATTGTGCCCTAATCTGATTTAGAATGTCGATAAGAAATTATCATGTCGGATAAGGTCAATATGACTAATCCTTGATTCTTGATTCCTAAGAAGGAAATCAATGATACCAAATTACTGATTGTCCTTTGACTCATATCTAGTCGACAATTCTTTCTAGACATTGATTTAAAGAAAAGAAAGAAACAAATAAGGAATACATTTCGAGAGTACCGTTATTCTTAGAATGAAGAGACGTATATACCGGACGAACGGGTCGGGCCCGAAGCCCTTCTAGATAAAATTGCCTGGTCTCGAGCACGGAGTCGAGGGAGCATGGACCTCGACTCGAGGGTCAGCCGAGGGAAAGAATTTCAAAATTGCGGGAATCTCGACTCGAGGGAGGAGCCTCGAGTCGAGGGATGGAAAATTAGCAGATTCCTCGAGTCGAGGGCTGAGCCTCGACTCGAGGCAGAGATATTTTGAAGAAGTGTGTTAGCGACTCTTAGGCCTCGACTCGAGTGCCCGAAGCTCGAGTCGAGGAGTGCCCAAAATCGAAAATTACAGTTTTAAAGCCCATTGAAGCCAAAACAGAGCATAACATGATTCTAGCAGTTTAGAAGCGGTTTCAGGAGGTTCCTTAGGCGAATTTTGCACTTTGTAGCTTGATTTCCATTGTAATTGCCATAGATTGTTAGAATGAGATAAGATTCTACTTCTAGTCCATTAGATTAGCATTTTGATTGATTGTAATTGAAGATTATAGCTGTGATTTGGGAGTAGAGGAGTTGAATTGAAGCATTGTAGAAGAGTAATCATTCCTATTTTGTCTATTGAAGTTCAATTGGTGATGTTCTTACCCTTTGTTCTCTTTAATTCATTGCTTGTGTTGATTAGATTGTTAATTGCTTTCTTAGATTTTCTACCCATGGCTTTTGCTTGTAGCACCATGGGCTAATAGCTTTGTGCTTGGGATAATTGAAATTAGGGATGAAGTGATTGCCTCATGCTATGATTGTTGATAATTGTGATCAATTGAATTAGCTTGCTTCCTATTGTGATTCTTAATTGTGCTTCATGAAAAATTGTCTCTTTTGATTAATGGTTGATCACCCTAGCAATAGGCGAGTTGAGCTAACGTGATTAGGTGTTAATCGGGTTTCAATTTTGCATGATTGTATGAATTGGGGACTTCTACATTAAGAGATGGGAAGAACTAAGGATACTCACATTAGGCATTGTGATATTAATGGAGTGATTAATTTCATGATGGTTTATGCTTTCTAATTGATTGATTTGCATTTGGATACAATCATAGCTTGTTAATCATGGATTCCTTGATGGAGATTATCCCTTGCACCCAAATCCCCATTGATTTTAGTGTATTTGATCTTGCATATTAGGTGTTTGATATATTGTTTGCATAATCTTGCCATTTAATTTCTTGCCATTTTTAGAGATTTTAGTCCTATATCTTGTTGCAACTTTAGCCATTTAGAACTCTTATCCTTGAATTTCGTTTGCATACTTTCTCCCTTGGTTTTGATATTTTGCGATTGGTCTTAAAAGCTCTTGCCCTATACACTCCAATCAAATAACAGTTTGATCATTATCGAGAGATAGATTTACAGGAATCATTATCGGAAGATGAATAATAGACTACCTCTTTAGCCATGAGACAAACTTCATCATCGATCCGAAATCGGATGAGGATGATGATGATGATGATGATTTTCTCGACTCTTTTTCTTGACCCGGTAAAGCCCTTTGGTCTCGCAAATCTCCTGTCTCTCTTTTTCCTTTTCTCTTCCCTTTCTTTAGGAGTTAATTGAGGACAATCATAGCTGAAGTGTCCTGGCTTGTTGCACGTGTAGCAATTGTCACTCCTATCCGATTTGGGGTGGATGGATTTCTTTTGACAGGATTTGTATCTTCTCGTCTGCTCCTATTCTTGTCATCATCTGTAGAATCATCATCCTTTCTTCTTGATTTGGATCTAGATCTATCCTTCTTGATAAGTAGAAAATTATGCATTGTTTTAGTATTGGAAAGTGTAGTTATTTACACTTAATTATGTTAATATTTGCATATTTTCGTACTTATGATGATTAATGATTAAATCTTCACTTAAATATTTTTCTTGTGATTTTTGGTTGATTTAGGGCCTTTTTGGAGAAGAGAATATGATTTAGAAGAAGCCCAAATACTTGCAAGAAAGCCCACACCGGATGACCCAAAGTGTCGGAATTTGAAATTTTGAAATTTTGAATTTTGAGCGAATTTTGACCAATCTCAACAAACGATCAAGATTTAGTCCGATTTCTTGGGAGATCCTAACAACCTATCAGTTCAGCCTATTTTCTTGGAGAATCTTAACAAACCGTGGACTTATAAATCAAGAAGAGGAGCGGTAAGAAACGGACGCATACGCATACACGCTGAAGAAGAGAAGGAGATTTGGGACGACTTTCACCGTTGGAAACACAAAGATCTTAGAGTTTTTGCAGTTTTGATTTTAAATTAATTTTTGTTTATTTCAATCCGAGGATTTCCGAACTTGTGTTTTGATGAATGTTAATTGACTCGTTTCGATTGTGAAATTTTATTCCGGATTATTTATGTCATCTATTTTTCTTATTCCTTGTTTGAATAATTAATTTAGCTTGATCACCTAGGTTAGTTATTCTTGCATGTATGCTAGTTCATATTTAAATGTCCGTAATTGTTGCGAATTTATGGCAATTGGTAGCAACTAGTATTTTACTAGGGTGATATAAATCGGGTTTTTACGAATCGAGCGTTCGATTCGGGAATTTGTTTGACATTTATCCTAGAGTTTAATGCTTTTAGCGGATTAAATCTAGATCGTATCTAGGTTATTTGTTTAAAAGGTTCGTTGAAGAGCTTGTTTCAATTGAATAATATTAAGGGATAAAACCAATAAATAGAGCTTGTTATTTATTGAGGGTCATTAATCCGGATAAAGTGGAACAAAGCGTTACGTTTAAATTAACATAGTCAAACACAAGGGAAGAATGAACTGTGGATTGAAGCCTTTTAATTATTGTTAGAATTTAGAATTTCTGTCTCATTAAAACCCCCTCGTGTTAGTTAAGCCACCAAAAGTCTTGTTGAGACAATTAAAATAATTTCCATATTCCCGGGGATCGACCCTTACTTATCCTACCACATATTAGTGGATTCATTAAGGTGATTTATAAATATTATTTTTGGGTGCCGACGACAAGACACCACTTACCTCGCAAATCTCAATTTATTTCGTTTATACTTCATTCTTAATCTGTCATACCTTTTGGTGAGCAGAGTCATCTCGCTCCTTCGTAGATAGGTCGGCTCCTACAGATTCGGTTGACCTCTTGTCTTCTTTGTCGACAAAAGTAATGCAGACTTGGATGAGGTGCTTGACTCCATCTCATCCTCCTCATCTTCTATTTGAATGTCATACTCTAAAGCTTTAAGGTGAGAGAATAAGGTATGGTGAGTAATAGAAGATAAATTTTGAGTTGCCTTAAGGATATTGAATTTTTCCTTTCCCACCTTCCGCCTCCTTAACAACCTCTGTTTCTTTTTCACCTTCGGGTAGATCGGTGGCTCATTGATGGGAGATCCCAAATAAACTCATCTGAGGATGTAATCAATGAACTGATTTTCTCGAGAGAATCTCCTCAAACGATTTGAGTCCAGCTTTCTTAAGGGCGGTTTTCTCCCGGATGGAGAGATTATTTCCTCCACCTCTCCTATAAGAATGATTATTTCCTTAAAGAATCCTCGTCCCTTATCCTTCTCAACAGCCAGGACGTCCACCATTTCCTTTAGGAGATCGGGCTCATCGGTCAAGGTAGATTCTTTCTTAATCGGATATCTCTTCCCAAGGATACGAAGAGACACTTTTGTGGGACCCATTTCTCCGGATGGGTTTGGAAGATGAAGGTATAATTTTTTTTTGATGTGGATGAGGATAAGAATGAGAAAGGATCATTTGTGGTTTGGGTGGGTTGTTGTGTTGGACTTTTGGGAGTGGAGTCGTTTTAGAGGCTCGAGGCGCCGACCTCGTTTGACTTGTCATTGCCGAGGTTGGGATGTTGTTGGTTCAGCTCAAGCATCTTTTGATGATGATGAAGATGAGGATTGTACTACTTCTTCGCAGTCCTCCCCGAGAGGATATCTCGACTCTCTCCTCTGGCCCGAGGTCCCAGCAACCTCGGTAGAGACACTTTTCCCTTGGGAAGCTATCCTTTTTGTTCTATCCTCATCCTCCTCTGTTTCTTCTTGAGATGAGGATTCATCCTGCAACACTATCTCCACCTTCTTTGCCTTAGCTTTAGCAACTTTCTTCTTGGGTGCGGTGGTGCGGTAGGAACATCCTCATCTCCCTCTCGAGTCCGAGGGGCTAAAGATATTTTCATCTTTGGTGAGTAGACCTTTACGCTTGGTGTACTTCTTAACACCGACTTCCCGGTTGAGGTTCTCTCAGGCCCTGGCTTCGCCTCCGTGATTAGTGTAATCCTGGTCATCATGTTGGTCATCGTCTCGAGCGTCCAACTCAACCTCGTCTACGAGATATATTCCTTCAAAAATCTTTTTCTTTCTTCCACCAGCTTTGAAAAGAGTAACCTAGCCCAATTTACTTCTACTCCATCAATAATGGCTCTCGAGACAATGATTCTCGGCTTTGTCAACCCATCGTGACTCTATTGTTCTCCCAAGATACACTTGGTCGAATCAGCATCAATTGTCGGTATTTTCTTCTCAACATCGGTCTTTTCAAATTCGTTGTGGTATTCGATGGGACTTCCTTGCCATCAGTCTAAAACTTTCCAAATGCTCATCGTTTTTGTAAGTAAACGGGTTTATTCCTTGATACTTAAACCAAAAATATCACCCAAATCTTCCGTATAGACCACCACCTTCTCCTTCTTCCCATTGGAACGAACTCGTGACTCGAAAGCATTTGTTTTCATCTTTGCTCTAGTCGGAAATTCCACCGCCAAATCGTCCAATGTTTTGTTATTCGAAGGCTTCATCGTACAATCTTGTTTAAGACTTCTCGATTCCGTAAGTTGTAGAATTTCAAGCGACTCTGGATCGGTGGTAGTATCCTAATCGACGAACATCTCGATTTAGTCTTATCTCTGATCTTTGCAAGATCATATTCGAACTTGACCTTTGGTTTCTTCTTATCCGCCATTTCCGAGGGTTTCTAAAGCTTTGAGAGGGAGTAATGTAAACAAGTTATATGTGTATAAATAATAATATGCACACGAACTCCTATTTTTATGGAAAGAGATTTGAATAAAATAATATAAACTCTCATTATTAACCTGATAAAGTGAAAATTGGGTTTTTGTGCCTATATAAATGCAATTATAGCTATTTATTCAAAAAAGTGTAATGAATAACATATTGGACAAATTTAATATATCGCGCATGGAATCTGTTGACGATTCATATTTCGAAACCGCCTCCAATTTGTGCACGTGAGTGTCACTCAACATTTTCAAAGGTAAATTTAATAAAATTTTGGGTCCGTAGTAACTACTTTTTGACAAGAAGTAACTTATTTCCTTTTTACTTTTCAGCTAATTGGAGAGATAAAAGCGATAAGTATTTTTTTATAAAATAATACAGAACCCTTATCTTTTTAGAAAACAATTTTTAAAAGAACAACTGAGTGAATTCATTATTGAATAATTAAAATAATTATGATATTAAATCCACATATTAATTATGTGAACTAATATTCATAATTTTGACAAATAATTAAAAGAATCCAAGGGTTGGAAATACTTAATATTATATTTCACCTAGTCCTGGTAGGTTTGTATAGTCATCTATCTTACAATTATAAGATAAGGTGTACTCATCGTGTTTCTATGAAAGTTGTATCGGCTAGATTGGAAATTTCACGATAACAAAGACACCGAGATAGACCATTAGTAACCTTTGTGAGTAACTCGGACAAGGTACATAAACTTATCTGTCTTAGACTAACATATGATTATTATGTATTTGTCTGAATTACTTCATGTCGAGACAAGAAAATATCATGTTAGTTAAGATCAATAGATTAATCCTTGATTCTTGATTCCTTAGAGGAAATCAATGATACCATTTCTGTGATTATCCATATGATCTTTTATAAGTCTCCGATACTTCTTTCTAGACATAGTAAAGTAAGCGAGAGGCGAAAGGAAATGCATAAGAAATAGATTAAAGATTAACTAAAGATGTATCTAACACTCCTAATTCCACAAACAATTCCTTGAACTTTGTTTGCCTCAAAGGTTTTGTCAAAATGTCGGCTCTTTGAAAATTAGTCAAAATCTTTACTAGTCGATGTCACCTTTCTCAACATGATCTCCAATGAAGTGAAGTCGAATGTCCACATGCTTGAATCTAGTATGTAAAAGCGAGTTACGGGTAATAGCTATGGCACTATTACTATCACAAATGATTGGTACATCTTTAGTGATAATATTATAGTCCCTTAGGTTGACTAATCCAGATAAGTTGTGAACAACAACTTCCGGTGCCATATACTCGGCTTCGTAGTGGAAGTAGCTACAAAGGTTTGTTTGTTAGACAACCATGAAATCGGCTTACTTCCCAGAAATTGTCAAGTTCCGTAGGTAGATTTCCTATCTATCTTGCACTGAGTATCCCGACAACTCAAAATTATCGTCATTTGGATACCACGAATCCTACATTTATTATACCTTTTAGAAATTTATGAATCTTCTTGGCTGCCTCAACATGACTCTTCTTTGGGTTTGCTTGAAACCGTGCGCAAACACCCACCGCAAAAGAAATGTCGGGTGTACTAGCAGCTAGAAATAATAACAAACCTATTAGACCCCGATATTCCGTCGATCGCTTTTTTCCCCCTTATCATCTAGATCCATGGAGAAGTTTGTCATTGATTGGAGTAGCAACCGAGTAAGTGGTATTAAGACCAATCGTAAATATCGAACCCAAAGGAGAAAGTATGCAAGCGAGGCCCTAAGGATACAAGTTCTAAGTGACTATTGTTGCAAGCATGGTTTAGGACTAAACTCTACAAGAATATGGCAAGAATAAAATTCTAAGACTAATGCAAGCAATTGATCAAACACTTAAAATACAATAACAAACAAGCTAAATCAAATGAGGGAATGGGGTGCAAGGGATAATCTCCATCAAGGAATCCATGATTAACAAACTATAATTGTATCCAAATGCAAATCAATCAAATTAGAAAGCATAAACCATCATGAAATTAATCACTCCATTAAAATCACAATGCCTAATGTGAGTATTCTTAGTCCTTCCCATTTCTCAATGTAGAAGTCTCCAATTCATACAATCATGCAAAATTGTAACCCGATTAATACCTAATCACGTTAGCTCAACTCTCGCCTATTGTTAGGGTGATCAACCATTAATCTAAAGAGACAATTTCACATGAAGCACAATTAAGAATCACAATTAGGAAGCAATCTAATTCAATTGATCACAATTATCAACAATTATAGCATGAGGCAATCACTTCATCCCCAATTTCAATTATCCCAAGCACAAGCTATTAGCCCATGGTGCTAAGTGCAAAAGTCATGGGTGAAAAATCTAGGAAAGCAATTAACAAGCTAATCACTACAAACAATGAATTAAAGAGGGAAAAGTCTAAGAACATCACCAATTGGTCTTCAATAAACAAAAATAAGAATGTTTCAATCCTTCAAAATGCTTGGAAACCAATTCTCTACTCTTGAATTACAACTTGAATCTTCAAAACTAATGGATCAAAATGCTAATCTAATGATTACAAGCTTCAATCTAACCTAAATTTATCAATCTATTGCAATTACAAGTAGAATTAAGCTAGGAAGTGAGAAATTCGCCTAAAACCATCTAGAAACTGCTCTAAACTGATATAGAAGAGTTATGCTCTGTTTTGGCTTCAATTGGCTTAAAATCTGCAAAATTCGGTTTTGGGGTCCCTCGACTCGAGCTTGGGGCCCTTGAGTCGAGGCCCAAGAGTCGCTATAACATTTTGCTGAAAATCCTCCCGCCTCGTGTCGAAGCTCAGCCCTCGACTCGAGGGATGCCCAATTTCACAATCCCTCGACTCGAGGCTCCTTCATTTTTGAAATTTCTTCCCCATCAAATCCTCGGCTCGAGGCCCTGCGGCCCTCGACTAGAGGTCGAGTCCAGGAGCATTTTGCTTGCGGGACTCCGCCTCCGACCCCATTTTCGCCCGTCTCGTCCGTCTCTTCATTCTAAGTATGTCGGTACTCTCGATTTGGCAAAATTCCACCGTTTTACCTGAAAAACGGATGAAAAATATCAAATACTCATCAAGTAATACTTTTTAGGTAAAGAAGTGATACTCTACACATTTATGCACAAAAACTAACACTTTGATCACTTTTTGCACTAAAATACCCCCTAAAAACATGCATCAATTCACTCCAATCAGTCATCATATGTATTTTGGCTGGTACCCATTCCAAACTTTTCAATTGTCCAAGAAAATATCTCATTTCTCCCATCATGGACATTTCAAATCTGCTTTTCATGAGATGACTGAATTCTTCACATAAAGATATGTTAGTTGATCCAAAATTCTATCATCAACATAAATTTGTTTTCTAAATAAAGTTCTATCTATTTTACCTTATACAAAATCATTTTGAATTAGATAATCATACAAGGTATCATACCAAACTTTTGGAGTCTATTTAAGTCCATATAGAGCTTTCCTCAACCTGTAGACCTTGTCTCCTTTGACAAAGCACGGAGGCTGCTCTACGTAAACCTCTTCAGCTAAGATTCCATTTAGAAATGCTAATTTTACATCCATTTGAAAAGCGTGAATCTTTTAAAAATATCATAGGCTAAGAACAATCTTATGGCCTCCCGAGCCACTCGGTGCAAAGGTTTCATCATAATCAATCCCTTCGATTGTGAATAACCTTGAGCAACTAGTTTGACTTTATTTCTAACCACAATATTGTTCTCATCCCTTTTCTTTTTAGTTCCAATGCCTTTTTACGATGAGGCCTTTCAACAAGCTCCCACACATCTTGTCTTTCAAACCGATTCATTCTTCTTGCCTAGCATTAATCCAATTGGAATCGAGTTAGAGATTCAAGAATTGACTTAGGTTCAACTAATGAAACATAACAACCGAACATACAATCTTGATTCGGTTGTGTCCTTGTCTGGACTCCAAAATCTAAATCTTCAATTATTTGTTCAGCTGGATGATAAATCATTACTCTTTTACCTTTGTCATTTACGAGGGATGAAGATTTATGCGAAATATCTTTTTCAAATGATTTTGTATTACCTTGAAACTTCTTCTGATTATCTGGTAAGGTAGTTGTCTCGATCAGCGCTTTGAAGAACTTTCAGGCTCTTTTTATTTATTTGAGTGTGATTCTTCTTCCTCGTCTCGTGTCGATTTTGATTCCTAGAACTTCACCGTTGAACTTTTAATAGTCATCTTGTTTAGATCATCGATATCTTTGTAATGTCATCTCGCATCTCTAGACTCAAAAGTAGATTCATCAAACACAACATGTGGTGTTTCTTCCACACATAAGGTTGTCTTATTAAAAACTCTATAAGCTTTAGACACGGATGAGTATCCTAAGAATATCCCATCGGCCAATCTTAGCATCAAAAGTTTTTAAATGAGATTTTCCATTGTTGTGAATGAAATACTTACAACCAAAAATATGAAAATATGAAATCTTGGGTGATCTACCCTTCCATATTTCATAAGGAATTTTACACTTATTTTTAACAATCGAGACATCTATTTTGGATAAAACAAGCGGTATGAATGTACTCGGATAACATAGTCCTTGCAGCTTCTTTTAGGGTTTTGTTTCTCGTTTCAACAACTCCATTTTGTTGAGGTGTCCTTGCGGTGATGTCTCGTGAGCTACACCATTCTCGGTACAATAGTTAGCAACAAGTGTATTAAGGAATTCAATTACCTTTATCACTTCTAATTTTAACAATACTTAATCCTTTTTCATTTAGAATTCTTTTAAGAAATTCTCGAATCTTTGTCATAGTCTCATTCTTCTTGTATAAGAAAATAACCCAGGTGAATCTTGAGAAATCATCTACAATTACAAAGGTATATTTTTTTCCACTAAAGCCGAGAGGTGTTACTAGACCAAAAAGATCCATATGAAGAAGTTCCGTAATCCTATCTCAAGAAGGACTATTTATTGTTTTAAAAGAAGTTTTGGTCTGTTTTCCTTTTTGACAAGCATCACATACATGGTTCTTTGAAAATACCCTATCTAGGAGTCCTTTGACTAAAGATTTTCTTGCAATTTTGTTAAGAGTTTTGAAGTTTAAGTGACCAAGACGTTTATGCCATAGCCAACTTAAATCATTTGAACTCTTTGCAACAAGACAAGTATCCTTATGACAACTCTTAAAGTTAGCAACATAAACGTTACCTTGTCGACTCAACTAATAGTATATTTTCATTGAGACCATCTAAAACATATGCATTACAAGTGAATTTAACACTAAAACCCTTATCACAAAAGCGTGAAACAAATAAAAGATTATGTTTCAACCCTTCGACATAATAAACCTCATTGACTTGAATGTCACCAATCATCAAGGTTCCAACTCCTTTGGTTAGCCCAAAATTGTTGTCTCCGAACATGACTCTTGGTCCATCTCGTAGTCCGATATTTAGAAAGTAGACGCTTCTCATAGGTCATATGTTTTGAACACATCGTCAATATACCGGATGACCTCAAGAACATCTGCCCTTTCTACTATTCTTGTACCTTCCGGCAATCACATATTAGATTTTAGGTATCCTTTGAAAGTTGGGTCCTTCTTGGTTAAGTTGGTACTTTGAAATCCAGATAAACACATCTATATTTCTTAAAACCAACGATTGAAGCTTGCATCCATATCTATCAACCAATATAAGACTATCAAGATCAATCTTATTTAGGCCGATCTTTTGTAATTGTCTTATATCTTGGTAAGAATGGATATGATTTGCTTCTTCCATCAAAACTATTATACTTCGGATGAGATTTTGACTTAGTGTTTGGTTTTACTTAGGAACATTTCTCCTCATCCGTATTTTCTTTGCGAGACCTATCGGGTGAGGTAATTTGTTCTTTAGGTTTCCAAGGACCAAATCTTGTCCCTTCCTTAGCTTTGGTAGCTTTGACAAAAACCCTTGGTTTTACAGATCATCCTTTTTATTTCTATCAAAACCCAAACCTGTCTTATCACTAGACTTTTGAGAAATCTTGAAGATTTTATCTATTGTAGATTGAGTGTTACTAAGAAGTCCTAACTTGAGATTTAACTCTCTGTTAGTCCTCTTAAAACTCTCATTCTCTGAATAGACATTTGATAATTTAATTTTTAAAGCATTCAATTCTTTTTCTAACTCATCAGTCTTTTCGTATAAAGAATTAGTGATAGTTTTAAACCGACATTCCCCCTTGAATGAACAGTTTGATTTTTCACTAATCCTAGTCGACTTTCCTTGGTTAGACTAAGAATTTGATCCTTTAAATTTAAATTTTCAATCTCTATCTGTTTATAAGCGAGATAGAGCGGTCTCCAAATCCTTCAAAAGATTATTAATAAGACTTGGATCTCGATTTAGATAAGTTTTCACAATCATTATCGAGAAGATGAGTAATAGTTTACCTCTTTAGCCATTAGACATATATCATCATCGATCCAAATCTAGATGAGGATGAAGATGATGATGTTTCATGAACTTCATCCTTCTCGGCTAGAAGAGCTCTGGTCTGCATACCTCCGTCACGTTTCTTCCTCTTTTCCTCACGTTTTCTTGGGGTAAGCCGAGGATAATCGTGAATCAGTAATGACCAGGTTTATTGCAGGTATAACAGATATCTCCTCTATCTCGATTTTGGACTACTTTCTCCTCTTCCGACCGGTGATCCGAACCTTCTTGACAGATCCTTTTTCTTCTCATTATCTGTTCTCTTTTCTTCCCTATCTCGGCTTGTAGTTTCGGCGACTTGACCGGTCCCTTTTATTTCTTTTATACTTCATCTTAAGCCTTTCATATCTTTTCATCAATAGAGCCATTTCTTCCTAGATTGATAAGTCGATGCCTTGGATACTTTTTCGACTCTTCTTGATGAAGAAATGCAACTGCTTTTTCGAGAAGAAGATGATTTAGCTTCATCCTTTTCATCTTCAATCAATATCATATTCTAAAGCTTTAAGATGTGAAAATAGTGTATGATAAGAAATTGAAGATATGTTCTGTGTGGCTTTAAGAATATTGACCTTCTTGTTAGATCGGGTTTTAAGTTTTGATGAGTTAAAGTGTATAGAATAGGACTAGCTCATGTAAATAAGATGACCAGTGAGAATGTATAGAACAACCGAGGTAGTAAACATTAGTGCTAGGCTGATCGGACTAGGTAAAGCTAATGAAGTCACCGAGGTCGAGAAAGAGAAGGTCATCCGAAGATATTCTTGAAGAAGTCATCTGTTGGAGAGGATAATGAAGAGCTCAAGACGAGGTCAAGACCAAAGTGAGTAGAATAATAAAGGCAAGTCTTCACCAAGTCGGCCAGCAGACGACTAACTCAAGACCGGATGAAGTCAAGACGGTTTTCAAGATAAGTTTATTAAATGGTTTTTAGTTTGTTACAAGAAACTAACCATCTTACAAAGCTTACAAATAGGAGTAAGCTCGAGTTCTAAAAAGAACTCTTAGCACTCTCAATTCGATATTCACATTCTATAAGCACTCGCGAGTTTCTAAAAAGCTTTTCATAAAATTCCTAAGTGTTTAAAGAACACTTCCTGTATATCTTCAAACACATTCTCGCACTATATCTTACTAATTTTCTAGATATATTGATAGTTTGAAGATAGGTGAAGAGGAAGATCTTCAAGTTGTTGTAATTGTAATCTCCAGTAAGTAAGTTAGTGAGTAAGTAGTCGAGCCCCTTCTTCAAGTTGAAGGAGGAGAGTGGATGTAGGATCATTTTGATATGAACCACTATAAACCCGGTGTCTTTTACTTTCTCGAATTTATCTTTCGTTGATATTCGATTGTTCAAACAAAATTAATTTCAGATCGCTTTAGATCCTTATTAAAAGATTGAGTTAAAACTATTTCCGCTGATCATTTCGTTTTCCCGATTTGATAATCTATATCGTAGTAGTGTTAAAGTCATTACGAATATTTCATTTGGTCTAAGTGATCTTAGAATTTCAAAAATCTTGAAACAAATTTGTTTTTGAACAATCTCTGCTGATTTTCTTGTTATCTACTAATCATGTGTGAGTAATGATAGAAAGGTCAAGAACCTTCCAGATTTTGATATTGAGGACTATGATTCTGGAAATTTCGTATGGAGAATCATCTCAAATCTATTCATCCTCGAATGGAAGATGTTCTATATGATGGACCAATCAAATTCTACCATGGTGGAGTAAGTGATGGAGCAAACAACTCGGAATCTCGAACTCAAATGGTGAAAAAGGTGTCTCGAATTGACCAATGATGAAAGGAAAGTATATAATCTAGATCGTAGCCGGGAATGAGATTATTGTAACTCTCACAGAGAGTGGTATGAAAAGATCAAGAAGTGTAAAACAACCAAAGAGATGTGGTACACCTTAGCTAATATGTGCGAAGGCACAAATCAGTAAAGGAGAACAAGCTTTAAGTTGTTCTCCATCTATTTGATGTTTTTAAAATGAAAGAAGGTGAATCTATTGATCACCGGATATGAGAATGACTAATCGATCAATAGAGCCACCGACTTGGGTAAAGTTTACACCGAAAATGAAATTAATAATAAAATCCTTAGATCTCTAACCAAGCATTGGAGGGAAAAAGGAAATCTGATTAAAGCCACTAAGTATCTCTCCTTTATGAGCCATTACACTTTGTTTTATCACTTGAAAGGTTATGAGTTTGATATTCGGGTAGAGGATGAAGAAGATGAGATGGAGTCAAGTACCTCATCTAAGACTGTAGCCTTTGTCAACAAAGAAGACAAACTGTAGCCGAGTTAAAAGGAGCCGATCTTTCTTTGAAAGAACAAATGGCTTTATTAACTAAGAGGTATGATCGTTTGAGAATGAAATATAAGCGTAATAAGTTGAAATTTGCGAGAGAAAGACAGATTAAGATCCAAAAGGAAGGATGATGGTGAATCAATAGATGATGATAGAAGAAGAAATCAGACAAGAAGGTACAAGTAACCTGTAAAGTTGAATCCTAATAGTCCTAAATCCATTCGGGGAGACACTTGTTACACTGTAACAAGCCGGGAGCATTTTAGCTATGACTGTCCCCGGTGACTCCTAAAGAAAGAGAGGAGAAAAGGAAGAAAAGAGAGAGGCGCTTTGCAGATTAGAGGGCTCTTCTTGCCGAGGAAAAGCGAATCAAGAAAATCATCTTCATCATCATCGTCATTTGATTTCGATCGGATGATGAAATGCATTCGATGGTAAAAGAGGTAGATTACTATTCTTCAACCGATAATGAATCTTATAAGTCGATCTCGAGATAATGATCAAACTGTAATCAAGGGACTTTTGAAAGATCTAAAAATTTCTCTAAGTTATTATAAACAATTGGAGACTGAAAATTTAACCTTAAAAGATCAAGTTCAGACTCTAATCAAAGGCAAACAAGTTGTAATCTACTCGAGTCCGAGAAAACATTCAAGGGGGAATGTTTACCCCAAGTCGAGGCTATTACTTGACAAGTCTGCTGAAAGATTAGAAGAAGAACTAAAGTCTTTAAAAGCTAAATTTGAAGTGGTATGTAATGAGAATGAGTTAATTAAGAAGACTAATGAGAAGCTTGTCTTCAAAATAAATCAACTTAATAACTCACAATCAGCTATAGACCACATTTTTAGAACTTCACAAAAATCTCATGATAAAACAGTCTTGGTTATGATAGGAATAATAAATCGAAATTTTGAAACCAAGGAAATTTATGAAAGTCTTTGAAACATCAAAAAGGATTAAAATTGGACCTTGGAAACCACAGAGTCGGATAAGGACCGCTTCTCCTAATCGAATAATAAGAATCGAGATAAGGAAACTTAATCGATAAAGAAGGTTCCAAGAAACAAGATTAAGAGGAATTCTTATTATAGTTCTTTTGATGGAAGAAGCGAGATGTTAAACTTTATTTCATAAGTTTAAGAAAATCACCAAATCTGATTTCAACAAACTCTCATATAAATCGACATATTTGTTGACAGATTTGGCGACAACTTCAATCTTATTTATTATTAAACAATGAGATGTTTGTTTGGATACCCAAAGTGATTGTTGACCTTAAAGGACCCAAGATCACTAAGGTACCTCTTACTTAATCTGCTTTTGTAGGAATCCCAAGGACTATCTCTAAAGGAGGAAATTCTAGCTTCCATCCTGGTACATCGACAGTGGGCTGCTCTTAGCACATGACTTGTGTGAAGAAGCTATTATCAAGTTTCCGAGAATATTGATGGTCCTATAGTCTTATTTTGTGACAATAACTACGAGACGGACCAAGGGAGTTGGCATCTTAATTATAGGTGATGTCCAGTGTCCGAGGTTTGCTATGTAGAAGGTTTGAAACATAATTTGTTATCTGTTTTCCAACTCTGTGATAAAGGTTTTCATGTTAGATTTTCTAAAGATAAGTGTGATATCTTAGATAGTTCCTCGAGACAAGGTACTCTTAAGCGGCTTGAGACATGGTAATGTCTATGTGACTAATTTTAATAGTTGCCCCAAAGACACATGTCTTGTAGCTAAAGGTGGAGATGACCTTAGATGGCTATGACATAAAAGGCTTAGTCATGTGAATTTCAAAACTCTTAGCAAAATAGCTAAGAGGAAACTTGTCAAGGGATTGCACGAGAAACTTTGTTCAACCGATCTGAAATGTGATGCTTGCTAAAAGGTAAATAGCCCAGAACTCTATTAAAAGTATTAACACATTCTCATCTCTGAAAGAGTTTTACAACTCCTTCATCTGGATTTGTTTGGACTCGTTTCACCACTCAAAGCATTAGTGGAAGGAAGTATACCCTAGTTGTTGTTGATGATTTTTCAAGACATACTTGGGTAATATTTTTTTCAAGAAAAATGAGACTGTGAACAAGATCCCAGATCTGTTCAATCAAATACAAAATGAAAAAGGGTGATAATATTATTAAAATAAGGAATGATAAGGGAACCGAGTTCTTGAATTCTTGTTTATCTAACTATTTGAATGAGAATGGAATAGTATATGAGACATATTCAACTGAATACCACAACAAAATGGAGTCGTGGAAAGAAGGAATAGAACACTTAAAGAAGCGGCCGAAGCATGTTAGTGAATATGGAACACCCCATAGGGTGAGGCTATCAACACAGTCGCTACACTTAAAACAGATGCTTACCACCAAGAACAAGGGTAAGACACCTTATGAACTCGAAAGGTAAGGTTCCAAATTTTCGTATAAGGTAAATCAAATTACTAATGATCTAGATAGAGTTGAACTAAATAAAACTAAATCGAGGAAAACTTATCTCGCCTAGTTTTGATTCGTATTCGGATGATGAAGAATCCCCATCTGGGAATCGAAGGCAACTCCTCTTCTGTTCCATCTGAGGAGACTCCTCCGACATCATCTCGATCGGCCAAGGTCGGTAGATGAAGGGGAACGTCTACTCGGGAAGAACAAGTTGAGTTACCTACCGAGACTACAAATGAAGATACATCAACTCAAATACGCAAAAGGATGAGGAGTTATCATCCAACTAATCAGATTATTGGGGATCCTTCTAGTAGTGTTCGCACACGAGCGATGTTAGATTCTAAGAGTATGTTCACCGCTATGTTTCACTCTTTGAGCCTAAGTCTATTGAGGAGGCTTTATCTGACCCAAGTGGGTAAATGACCATGCAGAAGAACTTCATCAATTTGAAAGATAAAATGTTTGGGAGTTAGTGGATACACCCATACATAGAAAGATTATAGGCACTAAATGGGTGTTTAAAAATAAAAGCAGATGAAAACAACATTATTGTTTGTAATAAAGCCGTACTAGTAGGACAGGGGTTATTCACGGTCTAAGGGGATAGACTATGATGAAACCTATGCTCCACGCTAGATTAGAAACAATAAGGCTGTTTTTAGCATTTGCTGCCTATAAATATTTCAAAGTCTTTCAGATGGATGTCAAGTCTGCCTTTCCGAATGGAGTGTTACTTGAAGAAGTCTATGTAGAACAACCTCAAGGGTTTAGGACTAATAATAAAGTCTATAAACTTCACAAGGCACCATATGGACTGAAGCAAGCACCCCGAGCTTGGTACGATACCCTGTCTAAATTTACGATATCAAGTGAATTTTCTAAAGGTAAGATAGATAGAACACTGTTTAGAAAAGAAGTAGATGGCAACATCTTATTAGTTCAAATCTATGTGGATGATATTATATTTAGTTCACCTAATCTGACCTTATGTGAAGAGTTTAGTGTTCTCTTGAAAAATAAATTTGAAATGTCTATGATAGGAGAATTAACATACTTTCTAGGCTTGCAGATTAAACAGACAAGTAGAGGGATCTTTATACATCGGACTAAGTATGCAAAGGACCTCATAGATAAGTTTGGGATGACTACTAGTAGAGAAGTTAAAATACCTATGGCAACTAACTTCTCTATGGATTCGGATGAGAATGGGATACCCACTGATGCAACAGTATCGTTTGATAGGATCCTTGTTATATCTCACCGCAAGTAGGCCGGTTATAGCCTTTGCGGTTGGGGTGTGTGCAAGGTTTCAATCAAATCCCAAGAAAACTCATCGGTGACTGCTATGAAAATCCTAAAGTATCTTAAAGGCACTCTGCAGGTTGGGTTGTGGTACCCATCTCGATGACAACTTCGAAGCTTTTAGGTTATTGATTCAGATTTTGGAGGTCTGTAAAATTGATAGGAAGTCCACGCCCTGAACTTGTCAATTTTTAGGCAACAAGTTAATTTCTTGGTTATCTAAGAAACAAACTTCTGTTGCAACCTCCACAATCGAAGCGAATACATGGCAGCAGTAGTTGTTGCTCTCACTTCTCCGGATTAGTCGGCCTTAGGGATTATAATATTCTCACATCGCCTACTGTTTTCTCGTGATAGTAATAGTGCAATGATCATGACATACAATCTCGTTTTGCATTCCGTATGTAAGCATATAGATATAAGGCATCATTTTATTAGGGATGATGTTGAAAGAAATGATATTAGGATAGAAAAGATAGCAATCGAGTCACAGTAGAGCAGATATACTTACAAAACCCTTAGTTGACTCCAGATTTAAGGAACTGTGTTTAGAATTAGGATTACTTGATGCATCCTTAGCTGATTTATGATTTCTATTGTATGTATCTTGCATATTCTTTCTATCTTTTCTTTAAATCTTTTCTAGAAAGAATTATCGAGACTTGGTATGCGTCAAAGGACCATCACAGAGGATATCATTGATCACCTTTCAAAGGAATCAAGAATCAAGGATTAGTCATATTGACCTTATCTAATTTAATAATTTCTTATTCGACATTAAGTAAATCAGACAGAACATAATCACCGATCTCTTTGAGAATCGATGAGCTTATGTAACTTGTCCGACTTACTCGGCTACTAATGGTTTCTCAAGTCCGTATCTGCGGGAACAAGTTATAAATTAGTATTGTTAGATCAAGATAAACCTTCTCATCTGATAATCTTCCGCATTTGAACAAAACCTTGTCTTCTTCTTAAAAAATGTTCTTAAAATTATTTTCAAAATTACTCTCACACTCATCTATTTCAAAATCTTTCGTATAAGTTGTTCTTTTGAAAACCCCAGTGAGTCTAATATTCTTATATACTAGTTATATTTGGATATAAGACTTGTTTTTTTTTTTTAAATAAAGGCATGAAATTAACTAAGTCTTAAAAATTCTTTGTTTTTCAAAATAATTAGACTTGGAGAAATTTTCAAAATCCAAGACAAGGTCATTTTTGACCAAGTCTCGTTAAAACCCGATCTGAAATAGGGAAACCTTTATGCAAAGAAAGTTATATTTTGGCTTACGTCGTGTATACTTACTATCTCTCGCATAAAGTAACCCTATTAGCCGTCTAATCCGTAGCACAGGCGGTTACTTTTTACAATTTCAAGACGAGTTAATGCCACGCGCCGGAGGTGAAGCGACTATTTTAATATAGTCGTTGATATACTCCACGCGCCACGCCAATCAACGGTCAAAATTAATTCTAATCTTGCCACATATCCACCTTCTCCGGTTTTCCATCTCTCTCCATTTAAAAACTTACCCTTCTTTGTTTCAAATTCACTTTTACAAATACCTTAACATTAAATTACCTTGCAAATCCTCTTGATTTTTACCGCAAATTCTCGAAAATGACTTCATTCTCTTCCAAAACCGCAAAACTTTCCAAACCAACTTTCATTTAATCTTCGAAATTAAATTTCAAAATGAATACCAATGTATTCAAAAACAAACTCAAAGCAGAAATGTACGTCGACTTTGAAACGACGAAGGACGAGAGAATCTACGGAAATTCTTCGATTACTTGAAGGGTCACAGATGAAGGGATTCTGTCTCGATGAAGTCAAAGCATAAAAGCTGGACTTGATAGGAGCAGAATTCGTGAACATGAAGGTTTCCGATGATGGGTTCGATACAGAGGTGGAAGGAACCCAACTTTCATACACTCGAGAAGCTATTGCGCAATTTTTAACACTTCAAGGGACGGAGTAAATCCACTAACCTACAAGGAGGATGTATGGGAAGAATCTTTTGATATGGTGGCTAAGATCACATACAGGGAACAAGGAGAGTTTTGAAGAAAAATCTATTAAGAAGGAAGTACCGGCTCTTGATGACGATTGTGACCAAATCGGTGTTGGGTGATCAAAGTTCGCATGATGGGTTGTCGAAACCCAGATTGTCTGTATGCGGGCAATCATTAATGGAGTGCAAGTGAATTGGGTAGACTTGCTGCTAAGAGGCTGATTGAAGAGAAGGGGAGGTTGACCCTTGACCCCATTCGTGCATGGACAACTTCTACTACGGTAAGCTTGTTCAACAAAATTACTATATTAGTAAAAAGGATGAATAAGGTTGCAGATTGGAGTGTTGGGTCGAAAAATTCTCAAGGCAAAGAGAATTTTGTCTAAGGATTAGAGAATTGGGGGTATGCGATTCGGATGATGAATTTGATCTTTGCTCGTGATCGGAGGGTAGCAGTGCAGCGGAGGCGACAAGGAGACCAGCAATGAGCCTAAGGCTGCTCGTGCTCCGTCATTGAAATTGAAGAAGTCTGCCTCAAGCGGCTCGGGAGGAGGAGCAAGCTGAAGTTCCTCTCCAGAGGAGGTTGATGAAAAAGTCCAAGGCTTCCAAAAGGCGGAGGTCCGTGCCATCTCGGGGTCGTCACGAGAAGTCTTCACAAATAGAAGAGATGGAGCAAGAGTCGGAGGAGCCGACTCTTTTAACCGAGGAGGTACCAGTCCTTGAGATAGCAACCGAGGTTGGCCAAATCGAAGTGCCACCATCCCCAACCAAGGAGGCTGCTCTATCTCCCATTCGGGAAGAAGGTACCAACTCTTCTCTATCTATTTCTTCATTATCCCCTCCTGGCAATGAAGAGGTGTGCCCAGTGGCACCTCGGAGCCTCTAAAACAGCCACAGCTTGCCCCAAATAGTCCAAACTTCCATCCCATCTAAAAGCAGTTCAAATCACTACCCCATCTCGAACCAATCCCAACTACCACCCCGACCGAACTCGAACAAACCTCCACCCCACCGAACAAACCACACCAACCACCCAACCCACAAATCAACCCACATCATCCCCACTCAACAAACTCCATCCTCACCTGCTCTAACCTCACCTACTCTACCATCATCATCTCCCATCCCTATCCCGTAAACCCAATCTACCCCTCTCCTACAAACCGAAACAACCCCACTCCCCCAAGTCCAATCAGCACCTCTCCCAACTCCTTCTTACTCTCTTCTCCCAAATATCCAAATCCGATCCCCTACCCCTCCACAACCCTCTCAAGAAACAATCTCTTCCTCCTCATCCGAGGATGAAGACAATGACCTAAGCCCAGCAATCGCTATCTCTTCGATCATCACCAAGATGGAGAAGAAAATAAAATCAGGCTTCAAGAAGAAGATGAAGAAAAGGACGAAGAAGATGGTGAAAGTTGTCACGGAGACCATGATCGCAAGCATTAGGGAAGTCGAGGTAACCTTAATGGGTAAGATTACATCCTTGACTAACTCTGTCTTGGCCGAAAAGGTGAAGGCGCTAGAGGAGGAGATAAAGGGGCTGAAAGATCAAGTGAATGAGTACAATGAGATGGTGATGAATGAACTAGCCCTAAAGAAATGTCGACTTCAAAATGAAGTGTAATGATCTGAATACTAAGCTGACATACTTGTCCAATGAAGTTAAAAAGAGGGAAAGGGCAGAGGAAGAAAGAAGACAAGCCCTCACAAATGTAGAAGAGATGAGGAGAGATCCTGGGCACTAAGGCCAATGCACTGATCTGGAGGTAGCTAAGGAAGATATCGAGTCAAATCTGATGAATTGGTTGCTCTCAGTGAGGGTGAGTTAGCTTGAAGAGGCATTGAGGGAAGATGAGGCTAGGAGGAAGAAAGAGGAGGAGGAGAGGTCGAGAAACTCTTGGCCGGGATTAAGGAAGGCGATCAAGTAGAGGCCAAGGGTAAGGGAAAGAGGGTAGTAGTTTATGAGCCTAAACCAGCCGACATCACCGAAAGCTGCTACCAAGGGCAAAGGGAAGAGAGAAGCTGACTTCTCAAATCTTTCCGAAGAAGCAGTTAAAAAGATAAAACACGAGAAGGAGTTCTTCGGGAAAGAAAGAGAAGAGGAGGCTGAAGAAATTAGAGAAAGACTCCAATATCATCTGGAGCAGAGCCGAGAGGAAGTGGCTTGTTCAAGGCCAAGGAGGTGAAAGCTTCAGACCCTACCACACCACATCTGCCCCTCCGAAGATGGTCTCATGGACAAGACGAGAAGGAGTACAGAGAAAAGAACTGGATGAAATGTGGATGTATTTCTCGGTACATCCTCAAAGCTCCAGGCCACTCAGCGAGATCCGGACCTCGCTGGCATGAATGGATCGAGAAGGTGGACGAAGACTTCTACCGTCGGCTGCTCGTCGAAGGCGATGTGGAGTTCAACGTCAACCTCGATCGCTCTAGCCTTCGAGTATGCAGTCCCAACCAAGAAAGCCGATGGGACCCTTGACCTAGACTCGGGTCGGGGAATTGTTCAAAGGGCTGAAACTGAGTCTGGATTCTCTCGGGAGGAAGACTTGAAGCAGTGCGGAGTAGGGTGTTCGATCGTTCTTTGGTACCGAGAAGGTGATCGTTGGGGTATTTAGATAAGGGCTCATCTTCTTATATTTTTCTTTATCTAAGTGCTCCAAATTGTAAAGTGTAATCTCTAAATATGTGAATATGAATGATTATGTGAACTTATTTGAATTACCTTGTCTTATCTTTTTAAGCTTTAATTCCTCTTTCTGCTTTTTAAGAAAACTTTAAAATTTTTCAAAGTGTTAATCATCTCGAGAAAATTTCTATCTCGTAACAAAAATTTTCTTAAAATTTTCTAAGTCCTAAAACTTGAAATTCTGTAAGAAATCTTTCTATTTGTTGGTAATCCGGTAAAACTTCTAAACTTAAAAATTTTCTTAAAATCCTTTTGAAATTTTTCTAAGTATGGAAGTTGTCTTAATGTGAAAATTTCTTGTGTATGAATTAGTGCTCTTATGTGGACTTATCTCGAGCAAAAGGTGCTTATGTGCTTAAATGTGCTTATCCGATTATCATGAATAATCTTGACTAACACCAGTGTGAGCTTGCTTCTTTCTTGTTAGATCGGGTTTTTAGTTTTGATGAGTTAAAGTGTATAGAATAGGACTAGCTCATGTAAATAAGATGACCAACCGAGAATGTATAGAGCAGCTGAGGTAGTAAGCATTAGTGCTAGGCTGATCGAGACTAGGTAAAGCTAATGAAGTCGGTTGAGGTCGAGAAAGAGAAGGTCATCTAAAGACAGTCTTGAAAAAGTCATCTCTGTTGGAGAGAATAATGAAGAGCTCAAGACGAGGTTAAGACCAGTTGAGTAGAATAAGAAAGACAAGTCTTCACCAAGTTGATTGTAGGATTTCGAACAAGCGGTATTAAGACCAATCAAGTATATCGAACCCAAGGGAAAAAGATGCAATGAGGCCCTAGGAATACAAGTTCTCGGTGACTATTGTTGCAAAGCGGTTTTGGCTCTAAAACTACAACACAAATGCAAGAATTGAAATTCAAACACTAGGCAAGCAATTTATCAAACACCTTGAAAGCTAAAACAAGTAACTTGGTTTCAATGGGGGATTGGGGTGCTAGGGATAATATCCATCAAGGAATCGGTGATCAACAAGCTATGATTGAATCAAATTGCAAATCAACTAAGATAGAAAGCATAAACCATCATGCAATTAATCACTCCATTAATAACACAATGCCTAATGTGAGTATCCTTAGTGGAACTAATCTCTCAATTAAGAAGCACCCAATTCATACAATTATACACAATTACAATCCAATTAATCCCGGATCACGTTAGCTCAAATCTCGTCTATTGCTAGGGTGATCAAACATTAATCTAAAGAGATAACTATGCATGAAGCACAATTAGAATCACAATTAGGAAGCAATCTAATGATCAACAATCATTAACAATCATAGCATAAGGCAATCACATCATCGTCAATTTCAATTATCCCAAGCACAAGAGTATTAGCCCATGGTGCAAAGTGCAAAACCCATGGGTAGAAAATCTAATTGAGCAATTAAGAAACTAATCACAACAATTATGGAATTGAAATGAGAAAAGTGGAAGAACATCACCAATTGAATCCAAAATAATAGGAATGCTTGAATCTTCAAAGTAGTCTTCAAATACAATCTCTTCTCCACTTGAATTACAACTTGGAAATGAAAAACTAATGGATCAAAATGCTACTCTAAAGTACAAATGATCAAATTCTATCTAAATCTATCAATCTAATCCAATTACAATGAGAATTAAGGTGTGGAATGAGAAATTCGCCTAGAAAATCGTAAAATAACCGCTCTAAGGATGGCTATGGAGAATATGCTCTGTTTTCCGCTCAAATGGGCTTAAAATGAAAATTTTTGATTTTGGGCATCCTCGACTCGAGGTTGGGGCCCTCGTGTCGAGGCCTATGAAGTCACATTCACGCTTTCTCATTTTGCCTCCAGCCTCGAGTCGAGCTCCAACCCTCGACTAGCGGTTTCTCCTTTTGTCCGATCCTTGAGTCGAGGGCTGAGCCTCGAGTCGAGCCTCGCTCTGAATTTTTGAATTTCATCTCTAGGCCACCACCCTCGGGTCGAGGCCCCTGGACCTCTACCGGCAGATCAAGTCCAGGAATTTTCTCGACACTGGACTCCGCCTCCGACCCCGTTTTCGCCTCGTCTCGATCGTCTCTTCACCCTATGAATGTCGGTACTCTCGGTTTGACCAAATTCCACCGATTTACCTGAAAATGGGACAAAAACATCAAATATCTCACAAGTAATACTTTTAGGCAAAATAGTGATACTCTACACATTTAGGCACAAAATCTAACACTTTTGATCGCTTTTTGTACTAAAAATACACCCTAAAACGTGCATCAATTCACTCCAATCACAAGTCGGCAGACGACTAACTCAAGATCATTTGAAGTCAAGACGATTTTCAAGATAAGTTTGTTAAACAGCTTTTTAGTTTGTTACAAGAAATTAACCGTCTTACGGGCTTATAAATAGGAGTAAGATCAGTTCTAAAAAGAACTCTTAGCACTCTCAATTCTGATATTCACATTCTATAAGCACTCACGAGTTTCTAAAAAGCTTTTCATAAAATTCCTAAGTGTTTAAAGAACACTTCCCTGTATATCTTCAAACACATTTTGCACCGTATCTTACTAATTTTCTAGATAGATTGATAGTTTGAAGATAGGTGAAGAAGAAGATCTTCAAGTTGTTGTAATTGTAATCTCTAGTAAGTAAGTAAGTGAGTAAGTAGTCGAGGCCCTTCTTCAAGTTGAAGGAGGAGAGTGGATGTAGGATCATTTTGATCTGAACCACTATAAACCCGGTGTCATTTACTTTCTGAATTTATCTCTCTGTTGATATCCGATTATTCAAACAAAATTAATTTCAGATCGCTTTAGATCCTTATTAAAAGATTGAGTTAAAATCAAGCTTTCCGCCGATCATCTCTGGTTTCTTGATTTGATAATCTGAATTTTGGGAAAAATTTAGATAATCTATTCAACCCCCTTCTAGATTATCTCTGGAAGGTGTACTTTGCTTCTTGTAATTACTCAATCTCGGACCAACACTTCTCTCTACATGTCTTGCTCAAAGATCTTTGAATCTTATTATTAATCTCTTTTTACGTATAGGACTTTCCCAAGTCGGCGACCTTATTGAGAAGATTTGTCCTCCTTCATCTTGAAAGTATCAAATGTGTGCAAAACAGATTGTAGCTTGTTCTCTTTAACTTGATCGATCCTTCACACATATTAGCCAAAGTTTCCCACATCTCCTTTGCGTCTTGCACTATTTTACCTTTTCAATCCGGTATTTACTAAGAGTTTCTATGATCTCGATTCTTGCTACTTGATCCATGTTGTGAATCTTCCTTTCATCATTTGTTAAATCAGCTCCTTTCTTTTCACGTCTAACTCTAGTTTCGTAAGATCCAGCTTCATCACTTACAATTCCATGATAAAATTTGATGGGACCTTCTTCTAAAACTTCTTCCATCCGATCATGAATAGCTTTCAGATGATTCTCCATCCTAAACATCCAATAATCATAGTCTTTGATGGAAAATTCTCGCAAACTCCTAGTCTTTTTACTTTTGATTGCGAGACATGATAAACAAGAAACTTGATAGAAACTTATTAGCAAGGTTAGTGAATCAAAATAAAGAAAATGATCTAATCTTGTTAGACCAAGATTGTTTTGATGAGTTAAAAGACTGCTCCGAGATGAGCAGACTATGATGTAGAACTCAAGACTAAGTTCTAGTACGAAGCCGATCGAGACTAGGTCAAGATTAGTTCAAGTCAGTGGAGATGAGGAATGACAAGTCATCCTAGACAAACTCAAGTCTAGTCATCTGCGGGAGACAAGTATAAAGAGCTCAGACGAGGTCAAGATAAGCCGAGTAGAATAAGAAAGGCTAATCTTCACCAAGTCACCGCAGACAAGTAGGAAGAATCACCGAGGTTTTAAGCGGTTTTCAAGATTAAGTTTGTTAAGCGGTTTCAAGTTTGTTAGAACTAACTAACAAACTAACCGACTTTTCGACTTATATATAGGTCTAGGTTTTTCATTTTTAAAAGAGAGAGAACACTTATGCATATTTGATTTACACAATTCACTATTCAGTATTTCACAATCTTTTCACAAGAATTTCTAGAGAGTTTCAAAAAGTTCCAAGTGGTTTTAGAACACTTTTCCTGTAATCTTCAAAATTCAATATACACTGTAATGCTTAGATTTCTAGAAGAAGAGTCTAGGAGATTGAAGATTTGAAGAGTTGTACAAGTTGTAAGTTGTAAGCTGGAAGTGAGGAAGTAAGCGGTAAGTAGAGTCCCTTCTTCAAATTGAGGAAGGAGAGTGGATGTAGGATTTTAAAATCCGAACCACTATAAATCCTGGTGTTATTTCTTGCTTTCTTTAGTTTCTATTTGATTTACATTTGTGTTAATTCAAGATTAAAGTTCAGAATCTTAACTAAAATCTGAATATCAACCTTGCTTTTGATCTTATAAAAAGTTGAAGATTCATTCATAATCCGTGCTATATCTCTGTTATTTTGAATTGGTTTTGAAAGATTTGAAAAATCTACAAAATCTATTCAAACCCCCTTTCTAGATTTTGTTCTAGAAAGCTTACTCAAGGTTTTAATCAACTCAACTTTCCGGGACCAACAAGTGGTATCGGAGCGGTGTTAAGTCATTACGATATTGATTTTAGGTCTTGAACAAGATTCTGAAATAATCTTGATTTTCTTCATTTTCTTTCATTTCTAACAGTGCTACTAATAAGATTTTGTGGAGTATTTTTCTTTGTTTTCATCATGTCATCGTGTAAAAGTAATAAGTCCAGAATCTGCCTGAATTTTCAATTGAAGAGTATGATTATTGGAAATTTAGGATGGAAAATCATCGAAGGCCATTCATGATAGAATGGAAGAGGTTCTTGAGGAAGGTCCTATAAAGTTTTTCCATGGAGGTACCAAAGACCGGAGCAGAGGCTGAATCAAGAACTAGGCAAGAGAAGAAGAGTTCTGAATTGACTAATGATGAAAGGAAGGTCCACAATCTTGACCAAGTAGCTAGAAATGAAATCATAGAGACTCCGAGTAAAGATTGGATAGAGAAGGTTAAGAGATGTAAAACAGCCAAAGAAATGTGGCAAACCTTAGCTAATGTTTGTGAAGGATCGACCAAGTGAAGGAGAACAAGCTACAATCAGTATTGCATACATTTGAAACATTCAAGATGAAAGAAAATGAGTCGTCAGATCGGTTTGATATGAGGTTGACAAATCTTCTTAACAAAGCGGTGACCTTGGAAAGAATTATTCAGAGAAGGAGATTAACAACAAGATTTTGAGATCATTAACCAAGAGATGGAGGGAAAAATCCAATATCCTTAACGCAACTCAAGATTTATCCTCTATTACTCACCATACTTTATTTTCTCATCTTAAAGCTTTAGAGTATGATATTCAGATAGAAGATGAGGAAGATGAGATGGAGTCAAGCACCTCATCCAAATCTGTTGCCTTTGTCGAGAAAGAAGACAAGGTGTCAACAGAGTCTGTAGGAGCCGATCTATCTTTGAAAGAGCAGATGGCTTTACTTACAAAAAGGTATGATAAATTGAGAATGAAGTATAAGAGAAATAAATTGAGATTTGCAGGAAGAGATAGACAAAGATCCAGATCGGATAGGAAGGTAGATAAATCTTCGAGATGATGACAAAAACAAGAGCCGAGACAAGAAGATACGTATCACTGTTAGAAGAAATACTTCCAGTCCCAGATCGAGATAGGAGTGACATTTGTTATACATGTAATAAGCCAGGACATTTCAGCTATGACTGTCCTCAACCGACTCCTAAAGAAAGGGAAGAAAAGAGGAAGAAAAGAGACAGGAGATTTGCGAGATCAAAGAGCTTTGTTGGCTGAAGAAAAAGAGCCAAAGAAATCATCATCATCTTCATCATCCTCATCGATTTTGGATCGATGATGAGATCTGTCTCATGGCTAATGAGGTAATCTACTATTCATCTTCGGATAATGATTCTTGTCGATGCATCGATCATGACCAAACTGTTATACATGAATTATTGAGAGATTTAAAGACATCTTTAGCTGCTTATAAACAGTGGAGACAGAGAATTTATTTTTAAAGGATCGATTCAAATTCTAAATAAAGGCAAGCGGTGATGAACAGCTTTGAGACCGAGGAAACATTCAAGGGGGAATGTTTTCATCAGATCAAGCTAGTACATCACCACTTATCCGAAAGATTAGAAAATGAATCAAGACTTTAAAAGATAAATTTGAAGTAGTCTGTGCTGAAAATGAATTAATTAAGAAAGACAATGAGAAGCTTGTATTCAAAATTAGTCACTTAATAATTCACAATCGATAATAGATCATATTTTTAATACTTCCCGAAATCTCATGATAAGACAGACTTGGCTATGATAGGAACAATAAATCGATGTTCAAAAACCTAGGAAATTTGTGAAAGCATCTGTTCAATCAAAGGATATTAAAATTGGTCCATGGAAACCAACTAGTCGAGATAAGGACTATAGCTTCCATCTGAAACCAAGAATTCAAATTTAAGAATTCCTATCGAGACTAGAAGGAATCCAAGAACCAAAATAAGAAGATTTTCTTATTATAATTCTTTTGATGGAAGGAGCAAATGCTATCCTACATTTCCTAAGTTTAGGAAAATTACCCAATCTGAATACAACAAGTTGTCATTTAAAAATGATATTATTGTAGACAGATTTGGTAGAAAATCTGAGTCGACTTATTGTCTGCAGATGAGATGTTTGTTTGGATTCCTAAAGTGATTCTTGACCCAAAAGGACCCAAGATCACTAGGGTACCTCAAAACTAATCTGTTTTACAGATTCACAGGATCATCACTCAAGGAAGAGATCTTAGCTTCAATATGGTACATTGGCCGGTGGTCGTTCACAACATATGACCCATAACAAGAAGCCGTTATCAAATTTTCAAAGCATTGATGTTCCAAGAGTTGTATTTGGTGATAATAATTGTGGTCGGACTAAAGGTGTAGGTACTTTGATTATCAAGGATATTCGGGTATCGAGGTATATTTTGTTGAAGGGTTGAAACATAATCATTATCTGTTTCTCGACTTTGTGATAAAGGTTTTCTTGTAAAATTTTCAAGAGATAAATGTGATATTTTGGATAATTCCTCGTATAAGGTACTATTAACTCGGCTTGAGACGGGGTAATGTCTATGTGGCCAACTTTAATAGTTGTTCCCAAGATACTTGTCGATGGCTAAGGGTGGAGAAGATATCACCGCTATGGCATAAAAGGCTTAGTCATCGAATTTCAAGACCCTTAGTAAGTCTAAGAAGAACCTTGTTAAGGGATTACCTGAAAAACTTTTATCAACTCGATCTTAAATGTGATGCTTGTCAAAAAGGTAAACAGCCTAGACACTCGTTTAAGAGTATTAACTCCTCCTCATCCGAAAGAGTGTTGCAACTTCTTCATCTGGATTTGTTTGGACTGTTACTCCTCTCGGTTTCGGTGGAAGGAAATATACTCTTGTTGTAGTAGATGACTTTTCTAGATACACTTGGGTCATATTTCTTTTCAAGAAAAATGAGACTATGAACAAGATTCCTGATCTGTTACGACAAATTCGTAATAAGAAGGGAGTTAATATTATTAAAATCGGGAGTGATAAAGTGCAGAATTTTGAATTCTTGTTTATCTAACTTCTTCAATGAGTTTGGAATTATACATGAGACATCTTCAGCAAGAACTCCTCAACAAAATGGAGTGGTTGAAAGAAGGAATAGAACTTTGAAGGAAGCGGCCGGGAGCATGTTGGTGAGTATAATACCCTCATAGGTTACGGGTCAAGCTATCAACACAACTTGCTATACCCGCAATAGGTGTTTAGTTGTCAAAGACAAGGGTAAGACTCCTTATGAGATTTGGAAGGGTAAGATTCCAAGGATCTCATACTTCAAAGCTTTTGGTTGTAAGTGTTTCATTCATAACAATAGGAAATCTAAGTTAAGAACTTTTGATGCTAAAGCGGTGATGGAATATTCTTGGGATATTCTAATACTTCAAAAGCATTTAGAGTTTTTAACAAGACAACCCTTTGTGTGGAAGAAACTCCTCATGTTGTTTTTGATGAGTTGTATTCCTTCTCGAGATAAAGTGAATCAAATTTCGAAAATCTAGATAAAATTGAATTATTCAAGAATAAACATAGAACTGTTTATCTACCTACTCTTGATTGAGAATCGGATGAAGAAGAATCCCCATCCGATAATCGTAAGACAACTTCGATCGAGACTCCTTCGTCGGACACCTTTGACATCGGTGATCAAAGCACGAGTCGATTGATAAAGGGGGAATGTCGGTGAGGTTGAGTCGAGATGAGTTGCCAACCGAGACTCAAGATGAGGATCCTTCTCCTCATATAGGCAAAAGGATGAGAAGATATCATCCATCTGATCAGATTATAGGAGATCCATCTAGTAGTGTGCGGAACCACGAATGATGTTAGACTCAAAGTCTTTTCGGTTGTTATGTGTCGCTTCTTGAACCCAAGTCTATTGAGGAAGCATTATCGTACCCAAATGGATAAATGACCATGCAGAAGAAGCTGCATCGGTTTGAAAGACAAAATGTATGGGATCTAGTGGAAAGACCCTTACACGTAAAGATTATAGGCACCAAATGGGTGTTTAAAAATAAAGAGATGAGAACAATACTATTGTTCGAAATAAGGCAAGACTGGTTGCACAAGGTTATTCACGGTCGAGGGAATAGACTATGATGAAACCTATGCTCCGATTGCGATTAGAGGCAATAAGATTGTTCTTGGCATTTGCTGCATATAAGTCTTTCAAAGTCTTTCAAATGGATGTTAAGTCTGCTTTTCTTAATGGTGTGTTACTTGAGGAGGTCTATGTAGAGCAGCCTCACGGTTTAAGACCAATAACAAAGTCTATAAACTCAATAAAGCTCTATATGGATCAAACAAGCTCCCGTAGCTTGGTATGATACTCTATACGATTTCTTGACATCAAATGGTTTTTCTAAAGGTAAGATTGATAGAACTTTGTTTAGAAAGGAAGTAGATGGCAACATCTTACTAGTTCAAATTTATGTAGATGACATAATTTTTGGTTCACCTAATCTGAAATTATGTGAAGAGTTTAGCATTCTCATGAAAAACAGGTTTGAAATGTTAATGATGGGAGAATTGACATACTTTCTAGGCTTACAAATTAAACAGATGAGTAAGGGTATATTTATACATCACTAAGTATGCTAAGGATCCGATTGAGAAATTTGGAATGATTACTAGCAGAGAAGTCAAAATACCTATGGAAACTAACTTCTCAATGGATTCGAGATGAGCGAGGATACCCACCGATGCGACGGAGTATCGTGGGTGATTGGATCTCTTCTCTATCTCACCGCAAGTAGGCCGAGACATAGCATTTGCGGTTGGGGTATGTGCAAGATTCCATCTAATCCCAAGAAAACTCATCGGAGACTGCTAAGAAAATTCTTAGATATCTCAAAGGAACTTTGCAAGTAGGGTTATGGTACCCGGTGATGACAACTTTGAGCTATCGGGTTATTCAGATTCAGACTTTGGAGGATGTAAGATTGATAGAAAATCCACTTCGGAACTTGTCAATTCTTAGGCAACAAATTAATTTCTTGGTTATCTAAGAAAGCAGACATCTGTTGCCACCTCCACAATCAAGTGAATACATGGCGGGAAGTTGTTGCTCTCAACTCCTCTGGATTAGTCAACAGACTTAGAGACTATAATATTCAAACATCACCGTTCCAATTCTTGTGATAGTAATAGTGCAATAGCAATGACTTACAATCCTGTTTTACATTCTAGATGCAAGCATATAGATATTAGGCATCATTTCATTAGTGATCATGTTGAAAAGAATGACATTAGAATTGAGAAAATTGCCACTTTGAATCACAAAAAGTCGACATTCTTACAAAACCATTAGCTGAGTCTAGGTTTAAAGAAATGTGTTTAGAATTAGGATTACTTGATGCATCTTTAGCTGATTTCTAATTGTGTGCATTTGTTTTCTTATTTCTTTTCCTTTCTTTAAAATTAATGTCTAGAAAGAATTATCGGACTAGATATGTGTCAAAGGGCAATCAGTAGGTGATATCATTGATCTCCTTTTAGGAATCAAGAATCAAGGATTAGTCATATTGACCTTATCTGAATTGATAATTACTTGTCGACATTTAGTAAATCGAACAAGGACATAATAGTCTGAACTTCTATAGAAAGCGATGACTATTAACATCCTATCCGATTTACCTTAAACTTCTGATGGTTTCTTTTGAGTTTATGTCTTTGCGGGAACAGTCTCAAATAACCTTGTTTCATTCTTTTATTCAAACTCCTTTATTCTTAACCCGAGTCTATGTTGTTTCTTAAATTTTTTAAATCTAAGTTTGTTTTGTTTAATCTTGGTTGGAAAATTGCTAAAAAGTTACATTTAAATTGTTGGTTTTCGTGGATCGACACAGGTTACTCTATCGATGACTTTCTAAAATCTATCTGTTTTTAAGCTAATCATTTTCAAACCCATCGATTAGGAAACCTTCATTGAAGTAAGATATCACGTGGTGGCGTCAGGTATACTTACTTCTCTGAATAAAGTAACCTATATCGGTCAAATCAACGATCTATAAAGTAACTATTTACGCATTCCGAAGGCGATTACAATTCACGCGCTGAATCCTAATCGTTTATCTTTATTTTTAACCGTTGATTAATACTCGGTAAAAACTTTTTGAATAAATGGCTGAGATTAATTCATATTTTCAAAAATGGCGGTTTCTCTTTCCAATCTTCCCCTTATAAATACATCTTCTTCTTCCCTAAAACTTTTTCTTTCCATTCTCGGAAAACCTGCATTTTTGTCAAACCCTTTACAAATTCACAAAAACTTCCAATGGCATCTTCGTCAAAAACTACCAAAACTTATAAACCCACATACATTTCCACAAATATTTCTCATTTCAAAATGAATGAGGAATATTTCAAAACCGCTTGAAAGCGGAAATGTATGTCGATTTCAAACCATAAATGACCCAGAATCTGCGAAATTCTTCGTCTTCTCGAAGCCTCACGACTCGAGAGGATTTTTATCAATGAAGTCTCCTCTAAACAATCAGATTCTTGGGTGCAGTAGTTTTGGCTAGAATGGAGGACACTCGGGACGGTTTTGATACTTCTATCGATTTTAACGACACCGAGTTATTCCCTGAGAGAATATTGCGGGATCTTTGATACGTCAATGGAGGGAGTTAATCCATTGACGTACAAAGAAGATGAGTGGGAAGAATCCTTCGATATGATGGCGAGGGTCACTTACGGGGGAACTCGCGAGGATTTAAAGAAGAACCTGTTGAGAAGGAGGTTTCGATTGCTTTGATGACCGTGGTTACGGCGGTACCGGGTGAGCAGAGCTCACATGATGAGTTAACCAAACCCAGATTGTGCGTGATGCGAGCCATCTTGGATGGAGTGCAAGTGAACCAGGTAGAGCTGTTACTTCATAAGCTCGGGGAGGAGAAGAAACGCCTCACTTTCAAGTCAATCAGAGAGGGGTCGGGTTCCTACTTCTCTGATCAATCTCTTCAATAAAATCACTGTTTTAATTGAAGGGCTGAATAGGGAGGCTGACTGGAGAATAGGTACTAAAAAGTATTCGGCGTAAGGGCATCCTCACAAAGGATGACAGTGGGAGGAATTCAGACTTCGGATGATGAGTCCGATGCGGCCGTGGCTCGAGGTCATGGCCGCACTGCTGAGGGTCAGTGGTCCAAAGAACAAGTTGAGGTGGCCCCGGTGGAGGTCGAAAGCAGAGGGACATGAAGCGGCGGCACTGAGGTCGCACCTCAAGTCCAACTCTTTGAAACAGTGCCGTGGTCCCGAGGATGTTTCGAGAGGAGGAAGAGGAGGTTGGTGAAAGCCTCGAGAGAAGAAGAAGGGGAAAGCTCATCTGCTGCTCCTGCAAGGTTGCCTCAGATGAAGAGGAAGAAGAGGAAGCGTAAATTCCCTTGGTGAGGAGGCCAAGACGAGCAGCCCCGAGGCTCAAGGATCCACCAAGTCTGGTAGCTCCGAACAACGAGATAGATCCATCAACCCTCGCTACCAGAGGAGGTTCCAGTCCTTGAGATAGCAACCGAGGTTGGTCGGTGGAGGCTCCTCTCTCCCCAACCGATGAAGTCTGTTTCTTTCCCAATTCCGAGAGGCAGTACAAGTCTTTCCACATCTCCTTCCTTATCTCCCATACCCGGCGGTGAAGAAATGCCTCAGCTGGCATTTCGAGCACAGTGCCTCGGCACGAAGCCCCACAAATCCAAATTGGCAATGAAGGGATATCCCAGTGCCGGTATCCCAGAGCCTCTTCAACACCCTATCTCCCTACGGTCCAAATCCAAACCCCACTTATAGAATCTACCCCATCCCCTTTATCCATTCCTTCTACCCAACTTCAAACATCTCTCCCAACCCCATCCTGAACAAATACCTCTCCCTACAGTCCAGACCTCTCCAATCCCAATAATATCTTACTCTTCTCTTCCAACTATTCAAACACAATCTATTCCTCTCCCATCTCCTCAACCGTAACAAATACTTTCCTCGTCGACTCCTCAACCGAGGATGAAGACACCGATCTCGAGCCCCACCACAGCCATATCCTCTATTCTATCCCTCGCCGAGAAGAAAGTCAATGCTACATTCCGAAGGAAAATGGAAAGAAAGACGAGGAGGATGGTCAAAGTCAGAATCGACACTATGCTAGCCAAAGATGAAGGAAGTTGAGGTAACATTGTTCGATAAAATTATAGATGTCACTAACTCTGTGGCCGGGTAAAGTGAAATCAATGGAGGAGGAGCTAAGGGCGTTGAAGGAGGAGGTTATGGGGTACAATCACTGGTGGTGAATGAGTTGGTCGTAGACCACTCGGACTTCAGTGGTCAAGTGCAACGCTCTGGATGCAAAACTTTCAGACTTGGCTGCTGAAGTTAAAAAGGGGAAAAAGTCAAGCAGAGAAAAGACAAGCCCTCACAGTGTGGTCGAGGAGACCCGGGAAAGACGTGGGCATGAAGGCCAACACACCGACCTGAGGCAGCCAAGGAGGAAGCTCGGATTAAATCGATGAGTCAGTCCGCTCTCAGTGAGGGTGAGTCAACTGGAGGAAGCTTTGAAGGAGGATGAGGAGAAGAGAAGGAAAGAAGAGGAGGAAAGGTCGGAGAAGCTCTTGGCTCGTTAAAAGAATCCGAATCAAGGAGCCAAGGGGAAGGGAAAAGAAGTAGCAATGAGCCCGGATCACCGAACTCATTACTGTGCTCTTGCTAAAGGAAAAGGAAAGAGGGAAGCTGATTATTCCAATCTCTCAAGAGCAGATCAAAAGGATTAAAAGAGAGATGGAATATTTTGGCAAGAAAGAAAAGAAGAAGCAGAGGAAGAAGAAAGACTCCAACGTCTTACGGAGCACCGCTTGAGCGCAAATGGTTAATCAAAGATCAAGGCAAAGTGGGAAGTTCAGGCCATTCCACAACACATCTGCTCCTCCTAAGTCAAGCTTGTGGGAAATATGCAGTGAGTACAAAGACAAAAATCTGGAGGGAATGTGGATATATTTCTGGTATATTCTCAAGGGCCCCGGAGCTTCTCAGCAAGATCCAGATTTAGCTTGGCATGAGTGGATGGAGAAGGTTGATGCGGAGTTCTATCATCGTCTGCTGGAAGAAGCCGATGTTGAGTTCAACGTCAACCCGATCTCTCCAGCTTTTGAGTATGCCATCCCTGCCAGAAATCGATGGATCCCTGGACCTAGACCGGTAAAGGGTATTTTGAAGAAGGTAGAGGCTGAATCTGGACTCACTCAAGAGGAGGATATAAAGCGGCTTAGGAGGCGGGTATTCAATTGGGCGATGATACCGTATGAAGACCGGTGGGAAGACCGATAGAAACAGGATTTTTCTTTTCCTTATTTCTACTTTTCTATTATCTTCTCATCTGTAATCTTTGTAAATTTAATGTGAATATACTTTGTTTGATTCATTTTATGTGTATTAATTTCTTAAAGTTTTTTTCTATTTTAAGAAAAACTTAAAATTTTCTTAAGTATAAGTCATCCGAGAATTTTATCTCTCGAGACTTAAAAATGTTTTCAAATTTTAACTAAGTCTTGAAGACTCATTTGGTTTTCTAAGTTTTTTTAGGGAGTCTAAAAGATCTAAAGTTTTTATATGTGAATAAATCGTTGTAATGTGAAAAATGTGCTTTGATACCTATCTATTGATCTTGATAAACTCTAAACTAACTTCATTTGTGAGTGTGTCTATTCTTGTAGGTTTTAACTTAATCAAAAAGGGGGAAATTGTTAGACCAAGATTGTTTTGATGAGTTAAAAGACTGCCATTCAGATGAGCAGACTATGATGTAGAATCAAGACTAAGTTCTAGTACGAAGGCGATCGAGACTAGGTCAAGATTAGTTCAAGTCAGGTGGAGACGAGGAATGACAAGTCATCTCGAGACAAACTCAAGTCTAGTCATCTGCAGGGAGACAAGTATAAAGAGCTCGAGACGAGGTCAAGATAAGCCGAGTAGAATAAGAAAGGCTAATCTTCACCAAGTCACCAGACAAGTAGGAAGAATCACCGAGGTTTTAAGCAGCTTTCAAGATTAAGTTTGTTAAGCGGTTTCAAGTTTGTTAGAACTAACTAACAAACTAACCGACTTTTCAGACTTATATATAGGTCTAGGTTTTTCATTTTTAAAAGAGAGAGAACACTTATGCATATTTGATTTACACAATTCACTATTCGATTTCACAATCTTTTCACAAGAATTTCTAGAGAGTTTCAAAAAGTTCCAAGTGGTTTTAGAACACTTTTCTGTAATCTTCAAAATTCAATATACACCGTAATGGGCTTAGATTTCTAGAAGAAGAGTCTAGGAGATTGAAGATTTGAAGAGTTGTACAAGTTGTAAGTTGTAAGCTGGAAGTGAGGAAGTAAGCGATAAGTAGAGTCCCTTCTTCAAATTGAGGAAGGAGAGTGGATGTAGGATTTTAAAATCCGAACCACTATAAATCCTGTGTTATTTCTTGCTTTCTTCATTTTCTCGTTTGATTTTCAATTTGTGTTTCATCAAGAGTTAAATTCAGAATCTTAACTAAAATCAGTATATCAACCTTGCTTTTGATCTTATAAGAAGTTGAGAATTTAATCTTAATTATTTGTGCTTAATCGATATTTTGAATTGGTTTTGAAAGATTTGAAAAATCTACAAAATCTATTCAAACCCCCTTTCTAGATTTTGTTCTAGGAAGCATTCTCAAGGTTTTAATCAACTCAACTTTCCGGGACCAACAAATACACAATTCAAGAAACTTAAAGACCACAAATATATCGTAAACAGCTTAACACTGCTCCGATACCACTTGTTGGTCCCTTAGATTGAGTGGTTAATAGAGTTTGAGTGAACCTTCCAGAGATAATATAGAAAGGGGGTTGAATAGATTATCTAAATTTTTACAAACTTAGATTATCAAACAACTTTGAACTTCGAACCCCTAAATCAAAGTGTCGCAGAAACAAATTTATACTCAATCTATATTGGATCTAAAGCAATCAAATATGTTTGATCAGTTTGTAAGTAATTAACGAAACTAAAAGCGAGAAAGAAAGAACACAAAATGTATAGTGGTTCGAATCGAAAGATCCTACATCCACTCTCCTTCCACAATCCCTGTGAAAGGGCCTTCACTACTACTTCCTTACTTACGATTTACAATGAATACCTTCGAGGCTTACGTGTTTTCCTTCTTGATTTATGGAAATAATGACTTGAAGAGGTCAATAATAGTGTTCTATTAACACTATAAGAACTGTGAACGTAAAGAACGTTCTTGTGTGTGAATACAAGCTTTGTGAGTGCTTTGAATGTGTTACAAGTTGCTTGTGATTTTCAGAATTGCCAAAGTAACTCTATTCTAAACAAAGGGCCTATTTATAGAGAATTGATGCTTGGTGGTTGTAACTTCCTTGCCGATCGTTCTTTTGTTTGTTATAACCAACTAACTAAATCTTGTAATCGCTTCTTGATTAGTTATAACTGTTCTTGAAATTGCTTGATTTTCTAACACTTTAGTCATCTTCCTTTCTCATCTCCAGACGTGGTCCACCTCGTCTGCATTTCTCTCTGTGTCTTCATATTGTATCAACCTTGAAGTGTCTAATCGTCTGCTAGTTTGTCTTGATCTTGACTTGTCTTCATCTGTCTTCTCGTGCTTGTCCTTATCTATCTTTTTGAACCAGTCCTTATCTTTCTTTTCGAACTTAGTCTTATAAGATTCCACTACATCACTTGCTATACAATGATTCAAATTGGTCATCCTATTTTACATTTAACTTCATCAAAACTAAATACATTTTTCTCCTAACAGATAGGTAATCTTCCCAACTTCCACCAAAGTCTAAAACACATGTCTTTAGTAAATCTTCTATAATTTAATTCATTCTCTTAGATTGTCCATCAGTTTGCGGATGAAAAGCAGTACTAAAATTCAATTTTGTGCCCACAGCTAACTGGAAAATCCCCCAAAATTTCAAGTGAACCGCGGATCATGGGTGATTGGAGTGTATAGGGCAAGAGCTTTTAAGACCAATCGCAAAATATCGAACCCAAGGGAGAAAGTATGCAAACGAAATTCAAGGATAAGAGTTCTAGATGGCTAAAGTTGCAATAAGATATAGGACTAAAATCTCTATAAGAATGCAAGAAATTAAATGGCAAGATTATGCAAACAATATATTAAACACCTAGAATGCAATAACAAATATACTAAAATCAATGGGGGATTTGGGTGCAAGGGATAATCTCCATCAAGGAATTCATGATTAACAAGCTATGATTGTATCAAAATGCAAATCAATCAAATTAGAAAGCATAAACCATCATGAAATTAATCACTCCATTAATATCACAATGCCTAATGCGAGTATCCTTAGTTCTTCCCATCTCTCAATGTAGAAGTCCCCAATTCATACGATCACGCAAAATTGAAACCCGATTAACACCTAATCACGTTAGCTCAACTCTCGCCTATTGCTAGGGTGATCAACCATTAATCAAAAGAGATAATTTTTCATGAAGCACAATTAAGATTCACAATTAGGAAGCAAGCTAATTCAATTGATCACAATTATCAACAATCATAGCATGAGGCAATCACTTCATCCCTAATTTCAATTATCCCAAGCACAAAGCTATTAGCCCATGGTGCTACAAGCAAAAGCCATGGGTAGAAATTCTAAGAAAGCAATTAACAATCTAATCAACACAAGCAATGAATTAAAGAGAGCAAAGGGTAAGAACATCACCAATTGAGCTTCAATATACAAAAATAGGAATGATTAGTCTTCTACAATGCTTGAATTCAACTTCTCTTCTCCCAAATCACAGCTGAAATCTTCAATTACAATGAATCAAAATGCTAATCTAATGGACTAAAAGTAGAATCTAATCTAATTCTAACAATCTATAGCAATTACAATGGAAATCAAGCTACAAAGTGAAAAATTCGCCTATGGAACCTCCTGGAAACTGCTCTAAACTGCTAGAATCAAGTTATGCTCTGTTTTGGCTTCAATGGGCTTTAAAACTGCAAAATTCAGTTTTGACACTCCTCGACTCGAGCTTCGGGCCCTCGAGTCGAGGCCTAAGAGTCGCATCCACACTTCTTCAATTTTTTCTCCTACCTCGAGTCGAGGCTCAGCCCTCGACTCGAGGATCCTGCCATTTCTTCATCCCTCACTCGAGGTTCCTCCCTCGAGTCGAGACTGCTGCATTTTTGAAATTCCTTTCCCTCCACTAACTCTCGAGTCGAGGTCCATGCTCCTCGACTTGTGCTCGAGACCAGGATTTTTCTCGAGATTGGCCTTGGGCCCGACCCCCATTTTCGTCCAGTATGTTCGTCTCTTCATTCTAAGAATAACGGTACTCTCGGTTTGGCAAAATTCCACCGATTTACCTGCAAAGCGGATGAAAAACATCAAAACTCACAAAGTAATACTTTTAGGCAAAAGAGTGATACTTTTCACATTTAGGCACAAAAACTAACACTTTAGCTCACTTTTGCACTAAAATAGGCCCTAAAAACATGCATCAATTCACTCCAATCAATGGGCAAAGACAATCGACACTAGCCCTCCATGCAACCGTAGTACCTCATTGATGTATAATTTGGCAAATCAATCCATTTGATAGTTCATTTTGACAGTAAGAATCGGGCAACTTTAGTTACCCTATCGACCACAACTCATACCGCTTCATATTGTTTAGGATTTCTAGGTAGACCAGTCACAAAATTCATTGTTATATGTTCCCATTTCCACTCTGGAATTTCCAATAGTTTCAACAATTGGCTGGACGTTGATGTTCGAGACTTGGACATTTTGCGAGTAAGGCACTTCTTAAAAAAGCTGCGCCATTGATCGTTTCATGCCCCTCCACCAGAAACTACACTTGAGGTCTTTCTACAACTTTGTTTCACCCGAATGTGTGGTATACGATGTGTAATGTGCTTCTCTCATTATATTATTCCGCAACTCATCCTTTTGGGTATACTGATTCTACCTCTACATATTAATGCTCCATCCGAGGTTATAGTAAACTCAATGGTTAAAATTTCCTTTGCCTTGTTGCTCATCAGTTGGAGAAATTGATCAACCTTTTGAGCTTCTATTATTCATTCTCTCAAGGTTGGTTGAATTGACATCACAACTAACATTGAAGTCGACTGATTTTATTTGGCAATGATTAACATCTATATCCTGCCAAATTCTTCAATAAAGCGAACTTGTTGGGTGAGTAGCAATGTTAGTTGACATTCACCCTTCCTGCTAAGTGCATCTCGCCACAATATTTGTCTTCCCTAGGTGGTAATGGATGGAACAATCATAATCCTTCAACAACTCTAGCCACCTTCTCTGCCACATGTTCAACTCATTCTATCGAAAAAATATTTCAAACTCGATGGCCCATGTAAATTTCAGACTTTCCACTATACAAATAATGCCTCAAAATCTTTAGGACGTACACAACCGCGGATAATTCTAAGTCATGTGTCGGATAATTTTATTTGTGGACCTTTAAGCTGTCTTGAAACATAAGCTACGACTTTTCCATGTTGCATCAAAACACATCCCAATCCCGCCTTACAGACGTCTATGTAGATCACAAACCCTACTAATCCTTCGGGCATTGTCATTGTTAGATCAAAAGCGGTTTTGATGAGTTAAACCGTATAGATTAGAGTGAGCACATGTAGGTAAGATGACCAACTTGACATGTATAGAACAGCTGATGTAATGAATTCTAGTGCTAAGCTGATCGGACTAGGTAGAGCTAGTATAGTCGGTGAGGTTATGAAACAGAAGGTCGTCGAAGACGATCCTGAAGGAAGTCATCTATTGGAGCGAATAATGAAGAGCTTAAGACGAGGTCGAGGCCAGCTGTGTAGAATAAGAAAGGAAAGTCTTCACCAAGTCACCGCATACGACTAGGTCAAGATCACCAAGTCAAGACAGCTTTCAAGAATAAGTTTGTTGAACGGTTTTAGTTTGTTACAACAAACTAACCGTTTCACAGGCTTATAAATAAGTTTGAGCACGATTAAGAAAAGAATAACTAACACTCATTCCAATAATCATGAATTTTCTAGAGCACTCACAAAGTTTTCAAAAGAATCTTCATAAGTTTCTAAGTGTTTATAGAACACACTTGTATATCTTCAAACTTCCCGCACCGTATCTTACCGAGTTTTCTAGATAGTTTGATGGCTTGAAGATATCTTGAAGAGAAGGATCTTCACTTCATTGTGTTTGTACTCTCGATACGTAAGTAAGAAAGTAAGTCAGTCGAGGCCCTTCTTCTAGTTGAAGAAGGAGAGTGGATGTAGGATCGGTTTGATCCAACCACTATAAATCCCGGTGTTTTTACTTCCTATTTTTACTTATTTATTGATAATCAATTACCTAAGCAAATTCATTTTGTATTTAATTCAGATTGCTTTTTGATCCTAAAATGATTGAGTTAAATTTTATTTCCACATTCACTTTAATATCTTGAAGAGATAATTTTATCTTTGAAAAAGATTTTGATAATCTATTCAACCCCCTTCCAGTTATCTGGGAGGCGGTCTAAGCTTGTGTTAATCACTCAATCTCGGGACCAACAAGTGGTATCGGAGCGGTGTTAAAGATGTTCTGAATATTTTTTTGGTCTAAGTGATCTTTGATTTTCTAAATCTTGAAATAAATTTGTTTTTGAATATCCTCTGCTAATTTTCTTGTTAATTACTAACCATGTCTCTAAGTAATGATAGAAAGGTTAAGAACCTTCCAGGACATTGATATAGAGGACTATGATTCTTGGAAGTTCCGCATGGAGAATCATCTTAAATCGATCCATTCTCGAATGGAAGACGTTTTATCCTGATGGGCCAATCAAATTCTATCATGGTGGAGTAAGTGATGGAGCGAGCAGCTTGGAATCATGGACTCGCATTTATGAAGAAAGTGTCTAATTAACCAATGATGAGAGGAAAGTGTATAATCTGGATCAGGTGGTAAGAAACGAGATTATTGTCACACTCAGCGAGGAGTGGTACGAGAAAATTAAGAAGTGTAAGACACCCAAAGAGATGTGGGACACACTAGCTAATATGTGCGAAGACACGAGATCGGTGAAGGAGAATAAGCTTCAAGTTGTTCTCCATCTATTTGATGTTTTTAAGATGAAAGAGGGTGAAACTATTGATCACCGGATATGAGAATGACCAATCTGATCAATGGAGCCACCGATCTTGGAAAGATTTAAACCGAAAAGAAATCAATAATAAAATCCTTAGATCTCTAACCAAGCCCTGGAGGGAAAAAGGAAACTTGATTAAAGCTACTAAGGATCTCTACTATGACTCATTACACTTTGTTTTCTCACTTGAAAGGTTATGAGTTTGACATTCGAGTAGAAGATGAAGAAGATGAGATGGAGTGAAACACCTCATCTAAGGCGTGGCCTTCATCAACAAAGAAGACAAAACTATTGCCGAGCCCAAAGGAGCTGATCTATCCTTGAAAGAATAGATAGCACTATTAACAAAGAGGTATGATCGTTTAAGGATGAAATATAAGTGTAACAAGTTAAAGTTTGCAGAGAAGGACAAATCCAGATCAAGATCCAAGAGAAAGGATGATGGTGAATCAACAGATGATGATAAAAGAAGAAATCAGACAAGAAGGTATAAATCTCCTCTAAAGAAGAACCCTATCGACCCTAAATCGTATCGGGGAGACACTTGTTACACTGTAACAAGCCGGGGCACTTTAGCTATGATTGTCCCTACCTAAAGTGCCCCGATTTTGGATAGGCATTTTTCGCAGGGCCCTTCTTGCCGAGGAGAAAGAATCAATAAAATCATCATCATCATCGATTTTGGATCGACGATGAAGTGTGTCCGATGGTCAAAGAGGTAGATTATTATTCCTCAACCGATAATGAATCTTACAAATCTATGTCAGACAATGACCAAACTTTAATCAAGAGTCTTTTGAAAGATCTAAAAATGTCTCTAAGTACTTATAAATAGTTAGAGACTGAAAATTTATCTTTGAAAGACAATGTTCAAACTTTAACTAAAGGCAAACAAGTTGTAACCTACTATGAGTCCGAGGAAACATTCAAAGGGGAATGTTTACCACAAAGCTAAGGCTAGTACTTCAACTAGTCTCGCCTTAACGATTAGAAAATGAATTGAAGTCCAGAAAAGCTAAATTTGAAGTGGTTTGCAATGAGAATGAGTTAATTAAGAAGACAAATTAGAAGCTTGTCTTCAAAATGAATCACCTTAATAACTCACAATCAGCTATAGACCATATTTTTAGAACTTCATAAAAATCCCATGATAAAACAGTCTTGGTTATGACAGAATAATAAATCGAAATTCCAAAATCAAGGAAATTTGTGAAGGTCACTGAAACAACAAAAGAAATCAAAATTGGACCTTGGAAACCACAAAGTCGGATAAGGACTACATCTCCTAACTGAAAATAAAAATCAGATGAGGAATCGATTGGAGTGAATTGATGCATGATTTTAGGGGTATTTTAGTACAAAAAGTGATCAAAAGTGTTAGATTTTGTGCCTAAATGTGTAGAGTATCACTACTTTGCCTAAAAAGTATTACTTGTGAGATTTTTGATGTTTTTCATCCCATTTCGTAAATCGGTGGAATTTAACAAAACCGAGAGTACGGGATTCATAGGGCGAAGAGATGAACGAGACGGGCGAAACGGGGTCGAGGCGGAAGTCGGGTCGAGAAAATTCCTGGACTCGACCTGGTCGAGGGCCGTGGACCTCGACCCGAGGGTGCCCTAAGATCAAGAAATTCGAAAAATTGAAGCAAGGTCGACTCAAGGGCTGAGCCTCGAGTCGAGGATCGTGGCGGAAGCGGCAAGCTCGAGTCGAGGGCTGGAGCTCGACTCGAGGCTGGAGACATTTTGAAGAATCACATTCGCGACTTAAGGAGCCTCGACTCGAGGGCCCCAACCTCGAGTCGAGGGTGCAAAAATCAGAAATTTTAGTTTTAAAGCCTTTTGAGCGGAAAAACAAAGCATACTCTTCATAACTTTCATTAGAGAAGTTAGCGAGTTTTGGGGGCAATTTCCCAAGCCCCATGCCAATTTCTCCTTGTAGGTAGATTAGATTGGTAGATCTAGATAGATTTTCATTAATTGTTGCTTAGATTAGACATAGATCATTTAGTTTTTCAATTCAAGTTTGTAATTCCATTGGAAAAGAAGTACTTTTGAAGATTCAAGCATTCCTATTGTTGATCATTTTGGTTCAATTGGTGATGTTCTTCCTCTTTTCTTATTTCAATTCATTAATTATTGTGATTAGCCATTTGATTTTGCAATTAGATTTTCTACCCATGGATTTTGCTCTTTGCACCATGGGCTAACACTCTTGTGCTTGGGATAATTGAAATTGAGGATGATTTGATTGCCTTGTGCTATGATTGTTGATCAATTGAGATAGTTTGTTCCCTAATTGTGATTCTCATTGTGCTTCATGCATTTTTATTTCTTTAGATTAATGTTTGATCACCCTAGTAAGAGGCGAGAGTTGAGCTAACGTGATCCGGGATTAATCGGGTTATAATTGTGTATGATATTAAGAATTAGGTGCTTCTTAATCGAGAGATTAGTTGCACTAAGGATACTCACATTAGGCATTGTGTGATTAATGAAAGCTTAATTGCATGATGGTTTTATGCTTTCTATCTTAGTTGATTTGCAATATGATTCAATAATAGCTTGTTGATCATTGATTCCTTGATGGATGTTATCCCTAGCACCCCAATAGCATACCAAGTGTTTGATAAATTGCTTGCTTAGTGTTTGATTTTTATTTCTAGCATTTGTATTTTATTTTTGGAACCAAAACCACATTTGCAACAATAGTCATTGAGAACTTACATTTCTAGGGACTCACGGCCATACTTTTTCCCTTGGGTTCGATATACTTGGTTGTCTTAAAATCGCTTACCCGATACTCGCAATCGAATTCTAATCGACAAAGAGGATTCCAAGAACCAAGACTAAGAAGAATTCTTATTATAGTTCTTTTGATGGGAGAAGCAGATGTTATCCCTTATTTCCAAAGTACAAGAAAGTCACCAAATCTGACTTCAATAAATTCTCATTTAAATTCTTAGAAGACATCCAGATGAGCTCACCTGTTCCTCACCCCCAAATTTCCGAACTTCACACTCCTACCTCTTCTTCTTCCAAATCCTCATCCGAGGATGAGGAAAGTGACTTAAGCCCCACATCAGCTATTACTTCTATAATTACCCAAATGGAGAGGAAGATGAAGCGTGCCTTCGAGAAGAAGCTCCAGAGGCGAACAAAGAAGATGGTGAAGGCGACCACCGAGGCAATGATCACGAACATGCGGGAAGTAGAGGTAAATCTTACTGAAAAGATTACGTTTATAACTAAATTTGTTCTTGCCGATAAGGTGACAATGGCTATGGAGGAGGAAGTAAAAGGGCTGAAAACGCAAGTGTCTCGAATACAATTCAATAATGGTGGACTCATTGGCCTTGGACAAGTCGACTTCGTGGCTAAAATGCAACGATCTAGAGATGAAGCCGACTACCTTGGCTGATGAAGTCAAAAAGGGGAAAAAAGGAGCTGAAGGAAAGAGAGTTGGCACTCACAATGTGTTGGATGAGACAAAAGCAAGTTCGACACGAAAGCTAGCATACCGAGTTGGAGGCAGCCAAGGAGGAAGCTCACATTAAATCTGATGAGTCAAGCCGCACTTCAAACCGAGGGTCAGCCAACTTGAGGAAGCAATGAAGGAAGATGAGGAGAGGAAGAGAAAAGAAGAAGAAGAAAGGACTGCTCACCGCCGCGAAATTAAAAGAATCTCGAGACGAAAGCAATGAGGTGAAAGGGAAGGGGAAAGGGAAGATGATTGAGGAGTCTCGCTCCAAAGAAAAGTTCTAAGTCCTAAGCTCACAATTTCGAGAAAAGGAAGAGGGAGTCTGACTACTCTAACTCGCTCAAGAACAGATCAGCAGGATCATGAGGGAGCGAGGCTTTCTATGGAGAAAGAGAAAGGAAAAAGTCAAGAAGAAGAAGAGCAAGGGACTGGGAGATGAGGTGGAGCAGAGATGTAAGGAAATGGGAGATGAAGGAGGCAGATGAAGCTGATTTTAGGCCCTATCACAGACACTCAATCCGCCGAAGGTCGTGGATGCAAACTCTTCAAGGAATACAAAGAAAAGAATTTGGACGCCAGATGGATGTATCATTGGTACATCTTGAAGGGGTCTGATTCAGCAGAGCTTGACGAGGACCTAAAGTGGCATGAGTGGATAGAGAAGGAGGACAAAGATCTATACCAAAGGCCGCTGGTGGAAGGCAGACAAATTTTTCAATGCAGATCTTTGTGCTCCGGCCTATGAGAAAGGAAGGCCCAAGACCAATCCAGATGGCTCAATCGACATGAAGCTGGATCAAAGGCATCATAGCCAAAGCCGAGGTTGAGTCCGGGTTGAAAGACGAAGAGGAGCTTAAGAGGCCGAGGAAGAGAGTCTTTACCCGTTGGCTATTCCTGAAGCCAATCGGTGGGGAATCGATAAAGGATCATTTCTCTTTTCCTTATCTTTTTATCTTTTGATTATTGTAAATTTGTAAATATATGAATGAATATATCGAACGTTTGTGATTTACTTGTCTTATTTTCTTAAAGTTTTTTTTTTCCGCTTTAAGAAAAACTTAAAATTTTTCCTAAGTACAAGTCATCTCAAAATTTATCTTTTCAGACTTAAAGTTCTCAAATATTTTCTAAGTCAATTTTTTCCTAAAACTTAAAAGTTTTTTGGTGCTTTGTGAACTGATTAATGTGTAAATATATTCGATGTACCTATAAATCATGATTAACTCTAAACTAACTTCACCGTGAGTGTGTCTCTTTCTTGTAGGTTTTAACTTCATCAAAAAGGGGGAAATTATTAGACCAAGTAGAGTTTTGATGAGTTAAAAGATCAATCTAGTCAAGGCATAACGTCAATAAACGGCTCAGTCAAAGTTCGGGTACTAAGCCGATCAGACCGGGTCTAGGGCTGATTAGGTGATCTCGAAATCTAAAGTTACAAGTCATCCGAGACAAGCTCAAAACTAGTCATCTGCAAGAGACGATCATGAAGAGCTCAGACGAGGTCAAGACAAGATGAGTAGAATAAGAAAGGCAAGTCTTCACCAAGTCACCAGACGAGTAGGAAAAATCACCTGAGGTCAAAAGCGCTTCAAGATTAAGTTTGTTGAGTAGTTTCCAGCTTGTTAGAACTCGACTAACAAACTAACCTGTCTTTTCAGATTTATAAATAGGTCTAGATTTTATTTTTAAATACACTTATGTCAATCTGATTTTTCACATCATTCACTATTCAATTCACAAAGATTTTTCAAAAGAGTTTTCTAAGTGTTTGTAGAACACTTCATTTCATATCTTCAAAAACACTTCTTATACTTAGATTTAGATTTTAGAGGTTTGGTTAGTATTCTTGAAGAATTGAAGATCAAGTTGTAAGTTGTAAAGATTGTAAAGTAAGTGAGTAAGCAAATAGTGGAGACCCTTCTTCAAAGTTTGGAGAAGGAGAGTGGATGTAGGATTGTTATAATCTGAACCACTATAAAATGCTGGTGTTCTTTACCGCTTTCATTTAATTTCTGCTCAAGTTACAATTTGTTATTCAAGATTAAGTTTGAGAATCTTAGCTAAAATCGAATATCAGCAGTTGCTTTTGATCTTTTAAAAAGTTGAGTTTAAAATTGTTTTTCATTGTGCGTTATCTCGATACTTTGAATTGATTTTAAAAGATTTAAAAAATCTACAAAATCTATTCAAACCCCCTTTCTAGATTTTGTTCTAGAAGGCTATCTCAAGGTTTTAATCAACTCAACATTCCTGGGACCAACAATTATTGATGTTTTTCATCCGCTTTACAGTAAATCGGTGGATTTTGGCCAAACCGAGAGTACCGACATGCTTAAAATGAAGAGACGGACGAGACGGATGAAAACGGGGTCGGAGCTGGAGCCCCGGCTGAAAAAATGCCTGGATTCGACCTCGGGTCAAGGATTGAGGCCTCGACTCGAGGGCCGAGCCTCGAGTCGAGGGATGTGCAAAACAGGAAGCCTCAAGTCGAGGGTGAGGCAAAATGAAGATTCCTCGCCTCGACTCGAGGGGAGGATTTTCAAAAATTCATTATTTAAAGGGCTGGAGCAGAGCAAATCTCGCATGACCATTAGATAGAGCAATTAGTAAGCGGTTTTGGGGCGATTTCTTAGGCCCCAAGCCAATTTCCCATTGTAGGTAGTGTAGAAGGTAGATTTATTTTTAGATTTCAATTGATGTTGATTAGATTAGCTCTAGTTTAGCATTTGATCCTTGTTGTTCATCAATTCAAGCTTGTATTTCATTTGGAGATTTGTATTGAAGACTCGAAGCATTCCTCTTTTGTGGATTTAATTCAATTGGTGATGTTCTTGCTCTCTTGTCTTTTTAATTTCTTAATTGTTGTGATTTGCTTTGTGTTTGTGCATTTCTATTCTCTTCCCATGGATTTTTCCCTTGGCACCATGGGCTAACTCTCTTGTGGTTGGGTTAATTGAAATTGAGGATGATTTGATTGACTATGCTATGATTGTTGATGATTGGAGATCAATTGAGTAGATTGCTTCCTAATTGTGATTCTTAATTGTGCTTCATGCAAAGTTATCTCTTTAGATTAATGGTTGATCACCCTAGCAATAGGCTAGAGTTGAGCTAACATGATTAGGTGTTAATCGAGTTATAATTTTGCATGATTGTATGAATTGGGGACTTCTACATTGAGAGATGAGAAGGACTAAGGATACTCATATTAGGCATTGTGTTATTAATTGAGTGATTAATTTCATGATGGTTTATGCTTTCTATTTTACTTTATCTACAATTTGATACCATCATAGCTTGTTGATTATTGATTCCTTGATGGATGTTAGCCCTAGCACCCCAATTCCCCATTTATTTTTGTTTTTGTTCTCGCATCTTAAGTGTTTGATCATTTGCTTGCTTGTTGTTGATTTGTATTTTTGCAAGTGCTTTGTAGTGTTAGTGCCAACCCTTGTTGCTTCAATAGTCACTAAGAACTTGTATTTCTAGGAGCCTCACGTGCATAATTTTTCCCTTTGGTTCGATATTTGCGATTGGTCTTAATACCACTTACCGGATTACTACTTCCAATCAAAGGTTTATGTATAGCAACCTTCAGGCTTTGTCAAAGGAGACAAGATCTATAGGCTGAAAAAAGCTCTATATGGAGTCAAACAGCTCTAAGTGCTTGGTATGACAACATGTCTAATTATCTAATTCAAAATGATTTTGTTAAGGGTAAAATTGATGTAACTCTTTTCCGAAAAGAATATGATAATGATCTTTTATTAGTTCAAATATATGTAGATGAATTATATTTTGGTTCAACTAATCTATCTTTGTGTGAAGAGTTTAGTCATATTATGAAGAAGCAGATTTGAAATGTCCATGATGGGAGAGATCACATACTTCCTTGGATTACAAGTCAAACAGCACAAAGAAGGGGATTTTTATCAATCAAGCAAAATATACAAGGGATTTTATAGAAAAGTTTGGAATAGGTACCAGCTTAGAGGTTAAAATACCTATGATGACAAACTTCACCATAGATCCGCATTTGAGAAGGGGAAGACACCGATCCGACTGAATACGGGAGGGCTTAATAGGTTCTTTATTATATTTAATCAAGTTAGTAGACTCGTTATTTCATTTGCAGAGGTGTGTAACGCCTGCATTCGTGAAGTTGACCAATGAGGTCCCGACGTCCTAAATCCGAGTCATCACTTAGTGAACCAACAAAGTGAGCAAGAATTTTTTTGTAATAACCGAGTGAAAGAAAATGATTTGCAGCAGAAGACATTAGAATGAGGATAACACTTTTATTTAAAAGGCGGACAAACTCGCGAGAAAGGAGTAGTAACATAGTTTTACACAAATTTTATTACGTAGTTGGACAAAATTTTAAAAAGATGGATTACAAAAGGGGGAAGGGAGATGATCGTCTAGTGCGGCTCCCGGCCTCAATCTCGCAACCCGAAATAGTTAAGTTGGGGTGTGAGATAAAATCTCATGGGTACCCTATATGCTTTTATCACAGATTATCAGAAAACTTCGATGTGGTTGAAGCTTTTAGTCTTTTAGTAATTTACTTCTTCGTAGTAGCATTGTGCTCATTTGGATAAGGTAAGATAGTTATAAAAATATCATCCTTTAACTTTCATTGTCTTTGATTCAAACTTTAAAACATTTTATCTCGTTCGAATATAGATATAAATACATATGGACTTGCACATGATAGTTTCCTACCACATCCATCCTCCATAATCACATTGTGGAGTGGCACGTTAGCACGTCCGAAACCCGTAGAATCTCGCTTACATACGTGGTATGGGAACCAGTGTTCCCTAAGATTCGCTTACATATGCGTTATGGGAACCAATGTTCCCCTAATATTGGAATGGTACATTGACACGTCCGAGACCTCGTAATTGCGCTTACATATGCGTAATGGGATTAACTTCCCTACCACACCATAGTGGGATTCATTCACCCGTCGCTTACATATGCGTAAATGGGATTATCTTCACCTATCACACCATTATAAAATAAATAATAGAAAAAGGTCCTTTATATATAATTACGTATTATGAGTTGTGCATTTGCATGCTTTGGAATTGGTTTCGTCTTTCGAAAAAAGCATTCATTTATTGGTTCGGGAGAACAGTATAGTACATATACCCCTTTTGAGTTGTTCATATCTTTCGACCAAATATTTATGTTTGGTTCAGAGAACTCGACAACATCCATATAACATTAATCGGCTACACATATAGTGTCACCCAACTAGAAACTTTTATAGATAAAGTTTAACTTCTTGATTGCTTAAGCCTTCCGTACAGCGACTCCGGCCCCGGTCCGTGCCGTACTTTACCTAGGATAGTGTGTTCGTTTAGTTTCGTTTGATCTTTTGATTAATTAATTTAACTTTATGGTTTTAATTTGATCTTATTGTGCCTTTCGATTCTAGGCTTTGGTATCGAGGCACCCGTATTATTAAACGATCTTATGGATTCTCGCCTCGTGGTTTTCGGTATTTCTAGTGTACTATCGGTTCAAGGTTCAGGATTTGGATTAGTTGGTCCTGTTCTATTCTAAGAAATTAAATACAATATTCACATTCACACTCATGGAGTATCACCTAAATCACCCATCACATAAGAAATGCCTAGTCTTCTAAAAGTTAAGTAAAACATTCCTCCTCATACTTCATCATTGAAGAAATGATACCAAAAATTATGAAATTATAGTATGATATAAATTTCTAAATATGGAACAAACTTCACTAAGGGTCCAAGGTCATTTGGATTGTGGAAAAATAGCAGATTTCGAAAGGAAGTTGTATTTGATTTTGGTTCGCCAACAAAGTGTCAAGTGTTCTTCTAAAATTCATAACTCACTGTACATTTATCTAAAAATCATAAAATTAAAACATATAATACATTACTCAAGGATGAACAAATTTCATTCAAGAACTTAAGCATTTGACTTACGGATTTTTTCCAGAAAATTCGTGAACATCTAATCTATCGTTTGGCTCGGTTACTGTACATGTCTCACAATAAAATTCATAACATACTTTAAAATTATCTAAAAATCTCCAAATTAAAACATGTAATACATTACTCAAGGATGAACAACTTTCTTTCAAGACCCTAAGCCATTTGACTTATGGATTTTTTCCAGAAAATTCGTGAACGTCTAATCTATCGTTTGGCTTGGTTACTGTACATGTCTCACAATTAAAATCATAACTTATTAGATACTCGTTCAAAAATCAGAAAATTTTAGAATCATATTACAAACAGGTTGTAGGATATCCATGAATTTTCCCATAATTTATTACTTAAGAAAAACTGGAAAATAAATTCGTGAAAAATAAAATAACTCTATGCGTCGAACATCGACTAGGTACTCAGAAAACAAGTTATATCTCATAAAGTAATACACGAAAATATTATTTTTTGAATATGATTTACAAAACATCAAGGGGAACATCCCCAATTGTTCCCAGAATTTTATAACTATTAGAAAAGGGGGAAATAAATAGAATGAGTCATTGCTCCCAGATTATGCACATTTATGTCACACAAATTTCCACGATTTTGTTCTCTTTACACAATGATCAGAAAATTATGAAATTTTAATATGTTGTTCTAAACTCCAAATAATACATCTATGAATTTGTTCATGATTTTTAAACGGTGGAAAAGCATCCGAATTATTTTTACAAAATGGGTCAGCAGCTAGGGCATACATTTCATAGCTTTCATACTTTCCACATATCTTCGCCATTTTGACTTCAAACACTAAGATTTCAACTCAAGCACTCCATATATGATTAAAGCATATTAAAAACAAGCTCTTAGGACTCCCTAAACTATTTTCTTAAGTCTTCCATGCTAAGAAAGCATAAGACTAAAAGAAAGGGGCTAGGAGGCTTACTCCTTAGGAGGAGAAGACTTCTTGTCACATCCTAATTTTACATATAATTTCAACACTAACTTGAATAAAAATTTCTTTCAAGAGTTCATAAAAACTCAAAGAAATTTTTTTAGCAAAACAATTTAATAAATACCATCAAGCGGAAATATGACCATAAAAATCCTTTAAAAAAAGTCAACTAAAATAAGTTGCATAAATTGTCTCAATCTTCTTAAAAATTTAACTCACTCAAAAGATAATCTTACGAAAAGAAATTTAAAGACATGCTCACGAATTAAAAATGCTAAAATAACACCAATCAATCCACCTTGCCTCCGCCGCAACTCCGATAATCTTAATCTGCAAGAATATTAATTTGATTGGGGTGAGCAACCAATTAGCTCAGTGGGGTCCTATTTGTCACAGCTTAAATATCCAACATAATCAAAATAGCAACTCACATACCACATAACCATAACATTTGTCAAAGAAAGCCAACCATAGTAACATAGCATCATAATCGGTCATTTCCACCGAAATATAGTTTGAAACTCATTATGTTACACGGTCCTTTCCACCGAGCATAAATCGTAGTCTATTATGTTGCACGGTCCATTCCACCAGAACATAAATCATAGCATAGTATGTACACGGTCCTTTTCACCGGTCATACACATATCATAGTATGTTACACGGTGTTAGATCAAGTAAAGTTTTGATGAGTTAAAAGATCAGTCCCGATGAGCAGCATAAAGCTGTGAAGAAAAGCCGAGATCAGTGCTCATACTAAGCCGATCGACTAGGTCAAGGATTGGTTAAGTCACCGAGATCGAAGCCGCAACTCGTCGGAGACAAGCTTAAGTCTAGTCATCTGCAGGAGACAATTATGAAGAGCTCGGACAAGGTCAAGACAAGCCGAGTAGAATAAGAAAAGCAAGTCTTCACCAAGTCGATTGCAGACGAGTAGAAGAAATCACCGAGGTCAAGAGCGTTTTCAAGATTAAGTTTGTTAAAGTAGTTTCCGGTTGTTAGAACCGACTAACAAACTAACCTGTCTTTTCAGACTTATAAATAGGTCTAGTTTTATTTTTCAAGATACTTATGCAAATTTGATTTTTCACATCATTCACTATTCAAATTTCAATCTCAATTCACAAAGTGTTTTCAAAAGTTTAAAGTGTTTATAGAACACTTCTCTGTAATCTTCAAAATCCATTATTCACGTAATTCTTAGATTCACAAGAAGGAGTTAGGAGTATTTTGAAGATTTGAAGAAAGTTGTAAGTTGTAAGTTGTAAGCTATGAAGTAAGAAAGTAGTAAGCTGGTCCCTTCTTCAAATTGGAGAAGGAGAGTGGATGTAGGATTGTTATAATCCTAACCACTATAAAATCCGTGTTCTTTCTCGCTTTTGTTTACTTATCTGCTCAATTTCCAATTTATTGTCAAACGATTAATTTGAGAATCAAAGTTAAAATCAATATCAGTTTGCTTTTGATCTTAATAAAGTTGAGATTAATATTGAATTTCACGTGTTAATATGGTACTTTGAAAAAATTTTTTAAAAATATTTTGAAAATCTGAAAAATCTATTCAACCCCCTTCTAGATTTTTCCTAGAAGGTCGATACACATTTTTCTTAATCGCTCAACTAATCGGGACCAACAAGTGGTATCGGAGCGGTGTTGAGTGTTTCGATATTGATTTTAGGTCTTAACTAAGATTCTGAAATTTTCTTGATTTTCTTCATCTTCTTTATTGATACTAAGCTGTGCTACTAATAAGTTTTTGTGGAGTGTTTCTTTTTCTCATCATGTCTTCAGCAAGAGCAAGAAATCCAGAATCTACCTGAATTTTCTATTGAAGATTATGATTATTGGAAATTCAGGATGGAAAATCATCTCAAATCTATCCATGATAGAATGGAGGAGGTTCTTGAAGAAGGGCCTATAAAATTTTATCATGGAGGCACTAGCAATGGCACCGAATCAACCGAGTCCAGAGCCGGACAAGAGAAAAAGAGTTCTAAATTGACAAATGATGAAAGAAAATCCACAATCTAGATCAAGTAGCTCGAACCGAAATCATTGAGACTCTAAGTAAATACTGGATTGAGAAGGTTAAGAGATGCAAAACAGCTAAAGAAATGTGGCAAACTCGCAAATGTTTGTGAGGGATCGTATCAAGTAAAAGAGAATAAAGCAGCTAGTCTTACACGCCTTTGATACATTCAAAATGAAGGAAAATGAATCAGAGATCAGCTAGATGTAAGGTTGACGAATCTCCTCAACAAAGCGGTGATCTGGGAAAGAACTATACAGAGAAGGAGATTAATAACAAGATACTCGAGATCATTAACCAAGAGATGGAGAGAAAAATCCAATATCCTTAAAGCAACTCAAAATTTATCTTCTATTACTCACCATACCTTATTCTCTCACCTTAAAGCTTTAGAGTATGACATACAAATAGAAGATGTAGAGGATGAGATGGAGTCGAGCGCCTCATCTAAGTCTGTTGCCTTTGTCAAAGAAAGAAGATAATATGTTAATCGAATCAAGGAGCCGACTTATCTCGAAGGAGCAGATGGCTCTGCTCACCAAAAAGGTATGACAGATTAAGAATGAAGTATAAATGAAATCAATTGAGATTTGCAAGTAAGGACAGATCAAGATCCAAATCAAGAAGAAAGGAAGATGAGTCCACAGATGATAACATGAATAGGAGCGACGAGAAGATTCGGATCACCTGTCAAAAGAAATCCATCCAGCCCTAAATCGACAGAGTGACATTTGCTACACATGCAACAAGCCAGGACACTTCACTTTGATTGTCCTCAACCGACTCCTAAAGAAAGGGAAGAGAAAAGGAAAAAGAGAGACAGGAGATTTGCAGATCAAAGGGCTCTTCTAATTTGAGGAAAAGAGTCAAGAAAATGATCATCATCATCATCATCCTCATTCGATTTCGCATCGGATGATGAAATTTGTCTCATGGCTAAAGAGGTAGTCTATTATTCATCTTCCGATAATGATTCTTGTCAGCTTTGCATCTAATAATGATCAAACCGTTATTCATGAATTATTGAGAGACTTAAAGACATCTCTCGGGCTTATAAACAGCTAGAGACAAGAGAATTTGGCTTTAAAGGATCAAATTCAAATTTAATTAAAGGAAAGCGGTGATGAACTATCCGTAAACCGAGGAAACATTCAAGGGGAATGTTTTCCCAGTGCCGAGGCTAGTACATCACCTAGCTTACCCGAAAGATTAGAAAGTGAATTGAAAACTTTAAAAGACAAATTTGAAGTAATCATGTGCTGAAAATAAATTAATTAAGAAAGACAATGAGAATCTAGTCTTCAAAATTAGTCCACTTAATAATTCACAATCAGCAATAGATCATATCTTTAATACATCTCAAAAATCCCATGACAAAAACGAGGTCTTGGTTATGACAGAAATAATAAATTAGATGTTCAGAAACCTAGGAAATTTGTAAAAGCATCCGATCAATCTAAAGAGGTTAAAATTGGTCCTGAAACCAATTAGTCAAGTAAGGATCGCATCTCCCGGCTTGAAAACAAAAATTCAGCCGAGGACTCCTCATAAGACTAAGAGAAATCCAAGAACCAAAATAATAAGAAGAAATTCTTATTATAATCCTTTGATGGGAGAAGCGAGATGTTATCCCACATTTCCTAAGTTCAGGAAAATTACTAAATCTGAATACAACAAGTTATCATTTAAAAATGATACAATTGTAGACAGATTTGGTAGAGAGACCAAGTCTCGATTTATTATTTGGAGATGAGATTTTTATCTGGTTACCTAAAGTGATGCTTGACCTTCAAGGACCCAAGATCACTAGGGTACCTTATAACTAATCTGCTTTTTCAGATTCACAGGATCATCACTCAAGGAAGAGATCTTAGCTTCCATATGGTACATTGATAGTGGTTGTTCACAACACATAACTTATAACAAGAGGCTACTATCAAATTTCCAGAGTATTGATGGTCCAAGAGTATTATTTGGAGACAACAATTGTGGTCAAACTAAAGGTGTAGGTACTCTGATTATCAAGGATATTCAGGTATCTCGAGGTATATTTTGTTGAAGGTTTGAAACATAATTTGCTATCTGTTTCCCAACTTTGTGATAAAGGGTTTCTTGTCAAATTTTCTAAGGATAAATGTAATATCTTAGATAATTCCTCGAGATAAGGTACTTTTAATCGGCTTCGGACATGGTAATGTCTATGTGGCCAACTTTAATAGTTGTCCTAAAGATACTTGTCCGATAGCTAAGGGTAGAGATGATCTCACTGCTATGGCACAAGAGACTTAGTCATCCGAATTTCAAAACCCTTAGTAAGTCGGCTAAAAAGAACCTTGTTATGGGATTACGAGAAACTTTTATCTACCGATCTTAAATGTGATGCTTGTCAAAAAGGTAAAGAGCCTAGACACTCATTTAAGAATATTAACTCCTCTTCATCCGAAAAGAGTTTTGCAACTACTTCATCCTGGATTTGTTTGGACTCGTTTCTCCTCTCGCCAAAGTGGAAGAAAATATACAATTGTTGTAGTAGATGACTTTTCTAGATACACTTGGGTTATATTTCTTTTCAAGAAAAATGAGACTATAAACAGATCTTTGATCTGTCTGACATGCATTCGTAATGAAAAGGGTGTTAATATTATTAAAATGAGAAGTGATAAGGGCACATAATTTTTGAATTCTTGTTTATCTAACTTTTTCAATGAGCGTGGAATTATTCATGAGACATCTTCAGCAAGAACTCCTCAACAAAATGGAATGGTTGAAAGAAGGAATAGAATCTTGAAGGAAGCAGCCAGAGCATGTTAGTGAATATGAAACCCTCACAGGTTCCGGGTCAAGCCATCAACCCAGCTTGTTACACCTGCAGGTGCTTAGTTGTAAAAGACAAGAGTAAGACTCCATATGAGATCTGGAAGGGTAAGATTCCAAGAATCTCATATTTGCAGCTTTTGGTTGTAAGTGTTTTATCCATAACAATGGAAAATCTAAGTTAAGAACTTTTGATGCTAAGGCAGGTGATGGAATATTTTTGGGATATTCCAACACTTCCAAGGCATTTAAAGTTTTTAACAAGACAACCCTTTGTGTGGAGGAAACCCCTCATGTAGTCTTTGATGAGTTGTATTCCTTCTCGGATAAAGTGAACCAAATTTCTAAAAGTCTAGATAAGATTGAACTAGCCAAGACTAAACATAGAACCGTCTATCTACCTAGTCTTGATTCGTAATCAGATGAAGAAGAATCCCCATCCGATAATCGAAGATAACTTCGATCGAGACTCCATCGTAATGCACACCCTTGACATCACCGATCACAGGATCACCGAAGAAGGAACGTCACCGAGGTAGAGTCGAGGAGTTGCCTACCGAGACTCAAGATGAGGATCCTTCTCCTCATATAGGCAAAAGGATGAGAAGCTACCATCCATCCGATCGATTATAAGAGACCCATCTAGTAGTGTGCGTATTACACGAATGATGCTAGACTCAAAGTCCTGCTCAATTGTTATGTGTCGCTTCTGAACCCAAGTCTATTGAGGAAGCTCTATCTCGATCCAAACTGGATAACCGCCATGCAGGGAGGAACCGCATCGATTTGAAAGGCAATATGTTTGGGAATTAGTGGAAAGACCTTACATAGAAAGATTATAGGCACCAAATGGGTGTTCAAAAACAAAACAAATGAGAACAACATTATTGTTCATTTTTTTTTGATCGGGCAAAGGGTGACTCGAACCCATGACCTTTGGGCCATAGGTAGTGGAGCTCTAACCACTTGAGCTATACAACATTATTGTTCGTAATAAGGCAAGATTGGTATCTCAAGGTTACTCACACCGAGGGGATAGACTATGATGAAACTTATGCTCCAGTTGCAGATTAGAAGCAATAAGGTTGTTACTGGGCATTTGCTGCATATAAATCTTTTAAAGTCATTCAAATGGATGTTAAGTCTGCCTTTCTTAATGGTGTGTTGCTTGAGGAAGTCTATGTGGAGCAGCCTCCGGGTTTAAGATCAATAATAAAGTCTATAAACTCAACAAAGCTCTATATGGACTCAAACAAGCTCCCGAGCTTGGTATGATACCTTATCTCGATTTCTTGACATCAAATGCTTTTTCAAAAGGTAAGATTAATAGAACTTTGTTTAGAAAGGAAGTAGATGGTAACATCTTATTAGTTCAAATTTATGTAGATGACATAATACTTGGTTCACCTAATCTGAAATTATGTGAAGAGTTTAGTATTCTCATGAAAAAGCGAGGTTTGAAATGTCAATGATGGGTGAATTAACATACTTTCTAGGCTTACAGCATTAAACGAGATGAGTAAGGGTATTTTTATACATCAGTCCAAATATGCTAAGGATCTGATTGAGAAATTTGGGATGACAACTAGCAGAGAAGTTAAAATACCTATGTGGCAACTAACTTCTCTATGGATTCGGATGAGCAGGGATACCCACAGATGCAACGGAGTATCGTGGACCGATTGGATCTCTTCTCTATCTCACCGCAAGTAGGCCAGACATAGCCTTTGCAGTTGGGGTATGTGCAAGATTCAAGTCTAATCTCAAGAAAACTCATCCTGAGACAAACTAAGAAAATTCTTAAATATCTCAAAGGAACCTTACAAGTAGGGTTATGGTACCCGGTGATGACAACTTTGGAAATGGCTGGTTATTCAGATTGGGGGATGTAAGATTGATAGGAAATCCACTTCAGAACTTGTCAATTCTTAGGCAACAAATTAATTTCTTGGTTATCTAAGAAAAAGACATATGTTGCCACCTCCACAATCAAGCCAATACATGGCACCGGAAGTTGTTGCTCTCAACTTCTCTGGATTAGTCAACGGCTTAGAGATTATAATATTCAGACATCGCTTGTTCCTATTTTCTCGTGATAGTAATAGTGTAATAAATGCATGACTTACAATCCTGTTCGCATTCTAGATGTAAGCATATAGACATTAGGCATCATTTCATTAGAGATCATGTTGAGAAAATGACATTAGAATTGAGAAGATAGCCACCGAGGCACAAAGAGCAGACATACTTACAAAACCATTAGCCGAGTCTAGGTTTAAAGAATTATGTCTAGAATTAGGATTACTTGATGCATCTTTAGCTGATTTCTAAATTGCTTGCATCTGTTTAATGTATTCCTTATTTCTTGTTATTTCTTTTCTTTAAATCAATGTCTAGAAAGAATTATCGGACTAGATATGAGTCAAAGGACAATCGGGTAATTATATCATTGATTTCCTTTTTAGGAATCAAGAATCAAGGATTAGTCATATTGACCTTATCCTGACTTGATGATTACTTATTCGACATTCGGTAAATCAGACTAGGGCACAATAGTCACCTGATTTCTTGAAAATAGATGACTATCTCGCACCCTATCCGATCTACCTCACTACTAATAGTTGTGATGAGTTTGCTTGCGAGGAACAGGTGTAGCAATTTTATCTCTAAATCTCTTCAATCGTCGAAAACCCTCAACTTTGTTTTTCCTCAAAACTTTTGTTTTCAAATATCTTTCATAAGTCTGCCTATTTCAAAATAATCAGTATTAGTGACTAAACCGAAAATACCGTGTTAACTATTGTTTTAAAAATTGTGTTTTTCAAAATCGGACTAGGAGAAATTTTTCGAAAATACAAGACAAGGTCATTTTGACCAAGTCTCGATATTAATCTAGTCTAAATAGAAAACCTATTTGCAAAGAAAGGCATCTCATTGCTTACGTCAGTATACTAATTACTTGATAAAGCAAGTCTATTAGCCGCCTAATCCGTAGGTTAAGCGGTTACTTTTTACGCAATTCAAGACGCGTAGAAGCCACGCGCGCTGAAGTTGAAGCAATTTTCTCGCTAAACCGTCGATGTTTTACACGCGCTTTTTAAATCAACGGTTTAAAATTAAAACTCGAGATCGTGCCACGTATCGCCTTCCCAACTTTTCCTCTCTCTCCCCTTCGTTTAAAAAAACTTACCTTCATCGCTTTAAAATTTACTTTCACATTCCCCGATCAATTTTTACCGAAAATTTTCAATCTCTCAAAAATCTTTCAATGGCTTCTTCTTCTTCTCAAACTCCAAAACCACCTACGTATATAACCTCCGCCAAATCAGTATTTCAAAATGATTTGAAATCACAAAAACAAACTCAAAGCTGAGATGTTTGTAGACTTTGACACAACCGATAACCTAGAATCCAGAGAAATCTTAGGATTATTGGAAGCTTCAAGGTTGCGAGGATTTTGCTCACTCAAATCTCCACGTAACAAAACCGCAGATTTCATTGGAGCAGTAGTTCCTTGCCAAAAGTGAATTTACAGAGAATGGTTTCAAAACAAATGTTGAAGGTACTCAACCGGAGTACTCGAAGGAGAATGTTGCAAGGATTCTAAATACTTCGATGGAAGGGGTGAATCCTCCGACGTATAAGGAGGATGAATGGGAGGAGTCGTTTGACTTGTTTGTGAGGATTACTTACAGAGGGATAAGGAGAGATTTGAAGAAGCATATGCCGAGGAGGAAGTTTAGGCCGCTCATGACAATCGTGACCAAGTCAATCCTAGGAGATCAAAGCTCCCATGATGGAGTGACAAAGTCACGTTTGTGCTGTATGAGGAGCCATTTTTATGGAGTGCGAGTTGATTGGGTCAATTTGTTGTTTAGAAGGCTGAAGGAGGAGAAGATGAGGTTGTTGTATAACCCAGATGGAGGAGGCTGGATAGTTTCTTCAACCGTGAGCTTGTTTAACAAGATCACAAGATTAATGGAGGGTCTCGAACAAGAGGTTCGAGACAAGGGAAGGATTGAAAAAGTATTTTAAGAAAAAGGCTTGTTGACGAAGAATGAAAGGATTGGTGGATTTCGACTCGATGATGAGTCGAGATGATGCGAGGAGACAGAGAGAGCAAGAAGCGGCCGCAGTGGCTCGAGAGTCGGGCGGTGAACCTCGATTCCAGCACTGAGGCCGCCGAGCTCGCGAAGCTCAACCAGCCGAGGATCCACCATTAATCGAAGTGACACTCGAGGAGGCAGCAACTACGGTGAGGTCCCCAAGGAGGAGGTTGAGGAGGAGGCTTGTCAAAGCCTCGCAGAAAAAGGCATCCGCTGAGTCATCCAGCCGCTACCAACCAACAATGACGAGGATTCAGTATGAAGACAATCAATTCATTCTTCTAGGAGATCCTCCAGACATCCAATCCTCAGCAGCTCAAGCCGACAGGATGGAAACCTCAACCTTACTTCTGAAGAGGTTCCAAGGCCGGAGATTGCACCGAGGTTGCAAAGCTTGAATGTTTCTTCCTCTCCACCCAAGGAAGCCGCACTCTCTCCTATTCAGAGGAAGGTACCAACTCATCTCTTTCTCTTACACAATCTCCACAGCAATGAAGAGGTGTGCCCTGGCCGGCACCTCCGAGCCTCTACAACAGCCACAGCTTGCCCCAAACTATCACCCAACTCCCATAGTCCAAATCCAACCCGAATCAACTTCAACCCCATTTGAAACCATCCCCACTTCCACCCAACCCGAAACCACCCCCACCCCCACCATCATCCCACAAATTGAACAACCTACTTCATCTACCCTAACCCCATCTGAAACTCAACCTTCCACTTCTCCAACATAAACCACACCTCCACCAGAGATAGACATAACATCATATTCCTTCCTCGGGAGGATATCCAGATGAGCTCACCAGTCCCTCTCCCTCAAATTTCCTGAATCCCACACTCCCACTTCTTCCTCATCCAAATCCTCTTCGAGGATGAGGACAGTGACTTGAGCCCCACTTCAGCCATCTCGTCTATCATAGCTCGGATGGAAAGGAAAATAAAGCAAGCTTTTGAGAAAAGATGAAAAGGAAGACGAAGACGATGGTGAAGGTCACATCGAGGCAATGATCTCGAACATGAGGGAAGTAGAGGTAAATCTAACTCAAAAGATTACTTCTATTACTAACTCTATTCTTGCCGAGAAGGTGAAAGCCTTGGAGGAGGAAGTGCAAGGGTCAAGAATCAGGTGACGGATTACAATGTGATAGTGGTGGATTCATTGGCTTTGGACAAGTCAGACTTTAGGGTGAAATGCAAAGATCTAGAGACGAAGCCGACTACCTTAGGCGATGAAGTGAAAAAGGGGGAAGAGGAGGTGAAAGAAAGAGAGCAGCCCTCACATTGTTGTGAATGAGACGAGGTACAAAGTTGATACAAAGCCCAGACAAATTGAGCCTGAGGCAGCAGGGAGGAAGCTTGTATAAAATCGATGAGTCAAGCCGCACTTCACCGAGGGTCAGCCAATTGGAGGAAGCCTTGAGGGAGGATGAGCAAAGGAGGAAGAAGGAAGAGGAAGACAAGTCTGCCAGCTGCTTGCAAAAATCAAAGAGTCTCAAAAGCAGCGGTGAGGTGAAAGGAAAGGAGAAGGGGAAGCTTGTCGAAGAGTCTCGCTCTCCAAAAGTGCTAAGTCCCAAGCCCACCTTATCCGAGAAAAGAAAGAGGGAGCCCGACTACTCGAATGCCTGAGGAACGGTCACAGGATCATGAGGGAGCAGGCATTCTATGGTGAAAGGGAGAGGAAGAAGCTGAAAAGAAAAACAAAGGGCTTGAGATGAGGTGGAGTAAGTAGGTGAGAAAATGGGAGATGAAAGCGGCACGAAGCCGACTTCGAGGCCTTACCATCGGACACTCAACCCGCCAAAAGTAAATCGCAGGCAAACTGTTCAAAGAATATAAGGAGAAGAATCTGGACGCCAGATGGATGTATCACTAGTATATTCTCAAGGGGTCCGATTCGGCTCAAGACGAGGACCTGAGGTGGCACGAGTGGATCGAAAAAGAAGATAAAGATCTTTACCAAAGGTTGCTGGTCGAAGCCGATAAGTTCTTCAACACTCTGATCTTTGTGCCCCGGCCTATGAGACGGCAGACCTAAGACCAACCCGTGATGGCTCAATAGACATGAATTGGATTAAAGGCATCATTGCCAAAGCTGAAGTAGAGTCTAGGTTGAAGGATGAAGAAGAGCTCAAGAAGCTAAGGAAAAGGGTCTTCACCGCTGGCCATTCCCGAAGCCAATCGGTGGGGAATCCGATCATAGGAACATCTTCTTTTCCTTATCTTTTTATTTTTGATCTTTTTGTATCATGTAAATCTTATGTGAATAAACATATGTTTGACTTATGCGTTTTACTTGTCTTATTTTCTTAAAGTTTTTTTGCTTTAAAAAAACTTAAAATTTTTCTAAGTATAAAGCATCCGAGAAATTTATCATCTCGTACTTAAAATTTTCAAATTTTTCTAAGTCTTAAGACTCAATTTTTTTAAATATTTCTAAAAGAGTCTAAAGGACTTAATTTTTCTTAAGTGTTTTAATGTGAATGAATGCATTGTAAGTGAAAATGTGTTACGATATACCTATTTGTTAAATCTTGATTAACTCTAAACTAACTACAAATTGTGAGTATGTCTCTTTCTTGTAGGTTTTAACTTCATCAAAAAGGGGGAAATTGTTTGATCAAGTAAAGTTTTGATGAGTTAAAAGATCAGTCAGATGATGAGCGGAGACAACTATGAAGAAAAGCCGAGATCAGTGCTCATACTAAGCCGATCGAGACTAGGTCAAGGACTGGTTAAGTCAATTGGAGATCGAAGCTGCAAGTCGAAGGAGACAAGCTTAAGTCTAGTCATCTGCAGGAGACAATTATGAAGAGCTCGGACGAGGTCAAGACAAGCCGAGTAGAATAAGAAAAGCAAGTCTTCACTAAGTCACCGCAATCGAGTAGAAGAAATCACCGAGGTCAAGAGCAGCTTTCAAGATTAAGTTTGTTAAAGCGATTTCAGTTTGTTAGAACCGACTAACAAACTAATCGTCTTTTCGAGACTTATAAATAGGTCTAGTTTTATTTTTCAAGATACTTATGCAAATTTGATTTTTCACATCATTCACTATTCGATTTCGATCTCAATTCACAAAGTGTTTTAAAAAGAGTTTTCAAAAGTTTAATGTGTTTATAGAACACTTCTCCTGTAATCTTCAAAATCCATTATTCACCGTAATTCTTAGATTCACAAGAAGGAGTTAGGAGTATTTTGAAGATTTGAAGAAAGTTGTAAGTTGTAAGTTGTAAGTCAGTGAAGTAAGAAAGTAGTAAGTCGTCCCTTCTTCAAATTGGAGAAGGGGAGTGGATGTGGATTGTTATAATCCGAACCACTATAAAATCTGGTGTTCTTTATTGCTTTTGTTTACTTATCTGCTCAATTTCCAATTTATTGTCAAAAGATTAATTTCGAATCAAAGTTAAAATCGAATATCGGTTTGCTTTTGATCTTAATAAAGTTGAGATTAATATTGAATTTTCGTTGGGTTAATCTGGTACTTTGAATAATTTTTTTAAAAAAGATTTTGAAAATCTGAAAAATCTATTCAACCCCCTTCTAGATTTTTCCTAGAAGGTTGATACACATTTTTCTTATTCTCGTCTCAACTAATCGGGACCAACACACGGTTCTTTCCACCTAACAAACCCTTATCATAACATATAGCACATAGTAGCAAGCAACAAATCTCAATCATGCAAGGTATTTAAAAGTGACAAATAATTACCAATCATATAGAGAAATCCCACCTTAAACCTTGATTATCCTTGGTAAATGTTCTAGAGCGTGGTCTCCTTGGCACCTAAAATAATAATTGATAAACTTATTTCGGTGCTATAAATTTATTAAGTTTATAAGTCTTAATCTTATTATATTAATATTTTATGAATATTCAATATCTTAACTAATGTTTAAAAAAATAAAATAAAATTGATCAAATTTTTTTGTACAAGAAATAGAAGAGTTGGAAAATGAGTTTTTAAAAGGCGTCTTCTACTAATTACATAGGATCATCAATTCTAGCCTCGATTATACTTTTATTATTAAAATAATACTAATATAAAAAAGTTTAAGTGAACAAGGCTACTGCCTGATCATTAACGAATCAAAACTAATGTCTTTCTTTTTCTTTCTTTTGCATATAAATGTTTCGGCAAGTCTCTTTTTTTTTTTTCTTAAAAATATTTCGACAAAATAATTTTAAATAATTAGACATGGAAATCATAATTTAAATTCTATACTGGAACAATAAACAAACAAACCATTTTTTTTTGTTTCAACAAATCATGAAGTAAGAATCAATATAATTTGTTTATCAAACTCAACAAAAGAGAGAAGGATAAGGTGTTACCAAAACAACAAGGAGATGAGAGACGAAACACCTTCAATGCTCCAAAGAGAAAACTTTAATTTACGTGAATGAAGAGAAATAATTTTTTTGTGCGTGTGTTTTCTTTTTTCCAACCGAGTAATTAAATAAATATAAAGGTGAGAGAGATATTATTTTTGTTGAGATAAAAAGGGAATTTGGATCTACAAAATCTCACACCTAAAAGATAAGATTCTTAATTTAAAATTTTGAATTTTTGAAAGAATGAGAACTATATATTTTATTAATATTAATATAATTATTAATCTTATAAGACTCTTCCAAAGATAAAATATAACATAAATAAAAAATATTAATAATTACTATTATAATAGTAACTTATGCAAAATTTAATTTACTTATGGTGATTGATACTCCTAGGTATTACACTTCTTGTCTTGAGGGCTCCTTTTGACTAGTGTGTCCAAGAATGAGAAGGGGAGGGGACTATTTATGGAAGGGAAAAGAGAGAAGGGGTGGCCAAATGGATGGTGGAGAGGAAAAGGGGGAAGAATAGGCTTGTGTCCTAAGGGTTTAGCATAGGGTTTGGAAGTTATTTTGGAGAATAGGTACAAAAACACTATTCTTCATTAATGCACACACATGTGCACGTTTTTTTTTGGGTTTTGGGCTGCCATTTGGAAGTCCAATTTCCAAATATGGTATCGTGCTTCGTCATTGAATTTTCGATATTTTTCGGTTCGAGTTTCGCCCAGAAATTTATAAAACATGCGTCGGAAGAAGATTCTTTTTCTCGTGGTTTTCTTGAATGTTTTCCTTCTTCTTTTGAATTATTAGTTATGAAATATTAATAATTCAAATCGATTATGGATACGAATTTGAAAAGAGTTTTGATTTGAAACCGCTTGTCAAGATGGGAAAAATATTAGAGAAACTACACATATAAATTGAAGTAGCAAGAAATAAGTCATCATACATAGAAATTTAAAATAAAATAAAAAATAAATCCTAGTTTGGTTTGGGTTATTACATCCTACACCCCTTAAAAGGAATTTTGTCCCGAAATTTACTTAACTAATTTGAAAGCATTTGCAGTACTTAGCTAAAATCTAGTCTTCCCTATCTCAAGTGGTTCCTACTTTCTCATGCCTACTCCATTGCACTAATTCTTAAGAGACTTCTTGGTTCCTTAGGGTGTGGATTTTTCTCTCCAAGATAACCACAAGTATTTCTTCATAAGTTAGGTCGCAACTCAAGTTTAAATCCTTAAAATCAACACCATGACCTAGGTCGCTTATGTACTTTCTAAGTATGGACATGTGGAACACATTATGTACTTGAGACAAATCTAGTGGTAGGGCTACTTGATAGACAACGTCTCCCATTTTATCCAAAATGTTGAAAAGCCTTGGGTAGCGAGGTTTGAGCTTACTTATTTTCTCAAAACAAACAAGCCCATTCCTTGGTGCAACTCTCAAGAATACCTTGCTCTCAACCTCAAAGTGTAAATCCTTTCTTCATATGCCAAAGATACGACTTCGACGGTCTTGTGACATTTTGATCCTTTCATGATTCATGAGATGATTTCTACCGATCTCTCCACCGGTTCATGTCCTAAGAATTTTTGAACTCCAACCTTATCCCAACAGATAGGCAACCCGCACTTCTTCCCATAAAATGCTTCATACGGTGTCATTTGTATTGTTGCTTGTAATCCGTTGTCATAAGCAAACTCTACTACAGGAGGTTAGTTTCCCAAATTCCTTCAAAATCTAGAACGCAAGCTCTAAACATACCTTCCAAGATTTAAATAGTTCTTTATGATTGACCGTCCATTCGCGGATAGTACGCAGGTCAAGTTTAGCTTTGTCCCTAAAGCTTGTTGCAAACTTTTCCAGAAGTTTGAGGTGAAGTGAGAGTCTCTATATGAAATGATTGAGACCGCACACCATGCAATCTAACTACTTGAACTACATACAACCGTGCAAACTTACCCATCGAATGCAATCTATCCACAATAATCGCATCGCATTGTGATTCTTTACTGTCTTGGGACAAACCCGTGATAAAATCCATGGCAATATTCTCTTATTTCCATTCTCGGTATTTCCACCGTGTTCAGCACTCCGAGGATCGCCGGTGATCTACCTTAACTCCGCCGGCAGTCAAATATTTCCTCACAGGAAGGCGTCCAAACGAACTTCTCACTTTTCTTAGTTAAGTGCATTAGAGGTTTTACAATGCACGAGGAATCCTGGATATATCTCCGGTAGTATCCTACCATGCCTAAGAAACTTCATATCCGACTTATATTAGTTGGAGCCTTTCAATCCATTATGGCCTCTAACTTTGTAGGATCCATCTCAGTCTCTTTTGATGAGATTTTATGACCTAGAAACATGACTCGGTCAATCCGCAGACGCACTTGCTAAACTTATCGTACATCATCTCATGCCTTAGTGTCTACAAAATGGTTCGGAGGTGTTCGCATGTTGCTTTCTATCCTTCGAGTACAACAATGTGTCATTGATGAACACAATGACGAATATGCCTAAATACTAGTGGGACACTTGATTCATCAAATCCACAAATACGGTGGGTACATTGTCACTTGAAAAGGGCATTATGATAAACTCATAATGTCCATATCTCGCCCGAAAGTTATCTTTTGGATATCACTCCCTTGACTTTTAGTTGGTGATACTCCGATCTCATATCAATTTTAGAGAACAACTGCTGCGCATTTCAAATGATCGAATAAATCCTTGATCCTAGGGATAGAATATTCGTTCTTCATTATTAATTGATTTATTCCTCTATAATAGATGTTCATTATGAGTGGTCCATCTTTCTTCTTTACGAAGAGCACATGCATTCCCAAAGCAACACTCTTGGGTGAAAGGTACTTCTATCCACTAACTCCTACAGCTTTCTCCTTTAGCTCCTATAATTCCTTAGGTGGGATTTTGTACAGTGATTTCGACACGTATGTAGCACCAAGTGTTTAAGTCAATCGTAAATTCTATTGGGTGGTCTAGGGGTAACCCGAGATAATTTCTTAGAAAATACATCAGATATTCTCTTAGGTTTTGCACCACAACCGGTAAGTCTGTATCCATAGTCGTTGTTGATGTACTAACTAAGTATCCCCGACTTGTTCCACTTCGCAGTAGCTTTGCAACTTTTATTGCGGAGGTTATCCTCACTCGCTTGGTCATTCCATTAAAGGCAAAATGCTGGCCACTTGTTCTTAAATCTATTTCTCTTATAAACATCTTATGACGGCTTTATCCTTCCTTAACCAATCTATTTCTAGGATTATATCGAAATCTAGAGTAAGGTCCCAAAGAAAAGAATGAAATATATTATAATACATACGTATGATTCAAATTCAAAGCAAGAGATTCTCACATTTAACAACACGGTACTAAGTCAATCATGTGTGGGAGCACACGGTAGAACCGAACATACCGGCCGGTCACGAAAGACAGCTTGTTGGGCTCGACGACGCATGTTAGAGAGGTAATAACACATATTGTAAACATTAAGTTAAAAATAAAACAGATAAAATAGAATATCTCACAAAACTACGTGAGACTAACATACATATATAATTGACATGAGAAAGACAAGTTCTCAAAGTTTAAATGGAGACAAAGAGGCTCCAACAAAAATTTAAAGATGCGAGGCTTTAAAACCAAATAATTTAACTAAAATAAACATTACATATATATGGCAAAGTCAACTACACAAGGGATGCGAGGCTGCTATAAAAGGTCCGGCTAGTTAAACAAAAAGGAATTTGAATGGTTTAAGGTCGAAATTTGAGCACTCCTTATGCTTAATTGATTGAATTTGTGTGCTTGACCAAGTTGCTTGAGTTAAATTGTTTAATTCACATGGAAGGAGTTGATTGTTAAGCATTATTGATGCATGATTTCATTCATTCTCATTCTTGATGTGCCTTCCACTTTTATTGTAGTAATTGTGCCTAACCTTGTCCTAATTGCTTTGTAGGAAATTATTTCGTGGGGTAGACGGACATGATTTTATGGATGCTGACTTCCGAAGAGTGGTTGATGAGGTTGCATTTGCCAACAAATTGACATACCAAGTAGGGATTGCTACATGGACTAATGAGAAATGGAGGACGCATTCTGTCCCTCTATGGGGAGTTGTACAACAAAATTGTGAAGACGAGGCTTGTGGACCAAGATTATTTAAGCAAGTTTAAGCTTGTGAACAAAATTGCCTATCTGTTGCAATGGGTATAGAGGAGGACATCCCACGATTGTTTAAGCAAGTTTGAATGTCGACATTTTTGGAGAAGAGGCTTTGTACCTATTTGGGCCTCACATTGGTATTCCTTTGCACCGTCAGCTTTGAGAAGCCTAGGAGGGCAAAGTATCCAAAGGCCATTAAGTTGAACTCATGGGAAATGAGTACCAGCTTGACGGTTAATGAGATTAATGGAATTTTGGGAGCACCGACCGATCCCGATAGCACATTGGTTGAGGGCTAGAAAAGAGTTCAATGCTAAGAGATTTTGGAGGAGGATATCGGACTTGGGGGCCCCGGAATAACCACCTTTCAAACCCGGGAAGTCCAAAAGTAACCACATCCGAAACCCGATCATGAGGTATTTGGATGAAGATCCTCTCTTGCACAATCTTTGCTAGATCCGAGGGTGGCTTAGTGGTTTCGGAAGAGTTGTATGTCATGTTGTGTTTTCTTCGGAGGGTTAGGTTAAATGACGCGGCATATTTGTGTGCCCAATTTGAGCGAGTGAAGAGCACCCAATTTGCAAAGATCCGGTCTGGGGTTGGATCACGTTGATAGTCGAGTTTCCTCTACCAAACAACATGCTCATGACGGTGTTTGGCTCGGCTAGCCAAGTGACAATCAATCTCCGTATGTGGTCAAAAAGGCACACCGATCCCATTGAAGCTTTTACAAGGGAGCACGGAGAGAACCCTCAAGTTGAATAGCAAGGGGGATTGGAGGAATCGGAAGAAGAAGAGGAGGAAGAAGGGGAGAAACCGAGGGAGAGCCACTGAGTTACCAAGCTATGGAAGAAGATGAGGAGCCGGTTCCCGAGGTTAATTACCATTGGCAAGACGAGTTGAGGAGTAGAGATTACGAGGGGAGCATGTCTAGGAGGCCATGGACTTTGACAGGGAGATGTGGGAGGATAGCCGTAGGATGCAATTGGAGTGTCTCGATAGGCAAGATGAGTGTTTGAGGATGCACGATGAGACGAGGACTATGTTTGTGGAGACTCAAGCGATGTTCATTGAGACGAGAGCTATACAAGAGGAATTGAAGCGATTTCATGATGAATACAAAAGAATGCATGAAGAGTACCTCAAAAGCCAAAATGATATGTATGCTCGTCAAAATAAAATGTATGCTCTTCTCCAAAGCATGAGCTCATGGCACCTTGCACCGGGTCACTACCCGCCTCCTACAAATGATTAAGGAGTCTCATCTTTTATCTCTCAACTCTTTTCCATTCTATTCTCTTGGTAGATTGGTGTTTTGATTTGATTTGAATGATTAGGTTGTAATTTAATTCTTTACTTAGGGATTTGGGTGTTGTGTTTGATGGATGATTTATTGGATTTGGACTTCTTTATTTTCATTGATTATCCATGGATGTTATGGTTGTTTTAAGATTGTGTTGAATGGTTTTAAATGAATATGTACTTGTTTTCTTGATGAGTTGTGAATGAATGAGATAGTGTGTTGTGATTTGATTTTTGAAAAAGAGTAGGATGGTAGAGATAGTTTGTGAGCTATGATCAAATTATCCGGTGAGATTTAAGACTAACTGCGTGTCATTAATCTTTGGTTAATTTTCATTATTTGTGGTTGTTACATTATTTCCTAGAACTTGCCCGGGTTTTTTTTTTTTTTTGAATAATCACTTTTGTGGATTGCTAGAAATGTGATTAGGCCATGTTTGAAAAATTGAGCTAGAGCCAAAAGAGTCTTACCCTTGTGATGATAACCCCTAGTTAACCAAGTTGAGCCTTTAAGCCGTGAATTCTTGATAGCCTAATTACAAGCTTAAATACCACTCTTGAGCCTAAAAAGTCCCACATAGTGGTGAGTTAAGATTAGTGCTAGGAAACTTGGGCAACAATTGAAAAAAGGGAAGAATAATTTGAGCATTGAATCAAAAGAATTGATGAAGTGATAAGTGCATGACAAAGAGGCACAAAAGAAAGGAAAAAGGGTAATGTAAATGACTACAAAAGAGTTAACAAAGAGGAATGCTAAGTGAATCACTAAGTGAATTAATTGCATTGAAGTGAAGAGTACAAGAAAGATGTGAACATTTGTTGTGAGCATTAATCCATACCCTACACTATGACTAGTCACTCTTACAATCCCAAATGTTACCTACCTTTCCAACAAGAGCTTAACACTATCCTTGGAACCACCGGATCACCGACTCTATGTGATTATCGAAACGGGATCACATGTATGAAACACGCAGCGGAAAAGCAATCATACCTATTCACCGTAATAGGTGAAGACGAACTTGATTCTAAGGTCGAACCGCCGATCAAGGATGAACCACGAACCTCACGATCTTACGCCGTATTCCTATCCCTTTCCCTTGGACGTCGTGTGGGCGACGATCTTCCAAGGAGTCGAATCCGCCTCCTCTTTTCTTATTTTTTTTTTACGCGTATGGGAGGTTACGAAGTAGGGTTTATTAATAGGCTATAACAGGGACCCTAAGGAGGAATTAGGGTTGGGTCTCTTGATGGGCCTAAGAGCTCTGTGTTCACTCCGAACACTCCACTTAAGCCCATCAATTATATTGCGGTCCACTAAAGAGTTATAATTGAACTATCGTCCTAATCCCATATTATAATATGGGCTCCTTTATTATGTGTACATTTATTTCCCCATGTTTAAGATATCGAATGTCCATAAATTTAAAAAGTTCTTGACAACTTAATTAATTTACATCTAATTCCAAGAGTAGTACCACTAGTCTTTATTATCATGTCGGATTAAATCCACTGCGGGGTTTACATGATAATCTTTATGAGCACCTCAAGGGGACATCATCATCCTAAATAATTAGGACACAGATTCCTTCTATAATAAACAGCACACCATATAAACAGTGCTATCTCCCAATTCACCGAGCCTATTGATTTAATAAATCTCACCCATTGGCAAATTAAAGAAACAAACACCGAGTACACGTGCCCGTTATTATACACGGATTAGGAAGGCGTACATCCATAATAACAAATGTCTTGTTCTTTTATATAGTCGGTACAAATTGAACAACCTCATATGGTCCTGCTCAATAGATACAAAATGTACTAGTGTAACTTTATAGTAAAGATAGACTAATTCCAAATTACACCACAACCGTTCCAATGGTTTGTCCAAATCCATCTTGGTTGTGAGCAATTATTTATAATCTATAAGGAACTGATAACATGACCTTCTCGTGTGACACCACACACTATATTATCTAATGTATAGACTAATGCGGATAAAAACAATGATAGATGTAACAATCATAAAAACAAGTATTTTGATCATAAAGAATCTCATATCAAAAAGATGTTCATACAAAAAGTTAGGCTTATAGTATACATCCTAACAATCTCCCACTTATACTAAAAGACTATGCTTCCATAATTGCTTTGTCATACATCCGATTCCCATCCCTTCAACATGCCCATGAAAAGCTTTCACCTGGAATAGCCTTTGTGAAAGGATCTGCTAGGTTATCCGCTGATGCAATCTTGGTGACAACAACTTCTCCTCATTTTACAATGTCTCGTATCGGGTGGTACTTGCTATAAATGTGTTTGCTTGCTTTATAGGCTCGTGGTTCCTTCGAGTTTGCCATCGCACCACTGTTATCACAATAAATTGTGATAACTTTAGGCAAACTAGGAATCACTTAGAAGTCCATCATTAAGTTTACGAGCCATACGGCTTCTTTGGGTGCCTCGGAGGTGCGCCACATACTCAGCTTCCATGTTGGAGTCTCAAACACATTTCGCTAACACTCCTCCATACTATGGCTCCACCTCCCAAGGTAAACACATAACCCGAGGTAGATTTATCGTTGTCCCTATCCGACTGGAAATCGTAATCCGTGTAACCCTCGGGAAGTAAATAATCAGCTTGGTAAACCAAAGATATAATTTCTAGTCATTTTCGTACTTTAAAATATGCTTTACCGCAGTCCAATGTCCTCGTCTGGGTTGCTTTGATATCTTCTAACCATGCCCACGGCAAAACAAATATCTGGCCTTGTACATAGCATTGCATACATTAGGCTTTCTACGGCCGAAGCATAAGGAACTGCCTTCATATCCTCTATCTCCTTTGGTGTCTTAGGACATATCTCCTTAGATAAAGGTACTCCATGTCGAAAAGATAGAAAACCTTTCTTGGAGTTTTGCATGCTAAAACGAGCTAGGATAACATCAATGTATGAAGCTTGAGATAAGTGTAACATTCTTTTCTTTCGATCCCTTATAACTTTGATCCAAAGAATATGTCCAACTTCTCCCAAGCCCTTCATATCAAAGTGCTTGGACAGCCATACCTTTACGTCTGGAAATACCTTGACATTGTTGCCAATGAGCAAGATGTCATCTACGTATAATACAAGAAATACCAACATGTTTCTGTCACTCTTCTTGTATACACATGACTCATCCGGATATTGAATGAATCCATAAGACTGGATTACCTCATCAAAATGGATGTTCCAAGATCTTGAAGCTTGTTTGATCAATAAATGGACCGATTAAGCTTACACACAAGATGCTCTTTGCCCTTTGCAATGAATCCTTGGTTGCTTCATATAGATGTTTTCTTCAAGACTACCGTTGAGGAAATCTATCTTGACATCCATTTGCCAAACCTCATAATTCATATGAGCATCAATAGACAAAAGAATCCGGATAGACTTAAGCATGGCCACCGGTGAAAAGGTTTCCTCATAATCGATTCCTTCTTTTTAGTGTACCCCTTCGCAACAAGCCTTGCTTTAAAAGTTTCTACTTTCCCGTCGATCCTCTTTTTCTTTTGTAGACCCACTTACAACCAATGGCTTTTACACCATTTGCTTTGGTTCTACTAGCTCCCGAGACTTAATTAGAATCCATAGATTCTAATTCAGATTTCATGGCTCTTTGCCAAGATTACGCATCTTTATCTTGGAGTGCTTCGTCATAGCTCCAAGGATCGATTCGTGTTCACTGTGTACTATGTCCGAAGACTCTCCCAAAAATATGAATCTATCGGGTTGTCTAACAACCCTTCCACTACGATGAGGCACTTGTGGCAATAGTGTATCATTAGTAACAGATGGTGCTAACCCCCTGTTCAATCTCATCTTATCTTGTTGGTACTAAGGTAGAAATTTCCCCTCTCATTTCTTCTAAAACAATTTTACTCATGGGCTTGTGGTCCATTACATAGTCCTCTTCTAAGAATCAGGCATTTGTGCTAACAATTACCCTCCGATCTTTAGGACTATAAAACAAATCACCTTTCGTTCCTCTAGGATATCCCACAAACAGCGAACATCCGTACGAGATTTCAACTTATCAAGATCTCCCTTCAAAGACATGTGGAGGACTACCCCAAATTAGAATGTGTTTCAAACTAGGCTTACGCCCATTCCACAATTTTGTGGGAGTAGAAGATCTTGTGTTAGAAGGTACCATGTTCGGTAATGTATTGTCGTTTCCGAGGCATACCCCCAAAATGAACTTCGATAATTCCGAATAGCTCATCATCGATCTAACCATTTCCAAGAGAGTTCTATTCCTTCGTTACGCCACACCATTCTCGTTGGGGTGTACCAGTGCAGAACAATTGGGATTGAATCCTAGCTTCGATAAGTAATTTCTAAACTCTCCTAAGAGGTACTCGCCACCACGATCAGACCGTAGTGTTTTGATATATTTACCATGGTGCTTCTCCACATCAGCCTTGTACTCTTTGAATTTATCAAAGCACTTAGACTTGCGGCGCATCAAATAAATATATCCATATCTCGAATAATTATCTATAAAAGAGACAAAATATTCGAAACCACCTCTTGCTTGAGTAGACATAGGACCATATAAATCAGAATGAACCAATTCCAACACTTCTTTGGCTCTATACCCCTTGGCTTTAAAAGGCCTTTTGGTCATTTTTCCTTCCAAGCGGGACTCGCAGAGTCGGATAGTTTTCCACTTCCAATGAACTCAAAGGTCCATCGGCTATCATTAAATCCTACACAAATTAATGTGACCTAATCTTAGATGCCAAAGATATGTTTGGTTCATTTTTAAGATTCTTTTCTCTTATTTGAGTTAGAAGATGTACTATTAATTTCCATTAGTTGCTTCGTAGGAGTTATTGGATTAAGAGTATATAAATTGCCAATTAACGTGCGAACATTTAATAACACTATTTTTCTTGACAACCACTTTGCTATCAAAAGAAACAAAATATCCATCCAAAATAACTTAGAAACCGAAATCAAGTTCTTTCTAAAACAAGGTACGTAAAGACAATTTCTCAAAACCAAAGTCTTATTCCTATCAAAAGATAAATAAATATCTCCCATCTGCAATAAATGCTACTTTCGTAGCGTCACCAATATAGATGGTAATCTCGCCCTCACTAAGTCGCCTAGTTTCCTGGAACCTCTGCAAAGAATTACAGGACATGATCGGTGGCTCCCGTATCTACACACCAAGTGCCGGTAGATAACACCGCTAAACATGTTTCAATAGTTAGTGAATAAGATATACCTTCTTTGTTTTCCTTTTTACGGGGACAATCTACATTCGTCACGGCTACTTGTATCAAAAGCATTTGCCCTTTGGCTTCTTCACGCCATTTTGTGGACCAATTTTCTTTGGTTCACCTGCTTTCTTTGCCAAACCAGCTTGTTTCTTTTTCTTCATCACTTTGCCTTTTGGCTTGGAAGTAGAAACATTTTCAGCAATATACTCTTTTCAAAAGTTAAGTCATCACATCATCTCATTCATTAACAACTTATTAAGAAACAATCACACATTCATTAAAAACCCATTCAAAACAATGTTAAAATAATCATCACATCAATGGACAAGCAATGAAAATAAGGAAATCCAAGACACAAATATATAACATCATCAACCTCATACCCAAATCCAAGAGTCAAGAAATTAATTACAACCCAATCATCAAATTCAGTTCATAACATCAATCCACCAAGAGAATAAAAGAGAGATAACTAAATAAGACTAAGAGGGAGGAATGAAACTTCCTAATCATTCGTCGGAGGCGGCGGAGGAGGTGGGTAGTAGACCGGTCCAAGATGCCGCGAGCTCATGTTTTGGAGGAGAGCATACATGTCTTGTTAGTTTTTAAGATACTCCTCTTTCATTCTTCGTGTCTCTTCATTGAACCTCCTCAATTCTTCTAGGACACGGAAGCACTCATCTTGGCGGGTAAGGTACTCCAATTGCATTCTTTGACTATCCGCCCATATCTCTTCCGTTAATGTCCAAGGCCTCCTCGACGAGCTTCCGACCTCAAATTCCCGCAACGGCGTCATTTTGATTTATTGTAAAATCGGCAAGTGATATTAAGACAACCAAGTGTCGAACCCAAGGGAAAAGTGGTGCAATGAGTCCCTAGAAATGTGAGTCTAAAATGTTTGAGCCAAATACACTATCCAATGCTAGAATTAAAATCAAACAACAACAATGTTATGAACTAAGCAAGAGTTAAACTACAACAATTAGCAAGCTAGGAAATTCTTCAAATATCAAATGGGAAAGGGGTGCTAGGGATAATCTCCATCAATGAATCAATGATCACAAACTATAATTGCATCAAATTCCTATTCAATTAAGATAGAAAGCATGAACATCATGTAATAATGTCTCCATTCATCACACAATGCCTAAGTTGAGTATTCTTAGTGCAACTAACCTCTTAATTATGAAGCACCTAATTCATACAATCATACACAATTTTGACTTGATCAATCCCTAATCACGTTAGCTCAACTTTTGTTTGTTGCTAGGGTGATCAAACACTAATCAAAAGAGATAAAAATGCATGAAACACAATAAGCATCAACAATTAGGAAACTATCTATCTCAATTAAACAACAATCATCAACAATTATAGCAAGGGCAATCAAATCATCCTCAATTTCAACTATCCCAAGCACAAGAGACTTAGCCCATGGAGCAAAGTGCAAAATCCATGGTTGAAAAATCCAATTGCATGATCAACAAGATAATCACAACAATTAGGCAATAGTAATTAGTGAAGAGAAAGAACTTCACCAAATTGGCCAAAGGAACAATGAATTGAATGTTTCAATCTCCAAATGCAATCTTCTTCTTCAATGGATATACAACTTCAATTGACTAATCTAGAGAATTAAAGGCTAATCTAATCTAAAATCAATGAAAATCACACTACAAATGTAAATCTAATGATCTAAGATGGAGAAATGTGCTTGGAAATTGGAAAATCGCCCCTAAATCGCTAAGTAACTGCTATGGAATGATATGTACTCTGTTTTTCATCCATGGGAATTAAAATTGGGAATTTTTGCTCACCAAAAGCCTCGACTCGAGCTTGAGGACCTCGAGTCGAGCTTGGTGAAGTCGTGGCCATGTTTTTGTAAATAATCCCATGCCTCGACTCGAACTCCTTGGCCTCGAGTCGAGCTTGCCATTTGCACAAGCCTCGACTCGAGCTTGGCGCCCTCGAGTCGAGCTCTTCCACGATTAACCACATTTTCGAATGGACCTAAGCCTCGAGTTGAGCTCCCTAGCTCGACCGGTGGTCAAGTCCAGGGATTTTTCTCGGCCCGTTGACCACCTTTGACCCCGAATTCTCCCATCTCGTTTGTCTCGTACCCATGTGAATATTCGTGTGCTCGGTTTGGTCGATTCCACCAAAATACCTGAAAACGAGACAAAACGCATAAAAATTCATTAATTCCACACTTGTGATACTTTTCAGCAAAGAAGTGATACCTTACACCTTAAAGCTCAAAACTAATACTTTTCATCACTTTTTGCAAATAAATACCACATTATTCATATACTCCTAACCACTCATCAAACACCCCCAAACTTACAATGTTGCTCGTCCTCGAGCAACGAGAATATCCACATCAAGAAATGATCAAATCAAGATGAATCGAATAAGAAATCAACAAACATGCACGCATTAACTCAACAAGTGTCAATTTCACAAGACAATGCATCATAACTCAACTTCTTACAAGAGTAATCAAGAATAGAGATAGTTCGTTCACCACAATTCTCACGGTGTATCACTCACTCTCAAGTGTGTTTAGGTCATCACATCCCTCAAAGATTGAATGCGTACATGAATCACCATAAGCTTGCCCGTTATTTACATCTCTCACTTCTCACTAAGTGTCTTGCTAGATCAAAAGGTCTTTCATTTGGATGTAACGTTAAGCTCTTTGGAAAGGTAGGGAACATATGGTAATTGTGCAAGTGACTAAACATAGTGGAGAATATAGATCAATGCTAACAACTAGTGTTCTCATCTTTCTTATACTTCACTTCAATGCATCACTTCACTTGCTTCACTTATCATTCTTCTTTTGTTGATTCCTTTGTAATCATTCACATTCTCTTTTCCTTTCTTTTGTTCTTCTTTTTCTAGCACTTCACCCCTTGCATTCAACTCTTCATCATCTTTTGACTTTTTATGCTCAATTTATTTTTTCCCTTCCACTTGTTGTTGGTCCCACGGATTGAGTGAATTAATAAAGAACTTTAGACAACCTTCTAGTGAAAATCTAGAAGGGGGTTGAATAGATTTTCAAATCCTTTTTCAAAGACCCGTTAATCAATTCAAAGTACCAAAGTTTACACAAATGGAGAACATATTTTAACTCAATCTTTATGGATCAAAAGCAATCTGATTAGGAATCAAATTGAACTTGTTTGAAAGTTGATGAATAACAAGATAAGTAAAGTAAAACAATGCGGAACAACGGGAATTATAGTGGTTCGGATCAAAACGAGATCCTACATCCACTCTCCTTCTTCAACATGAAGAAGGGATCCTATCTTCAACCTTCCTATGTTTTGGAATTTCTTAAAATACGGTGCAATGGTGTTGAAGATATACAAACAAGTGTTCTATAAACACTTGAACTTATGAATATTGCCTTGAAAAACTTTTTGTGAGACTTTAGAAAACTTGTGAGTAATGTGAATAAGAGTGCTGAAAGTTGTTTTTGAAGTTGTGCCTAAATATATTTATAAGCACGAGAAAGCAGTTAGTTAGTTGTGACAAACTAACAACCGCTTAACAAACTTAATCTTGAAAAGCGCCTCGTCCTCGGTGATCTTGGTGCAGTCGTCTGCGGTGACTTGGTGAAGACTCGCCTTTCTTATTCTACTCGGCTTGTCTTGACCTTGTCTTGAACTCTTCATTATTGTCTCCTACTGATTACTATCTCAAGCTCGTCTTGAGATGACCATTTCTTCTTTCTTGACCTCGAGTTGATTATTCTAGCTTTACAGTGCAGTCGGTCTAGTGCTAGAACTCTACCTCATTGCTCTATGTAAATGGTTGGTCATCTTACTTTGTATGAGTTGACTCTAGTCGATCTCTTTTAACTCATCGAAACTTCTTCCGATCTAACACTTGTTACCCAAGTTCCTAGCACTTATCCTATCCTCCACTATGTGGGACTTTTAGGCTCAAATGTGGTCTATAGCTTGTAATTAGGCTAGCAAAAATTCATGGCTTTAGGCTCAACTTGGTTAACTAGGGATTATCATCACAAAGGCAAGGCATCTTTTTGGTTCTAGCTCATTTAACAAACATGGCCTAATCTCATTTCTAGCAATTCACAAGAGTAATCATTCAAGAAAAACCCGGGCAAGTTCTAGAAATCAATGCAAGCATCGACCACACACAACAATGAAAATCAACCGATTTTAATATCTCGGTTTGACTCAAATCTCTCTAGGTATTTTGATCATAGCTCAAAATTATCTCTCTCTTCCTACTCTTTTCAAAAGTTAAGTCATCACATCATCTCATTCATTAATAACTTATTAAGAAACAATCACACATTCCTTAAAAACCCATTCAAAACAATCTTAAAATAATGATCACTGATTGGAGTGTATAGGGTAAGAGTTATTAAGACCAATCAACAAAAATATCGAACCCAAGGGAGAAAGTATGCAAACGAAATTCAAGGATAAGAGTTCTAAATGGCTAAAGTTGCAACAAGCTCTTGGACTAAATCACTACAAATTGCAAGGAATTAAATGGCAAGATTATGCAAACAATTTATCAAACACTTAGAATGCAAGATCAAATAGACTAAAATCAATGAGGGAATTGGGTGCAAGGGATAATCTCCATCAAGGAATCCATGATTAACAAGCTATGATTGTATCCAAATGCAAATCAATCAAATTAGAAGGCATAAACCATCATGAAATTAATCACTCCATTAATATCACAATGCCTAATGTGAGTATCCTTAGTTCTTCCCATCTCTCAATGTGGAAGTCCCCAATTCATACAATCATGCAAAATTGAAACCCGATTAACACCTAATCACGTTAGCTCAACTCTCGCCTATTGCTAGGGTGATCAACCATTAATCAAAAGAGACAATTTTTCATGAAGCACAATTAAGAATCACAATTAGGAAGCAATCTAATTCAATTGATCACAATTATCAACAATCATAGCATGAGGCAATCACTTCATCCCTAATTTCAATTATCCCAAGCACAAGGCTATTAGCCCATGGTGCTACAAGCAAAAACCATGGCTAGAAAATCTAAGAAAGCAATTGAAAATCTAATCACTACAAGCAATGAATTAAAGAGATCAAAGGGTAAGAACATCACCAATTAAGCTTCAATAGGCAAAAATAAGAATGATTAATCTTGTACAATGCTTCAATTCAACTTCACTTCTTCTCAATTCTCAGCTGCAAACTTCAATTACAATCACCAATCTACTAATCTAATGAACTAAATGTGGAATCTATCTAATTCTAACAATCTAGTGCAATTACAAGTAAATTCAAGCTACAAAATGTAAAATTCGCTCAAAGAAACTCCTAGAAATTGCTCTCAACTGCTAGAATCAACTCCCCTCTGTTTTGGCTTCCAATGGCTTAAAAACTGATTTTTTTGATTTTGGGCACTCCTCGAGTCGAGGTTCGGGCCCTCGAGTCGAGGCCTAAAAGTCGCTAACACGTTTCTTTAAAATTCTCTCCCGCCTCGAGTCGAGGCCTAGCCCTCGAGTCGAGCTCGCTGCAATTTTCATCTCCCTCGACTCGAGGCTCCTCCCTCGAGTCGAGCTGCCAACTTTTTGAAATAGTTTCCCTCGGCCATGAACCTCGAGTCGAGGTCTGTGCACCCTCGACTCGAACTTCGAGATCGTGGAATTTTTATCGAGAAGGGCTCAGGGCCCGACCCCCATTTTCGTCCCGTATGTTCGTCTTTTCATTCTAAGAATACCGGTACTCTCGATTTGGCAAAATTCCACCGATTTACCTGCAAAACGGGCGAAATACATCAAAACCTCTCAAAGTAATACTTTTAGGCAAAATAGTGATACTTTTCACATTTAAGCACAAAAATCATACTTTAGCTCACTTTTTGCACTAAAAATAGCCCTAAAAACATGTATCAATTCACTCCAATCATACCCCAAACTTGAATTGTTGCTCGTCCTCGAGCAACGTAGAAACTAAGAACAAAGGAGTGAATTGATTGCAATTATGTCACATGGCATCATAGATGAAAAATAAGACAATCGAACTCATCAATGATCACTTATATCAATGCAACTATCCACTAGCCATCAAGACAAATCATGCTCAAACAAATGCTCAATCAAATACTCAATACATTGCTCCTTCCATGGAGTGTTTCACTCTTCACTCAAGTGTATCAAGGTTTAAAGCACTCAATCATCAAATTCACAAATAAGTACACCATATGCTTGCCACAAGACTTAATATCAATCAAAATCATTTGTGATCAATCAAGAATCAAAGAGGTCTTTCTTCTAGGTTGTAATGTAGGCTCTTTGGAAAGGTGAGATATTTATGTATAAGAGTGACTAATTAGTAGAGACTTGAATGTAAGCTAATCAATACAATGCACAATCTCTTCACTTTTCATCAAGCAACACTCTTTCTTTAGAACTTCAAGGATCAATCCACCATTCACTTGAGCTTTCTTTCTTTAAAGCTCACAAATTGAATCATTTCATTTCATGCACTTTTCTTCACAATTCAATCTTTCACAACCTTTCTTTTCTTCTATCTCTTAACACATCATCACTTAGCTCATCATCTTCCCACACTTAGCAATCAAATTACCATCATTAGCCAACATTCAAGCTCAACCAAACATAGGACAAGAAAGGCTCATCAAAATAGGCTAAATGGTTTCAATTTCACTTGGCTTGCCAAAGAATATGGATCATAGGCTCAACATGGCTCACTAAGGAAATCAAATGTATTTGGTAGGATAGTATTTGGCAAAGTGACTCATCATTCCAAACATGGCCTCTTATCATTTTCAAAACATCACACAAAGATCAATATCAACAAGTCTAGTGGCAAGTTTTAGCATACAAATCATGAATGATGCATTCACAAGGGATTAATCAACCGTATAAGATGTACGATTATTAGGGCACAAAACTCACGGGCTTAACTTGAGCAATGAATCAAGAATTTTCAATCACATTCATCTTCACATAATTAATCAAGCAACTAGCATCAAGCTACACATCTACTAATGATCATATCAAAATCCAACTAGTCTTACAACTCAAGCACAAATGCTCATGTACATAACCTCAAGCATACTCACTATATCAAGATGATACTCAAAAATATGTCAATTAATCCACTATTAAGCTCAAGACAAATGAACATGGAATCATGGAACAAGAAATCCAAAGGATCATCAAGTCAAAATCACCAATAGACAATAGGCCCAAAAATATATCAAGGAAATCATAGCATCACTTAAATCATCCATCCAAAACATCCAAACATCAAATCATCACAAGTCATCACAAAACACCTTAGTCAAAATACAAGTACAATTCACCAAAACATAAGCATCTAAAACTAAGAAGAGGGATCGAGGAATAGGGGATAGCCCTAGTAGTCGGAAGGTGGTGGTGGAGGAGGATAGCTTGGCCCGAAATTCCACGAGCTCATTTGTTGAAGGAGAGAATACATATCATTTTGCGTCTTCATTGATTCTTCTTGCATCCTCCTTGTCTCTTCATTGAACCTCTGTGACTCCTCCATCATCCGGTACATCTCATCCTCGCCGGGTCGGACTCTCAATGTGCATCCTCTCGACTATCGCCCACATCTCCTCCGTCGAGAACCCACGGTCTCGAGACGAACTCCTGCCTCGTACTCTCTACTCCTCATCTCATCCTGCCAATACATATTAATCTCGGCTGATACTCCTCTTCCATCTCGGGCCAGTGCTCTTCTTGCTCCGGCTCCTCGTCATCCTCGTCCTCATCCTCGGACTCAACCTCCTCGGCAACATCTGCTCTAATCGCATCTCCATCATCATCGGAAGAATCGGAATCCGACCGACTGGCCGACTGCACGATCATCATCATCCCCCTCATCTCTAAGCACGTCTCCATGCTCCCTTGTGTAGGCATCGATGGCATCGGTGTGACGCTGCGACCACATACGCAGATTGATAGTCACAAAGGCCTGAGATCCGAAAACCGTCGTCAACCTCTTATTAGGAAGAGAAAACCGGCCACCATGATGCTGCTGTAGGCACCACGTCCTCCGATACGATCTAGCGTCCTCATGCGCCTCATAGTGTCTCGTAGTCAAATCTGGACCATCTAGTGCCACAAGGTTATGAGTCGGAATACCAAGGTGCTCGGCTATCGAGTAATCATCCCACCAAAATTTATCTTCTTGAACTTAGTGCTTGTCGCTCTCTCAAACAAATAACATAGGTATGCCGCATTGAACCTCACTCCATGTAAGAAGCACCACAATACATATAGCTCCTCGAGACCACGGCTCCTCCCTCTGATCTCGCGAATATGGTACTCGCAAGGATCTTCTCTAAGTACCGGACCACCGGGTTCGAATGTGTGTGCTCTTAGACTTCCCGGCACAAACTTCGGGTTGACTCGGAGCCCCGAATCGAAATACGCCTCGAGAACCTCTTGGCGTTGTACTCCCTCTAATGTTCAACAATGATCGATCGAGTCAGTAGGTGCTCCTAGTAGCTCATTAATCTCATCCAATGTTAATTCGTACTCGTTCCCCATAAGCTCAAAAGTGATCTTCCGTGCAAACTTGTTCCTCCTAGCCTTGTGGACTTTGACGGTGCATAAGAACTCGAGAGTGAGTCCAAGATAGGTCCGAGGTCTCTTAGCTAGAAAACCTCCCATGCCTACTTGCTCGAACAATCTAGGGATATCATCTTCAATCCCCATACAAAGCATGCGGTTATGATCAACGAGACGAGTCCTCGACCACCTTCTTGTACAACTCGGCATACAAAATAATGTGCTTTCTCCACTTGTATTCATCCCATGAATTCCCAATTCAGCGGGCATTCGGTGTGCAAAGCGTATAACATCTTCTCTCTCTCGGATCTCGGCATCCGAATAATTGTGGCCATCCACTCCTCTAAACATGACTCTGCACAAATAATCCCAATAGCACAAATGAGTCCAACAATCAAAAAGCTAGCTCGAAATATCACTCTCAACCATGAACAAGTCAACAACAATTTCCAAGCCCAACAAAATTCCTAATGACTAGGCAATCAATCCTCAACAAATGGTCAATGAGTCAATCAAATCAAATATAATCAATAGAAGTGCTCAACTAATCCTCAACATATACATACTTACTAGAATAGCTTTAGCCAATAAAAATCATCATGTAGGCTTACCAAAATCCCTCAAATATGCTCCACAAATATATCACATAATAACAAGCCAACTAGCAAGTAATTCAACACATAGCATCACAAAATTTTCCTTTCTATCATCCATATTCCACTCAATTTGACCACATATACCACAAATGCACTAGGAATTCCTAAAAGTATGCCAAAAATCACATTTCAATCCAAATTCCACAAATAACCGAGCAACTCCTCATATACAATCCTAAACATGCTCATAAAATCATCAATCAACTCAAATATCCTCAACAATGGCTTCAATTTATCAACATCAATCATGCATACCAAGTGCTTGACAAAATTCCCAAATGAAATTTCAATTCAAATAAATTCAAGCCCTTTTATCAACACTCAAGCAATAATCAACACCAATCATGAAATTGAAGACCATGAGATGATGAATTACGTACCTTATTTGAGAAATTTGCCGAAAATCGTTCAAATGCAAAGACCAACTCACTACTCCTCAAAATCCCCAATTTGAATGTCAAAAACCCTCAAAATCTACTCTTGATGCCAATATGATAACAATAGGATGAAACAATGGTGATTGATTGGTGAAAATGACATGAAATCGCCGGAAATATGGTGGAGAAGCAAAGGGGATCGTGAACTAGGGCTAACTCCTCGAGTCGTACTGCTATGGTAACGCGACATTTATAACGAGACACCAGCCTCGAGTCGAGGTTCAGGCCTCGACTCGAGGAATCCAACTTTTTCAAAAGCCTCGACTCGAGGTTCGTCCCTCGACTCGAGCTCGCTGAATTTTTCAAAATTTTTCTAAGTCTAAGTACCTCGACTCGAGGTCTATGCAAGCTCGACCTCGGGTCGAGACCAGGAGCATTTTTACGAATCTCAAGTCCGACCCGACCCCTAAAACTCCCAAAATAGACCTCTACACGCCTAATGAACCCAAATATGCAAGAAATTACCGTTTTGGTCCCTCGATTTAAGCCCGGTCGCTCATTCGATCGAGAAGACCGGGTTCTCTTCCTTAATGCTCATTTTCACCAACTTTTAAGCTTTCTCTTCTTCCCAAATCCTCGATTCCTTTGCAAATTCGATCCTTTCCAATCCTTGTAGTGAGTATACCTACACACAAGCATCATTAGTCATCCACTCAACATCAATAAGGAATGCACTTCAAAACTAAATACATACACCCCCAAACTTGGATGAGGATATGCATTCAAAAATAAGTATGGGAATGATACAATTATGCAACCCCTTAATTGATATAACAATAAAGCTCAATAACCAAATACGCTCTCCATCAACTAACACCATCTCCTAGCATGAGCAATTCCTAAGAATCCAAGGCAAAATTTTCACAAAAAGAGCAAAACACAAACACACAAAAGCAATAAAATGATGGGTTGCCTCCCATCTAGCGCTAGGTTTAACGTCCTTTGCCGGACGGAACTCTAGGAGTTCATACTTCCCTTTCATCTACAAGAATGTTAGGCACTTCTTTTGGGGTGGAAGGGTCCTTGTGCCTAACCAACATCTCCTTTGTAAATAGACAACACCCCATTTCGTCTTCCACTAGGAGTTTTCCTTCTTCTTTGATCTCCTTCACTTTCAACACCTCTTTGAGTCTTTTTACTCCTAGTAGTCTCATCCAATCCGACTCCTTCCATACTACTTGGTCTCCAACCACAAAGGTTTCAACCTTCTTCTCAAGCGGTTGCTTCCTTTCTTCTAACACCCCCAAACTTGAGCATTGCTCAAATTTGGTCATGTCCTTCTCACCTTATTTTTCAAGCTTCATATCACCAAGGTCAAGCAAAGTATCAATGACGGCTTCCTCCTTCCTACAATCATCCAAAGAAACACAAGACTTATTAGCCATCACATTACAAGAAGGAATAAAATGCTCCTTAATTAAAGAGTTAGAAGGAGAAGAAGGTAAAGAATCATCCCTTTCAATAGAAGAGCATGAATTAATGATCTCTATATAGCCACATTTCTTCTTATTCTCCATCTTGCTTAGGGCAACTTCTTCCAATGGAGCTCTCGAAAATGTCACCTCTTTTCCATTGTGGCTCAACGTGAGCTCCCCTCTCTCAACATCGATAATCGCTTTTCCCGTAGCAAGGAAAGGTCGACCAAGTATGATCGGTGCCTCAAGCTCCTCCTTCATGTCAAGAACAATGAAATCAACCGGAAATAGGAACTTGCCAACTCCTACCAATACATCTTCAATGATCCCGAATGGACGAGCAAATGATTGATCCGCCAATTGAAGGTTGATGTTAGTAGGAGTCACCTCTCCTAGCTTCAATTTCTCAAAAATTGCCAAAGGCATGACATTTATACTTGCTCCCAAGTCACACAAACCTTGGATGTTCACATTCTCACCTATCTCGCATGGTATAATGAAGCTCCCGGATCCTTCCTCTTTTGTGGTAAATATCTCTCCGAGATCTCCTTGCACTCCTCCACTAGCTTAAGTATACCCTTTTCATCCCAACTCCTCCTCTTAGACATGATATCTCTCAAAAACTTATTATAGTGGGGTATTTGTTCAAGGGCATCCATTAGTGGAATTTCAACATGCAAGCTCTTTAAGACTTTCAAAAACTTACCAAACTCCTCCTCTAGCTTTTTCTTCACTAATCTTTGAGGATAGGGAACCGGCTTAGCTTTCATAGGCACTCCCCATGCATCTTTCTTGGACTTCCCTTCTTCTTTCTTTGACTCTCTTCTTGCTTGCTCTTCACTTGACTCTTCTTTCTCCACAACCACATTTTCTTCAATAACTTCTTCTTCTTCTTGCAGCACTTCTTCTTCAACATCCCCATCTCTAAGCCTCTTTGGACCTTCATAGCTAGTACCACTCCTTAGCTTGATGGCACTACAAAATTCTTTAGGATTAGGCTCGGTAGTAGATGGATACTTTCCTTTATTTTGAAGATGGTCCACCGTAGACGACAGCTTCCCAACCGTAGTAGCAAGTTGCCCTACTTGATGCTCAATCGTCTTGAAACGAGTGTCCATTTGTTTCCCTATTTCATCAAGCCTTGAATCATTTGCTTCTAACTTCTTCACAATCAACCCCAAGATCTCCTCCGTAGTAGCCTTTCCTTCATTGTTTGGAGCCTTTGCACCGGATCAAATCCGGGAGGAAATTGAGCAGCGGCTCTAGGATTGGCATATGAAAAATTTTCATGTCTCCTCCATGTATTCCCATTGAATGGAGCTTGCGGTTGAGGTTGATAACTTCCTTGTGGCCTATTTTGGTAAGGCATTTGATAAGGCCTTCCTCCTTGATAGTTCCCTTGATAGCTTCCTCCTTGATAACCTCCTTGGAATGGAGGCCTACCCATATAACTCACTTCTTCCACCGGCAATGAACTTGGCCCAACATCAACATGAGGAACGGATGGACTCACACTTTCTTGGCTTTGTGAGGTCGTAAGAGCTCCCAATCGGTCCATCATAGTCATCATCATACTCTTCATACTCTCTAGCTCATCAACTTGTGACACTCTATGATGTGCTCCTCTATTAACCGACACTTGAAATGAGTCTTGAGCTATGTTCTCCATAATTTCATTCATTTGCCCCACGGTTTTCGACCAAATCGATCCATTAGCACAAGCATTCAAAAATGACCTATCCCCATCCGTCAAACCATTGCAAAAGTACATAATGGTTTGCTCCTCCGGGAAACCGTGTTGAGGGCAATTAATAAGTAACATGCCATACCTCTCCCACGCCTCCGGTATCGTCTCCCCATTCTTTTGTCGGAAATGGGAAATAGCCTCCTTTGCTTGCACGGTCTTTGATGGTGGGTAAAATTTCATCAAGAACTTCTTTGACAACTCCTCCCATGTCCGTACGGTCCCGGCGGTAATGAATTAAGCCATGCTTTTGCTCTTCCTTTCAATGTAAAGGCAAAGAGCCTCAACTTCTTGGCATCTTCGGGCACCCCATGGTATTTTTGTAGTGTCGGCTATCTCAAGAAATTGTGCCATATGTTGATGTGGGCACTCATTTTCATCTCTACCCTCAAATTGCTTCTCCCTAAGCATTCTCACCAAAGCGGGACTTATCTCGAAGTTATTGACATCTATCCTTGGCCTCGCTATCCCATCATAATACTCTCTAAGTTGTGGTTCAAAGAACTCTCTCAAAGGCCTTCCTTGAGGTGGTGGCTCATTTACATGTTGTGGTTGTGGTTGTGGTGGCTCATGGTATCGTGGCTCTTGATTATACGGCATATTGGGATAATATGGTGGAAATTGTTGTGGATGAGGTGGATAGTAGGGATATTGATGAGCTTGAGGTGGATAAGGGTAGGGATTTTGGTAGGGATAATTTTTTGGTGGCATCCCTTGAGGAAAGGAGCCAACTTGAGCATGGAAGTGATTCCCATTACCTCCATTCTCTCCTCCTCCTACTCCTTGTCCATGTACCTCCTCTTCTTGAGGATCACCCACTAATCTCTCCTCATGCCTTTGCTCTTCTCCTTCCATAGCTTCCCTTCTTCTTCTCACACGATTTCTTCTCAATGTAGCCTCAATCTCCGGATTTAGTGGCAAGGGTGGAACACCACTTGATCTTGTTAGCATACACCTACAATGCCACAAATCCAAGAATCAAATTCTCACCAATAAAAACACCAAAAACAAAAACAAAAACAACAAATAGCCACTTCAAACAATCCTCGAATCTCACTTATTGGCGCAAAAACTAACTCCCCGACAGCGGCGCCATTTGATTGGAGTGTATAGGGTAAGAGTTATTAAGACCAATCAACAAAAATATCGAACCCAAGGGAGAAATTATGCAAACGAAATTCAAGGATAAGAGTTCTAAATGGCTAAAGTTGCAACAAGCTCTTGGACTAAATCACTACAAATTGCAAGGAATTAAATGGAAAGATTATGCAAACAATTTATCAAACACTTAGAATGCAAGATCAAATAGACTAAAATCAATGAGGGAATTGGGTGCAAGGGATAATCTCCATCAAGGAATCCATGATTAACAAGCTATGATTGTATCCAAATGCAAATCAATCAAATTAGAAGGCATAAACCATCATGAAATTAATCACTCCATTAATATCACAATGCCTAATGTGAGTATCCTTAGTTCTTCCCATCTCTCAATGTGGAAGTCCCCAATTCATACAATCATGCAAAATTGAAACCCGATTAACACCTAATCACGTTAGCTCAACTCTCGCCTATTGCTAGGGTGATCAACCATTAATCAAAAGAGACAATTTTTCATGAAGCACAATTAAGAATCACAATTAGGAAGCAATCTAATTCAATTGATCACAATTATCAACAATCATAGCATGAGGCAATCACTTCATCCCTAATTTCAATTATCCCAAGCACAAGGCTATTAGCCCATGGTGCTACAAGCAAAAACCATGGCTAGAAAATCTAAGAAAGCAATTGAAAATCTAATCACTACAAGCAATGAATTAAAGAGATCAAAGGGTAAGAACATCACCAATTAAGCTTCAATAGGCAAAAATAAGAATGATTAATCTTGTACAATGCTTCAATTCAACTTCACTTCTTCTCAATTCTCACCGCAAACTTCAATTACAATCACCAATCTACTAATCTAATGAACTAAATGTGGAATCTATCTAATTCTAACAATCTAGTGCAATTACAAGTAAATTCAAGCTACAAAATGTAAAATTCGCTCAAAGAAACTCCTAGAAAGCTGCTCTCAACTGCTAGAATCAACTCCCCCTCTGTTTTTGGCTTCCAATGGCTTAAAACTGATTTTTTCGGTTTTGGGCACTCCTCGAGTCGAGGTTCAGGCCCTCGAGTCGAGGCCTAAAAGTCGCTAACACGTTTCTTTAAAATTCTCTCCGCCTCGAGTCGAGGCCTAGCCCTCGAGTCGAGCTCGCTGCAATTTTCATCTCCCTCGACTCGAGGCTCCTCCCTCGAGTCGAGCTCGCCAACTTTTTGAAATAGTTTCCCTCCGGCCATGAACCTCGAGTCGAGGTGCAGTGCACCCTCGACTCGAACTTCGAGATCGGGAATTTTTATCGAGAAGGGCTCGGGCCCGACCCCGTTTTCGTCCCGTATGTTCGTCTTTTCATTCTAAGAATACCGGTACTCTCGGTTTGGCAAAATTCCACCGATTTACCTGCAAAACGAGCGAAATACATCAAAACCTCTCAAAGTAATACTTTTTAGGCAAAATAGTGATACTTTTCACATTTAAGCACAAAAATCATACTTTAGCTCACTTTTTGCACTAAAAATAGCCCTAAAAACATGTATCAATTCACTCCAATCAATCACATCAATGGACAAGCAATGAAAATCAAGAAATTCAAGACACAAATATATGACATCATCAACCTCATACCCAAATCCAAGAGTCAAGAAATTAATTACAAACCAATCTTCAAATTCAGTTCATAATATCAATCCACCAAGAGAATAAAAGAGAGATAACTAAATAAGACTAAGAGAGGAGGAATGAAACTTCCTAATCATTCGTTGGAGGCGGCGGAGGAGGTGGGTAGTAGCCCTATCCAAGATGCCACGAGCTAATGTTTTGGAGGAGAGCATACATGTCTTGTTGGTTTTTAAGATACTCCTCTTGCATTCTCCGTGTCTCTTCATTGAACCTCCTTGATTCTTCTAGGACACGGAAGCACTCATCTTGGCGGGTAAGGCACTCCAATTGCATTCTTTGACTATCCGCTCACATATCTTCCTTTAATGTCCAAGGCCTCCTCGACAAGCTTCCGATCTCAAATTCCACAGCAACGGCGCCATTTTGATTTATCGTAAAATCGGCAAGTGATATTAAGACAACCAAGTATCGAACCCAAGGGAAAAGTGGTGCAATGAGTCCCTAGAAATGTGAGTCTAAAATAACTATTGTAGCTGAAATGACCAGGCTTATTACATGTATAACATGTATCACAACAATACGATCTGGGACATCCGAAGCATATCTTCACGGGAGACTTATATCTTTTAGTTTCACCCTTTCTTTGGTCATCATCTGAAGTCTTTCCACCATCATTTCTTCTAGATCTTGACCTATATGATTGGAGTGAATTGATGCATATTTTTAGGGTGTATTTTAGTTCAAAAAGTGATCAAAAGTGTTAGATTTTATGTCTAAATGTGTAGAGAATCACTACTTTGCCTAAAAAGTATTACTTGTGAGATTTTTGATGTTTTTCATCCCGTTTACAGGTAAATTAGTGGATTTTGGCCAAATCGAGTGTCTTGGCATTTTTAGGATGAAGAGACGATCGAGACAGCGCGGGGGTCGGAGGTGGAGTCGGGTCAAGAAAATTCCCTGGACTCGACCTTTGGTCGAGGTCCGGGGGCCTCGACACGAGGGTGGTGGCCAAGAGATATATTTTGAAAAATTGGAGTAGGCTCGACTCGATTCTCAACCCTCGAGTCGTGGATCGGGGCAAAAGGAGAAACCTCGAGTCGAAGGCTGGAGGCAAAATCGGAAAAACGCATTAGCGACTTCAAGGCCTCGACTCGAGGGCCCCAACCTCGAGTCGAGGGATGCCCAAAATCAAAAATTTTCATTTTAAGCCCATTTGAGCGGAAAATAAAGCATAATCTCCATAGCTTAGATTAGAGCGGTTATTTTACGGTTTTCTAGGCGAATTTCTCATTCCATAGCTTAATTCTCATTGTAATTGGATTAGATTGATAGATTTAGATAGAATTTGATCATTTGTACCTTAGATTAGCATTTTGATCCTTTAGTTTTTCATTTCCAAGTTGTAATTCAAGTGGAGAAGAGATTGTATTTGAAGACTACTTTGAATATTCAAGAATTCCTATTATTTTGGATTCAATTGGTGATGTTCTTCCACTTTTCTTATTTCAATTCATTAATTGTGTTGATTAGATTCTTAATTGTTCAATTAGATTTTCTACCCATGGGTTTTGCACTTTGCACCATGGGCTAATACTCTTGTGCTTGGGATAATTGAAATTGAGGATGATGTGAGTGCCTTATGCTATGATTGTTGATGATTGTTGATCAATTGCGTTAGATTGCCCCCTAATTGTGATTCTCATTGTAATCATGCATAATTATCTCTTTAGATTGATGTTTGATCACCCTAGCAATAGGCGAGAGTTGAGCTAACGTGATTAGGGATTAATCAGGTCATAATTGTGTATGAATGTATGAATTGGGTGCTTCTTAATTTAGAGATTAGTTGCACTAAGGATACTCACATTAGGTATTATGTTATTAATGGAGTGATTAATTTCATGATGGTTTTATGCTTTCTAACTTAGTTGATTTGCAATTTGATTCAATCATAGTTTATTGATCATTGATTACTTGATGGATATTATCCTTAGCACCCCAATCCCCATTGAATTTTAGTTGTTTGTTCTAGCATATAAGGAGTTCGATTAATTGCTTGCATAGTGTTTGAATTTTAATTCTTGCATTTGTGTTATAGATTTAAAGCCAAAATCGCTTTGCAAAAATAGTCACCGAGAACTTGTATTCCTAGGGCCTCATGTGCATACTTTTTTCCTTGGGTTCGATATACTTGATTGGTCTTAATACCGCTTGCCGGAATCCTACAATCACTATATCGGTCCTTCCCTACATTTCTAAATTTGTTACGCTTGTACTTCATTTTTAAACTATCATACCTCTTGGTCAATAAAGCCATATGTTCCTTCAAAGAGAGATCACCTCCATTTGATTCTTGGACGTGTTCTCATCCCTTCTTACAAAAGCTACATGTTTAGTAGATGTGCTAGATTCAGCTTCGTCTTTCTCGTCTTCAATCTGAATGTCAAACTCATAGCCTTTCAAGTGTAAGATAAAGTATAATGAGTTATAGAGGATAGATCTTTTGTAGCTTTAATCAAGTTTCCTTTTTCTCTCTAATGTTAAGTGATATGAGCGAATTGATGCATGATTTATATGGTATTTATTTGCAAAAAGTGATGAAATGTGTTAGTTTTTACCCTTAAGGTGTAAGGTATCACTTCTTTGCAAATAAAGTATCACTAGTGTGGAAATGATGAATTTTTGATGCATTTCGTCTCATTTTCAAGTATTTCGGTGGATTTTGACCAAACAGGGCGCATGGATATTCACACGGGAACGAGGCGGGAGATATCGGGGGTCGGAGGTGAACGTCGGGCCGGGAAAATTCCCTAGACTCGACCTTGGGTCGAGGTCTAGGCCACTCGAGTCGAGGTTGCAGTGCTTCAAAATTTACCCAAGTATGGAAGGCCTCGACTCGAGGGCACCAAGCTCGAGTCGAGGGATGCGAGGAAAATGACAAGCTCGACTCGAGGGCCTCAAGCTCGAGTCGAGGCTTCGATTTTCAGAAATTTTCTAATTTAATCCCCTTGGACGAAAAATAGAGCATACATTCTTCCATAGCGGTTACTTTACGCTTTTGGCGATTTCTCGGTTCCCAAGCCAATTTCTCCTTTTAGGTTGATTAGATTCAAAGTTTTATCTAGATTTACATTGATTGATGATTAGATTAGACTTTAATCCATTAGATTAGTGATTCCAGATTGTAATTTAAGTGAAGAGAAGTTTAAATTTGAAGATTCAATCATTCAATATATTGATCATTTGGCTAAATTGGTGATGTTCTTCCTCTCTACTCATTTCTTTTGCTTAATTGTTGTGATTAGAATTTTGATCATGCAATTAGATTTTTACCCATGGATTTTGCACTTTGCTCCATGGGCTAACTCTCTTGTGCTTGGGATAATTGAAATTGAGGATGATTTGATTGCTTGTGCTATGATTGTTGATGATTGTTATTCAATTGAGATAGTTAGTGCCCTAGTTGTGATGCTAATTGTGCTTCATGTATTTTTATCTCTTTAGATTAGTGTTTGATCACTCTAGCAACTAACAAAAGTTGAGCTAACGTGATTAGAGATTAATCAAGTTATAATTGTGTATGATTGTATGAATTAGGTACTTCATAATTGAGAGATTAGTTGCACTAAGAATACTCACCATTAGGCATTGTGTGATGAATGGAGACATTATTACATGATGTTAATGTTTTCTATCTTAGTTGAATAGGAATTTGATGAAATCATAGTTTGTGATCATTGATTCCTTGATGAAGATTATCCCTAGCACCCCTATCCCATTTGATTTTTGAAGAATTCCTAGCTTGGTAATTGTTCTAGCTTAACTCTTATTTAATTCATAGCATTGTTGTTGATTGATTTTAATCCTAACATTGAATTGTGTAAGAGGAACCAAAGCGTGTTGCAACAATAGTCATTTAAGACTTGCATTTCTAGGGACTCATTGCATCACTTTTCCCTTGGGTTCGATACTTGGTTGTCTTAATATCACTTGCCCGATTTTACCGCAATCAAAATGGCATCGTTCTTAGGAAATTGTTTATGCATCTAAGCGAGACTTAGGAATTTTTGGAAGTGGTTACTTGTTGCTTTTGTGTTTTTGTTTTGTTTTTTGTTTTTGTTTGATTTTGATACTTGGATTGGTGGTGTGTAGGTGCATGATTACAAGGTCTCGTCGTATACCATCCGAACCACTCAATCTGGAAATTGAGGCTACCATTCGTAGAAACCGTGAGAGAAGAAGAAGAAAAATGATGGAAGGTGAAGATTTGGTAAATGAAGAAAGAATTGGTGAACCTCGTGTGGAGGAGGTTAATGGAAATGGTAATGGAGAAGGGGGAGTGCAAGACATTAGAGGAGGCAATGGGCACAATCCGCCTCTACAATGCTCAAGTTGGTCCTTTCCCTCAAGGGATGCCACAAAATCAATTTCCATACCAAAATCCATACCCATACCATCCACAAGCTCACCAATATCCATATTATCCACCTCATCCACAAAAATTCCCACTATATTATCCACAAATGCCATATCCCCAAGAGCCGAGATATCAATAGCCACCACATATACCACAAGCTCCACCCCAATCTATATAAGACCCTCCACCACAAGGCAGGCCATTAAGGGAGCTCTTTGAGCCTCAACTTCGTGAGTATTATGATGGCATTGCAAGGCTAAGGATCGAGGCTAATAATTTTGAGATAAGTCCGACACTTGTAAGAATGTTAAGGGAGAAGCAATTTGAAGGAAAAGATTAAGAAGAGTGCCCTCATCAACACATGGCACAATTTTTGGAGATTTCCGACACCATGAAGTACAATGGAGTGTCGAGGATGCGAAAAAGCTAAGATATTTGCCTTCACTCTTAAGGGAGAGCCAAGGCTTGGCTCAATTCTATCCCTCCCGAAACCGTTCGTACTTGGGAGGACCATAGCAAGAGATTTTTGATGAAGTTCTATCCGCCATCTAAGACGGTTCAAGCCAAAGAAGCTATCTCTCATTTTCGTCAAAAGAGTGGAGAAATTATTCCGGAGGCTTGGGAGAGATATGGGATGTTGCTTATTGCTTGCCCACAACATAGCTTTCCGGAGGAGCAAACTATCATGTACTTTTGTAATGGCTTAACGGATGGTGATAGATCCTTCCTCAATGCTTGTGCTAATGGTTCGATTTGGTCAAAGATGGTGGGTCAAATGAATGAGATAATGGAGAATATTGCCCAAGACTCTTTCCAAGTGACGGTGAATCGAGGAGCTCATCATAGAGTGTCCCATGTAGAGGACATTGAATCGATGAAGGCGATGATGTTACGATGATGGATCGCTTGGGGGCCCTTACAACCTCTCAAGCTCAACAAGGTGTAAATCTTCTCATTCCTCAAGTTGATTTGTGTCAAAGCCAAGTGCATTGAAAAAGTGAATTATATGGGGAGGTGTAATAACCCAAAACCCAATAATAGGATTTTATATTTTATTTTCTAAGTTTAGGGATTTCTTCATTTTATTTCAATTTCATATGTGGTTTTCTTAATTTTTCTCCAAGCGACGAGCGGTTTTCTCGACCGAAAATCTATCGATACTACTTTTTCAAACACACATCCGTAATCTGGATCTGTTTAATAATGATTAATTACCAATAGTCCTTTAAAGGTGAGAAACACTCAAGAAAACCCTAAGAAAAATGTTTGTTCTCCCGTCGCGTTTTAATCAATTTTCGGGCGAAACTCGAACCGAAAAAATACCGAAAATTCAACGTCGAGATCACAATACTGTATTAAAAGAGTGGGCTGCCAAATGACAGCCCAATTGCCCAAAAAATAACCAACCATGTGGGAGTTAGAGGGGGAATAGTGCTCATTGTACCTTTTTGCCCAAAAATCACACCCTAAGTACCCTACTTAGTGTACTACCTTCCCTAAATCCCTCCCCATCACCCAATCAGCCGTCCCCTCCCCTTTTCCTCCCATCTATAAATAGCTGCTGCCCATTCATTATTTTCCCACAACAAAAGCTTGGGGCTCTCAAGACAAAGAAGAAAATCTCCAAGGGTAAGTCCCTAAGCCCTCTCTTTAGCCTCATGTTTCTCCTTAGCTTAGAAATTTAGGAAAAATATGATATGAGTCCCTAAGAACCCCTTTTCACATGATATGATCTTATATGGAGTGTTTGAGTTGGAATTATGGTGTTTGGAGTCAAAATGGTGAAGTTATACTTGAAACATGAAGCTGCCAAACCGTGTCCTACCCACTGACCCATTTTTGTAAAATTCAATCGGACCCTTTCCACCCGTTTAAAAATCATGGAAAAATTCCTAGATGTATTATTTGAAGTCTAGAACAACATGTGTAAATTTCATAATTTTCTGATCAATGTGTAGGGAGAATAAAATCGTGAAAAATGATGTGTCGGAAGTAATCCGAAACTGGGAGCAGTGACTCACTTCTTTTATTTCTCCCCTTTCTGATAGTTATAAAATTCTAGGAAAAATCTGGGATGTTCCCCTTGATGTGTTGTAAATCATAGTAAAAATCATAATTTTTCGTTTAGTACTTTATTAGATAAAATTCGTTTTCTGAGTACCTGGTCGATGTTCGACGCATAGGGCTATTCTGTGTTGCACGAATTTATTTTCCAGTTTTTCTTAAGTAATAAATTATGGAAAAATTCATGGATGTCCTACAACATGTTTATAACTAGATTCTTAAATTGGGTGATTTTTAAACAAGTATCCAATAATTTACGAATTTTCTCGTAAGACATGTCCAGTAACCAAGCCAAACGATGGATTGAATGTTCACGAATTTTCTGGGCAGAATCCGTAAGTCAAATGGCTTGGGTCCCTGAATGAAAGTTGTTCATATTTGAGTAATGCATCACATGTTTTAATTTCATAATTTTCGGATATTTCTACAAAGAGTTATGAATTTTATAAATTTAAGGTCACTGTTTTGCCGAAACAAGTATTTGGAGTCCTTATTACAAAATCTGCTATATTTCCGTAACTCGAATGAACTCGAACCCTTAATAAACTTTGTTCTACACTGAAAGGTGTACAATATAATAAAATTTCATAATTTTCTAACGAGTCTAAGTGTTCTATTTCATTTATGCATGAATAAGTGTTGTTTCCTCAATTGACTAGTACTTGATAGAGTAAATAGCTAATACTTTTAAATGAAGCGCATGTTTGAATACCAAATGTTACACATAGTACTTTATGAATGCATATACTTGATTGTCTTACATGTTTTCATGAAAATAAACGGAACCGAAAGTCCCAAATTCGGAACCCCCAAAGCGTAGTACACTAACAAAGCCATTAGACATAGGATTTAACCCTTAAAAGCTTTTGATAAAATAAAGTACCCCTTCTTCATTCAAAGCCTAGTTTTAGAAGACACAATAAGACCAAGAACCTAAGTTTCTAACGGACTAAAGAATTGTCGAACTAAACATACGAATTGTGGTAGGTAGAGTACGGTCGGAATCGAGACCGAGACTTGCGTACTGAGGCCTAAACAATCAAGAAGTTAAACTTTCCCTTAAAAGTTTCCAGGTGGGTGACACTATCTGTATAGCTAGTTAATGTTATATAGACTGTTGTCGGTTTCTGAATCAAACATAAACAGCTTCTTAGAAAGACGCAAACAACTCAAAAGCATGAAAATGCACAACTCCTAACTATAAGAAAATGCGAGAACAAGCTTCTTTTACTTTGATTATTTGTTTTTATATGCTACATACGAGAGTTATTATCTCTATTGATCTATCGATCTGCAGAGAGTGGAGAGTGTGCGTAAATGCCACTATAGCCACCTCACGGGAGGAATAAGGATGGTAAAGGGTGTGGAGAGTGTGCGAAATGCCACTATAGCCACCCCACGGGAGCAATAAGGATGGTGAAGAGAGTGGAGAGTGTGCGTAAATGCCACTATAGCCACCTCACGGGAGCAATAAGGATGGTAAAGAGTGTGGAGAGTGTGCGAAATGCCACTATAGCCACCTCATTCGGGCCGGAGAATTACGGGTCTCGGACGTGTAAACGTGCCATTCCACAATGTGATTACGGGGATCGGACGCACTAGCGTGCCATCTCAAATGTGCTATATATATATATACTAAGCTGTCGCAAAGAAAGATGAATCTCTTAATCGAATAAAGTTGAAGGATGAAAATCTTATAATTGAAGATTACCTTGTACAAATGGGCTAAATGCCATAACGCATAACTAAAGATAAGAAAAGAATAAAAGATTCAATTATATTCGGGTTTCTGTCAATGCGTAACAAAGATACAAAGTTACCCATCGAGATTCCTATCTCACTCTCCCAAACTTAATATTTTTTTCGGGTTGCGAGAATGAGGTCCGGAGGTCTGCGAGACGACCGCTTCCCACTCTTTTCCCATTTGAATAAATAAATCGTCTTAGTAACTTTCAACCCTTTGTAATTAATACTTTACTAACCTTATGTTATTTCCTTCCTCCGAGAGTTGTACTCGTCAGGATGGTTTTGTCCAATTTGAATAATGAACTTTTATAAATAAAGAGTTTCCCTTTTTCCAATTAAAGTATTTTTCTGAAATTTTTCCGCCGCAACTTAAATGGTTGTTATTCAAAAGAAATTTTCTGGCTCAGTTTTTATATTTCACTAAGTGACGACTCGGGTTTAGGACGTCGGACCCCAAGGGTCAACTTTACGAATTCCGGGCGTTACGGGAGGCCTCCATACCAAGGAGGATATCAAAGCAACTATCAAGACAATTACCCAAATGCAAGGCCCTATCAAGTGTCTTATCAAAATAGGCCCCAAGGTAATTTTTCACCTCAACCTCAATATAATGCCAACTATTAGAGGAGACATGAAAATTTCTCCTATGTTAATCCAAGAGCCGCCGTTTAATTTCCTCCTGGTTTTGATTCAGAGCAAAAACTCTTAATAATGAGGGAAAGCAACCATGGAGGAGCTACTTGGGATGATTGTGAAAAGGTTAGAGTCCAATGATTCTAGATTGGATGATATTGGGAAGCAAATGGACTCTAGATTCAAGAAGAGAATCCTAAAGATGTGTTAGAAGTGCCAATGAAACCAATTCCGGTTCCCTATCCACAAAGACTAGTGAAGAAGAAGCTTGATGAGGAGTTTGGTAAGTTCTTGGAGGTGTTTAAAAGCTTGCATGTTGACATTCCACTTCTAGATGCCCTTGAGCAAATTCCCCATTACAAGAAATTTTTGAAGGAGGTTGTCAAAGAAAAGAAAATGGGGTGAGAATGGAGCAATCGAATTGGTGGAAGAATGCAAGGAGATTCTTGAGAGACACCTTTCTCAAAAGCTTAAGGATCCGGGAGTTTTGTGATCCCTTGTGAAATTGGGGAGAATTGGAAAGTGCAAAGCTTATGTGATTTGGGAGCTAGTACAATGTTAATCCTTTATCCATATTCAAGAAGTTGGAGTTAGGAGAGGTGACTCCCACCACTATTAATCTTCAATCGCGCATCAATCTTTTGCTCATCCTTATGGGATTATTGAAGATTTGTTAGTGGGAGTTCACAAATTTATCTTCCTGTGGATTTTGTAGTACTCGATATGAAGGAAGAACTTGAGGCACCTATCAATCTTGGTAGACCTTTCCTAGCTACCGGGAGAGCCATGATCAATGTGGAAAAAGGAGAGCTCAAATTGAGCTTTAATGGAGAAGAGGTGACATTTTCTAGAGCTCCATTAGTGGAAGATGCTCCAAGTGCTTTGGAGAAGAAGAAATGTGGCTATATAGATATCATTGACTTGTTCCCTTCAAAGGATAGGGATGATTCTAACTCTTCTAATTCATTAATCAATGATCATCTTATTTCTTCTTGTAATATGATTTCTAATAGGTCTTGTGTTTCTCTTGATGATCTTAGGGAGGAAAAGGCTCTTAGTGCACCTTTGCTTGATCCGGAGATGGAAAGATTGAAAAAGAAGTGAAGAAGTTGACCAAAGGCTCAAGTTTGGGGGTGTTAGAAGAAAGGAAGGTGCCACTTGAGAAGAAAGAAGGAATTTTTGTGGTTGGTGATCAAGTAGTGTGGAGTGAATCTAATTGGAGTAGGTTGCTTGGAGTAGAAAGACTCAAAGAAGTCTTGATTGTGAAAGAAATCAAAGAAGGAGGGAAGCTTCTATTGGAAGACAAATGGGGATGTTGCCTTTTTGCAAAGGAAACTCTAGTGAGGCACAAGGATGAGCCTAACGTCCTCATTGAAAGGGAAGTATCCACGTAGTAGACTTCATGTACTTGAATATCTCCTATCATTAGTGTTCCTACACCTTTGGTAAGTCCATAATTGTTATCTCCAAACATTACTCTTGGTCCATCTATGGTCTGATAGTTAGAGAGAAGTCGTCTTTCATAGGTCATATTCTTGGAACATTTGTCAATGTACGAGATGACCTCAAGAATGTCTCCTCTATCAACTATCTTCTTATCTTCCCGCAATCACAAATTTAATGCTTAGGTACCCTTTGTACTTTGGGTCCTTTCATGTTAAGTTGACTTTTAGGAATCCAGCACAAAGATATCAATGTTCCTTAAAACCATAAATTGAAGTTTACATCCATATCTATCTACTAAGATAAGACTTTCAAGATCAATCTTATTTAACTGATCTTTTGAGATTGTCTTAAATCTTGGTAAAAATGGATATATTTTGCTTCTTCCATCAAAGCCATTATACCTAGGATAGAATTTTGACTTAGTCTTAGGTTTAACCTTAGGAGATACTTTCCTCGTCTGCTTTTTTCTTTTCGAAGTATCGGATGAGATAATTAATTCCTTTGGTTTCCAGGACTAAATCTAGTTTCTATCTTTGGTTTAGTTGCTTTAACAAAAAGTCTAGGTTTTATTGGATCATTTTTCTTACTCCTATCAATACCTAATCCAGCTTTTATCACTAGACTTTTGTGAAGTATTGAAGATTTTATCTATTGTGGTTTGGGAGTTATTCGAAGTCCTAACTTGAGATTTAATTCTCTGTTAGTCTTCTTGCAACGCTCATTCTCGGAATAGATATTTGAAAATTTTATTTTCAAAGAATTCAATTCTGTTCTAACTTATCTGTCTTATTAGACATGGTACTAGTGATCATCTCATTCGACATTCCCCCTTGAATGTACAAAGTTTCTCACCGTCCTTAGTTTGATTGACCTTAGTTAAATCAGTAATTTGATTCTTTAAATTAAAATTTTCAGTCTCTATCTATTTATAAGCGAGATAGAGCAGTCTCCAAATCTTTCAAAAGTTGCTCAATAAGACTAGGATCGATTTGAGATAAGGTATCACAATCATTATCCGAGGATGAATAGTAATGTACCTCTTTTGCCATTAAACGAGATGTCGTCATCGACCCCAAAATCAGATGAGGATGAGGATGATGATGTCTCATGAACTTCTTCTTTCTTAGCCGGAAGAGCTCTACGATCGGCATATCTTCTATAGTGGACTTGTTGCATGTATAACAAATATCTCCTCTGTCTATCTTAGGACTACTATATCCTCGTCGATTGGTGATTTATGCTTCCTTATGCGATCCTTTTTCCTATCGTTATGCGAACTCTTTTCATCTTTATCGATCTATAGTTCATTCGACACGATCTGTCTCTCTTGTTTCTTTTGTACTTCATTCTCAACCTTTCATATCTTTTTAACAAGAGCCATTTCCTCCTTAATAGACAAATCGAGATGCCTTGGAGATCTTTTGAATTCATCTTGATGAACAAATGTGTTGATGTCGCATGTGATGTTATCACATATTCCGCTACATCGAGAATTTGACCCTTTCTTTCTTCATATAACTAACTTTTATTCTCTAACAATTCAATGTTGTAGTAGATGTTGTGACATTGCGGGTTGAAGATCTAGAACGTTCTACAAGGATCGGGAATGAAGATCGAGTCAAATGTTGTCATGGATGCTTTGTAACATCAAGTGCAACATTGAGGACGGATTCAGAATCTTCCACAAGGATCCATAATTCAAGACTAATTCCAGAGAGATTTAGAAGGACCTAGATCATGCGGTTGCAGGAATTAACCACAAAATCAACTAGCTACATTGACGGTTATGTGAGAGAATTACGGGAAAGTTATTTTGGAGTCTTTCTAGATCCATCTACAAGGATCTATGGTTGAAGCCAAGGGACGTCTATAAATAGAGGACCGAGGACTTCAAAGAATGACAAGGAATATCCAAATATCAATTGTTGAGTGCGTTAGTGCATCCAAGAGATAGGGCCATTATTCCCCTTTACGTTGGTACTTGTGCATGTTACCTCGTTTACCAACATAGGTTTATTGAAGTGTCATTAGCGTAGATGTCTTTGATACTTTGATTTACTTTTGACGGTGTAATATTTTGTAATACTACACTTAGCCGTTTAAGAGTCAATAGGTGATATTGAGTCTTTATTTTCCGTTGTAAAGGTTGTCTTGGAAACTCTTTACACAAACTTTTGTATTCACTCTCGAATTAGTGAAACGTTTAGCCGACAGGCATCATAGACTTTAATTAACAAGTCTATGAAAAACTTACTCCTTTGCATTGTAGTGTTAGTCTTCCGCCATTGTGTTTCATATTCGATATTTAGATGTTGTAGTGCATGCCATACCATTCAATACAACATCATTCTATTTTACACTACACGCACACTTTCATTGGCACCAGAGCCTAAAACTTACTTCGCATTTAAGTTTAGATCCTGTGTTTTAGTGTGTCTTTTTATTTTGCAATGGAGTATCCACTCTCTCGATCTGTTAGGCCTCCTGTTCTTGATGGGACAAACTATGCCTATTGGAAGCCAAGGATGCGGATGTATATCAAATCCATAGATGAACGTGCTTGGAGGAGTGTCCTTTCTAGATGGACGAGACTCCTCGAGTTTAGTCCGGCATAGGGCGTTAAAAATAGCACTTGATGGGAGGCAACCCATCCTTTTTGTTGCTTTTGGTGTTTGTGTGCTTCTTGTTGTTTTTTTTTTTTTGTTTTTTTTTATTTTGTTTTTGTTGGAGAAATTGGTTGGAGTTTAATTGATGATGCTTAGGTGATTGTGATGTATATTGCTATTGGAATATTGGAATGAGTGAGCTTATTTGATACCTTTGGGAGTTGCATATAATTTAATCACTCTTTTGCCAAACTTTGAATTTTATGCTTAGTTTTAAGTTTGGGGGTGATGATTGTGCTTAATGTTTACTTGCATCTCGTCTTGATAAGAATTTGTTGGTCCCGATTAGTTGAGTTGATTAAAGAAACTTGAGTTAGCCTTCTAGGATAAAATCTTGAAGGGGGTTGAATAGATTTTATGGATTTTTACAAATCTTTTAAAAACTTATTCAAAACACCAAAGTAACCCAACGGATTTTCAATTTAATCTCAACTTTACTAAGATCAAAAGCAAACCGATATTTTAGTTTTAACTTTGATTACGAAATCAATCTTTGATTTGATAACCGGAATTTGAAAGAAACGAGGTAAGTAAACAAAAGCAATAAAGAACACCATATTTATAGTGGTTCGGATTATGAACAATCCTACATCCACTCTCCTTCTTAAACTTGAAGAAGGGACTCTGTTTACCACTTACTTACTTACTTTCAACTTACGACACAATTCGTAAAGATCTTCAAATCTTCAATCTCCTAAATCCTTCTCTAAAATCTAACTATTACGGTGAATATTGAACTTTGAAGATTACAAGTAAAGTGTTCTATAAACACTTAGAACTTTTTGAAAACTCTTTTGAAAAACTTGTGAATTGATTGTGATAGAAATCTGAGTAGTGAATAATGTGTAAATCGAATTTGCATAAGTGTGTTAAAAAATAAGAACTAGACCTATTTATAAGTCGACAAGACAGTTAGTTTTGTTAGTCGGTTCTAACAAACTGAAAACCGCTCAATAAACTTAATCTTGAAAACTCCTTTTCTTCTCATTTGATTTTAACCAACTCGTCTGCAGGTGACTTGGTGAAGACTTCGCCTTTCTTATTCTACTCGGCTTGTCTTGACCTCGTCGAGCTCTTCATAATTGTCTCCTGCAGATGACTAGATTTGAACTTGTCTCCAGATGACTTGCAACTTCAAGTCTCCAGTGACTTGATCGGTCCTCGACCTGAGTCGATCGGCTTAGTACCCGGACTGATCTTAGCTGTTCTTCATAGTCATCTGCTCATCTGGGTTGATCTTTTAACTCATCAAAACCTTCCTTGATCTAACAATTTCCCCCTTTTTGATGATGTTAAAACTATATAAAAACATGCTCAAATGATGTTAGTCAAAGTTATTCAAGATAATCGAATAGGCATATCATTACACATCTACACTTTAAATCGATTTATTCACGTTTAAGCACTTAATTCACACTTAGAAAATTTTAAGAAAATATTTTTAAGTCTTTAGAATTTAGACTTAGTGAAAAGTTTTTAATCGAGATTGTTTTTAAGACTTAGAAAAATTTTGAAGAAATTAAGTCTCGAGATGAGAATTTTCTCATGATTAATACTTAGAAAAATTTATGTTTTCTCAAAATAGGAAAATAAAGTATCAAGATTAAAACAAGTAATTCAGATTGGTTCCAAACATCTCATTCACATAAAGAGCACATTTACATATTTACAAATGGATCAGATTAAAAGATAAAAGATAAGAAAATTTAAGGCTTATCTAATCGTCCATCTATCCTTCTCTCGGGAGCTGCATCGATCGAATATTCTCGTTCTCGGCTCCGCAATCTCCTTTGGATCAGTCAACTTCATCCGATTAATCCCGTAATTAATAGTTGATCGATCCACTACTTGTCGATTGAGCCATCATCTGTTAGCTTGATTGGAATGGATGAGTAGTCCGGAGCAACTAAGTCCACATTATTCATCTCCTTCATCAAGTAATTTCTAGTATAAGTCTGGGTTCTCATTCTCCATCCAATCATGCTATGCAATAGTCTCATCTTTAGACGATGCTCCGACTCCTGACAGATATACCAGAAGAAGGTCCATTTCGCCTCATACTTCATGTACTCGGCTGCCCTGTGCTAGATGCGCGATCATCTTTGGAGGTGCATCGCTTCTTTCCCTTAGGCCTGACCCAAGCCATGTCTGCTCCTCCTCCGACTGTTGGGACAACCCATTTCTTCTAAGATCTGTAGAAGATCTGCCCGGCTTCCTTGGCAGACTTGATCTTCCTCCTAGCTTCCCTTCGGCCATAGTAGACCTTCTCGGCCTTTATCCGTTTATCCCTTTCGCCTCGATCCCGAGCCGCTCAACCGATTTCTCAAGAGGTCTTTTCCTGACTTTGGACATCGTGTTCTGTCTGATCGAGATAAGATCCGCTCAAGCTCCTTCTCTTTCCCTTTCTTAGCTATCACTAGCTCTCGCCCTTGCCCTATTCAGCTTCAGCTTTGGCCTTGCCCTCCTCCTTTCTCTCCTGATTTTGGACATGAATCTCTCGATTTTAGCTCAGCCTCTTTCTTTCTCGGCCTGCTCATACGCCCTTATTGCCTCCTCAATCTGCTCGATTCTTATCTTTAAGGCGGTGAGCTCGTCTGATTGGTTGGCTGCTGATAGCTTAATCTGATTGAGCTCGGCTTTGATAATCTCCACATCTTCCCCTTTTTAACATCATCAAGTAGCATAGCAAGCTGCTCCTTGATAGCGGTAAAATAGGTGGAAGGCGAGGTTTGATTTCGTATGATCTCATCGGCCGGATTTTATTATTAGCTTGAACTTGACTTTTCAACTCACCAACCTCTTTCTTAACCTCAGCCATCTCTTCTTTCCACGAGAAAATTTTACAGAATCGAGAGATAGAAGATAAGAGATTTACCTCGGATGCTTTGAGCATTTCTTCCATAGTGACACCGTGAATCTACGATGTCTCGTAGTTTTTGACGTAAGCATCCGAGTAAACTTTTCTTCAACTCTCTTCTCCACTGGTTGAGGATGGAGGAGAAGGTGGATCTGAGGCTTTGGGAGGAGTGGCAGGAGAGGTTTCTCGGCAGGCCAAGACGACCTCGCAGATGGTTAAGGAGCCGCTCTTCTAATAGAATAGATGAAATGGAAGTAACTCCGGCAGACTCAAAGATTGCTCTTTCCCGGGAGATGAGGTTTTCCCAGCCAACCTCTTCAACAAATAAGCTCATCTCCTCTAGGTCTCCTGTTCTCGGGTGATGAACCAGCCAGGACTTTCAATAGATTCCTTCATTACTTGGGTTGAACCGAAGTTCGGGAATAAGTTCTACCAATCTCCTCTCGGGCATCTGATCGTAGAGAAACCTTGAAGCATCCCATAGATCCGTCGGGTTTGGGAGTGTGTATTAGGCTGATTTGTGGGGATGGAGTGGGATATTTGGTGGAGAGGAAATCTTGGAAATCAAACGGTTGAGTGGAGGTGGGAGGAATTTCTGGGATTGAAGATGAGGTGGGAGGTGGAGTGGTGGATGGTTGAGTTGGATTGTTTGTATTTGGACTATATCGGGAGTAGGTATTCAAGAGGCTCGAAGTACCAGCAGGATACTTCTTCATCGCCCGGGTGGGAAGGTGATTTTTCGAAGGAGGAGATGTTAGAGGATGTACTGCGAGGCCTGCTTTTCAGCGGATGTTGTCCGTTACGAGCCGGGCTCCTCCAACACATCTGCCTCGGCCTCTGCTGCTGCTGCTATCTCCAGCCAGTAGCCTCCTCCCGAGTAATAGGCTTGCGGGAGTCAGTAAAGGATTCTCCCCTAGTTGCCACATCTGCAGCCTTTCACCAATCTCCTTCGGGCCTCCTCTCGAAGTGGAACATCAGGTCTGGCTTCTTCGAGTAAGATGACCTCTCGTTCCACTCCACCTGTCTCCTCAATCAAGTTGCCCTTCTCGTACACCGACCTCGGCCGCTGGTACCTCGCCTCTCGGTACCTCGCCTTCTTGTACCTTGGCTGCTGGTCTCTAAGCACTGCTGTGCCTCACTCCCTTTGTGCCCTTGCCTCGTCGATTCGTCGTCCGAATCGGCAATCCACCAAGTCTTTCATTCTTCGTCAAAAGATCTTTTTGCTTTGAATATTTCTTCTGTCCTTCTCTTGTTTGCACTCTCTTATTTAGCCCTTCCATCGTATTGTGATCTTATTGAATGCTCACAGCTGACTGGGCAACCCAATCTCCTTCATCGAGATTGTATACCAACCTAGCCTTCTCTTCCTTCAACCTTGAAACAACAACTCCACCCATCTACCCCGACTTCATCATAAATAGCTCGCATACAACACAACCTGGATTTTGTCACACCATCATGAGAACTCGATCTCTCGAAGATGGATTTGGTTACTATCGTCATTAACAGCCTATACTTCCTCCTCGGAAGATGCTTTTGAGATCTCTCCTCGTCCCTCTCGTAGGTAATCCTCACAAAAATATCAAATGATTGTTCCCATTCTTCTTCCTTGTAAGTCAACGGATTTACTCCATTCACCGTGGTATCAAGAATTCGGGCTACATTCTCCTTGGTAAATTCTAACTGTACCTTCTACAGGTTGTATCAATCCATTTTCGGTGAATTCACTATTCGCGTAAATTACGCCCCAATGAAATCCATGGTTTTGTTTTCTGCAGATTTCATCGAATGAATCCCCGTAGCCTTGATGCCTCCAGAACCTCAGAATTTCGTTGGATTCTCTATCTCTTGTAGTGTCGAAGTCGACATACATCTCGGCCTTGAGTTTGTTTTTGACCGCCTTAGTGTTCATCTTGAATTCAGATTGGATGCGGTTATATAAGTAGGGGGTCTTGGAGTTGCGGAAGAAGTTGAAGCCATTTGAGTAATTTTTAAGAGAATAAAAAATTTTGCGGTAATTTTTAAATAAGGGAAATGTGAAAGTGAAATTTTGAAACGAAGAAGGTAAGTTTTTAAAAGATGAAGAGACAGAGAGGGAAAGTTGGGAAGATGATACGTGTCACGATCTTAGAAATTGAATTTTAACCGTTGATTAATGAAAGCGCATGTAAAATATCAACGGTTTAGTGAAATAACCGCCGACTTCAAGGCGTGTGGTATCAACGCGTCTTGAATTGTGTTAAAGTAATCATTTATCCTACTGATTAGACGGCTAATAGGTTTGCTTTATACAGAGGTAAATAATATACCCGACGTAAGCTAAAAGATGTCTTTCTTTGCAAATAGGTTTCCTATTTCAGATCGGGTCTTTATCGGACTCGGTCAAAAGTGACCTTGTCTTATATTTTGAAAAATTCCTTCGAGTCCGATTTTGAAAAACAAAAAAATTTAATGCAAATCTTAACATAGTATTTTCAATCTAGTCAATTGTATTATGCAGTTATTTGGAAATAAATGAGACTTAAGAAAATTATTTTAGGAACAACAATTTTCAAGGGATGAGTAAAACAAAGGTGAGGTGTTTTTGATTGAAGAGTTTTAGAAATAAAGCCGGTACACTGCTCCTGCAAAACAAACTCATCAAAACTATTAGTAGCTGAGGTAGATCGAGATAGGGTGCGAGATAGTCATCCTGCTTTTCAAGAAATCACCACTATTGTGCCCTAGTCTCGATTCACCGTATGTTAGATAAGAAATTATCATGTCGATAAGGTCAATATGACTAATCCTTGATTCTTGATTCCTAAGAAGGAAATCAATGATATCACCTACCCGATTGTCCTTTGACACATATCTAGTCCGATAATTCTTTCTAGACATTTATTTAAAGAAAAGAGAGAGAAAAAATAAGGAATACATTTAATGATGCAAGTTGTTGATGTTATGACGAGTGTTACTCGAGAATGTGCCAACATTCTCGGTCACAACATCGAATTCGTCCTTCCAACTTCCACTAACCCTTAACCCACGTTTTTGTCTTGTTTATTGACTTGTTCTTTCAGATTGAAGACTTACGGAAGTTACCTAAGTCATGCGGTTGAAAGAAGCAAGCAATAGAGGTTATAAAGATCATGGGGAAGTTACAAGGAAGTTACCTATTTTCAAGGGAGATGTGGAAGTTATCTTCAAGCATTAAGAGTCCAGATTTTATCTATATATACACTACTGCTATGAAGATTAAAACTTGAAGTTGAGGGAAACACAATCTAGCATAGTCTATTGGCATAGATTATAGAATTTATTGTAGTTTCATACTCGATACTTCCGTTGGTGAATGTTCCAACATTTCAACCAACATTGGATCTTTCTTTGTATTAGTGATAGGTTAGATTGAATATTATCTAGTCACTATATACGTTGATCCATTCACGGTATAGCTTATGTTTTTACCGATTGTATCACTTAACAATTATTAGTGATAATACGCCATTTGGCAAGATAGACTTATTTATAGTCTATACGAAAATTTTGATATCCATCTTGCAACGTGTTTAAGACTTCCGTGGTACATTTCGATTATTTATTTGTTCGTGTTGCTCTTCGAATGTGCCAATATTCGTGACAACATTCTGCAAAACACGTACGCACACCTTCAAGTGGCACGAGCCATAAAACTCAAGTTATCCCGAGTTTAGATCCTCGTGTTTGGTGTGATTTATTGCAATGGATTATCCTATGACAGCTCCAATTAGACCACCCGTTCTAGATGGTACAAATTATGCAATTTGGAAGCCTAAGATGCGTATGTACATCAAGTCCATTGATGAACGTGCATGGAGGAGTATATTGACTGGATGGACTCCACCGATTGTTCCACATCGACAATATCAAGCTCAAATCAAGAGGGAGTTAGAATGGACAAATGATGAGGTGACAACGGCTAGCTTCAATTCGAAGGCACTCAATGCCTTATTTACCTCTACGGATGTATCCATGTTCAAAATAATTTCTAATTGTGTATCTCGCAAAAGATGCATGGGAGAAATTACAAGAACATTGTGAAGGATCCGAGAGTGTAAGAAGGACGAAGTTGAGGATGCTTGGAACCAAGTTCGAAAATTTAAGGATGAAGGAAGATGAGACCATATCCTCCTACAATGAACGAATCACCGAGATTTCCAATGAATCTCAAGCACTTGGTGAAGCCATATCCAATACAAGGTTAGTACATAAAATCTTAAGAACTGTTCCTAAACGTTTTGATGCTAAGATATGTGCTATTGAGGAAGCTAAAAATATCGATGCTATTACTCAAAATGAGTTGGTGAGTATTTTGAAAACATATGAAATGAATTTTACCCAAAGAGATAGTGAGAAATCCGGAAAAGGAAAATTTCTGCTTTCAAAGGAGAGACTTCTTCATGTGTTGATAAACAACCGTTTGTTACCGAAATAGATTCTCGATGAAGATGTTGTTGACGATTGTGCCGACAATGCCGATAACATTGCTTTCTGACTAAGCGCTTTAATGCATTTTTGAAAAAGAGAGCAAATAGACTTAGAAATAATTTGCAAATTAAGAATCAAGAGAGAGAACAGATCGGTAGTTCACGCCAATTGCACGATAGAAATCGGAATGTTAATCAACCTAGGCAATTTGATAGAGGTAACAAGATCAAATATGATCCAATATAGGAAAAATGTGAAATGTGATGCATGTTCTGGTTTTGGTCATTATGCTAATGAATGTGCCAACACTCTTTTGAGAAAGAGGGTAAATTTCAATGCTACCTTAAGTGATGAGTCGATGGGGAAGATGATTCTCGATAAAAATGAGGAGTTTGCTTTTTCGCAAGAATTTTATATGATGATACACTTGATGATTTCATGGATGATTCTCGATGTTGAGTCAAATGTGCCAACATTTGAGGAAACATTGGAGGTTCCAGAATTTAATTGTTTCTCAAGTTCTTGTGTAGATGAAGCAGTACTTCTAACATTGTTTGCAAAGATTGTAAGTCCAGCTTATCTAAAGCTTGAAAAGGAGTTGGAATCCACTCAAAAGCCTTGAAGGACATGACTATTGAAGAGTCATATCAAAAGGAGTTGGTAATAAGATTTGAAGTCTTATTGACAAGAAAAGATCTGAGATTTGCAACCTCAAAGAGCTCAAAGGCACAACACCGAATTTCAAAAGATATTCGTAAAGTTCACTAAACTTGATGAGGCACTCGACAATTGGTAGTACAAGTAGACATGGTCTTGGTTATAATGGTAATATCACTCAGTTCTTAAATAATAACAAACCTGTTGTTTTTACAAAACCTTCGTTGAAACCGAAAAATTGAAAAATGATTACAAAAGAAGGATGTTTGTCATTATTGTTTTACCGAGGGTCACAAACGACCAAACTGCTTTAGAATGAGGCAGGATAAAAATTTTCTAAAATGTCTTTAAGAATGTTGCCACATTCTCGCTCAACATTTGAGACAAACAAATTAAAATCAGTTCAAAACCTCGTTCAAAAATCTACTTGGGTAATAAAGTCAAATTCTGTTTGTAATGTTGTCTATACCTCTTTAAAAGCATGTGTTCTGGACTATGGTATTTTGATAGTGGGTGTTCTAGACACATGACCGGTGAGCAAAATTATCTTACCGATTATAAGGTTTATGATGGTGGAAATGTTACTTACGGAGGAGGTTCAAAAGGTAAAATTATTGGGATAGGTACACTAAATGTTCCTGGTTTTCCTAACTTGACAAAAGTACTACATGTTAAAGGTTTACTTGCAAATTTGATTAGTATTAGTCAATTATGTGATGATGACTTGCATGTGAAGTTTGATAAGAGTTCATGCTATGTGCTAAACGGTGATGATAAATGTCTTATGGTTGGAAATAGATCGGTTGATAATTGCTATTTGATCGACTCTAATCAAGCATGCTTTAATGTTCAAACCGATGAAAGTATACTTTGGCATCAAAAACTTGGACATGCTCATTATAGAAACATTGTCAAATTGTTAAAATTTGATGTCGTTAAAGGTCTACCTAAGTTAGATATTCGTAGGTCAAATGTGTGTGGATCCCGCCAAAGTGGTAAACAAGTCAAAATGTCACATGAAATGTTGACACATTGTACTACGAAACATTGCTTTGAACTTTTGCATATGGATTTAATGGGACCAATGGAGACCGAAAGCATTGGTGGTAAGAGATATTCATTTGTCATAGTAGATGATTATTCAAGGTTTACATGGATTGAGTTTCTTAAAGAAAAATCGGATGCTTTTGAAGTTTTCAAAATTCTTTACAAACGTTTTAAAAATGTTTTTAACACTAAGGTTAAGAGAATAAGGTCTGATCATGGTAGGGAGTTTGAGAACAGTTTATTCACTAAATTTTGTGAAGATAAAGGCATAATACAAGAATTCTCTTCTCCTAAAACACCTCAACAAAATGGTGTAGCCGAAAGGAAAAATCGAACTCTACAAGAAATGGCTAGAGTAATGCTTTTATCCAAGAAACTTTCAAAAGGTTTTGGGCTGAAGCTTTGAATACCGCCTGTCATATTTCAAATAGAGTTTATCTTAGACCTAATTCCACAAAGACACCTTATGAATTTTTAAATGACAAAAAAACCTAATCTGAAATACTTTCATGTCTTTGGATGTGTTTGCTACATTCTACGAATGATAGAGACCAACTTCATAAGTTTGATTCAAAAAGTGATAAGGGTTTCTTTCTTGGTTATGCTAGAAACAAGAGAGCTTTTAGGATTTATAATCTTAGGACCGATACTGCTCAAGAGTCTATGAATGTTGTTTTTGATGATAATGCAAGTCTTGCAGATAATGCTATTGAAGAAGATGTAATCGATCTTATTGAGCGGATGCAAAGTTCTGAAATTTCAATCGTTTGAGAATGTTGCTACAAATGTGCCCACATCCAAGCAACATCACCTCAAATTCCGTAAACTATCGTAACTATGCCTTATCCTCGCTACAAGCACCATCTTCTAGAATTCTCAAAATCATCCACAACAACGAGATCATAGGTAAGCCACAATCAGGTGTACAAACAAGGAGAAAATTAAGTTTTGACGCAAGGCATGTGGTAAGGTCGATTTGTATGACATCTATGTGTAACAAGGTGAACTTTGAATGTTTTCATTCTTTCAATGAACCTAAAAATGTTGATGAAGCTATGAAAGATGAAAATTGGATTAATGCAATGCATGAGGAGTTAAATCAATTTGAAAGGAATGATGTTTGGATACTTGTGCCTAGGCCTAATGATGTGAATGTAATTGGTACAAAATGGATTTTTAAAAACAAAACCGATGAATCTGGTAATGTTGTAAGAAACAAAGCTAGATTAGTAGCTCAAGGCTATACACAAGTAGAAGGAATTGATTTTGATGAGACTTTTGCTCTGTTGCTAGAATTGAGTCTATAAGACTATTACTCGCTATTGCATGCTACATTGATATAAAACTGCATCAAATGGATGTTAAAGCCGCATTTCTAAATGGAATTCTTATGGAAGAAGCATATGTAGAACAACCTAAGGGGTTTGAGAATCATGATTTTCCTGATCATGTTTATAAACTTAAGAAAGCCTTATATGGTTTAAAGCAAGCACCTAGGGCATGGTATGGTAGATTAACCGATTTTCTTGTTGAATTTGGTTTCTATAGAGGTGAAGCCGATAGAACATTGTTTATTAAACATTCTGGATATGACATTATGATTGCTCAAATATATGTTGATGACATTGTGTTTGGTTCTACATGTGAGAAAATGCTTGAATTATTTGTACATGAAATGACCACTACCTTTGAAATGTCGATGGTTGGAGACTTGAATTATTTTTAGGTCTTCAAATTAAACAATGCAAAGATGGTATTTTCTTTTGTCAAAATAAATATGCCAAAAATCTTGTGAAAAGGTTTGGTTTAGACAATGCTAAACACATGAAGACACCTATGGGATCGACACAAAAGTTGTGTAAAGACAAGTGTTGGCACAAATGTTGACCCAACATTGTATAGGTCGATGATTGGTAGTCTTTTGTATCGACTTCTAGTAGACCAGACATCATGTTTAGTGTTTGTTTATGTGCACGTTATCAAGCTGATCCTAAAGAATCTCATATGAATTCGATTAAGAGAATAATTCGATATGTGGCGACACATGTGATTATGGAATATGGTATAGCAAAGATACTAATTGTTCCTTGATTGGGTATAGTGATGCGATTGGGCAGGTGATAGTGATGATAGAAAGAGTACAAGTGGAGGATGTTTCTACATGGGTAACAATCTTGTTTCATGGCATAGCCGTAAACAAAATTGTGTGTCCTTATCCACGGCTGAATCCGAATATATTGCCACGGAAATTGTTGTACTCAACTTCTATGGCTTAAGAAGAAGTTCGATGATTACGGTTTGGAGAGCAATACTCTTACTGTTTATTGTGACAATACAAGTGCAATTAATATATCCAAGAATCCTGTGCAACATTCGTTAACTAAGCACATAAGTATTAGGCACCATTTCATTAGGGATCTTGTAGAAAAAGAAGTTGTAAAGTTAGAATACATTTCAACCGAGAAGCAAATTGCGTACATTTTTACTAAAGCCCTGGATAATGAGAGGTTTTCTTCTCTTAGAAAATCTCTAGGTTTATGCACAAATTAGATCTGTTATTGTTGTGTGTTGTGACAAATGTGCCAACATTTGAAGCAACACTAGAACAATTTATTTTAACTTTTTCTAAGTATTGTAATATCTAGTGTTGTCAAACTCTCTTGTGTAAATAGTATTAGAACCTGTGATTAATAAAATTTGTCCCGACACACTTCTCTTAAATGCAATGAAATTAACTCACAATTAGATGCTATGTCACTAAGTAACTATGGGACACGGAGTTGACTACTACGATGATCTCTTTTTCAAAAGGTGACTTGAATGCATCAATATAATCACAATCCATTGAGTAATTATGGGACACGGAGTGACAACTACGATGATCTCTTCTCGGAAAAATGGATCAATGTGATTAAAAGTGAGAAAAACAAAATATAGTGCAACACAAATGATTTTATATCATGTAAAAACTGTGTTGAGAAGTGTGTGTGCCGACATTGTCCATATAACATTCTCGGGTTCTTTTATGTATATTTACCTCTATGAGATTGATAATTTCCGGATATTATTCTATGATGAATTATTATTTTTAAATTGTTCCCAGCAATATTATTTAATCTAATTATTTTTATTGTGCACGTTTTTATTTTATTAAGTGGTTTTTTGCATGTTTTCTCTTATAACTTCCACATTTTCGGTAATGCCTATTTCTTAGGGATGTGATTAAATTTCTTCTTCTCAAAACCGATGTGGACACAACTTCTACATTCTCTCTTTTCCTATTTAAGGTTCTTAATATTCTCGTGTGCTCTACACATTGCTCTTAGTTTTCGAAAATTGACACAAGTGTTCGATGGTATTAATGTTTGCACTTGTTGGTATTAGTTGATAATCGCCTTTAAATATTGCAATTCAAATTGATTATTTTATTAATTTAATTTGAATAGTGCTTGCAAAGGTTATTAATTATCATGGCTGATGGGAAAGGCTCTTCACCTTCACATTCGAAACACTCTACCTCTCCAAGCAATTTCATCTTCTTCACAAAACCTACACCTATTAGCTTCAATGGCCGCTGAAAATGTTTCCGGAAATGTTGGCCCTTCTAACCCAACATCGCCCTCTTCGGTTAGGATTGGCTCGATTGATGTTCCTCTCTCGGCCTATGACCTTCGATCGTAAATCCAAAACCCCGGTACCCAATCCTCCGATTTTCCGAAATTGGGCGGAACGCCACCAAAACCGATCAGCGACGAAGCTAGCGAAGCCCCGCTCTTGACACTTATCCAATGACGGTGGAACTAGCTGAAGGAGCCACCACCGATCAAATAGTCTATGCATTCAAAACCCTCTCGAAATGCAGACGATTTACCCTCGTTGTCAAGGTAGGCGACGTGGAGGTTGATTTCCAGCAGATAAACACTTAGTGTTTACACCGCAACAATCACCGGAAGATACTCCAGTGGAAGAATCATCCTCTGAATCTTCGGACACCGGAGAACTCGCTGCCCGCCTTCAATCTGCTCGACAAAAGGCTACGAGCTCAAGAGGACAAGGACAAACGCCGTCGTATAGAACAATGGGACGTCGTGTGGACTATTCTCAAACCGGCAAAAGCGAAGCATGATGATGGCGTTGCTTGAAACCTATTCAGTGTTCGACTCGACTCCTCCGCGATGAAGTGGAAGAGGCGAATTCGAGAGAACGGCCAGAGAAGAAGCCGATGTTCCGGTGCTTAGCCCTAGGGGAGTACCGAGGATTCAGAGATGGATCAAACATTGGCTCAAATGGCTGCTAGCTTGGAGAAAAGGAAAAAGAAGCAAAAGATCCGCGAGGATGTGCCGGAGGATGTTGGCACACCAATGGACACATCGTCCTCTCGACTCGAGTCTTCTTCATCCGAAGGAAGTAAGGCTAAATGATGAGGTACATACAGATTCCTCTTTGCATATGTCTTCATCCGATTCTCGATGATAGCTATAATGGTGTGAATAGTGAGAAATTTAGGACTTTGCGGACTAGAGTGATAGTTGGAGAAAGGATAGTTAAGATGGATGATTTTGTGAGTATGAATTTGGTTGGATACCTGACCGATAGGTCCTTAATGCACTCTCTACAATTTGCTACTCCTTATATTGTAGATTGGGTTTATGAGTTTTATGCAAACTTGAAAGTCGAGTTTCGAAGTTAATTCTAAGCACTTTGGAAAAGTGAAGTTTAGGGAAAGGTCATTATGATAACTCCAAATATTATTAATGAGATCTTGAGGACTAGAGATGGTGATGATCCTCGGGTTGATGATTTGGATGAGGTTATTAAGGTAATCACCTGGGGAAGGATTAATGTATGGAGATATAGAATGAATTCCTCGGCCTTGACCAGCCTTTATAGTGTTCTTCACAAATTAATTGTGTATAACCTGTCGCCTTCTTCAAACACAACCACTTTGACAAGTGAGCAAAGCTATTCTCGATGTACAAGATTGGACATTTGAGGGTCTTCAACCTTGGAAAAGCGATCTTTGAGAATATGATGACATATTCGGGGAAAGTATCAAGCAAAGGGTTGCTTTGCCATACCCAAGTCTAATTCACTCTTTGATTTCTGCTCAAGGGTTTCAAAGGGAGAACCATGAGATTATCACTCGTTTGCACTAAGTTTAGCTATTTCTCATGTCTTGAGGACTGGACCACGTGTGATTGATCTACCCTACGAGAGATCCTAATGCACCTGAACCTCGAAGTTCCTACCGATCAAACAGCCGATGTGCCGAGAAATGTTGGCACACACGCTGCCAACACTCCGCAATTACAGCCGCAATTCATCCGAGATCAAATTGCTATGACGAAAAACTTCGATCACAAATGCCAAATGTCTGCTGAGCAACCTTGAAATGCACAAAAGGGTCTGGGAAGCTTTACTTTCTACCGTCACAGGGGAGTAGGACACGATGTTGCTGCTCAAGTTGATGCTCCAACTGCGGATGTTGCCGCCGAATGTACTCAAGGAGGAAATGCTAATGATGATGGGACCGAAGGAGGACCGGATGCTGATATTTCTGGAGTTGGAACAAGTGCAGCCTGTGTACCGAGACCGAAACAGAAACCTGCATGCGCCGGAGAATGTGCCCACAAATCTCGACAACAATGATGGACCCAAAGCCTCGAATATGGACGTAGATGCCGAGAAGATAGATGCGATTGGGATGATGAAGATCTCATTGCGTATGATGATTTGGATGATTGGGGACATTAAGTAAGGGGGAGCTTTCGAAGATAGAGAAGCTTGAAGATAGGGGAGTTCGTGCAGACTCTTGAAGATGCACTGTTATTTCTTACACCCAATCCTCTCCTAAATCTTAATTTATAAGCTTTATCTGCTTTTGTAAAGACTCAATTTGTTTTTTCTGTTTTTATGTTTATGTTTTTTCGAACTTATATTATGTGTTAGCTATGTTGATGAACTTAATAGTATTATGGTATTTAGGTAAGTTCGTGATACTTTACTATGTTTTTAGTTTTGTTATGTTATGTGTTTTTATCTTTAATTTCTGCTTTTTGTATTAATGTGTTTTTGGTTAAAACTTTGATTTAAGTTTTTAAGTCTAGTTTGGTGTTTTATTTTTGTATTCATGCTCTGATTTTATATAGTTTTTTTTTGTTAGCTCTGATTTTGTTTAGTCTATGTCTTGTTCATAGTATAAGTCCTCGTGATGTTAAGTGTTTATTGTTTTTATGTTTGTTTTGGCAAAGTAAAAAGATGTCATTTACTTGATGTTAATTTACTTATCTCTATTGTGTACACATTCTCGCATATTATTGCAACATCGTGTGTGTTCGGTAGAAAGGCCGAATTGGGGGAGATTGTTGATGTTATGACGAGTGTTACTCGAGAATGTGCCAACATTCTGGTCACAACATCGAAGTCGTCCTTCCAACTTCCACTAACCCTTAACCCACGTTTTGTCTTGTTTATTGACTTGTTCTTTCAGGATTGAAGACTTACGGAAGTTACCTAAGTCATGCGGTTGAAAGAAGCAAGCAATAGAGGTTATAAAGATCATGGGGAAGTTACAAGGAAGTTACCTATTTTCAAGGGAGATGTGGAAGTTATCTTCAAGCATTAAGAGTCCAGATTTTATCTATATATACACGCTGCTATGAAGATTAAAACTTGAAGTTGAGGGAAACACAATCTAGCATAGTCTATTGGCATAGATTATAGAATTTATTGTAGTTTCATACTCGATACTTCCGTTGGTGAATGTTCCAACATTTCAACCAACATTGGATCTTTCTTTGTATTAGTGATAGGTTAGATTGAATATTATCTAGTCACTATATACGTTGATCCATTCACGGTATAGCTTATGTTTTTACCGATTGTATCACTTAACAATTATTAGTGATAATACGCCATTTGGCAAGATAGACTTATTTATAGTCTATACGAAAATTTTGATATCCATCTTGCAACGTGTTTAAGACTTCCATTGTGTACATTTCGATTATTTATTTGTTCGTGTTGCTCTTCGAATGTGCCAACATTCGTGACAACATTCTCGCAAAACACGTACGCACACCTTCACAAGTAATTAGAATAAAAATCAGCCAATGATGCATCAAGTAATCCTAATTCTAAGCACAATTCTTTAAATCTAGACTCAGCTAATGGTTTTGTAAGAATATCTCGCTCTTTGTAATTCGGTGGCTATCTTTTCAATTCTAATGTCATTTTTCTCTACATGATCTCTAATGAAATGATGTCTAATGTCTATATGCTTACACCTAGAATGTAGAACAGATTGTAAGTCATGGCTATTGCACTATTACTATCACGGTAAATAGGAATAGATGATGTTTGAATGTTATAATCTCTAAGTCTGTTGACTAATCCGGAGGAGTTGAGAGCAACAACTTCCACCGCCATGTATTCGGCTTCGGTTGTGGAGGTGGCAACAGATGTCTGCTTCTTAGATAACCAAGAAATTAATTTGTTGCCCAAGAATTGACAAGTTCCTGAAGTGGATTTCCTATCAATCTTGCAACCTCCAAAATCTCGGTCTGAAAAATCACATTTCAAAGTTGTCATCACCGGGTACCATAACCCTACTTGCAAAGTTCCTTTGAGATATTTAAGGATTTTCTTAGCAGACTCGGATGAGTTTTCTTGGGATTAGATTGGAATCTTGCACATACTCCAACCGCAAAGGCTATGTCCGGCCTACTTGCGGTGAGATAGAGAAGGGATCCAATTAGTCCACGATACTCCGTTCCATCCGTGGGTATTCCTGCTCATCGAATCCATGGAGAAGTTAGTTGCCATAGGTATTTTAACTTCTCTACTAGTAGTCATCCCAAGTTTCTCAATTAGGTCCTTAGCATATTTAGTCGATGTATAAAAATACCCTTACTCATCTGTTTAATCTGTAGCCTAGAAAATATGTTAATTCGCCCATCATTGACATTTCAAACCTATTTTTCATGAGAATACTAAAATCTTCACATAATTTCAGATTAGGTGAACAAAAAATAATGTCATCCACATAAATTTGAACTATCAAGATGTTTCCATCTATTTCCTTTCTAAACAGAGTCCTATCTATCTTACCTTTTGAAAATCCATTTGATATCAAGAAATAAGATAAGGTATCATACCAAGCTCGGGAGCTTGTTTCAGTCCATATAGAGCCTTATTGAGTTTATAGACCTTGTTATTGTTCTTAAACCCAGGAGGTTGCTCCACATAGACTTCCTCAAGTAACACACCATTAAGGAAAGTAGACTTAACATCCATTTGAAAGACTTTGAAAGATTTATAAGCAAAGCAAATGCCAAGAAACGACTTTATTGCTTCTAATCGGCAACCTGGAGCATAGGTTTCATCATAATCTATCCCTTCGATTGTGAGTAACCTTGAGCTACCAATCTTGCCTTATTACGAACAATAATGTTGTTCTCATCTGCTTTATTTTTAAACACCCATTTGGTGCCTATAATCTTTCTATGTAAGGGTCTTTCCACTAATTCCCAAATATTTTACCTTTCAAACTGATGTAGTTCTTCCTGCATGGTTGTTATCCAGTTTGGATCTGATAGAGCTTCCTCAATAGACTTAGGTTCAAGAAGTGATACATAACAACCGAATGCAGACTCTCGAGTCCGCATCATTCGTGTCTGGACACTACTCGATGGATCTCCAATAATCTAGTCGGATGGATGATAACTTCTCATCCTCTTGCCTATTTGAGTAGAAGAGTCCTCATTTTGAGACTCATCGTGCAACTCATCCGACTCTACCCGAGCCGACGTTCCCCCTTCATCCGCCGACCCCCGCCGATCACCGATGTCAAGGGTGTCTCCTCGAGATGGGGTCTCGATTAGAAGTTGTCTTCGACTATCGATGGGGATTCTTCTTCATCTGAATCAATCAAGACTAGGTAGATAGACTGTTCTATGTTTAGTTTTGGTCGATTCAATCTTATCTAGACCATTAGAAATTTGATTCACTTTACCCGAGAAGGAATACAATTCATCAAAACCACATGAGGAGTTTCCTCCACACAAAGAGTTGTCTTGTTGAAAACTCTAAATGCCTTGGAAGTGTTGGAATATCCCAAGAATATTCCATCACCGCCTTAGCATCAAAAGTTTTCAGCTTAGATTTCCGTTGTTATAGATGAAACATTTACAACCAAAAGCTCTAAAATATGAGATTCTTGGAATCTTACCCTTCCAGATCTCATATGGAGTCTTACCCTTGTCTTTAACAACCAAGCACCCATTGCAGGTATAACAAGCCGTGTTGATGGCTTCACCCGTAACCTGTGAGAGGTTTCATACTCGCCTAACATGCTCCTGGCCGCTTCCTTCAAGGTTCTATTCCTTCTTTCAACCACTCCATTTTGTTGAGGAGTTCTTGCTGATGATGTCTCATGAATAATTCCACACTCATTGAAAAAGTTAGATAAACAAGAATTTAGAAATTCGGTGTTCTTATCACTCCTTATTTTAATAATATTAACACCCTTCTCATTTTGAATCATGCAACAGATCGGGAATCTTGTTTATAGTCTCATTCTTCTTGAAAAGAAATATAACCCAAGTGTATCTAGAAAAATCATCTACCACAACAAGAGTATATTTCCTTCCACTTTGAAGCCGAGAGGTGAAACAGTTCAAACAGATCAAGATGAAGTAGTTGAAGAACTCTTCCAGATGATGAGGTGTTAATACTCTTAAATGAGTGTCTAGGTTGTTTACCTTTTGACATGCATCACATTTAAGATTAGTAGTAAAAAGTTTCTCGGGTAATCCCTTAACAAGATTCTTTCTAGCCACCTTACTAAGGGCCTTGAAGTTAAGATGACTAAGCCTCTTGTGCCATAGCCGATTGAGGTCATCTCCACCCTTAGCTATCGACAAGTATCTTTAGTGGCAACTATTAAAGTTGGCCACATAGACATTACCATGTCTGAAGCCGATTAGAAGTACCTTGTCGAGGAACTATCTAAGATATCACATTTATCCTTAGAAAATTTGACAAGAAAACCTTTTTCACAAAGTTGGGAAGCAGAGATAGCATTATGTTTTAAACCTTCAACAAAATATACCTCGAGATACTGAATATCCTTGATAATCAGAGTACCTACTCCTTTAGTCTGTCCACAATTGTTGTCTCCAAATAATACTCTAGGACCATCAATGTTCTGGAAATTTGATAGTAGCTTCTTGTTATAAGTCATATGTTGTGAACAACCACCGTCTATGTACCATATAGAAGCTAAGATCTCTTCCTTGAGTGATGATCCTGTGAATCCTGAAAAGCAGATTAGTTATAAGGTACCCTAGTGATCTTGGGTCCTCGAAGGTCAAGCATCACTTTAGGTAACCGGAGACAAATATCTCATTTTTAATAAATCGAGACTTGATTTGTCTACCAAATCTGTCTACAATTATATCATATGAAGATGAAAATTTATTGTAATCGATTTTGTAATCTTCTTGAACTTAGGAAAAGTAGGATAGCATCTCGCTTCTCCCATCACAAGAATTATAATAAGAATTTCTTCTTGTCTTAGTTCTTGAAATGCTCTTGGTCCGATAGGGAGTCCTCACCGAATTTTTGTTTTCGGACTAGGAGATGCAGTCCTTATCTCGACTAAGTGGTTTCCAAGGACCAATTCTAATCTCTTTTGAGTTTTCGGATGCCTTCACAAATTTCCTAGGTTTCGAACATCCGATTTATTATTCCTATCATAACCAAGACTGTTTTGTCATGGGATTTTTGAGAAGTATTAAAGATGTGATCTATTGCTGATTGTGAATTATTAAGTTGACTTATTTTGAAGAAAAACTTCTCATTGTCTTTCTTAATTAATTCATTTTCAGCATAGATTGTTTCAAATTTGTCTTTTAAAGATTTCAACTCATTTTCTAATCTTTCGAGACAAGTTGGGTGATGTACTAGCCTCGGCACTGTAAACATTCCCCCTTGAATGTTTCCTCGGTTCTGGGTAGTTCACCACCTTCTTGCCTTTAATTAAAATCTGAATTTCATCTTTAAAGTCAAATTTTCTCGACTCTAGCTGTTTATAAGCAGCCAAGGACATCTTTAAATCTTTCAATAATCCTTGAATAACGATTTGATCATTATCTCAAATGCAGATTTATAGGAATCATTTTCAGAAGAAGAATAATAGACTACCTCTTTAGCCATAAGACAAACTTCATCGTCTGATCCAAAATCGGATGAGGATGATGATGACGATGATTTTCTTGATTCCTTTTCTTGACCTGTAAGAGCCCGTTGATCTCGCAAATCTCCTGTCTCTCTTTTTCTTTTCTCTTCCCTTTCCTTAGGAGTCGATTGAGGACAATCATAGCTGAAATGTTCTCGCTTGTTAAAGGTGTAACAAGTGTCACTCCTATTTGATTTAGTGGCTAGTAGGATTTCTCTTAGCAGGAGATCTGAATCTCATTGTCGGCTCCTACTTTTGTCATCATCTCAGAGAATCATCTTCCTTTCTTCTTGATTTGGATCTGGATCTATCCTTACCTGCAAACCTCAATTTGTTACGCTTATATTTCATTCTTAATCTATCATACCTTTTGGTGAGTAAAGCCATCTGCTCCTTCAAAGATAGATCAGCTCCTACAGATTCGGTTGTCATCTTGTCTTCTTTCTTTGACAAAAGCAACAGATATGGACGAGGTGCTTGACTCCATCTCATCTTCCTCATCTTCTATCCGAATGTCATACTCTAAAGCTTTAAGATGAGAAAATAAGGTATGATGAGTAATAGAAGATAAATTTTGGGTTGCTTTAAGGATATTAGACTTTTCTCTCCATCTCTTAGTCAAAGATCTCAGTATCTTATTATTGATCTCCTTTTCGTATAGCTTTTTCCTATATCACCGCTTTGTTGAGAAGATTTGTTAATCTCACATCTAGCCGATCCACTGTTTCATTCTCCTTCATCTTGAAGGTATCAAAGGCATGTAATACAGAGGCAGCCTTATTCTCTTTCACTTGGTCGATCCTTCACAAACATTTGCAAGTGTACGCCACATCTCCTTAGCCGATTTGCATCTTTTGACTTTTTCAATCCAGTCTTTACTTAGAGTTTCAATGATTTCAAATTCTAGCTACCTGATCTAGGTTGTGAATTTTCCTTTTATCACTTGTCGATTCACGAGCTCTTTTTCTCTTATCTCGACTCTTGATTCGCCGATTCAATGCCATTCTGGTGCATCCATGATAAAATTTAATAGGTCCTTCATCAAGAACCTCCTCCATCCTATCATGGATTGCCTTGAGATGATTTTGCATCCTGAATTTCCAATAGTCATATTCTTCAATTGAAAATTAAGGTAGACTCTGGATTTCTTGTTCTTGCCTCAAGACATGATGAGATAGGAAAACAAAACACTCCACAATCTTGTTAGTAGCACGCTTAATAAAAAATAAAGACGATGAAGAAAATCAAGAAAAATTTCAGAATCTTAGTTAAGACCTAAAATCAATATCGTAATGCCTTAACACCGCTCCGATACCACTTGTTGGTCCCGATTAGTTGAGTTGATTATGGAAACTTGAGTTAGCCTTCTAGGATAAAATCTAGAAGGGGGTTGAATAGATTTTATGGATTTTTACATATCTTTTAAAAACTTATTCAAAACACCAAAGTAACACAATGGGAATTCAATTTAATCTCAACTTTACTAAGATCAAAAGCAAACCGATATTTCGTTTTAACTTTGATTCTAAAATCAATCTTTGATTTGATAACTGGAATTTGAAAGAAACAGGTAAGTAAACAAAAGCAATAAAGAACACCCGGTTATAGTGGTTCGGATTATGAACAATCCTACATCCACTCTCCTTTTCAACTTGAAGAAGGGACTCGCTTACCACTTACTTACTTACATTCAACTTACAGACTTACAATTCGTAAAGATCTTCAAATCTTCAATCTCCTAAATCCTTCTCTAAAATCTAACTATTACAGTTGAATATTGAACTTTAAAGATTACAAGTAAAGTGTTCTATAAACACTTAGAACTTTTTGAAAACTCTTTTAAAAACTTGTGAATTAATTGTGATAGAAATCTTAGTAGTGAATAATGTGTAAATCGAATTTGCATAAGTGTGTTAAAAAAAATAAGAACTAGACCTATTTATAAGTCGGAAAAGACAGTTAGTTTGTTAGTCGGTTCTAACAAACTGAAAACCGCCAACAAACTTAATCTTGAAAACCGCTTTGCTCCTCACCGATTTTAACCAACTCGTCTGCAGTGACTTGGTGAAGACTCACCTTGCTTATTCTACTCAGCTTGTCTTGACCTCGTCCGAGCTCTTCATAATTGTCTCCTGCAGATGACTAGATTTGAACTTGTCTCCGTGATGACTTGCAACTTCTAGTCTCCAGGTGACTTGATTAGTCCTCGACCTAGTCCGATCACCTTAGTACCGCACTCCGATCTTAGCTGTTCTTCATAGTCATCCTGCTCATCCGGTTGATCTTTTAACTCATCAAAACCTTCCTCGATCTAACAGAATTTAATGGTGTCTTGTGCTCAATTGTAGGTACACTTGCTAGATTGGATGTGGAGTGATAGGAAGTGCAAGAAAATGCAAAAGCAAGAAGGACAAGTACATTAAGTTGGTGAATTTAGGTGAAAAGGAAGAGACCCGATTTCCTCGATCGAATGAGCAACCAGGCTTAAATCGAGGGACCAAAAAGGTTAGTTTGTGCATATTGGGGTTCATTGGGGTCATTAGGGTCGATTTCGGGAGTTTCGGGGTCGAGCCGGGTCCAGACTTTGTAAAATTTCCTGTACTCGACCATTGGCCGAGGAGGTTCGACCTCAACCCGAGGGCTTCTTCCTTAGAAAAATTTTGCAAAAATTCATTGAGCTCGACCCGAGCTCTAAGCCTCGAGTCGAGGCAAATTTTAAATCAGTGGGCATGACTCGAGGGCTAGACCCCGAGTCGAGGGGCGCGCATTTTCGATAACCTCGAGTCGAGGGCGTGAAGCTCGACTAGAGGCTGGGTCTGTCTTTTAAAAACACAACAGCTTTCTTCTTTCCCCGATTAGAGTGAATCGATGCATGTTTTTAGGGCTTATTTGAGTGCAAAAAGTGATCAAAAGTGTTGGATTTTATGCCTAAATGTGTAGAGTATCACTTATTTGCCTAAAAAGTATTACTTGATGAGTATTTGATGTTTTTCATCCGTTTTTCAGGTAAAATGGTGGAATTTTACCAAACCGAGAATACCGACATGCTTAGAATGAAGAGATGAACAAGACAGACGAAAATGGGGGTCTAGGCCGGAGTCCCACCGGAAAAATACTGTCTCGACCTCTGGTCGAGGACCTGAGGCCTCGACTCGAGGGATGTGAAGAAATGAGATGAATTCCAAAAATAGAAATTTGCCTCGACTCGAGGGAGGAGCCTCGAGTTGAGGGATGGAGAAAAGGAGAAGCCCTCGACTCGAGGGGAAGGCTTTTTCAGGAAATTCATTTATTTAAGGGCTGGAAGCAGAGCATATCGGGAACTTCATACACAATTAGATAGAGCAGCTTAGTAGCGGTTTTGAAGCGATTTCTTAGGCCCCAAGCCAATTTTCCGTTGTAGGTAGAGTAGAAGTTAGAATTAGATTTATTCAATTGTTGTGGATTAGATTAGCTCTAGTTTAGCATTTGATCTAGTTATTTCATTCAATTCGAGCTTGTATTTCATTTGAAGATTGGTGTTGAAGACTCAAGCATTCCACTTGTTGTAGAATTAATTCAATTGGTGATGTTCTTCCTCTCTTCTCTTTTCAATTTCTTAATTGTTGTGATTTATCTTGTGTTTGTTCAATTCTATCTTCTTCCCATGGATTTTGCGGTGGCACCATGGGCTAACTCTCTTGTGCTTGGGTTAATTGAAATTGATGATGATTTGATTGACTATGCTATGATTGTTGATGATTGGAGATCAATTGTGTAGATTGCTTTCTAATTGTGATTTAAATTGTGCTTCATGCATTTTTATCTCTTTAGATTAGTGTTTGACCACCCTAGCTATAGGCGAGAGCCGAGCTAACGTGATCCGGGATTAATCGGGTTATAATTGTGTATAAATGTGTGGATTGGGTGCTTCGGAATCGAGAGATTAGTTGCACTAAGGATACTCACATTAGTTTGCTTCCTAATTGTGATTCTTCATTGTGCTTCATGTAAAATTGTCTCTTTATTAGATTAATGGTTGATCACCCTAGCAATAGGCGAGAGTTGAGCTAACGTGATTAGGTGTTAATCAAAGTTACAATTTTGCATGATTGTATGTATTGGGGACTTCTACATTGAGAGATGGGAAGGACTAAGAATACTCACATTAGGCATTGTGATTTTAATGGAGTGATTAATTTCATGATGGTTTTATGCTTTTATCTTAGTTGATTTGCAATTTGATTCAATTATAGCTTGTTGATTGATGATTCCTTGATGGATGTTAGCCCTAGCACCCCAATTCCCCATTTATTGTGGTATTTTTGCTTGCCTTTTAAGTGTTCGATCATTTGCTTGCTTGTTTTTAGTTTGTATTTTTGCAAGTGTTTGTAGTGTTAGTGCCATCCCTTGTTGCATCAATAGTCACTAAGAACTTGTATTTCTAGGGCCTCACGTGCATACTTTTTCCCTTGGGTTCGATATTTGCGATTGGTCTTAATACCTTACCCGGAAATACTACTCCAATCATTCCCCAAACCACGATTTGAGCCCTAAGTGTTCCTTCTCACGTGATTTTCACTGTTTCACCAAGATTGCCCGAATTCCACCATCACTCACGAAATTAACTCCATATATCATCCATCCCGTTGCTCAAAATTGAATCTTTGAGGGTTTTGTGAAGAATTTTGGAGATTTTTGCTGGAGTGAGTGGGTGCTTATTCAATTACCTTCCAAGTCCGAATTATTTTACAACAAGGTACGTATTGTTCATCCCTTAGCCTTTAAAATTTCGTGCTTATGTTGATTGATGCATGGGTATTGATAGTTTTGCCAATTTTGTGTTTTGAATTTTGAATTTCATTGAGGCATTTTGTCAAACACCTTGTATGCATTATATTTTGGACGAATTTGAGGGTTTTTGTTGGTTATATTGGATTAATTGTTGAACTAGAAGGCATATTTGAGATTGATTGAGTAATTTAGAGTAGGCCTTGTTGAATCCAAGCTTTGAGAATGAGTTTAAATAAGTATTTGATAATTTCTTGTGAATGTAGAAGTGAAATTGGTCATGTTTGCATATTTGAAGGTGGAGTGCATGCAATTTGATTATTATTGTTGAATTACTTGATTGAGTGGCCAATATTAGATAGATATTTGTTGAACGTATTGCATATATTTCTAAGCTTAAGTGTGGTTTATTGAGGGTTGGGGCCATTTGATTGAGTATACATATTGTGTGATTCATTGGGCATTCCTATTGCTTACTTGATTAAGTTGTGAATTTGACCAAATTGTTGGAGTTAGTTTATTGATTCACTTTGGAATAATAGGGTGTTGAAGCTTTGTAATGCATAACTCATTCATTCTCATTTACTATCATGTATATTGCCCTCTTGAGATGATTGTGGTGCTAATTCTTGCCTTGGTATTTTGTAGGAAACATGTTCCGAGGGGCCGACGGTCACGAGTATTCCGATGTGGATTTTCAAAAGGTGGTAGACAAGGTGAGGTTTGCTAATAAGATGTCGGGCCAATTGGGAATAACGTGAAATGATTATGAATGGAGGAAGCACTCAATCCTCTATGGAGAGCTTCATGATAAGGTGGTAAAAACTCGCGTTGTGGACCCCGATTGTATGGTCGCCATGGGGATTGAGGAAGATATCCCCTGTTTATTTGAGCAAGTTGGCATGTCGGGATTTTTGGCGAAGAGGTCATGCACGTACTTGGGCCTAACCTTGGTGTTTTTGTATACGGTGACCTTTGACAAGGCAAGAAAGGCTAAGTTCCCAAGGGCAATCACGCTTTGAGCTAATGGGAACGAGTACACCTTGACGGTGAAGGAAGTGAATGAAATTTTGGGAGCACCGACCGATTCGGATGACTCATTGTTGAAGATGAGAAGAGAGTATAATGCCAAGGGATTTTGGAGACGGATCTCGGATTCGGGAGCACCATAGCAATCACAATTCACACCCGGAAGTCTAAGAGTACCCACATCCATAACACAGTCATGAGGTACTTGGTAGATCCGAGGGAGGGGCCATGATATCTCGAAGAGCTTTATGTTATGTGGTGCTTCCTCTACGGAGTAAGATTTAATGACGGAGCGTATTTGTGCTACTTGTTCGAGAGGGTGAAGAGCACCCGATTTGCAAAAGTACAATTTGGGGGATTAATCACATTGATAGCCGAGCATTACGGAATCCCGATGCATAATTTGAGAGCCTTAGAGGGTCTCGACCTTACCACCGATACGATGAGGAGGATGAGGTCCTTGGACCTCATTGGTAGGACTTGGTGTTTTCAACAACACCTAGGAGGCCGGTTCCCTCTACCGAACAAGAGGCTCACGACCGTATTTGGTGCGGTGGGACAAGTGACGATCAACCTCCGAATGTGGTCGCAGCGACATACCGAGGCTATTGAGACCTATATGAGAGAGCATGGAGTCAACCTTCGAGATGTGGAAGAAGAGGAGGAAAGAGGATCGGGATAAGATGATGATGAGGATGAGGAAGAAGCCGATGATGAGCCAGGTGAGGAGCCGGTAAGGATGGAGGAAGATGAAGACTTTGCGCCCGAGATCAACTATTATTGGCAAGATGAGATGAAGAGCCGGGAGTTCGAGGCCGGAAGCTTGTCGAGGAGGCCGTGGATATTAACCGAGGAGATGTGGGCGGATAGCCAAATAATGCAATTGGAGTGCTTCACACGTCAAGATGAGTGCTTCCGTGTCCTAGAGGAGTCGAGGAGGTTCAACGAAGAAACACGAAGAATGCAAGAGGAGTATCTAGAGAACCAACATGATATGTATGCTCTCCTCCGCAACATGAGCTCGTGGCACCTTGGACCGGGCTACTATCCACCTCCTCCGCCGCCTCCGTCTAATGATTAGGAAGTTTGATCCCTCCTCTCTTAGTCTTATTTAGCTATCTCTCTTTCATTCTCTTGGATATTTGATGTTATGAATTGATTGTTATGATTGGGTTGTAATTAATTTCGACTTTTGTGGATTTGGGTACTTGATGTGGTTTATGGATGATTTTAACTTGACTTGGACTTATTATTTTTCATTATTTGGGTATGATGTGGATGATGTTATATATTTGTGTCTTGGATTTCTTGCATATTTTTAGTGATATTCATTGATGAAGTGAGTGTGCTTGAGATTATTGACATGTGCACTTGTGCTTGATTTGAAGGACATATTGAATTTTGAAGTGATCATGAGTTTATATGTGGCTTGAAGCTAGCATGATTGATGATTATGTGATGATGAATGTGATTGTAAATGCTTGATTCATTGCTCAATTTAAGCCCGTGAGCTTTTGCACCTTAAGAATCGTGACATCTTATACGGTCAATTTAATTTCATTATGAGTGAATCGCTCATGGTTATGTATGTTAGAACTTGCCCTTGGATTTGTTGAAATTGATCTTTGTGCGATTTCATGAATATGATAAGAGGCCATGTTTGAATTGAGAAGTCACTTAGCCAAATTATTCCCCACAAAAATATTTTATTTCCTTAGCAAGCCAATTTGAGCCTAGTATCCTTATTATTTGGCAAGCCAAATGAAATGAAAACCATTTTGCCTATTTTTATGAGCCTTATTGTCCTATATTTAGTAGAGCCCGATTATTGGCTAGAAGATGGTGCATTGAAAAGTGTGGTGGAAGATGATGTGCTAAGTTGATGATTGAGAAGGAAGAAAAAAATAAAGGTTGAGATATGAATTGAATTGTGAAAAATTGTGAAAATGAAAAGAAGAAAAATTCAATTGTGAGCTTAAATGAAAGAAAGCTCAAAAGGAAGGGTGGTGATTGAACTCTGTAATGCATAAAAAGAAAGAGTGTTGATTGATGAAGAAGTGGAAGAGAAGTGTATTGTAGTGCTTAGTTAACTTTCAAGTTCTCTACTAATTGTTTTAGTCACTCTTGTCTAAATTCATCTACCCATTTCATAGAGCCTACATTACAACCTTGATGAAAGACCTCTTTGATTCTTGATTGAAACATAAAAGAAAGTAATTGAGAATGAGTCCTTTGGCAAGCTTATGGAATGCATGTTTGTGAATTTGATGATTGAGTGATATATTATACCTTTATACACGTGAGAGATAAGAGAAACACTCCATGGAAGGAGCAATGATATGAGTATTGGATTATGCATTTGTTTGAGCATGATTCATTTTAATTGCTAGATGAAAGTTTGCATTGAGACTTGAGATCATTGATGAGTTTGATTGTCTTAATTTTCTTCTATGGTGCCATGAGACATAATTGCAATCAATTCACTATTTTGTGCTTAATTGCTTCGTTGCTCGAGGACAAGCAACATCTTAAGTTTGGGGTACTTGATATGAGTGAATTGATACATGATTTATGTGCTATTTATTTGCAAAAAGCGATGAAAAGTGTTAGTTTTTAGCCTTAAGGTGTAAGGTATCACTTCTTTGCAAATAAAGTATCACTAATGTGGAAATGATGAATTTTTTATGTGTTTCGTCTCATTTTCAGGTATTTCGGTGGAATTTGACCAAACCGAGTGCACAGATATTCCCGGACTCGACCTTGGGTCGAGGTCCGTGCCCTCGACTCGAGGTTGCAGCCGCTTCAAAATTTGCCCAAGTATAGAAGGCCTCGACTCGAGGGCACCAAGCTCGAGTCGAGGGATGCGAGGAAAATGGCAAGCTCGACTCGAGGGCCTCAAGCTCGAGTCGAGGCTTCTAATTTTCAGAAATTTCCCAATTTAATCCCCTTGGACGAAAAATGAGCATACATTCTTCCATAGCAGCTTACTTTGCGCTTTTGAGAGATTTCTCGGTTCCCAAGCCAATTTCTCCTTCTAGGTTGATTAGATTCAAAGTTTTTACCTAGATTTTCATTGATTGTAGATTAGATTAGACTTTAATCCATTAGATTAGTTATTCCAGCTTGTAATTCAAGTGAAGAGAAGTTTACATTTGAAGATTCAAGCATTCAATACATTGATCATTTGGCTAAATTGGTGATGTTCTTCCTCTCTACTCATTTGTTTTGCTTAATTGTTGTGATTAGCATTTTGATCATGCAATTAGATTTTTCACCCATGGATTTTGCACTTTGCCCCATGGGCTAACTCTCTTGTGCTTGGGATAATTGAAATTGAAGATGATTTGATTGCTTGTGCTATGATTGTTGATGATTGTTGTTCAATTGAGATAGTTAGTTCCCTAATTGTGATGCTAATTTTGCTTCGTGCATTTTTATCTCTTTAGATTAGTGTTTGATCACTCTAGCAACTAACGAAAGTTGAGCTAATGTGATTAGAGATTAATCAAGTTATAATTGTGTATGATTATATGAATTAGGTGCTTCATAATTGAGAGATTAGTTGCACTAAGAATACTCACCTTTAGGCATTGTGTGATGAATGGAGACATTATTACATGATGTTAATGCTTTCTATTTTAGTTGAATAGCAATTTGATGCAATCATAGTTTTTGATCATTGATTCCTTGATGGAGATATTGTTGGAACCACCGGATCACCGACTCTATGTAATTATCGGATTCGGATCACATGTATGAAAATGCAGCGGAAAAAGAATCATACATATTCACCTTGATAGGTGAAGACGAACTAGCTTCGAGTTCTAAGGTCATAACTGCCGATCAAGGATGAACCACGAACCTCACGATCTTCTCGTCGTATTCCTATCCCTTTCTCTAGGACGTTGTGTGGGCGACGATCCTCCAAGGGAGTCAGAATCTGCCTCCTCTTTTCTTACGTTTTTACACGTCTATGAGGCTCTCGCGTAGGGTTTATCTATAGGCTACAACAGGGACCCTAAGGAGGAATTAGGGTTGGGCCTCCTAATGGGCCTAAGCTTTCGTGTTCACTCCGAACACTCCACTTAAGCCCATCAATTATAACTCGGTCCACTAAAGAGTTATAATTGAATTACCTTCCTAATCTCATATTGCAATATGGGCTCCTTTATTATGTGTATGTTTATTTCCCCATGTTTAAGATATCGAATGTCCATAAATTAAATATGTTACCGACAACTTAATTAATTTACATCTAATTCCAAGAGTAGTACCACTCATCTTTATTATCATGTTGGATTAAATCCACTGCAGGGTTTACATGATAATCTTTATGAAGCTCCTCAAGTGGACATCATCATCCTATATAATTTGGACACGATTTCCTTCTATAATCAACAACACACCATATAAATAGTGTTATCTCCTAATTCACCGAGTCTATTGATTTAATAAATCTCACCCATTGACAAATCAAAGAAACATACACCGAGTACACGTGCCCGTTATTATATTGGGATTAAGAAAACGTACATCCATAATAACAGAGGTCTTGTTCTTTTATATAGTCAGTACAAATTGAACCACCTCATATGGTCCTCGCTCAATACATACAAAATATACTAGTGTAACTTTATAGTCAAGATAAACTAATACCAAATTACACCACAACCGTTCCATTGGTTTGTCCAAATCCATCTTGGTTGTGAGCAATTATTTATAATCTATAAGGAACTGATAGCATGATCTTCTCGTGTGACACCACACACCATATTATCTACAGTATAGACTAACTGACAAAAACAATGATAGATGTAACAATCATAAAAAACAAGTGTTTTGATCATAACGAATCTCATATCAAAAAGATGTTCATACAAAATCTAGGCTTATAGTATACATCCTAACAATCTCCCACTTATACTAAAAAGACTATGCTTCCATAATTGCTGCCATACATCCGATTCCCATCCCTTCAACATGCCCATCAAAAGCTTTCGCCGGAAGAGCCTTTGTGAAAGGATCTGCCGGGTTATCCGCTGATGCAATTTTGACGACAACAACTTCTCCTCTTTTACGATGTCTCGTATCAAGTGGTACTTGTGCTCAATGTGTTTGAATGTTTTATGGGCTCGTGGTTCCTTCGAGTTTGTCATCGCACCATCAAGTTATCACAATAAATTGTGATAGCTTTAGGCAAACTAGGAATCACGCTCTAAGTCCATCATGAAGTTTCTCGAGCCATACAGCCTTCTTTGGCTGCCTCGAGACCGCCACATACTCAGCCTTCCACGGTGGAGTCCGAAACGCATTTCTCGCTTAACACTCCTCCATACTATGGCTCCACCTCCCAAGGTAAACATATAACCCGAGGTAGATTTCTTGTTATCCCTATCCGATCGAAATCGTAATCCGTGTAACCCTCAAAAGTAAATTATCTGCTTGGTAAACCAGCATATAATTTCTAGTCCTTTCAGGTACTTTAAAATATGTTTTACCGCAGTCCAATGTCCTTGTCTGGGTTACTTTGATATCTCAAGTAACCATGCTCACGGCAAAATAGATATACGGCCTCGTACATAGCATTACATACATTAGTCTTCCTATGGCCGAAGAGTAAGGAACTTCCTTCATGTCCTCTATCTCCTTTGGTGTCTTAGGACACATCTCCTTACATAAAGGTACTCCATGTCGAAAAGGTAGAAAACTTTTCTTGGAGTTTTGCATGCTAAAACCAGCTAAGATAGTATCAATGTACGAAGCTTGAGATAAGAATAACATTCTTTTCTTGCGATCCCTTATAACTTTGATCCCAAGAATATGTCCAACTTCTCCCAAGTCCTTCATATCAAACTGCTTGGACAACTATACCTTTACGTCGACAACACCTTGACATTGTTGCCAATGAGCAAGATGTCATCTACGTATAGTACAAGAAATACCACCACATTTCCCTCACTCTGCTTGTATACACAAGACTTATCCGGACACCGAATGAATCCATAAGACTGGATTACCTCATCAAAATGGATGTTCCAAGATCTCGAAGCTTGTTTCAATCCATAAATGGACCGATTAAGCTTACACACAAGATGCTCTTTGCCCTTTGCAATGAATCCTTCTGGTTGCTTCATATAGATGTTTTCTTCAAGACTACCGTTAAGGAAAGTCTGTCTTGACATCTATTTGTCAAACCACATAATTCATATGAGCAACAATAGACAAAAGAATCCGGATAGACTTAAGCATGGCTACCAGCGAAAAGGTTTCCTCATAATTGATTCCTTCTTTTGAGTGTACCCCTTCGCAACAAGCCTTGCTTTGAAAGTTTCTACTTTCCGTCCGATCCTCTTTTCTTTTGTAGACCCACTTACAACCAATGGCTTTTACACCATTTGCTAGTTCTACTAGCTCCCACCTTGATTAGAATCCATAGATTCTAATTCTGATTTCAGGATCGATTCGTGTTCACTGTGTACTAAGTCCGAAGACTCTCCCAAAAATATGAATCTATCGGGTTGTCTAACACATACTTATAAGGAATCTAACCTATACATTTTTAACACATCAAAACCTATTCCTGAACTAACACTGTGCGATTTTCATTTCGAGAGTGTTAAGATCCTCTTCGTCGGATTTATGTGCCTCTTGTCCATCGCCGACTTGCTTGTTGTGTCTTCGCATTTTTTTGCTTAATTCTTTGTTAAATTTGTTTCGCAATCCTCGCCTAAATTTCTTGGCCTGTGAAATCTTGTTATCTTGCCTAATATAGTTGATATTCCACATACAAGATTTTACACAATTTCTCTTAAAATTTATTTCATTATAAATTCTAACATCTTCCAAAAAAAAAAAAAAAAGAAAGAGAAATGAATAAAGAAAAAGAAAAACTAGACAATAAAATTAAAAATAAAGGTATTCATGTCTGCAATAATTAACACACTAAGGGGCGAGAAAATAAGCTGGTCCTCACAGTCAACTGGATCAATCGTGTCTTCCCCAAAAAGTCGCGCACAACAAAGCAAAAGAAGACATAATTTGAGACAAATTTTATAGATCTTGACCTGCGTAATATTACATATAAATTTTTGTCATAAAATAATAATGAAATAATAGTCCAATAAAAATGACCATCATTCTCATTCAGATATCTTTTTACAAGAAAAATAATAATTCTCTCTCACTTTCCATTATTTATAAACACATTTTAAGACTGTGGTGGGAAAACAGTTCCAACACCGACTCCCTTTATAACAAAGGAATTTTCTATCACCTGATTTTTTATTGAATTTTATGGTTTATTATCCAATTACACATGTACTATTAAAGTATATTAGAGTTTTTAGATTAGTTGTATTATTGTCCCACATCATTCAATTATTGTTATCTATAATCGGGTTGTAATGTATTTGTACATCCCTTCTCTGTAAATAATATATGAGAAAATATTATACCAATTATCTCTATATGGTATACAGAGCCTTTTTGGCTAACGCCCATTTAAATTGATCCTCACGATCCTTTTAAACACAAAATAAATCTCCCAAAATCCGTGTGATTTGGGTGATTTCCCACCCCTCTATTTCGGAATCTACCAAGTGATTTGATTTATTCATATTAATCAAATCCCAACTTTCCTAATTACTCGGTCAACTCAAACCATACTCCAGCCAACTTTACTAATTCCTTGGTCAAACAAGACCATATTCCAGATCTTTTCTTCCAGGATATTCGCGTGCACCGTGTTCATCATCATCCCACGCTTCTCTCGCAACTTTCGCTTGACAAACCATGGCAGATCCCGCAAATCCCAACACCACAAATAGCGGCCCTTTGTTGCCTTCAATGTCTCGGCGCAGCTCCTCTCAAACTCACATCCGCCAACTACACACCTGGTCGCTCCAATTCCGGACACTACTCACCAGGTATGATCTCTTTGGCTTTGTTGATGGCTCTCACCGCTGCCCTCCGGTCACTACAGAGGGTTCTACCACTCCGAATCCAAATCATGCTCGTTGGATACGACAAGACCAACTTATTTTATCTGCTATTATCGGCTATCTCACGCCGACTCTCATTCCACTCATTGCCACCGCCAAAACCTCTCGCGATGCATGGTCTATCCTTGCCAACACTTATGGCCGCCCATCTCGTGGCCGTATTATGGCGATCAAGAACAAGCTTCACAATCCGATTAAGGGCACTGCTCCATCACCGATTTCATGATGGATATCAAAGGTTTGATTGATGAATTGGCACTTCTCGGCGCCGCCACCGATGTCGAGGACCTTACTCTTAAAATTCTACGTGGTCTAGATGATTCGTATAAAGAATTAGCTCACGCCATTCAAGCCCGCGATTCTCGCAATTTCTTTCGACGAGCTTCATGAAAAGTCATTAACCATGGAGGCCCAGCTGTCCACATGCACCGCCATCACCCCCACTACGCCGGCTACTGCCTTTCTAGCGAATTAGGCCGCTGGTCGTGGCCGCTCATCATCACAAAGACCATGGGCGCGACCTCTTCTCGGTCGTAACACGCCGCGAGTAACCATGGACAGCAGGAGCAGCAGCGTTCGACCTCTAATGCCGCACCGTCCGGTGGTTCACATGGGTATCTTGGCCATTGTCAGTTATGTGGTATTCAGGGACACTCGGTGCGCCTGTCCCGATTACACTCACTCTCCCGTGTCATCGGGTACTCGACCGCCGCCTGTGCCAGCCTTACACCTCTCCGTCTCGCTCACACTGCTTCTCGCCTCCTCTCGCTTCGATTGGATCCTTGACTGTGCGCCTCACATCATATCACCACCGATCTAAACAACCTCTCATTGCATTCCCCTTACACTCGGCAATTATGATATTATCATCGGTGATGGTAACGGTTTACGCATTTCCAATGTTGGATTACTATATTTTGATGGTTTGCCTAATGTTGAGTTTTACGGAGTTCTTCATGTGCCTCAAATTGCAAGAAATTTAATTTCGTATCTAGCCTTTGTCGTGCTAATAGTGTTGATGTGGTGTTTGCCGATTCTGGTTTTCGTGTGAAGGATCGCCGCTCGGGGAAGTGTTAATCCAAGGACACCGCATTAATGGGTTGTACGTGTGGTCGGCTCGTGTGCATGTCTCACCTCATCCCTCGCCTCTTGTCTCCATTAAACAACCTTTACCTGTGTGGCACGCCGCTTAGGTCATCCTTCCGATAAAATACTTGCTTCTATTTTATCTAGTTATAATTTCTCGTTTAAAGGATCGTCTATTGCTTGTGATTCTTGCAAGTGTGTCAAAAGTCATAAATTGCCATTTCTTGATTCGAGTCTTGTGTCAAATGCACCTCTTGAACTTATTTGTTCTGATGTTTGGACATCCCCAAGACTATCTATTGATGGCTTTAAGTATTACGTTGTTTTCATTGACCATTTTAGCAAATATATATGGTTGTACCCTCTTCGGCATAAATCGATGTGTTTGCTACATTTACCGCATTTAAAGCCTTAGTAGAAAATTTCTTTAAGTCCAAAATTGTTACACTATATAGTGATAATGGGGGAATTCATTGCTTTACGGTCGCTCCTCACTTCACATGGCATCTCCCATCTTACTACTCCTCCCCATACTCCCGAACACAATGGCATTGTTGAACGTAGACATAGGCATATTGTTGATACCGGCTTGGCCCTACTTCACCAAGCGTCTATGCCCTTAACATATTGGCCGTATGTTGTTTCTACTACTGCCTACATCATAAATCGCCTTCCAAAAATCGATATGTCTATGCTCTCGCCTTACGAAAAACTCTTTGCCAATTCCCCAAAATCCTCAAACTACGGGTCTTTGGTTGTCGATGCTATCCTTGGCTTCGTCCCTACGCCTCTCACAAGCTGGACCGACGTTCAACACCCCGTGTCTTCGTAGGTTATTCGTCCACTCAAAGTGCTTACCTATGCCTTGATCCTTCCACGAACACCATCTACACTTCCGGACATGTTGAATTCGTTGAGACCCTATTCCCTTTGCCTCCACAGATCCCCTACCTCCACCTATTGTGCCTTCTACCGATCCTATACCCACTCCTCCTCCGGCTGACCATGCACCCGTTGCTCCGCCACAGCACCGCCAGCCTTCTCCTCGCCGACATCCTTCACTGCATCCAGTGGTTCCGCTTGGCTCGTCTCTACTCACTCTATGACAACTCGCTCTCGAATAATATTCACAAGCCGAACCCGAGGTACCGCCTTAACACGGTGATTGATTCTATTACCGAGCCTACCTCATTACTCGTGCCATGTCCGATGCTCGATGGCACACGGCTATGTCCACCGAATTCAATGCTCTCCTTAAAAATGGGACTTTGGATCTCGTGCCTCCCGAACCCTCTCGTAATATTGTTGGTTGCAAATGGGTATTCCGAATCGCGAAAACCCGACGGCTCGATTGATAAGTTCAAAGCTCGGTTAGTAGCCAAGGGCTTTCATCAACGCCCGGCATTGATTTCACCGAAACCTTCATCCTCGTTGTTAAGCCGGCTACAATCCGTCCCGGTTCTCACCATTGCTGTTTCTAGGGGTTGGTCTCTTCGACAGGTTCGATGTGAACAACGCCTTTCTTCATGGCACTCTTTCGATGAAGTTTATATGGCACAACCACCGGGTTTCGTTGACAAGAGTTTTCCCTCGTATGTGTGCAAACTTCAAAAGTCCATTTATGGCCTCAAGCAAGCTCCTCGCACTTGGTACAATGCACTTCGGGACTTTCTTTGTACTCTTGGCTTCGCTCCAACTAAATCATGAGTCGTTATTTGTCTACATCAATCGCGGAATTACCGCCTACTTCTTGGTCTATGTTGACGACCTTATCCTAACCGGGCGGTGATATATCTTTTCTTGATCGTGGTTGTGGTTGCTCGGTGCTCAATTCTCTATCAAGGATCTTGGTTCCCTCTCCTATTTTTTGGGCATTGAGGTCCTTCATCGATAGGATGATTGCTTTCTATCGCAACGAAAATACACTATTGATCTGCTAGCGAAACACAATATGCTTAATGCCAAACCCGCTTGCTCACCACCGGCTCCCACTTGTTCTCTCGCCCCTCAAGGATGGCACCGCTCCCGCCGATGCTTCTCTTTATCGGCTGTGTTTTGGGTAGTCTTCAGTATTTGCAATTTACGCGTCCGGATATTGCGTTTTGCGATCAATGCATTTCTCGCTTCATGCATGCACCCACCGTTACTCATTGGGGTGCCGTCACAAATGCCTCCTTCGATACTTGAATGGTACTCGAGATCTCGGATATCACTTCATCGTAATTCCCCTCTGCCGCTACATTGTTTCACGAGATGCCGACCGGGCTGGTGATCGTCGAACTTCTACCGGGGCTTACATTGTGTTTCTAGGCGCTAATCCCATTTCGTGGTCCTCCAAGAAACAAGACTCGTTGCCCGATCCTCTATCGAAGCCGAGTACGGTCATCGCCTTCTGCAACTACTGACAACTACAATGGACTCGATCTATTCTGACGGAATTGGGTGTCACTCCATCCTCTTCTCCTCAAGTTATCTACTCAGACAATGTCGGGGCCACTTACCTTTGCTCTAATCCTCGTATTTCATTCCCGCATGAAGCATATTGCCATAGACTTTCATTTTGTTCGTGATCTTGTAAAATCGGCGTCTTCGTGTGTCTCATGTTTCTTCCGCTGATCAACTTGCCGACGCTCTCACTAAGTCTCTTTCTTCGGCTCGGTTGTCCTTACTAATGTCCAAGATTGGAGTAACTTCCGTACTCCATCTTGAGGGGGCGTATTAGAGTATATTAGAGTTTTTAGATTAGTTGTATTATTGTCCCACATCATTTAATTATTGTTATCTATACTCAGGTTGTAATGTATTTGTACATCCCTTTTCTAAATAATATATGAGAAAATATTATACCAATTATCTCTATATGTACTATTAAAAAAATAATAAGTCTTTACATATTCTCTCCTTCCCATAAGTGTTCATACTTTTTATTGGGATGTCTAATAAAAGTTTACACACTTATAAAATGAAACTTCTCATTAAACTTTACCCTTAAAATATTTACATATTTACACTACTTATTACTCTCCCCGTCCCATAATTACCTTCACACTTTTCTTTTCGGTCTGTCCTAAGATTAGCTTCACACCTTTAAAATGACAAACCCTCCCTAAACTCCACCCTCACAATATCATCAAATTTACACGAAATGTCATTACTTTTGGGCCCACACATACACGATCTAACTCATTTCTTTACTTTATATATATTACAAAATTATCCCTCGAATCCCTAATTATTCCTCTACTTTCTTAATATTCGTGTCAAACAAAGTGTGAAGATAAACTTGGGACGGAGGGAGTATTATTTTGAAACCCACGCATACACTCACCCAACTAATTCTTTAAAAGTTACAAGTTTGTGCCCAAGATTCTCCACCAACTTTTATGGAACGTAGGGAGTATTAATTTACACATATTAAAAATAATATAATAATAATAACATATATAATGAAGGAAAACTTGTGTGAGACCACTATGAGATCATTATTAATTTTCAATATATATATAATGTAAAAATTTCACTTTTTTTTTAATTTTTGCCTTATAGTGAAATATTTTATATACATTTTTTAAAAGTGGAGCAATTTATTTAATGCAAAACATATCAATTTTTAAAATTTGCCTTAAAATCATACATTTTGCATAATTTTTTTGAAAAGTGATACTCTATACGTCCAAAGAATTTAGTCATATTTATTTAATTAGTCTTGTTGATGTCACCGAGTTAAATATTTTGGTGTTACCATCAATGTTGTAACATCAAAGTGCGACATCGAAATTGTCCTTTCTCGCTAACAACTAACTTTTTTGTTTCGATGTTGTCTTTGATGTTGTTGACTCGTAGGTTGACGATTTGGAACCGACTTCAATACTCCGTAAGGATCTAAGAGGTTCATGAATAAAGGGGAGTTATCAAGATCAAGCGGTTATTGTCAAGAGCAGCTACAAAGGCGTTTTGAGTAGTTTTCGAGCTGGAAAATAGGATGTTAGCTAAGAAGAATTCTAGATCCATCTACAAGGATCTACGTTACTCTTGTAGGATGAGATCTACATCTCGTAAATAGATGACCGAAGTTTTGAGAATGGACATCAAGACAATACGAGCTATTCAATTCAAAATTATAAGAGCCTTGCATGAGAAGTAATTGAGTATCAAACCGTTGAGTGCGATAAGTGCATCCAGATTAATAGGGTCATTATTTTTCATTTACGTTACATCAAATATTGCCACATTTCGTAATATAGATTGTGTTTAGATTGTTAGTAGACAGGTGTTCTTTAACATATCTAGATAGGTCATCTTTGACAGTGTATTTCAAACACTTAGTCATTTACAGTATCTTAAACATTTGGTTTAGATCTTGTCTTTATTTATTGAGAAGCTTCGACTCGTAGATCTTTCTCTACTTGGTTTGTATTCATTATTAACATAGTGAATCGCTTCCTCATAGATTATTGTTTAATATAGTTTTTGAAAAGTTTTTATCTATTTTTGCAAAGATTTGACTTAGTCTTCCGCTGTTATAATTGTCGGTGTTATTCGATTGTTACAACATCGACAAGAATAATCTCCGATTATCGTAAACAAACACTTTTAATTGGCACCACAGCCATAATTTGATGTTACTAAGTTAGATCCTCGTGTTTAGTGTGTTTTCTTTGCTATGGATATCTCAAATTGAAATTATGAAATCTTTGACTTTAGAAAATTCAGATTTGAGAGACTTATTAACCAAACTTGAAGTAATCTTGACTAGAAAAGACTTGAATATTTCTAAACTCAAAGTTGGATTGAAATATTCAACTCTATGTTTCAAAAAATACTCCAAGAGTGTTGATGTGTTAAATGAAGCTTTAATGATTGGTAAATCTGATACCATTGGTCTAGGATATAAAAATGACAAAACTTCAATGTGTTTTGAAGAAGAAATAAAATTTGTTAAGGTTGGGTATAAACCAAAGGTTAAAACCCACTACTAAAATAAATGATACTGGTAAAAAGTTAAAAAAGAAGTTTGTGTGTCATTATTATTTTGGTAAAGGTCATATTCGTCCTCACCGTGCAAAATAAAAAATTGATTTGACGACAAAAAGAATGTTACCTTTAGTGTTGCCACATGAAAAGTTACAAAAGTCCAAAAATATTAAGGTCAATAAAGAAAAGGTTTATCGTAATAATGTGTATACTTCATTAAAAGCATATGTTCCCGGTTTATGGTACTTTGATAGTGGATGTTCAAGGCACATGACTGGACAGATTAATTTCTTGTGTAATTATGAACCTTATGATGGTGGAAATGTCGCATATAGTGGAGGATCAAAAGGTAAGATTGTTGGAAATGGAACATTGAATGTTGAAGTGTTAGATCGGAGTTTCGGTTTTGATGAGTTAAAATGTATAGGTTAGATAAGCTCATGTAAAGTAGGATGATCACTGAAATCAGATAGATCACCAAGTAGTACATTTCATTAGTGACTTGACTTACTAGGTGAGATGGGTAAAGTCAACCGAGGTTAAGAAGCCCGGAGGTCATCTCAAGACAGCTTTGAAGAAGTCATCCGATTTAGAGAAGTATGAAGAGCTCAAGACAAGGTCAAGGCCAGCTAAGTAGAATAAGAAAAGCAGGCTTTCACCAAGTCAAAGTCGACGAGCACTCAAGATCACCGAGGTCGTGGCGCTTTTAAAGAAAGGTTTGTTAAGCGCTTTAAATTTGTTACAACAAACTAACCGCCTTACAAACTTATAAATAGGACTAAGCACACCTTAGAAGGACTTTTGCACTCACTTCTAAGAACACATTTTCAAAAAGAGCACTCATCGGGCTTTTAGATCAAAAATATTTGTGATATTTTTCTAAGTGTTTGAAAACACTCTCACTTGTAATTTCTTCACGCTCCGCACCGTATTCTAGTTTGATAGATACACCGGTAGATAGAAAAGATTCAAAGATGAAGATCATCTCGATTTGTAAACCGTATGCAAGAAAGAAGGAAAGTAAGCTAGTGAAGACCCTTTCACAGAGTTGTGAAGGAGAGTGGACGTAGGATTTTTACAATCCGAACCACTATAAACCGTGTGTTCTTTACTTTTCTCGCATTTCTTTAATTCGCCTTTCGGTTCACATTCAATTTCAGTTGTTAAAACATCTATTTAAGGAATTATCTATCGAATCAAGTATAAATAAAATACTTTCATTGCTGTTTGAATATGATACTTAGAGAATCAGATTAATTTTGATTGTCTGGGTTTAATTTTAGAAAGGAAAATTGAGTAGGTTGAAAATCTATTCAATCCCCCTTTCTAGATTTTCTTATTATATATCACTTGATTGACTGGGACCAACAAGTGGTATCAGCAAAGTTGTTAAGTCAAGCTTCGATATATTGGAGGTCTTGATGTTTCTTAAATTGTGTTTTTGCAATTATTCTTCATCGTTGATTCACTAACCCCGCTAATAAGTTTCTTTTGAGTTTCTTGATAATCATGTCTACAATTAAGAGCAAAAAGACTAGGAGTTTGCAATAATTTTCCATTGAAGATTATGATTATCGAAAGTTTAGGATGGAGAACCATCTAAAGGTTATTCATGATTGAATGGAAGAAATTGGAGGAAGGTCCTATTATGTTTTACCATGGAATTGTAAGTGATGGAGCTGAATCTTCGAATCCAGTGGTCGACGTGAAAAGAAGGGTGCCGATTTGACAAATGATGAGAGAAAGATTCATAACTTGGATCAAGTAGCAAGAACTGAGATTATAGAAATACCGAGTAAAGACTATATTGAAAAAGTGAAACGCTGCAAGACAAATGCCAAAGAAATGTGGGAGACATTGGCAAATATGTGTGAAGTTTCAGTATTAGGGTAAGGAAAATAAGCTGCAACTGCTCTACATGCATTCGATACATTCAAAATGAAGGATGAAGAATCATTGATCACTTGGATATTAGGATGACAAATCTTCTCAACAAGGTCAATGTAGGAAAGTCTAACATAGAAAAAGAGATCAATAACAAGATTCTTAGATCATTGAGCAAGAGATGGAAAGAAAAAGCTAACATTCTCAAAGCTACTCAAAATCTATCTTCAATTTCTCATCATACACTATTTTCACATCTTAAAGCATTAGAGTATGATATTCAAATTGAAGATGAAGAAGATGAAGTCAATCATCTACTTCCTGGAAAAACAATTGCTTTTCTTCATCAAGAAGAGTAAGATAAGGTGTCCAAGGCATCCGATTTGTCAATCAAGGAAGAAATGACTCTATTGATAAATAGATATGAAAGGCTCAAAATGAAGTAAAAATAAATAAACGACACAGATCAGGTCGTAGAAGCTACAAGTCGATAGAGAAGACAAGGGATCATATAGTGAGAAGAAAAAGAATCAGACTTGGAGATTCAGATCGCCTGCTAGACGGGGAAAGTAGTATGAAATCTGATAGAGGAGATAATTGTTATACCTGCAATAAACCTAGTCACTACAAATATGATTGTCCTTAGTTAACCGCAAGAGAAAGTGAGGAAAAGAGAAAGAAACGTGACAGAGATATGCAAATCAAAGAGCTCTTCTAGCAGAAAAGGAGGAAGTTCATGAAACATTATCATCTTCATCCTCGTCTGGATTTGGGTCGATGATGACATGTGTCACATGGCATAAGTGGTAACCTACTACTCATCTTCTCGATAATGATTGTGAAAATCTATCTCAATCGATCAAAGTCTTATCAATAAACTTATGAAAGATCTCGAGACTGCTTCTATATGCTTACAAACAGATAGAGATTGAAAATTTAAATTTAAAGGATCAAATTCTAAGTCTAACCAAAGAAAGTCAAACTAGGATCTCGTGAGAAATCGACCGCTCATTCAAGGGGGAATGTCACCTAAGATTATCACGAATTCCTCATCTAATAAGACTAATGAGTTATAAAAAGAATTGAATTCTTTAAAACTTCAATTATCAAATGTATATTCTGAGAATGAGAGTTTTAAGACGACTAACAGAGAGTTAAATCTCAAATTAGGACTTCTTAGTAACACTCAATCAACAATGGATAAAATCTTCACTTCTTCTAAAAATCTAGTGATAAGACAGGATTAGGATTTGATAGAAACAAAAAGGATGATCCTGTAAAACCAAGGGTTTTTGTTAAAGCTACTAATGCTAAAGAGGAGACTAGATTTGGTCCTTGGACCCCTAAAGAACAAATCAACTCATCCTGATGTTTTTGCAAAGAAAGTACAGATGAAGAAAAATGTTCCCAAGGTCAAACCAAAGACTAAGTCAAAATCTCATCCTAAATAAAGTAGTTTTGATGGAAGGAGCAAATTATATCCATTATTCCCTAGATATAAGACAATTACTAAAGATCAACTAAGTAAGATTGATCTTGATAGTCTTATATTAGTTGATAGATATGGTTGCAAACTTCAATCACCGGGTTTTGAGGAATATTGATGTGTTTATCTGGATTCCTAAATGTCAACTTAACCAAGAAGGACCCAACTTACAAAGGTTACCTAAAATCAAATCTGTGATTGCCGGAAGATACAAGTATAGTGGAAAGGGTAAACGTGCTTGATGTCATCCGGTACATTGACAATGGGTGTTCTAAACACATGACCTTTGAAAAGCGTCTACTCTCTAACTATCAGCTTTATAAATGGACCACGAGTCATGTTTGGAGACAACAATTTTGGGCTAACTAAAGGAGTTGGAACCTTGATGATTGGTAATATTCAAGTCAATGAGGTTTACTACGTTGAAGGGTTAAAACACAATCGCTTGTCTATTTCTCAATTTTGTGATAAGGGTTTTATTGTAAAATTCACCTATAATGCATGTTGTGTTTTAGATGGTCTCAATTGAAAATATCCTATTAGCCTGAGTCGACAAGGTAACATTTATGTTGCTAACTCCAAAAAGTTGTCCTAAAGATACTTGTCTTGTTGCAAAGAGTTCAGATGATTTAAGTTTCTTTGTCAGGCATAAACGCTTTGGTCACTTAAACTTCAAAACTCTTAACAAAATGGTAAGGAAGTCTTTAGTCAAAGGACTTCCAGATAGGGTATTTTTAAAAAGTCATGTCTGTGATGCTTGTAAAAAGGAAAGCAAACCAGAACTTCTTTTAAAACAAAAATAGTCCTTCTTCAAATAGGATTTGTGAACTTCTTCATATGGGTCTTTTTGTTCCAGCTTACACCTCTCAACACCGGTGGAAGAAAATATACCTTGGTAATTGTAGATGGTTTCTCCGCATTTACTCAGGTTATTTTCTTGTACAAGAAGACTCGAGACTATGACAAAGATTCCAGAATTTCTTAAAAGAATTCAAAATGAAAAAGGGCTAAGTATTGTTAAAATTAGAAGTGATAAAGGTACTAAATTTTTTAATACACTTGTTGCTAACTATTGTACTGGGAATGGTATAGCTCACGAAACATCGGGCCATGCGAGGACACCTCAACGAGAATGGAGTTGTTGAAAGGAGAAACATAACTCTTAAAGAAGCTGCAAGGATCGTGCTATCGGAGTACAACACTCCACACAGTTTTAGGCGTAAGCCATTAATACGCCTGCTTTATTCAAAATAGATGTCCGATTGTTAAAAATATTATAATTAGGATTACTTGATGCATCATTAGTTGAATTATAATTTTCTATTGTTTGTATCTTGTATTTCTTTCTATCTCGCTTTCTTTATTATGTCTAGAAAGAAATATCGACTTGATATGTGTCAAAGGATAATCACGTAATCGATATCATTGATTTCCTTTCTAAAGGAATCAAGAATCAAGGATTAGTCATATTGACCTTATCTAACTTGATATTTTCTTTTCTAAACATAATCGAGACAAGGACACGATAATCACCGATTTTCTCAAAAGTCGATGAGTATGTGCATCTTGTCTAATCTACTCTAGATACTAATAGTTTCACAAGTTTGTGTATTTGTAGGAACAGTTCGCATAACATTGTTAGATCGGTTCAAATCTTCTTTATCCGAACAAAACCAAAAATCCTTGCTTTAAAATTTGTTTTCAAAATATTCTCACAGCTCATTAATTTTAAAAAAATTTCAGATGAGTTGTGATTTTGAAAACCTCACTGAGTTGCATGTCTTTATGTACTAGTTATATATAGATATAAAACTTAGTCATTTCTTAAAAATGGCTCAAGATTAACTCAGACTTAAAATGTTTTTTTCATAATCGACTAGGAAGTATTTCTAAAACCTGCATAAGGTCATTTTCGCACCAAGTCATTCAAAATCCACCTGATTTGGGGAAACCCTTATGCAAAGAAAGGTATATTTCGCTTACGTCTGTATACTTACTATTCTCGCATAAAGTGCCCCCTAAAACCGTCTAATCAATAGGCTGGACTGTTACTTTTATGCATTTCAAAACCGAGTTAATGCCACGCGTTGTACCCCAAACGCCTAAATTTAATTAGCCGTTGATCTCAAACAAAGGCGATATGAAAATAAAGGGTCCAGATTCGTAATACCTTTACATGTGGACCACTTATACATTTTTCCCTCCTTTAAACGCTCATCTTCCTCATTCTACCAAAATTACTTGGAAAAACCCTCTTTTACTCTCGTAATTTTCCTACTTTCAAAAATTTCCAAACCCTCCTTAAATGACTAGAAAACCCACACAAATTACAAGAATAATGGTTCGATTTAACAAGGAAGCCTATAACAAGAAAATCAAGTCAAAAATGTATGTGGATTTTGATACCACACAAGACAGAGTCACTCGAGATTCCCCGACATTTGAAGGATCCAGACTAAAAGTTTTTTGTCGAAGAAATCCGAGAGTAATAAGACTCGGATATAAGGGCGATAGAGTTCTACACCAACGGGAAATATAAAGATGGAGTTTTCACAACCACCGTGAATGGTGAAAGCCTCTCTGCTTCAAGGTCGCTTATTGCAGGGGTCTTCGAGACCAATGAAGAAGACGTGGATCCATTCACGTATAAAGAGGATGATTGGGTGGAATCATTTGAGTTGATGGTAAGATCTTCTTGCAAGGACCGAAGAAAGGTATTGAAGAAAAATTTATTGTGGAGGAAGTATCGCCTCGATGACGATGATTACGGTAAAATCGCAAGTGATATTAAGACAACCAAGTTATCGAACTCAAGGAAAAAGTTGTGCAATGAGTCCCTAGAAATGTGAGTTTTCAATGACTATTGTTGCAACACGGTTTTGAACCAATTACACTACTCAAAGCTAGAATTAAATTCAAACAATAACAACGCTATGAACTAACCAAGAGATAAGCTAGAACAATTAGCAAGCTAGGAATTCTCAAAAATCAATGGGGATAGGGGTGCTAAGGATAATATCCATCAAGGAATCAATGATCACAAACTATGATTGCATCAAATTGATATTCAACTAGGATAAAGCATTAACATCATGCAATTAAGTCTCCATTAATCACACAATGCCTAAGGTGAGTATTCTTAGTGCAACTAATCTCTTGATTAAGAAGCACCTAATTCATACAATCATACATAATTAAAACTCGATTAATCTCCAATCACGTTAGCTTAACTTTCGCTTGTTGCTAGGGTGATCAACAACTAATCAAAGAAATAAAAATGCATGAAGCACAATTATAATCACAATTAGGGCACTAACTATCTCAATTGAACAACAGCTTATCAAAAATCATAGAACAAGCAATCAAATCATCCTCAATTTCAACCATCCCAAGCACAAGCGAATTAGCCCATGGAGCAAATTGCAAAATCCATGGGTGAAAAATCTAATTGCATAATCAAAATGCTAATCACAACAATTAAGCAAAAGAAATGAGTAGAGAGGAAGAACATCACCAATTAAGCCAAATGATCAATGTATTGAATGCTTGAATCTTCAATGTAAACTCCTCTTCACTAATTACAACCTAGAAGGAGAATTTGGCTTGGGAACTGAAAAATTGCCCAAAACCGTAAAATAACCGCTATGGAGAATGGTATGTTATGTTTTTCGTGCAATGGGATTAAAAAGGGAAATTTCTGAAAATCAAGACCTCGACTCGAGCTTGAGGCCCTCGAGTCGATCTCGGTGAAATCGTGCCCGCGACTTTCTTAAAATTCTCTTGCTTCCACTTGAGCTCCCAGCCTCGACTCGAGCTTGCCGCAAAATCCGCATCCCTCGACTCAAGCTCGAGCCCCTCGAGTCGAGGCCTTCCCTTTAGCTAATTCTTCAAAAGGCTACAACCTCGAAGTCGAGGGCCTAGACCTCGACCCAAGGTCGAGTCCAGGGAATTTTCTCTACCCGACGCTCGCCTCCGACCCATGTTTTCTCTCATCTCGCTTCGTCTCGCTCCCGTGTGAATATCCATGCACTCGGTTTGGTCAAATTCCACCGATTTACCTGAAAATGAGACGAAACACATCAAAAATCCATCATCTCCACACTAGTGATACTTTATTTACAAAGAAGTGATACTTTACACCTTAAAGCTAAAAACTAACACTTTTCATCACTTTTGCAATTAAATACCACATAAAATCATGCATCATTTCACTTTCATCAAATACCCCCAAACTTAAAATGTTGCTCGTCCTCGAGCAACGAAGCAAATAAGCACAAAAGAGTGAATTGATTGCAATTTGTCTCATGGCACCATAGATGAAAAATAAGACAATCAAACTCATCAATGATCTCAAGTATCTATGCAAACTTTCAACTAGCAATCACAATGCATCATGCTCAAGCAAATGCAAAATCCAATACTCAAATCATTGCTCCTTCCATGGAGTGTTTCTCTCCTCTCTCAAGTGTAATAAGGCAAAATGACACTCAATCATCAAATTCACATAAGCTTGCCAAAGGACTCAATCTCAATCATTTTCTTTTGTGTTCAATCACGTATCAAAGAGGTCTTTCATCAACGTTGTAATGTAAGCTCTTTGGAATGGGTAGGTGAATTTAGGTAAAAATGACTCAAACTAGTAGAGAACTTGAAAGTTAACTAAGCAATTCAATACACTTCTCTTCCACTCTTTTCTCAATCCACACTTTCTTCTTTATGCTTTTCAAAGTTCATACACCACCCTTTTTTGAGCTTTCCTTTTCATCTAAGCTCACAAATTGAATTTTTCTTCTTTTCATCACTTCCACTTTTTTTTTCAATTCAGTTTTTCATCTTTCAACCTTTCATTCATCTTTTTCAACAATCAACTTAACTTATCATCATTCCACCACACTTTTCATACAAAACACCATCTTCTAGCCAACAATCAAGCTCTACTAAACATAGGACAATAAGGCTCATAAAAATAGGCAAAATGGCCACTTGGCTTGCCAAAGAATAAGGACACTAGGCTCAAAATGGCTCAATAAGGAAATCAAATGTTTGGGGAAAAATTTGGCTAAGTGACTTCCTCAATTCAAACATGGCCTCTTATCATATTCATGAAATCATACAAAGATCAATTTCAATAAGTTCAAGGGCAAGTTCTAGCATACAAATCCATGAATGATGCACTCACAAAGAAATTAATTACACCGTATAAGCCGTACGATTCTAAAGGCACAAAAGCTCACGGGCTAAAATTGAGCAATGAATCAAGCATTTTCAATCACATTCATCATCACACAACCATCAATCATGCTAGCATCAAGCTACATGTCAACTCATGATCAAATCAAAATTCAATTGATCCTTCAATCAAGCACAAGTGTACATGTGCATAATCTCAAGCACATCACTTCATCAATGAATAATCACTCAAAAATATGCAAAAATCCAAGAAACAAATGTATATCATCATCCACATCATACCCATAAACAATGAATACTCAATAAATCCCAAGTCAAAATAAAATCATCCATAAACCACATCCAATACCCAAAATCCATAAAAGTCAAGAAATTCAATACAACCCAATCATCAAATCAATTCATAAGAAACATCACCAAGAGGAATAAAGAGATAGCTAAATAGGACTAAGAGAGGGAAAATGAAACTTCCTAATCATTTGTCGGAGGCAGCGGAGGTGGATAGTAGCCCACTCCCAAGTTCCACGAGCTCATGCTTTGGAGGAGATTGTACATCTCTTGTTGGTTCTTCAAGTATTCCTCTTGCATCCTCCGGGTTTCTTCGTTGAATCTCCTTGACTCCCCTAAGACCCAAAAGCACTCGTCTTGACGTGTAAGGCACTCTAGTTGCAACCTTTGGCTATCCGCCCACATCTCTTCGGTAAGTGTCCACCGCCTCCTTGACGAAGTTTTCGGCCTCTAACTCCTGGCTCCTCGTCTCATCCCGCCGCAATAGTTAATCTTGGAAGCAAAATCTTCATCCTCCTCCATCCTTACCGCTCCTCACCCGGCTCATCCTCGCTTTCTTTCTCTTCGTCTTCATTCTCGTCTTTCTCTTCATCCGATCCCGATCCTCTCTCCTCTTCTTCATCCTCATCCCAGAGATCGACTCTGTTGGCCCACGGATTGATGAATAATCAAAGAACTTAGATTACCTCCTAGCGAAAATCTAGAAGGGGGTTGAATAGATTTTCAAATTTTTTTCAAAGACTAGATTACCTACTCAAAGAATCAAAGCTAAGCAATGAAACAAGTTTAAACTCAATCTTTCGAGGATCAAAAAGCAATCAATATGAATCTGAAATGAATTTGTTTTGAATGGTTGATGAATAATCAAGTAAGTAAAACACGAAGTAAAGAACACTAGGGATTATAGTGGTTCGGATCAAACGAATCCTTTATCCACTCTCCTTCTTCAACTTGAAGAGGGGCCTCGACTCGACTTACTACCTTTCTTACTTACAAAGTTACAAATACAACAAAGTGAAGATTCTTTTCTTCAATTCTATCTTCAATCTGCCTAACTTCCCGGAAACTTGAAGATTACAAAGGTATGTTGAAGATACACAAGTAAGTGTTCTACAAACACTTAGAACATTGGAATATTACTTTGGAAAACTTTTTGAATGCTTTTGAAAATATCGTGAGTAATGTGAATGAGAGTGTTGATTAATTCCATTTAGAACTCGTGCCTAAACTTATTTATAAGCTCGAGAAACGGTTAGTTTGTTGTAACAAACTAAAAACCGTTCAACAAACTTATTCTTGAAAACCTGCCTTGACTTCAAATTTGATCTTAGTCTAGTCGTCTCAGCCTAACTTGGTGAGAACTCGCCTTTCTTATTCTACTCACTGGTCTCGACCTCATCTTGAGCTCTACATTATTGTCTCCAACAGATGACTATCTCAAGCTCGCCTTCGCATGATCTTCTACTTTTGTGACCTCACCGACTTACTCTAGCCTTACCTAGTCTAATCACCTAGCACTAGAATTCATTACATCACTGCTCTATATATTCAGCTGGTCATCTTATTTACAAGAGTCGACTCTAATCTATATACATTTAACTCATCAAAACTTCTTCTCGATCTAACAATTTAGCAGCTTTAACAAGTTAAAACCGCAAGAAAGAAACAAGCTCACAATGGTGTTAGTCAAGATTATTCAAGATAATCGATGAGCACATTAGAACACATAAGCATTTAGTTCGCATTCATTCACATAAGAGCACTTAACTCATACTTAGAAAAATTTTAGAGTTTTTAGAAAAGATTTAAGTCTTAAGACTTTATCGATGATTAGTAATTAGAAAAGTTTTAAGTCTTAGGACTTAGAAAATTTTTGAAAATTTTTAATCGAGATGGAAGTTTTCTCGGATGATTATCACTTAGAAAATTTTTAAGTTTTCTTAGAAAGCAAGAAAGAAAGCTTTTCAAGAAAATAAGACAATATACTTCGGATAAGTTCAAGTATATTCACATATGATTTAAAGATTTACAAGGTGGTGCAGTATAAGAGAAAAATAAGGAAAATAAATTCTGTCTTATCGTACACCCCATTGATCTTCGCCCTGGAACCATCGCCCGTTGAATACTCTCCTCACCGCTTGAGATCTTCCTCCCGAGCTAACCCACACTCAGGCCCTCGCCCTTTGCACAATTCTCTTGACCCCGCCTAGGTCCAGTGGATCCATCTGGTTTCTTGGCAAGTACCGCATACTCGAAGGCCGGGAGATCGGGTTGACGTTGAACTCGACATCTCTTCTTCCAAAGCAGCCGATGATAGAGATCCGCGTCTACCTTTTCCATCCACTCGTGCTAGGTTAAGTCCAGATCTTGGTGAGTCTGTTCCTAGAGCCTTGAGAATGTACCAAGTACATCCACATTGCATCCGTGTTCTTGACTTTGTACTCATTCTCATATTTACCGCAAGCTAGCTTCGGAGGAGCAGATGTTGTATGAAAGGGTCTCAAGTTCACGCCGCCTTGCTCTTTTACAAGCCATTTTCGCTCAGGCCGCCTCCGTAAGACATTGGCGCTCTTCTCTTTCTTTTGCCTTCTCTTCTCTTTCTTCCCGAAGTACTCATTTTCTCTTCTCGATCCTCTTGATTTTCTCTTCGGAAAGATTAGAGTAGTCGGCTTCCCTTTTTCCTTTGCTTTTGGTAGCAGCTTTGAGAGAGATGTCACCGATTTAGGCTCATCTCGCGCTACCTTCTTGCCTTTACTCTTGGCCTCTTCCAGCTCAGCTCCTTCAGCTTGGCCAATAGTTTTTCAGACCATTCTTCTTCCTCCTTCCTTCTCTTTTCCTCGTCTTCCCGATTGCTTCCTCCAGCTTAACTTACCCTCACTGGGAGCAGCCACTCATCGACTTAAGTCTCGAGGTCCTCCTTGGCTGCTTTTAGGTCGATGTGTTGGCCTTTATGCCTAATTCCTTCCGGTCTCCTCGACCATAGCCGTGAAGGCTTGTCTCTTTTTCTCGCTCCTCCTTTTCCCCCTTTTAACTTCGCTGCCAAGTCTCACCTTCGTATTTAGATCCTTGCATTTCACTCTAAATCAGATCGTCCATTGTCATTTCGCTCACCACCATTTGATTGTAGCCTTTACTTCTTCTTCTTTCAATGACTTCATCTCCTCCTCCAGCCTTTACTTTTTCAGCCAGCACAGAGTTAGTCATAGTAATGATTTTATTTGAAAGTGTTACCTCGACCTCTCTCATGCCGGGCGATCATCGCTTTCGTGGATCAAGCTTCCACCATCTTCTTCGTCTTTTTTCATTTTCCTCTTGAAGGCAGATTTCATCCTTTTCTCCATTTTGCCAAGGATAGAAGAGATGGCGGTTGCGGCTAAGGTCACCGATTGGAGTAGTATTTCCGGCAAGCGGTATTAAGACCAATCGAAAATATCGAACCCAAAGGAGTAAGTATGCAAGCGAGGCCCTAAGGATACAAGTTCTAATTGACTATTGTTGTAAGAATGGGTTTAGGACTAGATTCTACAAAAATATGACAAGATTAAAAATCTAAAACTAATGCAAGCAATTAATCAAACACTTAGAATGCAATATCAAATGAGCTAAATCAAATGGGGGAATGGGGTGCAAGGGATAATCTCCATCAAGGAATCCATGGTTAACAAGCAATAATTGTATCCAATTGCAAATCAATCAAATTAGAAAGCATAAACCATCATGAAATTAATCACTCCATTAAAATCATAATGCCTAATGTGAGTATTCTTACTCCTTCTCATCTCTCAATGTAGAAGTCCCCAATTCATACAATCATGCAAAATTGTAACCCGATTAACACCTAATCACGTTAGCTCAACTCTCGCCTATTGCTAGAGTGATCAACCATTAATCTAAAGAGACAATTTTACATGAAGCACAATTAAGAATCACAATTAGAAAGAAATCTAATTCAATTGATCACAATTATCAACAATTATAGCATGAGGCAATGTAACACCCTGCACTTAGAAAGTCGACCTTTGAGGTCCCGACGTCCTAAACCTCGAGTCATCACTTAGTGAACAATAAAATCGAGCCGAAAAATTTCTTTTAGAAAGCAAAGTTATTCATTTGAGTTGCAGCGGAAGATTTCACAAACACTTATTTAAGATATTTGAACCATATTCATATCTAAACGAAGAGACTGATCGCTTGACAAAAGTCACCCGTGAGTCTAAGGTTCAACTCTCGGAAAATCGTAGTGACAAGTCTTTAACAAAAATACAAATTTTCATAAAGATCTGGGAAATATAAAATGACATATTTAGATAAAAAGAGAGTGGAAGCGGGTCGCCTATTGCAGCTCCCGGCCTCAAACTCGTGACTAAAAATATTAGTTATAGGGCGTGAGATAAACTCTCGATGGATGACCATGCTGTTATATAGATTGATAAGAAATCCCAAAATAGTTGAATGTTTTATTCTTTATTCTCATCTTTCGTTATTTACTTCCTAGTTATGGCGTTGTGTACATTTGTGTAAGATAATCTTCCGTTATAAAATTTTCATCCTTTAACTTCCATTCGATTAAGAGATTCATCTTTCTTTGCAACAGCTTAGTACATAAATATAGCACATATGAGATGGCACATGATAGTTTTCTATCACATCCGATCTCCATAATCACATTGTGGAATGGCACGTTTACACGTCCGAGACCCGTAATCATATTGTGGAATGGCACCTTTACACGCCCGAGACCCGTAATCATATGGGAAGGCACATGATAATTATTCAATCACATCCGAACTCCGTAAACTTTCATCATATGGGAGGGCACATGATAGTTTCCTACCACATCCGAACCCCGTAAACTTTCATCATATGGGAGGGCACATGATAGTTTCCTACCACATCCAAACCCCATAAACTTTCATCATATCATATAGGGCAAGAAATAAATCTCATCATTGGATGATCACACATTTATAAGTTATGCATTCACATGCTTTTGGTATTTGCATCTTTTGAGGAATTTATTTATGTTTGATTCAGAAAATCACAACATTCCATATAACATTAATCGCTATATAGATAGTGTCACCCACCTGAGAACTTTTAAGAGAAAGTTTAACTTCTTGATCTCTTAGGCCTCTCGTACAAACCTCCTGGCCTCGGAGTTTGAGCCGTACTTTACCTAGCATAGTCCATTTGTTTAGTTCGATAACTCTTTTGTCCATTAGAAACTTAGGTTCTCGATCTTATTGTGCCTTCCAAAACTAGGCTTTGAATGAATAAGGGGTACTTTTATTTCGTTAACCGATCTTATGGGTTCAAACCTTTTGGTTTAACGGTATTTCTAGTGTCTTGTCGGTTCAAGGTTCGGATTTGGGTTAGTTGGTTTTATTCTATTATAAGAAACCAAATACCACATTCATGGAGTATCACATAAATCATGCATCACATAAGGCATGCTTAGTTTTCTAAAAGTTAAGTAAATTATTTCTCCTAATACTCTATCATTGAAGAAATGACACGTAAACATGCATAAATAGAATAAAAACTTAGACTCATCCAAAAATCATTAAATTTTAGTATGATATATATCTATAAATATGGAACAAACTCCCTAAAGGGTCCAAGTTCATTTGAATTACGAAACTATAGCAGATTTTGAAATAAGGACTCTAAGATTCTGTTTCGGCAAAACAGTTGACCTCAAAATTATAAAATCCATAACTCTTTGTAGAAATATCTAAAAATTATGAAATTAAAACAGATGATGCATTACTCAAGTATGAACAACTTTCATTCAGGAACCCAAGCCATTTAACTTACGGACTCTGCCCAGAAAAATCGTGAACATTTAATCTATCGTTCGCCTTGGTTACTGGACATGTCTTACAAGAAAATTCATAACTTATTGGATACTCGTTTAAAAGTCACCAAATTTTAGAATCTTGTTATAAACAGGTTGTAGGACATCCATGAATATTTACATAATTTATACGTTAGTCTAACTGGAAAAATTAATTCGTGCAAAACAGAAATAACCCTATGCGTCGAACGCCGACCAGGTATTCAGAAAACGAATTTTATCTCATGACGTACTAAACGAAATATTATGAATTTTGACTATGATTTAAAAAAATCAAGGGGAACATCCGAGATTTTTCCTAGAATTTTATAGCTATCAGAAAGGGGAGAAATAAAAGAAATGATTCACTGCTCCCAGTTTCGGATTACTTCCGACACATAATCTTTCACGATTTTATTCTCAGTCTACAAATATCCAGTGACCACGAAATTTTAGTATGTTATTCTACACTTCAAATACTAGATCTAGGAATTTTTCCATTATTTTTAAAAGGGTGGAAAGGGTCCGAATAAATTTTACGAAAACTGGTCAGTGGTTAGGGCATGATTTCGGCAGCTTCATGTTTTAAGCATAACTTCACCATTTTGACTTCAAACACTAAAATTCCAACTCAAGCACTCTATATATGATTAAAGCATATTAAAACAAGCTCTTAGTACTTTCCAAAACTATTCTTCCTAAGTCTTCTAAGCTAAGAAAGCATAAGACTAAAAGAAAGGGTTAGGAGGCTTACTTCTTAGGAAGAGAAGACTTCTTGCTTTGAGAGCTTCTTTGTGATTTGTGTGTCCAAGAATGAGAAGGGGAGGGGGCTATTTATAGAAGGAAAATGAGAGAAGGTGTGTCCAAATGGATGGTGGAGAGGAAAAGGGGGAAGAAATAGGCTTGTGTCCTAAGGGTTTAGCCTAGGGTTTGGAAGTTATTTTGGAGAATAGGGTACAAAATACTATTCTTCATTAATGCACCCATGTGCACGAAATCTTTGAGGGATTTGGCAGCCATTTGGTAGTCTAATTTCTAATACAGTGGTGTGACTTCGTTGTTGAGGTTTCGGTATTTTTCGGTCTGAGTTTCGCCCGAAAATTATTAAAACGCGATTGGAAAACAAATATTTTTCTTAGGGTTTTCTTGAGTGTTTCCCACCTTTAAAGGACTTATTGATAATTAATCATTATTAATCAAATCCGGATTACGTATATGGGTTGTAGAAGTATTAGTAGATTTTCGGTTCAAGAACCGTCACAATTGGAGAAAAATACGCATAAAATTTTAAATCAAACAATAAAATAAATCAAACTTAGAAAATCAAATATAAAACTCTAGGTTTTGGTTTTGGGTTATTACATCCTACACCCCTTAAAAGAAATTTCGTCCCCGAAATTTACTTACTTATTTTAAAGGCATTGCGGGTACTTAGCTAGGTACTCATCCTCTCTCTCTCTCTCTCTCTCTCTCTCTCTCTCTCTCTCTCTCTCTCAGAGCTCCATCCGTTCCGTGTTTGCTTCACCGTACTAGTACTATTGGCAAATTCCTAACTCCTCGAGATGTGAACCTTCCCTTCTAAGATTGTTGCACATATTTCCTCGTAAATCAACCCTTGAATTTATCTCTAAACTTCAAAAGAACTGACCGTGTCTTAGGTTCCTTAAGTACTTTCCCTACTAAACCCCTGGATGTTCATTGCATTCCCAATCCGAACACTTACGTCCAATGTTTCGTTAAAACTTTTCAATCTGAGGTTTCCTTAATCCTTAGATATAAATGAATGCGAGGCTCCAACATTAAGTAATATATGAGCACGTAAACCAAGTGCTAGCAATGTACTTATCAGTCATTCGTTGGGAGTCGGATCCTCCATGTCATTTTCTATCATTATGGCATTTATCTCAGCACGCCTCCTTTGTCCTTGAACGGGAATGCCTCCTCTTGGCGGCCTGTAAGTGGTAGTCACCACTTGGAGGCCCCGGTAGATGATAGTTGTTCACAAATGGTGACGACCCCGATTCCATCTCTCTAGGGGTGGCCCTTTGGTTAGTTGAGGGCACTCGGAGACTCGTGTCCCGGTTGGCGGCATCTGTAACATGTGTTGGTCCCTTTAAGGCATGGCCCTACATGCGATTTTCCACAACTAGAGCAGGTAGTGGGGATCTTGGCCCATGCCGAGTAACTAAGTTGTTTTCCCTTTGTGGTCGGCTCGAGTTCTTAAAATTTGGAAACCAATTTTTGTTCGCGCAGAGCAGGTGGGGTTTGCCTAAACTCCAGTCCTAGACCGATGGATACAATTAGTGCACGATCGAAGACTTCACCATAGCTTGAGAGCTTTAATCCGGCTACAACACCTCCAATTTCTGGTCTTAGGCCTCTCTCAAATCTCCTTGTTTTTCTCTCATCTTCCTCCACCAGTGTGGAGCATAGCGAGACAGCTTTGTTAAAGCGCTTTTCGTACTCGATCACGGAAAGGGTTCCTTGTTTGAGGTTCACAAACTCAACCTCCTTCGATCCTGTAGCGCCTAGGGAAAATACCTCCTCATAACAACTTGCTTGAAATCTCCCCAATTAAAAGCTTTTCTTTCACCGCAGTCATAATACGCTCATGGGCCTCCCACCACCGAGCGGCATCCTCACCAATTGAAATTGGGCACACGAAACTTTTTGTGCTTGATCAATGTCATATGGCGGAAAATTCTTTCCAACTCGGAAATCCACTCCTCCGTCTCCATAGGTCCTTCATTACCCTTCAATCGGGGTGGTCGCAGTCATCGAAATTGCTCGACAGTCGAGTTGGCATGGGGTGCCGGGTGGTGCATGGGTAGGCGGCGGCGGTGGTGTTTGTTGCTGCATGAAATTTTGTCGGGAATTGAAGAATTCTCGTGCCATCTCGGCTCCCGATGCAGCAGGTGGAGCTTGGCGCCCTACGTAACCCTCGAGACGGTTCTTGATTAGAACGGGTTTTCCTTCTAGGCGGCATCCTAGCGCAGGTCTAAAGGAAATAAAATATTTTACATTATATACGTATGATTAAATTCAAAACAAGAGAATCCAATATTTAACAACACGGTATTAAGTTAATCAAGCATGGGAGCACGCGGTAAACCGGAACATACCGTCCGGACAACAAGACGGTTGTTGAGCTCGGACGATGCATGTTAGAGAGGTAATAACACATATTGTAAATATTAAGATAAAAATATAACAGATAGAATAGAATATCTCACAAAACTACGTGAGACTAACATACATATATAATTGACATGAGAAAGACAAGTTCTCAAAGTTTAAATGGAGAGTTAAAGAGGCTCCAACGAAAATTTAAAGATGCGAGGCTTTAAAAACAAAATAATTTAACTAAAATAGACACTACATATATATCGCAAAGTCAACTACACGAGGCATACGAGGCTGCTATAAAAAGATTTGGCTTGCTAAACGAAAGGGGTTCCTGAGGTCTAAGGCCAAAAACAGAAGAAGAAAATAATAGTAGTGTATAAAGGGCAAAAACGAAGTACTCGCACAAAAAAAAATCGAACATATAAGTAAATACACAAGTAGTCAAGTAGATTTCACACACATGCGCACAAAAATCTGTTAAGGCATGCATAATTCGCTTTCTTGGAAATATATTTCCTTTGTTGTTTATTCTCATGTTTTCTTTCTTGTTTGTTTCGGTTCAAATTTGTAACGGTTTTGTTATTCAACGAATAATAAGACATTACGTACCTTGAGGCTTGTTTCCGGTTTGCTTACATGAGACAACCTCCCACAAGTAACATTTAGTCGTGGCTTTTATAAAATTCATTTGTTTCTAAGTGAAATTTTAGAATGTAAGGAAAAATAGATCATTTGGTCCGAAGTTTTGAACATAAGCTCGATATCACCTGTAACGCCCTGCACTTAGAAAGTCAACCTTTGAGGTCCCGACGTCCTAAACTCCGAGTCATCACTTAGTGAACCATAAAATCGAGCCGAATCTTTTAGAAAGGAAAGTTATTCATTTGAGTTGCAGCGGAAGATTTCACAAACACTAATTTAAGATATTTAAACCATATTCATATCTAAACGAAGCGGATCGGTCGCTTGACAAAAGTCACCCGGTGAGTCTAAGGTTCAACTCTCGGGAAAATCGTAGTGACGAGTCTTTAACAAAAATACAAATTTTTATAAAGATCTGGGAAATATAAAGCGACATATTTAGATAAAAAGAGAGTGGAAGCGGGTCGTCTATTGCAGCTCCCGCCTCAATCTCGTGACTGAAAAATATTAGTTATAGGGCGTGAGATAAACTCTCGAGTGGATGACACATCTGCTGTTATATAGATTGACAGAAATCCCAAAATAGTTGAATGTTTTATTTTTTATTCTCATCTTTCGTTATTTACTTCCTTGTTATGGCGTTGTGTACATTTGTGTAAGATAATCTTCCGTTATAAAATTTTCATCCTTTAACTTCCGCTCGATTAAGAGATTCCTCTTTCTTTGCAAACAGCTTAGTACATAAATATAGCACATATGAGATGGCACATGATAGTTTCCTATCACATCCGATCTCCATAATCACATTGTGGAATGGCACGTTTACACGTCCAAGACCCGTAATCATATTGTGGAATGGCATGTTGTTAGGAAAAGAAATTTGTATTTAGTTTTGATGTGTTAAAAGTGTAAAATAGGATGACCAATGAGCATCTTGTATAGGACAGTGAAGTATTTCTTTATAAATAAAACTAAGTATAGAAGATCGCACAAGGACAGGATGTCGACGAGGAAGATTTCCAGATAATGAAAGAATATCGAGACAAGGTCAAGATATCGACAAGGACAAAGACAAAAGATTGTTGAAGAACAAGACAAACACCTAGACGAGTAAAAGAAGATGAGGACGAGGTGAAGTAAACATCAGACGATGAGGTGTTAGAGAAATATCATACAAAGATTCAAGAAGCGATTTCAACAACTCGGGAAGAAGTTACGTAATTGATTATATTGTTATAACCGATCGAAACCAAATTCAAGGAAGTTACAATCGCCAAGAGGAGATCTCTATAAATAGGAATAGAAATCAATTTAGAATTAACTTTTGACACTTTGCACTCATCATTATACTTTGTATACACAAGCAACAAAGAATCATACACATTCAAGAACGCGTTTTATACGTTTTCCAGCTTCTTAGTGTTTATAGAACACTTTTTCATTAGATCTTCAAGCCATAGATATTCGAAGTTAGGAAGATTCATTGTAAGGTGAAGATTCATCATTGTAAGTAAGGTAGCAAGAAAGAAGGAAGTAAGTAAGTGAAGGCCCTTCTTCAAGTTTGAAGAAGGAGAGTGGACGAGGGATCGTTTGATCCGAACCACTATAAATCTGGTGTTATTTCTTCTTATTGCTTATTACTCGTTTTCATTAATTGTTTCTTGACTGCAAATTCGATATCCGACAAAGCTTTAGATCCTATTTGAATTGAGTATAAACAAAATCAAGCTGTTTCATTACAAAATTGATTTTGGAGTTGATAGATCATCTAAGCTTGCAAAAGTTTTTGATAATCTATTCATCCCCCTTCTAGATTATCACTAGAGGGTATCTTATTTTGCATTTAAACTAGTTCTAAAGGGACCCAACAAGTGGTATCGTGAGCCGTGTTAAGTCAGTTTCCGATAGAGATTTGTGGTCTTGAAATTTCGAAGTTTTTATTGAAATCTGATTCCTTATTGTTGATTCACTAACATTTCGATAAAGTGTCTTTTAGCATCTTGAATTATAATGTCTTCTCGTTAAAAGTAAGAAATCCAGGAGTTTACCAGCATTTTTCTATCGAAGAATATGATTATTGGAAGTTCGTAATGGAGAATCATTTAAAGGCCATTCATGACCGTATGGAAGAGGTTCTTGAGGAAGGTCCAATAAAATTCTACCATGGAGTTGTTAGTACTGGAGCTGAATCTTCTACTACAAGAAGTCAACAAGAAAAGAAAAGTGCCTTGACAAATGATGAAAGGAAGATTCATAATTTGGATCGTAGCAAGGACGTAAATTATTGAGACGTTGAGCAAAGACTGGATAGAAAAGGTAAAGAGATGTAAAACCGCAAAGGATATGTGGAAGACTCTTGCAAATGTTTGTGAAGGGTCGAGCAAAGTTAAAGAAAACAAGTTACAATCAGTTTTACATGCATTTGATACATTCAAGATGAAAGATGGAGAAACTGTGGATCAATTGGATGTGAGATTGACCAATTTGGTGAATAAAGCCGCCGATTTGGGTAAAATCTATTCTCGAGAAAGAAATTAATAATAAGGTACTCAGATCATTAAGCAAAAGATGGAGGGAAAAAGCAAATATCCTCAAAGCTACACGTAACATGTCATCTATTTCACATCATACTCTATTTTCTCATCCGAAAGCCTTGAAATATGATATACAAATTGAAGATGAAGAAGATGAGGCGAGTCATCTACTTACGGAAAGACTCGCATTTCTTCATCAAGAAGATTCTGACAAGATTTCTAAGGCATCGATTTGTCAAGAAAAGAGGAAATGGCTTTATTGATCGGACGATATGAGAGACTCAAGATGAAGTATAAAAGGAATAAGAGAGATAGGTTTAATCGTCGAATTATAAATCGACAAGGAAGAGAAGTATTCGCACAATGACAAAAAGAAGGATCCGGTGAAAAGATTCAAATCACCAATCGACGAGGTGAGAATAGTCCAAAGTCGTAAAGAGGAGATATCCGTTATACCCGCAATAAACCTGGTCATTTTAGCTATGATTGTCCTCAACTCACTCCTAGAGAGAGAGATGAAAAGAGGAAGAAACGGGATAGGAGGTATGCGGATCAACGAGCTCTTTTGGCCGAAAAGGAGGAAACACATGAGACATCATCATCCTCATCCTCATCTAGTTTCGGTCGACAATGACATTTGCCTAATGGCTAAGGAGGTAAACTATTACTCATCCTCGCACAATGATAATGATAACTTGTCTAATCGATTCATGTCTTATTAACAAACTTCTAAAAGATCTCAAGACAGCCTTTATCTCGCTTATAAACAGATAGAGACTGAAAATTTAAGTTTAAAGGATCAAATTCTTAGTCTAACAAAGGAACATCGACAGGGGACAAGGAAGAATCTAGATTGTACATTCAAGGGAGAATGTCAATCAAAGACTTCTACTAGTTCCTCGTCCGAGAAAACCAATGAGTTGGAAAAAGAATTGAGTACTTTAAAAATTAAATTTTCAAATATCAATATGGAGAATGAGAATTTTAAAAGACTAACAGAGATTTAAATCTCAAGTTAGGACATCTTAATAATTCTCGGTCTACAATTGATAACATCTTCAATACTTCTCGAAGCCTAGTGATAAGATCGGATTGGGTTTTGATAGGAACACGAAAAATGATCCTATCAAACCTAGAGTCTTTGTCAAAGCCACTAAGACTATGGAAAAGACAGGACTTAGTCCAAAGAAATCAAAGGAGCAAATCACCCCATCCGATATATCAAAAGAAAAAATACAGATGAGGAGAAATGTTTCCAAAAGAAATCTAAAGACTAAATCAAAGTCATTTCCAAAGTATAATGGTTTTGATGGAAGAAGCAAGTCGTATCCATTCTTTCCAAGATATAAGACAATCACTAGAGATCAATTAAATAAAATTGATCTAGATAGTCTAATATTAGTGGATAGATATGGTTGCAAAATTCAATCATTGGTTCTGAAAAACCTGGATGTTTTTATCTGGATACCTAAGTATCAACTTGACGAAAAAGGACCCAATACACAAAGGGTACCTAAGAATTAATTTGTGATTGCGAAGGATAAGGAGATAGTTGAACAAGACGTTCTTGAAGTCATCCGTATATAGACAAAGTGGATGTTCTAAGCATATGACTTATGAGAAAAGACTTCTTTCTAACTATCAGACAATAGATGGACCTCGAGTAATGTTCGGTGACAACAATTTTGGTCTAACCAAAGGAGTTGGAACTCTAATGATTGGAGATATTCAGGTTAATGAAGTATATTTTGTGGAAGGTTTGAAACATAACTTACTTGTCGTATCTCAATTTTGTGACAAAGGATATTGTGTAAAATTCACTCATGATGCATGTTTTATTTTGGATGGTTTAAACGAAAATATTTTACTTGCTGGAGTCGACAAGGTAATATCTATATTGCAAATTTCAAGAGTCGCTCTAAGGATACTTGTCTTATTGCTAAGAGTTCGAAGATTTAAGTTGGCTATGGCATAAACGTCTTAGTCATTTAAATTTCAAAACTCTTAACAAAATAGCAAGAAAATCTTTAGTCAAAGGACTTCCAGATAAAATATTTTCAAAATCATATTTGTGATGCTTGTCAAAAGGAAAATGTACTAAAACTTCTTTCAAAACAATAAATGGTCCTGCTTTCGAAAGGATTCTCGAACTTTTGCACATGGATCTTTTTGGTCCAGTTACACCTCTAAGTTTTAGTGGAAGAAAGTATACTTTAGTAATTGTAGATGATTTTTCTAGATTCACTTGGGTTATTTTCTTGTACAAAAAGAATGAGATCAGTAATAAAATTCCAGAATTCCTCAAAAGAATTCAAAATGAAAAAGGACTAAATATTGTCAAGATTAGAAGTGATAAAGGTACCGAAGTTTCAACTCGTTTGTTACTAACTATTGTACCGAGAATGGTATAGCACATGAAACATCATCTGCAAGAACACCCCAAAGAAAATGGAGTGGTAGAAAGGAGAAACAGAACCCCGAAAGAAGCCGCAAGGACTATGTTATCTCGAGTATGACACTCCATACGAGTTTTGGGCGTAAGCCATTAATACCGCATGTTTTGTTCAAAATAGGTGTTTAATTGTGAAAGATAAATGCAAAACTCCTTATGAAATATGGAAAGGCGAGAATACCAAAAATTTCATATTTCCATATATTTGGTTGTAAGTGTTTCATTCATAATAATGGAAAATCAAAATTAAGAACTTTTGATGCTAAGATTGCAGAAGGGATATTCTTAGGATACTCATCCGTATCTAAAGCATATAGAGTTTTTAACAAGATTACATTATGTGTGGAAGAAACACCACATGTTGTTTTTGATGAAATTTCTAAGTCCGAAAGTACGTATGATGTCACCAAGATAGTGAAGATCTTAACAGATTAAACATCAAGAAATCAGTCAAGTTCTACTTACCAGAGTCGAATCGATGAGGAAGACACACCGCAGACAAGAATAAAGATAAGGAAGCCGAGAGTTCTTCCATATCATCCGATCGAGCGACTACAATACTAGATGGACTAGAAGATACTCCCGAAGGTAATACGTAATCAATTGATGAAAATATCCCGAGATAAGACTTCATATCCAGTAAAAGATAAAGGTAAACGAGTATTGACTTATCATCCAGTTTGAGCAGAGATAATCGGAAGTTTAGATTAGAGTCCAGACAAGGACACGAGATAAACCAAGACTGTCTGTTTAGTTGCTATGTATCTTTACTTGAACCTAAAACAATTACTCAAGCTCTAACTCGACTTCAATTGGATAAAGGCAATGCAAGATGAATTAAATCAATTTCAAAGACAAGATGTATGGGAGCTTGTTGAAAGACCTCATCATCAAAAAGTTATTGGAACAAAATGGGTTTTCAAAAATAAGAAAGATGAGAAAAACATTGTGGTAAGAAATAAGGCTAGATTGGTTGCACAAGGTTATTCACAATCTGAGGGAATTGATTATGATGAAACCTTTGCACCGCTTGCTCGTCTTGAAGCCATAAGATTGTTCTTAGCTTATCTTTGCTTATAAAAGATTTCTTGTGTTCCAAATGGATGTGAAATCTGCATTTCTAAACGGAGTCATAGCCGAAGAAGTCTATGTAGAACAACCTCCAGGCTTTGTCAAAGGAGACAAGGTCTATATGCTAAGGAAAGCTCTATATGGACTTAAACAGGCCCCTAGAGCATGGTATGATACATTATCGAGTATTTAATTCAAAATGGTTTTGTAAAAGGTAAAATAGATAGAACCTTATTTAGGAAAGAATCTGATAAAGGTCTTCTCGTTAGTTCAAATATATGTTGATGATATCATTTTTGGATCAACTAACCTACTCTTGTGTGAAGAATTTAGTCATCTTATGAAGAATGCAGTTTGAAATGTCCATGATGGGAGAGATGACATACTTTCTTGGACTTCAAATTAAGCGGAGACAAAGAAAGGAATTTTCATAAATCAAGCAAAATATACCAAAGATCTTATTGAGAAATTTGGAATAGGTACCAGCCGAGAAGCCAAAATACCTATGATGACAAATTTTTCAATGGATCTAGATGAGAAAGGAGAAGACACCGATCGACGCAGTATAGAGGTTTAATTGGCTCTCTTTTATACTTAACTGCTAGTAGACTCGACATTTCTTTTGCGGTGGGAGTATGTGCACGTTTTCAAGCTAAACCTAAAAAGAGTCATCTTGAAGCTTCAAAGAAGATTCTAAAATATTTGAAAGGTACAATCTATGTAGGACTGTGGTATCCAATGATGATAATTTTGAGTTGTCGGGATACTCAGTTGATTTTGGTGGGTGTAAGATAGATAGGAAATCTACATCCGGAACTTGCCAATTTCTCGGGAAGTAAGCTGATTTCATGGTTGTCTAAGAAACAAACCTCTGTAGCTACTTCTACTCTCAAGCCGAGTACATGGCACCGGAAGTTGTTGTTCACAACTTATCTCGGATCAGCCTAAGGGACTATAACATTATCACCAAAGATGTACCAATCTTTTGTGATAGTAATAGTGCCATAGCTATTACCCGAACCCAGTCTTACATACGAGATGCAAACATGTTGACATTCGTCATCATTTTATTCGAGATCATGTGGAGAAAGACAATATCGTACTAGAGAAAATTCTAACCGATTTTCAAAAACAGACATATTGACAAAGCCTCTTGCGAAACGAGGTTTAAAGAACTTTCAGAGAATTAGGATTATTAGATGCTTCCTTAGTCATCTTTTGATCAAAATTCTTGAATTAACCTTGTTTTTCTCATCTTAGTATATTATGTCTAGAAAGAATTATCGCACAAGATTGAGTCAAAGGACAATCAGTAGCTGATATCATTGATCTCCTTTCATTGGAATCAAGAATCAAGGATTAGTCATATTGACCATATCGACTTGATAATTACTTGTCGACATAAGTAAATCGATAAGGATGTAATAGTCAACTTTCTCCTACAGAATCGGATGACTATTGAACCTTATCCGACTTACTCTTGTTACTAACAATTTTTCTAAGTGTCCGTGATATCAGCGAGAACAAAGTTAACAAGATTCGAAATGCAAGACAAGGTCAATTTGTCCAAAGGTTTCAAGTAATGCAGACGGTGATGCTATCAAACCGCACAAGGAGAAAAATCAGGAAGTTTTCTTAAATACCTTCAATTATGAATATGGAGTTCATATAATTAATATATGAATTTAATATCATAATTCTCTCTTTCATTCATTAATTTATTGAAGTTACTCAGAAAACAAAATAGTTTGTTTTACAAAATAAAAGGATAAGGGTTCAAATTTGTTTTTCTAAAAACGATAATATTTTATTTTATCTCTCCAATTAAGCGAAAAGTAATTTCTCAAATAAGTAAGCGTGTCGGGAGAAGTTATTATGGACCCGAAATTTTATCAAATTCAATTTTGAAACACACCGAGTATACTTCACGCGCCGAAGTGGAGGCGGTTTCTGAAATATGAACCGTCTCAACCTCACGCGCGACATATTAAATATTATTCGCACTTTTCTAAATAAATGCCATAATTGCATTAATGGCGATTCGAAAGGCTATATTTACACTTTTACGAGGCAATTATTATTCTAATAATTGTTTATTATTATATTTTCCATATAAATAGACATTCGTGTGCATTATTTTCATTTACGCACACATAAATTCCTTCATCTCTTAAAATTTCTCTTTTCCCTCCTAAAACCTTCAACATTCATCAATGGCGGAATCCAAAAAGAATATCAAGTTCGAATACGATTTGACTTCCATCGGAGATAAAACAAAGTCCGAAATGTATGTTGATTGGGATACTACTACCGATGCCAAAACCAGAGAAATTCTAAACCTACTGGAATCAAGGGGATTAAAACGGCATCGCACGATGAAACCAACGAAGAACTTGACGGTGGATGATCTCTGGCTGAGTTTCTAACTAGAGCAAAAGCAATGTATTAATCGGATTAGAATCTCGAGTCGTAACACTTGGGAAGAAACGACGGATAGTGTTATCTATTTTTGAGATTGGTGCAATTTTCAATTTGAGCACCACCGCGACAATCCATTTACGTATAAATCATCGGAATATTTGGAGAGTTTCCGGTTGATGGCCGGGAGGACCTACCAAAATACAACGGCAAATTTGAAAAGGCCAATGTCAAGAGGAAGTATCGACTTTTGATGCTGATCGACCAAGTGCATCTTGGGGAGCAACAAAGCCATGATGGGCTAACAAAGCCAAGGATATGTTGTCTACGGGCTATCCTAGATGGGGCAGAGATCAACTCGGGCAGACCGGTGTATTCAAGAATAATGGAGGAGAAAAAGAAGTTCACCAAGACTCCAGTCACGTACGAGCTAATGAGATGGTCTCTAATCAAGATCGCAAGTATGATGGCAAGGATCACCATCATACTTGAACACAAAGTGGGTACATGACAACCTTGACCGGAGTGTTGGAGTTAAAAAATACACCGCATGTAAGGGTTTGTTGATAAAAGATGAAAAGCTCTACGGGCCAACCGATTCGAGAAGGAGATGGAGACGCTCCAGGCTCCACCCCCAGCTCCAAAGAAAAAGGCTTCAAAAGCCAAGAGGAAGGAGATAAAGACAAAGCAGGGTGGATGAGTCCTCGTCTGCCGAGACGGAGGAAGACGAAGAGGAGAGGACAGCTTCCCAAGGGGAAGTGTCCCAGTGAGGAGGTTGGTATATCGAGGCCGAGACGGAGACGGAGGCAGTAGAAGTCTCATCTGGAGATGACTCGAGAAAGGAAGAGGAAATTAAATCACCCTCATCATCTTCATCCTCATCTCGAGGATGGAGTACCTAAATCCATCTCCTCCCAACCTCGGCGATGAAGGGGCAGACAAGGCCGCCGCCTCGAGCCTCTAAAACGGTCTACTCCCATAAGTCCAAAACAAACACAACCCTCGTTCGATCCATTCTCTTTCCTACCCTCAACCTCATCTGAACCTAATCTTTACCTAAACATACCCAATCCTTCCGGGGAAATGGGGCCAACTGAAACCTCTCTTCGGATTCTTGGAAAGAAGTTCCTTCTAAGACAAGAATCCACCCTCAAGGATGAGCCTGAGCTGTTGAAGGAGCTTATTGACATCTATCTTCTAAGAAGACTCGGGCTAGGATCTTTTGAAGAGACAACTATTCTAATAGGCGAGGCAGAGGCAACAATCTTGCCATCCGGGAGAAGGAGGTTCTCAAGAAGGCAAAAGCGAAATCATTTCAAGATATACTCACCGAAAATACCTTTGTTGATTACATTCTACAACGAGTATATCTTGGAGATGAGACTCCCGAGGAGGTGAAAGCAGTGAGGAGGGGGAAGAGCAGAGGAAAGATGAAGTTGTTATAGAAGAGGAAAGGGTGGAGGAAGTAAGTGGTGGAGCTGCCGATGAGCCACCGGGATGGATACAACCGAGGAGGCACAAACGGAGCAGACTGTTGAGGTGCAAACTGAAGCTGAAATTGAAGAAATAGATCTTTCTGGTGAACAGACCTTGCCCTCCACATCTCGTGTCTCGTATCCGAAGTTGAAGCATTGAAAGTCAAGTTCAAAATCTAAAGATCGCTTGTCTGAATGCTTTCCAACCGGTTCCTAATGTCATCTCATCATCAATCAAGGAGAATGTAGAAGCTGCAATTCTAGAGAAAACCAAGGTTGATCTATACTTCTCCGGATTAAGACATGAGGAACAGATAACGGAAGTCAAGAAGAAAGTTGCCTCGGAAATGAACTCTCAAGATGAGTGGGTAAAACAGTATGTTCGCTCGGCTTATACCGAAATAAGAGACTCTGTTGAGGATCAAGTGAAAGAAGCCTGGAAAGCAAAAGAAGCCTCATTTCATCAAGTTACAAGATGCAGCTTGCTCGACAAAGATAGACAGACAACTATCTTGAAGAATTTCATAGATAATGAATTCGACATAAGTGAGGTCGGGCAAAAGAAGAGATATGACCAGCTTGATCGGAGAAGACGGGGCATGTCCGAGAAGAACTCATGGGATACATAGTTCAAGTAGCCACTATCTGCAATACCCGATTTGTTGATGTCAAAAAGGAAGATAGTGAGCTCAAGAAAAGAGTTGAGTTGCAAGATGATCAGATTATGGCACTTAATCTGAGGATAGATGAGCTTTACGAAGAGTTGTTGAAAGCCGAGGAGGAGAAGAAGAAAGCAATGAGGAAAAATCTCGGAGGGCGTTAAGAAGGTTGAAAAGGAGAATCACCGCTGAATCCACCGAGTCTCGAGCCTCGAACTCCGAACTTCCTTCCATGGCTGATCCTGCTCCCGCCCCGACTATCAAATCTCCCTCATCTTCTTCTAAGGCTGCGGGAAAGCTAAGGCTTCTAGCCAAGTTCAAAAGACCCGATCACGAGACAAGAAGAGGCAAGGGTACTTAAAAGGAGAAGGGAGGAAAAAGAAAAATATAAGAGAAGAGAAGCCAAGAGGAGGAGGGAGCAAGAAAAGGCAGCTGGGAAGATGTACGACAGAAGACGAGGAAGTGGGTACAATCAAAGAACACAAGGAGAGGAAGTCTTTCGCCCATTTCATAGAATGTAGAGCCGTGCCCAAGGAAATCCTTCCCATGGATCAACAAGCTAAATGGAGAGTTTATGAAGGGGAATGGATCTTCGTGTTTCACGTCTGCAAGAAGATCTCTTGGGGCACGAGACGAGAATATTGCTTTTCATGAATGGCCGGAGGCGAAAGACCCAAATTTTTATCAAGATTCGATTGACCTTGGAGACGCAGAGAATTTAATGTAGACATAGTCGCACCACCTTATGCAACCATGTCTGCTCCACTAAAGCAAGACAGCCAGCTAGACAGAGAAAAGGTAAAGCAGATGCTGATCCAGCCGAGACCGTGGCTGATCTAGCTGAAGGTGGGGAGACACCGAGCTTGAAGAATCGTGTCTTCGATTTGGATGACTATTCCGTAAGAAGATAGGTGGTATGATTAAGTCTTACTTTTATTCCTCTGATTATTTGCCGAGAAAAATGAAGATATATGTGGAAATTCTGTGAATAAGTTGTGAATACATCTTTTGAACTACTTTCATGAAAATTTGAAGTGTTTAACTAACTTGTTACTCATTAACTAACTCTTGATCTAAGAAACTGTTTTATAAACATATGACACTAAATCATCCGAAAATCTTGAATTCGCTATAATGTTTTCAAAGAATTTGAACTTGACTTTGAGTAACTATATTGTTCTCGATCGGTTGTTTCATTGCTCTAATCGTCTGTTTATTGAACTATTGCTCCGATTATCTGTATATATGACTTATCTCGTATATCTTGTTTCGCTCTCAATTCTTACTAACAGTTTTTCTTTTCTTGAGCTGAGTTTTAACATCATCAAAAAGGGGGAAATTGTTAGGAAAAGAAATTTGTATTTAGTTTTGATGTGTTAAAAGTGTAAAATAGGATGACCAAATGAGCATCTTGTATAGACAAATGAAGTATTTCTTTATAAATAAAACTAAGTATAGAAGATCGACAAGGACAAGGATGTCGACGAGGAAGATTTCCGATAATGAAAGAATATCGCACAAGGTCAAGATATCGAGACAAGGACAAAGACAGAAGATTGTTGAAGAACAAGACAAACACCTAGACAGAAAAGAAGATGAGGACGAGGTGAAGTAAACATCGACGATGAGGTGTTAGAGAAATATCATACAAAGATTCAAGAAGCAGTTTCAACAACTCAGAAGAAGTTACGTAATTGATTATATTGTTATAAGCGATCGAAACCAAATTCAAGGAAGTTACAATCGCCAAGAGGAGATCTCTATAAATAGGAATAGAAATCAATTTAGAATTAACTTTTGACACTTTGCACTCATCATTATACTTTGTATACACAAGCAACAAAGAATCATACACATTCAAGAACGCGTTTTATACGTTTTCCGGTTCTTAGTGTTTATAGAACACTTTTTCATTAGATCTTCAAGCCATAGATATTCAAGTTAGGAAGATTCATTGTAAGGTCAAGATTCATCATTGTAAGTAAGGTAGCAAGAAAGAAGGAAGTAAGTAAGTGAAGGCCCTTCTTCAAGTTTGAAGAAGGAGAGTGGACGTAGGATCGCTTTGATCCGAACCACTATAAATCTGGTGTTATTTCTTCTTATTGCTTATTACTCATTTTCATTAATTGTTTCTTGACCGCAAATTCGATATCCGACAAAGCTTTAGATCCTATTTGAATTGAGTATAAACAAAAAAGCTGTTTCCCCTGCAAAATTGATTTTGGAGTTGATAGATCATCTAAGCTTGCAAAAGTTTTTGATAATCTATTCATCCCCCTTCTAGATTATCACTAGAGGGTATCTTGTTTTTGCGTTTAAACTAGTTCTAAAGGGACCCAACACATGTTTACACATCCGAGACCCGTAATCATATGGGAAGACACATGATAATTATTCTATCACATCGTAACCCCGTAAACTTTCATCATATGGGAGGGCACATGATAGTTTCCTACCACATCCGAACCCCGTAAACTTTCATCATATGGGAGGGCACATGATAGTTTCCTACCACATCCGAACCCCGTAAACTTTCATCATATCATATAGGGCAAGAAATAAAACTCATCATTGGATGATCACACATTTATAAGTTATGCATTCACATGCTTTTGGTATTTGCATCTTTTGAGGAATTTGTTTATGTTTGATTCAGAAAACTGCCAATGATCCATATAACATTAATCGGCTATACGAGGATAGTGTCACCCACGGAGAACTTTTAAGAGAAAGTTTAACTTCTTGATCTCTTAGGCCTCTCGTACAAACCTCCTGGTCTCGTGTTTGAGCCGTACTTTACCTAGCGTAGTCCATTTGTTTAGTTCGACAACTCTTTTGTCCATTAGAAACTTAGGTTCTCGATCTTATTGTGCCTTCCAAAACTAGGCTTTGAATGAATAAGGGGTACTTTATTTCATTAACCGATCTTATGGGTTCAAACCTTTTGGTTTAACGGTATTTCTAGTGTACTGTCGGTTCAAGGGTCGGGATTTGGGTTAGTTGGTTTTAATTTATTATAAGAAACCAAATATCACATTCATGGAGTATCACATAAATCATGC